>CM060068.1:2935362-5587862 GCA_030533445.1 Cyprinodon diabolis | reverse complement strand
TATGTCCACTGATAAGCATAACATTTAAAATAGTAGTAAATATGGTTTTATGGAAGTTTATTTTCCAGGACCAGTGACTTTCTGGACTCAAAGCTAGTCCTCTGAAAACCTCAGTTAAGACAGGAAGTGTCTGATAAGACTGGTCTCTCAGCAGCACATACAGTATAATTAACAGTGGTTTCTTTAAGTCTAAGCCTCCTAGTGTTAAAAACAGCACCATGGCCTTGAGTAATATTAATTTATGTGTTTTTCATTTTCATTTCAGGCTCCTAGCAATCCTAACATCAACATAACCAGAGACATTCTCATCCGGTGTCTGATGTTGTACCTTGGGGAATCTGCCGATCAGCTCTTTAAAGCGTATGATGTAAGTTGAAATGCATAACTCTTTCAATCTCTATTTATTTAGAACCATCTCCTTTAGCTGCACAGTCTAAAATACAAAATGTTCTCATTATTTTAGGATACAGATGAAGACAGTGTTGCACAGGACCTTGCTGTACAAAGGATGAAAATTTACAGCATCCAGAGTAATCTGTCAGAGGGTACAGAGGACATCGGAATCGTGATAGATGGTACAAAGGTCCTGACTGCTCTGGGTAACTTTCCAAGAGCTTGGGCCATGCTTGTTGGTTTGACGTATGCAGTGAATCTTGCCGATCCCAAGGAGCTCAGGTACACTTTCGAAGCCTTTCAGAAACTCTTCCTGGAGCTGGACTGTTCAAAGCTTTCTCCAAAAGTGAACAGCCTCAAGAGCAAGCTACTGGCTTAAGAAAGGGAGCCTAAATACACTGGTGTGCTCAGTTATTCTGTGTGTTCAAGTGATTTAAGTGATCAAGTTTTGTTAAAAAATAATATTATCCATACTCATGTGAAGGGGGTGATGTTTTTTGTAGCTTGGTGTTCCAGAAGTAACAAGTAAATGATAATGCTGCACTATAACTAGGACAGTGACAGTTGTGTCTTGATAACACAGAGTTTCTTGATGGACTATGAACACTTTGCCCCCACCTTAGGACATGGATGCCAGTGACACAGTCCACTTTTACAAAGGCAAAAAAAGACACTCCTCTTGTTTTTCATGATTCTTCTGGTTGTTCTTGCAACAGCAATCCACAGCTATATTATGAAGATGGACAGTATTCTGCTGGGTCTTTACCTCTGTTTTGTGCCCCTGGTAATTGTGAGCACAAGCTGTACTGATCTGACACTGATCTGAGGAGCCTATCTGTGCAATTGGCCTGCCTCAAATAGCAAGTGCCTTTGTTAAATATATTTTGCCGTACTCATTTGAGGGTCTTGTTGTTGTAATTCTGTTGTGTACACCAGGATTTCTTTGTATTTTGGCATCTTACACGAAAAATGTTCAGAATATATGTGTAAACGAAGTTGCACAAATAAATGTTTACCTGCTGTTGTTCTAAATATAGTCATTTATTAACTGCCCTTCTGTAAATTCTTACAAAGAACACATTATATTGAGTAGATTCTGCATAAAAAAATATATGGCAACAAAGTGACAATCAATAACATTAAATAGATTTTAAGTAATGCGGTACCAATTATAAGTTCATTTGAACAATGAATTTATGTAAAAATAAATAACAATTTCAGTTTAAATGTGTTGAATTAAGTAACACTGTTCCAGGTTATGAGTTGATGTAGCTTATTTTATTTATTTAATCTAAATCATTTGTATCCAGATATTTAGACAGATAGCATCATTTTCACGCATATAATTATTAAATATAAATCAATATAATCCAGATATTTAGTAAATAGAAATCTATTTCAACCACATAATTAATAAATATAAATTAATTCCACATAATAAATTAGTAAATCTAAATCACTTTTTCACAAATATTTGGTATATCTAAATTACTTTCTTTCGGATACATAGTAAATATTAATCAATTTTCCCTGTATAAATGATTTGGATTTAATCAACATTTGCCATATTATAAGTAAATCCAAAGTATTTCAACCAATGATTTCATTATTTTGTATTTAAAAATTTTTGTTTAAATTTGCTTAATTAAATCAATGGTTTTCAATCAAAGTTGAAGTAATTAAAATCTATTCAATTATATAAAATGTCACTTTGTTGCCTTAATTTTTTTAAGTAGACAATGGTCAAAATTTTTCTGAGTGTGACGAGTGAATTTCTCCGCTGTGAGATCAATAAAGCTCATCTAATCTAATCTTATAAGCCTACTCACGTTTGTGAGATGTGTCTAAATCAAGGGAAAAGACAAAGAAACCAAACTGAGTTGAGTTGTCCCAGCATCAGTCTGGTTGTGGCTAGGCCTTTTCAAGTTTGGGCAACAGCTCATACAGGTATAGCAGTTGTACTCAAACACATAGAGAAGAGTTTCCACCATGCTAATTAATCATGTGGGCTAAATGAATCTCCTGCAAGCAGTCTTTGGATGGGCATTCCTTCAGGTACATTCATTGTGTTAGAGTAAGACTTCCAATAGTTTAGTATTTGGTTCCATGGAAGGCTGAGACAATTAACTATAAGATGCTCCTACCAGCTAAAATCCCTGCGCATCATTCTTTGGCAACCATTAGTCCCCAGCTTTTCAGTAGTTGTCGCTACTATGCATCACAGCTAGCTAAAGTTTGTTTTGTTTCTTGTTCCTATGAAGTGCTAAGATTATTTTTCTCCCCATTTAAGTTTGATATGCGTGTGTGAAGGGATGTGTGAGTGTTTTTTTTTTTTTTTTTCTGCAGGATGACTGTGACAATGAGTACACAGGCTTGAGTTTTCACACTGGAGGTGCCAATTAGCTTTTGGAGATGACAAGAGAGCACAAGTTGGCTCAGCAGTAACAAGCTGCTGCAGCACAAGCTCTCTGTTACTTTTTGCACTTTATTGTCTCTTTTTTTTATGTGTGGTTTCTATTCAAACTTATTTTCTTGTTGTTTGTTTATTCTCCCGCATGTCCTCTGTACATTTTTTGTATTCCAGCCATTTCCTTAATCAGTGATCCCCTTAAGTTGTTGCTTTGTGTAAAGTCAGAAAAGTAAGTATTGCTTCACCTTGAAAGTTCCTCGCTGATTTATTTTTTTTAGGATTTTATCAAACTGTCACTTCTTGACTGTCTTAGTTTTCCGGTAATATTTCCAGCCGGACGGCTGTCCAGAAAATCAATCGTCCTCCACATAATCTAGCATATCACGCCTTCCAGAACTCATCTTGGAAATTGATGTCCTTCATGGCTGCTTGCTTCTCAAACTGACATATCAAGACAGGCAAATGCTCTTGATAATTGTTCAAAAGAGTTACAGTCAAAAAACTATTTGACGTTTGATCAGTGACTGGGTGTGGGTAGAAGTGTCACAGATCTGAGTGTAACCAACTACTGAAGAAAAACTGGAATACAGAAAAAAGAAAACACTTTGAACATCACCAGCTGGAAATCTCTCTTCATCATCTGCTCCAAGTGGTGATTTCTCCAAACTGGAGTTTCACAATTCAGGTAAACTACAGGAGACCTAAGAAAAAAGATCTATCAACAGTAACACTATAAATCCAACATGTTATAGCTTTGACACATAAATACACTGTGTCTATACTCACTGCAAGTTATTTTAGCTTTATTGTCATTGTTTTCTTTGAAAGAAAATATTAGGTTAGGGCAGGAATGTCAAACTCAATTTTTATTCTGGCCACTTCTGCATCTTCAAGTCTTTAAAATGGCCATTTGCAGCATAAATGAAAATCCTAACTGTATGATTCCACTGACAAAGTAAAATATTATGTTGATGTCCTCATTAATTTCATGTTAGACATCCAATACAAATCAAATATAAAATTGCTTAAGTCAAAACAATAATGAAGCTCAAATTTCAAAATAATTTCGCCTCATGTGGTAAAGACAGAGCAACAATGAAACAAAATGATTGTTTGACTACAAAAGTCTTATATGTAGTAAATATATGTATATATATATAAAGTAAACACATGTCATGTGGAGGAGTTGGAAAGGACAAAACAAGGGAGGTAGGTTCAAACAGTTATTTATTCTTCTCCTACAACGAGCAATGATATATATATATATATATATATATATATATATATATATATATATATATATATATATATATATATATATATATATATATATATATATATACATATATACCTCTCCGAACCCACGTGTTCAACAACCTCTTTGCTGAGTGCAAGTGAAGCCCTTTAGTGGTCAATCACAGCGTAAACCCTCTAATAAATTGTTTTTAATTATTATTATTAAATTGTATTAGAATAAGCGCATTTGTATACATTCAGATTTAGATTGGAATATGCTCCTTTGCTTCACCTATTGTACGTTTTTATTTTATTACATAGTATGCCTTTTTATTGTTTTAAAAAAACCAATTGTACATTGATAAAATTGTTAGTATCCCTTGTTTAATGAAAGTAAAACCGACTGGTCACAGAAATAATCTGCATCTGACAAAAGTAATAATAAATAAAAATCCTATAAAATGAACATTTTTAAATCGGACACGCTTTTCAACCTCGCTTTAACAGAATGATGTGAAAAAAAAAAAACGTATAACACGGGCCTTAAAAAAATGATGCTACACCTAGAAAAGACAGAAAATAATGTGACCAAGGGAACATGCTAAATCAAGATGTGTCCACTAACTTGCATCACAGATGTCTACAAATTTCTAACATGGTGTGTACCACACTCAACATGGACCAGAGGAAGCTAAGAAAAGAGTAACCTCAGGAGATTAGAAAGGAAAATATTGACAAGCATGTTAAAGGTAAAGATTATAAACCATCTCTAAACAGCTTGATGTTCAGGTGACTATATTTTAAAATTATTACTCAGAAATCTAAGATCCATAAGACTCTAGCCAACCTCCCTGAATGCCGCTGTAGGAGGAAAAGTGCTGACAAATCAAAGAGAATGTTAAAAAAAAAAAGAAAAATGTTTATGTTGAACTTCATGCTCACATGTTAATTTATTTTATTTCTCTAGATGGGTGAGAGTTATTTCTACTACATTTCATTCCAAATATTGCCCTTGAAGCTGATAAACCAAAGTTATCCCTGAACAGTTCTGCATCATTAGACGTAAAGTGTAGAAAAATGTACTTTTTTTTTTTGCTTGTAAGTTATCTCTGATTTTCTTAGAGCTAAAGCAGGTTTTCACCAAATTCTACCCATTGTTTTTCAAGTAAAGCAAAGAGACCAACAGAACAACAGTTTTTTGTTTCTTTTAATGTAAAAAAAAATGCTTTTAATTCCACAATAGTTGGAAATTAATCTCTGTAATTTACTCAAGTATTTTTGTTTTTTATCAGTGACTCAATTTTACCAAAGTCATTTTCTGTTAGGGTATCTTTAATTTTATGAAGTATTGTTTGAGTACTTTTTGTACTTCTGGTGTATGAGTCATTCAAGAACAATGAATGTCTGTGCAAAAGGTAAACGCAAGAGCCTGAGATCTTTATTATAATAAACCTAACAAATATTCCAACAGTTTATTAGCTTTATTTTTCACTACCATTTCACTAAATGTTAACTGTTTTGCACTTCTTGTTCTCTTCCATACGACCTTGGTTAAAAGGTCACAGTTTTGAGTAGTTAAGTACATTTACATCATAATGCTTAAGTAAAAATGTGCTTATCCACTGAAACTGTGCTATCAGCTTGGGTTCACTGGCTAATTCTCGTAGCATCCCACTGTTTGCATACAGGTTTTCAATTTTCTGAGGGCATATATTTTTACACACAGGTGGATTTAGGAATCAGCACACTGTACTCAGCCTAAGGCTAAGATCCCATAATGGATAATAACTTTAGTAGTCTTATTTTCTTGTGTTTGGCTGCATCTTAATGCAGTTTGACAATGTCTGTCATTTTCTAAAGAGATGTAAAGCTTCTGGAGAGGCATAGACGAATCCTAAGGTTTGACTGCATCTTTAGGCAAGCTCCTACAACTTAGCGAACATTAACCTGGTTATATCTGTCACTCGTGTCACAGCATGGCCTTCAAGACTTATTTTACCACTCAGCTGAAGATTGCTGAAGAATATTAGTTTGTTGCCTGTGTGCTCAAAAGTAAAGCCAAGAAGACAAGATGGAGTTATTTCTCACCAGTTTGAAGGCAACTTTGCCATCCATATGTTGCTTCAGAGATCTATTCCCTCCCAGTTTTCCCTCAATAAAATGTTGAATGTTTTTTTTTCCAGAATCAAGATAATAAGCGAACTAAAAAAAAAAAAAAGGATTTAAACATCTTAGCTTTTGCCGTTGCAAGAAGTTAAATGCGCATAAAAGCATCAATTGAGCCATATGTGTAATGATTCTGCAGAAAATGGTCCACTTTGCTGCAGAGTGTGGACTGTGTCACAACATAAATGGTCTTTGGTCATCTCTGTGGCAAAGCATCTTGCTAAGGCCTCATTGATCTGAGAGGCTGTAGCAGCACAGTGGCCTGCTTATTCTTGCAAGCTGAAAGGCCGAGGAGGAACAGCAGGAGATAGAGTTGAGTCCCTGAGGACATAATGGGTCAAAACAGGCAGAGATTGCTACTCAGAGAAAGTTTGTCGGTAAAGTTTCCTCTGCCTCTGGCACTTGGCATTTCTCAGCAGGCCATGGTACATGTGTCAAATACAAAACTGATTTTTTTTTCCTCTTTTAAGACATCTGAGGTGGAGGATTCCAGTAAGTGTCTCTTATACTCTAATCCCAGTCTTTTTGGGTGGTTTACATAGATGTTTGTTTATGCATAATGTATTTCTTAGCTGCATTTACCATATCATCATTTTATGTGTCTCTGAACATCCATATTTTAGATATGAAAGACATTTGATCCCATAGATAAGCACATATATCTGTGTAAATAGCTGCTCCTTAGTTCCCGAAAAAGTATGGCACTGCACAGCAAATTCAGCCAATACTTACAAACAGGATGGACAGACATTGGAACATGGTGACAAGTCTTTGGAATATACAGTTTAGTATAGAAGACACTACAATTCTGTCACTATGCATGAGACAGCCAATGTGTTTGTCAACTGATTTCCAGGTGACATTCAGGTGGACAGCTGTGACAGATCACATGACAAGGGAAACTTAGGAGAAGATCTCTGGAGACACTGTATGATGGAAAGGGAGCAGACACAGGAGAGCCTCACGATCCACAATGAGGGTAGATCCTATAAATAGCCTCAGTTTTATGAAAACTTTATAACAAGCCAGATATGTGAGTCAAAGCCTTGATTTACTTTAAGAAGCATGAGTAACAGTTTGGTGTTGAATCATTGAAAGGTTTGTTAAGCATTCAAAACATGCCTTTAAACCACAACAGGGAGAATAAAGGAGTTTGCTGCAGGAGTTTGTAGAAGAAAAATCAAGCCATAGATGCTGTTAATTCCACTTAGGCTTTTTTTAACATGTTAACATAACCAATGCTAGCCTCGACACAGAGCATCTGTTTGCTCAAGAGGTTCTGCTCAGTTTGCTCACATTTACACTGGCTGCCCTTCCCTCTGCTGTCAAAGCACCAGAAACGGTCACAGAGATGCTGGAAGTCAGACACACAGACCTACTTGGCAGCTCTAAAGACTTCTAAAGGCTCAAAAAGACTTCATGGCTAGATCTAAGATTGTAAGACTTGGTTAGATGGACGATATTTGAAGTATGTTATTCAAACCCGAGTGTTTCAATGTGCTTTTTTTCTGGTGTATTATCTGGTATTCCTGCTGTTCAATTTATTATAAGTTTCAGGTGTTTTCTCCAAACATTTTGGTCAAGCTCTTCACTTTTACATGACAATTACAACAATAAAATGTTGCTAATTATTTCTAAACAAGCTTTTGCTAGTGGTATTTTGATGACTTATCATTCACCTGAAGGGAACTCGGTGTTGTTTGCATTTTTTCTGGTCCGACTTTGGTTTGATGAACTAAGGTGAAACCACATTTTCTGAGCCAACAGCTCCATCAAAATAAAGTCGACACTAACCCTTCATTACCCAGCTGCCTGTCTCTGTAAAAGAAGGTGCCAACACCTTGAAAGGCAAGGTCGCCCTTTAATAAAAACATCATAAAATCTCTGCAATTATCCGGTTAAATGGGGCAGAAGATGTGGCTTTGAAGTGAAAAACTCCCCTCCAAACTCAGATAAATTAATTACAGGCAAAGAGGGGGCTCTTTTAAGCTAATAGGATCTTATCAAATACATGTCAGCCACTGTTCGAGTATGTGTTTGTGGCTGGGTGTGTGCAGGAGAGACTGAAGGTGACCCTCCTAAGACTGAGTGACTGATGGCTTCAGAGATACTGTCTTGAATTGCATGCTGTCGGAACTTATGTCAGACAATAGTTCATGTGCATCTGTTAACAAATGGATTGTAAATGTATTTTTCTCATCCTTCATGGATAACTTGTCCATCCCTACAATGATTCTGTGCCTTAATTCTGAAAAATAAGCAGAGGGAAAGAAAGGAGAGTTCAAGTAAAGGAAATATTTGCTGGTGAAGATTCTCAGTCATCCAGGTCATAGTCATTCCAAAACAGTAGGAAAACTGGACTTTGTTTCCAAGTTTTAAGATGTTTCGCTTCCCACCTGGGAAGCTATTTAAATTCAAAATGTCAGAAATAGCGTTCAGTTTGAGGCTTTATACAGCAGCCCAACAAAGCCTTGTTTATGCTTAGAAAATATGCAAATTGAAACAGACAAACAGGTCCAGCCCTTTGGAATGGGGTTACTTGGCTTCCTCTGTTAGCCTGCAATGCTCCAACCTATCAATGATTCTGAAAGGGGGTAGTTTCAGAGGTATGGGGAGACATAGACAGGTTTAATTGATGGAATGATGTTAATTAATTTTTTTATCAGAGATGTCCCTTTTGCCAAGGAACAATCCATTAAATTTTGGTTGCGATCAAGATCATAATCTGGATAGAAGAATTTTAAGAAAGATTCTCTAACGTTGTGAGATAGGGATTGTTGGCGGAACAAGCAGTACTCCAATAAACCAGAGGGTGGCAGCAGTGACTTTTGACAGCCTTGGCATTGGACTCAAAAAGTCTGGAGGTAATTTACTAAAAAAAAAAAAAACAAGAAAAGGAAATGTTTTCGTTAGCAGGATCAATTGAACGCTTGTTAATGGATTTTATATTCCTTTTTTTTTTTTTTTAACAGAGGTGTGCCTAACTAGCCTCGTGAGAACATCCTGATCTCGCGAGCTTTCAAGGTTTCACTCGCAGATCAGTCTGGAGACTCTCCGTTAAAGAAAATTTGGAGCCGTTCAACAAACGAACGTCCAATCAGCGTTGGCTTTGAGGCGGGTTGAGGTGTGACGCAACGAGAAGCGCGACAGTTCAGTCTAAAGAACATGGCGGCTTCAGCCGATGAAACTAGCGTTAGCGTGGCTATCGAGCAAGTTTTATCGGAATTACATAGTATTTCTTCACTGAAAGAAGAGCAAAACACTGCTCTGGAGGCTTTTCCCAGAGGAAAAGATGTTTTTGCTCTTCTCCCGACTGGTTTCGGCAAGAGTTTGATCTATCAATTGGGAGAGACAGCAGAGACAGCAGAAAGCAGAGACAGAATGAGTCAATGTTATCCAAATGCTTAGATGAATGGGAATGAAAACTAATACATACATACATTTTCATTTATGTATGCATCAGAAAATTAACTCTAGAGTCCATCAACCCAGGTAGTAAAAATGTTTTATCCTTTCCAGGCTGCTTATATACCAGCACCAATATCATGAAGCTGACCTTTCCAAATGTATCTCTGCTACTTAAATCCATAATAAAAATGCTAAATACCATATAATAAAATATAACATATTTAATTAATTACTTCTGTCAACTACCATTTGCAGCTTTGAAGCCTCTTGTCTCATGGAAATAAGTGACGATCATTCTAGTGACTGACAATAATCGTGTCAACAATTCCCCTTTATCTCTGCAGTGGTTGCCATTTCTGCTGGAGACAATTTATTTTTCAGGCCAGACATTTGGCCTTTGTAGAGATTTGTGTTGAGGTCAAAGAAGTGATAACAAGAGAGAACACAAATGCAAAACCAACAAACAGTTTGTCAGATAAACCAGCAAAGAATGAACTTGGTTATACTTAATGATAAGCTAAACAATTAAAAAAATTCAAGACAATGAGAAACAACCACTGCAGAGCAGGAGCTCCAACAAAGCATAAACAAAACAGTAATTCAAAGCTCTGAAAGGAAACATTATTTAAAAAAGAAGAGTATAATTCACAACAGGTAAGGAGACAAAAGTAAACAAATCTGAAAATGAAGTGCGAATGGTATGATCGAGTGCCGGGCCACTGACTGGACCAGACCTCAGCAGAGCACTGTAGTCGACAAAAAATCACGGACGATTTTAAAATCCCTCCCAACATTTATTTAGGTCCAGCACTAAAGAACCTATATAAACATTCAATGATCCCTTTAAGTACAGCTAAGAGCCCTTAATGTCAGAGCTCCTGTCTGTGTGTTTGTTTTTGTGTTTGTCTCCCTTCCAGCAACAGGAGGCGCCTGGTTCCGGTTCGCCTTCTCACACACCTGCTGACGGTTACCTCATTAACGGAGTGCTATTAAACTGCTGATTGCCACTACCTCGACGCCAGAGTGTTTGCCGGTTTTTGGAAGTCCTCCTGCAAACTGGACCTTTCGGACCTCCTCTCCCAGGAGGGATCAACTGAGTCTTAAACTGAGCCAGGGATTCAAACAGGAGGTTTGGATCCAGTCTCCTTTTTGAGAACGTTGAAATTACTCTCTGAGCAAGGGAATCATCTTCACCACGACCCGTTCAAGTACAGCAGGAAATCTGAGTGGCAATCAGCGTCTCCGTTCCCCTACACCGTCCGAGTTCTGAGTAAACCCTGTTCCGCCCTCCACCGAGTCAGACAAACTCTGGAAAACCAACACACAGATTGGAGTGAAGGATCCTTCACTTCTCCGGAAACTTCCGGCCCAGCAGAGTTAAGAGAAACTCTGCACCGAGCTTAACATCTTCAATAAAATCCGTCGAACTTTTCATCCGTGTCTCTCTGTTTGGTTTCACTGCATGTGGGTCCGACCCTTAGATAAAATCATGACACTTAAACAGGTGAGGTTCTCAAATTAGCAGAAAAATCTGTAAGTACAGCAGACTAGCAGCCTAAATGTGGGTGCATATGTGTTTGTGCTTTTATCCAATGGATGTTTACTGTCTGCTGTTGTGTACTTATCTGTTAAGTGATTGTATATGTCATGATGGGTGTAAGGGTGCCATTGTTTGATAATGACTGGATAAATGTGAAAATGTCTTTGTCTACTTGTCAGGTTGAGTGTTTAGGCCCCCCCTACTGGAACATCCTAGGCCCCAAGCATAAGGCCTGCCTCCCCCCCTTCTTATTCTCCTCATGGGTAGGGGATGTCTGTGTCCACTGGAGCACTGATGTTCCTACAGTTGTAGGGTTGGGTGCCTCGCTGGGTGTTATCTCATTCCTTGAGGCTGCCAGGCTGGGCCTGGGCCTCATGTTCTGGTTCGGCCTCTGGTTCGGACCCCCTGAGCTTTCAACCCAGTCCATCTTGGGCATGACCTACTGCCAAGGGAACCCATGGGCTCACTCCTGCTGCACCGTTGGGACTTAGCAATATGGTCTCTCCTTTGGTCTTCTGAGGTCTCTCATCTGGAATTTATATTGATGCTAACAATAAGCTACTTAGAGGAAGAAGACTAGTCGGACACGGTCAGAGTTGACAGAGCAGAAAAATCTTTTAAAGCAGAATTTCAAAGAGTAGGTCAGAAAATGTTCTGATGCAGATCTCTAAAGTTCAATGTTTAAGGGGCAAAATAAGCTTAAACACAAGGGTTGACGTTAAGGACTTTTACCACTTGCCCTTCGGGTAAGTGGCTTTCACATTTCATTTGCCCAGAAACAATTTTTTCTTGCCCAGTTTAACGTTTGATAACTATAGTTCCTAATATTCATTTTTGTATATATATATATATATATATATATATATATATATATCAATGAAACATGTTTGTTTTTTAAATGTTTTTTGTAATTCAGTATTTTTTAAGTTTACAGGTTCCTGGTGTGTATAGGCATGCATCAGATAATGAACATAAGCCTACATTGCTTTTTCAAATCACGCGAGAATGTGTACAAAACAACAAAAATTGCGCCGGCAACGCTTGTGGGTCGTTTTCAGCGAATGTCTGTGATTTTAAAGTCATTTTGAGTGATAAATAATTTTTTTTTGCGACCATTGCACTGCCCGGCGGGCAAATGCAATGAAATTTGTACTCTCCCGGCAATAAAAACTACTTGCCCCGGGCGAACGGGCGATGGTTAACATCGAGCCCTGTAAACATATCACTGTGTTTTCCAAATGATCTTACATAATTATTTACCAATGAAAGTATTTTTTTCTTCAAAGTCAGATTTTTTCAAAAAGTGTAAAAAACAAAACACCTGATTGTGTAAGTCAGATTTTATCAAAAGCAGTTAAAAAAAGGAACAAAAACTGCATGACAGGAAAATAAATAGATCGGGGATGTTTTTTTTTTTCCCTCCTTAAAGGTCTCATGAACAGCCCTTCAGGTTTTATACTCATGCTGGGAGATATTCTCTTCTCTCAGGACAGATGTTTGGTCAAACTCTTGCTAATGGGCACTTCTTTCATTTCTATGACTTGCCGACTTTATTTAAAAGCATTTCTCATCATGATTTGAATATATCAATGTCAACTGGATCTTCAAACCAAAGGCTGATGAGCTCCTTGCAGAGCTTTTGCATTTGAAACTCCCTTGGCAATGTAGAGATATAATCTACCACTGTGCTTCACCACAGTTATTGGACATCGCTGCAGTGCTTCCATTCTGTGGAATCTAAAAGTAAGCCTTCTTTTCAGAACAAAAATGACAGCTTTGTTGACTTGAGTAAGGCTGAGTGGTCTGCACTTGTGACTTTATTTCATCTCAGACTCCATTTGAACCCCTCCATCACTGTGGGATAGTAACTGCATATTGCTGCAGATTCATGTGAAGAGCGTGAAAGGTTTCTGTACATGTACAATACGCTTTAAAAGCCACTGGCGACACTGTTTTCTTCATATTTAGTTTCTAGGAAATCATGTGGCAATTTTCTTTGTTTAATATTAGTTTTAATATTTTTTCTTAAATGTGTTTCCCTTTTCTCATTTTTCCTAGCTGCTGTGCTTAACCACTTTACAATTATTGTTTGGCAGTTAAACAGATTTGTGAGCAATTCGTGGAATATTTAAAGTTAGAAAAGTTCAAGCTGGGAACAGATTTCTTTCAAAAAAAAAAAACATGTAACACAGAAGATTTTCTATGCTGTCTTTACACACCTGGTAGTCTGCCAATAATAATTTGTCACCCGTTTGTGTTATTCAGCAATAAATACCCAAAAAACACAAGAAGAGAAAAAAAACAGGTTCCTAAGCCAGAAATCAGGAATACCTCAGCGTGAAGAAATGGCTCCTTAAAAAGTGGCAAAATAAGAAAATCTTAACCCCTAAAGATAAAGCTCTGAAGCAAATGATGAACCATTATATTTCAAACTGTCAGAAAGAAAACAAGTAATAATGCACAAAGTGGAAATGTTGTGTAAAAAAAAATTACTTCAAATTAAAGGTATAGAGGATGATCTTTTATTTTCGAGTGGATCATCTGAATAAGTGGACCTCCGAATTGTCAATCATTCTGGTGCTTGTTCCATTAGCTATCTTTTTCTGCGCATGTGCACTTTCAGGCATGTATCTGTGGTGAGTTATGGTTTCAAACAATCACCTTTCTCACTCAAGTTCTTTGAAAATGACCGAGTGTCGTAAGAGAAAAAGTGTCTAATGTAGTGTATGAGTATAAAAGTAAGGCCTCAGAAGAGGCAGATATATCCTGAAATGCTGTGCGGAGAGAGTTCTCCTTGCAAAGCATTAGCTGTCGCCAGGCTGCTGCTACCCGACTTATAACAAAGATGGAGCAGGCACCGAACAGTGGACTAACAGGGAAGTGATCAGTTGTCCAAACGGTAAGTTAACTGAGTTCACTTTGTATTCCCCGCTCTATAAAGTGACTGAGGAATTTAGGGCAGATGTCCGGGCACATTAAGCTTCTATGAGCTATGAGAACAGCTACTTTTAAACAGCTCCTGCATGCTCTCACACATGCACTTTTTTTAAGTAGAGAGGGAAAAATATGGAAAACAACTATTCAAAATCCTTTGATATGCAGCCATTTTCTGGCAGCAAGTCTGAATCATGCATGGAGTTTCCTGACATGCATTCTGATGTAAAGCAGTAAAAGAGAAAAAAGATAAGAAAAAAACTATTCTAAAGCAATTTGGTTTTTATGTGTATTTATTGTTTCTAATGGCAGCTATGTTACTCTGACATGACAAATTTCCCCTAGTGGACAATAAATTTTATTCAATTCTATTAGCATATAATATTATATTATAGTATATTAAATTATTTAATATTATATAATATCATATTATATATAATAAATTATATTTTACACTTTCTCCATAATAACACATGCCAGAATCATGAAACCCTGTTTTCATTAAAAAAAAAAAAAAAAAAAAAAAAAAAAAAATATATATATATATATACATATATATATATATATATATATATATATATATATATATATATATATATATATATATATATATATATATATATATATATATATATGCGGCTTAAACAGTGTCTTGGTCAAAAATTTAACAGAATAAGAGTCTCAAATAACTCAGTACATAGCTGGTTTTTATCAGTTAAAAGCACCAGAGTTTATATCAGTCTATTTGAGCTTTGGTGCATCGTTTGATCAAGTCCATTTTGCTTCTCCATTTTTCAAAAATAATTTGAGACTCTTGTTCCATTTTAGTAAAGGAAAAAATTAATTCATTAATAAGTTATGAAAGCAGGTAAGTAAATCCTCAAAAGCTGCTTCAACCTTTTAACTTATCTTTCAGAATGGGAGCTAATTACCCAAGAAATACTTCAAATAAGTAATTTCCCTCTGGGATTATTAAAGTATTTCTGATTCTGAAATACCAATGTTAATCATAATGTTTTGACCTTAGGTTAATACTGGTGGTGCTCACCATTTCACTGATGTTATTACCTACCCTTTAAGTTCCAAATGCAAATAAAATCTCTCAGCCTTTATGTGTCTGCCATTTTATTCACCTGATCTTAGACTACATTTAGTAAGTAGAGCATGGCAACAAACTGAGAATTGATCTTTAAATAGGACCACCACTCAGAAGTCGGCGCCATAAGGCTTTGCACAGACTGTGAAAACACATCGTTTGGATTGCAGCGCAGACTAATCTGGCTGCAAATATGTTCATTAAATATGTGTAAGAGTAGGCACAAGCTGCAATTTTGTCATATTTCCTGTCATCTACTTTAGTGCCAGGGAAATGCCCTATTAATAAGATCGACCACTACTCTAGCAACGTAGGAACAATGTATGGTGGAGGTATGAATTCCTTTTTTAGAATTATTCAAACCAAAAAACCGTCTTAACCATAAAGTATCCTAAAAAATTCAAAATAGAATACTAAATGACTTTTTTTTTTATGGAAATACATGTTTCCTTTGTATTTAGCCACTTTTAGACTCATTAAGATGCATATATTTCCCCAGTTCATACTGTATTTGTGAATGACCTTCCATGTCCAGATCTGTGTTTTTTTTTTTAGAAAAAATAACTTTTAATAATCATTTAACATTATTAAAAAAAGGCAAGATTTAATGTGTATAGAATTCTGTCAAGGGCTGAATAGAAAAGGGGATTACTGGCAATAATGCTGCTGTTAAAGATTTAGAAAATACAAATTGATACTGGATATAAGTGCAAAAAGAGAAAAGTTGTAGTGTTTATGGCTGGGACAAAACACTAATGTCAGGAGTTATATTGGATTGTGTTTTTTTAGAAAAAAGTTGACACTGGATTTCATTTCCGAGCATTTATTTTATTTCAAATCAAGGTTTGATGACATGCCAAATTAAACCAAGTCATGGAATTCAATCAGTTAACACAAAAAAAAGAAATTCCCCTATCTTTTAGAGCAATGGTAAAAAGTTACACAGTGCAAATGACACTGAATAAACACAAATAAATAAATAAACAAGCTTTTTGCATGTTTTGTTTTGACTGGCAAAATAATGTATTAACAAACATTTAAGTGGCATGAATTTTATGATTTTTACTATTAAAGCATTATTAAAAGCCACAACAAAATACAGAAATAAATTGACCAAAATAGAAATAAAGCATTCACATTACTGTTTGTCATTTATTTTTTTGGAGCACACTTATGCATACACGACCCACTCAAATCAGATGGTACGGTGAATCTATAAAAAGCGTGCATAGAGGAAGCAATTTTTCTGTTTCCTCACAAGTAATTGCCTCCCTATCCATGTCAGGACTCCTGTCTGTGTGTTTGTGTTCTGTGTTTGTCTCCCTTCATCCACCAGGAGGCGCCTGGTTCTGGTCCACCTCCTCACACACCTGCTGATGGATTCCTCCTTATCGGAGTGTTCTTAAGCTGCTGACTGCCACTACCTCGACGCCAGAGTGTTTGCCAGTTTTGGGTACTCTAGCCGAGCTGAGTTTTGCTGAGTCAAACTGAGTTCTTGTCAACCTGAGTTTTAACATTGTTTTTGTCTTTGCCTCTCGGCAGGAAGTCATCCTGCAAACTGGATTTTTCGGACCTTCTCTCCCTGGAAGGATCAACACAGCTTCAAACTGGGCTGGGGTTACAAACAGGAGGTTTGGACCCCCAAGAGATCGTTTGAGCTTCACATTGAGAAAGGGATTCATCTCCACTACGACCCGTTCAAGTATTGCAGGAAATCTGAGTGGCAGTCAGCTTCTCCGTTCACCTACAAACAACCGCATTCTGGGTAATCACTTTTCCGTCCTCCACCGAATCAGACAAACACTGGAACTACAGCATACAGACTGGAGTCAAAGATTCAACAACTTCTCTGGAAACGTGAGTCAGCAACCAAATCCTCTTCTCCAAGTTCACAAATCTATTTTCCCACTGAGCCTGAACTAATCGATGTGCCTTCCCCTCACTTTTCAGTTCCGATTGAGCAGTGTTCAGAGCAACACTTCTCTCTTCATTATCTCTTCAATGAAACCTGCTAAACCTTTTCCTCTGGTCTCCCTGTTTGGTCTTCTGCATTTGGGTCTGAACTTTAGAAAAATCATGACAATCCATAGGCAAATAAAAAATCAAGATTAGAATTATTAGTTTTAATATGTTTTTAAAGCATCTGACCATTTCTGTTAAACTATCAATATTAATGTATTATATGTCCATGTGTTCTCATCTTTCACCCAGGGCACGTCATCGGGAAGGTCTAGCCCACTACTTCCTGTTATTACAGTTCCACTTTCTCTCTGTATCACTAAACAATACTTCAGAGGGCAAACATTTAATTTATTCCGCTACCTAAATTGATGTTTTTGTTGATGGGGTTACTAGTTCTCTGCGTACTGCCAGTTCTCTGCGTACTTAGACAGCGCAGCCACTTTGAAAAATAGAAACTTTAAAAACAGAAAGCTGTCTCCTTGGTTTAAGGCAGAGCTTTGCACTTTGAAGCAAAATACTAAGAAACTGGAGAGAAAATGGCACTCTATATCCCCTACAGGAATAGTAGCTAATCTGGAAAAATAGTTTACTGCTGGATAAGATGTTCCTATGTGAAGCAAGAGCAGCATATTGTTAGAGTGGCTTAGGTTATCCTGAGCTACCTCTATAGTTATGCTACTATAGGCTTAGACTGCTGGAGGACATAGGGACCCTGTTCTCCTTATTCTGCTTCATTCTATCTCTAGTCTCCCATTCTAAAGTATTTGTTGGTTCAATCTCTAACGTTCTGCTCTCTCTGCCTTTTCTCTTAGCAGCTTCATCTGGTCTGTCCCTGTTTGACTGTGACTCCATCCTGCAGAGAAATATCAGCTGTGCTGCTGCCATCAACACCTTTGTTTATAGATGTTGGAGCATGGCCTGTTTTTCAGAGTAGTCCTGTTTCTCTGACTGTGACTTACTGGATGTGCTCTCTTTCTTTCTCTGACATGGGAGCTGGCCCAGAGCTCATCTGCCTGTCTTCTGTGGAGCTGGTTGACAGTTGCCTTTTGTATCTCTGCTTCTTTCTGTTTTCTGCCTCTGTCTCCTTGAACCAATCTGACTGTGTGATCTGGTTGAATAGTCTCTGTAAAGTGCCTTGGGATGACGTGTGTTGCTAAGTGGCTTTATAAAAATAAACTGAATTGTATTATTTGAACAGTGATTTGTTCTAATACACCAAATGTACAAAAAGGGTTTTTTAAAGCCACACAGCCTACTTATATTATTCTTATTTGAGGTCTCAAATATGCTCTTTGTGGGCTGTACTTTACAAAAAACTGCTTAATTTGAAGCATATGAACCAAAGCGCTGCTTTACAGCAGTCTGAGCTCCTTTTAATCTCTCAAGCTAACTAAGCTAAATGTTGTTTTTAGGAACAAACGCAAATATCTCTAAGTGATCAAACATGTTTCTGGTTCTCTGATGTAAGATTTAATGTCAATGTGGGCTTGTCTTTTCAAGGTGTAATATGAAAAGTAATTGTGCTTACAGTAATGGGAAAGCAGTTTTTAATAAGGTATTTGACAGTCAGATATTTTTCTTGCAGCCTGTAAACTATATGCATTTTTTTTGACAATTTTCTATGTAAAATAAATCTATTAATTTCCTTCATTCAAATGCTAAAACAAAAACTGTTTTGTTGCTTTTTAATTCAAAACTTAAAGAATTTTCAGAATATGTAGGAAAAAAATGCCTCATTGTAATTAAAAACCAAAACATTTTTAGTTAGACTAAAGGAAAGTGGCTCTTAGGGATTTAAAGGTTACCAACCCTTGATCCTGGCAAAATAATTTTTTTTTGGGTTAGGATTCATGTTTTGATTAGGTAATATTTGAAGATTTCTGCAATATCTTTGGTCTGTGCTGAGACTTTTGTTCAGGATATAAAGATGCCTAATCAAATGGATAAATCAGTCATGATGTGAGAGCATGCTTTGAATGTTAATTCATTCAGCCAGAGATGGAAGGATGCATTTAAATGTGCAGCTGAGTGTAGCTGACGAGATTGGGAGACCTGGCACGAACGAGTTCTGATTATGTCTAATCACCTCTCATCTCACAGGTCTCCCTGCAAACATAAAGAACAGGATTAAACACTCCTATTATTTACCATAAAACAAGGCTTATCCCTGAGGACACAAGTGTGGAAAATTGAGTTTAAAAATTATCATCAGAGACACACTCAGTCTCTTCTTATCTTGCTTTAGGCTCTAAAATCAAGATTAATGATGTGCGCGATTCGGTGGAACAATGATGCCACTATTAATCCCCCCCATTCTCTATAAGAGTTTTCTTAGGAGCAGCAAGCGAGCTGATATACAAAGTGACACTCAATTAGCTTTGCAGTGGCATGGGAACACAAGGTAATTGGCTGCTTCTGTCCCTTTAAGCAAATATCCAGTAAGTCTACAGCAGGAAGCTTTCTATAGGATTTTCTGCATCAAAAAACATTCATGAGTGAAAAGTTGTCAATTAGATGTGATATTCATCCCAGAACATTCTCTGCATTTTCCTGGCTGAGAAATAGGAAAATAGATTATTAAAGTGTGAGATGAAATGCTCTCATGTTGTTCATGTGATTCAACGCCAAGAATATGAAAAAAGTGGGAGAATAGTGAGTTCAGTTGATTATCTGATATAGTTTCTGAAGTTAATTCAACTGTTGTTTGAATAATTGTTTATTTACTGTTATCTTTAAAAACTGTATATTTTTTTTAAATTATTCGGTTAGTTGATTGTTAGTTGGTTATATTTTCCTCAGAATTTGCTGGATGAGCACGGTGGAAAACAGAGCTGCTTTGTGGTTGCATCCAGTTTCATCATTCAGTTTTGCTACCATGACACTTGGTGATGATCTGTAACAGAAACTCATGTCATGGATGTTTAACAATGTTTGCTGGATTCCCATGATGTGACATTTTCAGCTTGAGTCAACTGCAAACAGAAGAGTCCTGGTAAAAAGGAACTGTTTGAGTTGAATACCATTGTTGAAGTATCATGCTTAGAGAATGGAAAAGAGCACCAGTCTTCCATGCTACTTACGTTTTATTCACTTTATGTTATTTATTGTGCAAGGAAAATATTGTTAAAATATTAAATCAGCTCAATAGTCAGCCTGTGTGGTGATTTGTTGGTATATTGATAAGATAAATTCAACGTCATTAAAAGTTGACTAACAGCTGCATAAAAAACAAAGTGTATTGTTAAAAATATTAGTAACTCATGTATATATGAACCGGTTGCAATATTTTTTTATGTTAAGATGCCATTTAAAAAAGTCAAAACCTAATTTAACTTCAATAAAAGTAAAAAAAAAAAAAGAGATTTTTAAATGCTGTTTTTAAAGAAACATTAAGCAAAATTTTTGCTCCTATGTCAAGCTTTTAAGCACTGACAAACAATGCCTTGCTCCACTTTCACTAAAGCTTCAACCCCACCCTGTGCAATCCCACCACTACACTCACCAATTGGGGCAAAGGAGAATTACCCATGAAAAAAACATTACCTTCAGGGGAAGATTTCTAGTAACTCTTCACTTTGACAAATGATTGCGTTCAGGTGAACGTTTACATCCCTCTGCCCTCTGTCAGGACTCCTGTCTGTGTGTTTTTGTGTTTGTCTCCCTTCCTTCACCAGGAGGCGCCTGGTTCTTGTCTGCCTCCTCACACACCTGCTGATGGTTTCCTCGTTATCAGAGTGTTCTTAAGCTGCTGACTGCCACTACCTCGACGCCAGAGTGTTTTCCAGTTTTGGGTACTCTAGGCAAGCTGAGTTTTGCTGAGTCAAACTGAGTTCTTGTCAACCTGAGTTTTAACATAGTTTTTTTCTTTGCCTCTCGGCATGAAGTCATCCTGCAAACTGGATTTTTCGGACCTTCTCTCCCTGGAAGGATCAACAGAGCTTCAAGCTGAGCTGGGGTTACAAATAGGAGGTTTGGATCCACTTTCCCCAAGAGATCGTTTGAGCTTCACACTGAGAAAGGGATTAATCTTCACTACGACCCATTCAAGTACCGAAGGAAATCCGAGTGGCAGTTAGCTTCTCCCTTCACCTACAAACAACCGCATTCTGGGTAAACCTTGTTCCGCCCTTCACCGAATCAGACAAACACTGGAACAACAGCATACAGACTGGAGTCAAAGATTCAACAACTTCTCTGGAAACGTGAGTCAGCAACCAGATCGTCTTCTCCAAGTCCACCAATCAAATTTCCCACTGAGCCTGAACTAACTGCTGTGTCTTCCCCTCACTTTTCAGTTCCGGTTGAGCAGTGTTCAGAGCAACATTTCTCTCTGCATTATCTCTTCAATAAAACCTGTTAAAGCTTTTTTCCTGGTCTCCCTGTTTGGTCTTCAGCATTTGGGTCTGAACTTAAGTAAAATCATGACACACTCATTCTCCACAACTTTACTGCATGGCTATGCAACACATTCTGAGCAAGGAGGGCCTAAGGCATGAGTGTCAGTTGTTAACATGGATGCTTATGCACATATTGCTGGGTGTGGATGTGAATTTTTAACCAGAGCAGAGCGTTAAATAATGTGATTTATTGCAAAAGGAATTTACAGAGGATTTGATTGCATGGATGTTGGAAGGTGGACAAAAACAAGAACAAAAACTCAAGCAAGTGTATCATATGGGAGCAATACAGAGGATCCAGAGACAAATGTGGAGGGTTGGTAAGCTAAGATAGGGCTGAAACAGGTGTTAGCACTCATTTTCTTCACAATGTGAAATACAATTAGTGGCTGGATGCTGTTAAAAGCAGATGATAGTCCACAAATCCGAGTCTAGCATGTGTCAAGCTGTGTAGCCCACCTCGCTGGTGACGGTATCATGCTAGGTTAGCATTGATTATGTCTTCAGTAGGACAGAAATCAGGAAAGTAAACAATGTAGAGCGATATGGAAGGGAGCCAGGGTGTAGTAAATGTTATTGCTTCGCTCTTTACTCCGTCTTGAGTGTTTATCGAATTCAAGAAGAGTTGTTTTATTTGGGTTTTTATATTAGATGTGAGTGGCGCCATATTGTGACAAACGTTCATTAGGCTCAATAGTGTCACCTAAATTAGAGAGTCAACACAGGTCTAATGTTTCCACTGTATGCCTATTTAAGTGTTGTTTTCAAGGCAAATTTAACCCGGATCGCTTGTCGAGCTGTTCCCATGCCATTAAAAGCTGGTTGTTGGTTTAAATTACTGTTTGGCCATTGGGAAATGGGTATGTGTGTTCATACCAGGATTCCTTAGTTAAATCAAATTTTCAACTTTGTTGTTGGTGGACTATCAGTAATTTGCATTGAACCATGCTTTGCATCCAAGTAAATTATTTTTTTACGCAAGACAATTACATTCCAAGTGCTTTACATGAAATAAACAATAAAACAGAAGAAAAATAAAAGCAGCATAAAAGCAAAGATAAAATCAAAGATAAAAGCAGGTAATAACACAAACAAAACAGTTTTTATTTATTTTATTTTATTTAACCTTTATTTTACCAGGAAGTCCTTTGAGATAAAATCTCTTTTTCGAGGTTTGACTACAACCTTAAACTAACAATACTCAGTAAGCAGTTTAACTTCAAAATTCAAAGGCAGCTCTAAACTACTGGATTCTTAAATTTGACCTAAAAGAGCTCAGGCTTTCGGCACTTTTAGATAAAGGGAGCATATGAGCTAAATGCTGCTTCTCCATGTTTGGTTCTAGTTTTAGGTGGACAGAATAGGCTTTAACTAGAAGATATTTTACTTAAACAACTTAAAAATCCAATCAAGCCATCTACAATGAATTTCTTGATTTAGTTAATCTGGGTTTTGCCCAACTTTTGTTGTGTATTTACCATTTATACAGTGAAAAATCACCATATTGGCAGCAGCTTCCTTCTAGTGAGCAACATTCTGTTCTCTCACCAGGCACATGTCAGCATACAGAAAGCAGCTGAAAGAAGACAGCAGCTGGATTTGGTGAATCATATATTTCCATCCTTTTCTGAGTCCTGGGCTTCATTTTTTCACAATTTTTCCTTCTGTTTAGTTCCATTTTTAAAGGAAAATGTTCATTCTGTGCTTCACACAGTCACATACAATTAATCACAAGCTCATTTTTATAGGTGTCAAACAGAGTTAGACAGATGTTCATGGGGAAGATTAAAGAAAAAGTCAGACAAAAGGGTGATCTAATTAAATCCTAGAAGCTCTCATGTCTAAAAGATTCTGTGAAACCTGATTTAATAAGTAACTTTTATTTATTTCCTTAAAAAGTCTGCTTTTTGTGTTCAGTTCTGTGCTTTCCTGTGACTACATACTGACTGATAAGAGTCAGGTGAGGTCAAACAAATCAGAATCAATTCAACATTTTGAAGGAAGAAAAATTAAAGGAAGAACAAACAAGCTTTTTGGATTCCAATGCGTTTTTTTTTTTCTTTTGCTAGTTTATAAAAACATAATCTGCTTTAGAGGGACTTAAACTTAATGTCAAGTAAATCCCCCATGAGAGTGATAGCTCGTCTTTTTAGTGAACACTTTTTTTAAGGTCCACTGAGAATTAAAGTTCCCTTAGAAATGTTTTTGCCAGAATTTGAAGGATTAATTTGTTCAGTTGGCAGCCCGGGCCTCCAGAGAAAACCGTGGAGACGGTCATTGCTGGGTTTTCTTTAATGCTGCTCAAACAAACACTTCTTTTGTCTTAAGCAGACATTTACATTACAAAGCTCAGCCAAACAACACCTTGTACATCTCCTGTTACAGACGGTTATAAAAGATTCAGCGTTATGCACCAGTGGAGGCTTTCCAATATATTTGTGATTGCGTAGCTCAGGTCCAAGTTCTTCTCAGGATAAGGTTCAATATTGTTGCATAGCAAATGTACAAGCTGGAACCAGAAACACCCCAGTATACTAAAGATGGGCATCAGGGAGCTTGTTCCACAAAATGTATAAAAAATATTCAATAAAACATCAAAGTCTGTGAAATCCTATGTTGAAAACCTGTTATATGAACATACTATCTAAAATTTGAACGTTTGGCTGTTTTTTTATTGCAAGAAAAATAGCCGAACACACAAAAAAAACATGCAAAGAAAAAAGTCTGCAAACAGAAAATGTGCAATTATAAAAAAGATAGAAGTAAAGAGAACAAACCCTGCAAACATAAACCCTGTAAAAACGACAACTCAAAATTGTTCACCTTACTAAGATTTTTGCATTCACTGACAATAAAATTGCCAGTTGGAACTTGAACTGTCTTTTGTGAGCCAGTTGAACTCACTTTCATAAGTTTCTGATGAAAAGTTCCTCTTATTCTATAAATTAAGTTGAGTTTACTTAGAAGTTGTAGTTGACACCCAGGCCGAGCGAGGTCAACTTATCTGCGCATGCTCATTTCAAATTTGTCATGGCAACTGGCTGCTACAGGGTTTCCATGGATTTTCCCAGGAGCTACCTTCTAAAGTTTGGTTCAGCCATCTGGTCACTCTGCTGGCGGTAACTTTCCCTGAGGACTCGTCCAAGAGAAGACTAAGGCACTGGTTTCCTGTCATCTCTGGCAATATTGCATTATTTGTAAGGTTTTAACAGGAGATGGAAAGTAAAAAAATGTATGCTGAAACCTGATTTGCTTTAAGCATAAGATTACCTGTTTACATTGTGGAATTGTAAACCTGTTTTTGCCAAAGTGGTTCAAATAAAGATGCAAAATTTAACTTATTTACTGTCAGGGCTGCTCAGTGGCGCAGTGGGTAGCACTGCTGCCTTGCAGCAAGAAGGTTGTGGGTTCGATTCCTGGCCTGGGGTCTCTCCTGGTACTCCGGTTTCCTCCAAAAACATGACTGTTAGGTTGATTGGCTTCTCTAAATTGTCCTTAGGTATGAGTGTGTGCATGAATGGTTGTTAGTCCTGTGTGTCTGGTGACCTGTCCAGGGTGTACCCTCCCCACTTGGGACATCATTGGTAATCATTATTTAAAATAATACGTTTTTACAGACTTGAAAGTTCCAGTAACTTGAAAAAAAAAACATAGTTGGCAGAACTTGAAAAACTTAGCTGACACAACTTAATAAGTGTAGTTCTACAAAACTTAAAAAATTAAGTTGATACCTTCAACTCAAAAATTCTGTGCAGCCGGTTGCCTTGAAATTTTGAGTTGAACTAACTTTTTTGTTTTTACATTGCATACATAAATGATTGCAACATACCATGTTTGTTGGCAGTGTTGTGCATGAAAAGTTTCATTGATCGGCGTTCACTGAATACGTTCATATTCTCAAGGAAGGGTGAACTGATTGGATCAGTTTTGAAGTAATGAACGTAAATGTTCACTCTGAGGAGAATGAGCGATGTCATTACCGAATCTGTACCATCAGCTCATGTTCACATGTGCCACCAGATATATATCCAGGTCGCCCCCGATTTTAATTTGTAAAAAATACCTAAATTATGTTATTCCCTCCTTAAAAACAGTTAGCGTACTAAACTAAAATGTGTTAAAGGCTAACAGTGTATTTCCAGAGAAAATAATTGCATTAAAATCCTTTCAGGTTAATCATTTGTCTGTGCCCTAAATGGGATTCTATGCTACTACTTTGGATTCAGCTTTGGATTTAAACATAAATCAGTTTTCCCTTTCATGTTCACTATATAGTATATTATTTAAATCTAAACAAAGAAATAACTAACTATAAAAAAAAAAGGAAAAACAAACAAACAAAAAAAATGGTTTAATCATATTTTGCCGGACTACTCTGAGTATGTCTGATGATGACCTCATACGAGCAGTTTAACAGACAAAATTTCAAAAGCATTGAATTTCCTCAGAAAAGTCATTAAATTGATTTAAAGATTTGTATTAGCATTCTTTAGTGATTTAAGGATTAAAATAACAACTTTTAGTACCTTAATTACTGTATTTATGGTGACCTGGATGAATATCTGCTTGCACATGCGCAAATTTCAACATTCAATTGAGAACGACAGATTTCGTTGGATAACTTCAGGTTTTACAGCACTTATTACAGCAAACAGCCTGAAAGACAAGCATGTCTACTGCTAGTACTAGTCTGCATGACTCAGACTTATCTGCTGGTATTTATGATGCCAGTTTAGCAGAGCGCTTGGCAGAGTTTTATGAACCAACAAAGGAAGACTTGGACAGAAAATTATTTATTTTATTTTTTTACATAAACTGCAACCGGTATTAACAAACAAGTCCGTACGTCAGCAGCGTCCACTTCTAATTTAAAGCAACAAATTGAGCAAAAGCATCCAATCTATCTTGGGAAGTATCTGCTACTGAATGGGTTAGCTTCCAGTCTGACTTACTGATTACTCCCAAAACAGTTAATACCTACAACTCTTTTGAACATTTAACCCTTAATTTCCCTCATCCAAATTTCAAGGCAAGAAAACCTCTTCTTTTTGTAACTTTGCATCGTCCGCCAGGTCCTTACTCTGAATTTTTAGATGAGTTTTCAGAGTTCCTTTCTGATTTGGTATTAAATACTGACAGGGTCATCATAGTGGGAGATTTTAACATCCATGCTGACATTGAAGGCGATAGCTTAAGAGCAGCCTTTAATGCTATCTTAGACACTATTGGCTTTGTTCAAAATGTGAATAGTCCCACACATTCTCATCTTCATACTTTGGATCTTGTGCTGACATACGGCATAGAATGTGAAGAAATAACAGTATTTACTCACAACCCTGTCCTCTCTGACCACTTTCTAATAACCTTCAGGATTACTTTAACAGAGTTCTCCTCCCCCAAAAGAAGGTTCAATTTTAGTAGATCTTTATCAGATGGTGCAGTTATAAATTTTAAAGAATCTGCTTCACTTTCTCTCTCCTCTGTGTCGCTGAGCAGTGCTGCAGAGTGCAAAAGCATAGCTTATTCCCCTTCACAGGTTGATGATTTTGTTGATGGGGTTGCTAGTTCTCTGCGTACTGCCTTAGACAACGCAGCTCCCTTGAAAATGAAAACCGTTGAAAATAGAAAGCTTGCTCCTTGGTTTAATGCAGAGCTGCGTACTTTGAAGCAAAATGCTAGGAAACTGGAGAGAAAATATCACTCCACAGGCCTGCGGGAGTCCTTCCTAGTCTGGAAAAATGGTTTACTGCTGTATAAGAGGACCCTTTGTAAAGCAAGAGCAGCATACTTCTCCTCATTAATAGAGGAGAATAAGAATAATCCTAGATTTCTTTTTAATACAGTTGCCAAACTCACCCAGAGCCATAGCTCTGTTGAACCGTCCATTCCACCTGCTCTTAGCAGCAATGATTTTATGGGATTCTTTATAAATAAGATTGATCTTATTAAAAATAAGATCATAAGCACTCCTCTATCCGCGATTGTACCTGAGGTAGTCATGGAATCTGAACCGGGTTTAGACTGCTTTGATCCAGTTGAACTTTCTGAATTAGCAAAATTATTGTCTTCATCTAAGCCTTCAACTTGTATGTTAGATCCAGTTCTAACCAGGTTATTTAAGGAGGTATTCCCTTTGATCTCCTCCTCCATTTTAGATGTGATTAATCTATCTCTGTTACAGGGATATGTACCTAAAGCTTTTAAGGTTGCTGTAATTAAACCTCTGCTTAAGAAACCGTCTCTTGACCCAGATGACTTGGTTAATTATAGACCTATATCCAATCTTCCTTTCTTATCCAAAATTCTTGAGAAAGTAGTTGCCAAACAAGTTTGCGACCACTTACACCATAATGAACTTTTTGAAGAGTTTCAGTCTGGCTTTAGAGCTCATCATAGCACTGAAACAGCTCTGGTGAAAGTCACTAATGATATTCTCATGGCCTCAGATAATGGACTCGTATCTGTGCTCGTCCTGTTGGATCTTAGTGCTGCATTTGATACAGTTGACCATAATATTCTTTTAGAAAGACTTGAATATTTTGTTGGAATTAAAGGAACAGCACTAGACTGGTTTAAATCTTATCTATCTGATCGAATTCAGTTTGTTTATGTTAATGATAGATCTTCAACACGCTCAAAGGTTACCTGTGGAGTACCACAGGGATCAGTGCTAGGACCAATTCTCTTTACTTTATACATGCTCCCAATTGGTAGAGTTATTAGACAGTATGGGATTAATTTCCACTGTTATGCTGATGATACCCAGCTATATCTGTCTATAAATCCAGATGAAGCTAACCCATTACATAGATTACAGGCATGTCTTGAAGACATAAAAACCTGGATGACTCTTAACTTTCTGCTTCTGAATGCAGACAAAACAGAAGTTATAGTCTTTGGACCAGAGTCTCTGAAAAAGAAGCTGATTAGCCAGTCACTTCATTTGGATGGGATTAAACTGATTTCAGATAATAAAGTAAAAAATCTTGGTGTTATTTTTGATCAGGACCTGTCATTTAAATCCCAGATCAAAGAGGTTTCTAGAATTTCCTTCTTTCATCTGAGGAATATTGCAAAAATTAGAAATCTCCTGTCCAGGGGTGATGCTGAGAAACTAGTCCATGCATTTGTTACTTCAAGGCTGGACTATTGTAATTCTTTACTATCAGGAAGTCCACAAACTGTAGTTAAAAGCCTTCAGCTGATCCAAAATGCTGCAGCCAGAGTTCTGATGAAAATTAAAAAGAGAGATCATATCTCTCCTATCCTGGCTTCTCTTCATTGGCTTCCTGTTAAATCAAGAATTGAATTTAAAATCCTCCTTCTCACATATAAAGCCTTAAATGGCCAAGCTCCATCTTATATCAGAGATCTGATTGTTCCTTATGTTCCTAACAGAGCACTTCGCTCTCAATCTGCAGGTTTACTAGTGGTTCCTAGAATTTCTAAAAGTAGAATGGGAGGCAGATCTTTTAGTTATCAGGCTCCTCTCCTGTGGAACCAACTACCAGTTTTAGTCCGTGAGGCAGACACTCTGTCTACTTTTAAGACTAGGCTTAAAACTTTCCTTTTTGATAAAGCTTATAGTTAGGGTGGCTCAGGTTATCCTGAGCTGTCTTTAAAGTTATGCTGCTATAGGCTTAGACTTCTGGAGGACATAGGGACCCCCATTTCATCTTTCTGCTTCATTCTCTCTCTGTTCTCGTATTCTGCAGAATCTGTTAGTTCAATCTCTAACGTTCTGCTCTCTCTGCTTTTCCTCAGAGTAGCTTTGCCTCGTCTGTTCCTGTTTGGCTGTGACGTCATCCAGGAAAGAAACATCAGCTGTGCTGCTTCCATCAACACCCTTGTTTGTAGATGTTGGAGATTGGCCTGTTTTCCAGTGTGGTCCTGTTTCTCTGGCCGTGGCTGGGTGGATGTGCTCTCTTCATCCTCTGGCATGGGAGCTGCCTTGGAGCTCGTCTGCCTGGCTGTGTGTTTCCTGGACGGGGCCGCCTTTTACAGCTGCTTTTTGTATCTCTGCTTCTGTCTCCTTGAACCCCAGTCAGCCTCGGCAGATGGCCGCTCACACTGAGCCTGGTTCTGCTGGAGGTTTCTTCCTGTTAAAAGGGAGTTTTTCCTCTCCACTGTTGCTGCAAGCATGCTTAGTGTGAGGGATTGTATTTGAGTCAATGAGTCAATGCAATCAACTGGTTTTCCTTAGATAGAAAACTTTGTATCAATTTGACTATGATCTGGTTGAACTGTGAAGTGCCTTGAGATGACATGTGTTGTGAATTTGGCGCTATATAAATAAACTGAATTGAATTGAATTGAAAAATTGAAATTGAATGAGGAACAAAGAAATCATCTATAAAAGGTGCTATAGAAAACATAATTTCCAAACAAATCATTTTGGAGCCAAGGTTGTTTGTGTTTGGAATATTCCCTGAAAAACATATTTACACAAAAAATGAATGAGTTTTCATAAACTTAAGTTTGCTTAATGCGAAGAGATGTGTATCAATGTTTTGGAAAAAGACTCACAGACCGAGCATAAACCAATGGCTGCAGCAGATGTTATCTGTCCTCCCTCTAGAAAAAAAACATGTATATATTAAACTCCTTCATTAATTATGTTAAGACTTTGAGTATTTAAAAAAATGGTTTAAGTGATTGAAGAACATGTCAATCGCAGACAATTTATTGGAGGACATATACTGTCAAATTTAATTCTCATTATAAGAGGCTAAGCATGAAATGTGATCAGTCGCATTGGAAAAAATGTTGTGTGAGGCAATTTGTTGTCTGTATTTTACTTTGACTTGAACAGTAATGTAACCATTGCTGTGATTATATTCTGTATATTGTTCAAGATGTTTGTTTAAATTGCTAAAAATTGAATAAATATATTTTGGGGAAAAAAAAAGAAATCATCTAGAATCAGAAGTTTTCAGCAAAACCAGAATGTTCCTGTAAGTTTCTTAAGTTCTGTGTAATTTGGATACTATGGTCACATATTTTAAGGGTGAAATACAAGGTTCTCTTGTGTAGAATTGTAGATTAATTTACTAAATTAATTTAAACTACTTTATTTATAGGTTTCAGCTTGGTCATTTTAATTTTGAACAGGCACAGCATTGTTTGTTTGTGCGAATAACATTCAGGAGATTCTGGTGGCTGAGATGAAGATCTAACGGTTTGCGATCTAAGTTGTGGCTGAAGACAGAAACTCTCTGTTGGGTTAATTGCAGTCATTAGAGTCTCGTCATTTCCACCTGCATGAGCTGCCCCCTACCCCATGTGAAAATAGTGGTGGCAGCTTCAGGTGGACTACTGTAGCCTTCCCTGCAGAAGCAGGTTATTATAGAATGAGGAAAACGAACCAGATCCACCAAGGTAAGCCAAGCTCAAAATGAGCCTAAACAGCCTTGCTGGCTGACATCTGTGATGAATATAACAAAGTAGCTGTGGTCCAATTGGACCTCTGCACCACTTGCATGTATGTGCCCTTTTTTATGTTTTTTCTAGAAGAATGATAGAGTGAAAGAAAATTATGAATGTACAAGTGGATTTTGTATTTTTGCATTTGGTTAACAGGTTGGACCCTGTGGCCATTGGACGACAGCTGTATGGACCATCCCAGCATTACGGCAGGAATCATTTGGACACTGGCTTGGTCAAACATATGTCTTCATGTTCCTCCAATTATGGATTTTTCAACTTTTCATGTATTCAACAGAGTACAAGAATTACTAGTTAATTTTAACATTAGACCATCTAATCTTATTATCTTCCATGTTGCTGCAGGGGGAGGATTTAATGAACCGTCTTTTATAACAAATAAATGAAAATATACCCATTTTAGAGCCATAATCATTTAATATATGGAAAACTAGCCTATTTAAACAGTCAAAAGTAGCAGAATCAGCTTGGTGGTGGAAGTAAATTGGAAAGCCCCCCCATCTGCCTGTTTTTCTCTTGTTATCAGTGCTCTGTTTTAAGGTGCTATTCTGTCTTGAGAGCATTGTACACACCGTGGTCAAGACATGGGAAAATGGCGCAGCACTGCTATATTTGCCCTAGACAAATGCAGGATAGTGCTACAGTTTGAGGGATGGCTGGACAGAAGTGCCTATCCCACACAAGTCAATAGAATAGAATAGAATAGAAAAGGTTATAGTAGAAGTGGTCACACAATGTGGACCTTAGAAGAGTGTACAAAAATAACAGATAGGAAAATGAAACAAATAGAGTATTGTACTGTACAGTGTTTTACAATATTATACTCTGTTTCTATGAACTTTATTGATCTCACATTGTAGAACGTTACCTCTGCATTTAACCTATCCCCTTGGGGAGCAGTGGGCTTCCATGGTGGGGCACTCAGGGAGCAGTTTGGGGTTAACGGTCTTGCTCAAAGACCCAGAGTGACAGTCTGTGGGAGTGGGGCTCGAACTCAGAACCTCAAGATTCCAAGCTCTATGCCCTAACCACTAGGCATCACACTCCCACACAGTGCGGAGTGTGATCTGCAAAGTGTGATGTGCTAAAAATAAAAATGAAAAGACAACAGCGTCTTATTTAACTGACAGAAACTGTGCAAAAATCTGCATGAATATAGCAACTTATTAATGTTGTTGGGAACAGTGATGGTTTTAAAGTCTGACAGCTGCTGGGAGGAAGGATCTGTGATAACGCTCCCTGGTGTATTTAAGGTGCAGCAGTCTGTCACTGAAGGAGCAGTTCCAGTTCTGCAACAGCTTCATGCATGGGGTGGGAGACATTATCCAACAGAGATGTTATTTTAGTTAGAATTTTCTTTCCCACCTTCTGCACTGAGTCTAGAGGGCATCCAATCACAGAGCTAAAGATAAGCCAATGCTCCAACAGACAGCTCCATAGAACATGGCACAACAGAGTCAAAGAAGTTCTTTAAGAGCTCACTAAAAGACCTCAGTCTCCTCAGCAGGAAGAGTCTGCTCTGGCCTTTCGTATACAGAGCCTCAGCGTTGTGAGTCCAATCCAGTTTATTGTTCAGATGAACACCCAAATGCTTATAGGGGTCCACTATCTCAATGTCTGTTCCCTGGATGTTCACCGTTAGCCTCGCGAGATCAGGATGGTCTCGCGAGCTTTCAAGGTTTCACTCGCTAATCAGTCTGGAGACTCTCCATTAAAGAAAATTTGGAGCAGTTCACCAAACGAACGTCCAATCAGCGTTGGCTTTGAGGCGGGTTGAGGTGTGACGCAACGAGAAGCGCGACAGTTGAGTCTAAAGAACATGGCGGCTTCAGCCAATGAAACTAGCGTTAGCGTGGCTATCGAGCAAGTTTTATCGGAATTACAGAGTATTTCTTCACTGAAAGAAGAGCAAAACACTGCTCTGGAGGCTTTTCTCAGAGGAAAAGGTGTTTTTGCTCTTCTCCCGACTGGTTTCGGAAAGAGTAGCCTTCCTTGTGGTTGTGTTTTCGTTGTCGCTCTGTTAGTATGTCATATGCTTCGTTGATCTGATTGGTTTATTTGGCCCGTCTATTAGCAACATAGGCCAATCAGCTAACCAGTATTTTCGCCCCTTCCCAAAATTACTTCAACGGAAGGTTTCCAGATGGATATGCGGAGCAAATCCATCTGGCGGAGTCAGGTTAGTTCACCGTGTCAGTGGGGTGGATGTACTTCTGCATCCACCCCACCACTAGCTCATTGTTTTCCCTGCATTGATCAGAAGATGGTTCGGCTGGCACCAGTCATCCCCACCTGTGATGACGCCAACTATGGAAAAACGTCGGCCGAGAACTTCTGGAAGATGGCAGCGTGGGGAGTTGATGGAGAAGTCTGCAGTGTAGAGGGTGAAGAGGAACAGTGCCAGCACTATTCCCTGTGGGACCCCCGTATATATATGTGCAGTGTTGTCTTTTTTCTGTCTCTGTTGCTCTGTGGTGGACTAATGGCATCAAAACAGTCAGAACTCTCTTTTTGCCTGTTGGAGGTAGCCTTTACTATGGAGGACCAACTCTGCCATATTTAAAAATAAATACAGAAATAGATAAATGCTCAATAAATATATAAGCATACAATTAATTGCCAACAAAAATACACTAAACAAATAAATGTAAGTAGAAATTAAATTATACAGTGAGACATAAATGCATATAACTCTTTTAATTAGCTTCTTTATTTATTTGCCTTTGTAATATTTACCTTATTTATTTTTTTGTCCTTTATATATATATTTTTACATTTCTGCCTGCCCTTTTTACATTTCTGTATGCATTTCTGTCTCACTATGCAAATGAGGAGGGGGCGTGTCCTAGAGAGTCATCTTCTGCTCTTATTTCTGTATTTATTTTTAAATATGGCAGAGTTGGTCCTCCATACTTTACCACCTCCGAGAGGCATAGAGAAGAAAAAACAGAGAGAAGGAAAATCCCTTTAGAATAGACACCTCTGTGATCATGATAGTGTTTTATCATGGATAATGACTGAAGTGGGGGTCTATTTAGCTGAACTTAATGTTTGGGTTTCCGTCTTAGAGCTGTTATTGCATATTCATATAATATTAGAATAATTAGTAGACTTCCAAATAAAATACTGTACTGTGGGTTATTTGGTCAGCAGAATCTATGATATAGAGTTTATTTGTTCTTTTTGGATATTTGTTACTCTATTCACTGATCTTCTCTACTTGTTATATTGCCTTTAAAAACAATTATTTGGTTGTATGAGCTATGAGCCAAAAGAATAAGTAGATATATAAAATGCTGCTATGTCTTCAAATTCGTCTATGGCTGGAGTGAAAACATGAAAGAAGGAAACCAAAGTGTGAAGTGTGTTGAGCTGACGTGCAGTTTGATCTAAAATTAGTGACACTTTGATGAGATGAAATGTAGCAGCCTGAGGACACCTGTGAGACAATTAACTCGATTTCAGCAGGATTCATTAATCGCTGACAGTTTGTCAACCTCATTATGTCAATTTGCAGTTTTCTCCTCCAAACTGTACTTGGTGGAGTGACCAGGTGCCAAGCTGCTTCTGCTCACCTGTTTCATGGCTCTCATGTAAAGACTGCCATTTAGAAGCCCATTACTTCTGATTAGCTTCGTTTTACATAATTAATGAACAGGCCGTTTTGTCCAGATGGCTATTTTGTCACAAAGACATTACTCAACCTTGTTGAGCTGGACGTCCAAACGGAAACGGTTAGTCGGACAATTTTTACTGTAGAATTAAATTACTTTGGATTAAGAAAATTCTAATGACCCATTATTTTATTTCTAATTTGTTCTGCTTACATTATATCATACAGAAAAAAGGAAAGTCCTTCTGTTTAACCATCATGTCTCTCTGCTTTTTCTCATAGCAACTTCACCTTGTGTGTTCCTGTTTGGCTGTGACTCCATCCTGGAGAGAAATATCATCTGTGCTGCTCCCATCAACACCTTTGTTTATAGATGTTGGAGATCCGCTTGTTTTTCAGTGTAGTCCTGTTTCTCTGACTGTGACTGGCTGGATGTGCTCTCTTCATCCTCTGACATGGGAGCTGGCTCGGAGCTTGTCTGCCTGGCTGTGTGTTTCCTGGACGGGGCCGCCTTTTATAGCCTCGTGAGACCATCCTGATCTCGCAAGCTTTCAAGGTTTCACTTGCAGATCAGTCTGGAGACTTTCCGTTAAAGAAAATTTGGAGCCGTTCACCAAACGAACGTCCAATCAGCGTCGGCCTTGAGGCGGGTTGAGGTGTGCGACACGAGAAGCGCAACAGTTCAGTCTAAAGAACATGGCGGCTTTAGCCGATGAAACTAGCGTCAGCGTGGCTATCGAGCAAGTTTAATCGGAATTACAGAGTATTTTTTCACTGAAAGAAGAGCAAAACACTGCTCTGGAGGCTTTTCTCAGAGGAAAAGATGTTTTTGCTCTTCTCCCGACTGGTTTCGGCAGGAGTTTGATCTTGTGGTTTTGTTTTCGTTGTCGCTCTGTTAGTACGTCATATGCTTCGTTGATCTGATTGGTTTATTTGGCCCGTCTATCACCAACAGAGGCCAATCAGCTAACCAGTATTTTCGCCCCTTCCCAAAATTACTTCCACGGAAGGTTTCCAGATGGATATGCGGAGCAAATCCATCTGGCGGAGTCAGGTTACGCCTTTTACAGTTGCTTTTTGTATCTCTGCTTCCATCTCCTTGATCCCCAGTCGGCCTCAGCAGATGGCCGCTCACACTGAGCCTGGTTCTGCTGGAGGTTCTTCCTGTTAAATGGGAGTTTTTCCTCTCCACTGTCGCTACAAGCATGCTTAGTGTGAGGTATTGCTGAAGAGTCAATGAGTCGATGCAATCAACTGGTTTTCCTTAGCCTGACGTAGTCCTACTCAATTCTAGTCAGAATATGAGTCTGATACTGCTCCATAGAGCTGTGATTATGGGGCGTGTTTCAAACGAACCAGGAAAAAAATGCCTCTGCACTCAATTGGATAGACCTACAACCAATAAGAGCAACGGAGTGCGTGATGTATGTTAAGCGACGCATACTTGTTGTCAACAAAAATCAAAGTGTGCAGTTGCACGTCTAGAATAAGAAGATGAGCCTTGATCGCGTTTCTCTGTTCCTCTTTTAAAATTAATTTGCTGTCGATATCTTCTAGAACAGACCTAATAGCAGAATCTACACACCTCAACTCTCCAGCGGCAGCCATTGTTGTTGTCCCCCAAGCGCGCTTTGGTCACGTGGTTGATTACGTTACTGTTGATCATCTGTCCATCATCGTATAAAGCCCGCCCTGAAAATTTGATTGGCCCGCCAGATATTGTGCTACTATTGAGCAATGCCAGACCGAACTTCCCGACCTCAAATGTTGTGGGCGGGACTAAGTTCGGAATGGCACCCAGGCTAGGTTTTCCTTAGATAGAAAACTTCTAATCAATTTGACTGGATGATCTGGTGAATTGTAAACTCTCTTGAGATGACATGTGTTGTGAATTGGTACTATAGAAATAAACTTAATTTAATTAAATCAATACTGTCATTGTTTTTGTTCTGCCTGCTGATCCAAACTCCCTGCAGTCCACACTTAACCTATACGCTAACCCAAAATAAGCTCAGTGGCAGTTACTGCTTTATCACCTGCAGAAAAGTTTTTTTTTTTCCTCCAATCCTCGCTAAAACTAATTAAAGTTGAGGCCGAGGAGGGGGAGGAGGGAGCGAGACAACGAAGAAGAGTGAGTGATGTTAGGACGGCAGAGATTAACGAGGGAAGGCAGAGCTCTGTCTCTCAGCCACTAATCCCTAATGTCACAGATACGCGGTAAGCAGGGGTCTTTGTCGGTTAAAGACTACCTTTCAGATCTACCTTGCTCCTTTGTCTGCTGCCGTGCATCCTCCTCCCCATATACCCTTGCTGTACCCTGACTCTTCATGCTTTTCAAATCAGGGATAAACATGGGGGAACTCAATTTTCCAGGCAAGATGAAAGGCTGCAGAGGGTTGAAAGAACCAGCTCATGCTGCAGAGATGGCTTGCCACAACACCAGATGAATAAAGGAGCATGTAAGGGAAAAAAGCACAGGAGCAGTATGGAGAGCTTCTATTTTTGACGCTCTCTGTGTTTTAAATGTCACGGCAGGACTACAACAAATTTGTTTTACATTTTGTTAAAAAGTTAAACTTGGAAAAGTTGCAAATTGAAATCACTTGAATTGATTTCTTTCTTTTATTTCTTTGCTTCTTTATAAGCTTTTTATATCTGTTTTAACAAGGAATCTATCAAGACAGTTTATTTTTCACATCTAAAAAAATATTTATTTTTATTTACACATTTTGTGAAATCGTCTAGCTGATGCTCACATCTACAGCAGTCTTCACACCTTTTTCTGCAGATAATCAGAGCAGTTTCTTTAAGCAACTTTAAAGTGTATCCTACTAACATCTAGAAATGTATTTCTATTTAATTTTTTACTGTAACAGCATCATGAAGTAGGGAAAAAAGCTCATTTTGGGCATGCATTTTCCTGTTTTTTAAATGTTGCTCTGAGAGAAAACAAGTTACGTGCGTGAAGGCATCAGGCACTCATCAGCCGGAGCCACCAGGAGCCTCTGAATACTGTCATTCTGGGACACATTTGCAGCTGCTGCTATTATTCTCCTGTTCATGAATGATAAGAAGGGTTTTTAGTGGCAGAGCTGTCACACAGCAGGAAGACAGCAGAGTGACCGACCAGTTATTTCTGTACACACTTCGAATATCATTCCACCCACTCTTCCAGGGTGCCTGGTGCACCCTGCCAGCTTCTGGGTCTGGTTTCCTGTTAGCTCTCCTGCAGGAGAGAAAGAAGACTATGAAATATTGTCAGTTTGAAATGGTTTTTGTCTTCTTGTTAAATATTATCAGGATGATGTGCTTCTCTAGCAGGTTGAATTAGCCATCAACAGCATTTACCTCACTGAAGAAGATCAGTGTAAAGGGCTGAGCTGGATCCTGGTCAGCAACAGTAAAATTAGGGTTTATCCTATTACTGAAAGCATCCTTTCATCTCTACTGATTATTTAGACTCAGACTTAAATTTAGGCTAACTTTATTTAACCTGACTCTGTCAGATAGATTTGCTCCGCATATCCATCTGGAAACCTTCCGTTGAAGTAATTTTGGGAAGGGGCGAATATACTGGTTAGCTGATTGGCCTATGTTGGTGATAGACGTGCCAAATAAACCAATCAGATCAACGAAGCATATGACGTACTAACAGAGCGACGACGAAGAGGAGCCAATTGATAGATCAAACTCTTTCCGAAAACAGTCGGGAGAAGAGCAAAAACACCTTTTCCTCTGAGAAAAGCCTCCAGAGCAGTGTTTTGCTCTTCTTTCAGTGAAGAAATACTCTGTAATTCCAATAAAACTTGCTCGATAGCCACGCTAACGCTAGTTTCATCGGCTGAAGCCGCCATGTTCTTTAGACTGAACTGTCGCGCTTGTCGTTGCGTCACACCTCAACCCGCCTCAAAGCCAATGCTGATTGGACGTTATTTTGGTGAACGGCTCCAAATTTTCTTTAACCGAGAGTCTCCAGACTGATCTGCGAGTGAAACCTTAAAAGCTAGTGAAATCAGGATGGTCTCACGAGGCTAAACTTTATTGTCATTTTGGATACACTAAGTGTATACAAAACGAGATTTCATTATGTACAGATCTCATGACATTTCCATTTCTTAAAGTGCAGCGGTGATCAAATTTAAACATTGGGAGAGAAAAATGTGCAATAAAACACATTATATTGTCAGTTTGATGCTGAGACTGACATGTTTTACAGTTTTTTCAACATTCTGCTTTTTTCAGTTCATCTCTGATTTATGTTTTGCCAGAATGTACATCTATAAATAATCACTGAAACATACTCATATATCTACCATTAAAGAACTTCGTAAATCATAGTTGTGGATCAGTGATCAAATGTTTTTATTTTCCATTTTGCTTCACGGAGCATTATTTCAGTTTAATATTGATTCTATCGACCATCGTCATGTCAGAGCGGCCAGTTAGGAGTTTTACATCTCATTATCCATTACTGGTTAAAAGACTAGATGCTCTGACTGAACATGGCTAAATTCAGTTCAACACTACAGTAGTAGCCTTTAAAATAGCAAAGACCTTGTGTAGTTTTGTTTATTAACAAGTGAATTTGATAAACTTTTACTTGTTTCACTTATTTTGTATCAATATTCAGCAGAAATTTACAGGTTAGAATGCAATTATATTTTATCGGTAAGGTCAACAATGACAAAAATCATACAATTCTAACCAAAGGAAGCTCTGGAATTGGTCAATGCGCACTTCCGCACCATATACTGCAACTTACAAACCTTGAAGTCTGCCCCGGCCCATTAACTAGAAGCTAAAGTCAACTGCTGTTCATTTGGGGTAAGAATAAATATGAAAACATGTATGTAATTAATGTGCACACTTAAATGTGTCAGGATATGGAGATTCTCCACCTTTTCCAGCAGAGTGCGCTGTGGATCTCCTGGGCTGGAGCCCTCCAGCACAGCTGACGTTCATCAGCCCATCAGGAGAACTGCCTATATAATCAACAGCCAGACCTTCCTTCAACGCCGCAGTGTTGACCAAGTTTGGTTAGCGAACCTGAGCCTCTGAACTACTAGAATCTTTGTCTCTAAGAGAAACCCAATTCTAACCTGCCTCTGTCTTCTCGCTCATAGGAAACCTGTCTCTCGTGTGAAGCTCTGGATGAGCTTAGCCTGTTACCTGCCTGCCTGCCCTAGAGAGCCAAACCTGAAGATCTCACTCTGGAATCCACCTGCTGCTCTTAAGGAAAGAGCTAATCCCTCAAACTAAGGTCTGTCACTAGAAAGTCAGAAGCTAGACGCTGCTGCTGCTGAGCACTCTGCTCAACCAACAGTCTCTGGACCCAACCGGTTCCCTCTCTCAGAAAAGAAAGCCTGGACCTCTTCAAGGTATTTTCAGAAACATCTGAAAACTCAACAACTAATCTGTTAACCTGGCCAATCAAACTATCCGTCTCTTCAGGCGCCTGAGAATCCTGCCCGGACCAGTTTCCAGAATCCAGTTCATGTTATCTCTGTGCAAACCTTTAATAAACTCTATTGAACTTTTTATCAGTCTCCAAGTGGTGTTCTGCATGTGGGTTTGATCTCTAAACCAACCATGACAAAATGTTTTAATACATTTACTGTAAACCGGAAAGCTGAAAGCAATTAATATTACTGAGTAGTCGCCTACATAGAGACGTACGGAAGAGGACTAGGACCACTGAAAAAACGTAAGAGTTTACTGATTGTTAAATTTAATTTCAATATAATATTAGAAAAAAGTCAGAATTCTATTTTCTCGGAACTCTGACTTTAATCTCAGAATTCTAAATTATTTCTGACAGCTAACAAACATGTTAGCATCAAGCCATAGCCATGTCTGTTTTAGAGACTAAACCAGCTCTATCGTTTTAGTTACCTACTGCTCTTCCATTAATGAAATAGCATTATCAGCGACCCCTCAGGCATGTAAAAAGTCGCCTAATTCCGTCATTTTCCACCAATGTGTCACTGGCCCTTCCAAATAACTGAGATTAAAGTCAGAATTATGGGGGAAAAGTCAGAATTCTTACCTTTTTTCCATATTAAAATGAAATAATATTTAAAAATCATTTAACTTTTTTTCTTCAGTGGCCCTAATCCTCTTCAGTAGAGACCTAACCTCAACCCATAAAAAGTCAGAGTTATAGTTATGACCTCTATAGCTCTCTTTATTATATCCGACTGGTGGACATGTAGGTGACTGTCAGTAAGGAAGTGGAGGTGGGAGTGGCAGGAGCTGTTTCTCATCCTGTGGAAAGCCGCCAACAGTAAAGTATGAGAAGAACTGCCACAGGTGTCAATTAACAAAGACAAAACTAAGTAAAAAATTTTAGCTATCTATATTTTGCTGGAATAATCATTTTTTTAGACAATGTTTTACTTCTACTCCTTACGTTTCAAAAATAGACTAATTTGTTTTGTTTCTGTTTTTTTTTTCATTTAAGCTAGTTTTCGAAGAAGATGATGCAAAGTTAAATTGGACAATTTGAACATTTAGTTATAACACATTAAGTACATTAAGTACAAGGAAGTTTCCATCCAGAATTGTAGAAAAATGTTCCTTTAATAAGGTAGTGCAGTAATCAGTATGAATGGTACTTTTTTTATTTTATAAAAGCTTCTCAAAAACTTCTACTAAAGTGTTTTAAACAGTAAGATTTATACTTCTACTTGACTAAAGAACAATATGACTTCTGACACTTCTGAGAACTGCAGAAGGTATGTGGATGAAAGCAAGCGTCCAATATATTCTAATAGACGATGACGTGTTCCAACTGTGGCCTCCTCCACCGCATCAGGGTGCCGTTAGGAAGAGGCGTTAAAATTAATTTATTAGATTTATCCAGCTCCAAAACGAAGCTATATTTTTGCATACGTTCAAAAACTTCAACCTTTTTTTCTACTGACCTTCATCACCGTCTCATCCTCCATGGCAGACTTGAGCTGCAGTGAGACGGCTGATCCCAGCGTATCGATTGTGCCAATAACTTAGCTTCAGGCTGCACTCTGCAGAAACTGTCTGCTGTCTTGTGTTTGACTTCAGATAATGGCTTCATCAGGCTCATCCAGAGGTTGGCAGCAGTGAACCTGAAGCACTTTATTGAGTCGCCGTACTGTCCAGCTTTTAGTCGTATGGCTTTAATCTCCCAAATTTCAGCCTGTTTAATGGGACTCTGACGAATTTCTGTCTAGACACAAACACTCAAATAAAACAGAAAGAATGGATCAGTGGAACAAATTAAATCGTTGATGAAATTCAAGGAGAAAATGCAAACAAAAGTCCTGCAAAACCCAGTATAGCTCACAAATACAATTCTGTTCTATGATTATTTATACAGTTTGTTTTGTTACACGACCGACTAAAGTTTAACATTTTTTTCATAAATAAACTGCTTTGTGGACTCATGCTCTATCTGAGATTTAAAAACAGTAAGATTTCACTGAGATAAGAGAGCAGCTGTGAGATTAGATGGGAGCTGAAACGATAACAAGCTGTCAGGGCTGTCTGAAGCAGACTGCAGCTCATCTCAGTACAGACAGCCAAGCAAATCCAACATTCCAGCTCACAAATGACTGAGAAGGCTTAATTAAAAAATAAATAAATCAAAACCTTGAACATGTCCAGATGTGTAGCATAGATTGGTGAAACAGCCCAAAACTTGTTTCCAGTGTCACAAGCGTGTCTTTATTACTGTATCTTTTATCATATAAGAGAAAAACATTTGAAATGCAGTTGAGATAGAAAACCTTTTGCATTTTTAAAAACTCTTCATATCTCTATCATCTTATTCAGTATCTTTTATCTATTACACACCTGTATTAGAAAGTCTTAATAAAATAGAAAAGGGAAAGAACTCTCTGAATCAAATTTCTGACATTAATTATTAGGCTTTTATTAAAAGATCTAAGCTTCATTTCGTCTTTTTTTTTTCTTCTACTCATGAGTTCTGACAAATGACTTGAGACCAAAATGATCCAAAGTGCAGGGAGATATTTTATCTCCCCTACTGGGAAAATCTATAATGTCTTAAAGAATGATGTCATTGTATTATTGCACACTTTCTGGTGAAGAAGTAATCGTTCCCTTTTGCTTTTTATGCCATATTTGAATGTTTCACGTTGAATTTGTTTTATAATGGAGATCCATCCATAGCAGAAATATTATTCAAATCAACATCTAAAACTCAACTTGTTTTTGCCAGAAAAAAAAAAGCAGACACGGTTATCCTCAGAGCCTAAACTGTTTTCTTTAGAGAATACATTTGCCTTCACTGTATCCAAGGTTACAAGATGTAGATGAAAGAGTAAAACTTTATTCAAGGTCATATTTGTAAACACACACAGCAATAGCTGGAGTAAGGAAGTGAAGATAAACATCAGATAGATTTTTCCTTATCCAAAACAGCAAGATGCATAATTTGTTTTGCACACAAGCTTGCAGGATTAATTCAACCATTCCTTAGTGTTAAACCTGCTGTGAGATCTAATTAAGTGTCAGAGTTCATTATGCAAACCGTGTCCTAAATACCAATCAGTCACAGAGAAAAGCAAAGATGACACTGTGAATGTTCCTCCAACTGACATGTGGAATTTGAGGTTATCAACCACTTTTTGCTTGAAGCAGAATGTCACTTGTAGCTCTGAGGCTTAGATGGCATTTTAAACCATGACCTTCTCCAATCAGCAGGTCAAGTGGCCAGAATTTGTCACTCTTTTTGAGCTGTCTGGCTTGCAGGAAGCATCTGGCGATGATAGTAGAAGGTCAGTATGTAAAGCTAAGACGAAAATAAAATTACCAATACACTTTTAAATGTCAATACTTTGCCAAACATTTATCCGTGTTGTATCCGGGCGAACAATGGAAACACTTGTATGGAGTTAAATCGACATTAGTTATGCATTCTCACCTCTTACCCTGCCAGTACCTGGTTGGACCCATTTTCTCTTTACCACTGCTCTAAATTTGAATGGAGTAGGCTCAACAAGGCATTGGTAGTATTCTTTTAGGTTTCAATCAATACTGACCAGACCATGATGCATCTTCCTTACCACCACAATCAGTGGGGTGCATAGGGGGCCTTATGGCCCAATTGTTGAGAAATGCATGTTAAAGTGCCCTCTGGGGAGCCGCATACTAGAGACACTGTAAAGTTTTTGAGAAATAATGAACTCTTCAACATGTTAAAGAAACAACTTTTAAATGACTCAACCTTTATGAATTAGAGTATTTTCCTGTTGAAAGTAACCATCAGCACATGGTCAATGGCAGAGATGGGAAGTAACGAAGTACAAATGCTTCGTTACTGTACTCAAGTAGATTTTTCTGATATTTTTACTTTACTTTACTACTTATTTTTATGGCGACTTTTTACTTCTACTCCTTACATTATTACACAAATATCTGTACTTTCTACTCCTTACATTTTAAAAAATTGGCTCGTTACTTTAGTTTTGAATCATTTCAATGGAGTTACCGTTATTATTTTTCACGTCATCAATACCAAATTCAATTTAATTGGATGGGAATCTACGTTGCATTTGACGCACCACTACAAGATGAATCGACAGATTCGGTGGTATTCATTGGCGGCAAATCACTGCAGCTTGGTGGCGGTAGCGTTAGCATAGTAGCTTGGACGACGAGATGATTGAAAATGAACACAATGGAGATCTAGTCCTATTGGCAGACATCCATTTAAAATGTAGGCAACGGCATGAAAAAATTGGTTTCTACTTTTACTTTTATACTTTAAGTAAATTTACAAGCCTGTACTTTGTTACTTTTACCTGAGTAAAGAAGTTTAATCAGTATTTTTTTAACACAGGTGTCTGTACTTTTACTCAAGTACGGAAAGTGAGTACTTTTGCCATCTCTGGTAAATGGTAAATGGCATGTACTTATATAGAGCCTTTATTCAAGTTAGGAGACTAGACCATAGCGCTTTACACTACATTCATTCACTTATTCACGCACACACTCACACACTGATGGTGGCAAGCTACATTGTAGCCACAGCTGCCCCAAACTTCTTCTTAGAGACTGCTGCTTATTTTTAACAGGAATTAGTAGTTTTTTGGTCTCTGACTTTAATATCATAATAAAAATAATTTAGCTTTGATCTCACATTGGAGAAATGTATTTCTGTTTTTAACCCATCCCCTTTGGGAGCAGTAGGCTGCCATCCTGCTGCTCCCGTGGAGCAGTGTGGTGTTAAGGGTCTTTGCACAGAGACCCAGAGTGGCAGTCTGTGGGAGTGGGGCTCGAACTCAGAACCTCAGGATTCCAAGCTCTATAGCTTAACCACTAGCCCGCCACTTTCTTGAACATTAATGAGCTGATGAATTTAAAAAAATCACACAACAACTAAGTTAAAGTTTTTGAAGAATATCAAGTTAATTTAAATCTCCTTAGCTATCCTCCAACATCAGATTACAAGTCAGTAATATGAAAAAATAAGATTTGTAGTTTTGGACTCGGTATTCTTATTTGATTAAAACAAAGTAGTAATCTGTGCTCGGTCTATAATAGCTTCATACAAACAAAAACAAGGCAGGAGATCTCCAAAAACACACTGATAGAGGGCAGATTAGATTGCTTTTGTTTCCCATAAACCCTCTGCAGCAGTGTAAGCCACGGATCAGGTTTAATGATAAACACAACAACATCTATTAGATTCCTGTTTCATTCTCACACACATAGAACCCCCGGAGGTTTTCCTTATTCTCTGATCTCATAGGTTGTATGACAACAGGGATTAGGGTCAAAGCCGGAAGAGACCAAGCAGAACCGTTCTACAGCACTGAACCGCCATTAGATGAGAAACATCAGCCCGACGGGCCTAGGAGGTTTTAAGCTAAGGCATAAAAAGGGATTACAGCATTTATTTTTAAGATTAACTTTTTAAATAACAGCATCACATCCTACCTGGAGTCAGGCACAGCGTAGAGTCACTGAGTCTTTCTACAGGACCACCAAAACAACCTCAGCACACAATCTGATTTTAGAGACTTTAGGGAAACATTGGACATATTGTTTTTTTTTTTCTTTCTCTCTGCTCTGTGATGCGTAACCTTTGTAAGCTGATTATTGGTTCATTATCAACAGCATTAAGCATGTAATGAATTAAAGTCATTTTTATATGGATCATCCATTCTCCACAAATGTTGTCTCAAAGATACTTCACAAGTTTACATCCAGGTTATATAAGATTATTTAGAATCACTTTATCTAATAATACATTTAAGTATTTAACCTCATAGGAGAGGAAGATTTCCTTTTAAAAGGAAGAAATGTTCTATTCTATTCTATTATGTTCTATGCTAATAATACAATGAAGAATTTAACCTCATAGGAGAGGAAGATTTCCTTTTAAAAGGAAGAAACTTTCACAGGAATCTGGCTCAATGTGAGCAGCCATCTGCCAAGAGGACTGATCAAAATGTTTCCCCCAACATCAACATCGAGGAAAAAAGAGCACAAAGCCTCCTGCTGCCATGGAAACAATATTTCACCAATACAATAAAACACATAAGCTACACATTATCAGCAGGATATAACAGTATTAGAGTTGGCGATACTATGGGAGGAAAGAGTTTATCCCATACATTTTCTCTTCTTCAGTTAAAGTAAAGAAAAAATTAAATAGCTGATTGTAGGCTTAATATTGGTGTCTTCTAGCCAGTGAGCCCCTGTTGTAAGGGTCAGTGTAAAGGTTAGCATAACAGATTGTCTTTCTGCATCAGTTGTTTTTTATTCTGTACATCTCTGACTTCCAGAGCAAGACTGACACCCATTATGTGGAGAAATATTTGGGCGCATCAGCGATGGACAAGAAGCTGATTGGGGAGCTAGTGAACTGCTTTTTGGCATGGAAACAATCATCTTAACATGAATTTGAAAAAAACAAGGGAGATGATTGTAGATTTCAGAAGAAATAGCAACAAGTTGAATCATGTTAAGACTTAGACAACATTTACTGTCATTTTTTATACAGAGTGTGTCAGGATCCCAGTTTTTGAGTTTGTCTGTTTGTCTTGTCTTTTGTGTTTCTCCCTTCCACCACCAGGAAGTGTCTGGCTCCGGTTCGCCTCCTCACACACCTGCAAGCTGTTGCCTCATCACCGGACTGCTCTTAAGCTGCTGGTTGCCACAAACTTCGACGCCAGAGTGTTTGCCAGTTTGGGGTACTCTAGCCAAGCGCTTTTTATGCTGAGTCTAATCTGAGTTTTTGAATTTTGAGTTTTTGTCCTCTAGCCAAGCTGGGATCACATTGAGTTTTACTGAGCGCTTGTTTCTCCCTGAGTCTCAACTTTGTTTGTTCTTTGCCTTTCGGCAGGAAGCCTTCCTGCAAACTGGACCTTTTCGGACCGCCTTCTCCCAAGTGGGATCAACTGAGTCTTACACTGAGCGACGGATTCCAAACAGGAGGTTTGGATCCAGCCACCTTTAAGCACGCTGAGATCACTCTCTGAGTAAGGATGTCATCTTCACCACGACACGACGATACTCAAGTACCACAGGAAAACTGAGTTGCAACCAGCGGCTGCATCATTCCACTCCGTCCGAGTTCTGGGTAAACCCTGTTCCGCCCTCCACCGAATCAAACAAACTCTGGAAGACCAACACACAGACTGGAGTCTATGTGTCTGTTCTTCTCCGGAAACGTGAGTGGCAACAAATCCTCTCCTTCAAGATTAACAACTCCAATTCCTCACTGAGCCTGAATCTAACAGTCTGTCTTCCCTTCGTCTTCCAGTTCCCGGCAAAGCAGAGTTCGGAGGAACTCTGCACCGAACTCAAATACTCTTCAATAAAACCCGTTGAATCTTACTGTGTGTCTCTCTGTTTGGCTTTGCTGCATGTGGGTCCGAGCTTTAGATAAAATCATGACAGAATGTATACTAAACTAAATTTCGTTTTGCACAGCTCCCATGACATTTCCATTTTATTAAAGTGCAGCAGTGATCAGATGTAAATATTGTGGAAGAGAAAACGTGGTGCAAAAAATGCATCGATATGGCTCTCTTTGATAGAGAGTCTATGACATGATTTCGAGATTTTTTCAACATTCAGCCGTCTGATGAAGATGGGGAAGAAGCTGTTTCGGAATCTGCTGGAGCTGCATTGAATGCTGCAAAGAGGGCAGCAGGGAGAACAGTCCATAGTGGGGTTGTGAGGCGTCGTTGATTATGTTACGGGCTCGTAACATCACAAGAGAAGGAGTGGAGGTGGCAGCACCTAAACAACAAACTAGACTGGAGATGCGACACTGAAGCCATTTATAAGAAGAGACAGAGCAGACTGTACTTTCTAAGGAAGATCTGGCCGTCTGTATTTGCAGCAAGATGCTACATATCTTCTATAAGTCTGTTGTAGAGAGTGTGATCTCCATTATCTGCTGGGGTAACCGCATCATCAGAGGTAATGACTTAAGAAAGCTCAAGAAAGAATAAAGAAGAAGCTTCGCTAGAACCTCTGGAGATTATTTCATAAAGAATAATTCTTTATAAACTGAAGAAGATTATGGTCAACACTGAGCATCCTGGTCAATACTGTGCTTTTGTTCAATCAGACTGTTGAACAAAAGCACATTGTCTCCAGTCAGAGGTATGGAAGCTCATTGGTAGAATTCCCTTATGACAGAAAGAAGGCCACGATTCACACCATTTTATCATCCGGAGGGGGGAAAACATTTAATTACAAAACTGAATTCATACAGCTGTCTTAAACACTTCATACATCCAGCAAAACATAATCACAATTCAGTTATCCCCCCCCCCCCCCCCACATCGCATTACGTAACTGCACTGCACATGCACAGGAATATCATGTTGAAAGCTTACTGGAATTCACGTGTGCTGGTCAGCGCCAAAGTTACTTTGACACTAGAAGAATGTTTATACAGACGTTCTCTGTTTATGCCAAAACCTCTTAATATATCATCTACTTGCGTACGAATAAGGCATTAGGGACTTTATTATTGCTAAGACTCATACTTGACCTTCAGCATGTACTGTTTTGTTGCTAAGTAAGTATAGGGCCACGTGTAAGGATATATAAGACAATAAAACTGCTTCTACATTCCCCCCTGTAGTACATTGCAGATGAAATACTTTGTGATGTTACATGGTGATGTGAATACTACGCGACTAAGTGCACTTACTTGTGTGTGAAGTTTGAATGAAAAAAACGAAATTTTAACGTTACCGACACAGCCTGATATGGATGGAAGTTGGGATATATAAACCTTTAAATTTTAACCGTTACTGATCATCATGATTAATAATAAAAGTCCGTCAGAAGTCAGTCAGTCAGTACTCCTCTAAGCAGCCAGCTATGGATGGTTTACAATGTGAAATAATAAAACAGTAATACAGGTTATTATGCAAAGCAATGGCATAATAACCAAATCCGGTGCAAAACAGATAATTGCAGAAGATCTACTGACTACAGCTATTAACATGTAAAAAAATTGTTTGGAAGAAAAAGGTAGTTTCTATAACATTTATTTTCCCTTTATGACCAAAACGTATCTGTTACATTAAAAAAAAAAAACATATTAGATCCTGCACCAAGCTCATTATATTAACAGTGTCACCTTTATGTGATAGATGCCGATAACAGTCCAGCAAATTAGACAAACGTGTTTTGGGGTTTTTCCTCTTTGAAGGGATGCTGATACATTATCTGGGTCTTGCTCCTTATGTGCTTACTGCTTTGATTGATGGTTTCCTCTATCTGATTAACCCCCCGTCTTTCAGAAAGGACTTGTTAGCATTTATACCTCTCTTAGCTAGGAGGCGGATATTGCTCATGTGGAAATCTGTGGCTCCACCTTCTCATGCAAAAGGGATTAAAGAGATGCTGCATTTTGATGGACTTGGAAAAATCAGGCTGACCGTGTCTGGTAATGGTAATATTTTCATCTGGACCAACCCCTTTATTTTTTTGCGTGGTTATGTGCCAGTTGGCTGGGCTTTTGTTTGATGTTTGTCATGAACTACATTAGCAATATGCAACTGTTCTCCTTGCAGCATTCGATGCAGGCCCAGCAGATTCTGAAACAGCTTCTTCCCCACCGCCATTAGACTGCTGCACTGTTGAGAAAACTCTAAATCATGTCACAGACACTGCATCACACTGACACCAAACCAAAATACTGCATAATTGCACCATATATATTTAATGCTCCAAACTCCAACATTTATTTATTTTGCACTATATTTTTTTCTCCCATACTGTTTACATTTGATTAGTGGTGCATTTTAAGAAATAAAAATATCATGGAAGCTATATAAAATGAAATTTCCTTTTGCATACAGACTTTGTGCATACAAAATGACTATAAAAGTTGTTTAAGTCTAAAGTCTAAGTCTGAATGTTGGGATCTGGAGCTGTACCACCTGTCTCCAGCAGAGTTCACTGTGGATCCTCCTGAGCTGAGCCTTCGACACACCTGATACCCATCTCATCATCAGGAGGATCCTCCACCATATAAGCTGCCCTCAGACCTCGCATCAAGGCCGCAGTGTTTATCCAGTTTGGTTAGCACCTGAGCCTAACTTCCTCTGTGAAATCTTTGTTGCCTCTAGTCTCCTAGCTTGAAACTAATTACCTTTGTCTCTGCTTACAGGAAACCTGTTTTTGTCCTGTAAGCTCTGGATGAGCTTAACCTGTCGAGCCTGCCCTCAGAGCCAAACCTGAAGAAACTTCTCTGGATTTTCCCATGCTGCTCTGGACTAAGAGCTGGAAAACCAAGGTCTGTCCTATCGTTAGATGCAAGACGCTGAAGCTGAAACTGAACTCTGCTGAATCAAACAGTCTCTGGAACCAACAGTGCCTCTCTCAAAGCCAAACCCGGATTCTTCAAGTTACCTGTGAACCAGATCCCCAGAAGTGAACCAGTACCTGACTCTTTCATTATTCCATTGTTCAATAAACATTGTTTACTTTTACTCCAGTTTCCGTCTCCGTGGTGTTCTGCATATTGGGTCTTCCTGAACCAATCATGACACTGAATTGCTGTATTTGCTGTTTTTATATGTAAAACAATTAATAAACTTCCAAAAAAATATATAATGCATGCCAGATCTACAGTTTTTGCATCTGCTTCAATAAAAGCAGAAGAAACTTTAACCCTTAGACCTTAAACTTCAGCTGCTAATCTGGCTGTCACTACTTGGAGCTTGACAATTCAAGACTTAAAGTGTCAATTCTATGCAGCGAAAATGAGTGGAAGAAATAAATAATTTTAATCACTGAATCTAACATCAGCTTTAGTAGCACTGTGCTCCACTAACTTACATTTATAACTACGCTCAATGAGGGTTTTGCCCAGTGTTGGATGGTTTTCTTTTGCTCAGGTAGATGCAGCCAGTAACACAATCAGCAACATCATAGTGTCCTGTTTCTTTCCCTCATTCCGTTCCTGTTCTTATGGGTCCCAGTTGGAAACGTTTGCAGGGTTACAGTTATTTTTCTTTCCTCTTTATGTTCAAGATTTTAATGCAAGGAATCCTAATTAATAAGCAGAGTTTTATCACTGATTAGAGGCTTTATTTTATTTTTTTTTTGTCTTCCTTTGGTGTCTAAGTATAATTCTCAAGCTGGAAGCAAACTGATTTTACAGCCCATACATTATAAGCTTTGTCCTAAAAATATAACAACACAAATGCGTGTATTGCTGCAAAACGTAACAGGAAAAAAAAGAAAAGAAATTACATCTTTTTATGTATTTTTTTGTTTTTTTAAGGGACTCCAGCTACAATGGTTGTGCATTTAAAGCTGTTTTTTTTGTATTCCCTGTTGGTTGCTTGTTAACGAAAACACAGAAGACAGAATCAGTCCAGACAATTTAAAACCAAAGCATTTTTTTTTGTCCAAGACAACTGCTTCATTAGGACTTTCATGAATAGACTGCCAGTGCTGATCTTTAACACTTTGTATATAGCGGTAGCTCAGGAGTTGGCAGGTAGCTCAGCATTACTATCAACATTTACAGCGATTAAAGGGTGTAATTCCTCATTAGAGTAACGCAGGTTTAGACTGACAGCCTAATTGACATTCTCTCCTGATACCAGCAGCCCTGTAAACGGCTGTTATTGTCAATTACTCATGAGTTGTGGACATGACCTCAAAGTGCTGCCAAGCAAACGGGAAAACATCAGAGTCGGCATTTTTTAGAGAGGAGAAAAGTTGGATGAGTGCTGATGTAATAATAAATCTTATAGTCGTTTTATCTTTGATGGAAATAGTTTAAAAGAGAAATGTCTGCAAGCTGAGTTACCCTTTTTTTACCCTATTATTAACAGCTGAACAGTTTAAAACACTGAAGGCCATGTGTGTGATGCAGGCCTTTCTTTTACATTATGAGAGGAAATAAAATATTCTTTAAAAACAGGATTCTTTATATCCAATATAAATACTAAAAGTGAAAGACTTGAAATGCTATAGAAAACATGAAGTAAATCTTGTGTCTAAAAAAAATGAACAATATCCTTTTACTTTTTTATATTCAAGCTGTGCAAATAACATAATAACATAAATCAAACACAATTTAAAACATTTTAAAAAAGAAAATATCTGTTTACATTATACAAACAAAAGGCAACAATATCTCCTGCTGTATTACATTACATTGCTTTAGTTACAATAGATGCCAAACTCATCGCTGATATCAATATAACAGGTATCAAAGCAATGTTATAGAATAGATAAAAAATAAACTTAGTCTGTCTTAAATGTTTATCTCTTCTTATTGTCTTTTTGTTGGTCTGTTTTGTGTTTAGTGACACTAATAGTATCATATGCTAACATTAGCTAAGTTAGTCAGGTTGTATGCTCTGTTATATCAGAGATCTGATTGTTCTTTTTGTTCCTAACAGAGCACTTTACTCTCGATCTTCAGGTTTACTAGTGGTTTCTAGAATCATTCAAAGTAGATCTTTTAGTTATCAGGCTCCTCTCCTGTGGAACCAACTACCAGTTTTAGTCCGTGAGGCAGACACCCTGTCTACTTTTAAGGGTATTTTTTGATAAAGCTTATAGTTAGAGTGGCTCAGTTTATCATGAGCTATCTTTATAGTTATGCTGCTATAGGCTTAGAATGCTGGAGGACAAAGGGACCCCCTTTTCATCATTCTGCTTCATTCTATCTCTGTTCTCCCACTCTGCAGAATCTATTAGTTCAATCTCTAACGTTCTGCTCTCTCTGCTTTTTCTCATAGTAGCTTCATCTGGTCTGTTCCTACTTGGCTGTGACTCCATCCTAGAGAGAAATATCCGCTGTGCTGCTGCCATCAACACCTTTGTTTATAGATGTTGGAGATTGGCCTGTTTTTCAGAGTAGTCCTTCTTCTCTGACTGTGATTAGCAGGTCATTGCTTGCCTGTTCCTGCTCCGCTCTACTAATCAAAGCAAGCAGATGTACCTGCTACCTCACAGCTATTATGATGCCTATCTGTGCTGTATTTTACCTATGCCGTTTCAGCCTGGATTCAGTCTGCTTTAAGTCTGCTTCCATTCGGTTCAGTAAAGTTTATTACAGGCTGATTCTGCCCTCATCATTAGGTCTGCTATCAGTTTTCCTGCCTGCATTCATCATGATTTCTCAAAATTTCAAAAAACCTTTTAAATACATTCAATCTTTGGCTGAATCATTGGTCCTTAGAAGTCCTTTCATTACCATCTGCTCTTTTAGTGACATGCAGATTATAATGCAAGGGAAGCTTATTTATATAGTATTTCAGTAGCAGGACAATTCAAAGTGCTGTGCAAAAAAAAAGATAAGTTTACAAGCCATAGCTTTAAAATACTGCATTAATAAAACTGATGGGAATGCTAATTTATTTTTCACATGAAACTGAATGAACAAAACTGACTTTGTTTTATGAAAAAGGGAAAAACGCACAGCAGTGAGTGGAGGAGAGGTGTTAGTGTGTGTGGAGGGGCAAGTGCACTGCTGGATTAGCGTACTCTCACCAAAAAATAAACTTTTAGTGGTTTTGATTTCATGTCCACCTCCAATAGAATTAATGTACTTTTTAATACCTGCAACCTGCCGAACTGCTGACAGGGTAAAGAGCACCTTTAATCATTTGATCTCATGCTGTATGGTAGTGGGACTGAGCAACACAAGAGGAAGCCTGCTGGGGAGCTGACACCTGGGGTCTACATACAACCATATATTTATATACATGGGTATATATATATATATATATATATATATATATATATATATATATTTCAGTCTGTGACACAAAATATTAATGGAACAGACTAGTCAACCCCCTAAAAATACATAAAATGACTTGCTAATATTATACATATGAAGTAAAATGATTGTATTAATCTTTAAAAGTATTTATTTTTAAAAATATTAAAATATTTATTGAATTCATTTAAATTTAATGTTAAGTATTTTATGGGACATTAGATTTTTTACTGAACTACAAATGAAGATGACAGAATGAAAGCTTAAAGGAAGACTTCAAGATTACATGATTGTATATATTTTTGCCCTCCATACCTATATATATATATACAGTATATATATATATATATATATATATATATATATATATATATATATATATATATATATATATATATATATATATATATATATATATATAGCTAAGATCCTATGGGACTTCAAGATCCAGACTGACAAACAGGTGATGGCTAACCAACCAGACATCATGTTGATCGACAAACAGCAGAAGAAGGCAGTAGTGATAGATGTGGCAATCCCAAGCGACAGCAACATCAAGAAGAAAGAACACGAGAAGCTTGAGAAATACCAAGGGCTGAAAGAGGAGCTAGGAAAAATGTGGAAAGTAAGAGCAGCAGTGGTGCCAGTGGTAATTGGAGCACTGGGGGCTGTGACCCCCAAACTGGGAGAGTGGCTACAGCAGATTCCAGGTAAAACATCAGAGGTCTCTGTCCAGAAGAGCGCAGTCCTAGGAACAGCTAAGATACTGCGCAGAACCCTCAAACTCCCAGGCCTCTGGTAGAGGACCCGAGCTTGAGGATGACACATACCACCCCACGAGGGGTGAGAAAACAGTTTTTTTTTTTTTTTTTTTTTATATGTGTGTGTATATGTGTGTGTGTGTGTGTGTGTATTTTTTTATTTTTTTTACCAGGTAAAACAGACCTACTACAGGCAGACCAGTGGTATTACATGTGCATTTGGTTAGGATATGTTCTGAAAATCCATTAAACTCAAATCAGAATCAATGCAATTGATAAAATGGCTGTCAAAAAAAACAGACTGATTAATTGCTAATCATCAATTGGTGTATGAACTGTGTTTAAATGCTGATTATTACATAAAATGCCTAAAACGTGTAAATAATGGAGTTAAATAGTAAGATTTGAATTAAATCCAGTTGCACTGAAACTTTCCGGGTGGCAGAAATTATTACTTTTCTTATTCCTTTAGCATAACTGCTTTTATAGCTCCTTCACTGTTATGCTGTCAACTTAACTGCCATCTTTGAGAGAAGCAGCTGTTGGCACCTTCACCACAGAGGATAATGGCTGGATGTCGATTTAACATAAAAAATAAGTTTAAGTCAGTATCTTTCCTTTCACTTCCTTCCAGCAGTTCTCCGAGCCTTCAACATTTAAGTCAACTACTTCATATTTGGGTCAAAATCAGATATAATCTGAATTATTTACATTCCCATAGTGCATATTACAGTTAGAAGAAGAGATGATAGGAAAATGCTCCTTCTGTTCTCATTATGCAGCTCTGGCTTTGAGCGTCCACACAGTCCTTTCAGATTTATGAAACGCAGAAACACAGCACCTGCAGATGACAGACTTCAAACATATTTCCAGCAGAGTGGGTGTTGGACGCCAGCAGCACTTCTCTCCACTGACCTCCTCCATCACTACAGAACCCCAAACCTTCTGAACACATAACTGATTGGCAGAAAGCCCAGGAACACTCTAAATATGTTCGTCTCAGCGAGCTGCCTGAAGTGAAGCTCCGTGGCAGTGACTTTAATCAAGGAATCTGAATCCTGTCCTTCCTCCTGTATCTCTACAGCAACACTTCTCATTTTTCTCTCTTGCTACTATCCCAGAGCAAAGCTTTGACTAGTCTGCCACTGGGCTGTTTAAGGAGTTAAAATTGATCTTTGGCTTCATGAAGAGCATTCCTATCAGTTTGTTATGATTAATAATCAGAGGAAAAAGCTCCTGAAGTGCTCTCTTATGGGAAGTTATTATGTCATTATGTGTTATTTTACACTGCTGGATAGCAGACTTACGTGTTGTAATTACAACATCCTTTCTTTGTCCTTGCGACATTTAATTAAGGTTGCTAAGCTGTTTTCCAAAACTCTGACCTGTGTGGAGATATTTTTGAAGTTCTTGGACTGCAATGCTTCTGAATGGCTTGATATTTTATATTTTGTCAAAGTTTATGTTACGTTCAAAAATGTAGGTTCATAAAAGAGAAACTGAGTCCGCACAGAATAGGGATTTTTGGCCTCTGCAGAGGGAGAGAGACACGTTCAGCCACATCTGCTCTCTCGTGGGTTTCCTCAGCAGAAGTCTTTTTATTAGCAGATTACAACATAATAGGGTGGGTCTTAGAACAGAAGACCCTGTAATGACCAATCAGCTGGAGGCAGGTTATAAGACACAATGACCCTGTAATGACCTTCTGGCTGGAGGCAGGTCTTCAATGTTTCATATGTACACACATTAACTGTCTTCAATAAACCTAACAGTGTAGAATAATGATAAAAAAATAATAATAATCTAACAAAAGATGGTGCCAAACATTAGAGCCAGATTTGTGCGGATTTGCATTTGTTTTAAAGTTAACAAAAATTCCAAAGTTCAAATTTTCTAATAAATTAAATCAACTTTGCCCAAGAAAATGAATGAATGTACTTAAACTGAACTATCAGAGCTGAAATTTCTATCTGAGAATACTTTTTTTGATCCATTTACTTTATTTATGCAATACTCTGGACTATCTGTATAATCTTTGGTATAAACAGAATTTCTTATCTGTATGTGTTGCAGATTTGTTTCTTGAAGAAATCTCTTATGCAGATAAGAAAAAAAAAAATAGAAACAATGCATTAGACCTATGGACAATCCTTGATGCCTTTAAATTTAATATCCTTACACATACCAGAGACTAGAGATCTGTTTTATGAAGAGATTTTAACAAATCCTACCCAGATAAGTCTTAATTATCTCCAACACTAGTGGAGCCAAATGAAGACTGAACATTTCTGTGTTCAGAAGAAATTATGTTTAAATCAGAAGCCAATTAGACTGATGATTGAGAAAGAAATGCGTCAGTGTTTTAATAGTTCAGACTCAGGGATATGACAGGAAGGTGTAAATAGTCGGCCTGTGATTCTAATCAGTGTTTTTAGGAGTTTAGTGTGATTATTGCAATCTAAAACAATTCAGGCAGTTTGGGAAGCATGATGCTCTCTCACTACTAATTAGGTCTTGTGAAATTTCAGCAAATCATTCACTAATGATGGATATTATCTAACATGGCTGCACATTTTTTATATCTTATTCAAACTACAAGCAAGGTGGGCTATAACTGCTATAGGTAAATTTACTGAAACACATTTACTTATGTAATTTTTTTCAATATAATTGTAAAAGTACTTTTACTTTACTAACCTCACTTTTACTTGAGTAGTATTCCTCTGATGTATTGCTTTGACCTGTTCCAATATAAATATTCATTACTTACTGGTAGAAAAAAGTTTGGCTAAAACTTTATGCAAACCCTCTAAACAAAGGCATTTTTAATTTGATTTAAAGTAATTAAGGTTTTTAGTATTTCTACAGATTTCTGATAATTTATTCTTCATTTTTGCCTCTTTTGGCTCTGGGTTACAGTGTAGATTACAGCCTAAAGATCTAAGAGATCTGATTACTCTAACCACCTCTGCAGAGAGATGGACTTTTCTGACACAAATTGTAAAATTGATGTCACTGGCTCCACATCACACTGATAAAACCAATCCAAAACTCTGCCTATTTGCACCATACATATTTAATGCTCTGAACTGCCATATCAATGCATTTTTTTTTTTTGCACCATGTGTTTTCTCCTACACTGTTTACATTTGATCACTGCTGCACTTTAAGGAGTGGAAATGTTATAAAAGCTGCACAAAACGAAATAAAGGTTGTCTAAGTTTAAGTCTAAAAAGAAGTGCAATAAAATGCATTCACAAGACCACAACAAACTCATGTTTTCATTGCTTTAAAAAAGGCTAATTTTAAAATGGAGGTTAAATAGAGGTTAAATATGGCAAGCTCACTGAGTATAAAATAGTATGCTTATTGAAAGCTACTTGTATGTTTATGATCAAGCATTATTTATGTCTATCTGTCTATGAGCTCATTGATTCCTGGCCAGGGGTGTGTCTGCATGGAGTTTGCATGTTCTCCCTGAGCATGCCTGGGTTCCCTCCGGGTACTTTGGCTTCCTCCCACAGTGCAAAAATATGGCTGTTAAGTGAACTGGCTTCCCTAAATTGTCCTTAGGTGTGAGTGTGTGTGTGTGCATGGTTGTGTGTCTCTGTATTGCCTTGCAACAAACTGGCGACCTTTCCAGGGTACCTTGCCTCTATCTCATAGGCTACCGGAGATAGGCACCAACCTCACCACCACCCTGACAAGGCATAAGGGCCCTGCCACAGCTTGCTGATTTAGCATATGCCAAATGTCCAATAATCTCCTAAAGTGCTGGCTTACGCTGAAGTTTCTATGTATTTTTTCAATCTTTTCATAATAATTCCAGAACTTATGTCCAACAGCAGCTTAACTTATGCATAACACAGGGCAGCGTAGTGCACATGAAATGATGCACAAGCCAGTCCCCTCAAGGGGCAGCGAAGCGTCCAGAGGCACGTGGACTGCATAAAAACTTGTCTTTGACGCGGTATTAAACTATCTGTTTACTGGTGCCAGAAAAAAATAATAATCAAAAAGAAGAAGAAAAAAAGTCGCAGACATGACGCTGAATCAGTCGCAGCAGATTCAGCGTCATGTCTGGTAGAATGTTTATTGGTTGCAGCCGTGGACGTGAATGCATGGAGGATCCATCACACGCACCTTCTTGCTCACCCTATGATGATGGGGGTAAGGTCTGGAGGAGCGTGCTCCTAAGTTATACAAAACATTTCCATAACTTATCTAACGTATGCCAGCGTGTTCATACCAATGTGTTTGGCATATGCTGGTCTAAATCGTTGAGGTGTGACACGGGCTTAAGCGAGAAAATGGATGGTTAGGTGGACTGAGCACTGTCCTAAACAAGCGCCACCTAAAGTTCAAAAAGCATCCTAGCAGGTGAGGAAATGTTTAAATCATATTTTGTGTATTTTATAACATTTTCTCAATTAGAGAGGTTATTGAGCAAATATGATTAAGGTCTTTATTTTTGTCGAAAAAAAAACCTTATGAACAAATTTATTTAACAGCTTTTATATTTGATTATATTCTTCTGAGAATTCTGAGAACAATATTTATCAGTCTGGATATGATTAACTTTTAAAGGACATAAACTTCTCAACAGGAGAAAAACTTAGCAAATTTACCATTACAAATAAAATATACTCTCTTATGCACGGTCTAATACAGGTTTCCATGTTATCCATTGCCCGATCTCCCGGGGCAAGTAGTTTTTATTGTTGAGAGAGTACAAATTTCATAGCATTTGCCCACCGGGCAGTGCAATGATCGCAAAACAAAAATTATTTATCACTCAAAATTACTTTAAAATCATCGACATTCGATGAAAACGACCTAGAAGTGTTGCCGGCGCCATTTTTGTTGTTTTGTACACGTTCTCGCGTGATTTGAAAAAGGCACGTGATTTTCTGCCAGATGGCGTGATTTTTGTACACCTAGTGGTAATTTTGATGTAGTTACCAAAGCGACGAACAAGCTAGAAAGCGCTATCATATGGCAGTCTTCTGTACAGTGATGCAGGTCATACATTAAAAAATGTTGATTACATTTTTTTCACTTAGACATTGGAGAGGTGCATTTATCTTAAGTTTTTAACCTGTCAAGTTTTTTTTTTAATTTTAACATTACAATTTATATTTTTCCAAGCACACAACAATTTAAAGCAAAGTTTAGTTTGAAAAGAATGTGCAGGAAGGATTGAAAGGCATGTTAACATGGTAATGTAGGCTTGAGTTCATTATCTGACGCATGCATATACACACCAGGAACCTGTAAACTTAAAAAATACTGAATTACAAAAAACATTTAAAAAATAAACATGTTTCATTGATATATATACAAAAATGAATATTAGGGATCTATATTTATCAAACATTATACTGGGCAAGTAAAAATAGTTTCTGGGCAAATTAAATGTGAAAGTCACTTGCCCGAAGGGCACAGGTCATTGTTGAGTCGTTAAGGAAGAAGTAAATCCAGGGTTTCACCGTTCTTTTCATTTTTGTTTAGTTCAAGGTTGTTTCTGCTCTTCTGGGAATAAGATCACCTAATCATTTAAAACACAAGGACACAAGGAGAAAACAATAATTACAAAATGAAAATGATCTAAAGGAGAAGTCCGGTCATATTCAGAATTTTAACTTCTGAAAGTACTTTAAATATGAAATTATTCCATCCTGTTCAATAAGTGATAAGTGTTTTTAATTAAGAGTAATTATCATTTGAATGCGTTTTACCGGAGGCATCCATGTTTGTCAAAGAACACTACTGCCACCTACTGGGTTGTGACGTCACGGTGTGGTATCGGCTGTTGATCATGTCCCAGTGCTGTATTTGGTGTTTGTCACAACGCGCTAATTTCATGATGGCGATGACCAGTGCACTATGCGAAGCAGAGAGTAATGGATTAATGACGTGTTTTTTCTCTGGCCAGAAGTTCGATGGCAAATCCTTCCTCTTCAAATTGGCAATCCAACGACGAACAACGAAATTTATTTATTTTTACTCAATGTATTCCAGCATCCAGCTGCCATGCATGTGGGCATTGTCAGTTTCACTATAGCTCTGGTGAATTTCAATGGTGAAGTCCTCTGGAAATCTTCAATAATTGCTTTTGATTGCAGATGTGTCTAGTTGATTTGATTTTGCTTGTGAAGCGGGGAGAATGGCGCTAGGCTTACCGCACCGTGACGTCACTGCCGGAGTGAGGTCTTACTATTTTTGGGCAAACATGGCCACTGATTAATGCTAAATTCATTAAATCACTGCTAACGTATTAGTTTTAGGTATAAATAATGATCCAAAACCAGACTTTTCCTTCAAAATGTAGATCAACATCAAACCTGTATTTCATTGCTTTGATGAGAACTTATGAAATAAGTAAAATCTTTCTGAACAGAGGAGCTATTTGTTATCTAAATCAACGTCTGACATTATGGGACCCTGATGCATTTAGATTTTATATGACTCAATCCAAATGCATTACTGATAAATGTCAAGACCTCTCTTGAAAGTCCAATTAGTGTCTGAGTGTTTTTACAAATATCAGGTCGTGGCAATTAAAGGGTAAGTTGCCTCAGGGTTTTTTCACTGCAAAATATTTCAGACCATGAAAATTCAAACACAGCACAGATGAGAGGTTCAACTATACATTTAGCTGTTCTTGAGTATTAAACTCAACAACAGTTTTTTTTTTCTTTGTTTCTGTTATATTACCGGTTTCCAGATAATGTTCTATAAAAACAAAACGATGGAAAACCATTTCGGCTTGTTTACATAATTTTCTTTTCTAAGTTAGGCTTTAATAGAAGGTATGAATATGCATGAATTGGTGCTTCATGTCCCTAATCACGTCATAACACCTCTGGATTAGATAATGTTAGCGTTTTTGCACTTGTTCATTCTGAGAGAAAGAAAGGCTTCAGTTGAGTTTAACTTAGAGTGCAGCAGTTATCACAATTTTCCTTGAGAAAACAGAAACATATTCCTCATCCTAGATTCCTAGGTTGTCTTTCCTGGATGGGGCCATCTTTTACAGTTGCCTTTTGTATCTCTGCTTCTATCTCCTTGAACCCCAGTCGGCCTAAGCGGATGGCAACTCACACTGAGCCTGGTTCTGCTGGAGGTTTCTTTCTGTTAAAAGGGAGTTTTTTCTCTCCACTGTCGCTACAAGTATGCTGAGCGTATGGGAATGGCATTCGAGTCAATGAGTCTATACAATCAACTAATTTTCCTTGGATAGAAAACTTTGAATTAATTTGACTGCATGATCTGGGGATCTGTAAAGTGCCTTGAGATGACATGTGTTGTGAATTGGCACTTTAAAAATAAACTGAATTGAAAATGAAATAGATCCTGGTAGTAGGAAATTATCTTACCCTCAAACAAACCCTTCTGCCTTCATATCCTCTCCCATGGAAACAGCAGTGCAAGCAGCAGCACTGATGTTGGCTCTGCTTTAGAGATTAATCTAAATAACCGTTCATAAGAGAGGAAACGTCCGTGATCAGAACAAACAGCAAGACATGCAAATGGTCCTCTCTGCTGAAAATGTCATTGCACATATGGCCCAGAAATCTGCATTATACACACAAACACAGACATTGCAGTTTTTTTTTCAGTGTTCAGTATCATATTTATGAAATTCAGGATCTTTTGAACCGTGAAGTAAGACGTTGTCAAGTCATGATAAAGGATTTTTCACATGGTCGGCTGAATGCTGAAGATGTTTGTCCCTGCAAAAGATGTCTTCTTTTTAAACAAATCTTATTTGTTGAAAAGAATCATGAATTGTAAATTCATGGCTTTACACATTTTCAAATTGAGATATAGACTTTTTTTGTAAACCTTTAAATCTACATTTTTTCTCATAATAATAATAAACATTTTTAAATTAAAGTTTTTGTTGCTGAGCCATCTTACACTTCTGATTTTGCTGTTATGTGTTTTAATGCACTTTTAAGTTATATTTTTGTGTGAATCTTCTTAGATCAAATGCATCTCACTTTGCTGCTGTTGCACAATTGTGGGACATTTCTATTCTATTCTCTTCCACAATATTTCTTATTGCAAATGAAGGATTTCAAACTTTATGCGTGACACATTGCTTAGCTGATCTGCCTTTCTTTATTTGGTAACTCCTGATACTGTGACGAAGCTATACTCAGTCTCTCAAGCCTTCGGTAGCACATCCAGGCTCAGGAGGAAAGAAGAAAATGTTTAAGCTCTGTCCTTTTCAGTTTAGAAAAGCTAAGTTTAACATATCAGCTTATGAAGAAAAAATATTCTTTACTGCTAATTAAAAAAACTAAAATACCTCTGTCAGCAAGAGTTGCTCTATCTGTACCCTGAAGATTCTCACAGAATTCTTCTAAAGTGTGGAATGGATGCTACGCTCTGTTCTGAACTCAATCATGACATAAAAATGAATCAGTGCTGCATGTAGTAAAGGGCAACTCAATCTTCCATGAGCCTTTTATGTGTGCTGTGCTGAAGGGGAAAAAAAGGTTTGAAATAACACTCTACACAAACAAAAGGAAATCACAAACATATTGGAGTTTGTGTTCAGTAATCAATCTGTTCGAATGATCCATTGGATCAGATTGGTCAGACTGTCACACCGTTCAATCCTCAGCCTAATATCGACCTGTAGGGTCACTGTATCTGTGCAGCTGCTAGATCCTGATGTCACCCGAGGATATCCTGGATTTACGCCTTCTTAGCTATTGCTTGCCTTTTTTCCTCCTGATCATCATCAGTTAAAGTAATCCCACAGCTTTTCTGTGACGGCTGGACAAATATGTCCAGGGTCAGAACTAAAAAATGCACCATAGCTGCCAGATATCATCAGTAACACAGTAGCACTGAGCCTAATATGGTGTGTAACAGAACTAGATACTAACCATGTGATGACCCGAAGATTATTGTCTAAAAATTACCATAAAGTAATGTTAAAATTCAGGAACTATCAAGAGAATTTCACTTCTCATCTTATTATGAAATATCAATAATTTAATAAAACAAATCAAGACTTCATCTTGTTATAGCCCATTCACTCAGTGCTTACCTTACCTTTTTTCACCAATCAAACAAAAATCAACAATCTTGTTCCATGTCAACATGTCTGTCTCTCTGTTCTGCAGACTCTAAGACCAGCAAAGCCCTGGGTAGCTGGGTTTCTGCCAAGCATGCAACATGAGTGTCACTTTTACAATGCAGCTTGACGTGGCAGTCCCACTGCCGCGCCGCAATTTGTGTGATAAAAGCAGCCAGCTCAGACAGGAGGGAGGGTCACACAAGCAACAAAGGCAAGTTCTGTTTGTTCTTTTTTTCCACCTTAGAACTTTGCTAGAAATGGTTCAAGTCGGCTGTAAAAATTTGTTTCCAGCTTCCTGTTACGACACGATGAAGGACTTTTAATCCCGATTTGAGAGCAGTTTTGGTCTGGATCAAGGCTCACACATAGTCCTTGAAAGATGCAGTGTCTTTGCAGAATGCAATGTCCTAAATGCTACCAGGATACAATTTTTATAACCCAAATATACAGTTTTTGAACAGCACTGTGTACGGATGCCAGGTATGATTTTATGTGAAGAATGTGTAGTCAGAGGAGAAATGGCCTGATCTATTTATGTAAAATTGTCATGATTTATTTAAGGATCTGACCAAAAATGCAGAGAACCACTCATAGAGCAAAGCAAAGGTTTAAACAGGTTTATTAAGTTAAGGGTTGAGGGGTTGGATCTGGTACTCAGAGGGCTTGTGAACCGGAAGTTTGGGAGGGTTCTTCTCTCGCTTTGAATCCAGTCTGTGTGGGTTGACCTAGTGAAGACGAGACTCGGAGAGTGGACAGGTAGACCTACGTTGGACCCAGAGGAGTATGAAAGGACTCTCACTCGGAAATCCAGGAGAACTTGAACGGAACTTGTGGAGGTTAATCCCCTGCTCATTGTGAGACTGAACCAATCCTTCCAGGGGAAGAAGTCAAAAATCCAGCTTGCAGGATGACTTCCTGCCAAAAAGGCAAAGACAAAAACAACGTTAGGCTCAGTGAAACAAAGACTCAGTTAGAACTCAGCTAATCTCGGCTTGGCTAGAGTATCCAAAACTGGCAAACACTCTGGCCTCGAGGTAGTAACAGTCCATGGCTTAAGTACACCTCCAGATAATGATTTAACGAGACGCAGGTGTGCAGGGAGGACCAACGAGGACAGGGCACCACCTGGTGGTGGAGGGAGAGACAAACACATACAACAGACCACACAAACTGGATTCCTGACAAAAATTAAAATTAAAAACATCTATGGCCCTGGCCTAATAGAGGACTTTCTGGTGTGCAAACATTGCAGAGTTTTCTCTGGCATCTGGATAATTCCAAATGTCTTAACCAGTCGTAACCAGAAAAAAAAATTAAAATCTTTTTATATTAGAAAGATTTGTTAAATCAATTGTAAGTTGCATTGCCCAGCGATGGACTGGTGTCCTGTCCAGGGTGGACCCCGCCTCTCGCCCGTAGACAGCTGGAGATAGGCACCAGCACCCCTCGCGACCCCACTTTGGATAAAGCGTGTCAGATAATGGACGGATGAATTGTAAGTTGTGCTATTGTCACTTTAAAGGTATTGTGATCATAAAATAATATAATTGAACTTTATTGATCTCACACTGGAGTAATTTATCTCTGCATTTAACCCATCCCCTCGGGGAGCAGTGGGCTGCCATTGTGCAACGCCCGGGGAGCAGTGTGGGGTTAAGGGTCTTGCTCAGAGACCCAGAATGGAGGCTGTGGGGATCGAACCGGGTAATTGAAAGTTCTCAGAAAACCAGCCCACTGCTCTAATCCACTAGGCCTGTTTTTATTTTGTGGAGGATTTTTGTAGAATTTTTGAAAGACCCATCCTCTCCACTGAAAAAAAAAAATGCATATGCACAACCCTGTACCTGCTCCAGAGAGGGAACGCCAATGAAATGCATGCAAGATAAATATAGGGGCAGCGACTATATAGTGGGCATAACAGATAACAGATAATCACTACTTTTTTCTCCTCGTTAGTCACATAACTCCTCCAACACGCGGTGCCTTCCGCATCTTTGTTATTAGTCACCACTGTCGGGTGGCAACAGCCTATGGCGACAGCAGGTCGCTGTGACTGCAAATCCCATAATGCTTTGGACAGAGAGCTCTCCACGCAAAGCATATTCATGAGTGCTGCAGTTTATAAAGTAAATTATTAATTTTGTTTTAAAGCAATTGACTTGAAGAATCCAAGAACAAGGTGATACTATACATCAATGGTAACAATTGCTTTAAAAACTCTTTAACATGAAGCTAAGTTGATAGAAAACTGAATAAAGATGTCAAATGATGCACAATGAAAGAATCAGAATCCAAAACTACTCCCGACCCCCATCAATTTAAAATCCTGGCTGATTTCCTGTTAAGCTTGGATAATCCTGCTTCAATTACGACAATACAGATTCACAACTTGGAGATAAGACACACATACAGATTCATGCATTTCTTTTGCTTTTTAAACTTTCTTTCAAAATTTTAAAAAGACATCTCTTCAAAACATCTCTTCAAAATCTTTCCAATAACTCAAGATCTGATAAAAAAACATTGCATCAAATTTCTTTCATAATCTGAAGCACGAGATAAACACATAAACTCAATACTGATCAGCGGCTGTTCTCAGTGCACACAGTGTTTGCAGCCTCTACTGTCGATGTGAAGCATGGCTAACATGCCTGGAACACACCCAGGTCTCCAACACTGGCAGAGAAATGGGAATATTGACTCAATAATTCACATCATTGAGCTTTGTTGCCAACCAAGATTGGATGTTAAGCATCAATAAGTAAATAAAGATGTCAGCAAACAAAGAGAAAGAGCTCCTGGTCTAGGATGCAGCACATGGGAAAAGCTATGTCTATGTAGAATGAAGAGTTTATTAAGATAGTACATGGAACCTTTGTAAGATGTTTTTCATACACTTGAAAAACTAGATGAAAGGCTTATGCTTTTCTTTGGAAGTTCTGCAAAAAGTCAGTTTCATCTGTGGCAGAAGGAAGAGGGGAGCCGTGCAGTTGGAGAAAGAGGAAGTAGATGATGAAGAAGACTTGAATGGCATACAATGCCTGGTGGTCTGACAGGCTCTGCACTACAATCTGCTATCTTCTATTTATACATCAGCCTCTCTGTCAATTACATATGAAAATATGTCTTTTCTTAAACACTGTGACATTAGATGAGAAACACAGCTGCTATCCAATCCACCAAATACATTAGAAATGTCTACATAAGGAAGCTTTATGTTTATTAGATGCTGTTGTGCTTCCAGTTTAATTATGTGTCATGATTTTGCCCTTTCTGGACTTCTGTTTAAGTTTCTTTTAAAATTTTTTTATTTATACTTTGATTTATGTTAGTCTGTGTTTTCTTGATCAGTGGTTTATTTCCCATTTTATGTTTAACTAGTGTTGTATTTTCAGAGTTACTCTCTGTTGTCCCTTGTGCCAGTCTCCTTTCCCTTAACTCCTTCTAGTTACCTCTGTCCACACCTGCTCCCTATCAGCTAATTAGTCCCAATTAGTTTCTGTCTCCCATATATACACCTCCTGTTCATTTACTCTTCGTTGGGTCCTTGTCATTCTTTTGGTAATTCCTCCCTAGTGTCTCCTACTGTTTTGGTTCTTGTGTTTTTGTATCTTTCAGTTCTGGCCTAAGGATTTTGTATTTTTCCCTTTTCATTAAACTTTGCAAGCAATCATCTCAGCCTCTTTGGGCCGGATCTATCAAAGGTTTGCGTGTATAAAAACAGGAGCTATTTCACTGCGCACGCTAAAAAATGTACAAACTGATCTATCAACAGCGTGCTTAAAGGATTTGGTCTTTAAAACGTGCTAAATAGCGCCTCTTATCCATTTAGTACTTTTTCTGCAATGAATATGCAATATGGGGCGTTTACACACAAAAGTGCGTCTTGTGGGAGGAGAACATGTAAATATATTAATTTAGCACTCGCAAAGTGATTTATTAAACCTGAAAGCAGTTTTGCTAACGGTATCTGACTCTATATTTAACAGGTTTCAAAAGAAGGTGCAAATGGTCTGTATGCGTAATTGGCAGCGGTTATTGTCTCAAGAAGGAGACATCGAAATGAAGCAAGGAGACGCAGGGAACGCATTTTTTCACTCCGTGTGAATATTTTCTGTTAATGAAGGAGGAAACGATCATCAAAACATAGTTTATCCAGCATTGCCATTTTGGAGCTGTTGGGGGAACTCCGAATGGATTTGGAGCCAGCCACAAGGAGGACCCACGCAATACCAGCTATCACAAAACTCCTTGCAACATATTGCACTTTTTTGCATCTGGGTCCTTCCAGCGTACGGTTGCAGAGAGAGCTGGGATCTCCCAATCTCGTTTTTCAGAAGTGCTGTCCGACGTTCTAAATGCCATGTCGCCCTGACGCCCTACCGGAGAACCCGGACCTCACACGTGCGCCTGTGGAGCAACATGCCAATCCTGCGGGGATGCGTACGCACAGTAATCTCATCCACAGTCACTTCTTGTGAGCCATTTGGTATGTGCATTTTTCTACAGGCCAATACAAAACACCTGTTTTTTTTGTTTTTGTTTTTTGTTTTACTGCAGTGAAGCAGAAATTCAGCCACATACCACCTTAGGGAATAAAGGTTTATTTTATTATTTTTTTTTTTTGGAGGGGGTGTGGGTGTCACTGTAAGATTTTAAACCACAAAATGCGCAAAACCATCATTTAAATAGGGCGTCTCCAACAGTTTTGCACCTGCCAACAGTTACGCAATCACTCTTGTTAAATCACCCGCAAACCATGGTTCAGTCCCTCGTGCAAAATTCCAGTTTGCGAACGCAAATTACTGCACGCAAAATTGGATCTTGATAAATCCGGCCCTTTGACTCTGCATTTAGGTCTACAACTACCATCCACCAACTGTGACGATATATTGCTCATACCCACACCTATTTCCATCCCCTGGTAAAAGTCTATTCAACAGCAGCAACATTTTCAACTGGATTTTAGAAATCAAACATTTACTTTGAGCCAAATAACTATGAAAATGAGTGCTACCATCAGTTTTATTTTTGCAGTTCTGGTTGGTTAGGAGGTAAAGAAAGTGATAAATTGGGTTTTGCACATTCTCATGTGGGATTTCCTTAGATATAAAACTGTATGATTTGGTTGAATGGTCTTTGTATACATTTATAAATAAACTGAGATGAACTGATCTTATTCGATGGGATTGGAAGATCCTGACACATCTGTGTCTTTTCTAAAGTTTCTTTAATTCTTTCAGATAAGGAAGCTTGAAAAGCTTCTAAATTGTTTTCTATTTAGCATCATTCTGTATTAGCTAAGTTTTATAAATTCTAAAAGATTTATGTGTTTTGTAGACAAACATGCATTAATTTTTTTCATAAAAGCCTTCTTTTCCTGCATTCTTCTCTTCACTTAGCATTGTTTAACATTTAAAACATACGTTTAAATAAACTAGAGAATACCATAGAAGCAAATCAAATGAGAGAGTTAAATGGGGAAACAACGAAAATGCTAATACTATGTTCACACTGCAAGCAGCAGGAGCAGCAAAAATGCTTGTGCTGCTTCATTTTTGATGCTTGTACAAGTTTAGTTCTGACGCGTGGCTGAAGCATCTTTGCTGCTCCAGCTGCGCAGTCAAAAAGTGGGTCTCATGCGCGATGGGTGGAGCTACCCTATCCTTTCTTTGCTTGTAACAATGGCAGTTATATTTGCTGTGATTAGTGGGTAAAAAGTAATATTGCGTCAATGCCATTTTTTGGTCCCGATACCAATACCCGATACCATCTGTTTGAAATTGATGTGTGTTTATACTTTATATATGAAGAACTGCATAATACATGGATCTAAAATAATTGCAATCATTGCTTTGTCAAGCTGCTGCCTACCTTTGTGAAGCAGGAAAAAAAGATTAAAAATGAATCCAGGAGAACTTTTTATTGCCTACCTGGAATGGGTGACAATAGCTGAATAAAATCTCAAAAGGGTTTTGGTGCCTTACTCGCAGATACCGATACCACAATTTTAGTGCTGTATCAGGGCCCTGTTCGATACTGGTATCGGTATCAGTGAAACACTAGTAAAAAGCAGTTTTAATATGTAAGAGGTGAGAAGTGAGAAAGTCCACCTGAAAACTTCATCTGTGTAGGTAGTTCATCCAGATTATCATCCTGCCTTCAAATATTTTCTCTCTGTCAGAGCCGCTCAGACCCCTGTACACCAGCGGTGTACGGTGTGCTTACTAGGAATCCCCTTTATCGGCATCCTCTGGCCTGGTCGCCTCTTTGCGGTTTTCCGCTACTGTTTATGGCGGCTGGAAGGTGTTTTTCATGTACGTAATCCAAACTGCAGGCACCAGAATAATAAAAGTTAACATATTTTGCAGTCAGGTTTCAACATTTTAAGTTAATTTAGGCGTTAATAATGTGTTTCAAAGGAGTAATCATAGCAATCTGCATCACCAGTGCTGTCTTTCTCCCTGCCAGCTCCCAGATCAGGTTCTCTTATTGCTGGTGTGGCGCATCAAGCAGCAAAAGTTAAATTTTTCCAGCAGCTGCTGTACCCAATGCAGTATTTGTATTGGTATCTACCGAGTTCCATCTAATAATGCAAAATCAGATGCTACCATGTTTCAGTACCTAAATGCACCACTGTGACAGAGAGGGAGTGGAAGAGTGATTGGAGTAGAGGAGGGTAGTTCTACTTGAGGAGAAATTCTTATTGGTCAGTTATTGACGAGCCTCCAGGAATGATTGAAAGACATTTGAGCCCATATTGATAGCTGAAATTTGGTTGACCACATCATTGAAGAGGGTTTTTTTTTTTATTGCAGACATGGCTTTGGTTTTGTCAACTTCCATAAAATGTCAGATTGGAACTATGTATGTGCAAATGTTAAATCCTAAATGACTCAGATAATTTGTAAACAATTAATTTTTTTGTGGAATCACTGTGTCCTAGTTTGAGGATAGCATTACTAAATGAGTGGCACAAGTCCTTAAAAATCAGGATAGAAGCTTTAAAACTGACCACTGCATCATAATAATAATTATACTTTATTGATCTCACATTGTAGAAATTTACCTCTGCATTGAACACATCCCCTTGGGGAGCAGTGGGCTGCCATCGTGCGGCACCAGGGGAGCAGTGTGGGGGTTAAGGGGACCCAGAGTGGCAGTATGTGGAAGTAGGGCTCGAACTCAGAACCTCAGGATTCCAAGCTCTATGCCCTAACCACTAGCCCGCCACTCTCCACCATCATAATTGAGGAATACACCTTTACAGACAGTTTTCCTATCTTAAAAAACATAAATGAATTTCAAAAGAAATTTAGGTTTTTAAAGCTAGTTCCTGAAATTCCTTTAGTAAAAAGCCTTAAACAACTTTCCTCGTTTTACATCTTACTGTTTTGGATTGAGCCCCAAAGGTTGCAGCCTGCTTTTTCTGAATGCTTTGATTTTATTCAAGCAAAATAACTACATCTACATTTAGTCGCACAGCTCAGTGAGCTTGAACAAACCCACTGTCCCAATAATTCCCATTTTACTTGGCTGCACAACTCACTGAGTCCTTTGTTATGTGTGTACAGCCATCTGTAGGGGCCTACGAGATGTGAGACTATCCCTCAGGCATTATAAAGAAGTATGAATAGAATGATGGATGGAATGATGGATGGATGGATGGATGGATGGATGGATGGATGGATGGATGGATGGATGGATGGATGGATGGATGGATGGATTTCAGAGCAAGCTCATAAGCAGAGCTGCTTACTGTTGTAATTTGCATGTTGGGTTCAGATATGTAAAATTTTCAAAAGGGCAAATAAACATAAAATGTAAATTTATGTATCCGAGGTTTCCCTTTATTGTGTTATTCAGGCATCCTGTATTAAAAAAATACTGTATGCGGTGTTGAGCAGGAGTGTTTTTCACTGCAAACAAGGACATTTCAGTTGTTAATTAGAAACAAACAACCATCTTCTATTACTATGCAGTTGCTCTTTATGCACTCTTCATATTCAAAATAAATAATAAAGTAGCAAAAAAATTTCAACTTGCCTCCTGAATTGTGAACGTCACAGTATTTGGTTCAGTGTGAAGAATTCCCCTGTTTGGTCTGCTGACACTGCACCCACAACTCCAAGCAACTTGTTTATTCAGACCTCTGTCAGGGTTCCCATCGGCATCCTCCCAGTGTCACTGTCGCTTTCCATCTCACTCAAAGGGGGCTGGAGGCACCATGGGAAGTGCAGCAGAATGTTTATGTCAGCGCCTTAAAGTAATCTTGCAGCTTAGCTGACATTCTGGATTCTCTCGCTGCTGAAAATCCTTCAGGCCAGCATATATTCATCAAAATGAATGTGCTTGTGACTCTAGCCTGACCCCTTCAATTCACACTTTTCATTATGTTGTTCTTTTCAATTTGGCATCTCCTCCATCCAGCGGCACTCAAAGATAAACTCTGTTAAACGTTAAGGATGTTTACATAGATAGTAAGAGTTTTGGTTCTCAAACCAAGACTAAAGATGTTACTTTACTTCCTCTGAAAGCTGATTTGATTTCTTTTAAGAGCTGGTGTGGTTCATTGGCCTATGTTCCTGCAGTAACAAATATGTTATTTGTATGAGAAGGTACAGTACTTTCTGCGATTGGGCCATGCAAATATAAGAAAATAAAATAAATCCAGAAACATCAGAATAATGTTATCAGAATAATAACTCTACTTAGCTTTGGGTAAAATCTTTACTGTTGGTTTGCTAATAAATAAATACAATTGTTAGAGAAACATAAAGCATTGCCTGACGATAATCCTGGTAACAAATATCTCAAACTGGATAAGTAAGTATTCTAGATGGGTTGTTCTGTGGTAAAATGGTACGGCTCTTCTCCAAGAAATGCACTCGGTACTGAGCAAGGATGACTGCACTCTCCCTCATTGTTTGATATCTTTATTGAACCACTAGCAATCAGGCAAACCAATAATATTAAAGGTACTAAATGCTGGAACATAGAACATACAGTCAGTCTTTATGCAGATGATGTATTACTCTATCTCTAGCATTCAAAGACCTTGCTCGCTCAACTAATTAAATTGTTAGGATCTTTATCAATAATCTCAGATTACTTATAAATTGGTCAAAATCCACAGTCTTGCCTATCAATTGTAGTTTCCAAAAGTCTGACTGGCAAGGCTGTATGGCAGGTGGGATACAATTACCCTGCCTGAATGCATCTCAGGGGTGTGGTCTGCAGTTCTGACTGCCCTGACCCTGTGTGCTAGCCTGGGTGCCATTCCGAACTTAGTCCCGCCCACAACGTTTGAGGTTGGGAAGTTCGGTCTGGCATTGCTCAGTAGTAGCGCGAGTATACTCGCACAATATCTGGTGGGCCAATCAAATTGTCAGGGCAGGCTTTATACGATGATGGACAGATGATCAACAGTAATGTAATCAACCATGTGACCAAAGCGCGCATGGGTGACAACAACAATGGCTGCCGCTGGAGAGTTGAGGTGTGTAGATTCTACTATTAGGTCTGTTCTAGAAGATATCGACAGCAAATTAATTTTAAAAGAGGAACAGAGAAACGCGATCAAGACTCATCTTCTTATTCTAGGCGTGCAACTGCACGCTTTGACTTTTGTTGACAACAACTATGCCTCGCTTAACATACATCAGGCACTCCGTTGCTCTTATTGGTTGTAGGTCTATCCAATTAAGTGCAGAGGCATTTTTTTTCCTGGTTCGTTCAAAACACGCCCCATAATCACAGCTCTATGGAGGAGTATCAGACTCATATTCTGACTAGAATTGACTAGGACTACGTCAGGCTACCTGTGTGCAGCCTATGCTTGCAATCATTCAGGGGGGAATGTCATGGTTTTGGTTATGTTGTACTTTACTTTGCTCCTTGTTTTCTAGTTTTGTTGGTTTAATTACTCATTTGTTGTAGTTTCTAGATTTATGTTAGTTCTCATGTTTTTCTGTTGTTTTCCTCTGTTGCCCTCTTGTGTGTGTTCCTTTCCCCTTGGCTCCCTTGTTATCTCCTCACACCTGCTCCTCATCTGCTCGTTAGCCCTGCCATTGTCTCAGTCAGCTACATATACTCCTATTCCTCTGCAGTCTCTCCTTGTTGGTTCCTTGTTGTTGCTGGTCCTGTCGTTGCTGTAGTTTTCCTCTTAGCTCGTCGCTCCTCAGGCTAATTTCCCCCTGATGTCTCCTTGGTTTTTGGTTTGTTTAACATTTTAAGTTGGATTTCTGCATTTCTGCCTCTGTCACCTATGGTCTGCAATTAAATCTCTCAGAACTCATCTCTGCTTCCCTAATCTCTGCATCTGGGTCCTCAAGCAACCTCACCACCCACTTCTGACAGGGAAGCTGTAGAGTATCTTGCACCTGGCCTGGGGTGGTGTTTGGGGCTGCTCCTGGGGTACACTGCTTCTCTCCTGCCATGGGTCTGTTCCCCCTAGGTGAATTGGACCCCAGACCCGGGAGGATAATGTATTTATGAGCAGTGTAAGAATACGTTTAGTGTCTGCCCCTGTCTGCATCCCTGCTGAGTTCTTGAATATGTTCATATGTGTTTAAGGGTAGGACTGTGTGAATGTGACTGGATGAATATTAAGCAGCTTCTGTCTTCTTGACTTCTGGCATCCTGACAGCTCTCTAGGTGCCGAATTGGGTACTTCGATGGGCGCTATGTCATTCCTGGGGGCTGCTAGACTGGGTCTGGGCCTCCTGGCCCTGTGGGATCCCCACTGGGAGGTGATGTGCCCTCAGACCTCGAACCTCGGGGCTCTTAAACGGTTCCATGTTGACCGGTCACCGGGGTAAGGCCAACTAAGGGATTGCGCCGGTTTGGGGTTTGGAGGTCAGGTTCTGGTTGCCCTCATCTGCCCTTTCCTAGGGTTCCAGTGATCTGTGGTGTCTATGGATATCTGCTGCTCATGTTTCTTTTTCTATTCAGGGCGCTGTAGGGTGGGTCTGTGGCTGCCCACATCTGCTATAAAGCATAGTTTACTTCCGAAGAAGCTTTGTAAATCCTTTAGTATACACAAGCATGCCCATGCATACATACCAAGGAGATTCCAGGTGTTCACAAATACAAACTAATACTAAATAGTAAGCTGCAGGAACAGATATATACCAATCTGAATAATATTGTGTAATCACGAAAGGTTTTCCACTTTGCACACATGGACATCTAAGGGATACCTGCTGCTCCTTGCAGCTTTTTTGATGTTCACTTTGGTTGTCTGCTGTCTTCTTTTTGCTGTTGTGTTCTCTGTTTTATGTTCCTCTAATCTTATACAGGTGTAGAAGCAGACTTCTATGAGTTACTGTATTTCTTCTGTGTTGTCTATTTTTAGAAGTTTTGATTTTCCCTCTTTTCATGCACTCTTTCCTGTCTTTGTCTTTCTCTCTCCCCTTACTTCTTATCCCCTATTTCTTTCTCAGCTCCCTTTCCGTCTCCATGTCTGTTGTATATGATTTTATTCAATAAATCATATTTAATAGAGTTTCATATAAAAGTACCATCTAGCTCTGGAACATCTATTTCCAGAGCTATATTTGCAAAACAGGACACACACTAAAAAAGGTCTTATCTTTACTCTGATAATTTGGATAATCAGTTACTGGGGGCTTTTATGGTTGGCTTCACATGCAAAAAGTACTATTACAGTAGCAGCCATTCAAAATGGCCCTTCCTTGTCAAACGCCATGCCGAATGGCAGCCAACTTGCCTCCAACTCCCCGCAGAATCCCCTCCAACTTCCAACCACTGGAGTGACTGTCTCAGACTTAAATAAAAAAAAAATTAAGGTTTTGTTCACCTTTTTTTTATAACAGCATGAAATGCATCATCTAATGGCATTTAGGACCAAAACAGTGCACAAGTTACGTAAAAAGAAATACTGCAAAATCTAAAGTCCTAATAGAAAAGCGTTCCTCACTTGAACCAACACAAAGGTATATATATATATAAGAGGAAGGAGAACCATCATGGAGGGACAAGCCGCTGCACGGCGTATACCACAGACAAATAGAAGAAGTGGCTGATATCAAAAAATCCTACCAGTGGCTGGAAAAGGCTGGACTGAAGGACAGCACAGAGGCACTAATCATGGCAGCACAAGAACAGGCACTCAGTACAAGATCAATAGAGGCCAGGGTCTACCACACCAGGCAGGACCCCCGATGCAGACTGTGCAAAGATGCCTCTGAAATAATACAGCACATAACAGCAGGGTGTAAAATGCAGGCAGGAAGTGCATACATGGAACGCCACAACCAGGTAGCTGTCATAGTGTACAGGAACATCTGCCATGAGTGTGGGCTGGAAGTCCCAAGGTCAAAATGGAAGACACCTCCTAAGGTAGTTGAGAATGACCGAGCTAAGATCCTATGGGACTTCAAGATCCAGACTGACAAACAGGTGATGGCTAACCAACCAGACATAGTGTTGATCGACAAACAGCAAAAGAAGGCAGTAGTGATAGATGTGGCAATCCCAAGCGACAGCAACATCAAGAAGAAAGAACACGAGAAGCTTGAGAAATACCAAGGGCTGAAAGAAGAGCTAGAAAAAATGTGGAAAGTAAGAGCAGCAGTGGTGCCAGTGGTAATTGGAGCACTGGGGGCTGTGACCCCCAAACTGGGAGAGTGGCTACAGCAGATTCCAGGTAAAACATCAGAGGTCTCTGTCCAGAAGAGCGCAGTCCTAGGAACAGCTAAGATACTGCGCCGAACCCTCAAACTCCCAGGCCTCTGGTAGAGGACCCGAGCTTGAGGATGACACATACCACCCCACGAGGGGTGAGAAAACAGTTTTTTTTTTTTTTTATATATATATATATATTAGGGCTGTCAAGCGATAAAATTTTTTTATCTAATTAATTACAAGGTTTCTTGAATTAATTTAGATTAATCACTAGCCTAAATGTTATTGAAAAATACACATTTTCTGTGGCAACTTAGCCATTGCTTTTTTTTTTAGCAAATACAGGATGGGTGAATGGAACGTTTTTCGTTTAAAACAAACAGCTTGACTTTTAAACATTTACATGAGGTTATTTTACCTATTATTTATTCATCTTTTAGCCAGTTGTTAAGGCAAACTAACTGGTTTACATTTTCTGAATGTAAAGCAGACCGTTACTTAATGCCCTGCCCCAGCTAATGTTGAAGCCCCAACAAAGGAATGCTTGGCATTAAGATGATATTTAAGGCTTGAGGTGCTTCAGTGAAACGAAAATTCCTTCTTGCAGTGTGAGCAAACCACAAAATGTTTATTTATTGTCCCTTCTTTGTTTTTTTTTATTCACGAACTGTCCATCCAGCCAGCCAACGGGTTCTTCTAATTCCTCCATCTCGCTCATGTCTGACAATTGAATTGTGGGTAAAACAGGGCGGGACTAAGTTAATGCGTAAAAAAAAATATCGCATAAATTAATCACCTCACATTAACGCGTTAACTTAGACAGCCCTAATATATATATATATATATTTATTTATTTTTTTTTTTTTTTCGCTTAAATCTCAGTGTAAGACATTATAATTTATATCTTAGAGCTGACTGTTGCGTTTGTGCTGTAATGCTCTTCTGTTAGTTCTTCACTTCCTATTAGTTCTGTTTGGCCTCTAAAAGCCCTAAATAATATGTTCTGACCTGCCTCAGATTTAAGCTTTAAACACCACTTCTGTGATTTGGAAAAGTATTCAAATTTCTTCTCATACTACATTAAAAAAAAGGGAGAAAAAATTCTCCGTGGAGGAATCTGATCTAATTGGCCACTGAACATGAGCCCGTTTGGTCTTTCCGAGGGTATCATGATCTCTCACGGCCAATTTAAAAGAGGCACTTGTGCTGCAAGAGATGGAGCCAGAAGGTCCCCACTAATTTCAGTTCTGAGTGAGCAAATGTTGATGACAGTTTTTTTCCAAAACCCCTCAGCCCCATTGGCCTCTGTATCAGAATGCAAAATGGAGGGTGGAGGATTGTAGAAGTTGATTCGATGTCTGGTAAATATTTAAAATACAGAAGCACGGTCAGACCTAAATTAAGATAGGAGTCGTGGGCATGTGGACGTCAGGGTGAAGACGCAGCAGCGTTTCATAAAATGGTCACACAATCTTCGTCTTTGTGATCTACAGAATCAATATGTACTCTGCTGTCCGCTGAAGTTGGCCTGAATTCAGTATGAGCCCAGCTTGGACACTGACGAAGTGTGCTAATTAAGGATTTTCCCTGTTGGTTGCTTTTCTTTCAGTTTCCTTTTAGAGGCAATTGCAGGAAACTATTCTAAACAGCCTCACTTTGAAACACACTAAACAGCGTGGCAATGGCATGTGACCTATCAATATTTCACTCTTTTCATCCTTCTGCTTCCTCTTTTACTCTGCCTCATTCAGCCTTTCATTGAAGCCAACCGGGACAAGTTACAGAAATATGAATTAGAATAATTCAAATAAGAATTTAATGATGAGCAAATTGCACAGAACCACAACAATTTGTCACCAACAACAGCTTGTAGATACAATTATGGTACAGGAGACAGCTCCTCCATGCATTGCTGAGGCAGAATAGCTAACTGCGCTAATTGGGCTGAACAAGCTAGAAGCAGCCAATTCCCAGAGGACAAACTGTATTATGCATCACTAATTACAGTCTCACTGTATATGCATTTAGTGGGACAGTCCATTAGAAAAGATATTTTCTGTTGAGTTAGGTAGAACCAAAGAAACATTTCATTTAAAAGATATTCGAATGCAAACTAGGTTTCACATGTTAAAGTAGTGATTTTTGTTAAATCTAGGCAATACAGCTAATGGTCAGCAAACTTTATTCTTCTGTTCTTTCTAGATAATTGAGATGCCACATATACCACGAGTAGTTGTTAATAATACTTTAAAAATATATATATATATATATATATTCAATGTTAAATGAATGCAGCAAAAGTACTATAAGTTGTTTAGTTTTGGTACCTTTATATAAGATTTTAGCTTTTTCTCAATGTGTTCTGATGTGCTTGTTAAACGTCATCAGTCTCAGCCCCAGCGCTGTTAAAATTGCAAAAAATACAAGACAAAGAATGGCCAAAATCCCCTGATGAATTTTGGCTTTGTTCACACTAACAGCAGGGTTCCAGGGTGAACGCTCATGAGCTCAGAGTGTTAAGGTAAAATTTTACTTTTCTGCTGGTGTTATTCTACAAAAGTAGGTTTTCCACTCGTTTAGGAGAGAAAATTCTAGTTTTAAGGCTCTCTTTATGTCCCATTAGCTGAGTTAGTGTGTAATATAGTATAAAGAAAGGTTATAATGTTGATAGGACTGTGGCAAACTGTGAACCTCTAAGGTTAACCAGAACCAGGGCCGTTAGCCCAACACCAGTCTGTACTTGCGTTCTTGTGAATTGATAATTAGCCATGGTCACATAGACGTCGCCATATTGCTTATGCTGCCGTGTATTCTGGATAAATGATGAATGCCAGCTCCTTAAGCGCTACCTTAAAAAAACATTAGTGAGTATGATTAAACCGTTTAAGTTTAAACAAGAGTGTGTCTTAACTGATAACAATGTAGAAATCACAAAAGATAAAAGATTGGTGATCTGTCCAGGGTTTTCCCCGCCTCTCGCCCGTATGCTTCCGGAAATAGGCACCGGCCCCACTGCAACCCTGACAAAGACTAAGTGGGAGAAAATGGATGGATGTATAAAGGGATAAAATAAAATTGGAAATAAAATTGATCCATAAGTTCAATCAGTTAGTTCTGTGCTAAAATTATGTCTAGAAACAGCCATGCACAAGAGGATGTAATTGAAGCGGATGCTTTTCCATTCATTTGGTCTAAATCCTGAATGCTTGTATTTATGATCCTGAAAGGACCTGATCACGAATACAAGCGGCCGAAATGAGTTTCCTTTCTGATCGGGTGAGGAGCTCAGTTACGCTGGAGGAGCTCCGAGTAGAGTTGTTGCTCCTTCATGTCGAAAAGAGCCAGCTGATGTTGCTCATGCATCTGTTTAGGATGTTCCTGGCATGTCGCATTGGGGGGAGGCCTCATGGGAGGCCCAGGACACGCTGGAGGGACTATGTCTCTGAGCTAGCATGGTGTGGCCTCGGGGTCCCCCCAGAGCAGCTGGAGGAAGTGTGTGTGGTTTGGGAAGTCTGGGCATCTTTGCTTAGACTGCTGCCTCCGCAACCCGGCCCTGGATAATGATGGATGGATGCATGGATGGATGGATGGATGGATGGTCTTAATCCTCAATTTTAAAGAGGCACAGCATTAACATAAAAGCTCCAGATGTTGTAGTTCTTGCAGCATCTGCTGTTATTTCATCTGCTACTCTAATTGGCTGAAACCAGCCCTTTGTTCGTGGATGCTAAGTGTTGGTTTGCCCGGTCAGCTCAAAAGGTTCTGCTGAATGTCTCTCCTTTATCTGAACAGCTCAATCGGAACAGTACAAGATTTAAAATGTGTAGATGTGTAGCCTAAGTTCTACAGTCAGATAACTGTCTGACTGAATCACATAAAGCTTCCTTATTTCCAAACTCAGATGCCAAGGATGATGGGGCCTTCATTTAATCTTTTTTTATAAAATTATTTTTGGCCTCCTAGAAAAGCCTGTTTTGAGGACTTAACAGAGACTTAGATTCGCTGGCAAAATATTTCCTTGGGTTAAAATAAATAGATAACAGAAACAAGCTTCCTTCCACATTTTGAAAAAGAAAGAGAAGAAATTATTGACTTCATTGTTTTACAGCCTATGGTCAGGGATCTGTACTGTCTCACCAACCTGTAGTATGATCTATTAAGTTTATGGCAGCGAAGAAAAGCTGTCAGTCAGTGTGTAAGAAACAGAGTAAAAATAAAACTTTAGCAAAGCCAATCACAGTTTATTAAATACAACAGCAGCTGATCTCATGGGAAATCCGCTAAAGAAACTTCATTTCTGTTGAAAACTGTGAAATAATTTTGCTTGGAGGGGTAAAAGCTGCTGGTGAACGGAATTCACTAAGGCATTGACATTTTGATAGAACAGTAAAGAACCTTTTAAATAGAAATGATTTCAGAAAAACAAAGCTATGCTGTTGTGATAATATGCAAGCAAATACATTCATCTATCAGATTCACTGCATTTGTTAATGTAAAATAAAACCTTTTAGAAGCTAATAGAGTAAGGTTTTATTGAACACACTGGAAGTTTATTCACATCTTTATTATAGATTTTTATGATAAACCAGTAATTGTTTTAACTTACCTTAGAAAAAGATGTGGAAGACAAAATAATCAACTGAAACCAGAGTTCTAATATTAAAATATAGGTTTCCATGTTTGGTTCTGGTTCTGCAATGTAGAATTTTCTCTGACAACCTGAGAGGTCAGGATGGATGATCCACTGATAACAAGTCTGTGTTACATTTAGTTGCTAAGCCATTCAGTGATTTATAGACTTACATTTTTTTTTAATTATATTCTCTGAAAGACGTGGAGTCAGTGGAAGTACTTTAGAACTGGACGGATGTTCTCTACTTCCTTATTTCTTGTGAGGATACACGCAGCAGCATTCTTGATCAGCTGTAGAGTGAAGTGGTCTATTAGGAACATAAGGAACAATCAGATCTCTGATATAAGATAGAGCTTGGCCATTTAAGGCTTTATATGTGGGAAGGAAGATTTTAAATTCTATTCTGGATTTAACAGGAAGCCAATTAAAAGAAGCCTGGATAGGAGAGATATGATCTCTTTTTTTCATTTTCTTCAGAACTCTGGCTGCAGCATTTTGGATCAGCTGAAGGACTTCCTGATTGTAAAGAATTAAAATAGTCCAGCCTTTAAGTGACAAATGCCTGGACTAGTTTCTCAGCATCACCCCTGGACAGGATATTTCTAATTTTTGCAATATTTCCGAGATTAAAGAGGGAAATTCCAGAAACCTCTTTGATAGGGGATTTAACAAAACAGATGTGAAGTTGCCTGCTGATAGAAAAAGGCACTGTCCTTCCTGTAGAATTTAAACCAGTAGTACTGCACCAGAAAGGTCAACCTAGTTTTCCAGGTGCTCTAATAAAATAGTGATCAAAAGTTTCAAATGCTGCACTAAGCTCCAGTAATACCAGCACTGTGATTATCCTACTGTCTGCATTTATATGGAGGTCATGGAACACTTTGACAATGGCAACTGTAGGGTATAAATATTGACTTAGAACATAAAACTTGAACTGAAGCCCTGAGGAAATTAAAAATTTTCAACCAATTTGAATCAAAAACTCAATCTTACTGTGGAACATGATATCAGTTAGATTCTTCCTGTGTTCCATATCCTGTTGAATGGGTTAATTAGCATCACCGTATCATACCCCACATCACAATTTCTCACTCTTCTGAAGCAATTGATACTCTATAGCAATTAAAATAGAATAATTACCATTAATTTAGCTCAAACAAGTGTTAAAGATAGGCTCTATGTATGCACCTTCACGCTCTATCGCTCCGGTTCTTTTCCCTGATAGAAATTGTAATCTTACTCAGATCAGAGAAATGCTTAGAATGTACAGAAGGCAGCTGCTCACCTCTGGGGTCACCTCTAAGGAAGTGGCCCTGATTAACAGTTAAAAAGGCATTTTTTACATCTCTATTCTGCCACATTATCTTATTCTACATCATACATGTTAGCAGATGAGGAAACATCCATGGCTCCAGCCTTATCAAAGTATTACACTTCATTCTTGACTGAAGGAAACTGCTCTCATTCCATTTCCAAATCTTTGCCACAGAATAAAGATTATAACTGTATATCTGGACAGAGGAACTGTCCTAATTAGATGAAAACATCAGTTCTGAGACGCAACAGGCAGCAGATACCAAGGTGTAATAAACTCACACATCTTCAATGATAATTATCCTAACACAAGTAATGATCATGATAGCAAATTCCAGTTATCAATGAAAACAAAACGGGTTAAGTGAAAATGAGTTTTTTTTAAAAACACAGACAACCATAGGTGTTGATTGTAAGCAAAGATTACTTTTTTTCAATTTGTGTTTGCATGATTCTGTCTCCTTAGACACTGAGTCAGGGAAATCAGTCTTTATTTCATCCTCCCTAGCTTTACCCAGTAAAGACCAGTCTGAACCAAAAAAGACCATTCTTAACTGTAGCTGCCATATTATGCTTATTTCATTATTTATTTATTTTTGTTTTAGTTCATCCACTTAACCACATATAAAACATTAAATTGAGGGGACTTATTAAGTCCAAATGACAATGTTGAGAGGATTTGCTGAGTTGGATTGAAGAGAAATGCCTTTTTTATTTGTTTTTAATACATTAGAGATCAATTCTTACAGGTAAAATATAGACTGATTATTATTATACGAGACATGAGACTTTGGGCTGACTCCATTCACTGCTGCATTGTTTTACAAAACTACAACATGACTCACACATATAGCATTCAGGTGACAGTAGGAGCGTGCTGACCTATGCTGGTGTGCATCAGAATAGCAATTGTGGTCACAGCCCCAACAGAAATTACAACATCCACCTGAATGCTGCCAGTATTTTAGATTTCTGAATGAAAAAACAGGTTGTTCTTCAAATTGATGGTTTTTACACCCCTGAGCAGGGTGTTAGTCTGTCCACAGCATTCAGTTAAATTCAGTTTATTCTTTTAGGACCATTTACCAAACTATGAAATCTGAAGTTAATTTACAACACAAACACATTCAATCCGGTTGAGAGTTAAAGAATTAAAATAATATAGACTGAAAAGTGATTAGATCCATTCTAGTTTGCTCTTTGTTATAGTGAAAGAACGTAAATGTAGTTCCTAATGATCTCTGCAAAGAATGATAGCTAGAATGCTGTAATAGTTGGATGATTGGCTGGGAGAGACAGTGAGAAAATATTCTATTGAGTTCATTTATAAAGCGCTAATTCACAACATATCAACCTAAGGCACTTTACAGAGACAATTCAATCAGGTCATAATATCAGATTAGTTAAAAGTTTTTTTTTTATTATTTAGGAAAACCTAGCAGATAGACTCCTCCTCCTGGATGAGCATGCAATGACAATACATATTCGCTTGCTTTGGGTCGTTGACTACAACAACCCCTCCCACCAAGCATGGATGCAGCATCAATGTTGAGGAAAAACTTAAATTTTACAGGAAGAAACCTGCAGGCTCAGTGGGGAATTTGACTCGTGAAACTTGGAGAAGAGGTTTTGGTTGCCGACTCACGTTTCCAGAGAAGTTTTTGTATCCTTGACTCCCATCTGTGTGCCGTAGTTCCAGTGTTTGTCTGATTCGGTGGAGGGCGGAACAAGTTTTACCCAGAATGCAGCTGATAGTTAGAGAACGGAGAAACTGACTGCCACTCAGATTTCCTGCGGTACTTGAACGGGTCGTAGTGGAGAATAATCCCTTTCTCAGTAAAAAGCTCAAACGATCTCTTGGGGAAAGTGGATCCAAACCTCTTGTTTGAACACCATCTCAGTTTGAAGCTCAGTTGATCCTTCCAGGGTGTGAAGGTCCGTGAGATCCAGTTAGCAGGACAACTTCCTGCCAAGAGGCAAAGACAAAACAAAGTTAAACTCAAGTTGACAAAAACTCAGCTTGGCTAGAGTACCCTAAACTGGCAAACACTCTGGCGTCAAAGTAGTGGCAGTAAGCAGCTTAAAAACACTCCGTTAATGAGGAAACCATCCGCAGGTGTGTGAGGAGGCGGATCAGAACCAGGCACCTCCTGGTGGATGAAGGGAGACAAACACAGAAACACAGACACAAAAAACAGGAGTCCTGACAGTTATGGTCTGCATAGAAACAGGTCTAAGCACTGAAAAAGCGTGAAACACTGTTTTATGAACATTTTTATGATACATCTTCAGTGATATAAAACATTTATCTACCCCCTCCTCCTTATCAAGCTCGCGAAATATCTGATCTGATGTAAAGCAGCTGATAAAAACTAAAGGGAATTGACTTTGTGTGTGTTTGGCAGCTGGGCTTCTTTAAAAGTATGAACCCTTATATATATACCACATTAGAAAACACAATGAGAGGATCTATAAGATTGGGACTAGTTTGAATGATTAATATTAATATTCTTAAAATGGCTAAAACTACACTTGTCTCTTCCTGATCCTGAAGCAACAATTTTCTGAAGATATTGTTTCCTTTTCTTCAGGTATGAGAATGAAGAATTGAATGTATGTTCAGAAAATCCTCTTTCTTTGCTTGTCTAATCACACCAAAGTAGTGGTGTTTTGGCTTTCTAAGCTTACAGAGTCAATCGACAGTACAAAGCATAATGAGTCTATCTGGAGGCCATTGGTGCATTCATGAATAGGATTCCTGGACTGATGTGCACATTAGCTGTCAGTTAGGAGATATTAAGTGTTTCCACTCTGTTAAGATGAGCCTGAGGTGTCAATCATCTGTCATAAAGTGGACGAATCCAGATGGAACAAATGAGATACACTATATTGCCAAAAGTATTTGCTCACCCATCCAAATTATTGGAATCAGGTGTTCCAATCACTTCCATGGCCACAGGTGTATAAATTCAAGCACCTAGGCATGCAGACTGTTTTTACAAACATTTGTGAAAGAATGGGTCGCTCTCAGGAGCTCAGTGAATTCCAGCGTGGAACTGTGATAGGATGCCACCTGTGCAACAAATCCAGTCGTGAAATTTCCTCGCTCCTAAATATTCCACAGTCAACTGTCAGCTGTATTATAAGAAAATGGAAGTGTTTGGGAACGACAGCAACTCAGCCACGAAGTGGTAGGCCACGTAAACTGACGGAGCGGGGTCAGCGGATGCTGAAACGCATAGTGCGAAGAGGTCGCCAACTTTCTGCAGAGTCAATCACTACAGACCTCCAAACTTCATGTGGCCTTCAGATTAGCTCAAGAACAGTGCGCAGAGAGCTTCATGGAATGGGTTTCCATGGTCGAGCAGCTGCATCCAAGCCATACATAACCAAGTGCAATGCAAAGCGTCGGATGCGGTGGTGTAAAGCACGCCGCCACTGGACTCTAGAGCAGTGGAGACGCGTTCTCTGGAGTGACGAATCGCGCTTCTCCATCTGGCAATCTGATGGACGGGTCTGGGTTTGGCGGTTGCCAGGAGAACGGTACTTGTCTGACTGCATTGTGCCAAGTGTAAAGTTTGGTGGAGGGGGGATTATGGTGTGGGGTTGTTTTTCAGGAGCTGGGCTTGGCCCCTTAGTTCCAGTGAAAGGAACTCTAAATGCTTCAGCATACCAAGACATTTTGGACAATTCCATGCTCCCAACTTTGTGGGAACAGTTTGGAGCTGGCCCCTTCCTCTTCCAACATGACTGTGCACCAGTGCACAAAGCAAGGTCCATAAAGACATGGATGACAGAGTCTGGTGTGGATGAACTTGACTGGCCTGCACAGAGTCCTGACCTCAACCCGATAGAACACCTTTGGGATGAATTAGAGCGGAGACTGAGAGCCAGGCCTTCTCGTCCAACATCAGTGTGCGACCTCACAAATGCGCTTCTGGAAGAATGGTCAAAAATTCCCATAAACACACTCCTAAACCTTGTGGACAGCCTTCCCAGAAGAGTTGAAGCTGTTCTAGCTGCAAAGGGTGGACCGACGTCATATTGAACCCTATGGATTAGGAACGGGATGTCACTTAAGCTCATATGTGAGTCAAGGCAGGTGAGCAAATACTTTTGGCAATATAGTGTATGCTCTCTGTGTCCAGTCATTATTGAAAGCAGTTAATCAGAGCTCTCCGAGCAGCATGGGGCAGGCAGCTGGTGAAGCTGAAAAGTAAAGGATGTGTTTCCAAGGGATGATAAAGTTTGGACACAGTCTACAAATAAGAATGTGTATTTGTCATCTTGGTGCACAAACATACAAAAGGAGTAACAGACCTTTCAACTGAGGCATCACTGCACACAAAAACCTCTCTCAGGTTGGTCGCTTCAATCTCATCGCAGTAATTCAGGCTATTCAGGGCCACCTTTTCATCCTGAAGCAGCTCATCAACCATAAGATGAGTTCTTCATCTTGTCCTCCTCTGTGTGACAAGCCTGAGGACAGGTGGGTGTGCAGGTGAGCTCATTGATCCAAAATGACAGGTGGTCATGGAGCCTGTTGCCTGGAGACAGTACATTGTCAGGGTTATAGGGGAGGGCTAGACGCACCTCTGGCAGGCAAGGAACAGGCTGAACCAGGTGCCCCCAAGCCTTGACTGATACAGGGGCAGAGCACGCTATGAAATTTCAAAATATTTCAAAATGTTTCCCTTTGAAAACCTCTGAAATTTTGATATGAACAACATATTTCTATGAAATATAACATGGAGGATTATAATCTGGGACGAAATCACAGCTTAGATACTACCAGGAATATATCATCTTTACATCATCTCTTTACCCATAAAGAAAGATAGATATAGTTAGTAACTCAATATGGTTGCTTACAATGTCCTTTGACAAATTATGCCATCCTTCTGGCGGAGTTTTTGTTATTCTTGTCCTTTAAACTTTTTTTTTTTTCAATTTGTTGGTAAATATAGCCAGATGCCATATCAACATAATTGTGAAAGGGAGCTGTTAGGTTTTTGCCTTTTCCCAGTGAATTTTAGGTAAAGCATTAGAGCCCAGTTGGGACTTTTTTAGTAGCTGCATCAATTGCCACCTTATTGTGTAGTTCAGTGGTACTGCCAGCAGATGGCACCACGTCTGGTTTTGTCAGCTAATCGCACCCTGCTGCTGGGCTTCTGGCTTCTTTTAAGGTTAAAAAATGTATATTATAACATTATCAGGATCGTAAATTTGCATAAAGAGCCTTATTTTAACATGAGCAAATACATTTTGGTATTTTTTGGTGAAGGCAAATAACTTGACTATGTACATTTAAGACCATACTTCTCTGAGTTCGCATGAAGAAGACTTAGACTCAAATTTATTTATAATTTGGGATTACTCCTTCAGGGAAATTCTGGTTCCAATAGCTGATATATAGTACAGAAGTTAAAGTAAGGTTCCATTAAAGGGGTCATAAAATGCAAAATCGAGTTTCATTGTCATAGATGAATAACCATAGTTCATTGGCTGAATCGGATGTACAGAGATGTTCAAACCCCATCGACACGTCCTTTTTCTGCAAACCTCACAATTCTAAACCTACACCATAAAACGGGCAAATTCAAACGAAGCCCTGAGTTGACGTAAACTCGGGATGTTGCCTTAATTGGTTCTGGCCTGTACTTTTCTCATGACCCGAAATTGATATACAGGCCCAAGAACATGAATCGAGGTAGATGGAAGACACCAGTTTAGCTGTTTAAACTACAGTTGGGTTTACTTTTACAAGAATTACAAAGCAGGCAGTTTATATATAATAAAAAATTTTAAAGTTGTAATGTCCCGGAATATGTTTCCCTTTGATATAAAAATATCTGCACAGTAGAGAGCTAACGGAAGGCTACATAGTAGCTGACTTGGGTTATTGCATTTGCACTGCAGAAATGTACTGACCTTATAAATAAAGTTAAGAAGATTTTAGAAGAAATATCTTGAAAGAAACAAATTATAAACATTTGTTTGGATATAGAATATAAAATAAGCTTTTAGGGGTTTTTATATGCAGTCAGAGTTAAACCTTTAGCACTATCACAAGTAGTGAAAACAAACGGGACAGGAGGGGAAACAGATTCTTAAAGATTATATCTAGTGGATTAACTGTGTAAGCACATTTGAACATTTGGGGTTTAAATGTAAATGAGTTAAGTTTGTGAGTTAATTTGTTTAAAAGTAATAAAAAATGTCAAACAGTTGTTGCATCCTAATTGTCAGAATGTAACAGAAGATGTTCAGGCTCCTTGAAGGACTCACCTTTCTCCATCTGCTCCTCTGTGTGGATGGCCAAGGTCCAGGCTTGTTCATGGTTCAAGTTTGCCAGCTGTGAGCACTTTAAAATGGCACAAGGAGCACCATCTGTAGCTACTAATAGGGATGAGATGGGATGTAATGTAGTGCTAAATAATGGTGCTGGGATATTTGGCACCTCCCTGCTTCCTAACGTCCCACCGCATTAAAGTGCAATCACTTCCTGAAAGCAAGAAATAGTTTGGCCTCATCATTTAACAGGTCCGGTTGTGTTCACTATCCTGTGACGGCTGGGGCTGAGCAGCCCAGGAAATATTGATTTTTTTTTTTTTTTTAATCAGGTCTTTCATTCATTTCCTTTGTGTAGGAATTCGGAGGACTGGCGGTTGATGTAATATTGTGCATTATGTCGTAATCATTGTGTCTCTGTTGTCACATTTCACTTAGACTCTTTTGTTATGCAGATGCTCTTTGTCAAACATTGCTGTGGCGCGCTACAGCCTCCTGAGACCTGGACCAGACAAGAATCACAGATAGATTGATTTTTCTTTTGTTATTGTTATGGACTTGTAACACATGTGAATCACTATGCTACCTGTAGTAAGGGCAACGGCTGACATGCAAGGATGGTTCCTAGAAATCAATTCGGTTCTCTGCTGGGTAAACTGATTACTGTCACTCTAATTTGTTATGTTGTCAGAAATATTACCTTAATCATCTGGAACACATTTATCCAACTAGTAGTTTGTAGAATTTTCAGGTTAATAGAAGAGAATTTAAAAGAATAGAATACCTTAGTTAATTCATAATTTTTTTTCTTTTATTAAGACTTTAAGTACTCTGGAAAAAGGTCCAAATAGAATATTATAGAATAGAATAGAACAATATTTTATTGTCCCACTGGGAGAAATTTCTTAATATATTAGTATAAGGGTTTAAAACTGTCCACAATGTGCATTTTAAAGTAAAATAATGCAATACAGCACCATCAGCAATTAAACAATGAAAGTAACACCTAGCAGCTACTAGGAGGAGGGATGTGTGATGATGCTCCTTGGTGCACCTTCAGTAGGGTGAATACTCTTTCTCTGGTTCAGCAACAGCTTTATGCAAGGAGTTGGAAACGTTGTTCAAAAGTGATGTTGTAATGATCTGATGATTTGGATTTTTGGTTATTTTTAAGTTTTTTATTTGGATTTTCAGCTACACTTTGATTTATGTCTTGTGTTTTCTAGTTATTAGTTTAATTTCCTTTGGTGTCATATAAGCCTCCCTTAGATTTAACTAAGCCCTGTTATATTCCCATGTTAGTCTCCTATGCCATAGTTCCTCTCTCCTTCCACCCCAGACAGACAGACAGACAGACAGACAGACAGACAGACAGACAGACAGACAGACAGACAGACAGACAGACAGACAGACAGACAGATAGATAGATAGATAGATAGATAGATAGATAGATAGATAGATAGATAGATAGATAGATAGATAGATAGATAGATATATTAAAATGCATAAATATCAATTCCCACATAGTAGCCCTAGTGTAAGCTGGTGCAGCAGGTTACAGTCCAAGAAGAAGAGCAGGCCTGACCAATCAACTGGCTTTGATGTGGCCTGTGACCAATAATTAAAAGCTCTGTGTATTTACATAGGTATGTGACACACGGGGTTTACTGCTGAGGCCCTGCTCCAGAGTTGCCTTCTCTATGAATCTACAGCTACCAGCTCAGGCTAAAGTTGTCTACTCATCTGCTATGAACACCAACCACTGCAATGTTATCAAGTACAAATAAAACAGATATTTTACTAATAAAGACGTAGGGCCTCCTGCCTACACTGTAGCAGAGCATGTTTATAATTCCAAATCAGCTAAAGAAAAAAAAAAAAACTCATAAAAGACTAAATAAGTATTTTATTGTAATTCCCTTATCAGCTATGCACCCACTGATACCAATGATGCAAAGGCACATAAAAAAACCCTTTCATTCTTTAATAGAGCATTAAAGGGAGTCTTGGGCTACAAGGCAAACTTGAAAACTGTATTTAAACGCTGACATTGTTGGGAATGATGGGCAGTTTGGATATGTTAAGGAAAGGCTGGTGGTTTGCATTTGCACTTATTTCATAATACACCTCTGGATTTTCACATCACGAGATTTCATTACAATATTGCAAAATAATACTGTATCTCAGTATTCTACTGTGAAATTGATGTTTGCACAAAGGATTACTTTAAATCTAGTACAGTAAAATACTTTAATCACATTATACTTTTTTGATATAACAGTCCGTTACAGTACAATTTGACACACCTGATTTGCTTGTTTGTAATCTGTCTTGGCTTTCAGAGTTGTTGTGACATCAATACCAGGATCTAAAATGTTGCTAATAGTGATCAAAGTGAAGGTATCAGTAGTGGAGCTGAGATACCAATCCTATATATAATTTATTAAAATGGAATCTATTTACGGATTTGCTCTATGTGCTGCCTTTTGCTATTTAAAGGAGAACACCAGGTTTTTTTTTTTTTCACATTGTCCCCCCGATTTTACGTTATTACATCATGTTCTACTCACCCATATTAGTTTTGTGTCATTTGAAGACATTCGGTTTTGTAATCCAAGTAACGTCTTCCTATGGGCAACGACTTGAAGGCACAAACTAAACTGTTCATAATTTATTCTTTATGGTACGCCAGCATTCATAACATGTAGGGGAATCACTGTCTCCCAGACATCCGCGGTTATATTTTTTTATTTTTTAAATCAAAGCGGAGTGTGTATGATGTCATCCGCGCTCCGGACTGGAGTCGTAACAGGAAGCCCGGGTCACAGGCGGCTAAACTCTACCCCTTCTATTCATTCGGCTAGCTAATCTGAATCGTTCAATTCCATTTGGAGAGCGAGATCATCTGTTGTAGCAGCACTAGACATCTTCCAGGCATAAATACATAGTTGGGTTTTTGCTGCTTTTGTTTCTTGTTTAAAGCTTTTTATGGACCCTGAAAGACAGAAGATCAGCATGTCTGTTGCATCTATCTGTGCCACTCCAGGTCAATGCTGCAATCGACCAAATCATCTAAGTTACAGGGTGTCAAGCTCCCACACTCAAGTAGGTTGCTCTTTAAATGATGTTTGGTCATGTATGCCACATTATAAAATATAGATCATGTGAATCGTCAGTTTTCTTCTGGTTTATTTTACTGAAGTGTAGAAGCAGCCATAATGTGCACTCGTTCGATTCAAAGTACGATACAAAGGATCAGATCGTCAACATGTGTTTAAAGCCAGATTTTTCTAAAGGCTTTTATAGGAAAGTAGCTTTGTATTGAGATTGATTAATGAATGTTACAGCACCAAGAATCACACATTTGTTATCAAATAATGCTGAAATATTATTCCTATTCTTTAGCAATCATATTAGATCTATTGAAAAGACCAACCCTCTTTATTTTGAGATAAGAATAAGACAATTATTTCTCTAAACATTCAATAAATATTTTCATTATATTAGCTTTTTTACATCGTATGAGCAGCAAAAACTGCTGGGGATTTTTCTTTTTAATCAAAGAGAAGTACCCTGATCTAAAAAAATGTATGTTTTGGTGAACTATTTCACTTTTCATGCTTGAAGCAGGTGCAACTGTGAATTTTCAAGGAGTTAAAACTGTGAATTTTCAAACAGGTACAGCTCTGCTCATCTTCATCCTCCCACTTTCTATTGGCCATCAGACCTGAAGTAATCTGAAGTGGTAAGGCCACAGGTTTATGAGGGCTTGTGACCTTAAGCAGACCTGCAATGATAAACAAGAGGATGGACACTTCTACATGACATTGGGAAAAGGCAACCAGTGGCCCGAAGCAGCTTCATTAACGCCGGAACATTAACTGTAAATCCAAGCAAAGCCAGAGAGAGGCCCCAACGGCAGCCCGTGAGGGTCAATCTGCAATAAAAGGCATCCCTTTTCATAGCCTGCGGCAGAAAGACTAGAGACCTCCCTCCACTCTCCGAGCCATTAACTTCACCCTTTCATGGCGGGCAGAGCGGTCGGTAACTGAGCTCCCATAATCCCGAGCATTACCTTCACCTGACCTTCACATGCCCAAGGAAAGAGTGAGGATGGATGAAATAATGGGACAGCTGAAGAGAGGCAGCAGCTGTTGGAAGATGATTCAGTAAAGACGAGGTGAAAACAGAGTTATTGTAAGTATTTTATAATTTAAGGGAAGGCGTCTGAAGGACGAGGATTAGGGAATCAAACGGTGACCCCAATCAATCGCGGAATTTTAATCATGCCCAAGTTTATAGGAAGTTTTGAGAATAAGAACAGGGCTTGTTGCTGTGGAAATAAACAATTAAAAACAGCTGTATAAAAGTTATTTCTTTCATCATGTGAATTGGTTCATTAGTGCAAAAGATTTTTGCCCGGCGGAACTTATGCCTGTTCTACATCTAGTTCAGGGGAGAATGCCTGTTTCTTGATTCTTTTTATCTCCATTATGCATTGCAGGATGTCCTTGGAATGAGAAAATACTGCTTTGATGTAAATATGCAGGGACTTGGAGATGTGTAGCTTCTCATGTTAGTTTACAACTTCTGGTTCCTGAATATCAGAAAGCATTTTATTGCATATTGTTTGCTTGCAATTATAGAGAATAATAACATTTGATCTATGACATAGTACATTAATTCAATTCAATTTCAATTCAGTTTATTTCTTAAGCGCCAAATTCACAAAAAGTGTCATCTCTGTTAGGATCCTCAGGCTTGCCCATCAGACGGCGCCGAGGTTCCTCTTCTGCTCTTTGTTGTTTTCTTTTAGGACTGGAGTTACTGTTGGGATCTGGAGATTATCCCCTGTCTCCAGCAGAGTGCGCCATGGGTCTCCTAGGGCTGGAACCTTCCTGCACACCTGATTTCCATCTACTCATTAGGAGACCTTCCCTTTATAAGCTCCTGCCAGACCTTGCTTCCATGCCGCAGTGTTGATCTTAGTTGGAATCCTGTCTCTTTGTGAAGCTCTGGATGAGCTTCACCTCCTGTCTCCTCGTGAAGCTCTGGAAGAGCTGCCTCACTGGTAACCTGTCTCTGGCCTGCAGCTCTAGGTGAGCTTAACCTGCAATCTGCCCTGGTGAGCCAACCTGAAGATTCCTATGTGAATTTAACCTGAAGACTACTATTGTGGAGTTTACCTGAAGGTTCCTATGTGGAATCAGCCTGAAGAACCCAATGTGGAAATTCCCCTGTTGTTCTCTGCAGTGAGCTGGTAGCTCAAATCTAGGACTGCCATGCTAAGCCTGAAGCTAGATGCTTAACCTCTTATGAACTCTGCTAACCAACAGTCTCCAGTCCCAGTCAAGACTCCAGTGAACCAGCCCCTGAATAATTCCAGTGCCAGTGCATAAACCTTGTGTTTCTGAACTTTTAATAAACATTTGAACTTTTTCCCTGCCTCCTCCGTGTGTGTTCTGCATCTTGGGCTTGCCTCCATAACCCATCATGACAATCTCAAGGCACTTTACAGTTCAACCAGATCGTACGGTCAAATTGATTCAAAGTTTTCTATCTAAGGAAAACCAGTTGATTGCATCGACTCACTGACTCTTCAGCAATCCCTCACACTAAGCATGCTCGTAGCGACAGTGGAGAGGAAAAACTCCCTTTTAACAGGAAGAAACCTCCAGCAGAACCAGGCTCAGTGTGAGCGGCCATCTGCTGAGGCCGACTGGGGTTCAAGGAGACAGACGCAGACATACAGAAAGCAGCTGTAAAAGGCGGCGCCATCAAGGAAACACACAGCCAGGCAGATGAGCTCCGAGCCAGCTCCCATGTCAGAGGACGAAGAGAGCACATCCAGCCAGTCACAGTCAGAGAAACAGGATCACACTGGAAAACAGGCCGATCTCCAGCTGTTGGGATCTGGAATTTCTGCCACCTGTCTCCAGCAGAGAGCGCCCTGGGTCTCCTGAGCAGGAGCTTCAGGCACACCTGAGGATCATCAGCTGATCAGGAGACCAGCTACATAAGCAGCAGCCAGACCTGTCTTCAGTGCCAGAGTGTTGCCAAGTTATGGTTAGCAGAACCTGAGCCAAGCCTGCTAGTCTGATCTGCTGTGATACAGAGAAGTTGCCTGTGACCTAATCTGTTTATGTCTTCTTTGCTTCCTAGACCTGTCCGCCTGCCCTCACGAGCCAAACCTGAAGAGTCGCAAACTGGATCTGAACTCAGTTCTCAGGAGAGAACTCTGGCAAACCCTCAAGGTCGAAAATACTCAAGTCTGAAGACAAGCGCTGCCGCTGTAAACTCTGCTGAACCCAAGCGCTCTGGACCCAACTGGTTCCCCCTCTCATCGTGTCTGTCTGAGCATCTTCAGGTATAGAACGACATCAAACTCAGTCAAGCTACCCCAGACCCCCTGGCTAACCAAACTCTCCCTTCTCTACAGAGAACCCTCGTGAAGTCCGTCCCGGGCTTGTACCTGAATCTGTGATTTCATGTTTTGTGCCACTTCAATAAACTGTTGAATTTTTTACCCCAGTCTCCGTGGTGTGTTCTGCATGTGGGTTAAGTCAGTGAAGCCCAACATGACACCAGCATCATTAGGGATGTTTGGTGGGGCTGAAGATGGAAGGTCAATTAAAATGAGTTTCATATAAGAATTGGTAAAGGAAATCATATTACTGATCAGCCTCCATGTAGTAGCGTTAAGATGATTATCATTGATGATAATATTAGCTGCCTGTTGCTTGTCAGAACCAATGTTTTTCCCAGTAGTTTATCTAATTAGGACAGTTCCTCGGTCTGGCTATAGACAGTTATTATCTTCATTCTGTACGTGGCAAAGATTTTGGGAATGGATGAGAGCGGTGTCCTTAAACAGAGAACAAAGTGTAATATTTTGATAAGACTGGAGCCATGGATGTCTCCTCATCTGCAAACATTTATGGATAAATGATGTGATGATGTGGCATACTGAAGTATAAAATCTCTACCTGCTGGTCAGGGCCACTTCCTGAGAGGTGAGCCCGGTTGGTAATCTTAAGCAACTTCTCTGATCTGAGTAAGATTACAATTTCTATTAAAATCAGTTTTCATGTGTCATGGTTATTTAAAACATAAACCTTATGAAGTGTTATTTAAAGAGTTTTTTTTCTTGAGTGATCTCTTTTCAGGAAAACGAACTGGAGAGAAAAGCTTCAAGGTCTAAACACAGAGCTTTCCTTTAACAGTAGGATGTGTTAGTATGGATGTCTAACATGCAAAACCATCAGCTTTGTGCTGAAAAGCAAGCCTTATACAATATTCGACCTTCCAGTTATAAGCTAAACTAGTCTTTCTCTCAGTTGGGGCCCCCTGGGGGACATTTAGAGGATGCTAGGCAGCGCTGGCAACAATATTTACAAAAGTGGATGAAGTTTACAATAAGATGCACAAAAACACCAGTTTAAACTTTTGGAAAAACAGCAATAGCCTGCAGCATTAAAACATCGGTTCATGTTCCTCTCCTCTATGTTTCTGTCAGCCTCTTGTAGCAAGAGTACCATACTGCAGCCAAAACGCAGCCATTTTTACAACCAGTGACAGAAGCACACAGTGGAAGTCGGTTCTAAAATCAAAGTTGGTGCCAACAGGAATTTATTAAAGTTGTATTAAACAACTGTTTATTTAGGTTTCTCATCCACCAAATTAGGATTAAGATTAGCCCTCAGGGAACGAAATACCCCGAATCTGCCAAATTAGGTTTAGGTTTTATGCAAAACTTCTAATGCAAGCTTCTTCTTTTTTTTCTGCATTTGAGAGAATTATTTAAACATCTTTACAAACAATATTTAGAAGTAACTTCTTTAAAAATCTTTAAAGTACAGTATAAATTAAAATTTCATTGCCTTAAGTTTAAAAAACATGTAACAAAAAAGATTTCAAAATTCTACTGCAGGACCTAACTTCCATTATGCTTTTCAGATATGGATTATAAAAATGAAGTGCGTGCCTCTCTCTGATGGTGCACCCTGTGCTGCCTTCAGGAGAACAGGACTTCAATTTATCATTTATAAAGTTTCACAAAGCTCACATCTACTGCAAACATTTCAGAATATCTAGATAAATGCTTCCTCATCCTCCTTTTTGTGGTATTAGAAAAATGTATTTCTCCTACAGTGTAATCTCTGTAATCTCGCTAGGTGTGTAACAGCGTCCAGACGTACATTACAAAAAAACTTTTCAACATTGTACAAATCACCCCTTATTGACTAACCTGACTCCGCCAGATGGATTTGCTGGATTTGCTCCGCATATCCATCTGGAAACCTTCCGTTGAAGTAATTTTGGGAAGGGGCGAAAATACTGGTTAGCTGATTGGCCTATGTTGGTGATAACATCTTTTCCTCTGAGAAAAGCCTCCAGAGCAGTGTTTTGCTCTTCTTTCAGTGAAGAACTACTCTGTAATTCCGATAAAACTTGCTTGATAGCCACACTAACGCTAGTTTAATCGGCTGAAGCCGCCATGTTCTTTAGACTGAACTGTCGCGCTTCTCGTTGCGTCACACCTCAACCCACCTCAAAGCCAACGCTGATTGGACGTTCGTTTGGTGAACTCCTCCAAATTTTCTTCAACGGAGAGTCTCCAGACTGATCTGCGAGTGAAACCTTGAAAGCTCGCAAGATCAGGATGGTCTCATGGGGCTACTTATTAACATGACTGCAATACAATGCTGCCAAACCATAGGACAGACCTTAAATATAAAAATATTTCTAAAGGTTAATTCTCCCATATTCTTAGTGGCTGCCTATGTTTTTTTTTTTTGTTTTTTTTTTTTTACATGACTAGCAAGCAACAAGTTTCCGCACCTTGAGTTTTCATCGAAGTTTCCTCTCAGTTGGATGTGGGGAACTGAAAGCTTGAGCTCTAGGAGAATCTTGTAGAAATATTGTATGACATTGAGACACAGGCGACTTTTTTTGGAACAGAACAGAATTCAACTTTATTGTCATTACACTGTCACAGGTATAAATCAACGAAATGAACTCTCTGCATTTAACCCACCCCTTTGGGGAGCAGTGGGCTGTCATTGTGCGGCTCCTGGGGAGCGGTGGTGGGGTTAAAGGTCTTTGCTCAGAGACCCAGAGTGGCAGCCTGTGGGAGTGGGGCTTGAACTCAGAACCACTCCCCCCTTTTTAGCACCACTCCCTCCACTACTCCACTCATACCACTCCCCCCTATTTAGCAGGTTGACCATGTATGCCGCTGTTTCTTGTTTTCTTTTTCTCAAGGCGCAGAGATTCATCCAGCTCCGTCACATGCAGACCCCAATCGTTCCGACTTGGTGGCTCCAGGCACACAACTTCTCTGCAGCCTCTAGTAAAAAAGCTGGCAGACAAACATCAGGCGCAGGGCTCTCCCTAGATTTCTCAGGCTTTCATTTATTTTCTTAAAAACTTAATTTCTGCTTTCTCCCTTTCTTTAGGTTTCAGATTGCTTTCAATTGAATATTTATTATGAACAGTTGTTCGGCATTTCTGGTTGTCAATTGTTTACTTTGCATATAAATGCATTATTGCTTGCTGTTTTTTTTATTTAATTCTGTGATTATTAAAGTTTGAATAAACATATTTAGCCATTCTGATTGGCTGATGTGGGCAACCTAATTGAGGATGAAAGTTGGATTAAATTATTATTAAACGCATATAAATATGTTTTCTATTGACATGGCTTTGCTGTTCTCTGGAAAAATACAATGTTTTGTCATTAAATAATTTTCTGCTTTTAAAAGAGTTCTGATGACAAATATAGAAACAAAAAATATATAAAATATAAAAGCAGCAATAATTACAGTAATATACATTTTGTTCAGTCATTGAGGACTTTATGCTTGTGAAGAGCAGGTAAATCGACTTTGGTGCTCAGATGAGTTTCTGGCTTCATTTGAATTGGTTTGATGGACCAATGCATGCAAGTATTTTTTATTGCAATGCTCAATCATTTTTATTGTTGCCAAACTGACAAAAAAAAAGATTAAACTTGAAGTTTAAGAAGATTTGAAGGGACCCCAGAGACTTCCATGGAATGATGGTTTGTCCAGCTGATTTCTTACCTCTTTTGCATCGACACAGGAGAAAGATACCAATCTCCTTTCATTCTGCAAAGAAAACCAGAATCTAAAAGATTCATGGATTAATTTAAGAGTTTCGAATAATTAACTCCAGTCTTCTATCTGTGTTTAGAGCCTCTGCATCTAGACTGCATCTGCAGGTCACCTGAACATCATTTCTGGAGCTCAGCCCTCAGGGAGCTCAGGAAGGCATACCCAGGGAGCTCAGCCTAAAATTATTACATCATGAGCCATGAGTTTTGAATTCTAATATTGCATGCTGCTCTGTGTGTGGTCCTGACTCAGACACAGCAGGCTATAGAGCACTTTGTTTGGTTATAAGACCCCAAGCACGCAAAGGGAGCCTGTTGGAAAAAAACGGTCTAGAAATAGAATGAAAGAATTATTCCGTTGGGGACCTTAAGGAGAAATATGGATGTCCTGCAGGGTGGATACACCCAAAGCCCTCTGAAACACAGAGCACTCTGAGTTCCAGTTGCTCTCACCTCGTTTTATACTCACACAAATGTAAAGGCATGAGTGGGAAGTTGTTTGTGCTCATGCATGTTTGTTAGGGAGCCATTTGAGAATAAACCCCTGCTGATCTCCAGAATAGGAAAAAAATGTGTTTGACCTTTTGCTTCTTTTTGAACAGTTTTTCTTTTAGAGAGAAACATACATTTAATTATTCAACATTTCTACAGACCTGCTTCCACGATCTAAGCCCATGATTTAATCTCAAGTCTTTTCCTTCAGAGCACATTTTTCAGGCATCACACCAGCAGCCTTTTTAGCTTTCAGCTCGTTTAATTCCTGATTTATAGATGACGATAGCCGCCTCAAGATGTCCTTCACTGGTAGGAAAATGGAACAAAAGTAGATTAAAAAAAAAAAAAACGATATTAGGAAAATTTCTAATTAGGTATAATAATGCTGGACTTCCTCCGCGTTGTAGTTACAGTAAATTATCCATAATTTAAGCATTTCAGCATTCGGGCTCTTCTAATGCTTATGTTTAAGCTATTGAATCACTCATGCAAGCTTACTTTCCAAAAGAAGATTCGTAATTTGTCGACATGTCAGACTCACCACCAGTAAGTGAAAATAGGCGTAAACATATCACCATAATGATTGACAATTAGGAGAACCACTTCTTTTGATGATCCACCCGGAAAAAGAACATCTTCCACTATACCTTTAACCCTGTAATGCCAAATGTATCGTATTTGATACATACGGTTTCTGAAATGTTTTGCATCTGACACCTTTTGCATAATTTAATGGTAAAAACTTTGCTCAAAATCCTATTGTACACAATCAGATATAACAGATGGCAGAAGACTACACAAAAAATAATCTTGACTTATCGCATAGTAATAAATTATTAAAATCAAAAATGTATTTCTGTTTTTTCTTTTTACATATTTTGTTAAAAGGCCAAATAAGGACTTCAAACCAAAAAAAAGTAATTTTCTGTTCTGTTTTATTCTTGGATCGGGCTTTAAAGGGTTAAATATGTAAATCCTAAAAAACACACAAAGAGCAACAATTAAGAAAACGTTCTTGGTATCAGACCTGCAATTGGATAATAATTCAGTCTGATGGAAACTTTCCTTAAGTAGAGTTCTTGTTCCCAAAGTAACATGAATGCAGCATCAATCTAAGCCAGTAAATCTGTTCCGATCCAGATGAAGCCAGATCTGAATGTAACTGACAAACTTCTCGTTTAAAGACGGGCGACTGTTCAGACAAAATGGCCGAAAAAACTTATAAAACCTGCTCCTAGAGTGGAAAGAATTGAAGCCAAGTTGGATTAGACAGTTTTGGTTTTGTTTGAAAAGCTATTGAGAATGTATACAGACTCTAAAATATGCCATTTGCTGAATGAACAACCAACTGAGAAGATTACTCAAGCCACACTTCATTTAAGATGAAAAACCCACTAAATGTGCTCTATTCCAGAAGTATTTTCGGTTTTAGCTCCACCTGGACTAAATTCCTCTTAACTTTTCTGAGCTGATTAACTTTGGTGTGGATGAAAGGGTGAGGTTTGCATTTCTATATTTTCTGTCATCTACAGTTAATTCAGTGCTTGAAGTTTACATATCCTCCCATTAAAGAAATTATAAAATCACACTAGTAATAATACCAAGCTAAAAAATTAAATAATAATAAATATAAACTTCTAAATGATAATTTAGTGAAATGAAATATTGATTTTGAATGTTTCTATTAAAAATTATTTTAAAAACAAACTGTAGACTAGACAAATTAAAGTACCTGTCATGATCTGGCCTGTTTGCTCCTTAATTAGTCATTCCTTTCACCTGCCATTTTCCCTCCCTGCCTCAATTATAATTTATTCCTCTCACCTGTTTCCTCTTGGTTATATTCAGTTCAGCCTGAGCATTCAGTGCCAGATCATTACTTGTCTTTCTGTTAGTCTGTTTGTCTGAGTTTTTGCCTTGGTTCATGTCCTGGATCCTAGCAGCCAGTGGAAAGAGGGTTTTTGTGTTTGTCTCCTAATCGTCCACTGTTCCTCCCCCGCGGAGTCCTCTGGGTTTTTGGCTCAATATGTGGGGAGGTTCAGTTATTATCCAGTAAGCCTGGCTCCAGGTAGGAGACCAGTTTAAAGTCCTGCTTCAAGTTCTGGTTCAAAGTCCTATCTCGGCTACCCTCTTCCACTGAGCCTGCTCATCTGCACCTGATCCTGTCTGCTCCTGTGCGTGACCACCTGGTCCCAGTCAGACTCTGAACCCTGCTGGGAGCCTGTGGATGCCTGGAAGTCTGGATCCTGCCACCTGTTTCTGTTCCTGCCTGATCTGCATCCCTGACCAGGATCGGCTTCCAGCACGACCTCTGGGACTGCAGCACTTGGGGACATTCTAGGACTGGACTATTAAACCAGAGTGTCTGTGATTGGGCGGCGCCCTGCTCCCCATCCTGCAGTGTCCGCAAGCCACAGCTCCGCTTTTTGTGTTGTTTTAATTAATAAACGTTTTGAACTTTCCTACTGACTGTCTCTCCTTGAATACTCCATCTGTCCTCGGTTCATGACAGTACCTTGCTCTTGAAGAGTGAACCAACACACCTGTCAACAGAAGTCTGACTGAACGTAACAGAAAACATCTAATTTCAGTGATTCCCTCAAAGTGTTGCACACCATGATTTTCGTTTAGGAGCTCTGTCAAGCTTGTTTACTTGTTTTATATAAGTTTTTTTTTTTTTCATTAATTTTACTTTGTCAATTTTGATTTATTTTACTGGCATCTGATTTTATTCTGTCTTTAATGGAAGAATATGTAAACTTTCAAGCAAAACTCTATAATAAGGCTGGGCATTTAATTGCATTTGCGGTATATTCGCAATTTAACAAATTGATACTTTTAAATCGCAGAAGTACTCAGTTTTAGTCAGGTTACATTTAACAAGACAAGAGGACATTTTTTTTCTCAATACAGTCCTTTAACTGCTGATAATAGCTTTTCAGTGGGTTTGCTCCCACAAAAAACGAAAAACTTCCAGCTAGCATGCTTTGCAAGTAGAAATAAACATCTTTTCAAAGTAAAGTTCTTCAACAATGGATTTTGGACAAGCAAGCTTTTCAGCTAATGAAAATGCTGAAACCCTAGAGTGAAATAACGTCAAACTTGTTATTAGTGCAGAGGAAAATCAAAATAAAATCGCAATTTCTTTTCACTACCCTTTTCTTTAAAAATTTATATCCCACCAGAAAACACAACTTCTGTTGTTCTTTTTCCTATTTAACAACAAATATTTCATTAACTGCTTAAAATGACACAATTATTACTAAAAGAAAATAACCAGGATAAAAGCTACTGGTAAGATCAGAGCTAAAATAAGTTAAATAAGAGCAACTGGATGTACATTAGCAGCTGGTAGCCATATTTCTCAGTAATGAAGAAAAAGGTTCTCTAACTGGTCTAAGTTCAGTTTGTTCCTCAGGGGCGGAGATAGATGGGGGGCCAGGGGTGGCCATAGCCACCCTTAGCCAATCACTGGCCACCCTTACTATTTTTTTCCTTGTAATACAGCGATGGCAGCAGTAATAGTCTGAAGGGGAATGTTCAAACTTATTAAACATTTAAACTTTTCATATATCGACAACTACTTGACAACAGAAACACTGCAGTTAATTATGCACATCAATATACAAATATTTAAGATGCTAGATACAGAATTCATGCTCTTTTCAGAACTAAATTTTTAATTATTTGGGTTAAAGATAAAATGATGTGCCTCTGCAAGTCATCTAGGAGTCTTCAGTGAAATCATAGATAAATAATTACTTTAATAATATCTTAAAAAATCATTAAATGTAGATATTAGTAGATTTAAATATAATTAATTTGCAGAATGATTATTGATAAAAGTCAGTAATGACAATGTAAAATATGTGCGCCCCAGAGCTCAAACCTGAAAGAATTTTGTCCACTATACCTTTTATTTACACATTATAGATGTTTAAATAGATCCCTCTGTTTGTTAGCAAAGGCTGAAGGAAAGTCTAGTTTGTCTTTATTTAGAAAATATGAATGCTGTTCTCATTCCTGTTTGAACAGTGTAGATTGACCCTGAGGTTCTGGTGCCTTTGGGCCACCCCTCAATGTACATTGGTTATTGACTGGCCACGCCTATTTTCTGGCTACGCCTCTGTTGTTCCTTCCGTTCAATAATCCCTCTACGGTCAGTCAAAGATACATGCTAGTCATGGTTAGCATTTTACTTTACGCCTTATTTCACAATTTATATCACAAAACTTTGGAGCTGTAATGATATCTTATAAAAGCTTGTTGCCAAAGACCCACAGACAAAACGTTGCATCATTATGAGATTTTTCATGATATTGAAGAAGTTAAAAACAAACTTCAGATTTCTCATGAGCTTCCATATAAATTCTGATGAATTTTTCCTTCAGTCAGATTAACTCTGCATCAAGCTTGAGAGCAGAATGAATAAAGTCATGATTTAATGATCAGAAATGCAGTTCAGTGGATCCATCTGCATAACATGAGATGTTTTTTTTTGTACTGCAACAGACATCTATAGAAGTTCAGGGATTTGCAGAAGGCCTGATGGGCCAAACATTTGTTTTATTTTATGGGGACAGTCTCTTCTGTGTTTCACGGCAGTTTTTTGTGTGACATAAACATGGAGGATAATTTGAGCCACAGAGGAGCACAGTGAATCATTTAAAATCATTATAATTGTTGTGCAAAAATGGCAAGGGGATTTACAGCAGAGCCACGGCGCCCTCTGCAGGTGAAAAGGAGAGGTTTATTCCCTCTCAAATGTGACAATAAAATATAACAGGAAACAGGAGAAAACAGATGTATTCAGATGTTTCTGTTTGAATGCTAGAACATTGCTCTCTCATCAGCTCTGGTGAAACATTAACTGCAGTGGTGCTTCTCTATGCTGGAAAACAGCAGCTTCAGAGGAAATATTATCATTTAACTTCCTTAAAGGATGACTGTCTTTGTTTCTCTGGAAGTTTTATCCTCTGCTCTCTCACTGGGACTAAAATTTACCCTGAAACCTCCAGACATGTGGAGCAGAAAACATTCCTCACTAAAGCTTTTTAAATGCATGTTGTATTTGGTGAAGTTTGCTAATTATTGCTGCAAGCAAAGAAAATGTTTCGTAAATGGAAATGTAAAAAAACACAGTTTGTAAAAAACATTATGATTAACAAAAGGTTTTAGAAGAAATTTTGCCTTTTCACAGAATTCCTTTCCTTTTTTTTCAAAACATATTTTGGATATTTATTTTTTTCACATTTCATTTTTTTTTATTTCCCTTTCTCAGATTTATTTTTATAAATTCCATTATTTTCAAAGTACATTTAACTTATCAAATTCTCTTCACTTCACCGTGCTGTTGCTAACGGTCAAGTAGACTAATAGAAAAGTATCTTTGGTCCCCGCCCCCCAGAAATGAAATAAATTTTTGTTGAAATAAATCTGCGAGACAGATATTTAAAAATATATTTTGTGAAAATATAAAATCTGTAAAAGAAAACAAAAAAAGGTAAAAATAAGTAGATACAAAATAGGTAAACAAATCTTAAAAACCCCCAGCAAACAACAAAACCTCTTTTTGAATAAAACATAGTTTGATGGTTGCATTTCTGGTATGTTTCTTGTATTTTATTTTTTTTGTTTTTCAGATTTCAATGTATTAATTTGTTTTTTGCTTGGAACAAAATGGTATAAAATTAATTCCATACATGTTGCAGCCTCAGTGGAAAAATACAGACAGACTGGTATGCTTGGTGTTCACAAAAAACCTACAGCTGAGTAAAAATCTGAAGATGATCTCGCTCCAGTTTCACACTAAAGTCCACTATGGCTTATTGCAGATATACTAACTCAAAGAGACACTCAGGATCCACCTACACTCTATGTACTCCTGCAATCAATCACATTTCTTCCTTCACTTCTCCTTCCATTCACACAGAAACTTTGCTGCAGATTTACATTAAAACTCCTGTACCATAAAAACAAAACAAGGTTATCATTTAAGCTAAAACAGATGAGTGGAAAGATGAATGCAGCACACCAGGTGTTTTGCTAATGAATATTGTCCACAAGTTGGAAGGAGGAACAAAATAACAGAGAACAGGAGGTTTCAGAATGAAAGGGAAGGATTTTTCCTCCTAAAGGGAGCTGAGAGGATCAGAGGAACAAAAAAGGAAAATGTTCTTTGCTCTAAAAAGCAAAACATTGGACAGCTCCCTAAACGTTTTTTTTTTTTTTTTCAATCCCTGTTTTGTTGAGGGACTGTTTCAATTTCTGAAATAATAATAATAAAGCAGGAACACACATGGATATGTACGGAGCCCCTAAAGGGACATGGAGGAAAAAAAAGCTTTTGCGAGATCCAACAATACTTTTGGAAGATCTCGCAACAAATAAGCTTTTGCGAGATCCCGCAGAAGTATTGCGGGATCTCGCAAAACGTTTTGCCATGTCAGCGAACCGCAAGTAAAACAGACACACAACAGTGGGGGTGCAAAGTGTACTGCTATGGGAGGATAAATGCCCATGTGTCAGCTACAACCATGGAGGATGATTTGGAGAGGTTCTTAATTTAAATAAAAATAAAGTCCCAAAACACGACATTACATGAATGAAGAGAGACAAGGTCAGTATGCAATCCTACGGAGCCCCTAAAGGGACATGGAGGGGAAAAAATAAACTTGCAAGATCCCGCAATGCTTTTGTGAGATCTCACAAAACTATTGCAGGATCTCGTGAAAGTATTGCGAGATCTCGCAAAAAATAAACTTGCAAGATCCCGCAATACTTTTGTGAGATCTCGGAAAGGAATTGCGGGATCTTGAAAAAGTATTCCGAGATCTCACAAAAAATTAACTTTTGCGAGATCCCGCAATACTTTTGTGAGATCTCGCAAAACTATTGCGGGATCTCACAAAAAATAAACTTTTGCGAGATCCTGCAATACTTTTGCGAGATCTCGCAAAACTATTGAGGGATCTCACAAAAAATAAACTTTTGCGAGATTCTGCAATACTTTTGCGAGATCTCGCAAAACTATTGAGGGATCTCACAAAAGTATTGCAGGATCTCGCAAAACTATTGCGGGATCTCACAAAAGTATTGCGGGGTCTCGCAAAAGTTATTTTTTTCCCCCCTCCATGTCCCTTTAGGGGCTCCGTAGATATGGGTCTGCAACTAGAACAGAAAGCAACAGTTTTCTTTAAAAATGTTAATGTTGGTGCAGTAAATCAAGCACATATTTGGTTAAAATGGGACAAAAGTGTAACAGATCACCTCCAACAGACGTTCTGTAAAACCCTGCAAGGATAACATTAGTGTCTCTGGATTTAATTCTCTAACTCTTAAAAGTATATATATTAAAACCAACCAAGACAGCAGTGAACATGAGCTCAACAGTTCTTTGGCTGCATGGAGCATATTTCCATCTAAATGCCAGACTGGGCATCAGAGAAGGAGCCTTAATGTATATGATTAGAAAAGGCTTGGCTGTGAAAGGATTTTATCTTTATTAGGACTTTGAAGCTTTTTGCTGACTATTATTCAGCTCCATTCTGCCTGTCACTAGCTTTAAAGAAGTTAAGTTGAAACCTTTAATACATTTTATTCATGGAAAATGTTTTATTCAGCTTATACTGTGATATGGAATGAATGTACAGTTGAAAAAAACCCACATAGCAAAATAGAAGGGAAATTTGGTTAAGAGGACATATTGAATCCATTTTTAAGCCTGGGATTTAACTCATACAGAAAGTGGTTTGTGACCAACATGTTGATTTAACAGTAGCCTTTAACCATAACAGATATTATATCAATGTTGTTTTAGCTGTTATCTAAATTTGAACCTAAGAGCCCTAACAAAAAAAATCCTATGAATTTCACATGATTCCCATTTTCCTAAAGTGGGTGACTTTTTTCTACATATGATCAAGAATTGTGTTTATGTATTTAATGTTCCATTCAACTTTTTTCACATGTGGAATTTGTTACGAATTATTTCATGTGTACTCATCAGTGTTCTAGACGGGGGCCAACAGGGGCCAGTGGCCCTAGAGCTGGGGTAACCAATTAAAAATCAGCGGGGTCCGAATAAAGAAATTCAACAACCAATAAAACCTGGAGACATTTTTTATTATAATCCGTTGCTTTAAACAGAATTTAACACGGAATCAAAATGAGGTGTTTATGCATCCATGTTATACATTGACTTCTTAAAGGTACACTATGCAACCGGTGTTGATTTTCCAGCGAGGCTCCCCCCAGAGGGCGAAAGTAAAAGTGCACTGTCGTAAATATGCTCAGCTGTTCTCCTGGTTTCTCCGTCAAGCCAGGCGCGGTTGTTTTGAGCTTAACAGACAGGCGAACGCAACGAATGCTGCGTTCACACTGGACGCAGCTGGCGCGACAGAAGCAGCGAGTTTACATGCAAAGTCAATGGTTGACCCGCGTCAAGGCGGTGAACCGCGAGGAGGCGACCCGGCCAGAGGCTGCTGATGAAGGGATTCCTACTGTCGGCGCACCGCTGGTAATTGGGGGTCTGGGCGGCTCCGACAGAAAAAATATTGGAAGGCAGGATGATAATCTGAATGAACTGACTGCACTGATTACGTTTTCAGGTGTATTTTCTCACTTAAAAACATATTAAAACTACTTTATTCCCACTGATCACAGCAAATATAGCTGCAAGGCAGAGAAAGGATAGGGAAGCTCCGCCCAACGCGCGTCAGACACACTTTTGCACCGTGCAGCCAGAGCAGCAAAGCTGCTTCAGCCGCGCGTCAGAACTAACTGGTACAAGCAGTAAAAATGAAGCAGCAGACGCGATTTTGCTGCTTTTGCTGTGTCCGGTTTGAAAGCAGCACTGCACAAAGATCACCACTGTGCTAGCAACGAGCATGCTTTTAACTGGGGGCGTGTAGCAGTTCTCGCCGTAAAGCAAGACCGACTCTCGCGAGACTTCTGAGCCTGTGGGTGCGGGTCGGTGCTCCTGCAATTGCAAGTGCGGTATTTCCCCCACAGACCACCAGGGCGGCCGAGAAAACCTTTGTTCGACCTGAAATGACTCATTTAATCATCCAAAACGTTATGGAACACATTAATTAACTGAAAAATTTTGCATAGTGTGCCTTTTAATAAAAAACTATTTATTGCTCCGAAGGGCTTTACCATATTAACAGAAGAAGCAGCTCAAGTGAAGTTAGACACTGTCCTTGGACAACATACGATCATTTATAAATTTTTTAAATCAGGTTGGGTCCGGATTAGCCAGCAGGTGGGTCCGGATCCGGACCGCGGTCCGCTAATGCGTGACCTCTACCCTAGATAATTAGTCCTGACCCCTTTTATGGCCCTTGTACCAAAGACGTCATGCAAAATAAATGTGAGATAAATAAATTAAAATCTGTGCTGGAACAGCAAAGGAATGCACATACAGTATAATGCGGTTTTACTGGATTTGGTTTTTAACACGGACGCGTCAGAGGCTGCTGCTGCGTAATGTCGACACTTGCAGGAAGCCAGCCAGACACGCGCTCACACATACTAGGTCTACAACATAAGCCTGAGTGTTGTGAAAACACCAACATAAAAAAATACAATATAGAGGCAGACAGGCAGTTCTTCAAGAATGAATACATGTAAGCTCAGCGGTGTGTCAGCATCCAGTGCCAGAGATGGGGGATCTGGAGTCATCAAGTCATCTCTATGTCATGTATTTGTTCTGACCAGGTGAGTCCAATCTGCACAGGTTGAACCAGATTGGACTCACCTGGTTCAGAGGCTGGGTAGAACAAATACATGACAAAGAGATGACTTGTTGACTCCAGATCCCCCATCTCTGTCCACTGCGAGTCTAGGTGGCATGTGGGCAATGAAATGGAATAATGTAATAGATGCCAAAATTCTCCAAATATAAGAGGACAATCGTAGTTTGGTTTAAAGAAAGCATTTTAGTTTTGTTTATAATTTAGTTTGTTCCAAGGAATTTACAGTTAGATGAAATAGAAAAATACACCAAATGCCAACCATCACAAGGATGTGCATGACAAGGAAGGGCTATATATACTGCATGCATCATTTTGGTAGTTAGCTTTGTATTACACCTTGAGCTCCTTGAGTTGTTTACTGTCACAGGTAGGAGCTTCGACCAGAGAGTAATTGTTGGGGCAGGTATGATTTAAAAAGGGTCGGCCCTCGCACGCTGAAATTAGGAGCGGCCGATATCACAGATTACCAGTCCGAGCCTGCTGCAGATGCATATTTAAAATGTACTAAATATCAAATTGGAAATACTTTGTTACCATCTCGTGTTCAAACTTATGCATTTTGTTGGAAAATAAAGTTAACTGGTTTTCTAAACGTACATATTTCTTTTTACTCTATGCCCCCTATACACATTAACAATCTTTGCCTAATTTAAAACCAGTTTCATGGGAAATACAAAATTAGCAACATTCTGGTAAATAAATCCAGGCAGTAAAAGGTTACAAGCCTCCATAGATTACTGTCATAAATTTACCTGAATAAGCACTCTGTCTTTTTTGTTTCTGCATTTGTTATTTATTTTTTCCTACTTGCTTTGATTCTGTTTTATCTTCCTGTATTTTAATCATGTAAAGCACTTTGCATTGTCTTTGTACTGAATTGTGCTATACAAATAAATTTGCCTTGTCTTGCCTTGCCTTGTCTTATTGCACTTAGGTTGATGTATTGTTCGCTAACCAAGGCACTGTATTAAAAGCACTGTGACCCATTTTATGTGTTCCAAATAACTATTTTTTAATAGTGGAAGTATTATGCACATTTGGACACAAGTATCAGAGAGAAAAGATCAGAATACTGTAAAAATCACTGTTATTTATTTGATTCTTTATTTTTTTTACATGAATGAGTGAGCCTCCCTGGTAAGTGTTGCTCTGCGCAAACATCCACGTTACATATAGATGTTTCCATAACATTGACAATCCATTTAAAGCATTACACAGGCCAGCAGAAATGTGGAAGCAAATGGTGTTATCAGCTTGCAGTCTTGCACAGCAGGATGTTTCCAGAGAACCGCCTCCTGTATTCACTCGTAGTCTCAGTCAGTTTCTCTCTTCTTACTGCCTGGATACCATCCTTATTGACATTTGTGTTCTGAGAACCTTCCAGAAAATGTTTGAAATTCTTCAGGGCTGCAGTGTAGTGTGAAATACTTTAGGTTTGAGCCACCTTGTCTAAAACCCATGAGCATGACTGATAAATTAAAAGCTTTGCCCTTCAGCTCAGCCCTCGTGTGCCTCCCTAATCTTCTCTTCCGATTTTATTCTATTTTCTTCTCCTGAGAACAAGACAGCATGATGTCGCACTTTCAGTTCACCTTTATGTAAACAGTCTTAGGTTGGGCTCCAAAGAATCATATATTGACTAGGCTGATTATTGCTTAACTTCAAAGTCAGGGTTGACTTAAACCTTTAGTGTTGACTTTGGATTTGTTCTCAATGACCTTTCTAAACATACTTGATACTATTTATGTGAGAACATCTAATAGGTTAGGGGTTCATGTTAACCAAAATAAGGAATGTCCTGATCTGATTTTAATATTGGTCCTATATTAGCCAAAATACAAATATCTGATTGTATCAGCAAGCATTTAAAATCTCATGCTGATGGAAACATCCGCTTCTGTTAAAAGTTTCTGTGACTCATTGGTTAATTGGTTAATTAATTCCAAAAAAAGACAATGAAAGAAAAGAAAATTAAAAACAATCCACTAGACTTTGTTTCCAAGTTTGAAGACGTTTTGCTTCCCATCCAGGAAGCTTTTTTCAATTCAAAATGTCGGGAATAGCGTTCAGTTTGAGCTTTTATACATTAGCCAAACAAAGCCTTTTTTTTGTTTTGAAAACATGCAAATTGAAACAGACGAAGGGGTCCCCCCCATTTGGAATAGGGCTCATTTGGCTTCTTTTGGTAGACTGCAATGCCCCATACCCATCTAAGTGTCTGAAAGGTCGGTAATCAAAGGGGATTGGAGTCCGAGGTCCTCCACTCTCCTGTACAGGGGGTGAGGCTGCGGTGATAACAAGAAGGGACTCCCTTCCTGTTATCATCACAGCTTTGAGACACTTTGATAAACAACGCCTTGTTTGGCTACTTTATCGAACTCAACACTATCTCTGACATTTTGAATTGAAAAAGCTTCCTGGATGGGAAGCAAAACATCTTCATACTTGGAAAAAAGGTCCAGTGGATTGTTTTTTATTTTCTTTTTTTTTGGAATGACTATGACCTGGATGGCTGAGAACCTTCACCAGCACATTGTTGGCTTGTGTTGCCTGTTTTAGTAATGTTACTTGATCAACACTATTCTAACTTTCTACAATATAAAATTCATCATAGAAGCTGTTGTGACCCAAACTAATATCGCATCAGGTCAGTATCGCGCAATTCCCGAAGCTACAGTATATCATCATATATAGATACTAGTATCAAAAATGAAAAAGTTGCATTGGGGCACCCCTAATCTGTATTGAGATGATTCAAACAGACTGTTTGCTTCAAAATAGTCGGGTTTCCTGATTGGAAATGGATTTTAATGATAAGTACCGAGCTAAGAGTGCAATCCCCACATTTCACCTACTGTAAAAGTTTGTTAAACAAGGTTGTGTGTCTCTGTGTTGCCCTGCAACAAATTCACAATCTGTCAAACGTGTACCCCTCCCACCCATAGACTGCCGCAGATAGGCACCGCCCACACTGTTACCCTGACAAGGAGTAAGCGGGAGAAAACTAATAGATGGTCATTTTTCCTTTCTTCCAAATACCTTAGAGAAGGAGGTGTTAACATATCTAAAATAAGTTCCTTAAGTTTGTCTGTCACAACTATTGTTGTTTTTAAAGGATTTTTAACTCTTCACAGCCGGTAGGTTGGAAACTTGTGCTAAACTGCTCATTCCAGCATTCAATTGTGCTGTTAGCCAGCCAGGTCTGCCAATTACTGAGTTGGTGTTCACTACTACATGGCTCATTAGGGACATGGACAGCTCTGCTGTTGTGGGTGAGGAGGGAGTAAAGGAAGACACTCATCACACAGCTTTGTGGCACTCCAGCGTTTATGGTGATGGTGGATTAGAAGTGATTGTCCAGCCAGACATGTTGGGGCCGATTGATCAAGAAGTCGATTAACCAGTTACCGTGATTTTCGGACTATAAGCAATGACTTTTTTCCCATTTTTCGACCTTGCGGCTTATATAACAATGCGACTTATCTATGGACTTTTACAGCTAACGGCCACTAGGGTAATGCCTAAATCTATGGATTTTACCACCCACCATGTTGACGTCACATTTGCTTCAGCACACAAGTACAGTATGTTGAAGCAAACTTCAACCTCCGCATTCCTGCTTCCGGAGGACTTCCGCAGGAATGCGGAGTGCCTCCGTAAGAAGACTTCTACCGCGAGTGATACGAGACAGAACGACAGCTAGAAAGACGGACATTGCAAGCGCAAGACAGTTTATGTTAAACATAAAAAACCTGCGGCTTATAGTCCGGTGCGGCTTGTATATGTACAAATCATGCAATTTAGCTTCTGCGGCTTATATTCAGGTGCGGCTAATAGTCCGAAAATTACGGTATACATGAAGGAACTGATGCCAAGGTCTGTGAGTTTGGTAATGAGTTTTGATGAGATGACAGAACTTGTAACAATGAAAGTTGGAGTTATATTTTATAATCTAAATCTTCTTTAAAATTAAACACTTGATCTGTGAGCTGTGTTCCTTGGTATTCGTGGTGCTGATTTTTCACAACTGTCATATAACAAACTTGTGACCACCCAATAAATTACTTCCTGATTTAATGAATTTGCATGTAAACCAAACAAATAAAAAACCAATAATATTACTTTAAAACCCAGCTTAGTAGGTGCAAAGTCTAGCTTTTATATATTTTCTGTCTTCATGTTTCTGCTTAGTTACAAAGAAATACATCCACAGAATGTCTAGAGTGGAGCAAAAGAAAAGTATAAATCATAGATGAATAAAACGAATGGTTTAAATTGCTAAATACTTACCTTTTGTTACAATTCAAGCATCCATCAGGAAAGGACCAATGGCATTGGTAGGCAGAAGTCATGTGAGACCACCTTGCCTTTGGGAGATGTATTTAAAGAATTTATTGAGAGTTAGGAAACTTTCATTCACACATAATATTAATCAAAAGGTCTGTTTTTGTTTGGGTTTATGCTGATTTATAAAGCAAGGCTTTAAAAATTAGCTGTTGGTGCTAAAACACCCAAAAAGCATTGCCATTGAAGCCTAATCTTTTTGATTGACCAGTTGGCTAATTAAGTAACAGTTTGTTGGAGACACAAAGTCCAAATACAGATTTTAGTCAGACACCACGTCAGCATCATAAATGCAAATGTTTATTTATGTCTGAACAGAGTGGATAGTAGGAATGAGCAGCTTCAGAGTTGCCAAATGTCATGGTTCTGTTTCATCAGACCTTCCAGCAAGGGGAGAAAACTTCCCTACTGAAGTCAGAACAGCAGAGTCCCAGCATGTCCTCCATCTTCCATCTCCATTCTTCACTTAGGATCACTCGCAAATGTCTGAGTTCATTCAGAAACCATTTGTTTGCCAGCATGGAACAGAAATTTCCTTTTCATGCCAGAGTGACACAAATCTCCTTTCTTAGGGTTTTCTCCCCAGATAAAAATTTCATATCAAGTTTTTGGATAGTCTGCTGGCAGTAGGTTTCAGTATTTCTATTTGTGTTTTTGTGACATAAAGGTAGCTTTGTATCCACAACAAAGGTGAGTGTGCGGCCTACAGAAGCCCATTCTGTAACCCGAAAAGTCTGTGGTGTTTCATTGTTTGTATTTTTACATGGTATACCAGCGGGGTTTGCTGAAACTGAAAAGGCGGTAACCTCGGGGAGTCGGAAGTGGCAACGACAAACACTCCAAAAGAAAGAAAAAAGAAAGGCTCCAGTCACAGAGCGACTGAGGCAGCAGGCAGAACAGAAGGACCAAAAAGGCTTTTCATCCATCACAGGTTCTAATATCTAACAAACTCAGCTAACCACATATTAAAATCCACCACTTTGACAGACACTTCAGCAGATGGGAACAAAAACATGATTCTACTGCATACCAGTCGCTTTTGAAGAGCACCTCAGCATTCCCTTTTTGCGTGGGAAGTTTAGATTCACTTTTTCAAACTTGTTCAAAGCTGATTTGGCCTTTTTTCTGTTAGCTATGTGGTAGCTATGAGTCTTACCTGTGCATTTCCTAAGACACATCACAGAGAGCTGGGTCCTCCAAGGCAAGTTTAGGTGAACCTAAGACAATATTTGACTGATATTCATGCTCACAAAATATTAGTTCTGATGGTCACATTAGGTGGAAGCAAAAAAATATTTGTGTCCTCTCTGGAAATGTGGCAATAAGAATAATTGTCTTGATGCCAAAAAGAGCCCAACAGATTTTACTTTCACAAGTGTACCAGTATGGCAATTGCCATATTGCTCCACTTGTTTCATGCATATAAATTGCTTTATTATAATTATGCAGGGAGTTTTACAGTTTATATGGACACTGCAATGTAAACAGAGCAGAAAAACAGAAGAAGAAAAAGAAAAAAGAAGAGAAAAGATGAAAGAAAGAGGAGATAGAAAGGAGACAATGAAAAAACATTTCCAGTCTGCTTCATCACCTGCAAAGAGATGTAAAAAGAACAGCACAACCAAAAGACATGGTACGAGACATACAACAAAGCAACACCTTGAAACTATCGCTGAAGTAGTATTATTAAGTTTGACATGTACTCTGTGTTACCTGAAGAAAAAATATTTTAATCCTAACTTAAGCGACTGGCTAGCTGAAGTTGCAAGTCACCCGTCCTGCAAACAGGAAGGCTGTGTTTGTATCCCAGCTGGGGGGAATGAGCTGCCAATGTGGGTCCTTAGGCAAGACCCTTCACGCTAATGCTTTGGGGTGTGGCGGCCTAGTGCTTAGGGCATTGCGCTTGCAATCCAGAGCTTCTGAGTTCGAGCCCCACTCCCACAGACTCCCCACACTGCTCCCCAAAGGGATAGGTTACATGTAGAGAGATAAGTTTGTTCCTCTGTACTCGTGACAGTGTAATGACGATAAAACGGCTGGGGAAAAAAATCCATGTCTTAGAACAAGATAAGATGGTCACAAAGGTTAGGGGACTTAGGATTGACTTTTTTTCATCTCTCTGGCCCTAACCCCAGACCAGAAGCTGGACTTTTCTTCATGAGGTGTGGATTTGGGCCCATGAGAGGCAGTGGGTCCCCAAAATGTAGTAGAAATTGAAAAATTGGGGCTTCCTATAAAACAAACATTAGAACACAAACCTCTGCAGACCAGAGTTGTTGTCGATCATTAGAGGTGACACAACCTCCCTGCTTCTGAGAAGGTTAGTGGCTTTCTTTCAGAGCTCCTTCAGCAAAACTCCATTGTTCTCAGCCACTGACCCTATTCTCCTCAAATTCCAATTCCGGTTAGTTTCTGCTCCTGCAACATTTTACTTTTAAATTTCAACCTGTGTTGGCTAAATTATCGGGTCTCCAGATTCTGTTCAAACCTTACAGGTCATTCTGCAGAACACATTTCATCATTGCTTTCTGCTAAGGGTGGTTTATGTGTTTTTCATTTTTCCTCTAAGAATTTGTCTTCCAATATTTTTTCCAAGGGTGTTTTTTTAAGTGTGTTTTATTTTCTTATTTTAATGATTTTCATATGCCTATTTTGGTGCATTGTGATATTAGAGAGTCCACCAAATTTAATTAAAATTTTATGATGTCAAGAGATTTTTGATCCAAATATAAACTCACTTCACTTAGGCCCACCTTGCCAGAACCAGGTTTGATCCCTTGTTGCCTTTAAACTGTCCTAATTCTGCATGTCACAGAAGCAACCAGTGGTCAGAAATTTAAATTCATCCTGACATAACAGACAGCAGGATGCAACCTATAGAGACATGACGACCACCCATCCATCTTGGGATTCTCCTGTTCACTTTAATCAATTCTTCCTCACCACACACAGATGCTGAACTGCAAAAGATACATTAAACTGGCGTTACTGATGATGCTAATGTGTATTATGTGTTGTTATGATCCCCGTAGCTTTAAGATTTAATCCATGAACCAATAATGACAAATCTTAATTCTGAAACAGACATTTTATATTTGTGTTCCTTTTTTATCCCTAGTTTGTTATCTGAAGACAAGAGCAGGACTGTCCTCTAACTGGAGCAGTGCATGATTATAGCTAATAAAAATATGACTTTAATGTTCACAGCGGTAGAGTTTGTAGCTCTAGCTAAGCTTGCATGGAATAAATTTCATAATTACATTAATGCACCTTTTTTCCTCCTTGTTTGCACCTTTCTGTAACTTCTTTGCCAATATGTGACGAGTGAATTTCTCCGCTGTGAGATCAATAAAGCTCATCTAATCTAATCTAAAAATGTATTTTGATTTTTAAAACCAAAATAACTGGATTGTACAGTTTACATGGATATAAGTAAACTGAATAAAACGGCCAAACTAAAAGTAAAAAAGGGTAATGTTCTGGCATCTAATCACAGCAATCAGTTACAATTTGTGTTGCGGCGATGCCTTTTTTTGGCCCCAATACCTGGCTGTGCAATATCAGCTGATACCGATACCTTCTGTTTGAAATTGATGTGTGTGTGTGTATATATGAAGAACTGCATAATACTTGGATGTAAAATAATTGCCATCATGGCTTTGTCAAGCTGCTGCCTACCTTTGTGAAGCAGAAAAAAAAAGACTAATACAAAGTGAATCCAGTAGAACTTTTTATTGCCTACCTGGAATGAGTGACAATAGTTTAATAAACTTCTGGCTCTCAAAATGGTATTGGTGCTCTATTTGTTGGTACTCGCCAATAACGATACCACCATTTTAGTGCTGGATCGGGACCCCGCCCGATACTGGTATCGGTATCGGTGCAACACTAGTCGCAATATTTAGCAGAAGCTCATTTAAAAATGAATGTCTTTACTCAGGTCGGATTACCTGGTTCAGAATCCTAACAATCATTTACATGCATGACAATCTGATCGTCAGTTGGCATAAACCACCTTTCTCAGTTGAATAAAGTTTTTCTCATCTTGCCGTAACCGATCAGAACGATCCAGTTGGGATGTATATCAGATTTTTGTTTATTCTGAAAACAGTAGTAGCCATTCAAAATTCCCTCACTTTCCTTAATGGGCCCTTGGCTGGTCCCCTAAGATTCCTTTTTAAACATCAATCTTTTTACTAAAGTATTCTGTCTGTCATGATTTGTAGACATTAAGAACTAAAGAGAAGCTTTGTCTCCTGGTTAGATCCTGCAATTCAGTGAAAGGGTGGAGTCAGAGTAAAAAAATATGCACACTCAGGAGAAGGCCAGTGGCTGGAAGGCTTTGACTGGGCAGGGCTAGTTTGAATTGCTGCTACTCTACGTATGTCCATGTAAAAGTAGCTTCTGAAGGTCCTTGATTTGATTCCTCTTTCTTTCTACATGGAGTTTGTATGTTCTCCTAACATGTGTAGGTTCCCTCTGGGCTTTCACATTTCAAAAACATAACTTTGAGGTTATTTGGTGACCCTACATCACCCCTATGCATTAGAGTGTGGGTGTGGTTTTATGGTTATTTTACTGTTTTGTTTTTACTACGTATGTTATTTTATTGTACGGTTTTGTTTTAACTATGAATTTTGTAGCACTTTGAGATTTTGTTGAAATGTAAAGTGCAATACAAATAAAATGTATTATTATTATTATTAGAGTGTGTCTGTGAATGGTTGTTAGACAGGAGGGAGCCGGTTACACCTGTAATGAGCAACTGTGATTTTCAGTGTGCCCAAAGATCAGAAGGGTCAGGGAAAAGGTCAATGGAGGAGGAAAAGTAAAAAGAAAATGCAACTGTGTAAAAGATCTGAAAATGCAAGGAGAAAAAAAGGAATGGAATAATAAATTACCTTGTTAAATGTGGGATTAGGAAAGGTATTTATAATCAGATTTACGAATTTGCTTTTTAAAATATCAGTTTAGAAAAACTTATTTTAAACTACTGTCATGATCTTGGCGCTGATGTCTGGTCTGATTACTCGTTTCATTCACCTGTTTAAATCTGCCCAGTTCTCATTACCACTTATCTGATCCACCTGCTTCAGTCTCTATTTAAACAGCCTTCAGACCAGTCATCAGTGCTGGATTATTTCTAACCTATGGTGAGAGTTTTGTAGCGTACCTGTGTTTCTGATTGCATGACCTGTGTTCAGACTCCTGCTGGATTTTTGCCTGTGTGTGAACCGAACATGGAATTTTTTCCAGACTCCATTCTGGATTTCCCTTCGGGACCTGTTTACGGGATCTCTGATCTCCTCACTCAGACTACCAAGCATGTCTTCAACAGTGGCTTTGGCTTCGCCCCCTGGATTATCCTGCTTTCCTTTCGCTGCTCGGTTCTGATTTCCTGCCTGTTTTTCAACCTCCGAGACATCAGCACCTTGGACTCTCTGGGCGGCTCTCGCAGGGTTGTGTTGGCAGTCGACCGGCTATAACCAATCTCATCCTCTGGATTCTGGCTGAATTATAAGACCAGATAGTGACTTACATGTTTGTTATCATTCACTTTCAGATAGACATGGTCACTAACCAACCTGCTGTCTCCTTCTGCAGAGGTTACTGCCATAGATGCTCGATGCTGTTCACTGAAGTTCAGTTTCTAATAATCATTATGAGAAATCTGTTTGTCTGCCTCAAATACTGGATCCTTCTGAGCATGACAATTTCATTTTGTGATTGCAGTATTTGATAATGGATTCAAACTGGATTTCTAATTGTGAGATATAAATGTTGATTTCGAAATGGCTGTTTTTCTTTTTCAGTGGCTTTCCTGGTCATCCACTTTCACCTCATTAAACCTGCTTTCAGAATCGTCCAAGTCTGTGGTGATGTCATCTGCCGAGGGCCCACCAACCCCTTCCTTCCCATCCTCACAGATCTTAATAAGGCTGGTGGCTTTATCTCTGGTTAAACTTTAGGAATCTAGTATCAATTCAACCACTAACCTGATCTTTCCTTATCAGAGTTCCTTTCTTCCTGACAGAGCGGTTTCAGGCAGCCTTTGCTGATGATGAACAAATCTTTTAGCTCTCACTTCTCTTGTCTGACTGAATTTTGGGTCCTCTGTCTGGTATTTTACACCAGCACCTCGTAGAGAAACAGTAATTGTAGAATGTAAATATCTGGCTGGCTTGCCAAATATGGAAGCAGTTGTACTGCGTTATGTAGTCCTTTTTTTTGACCTTATGCTCACTTAGCAACACAGAGAATGCAGCATGTACACAGGGTGTCTACATACTGGAAGTCACGTACGAATCTTGGCAAAAACAGGGTTCTTACTGGCTGATTCGCATGCAATCAGGTCAAATTGGGGGCTTGTCCGGGATTTCCTGGAATTCCCGGCCAATACACCATTAATGGAAGCTCATTGGTAGAATTCCCTTATGACAGAAAGAAGGCCACGATTCACACCATTTTATAATCCGGAGGGGGGAAACATTTAATTACAAAACCGAATTCATAAAGTTGTCTTAAACACTTCATACATTCAGCACTGCATTGCCACATTTCAGTTATTCCCCCAAACTTCAGTCCATTTTAGGCTGCATTTATAGTTTCCACATCGCACTGTGTGGATGCACGTGCACGACTAGATGCTCTTCCTGGAAATGTGTTAGCTTATGACCTGATTGCGTGCGAGTCAGCCACTAAGAACCCTGTTTTTGCCAAGATTCGTACGTGACTTCCAGTATGTAGACACCCTGTCTAAATGCTGCATTCTCTGTGTTGCTAAGTGAGCATAAGGTCAGAAACAGGACTACATAACGCAGTACAACTGCTTCCATATTTGGCAAAGTAGCCAGATATTTACATTCTACATAATGAATGGATTTCATTTTCTATTTATGTCCCACACACTGTCTTACTAAATTTGCTTCTAAATTTCTTGTTTTTAATTTCTCCACAATGCAAGAAAGCTACAGATTTGATTAGTTACATTTAATTCGTGTTTTTCTCAGTTGCAAAGTCCTATCATTGAAATCCATCACTTTGTTACATCAAAATTACAATCATTAACAAAAAGCTTTGTCAGAGTCCAGTAGCCAAGTCCTGAAAATTTACTGTCATTCTGCTGCAGGTCTTGTGAAAAGACAGTAAGAATTGATGAAACTAGAACCAAACTGCCAAATGAGAGCATAAAACAGCATTAATGTCACTCCCCGTTCACCGCCGCCTTTCATCACCCACACGGTCTGAGGCATATTTACTGCACCTCATCTGATATGCAGTTCAATAAACACGCACTTCATCATAACCATTTCTCTATATGCAGCTGACACCATGTGAACGCCACATTGTTCCACCATCTGAAGGTGTGAGAATGTCTGGTCTCACCACATCATGTTGACGTGATGGAAAGTTAAAGGAGGAAATAAAGAGAACATTCAGTGAAACACGGTTGCTGCACAGTTCATGTGATCATTTCTTTCATCTGATCGGTTGCATCTAAAACAGATCTTATACAGTCATGGGGAACAGAAGTCAGCTGTAAGGTGTTTCTTTTTTCAGATTATTAAATGTAATGAACAGATAAGAGGTTCCTATAGGTCATTATTTAATTAACAAAAAAAAGGTTAATCAAGTTCTGACTGAGGCAGATCCTCTCAAACAGTCCTATAAATATACAAAACTCATACAATAATACAGTTTAAACGGGGGAAAACATTCTCTTTATAATCTTTTTTGATGCAATATTTTTAAAATTACTCAGTACTGATCATCTAAAGCTTAGTGGCCCACATACCTGGAGGGAGGTCCAGACTGGTGTTGCTCAGTTACTGTATATCTGGGGAGAATGCATTATGAATAAATACATCTTTCATTCTGGTTGAATTGAACATCAGGATGGATGGGTTTATTCAGGAGAATATTGTTGATTTCACCGCTGTAAAGATTGAGAGATGAGGGGATGGTGAGATGAAGCAGGTTAAAGAGAGAAAGAGAGAAACGGAGAAGTACATGACTTTTAATTATTAATTTTAAATGTAATGTAACAGCTCAAGGGTTGACAAAAGATGTAGATTCCAACTCAAAATCAGGAAATAACAGACCAGCTACTCAAGGAATAAGTAGTGATAGCAAAATCTGTTGCGCTAATTTTAATTTAATTCAGACCATCCGTTAGGGTTGTTAAGTTTCCCCAACTTTAACCTATAAAGAATAAAACAAAGACAGTGTAAGATTTTTCCTGACCGTGCTTTGCAAAGGAAAAATACACAGAACTTTGGGATCACTCTGTGCATCTTCGTCTTGCTCTACGCTTGCAGGCTTATTTATTGAACAGTCAACACATTACAACAGCAGGTGTTAGTTTCGATTACGCAATATCTTAGACATAGCATGAACTTTTAAGATAAGGAACATGTCTGGTTTCAGTATACGCTTTTAAAAAAGGTGTCGGGGGTTATGAACTTTTAACTTCTGTGCTTCTCAAATGAAAAACAGGAAAGCATTCTCGCAAAACATTTGACCGTCTTATGACCTGCATACACTGTTTCCACTGATGAGAGTACCATAGCAAAACAAATGATTAAAAGCAATATAAAAGATATAAATGAATAAAATGATAAAAACAACAGAAATCATAATAACTCCAACACCATCCATGTTTCTAGTAGAAAGACTGGTTGTACCTAATATGAAACAGAGAAGATCCATATGGTGATTCCTCCAGTTAGAGAGAACAGAAAATGTGAATCTGTCAGTTACCCTGTAGAAAATTTCCTCACATTATTTGGCCATTTATGACAAAAGTGATGTTTAGATACTCAGAAAGAATCTAAAAGGCCTTGTCATTCATCTGGCTAAAAAAAAAATCCATTTGGAGTTACTTTTAGTGTATTAATAATTTAAACAAACACCTGTTGATAGAAGTGATTGATTTAGTAAAAAAGCAATGCACGACACGAGATTTATGGAGGGCATGTTCTGTTTCCGCTCTCAGCTTCTTCAGCGATAGCTGTTTGACGCCACCTCTCTTCTTTGACTTCAGAAAAAAATATATCTTTTTTAAGGGTTTATCCTGAAAACTCATCCAGAAATACACATACAGTAAAAATAGATGGTTTTAAAAGCAAGTTAAAAATAATCTGTATTGTCATTGTGATTTTTGTTTGCTGTGTTGTAAAATAATTTTCCTTCATTTCAAATTTTTTTTAAAATCTTGCAATATTGGGATAGACTAAACAAGATTTAAAAAAATCTTACAAAACACATTTCTCTGATAATGAGTAATTAATGATTAACTAATAATTGCAAGTTGAATCCTCTCATGTTACAAAAGGCATGTTTTGAGGATACCATGATTTTTTTGTCCTTTCTGCTATGTTTGTTTTCATTTTATAACATGTGTTTCTTAAATTTCATGTAAGTTTATTTCTACAAATCAGTTCCCACAAAATCTCAAACATTCAATAGAAGAATTAAGAGATCCTAATAATCCCATAAATTTACTTTGAAAAGCTCTGTCTGTAAATGTTGCTTTGTGAAAAGCATCAGATCCCTGTTCCCGTTTTTTCCATTAAATACACAGTATGATCCCAGTGGACTCGTCCATCCCTCTTTATTGCACAGAGTAAAAATCCCTCCTAACCAGCCAGGGGACTAAAAGGCACCCTGGTGAGACACAGTTAGGACCTTTCCTTCCTTTGTCCAAGCGACCAAACACACCTGAGCACCAACGCTTGTCTCTGAAAAGTTCACATTTACATTTTAGGCAACTGATACCTCCATTTTCCTTCTCCTAATGCAGACTATGAGGAGAGGCAGAGTAATGTGCTCCATTTGTTCTGCAAAATCATTAATAGAACATTACCAAAAACAAACCTCCCTGGCTTAAAAGATGCATCACTTTCTGTAGACATTCAAAGTAAATGGTTTAGATTTTGACCAGTCGTAATAAGGGTCTATAATGGGGAAGAAGAAGTTGTTCAGCTGAAGGGTGACGCTCTGGATTTAGTCCTTCATTGGTTTGGCTTGAAGAAGGCCTGCAAGAACAAAATCTGAAATAGAAGCAGCTTCGTCTTTAGGGCAGCTCCACTCTGCCTTTGAGATAAAGAGTTAAACTCAGAATAGATCTGCTGCTGCTCTACGCTAGAATAGGTGCTTCATATGACAAGGATGTGTTCATTTGGAGGTCCAAGAAGTGAGAGTCCGCAGAGCTCTATCAGGGAACTTTATTTCCCTTCATGACGAAGAACAACTTAGGATCCCTGAAAGAAAATAGCTTAACTAGCAACCACAGTTTTATATTTATTGCAGGGGTGGAAAGTAGGAATTACATTTAATCAAGTTACTGTAATTGAGTACTTTTTATGAGTAATTTCTAATTTTCTGAGTAGTTTTTGAAATATGTAATTTTTACTTTTACTCAAGTAAATTTTAATCTAAGTAGTTTTACTTCGCTACATTTACACGTTACTGAGTAAAAAGAAATACTGATGGTGAAAAGATTTTATGCGGCCGGATATTTAAACCCCTGTGTTAATTAAAAAATTAGAAGAAGACTTGACTTTTAACAGCACTTTATTTACACAATATAAACATATAAACAATTGATGTAAAAACAAGTGTCAGTTAAAAATCACTATTAAAGTAAAACAAGTGTCAGTTAAAATCATTATGAGGAGCTTGTTAATAACAGTGGGATCCTGTTGCGTTTTAGTTTGATTTCTGGTATCTTTTGGGCATTTAAATTTGTGTGCATTTTGAAAACTTTAAAACGTGGTTTAAATTTCTTTATTCCTATCATGGTGTTGTCTGTTGGAAAGTAGGATTGAAAATTGTTTGCACTTTATGGTACAGGTTGTGACTGTCCTTGTGCTGTTAGGAAGTATGTTCTTTAGCCCAGCTGATCTTTTGCAAGTGTGGATGTCCACTGAAATACGCCTTGAAATCGATTAAAACACCTTGTGGTCAGTTTGATTCATGAGTCATGCTTTTTTGCATGAAATAACTCAAAGTAACTGTTAAATGAGGAACCCCTCTCTCTCTCTCTCTAGTTGCTTTCAGCCAAGTTGTTCATTTCATATGCCAGAACTTCTGCACCTGCTTGGAAAATAATGGTTAATGCACATCTTAAACAAAACACAATGAAGGATGAGACTTTTGTCAGCCTGTCCTGAAAGAAAAAATGTTAACATTTATGGATTGTAACAAACACATCATGTTTAAGCAAAACAATCTCCTGATCCTCCTTAAATGGGCCTCAGGATTATCATGCCTGCTTACTGACAGCCGCACTGTCACTCTCTACAAGCAGGGCAAAAGTAAATGACCCCTCGGGTTTGTTACCAGGAAAAAGCAATCAAACAGTTCATCAATTAGTCAATAGTTAATCACTTCGTTCACAGAAATTAATAAAGCTAGTAGAGTTTAACAAGTCATGCAAAGAAAGTAAGGCCCAGATGAGCAGTGAAAAGATAAGTGTTAATAATGATTAGAGATGCCAATTAATCAGTTTGTGCTTAGGCAGTTTCCAAACGGCATTATATACAGATAAAAATAATAATGGATAAAAACTGGAGGCTGAAAACCCAGGGTCAGGTCACACTGAAATTGATTTTAACTCTCGAGCCTTGTTTATAAAAGTTTGACCCAGCTAATCTGCTGAGCTCCTGAGGGTATCTTGGCCATATGCTAAGAACTGGAATCACTTTGTCCAGTTCCAGCTCGAAGTGTGATTTATCCTGTTTCTAATCAATCTCTAATGCAATCCTAATGAGAGAAAAAATAAATAAATAAATAAAACTACTTTTAAATTAAAATCACGTAATGCCCCCATCTGGGATTTTAGTTTCCCAAAAAGAAAAAGCACCCATTCTGCTTCTCTCTTGATATTTATTTATTTATTTATTTATTTATTCAAATCTATTAATCTACAGTATCTCAGCTGCACTCCACACCCAAAAATTACCTCACACCTTACAACAGCAACCTGCCCCAGTCTTGTCAGGGCCTCTCATAGTCGGAGCCTCTGAGCAACATATTTGATACGATTACCCTTCTGTTATGTCCCCAGAGCTCCTTCTCATCCTGTAAAAATGCAAATCATGTTAATGTCACATCAAAAAATATTCTTCATCATTTCCAACTTCACCACACACATTCTACCTCACATGCATTCAACATTTAGGACAAACAGACAGACATTGGCCACAAAGTTTGTTTAATACCTAAGTAACTTTTAGTCAAATTACATTTTAAATGAAGTAATTTTGTACTTTTACTTGAGTACATTTTGAGATGGGTAATTTTACTTTTACTCAGAGTAGAATTTAGGCAAAGTAAAGATAATTTTACTCAATTACAATTTTTTAGTACTCTTTCCACCTCTGATTTATTGGGACTTGAACCTTCAGCTTTTTATGTTGTAAGTAGTTTTATGCCTAAACTACCATTAAAGCTCTTCAAAAGAGGTAAATGTCAACAGAAAAACAACTACAACTACAAATCAGACCAGTTTTTACTCCTTTTTTGCAACCCAAACCATCCGTAGCACAAATAAATATAATAAAAAAATAATAACAATAATAAAACATGTCGCTCTTTAATCATAACTCCATTTAGTTTCATTTATCCTGCTTTATTTTACTTTCACATGGCAGAGCAAGAATGTCCTTGTCAGTGTGCTTCAAGTTTATAGGTTAAAAACATTCCTTTGGGTCTAGGAAACATTTTAAGTCCTTAAGTGTTTAAAAATGTCAGAATTAGAGAAAGGAAACTGCTTTAGATAGCACTTAGATTCCTTATTAAGTTGCAGGATACAAATGAGGATGGAGTGCTTAGCAGAAAAGTTAAACTGCTGGGAATATCAGTATTTCACTATGATGAATGAGCAATGATTCGTAAATGTAAATTGGGAAGTACATTAATAAAGGGAGTGGGGTTTGCTGAAGAATATGTGGAGGTTTTTTTATGACTTGACTTAACCCAGTTTCAGTCTGCAGCCTGACAGATGCTGCAGTTAGCGCTGCCAGAAGAAGTTAACCAGCTGGAACTGCATTCACGTTATAACAGCTACTGCCGAAATAAATTAGGCTGCAGCTTGTCTTCATGGAGAAAAAAAAATAGGTTTGACATTAAGACTATTTAAAGCCTTGAGTTCTTTGTGTAGCTCAAAAATGGATAAAAAATATATACATTTACTGGCTTTCTTTAGATAAAACACCAGAAAATTATTGAATTCCTCTTTCAGTCCCGATTTTGTAGTGATCACAAACATGGTAAATCCAGGACCTTATAAATATCTCTTTATCTCTTTTTGCTCACATTATATACAGTCCTCTTTCATTGTGGTGACAATCCAATGCAGTGCTGTTTACATTATAATGTCTATTTCTAAACATTTTTATATCTAGATGTTGGAGATCGGCCTGTTTTCCAGTGCGGTCCTGTTTCTCTGACTGTGACTGGCTGGATGTGCTCTCTTCGTCCTCTGACATGGGAGCTGGCTCGGAGCTCGTCTGCCTGGCTATGTGTTTCCTGGACGGGGCCGCCTTTTACAGCTGCTTTTTGTGTCTCTGCTTCTGTCTCCTTGAACCCCAGTCGGCCTCGGCAGATGGCCGCTCACACTGAGCCTGGTTCTGCTGGAGGTTTCTTCCTGTTAAAAGGGAGTTTTTCCTCTCCACTGTCGCTACAAGCATGCTTAGTGTGAGGGATTGTATTTGAGTCAATTAATCAATGCAATCAACTGGTTTTTCTTAGATAGAAAACTTTGTATGAATTTGACTGGATGATCTAGTTGAACTGTAAAGTGCCTTGAGATGACGTGTTGTGAATTTGGCGCTATAGAAATAAACTGAATTGAATTTTCTAAGCCCAGCTCATTAAATCAAATCATTATGAAGGATGTAACACAAAACCTTATTGCATGAGAGAGATTTAGGCTGTGTTGATCTCCTTAAAGATGGTTGATGATCACGATGACACTATCACTCAAAGGTTAGAATTACAATTTTCTCTTTTTTCTAGCCATTCATTTTATGGAAATGATATAAAACTGAAGCTTTTTAAGAAAATTTAATTTAATTAATCATTAAGTTGGTTGATAAGATCAACCAACCTTTATGAAATCATTAATTGATATTTAAGCTCCAAATATTAATCTACTGCTAAAATTCTGATGATGATTTTAATTGATAGTCATTAAATATTATAGCTTTTAACCTTTCCACATTCATAGCAAAAATAACCGAGGTGCAGCTATTAGTGTCAGTTTTTACCTTAGCTTGTTTATTTATGTTCTAGCAGGTCTTATCATACTCTGATGTGAGTTTTTATTTATTTTTTTATTTTTTTCCATCATCTTTTCTGCATTCATTCTGCAGCAGCAGCTCCATATCTTCTCTAATTGCTCTTCTGGTTTGATTGTTTTGTACCCACCCCATATCTATTTAACCTCATTGGTTATCAGTGTTCTTAAATGGATTCTTCTGTTAAACTGTCATTTTCACTGTTGCTCTGCTATAGACTCTGTTGGTCTTTTTCATTACCAATGTTTCTCTTTCACTTTTCTATGCCTGATGCCTTTTCAAAGCTTTTTATTTTTCGTTATAAATACATCCCTTACTTATTACCACACTCTCAAGTTCACAGTCTAAACTTCTGAGTGCCAACAACTGACAATTTGTGATAGTTAGTGCCATGTTTGTGTGTTTTTTGGGGATTTGTAGCAGAAAAACCAAGCAAAACATCTTGAAAAAAGCCTGAATTCTGATGCAGGAAGAAAAATGAATTCAATGTGCCAATCAGGAGCTGTAGTACAGCTGGGGCGGAAAATAGCAGACAAAGGAAGTGGCACACAGTTGTTACAAAGGACTCTGAACCAAAACACCATTAGAGAAAGACAAAATGATTGAAGAACAAAACATTAGAAACAAGCGAGAAACCAAAGGAACAAACTAATAGGGCAACACTGTTACAACATAATTGAACACAGAGTAACATTTAAGAAAATCATCCAAAATATTTTAATCATAACAGGTGGAATCCAACAGAACCACAAAATACGTTCCTTTTATGCACAAACCAAGTGCACAAGACGGGAAATACAGTATCCTCACCGAATATTTCGCCAAGTATTTTTACCTTTTTTTCTTTTAGATAAAGACTTACTTTCTTTCTTATACATTCCCACTATGTGAAATCTGAATGATGGGGCCTGAAGGCTACTCTGTGGGTTCTGTTTCTGGCTTCCTCCCAAAATCCAAACACAGACATAAATCAAAGCAACACTGCATAACTTCTGACCCAAATATTGACCTATATTGAGTAATATTTAATGATTTTTCAAACTCATATTGCAGCACTATTGATGCTCTCAAAAACACATCTTTTTAACTTGAGTGGTTCAGATTTGTTTATAGCAGTCTGAGCTCCCCTTATACACGACAGATAACTAAGCTAAAAGTTGTTGTTAGCCAATTAAACAGATATGACACTTATCTGACCTATTCCTTTTTCTCTGATGCAGGATGTAATCCATTGGGGTGAATCTGGTCTTGTCAGTGATTTCTCAGTCTCCTTGTTCAAACATGTCCGCTATCAGATTTCTAAACCCAGAGGGAGGCTGTTTCAGTTGCTTTCAATGCTGTTTGCACCATATTTATTTTGCACAGCACTGAACCTTTTTATATCAATGCTGTTTTACACCATTATTCTTTAAACTCTTTTCTGTCAAGGCTCTAGTCTGTGTGTTTGTTTTTTGGTGTTTGTCTCCCTTCCTCCAACAGGAGGCACCTGGTTCTGGTTCGCCTCCTCACACACCTGCTGATGGTTACCTCGTTAACGGAGTGCTCTTAAGCTGGTGATTGCCACTACCTCGACGCCAGAGTGTTTGCCAGTTTTGGGAAGTCATCCTGCAAACTGTATCTTTTCGGACCTTCACTCCCTGGAGGGATCAACTGAGCCTCAAACTGAGCTGGGGATTCAAACTGGACGTTTGGATCCAGTTTCCCTGATAGGACGTTGAATTTACACACTGAGCAAGGGAATCATCTCCACTACGACCCGTTTAAGTACTGCAGGAAATCTGAGTGGCAGTCAGTTTCTCCGTTCACCTACAACCAACTGTGTTCTGGGTAAACCCTGTTCCGCACTCCGCCGAATCAGACTAACTGTGGAATACAGCACACAGATTGGAGTCAAAGATTCTACTACTTCTTGGAAATGTGAGTAAACAACCAGCTCCTCTTCTCCAAATGCACGAATGAAATTTCCCACTGAGCCTGAACTAATCGTTGAGTCTTCCCCTCACCTTCCAGTTCCGGCTGAGCAGAGTTCAGAGCAACACTGCACCGTGCTTTATCTCTTCATTAAAACCTGTTAAACCTTTTCTCCTGGCTTCTCTGAAGTGGTTTCTCTGCATGTGGGTCCGAGCTTCAGATAAAATAATGAAATGTTCTCCTTTTTTCCTATACTGTACTGTAGAGGCTGATCACTGCTGCACTTTATAATAGCAATGTTCATTGTTGTAAGCAACGTGATTTAATTTTGTATACACCAGGTGTATACAAAATTACAATAAAATTAGCCTAAATTTAAGTCTAAACCTAGGCGTTACAAGTCTAGCACCCCTAGTGGCTAAACATTAGAAATTGTTGCTTTAAAGGTATAGAGGGCGATCTTTTATTTCCGGGTGGATCATCTAAATAACTGGTCCTCCTAGGTGTCAATCATGCTGGTGATATGTTTACATAAGGCCGTCCTACGTGCTCGTCCCCAGTTAGCTATCTTTTCCTGTGCATGTGCAGTTTCAGACATAGATGAGTGATGAGCTACAGTTTCAGACAATCAGTGAGGCTCACCTTTTCTTTAAAAATGGCCGAGGGTCGTAAGAGAAAAGTGTCTACGAAGTGTATAAGAATAAAGAAAGGCCTCAGAAGAGCCTGATATATCCCAGAATGCTTTGCGCAGAGAGCTCCCCACGCAAAGCACTATGGGATTTGTTGTCACAGTGGCCCTCTGTCGCTACCCAACAGTGGCAACTAATAACAAAGTTGGTGCAGGCACTGCACAGTGGAGGAGGAGTTATGTGACCAACTGTGAGCAAAAAGCAGAGATAATCTCAGTCATCGTCAGTTAACTAAGTTTGCTATAAAGTCCACCATATAGTCTCCCCTCTATATAGTGATTGAAGGATTTAGGGGTTAGGACAGACGTTCCGACACTGTAAGCTTTTGAATGAGAACAGCAACTTCTAAACAGAGTGTGCACGATGAGAAATGGGCTTGTGCATTCTCTCCCTCGCATTTTGGAGGGCAGATATTTTAAAATATTTGTGAAAATCCTCCACAATACCTTTAAGTGACAATTCACAGTAACTACCCTAAAGAGTCCTATGCAGAGCCGATGTCTGTGTGGCCCTGCAGTGTACCAGCGACCTCTCAACCCCACCATGACCTTGAACAGAATCAAGCAGCAACACAAATGAGTTTTACTGGCTGTATATGGACGGTCTTACAAGCTGGCCTCTTCCTTGAAAAAAATTTATATATTTTATTTTCCTTTTTTTTTCTCTGTGTGGCATCTTGACGGAATCAAAGAACGACAACTTTAAAGAATTAGTTAGAGAAGAACTTTGCCGACTGATGTGCTCATGCCCCAGTTTCTGTGTTGGCAGTGAAATATTTCAGTGACTAACAGCTCAAAGAGAATGTTTAAGGTTTTTTTGTTTTTTTTAGCCATTTCTTGTTCAGTTTGTGAAGGAATGCATCATTTTTTTAACAAGTTTGCCACAGAAAGAGACAATATAGGACTGTAGAGCCATCTGAGTCAAGTATAAACAATGATTATTACGCCTCCAGGTTCTTTACATCTAGAATTTATGGCCTATACGCAGAGAAGAGCTCCAACTCTGCTGAGACTTTCTGTACAGTGAAGTGAAGGGCAGACTGAGACATTGTTCCTGTTTCACTGCTAAATGACTCATTACACAGACAGCCATCCATCTCCAGCAGCATTGATGGAGGATGAGTTGAGCTGGAGGACACTGCCGGCCCATTTCCCTCATTACCCAAAATCCTCAGCTGCTCTCTGAGGAACCGTGTCCATTTTAATAACTGGTTGTCAGACAAGTTTCCAAAGGCTTTTAATGCTTCTCTTATAATGAATGACAGCAGTGACCTTCTGACTGCCACACGGTTGGAGAACAAGTGAGAAATATCAGCGACCAGCAATTGCAGCAAACTTACTTTTCTATTTTTCACTTTTATGATGAAGATGTGTTTAAATTTTATTTTGGCTAAGATGTTCTTAAAAATAAATCTTTTATGAGTCTGCAGACCAAGGATAGCGCCAATATCAAATTCTCACTGCATTTTGTTGTCTTCCTAAATTATTAATTCAAAAACAAAAGTTTCTTTCAGCACCTTTATTGATGTTATAAAACCAGGTCAGCAAAAGTACCAAAAGAAAGTGCAAAGTTGTTTTCTTTTGGGCTCAGATTGAGTGACAGACTATGTAGCGGTTTTAAAAAATAAAAAATAAATGCACCAAGCAGCAAAAGTAAAAGAAAAGAAAATACAGCTAAGTTATCCTTCGCTGCAACAGATTTCTATTAATTGGCCAATGAGAGGATTTTGTTATGGCTCAATTTAGACTTTTTAGTCAATGTATTATCGAGAGGCTGCTCTTAAACCTGGAATTAGCCAATCAGAAGGAGAGAAAGGTGGATCTTTGTGAAGCAGACACCTGTCAGTCTGACGTTAGCTCTTATGTTCCATTATTTTCACTTTTGATTCAAAACTTGGATGATAGAGGACGTGAATAAGATAGTGGTGGTTAAAAAAAGATTTAGATATAATGAAACCAGCAAGTGAGAATGTGCAGTGGATCTTACAAAAAAAGTTAAAAAAAAAAACAATCCACTGGAGTTTGTTTCCAAGTTTGAAGACATGTTGCTTCCCAACCAGGAAGGTTTTTCGATTCAAAATGTCAGGAATAGCTTTGAGTTTGAAGTTTTCCTGACATTTTGAAAATTAGGGCATTGCGCTTGAAATCCAGAGGTTCTTAGTTTGGCCCCACTCCGAAAGACGGCCACCCTGAACAAGACCCTTAACCCCACACTGTCAGGATTCCAGTCTGTGTGTTTGTTTTTTGTGTTGTTCTCCCTTCCACCAACAGGAGGCGCCTGGTTCCGGTCCGCCTCCTCACACACCTGCTGACGGTTACCCTGTTAACGGAGTGCTCTTAAGCTGCTGATTGTCACAACCTCGACGCCAGAGTGTTTGCCGGTTTCTGGTACTCTAGCCAAGCTGAATTTTTGCTAAGTAAGACTGAGTTCTTGTCTACCTGAGTTTTAACTTTGTTTTTTGTCTTTGCCTCTCAGCAGGAAGTCATCCTCCAAATTGGACCTTTTTGGACCTCCACTCCCAGGAGGGATCAACTGAGCCTTAAACTGAGCAAGGGATTCAAACAGGAGGTTTGGATCCAGTCTACTTGAGAGAACGTTGAGTTTACTCGCTGAGCAAGGGAATCATCTTCACTACGACCCGTTCAAGTACAGCAGGAAATCTGAGTGGCAATCAGTGTCTCTGTTCACCTACACCGCCCGAGTTCTGGATAAACCCTGTTCCGCCCTCCACCGAATCAGACAAACACTGGAAAACAGCACACAGATTGGAGTCAAAGATTCTTCTCTTCTCTGGAAACATGAGGCAACAACCAGATCCTCTTCTTCAAATCCACGAATGAAATTTCCCACTGAGCCTGAACTAATCGTTTGTCTTCCCCTCACCTTCCAGTTCCGGCTGAGCTGAGTTCAGAGGAACACTGCACCGTGCTTAATCTCTTCAATAAAACCTTTTCCCCTGGTGTCTCTGAATTGGTTTTCTCTGCGTTTGGGTCTCATCTTTAGTTAATCATGACACACACTGTTCCCTGGGCGCCGCACAGTGGTAGCCCACTGCTCCCAAAGGTGATGGGTTAAATTCAAAGAGTTAATTTCCTTGCTCTGTACTCGGGCCAGTGTAATGACAATATAAAAGCTGGGGGGAAAAAAATAAAAAATAGGGACAGTAAAGTTAATGCAACCAGATGTGAAGTTGGAGGTAGATAATGTCTTTTTTTCGAGTTACATTTGCTGAGGGTTTTCTGGCGGACAAGGAATGAAGTGGAGGTGTGTGGACCATGAGCCAGTTTTGGCAGAAATGTGAGAAAATAAGTTAGCTGCTGCTGCAGTGAGGAAAAGTAAGTATAAAAGTTTATGGTATGGATGTGAAAAAGGAAAGGACGAAGAGGAGAGTCCAGAAAGGCAGGGTGACACCAATGTTCCTATGCTGAAAGGAGAGAGAGACACAGGACTTGTCCATATAGTAAAACTGACAGATTTGGTTTAAACTTGACTTTGTACCTGTGAGCAACTGTGGTATGTAGTGTGTCATGTTGTCTACAGCCCTGGGAATATATGGCCTGACTGCTAAATGTCTTGACTGCTTCAGTCAAATTGAATATGTCTGGTTTAATCCCTGAGCCCAGCAAGTTCAAGGAGCATGTTAGAGAGGTGTGTTCTGCTGAGTATTTGGACACGGATTTCTACACTTCGGCAAGTACCCTGTCTATCTGTCACTGTAGAAAGATCCAATACAAAGGTCCAATAAAAATAGAAGTCTTCACCCTGAAAAAATCAAAGGTAACACAGAGGCATAAAAATCCAAGAAGGGATATTCGAAATGCCTGGCAGCATCAGACAGGAAAGACGGTGGGTCAAAATCTGATTAGGAACGAAAAACGAGAAACGATGCAGGTCATTAATCCCTAATGTGAGAATATAGACATGGAAATAATCTCACATAAAACCTGTTCCAGTTTCTGGTGTTAAAAACCAGCAGTAATTGTCTAATTGTGGAACTTGATTGTCAGGATAATGCAGGTTAACCATTTAATAGATATCTCCATACTTTTTTTTTACTCCACACCATTCAGTTAATTTCAGTCTAATTTTTTTGCATCACTTTCTTACAGGATCTGTACTTTTTTTATAGCAGGTATTTTCGATTTAAAACAAAGTGACTTTGAGACCTTTGCTAAAATTCTGATTGACTATTTTAAAGATTGCCTACGTATTATTAGAGTTAAGGTAGTCAGGGACCAGCTGAAACTCCAACTTTTGTGTGTGATAAAGTGCTGATAAATCTGTATGACCATATAGGATATTAAATGGACCTTTGATTTTTCTCTGGCCTAAAATGGCAGTTTACATCCACAAATTAAAGACCTGGGACAGATGTGTCAAGATGAAAGTCTTACTGGAGAGTGTTACCCATAGTTACACACAGAGTGCAAACCCCCGCCAAGCGGCATTTTTTACCCCATGTTGTGTCTTGCTGTAAACTTATCGCTAAAAATCACACATGATCTGGATCATTGCAACTTTTAATGAATTGTTCCTCTGCATAATTTGCACCTTGGTAAACATTTCCTTAAAATCCTTTGATGAGTTCATAAGTAAGGCAGGGCATTATTTTATGTCTTCAGTTTAACACTTCCAGACTTTTTTAGTCAGAGGCTGAAAATGTCAAAAGTCACTGCTGCCATCCTCCAGTTTAGGGAATAACGTTGTTCCTCCAAATAATCTTAATGGATCCTTCAAAAAAATCCTCTGGATCATCATCAAAATGTATGGATTTTTCCTCGGCATGAGGTGAACTTTTTTCAAATTTCAACAACAGCTTGTTTAGCTAACAGAACGAGACAAATCAACTCGGATGAAAACATCACCTCCTTAGGAGTGGTTAAAAAAAAAAAAAAAGATAAGATGATTAGAAAAAATTGAACAAAACTTAGACACTTTACTAATAATCTTTAGAGAGCTCACTCAAAGGCCTCTCTAAACAAATACTTTAATAATCTCAATTTAAAGCAGTTTAGGGTTTCAGTGCTTTGACAGCATTGGATTTTATTCCAGATTAGTGGAGCATAGGAACTAAAAGCTTCTTCTCCATTTTTGGTTCTAGTTCTGGTTATACAGAGTCGATTAGGGCCAGGCGACCTAAGATTTCATCTGGCTCTGGGCGGTTGATCCACTTACTACAAGTCTTTAATGTATGTTGAAGCTAAGCCACTCAGTGGTTTATAGACTAACAGAAGTCTATTCTCTGAGATATTGGGGGCTTGTGCAACAATTTTAACACTGGGATGAGGTGCTTCACTTTCTTAGCTTTAGGGCCCTGTCACACCTTGCCAGTTTAGGCAGGGTATACCAGACCTCCCAGAATCTTTTAAAATTCTGGCATACACTGAACTTTCTATGTATTTTTCTAATTTTGGGCCTGTAGATAGCGTATTTAAAAGGCGTCCCAAACTTATGTCCAACTACCTGTCATGGTCTTGGTTCTGTTGTTCTTTACTTTGCTCCTTATTTTCTGGTTTTATTGGTTTATTTCCAGTTTTGTTGTAATTTCTAGATTTATGTTAGTTCTAATTTTTTCTGTTGTCCTCTATTGCCCTCTCGTGTGTGTGTGTGTGTGTTCCTTTCCCCTTGGCTCCCTCGTTGTCTCCTCTCACACCTGCTCCTTGTCAGCTCGTTAGCCCTCCCTTAGTCTCTGTTTGCTATATATGCTGTCCCTCTGCTCTCACTCTGTTGGTTCCTTGTCTTTGCTGTCCTCTCATGCTGTCGTCCACCTACCTCGTCTCTCCCTGGCTCCTCGTGTTTGGTTTCCCCAGATGTCTCCTTAGTTCTGATTTGCTTTTCATTATTAGTTGGATTTTTGGATTCCTGCCTTTGTTTACTGTTTTGCCCCATTAAAACTCCTACAATTCTCCTCAGCCTCTCTGCCTCTGCACTTTGGTCCTCTAAACCACAACTAAACCCTCACACAACCTGCACATGATCTGGATCATTGCAACCTTTAATGAATTGTTCCTCTGCATAAGGCACAGCTTTGCAAAAATTTCCTTAAAATCCTTTGATGAGTTCATAAGTATGGCAGGGATTTTTTTTTGTCTTCAGTTTAATACTTACAGACTTTTTGAGTCAGATGCTGAAACTGTCAATAGTCTCTGCTGCCACCCTCCTGTTTAGGGAGGAACGATGTTCAAAAAAAAAATCCTGTGGATCATCTTTAAAATATATGGATTTTTCCTCGGCATGAGGTGTACTTTTTTCAAATTTCCACAACTTTTTTAGTTGTTTAGCTAACAGACAATGAGCCAGGTGTCCCAAACTTATGTCCAGCAACAGCTTAACTTATGCAATAATGATGCACAAGCCTCATTTCATGAGCATTATGAAGCATCAGTTAAAGCTGCTCTCCTCAGCAGCAGAGATGAGCCTGGAGGCACCAGGTCTGCATAAAAAGATGTCTATGATCGGGGTACTAACCTAGCTGCTGTTGAACACTCTTCCTTTGGTTGAAAAGTATAACTTCAGCATTGTTTTAATTGAGCTGAAGAAAATTTTGGATCACTCATGCAATGATTTCTTTTTAGCACTAGAATGGATTCATAGTCACCTGATGACATTATAATATACAGCTGTGTGTCATCTGTATAGTTATGGTAACTTATGTTGATATTTGAGATCTGAATCTACAGGAAGCTAAATGTTAGGTTTATTCAATGATGATTATTAAAGTAATGTTTGTTCATATGAAACATTGTAGAAATGTCTCTTGTAAATGTCGTGTCTCATCATTCAGTCAGGAGACCACACTGCCTTGTGATTCAGTCAAGAGGGGAGCATCCTGTCTTTATGAACTGATCAATTGTTCTGTCAGAACAAATACTGTTTTGTAAACATGTGTTATGTTCTGTTATTAAAAGACGGCTGCAGGAGAGGATTCGGAGAAAGAAAGCTTGAAGTTGGGTTGGGCTTTTTCTTTCCACTCCTGCAGAAGTTGCTTGAATCTCTTTCCTGTGTAGACTCAATTTCTCTTTTACAAACCTACATTTTCTGAACCTAACACTAAATATAGTTATTTAATAATTGTGTATGCTAAAATGATTATTTTTTTAAAAACTGCTGCAGAACTGACTTTGTTCTGTGGTGCTCAGAAATTGGACAGCTGCAGATGTTACTGTGATAGAGACAATAAATAGCAGCCATTATGAATATTCCTCTGATAATAGACATAAGCTGCATTTATTTGTATCATGATGATGATTATCATGATCATTACACTCCTGGATAAAAATGTATGATTTCATTTGTTTGAATACTGCTGTGACATCTCATTTTAAGCTATGGTAATATAATTGAATCAAGTCATTATGATCTCCGGTAGCGAGAATAACTTCCAACTAAAATATAGCCAAACATCTACCACTAATGCTTAACTTCTATTATGTTGTTGCATTTTATCGTAATTATTAGTGCAGAGACAAATTGAAATAAATAAATCTCTAAGTTTCATATAATTTTAAATTGCCTTGTGTTTTTATGACCGGAGAGAAAATAAGACTGGTTTGATTTGGTGCAAAGAGATAGATTAGAAATCAGTTGAACGGTCCTCCTCTGCTTTGTCACTGGAATAAAGGCAATATTTAATAATGCTGAGTGATAACATTTGTTTTCCTGACATGTAAGTCATTAAAGCGAGCTTGGGAGCACTCTTTGCCAAGCCAGAAACGATCAGGATGCATCATGAAACGACATTAGAGTCATATTGATGCCAGCCATTACCCACTAATCCAGCCTTTGCTTGTGTGGTGCTTTTTGTTGCCTCTGTAGAGCAGAGAGAAAGCAATAAAGACCCATCTCAAAGATATATGCTCACAATTTCAATTATTTTATATTTGTCCATTTTAAGTACGCAGGGCTAAAATGTAATTATTCTGAAAAGACACTTTTCACAAATTTCTCTTGGACCTCTAAATGAGTCTGGGACTCGGTTTTGGCACCAGGAGCTGCCAGCATTGATTTCAAGTATCTCTGATCAAACTTCCCGTCTTTGTATTTGTATGTCAGATGTGAGCATGAATACGAAGGTGGTGTAGACCAAACAGAAATCGGGGATCACAGACTGCCAACCGCATGCAGAATGTTACAGGCCCCAAGCAGTGGGACTGGTATAACAGTGATGTTTATAACCTTACCTTACAGACAGGCGGAAGCAATGAGGAGACGAAGCTCTGTCTTTAAAATCCAGGTTGCGTTTTTTTGTATTTGATACCAAACAAAATATTTTTCACATACAAAGTGCACGTATGACATATTTTTTTCATCAAAAAAAGCCTTTTTCAGGTTGTAATCAACTCCATCCCATTACTCCTTATTAGTCCTTTTTTATGTGTTATGCTTCTCATAAATATGACCACTAAGGTCCAGAACTCTAGCAAAATTACTCAGTAGGTAATAAGACTTTGCTACATTTAGCTGCATATAATCTGATCTGGACATTAAAATGTTAACTTCTATTTGTATTTTATTTTTTCTTTATTTTAACAGGAAGCCCCTTGAGATAAAATCTCCTTTTCGAGGGAGACCTGGCCAAGAGGCAGCAGTACAGTAAGACATATAAAAAACACATAAAAACAACATAATAAAATCAATCATAAATTAGACTCTAGAATAACAGTATTCTCTATTAACTTAGAGACCAAAAATACGATTAGAAGAGTTCAAGCAAGTTTACCAACAAACATGGAACGATACTAAATGTTAACTAAATTTCTATATTCAACAAACAATTCAATTCAGTTTATTTCTATAGCGCCAATTCACAACACATGCCATCTCAAGGCACATTACAGTTCAACCAGATCATCCAGTCAGATTGATTCAAAGCTGTTTATCTAAGGAAAACCACACTGGACAGTTCCAGCAGATATGGGCAAATACACATAACAGTATAAACTACTGACAGAATAATAGGTAAATACGTTACATTATCATTTTGGCACGTTTTTGACATGTACTGACCGGGAAACATTACAGACAGGTGAGAGGTACTGTAGCAGCCATTCAAAATGACCCTTCCCAGTCAAACACCAGCTGAATGGCAGCCAACTTCCCTGCAACTCCCAGCAAAATCCTCTCCAACTTGCAGCCACTGGAGTGACCCCGTCCTTTTCCTGGGCGTGCATATATTTTTTAACTCCGACTCCCCCCTTTCACTGAATTACAGGGTCTGACCAGGAGATAACGCTTCTCTTTAGATCTCAATGTCCACAAATCAAGACAGAAATATTATTTTAGCACAAAGATTGATGTTTAAAAAGGAATTGAAGGGGATCAGCCAGGGACCATCTAAGGGCCCATCAAGGAATGTGGGAAAATTTTTAATGGCTCCTACTGTATGAGAAGACGAAACACTGTCTTTAACATATAGTTGGTGCGTTTGATTTCCTCCAGGGACCTGGTCCTTCTAGTTCCATGAGAATAGGGACGCCGGAAGAGTTTTGGCTATGGATTCAACCAGGTATAGCCTTCTCCGGCATTTCCCAGCCATACGCCATGTCACCTAGCAACCGTAATAGTTGACACACAAAGCAGGCAAAGAATGGTTGCCAACCTTTTCACTGCTGTTCTGGGTGCTACTAACATTTGAGAGGAAATTAAGCAGCAGTGTCGTCATCACGAATATCGTATTTATAGTCCCCAATACTGTACAGATATTAGAATCTGTGCTTAAATGTCAGCCAAACCAATTTGCACAGGGACAGGTAAAAACCTTTCAATTAACGAAAGATTATCCATATATTAGCCACAAATCTGACTCAATAACCATTTAAAACAACAATTTTTATTCATTTCAGATTAAACTATTCATATACTTGTATTAAGTTAAACTGCACTCGCAATATTCTCCACTGTTCGACCCCATTTCCCATTTTCCTCTGAGCACAGAGCAGCCGGCTTGCTTGGACTGGCAATGAGTCATGGGATACCGAAGGCTACGTAGAATAGACCAGACCTGTATTTCACAGCAGGGGGTAAAGAAGGCAGAATTTGACGGCCTCTTATGAAGGTGTCTTCAAATTTTGAACAAGACAGGGCGCCATACTATGATGCAAACAGCCACCAAATCTGACATTTGAAGGACACAGCTGCTGTATTTAAACACAGCCAGTGACAAAAGTTACTAGCAAAAAACAGGAAGAAAAGGTGGTATTTCCTGAAAAGAGGCAGATTGCAGGCATTTTTCTTTCTCCGGTGGTTAAATTACATACTTGACAAAAGCATGCAGAAACAAGCAAGTAAAATAGAGACTATAGCGTGGAAAGCAAACCTCGACCACCGAGGGGGAGCATGTCCCTTGCACTTTTTCAAACATCCATTTTGGTCCCCTGCATGTTTTACTGTCCAAAAACAATGTTACACTACAGTACACAGACATTGGTAAAGCACTAGGACCAAGCGGAAAACCGCAGCTCAAGCAGAAGCCCGCTTCCCTGAGTTTAGACCTCCCGAGCTCCTGATTGGCCCATCGTCTTTTGTTGTGTGATTGGCTGTCACTCCTGAGGGGTTCACTTTACAAATATCTGATGCGCCACTGAATCAGGTCTGTGATTGGATGGTCAAACACACAGTTAACTATATTAAAAGAAATTATGTGTCCCCCCACTTCTGAAATCAAAATTTCATCCATGCATCCATGTGACATAGTGGGGGCCTCATGGAATATGCATACATAAAATACACATAAAGAGTATTTTATGTGTGCATGTATGTGAAATAAAGCTCCCTGTGTGATTATTTATTATGCATCTTGCCCTATTTGCAAAAATTTCAGACTTAATGTCTAAAAACTGCAGGGGAAGAGTGAACAACCCATATGCAGAGCAGTCAGGATTCGACGGAGCACCCTGAACCTGCTGAGATTTCTGCTGTTTTATTCTACCTCTCAATCTCACAACCTTACAAATAAAACCAAAAAATGCCTCATAGTGGCCAGTAAACCAAAACTGAGCATGGAGTTCCTCTGCTGATAGCCAAATTAGCAAAGAAACAGTTAAAAAACTCAACCTTGGCCAGTCAGACCTAAACCCTGCAGAAAACCGCTGGCATCAGCTGAAGAGACGAGAGCCTGAGAGTTGATCCATTATCTCTGGATCACCTGAATAATCTTCTCTCAGTCTGCTCTATCAGAACTCTCATACTAAAAACCATGTTGCATGAATAATTAACGGCTGTGGAACCGATGAATGCGGAGAGTATGCATTGAGTTTGCCTTTTCTTTATATTTTCCTGTTGAATTATTCTGACACTGTTGCTAAGGTGATCCATTCCCCCCTGGGCTCAAATTAACTTTCATAATATCTGTTCTGTCACACCTCATCTCATTTGTTAAACACATGTGTCACCTCTAGCTGTGCAATGATATGCAACATACGCACAATACAACTTCAATTTGCTTTCTCTAAAGAGAAATCCATTCGTTTTTTTCACCATCTAAAACAATGATTACTTTTAATATGGGGCTATGAGAAGCCAATGTGAGTCAAATCAAGGGCAGCAAAACGATCCTTTTAAATATCTATTGTTCTACACAGCAACGTGAGCGCCTCTTCTATATGGGTTTGTTATTAATCACTGTGGCAACACTATTAATAGTGGCATTACAGGCACGGTCAGCTGGGAGGTATCATCCTGCAAAGCCCTGAAACGATGGAGATGGCGTGGAGGATTGAAAGTGAGGAAAATTAGGTCTCCAGATAGTCGGCTATAACGCTTTATGGAAGCCCGGACACGGCGCGAAGAGAGACAAGGCATTAATCAAAGAGTTGCCAGAAACTAGAGGAGCGCTCATTGCTGCCACGCTTACCCAGCCTATCCTACAAGTGATTGATTGGTTTTCATTATCCAATGATTGGAGCTTTTTCCTTGTAATATCTCATCTGTGGATCCATCACGGTCTGATTGTTTTTGTGTGGGGGACAGGAACCATAAGAGAATAATGTAAGGAACTCAGCAGGGAGCTGAATGTGGCTCTCACCAATCATTTACATGCAGACATCTGTGCTGCCCTGACGGAATAGTTCTGTTTTGGAAAGCAAGTACTTTATAAGACGGGTGTTGGTTAACTGATTCATGTCCTAACCCTGCATATATATATATATATATATATATATATATATATATATATAAGTTTTACTAATTATGGTTCAATAAACAGGGTTCCGTTGTGAAATCATTTGTAACGTTGACATGAAGCCAACTGCAAGATTACTACACCTATGTGGAAATGTAAGCAACTGAAAAGAAAGCTAATATTAGTTTTAATTGGAACACAGTGAAGCACAACTTTACCAAAGGGATTTAATAACTTTGCCTGATCAGCAAACATTTTTTTCAACATAAAGTCAGTAGAATTACTTCAAGGCAGCAACAGGTCAGTGTGTCTGTCATTCCAGAAAACCAAAGACCACGGATTTAAAGGCAGAACCAGAGCATTTCTTTCACAGCAAAAGATTTTATCTGAGATTGCTAATAATCACTATATGCGCCCAGCTTAGGGAAACATCTGACTGGGTTGTGCAGTTACACTGGCTCACCATATCACATGCTCTATAGACTGAACTTAACGTTGGTATTGTCATGGGTTTGGTTGTAGTTTAGAGGACCCAAATGCAGAGGCAGAGAGGCTGAGGGGATTTCTTGCAGTTTAATGGTTAACACAAGCATTTGAGGCAAAAATCCAACTTAAAATGTTACACAGACCAGAACCGTGGAGACATCAGGGGAAAACAATCACAAGGAGCCAGGGTAAGACGAGGTATGATGACAACAGCGACGAAGAACCAGCAAGGAGTGGCAGCAGAGGGAGAGTAATAGCTGACTGAAAGAAAGGCAGGGCTAACGAGCTGATAAGGCACAGGTGTGAGTGGAGATAACGAGGAAACCGTGGGGAAAGGAACACACACAAGAGGGCAACAGAGGACAACAACAGAAAAACCTGAGAACTAAAATAAATCTAGAAACGCAAAGTAGGAGATAAACCAAAGAAACAAACAGATCAAAGTAAAACAGAAAGTAAGACCGTGACAGGTATATTTCTGAAATAGATTACAAATGGCTTTTATGGGTTTTTCTTATGTCATTTCTTTAAAAAATTTTAAAGGCTAAATTAAAATTTTTCCTCCAAGGCGGGGCTGCCTTGTTAGCTTTTTTTAACTATTTAATTGTAATATTTTCAGTCATATTAAGTATAGAATTATTCATCTGCTTCATAATTTCATTAAGTTAAAATTTAGAAGGTTATGATGTATAAACTTAAAAGTAATCGACTCATAATGCATGCAGTACATTATGATTTTATTTGCAGTTTGACACAGAAATCTTTCTTGCATGTTGCACATAATGTACGGGCTGCCAGAGTACAGGGCCTTACAATTTATGAAAGAAATAGAGTAAATCAACTTAACAATGAAATTAGAATAAGAAAAAAAATTAAAAACTGCTCTGTACTATTAGCTCAGAAAAGTGCTGATGGACCTTTGTACACTGCAAACCTACAAATAGGTTTTTTAATGTTTGAAAATGTATCTAAAACCTGAATCTTAGCCAATGGTTTTAATAGATGGACAAACAGACTTTATTTATCCCAAGCTGGGAAATTGCAGTGTAGCAGCAGCTTACACATTGTGACAGTCACAACACCATGAGGTAAAAAGTAAAATCACAAAGTAAAAAACATACATGTTTCCTGGTTTAAAAACGGTTGTATAAAACACTCAGGTAACGTAAAGTCTAAAATATCTAACTTATCATTGACTGAAACTAAATCCTTGGAGATCTGCCATGATTCACTGTTCTTATTAAAGTTCAGACAGTTAAAAAAAAATATTATCTTTACCAATAGTTCACTGAGGAACTTTAAATAAAAAAAAAAACAAGAAATATGGCCTTAAGGATAATAATGAACTTTTTTTTAATCTGTTTTTATGTCTTTTGGAGTTTTCCTAACCTACTGACCTACTGGTGCAAATAAAATTTAATAAAATTGTTTAGACCACTATTGCCCTAAATTTTGAAACCATTTTTCTGAGCAAACAACAAAGCTGTGTAGAAGGGTTTAACGATACATAAACTGCTAGTAAAAAAGCAATTACCCAGAAATTGGGGACTGCTTAGATATCTAGGCTTGATGACTGGATAAACGTGATTTAGTTCATGCATCAGATGGAAGACCTGAGAATGAGGCACATCTTATTCGGTGAGGGATGGTAACCCTGGAGGACTTTCATGAACCCTAGATCTCAATACCCAATATAAAAGTTTTTTCGTAGCTACTCTCTAGTGTTGACATGTTCTATTCCAGTGTATTAGTGTGATAACTTAAATAAATTAGTATGTAGATAATCAGATATTAGAGTAATAATATATTTTCTAGATTAAATGCAGAGAGTGAATTTCCCTATTGGGGGACAATAAAGGGATTTATATACATTTACATTATCCAACTTTTTGTACAACAGATGTAAAACTCCATGTGGAGGGACGGTGCTTATATCATACTCTTGTTGTTATTATCTACATATTTGAATGAAGTTTCTGTGACATATACTTTAATGACTTTTAATATATCGAATGTTGGAATGATGCCACCTGTCACCTTTCATGACTTAGTTTCAGCATCAGCGAAAAATTGTGTGAAATTCTGAGTCCATGAAATAAACTGAAAAATAACTGAGAAAACTGTGTTTTCCAAAAAAAAAAAAAAAACACACCATGGACCCAAAGGCCTGATTTTAAACAAATATGTAGAATTGCATATCCAACATGATGTAATTTGGATTAAACTTTGTAATTTGCCTTGATGATGGTAGAACACTTTTGTATATAAACACAAGTGGGTGTTTAAATTGTGTTCAGTGTCCAGTGATGCTAATCAGTATACCACTCAGTGGGGAGTGACGGCAAGTGGGGAGTGGAGGCCTAGTGGTTAGGAAATAGAGCTTGGAATCCTGAGGTTCTGAGTTCTAGTCCCACTGCTCCCCAATGGGATTGGTTAAATGCAGAGGTGAAGTTCTCTAATGTGAGATTATAATTAATATTCCTTCCTTTTTCAATTTGAAACCAACAAATGATTACTCACTGTTTGCTTTTGGACACAGTAAAAAACGGAAAGGCTTGAATTTTCAATTTCAAAATTCGAAAATCTAAAGTAAAAATCAAATAGATACTTGTTTTCTGACATAAGTTTCTAAAGGAAATAAAATGCCAAAAAGAAACTGTAGAACACAATCAGGTTTTCTTAGGCTTCCACCAATCGGTGGACATTTTCGGAAAGGTTGAATATGACTCATCAAATTTTATGGCCAAACTCCATCTGATATGAGAGATCTGATTGTTCCTTATGTTCCTAACCGAGCACCTTGCTCTCAATCAGCTGGTTTACTGGTGGTTCCTAAAATATTCTGAAAGTAGAACGGGAGGCAGATCTTTTAGTTATCAGGCTCCTCTCCTGTGGAACCAACTATCAGTTTTAGTCTGTGAGGCAGACACCCTGTCTACTTTTAACAGCTTAAAACTTTCCTTTTGATAAACCTTATAGTTAGAATGGCTCAGGTTATCCTGAGCTATTTCTATAGTTATGCTGCTAAAGGCTTAGACTGCTGGAGGACATAGGGACCCCTATTTGAACATTCTGCTTCATTGTATCTATTTTTCCACTGTGCTCAATATGTTACTTCAATCTCTATATCAGCTGTGCTGCTGCCATGAACACCTTTGTGTATAGATGTTGGAGACCAGGCCTGTCTGCCTGGCTGTGTGTTTCCTGGACGGCTTCTTGTATCTCTGCTTCTGTCTCCTTGAACCCCAGTGGGCCTCAGCAGATGGCCTCTCACACTGAGCCTGGTTCTGCTGGAGGTTTCTTCCTGTTAAAAGGAAGTTTTTCCTCTCCACTGTCGCTACAAGCATGCTTAGCGTAAGGGATTCTCTTCACGTCAATGAGTCGATGCAATCAACTGGTTTTCCTTAGATAGAAAACGTTGACACAATTTGACTAGATGATCTGGTGAACTGTAAAGTGCCTTGAGATGACATCTGTTGTGAACTGGCACTATAGAAACTGAATTGATTTGAATTTTAGCAAATTTTTGTTTTTAGATTTGTACGGGTTAAAGTTGTACTGACAATAAGAACTTTGACTTGCATCTCACACATGAGGGAGCATTGAATAATGAAGCCTGACACCTTTTTAACTTATCCATCTGGGTTAATTATCTGTATCAAGTCTCTGTGTATAATAACCACCTGCTGCTGTTTTACACCTCAAAGTTTGTCGAGCTGTAAATTTTCACAACGTTTTGATTATCGCAGACCTTTCTCTAAGAGTTGTTACAAGTTTTAATTTCAGAGAACAAACTTTTCTTTTGATTTGCAGATTAAATGAAAATCAAACATCACCTAAAAGCTTAAACATTTTTGTCCATAATTATTGATAAAGGTTGAAGTGTTTATAATTCCTAATTGTGTACTTGCAGTGTGAGCTCTAAAACGATAAACTTGAGTTTTACAGTGAAACCAGCCATAAAAATCAGCATAAAGCATTTGTGTCAGGGATGAAAATGGAAAAATAATCTCCAGTCTCACATTATGGGTAAACAGAACAAATTGTTTTCTTATTTCTTTGGTTGAGTCTTCAGAGAAAGGCAGCGGCTCAGAGAAAACACACTCAAAATATGCGCTTGACTGTCAACGTAATGTGGGGAAAAGTTTTTATCTCTTTGAATCCAATTTAAAAATATACAGAAAAGGAAACTTTATTTAGTTATAGAAATATTTGATAACATTTCTAAAGTTGAAATCTTTTTTTTTTTAACATACAATACTTACATATTCATGAAGCTGCTCCACTGGCTGGATATCAATCCAAAGCATAAAATGTATTCCCTTATCATAAATATGATTAAACTAATATCCGATTTTGATCAAACAGGAATTTGACGCCAAGAAGGTTGGACTCAGGACAGATTTTTTATGCTCCTCTGATTTTATTGCATTCTTTAATTTAAGATAAGATCAGAACCTAAAGACATCTCTTCTCCTGGGGCTGTATTTTGGCTCACACCTCCCAGAGACAGCCTTAGAGTTATTTACTGAGTGGAGCCTCTTTCTGCTGGTTTATTATCATTTTTATTGCCACTGAACCTCCCTCCAACTCCATTACACTGATAGCGACGGTCACAGTCTCACTCAGAATGGAACAAGTCAAACACACGGAGTCGGCCATGAGTCGATGTCTGTTTAACCGTGCTTTTTACTGCATGACTGAATTAGCTGCATTTGAAACTGCACCCTGTGACTGTTTTTATAACTCTATGAAATGGCTCCACGGTCCATTTATTCGACATCCAACAGCTCTAGAAGAATGAGCAGAGATGTGAAGTTGCTCCACTCCACAGAGCACTTTTTTGTGTACTTTTATTAAAAGTATTCTAAATTCATTAGCAGCCTTTTATAACATTACATTGGTTCTTGAAGCTTCAGTGTTTTAAATATCAATACCAAATTATTTCCATGTAAGGCTCCTCGGCTGCAGTGGGGAAGTTGGAAGGAAATGTGAGAGGAGCTGCATAAAAAATACAGAAGTAATAAAAAAAAAAAAGGACCCAAAGGGAAACAGAGAAAACAATGCATGCAAACACGCATATTAGCTGGGATGATCAGCAGGATGTGGGTGTAAGTAATCTGTAAACTAACTGCCCAAGCTGAAAAAGCAAAACACGCTGAAAATCTCTTCACAAAATAGAACCTTGAACACAGAATAAGAAGCAAACATGAACAGAAGTGGATGTAAAATCCACAGACAACAGAGAAATCTGCACAGGTTTGCATACTTCTCTTCATTTGGGCCTCCATTCATCTAAAACAACAGATACAGGCTCAGCGGGACTCAGCTGCAGTAGAATAAAGATCAGAAACAGACTCTCTGATTATAAAACATCCAAACAGATGGTGTTCCAGGCCCTGAAGTCAAAGAAAGAAAAAAATGTAAACTATAAATAAAGACTTTTCACATGGTGACGCTTGGGCATACTGAGGACAGTCTGCTTAAAGCTGAGGGCGACAGGAGACCCGACTGTTCTTATGGGGGGGAGCAAACCGTTATAGGACCCAGACAAGCTTTTTATTGTCACTGACTTAAAATAACAGGATTAAATGATTGACAAGACAACATTGTATGATTATTAAATAACTCAACCCTTAAGGGCTGGTTATACTCCTGCAGCAGCGTGTCGCAGTTAGCTTGTGACAGTTATGACGCAGATATTTTTGATTTATGCCCAATTTTGATGCGTGGTCTGCGCTATAGTATTCTATGCCACAATGCAAGGGGGGACAACAGGAAGAAAAAGAGCAGGGACCAATTGTAGCCGGTCCATCTTCACAAGTTGCTTTCTACGACGATGGTCATAAAAACAAAACAAGGTAAGGTACCAAACAGGAAATAGGTGTAGTGTAACCTGACTCCGCCAGATGGATTTGCTCCGCATATCCATCTGGAAACCTTCCGTTGAAGTAATTTTGGGAAGGGGCGAAAATACTGGTTTGCTGATTGGCCTATGTTGGTGATAGACGGGCCAAATAAACCAATCAGATCAACGAAGCATATGATGTACTAACAGAGCGACGACGAAGAGGAGCCAATTGATAGATCAAACCAGTCGGGAGAAGAGCAAAAACATCTTTTCCTCTGAGAAAAGCCTCCAGAGCAGTGTTTTGCTCTTCTTTCAGTGAAGAAATACTCTGTAATTCCGATAAAACTTGCTCGATAGCCACACTAACGCTAGTTTAATCGGCTGAAGCCGCCATGTTCTTCAGACTGAACTGTCGCGCTTCTCGTTGCGTCACACCTCAACCCGCCTCAAAGCCAACGCTGATTGGACGTTCGTTTGGTGAACGGCTCCAAATTTTCTTCAACGGAGAGTCTCCAGACTGATTAGCGAGTGAAATCTTGAAAGCTCGCGAGATCAGGATGGTCTCACGAGGCTAGGTGTAGTGTAGATCAGATGTAGATTTGACCAATAAAAGGCCTCCTGTCTGTAGCACTGTCTGTGGTCACCTACAATTTTGGAGAGGTGCACTAGAGGGTCTGCGGAAGGGATGGGGGCATAGCTGTGTTCTGTCATATCTGTGTTCAACCCGTTCTGTCCAGAGGCAGACTGGGTTAGATTGAGGCAATCAGAAACACTCAAGTACGCTAGAAAACTATCACCAAAGGCTTGAATAATCCTGCACTGATGACTGGTTAGAGGGCTGGTTAAATAGAGTCTGAAGCAGGTGGATCAGATGAGTGGTAATTATCACTAGGCACAGCTTGACAGGTGAAAGAAATGAGTAATCAGTCCAATCATCAGTTATCATGACCCCGCCATCGTAATGTGACTTCTGACATGGTGTGATAAAATATCTAATTACCCTATAATGCCAAATGTATCGTATTTGATACATACGGGTTCTGAAATGTTTTGCGTCTGACACCTTTTGCATAATTTAATGGTAAAAACTTTGCTCAAAATCCTATTGTACACAATCAGATATACCTGATAACAGCCAGTAGAAGACTACCAAAAAATAATCTTGACTTATCGCATAGTAATAAATTATTAATATCAAAAATGTATTTCTTTTTTTTCTTTTTATATATTTTGTTAAAAGGGCAAATAAGGAATTAAGTAATTTTCTATTTTGTTTTTTTCTTGGATCTGGCTTTAAAGGTTTAAGATTTTCCAACCAAACTCTCTCAATCTCTGTGAGGAAGTCCATTTCCATTCATATTTCCATATTGAAGTCCCTCCCCCTTGATTATGTTCATTGCTGCTTCTGTTAAAAGGGAGTTTTTCCTCTCCACTGTCGCTACAAGCATGCTTAGTGTGAGGGATTGCTTTCAAGTCAATGAGTCGATGCAATCAACTGGTTTCTTTCGATAGAAAACTGAATCAATTTGACTGTATTACCTGGTTGAATTGTAAAGTGCATGTGTTATGAATTTGTGCTATATAAATAAATTGAATTGAATTGAATAGTTCTAGTCAATCAAAATAAAATCTATTATCTAAAAGACACAGAGAAAAACATCTCAAAAGAAACCCTAAACATGATCTGAAATAAATCCCTCGATTCTGCCTGTTTCAGTTTGAGTCTTCAACAGATCTTTGTTTCAAAACCTTGTCTGAAAATGTCTGAATCATTGATTTTATTCTACAGTAAATTATTGAGCTGAATCCATTTGGAAATAAAAGCATACCTCATTGTTAGCCTGGTTTAATCTGTTTCCCTCATAATGTAATACTTTAGGAGATGTCAGGCAGTGAAATATAGCAGAGACGTCAAGGCAAAGTGCGTTCCACAAGCCCTGGGTGGCGATTTGTTGCCTAATGAAGCCATTAACCTCACATACCAAATTTGATACAAGCAAAGTAATGGCTTCATTAGAGGGAGAAATTGCAGCCATGTAACAGAATTTCAATGCATATGTGTTGGTGGTGCAAATGACCCAAGAGAACAGCTCCGGTACTGACAAACACAAATCTTAGTTGTTGTTAATGACGGACCATGCATGAGCATGTTCTGTTGCTGCAAACCGCTTTACAGAGCAGCTGCTTCAATGGACGATCCAAAACTCAACACGCTGATTCGTTTAGGGCCTCTGCTGTTTCAGGGTGCTATAATTATTTTGAAGTAAATTTACCCAATAATCTCCTTTATCTTCTGAGAAAATTGCATCAGGGTATTTGTTCACAATGCTCATTACCGATGCAGTTGTGTAAGTGTTTGTGTGCGGCCGCTAAAAGAGTAACTGATAACGTCAGCTGGGATCCATTTTCTCCGCTCTTCTTCCATATGCACAGCCCATCGGTTTGATCATTACAATTAAGAGGTGTTAATTAGCAAGAGATGGAGTTACCCTTTGCATTCAGATGACAGCAAATCACAAAAAGCACATTAGGAGCTATTTGGATGTGGTAGAGTCACTGTGCCCCCCCTCCCTTCATTCTGCCTCCACCACGCAGGTCAAGAGTTCCTGCAGTAAATTATCGACTGTGACTTCTGTTTGTCTCTCTCGGCTCGTTCCTGCGGCTCTCCGAGGTTCCTAGCTTTGTGTAATATATCATTCATTAAATTATGGAAAGCCATTAGAGGAGAGATTGGGAACTCGCAAACTCTTTGTGGCATTTCGCTTAGCATATAAAGCAGAACGCTCTGGCTTTTATGCCCAACTAAATATCGATGACGGTCCTTGTTACGCTTGATGGATGAGCTTCATAATTAGATGGCGCCACTGCTTTGGGCTATTAATGAGGGTCGTGAATGGGCCCTCCTCTTTGTCCTGCACATAGCTCATGTTTGGCAGTAAGAGCCGACCTGCGAACAACACCCCATCTGCAGCAGGCATGAACGAACATCATCACAGCCTCGGCTGGTGAAAACAGCAGGTTTTCTTGCCATTTTCCAATGCCAACAACTCCAAGGCATTTATTATCCATTAAAAAGCTTTCATTATCAATATTTCTGCAAATGGCATCTTTGGATATGGTGTCAGATGTTATTAAAATTCTCTGAGGTGAAAGCCAAAGCATAGTTTACAACGTTGTTAAATTAATATGAAGATAGACTCGACTCAACATGATCCAAGAAAGCTGCCCCGACCAAAATGGTGCTACATTAAACCAGACTGGGACTGATGGCAGCCCCAGACCAGCAGACCAGATATTTAATTTTAAACCTGGACATTGTTCTGCTGCAAATACTCTCACACCAAGAACTCTTTTCTGCATAAATTAGAATGAAAAATAAAGCAGGATGGGGGTGAAACCCCAGAATAATTAACAATAAAAACTGCTTTAACTTTTTGTCCACAGCATGCGGTCCTGAAGTTGATATTTTTAAAGGTCCAAAGCAAGAGAAGAAAAAAAACTCATTGATCTTCTTTAAGCTCTTATGATTTTGTAGGTACTATCGATTTTCATTACCCCCTCACCCAAAATATGTAATTGTGACATAATTTAAGGCACGCAGCCACCATGAAGAACCACAAAGAACAAAATAAAAAAGACCTACTATTATAAAAGAAGCAGTGCTGAGTGTGACAGAGGACTGGCAGGTGAAGTTGAGTGTTTTGGTTTTTTATCCATCAAAGTTGGTCTGAATTGCTGTTGTGTTGAATTAACCAAACCACAGCAGACAAATTGCAGCATCTTGCTTGTTGCTGAAAGAAGTGATGGTTAGCAGTTGATGGAGCAGCACAGCAGAACCCCTTAGAAAATACACAGGTCCACACTTATTTTCAATATAACCCACAGAACTTTTTATTTCTGGTCAATATTTGGACTCTTGTTTTATAAGTTTATTTCATTACAACTGACCTTTAATGATCGCAATGTATGGTGAACATTTAAATGGGTTTTATTTTCTTTTATTTTAACATTTTGTTTTCTCAAGAAAAGGATGAAATTTGAAATCTATGTGACTAAGATGGAGAAATAATCCTTGGTTGCTGTAGGAAAGAGAATAAGTTTTTAATTTTACTTTATTATTAATTTAGTCTTTCGGATTCCAGTTACTGTTTTATTTTTTATATGCAGTAGATCCATCCTCAGGGAGGGAGTCTTTTTTACATCAGCTTTGTTTATTGGGCAGAAAAAGAAAAAAAGAGCTGACGCCCTACCGACGTCATTGGCTGAAATTAAAAATGATTGTATCTTGCAAAAAAAAAAGACTTGTCAGGGTTAGTGAATGTTGCTGTGGAATCAAATGTAGAGTAGAAGAGGCAGAGATGATTACCTTCAAATTTTAATGAAGAAATAAAATAAAAAATACAAAATCCATAGTCTAGAACTGATCGACAAAAAAACTCAAAAACCAAACATTTAGGACACACTGGGAACTAATAAACCTAAAGAATGGGGATTCAGCAATGAGGAACTGCACAGGAGGTGTATATATGGGAGACAGATCAAATAATGGCCTAATCAGCTGATAGGGAGCAGGTGTGGATAGAAGTTACTATGGTAGCTAGGGGAAAGAAGACTGTAACAAGGGGGCAACAGTCACATGACTAAACCAGCACAACTGCAGAAATCTGTACTAATAAATCACAATCAAATAATACACTCACCGGCCACTTTATTAGGTACCCCATGCTAGTAACGGGTTGGACCCCCTTTTGCCTTCAGAACTGCCTCAATTCTGCATGGCATAGATTCAACAAGGTGCTGGAAGCATTCCTCAGGGAGTTTGGTCCATATTGACATGATGGCATCACACAGTTGCCGCAGATTTGTCGGCTGCACATCCATGATGCGAATCTCCCGTTCCACCACATCCCAAAGATGCTCTATTGGATTGAGATCTGGTGACTGTGGAGGCCATTTGAGTACAGTGAACTCATTGTCATGTTCAAGAAACCAGTCTGAGATGATTCCAGCTTTATGACATGGCGCATTATCCTGCTGAAAGTAGCCATCAGAAGTTGGGTACATTGTGGTCATAAAGGGATGGACATGGTCAGCAACAATACTCAGGTAGGCTGTGGCGTTGCAACGATGCTCAATTGGTACCAAGGGGCCCAAAGAGTGCCAAGAAATATTCCCCACACCATGACACCACCACCACCAGCCTGAACCGTTGATACAAGGCAGGATGGATCCATGCTTTCATGTTGTAGACGCCAAATTCTGACCCTACCATCCGAATGTCGCAGCAGAAATCGAGACTCATCAGACCAGGCAACGTTTTTCCAATCTTCTATTGTCCAATTTCGATGAGCTTGTGCAAATTGTAGCCTCAGTTTCCTGTTCTTAGCTGAAAGGAGTGGCACCCGGTGTGATCTTCTGCTGCTGTAGCCCATCTGCCTCAAAGTTCGACTTACTGTGCGTTCAGAGATGCTCTTCTGCCCACCTTGGTTGTAACGGGTGGTTATTTGAGTCACTGTTGCCCTTCTATCAGCTCGAACCAGTCTGGCCATTCTCCTCTGACCTCTGGCATCAACAAGGCATTTCCGCCCACAGAACTGCCGCTCACTGGATGTTTTTTTCTTTTTCGGACCACTCTCTGTAAACCCTAGAGATGGTTGTGCGTGAAAATCCCAGTAGATCAGCAGTTAATGAAATACTCAGACCAGCTCTTCTGGTACCAACAATCATGCCACGTTCAAAGTTACTCAAATCACCTTTCTTCCCCATACTGATGCTCGGTTTGAACTGCAGGAGATTGTCTTGACCATGTCTACATGCCTAAATGCACTGAGTTGCCGCCATGTGATTGGCTGCTTAGAAATTAAGTGTTAAGCAGTTGGACAGGTGTACCTAATAAAGTGGCCGGTGAGTGTATATGCTTGTGTTTCGCTTTTGTAATACTGATGCCATATTTACTGGGGGTCTGTTTCACATTTACTAAACCTAAAATCAGGGAAGCTCTGAGTTTTCCGTTTCACAAAGAGAGTTTCCTCAACCTCTGTTTCAGTCACAATAGTAACATTCTCCCCAGAGCTAACCTGGTCTGGAGCAGGTTTTGTTCAACAAAGTCAGTTTCCTCCATCTCTGTTCTCCTTTCTGCTGCAAAAACGTCATCTAGAAAATATATTATTACATTTCCATCTAGGAGTGTTTTTTTGAAATCGTATTTTATTTAATCGTATTTTATTGATCTACAAATGGACAAACAGAGAGAAGCGTGCTTTTAATAAAACGTAAAAATGGCTTCATATAAACCTACGCATTAAACCAAGCAGCGATCTTCTCCTTCGCTATCTTCTCCATTATTTCATTTTTTCATTAAAATCTCTAGTTCAAGTGATGTGAAATAGTCACTTCCTGTTGCCTGTTGTCATGGTGACTTGATGAATCGGGGCTCGACTGATAGTAGCTTTTCATACTTCTTACTCGTGTTGAACTCTGAATGGACATACTTAAAGTTGATTAAACTAATTTACAGCAGCCATATGCTGGATCAATTTAGAGTTGAGGATTTGAATCTGAGTTTGTTAAACCTGCTTCGTGAAACTGACCCCATCTATGTAAATCATTAATAAATGATAAATTCATATATTGTGTAAAATCCTATTGTCATACTCCCAGTCCTGGGTGCAGGCTGGGGTTTTGTTTTTCCTTTTTTCTCTCTCTGCAGGGCTGGACGGGCAGGTGCTCCTCATCAGCTGATTTCCACCCTTTTTAAGGAGCTGGAACCAGGAGGAGGACGTCAGTTCGTTAATGCTTCAGCGTTGGTACAACTGATCCTGATCCTGATCCTGAACCAAGCCTAGAACCTAAGCTTTGCCAGAATCTAACCCTGTTCTCTCTGCTCCCTTCTCCTAGAACCCAGGATCCCAAGCCCTGAAACCACTCAGTCAGCCTCTAGGAACCTGTGAGGCTTCTGGTCTCAGAACCTTAAGACGCCCTCCTGCCTGAGCGCACCTGCCAGTCCACCCTCAGACACCACCATCCGATCTCGCCAACCGGACCTGCACCAATAGGCTGGACCACTGGACACCATCCTCCCAAACAGACGCCAAGCCGTCCTCTCTGTGAGTCTCATACATCCCTCACTCTTCTACCAGCACCGAACGGTTGCTCACCTGTCACCTAACTTCTTCCAGCCGTATCCTGACAACCCTGCCTGCCGGACTCCTCTCTGTACTACCACAAATCTTCAATAAAACCTCTAACAGATCATTCCCTCCGTGATTGCTCCTATTCGGAGTCTGAAAACCTAAACATGACACCTATCTGTCTAATAACAAGATTTACAGGAACCACGTTGGCATCCTGGCAGCTCGTTGGTCAATCCTGAGATGACACGTTCAATTTTATCCTGATAAATCTGTGAGGGACTTTGTTGGTTTAGTGTTTGAGCAGCACAGACACAAGCAACACCTTTGTCCTTTGACTATTTAACACCTGAACCTTGTGTATGGCGGAAAAAAGGAGAGTAGAGGCAAGTGACAGCACCTGTTGGACTCTGGACGACTTATGCTATGTTCACATCGGACGCAGCAAAAGCAGCAAAATTGCGTCTGCTGCTTCATTTTTGCTGCTTGTACCAGTTAGTCAGTTTGCTGCTCTGGCTGTGCGGTGCAAAAGTGTGTCTGACGCGCGTTGGGCGGGGCTTCACTATCCTTTCTCTGCCTTGCAGCTATATTTGCTGTGATCAGTGGGAATAAAGTAGTTTTAATATGTTTTTAAGTGAGAAAATCCACCTGAAAACGTAATCAGTGCAGTCAGTTCATCCAGATTACCATCCTGCCTTTCAATATTTTCTCTGTCGGAGCCGCTCAGACCCCCACATACCAGCGGTGGGCTGTCAGTAGGAATCCCTTCAACAGCAGCCTCTGTCCGGGTCGCCTCCTCGCGGTTCACCGCGGCGGCTGGTAGGTGTTTTTCATCTAAATAATCTAAACTGCAGGCACCAGGATAATAAAAGCCAACATATTCTGCCGGCATATTTCTGCATTTTAAGTTAATTTATGCGTCAATAAACTGTTTCAGAGGAGTGATCACAGCAATCTGTTTCATCAGTGATGTGTCTGTCTCCCTGCCAGCTCCCAGATCAGCTTCTCCGATTGGTTGACGCGGCGCGTCGAGCAGCAAAAGTTAAATTTTTCCATCTCGAGCAGCAGCGCGTTTGCGGCGCGTCACGCGCGTCAGATGCTTAAACGCGCCCGACGCGCTGCTTCAGCTGCTCAGACGCGCTGCGCCTGCTGCTCAAAACGCGCTGTGGGACCTTTTTGTTGCGCCTTGACGCTCGTCAACCATTGACTTTGCATGTAAACTCGCTGCTTCTGCCACGCCTGCTGCGTCCAGTGTGAACGTAGCATTAACTGGAGAATTTCAGCAAGAAATGTTTTTAAAACCTCAAGGACCTGGGAGGAAAGTGAGCATAGAAGAGCAACACTTTCTTAAAGCTTGAAGAAAATATGGTTCAACGCATTTGGTTTTATAATATTTTCAGTTCATGGTCAACCTAGAGTACAAACCAAGTTCAAAACATTCTTGTATCTTTATAAAATCTGAAAAGAAACAGAGAAAAACATAAGCCTCAAATGTACAGATTGCCTCTGAAAAATTTGCAACACTTTTGAAACAGTAAAAATTTTATTTCTAGCTAAGTCTATAAACAACATTGAGTGAAACCCTACTGTGAGCTGCCTGATTTAATAATCTCATACAACATCTGACAGACTTTGAATTTGACTGCACTTTTTGTTTGAGTTTTTTTTTTTTTTTTTTCCCAGCATTTCAACAACAACACAGCAAAATCTTATATCTTCATTTTCTCTCTGAGATGTTTTCTCTTGATCAATCCTCTCAAGCCTCTGGAGCAGAGCATCCTAAATTATTTTCTCTTTTCTGTTTTTCAAGGCCTGTACTGCCTCATACACACTGTTTTTTTCCAAACAGAAAGATAGGTGTGTAAATCATTATATGAAAAGCGAGGAAGTGAAGGTGAAATGGTTCTGCAGGGTGATGAGGCACATTGTGATGAATTTTGCACTGCGTGATGCAGAAGTCGATGTGGATGGTGTAAGGCTTGCAACGATCTGCCTGTGAACAAGCAGTTTGTGAAGAACCGAAAAAAAATAATAACCTACTATAAGTTTATCACATTTGTGGATAATAACTGTGCCATCTCCTCTAAAATATGCAAGGAATTTGTCCATCTTTCAGGATCAAACGTACTTGCCTAAATCTACCAATCTACTTAAATATTCAAACTTTTTTAAATCCTCTTTGTTAATTTCAACAAGGAAGGGATTTTTATTTCAAAAAAATTTGATTCAGGTTTGATAGAGCAGCGATGCATTTAAAAGCTGCAGGACACCCCTCAGCTGAGGGGAACCTCTCCTTAACACTAAGCTGATTGACACATGAATGAATATGTGTCTGTTATCAATAAAGCCTTATTGTTTCATTAGTCTTCGTTTGCACATAAAGCCATTAACAAACATTTACAATGAAGATTTTGTCCTTTTTTAGTGCACCGTGTAATGTTGGTGGCATTATTCATCATGATTTTCCTTTAAGCCCTAAATCGATATAATGAAAACTGGTTTATTGATTGCATTGTTATTTTAGAACCACTACCGTTGTTTGACTTGAGATTTTAGGTCACCGTGCAGAGCTGGAGGGATGAAATATTTACAAAGCTTGCTCTTGCTGTTACTTGGTGTTCCATTACTTATTCATTGTGGCCTAAAATGCTTCCACGTTATGCACAGAGGAGAAATGCATCCCCAATGGCCAAAACATACTGTTTGGTGGGTTATAGAGGGTTTGTTTTTCTACATTCACTTGACACCTTCTGGAACTAGTCAGTATCCATATTCATCACAACAACATAAAAAAAAAACATCACGGTTTGAAATTACTGCATTCAGCAATCTATGTCATGTTACACTGTTAATTAAGCAAACTACAAAAAAGAGCATCTGTCTTGACAAAAATGATTCATTGCAACTAGCTAAGTAAACCATTTCATACCCAAAGCTGCACATTTTTATTGCTCCAAAGTTCTGATTCCTCAGATTTTCTATTGTGTTTCTAGGCTGAAAGCAGTGAAGCAGTCTGTGATATGTGGGGATTATTACTGTATAATTACCATGGGAGACATGGAAATTTATATTGACAATGCTGAAGATAGAAGTGAATTAAAACTTTATGATATTCTTTAAAAAATAGATTTTGCTATGCATGTTCCACAGCCAGCACATAAAAGAGTGTCATGATTTATCTAAGGCTCGGACCCACATGCAGTGAAGCCAAACAGAGAGACACAGAGTAAAAGTTCAACGGGTTTTATTGAAGTGATATGAGCTCGGTGCAGAGTTTCTCCGAACTCTGCTCAGCCGGAACTACAAGACGAGTGGAAGACAGACTGTTAGTTCAGGCTCTGTGGGAATTATGATTCGTTGATCATGAAGGACAGGATCTGTAGCGACTCACGTTTCCAGAGAAGTGGAGAATCCTTGACTCCAATCTGTATGTTGGTTTTCCAGAGTTTGTCTGATTCGGTGGAGGGCGGAACAGGGTTTACCCAGAACTCGGACGGTGAAGATTGATGCAGACGCTGGTTGCCAGTCAGATTTCCTGCGGTACTTGAACGGGTCGTGGTGAAGATGATTTCCTTACTCAGAGAGTCATTACAACGATCTTAAAGGTGGCTGGATCCAAACCTCCTGTTTGAACCCGTCGCTTATTTTAAGGCTCAGTTGATCCCTCCTTGGAGAGGCGGTCCGAAAAGGTCCAGTTTGCAGGAAGGCTTCCTGCCGAAAGGCAAAGACAAAAACAAAGTTGAATCTCAGGAAGACAAGAAGCTTGGCTAGAGTAGATTAGACTCAGACTAAACAAAGCTTGGCTAGAGTACCCCAAACTGGCAAACACTCTGGCATCGAGGTAGTGGCAACCAGCAGCTTAAGAGTATTCCGGTGATGAGGTAACCGTCCGCAGGTGTGTGAGGAGGGGGACCGGGACCAGACGCCTCCTGGTGGTGGAAGGGAGAACAACACAAAGACAAACAGACAAAGACTGGAGTCCTGACAAAGAGGAAGTATTTTGGACTTGATCATCACTAAGGGTGTAAATGTTTTAAAGGAGTTTGTAACTAATGTTGCCCTATTTGACCAATTTACTGTTATATTTTAAAGCATAATTTCCAGTGACTCAGTTAGCCAAAGAGACATGATGAGAAAACCCACCTTTATGGATGATGATGGTGATACGGTTCACCAGATTCACTCCTCTGCCTCCTTCGCCCTCTAACTCTGTTGATGTTCTGGTAAAGAGATCATTGATTAATTACTCTGTTGAGAAAGTTTCTACCAATCAGAAGTAGAAAATATGGTGATAAAATGCTGATGGTGTACATCTATAAAGATAAATTCTATAGCTATAACTTAAACTTAAAAACAGAATATTTCCTCTCTTAGACTATGAGCAAAACATTAATAATAATTGTAGCTTGTTTGCCACTATCAACAGGTTAACAAACCCTCCTGTGAATGTAGCATCTACTCTCTACCAGGACCTCCAAAGAATTGACTACCTCCTTTATAAAAAAAAAAACAAAAGGTCAGAGAAGCAATTTGAACATCCGTATAAAGTCCAGTGCAAAAGTTGTCTGAAACTAGAACTGATTTTGACCAAAAAAAACAAAATATTAACGAAAACATCAAAGAAATTGTACTTCAACAACACTCTTATTCTCGCTGTCTTAATATTTCACTAATAGCAGTTCTTGACAAATCTCTGCCTGTCATGACATCTGATTTAACTCAAATAATAAACATAACAGCTTTTGTTTTCTTTAGATAATGAGGAAATTAACGTGTTTTCTCAAGAAACCACCATGAAAAGGTATCTAAGGGAGACGACCGCTCTCAGCTTCCATAGACCGGAGCGTTCAGAGGCTCATATAGACAGGAACAAAATGGGCCTTCTATCACCTATTGATTAAAGGACTAATGTCTCAGCAGGAAGTTGAAAAATTAATTTTTACATGTATCGTTTAGTAGCATTGATCACTGCTAGTGTCTTAACAGGTCAACGTAGAAGAAAATGTTAAGATTGGCCTTTAACTGTGCTCTTACCACTGTTAACTGATGACAGAAGCTGCAGAAAATGACATGCGCATATTTTAATCTGTGGCATTTTCTATGACTTCTCTTTGTTTTATCATTGTGTTGATTTTAAACACAGCATTTTGAAAAGGAAAGTGAAAAAAGAACAGAGTTCTGTCTGTGCTTTCCGATGCCAGATGGTGAATAACAAGAGGCAGAACAAAAGCCGGAGGAAAACAAAGACAGACCTGAGAGTTCGAGATTCAGACGTTAATAAATTTACAGAGACACAAGTGAGGCACTTAAAATATTTTCTGCAAATAGAAACAACTCTGTTTTTATGTCTGGCAGGTCTGAGAGGACGTCATCTGACCCAGAGAGAGAGTCATGATAAATTAATATTTTCTTCTTTTCTTTTTTTACCGTAGTTCTGCTGAGAAGCACAGCAGAATCAAAGTGAATCTACAGAGCCTTCCTCATAAGAAGCCTGCTGGGTGGTTTCTGAGACTGAAGGAGAACTTTCATCTACTTCAGGGGTGTCCAAAGCTCAGCCTGGAGGACACTTAAAACCCACAATCAGCAGAGACGGTTGAGTTTCAACTTCTATAAGAGCAACGTTTAAGGAGCATTATGAATTAGACAACTTTTACTGGCCATATTTTTCCATTTATTTAAATATGATATCCAACAAATTTGCAGGCAATCAATGGCTTTTACTGAAAAAGGAAGCGGACCAGTAGGGACCTAATGCAGCAAGTTTATGTATAGGAAAAGTCTGCAAGTTTTTTCACCTTCTTTATATAGTGCCAATTCACAATTCAACCAGATCATACAGTCATAGTGATTCAAAGTTTTCTATCTAAGGAAAACCAGTTGATTGCATCAACTCAAAGGCAATCCCTCACACTAAGCATGCTTGTAGCGACAGTGGAGAGGAAAACCTCCCTTTTAACAGGAAGGAACCTCCAGCAGAACCAGGCTCAGTGTGAGCGGCCATCTGCTGAGGCTGAAATAAAGGAGTAAGCAGAGATACAGAAGGAACTTGTCAACCAGCTCCACAGGCAGCCCCGAACAGGAAAACCACAGCCACGGGGACGAGTTCTGAGCAAGCTCCCACGTCAGAGGATGAAAGAGAGCACATCCAGTTAGTCACAGACAAATTGCTACACTGGAGCTCAAACAAAAGGCAGGAATAATCAATAGATCATTATTAATACCTAAAACTAATATGTTTGCTGTGATTTAATGAATTTAGTGTTAATCAGTAAAAAAAGTAAAAACAATAATTTTCGTTGCGATCACTGAGTCCGGGGGCGGCCATTTTTGCCCAAACTCCTCCCTCCTGCCATCTTCCAGCAGTGACGTCACGGTGCGGTAAGCCTAGCGCCATTCTCCCCGCTTTACAAGCTAAATCAATGGGAACTACTAGACGCATCTGCAATCAACAACAATTATTGAAGATTTCCAGAGGACTTCACCATTGAAATTCACCAGAACTATAGTGAAACTGACAATGCCCACGTGCATGGCAGCTGGATGCTGGAATACATCGGGTAAAAGTGGAAAAAAAAAGAGTTATTTCACCTTTCTGATTCCTGATCCTCCACGGACGGGTTGGTTGTTGGATCGCCAACTTGAAGAGGGAGGATTTGCCATCGAACTTCTGGCCAGAGGAAAAACACGTAATATGTAGCCAACATTTGGAAGAAGAATGTTTTCAAGATGACTTGGATAAAATATTTATTTTCATTTATTTTAATAAGCTTTTAACGGAAATGCTTTTATATATAACATATTTTTATGATTTTTTTACCACATTTATTTAAAAAAAGACCTCTTTATTCAGTTCCTAAAACAATGAATGCTTAGTTTATTTTAGGTTAAACAAAGAACAGGCATTATAGTGCTTTCCAGTGTATAGGAACATTTCGTTTTTTCATTTTGTCTCCTTCACTTAATTCTGCTGCATTTTAGATTTTGCCATCCACTTGGTAATTGCATGAGCTTCTCTTGACCTTTTCCAGGAGATAACTTCAAGTTATCTGCCCTCACTTTGAGTTTCAGACTTTATTATGTACTCAAACAGAGAGCCCTTTGCCTCTTATCTAAATGTCATCAAGCCTGAAGAAAAACTGGAGAAAGTATTCCACTCTGGAGGAGTTTAAAATAAGTTCTGTGTCCTTTTCTTTAGTTTTGCTTCTCCCTTGTTAGAGTTTTTTTTTCTTTCTGTGGGGATATTTTCTGTCTGCCTGAGGCATAAACCAACTGTGCTACTGCTAAAGGCCGCCATGAAAACTGCAGTCCAAACATTCTCTGGTTTGTTCTGCTTTGGGCCATTTTCCAGGGCCCTCGCCTTATTCCCAGAACAATGGCCTTTAAAACGCTCCACTAATCTATGGTGCTGAAAAATAAATGCAACAAACCACAGCTGCTAAACTAACCATTTAAAGCTGACTCCAGCATGCTGCCCAGTGCAGGGAACTGCTTCATTTTCTCCTGCTAATTTCACTGTTTGTAGGAACTTTATGGTTAAACGTTTTAAAATAAATCAACCGTTAACTTAATTATAAATCTCAAACATACGTATAATCAGCAGAAGGTCCCCTCGGATGAGTGCCATCACTGAGAGTGTCTCAGTATGTCACTGAAATCCAGCATATGAAAAATGATTCCTCAGAGTTAAAGATTATCTGCAGTCAGTGCTGTTAGGAATGTGTTTTATCAGCAGTGTCTGTCAGTTCTGGTCCTGCTGAGCTGGAGGTCTGTATCTTTTGGGTGTTTTGCAAGCAAAACATGCAGGAACAAAAGGGTTTGGACTTTAGCTTGTCTATGTCTGTAGCTCAGCCCTGTTACGACCAGGCAGCTGGAAGTCCTGTCTGATGTTCTGGTGTTAGGCAGCCATGACACCTGACCAACCAGGACTTGGTTCGACTAAAAGCTGATGAGTAGAGAAGCTGTGTTCCAGGACTTATTTTGAGCTACATAAAGTTTTCTCACAGGTGAGAGGAGTTTATCGCGGTTTCTACCTGAAATAGATTCCGGAAGAAAGATTAGCATAAAACCTGTATCTAAGTGTGGTGGGATGGTGTTCCACCCTCCCCACTCTGTGCAGCAGGTGTAGCAGGAAGCAAGCTGTTGATTGGTGGACAGGTCAGTTGGATATATAGCTGAGCAGGCCTCTGCAAGGTGCACATATCTTTGTTTCTTCTACATGTCGGCTGCCTAATTGGCTGGTGTGCATGATCCACTCATTTGAAATCATAAGTGCCATTTCTGCCATCTGTGGCTGGGATTGTGGTTAGGTTTTGGTGCTATACCTGCCATGTGTTTCTGCAGCATTGCTCTGCTGGTGTTGGCGGCTGCAGCTGGCGGTGTTGCAGCGTGCGGCTTTCATCTAGTCCTTACCTGTCAGTCTGCTTTTTCCCATGGTAGGTGTTTCTACTCCTGGGTAAGCTGCCTGTTTAGATTGTAATTTACTTTACCAGAATCTGCAGGTTTTCTAATGGGATTGCTGGTTTAGGATTGTTTTGTAGCTGCAGCGCTTTGGACACTCTGCTATCTTTTGCTGGTATTTGTTTGAGCCGCTCTAACAAAACCTTTTGCTGCTTGGACAGGCGGAGCGAGCGGGACATGACTGCTCTGGCCCCATTGAAAGGCATATCAAATTTAACAATTACAATTTGTTCCACTGTTTGAAGTGCTTGCTTTTTTTTTGTTTTACTTTTGTCTGCTTATTATTGAAATTACTAATGTGTTTGCGTCTTGTTCACGAGTGAGGGACGGATGGAGCGTGAGATTGATAGACGGATCGGTGCAGCTTCTAGATTTACCAATCGATCTACGTTCCCACCCTCACCTGTGGTCTTGAGCTTTGGGCAACGATCGAAGAGCCAAGATTGCGAATACAAGCGGCTGAAAACAGTTTCCTTTGCAGGCTGGCTGGGTGCACTGTTCGAGATCTGATGAAGAGCTCAGTTACCAGAGTAGAGTCGTTGCTCCTCCATGTCGAAAGGAGCAAGCTGAGGAGGCTCAGGCATCTGTTTCAGATGCCTCTTGGTCGCCTCCCTCGGGAGGTTTTACACTTATGTCCTATTGAAAAGAGGCCTCATGGAAGGCCCAGGAGACGCTGGAGGGACTATGTCTCTGAGCTGGCCTGGTGTCGCCTTGGGGGCCCTCCAGAGCAGCTGGAGGAGGTGTGCCTGTATCGGGAAGTCTGGGCAACTTTTTTAAGACTGCTGCTTGCTTAGCTGCTGCCTCTGTGACACTGCCCCAGAAAAGCTGAAGAAAATGGATGGATGGAATGTGTTTGCCTTTATTTAGATTTACTAATTTGTTTCCTTTTGCACAGCATGTTTTGTTCACTTATTTTTTTTGGAATATTTAAATTGTCCTTATTTTCCAATTATCTTTTTTCTTTCCAGAGACGGAGTAGTAGGCCTGAAGCCATGTTTTTAAAAGAAATGTTTTAATGAAATTATTTAATAAAATATTGTGGACTATTCTGTGTTCTGGTGCATCTTGTTGTAAAAGTTCCCCCCTTTGCGGGTCACAAAAGAAGTTCTGTCATTATTCAGTTAAAAGGTTTGTGATTCAAATCAATAATGGGTAAAAACTGCAAATGGATATTTCTACCCATGTCTCCTCTTCCACCAACTGCCCAGCCCTACTCCTCCTGGCTATTAATGCCAGGAGCTTCTCCAACCCTCCCTTCCATGTTGTCTATTGTGTTTACTAATTTTATTAACTAATATGGATGCATCTGATCTATTTTACTCCTTTATGCTTCATGTACCTGTTGTCTATCAGATATAAACGTCTCATCCTTATTTGTGCTGCACTTAGGTGGAAGAGTCATTGTAAGTTTCTCTTTCAGAAATGTGGGAAAATGTCTTCATAAAAAACTGAACAGGCCCTTTAGTTCACTTGACAGTGGTTTTAAATGAATATGGAAATGTTTAGTTGTGTTATTAACTCTTTGTTCACACAACAATGATGCATGGTTTCTATAAAAATGGTACAATTTGAGAACTGGTTTCAGAACATAATGGTTCCAAAATATCTCAAAGTATTTCTATGTGGAAGTAATGGCCGCTCCTCTGTCATGGTTTTGGTTCTGTTTAAGTTTTATCTTTGAGTTTTCACTGGTTTTATTTCCATTTTGTGGTGGTCTAGTTATTTTTTTATTGTATTTGAGTTTTTAGGTATTTATTGTTTGCCCTCTGTTGCTGTCTTGTGTCAGTCTCTTTTTACCTAGCTCCCTTCTAGACTCCTCTGTTCACATCTGCTCCTATTCTGCTGATTAGCCTGGTCTTTGTTTCCCTCTAACATATATTCACCTCTTGCTCGGTCACTGTTGCGGGTTTGTCATCGTTTCTTCGCCCCCTTGTTGTGAGTATTCTTGGTTCTCAATTTTTGTGTATTTATCTTTTTGGATTTTTGCTTCTGTTGCCCTTTTTGTAATTAAATCTGCATTTAACCACATTTAGCTTCAGAACTGCATTTGGGTCCTGTCAAACCTCCTCCCAACTTGACCTCGGCCATATGACTGAAATCAATAGATATTAATGCTCAAGTGCTGACTGCCGACTAGAACCCATTAAAGAAAAATATATCAACACTGAACAGAAGCTTATTTGTGCTGCTGATTGTTTAGAATCTACTGATGGTTCTTTAACAAAGCCCTCTTTTTCTGCCCAGCTTTCTAAGCACAAAGTATTTGTGCATGTTGTGAAGTTTTAGAGATCATACAGCCTAGTATGCACCAATTTTCCCCTTTCTACTGTTGCCGTGGGTACCAAGACTGAAACAAAAACATTATCATGTCGATGTGTTCATAAATCTTCACTCGGAAATCTGAGGGTTTTTTGACTTCAGTTAAAGGGAAAGTCCGGGCATATTCAGAATTCAAACTTCTGGAAGTACTTTAAATATGAAATTATTACATTCTGTTCAATAAACAATACGTTTTTTTTTAATTAAGAGTAATTTTCATTTGAATGTGCTTTACTGGAGGCATCCATGTTTGCCAAAGAACACTACTGCCACCAGTTTGTGACGTCACGGTGCGGTATCGGCTGTTGATCAAGTCCCAGTGCTGTATCTGGTGTTTGTCACAACGCGTTATTATCCAAGTCATCTTGAAAACATTCTTCTTCCAAATGTTGGCTACATATTACGTGTTTTTTTTCTCTGGCCAGAAGTTTGATGGCAAATCTTTCCTCTTCAAGTTGGCAATCCAACAACCAACCCGTCCGTGGAGGATCAGGAATCAGAAAGGTGAAATTACTATTTTTTTTTTCCACTTTTAAACGATGTATTCTGCCATGCACGTGGGCATTGTCAGTTTCACTATAGCTCTGGTGAATTTCAATGGTGAAGTCACCACAAACGTTTTAGCTATAAATGATGACCCATTGGTTATTCCTTGCTGATCTGACTTTTCCTTTAAAACTTGTTGGTCCATCCAGAGTGTGAGAGTGGCTTTTTTTTTTTTTGTTCAAACACGAAAAGCCCACAAGTCTAATTTTGGTCCTCCTGGATTTATTTAATGGGGTGTAAACATTAGCCCGTCTCTGTTCCCACATAATGGACAATTTCAACAACTAGGCCTCACCTGCAGTAACTGTTAGTGTAACGTTTTTGTGTAAAAGACCAGGAAATTGGTAAACGAACTATGGCTAACTGCTAAAGCTAAATCCACTTGAATGCACCTAGGCAGACAACAAAGTGACATAAGGTCTGGATGAGCTCTATTTAACCAATTCTGGCCCCTAGAGATGACTAAATATGAGTTTAAAGTCAAATGTAGGTGGATTGAAGGAAAATACCAGGTTTTGGCTCGTTTAGCAGAAGAAGAGAAGGAAATCACTGTCTTTGCTGTCATGTAAACAAGGTTTCAATGGGGTGTCCTCCTTTTTTTCCAAGCTGTAGTAGCATATTGATCTTTCCCCTTTTTAGACACAAATTATGTACTAAAACTAATGATTCTTAAAGGAATAATGTAATTCAAAGCAAATAAAATGCCAGAAGGTGCCTTGTTTCTTGTGACATGAGAAAATTATCTTAGTTTTTCCGGATAGGTTCAGTTTGTTTCCTCGGTAGTCTGCTTTGATTTGACCAAAAAAAAGTATATATATATGTTTTTTAGCTGTTTAAACAATGTCTTGTAACTTTATACCTTTTTTTTTTCTCCTGCAATCCAAACAACACAGAGCTCCCACTGCATACTGAGCTTAAGCGGAAACTGTTTGGCTGAATCAAATCTGTTTGCATTAAAACTTCTCCCAATGAGCTAAAATACTTGGTTTAAGAACAAACTAAAGCTTGAAGGAAGGTGAAACATACATGACCCATTTCAGGATTTGTTTTTGAGAAATTTGTTTCATGCAGTTTAATCTTGACACATTCCTTTGACCCCATAGTAACCGGTTCTTAAGCCCAGGACTCCTGAGTTTGGCAGTTGCGTTTGGGTGGGAAGAAAAGATGCATTCCTCTTGCATCTCCTGGCTGCCTCTGTGACACCTAAAGAATGAAACATGGAGTTGTTGTTGAATAATTGCATCGATGCTTGTGGCTAAGTACGCTCGTGATCTCTCAAATTAAACTGATGGATGATGACGGCATGAGGAGAAAAAAAAAAAAAACAGATTTTGGTTGTCAGCGTGGAGGCCATCAGACGACCACTTTCCAGAACAGATGTGACAGAAAACTCATAAAATTATGATAATGATTGGGTAGTGTAATAAAATCTGTATATATGTGTGATACTGTAGCTGAGCTGTAGGCTGTCTGCAGCTATTGAACACAGTGGAATTGGAGAGAAAAGCGTGAGAAGGGGTTTCACTTTTCTTTAGCAGAATGAAGGATGCAGATATCTGCAGCGTGTGAAATCACAATGTCAGCTTTATTTTCTGTCATGGTTTGTAAAACACCATCTGTCCTCTTTTTCGCTGATAGGCGTGCAACAGAGATATGAAAGGCAGGAAAAGTTTTTTTTTATCTTAGATAACGATTTTTTACAGTTCTTCAATTTCTTCATAAATAGTAAATGGACATGATAATTTGCAAAGTGTTTGAAAAGAATTTACATGCTGGGATTATTTTCTCTTACTGTTATTTTATCCATGGAAGACATTTTGATTTCAGAAGTGGGGGTGGCACATGTATTTTTAAATATAAATCTTATATCTAAGCTCAGCCTGTTTTGTAGTAGGTCTTCTGTTTGTTTCCTCCACTTTCTCTTGCATTTTTGCTATCCCTGGCAAAATATATGGATGCATGATATGAACAATTTCTGTGCAACAACGAGGGGGGGGGAATTTACCATGAGGCAAGATCCTGGGAGGTCCATAAAATTCTGTTTACATGTATGGTTAATACAACTATTCCTTATTTGTTCATATTAATTATTTTTTTGAAAAAAATCCTTCCACTAAAATGGCATGCAATGGGAATGCTTATAATAAGCGTGTCTAAGGTCCCCCAATTCAGTGTCCACCATATCAGTCAATTTGCTGCACATGTTCAGAAAGGTCTAAACAGACAGCAGCAAACCATTTGAAGCGCTTTTGTCGGTACATTTAGCGACTTTTAAGACCCATCTAGTACTTTTATTTTAAAAAAATCTAAAGACTTTTTTCACTTACTGGAGACTTTTGCAGCAACATCTAAAAGCAGCGAACTCTGCTCTACAGAGCAAGTAGATTGATAACCCCGCCTCCTGCTCTCCTCTATCCTGTCTGCTGTCATGATTCATGCAGCTATTATTTCATCCAAATATTAAATGGAGAACAGATAAGCAGATCATGACTTTTCTACAGTGAAAAGAAGGACTGGGTTATTTACTTTTGCCTTCGCCATTTTGGAAACACAGGAAGGAGCAAACGACAATCGAATCATTTTATTTTTTGGTCCTTTTTTATTGGCATATTGTTAGATATATTTTATTTATACTCTTACTTTGTTTGTGTTTTATGGGTTGTGTTCTAATGAACTATTATGATGTATAATGTGTGATTCATCTTTTATTAACTCTTGCTTAAGATTGTTCCAGATAAAGGTCATGCAACGGACGGGTTGTAAAAGAGGCCTGAACAGCCTCTATCACATGTTTCTTCTAAACATGTGTTCTTGGAACAACCACATGCTTTGTTTTAACATATGTGCTGAGGTTTAAAGTAAGATCCTTTTGTTTCCCTTTCCCTTAGTTAAACCTCAGCTGGTGTAATTAGGGACACCCCCTTTTTCTTCAATAAATGGCGAGGAGAAAGCTGAAGACTGCAGAGTGGGGTGGAGATTGTAAACTCCGCAGTCTCTTCCTACTCTCCTCGCGAGTAACTAAATTAATTGTCTCTGTGCCTTCTTTCTTCCTCTGTATGTATGTATGATGTTTTAGGTGCTTAGACCTGACACACATATCGTGACTATGAACCTTTAAAAATAATGTGGATGCTGCTTGTGTCATTAAAATCAGCGTAACCATTGGAAAACCCTAAAGGCTGCTTTCAAATGTTCTAATGGACAGATCATGAAGAGATCATGTTGGTCAAAGTCTTTCTGAAAGTATAATCTTTTATAATATCTTAAATAGAATATATGAATATACCCTTGTAATATTAGAAATTTAGGCTGAATGGATATTTGAGTGTGCTTGGGATGGGAAGTCAGTAGCTATTTTACATGGATATGAGTAATCAGAGTAAATTAAACTAAATATTATTCATACAAGACAGAATATTTTGATCAGATTCACCAGAATCTGAATTAAATTTCCACTTTGAGTGGCTTTAGATTTTACGTCTGAATAGCGAGGATCAGTTAGATGTAGGTGGCAGACTTTGTGTTATGGGTCTCAAAGTATGATGACCACATTAACAACTATGTTACCTGTTTTAAGCAAGTGAAAGAGAAGTGAGGAGTTTCTCTCCCAGATCACGTCCCTTTTATTGAACATTATTTTGTCACAAACATTGCTGCATTTTAATTCAAGTTTGTTTAAACTTTGCTTACTCAGTTCCTCAGTTCAGTTCTAAAAGTCCTTTAAAACAATGAGACCTTCCTTTTCTCAAGAGTGTCTTTATTACTGCTGTTCAAAAAGACCTATAATTTCCAAGAATAAAAAAAAAAAAAAAAAAATGTGAGCCATGTTTGAACTGATGCGGCTTAGTCTCTGTTCTACTCACCCAAAGTTCTATTTATATATTCAGAAACTGGAGGGTGTTGGCTTTGAAAATAATGTAATTTGGGCTTACAGTTCCTAAGTTATTTGCTTTTCCATTTGTTATGCAAAATAGGTGAGAATTACCCAAAATGAGGTGGATACTAAGAGGTTAACCACCTTCAGTATCACATTTATGTTAACAAATCTTCTTGGTTACCTATATTCCTGAGATGAACACATCTATATATCCATGTATTGGCATGAACAGTCTTTGTGCATTAAGTCACTCCATTATATATCACAGCCTACAGGGAGAAACAAATATTGGAACTTAAATCACCAAATAATCACAAAATTACAACTAAATGTGGTCACTCTATTGTAAGTGTGCCACATTTGTATAATTGGATGTAATGGACCTTTTAATTGAAAAGAGCTTGAGACATATTTGTTGTGAATCGGTGCAATATCACGCATTGAATTAGAACAAAACAAAAAACCATCAAAGATTTCTGGGACATCCGTCCTTTAGGAATGGGTTATGAGAGCCCTGATTTAGATTCAGCTGCACTGATGCTGATCACTTTCAGCCTCTAATATGACCAGATGTGAGTAAATGACACATTAAAACAAAATTTTAGCTCAGCTCACCGGGAATTCAGAAGAGACAACAAAAAAAGCTGTGGGAAAATATGCTGCATTATGATGATTACAGCATATGCAGGATATTCAAATTTTTAATTCACCTAGTGTATTTATGCAACACATTTAAATCTGTGCCAAAATATCCAGCAGGATCCAAGCATATTACCTTATAACAGAACATGTAGAACACTTTGTAGGATATTGTGAATTGCTCCTCTTCAACTTAGTCTTGTCATTAAAAGCACATTATACCTCCCTTTAGAAGGTGCTGCCATGCAGACACAAGACACTGAGAACCTTTGAAACGATTTACCTCCTGTAGGACGCCTTTGAACATGTTGGATTTATTTTATCTTTTTCTTAGAAATAAGAAAAAATTGCACTATAGCTGCTATCGACCTGAGGAGCTGTGGTTGGATTTAAGAAAATGTCAGGTCAGACAGGAATCAAAAGGACTCCTCTGTGACTGGGTTGAAAGAATTAAGCTCTGATATTCTGAACACTGGATCATGCATAGAGCCTTTCAGCTCTTTTCCTTTGTGAAGAAGACTTGAAAAACCTCTGATGATGTTCTTTATTGTTTCGCAAAGCCCTTATTAATCGTTTTAACTTAATAAACATTGAAGATGATGAACCTGTGTCCTTACTTGACACATTTCTACCTGTTGACTAATGTACAGAGCCATGAAGATGCATAGGCTCCTTACAGAGACTTTGATTACTCTAAAATATAATTTTTATTTAGCTTTTGGGTCTTGCTGCTGCATAACCCAAGCATGCTTCGATCCAACCCACTTTATTTATGTAGCACTTCTAACAACCAACAAAGCTTTCCAAACAAAAAACCTGTCATGATGTTACAAAGTTCAGACCCAAATTCAGAAAGCCGAACTGAGAGACCCAGGAAAAGGTTTAACAGGTTTTATTGAAGAAGTTTAGCAGAGGGAGAAGTGTTGCTCTGAACACAGCACAACCGGAACTGTAAAGTGAGGGGAAGACACAGTGGTTAGTTCAGGGTCCGTGGGAATTTCACTCGTGAACTTGGGGAAGAGGATTTGGTTGCCGACTAACGTTTCCAGAGAAGTTGTGAATCCTTGACTCCTGTCTTTGTGCCGTGCTTCCAGACCCAGAATGCGGTTGAAAGTTTGTGAACTGACTGCCACTCAGATTTCCTGCTGTACTTGAACGGGTCGTTGTGGAGAATAATCCCTTTCTCAGTGAGAAGCTCAAACGATCTCTTGGGGAAAGTGGATCCAAACCTCCCGTTTGAATCCCAGCTCAGTTTGAAGCTCAGTTGATCCTTGCAGGGTGTGAAGGTCCGAGAAATCCACTTTGCAGGATGACTTCCTGCCAAGAGGCAAAGACAAAACAAAGTTAAACTCAGGTTGACAAAAAAGCTCAGTTTGACACAGCAAAAAACTCAGCTTGGCTAGAGTACCCTAAACTGGCAAACACTCTGGCGTCGAAGTAGTGGTAGTCAGCAGCTTAAGAACAAACCGTTTAACGAGGAAACCAACAGCAGGTGTGAGGAGGCGGACCAGAACCAGGCGCCTCCTGGTGGATGAAGGGAGACAAACACAAACACAAAAACAGGAGTCCTGACAAAACCCAATACACACACACAAAAGAAGTAAGATTTTAAAATAAATACATAAAAACAACACAAAGGACCACACAATTATGCAATGTTAAAAGCCAAAGAGTAGAATGGGTCTTAAGACAAGAATTAAAACATTCCATTGTGGAGGCTGTTCCTATATGGTGGGGCAAAGTATTCCAAAGTCCGGGGCCAACTACAGAAAAGGCTCTGTCCCCACTGGTTTTAAGCCTCTTCTTATGGCACTATTAGCTGAAGATGGCCCTGAGACAGCAGAGTAAATCTGGAGGTCAGTTATGTATTGAGGAGAAATCCCAATCAAAGCTCTAAACACAAACAATAAAATATTAAAATTAATTCTAAAACGAACAGGGAGACGTAAGAGACCTTAAGTTAAGCTATTGTGCTTAAGTTTTGAACTGATATCAGAAGGCTGATATTCTTTTTTCCAAAGTAATGGACTAATGTCAGATTTTTGACAATGAGGTTATAACATTAGAAGCTGTAAGAAGGGAGGTCTGTAAATACAAACGTAGATGTAATAAATAAGGAGATAATGAGATTGTCAGGGCTCTGCCTTTCTCTCCCTTCTCTGCAGGTGGCTGGAGCTGACAGGTGGGCGTGGTACACACCTGTGGCTTGTTCAGCGGCGTGCGGCTCTGCTATTTAAGCAGCACTCTGACAGCTGATGGACGCCAGAGTGTTAACCTTGTTGGTACGCTTAGAGGCCTCTGTCTGTGACAGCTTCCTTTTTCTCAGCGCTAACCCAAGTCTCCTGTGTTTCCCAGGTCTTTTCTCCTTGTGAAAACCGTTCCACTGATCCCTCGAGCTCTGACGTCTTCAGTGGAAGATCTCCGGTTCAGACTGTTCTGGATCTACCTCTGAATAATCCCTCCAGCTCCCTTGGAGGTACCAAGCCGGGCTGGAGAGCCTTTCAAGTCCATCTGGTTCCATCAGCTGCCCCCGGATTCCTCCTCGGCCGCTGCTGCTCGGGCCCCTCCTCACAGACTTCAATCACCTGCCACCTGTCGCTCAGTCACCTGCCAACTTCTCGGGAGGTTCCTCAGTGAGTCCGTCTCTCCACTCCCCCTGCCCGGTTCCTTTATACGGTGGTAGGTTTATTTAACGTTTTCCCTATCTCGTTCTCCCTATCTCTGTGTCTAACTTTGGCTCTTTGGCTCTCACCGCAGATCGATCAGTCCTGCCTGCGCTGATAGTCCACCTGCTCACCGTGCCGCAGCTCCCAGTGTTTGGTTCCCTCGCTGTTTAATTAAACGTCTGAAAATTGCTCTTCCCTTCTGTGTTGGTTCTGCATGTGGGTCAAGCACCTCAAAACCATGACAGAACAACACTCTGGCCACACTGACCCAGCAGACTCAGTTGGGAGGACGCTCTCCACCCACCAAGAGCAGCTTCAGACGCTAGGTTTAGCCGTGCAGTCCACGCAGGATCAGCTGCAGGGACTTTCTGCTCAGATCAGTCAGCTGTCTGACGCAGTGCTCGCTCTAACGTATGTTCCATCTTCCGCTTCTATTAGTGCTCAGCCCGAGCCCGCGCCTGCGGCCCCGCCTTCGCCTGTCAGTGAAAGCTCCTCTCCGAGCCTAGAGAAGTTTTCTGGGGAGCGTGGGGACTGCGGAGGTTTTTTATTTCAATGTTCGTTGGTTTTTAATCAATCCCCACGAACATATGCCCTAGATAACACTAAGATCTCCTATGTCCTGCGTCTTTTGTCTGGGAGAGCTTTAAGATGGGCTGAGGCACGTTTCCCCGACTGCCGTAATTTTGGCTGCACATTTAATAACTTTGTGCAGGAGTTTAAAATGGTGTTTTCTGCTGAGTCCGATCCTGTGCAGCAGTCCCGTCAGCTGCTGGCTCTTAGGCAGCGCGGTCGGCGCGTCTCTGACTTTTCCATAGAGTTCCGCACCTTAGCAGCGGCTGCTGGTTGGGAACCGCGCGCCTTAAGAACTGTGTTTTTTCATGCCCTCGATGAGTCCCTCAAGGACGAGCTAGCCCGCCTTGAGGAACCCGACTCTCTTAATGAGTTTATCGCATTAGCCATACGGTTAGATAATCGTTTAAGGAGCAGGAGTGGTGTGAGGACGGAAAGACCCACACGCCCGTTGGCTCCTCCTCTCCCCGAGCGCGCTCCTCTCCGGCCCGTTGCGGCTCCCCCCTCTCCTCCGGAGCCTATGCAAATAGGTCGGGTCCGTCTAACACCTGAAGAGAGGCAGCAGCGCATGGATGCCAGGCTATGCCTTTATTGTGCCGCCTCTGATCACTTTATCAGTGCCTGTCCACGTCGGCCAAAAGATCAGGTTTGTCGGCAGTAGTGGGGAGGCCGGCGGACCCACTTAAGTTTTCGCACCCGACATCACCTCGTCTCTGCTTACGAGCGACTGTTCCCACGGCTCGTAAATCTCTAAACCTTTCAGCCCTAGTCGATTCGGGCTGTGACTTCAATCTCTTAGATCACTCCCTAGTTCATTAGCTCGGGATCGAGATGGTGCCCTTGTCCACGCCTCTCCAGGTATCCGCCCTGGATGGAGGCAGCATTTCCAAATAACCCACCGAACCCAACCCTTGGAGGTTGTTATATCGGGAAATCACCGTGAGCGGATCTCGTTTTTCGTTTTCCCAGTAAAACAAGCCTGCTTGTCCTCGGTTATTCTTGGCTACAAGAACATAATCCCCATATAAACTGGGCGGAGCAGCGCGTCGAGTCTTGGTCCCCTGCGTGTCATTCTCGCTGTTTACTCTCTGCGGTTCCCTCCAATCCTTCAGTGGATGGTCCAAATCAGTCTCTGGACACGGTCGGTCTTAGTTTAATCCCGAAACAGTATCACGATTTAGGAATGGTGTTTAACAAGAGCAGGGCAGCATCCTTACCGCCGCACCGCCCATACGATTGCGCAATTAACCTGTTACCCGGAGCACCGCTGCCCACCAGCCGCCTATATAATATCTCCAGAGCTGAACGCCAGGCTCTGGAGAAGTACATCAGTGACTCCCTAGCCTCTGGTTTCATCCCTCCTTCTTCCTCTCCACTTGGAGCTGGCTTCTTCTTTGTGGGGAAGAAGGATGGAACCCTCCGTCCGTGTATAGACTATCGTGGTCTTAATCAGATTACTGTAAAGAACAAGTATCCACTACCCCTTCTCTCTTCTGCGCTAGAGCCGGTCCAAGACGCCAAGATTTTTACCAAACTAGACTTGCGCAATGCGTACCATCTAGTTCGGATCCGCCAGGGGGATGAGTGGAAGACGGCTTTTAAGACCCCTCTGGGTCATTTTGAGTATTTGGTAATGCCCTTTGGGCTTTGCAATGCCCCATCCGTCTTTCAGGCTTTGGTTAATGACGTCCTCCGGGACTACCTGAATGTTTTTGTCTTCGTTTACATCGATGACATTCTAATCTATTCCCGAAACCTCACTGAGCACATCCGTCATGTACGACTCGTCCTTCAACGCCTGCTCGAAAATCGTCTGTTCGTTAAGGCTGAGAAGTGTGAGTTTCACCAGTCCTCTGTAACCTTCCTCGGTCTCATTTTAGAGGGGGGACAAGTCAGATCTGACCCTGTTAAGATTAAGGCGGTCCTTGACTGGCCCATACCTGAGACTCGGAAGCAGCTCCAGCGTTTTCTTGGCTTCGCAAACTTCTATCGCCGTTTCATAAGGGGCTTCAGTCAAATAGCCGCCCCCCTACATGCCCTCACCTCACCGAGGGACCCGTTCATTTGGAACCCTGATGCTAACTCTGCATTCGAGAAACTAAAGTAGAGGTTCTCCCAAGCACCTATCCTCGTGCACCCCGACCCTCTTAAACAATTCACTCTCGAGATAGATGCCTCTGACACAGGGGTAGGTGCTGTTCTTTCTCAACAGTCCGACACTGACCGTAAGCTCCACCCCTGTGCTTTTTTCTCTCGTCGTCTGTCCTCCTCAGAAAGAAATTATGATGTGGGCGATAGGGAGTTATTAGCCATTAAACTGGCCCTGGAGGAGTGGCGCCACTGGCTTGAGGGGTCTGAGCAGCCCATCATTGTCTGGACGGATCATAAGAACCTGGCCTACCTCCAGTCAGCTAAACGACTCAATCCTCGGCAAGCACCCTGGTCACTGTTCTTCTCCCGTTTCAACCTGTCGATTTCCTACCGCCCTGGCTCCAAGAACCTTAAGCCTGATGCTCTTTCTCGCCTCCATGCCCCACAAGACACAGATCCTGAACCAGGCCCCATCCTTCCATCCTCCTGCACCTTTGGTGCTCTCCAATGGGAGATAGAGGATCTAATCTCCCGGGCTCTAGAGGACGATCCGGATCCAGGAACTGGACCCCCCAACCGTCTCTTTGTCCCCAAGACTGCCCGCTCCCATGTTTTAGACTGGGGCCATTCAAACAAGCTCTCGGCTCACCCTGGCTTCCATCGAACTCTCAATTACATCTCCCGCCGCTTCTGGTGGCCATCCATGGCTAAGGAGGTCCGGGAGTATGTACTTGCCTGTCCAATCTGCGCCCAAAACAAATCGTCCTACCGGCCCACTCCTGGTTTACTTCAACCACTTCCTGTCCCAAGTCGCCCTTGGTCTCACGTCGCCCTAGATTTTGTGACTGGTTTGCCTCCCTCACAGGGAATGACGACAATCCTAACAATCATTGACCGATTCTCCAAGGCCTGTCACCTCGTTGCCCTCCGTAGACTCCACACGGCCTTTCAAACTGCTCAGCTCATGATTAAGCATGTTTTCCGCTTGCATGGCCTCCCCCGGGACATTTTATCTGACAGGGGGCCTCAATTCACATCACGGGTCTGGAAAGAGTTTGCCTCTGCCCTAGGTGCCAGGTATACTCTTTCTTCAGGTTATCATCCCCAAACTAATGGTCAGACTGAGCGGCTAAATCAGGAACTCGAGGCAACCCTCCGTTGTCTCACTTCCTCCAATCCGTCAGACTGGAGTAAATTCCTTCCTTGGGTAGAGTATGCCCATAACAGCCACACATCCACCGCCACTGGCTACTCTCCCTTTGAGGTCTCCTTAGGCTACCAGCCCCCCCTTCTTCCTTCAGATGAGAGACTAATCTCTGTCCCATCGGTTGACAGCCATGTTCGTTGCTGCTGACAGTTCTGGGCTGAGACCGTCCAGGCTCTTCACAGAACTGCCGAACAGAACCGCAGATTCGCTGACCGGAGAAGAATACCAGCACCTCCCTATCGTGCCGGCCAGCGAGTCTGGCTGTTCACCCGAGACTTACCCTCCAGATCGACCCCCCGCAAACTGGCACCCCGCTTCTCCGGACCTTTTACTATCGAATCCATTGTTAGTCCCACAGCTGTCCGTCTTCGCCTCCCCACACACTCCCGAGTGCACCCAACGTTTCATGTGTCCCAAATTAAGCCTGTGCTCACCAGCACGTTGTGCCCTCCGGCCGTTCCCCCTCCGCCCACCTAGGATCTTCAGGGCCGCAGGATCCGGCAGATAGTGGCCTCCTGTCCTCGGGGTAGAGGCTGCCAGTACCTCGTCGACTGGGAGGACGGCAACCCCCAGGACCGATCGTGGGTGCCCGGCTCTGCCATCACAGATCAGTCCCTGATCGACGACTTCCTTGCCTCTCGCCCCTCCACGTCTTCCTCTGGGTCGCCGGGTGGCGACCGTTGAGGGGGGGTAGGTGTCAGGGCTCTGCCTTTCTCTCCCTTCTCTGCAGGTGGCTGGAGCTGACAGGTGGGCGTGGTACACACCTGTGGCTTGTTCAGCGGCGTGCGGCTCTGCTATTTAAGCAGCACTCTGACAGCTGATGGACGCCAGAGTGTTAACCTTGTTGGTACGCTTAGAGGCCTCTGTCTGTGACAGCTTCCTTTTTCTCAGCGCTATCCCAAGTCTCCTGTGTTTCCCAGGTCTTTTCTCCTTGTGAAAACCGTTCCAGTGATCCCTAGAGCTCTGACGTCTTCAGTGGAAGATCTCCGGTTCAGACTGTTCTGGATCTACCTCTGAATAATCCCTCCAGCTCCCTTGGAGGTACCAAGCCGGGCTGGAGAGCCTTTCAAGTCCATCTGGTTCCATCAGCTGCCCCCGGATTCCTCCTCGGCCGCTGCTGCTCGGGCCCCTCCTCACAGACTTCAATCACCTGCCATCTGTCGCTCAGTCACCTGCCAACTTCTCGGGAGGTTCCTCAGTGAGTCCGTCTCTCCACTCCCCCCTGCCCGGTTCCTTTATCCGGCGGTAGGTTTATTTAACGTTTTCCCTATCTCGTTCTCCCTATCTCTGTGTCTAACTTTGGCTCTCACCGCAGATCGATCAGTCCTGCCTGCGCTGATAGTCCACCTGCTCACCGTGCCGCAGCTCCCAGTGTTTGGTTCCCTCGCTGTTTAATTAAACGTCTGAAATTGCTCTTGCCTTCTGTGTTTGTTCTGCATGTGGGTCAAGCACCTCAAAACCATGACAGAGATGAACATCAGCAGGAAGCTCTGTCATCATTTATTGAGGAAGCAGAGAGAATGAAAATTGGTAGAACTTCCCGCCAAGACCTCTGGGGTAAAGCTAAAAAGAATTCAATGACAATTTTTGAAGCATTAACGACTACATTTAACCGGAGCGCCTTTCTTTATAGATGTTTGAGATCGGCCTCTTTTTCAATGTAGTCCTGTTTCTCTGACTGTGACTAACTGGATGTGCTCTCTTCATCCTCTGACATGGGAGCTGGCTCAGAGCTCATCTGCCTGGCTGTGTTTCCTGGACTGGGCCGCCTTCTACAGTTGCTTTTTGTATCTCTGCTTCTGTCTCCTTGAACCCCAGTCGGCCTCGGCAGATGGCCGCTCACACTGAGCCTGGTTCTGCTTGAGGTCTCTTCCTTTTTCTTCTCCACTGTCTCTTCAAGCATGCTTAGTGTGAGGGATTGCATTCGAGTCAATGAGTCAATGCAATCAACTGGTTTTCCTTAGATGGAAAATTTTGAATCAATTTGACTGGATGATCTGATGAACTGTAAAGTGCCTTGAGATGACGTGTTGTGAATTGGCGCTATACGTATAAATAAACTGAATTGAAAATTGAATTGACGCTCGCCTTAACAGTTGAGATCACACGCTCCATGGGATCCTATGAGGTATCTGCGTGTTAAAGAATATAATTTTCGTATTTAAAAATCATAACCCATTCCAGGAGCCTGAATGAAAATTCAAAAGTAATGGCAGAGGCAGAGATGAGTTCTTATTTGTGTTAGCCCTACACTACACCTGTGGTTAACCTAGAGTTTTAACTGCAGACATAGGAGGAAGATCAGCTGCCTTAAGCCGGGCATACACTGAATGATTTTTTTGCCCTTTTCAGGCCGATTCTCCAGTCGTGCAAGAAATTTTGCGACTTTCAGCCTAATTGTGTGTCATGTAGTGTACAGGGGGTAACGAGGGGTGAGGACCTCTCAGGACCACCTCCCAATCAGGAATCATAAGGTCGAGAGAAAATCAAACCTGTTTGAAATTTAATTGGCCATAACAAGGTGGTCATGGACAAATCGCTCAGTGGGCAAATGAGGATTCTTCTTCATCCTCTCAGATGAAAACACAGAAGCATGGCGGGGGTCCGAGTGAAATGAAGTTCCTTCTGTCAAATTGACAGTCCATAGTAGCCACATTTGCTCAGACATGTCTTTGTCCAAATACGTTGCCGCCTCTTCTTTTTTTAGCTTTCAGCACAAAATTGCACAAATTGCAAAGGCAACGCGTTTCCCTCTAGTGAGCTTCATATTCCTCTTCTGCTTGTTTGGCTTCTGGAAAGATGAGTCCGAGTAGTGCCATCTCATTGCATAGCTGAGTCCCACGTGGTTTTTAGACATAGAGCGTCGGGGGGCACAGTGTGAGAACATACATTGTGAGCTCAGAGCTGTAGCTGCGTGCAACAACTGAAAAAATTTTGCAGTGTATGCCTGGCTTTAATGAAAAATGGAGGCAAAAACACACAAAAAAACAAAAAAACAGCAAACATAAGGGAAAACTCATGTGTGGAGCCAGAGATGAGGAAGCAACTAACAACAACAAGGAACCAGCACTTAAGAACTGCACAGGGAGAGTATATATGGTAGACAGAACAAAGACCGGGTAATCAGATACTACGGAGCATGTGTGGATGGAAGAGGCTAGAAGGGAGCTCAGGAAAAGGAGACAGGCACAAGGGAACAGAGAGGCAACAGAGAGTAACAAAGTAACAACACAAAATAGAAAATAATCCAAAGATCAATAAAACAGAATTACTCAGAGAGTGAAAACTGAAAACTAGAAAGTACCAAAAGACAAGAACCATAACAGGCAGACGCTCTGTATTACGTGTGTGGGACCAGTTTTCTTTATCCATAAAAGAAAAAGACATAGAAGTACTGTTTTTACTTAAGCTCTCTGATATTCACTTGTTTTCTGAGAGTGAAGGGCATCGCCTTATTACACATAATAGGGCGACAGTGGCGTTGGATGTAGGAGTTTGCCCTGAAATCGAAGGGTTGACGGTTCAAGCCCCGACTCCGACTTTCAGTGTTGTTGTGTCCTTGGGCAAGAGACTTCACCTGCATTGTCTACTGATGGTGGTCAGAGGGCCCGGTGGCGCCAGTGTACGGCAGCCTCGCTTCTGTCAGTGAGCCCCAGGGCAGCTGTGGCTACAATGTGGCTTGCCACTATCAGTGTGTGTGTGAATGGGTGAATGAATGTAGTGTAAAGCGCCTTGGTCAAGTCTCCTAACTTGAATAAAGGTGCTATATAAGTACATGCCATTTACCATTTACACCCCGATGTGAGGGTCCACTGGACCCAAAGCTGTTAAAAGTGTGCACCATCATTCTGCCCTTATTTCCCTGCTTGTTGTGTTTGTGTTGTCGTTCTGTACCTGCAATTTGTTGACAGAGTTTAAACACTGATGCAAACTGAAGCACTGACATCTCATTGCTCTTACATCTCAGAATTCTGTCTGACAGGAACCATGAGATACATTTTCATTTTGTTGCTTATCAGATCAAGATGACAACAAGAATCTGTCCAGGAAAGATCTTACAAATTAGTTTTGAAGATAACGATTTTATATAAGGGGGTTTCAGAATGTAGGGAGAGGGAGTAAAAAGAAAAAAAAAACATGCTTGTTGTTTATATTGATTTATTAGTTTCTTTTTAGTATTAGTGGTTTAATGTCTTGATTTTTAGGCTCTAACATAAATTAGGTCCAACACATCTACAAACACTGCTAAAAATAACCTAAATTAGCTGATCCGTCACACAAATTCATCTAGAAACACAAAAAAATAAACATAAATAAGCACACGGAGTAGTCCATATATAAAATATAAAATTGTCTTAGCCAAGATTGATTTCTCTGCGATCTTGGTTGGAGATTCTGGAGGCAGAGGTAAGGTTTCATAGCCTTGTGAGACCATCCTGATCTCGCGAGCTTTCAAGGTTTCACTCGCAGATCAGTCTGGAGATTCTCCGTTAAAGACAATTAGGCGCCGTTTACCGGCGCCGTTTACCAAACGAACGTCCAATCAGCATTGGCTTTGAGGCGGGTTGAGGTGTGACGCAACGAGAAGCGCGACAGTTCAGTCTAAAGAACATGGCGGCTTCAGCCGATGAAACTAGCGTTAGTGTGGCTATCGAGCAAGTTTTATCGGAATTACAGAGTATTTCTTCACTGAAAGAAGAGCAAAACACTGCTCTGGAGGCTTTTCTCAGAGGAAAAGATGTTTTTGCTCTACTCCCGACTGGTTTCGGCAAGAGTAGCCTGGCTTGTGGTTGTGTTTTCGTCGTTGCTCTGTTAGTACGTCATATGCTTCATTGATCTGATTGGTTTATTTGGCCCGTCTATCACCAACATAGGCCAATCAGCTAACCAGTATTTTCGCCCCGTCCCAAAATTACTTCAACCGAAGGTTTCCTGATGGATATGCGGAGCAAATCCATCTGGCGGAGTCAGGTTAAAGGTTTCAAGCCATACCTCCAACCGTAAGCCAGTCAATGGAAACAACAAAATAGCATAATGTCTGCCTCTTATGCTCTAAACAAGGAGTCTTTCATTTCAGTCGTCGAATTCTGGTTCCCTGCACATTTTAGATTTCTGTTCCCACACACCTGAGTGAAATAATCAAATCATTAGCAGGATCCAGGAGAACTCAGGTAATTTAACCCTAACCCTGATTTTTTCACCTATATGTACAGGTGCTGGTCATAAAATTAGAATATCATGAAAAAGTAGATTGATTTCAGTAATTCCATTTAAAAAGTGAAACTTGTATATTATATTCATACATTACATACAAACTCATATATTTCAGATGTTTATTTTGTTTAATTTTGATGATTACAAATGACAACAAATGAAAATCTCAAATTCATCATATCAGAAAATTAGAATATTACTGAAGACCAATAAAAACAAAGGATTTATAGAAATGTTGGCCAACTGAAAAGTATGAACATGAAAAGTATGAGCATGTACAGCACTCAGTATTTAGTTGGGCCTCCTTTGGCCTGTATTACTGCAGCAATGCAGCGTGGCATGGAGTTGATCAGTCTGTGGCACTGCTCAGGTGTTATGATAGCCCAGGTTGCTCTAATAGTGGCTTTTAGCTCTTCTGAATTGTTGGGTCTGGTGTATTGCATCTTCTTCTTCACAATACCCCATAGATTTTCTATGGGGTTAAGGTCAGGAGAGTTTGCTGGCCAATTAAGAACAGGGATACCATGGTCCTTCAACCAGGTACTGGTAGCTTTGGCACTGTGTGCAGGTGCCAAGTCCTGTTGGAAAATGAAATCTGCATCTCCAAAAAGTTGGTCAGCTGCAGGAAGCATGAAGTGCTCTAAAACTTCCTGGTATGTGGCTGCGTTGACCCTGGACCTCAGAAAACACAATGGACCAACACCAGCAGATGACATGGCACCCCAAACCATCACTGACTGTGGAAACTTTACACTGGACTTCAAGCAACGTGGATGAAGTGCCTCTCTTCTTTTCCTCCAGACTCTGGGACCTTGATTTCCAAAGGAAATGCAAAATTTACTTTCATCAGAGAACATGACTTTGGACCACTCACCAGCAGTCCAGTCCTGTTTCTCTTTAGCCCAGGCAAGACGCTTCTGACGCTGTCTGTGGTTCAAGAGTGGCTTGACACAAGGAATGCGACAGCAGAAACCCATGTCTTTCATACGTCTGTGTGTGGTGGTTCTTGAAGCACTCACTCCAGCTGCAGTCCACTCTTTGTGAATCTCCCCCACATTTTTGAATGGGTTTTGTTTCACAATCCTCTCCAGGGTGCGGTTATCTCTCTTGCTTGTACACTTTTTTCGACCACATCTTTTCCTTCCCTTCGCCTCTCTATTAATGTGCTTGGACACTGAGCTCTGTGAACAGCCAGCCTCTTTAGCGATGACCTTTTGTGTCTTGCCCTCCTTGTGCAAGGTGTCGATGGTCGTCTTTTGGACAACTGTCAAGTCAGCAGTCTTCCCCATGATTGTGTAGCCTATAGAACTAGACTGAAAGACCATTTAAAGGCTTTTGCAGGTGGTTTGAGTTAATTAGCTGATTAGAGTGTGGCACCAGGGGCCATCAATTTTGAACCTTTTCACAATATTCTAATTTTCTGATATGATGAATTTGAGATTTTCATTTGTTGTCATTTGTAATCATCAAAATTAAACAAAATAAACATCTGAAATATATGAGTTTGTATGTAATGTATGAATATAATATACAAGTTTCACTTTTTAAATGGAATTACTGAAATCAATCTACTTTTTCATGATATTCTAATTTTATGACCAGCACCTGTATACTAGGGGTGGGCTGTGAGGGCTTTCAAGGCTTTCACTGCTGGCCTAAAAGCAATCAGAAACACTAACCTGCATCACAACCTAAACTTGAATTTTCTTGTTTCTAACTTTATTAATTCATTCTAAACAATCCGTTCACTGTTGTGTGGGGAAGTGGTGGCCTAGTAGTTATGGCATAGAGCTTGGAATCCTGAGGTTCTGAGTTCAAGCCCCACTCCCACAGATTGCCACTCTCTGAGCAAGACCCTTAACCCCCAGGTGAAGCACAATGGAAGCCCACTGCTCCCAAAGGGGATGGGTTAAATGCAGAAGTAAGTTTCTCCAATATGAGTTCAATTATCTTAACTGATAACTGTTCATGGTATGCTAGATAGCAGCAAAAGTCTGAAATTCCTGCTCTGACCTTTTAAATATGTTTCATGCTCTGACTTGGAGATATTAACCATTGATCTGGCAAAATCTGAGGTGAAAAACCAGTAGGCATAATAAAACAGAGGGGTTATTAGTTTCCCTGATAAGCTTTTTATTTTGTATAGAAACTGCAATACAGCAGGACCTGTTTAAAGAGCAACTTTACAGGGCTGGATTGCTGCTTCTGGGTCTTGCTGAACTATCCCCCCCCGTTACATCAATCCACAGTCTTTGTACTGAGGTGGGTGTGTGTTGGTTTATTACTGCCGTTGTATGTGTGTCCAGCAATTGCAGGTACAACAGACCTGAGGGGAGAGTGAGCAAGTGCACTTGGGTTTTTTTTTTCCAAGCTCCACCCGATTAAAGGGAATGAAAAATCCATGAGCCCTCATTAGAGAGGTGTACAGGTGGCTAATGAGCTGATATTTTAAACTTCTTACAAGTTGGACTTCTCCCTCTCCTGCTTTTCACCCTTTTCTTCTGTCTGTCTTTGGCTGCCCTCCAGGACAAGGCTCCTGTGTTGTGCCAGAACTGCAGTGCATCAGCAAACTATGTGCCAGGAACATGCACAACTACACACGAGTTCCAGATTGCAAATCCCAGAGGCCCGTTTTTTCCAGCAGAAGGACTCATTTAGGATGGATGAAGACAGAGTTGTGTAATATGGTTTCATAAATGGTGAGGGAGTCAAACTAAATCTTTAAGCTTTAATGTTAATATGACGCCGTGGTGAAAGTTTACAGATTCGTGGCTCAAAAAGCACACAGGATGTGCAGAAAGAAATGAATTACTTTTAGAGAGTATAAAACACCCTTAGAAGAAAAACATCATGTCTCCAATCTCTGCAGGCTCATAGCCTCAGGATGCTGCGGACATGTCCACTCATTAAAACTCAGCCCTACTATAACCACCGAGTGATTAAAAAAAATCTTCTCCTTTATCCTAGTCAATGCTCCATTGACACGTCATCTCCAGACTCTCTCCATCATTCAAGCCATTCAAACCGCTCCACTGTGGATGCCATCTCCTCAGCTCTTCACCTGAGCCTGACACATCCGGAGGAGAAATCCCACATGCAGATGATGTTCCTGGACTTCAATTCAGCTTTCAGCACCATGATCCCACAGAATCTTCCCCAGGTTCACCACCAATCGCATCTGGAAGTTGCAGACGACACCACTGTGGGCCTCATCAGAGATGACAATGACCAGACTACAGAAAGGAGGTGGAGCAGCTTGTGGGCTGGTGTAGAGATAACAGCCTGATCCGAAACGTGGGGAAGACGAAGGAGATCATCGTCAACTTCAGGAAGCTCAGCTGTAGAGGTGGTCAGCAGCACCAAATTCCTGGGGGTGCACATCACAGACACCCTCACCTGGAGTGTAAACACCACCTCACTGGTCAAAAGGGCACAAAAGTGCTTGTACTTCCTGTGTAGGATGAGGAAAGCCCACCTGCCCCTACCTATCTGTCCTATTTACAGAAGCACCATAGAGAGCGTTTTGACCAGCTGTCTCACTGTGTGGTGTGGAGGCTGCAGCGCCGCAGACTGGAAGAAAGCGAAGAGTGGTGAGAACAGCAGAGAGGATCATCGGGGCTCCTCTTCCCTCCATTAAAGATATTTAATCTCAGCGCTGCATGTCCCCAGACCATAACATTATCAACGACCCCTCACACCCCCACCATGGACTGTTCTCCCAGCTGCCCTCTGGGAAGAGGCTTTGCAGCATTCGCTGTAGGATCAGCAGGTTCTGCAACAGCTTTTTGCCTGCTGCCATTAGACTGTTGAACTTTTGAGACTCCAATCAAGACTATTTGTAGAACCAAAATGGCTGTTTTTTTTTTCATAATCCCTACTACTGGTTTTTATTGCTGATTTTTTATTACTACTACTGATTTCGATTACTGACTTTTTTCATAATCCCTTCTACTGCATTTTGCACCATATTTATTTATTTGCACTGCACTGAACCTTTCCATATCAATGCCTTTTGCACCATGACTTTAAACTGGTTTTCCTTTTTTTTCTAAACTGTTTACATTCTGATCACTGCTGCATTTTATAAATGGTAATGTTCATGTCTCTGTTTTTAGCGGCTCATTCACTGTAAAAAGCTGTATGCATTGAAATGTTATTTTGTATACACTCGCCAGCTGCACCTGCAGACCATAACCACTTTGGTTCCAATATAGGAAATTTTACTTTAGGAATCTCAGTAAGAGTCACTGTAGTAGGAAATGACTCCCTGCATTGGGCCATACATATACGGCCAGGGCTGAGCTTGGCTCATAATTCATCGTGGTCATTGGCACTACGACTTTACGACTGGCAGAGACCCTAGGGCAACATGACTGGAGTGTAGAGTGAGAAAATGGCTGCCAATCACCAGAAATGAGTCTCCCTCTGATTGGGAGAGACCTGAGAGGAGAAGCGTGGAGAGCAGAGAGGAGGAGCTGGGAAGGAGGCCCAGCTAGAACCAGGCCTGACAGAAATTAGCTCCATGTTTGGTCTCATGGTGTCTAAACGCTCCACAAACACTGACAGACAAACAGTGAAGGTGTGCAATCTGTCCCATAACGTATAACCCATTCAGAAATTAATTTTCAGATGTGATCATCTTGATGAGTTAGATATGAAACACTCGATGGCTTTGATGCAGGTTACAGGTTAAACAGCCCTTTATGAGACAAAAAATACAAATAAATAATTGTTTAAAATGTAAAAAATAAAACATAATTCATATTATAAAACTAGGGAAAAGTAAGAATATGTTCCTTGGGACATTAAGTTTTGAGAAATTCAGTTCACGCTAAGAACTCCGCACTTCAATTCAGTTTATTTAGACTGCGCCATTTCACAACACGTGTCATCTCAAGGCACATTACAGATACAATTCAACCAGATCATACATTTGATTGTATCAACTTGACTCAAAGGCAATCCAAGTATGCTTGTAGCGACAGAGGAGAGGAAAAACTCCCTTTTAACAGGAAAAAAAAAAAACTTCAGCAGAACCAGTCTCAGTGTGAGCGGCCATCTGCCGAGGCCAACTGGGTTTAAAGGAGACAGAAGCAGATATACAGAAATAAGCAGAGATACAAATGTTTCAAATTACTTTGGCTTCAAATCAGAAAAAAAAAATATTCTTTTAAGATAAACATTTATTTATGCAGTTCATGTGTGCTTAGTATTGCCATTTCAGAATTTATGCTAAGGATGATGAAATGTTTAACTTTAGTGTTAAAGGCTAAAGCAGATGCTAACTTTACAGAGATCCTATACAGCCCTGGGGACATGAAAAACAGTCTGCATCATTGTACGGTCCCTACATTGTCACCCAACACCTTATGAGGCCTGGTTGAGTATCTGAGACATGGACATCCAGCAAATGTGGTATTTACTACGATTATATTCCCGGATACAAATTCTTTGCGTCTTTTCTCTTTCGCTTTTTTGTCACACACTAAGCAGCGCATTAGCTTAGCATCATTATCATAAATAAGCCAGTCACTTGCGAAACACAGTCTTCCAGAAAGCGCAGTTTTTCAATAAATGTTCTCTTCGTCCTGGGGCCTGTAGATCCTTGCTCCCTCTCTTCCCCATCGGCATGTTGTCTTTTAGAAGACTTGGTTGCTCCAACTATATGCCACAGTTTGTCTAGAGGCGAAGTTGTGTTAAATAATGGGATGTTGGGGGGTGTGCTCTCTGTGCGCATGTCTGTCTATAGGCAGAAGGAACAAAGCTGCTGAGTTTGAATTCAGCGGCTACGTCCTCTGAAGGCCAGATTGTCAGCTGATTATGTCATAGCGCGGCACCGTGGCCTGTTCGGATTGGAAGACTCCTCGTTATGCGGCTGACAAATTATTTCTGCCCGTTTTAAAGGATGGGTCCGATGTATCCTACATAGCCTAGGGTATCCCATGATTCATTGCAAGTCTAAGGAAGACGGGAGCTCAGAAGAAAAAGGTAAATGGCACTGAACAGTGGTGAATATTGCAAATGCAGTTAATAAAATACAAGCATGTGAATAGTTCCATCTGAAATAAATGAAAATAGTAGTTTTAAATGGTTTTTGAGTCAGAAATGTGGCGCATAATGTTTGGTTTATTAAAAGGTTTTTATCTGTCTCTGTGCAAATGGGTTTAGCTGACATTTAAGCTGACAATCGCAACAACGGTACTGCTGCTGAAGTTCATCGAAAATGTTATTAGCACCCAGAACAGTAGTGAGAAGATCGGTATCCACTCTTTGCCTGCTTTGTATGTCAACTGTCACAATTGTTAAGCGACAGAGCTTAGCTGGAGAAGGCTGGACCTGTTTGAATCTACAGCCAAAACCCTTACGGCTTCCTTATTTTTACGGACCTTGAAGGATCCAGTTCAATTAGACCGGGTTATTGGAGGAAGAAGCCTCTGAAATCGAACACAGCCAAACTCTATGCTCTCATTTATACTATTTGCGGCTGAGAAGGGCGGCTGGTTCAGCACAAACAGCAAGCTGACAAAACGGCACTACTGAAGAAAATAGAAAACTCTATCAAAGCCTCCACATGCAGTTCAAGAGTGACAGCAATTTATTTCCTGGAGTATTTCCACAATCTGTTGATAGTGGTGATACTTATGAGCTAAATCAAAAGTTCTCTGCATGTTTACATTTGCAAAGCCTCACCAGCAGGTGCTGCTTTTCGCCCGACATGTTTTCCATGCTGGTCACACATATTCCTAGATTATTAGCCAATCAAAATTTCCCCACTTTCTTTGATGGGCCCTTGGCTGGTCCCCTACAATTCCTTTTAAAACATAAATATTTGTACTTAAATATTTTTTTCTGTCATGATTTGTGGACATTAAGATTTAAAAAGAAGCATCATCTCCTGGCCAGACCCCGTAATTCAGTTAAAGGGTGGAGTCAGAGTAAAAAAAAAAAAGCAAGAGGGGGTCACTCCAGTGGCTGGAAGTTGGAGGGGATTTCACTGGGAGTTGGAGGAAGTTGGCTGCCATTCCGCTGGCTGCTACTGTCGAGAAATTCTGTCCACAAGAAGTCTGCATGGAGGGATGTGGAAGCTCAAAATAACGTCATTTGAGTTATGGAGTTTCTTTTAAAGAAAGAATATATTCATCCCTCTAAATTAAATCCAACATCTTAGAACCAAAAATAAGTCTGATCAGGTAAGGGTCATAGCACCTTTAGCTGAGTGAGCTCTCGAGTTCAATGAAAGCTCAGACTGCTGTGAAGTGTACATTTGGGTCACATGACTCATTTTGGGACGGATCCGGCCCTCTAAAGATACATTGATAAATTTTTGACAATAGCAGCCCACACTGAGCATCGATATGCACTATCTTACATTGACCTGTAAACATTTGATTGTATCTTGAATTATGTTAATACCTGGGTATGTAAAAATACTATGGAACAGTCTCAATTTAACTCATCTAGTTTCAATTAACTTCCATCAGTCTGGGCTGACTTTAAAAAAAAAATAAAATACCAATAATTTAGCTGAAAGTGAAAAAAAAGACAAAATAATAAACACAAAAAGGGTTTTTATCTATTTCAGCATTTATGTTTTATAGCTAAATGATGATAGAATTGTAGAGAAGATTAACCAACATGTCATCATATGTACAGAAATAATACATCCTGGAAGACTGACTGGGTTCAATAACAGGAGATATGAAACAAAAGGAGCGGAGGAATCTTTAGACTGGTTTCTCTTCTTCCTCACACTCAACAGTCACAGTGTTTTGTGTTTAAAATCCAAACAGCGACACAGCATTGATCTACATAACATGTGTTGAATCACACGGTGCAGTTTTGTGTTGCAGTTTAAAATAAGCACATACTCATAACATTGTGCTATGTTATATTTATGGAATCCCCCATATAATCAGGGTCTGTGTCATTCATTCTAATGTTGATAGTCACCTGTTTGTTTTTACTGGCAACCATGACTCACTGGCCACTAATGGAGCCCAACAGAAACACATACTTAAAGATTTAGTTCCAGCTTTCTCCGTCTCTGATGTAGCTTTGCTCATTTAAAATGCATCATAAAAAAGGTGATTTTACTCTCCTTACCAATAAAAGTACATTTTTATATATATTTTTTTTTGCCTTCCCAACCTTCATCCTGTCACAGCACATGACTGCTTACGCTGATCTTTGGTCTACTGGTTTCCTTTTGTTAGAAGAGAGTCAACCCTCGCCACTGTCACCACAGGCCAGCTCAGGATGAGGGATTGCTACAAGGTCAGTGACTCAATAACATCCGTTAGGTGTAGAGACATTATAGCCGTTTCTCAATATGTGTACTTGTTCAATCTGATGTGCTTGTGAAACGTCATCAGCCTCAGGCCTAGTTCTGTTCCAATTCACAAGAACAGCAGACCAAGAAGAGACAAAGTCCCCGGATGTTGCTTTAGCCCCTCCCTCTTTACCCAGCATGCATCAGAGCAGACTTGTCCGTTCTTGAGATTAACAGCTGTCCCAGCATGCACTGCGGCAGCAGCACCTTCCAATGGAGTGTTCACAGAGCTCAGAATATTAAATCAAGTTATTTTCTGTTGCTGCTGTTTAATAAAATATGTTTTAATACCATTTGAGGTGAAAACATACTTTTAAGCGTCACTATATGGCCCATTTACCGATTTGATGCGTAATTTTGAAAACAACTTCCGAATTTTAGAGGACCACGGCAACCAGCAGACCTCTCAGGGTTGCGGCCACCAGGGCTAATCGCAGCCCGTCTGCAGCAGCCCTCTCTCTGCATTTAGAGGACTGCTGGCTCTGAAGGCGAGATTTTTGTTTTATTTTGCAAAATGTTCATTTGATTTGTGTTTATCATGCTGTGTTCATTATTATTCCTACAATACATTAAAAAAGTAAGAATTTTTTATTATCTAAACTAGAGACTAGGTGAGATGCAGCTCCAGCTGAGCGTGTGGTGATGTCATCAGTACGCTTCTGTTCCAAATGACCCATATTTAGCTGCATGCTCACGTTCTCACCAAGTGCAGATTTTCCTGGGTTATTCTCAAGAACATACTTGGCGAGGACACGAGTCCGTGCTCGCATTCTAATAAACTGAGAAACGGACAATGTTTTTACCACATGATTGTATGATTGACAATTGAATTATTAAAGAATTCAAATGTATTAAAACTACACATGAATAAGATTGATTTAACTGAACGCATTAGGTGTATTTTATTAGGTATGATGGGTGCAAATGACTTAGACAACATTTATTGTAATTTTGTACACTCAGAGTGTATACAAAATGAATTTTTGTTTCGTAAAGTTCTCATGACATTTCCCTTCTCTTAAAGTGAAGCAGTGATCAAATCAGGGGCAGATTTACCATTAGGCAATACTAGGCAGTTGCCCTGGGCTCCAAGTTCCTGGGGGCCCCATAGAACTCTGTTTACATGTATGGTTAATACAACTATCATTTATTTGTGCATAAAAATTATGTTTTTGATAGAAATCCATTTGTTAAAATACCATCAGACCGCTTATAATATTGTGTCTCAGACACACACCCCCCAGCGTCCACCATATTGGATCAGTACATTTGCTGCACATGTTCAAAAAGGTCCAGACAGACAGCAGCAAACCATTTGAAAAAAAAAAAAAAGGTATGAAGAGCAGTGTTGCCAATTTAGCACTTTCTCGCTATATTTAGCGACTTTTCAGACCCTTATAGTACCTTTATTTCAGAAAAGAGCGTAGTACCAGATCTAGATACTTTTTTCTGCTAGTGGACTTTGGCAACAACAAATAAAAGCACCAAACTCTGCTCTCCAGAGCAAGTAGATTCTGTTGTCATGATTCATGCAGCTATTATTTCATTCTAATTAAAAATAGAGAATAGATAAACAGATCAAGGCTTGTCTACAGTGAAAAGAAGGACTGGGTTATTTACTTTTGCCGCAGCCTTTTTGAAAACACAGGAAGGAGCAATCAGCTAAGTGAGCTTAGTGCTTGCAAAAAATCTTTCATTCCTTTTGAGACAGCATGAAAAGTCAGCTGAGTACAAAACATAGAGAGGAAAAGAAAAGGGACAAGAGAGGGATAAAACATAGAACAAATAATGGATGTCTATACTATCAAAATGTCTGTATCTGTATATTGGGTCTTTTTTATGTGTTGTCTTCTCAGTTAAGAGGACCCCCTGCCTGTCTTTGCCGAGGGCCCCAAATTTCCTAAATCCGCCCGATTTCTAGGTTAAAATAATTTCTGTAATATACATCTGTGCCAAACATATTAAAATAATCTTAAATGATAATAATTAAAATTGAAGGAGAATCGTATTTATTCTGAAAGTATTTTGATATTTTCCTTTTTCAATTTTAATTTTTTTTTCTTTATTATTTTATTTTAACCTGATTATTTCTAATTTTTTTCCCTGTCTGTTTTACTGGTGCACCTCATTCAGTAATAAAATCAAACGTTTGCATTTTAAAATTCAGGCTCTAAAAGCCGAAAATGATATTGTAAGCAGGTGCACTCAGATGCTAGTCAGAGTGCAGCCTCACGCTTCCTTATTTCAGTCACGTGGCGGCTCAGACGGTCACGCGGGAATGAGCTTCAGCGCGTGTCCTTTCTCCGTGGCTCTACGAAGATTGCGCAGACCAACGGCCCAACCCCTTCCGTGAATCTAAGGAAACTCCGTAAGTGTGGTTGGTGAATAAGCTGAGCTGTAGTTCTCTAACGTCAAAAGCCTTGCGCAGGATTTTTTGGTACCGAGCGGAAAGGAGATGCACACGGCACTCGAGTGAGGTAAAGCGTTTGTTTTCATTCACTCCCCCAACATGGACTCTAGTAGCTGGGATCACGGAGCGGCTTTAGAGGCACTTAGAGTCAACCGAGGGCAGTAAATGACCCGCTGTTCCCCGCGGAAACGCCGTCTAGTTTCCACACGGTCCTCTGCTAGCTAGCATTAGCCGGTTGGGCTGTGGTTGGTGAAGGTTAGCGTTAGCACGAGGCGAGCCATGAGGTTTGCTGATTTTACCGGCTCTTAGTGACTGAAGCTGCCGTAGAAGAAGAGGACCGGTGTTACCATTTATCTTTCTTTATCTTACTCTCCGTCATCTGGAGGTTTATAGTTTATCTGCTGTTATCTGTGTCAGTTAGTTTGGGGCGGAAGAGATTTGCTCAGGTATGCAGCACCACGTGTCGTCCATGGATTGGTCGCGTGGGTTATTGATTGATGTGTTGCTTCCAGGGCTTTTATGGAGGAACAGGTCATTTTCATTTGACTGTGGAAATGGTCATACTGGGGAGGCTATGCTCACACCTCCTTCCATATATATATATATATATATATATATATATGCGCTACTGGAACGATCGTTATTAACCCACACAGTTAATAACACAAAACTTTAAGTAATATGAAAGAAACATGTCAGAGTTAAAATTCAAAAGTTTCTTACAACCAATCTGCCCTGTAGATTATATCAGCTAATATGCTTCTTTTCAATTAGCACCAATTCACAACACACGTCATCTCAAGACACAGTTCACCAGATCATCCAGTTAGATTGATTCAGTTTTCTATCTAGGGGAAACCAGTTGATTACATCAAATCATTGATTCCAATGCAATCTCTCACACTAAGCATGCTTGTAGCGACAGTGGAGAGGAAGAACTCCCTTTTAACAGGAAGAAACCTCCAGCAGAACCAGGCTCCGTGTGGGCGGCCATCTGCTGAGGCTGACTGGGGTTCAAGGAGACGGAAGCAGAGTTACAGAAAACTGTAAAAGGCGGCCCCATCCAGGAAACACACAGCCAGGGAGACGGGCTCCGAGCCAGCTCCTGTATCAGCGGACTCACTCAATTTGTTTAGAGCCTCAGTGGTTCTGTTTGTATCACTAATCTTGAGCCCATAGCTTCTTTAATCAATTATATATGAATTAGGGCTGACACGATAATTGGCTAAAGACTTAGAATAAAATAGAAAATCCCTTTATTGTCCAGCAATGGGGAAATTCTGGTGTTTACAGCAGCAAAAAGATAATAGAAAAATGATCACATAAATATGAACCTTAGAAACATGTATAAGGATAACATGATAGTGAAGAGTTAAAAGATAAAATACTGTAAAGTGTTTTAACAATATAAAAAATTCTGCACCTGCAAAACACACACAATAATTAAGACAAAACTCTACAGCTATAAATATTTATTTGTATCCCTCTTAGTATTTAGATTAGTTGAAAAAATTAGATTAATCAGTTACTAAAATAAATGATAGCTGTACCTTTAATATGAACCTTCCTTTGTGCTTATAGTTCTCACACTTATTTTAATAATATAATAATTGAACTTTACTGATCTCACATCGGAGAAATTTACCTCTGCATTTAACCCATCCCCTTGGGGAGCAGTGGGCTGCCATGGTGTGGCCCCCGGGGAGCTGTCAGGGGTTAAGGGTCTTACTCAGGGACCCAGAGTGGAGGCTGTGGGGATCGAACCGATTACTTCCAACCTTCTAAGTACTGATCGGTTAATAGGGCATCTTGAAACGTTTAGACAAGGTATCGAAATGCATTGATACTGTCGCATCGAATACTGACACCTGCTGGACATTTAAAGACACTATAGGCAGCTCATTTGACAGACTGAACTGAATTGATCTGATGACCTAGTAAAATGATATAATTTTGGTTATTATAGGTTATATTATTTTATATCTATGTTTCAATTGAAAATCTATTTGATATTTTTAGAAGAAGCCAATAAATAATGTAAATCTATAGCGTAAAATATAGGGGAAAACGTGAATGAGGATGCTTGTGGGCTAGGATTTTAAATCATATTTTTAAAACAAGTACAGTAAAAACAGTAAGCAAATTAATAGTCAAATTGAAATGAACTTTAATTCAGATAAGTTGAGTGATAACTGAGAGGAAAAGGATGACACCACGAGAAAATTTAAATAAAAAAAGCAACGGCTGAAACGTTCCTATTCCTTTTAGGCTGCTCCAAAATTATTGATAATTTTAATGATAAGCTGCAAAAGAGACACATTTTTTAGCAGATGCATCATGTTGACTGGTAAGTTTTTAAACACAGTTTAGTAAGTCAGTCAATTAGAAACAACTCATATATTGGTCATGTGATTTTCTTGAAACGACACGCGCATCGACACATATCTTTGCTCTATGGGTAGATTTTTTTGTTTTCCAAAAACTCTGGTGGGAGTGTTTCCTAACTGGATTTTTTGGATATTAAAATCAGTTTTCTCTGAAGCCTTTTATATGTGACCAACAAAAGGCATAAAAGACTAAATTTAGGGAGGGAAAGCTTTTTTTTTCCTGCATCTCAGCAGATGATGTGTCACATGTGTGACGTGTACACTGTGAGGAGATTAAAGGTATTGTTGAGGATTTTTAAAAGACCCACCCTCTCCAGTAAAAAAAAATGTACGTGCAAGAGTGTGAACAAACCAATTTCTCCACGTGCACACCCTGCTTAAAATGTGCTGTTCTCATAGCTCATACAAAACTGATTGAAGTTGCCCCCCCACCTTCTTCAAATCAGACCAAATCGGTGTCCGTTTGTGCAGCAAAAATCTCCATTTCTGGCGCTGTCATTTTAAAGATATTACAGGGTTCCTGCGGCTCCTTAAAAAGTCTTAAAAGGCATTGAATTCTTCAAAATAAAACTAAGGCCTTAATTGGTATTAAGATGTCTTAAATCAGTCTTTTGTTGGTCTTAATTTTTAAAACATCATAAATAGGATTCATTTTATCACAATTTATTTTTGCAATCTAGATAAAACGTCAAAATTGACTATTTTTTTTCATTAAAAAAAATAACTGCTTGTCATTATTGGTTCCGTCCCGATAGCGGAACCAATAAAAGCGTTGTTGTGGCCGGGACATTTGGGAGATGCACCATTAACTTTTTGTCTGGAAAATATGAGCAAGTGTAAATATAACCAAAACTGTCTATCCAGCCAAGAGTTTTCTCCATGGCTAAAACCAGGGGACATACATGAGGCTCAGTGGATTTAGTGCAAGAAGTCATTCAAGCTCGGAGCGATGGGAATTAAGGCAGTGGAGTCGCACATGCGAAGCGCGAAACACAAAGCCTCAAAATGGAGTTACCGAGAAACAGCCGGTATTTCTCAGTTTTTGTTCCACCCTTGTCTCTGCAACGCCTCCACTTATCACCAAATCAAACATACTAAGAAAACTATACAAAAAAATAGCTGCAAAAAAGACTTAGCGCTGGTTATGTTGTGGCTTTAAAACTGATTTGTTTTGTTCCCTGCTAAAACAAAGTTTGTGATTTCAGTTAAAGCTACAGTGTGTAATAATTACAGGGATATACAGTCAGAAATGTAATATATTATACATAACCATGTTATTTATCATCATCTACGAGCTCAGCCTTTTAACCTTAATATTTGCGTTGCCTTAGAATTTGTTATTTATAATTACATAGGAGCGGGTCTCGCAGCCATGGAGGCAGACATCTTTGCGCTACGGCAGCGCAGAGCCAACAAACTGGCGATTGCGAGATCGCCCATTACGCTCGAAAGTAACTACGGCAAGTTGAGAGAGATGAACTGAGACGGTACTGAACATACAGACTAATGAAATACTATCTGTAAAATGATCTATCTAAACAAACCTCATCACTTGAGAAGGTAGGTGATGCGGACGTCGTGGAAGACATTTTGTCCCGTAACGCTTGCCGTACTGTTGGGGGGAGAAGCGGTGGGGGGGAGATGTTCATGTTGGTGCAGTCTGCAGTCTGACCGCTAGATGTCGCTGAAAATCACACACTGTAGCTTTAAATAATTGTTAAAATATATCTGTCATTTGTGTGTTTTTAGCTTTCTTCCTGTATGGGAAGCTTTTCAAAATTTGAAACTTTGGTGCAGTGGTTTATGTTAAAATAAACCTTAAGTTGTCGTAAGCTGGTTTTTCTTGTGTTTCTTGTGAATTTGGTTTTAAATTTGTATTTCAAGTGGCATTAAAAAGTCTTAAAAAGTCTTGAATTTAACTCGCCTTATACTGTAGGAACCCTGAATATATATATATCCATCCATTGGCTCAATAGATTGTCAATAGATTGACCCATTTGAATTATTTTGACCCATTTTAATTATTTTTCCCATTACTTTGACATTCAATAAGTCCACTTAAAATTCACATGATGTGGATAGAAACATGACTATTGGTAAATCTGCTTCAGTACTGGAAATTTAGACTAAAACAAGGTAATCAAAGATGTGCTTGAAGTAGAGGTGCTGCAGAAGAAACATCTCCATCACCTCCAGCATCACCTTTACGTCTCAGACAGAATATATTCACAACATCAGCAGCGTCTGCAGCCCCAAATCTATATGACTAAGTGTATTTGCCGAAGTGTTTGTCAGTCAGATCAGCTGCTAAGAGAACATCTGGAGGTTTTTTCCCTTTTATTTATATGTATATTAGGGATGCACGATATAATCGGCCCCCTATCGGTATCGGCCTTAAAACTGAATATCGGACATTGGCCACCCCACCGATATTTAACCCGATATTTGATAAGCTTCTGAGTTTCTAAATTCCAAAAAAAAAAGAAAATACTACTTCTTCTTCTTCCTCAAAAACTTCTTTTTTACAGACTAAAAAATTCTAAAGACGAGGGAAAAAATATTGATACATTAAAATATCACAAATTCTTATCACGATATATATCACGAGAGTTTGTAACAGAACGATGAAATTTCACGAGATTTTGAAAGTAAAATAGATCGATACCGCGTTTTTCAAAACCAATTTGATATCATCATATGAAAATATATTTGAGTATATTATTTTTCAAAGTGTCAGAAATGGATAACAAAACTGCTATTTTCAATGACTACTTATCATCGGTATCGATATCGGTTATCGGCTACGTGAGTTTTAAAATATCGGATATCGGCCAAAATCCCAATATCGTGCATCCCTAGTATATATATATTAACTTCTGATACACACAAGAATAGATATTTTCTATATAGTCTTAATTTCTCCTGTGCTGTCATTAAAATAGTCTCGACCAGAACTCACAGACCAGTGTCCTGGTCATGAATAACTCAAATCTCTCCCACCATCTTTCTTTGTTCTGCCGAGTGTCTTCTGAGCTTCCAGGAGATGAGCTCTCTTAGCAGCGTTTCACCGATGTGGAACCAAGGAGTCAAAGTTTGCTTCAGTTCTCACTCGCTTCCTGCTAGGAATTATGACAAGGCTTGGTATCTCGAACATAAAGCAGGACTTTAAGCACGTTCCAAGCCTCAGACACCACGCCGGCACCAGTCAATGCCTGCTGACAGCCCTTCTTACACGAGTAAAGTCTGTTCTTTGTTCCCAAATATCACCAAGCTTTAAATAATAGATCAGTGTTGTTTCAGAGGAAGAAGATCCATATTAAAAATGAAACATCTTGTGTAAATGAGATCCAGTCAGACTTAAAAATGTGGAAACAGTTTGACAGATAAGGTTTCTCATCAGATAGAAGTTCATCTTATTATTTTATCTCATTGCATCTGTAGTTTTAATCTATAGAGTGATAATTGTTGGTTTTCTGTGATCGCCTCCTTTTTGATGGTCAGATTGGATAAAATAACTTAGATATTTAAAGAATTAAGGTGTAAAAAAATAATTTTAAGGAACCACTTTTTATCCCATACAAAAGAAAAGGTTTATTTCAAAAATGTGCTTAATGCTGCAGGTCTTAATGGAAGCAGAGCTGTTCAACTGTTATCTGTTGAGAAAAAATACTTTTAATCACAATACAGTGGGCTGCATAGAGGAAAGCAACGAACCGTTATTTTGCTTATTGATAAATGATTTCATTATTTATTTTCGATTGATAATTGGATAGTAAAATAAGCTTTTAATACTGAATTTAAGCCAGGCAAATCTAAACTATGCCACTGGATACAGCATTAGGGCTGGGTATTTTCCCCAAAGTCCTGAATCAATTCGATTTGGATTCATACGGTTCTAAATCGATTAATTTCAATTCCATCTGTTTTTAAAATAATGAAAATGGTTCAACTGTGTTTCAAAATACTCATGTATTTTGTTTTTTCCTGTCACATTAAACACAAAGTGCAAACTTTTAAATCAGACAGTTTAAACATGAGATGTGAACAAAACTGTCTCAAAAGTGCAAACTTGTTTGTGAAAAAGTGAAGCCTCACTGGAGCAAGGAGACGTGACACAGCAGACATGCATAAGCTGCATTATCTCCACTGCACAAACCATATTTGCATCGTTGTCTGTAACAACTACAGGGTGTTTGCTGCTCAGCCGCCATTTGTTAATGTCTTCAGTCAACCTATTGGCTGTATTTGCAGCTATCTGGCTTGAAGTCATCTTGAGTGCATCTTTCCTGCTCATTTGAATGTGAACGTCGTGTACTAATCGATCTCATTCCCTAGATGTTGATTTTGCAAAAATGTAAAGGAATCGATTCAAAATTGATTAAATCGATTTTTTTTTACCCAGCCCTATTAGCCTCGTGAGACCATCCTGATCTTGGGAGCTTTCAAGGTTTTACGTGCAGATCAGTCTGGAAACTCTCCGTAAAAGAAATTTAGAGCCGTTCACCAAACGAACGTCCAATCAGCGTTGGCTTTGAGGCGTGTTGAGGTGTGACGCAACGAGAAGCGCGACAGTTGAGTCTAAAGAACATGGCGGCTTCAGCCGATGAAACTAGCGTTAGCATGGCTATCGAGCAAGTTTTATCGGAATTACAGAGTATTTCTTCACTTAAAGAAGAGCAAAACACTGCTCTGGAGGCTTTTCTCAGAGGAAAAGATGTTTTTGCTCTACTCCCGACTGGTTTCGGCAAGAGTTTGATCTATCAATTGGCTTGTGCCTGGCTTGTGGTTGTGTTTTCGTCGTCGCTCTGTTAGTACGTCATATGCTTCGTTGATCTGATTGGTTTATTTGGCCCGTCTATCACCAACATAGGCCAATCAGCTAACCAGTATTTTCGCCCCTTCCCAAAATTACTTCAACGAAAGGTTTCCAGATGGATATGCGGAGCAAATCCATCTGGCGGAGTCAGGTTACAGCCCTATACAGCATACTGACACATTTTTTTTTTGTTTTTTTAAGCAACATTTAAAGGAAAAGTATAGTCAGCTAAGGAATAATAAACTAATACGTTCATGGTGATTTAATGAATTTGGCGCTAATCATTACAAAAAATAACATAATCATTTTTGTTGCAATCTCTTGAGTGTGGGAGCAGCCATATTTTCCCAAATATAGTAACACCTCACTCCTGACATTTTCTGGCAGTGACATGACGTCACGGTGCGGTAAGCCTAGCGCCATTCTCCCTGCTTTACAAGCAAAACAGAAGTTGTCCGTTCTCAGTCTGCTGTTCTTGTGAAGTGACGACGTTTCACAAGCACATGAGAACGCACAAGTACACATTGAGAAACGGCGTCTGTTTTCAATCTTTAAAAAAATTTCTGTATCCAAATTGATTTGGATGATCACAAAAATTTCATGGATTATTCCTCGACATAAGGGGCACAGCTGATAACCTGTTAATAATGTTTCAAGTTAACCTGTACAAAGACAGACTCCTCTAAAAACCTCCCTGGTGGAGATAATAAGGGAAAGAATGAACACTCCTAAAGCCTCCAATGAAAGAAAACACGATTTTGTATTTTTTATTTATAGCTACATCAACAAAATGATCAAATTATAGATATCTTACAGGCTGTTGCTTTATTATCCAGTTCAAGTTGTATTTAAATAAATCAAACCCAGTTTGAAATCAGTGTTTTTGGCAGCAGCTGGTTTCTAATGAGCTCTTTGTTAACCAAGCTGTCTGGCCTCACGGTCTGCGCTACATGTGGCTCCATTCCACACTAATGCTGCTTAGGTGACAAGTATTTATACTTCAGCCTGCTGTTTACCTCTGCAAGGCTTTATGGGATAAGTCAAATGTTAGAACCCGCCATATTAGTTTTAGCTGTGGTCTGCAGTCTGTGACAAACAACCGTCTGATGGCTGCAGGAGAAGCACCTTCAGGTGGGTCAACACCTGGTCTGGAAAAGTTTGAACATGATTTAAAGCACAGTAGCCTGTAGACTGAAAAGCTGCAGCAAACTAGTTTGGCTAATTGATACTCAGAGGAATCAGATCTATGGCTGGTTTGATACCGCCTTAAAAATCTTACCAAGTTATTTTAAGGAACTATTGTGACAATGATCAAATTGACCATAAAAGCATTAATTCTGTGAAATCATTCCTAGTAAACTCTACAGCTCTGACTGCATGCTTCAGCAATCAGAGGCATCCCAAATTTAAAATTTACCTATTCAGGATACCAGTACAAAGAAAAGAGATTTACATCTTGTAACTAGGGCTAAAAAAAACAATTAATTGTGATTAATTGATTATTGAAATAAGTGTTAACTAATTTAGTAATCGATTAATCATCAACTGGAGTATAGAGACTCTCAAACATGCCTTTAACTGACAGGGCCACCCAGTCAGAACAGTAATTATATTAAAATTGTAAAAAATATCAAAACATTTTGCATTTAAGATAAAAAAAAAAAAAAGTTTTCTTCTGTCAATATGCTCTATCCAGATCTCCCTCAAGTGGAAGTTTTAGTTTCAACTGGTTTAATTTAGTAAAAAAAAAATCTTCTTTAAGGAACCTTTGGTTCAGATTAATAATTTATGAATCGAAAAAGTAATCGACAGATTAATCGATTTGCAAAATAATCGTTATCTGCAGCCCTACTTGTAACATCCTATAGTCACCGCATTTATCCGTATTCTCTGCGTTTGCCAATGCTATAATGGAACAAAAGGAAGAACATAAATATTAGAAATAAAGTTGACAATATCAGCAACTTTTTTCTTTTTTTAACATGACAATCAGACGATGAATATATCCGAAGATGAATAAAAATGATCACAGCCACTCTTAATGGTTGTGAAACATGGATGTCTCCAGTAAAGCACATTCAAATGAAATTACTCTTAAAAACACTTATTTCTTTTATTGAATGTATGTCATAATTTCATATGTTAAGAACTTTCAGAAGTTTGAATTCTGGAATTGACTGGACTAAACGCCCAGCGCTCACACCTTAACACCAGGAGAAAAAATAGCATCAATTATTTATTTATTCGCTAAAAATGCAAGCATCTAGCAGAACTAGGAAGATTTTCACAGCAACATTATTGTGACCTGGGCTGTATCCGGACAGCAATCTGGATTTGTGTTGCAGCATAGATCTAAAGCACATAGATTAGTACAAATTCCTTTTATTTTGAATCTTAACTTCAGGTTTCAAATCTATATCTGTGAGCATGAAGGTCATTAAGTCTGAGGGTAGGACAGCTGATAAACACTTTTCAACCTTTTCTAGATCAGTGTTACACAGATGGGTATTGCATGTTCTGTAGAACGTATTCTATAAGTTTATTTCATAGAATGGGGCGAACTGTTAAAAGTCAAACTTCATGTGATTTAGAGCTTCAACTGGCAAACAAAAAAATATTTTAGTCATTTTAGTCTCATACACTCATACTCGTTCTGCCATTGTAGTGAGGACCATGTGTTGACTGCCATTGACTTCCATTGATTTTCATTCAATTTCAACCCTTTCTATGCTCTAAAACTAACCCTAAATCTAACCATTACCAATGCATACCTAACCCTAACCAATTGAAACCGTAGCCGTGAACCTAAACATTAGCAAAATAGCATGTGAGGACCAGCAAAATGTCCTCACTTTGCAAAAACTTGTCCTCAATTTGATGGTGAAATTTGGAGAATGGTCCTCACTCTGAGGGCTAGACCGGTACACACACACACACACAATTTGATCTTAGTTTTGATAGATTAGATCAATCAGAGAGCAGATAAAAAGTTAATAGGCTTTCTAGTGTGTTTTTAAATGATGCAGCAATATCTTATTTGGGATAGTTTTCTTGCTGTAAAGACAGATTTCATTTTTCTTTCCTAATTGTTCTAATATCTCCATTTTGTGTACACAAAATGACAAAATAAATCTAAGTCTCAAGTATTCATGTTCTTTAATCCCATTTATCTCACTAATCAGACTGAACAAGACCAGCAGGACCTTTTCAGAGTCCTGTTGGTCTTCTGGGAGGAAAGTTTTGAAAGTTTTCCTCATTGTTTCACCGTTTGGTAAAACAGTTAAGTGATGTAAAGGAATGAGTCTGATGAGGGGTTGGTCAGGTGATCAGTCAGCCCGCCCTGAACCTCCTGCCTCCCCCTGCAGATCAGTTCAGACTCCAAACGTTTAACCTGTTACTGATGACGGCGCTGCCCTCAACTCTCACCGTTACTCAGCCTTAGCTTCACTTCTTCTTATTCCTGATTAGAGGTAAGCATCATTTTTCCTTTCACCTTTTTTTTCCGCGTGTTGTAACTTTATGTTTTACAGGGAATCTGCTAAAGGTAACCGCTGTGGTTATGGTGTCCTGTGGTCTTAAACTGCACGCCGTTACAAACATGTTTCCAGGCCACAGAGCATCATTCAGACACCTGGGACTTCTTACAGCATCTAACAACATGTTCTGCTGCAGCTGAAAACATTAAAGTCAGGAAGATGTTTTCTCAACCCTGGACCTGATGTGGGAGTTGTTATAGAGAAGTTTAGGGAAGGTGTGACTGTTGACTCTGCTAAAAAGAAAAAGCCGCCCGTGTCATCCTAAGGGGGATTTAGAGGCTGTACCTGCCTCCTTTATGTTTTTAGCATTTCTTTTTGTTTGCCGGTTGAAGCTCTAAATCACATAAAGAAGGTTGACTTTTAACAGTCAGCCCCATTCTATGAAATAAAGTTATAGAATACGTTCTACAGAACATCCAATACCCATCTATTTAATGCTGATCTAGAAAAGGATGGAAAGTGTTTATCAGCTGTCCTGACCTCTGACTTTATGGACTTCATGCTCACAGATATAGATTTGAAACCTGAAGCTGAGATTTAAAATAATAGGAATTTGAAATAAATCTATGTGGTTTAGATCTATGCTGCAACACAAATCCAGATTGCTGTCCAGACACAGACCAGGTCACAATAATATTGCTGTGAAAATCTTCCTAGTTCTGCTAGTTGCATGCAGCTGTTGCTGAACTATAACAGTCTGCCCCAATCTATGAAATTAAAGTTATAGAAAACCTTATACAGAATATCCAATACCCGTCTGGTTATAGATCCATACCCTAGTCACCAACCTTTTTAAGGCTGAGGGCTACTTCATGGCTACCGAGTCATAGGAAGGGCTACCAATACTGCCCTATGAACTGGAGGGATCAGTGTTCACCAACAGTAAATCTCATCCATAAAAACTCATTTTTATTCTTATTTTATTCTTTTATTCATTTCTAATTTTCTTTTTAATATTGTCATTTTGAAACCACTGAAATATGATGAAATAGTTAAAATGATGAAAGAATACATAAATGATTAAAAAGAAGAGCAACAGAATAAAAAAAAAAAATTAAACTTAACCCACTGAGTGAGTTCTTCTGTTTTCAGAAGACGAAGAGGGCCCCGCATGTGGTCCTTGAGGGCCCCTTGGTGCCCGCGGGCACCGCGTTGGTGACCTCTGACCTAGTGGTTAGGGCATAGGGCTTTGAATCCTGAGATAGCGAGTTAAAAACCCACTCCCACAGACTGCCACTCTGGGTAACTGAGCAAAGAAACTTAACCCCTGAATGCTCCCCGGGAGCTGCACAGTGGCAGCCCACTGCCACTGCTAAATGAAGAGAGAAAGTTCAGTTTATTTTTATTCATTTTACATACTAATGTAAAAATATTCAATACCATGAGGAGAAAGAAATGACAAATAATTAAAGGAAAAAAACTTTTATTAATCTCTATATGGAGCACGCTTTCCCAGTAGAATCAAGTTTAAAATGTGAATAATCAAGAAATCTAAAATAAAAGTAGCGATCTTTAGTATTCAGGGCGGATTTAGGCAATTTGGGGCCCTAGGAAAAACAGGCCCTCTGAATTAAGAAGACAACACATAAAACAGACACATTATACAGATACTGAAATGTTAATAGAATAAACATATATTATTTGTTCTAGGTTTTGTCCCTCTTTTCCATTTCTTCTTGTCTTCCTCTCTATGTTTTTGTACTCAGCTGACTTTTCATGCCATCTCTAAAGGAATGAAAGCTGATTGCTCCTTCCTGTGTTTCCAAAAATGACACGGCAAAAGTAAATAACCCAGTCCTTCTTTTCACTGTAGACAAGCCTTGATCTGCTTATCTGTTCTCCGTTTTTCATTTGGATGAAATAATAGCTGCATGAATCATGACAGCAGACATGATGGAGGAGAGCAGGAGGCGGGGTTACCAATCTACTTGCTCTGGAGAGCAGAGTTCGCTGCTTTTAAATGTTGTCACCAAAGTCTCCAGTAGCAGAACAGGAACTTATTTTAAATCAAAGTGCTAGAGGGGTCTGAAAAGTCACAAAAGCGCTAAGTTGGCAACACTGCTTTTCGCGCTGTTTGTTTTCAAATGGTTTGCTGCTGTCTGTTTGGAACCTTTCTGCACTGTAAAAATGATCTAGAAATAAGTAAACATTTCTTAAATTAAGTGTATTTACTCTTAATTTGAGTAGGTAAATGAAATGCCTTGCCAATGGAATGAGTAGTTTTACTCTTAAAATAAGAAAATAAGAAAATTATTTAGATAAAATGCACTTAAAATAAGACAAGGCAATTGTGTTTTCTTATTTTAAATGTAAATTGTCTTGTTCCTTTGGCAAAATATCTCTTTTACATCCTCAATCCAAGAGAAAATACACTTATTTTAGGAAAAAAATAACTTATCTAGACTTCCATTTTTTTTCCAGTGTGAACATGTGCAGCAAATGGACGGATCCAATATGGTGGACACTGAAGGGGGGAATGAGACAAACTTAATATTATTCTGATGGCATTTTAGCAAAAGGATTTATATCAAAAACATAATGAGCACACATAAGGAATAGTTGTATTAACCATACATGTAAGCAGAGTTTTATGGGGTCCCCAGGAACTTGGAGCCCTGAGCAACGTCCTTGTATTGCCTAATGATAAATCCCCCGCCTGTTAGTATCAATACCATGATAAATTAGTGTTTTTGCAGCCAAGGTTGGAACTGTGTTGTGATCGATCTCTAAAGAGCACCTTTGCATCATTTTAATCAGGCGTTGTGATGGTGCTTACATGAGTGTTAGCTGTTCCGCCCAAACAGCATGACTCTTCACTGTTGACTTCATGTGTTTTTTCCAGCATACATTAGCTCAGAGGTCCTTAATGTGAACAGCTGGACTCTGCTGACTCAACCTTCAATCATCTGTAGATGACCACATGCAGCAGCGTCATCTGTGCTTAGAAAGCTGCAATTTTGAAACTTGTTTTGATGGTCATTGAAGTTAAGTCACTCCAACTGAGACGTATCCTGCTTGTTGCTCTCCTGAACCTCGTCCTTCGTCAGCAGATTGCAGATTTCCACAGACCATCTGGTTCTATGTGGCGGCATGCATCTGCCCTATCTGACACCCACCCCTCTGCCTTGCTGAGAAATAACCCTCCTCTGAGTGATGTTGATGACAGAAACCTTTGATGGTCAGAACTAGGATGTCTAATTCATCTAGAAACACCAGAAGTTATTTTATTCTGAATAGAAAGTAACACCTGGTATGTTTCCCTTCTTATTTGCCAAAATCAAACTACAGAAGGTTTGAAATGACAGAATGAATGTTTTCATCCTTCAATCACATTAGTTCATAAGGTTTGGAGAGAAAATAACCCCCCCATCTCTACTGAAGGACACATTTTTAAGGATTGTGATGTGCAGGCTGCTCTGTTCAGTGGAGCTCGAACCAAACACGTCCTCCATCTGCAGTAAATATCTAGTGATTTAGTGATAACAGAGTCAGTCCCTGCATGAGGTCTATGTTTAACGTGTAATTTAAATCCATCACAGCAGACACACAGTAATCTAATAACCAGCTTAAAAGAAAAGTCCAGTCAGCAAGGAATAATCGGGGGTCATTATTTATACATAAAATTAATACGTACCAATAGTGTTGATCAGTTAAAAATAATAATTATCGTTGCAATCACTGAGTCTGGGAGCGGCCATTTTTGCCCAAATATAGCAACACCTCACTCCCGACATCTTCAAGCAGTGACGTCACGGTGCGGTAAGCCTAGCGCCATTCTCCCCGCTTTACAAGCAAAATCAATGGGAACTACTAGACACATCTGCAATCAACAACAATTATTGAAGATTTCCAGAGGACTTCACCATTGAAATTCACCAGAGCTATAGTAAAACTCACAATGCCCACGAGCATGGCAGCTGGATGCTGGAATACATCGGGTAAAAGTGATTCCTGATCCTCCACGGACGGGTTGGTCGTTGGATTGCCAACTTGAAGAGGGAGGATTTGCCATCGAACTTCTGACCAGAGAAAAAACACGTAATATGTAGCCAACATTTGGAAGAAGAATGTTTTGAAGATGACTTGGATAATAGCGCGTTGTGACAAACACCAGATACAGCACTGGGACTTGATCAACAGCGATACCGCACCGTGACGTCACAAACCAGTAGGTGGCAGTAGTGTTCTTGACAAACATGGATGCCTCCAATAAAGCACATTCAAATGGAAATTACTCTGAATTAAAAACACTCATTGAACAGTCTGTAATCATCAAGCGTATATCACTTATTTTGTGGTGTAGAACGATAGAAAAGGCTTGATTAACTGCTGTTACTTAAACAGAGAACGATGGTCACCAACAGATGACCCATTCATTATTAACTAATGCCTGACATGAACTTTAAACTGAAGCTGATAGAAACGACATGTTTCTTTCTGACATCTAAGATTTTAATATTTGTTTTTTTGGGTTTTGGTTATCAGTATCTGATTGGGTCATCCTTAGCTTTTAGCGCTCAGGCTCCACTAATCTGAAACAAACTCACGAAAAACCTGAAACCCTCACATTAAAAAGCTTTGCTTTGGCCTTTGATTGCACTGCCTAGACATAACATTACATCATTTTTTTGTCTAACTTTCCTTTCATTTTTTATCCATAAGTGCATTTTTTTCATATAAAATCTTATTTTAATTATTTATTTTTTATTTACTTCAATTATCTTCCTTGCCTCTACATTGATGCAGTGTAGTTTTCTTTTTCATGTCTTGTCTCATCTACTTTAAATCAGTTTTTCTATATACATTTGTTCTCTTTTTTTATTTTGTATTTTATTTGAAAATAGGACAATAAACTTCACTAGCCGAAATAAGTTAACGGACCTACAGTGATATACTAGAATTAAATAAAAATGTTCACGTTAATGTGTCCTACATTTAATGACAAATAAAATAAAGATTTCCAAATTGAGTAACATTTTAAAATCTATTGTTATGCTCTAAACATTTTTTCATTTATTTCAATTATTAATCTGATGAGAATAAGACATTTAATGAAGAATATAAAAACACCCCAAACTCCACTAAAAGCAGGGAGGTTTGAGAATGAAATTAATGAAGAAGAAGGACAAATTTACCCTGAGGAGATGTTTTATAGAAGCCTGGAGTGGGCCCTCTGGGGCCCTCAGGGGCCGGTGTCCTGCCAGGTCTAGACGGCTTGCTGTTCCAAAACTATTCAGAGTTTTATTCCACACTGAGCAGGCAGCTCAGCTGTGTTTGATACAGGGACACACCTAAACCATGCAGCTTCAGAACAGGTGTAGGAATGACTGGATAAATAAACTATATATATTGGGAATTTACAAAAAAAAAAAAGAAATCTCTGATAACGTGTTGGCCCATTAGCTTTTTTATTTTTTATATTGTAGTAGAGAACTAAGTAATATTTTTATGTTTTTGAGGGTCGTCCCTGTGTTGCGTGTTTAGCAGTAGATTTAATTTCTTTGCATGTTTGGCTTCACTGCTCAGTTGCAGACAGCAGTCTGGTGCTGGGATGGGGGGGGGGGGGGGGGGGATGCCTTTGGCCCTGTGAGAATCATATGAAGCAGCTTAGAGGTCAAAGCCAGTTTGTTTTCCTGCTTCTGTGAAGAAATCCCAGCCTTTCTTCCTTTGGAACAGTGCTTCTTTAAACAAGTGGCCAAATACGTTTGTTTAAAAAAAAAAATTCAAATTTTATTTTTTCAAATATATATAAAGTACAGACCTCTACAATTTTCATAATCTTGAAAATAAAGAAAACTCTTTGAATGAGAGTGTCCAAACTTTTGGTCTGTAATGTATATATAAACTATAATTTTCACTTTTTTCAGATGGAGCTGAATGAATTAAATTTTTTACAAGTGGCTTTTACAAATCACGCTCTCTTCACTACCCGGGGACCGATCCGTTCTGTCAGAGCAGCATACCCATAGTCAATACCCCTTTATCCCTTTAGTTTATGCCTTTAGTTTTGTACGAAAAATACACTTTAAAATACCTCAAAGTGCGTGTATCCCTTTAGTCATGTACAAAAAAAGAAATGAATTACTTTTTGGTGTTTTTTTAAGCATATGGCAATCTCACCTTAAATTGTTTTTTCTGTACATGAAAATTGAAATGTAAAATCTGTAAAATCTGTTGAATTTTTAAACATGAATTTGAAATAAAAAAAAAACTGTAAAAGAAAAAAATACAAATTGAATTGGTAAAAAAAAAAAAAGATATGAAAAATAGATAAAAAGAAATAAGTTAAGAGAACAGTACTTTCTATGTTTTTAGTTTATTGCTGTTTTTTTTATTTATTAGGAAAACGTGTTTTTTTTGCTTGCAACTTTAGTAGAGCAAAACTGACTCCATAAAGGCATGGCTGCTGAGTGCAATAATAAACTGTAGAATCCATGCATGTATTGGTTGAATGCTAAAATAAGACAGAGGCTCAAATATTGGCTTAAAATATCAGCCAGTGTCTAATTATTACCTTTATAAAGTGAAGCAGCCATATTGGATTTTAAGACTTATGTTTGGTGAGGAAAAGACTAATTTTAATGAGTTTAGAACAATTCCAGTGACACAGTAGCAACATGATGAACAGAGGGGGCATTAAAATAAAATAAAATTTAAACTTAATTATTTAAAAATGTGAAATAAGTTGGCTAAAATGACTTATTACATCCTGTTGGCTGTTGGAAACCACAGTGTAAAATCGTACGGCTCATTCTGGGGTTAGTTAGACTTCAGTTCTCTTTTACATAAAAGCTTTTAGATCTGGAGGAGCAGAAGTGCTAATCTGGGAGGTTTCTCCTCATCTTGTGTCCTGCTGGTATTTCCTCAGTAAATAGAAAATAAGCGGTGCTGTTGGTCCTTCTGTAAGGACCCCTGGGACTGCTTTTAATCGACTGTTTTCCCGTAGTTCAATCTGCATAGAAGGTCGTTTGAATGCTTCGAAAGTGAAACTCTTCGTTTAGATACCTGGTTATCTCTTTTTTTTAAACCTGATGATGGGATTATTTGCTCATCTTTCTTTTGAACGTTTTCCAGATCTCTAGCGATTACGTCTGTGTGAAGTTTCATCACCGTTAGCATACAGAGAGTAGATATGATTCATCAGTAAAGGAGATAAACTGTTGCAGAGTGATATTGTAGAGCTTACTTTGTAACTGCCGGTTGACCTCGAATTGAATAAGGCTTTTCTTGTTCATTTAATACCATGCTCAACAAAGAGTTTTGTCAGGAAGTGGCTGCAGGCTGCGTTGCTGTAGGAGGGTGTGTTCTTAAAAATAGGCTCTGGATGGGTTCATAGGTCAGTGCTGGCTGGTCTATAAACACAGGTCTGTGTGCAGCAGGAAAAAAGCTCCTCTTCTGCAGCTTTGGCCTATGAGGTCGTTTAATTGTCGGTCTGAGTGGATTCAGCTCACTCCTGATTGTCCCGGGACCCCTGGTAAGTCACACTAGATCTACCTGAACATGCCTTAAATCATAACAAAGTGTTTTGATTTTTATTAAGTACTTTCAACAGAGCTTTTTTTGTTTAAACTGTTTGGATGTTACGTTATGTGAGAACGATCAGTAGAATGTTAGCAGAAATGGATCCAGGGTTTGTTGTCGGTTGGTTGAGGTGTTTATTGAGTGAGAAAGACGTGCGGTTTAAGCTCAAACTGCTGATGTAGTTCCCTGCAGAGGAACTTCATGATGAGCTGATGTTAATCAGCTGATCAGCTCTGATTTCATCAGGCCGGTGATCGGCAAACAGGACGGCCATTTAGACTCTAATGAACCTTTGTCTGATCGCTGCTATTGTTAAACATTTTGCTGCAACTGATTGGACCTATCACTGGTTTGCATCCTTTTATACTCTATTTCTTCACTGGTTGAGGTTTTCTGAATGGATTGAACATTGACAACCGAGATCCTTCAAAGGTACATAGTCATATTGTATGACACTTTTTTATTTTATATGCCAGTAGCTCATCTGGTTGAATACAACGTTTACTATAAAAAATGCAGCGTCTTGATTGTATATATTTTTTCTTTTTCCGTTTTCTGATTTGTTTCCTCTTGACTTATTAGTAAATAGAGTCGTTTGTGTATATTTACATTTAAACTGATTGATCGGACATATGATACTGCACATGTGTGCAGAGGATAAACAAGGAAGCGATGAAATAATGAAGAAAAGTCCAAGATCTGGCCTGAAAAAAGCTCAGTTGAATTCAAAAGAGGAAATTTAAACAGTGTTTGGAGTACGGCATACAGTTTGTTTTGATTAAAGGGGAGCTAAAGCTGCTGAGGCGTTCAGATGTGGCTGTAGAGTTGATGGATCCTTATTAGACTGATAATAGTGAAAGCAATGCTAAACTATGTCTCCACAGAGACACTATAAATTGATAATTAATTGATTGAAATAAGCAGGCGGCCTCAGACTACCTAAAGTTCGGATTCAATTCAGGGCTCATCAACCAATCGCTTATGAGGGAAATGTATAATTTTAATGTTTTATTTGCTTCGTTCAAATAAAAATACTGAAATCACACCTTTAATTAGCCCAGGCTAAAAAAATCAAGCAGTGCAGTAATTAGTTTTATTAATTCATTGTTGTGTTGATCAAAAAGAAAGAAGAAAGTCTTTCTTGTGGGTCTTTTGTGATAAAGTATTTGCTCCCAGGCACCTCTTGTCTACTCCATGTAATCTCATTAGAAATTCTCCACTGTTTCTGTCTCTTGGATTCCAGCTGTTCGTCGTAGTTCCTCTTCTTTTTTACTTAAATGTGCTTCTCTTTCGTCACATGTTCTCTTCCTGCTTTTGGTAAGCTGTGAGTGGCTCCAAATGTAAACAGTGCCATGGTAGGGTTGTAGGGTTTGTTTGAAGGTCCTGGATTGGAATCACACCGGCATGACCCAATCCAGAAACCGGACTCTGGTTTAAGTTTTCCTAAGGATTGCCTAAAAAATAAAACTACTCTCAGACTCACTCCTTATATCTTGGTCGTTACTTTGGTTCATTTTGGTGCTGGAAGATGAGTCATTACATTAGAGATCCAGAAGATTCTGGAGCAGGTTTTGGTCGAGAATTTCTCTATTGAAGTAATCTTTCCTTCTATTGCGACGTTTTTCTTTTCTGCTTCCCTAAAACACATCCTCATTCACCACCCTGCTTATCATTAGAGATGATGTTTACCATGTGCAAAGAAGCAGGGTTGAGTTTCTTCCAGAAGAAACAAGAACAAAGTCCTGCTGATAGATCATATTTTGGAGAACTGGGATGGTTCCATTGAAAAGTCAACTCACTATATCCACAAGGGAATTAAATATTTAATACAGAAAGGATAATGTACTAATATCATTTAAATGGTTGAAAACCACTTTCTTATATACTCACATTACACCAGCTGGCTTTGTTTTTCTCTAGTTTCTTCTGTTATTCATGCCCCCAAAACAACCTTTTTATTGAGACCAACCTCAAGGTTAGTACTGGATTTGGGCCTGCTTAAAGGAATAGTACACCCAAAACATGATTAGCCTTCATTTTCTTCTCACCCCCATGCTGAACAACACTCTCGAGTACTTTTTTGATATCTCAAATGCATCTGGAGATCTGGGAGGCTTCTTGCTGTCTGCTGATATTCAAATAGTGGAGGTCTATGGTGCCCAAGGCAGAAAGGTCCATAAAAGTCCACAAAAACGTGTCAATATTCCTCCATACTGCTCGGCCAATGTATTCCAAGTGTCCCGAGTTGGTAGCGTCCATAATTTACTTGAAACGAAGTCTTTAGAATGTTTTTAGAGCATAAACAGTAGTGTAGGCTTATAGGATTTCCTAAAAGCGCGCGCCTGCGAGTTCACGAGCCTACAGAAACTGCGGCAGACCAAGCCAGATGAAAGTGTGCATTCAGCGTCTGCTCTTGATAATGCAAGCGTATAAGAAGAAATTTGCTGTTTACCTGTGCAAAGAAAGAAACAACGAAAGAAAAATGTCTGAGGACTTCAGTGTTGAGGAAGAGCATGAGTTCTTTGCCGAGCTGAATGCGCACTTTCATCTGGTTTGGTCTGCCGCAGTTGCCGTAGGCTCGTGAACTCGCAAGGGCGCGCTTTTAGGAAATCCTATACACTACTGTTTATGCTCTAAAAACATTCTAAATGACTTTGTTTCGAGTAAATTATGGACGCTACCCACTCAGGACACTTGGAATACATTGGACGAGCAGTATGGAGGAATATTGACACGTTTTTTGTGGACTTTTATGGACCTTTCTGCCTCGGGCGCCATAGACCTCCATTATTTGAATGTCAGCAGACAGCAAGAAGCCTCCCAGATCTCCAGATGCATTTGAGATATCAAAAAAGTACTCCAGAGTGTTGTTCAGCATGGGGGTGAGTAGAAAATGAAGGCTAATCATGTTTTGGGTGTACTATTCCTTTAAGGCAAAAATATTCACCAAAAGAAACAAAACTTTCGAATAAATTTGACCTTCGAAGTTCCCTCTGGAAGAAACGGTTTCTTGTGGCCAGAAAAAAAAAAAACATGGAAAAATCCTGAAAAAAAACTGCCATCCGTAAGAAAATTCCAACTCTGTAAAGAACATAAACATGCACCTGACAAGTGGAATGGAAGTATTGGAGAAGGGTTTCTTGGCCAAGCAGCTCGTACCACAAGCGTTTGAACCCTTCATTTCAGCTGTGGTAAACAAGACCATATCTTTTGCAAGATACAACTAACTGTTGCTGTTACGTGTTAAGGGTTTTCATCAAATGCCTAAGTTGGCATTGTCTGAATTCGAAATCATGTCATGCGTCCTGCGAAGGCCAGATTCATAGGCCGATTATGTCATAGCGCAGCGGATTTCAAGACTCCTGGGTTTGTGAACTACAAATGCGACCTACAAATCCTTCTTTTATTGCTATTTTGCACAATTTGCTTAACTAGGTATTTTTTGTTGTTGATTTTAAGAGATTTTGCAGATATATTTTTTATACATACATTGTTTAGATTTATTTTCTACCCCTTTTATAGAACAGAATAGAGTTGAATAGAATAGAAAATCCCTTTATTGTCCCCCAATGGGGAAATCCTTGTGTTTACAGCAAAAAGATTCTAGAAGAAAATGGTCACACAAATGTGGACCTGAAAAATGTTTAAGAATAACATACTAGTAAATAGTTAAAAGATAAACAATAAAATACTGTACTGTAAAGTGTTTTAACAATATAAAAAACTGTGCACCTGGAGAATAAATAATCAATATACAGCTTAGGGGCATTTTTACAGTTATGGATATTTGAAAATAGCAACATCAGAGATGTGCAAAATGACAGCAGCATGATATTTAACTGACTAAGGTAGAAACTGTGCAAAATCTGCATGAATGTACCAATTTATTGAGGTTACTGGGAACAGTGGTGGTTATAAAGTCTTCCAGCTGCTGGGAGGAAGGATGTTTGATAACGCTCCCTGGTGCATTTAAGGTGCAGCAGTCTGTCACTGAAGGAGCTCTCCAGTTCTGCAACAGCTTCATGCACGGGGTGCAGATAGAGTCGGAACTTTTCATATTATTACATTTGCTTTTATTTGTTCTTGCTTCTGGTGGTTGTTACCTTTATTCCACTCTGTATTCTAATGAGTGTAGTCTTTTTTCACTTTACAAAAAAAAAAAAAAAAAGTTTTGAAAAGTCCAGTATTCATTATTTTCCTGCTTTGTGTGTCACCTCTCACGGCTGCTAATCAGCAGAGTATACAGGCGGTGAAAGTTACGGAAGGCTGGACCTGTTTGAATTCACAGCCAAAACTCTTCCGGTCTCCTTATTTTCAGACTTTGAAGGCTCCAGTCCAGGTAAACCACGTCCTTGGAAGACGCAGCCCATGAATTTGAATTCATTCACTGTCTGCTTTGGTCCCGTCAAACAGAAAATAGCTGAATTTTGCTCTCAGCGTACTACCTTAAGTGATTAATCAAGTTCGTCGCATTGCAATCTGACATTTCATTTGGGGGAAAGCGAAACCATTTTCATATAATTGAAGTAGAGTTTTTAAAGTTTTTTTTGTGATCTGCTCCTCCGTTTGACTCTCAGCCATGGCTACCGCCACACACATAAACAAGGAGGATGGTTAGAAAGTGCGTCACTGCCGGTTATTCATTATGATTGGTCGGTCAGGTTGACTACACAGTTTGTTTGGTGCGTTGGTCAGTCAGCATAGAACTGCAATTTATACAATGTGACTTGAACCATAATTAACATCTAATAAAGGGGGAATGGATGGGCATTGTCCCGATAGCTATGTCCTTAACAGGGATTTTCTGTAAACAATCTCCAACTGGACAGATTCTTTTAATGCTCTCGATTTTTCTCCTTTTTTGTTGAAGCTGTTACATTATGTAGTTATCAGTATTTATAGAAAACAAGCCCGTTTTATAGGAAGTAAGGAGTAGAAATTACAAAGATTTGTGTCCAAATGTAGCAACTGCTGCTTCCTGGCAGTCAGAAACCTTCAGAGGTTCGGTAACTCCAAAGCAAAGAACAACATGAAAATAAACAATCATCTCCACAGCACCAGGAAGGTGATGAACCACGTTGTCTTTACCTTTCCCTGGTGGAGTTATGACCTGGTGCTGGATTCTACAGGTTGGATCGAGGTCCAGATGCTGTTCGTATAAAATCCATGATTTGTTCCTGTGACTTTCTGAGACTTCTTGTTTTGCAGCATTTTTACAGTGTTTGTGTAGAGACAGAAATCAATACTGTTAAATATTGATGATTCTAGTTGATGTGACCTGAAGGGCTTCCTCTCTGTTTTTAACTGGATCTGAGCTCCACACACAACAGTCGCATTCCCACAAGTTCTGAACGCTCCACCATGAACCTGGCTAACAAGCTGGCAGCTAAAAGTGTGTGGGTTTGTCTAGTCTGAGGCCGAGTGCCGCCTCACATCTTCTTCAGCTGACCTCCCTTTATTTCCCTCCGCCCCCTCTCTTCACGCCAGAGCCACCTACGGGCCTCGGCAGAGACCTCATGAGGATCATTTGACTGGAATCATATCGCAGCTTCAGGCTTTTTAAAGTGGGAAGAAACGAGTTGTTTGTTTCTGAAACCTCTGTGGGAAAGTTTGTTGGGCTGCAGAACGCTTCTCTCCTCGGTCATTATAGCTGTTATTTTAACATGAAGGTACTGCAGTGTGAAAGTCCCATTTGCCTACATGCTTGTCTTCCTAATTCTTGCTGCTTCCCTGAAATGTAATATGGACACTCTTAATCCTGCAGTGTATCAAGGCTCATGTGTGACGGTGCAAAGCTGCAGCAGTATGTCAGTTAGGGCCGGGTAATAATGCTTAAAAAAAAAAAAAGATCCGACCAAAATCTATTAATTAAACCTTATAATTTTCTTCTCCCTTAAGTTTGATGATAAGAAAAATAAAATAAAAAAATTATTTGCATGACTTTCAAAACCTGGCTTTTATTTAGCCATCTTCTCCAGGAAGTGACTTTAAACAGAAGTGTGACGAAGATCATTCTAAAATAACAAACTAAACCAGCTATGGGTATTACACAGTCAGCTAATGTATCAGTTATGGATAAAAAGTGATGAAGGGATGTCATTCTGGTCCATGGAAGCCCAATGAGTTCATTACTGTAAGAAATTATTCAGATTTAAATCATTTCAGATTTTTTCCATAAACAAAAAATTAATTAATCAGTTGTTTTGATTTCTAGAATTTTGAATGAATGAAAAGGGAATCTGTGCATAACTTTGTCAGTGTGTTTGTGAATGTGCTGCTGCCATCAACACCTTTGGTTATAGATGTACAAGATTGACCTTTTTTTCCAGTGTAGTCCTGTTTCTCTGACTTTGACTAGCTAGATTTGCTCTCTTCATTCTCTGACATGGGAGCTGGCTCGGAGCTCGTCTACCTGGCTGTGCGTTTCCTGGACGTGACCCCCCGTGGAGCTGGTTAACAGTTGCCTTTTGTATCTCTGCCTCTTACTTTTTGTCTGCTTCTATCTCTTTGAGCCCCAGTCGGCCTCGGCAGATGGTTGTTCAAAATGAGTCTAGTTCTGCTGGAGGTTTCTTGTTCTTTGTCGCTACAAGCATGCTTAGTGTGAGGGATTGTCTTTGAGTCAATAAGTCGATGCAATCAACTGGTTTTCCTTAGATAGAAAACTTTGAATCAATCTGACTGGATGATGTGGTGAACTGGAAAGCGCCTTCAGATGACGTGTGATTTGGTGCTATACAAATAAACTGAATGGAGTCACTGAATAACTGGTTTGATGACTGAGGGTTTCAGTGGTTGAGTCTAGATCTCAGTGAGTCATTGCTAATTTGGTTTTAAATGAATCTTTATTAGCACGCTCTCGAAATGCAGGTTACCGATAAACTAAGTATTAGTTCATTGAGCCTATTGACTGACTAGTAATTCTTTAATAATCTGTCATTTTCTTAAAAATCCCACTTTTCTCTTACTTTCAAGAACTTGAAGAGCTCCATTTTTTCACGTTTTACAAAGTGCTGAAACAAAAAAAAAGGTTACATCGGTATTGTGCCAGATGTTATAAATACTGAATGAATAAAGAACAACATGGTTCTTTACACATTGTTAAACTTATATGCTGTAACTAAATAGGAACCCGTTATTTTACTGAATTAAAGAAAACATTGTTAAACAGGTGTAAAACTATAATCGAAAGATGGGGAATGTTGCTAAGACATGCTGTCAGATCATTTGCCACGTTTCCACAGTAAAGTACATCAGTGCATCAGTGTTTAACTGAAATGGTGCCTCTGTACATCTTTTTTTTTTTCTTTTTTTTTTAGGTTTTTGCTGCACTACACTGCAAAAAAATTTATCTAATTAGGATTTTCTTTTTTTTATAAGTGCATTTTTTTCTTGAATTGAGGAGGTAAGTGAGACAATTTGCCAATGGATTAAGACTATTTACATTTAAAATAAGAACAAACTATTGCAGTGCCTTATTTCAAGGGCATATTATCTATTATCATATTTTAAGGGTAAAAGTTATCATTCCATTGGCAAATCATCTTATCTACCTGTCTAAATTAAGGGTAAATACACTTAATTTCAGGAATTGTTACTTGTGTCTAGTTTGTTTTTGCAGTTTTGTGGCCCGTTCTTGCAAAGTAGGCTGACAGGAAAGGGGGGTACAAGACCCGGATTCGAACCCGGATCAGCCGCGTCAAGGACTAATGCCTCTCTACACGCGTCATGCGCACTAACCGCTGCATCACACATTGGTGTGTCCGTAACTGTGTGAACATATCCAAGCATATTTGTGACTCTGTTAGCATTGCATCAAGCCATTTTATTTAGTGAGTAAATGTTTATACTTCTGAGCTCAGTAGTGTTTCTGCACATTAGCTGGTCTAAATCAGCACTCAGCTTAATTTCAATGAATTAGTTTATTTCAAACCCTTTGCTGTTTGTCTGAGATTTAATCAGAACTGTGATCACCAGAGGTTTCTCTTTTTTTGCCCGACTGTGGTATAAAAGTCACTCTGTGTCCCCCATTCCAAAGGGATGCACCCGTTCGCCTGTTTCAATTTGCATGTTCTCGAAACAAAAGCAAGGCTTTGTTGGGCTATTGTATTTACTGACATTTTCAATTGAAAAATCTTCCTGGATGGGAAGCGAAACGTCTTCAAACTTGGAAACAAAGTCCAGCTGATTGTTTTTTAACTCACTCTGTTTTTTTTTTTTTTTTACAGGGGACCAATAAAAAGGACACAATGCGAGTACATGTACACACTAAATTCTGCTTCCTGTGCGTTCTCACCTTCATCTTTCATCACTGCAACCATTGCCACGTGGAAGGGCATGACCACGCCAGCGGCGGACATCAGCACAGCGACCTACAGATTTCTGAGGCTCCGTATGTTCGTTCCACCACCGTATCCCCGAACTCAAACAGTCCTGAAGGGCGACCTCTAGAGGAAGAACAGCGTTACTACATCCAACAGCTGTTTAGGCGCTACGGGCAGAAGGATCGCTTGGACTTCCAGGGTTTTGAGAGTCTCCTCCATAGCCTGGGTTTAGGATCAGTTAAATTGGTTGCCATGGATCATGAGGATATCGGTCATGACCACGTGGCCCACCTCGACCTGCTGGATGTGCAAAATGGAGTTCACTCACATACATCCTCCAGTAAAGTCCACAGTCACGATCATTCGGGCCATAAGCACCATCACCCAGACGAAGAACAGGTTCCCACACGCTGCAGCCCCACTACTGCTACTGGGGGGCCAACAAATCATGACCATAAACACGGTGATGATGATCATGATACCCATAATCACACACATGATGAAGACCATCAAAACCAGCACACAGAGGTCCAGCCTGACCACAAAGACCCGTCTTCTACTCCCCATCAGAGCCCCACAAACCACAGCAGCGACCATCACAGTCATAAAGAGCATAGAGATGAGCCAGCACTTCCAAGTGTAACGCCGACGGAAAATCCTGCAAGGACCAGGAAGCCGGGAAAGGTCAGAGGTCAGGGCAGGTCAAACAAGTTCCCTTCATCTGAAACGCCACCAACTGATGACCATGACCACAGTCATGACCATGACCACAGTGGCTCTCATAAAGACAAGAGAGAGGCTCCAGGATTGGCTGCATCATCGGGGCTCATAGAACATGCAGGACGCTCGCACCAGCATGAGGAGGTAGGACTTCACCATGAATCATAATCACATTATTAGTTTTGTGGGAAGGATTTTGGATGCCTCTGTGTTTGTTCTCTTCACCCCAAAAGGTTCTGAGTGTTTAGCTGTGTGATCCATTGAGTTGTTGTTTTAAAGTCTGCGTTTTTTCCCGGTATTTACTTTCTTTTTGAACATGTTCCCTGCCACCCAGTGCTTGAACCTGACTCAGCTCCTCACCTACTATGGCCTGCAGCCTGACTCCGTCATCTCCCAGAGTGAGTTCACCTACCTGTGTCCTGCCCTCCTCTACCAGATAGACAGTCGCGTCTGTATCCGCCATTACCATCAGGTGGACGTTGACCAGGAGGCCCTGGAGACTGTTAGTTCTGGTGAGAAGCCAAACATTTATCCAGTCTGTTATGTCAAAGAAAGCTACGTATGTTTTTTTTATTTATTTTTTTATTTATTTATCCTTTATTTAACCAAGTAATACCCATTGAGATTAAAAATCTCTTTTGCAAGGGAGACCTGGCCAAGATAGGCATCAAAATTACATCACATCATTACATACGTACAAAGACGCACACATAGAAGCCAAATATGCACACAATAAAATTTCAATTAAAACATTGACATGTGAGGGAGTCCAACTCAAAACATCTAATTCTCAGCTTAAAAGTATTCAAAGGAACCAATTTACTAAGTTTCAAGTTATTTTGCAGCAAATTCCATGTAAAGGGAGCAGAGTAAGCAAAGGCCTTTTTACCCAGCTCAGTACTGACACGTGGGACAGAAAACAAGACAACAGCCTGGGAACGGAGAGAGTAATGACCAGTACTTTTTTTCATAAGAAGTGAACATAAATAAGATGGAAGCGCACCAAGAACAGCCTTATATATAAATATATACCAATGACAAAGCCTCTGTGTGGCCAAGGCAGACCACCCTACACGAGAATACAGCTCACAGTCATGGGTGCAAGCTTTACAATTAGTAATAAATGATGGGCTGCGTCAATCATCTGCAGGCATTGAGCAGATGAATGCACAGTTAAAAAAGTGGATGCCACCAACCGTTTTTTTACATTAAAAGAAAAGCACAGCTTATTTCGAAAGTAAAAACCCAATTTTAGTCTCAACTTTCTCACTAGACAGTGAACATGAGGCTTAAATGATAGGTGGTCATCAATGACAATACCAAGATACTTATAAGTTGAAACAATCTGTATTTCACGACCATCAAGAGTAACCACTGAAGGAACATTCAGTGGCCTGTTCCGAAGGTCTGTGAAAATCATACATTTAGTTTTGTCTGCATTGAGTTTCAACTAGGGCTGGGCTATAATTCAATAACGATATATATCGATCGATAGACATGTGGCGCAATGGAAAAAAAGAGGGTCGATAAAAGTTCGATAAAAAAGAAACGCAGTTTTCCTTCCTTCTCATTGTAGCCTAGCATGTAGGTTTATGCTAGTCACTGCTTCCTCCCAACCAATCACAATCGCGGGCCCAGGCACGCCGTCACCAAGCGCCGCCCTCTCAAACCACAACACAGAGCACATGCAGATGTCGCAGCAAGGAGAGGCGGAGGAAATTGTTCCAAAGAAGGGTTTTTGTAGTTCGCCAGTCTGGCAGTATTTCGGTCATGGCAAGTCGGACAAAAAACAAACCACAGTCATCTGTAAAATGTGTAGGGAACCAGTGAAAACCAAGTCTGATAACACAACCAACTTTTTTTTTTTATCATCTCAGCCGCACACAGCCGCAGGAGTTGAAGCTGTGTAGGCCCCGACGCCGCTCTCCTCCGAGGAATCTTCAGGAATTTAGGGAAAATATATATATATATTCAGTTCTGGGCAGTTTCCCACGTAGTTCTAACAATTGAGATAAAAATGCTGAGGGGCCTGAATCTTCAAAGTAATAACTCAGGTTAAAGCAGGAAACGGCGGCGGCGGCGGGGCATTTATTTATTTGTTATATTTATTTTGGTCATTTTTCTGGTCACTTTAGTTTATTCTTTGTCAGTATTTAATAACATAACTCAGGTCTCTTAAGTTATTTTTCTTTAAAACAATTATGTTATGGTTAAAAAAGTTGGTTAAATAAAGATTTAATTCGAAGTTTGTGTTTGTGTTTTTTTATTAAAATTAAATCATTTAGCAATATTATAAAAAGTCCAGGCAGAGCTGCACATAAAATATGGTTTCAAATCTTTTCAATAATTATCGATATCGATCAATATGCATTTTTTTTTATCGATAAGCTTTTTTTCTATATCGCCCAGCCCTAGTTTCAACTGTAGCAAAGTATTTTGGACCACATTAAAAGCATTCTGTAAGTATGTCCATTTTTTGTTTTAGAAAGCTGAAAAGCAGATCTCCAACTTTCTGCATAAAGGCATGTCTTTATAGTCCCTCTGAGTCAGATCACATAGTGCCTTAGGGTTGGCTTCATAGTCTTCATGTTTATAAGGTCTTTAAATTTGATCAGAAAGTTAATATTTTTAGAATATCACTCTAAGGGGATCATAGTAGCCTATATGTTGAGAAGATGGGTCAAATGCCTCTGCAAGCGACTCGCGTTAAAATGGCCTCAGCTCTGATCAGCAAGCTGTGGGAACACCAGAGCTGCTTCCTGCTAATTGACGTGACACCATGGAGCGCAAAGTACCAACACAACACTCCACGCCAGTCACAACCTGAAACAACTCTGCTTACTTTCAATAAACATGGCGCCTTGCTGGTGAGAGGGATTTCGAGAGAGAGAAGAGTGAAACAATACGGCACACTTACTACACGCTGGCTTTCTTAAATGCTACTCTCCATTGTTTACTTTCCTGTAGGGTTGGGCGATAAATGAAATTAATTTCGATTAATTCTTGTTTTTAAAAGTTCACCATTTGGTTTTTTGCTAAATCGTAAAATCTAGAAAGTATCTTCTTCTGCATAATTTACTTGCGCGTTTGCTTCCGCCGCCTCTTTCCTCGTTCCACCCGATAGCATGCTGCACTGTTTACTCACGCCATAGCCGCCGTCCAATCTGAAGAGTTGGTACTGAGAAAAGGGACTCGTTGCGTTGATTATTTGGAAGTGGTTCGGCTTTGACAAGGCCGATGTGGAGCAAACTACAGTAGTGTGCAACTAACTTGTTTCAGCATCTCCGGCAAAGGCACCCCACAGAATGGGAGCTTTGGGAGTGCAGCGTCGGTAGCATGGGTGAAGACAAACATGACCACAACAAGAAAAGACCTCTACAGAGGAGGATTAGAGCTAACTACTTTGTAAATATTATTTCAGTTTGATATGGAAAATAAGTCAGAATTCTGACTTTAATCTCAGAATTCTGACTGAATTCCGACAGCTAACTAACATGTTAGCATCAAGCCGTAGCCATGTCTGTTTTAGAGACTAGGGCAGTTTCTCCATTCACTAGAACGGGAGTATGGACTCCTGTTCTCACCAAGTATGTTCTTGAGAAGAACACAGTAAAGTCTGGACTTTGTGAGAACGGGAGCACGCAGAATAAATCTGGGTCAATTGGAACAGAAGCGTACTTGTGAAGTCACCACACGCTCAGCTCGTCTGCATTTCACCTCCTGTTATTAAAAGCCTCTAGATAATAATAAATTATTACTTTTTCATTTAGTGGGGCAATAATAATTAACACAGTCGAATAAACACAAATCAAATGATAATTTTGCCAAATGAAACAAAAAAAATCGCCATCAGAGCCAGCGGTCCTTCACACATGGCTATGCCGAGACAGGGCTGCTGCAGACGGGCTGTGGTTAACCCTGGCTGCCGTTAGCTTTGGAGGTCCGCTGGTTGCAGTGGTGCTCTCAACTTCGGAAATCTCTTTTTTTATTATGCATTAAATCGGTAAATGGACCATATAGTGACGCATTAAAGTATAATATTCTCGCCTCAAATGATCTTAAAACGTACTTTTATTAAACAACAAAAGAAAAGTGCTCAATTGAAAGCTGCTGCTGCAGTGCATGCTGGGACAGCTGTCAATCTCAAGAACGGATAAGTCTGCTTTGATGCATACTCGATAAAAAGGGCGGGTCGAGAACAACATCCAGGGATTAGGTGCGTTCTCGGTCTGGCCTTCTCGGCAATTGGAACAGTGCTCAGGCTGATGCAGATGACGTGTCACGAGCACACCAGAACATCTTTTTTTAATCATCTCTGGTCTTCCATTAATGTAATAGCATCATCGGGGACGCCTCCGGCAATAAAAATTTGCTTAATTTCGTCATTTTCCACCATTGTGTTACTGGCCCTCCCAAACAACGCACATCTTTGTCAGTGAAGCTGAGTGCTCCACATCTCTTCCTTCAGAGTGCCCATCTACATTAAGATCCAAAATTCTGAGATTAAAGTCAGAAATCTGACTTTAATCTCAGTTAACTTCTTTTATTTTTTTCAGTGGCCCTAATCCTCTCCCGTAGACCACAAACCCCCCTCATTTCCTAAAGTGGTTCTGACCGACAACTGTATTGTGCAGTGAGAGCAGATGACCGTTACTGTAGCTGCCCATATAGGGATGGACATGGTGCCCATTTACATAGTAGAGAAGCCTGGCTTCCTTCACATGCTAAAAGTATGTGATCCAATTTTTGACACTTCAAGTTGCATATACTTTGCAGAGGTTGCATTAACAAAATATAGAACAAAACTCTAAAGAGCTCTGTGAAAAGTTGGACTCTGCTTTGTTATTTGCTACAGTCCTTTGTTCAGTCGATTTCTTCAGCCGCACATGAGTTTAACTGCATTATATCGACGTGAACTAGCCTCTCAACAGCTGCTGCTTACAAACCCTCTACTTCCCAGAAAATCATTACACGTTATTAACTGTTCAGTTAATTGCATATTTCTTTTGTCTTTCACTTGTACTATATATATATGTGTACATTTTTTACTGATAGAAAATGGGTACAATTACTGTTAGCTGAACATTTGTGTTACTTGCACAAGATTTATAAGATTATGTTTACCATTTTTTTTTTTTTTTTACCATACGTTTATTGTTGGTTAAATATTTATTACTTTGCACAACATATTTTTGAATAAATCTATTTTAAAAATACATGCATGTAGTTTCTAATACTCCGATTAAAATCGATTAAAAACGTAATCGTCCAAGATGAGTAAAAGAAAATCAAGATTAAATTTTTTTGGCCAGCCCTACTTTCCTAATTTTTGTCACACTGGTGACATCACCAACGCTAAACCAGCGTGATAGTGTCTCCAGACACACAGTGGCGGGGGGACAGAGTCTACGTAGCCTGCCAGCGGGGGGTTAGACCCAGCATTTCTTCCCAATTTGAAGGGAGTCGAATGCAGATTGATAGCAAGTTGGGGAGAATTTGAAAAACTCGAGTTAACCCACTAATTTCAGTGGTGGGAGAGGCTTTTGTTGCACTTTTTTGCTAGAGGTGGGGGGAACTCTGTCTCACAGACAGCATAAGGCATAGGAGAAATGTTTGTATTTACTTTTCTGCTGTTCTTGTTTTTTGCTCATGTCAATCGCAGAGCTCTATCGGCCATAGGAGTGTAAATCACATCCATCATGGCGATTCGATTCAGTATCGATTTCCTGACCCAACGATTCGATTATTTTCGATACTCAAGAATACACTTCGATTCGATTAATCGATTACATTTCTTTGTATTATTATTATTTTTTTTACACCTTACAGGCTAAACAAAGTTTCAAGTTTGAAATAAATCAATGAAAGCTGTAATATCATTATGCATTTTCTTTAGAAACAACAGCAAATAACAGAAGTAGAAAAGTTGCATCAAAAAATACTGCAAAAATACTGCACAATATCAGAGTAATGAGTTCAATGCAATACCTCGGCTCCAGAGAAACTGTCCAACATATTTTTTTAGAATGTAATAAATATACTCAGGAAAGAGATGTTGCGTAGAGAGTTAGACAGGAATAAAAATAAACTAGATATAAGGGAATTGTTTCAAAGGTCATCTGGGGATGTAGTTTTTGGGAGTATTTTTTAATTTCTAAGAAGAACGGGTATTTTGGGGAGAATATAATAGTTTGTCTGGTCCTTACTCCATTCTGGAAGGTGGCGGTAATGCACCTATAAGTTGTTTGCCAACCGCCATTAAAAAAAAGAAGAAGAAGAAGGCTCCAGAGTGTCGACGTCACCGCCCCCTTGAGAGACGCTCCGCTGCTCCTCTCCCAGATTGTAGCTGACCGCAAACAGTGCACCAGACAGGAGGCCGGCTTGTTTTGTTTTTATGACCGAAATTGCGGAAAACAACTCGTGAAGTTTGACCCGCTAGAAGAGCGAGGTGCGCGAGAACGCTGGGACCCTTTTTCCAGCTGGATCTCCGCTCTTTTTAGTCCTCATGTCCCTCCGTCGTCAGACTAAACTCGCCCCCACTTCCTCACCGTCTCAGCCGTATCTAGACCCACAGTGTGTAGCTCAGACCACGCTTAAATGTGTCAAGCTTACTGCAACACACTGCTGTAAGAGTATAACCAGGAAGCGCGGTAGGAGGGCAAAATAGGTTTAGCGGTACCGCAGCACGGGAGGAGAATTACGCCCAGGAGCAAATGGATAAAAATAGACCGGAGGAAAAAAAAAACATGAATCGATTATCTTGCGGACGTGTCGATGCATCGGATCGTCGGCTTTTGGATCGATGCATCGATACAAAACGATTATTATTTACACCCCTAATCGGCCACACAAAATAGAGCAGCCCTGGTAACCCTTGACCTCTGCATTCCATGATTGGCTGAATTTTGCCACATGATGTAAAACATTGTGGTTGCCCAGACAACGATAATAACATCACGCAGCGTCAGTGTGCCGAGTCGGGAGCAACTGTAGAGTTAAGCCTGATTTATACTTCGAAACCAGGTCGTCTGCGTGTGTTTCGCGTGAAAACAAATGGAAGAAATTGAAGTTCTTCATTAATAATTGTGTATCAGTTTATATTATTATACATGCAATGTTAAGGATGTGGATCTTTTGATACTCCATTGTTTAAATAATGATTCTGCTTAGTAATTTTATTTTACTTTTTACTGTAAAGTTTCCTGGAAATTGTGAAGCCATTAAAGTCGTCATTAACACTGTGCACCTTAGCGAGAGGTGGGGGGTCATAAAATGTTCTGCTCAACCTAATTTAATGAGAAATAGTGGTAAAAATCTGCTTTTGCTGACAGATAATCATTGCAGCTTCAACGATTTGAACTTTAACGTTTTGTTTTTCAGCTGGCGCGGAATAAAGCCGCAGACACTTAAATTCAGTTGTGAGGATGTTCAATTATTAAACAGGGTCCCCTCCGGAGGAACCCACATCACATGAGCCTCAGGCAGCCCCACGCTGCCGCTCACAATAGTCATAAAAATGGTAATGATGACAGGAGAGACGGCACAAACAAGTCAAAAGGGCAGCAATGGCTCCTCATTAGTGGGAAACTAGAGAAGTTAGACTCTCAGAAATGGCGCGCCAAGATCGGAGCGTAGACATGAGGAAACGCTGCAGAGCTGCCTGTCATCTACCTCCTGCTGGCCTTCACGGGGGAGCTCAGAAAATGTGCCGGTCCTTCTCTGGCTCTCACTCCCCCTCTCTTCGCTGAGCCAATTAGGAGGGCCTAAGCGACACTGTGGGCCATTTCTCTGAGCCATGGCTCACAGGAGACGAGTAATTGGAGAGACGCCGCAGACCAGTCGCTCTCCATTTCTTCTCTTTTGTTCCTTTATCACCAGCCTCCATCGCTCTGCTGCAGCCCCTCTGCACACCTCAGAACCACACCTGCATCAAGGTAATGAGCTGCATGAGTGTGAGGGAACTCCGGTGATGGACTGTCTGGCTGATATACAGTTGCCTCTCAGGGCTGCTCGCTCTGATGGTGACAAATAGGAAAGCAGTGAGCTGTAAAAGCGTCTCTGTAAGGCACCATGAAAACAGGAAGACAACAGTGAAATAAAAGTGCGAAGGTTATGTGTGATGTTTGGCCCTCCTAACTATGCCTCGATATTTAAATGCGGTCTCCTGCGAGGCTCTATGTCAGGGGTCGGCAACCCAAACTGCTCAAAGAGCCATATTGGACCAAGAAGAACACGGGCTCTAAGTATATTAGCCCACTATAAAAAAGGACTAGGGACGAGCAGTGAACGCTCTCACCAGGTGGAATTCACCGTGCGCCACCCTTCACTGCAACTGGATTTGAGGGAAAAAATTGTAGAAAATTCCCATCCCTGCATCAGAACGCTACCTGTTCGATCTGTGGACGGTTTTGCAACAAAACTAGCAGTAGTAGTGGAGTTTGAAGATGCAATCGACTCCTTAAATCTATGTCTCCTCTAATTTATCCAGAAGTTCTGCAATCACACTTTTTCCCTCACTCTTAACTTTGTGATCAGCTTTGTTATCTTTCCTGGAAATACCGGGGTTCCCGCGGGTCCTTAAAAAGTCTTAAAAGGCATTGAATTCTTCAAAATAAAACTATGGCCTTAATTGGTATTAAAATGTCTTAAATCAGTGTTTCGTAGGTCTTAATTTTTAAAACATCATAAATAGGATTATTTTTATTACGATTTATTTTTGTAATCTAAATAAAATGTTAAAATTGACAAATGTTTTTTTTTTTCATAAAAAAGAAAGATAACAGCTCGCCATTATTGGTTCCGTCCCGATAGCGGAACCAATAAAAGCGTTGTTGCGGCCGGGACATTTGGGAGATGCTCCATTAACTTTTTGTCTGGAAAATATGAGCAAGTGTAAATGTAACCAAAATTGTCTCCAGCCAAGAGTTTTCTCCACGGCTAAAACCAGGGAACATACATGAGGCTCAGTGGATTTATGCAAGAAGTCATTCAAGCTCGGAACTATTAAGGCAGTGGAGTCGCACATGCGAAGCGCGAAACACAAAGCGTTAAAATGGAGTTACCGAGAAACAGCCGGTATTTCTCAGTTTTGTTCCACCCTTGTCTCTGCAACGCCTCCACTTATCACCAAATCAAACATACTAAGAAAACCATACAAAGGAAAATAGCTGCAAAAAAGACTTAGCGCTGGTTATGTTGTGGCTTTAAAACTGATTTGTTTTGTTCCCTGCTAAAACAAAGTTTGTGAATTCAGTTAAATAATTGTTAAAATTTATCTGTCATTTGTGTGTTTTTAGCTTTCTTCCTGTATGGGAAGCTTTTCAAAATTTGAAACATTAGTGCAGTGGTTTATGTTCAAATAAACCTTTGGGTTAAGTTGTTGCAAGCAGGTTTTTCTTGTGTTTCTTGTGAATTTGGTCCTAAATTTTTATTTCAAGTGGCATTAAAAAGTCTTGAAAAGTCTTGAATTTAACTTGCCTTATGCTGTAGGAACCCTGAATACTTTTCCAAATAACCCTCTTTATTTTTTGACAAACTCTTATTACAAAGTAAAAATGCAGGCAATCCTTCTGCATTGGTAATGAAAGCAAACGATTTGGATCCATGGCTCGAGACACACCTGCCACTTTGGTTTAGCGCTTTTCATTTACGTGGTTCAAACTGCAAGCTCCAGAATAATAAAAGTGAACATATTTTATTGACAGGTTTCGACATTTTAAGTTAATTTAGGTGTTAATAATGTTTCAGGGGAATGATCACAGCGATCTGCATCAGCAGCGTTGTGTCTGTATCCCTGCCAGCTCCCAGATCAGCTTCTCTGATTGGTTGATTGGTCATTTTTTAGTAAAAGGCGTACAATTTCCTGCCGTACGCATTTCTAGCTAAAAGCCTGGCTGTCAATAATTTCTGTAGTTGGCTTTGGAAGGCTTAAAAAAGCTATTTTAAATGGTAGTAATGTCAATGTTCTGGTGCCGTATGAATAGTCTCCAATGATGTGGAGCACATCCCTGTTTCTGAGCTCTACTGAAGTTTTTTTTAACTTGCAGTAGATTTTGCTTGTGCAGCATTTTTCTTGTTAACTCACTTTTCTCTTTGCAGTGCCTTTAATATTTGCTGAACATTTCGGTATTTGCAGCATGTTTGCAACCGTCTGCCACACAGAAAGCATCAGAATGCAAAGAGAACATAAAAACTCAAGTTGATCAGGGCGGGTAGTGTCCAAGAGCTTCTTGCTGGTTCTGTAGCTCCTCAGCTGACAGTGAGCGTCTCTGAAGCAACCAGCCCTGCCCTGCTCTGACATTGAATTTCATCCTACATTAAACCTTCGGTCATCTCTGACGGGAGAATCACAAACTTTTCTCCGCCAACTCGCTGTGCGTGGAGGCGGCCGACAGGCAGGCTGACACTTTAAATGATCGCGCACCTTTTCCACTTCTTCTTTTCTGCTTCATGTCTCATGACTGCAGCCTTGAATGAAAAATGAGGTTAACGCTGCAGAAATGTCACATTGCGTTTTTTCCTTTAGGCGTCACATGTCATCACAAGGACACATGGAAGGAAGGTCTTCTTACATGGAAAAAAATAATAGGATTGAGAAACGTGCAGCTGGAGGTTCAATCCCAAACCAGGTGTGACCCTGCAGGGCAGAATAAAGAAAGGGAACCCCTGGTCTGTTACCACCCTTTCTCTATTCTCTGACCTGAGCTCCTGGATCACCACAGTTATTATATATCAGATCAGAACTCCTCCCTGGATATTATATGTTCCAACTCAGCATCCATGTTTGCTCCTCCCTGCATCCTTATGTTCTAGTCTAGATTTTCTCTTCGCCTTCATCACTATAGCTGCCTCTCTTTTTTCTGTACAGTCTGGGTCTGGCTCTGGGGCTTCGTCTCCATCACCATCATCAGCCTGCTCTCTCTTCTCGGGGTGATTCTGGTTCCCATCCTCAAACAGTCCTGCTTCAAGTTCCTGCTCACCTTCCTGGTGGCGCTGGCCGTGGGCACGCTCAGCGGAGACGCTCTACTTCACCTACTGCCTCACGTGAGTCCCATCCACCCCCAATCAGAATCCAATCCAAAAATAAGTTAAAGGTACACTATGGTATTGTTTTCCAGCGAGGCTCCCCCCAGAGGGCGAAAGTAAAAGTGCACTGTCGTAAATATGCTCAGCTGTTCTCCTGGTTTCTCCGTCAAGCCAGGCGCGGTTGTTTTGAGCTTAGCAGACAGGCGAACGCAACGAATGACTAATGCTGCGTTCACACTGGACGCAGCTGGCGCGACAGAAGCAGCGAGTTTACATGCAAAGTCAATGGTTGACCCGCGTCAAGGCACAGCAAAAGGTCCCGCGGCGCGTTTTGAGCAGCAGGCGCAGCGCGTCTGAGCAGCTGAAGCAGCACGTTTGTGGTCAGATGCTTAAACGCGCCCGACGCGCCCTGACCACAAACGCGCTGCTGCTCGAGATGGAAAAATTAAATTTTTGCTGCTCGACGCGCCGAGTCAACCAATCAGAGAAGCTGATCTGGGAGCTGGCAGGGAGAGAGACACAGCGCTGATGATCACAGCGCTAAGATCACTCCTCTTTAACAGTTTATTGACGCCTAAATTAACTTAAAATGCAGAAATCTGCCGGCAGAATATGTTGGCTTTTATTATCCTGCTGCCTGCAGTTTGGATTATTTAGATGAAAAACACCTACCAGCTGCCGCGGTGAACCGCAAGGCGGCGACCCGGCCAGAGGCTGCTGATGAAGGGATTCCTACTGTCGGCGCACCGCCGGTATGTGGGGGTCTGAGCGGCTCCGACAGAAAAAATATTGGAAGGCAGGATTATAATCTGAATGAACTGACTGCACTGATTACGTTTTCAGGTGTATTTTCTCACTTAAAAACATATTAAAACTACTTTATTCCCACTGATCACAGCAAATATAGCTGCAAGGCAGAGAAAGGGTAGTGAAGCTCCGCCCAACGCGCGTCAGACACACTTTTGCACCGCACAGCCAGAGCAGCAAAGCTGCTTCAGCCGTGCGTCAGAACTAACTGGTACAAGCAGTAAAAATGAAGCAGCAGACGCGATTTTGCTGCTTTTGCTGCGTCCGGTGTGAAAGCAGCACTGCACAAAGATTGCCACTGTGCTAGCAACGAGCATGCTTTTAACTGGGGGCGTGTAGCAGTTCTCGCCGTAAAGCAAGACCGACTCTCGCGAGACTTCTGAGCCTGTGGGTGCGGGTCGGTGCTCCTGCAATTGCAAGTGCGGTATTTCCCCCACAGACCACCAGGGCGGCCGAGAATACCTTTGTTCAACCTGAAATGACTCATTTAATCATCCAAAACGTTATGGAACACATTAATTAACTGAAAAATGTTGCATAGTGTGCCTTTAAAAGATGGATTTTTATTAACAAGTGTCTCACTCATGCACCCACGCACAACAAAATCACACACACGCGAGAAACTGCCTTTCCGAGAGGAGAAAATCGCTCTTCAGGCACAGTTGGGATCTCACCGCGGTATGATTTTCTAACCAGCGGTCACACTCAAGCGTCTCCGTCATCAGACTTATTTTCTGTCTATGTGAAAGAAAAGGTGCTCTGACAGGTTGGGCAGAGACAAATCTCTTCTCTAAGCCTCCTCCTCATTGGGCCTTGAAGACATGATCAGGGAAGTAGTGTCAGGCCCAATCAGGAGGAGGCTTACAGAGGAAGTTTGTCTCTGCCCAACCTGTCAAAACACAGGGTTTCCGCGGGTCATTAAAATTCATTAAAATAGATTTTTTTTAAATCAAGGCCTTAACTGGTATTAAAATTAATTAAATGTGATTATTGTGGCATTTAAAATGCTTTATTTAAAAACAAAATCCATTTATTAAAACAATTCCTCAGATATATCAGATATAACTGGTTCCGGTTGAGCGTAAAGCCGTGTGTTCGGAAAAGAGGCTGGAGGCGGAGAACAAAAATGCAAATTTCAACAAAATTGGCTGTAAAATTCGGGACATGGCTGCAGCCTGTGGAAGATAAAGTTGACGAACGATTTTGCAGTTTTTTATATGGGTTCAGGAAGCCAGTGTGTATGTATATATATATATATATATATATATATATATATATATATATATATATATATATATATAATATATATTAGGGATGGAACGGTTTATGAAAACCGTCCGAACCGTTCGGTTCGACTGTCTCGGTTCGCGTGTGTTGCGTTCGGTTCATGCGCTGCTCCTTTTTCTCATAGGCGAAGCGTTTACACTCCAGAGCCGAAGGTAGCGGTACTGCGACCAAAGCCAACCACCAGTAGTAAACAGGAAGAAGAAGCGAAGCAGCGTAGCCGGGTGTAGCAGAAAAAAAATCAGTTGTTGTGGAGAATTGTGTGGGTATGGCGAGTGGGAAAGAACAGGAGTTGGAAGACGCGCCAGCAGCACTTTATAGGTCTGCTGTATGAGACCACTTTGCATTTAGAGTGACCTACGATGACGGCGGAAAGAAAGTTGTGGATAAAAACAGTGTGCAAGCATTGTACAACACGTTTTGTTTATCAGAATCAGAATTACTTTAATAATCCCAGAGGGAAATTACTTTTGTTACACGCTCTAGTTACAGTTTTACATGATATATACACACATCCAACTATACAATATAATAAAGATAAAAAATAAGAATAAAAAGAGATAAAATATACATACACATATAGCTCTTCTGTATATATATCTGTACGTATATCTATGTATATGTAAAAACTAAATCCAAATAAAGTGAAAAGTCCAATTAAAGTGAATAAATCCAAGTAAAGTGATACGTGGCGTGCAAAAATAGTGCATAAATGTCAATTACGGGGGGGGGGGGGGTGGGGGGGGCTGAATCACTTGAGGGAGGCGTTATATAGGTTGATAACCACAGGTAGGAATGATTTCCTGTGGCGCTCTGTGGTGCATCTGGGTAGGAGGAGTCTTCTGCTGAAGGAGCTCGTCTGCTGGACCAGTGTGTCATGGAGAGGATGTGAGTTTTGGCTAAGATGGACTGAAACCTGGACAGCATCCTCCTCTCTGCCACGGTGGTCAGGGTGTCCAGCTGCTCCCCCACAACATCACCGGCTGTCCTGATCAGTTTGTTCAGTCTGTTGTTTTCAGCGACCCTCAGCCCACTGCCCCAGCATGTGACAGCAAAGGAGAGCGTGCTAGCAACAACAGACTCATAAAACATCCTCAGCATTTTCCCACAGATGTTAAAGGACTTCAGCCTCCTCAGGAAGAATAGTTGGCTTTGGCCCTTTTTGTAGACCGCCTCGGTGTTTCTAGTCCAGTCCGACTTATTGTTCAAGTACACTCCCAGGTACTTATACTCCTCCACAGTGTCAACAGGAACCCCCTGGATGGAAACAGGGGTCACAGGTGTTTCGTCCTCCTCAGATCCACTATGAGCTCCTTAGTCTTTGTCACATTGAGCTGCAGGTGGTTCAGCTCACTCCAAGTGACAAAGTTGCCCACCACAGTCCTGTATTCACTCTCCTCACCCTTTTCAATGCAGCCAACAATTGCTGAGTCATCAGAAAACTTCTGAAGGTGGCAGGACTCGGAGCAATAGCTGAAGTCCGAGGTGAAAAGGGTGAAGAGGAAGGGGGAGAGGACAGTCCCCTGAGGCGCTCCAGTGTTGCTGACCACCCTGTCAGACACACAGTTCTGTAGGCGTCCATTCTGTGGTCTGCCCGTCAGGTAATCAACAATCCAGGACACGATGGGGGCCTCCACCTGCATCGCCGTCATCTTCTCACCTAGTAGAGCCGGGCGGATGGTGTTGAAGGGGCTGGAGAAGTCAAAGAACATGATTCTCAGTGCTCGCCGGCTTGTTCGGGTAATGGTAGACTCTGTTCAGCAGGAAGATGATGCTGTCCTCAACTCCCAGGCGGGGCTGGTAGGCGAACTGTAGTGGATCAGTGAAGGGCCTGACCATGGGCCTTAGCTGCTCCAGGACTAGCCTCTCAAAGGTCTTCATGATATGGGACGTCAGTGCTACCGGTCTGTAGTCCTGAGGGTCGCTAGGGCGCGACGTCTTTGGCACCAGAACGAGGCTGTCAGGCTAACCCCGAAATCCCACATACTCCGTCAGCGCTCCGCTGCGCTCCAGACCGTCTGCACAAAGCAAAGTCTACAGCCTCCACTGTGGCTCCCTTCGCTCTGCTCTGAGTTCCTTGGAGATCGTAGAGGGCATGCGCGAGATGATTAAATTCAAGCAGCAAAACATTCGGAAATGATCCAGGGTTTCCGCGGAGAGCGATTTTTTTCCTCTCGGAGCAGCAGTTTGAGCATGTGTGATTTTGTTGTACGGTGGTAGATAAACCATGCGCAGAAGTAGTTTAACATACATGGGAGTATGTTTATTTTACTCGCGGGCATTTTTTTATTTGATGAAAAAACATGCAGCAGACACTTTAAAGTCTTTTATGTCGTCCTCTGCAGGCTCAGGGACAACACGACCACAGCCAGCATGGAGACAGCGATACCACTGATATGGTCACCGCCTTTGATGGCGTGTGGAAGGGTCTCACTGCGCTGGCCGGCATATACCTCCTCTTCATCATCGAGCATTGCATCGGCATGTTCAAACACTTCAAAGACCAGAGGGTGAGTCGAAGGCGCTACAGACGGATCAGTCTGGCACGAAACGCTCGGTTTGGTGTTTATGTTCATGAAGATATGAACATCTGATGAATGTCTGTGGATCATCGCTCCTCACAGGAACTGCAGAAGAACAATGAGGAGAGGAAGATCGGCAGGAAGCTGTCGGATCACACGCTAAACCGGCGTTCAGACGCAGAGTGGTTGACCCTGAAGCCTCTGAATGATGGTGAGCAGTTTCTTTAGTGGTTCAGGTCCTTCCATCTGCTCCACGGTCGTCCCCCTAAACTCTTCTTCTCTGATCAGACCCGGAGAACTCAACAATCTCCTGCGACAACACTCACAACGACACCCAGCTGACAGAGCTCCAGACCCCCGACTCCCCCACCACAAAGACCCCACTGGCTCCTACAAAGGAGCCCCAGTCTCCCACCAGGGACCCCGCCCAGAAAACCAGGAAGCACAGACACTCCCACGGACATGGACACTCCCACGGAGGGAACTGCCACTCGGACCAGGAGATGAAGGATGCTGGGATCGCCAGCATCGCCTGGATGGTCATCATGGGAGACGGCATGCACAACTTCAGCGACGGCCTGGCTATAGGTGAGGAACTGCAATCACCGCTGTACTTCCACCTCATCAAACCGCTTTACTGGTCTTGGTTCCTCCTCTGCAAACTCTGGTCCCAAAAACTCAGAGCCAGCCATGCATTAGTAAGAGGGGCGGGTAGTTTCAGCCATTCCCCATCATTGAGTCTAAGTAGATCAATTCTTTGCTCACTGCAGATTATTCTCCCCTGAGTCTCTAAAAATGATCCTACTCTATGGTCTACTTCAGGTCACAGACATTAGCAATGGATTGTGGCGTCCAACACCCAGCCAATCCCGTTACATTTTCTTAGTCACGTGACGTGACGCTTGTGGCGCTCATTAGGAAAACCAGCATGACGGAGCCGGTCATGCAAACTAAGGCTAACTCAACGGTGAGTTTACTACTTTCATTTTTCTGTAGTTGAGTTAGCGTTAGCTTGCATGACCGGCTCCGTCATGCTGGTTTTCCCAATGAGCGCCACAAGCGTCACGTCACGTGACTAAGAAAACGTAACGGGATTGGCTGGGTGTTGGACGCCACAATCCATTGCTAATGTCTGTGACCTGAAGTAACCCTTCCGTTTTTACTCTGAATTTAGGCGCCAAATTTAAGACTGAAATAGAGCCAGTTGAATCTCAGGAGGCTGAAAATATTGAGTTTGAATTTTGAAAGGTTGAATTTTTTTTATATGCAGATTTTTTTAACACTGAAAATTTAAACTGAATAATAAGTATTGAAAATGTAATCACTTTGAAATAGTGTGAATTTTTAAGCTTGAAGAGAAAAAAAAATGAAATTTCAACTGTGTAGAAATAATGTCAATTAATTTTTTTTTAGGTCAAAAATGTGTTCTGAATATATTTTAACACTGAAACAGTAAATACAAACATACAACATTTAAATTTCAGTGGCATTTTTAATTCAAATCCCAGCGACACAGATTTACTTCCATACTACTCGGTCTTTTTCTATTCTACAGGTAAAGGATTTTTCTAGTTGAATTGCGTCTATGTTCACAGAGAACAACAAAATAGGGGTTTTCTAAAAAAAGTTAAAAAACAATCCACTGGATTTTGTTTCCAAGTTGGAAGACATTTCGCTTCCCATCCAGGAAGCTTTTTCAATTAAAAAATGCAGAAATAGCGTTAAGCTCAAGGTTTTATACAGTAGCCCAACAAAGCCTTGTTTTGGTTTAGAAAACATGCAAACTGACACGGACAAAGGGGTCCACCTCTTTGGAATGGGGGCCGTTTAGCTTCTTTGTTAGCCTGCAATGCCCCATACCTGTCTATGTCTCTGAAAGGGGGTCGTTCAAGGCAATTTTTGGCCTGTCTGAATACAAGAGATCTTCTGTTCCCCCGTAAAGGGGTTGGGGTTCATTGCAACCAGAACTCCTTTACTGTATAAAGTGTCAAACTTGACGCTATTCCTGACATGTTGAATTAAAATAGCTTCTTGGATGGGAAGCGAAACATCTTCAGACTTGGAAACAAAGTTCAGTGGATTGTTTTTTATCTTTTTTGGAATGACTGAGAATCTTCACCAGCAAAATAGAAGTTTTTCTTTTTATCAACCGCTGTTTTTTTTCTTAAAAAAGGGTTTTTTGCAAATAAGAAATTAAAGGTAATGGAAAAATAAGAGTACAAAATGTTTATGTTACATAAAAAAAACTTAATATATATAAACCTATATAAAATATATGATACAGTAAACAGCTGTATCAGACTGCTTTTTTATGAGCATATCAGCCCTTCGACTGATATCTGGGCTCCTTCCTCAGTGCTCTCTCCCGTCAATTCCAGCACAACTGCTGGTTACACTGAAAATTACACTTAAATCAGGCCAATATGCTGAATTTTAACTGTTTTACCTCCTTAATAGCACATTTATGTGAGATTAGAGCTGTGCAAAGGAGAACCATCCACTTCACTTATCCCTTCAGGTAAGAAACGATAATGAAATCCAATTTTATCTCAAACATCTGTTCACATGTTATTTATTTCTGTATCAGGAGCAGATGGATCACACTTAGTTTAGATTTCAGAAGATCCACATCATTTTGATTGGATCCAAATGGTTCCCACAGAATAAACCCCCCTAGTTACTGCTGCTCTGCCTCTGTCAGCCATCTTTAGACCCGCTAATGGTTTTAAATCTTTTAACTGAAACAAAAACTAGAAATGGAAGGTTCTGAGTTCAAGGCTCACTCTAACAGACACTCTGAGTAGGTGAGCAAAGACCCACTGCTCCCCAAGGGAATGGGTTAAATGCAGAGAGTTCATTTCGTTGCTCTGTACGTGTGACAGTGTAATTAAAATAACAAAAGAAGCTGAGGAAAAATAGTCAGATGCTTAAATTCCTCGGTTTTTAGTAATTTCCTTCAGAACATGTCTGTTGGTTTCGTTATTATTAGTATGAAGATTGACTTAAACAGTTTTTTTCCTGTTATCTGAGTCTCTCAGAGCTGAATCCGTGTCTCTGTGTGAATCTCCTTAGGTGCCGCGTTCAGCGCCAACATAACAGGAGGCATCAGTACATCCGTGGCTGTTTTCTGCCACGAACTTCCTCATGAACTCGGTAAGTGCTCAGATATCTGATAACGGACATCATGTCATCAGCAGCTCTCTCCACCTGCCCGTCCGTCCCCATATCCTAGTTCTATAAGTAAATGTGCTGTTCTCATTACAGAAAAAAAGCATCCCCCCCCCCAAAAAAAACAAAAAACTGGTCGGCTGGTGTCTGTCAGTCACTGTATCAGTCGGGGAGGATGATGGATGGAGCGTTGTGGTGCAGCTGTCAGAGCACTCATCTGCATCCAGCAGCTCCTCCCAGAGGAACTGCTGGATTCAGGATGATCAGTTTTAATTCAGTCTGTCTCTCTGTCTGTCTGCTGGTGGCATAAGAAGCTGAGTGGAGGTGAATTATAGGCCGTTTCTCAATTTACAAGAACGCGACTACAGACTCGTACTTCGCCAAGTATGTTCTTGTGAAGAACACAGGAAAGTCTGGACTCGGGGAGAACGGGAGCATGCAGCATAAATATGGGTCAATTGGAACAGAAGCGTAATGATGACATCACCACACGCTCAGCTCGTCTGGAGCTTCATTATTAATAGTCTCTAGATAATAAAAGCGCTGCTTCTTTTTCTCATAGGCGAAGCGTTTACACTCCAGAGCAGAAGGTGGCGGTACTGCGACCAAAGCCAACCACCAGTAGTAAACAGGAAGAAGAAGAAGCGAAGCAGCGTAGCCGGGTGTAGCAGAAAAAAATCAGTTGTTGTGGAGAATTGTGTGGGTATGGCGAGTGGGAAAGAACAGGAGTTGGAAGACGCGCCAGCAGCACTTTATAGGTCTGCTGTATGAGACCACTTTGCATTTAGAGTGACCTACGATGACGGCGGAAAGAAAGTTGTGGATAAAAACAGTGTGCAAGCATTGTGCAACACGTTTTGTTTATGCTAACAGCAACACAACCAACTAACAATCAACATATACCGAACCAAAAACCGTGAACCGAACCGAACCATGGATTTTGTGAACCGTTCCACCCCTAGTAAGCACTAAATCAGTAAACGGGCCATGAGGTGAAGCTTAGACATATAACGTTCTCACCTCAAATGATCTTAAAAAGTACTTTTATTGAACAACAGCAACAGAAAAGAGAACTTTTGACTTAATACTCTGAGCTCTGTGAGCGCTAACCTGGAAGCTGCTGCTGCCGCAGTGCATGCTGGGACAGCTGTCAGTCTGGAGAGCAGATAAGTCTGCTCTGATGCATGCTGGGTAAAGAGGGAGGAGTGAGAACAACATCCGGTGACTGTCCGTTCTCTGTCTTCAAGTTCTTGTGAACTGGAGCAGTACTAGAGCTGAGGATGATGATGTTTCACAAGGATATGACAGCGCACAACTACACACATTGAGAAACGGCCAAAGTCTGGGATTGTCTAGTTTCTCCTCCTGTTGTTGATCATCATCATCATCATCTTTTAATTTTAAACTGAGCAGAGAGAAAATTTGAGCTGAAAGCAGAAGAAACATGTTTTACTAAAACATTTTATATTCAGCAGATCAGTGGCGCCTCTGAATTTCCTCTGTCTGCAGTGAAGAAGCACTTTCACTCAGTTTAACTTCAGTTTCCAGATGTCTGGCTGCAGCTCTGAGCTTCAGCCCATCCTGTTGCAGAAGACGCTCCCTCTTTGTCTCCGTCTAATTTCCCTTTGAGTTCGCCGTCGTGCTCATCAGACGGAGCGGTTTGAGTGCCCCCCTCGGCTCGTCTGCAGCGCAGAATCTGTCCCCCGACCTGCATCTGAGTGGGAAAAGATGATTATAATGATGAGGGTTCTTCAGCCACCCAGAGAGAGACTAATTGGCAGTGATGGGTGTGTTAATTGCGGTAGATGAGGCGGCAGCAGGCGTGTCTGAGGCAGAAAGCGCAGCTGAAAGTTGAAGAGAGGAGTCTGCAGACTGGTCCTCTTCCTCCCGCCACTGATTGATGGATGAGAGCGAAGCGGTAATGTATTCATTGTGGTAATTAGCGAGGAAAAAGAGGCCGCTTGTTACGCCACGCAGGAAATGTAGGCCACCCTCCCCTTCTCAGCATTCAGCTCTCCTTCTCCAAATCCAGGGCGTTTCCCCTGAGACTGGGCCCATTCGCTTTTGGCCCGGCGATGATTGAAGAGGGTGGAAGGCTGAGGCGTGCATATCTAATCATACAGAATATCAGAGAGCAGACAGAGCCGCAGTTCTTGGAGAGCAGCTGACAGAAGGACGGATCCAAATCTACGTGAAAGCATTAAAGTAATCCTTAAAATATGCCGTGGCACACAGCTGCTAAGAAAGAAAGAAATCTGGGTTTCTGCTGTGCTTTAAGCAGAACTTTCTGATGTCGTCTGTAGCTCAAGTATTATGTTTAAATTCATGTCTGAGTGCATCAGGTAGTGATTGATCCAGGGAGAAAAAGTTGGAGGAACGTCAGAGAGCTGTAGCTGTGTGGATGGAACCATCTGGAACCCACCGCTGTGATGTTCAGCTGCATTCAGACATGTTTGGACCGTCAGCAGTGTCCAGATTACATGTAGAGTCTATGGTGGAAGCGTTTGAAAATCCAGCACCACGGATTGACTGCTGCAGAGTCCTCCAGCGTCAGGCGCCGCACATCTAGAGCAGCAGAAGCTGAAAATATGAACTTTCAGCTTGAGAGCCAATCACAGAAGCAGATCAAGGCGTTGGCTGTGAGACGTGCTGTGATCCCTCCTCCTGTTGAGCTGTCAGCATAAAACCATAAGAAGCCGTTACACTCCACTAGGTTCACGTACAATTTTTTTCAGTGCTTTCATCGTTCCACTAAAATAGTTTCTTTCTTAACTATTCTGCTGCTCAGTAGCGCAGTGGGTAGCACTGCCGCCTTGCAGCAAGAAGGTTCTGGGTTAGATTCCTTTCTTCATGGAGTGTGCGTGTTCTCTCTGGGTTCTCCAGCTTCCTCCAACAGTCCAGGGTCCGGCACCCAGCACCCCTCACGACCCCGCTTGGGATAAGCATGACAGAAAATAGATGGATGGACTAAATTGGAAATAAAATGGGATTCGTGGCACTATATGTGCTGCATGTGAACAACTGCCGAATATTTAAAATTAGCATAATAAATTACTGCACAGATGATGTTTTATTGACATCTTTTAGTTACCTTTTCCGGACTTATTACAAGAAATAAAGCAAAGCTACTTTCTGCGGTGGATCTGCCCTCGTCCATAGAGACCAGACGCTTATCAGTCATACAGTAGTAGCCATTAAAGATTTCCCCGCTTTCTGGTCACCTACAATACCTTTTTAAACATCAGTCTTTGTACTAAAATATTCTTTCTGTCATGATTTGTGGACATTAAGATCTAAAGAAAAGCTAGCCTCGTGAGACCACCCTGATCTCGCGAGCTTTCAAGGTTTCACTCGCAGATCAGTCTGGCTACTTTTCGTTAAAGAAAATTTGGAGCCGTTCACCAAACGAACGTCCAATCAGCGTTGGCTTTGAGGCGGGTTGAGGTGTGACGCAACGAGAAGCGCGACAGTTCAGTCTAAAGAACATGGCGGCTTCAGCCGATGAAACTAGCGTTAGCGTGGCTATCGAGCAAGTTTTATCGGAATTACAGAGTATTTCTTCACTGAAAGAAGAGCAAAACACTGCTCTGGAGGCTTTTCTCAGAGGAAAAGATGTTTTTGCTCTTCTCCCGACTGGTTTCAGCAAGAGTTTGATCTATCAATTGGCTCCTCTTCGTCGTCGCTCTGTTAATACGTCATATGCTTCGTTGATCTGATTGGTTTATTTGGCCCGTCTATCACCAACATAGGCCAATCAGCTAACCAGTATTTTCGCCCCTTCCCAAAATTACTTCAACGGAAGGTTTCCAGATGGATATGCGGAGCAAATCCATCTGGTGGAGTCAGGTTAAAGAAAAACGCCATCTCCTGGTCAGACCCTGTAATTCAGTGAAAGGGTGTGTATGCAGGTCCAGGAGAAGGCCAGTGGCTGGAGGTTGGAGGTGATTTTGCTGGAAGCTGCAGGGAAGTAGGCTGCTATTCGGCTGGCGTTTGACTGTGAAGAGCCATTTTGAATGGCTGCTTCCATCACTTTGAACACTATTGTTAGCTTGTGTCAGACTTCAATGGGCCTAAACGATGCTCCATATGATTTGGGTGTGAGCAGCAGTTAGAGCTCGGCCTGATGAGATCAGTCAGACTGTAACTCACCTAAAAAAAAAAAAAAAAAACTAAATGTGATGCTTTTTCCCCAAATTGTGAATTTATTTAATTGTTTTTATGCTGATAAACGATATGTATGGCCACCTCGGTGGTCTGGCTGTTGACTTCCTGCTTTAGCTAATTTATCGTTTCCTCATCCTCTGAGTTCAGGTTTTTCCTTACTTCTGTCTATATTTTACTCTGAGCCAGAAATGTGATAAATTATCATTATAATTTTTTTTTAAGGACGATTAAGGCAAGCCAAGGCAAGACAAGGCAAGGCAAATTTATTTGTATAGCACAATTCAGTACAAAGACAATGCAAATTGCTTTACATGATTAAAATACAGGAAGATAAAACAGAATCAAAGCAAGTAGGAAAAAGTAAATAAAATAAACAATGCACAAACAAATAAGAATATTAAAAACAGTTGGACTAAAGAAATATGTTTTAGTTGAACTGTTTAACTAAACAAATGTGTTTTTAGTCTTGATTTAAAGGATTAAAAAAATTTGCTTCGAAGCAGCCACTCAACAGTCTAAAGTATTTCATTGGATATTTTGTAGAAGTTTGGGTTCTCGTTCCTGTTTTGATCAAAAATGTGTGTAAAAAGGAAATAAAAAGTCCAGCTGTGATATATCTGTGACTGACCTGAACCTCCTGGCTCTAAAATATGATCAAGTTTGCCCTTAAAGTCTCCTGTTTCTTCACCTCCACCTGAGGGGTGCAGGGAGTAGATAAATAGTATTTCTGTAGGTGGAGCTATAAATATCTGTAGTCATTTCAGGGCCTCCTGTACAGATTTAGGACAGGATTTCTTATTATGTGCTGCTCTCAAACATCTGTCTTCAAACAGATGTTTGGTAGCAGAGAAGCGCTGCTCCCCCTCGGTGCAGATAGATGCTTCTTCAGCTCCGGCGGTATTTATAACTCTTGTGTTTCTGCTTCCAGGCGACTTTGCGGTTCTGCTGAAGGCCGGCATGAGTGTAAAACAGGCCATCATCTACAACGTGCTGTCGGCACTCATGGCCTATGTGGGCATGCTGATCGGCACGGCGGTGGGCACGTACACGCACAACGTGACCAGCTGGATCTTTGCCATCACCGCCGGGATGTTCCTCTACGTGGCTCTGGTGGATATGGTAGGCTGGGACCGGCCCGCTCCGACCTTCTCTTCCTCTGCTCTCCGGTTCTGACTGGTTTCCTTGTGTCCCGCACAGCTGCCAGAGATGCTTCACGGGGACAGCGAGGAGCACAAGCGCTGCCAAGTGGGACACTTCATCCTGCAGAATGTGGGAATGCTGACCGGCTTCAGCATCATGCTGCTGATCGCCATCTTTGAGGACCGCATTGTGTTTGATTTTGGCTTTTAGCGGAGGACGGAGGAAGTGGACGGCTGGATGTATCGGTGTTTTTTTTTCCTTAAAGTGTCCTGTCTGCTGTCCTGCACGTGCTCCATTGGTCTCTGTTCCAAACTACAGCTGTCCGCTCTTCTCGTCATCTTAAGCCTTGCTCCTCCTCTTCCTCGGCTCCTCGTTCTCTTCCTGTGAAGCACAAAGCTGCCCCCCTCTCTCCCCAGGATAGACGTTCCCACCTGTAGCATTCTTGTCCTTCATGCCTTCGCCTCATTCATGCTGCATCCCGTCTCTGTGGCTTGTTCCTGTGTGCTGACGTCGTCCCGCTGCGCTCCGCCCACCGCCTGCAGGAACCGACCTGAAGCTGCGGTGTGAGAACAGAACTTGGTTGTTTGATGTTTGTAAGGAACCTGAAGTCGTAGATGTTTATGAGAGCAGCTGCCAAAGCCTTTAACTTCAGCATGTTCAGCATCCTGAGCAGCTGCGTAACCTGACTGCCTGCCATGTTTCTGAGTAGATCTGTAGATCTGAAGCTAAACTCAAACATGTTTTATGTTTAAAATTCATTGTTTTTTATAATGAGAAAAATGTTGATGCTGTGAAATCAGACCGACGTGTCATGAGGCAGACCTGCTGTCCGCAGCTGCAGCTCCAATCTATGCAGATGATCTGTGCTGAAGAAGCCAAAATAATTTTGTTGTAAACTGACCGCCTGTCTGCAACATTTGAATCATTCCATTTTTTTTTTAACATCATTATTGTCGCTCTTCCTTTAAATCCAGCTGCTTCATCAGTTGGAGCCTCATAGGCTCCGCCCCTCTGTCTTCATCACATTCCATTGGCCCATAAGCTTAGCGGCCTGCTAGAGCGCACACCATCGTGTATTTATCCTGTCACTGTGTGACATCATCATCTGGTCGGACCAAGCAGAGGCTCATTGTTCTCGGGTTGTTTGAATCCTGGAACGTGATCAGAACAGTTCAGATGTTCCACACAGCAGAAACTGTACCAGTAAGGTTAAACAGGAATCATTACTTTGTTTAATTGGTTCTTGCCGTCCAATCAGAGACCAGAACCAAATAAAATAATGGCTCCCAAACGGCCAGGATAAAATCCCAGCTCTTTAAGAATTAAAAGAATGAAAGAAACGTTCCCTCCTGGATGTGACATTTAATCTGCGCAGTTTAACTGAAAGAAAAAGTTACAGGAAGCTGCAATAACTTGGTCGTATAAATATTCACACCCTGAAAACCTACGTTTAGATCCGCCTCTGGACTTAAAACTGCTGTCAGTTAAAATGTTGCACCAAAATCTTCCTGCAAAGATTTTCCTGCCAGGTTATAATCTGCTTATTTTACAGAGAGATTACAAAGATTTGCTTTATCTCTTATTCTGAGATAAAACAAACTAAATGTTCTATTTATGAAATTCTGGAAGGATATTTGTGTGATAAGGAAATTAAATTTGAACTTTCAGAACCAACAAAACATCATAATATGCTTAATTTGAATCAATAATACATTTGTTCTAATCGAAGTTGGTTTCAACAGAGACCTTCATGCTTTAAAACTGAGTTTTATTTTCAGTTAATCCAAGCAGGCCTCTAAACACATTAAAAACATCCCTTCAAGTAATGGAAATGAGTCCAGTACTTTGAATGGGTCAGCAGAAGACAGGAGATCTGGGATAAGAAGAACGTTTGTAGTCAGAATGGGTCCAAATATGGGACCCCTGCTAATGAAGACGGTCCCAGGGTTTAGGTTTCAGGGTGTGGGTTTATAGAAGCGGCTCTTTGCAGTGTTGAATTTAGAATCATCAGGGTTTCCTTTCTCAAATCAGTGTGTGAGAAACATTTGACAATCATTATACATCAGCGTTAAATACATGTAGAAACATTATCTCAATTAAAATACCTAAACGACCAGATCCCGGCTTCAAATGGAGGAATGAAACGTGTCAGTGAAGAGCTGAAACCAACAGAACCTGAATGTTTTTACCTGGTTTAAGCTTCAGCTTTCATTTAGTTTGTTGAAATAGACAGAAATAGCCCCTCTGCTCCAAGCAGGACGCTTCCTCCCTGCTGGATTCGCCAAGAGAAAGAGAAAAGAAAGGCCCAACGCCTCCATCATTCTTTATGTGTATATTTGTTTTGTAAAATGCTTGTAAAATGCAACATTATTGCTGTTAGCCTGTTGGTGCCCATCGATGCTGAAGAAGAATAAAGTCATTTGAAGATGCTGAACCCCTGGTTGGAAGGTTTGTTTGTTTTTTTAACCATAGTGACTGTAGAGGCGCTGTAGAAATGTGAAGCTCAGGTGGGATAATCTGGTTAGTGGACACATGCTGGTGAAGAACTTCACTAATCTGATGGGAAACTGCAAGAAGAGAAAGATCCATTAAAGCTACAGGCTGTAGGTTCTTCACTAGTCGTGATGTTTTAAATAAAAAAGGAGCAGAGACTGAGGACGTCTCTGGTCGGGTGGGACCCAGGCTGACCTTTCTGTGATGTTTCACTGAATTATGGAAGGGTTGAAGGGGTGTGAATAGTTTTTCAGCAAAAATGTAAAAAAAATTGTAAAAACATCTTAAATTAAAGGCATACTATGCAACATTTTTCAGTTAATGTGTTCCATAACGTTTTGGATGATTAAATGAGTCATTTCAGTTCGAACAAAGGTTTTCTCGGCCGCCCTGGTGGTCTGTAGGGGAAATACCGTACTTGCAATTGCAGCAGCCCTCGGCCCGCACCCACAGGCTCAGAAGTCTTGTGCATCGCGAGAGTCGGTCTTGCTTTACGGCGAGAACTGCTACACGCCCCCAGTGAAAGGCATGCTCGTTGCTAGCGCAGTGGCGATATTTGTGCAGTTTTCATGGCGGAACCAGCGAGAAAACAACGAAAGCCCATGTCGGAGCAGGCAAGAAAGAGGAAAAGGGCTCTGGACAGAGAGAGGAGTCGTACACGGGTGAACATCGGGCAAGCTTTTTCCGAATGGCGAGAGCTAAAAGAAAAAGAAGGCTGCAAGGCTGACGCCGACCTCGCGTTTCTGCTGGCTTGACGGAGAAACCAGGAGAACAGCTGAGCATATTTACGACAGTGCACTTTTATTTTCGCCCTCTGGGGGGAGCCTCGCTGGAAAATCAACACCGGTTGCATAGTATACCTTTAAGTGAGTTTATACTTAATTTGAGTAGGAAAATAGGATGGAACTTAGGGTTGGGAATTGATAAGATTTTCATGATTCCGATTCTCTTATCGATTCTGTGAAACAATGAACGTGGAAAGTGCACGGTGACATTCGTCTACCTTCGCCTGGGTCATTCTGTCTGCCTGCCTCGGTGAAAGCAGAAGGCAGTGAATGGGAGCTGCCAGCCTCTGAGCGAGCCAGGCTACCCGTCTCTTCACCATCATCTAAATCTAACGGAGAAGGCATCTGTTTAATGAAAAAGGATTTCTGTACAATTTCAGGAAATAAATTAATCTCTCCTCGATCTAAATAAACAAGCATCACCTTTCTCTCACTCCCTGAACTGTGGAGCAACTTCGTAGCATGTTTAATCACCCCAAAGAGAGGTAGGAAACTGGTTTATTTCCAGAAATGTTATGTGATTTATTAGGAACCACATTAAGCACAGCCAGTGATATAAAACTAGCTACTTAGCACCAGAGTTTCCTTCCATTCTGGACGTAACTTTAGCTTCTGTCCAGAAGCATCGAAAACACGACATTCGTTAAAATGTATGCCATGTTGTGTGCGCAGGTGTTCCTGCATGTTGGATGTATTTCCCCCCGCGGATGTAACTGCCACTTTACATCCAAACTTTTGATCGGTTTACCCCATGGGACGCCATGTTCTTTGTTTTGCTTTTTTAGACTTGCGCCTGGCGTAACTTGCGTAGAAAATGTGACCTAAGTGGTGCTGCCTGGAACCGTTAAGAGAAGCGTGAAGCGAGTTGCCAAACGGTACCGTGGAATTGGAACACATGGAACCGGTTCTGCCCAGGAACCGGTTTTCGATTCGCATCCCTAATGGAATGAGTGTTTTTACTATTAAACTAAGGTTAAATTATCTTATTAAATAAAATTATTAAATCATGCACATGACATAAGAGACTACAGTTGTTTTTTTGTTTTAAATAGTGTTGCACTGATACCAGTATCAGGCAGGGCCCCGATGCAGCACTAATATGGTGGTATCGACGAGTACCAACAAATAGGGCACCGATACCATTTTGAGAGCCAAATGTTTATTCAGCCATTGTCACCCATTCCAGGTAGGCAATAAAAAAGTTCTACTGGATTCACTTTATATTAGTCTTTGTCCTGCTTCACAAAGGTAGGCAGCATCTTGACAAAGCCATGATGGCAATTAAATTACATCCAAGTAGTATGCAGTTCTTCAGATATATACACACACACACAGATCTATTTCAAACAGATGGTATCGGTATGGTATCGGTATACTGCACAGCCAGGTATCGGGGCCAAAAATGACATTGGCGCAACACTAGCTTTAGATTTAAATTTTCTTATTTCACTAGCAGAGTGTCTCACTTACCTGCACTTATTTTAACAAACAATAATTTAGATTTACATTTTTTTGCAGTTCCAAAAAAGTTAAAAATCAATCCACTGGACTTTGTTTCCAAGTTGAAGTGAAGATGTTTCGCTTCCCATCCAGTAAGCTTTTTCAATTCATAATGTGAGAAATAGCGTTGAGTTGATATTTCACTTTGCATGTTGTCTAAGAAAAAACAAGGCTTTTAAGGCTACTTTATAAAGCCTTGAACTCAGCATTGTGAATTGAAAAAGCTTCCTGGATGGGAAGTGAAACATCTTCAGACTTTGAAACCAAATCCAGGGATTTGTTTTTTAACTTTTTTGGAATGATTATGACCTGGATGACAAATAAACTTCATCAGCATGTTTTTTTTTTTTTTTGGACTGCACTATAAAATAAGGTTTGTTTCCCTATTTAACTAAAATCTGGAACAATCTTTAAAGTCCGAAATGAAGAATTGCTCTAATCACACTCTTTAGCTGTGAAGCTGTGAGCTCAGCTCTGCAGCTCTGTGAACATCTTCAGTCTGTGGAGAATCTACTTGCAGGAAGACTTGATGAAGAAGGTCCGGAATCTCAGCCTGCTCCATCAAACATTTACAGGTTTTGATATTTGGCAGCCAGAAGTGCTGCCAAACTGTGAAGCTGGTGAAACTTCAGCTTCAGGCTTCTTTATGTTTTCTGTAGGATGTGGATGAAAGCTGAAAGTACAATTAGCCATGTTGCTTCAGACATTTAAAGAACTTCTTCCTATTTTTATAGTTTGGGGAACCAGTTCCTATTCACCTACTGAGTTGCTTTCAGAAAGAAAGCAACTCAGTAGGAGGCATCACTCATATATCCCCAATGTTAATGTTTTCTGCATCATTTCAAATCAAAGTGGGACTGGGACACCAGTGGAGTGGATTGTTGGGGTGGTGGTTCCTCTATCATGGGTCAGATCAAATTACCAAGGGATCAACCTTCTCAGCATCTCTAGGAAACACATCCGTGTGTTGGAGAGAAGGTCCTGCTGGATGAACTGCTGAACCTCGGATTCAGGAGGAGCCACTAGGAGTGGCGGCCATAGAGCTTGGAATCCTGAGGTTCTGAGTTCGAACCCCTCTCCCACAGACTGCCACTCTGGGTCTCTGAGCAAAGAACCTTAACCCCTGATTGCTCCCCAGGCGCCCCACGATGGCAGCCCACTGCTCCCCAAGAGGATGTTTTAAATGCAGAGGTACATTTCTCCAATCAATAAAGTTCAATTATTATTATTTGGGACCATATCTTTGCCTCTGGGGAATTGCTGAGAGGCTCATGGGAGTTTGTTCTTCTTCTTGGTCATCAATCCTGGACAGGATTCCATAGTTTGGTCTCATCTGGATTTTTCAGTGGATGTTCTGGTTTTGTTGGCTTTTTCAGTCCATGACTGCAGCTGGTCGAAAGTCTGAGCCCATGGTTCCTCACATTGGAAATTCACCTCTTCTTGTTTTAGGGTCAGTCTTTGCCTAAAGTGGAGGATTTTTCAGTGATTCTTACATTATTTGGTTCTACTGTGATAAATGAGTCAGAATGTAAAACTCTAGATTAACATCTTTGATTGAAAGAAAATCCCGGATCTAATGGGCCAGAGTTCTAGAGAGAGGAGCTCCAATGAGTTGCTGCTCTACCACACTGCAAAAACATTCTGAAGGTCAGTAAAACATTTTAAAATAAGAGTATTTACCCTTAATTTGAGCAGGTAAATAAGATGATCTGCAACTGGAATGGGCATTGCTACCCTTAAAGTCGTAGGGAAGCGGTTGTTCCAACCGTTGCATTTCTGAATTCTCCCGAGTGGTGCCCGACTTTACGCGAGTGAATAAAGTGAAAGCGATTGGTGGAACGTTGCTACCTAGTTAGCATCTTGCTAACTAGGTAGCAAGATGCTTTCTTAGTGCTAGTAGGTTCCCAATGGGAAATTCCATTGGGACCAAGTAGCACTAAATTGGTGACTTAGAAACGACACTGTCAAGGAACGCTATGGACAGCGGAAACATGCAAGAGGAGGAGAGTTTATTGTCGGAGGTCGTGGATGAGTCTCCTCCGTCATCCATTTTTTATTTAGAGGAGGAAAGCGGGGAGGAAGATGTTGTGGAAGAGGACGCCAGGGCGGCAGAAGCTTGGTTTGGTGTAGAAGGCTTACAGCCGTACATGTTTGAGCCCTTGCCTCGCAACGCTGCCAGTTCTGTTAGCTCTACGCCTGCTGAAGACACAGACGTCCATCCCCGTGAACACTGGGACGCAACTCAATGGGAAAGGAAATTATTCTTATTTCAACCGTTGCGTATATTAGCTGCAAGATATGAATCAAGAAGCTATGACTGAAAAAATTTGACAGATGACCGTTGATATATGATTGGCTGAATTTAGGTGTACAAGCTGACATATCATTAACTGGCCTGCAGAAGATAACATTTTTTAAATCGAAATTTTCTAACTTTTGGGAAAATATGATCTGATAAAAAGTACATTTATATGTTTAAGCTAGAATGATTTGATATTTAAATCTGAAATACCAATGACTTTAAGATATTATGCACTTAAATTAAGCCGTTGCAGCTGTTTGTTTTTCTTATTTTAAATGTAAATTGTCTAATTCCATTGGCAGGTATCTCACTTATCTGCTCAATTCAAGGAAAAAAAAATCAATTATTCTCAGAAAAAATGACTTAATTAGTTTTACATTTTTTGCAGTGCGTATCATCTGATTCTATTAAACTGAAAATAATCAGATTTCTCTGCATGTGTTAAACTTTTTATTCACACCTTGGTGCTGAAACAAAGCTGCAGCTACGAGCTGAGCTGACAGAGCAGAGCGACTCCTCTTCTGATCCAGTGCTCGGGGGGGACGTCGGAGTTCAACGTCATGGCGACCACGTAGTTGGTGGAGTGTCCGGTGGTGGACAGAGTTCCTCGCCGCTCGCTTGTCTTGTAGACGGGAGCCAGGTAGCAGATCCTCTCAGGAACATCCTGCCGCTTCATGGGCTTCAGCCACATCTACAGGACAGGTAGAAGAGCTGTGAGATGTTCTGGAAGCAGAGGATGGGAACTGCAGGGCAGATGGAGCAGCAGAGACTAACCCCAATCTCTGTTATTCAAACACAAACAAAATGAACCAGTAAAAGCATGAATCCCCTGGAGTTATTATGAACTTCTGCTTTATGCAAAAGGGATAAACTGGGCCAATAAGGAACTAAAAACAAAATAAAACCAAAGCAGTTAGTTGAGCTACAGCCTTAGTACTGTAATGGTTGCAGGAAGAGGGAGAGGGGGGGGTTTCTCGCTTCACATTTACATTTCAAAGCCACATTTTGTTGTGTTTCTTTTCACCCGCACAAATAATAAACACATTTTAATGAAGTTCTGTTCTTGTTAAAACTGATTCTGTTAATAAGCTACCCTGAAATGCATGAATATTTAACGAGCCAGCCTTGGTGCATTATTCATGTTCAGAGAAAGGAGACAAGAAAGAAGCTCTGCTTCTTTCCGTCTTTGTCCTTCTGTTCCTGAGATCCACATCAGACTGAGCAGCAGAGGAGGACGGGTTTCCTGCAGGAAAACTGAGCCTCATCTCCAGGGACTCCAGAGAACCAGGAGCTGAGAGCACTGAAGATCCGGTCTGGGAGGTGGCGGTCCACATTCTGACATACAGAGAAACATCCAGGAGCAGAATAATAAACTGCATCCCTGTGGCTTTATGCTCCACTATCCAGGATACGACATCCAGCGAAGGAGGCTTAAACTGGTTTTCTTCACATTTTCTGCTTCAAGCAGCAAATTCAATACAGTATTACTGCTTCACATTAAAAACCAAACCGGTGGGTCAAACCCCACATCTACAACCCAAAGAAGTAATGTTAAAAGAAAACTTTAAAACACAAAAAAACTTTCCAGTGTTTTCTCTGTGTTTCTGTCGGGCTTGAAACAAAACAGAGAAGTAAAAACAAACAGAAAACCTGCAGTGACACCAAATGTGGGGGTTTCTCCAACCTCCACAGGCTCAAACTGATCCCACATTGGTGTAAATCTGTTAGGTTGTGCCGCTTATCTGGTTCACTCAGAACAAAATGAAACATCCAAAGGGCCAATAAGCATTTAAGAAGGACAACGGTGGATTTACAGGTTTGGAAAGTCTAAGGATGGAGAGACGCCTGAACTGCTGCAGATTCCAAGATCATCAGACACTTTCAGGAGGAAATAGTAGAGACTTAGCTGTTTGGATACAATAACAACAGGTATGTTGGTGGTAGAAACATTATGTCATGGATGGTGTTTAAAACAACTCTGAGTGGAGAAATAACCAGTTTAGATTTAGATGAACTCGCTCAAAGAAAGTGATCAACAACTGGAAGCTAATAATGTCTACAGAAAGTGTCAGACTTCCTAAAAGACCTCAAACTTGATATCAGTTGGGATGTGTCGTTCCACAGCCCCTGATATTCATTTTGAACATTAGTGGAGGTAAGAGGAGCGTACCCATAGTCAGTACGCATGTGCATCCCTTTTGTTTATCCTTATTTATCCCTTTAGTTTTGTACAAAAATACACTTAATAACCCTAATCCAGTGGGCGTGTATCCCTTTAGACATGTACAAAAAACAATTTCAGGTCGCCATACGCTTCAAAAACCAAGTAATTACATCGTTTTTTTGTACTTGACTAAAGGGATACATGCCCGTCGAGGTAGTTTAAAGTGTATTTTTGTACAAAACTAAAGAGATAAACGGGTATTGACTATGAGTATGCTGGTCTGACAGAACAACGGCTTATTGTCACAAGGTAATGAACCGCTGTGTGGAAATTATTAAGTAGTTTGACAGCCACTCTGAAATACTTTGAGAGCAAAGATGCAAAATTGAGGATTTCAACCATCTGTCTATTCTTGTGGGGTTTTTTTAAACAAAAAAGAAAGGCAGTGCTTTCAGTCTCAGAGTTTTTCAGAGTTTGGTTCCTGTAAAATCTTTTCAACTGAAGCAGGTTTGTTAGTATTTGGTCATGTTTTCATAAAGCCAGACTAGAAGTACTTGAAATTCTTGTAAGTTCTTCTTGACCTGGAAATTTGATCCTGGGTAATTACTGAAACTTATGTGAAAATCTGCTCCACATCTGAATAAAACTCTATTTAGAGATTTTAGATTTCAGACCTGAGATCATGACTGATTTCAGCAGATTCAGGATTTTTTCTAAAGCAATCAGCGGATGGATCATCCCCCTCGTCTGTGTGTGAGAGCTCCTTACCACCGGCATGGCATCGTGCAGCACTTTGGGAAAGGACTCTGCCAGACATTTGCCGTCTCTGTCCCAGCGAGCGCCATCTAGGAACAGGCCTCTGATGTAAACACCTAACAAAAGAGACATCATTGGTTCGGAGCAATCTTTATCAGACTGGCATTAAACCCACTGACTGTGTGCCGGGCATCAGCATCACAGATTCACTGTGGGAGCTGCAGCTCAGCAGCGTTAGCAGCGTAAGCATGATGTGGGCCCAGCTGGGGGCTGATTGAGGATGAGACTTTCTCACAGCTGAGCTGCAGACACAGTGAAGCCGATGCAGAGCTGAATGCAAAGAGGTTTTTCTTTTAACTTCCTACTTATCTCTGCTTCTCTAACAGTTCAGCCTGATGTCGTTTTGTTTTCTATTCTTAGTCTTCCATTTTTCATTTACATTAATATATATTTTTTGCTTTGATTCTGACAGGAGATGGAAGATTCCTTCTTTTAACTAAAGCTAAGCCTCCGGTCTGTTTCTGCTGCAGCGGCCTACCGTCCTCTGGGGGGTGAAGATATTGACCGTCGTCCAGGACCTGGAAGTCAAAGCCCAGCAGGTCGATGGGAATGCTGTGTTTTCTGGCATAGTTCTGCAGGCTGCCTGTGAGGAAGGCCTGGGTGAAGAAAAACCCAGATATCCAGAAGACAGCAGGTGTTCCTTCATCGTACCAGTCCTGAACAAGACAACATGATAAAATGATCATCGTAAAAAAAAAAACAGAATAGGGCTGAGTGATAATCCTGGACAGAAACAGAAAGTACCGATCAGACTAGTTTTAGGGCCTTAAGCCTCAATCCAAACCTAATCTGACTGTTTTTAATCTCCCTGATCAGAAACTCTTTAAGGAACCAGTTTAAGGTCATTTAAGCTTAATGGCCACTGCAAAAACAATCTAGAAATAAGTCAAAATATCTTAAATTAAGTGTATTTACCCTTAATTCAAGCAGGTAAGTAAGAGGATTTGCCAATGGAATGAGGATTTTTACACTTAAAATAAGATAATCAGATAATATTTACTTGATATAAGACAATTAAATTGTGTTTTTCTTATTTTAAATGTAAATTGTCTTGTTCCATTGGCAAAGTGTCTCACTTACCTCCTCAATTCAAGAAAAAATGCACTTAATTTAGAAAAAAAATGACTTATCTAGATTTCCATTTTTCCAGTGCACTGTGATCATACACTGCAAAAAATATAAATCTAACTAAGTCTAACAAATCACCTGGTGGGGTGGGGATGACTGAGGGTGGCCATGGCCCCCACCCCCCATCTAGCTACGACCCTGACAGGCCTGTGGTGCAGAATTGACGGAATGCGTGTATGATCTACCTTTCTAACTCTGATTTTTCCATTAAAAATCTTCATGTGAACAACAATAAAGGTTATTTCTATTCTGTTCTTCTATTTAATCTGATTTTCACATCTCAGGCTTAAGTTTACATTTGATCACCATCTTTACATTTTATCACTGCTGAACTTTAGGAAATGGAAATGTCATGAGAGCTGTACCCAACGAAATTTAGTTTTCAATACACTGTGTGTACAAAATCACAATAAAGTTTGTCAAAGTCTAAGTTTTCACAGTCGGCTGAGGCAGAGGAAACCTGTAGCTCTGATCCTTCTTCATGTTCTGTCTGAGGTTAGGAACATGTGACTCTAAAGTTCAGGCGGTCAGGAATCACGCAGACATTCTGCTCAAAGACTGGATTCCTTTCACTGTAACCAGCTCTGATGGAAACAAGGAGCCTCCTGCTGTGGGAATAAACCCAGCTGCCTGGTGAAGCAGTTCACTCCCAGTCATGTGGCTCCCTGTTATTGTGCCCAGTTTTAGGATGGCTGTGGGCGGTGCAGTGCATTCCCCAGCCCCAGGAAACAAAGCTGTTTTAGAAGGGCTCATGTGGTGAACCCTGAAGCTTGGTTTGTTTGATGAAACCTCTTCTTAGAGGAATATCTGCTGTAAATATCAAACATTGTTTCCAGAGTTATCCACTGGCTCCTCCCACAGCACTGCTGCTGAGAAGTTCCACCAGCAAGGAATAATCAATGGATCATTATTCATACCTAAAACTAATATGTTCACTGTGATTTAATGAATTTAGCGTTAATCAGTAAAAATAAAAACAATGATTTTCATCACTATCACTGAGTCTGGGAGCGGCCATTTTTGGCCCAAATATAGTAACACCTCACTCCTGACATCTTCCGGCAGTGACGTCACAGTGCAGTTAAGGGCTGGTTATCCACCCGCAGCAGTGGTCATAGTTATTTTGTCGCAGGTATGATGCATTTTTATTAGGTATTTTTGATTTCTGCCCAACAGTGAAGTGTGGTCTGCGCTATGTTATTCCACGCCAAAACGCAAGAGGGACAATAAGGAACTAGCTGTGGGTCTAGATACGGCCCAGGCGGTGAGAAAGTGGAAAAACGCAAGAGGACAGTTTGTGCGACAACGAAGGGACATGAGGGAGAAAAAGAGCGGAGATCCAGGTGGAAAAGGGTCCCAGCGTTTTCACGCATTTCTCTCTTCTAGATGGTCCATCTTCAAGGGTCGTTTTCCACAATGGCGGCCATACAAACAAAACAAGCCGGTAAGGTACCAAACATGAAATACATATAGTTGAGAGTGGATGTAGATTTGACCAATCAGAGGCCTCCTGTCTGCGGCACTGTCTGCGGTCACCTACAATTTTGGAGAGGTGCACCAGAGTGTCTGCGGAAGGGGGAGTGGCATATCTGTGTTAACTGCGACACACGCAGACGACCTGGTTTCTGAGCATAACCCAGCCTTAAGCCTAGCGCCATTCTCCCCGCTTTACAAGCTAAATCAATGGGAACTACTAGACACATCTGCAATCAACAACAATTATTGAAGATTTCCAGAGGACTTCACCATTGAAATTCACCAGAGCTATAGTGAAACTGACAATGCCCACGTGCATGGCAGCTGGATGTTGGAATACATCGAAGAAAAAGTGAAAAAATAACTTGTTATTCCACCTTTCCGATTCCTGATCCTCCACGGACGGGTTGGTCGTTGGATTGCCAACTTGAAGAGGGAGGATTTGCCATCGAACTTCTGGCCAGAGAAAAAACACGTAATATGTAGCCAACATTTGGAAGAAGAATGTTTTCAAGATGACTTGGATAATAACGCGTTGTGACAAACACCAGATACAGCACTGGGACTTGATCAACAGCCGATACCGCACCGTGACGTCACAAACCAGTAGGTGGCAGTAGTGTTCTTGACAAACATGGATGCCTCCAGTAAAGCACATTCACATGGAAATTACTCTTAGTTAAAAACAGTTATTGAACAGCATGTAATAATTTAATTATTAAAGTACTTTCAGAAGTTTGACTTCTGAATATAACCAGACTTTTCCTGCAGCTGTCCTCAGGTCGTCTGTTTAAGCTGAACGCGTCCAAAAGAGCAGCCTTAATGTTAACAGCCTGGAAGTGTTCACCGAGTGTTCAGACACCTGTAAGAACTTGAGTCTCTGGAGGAAGTCGTTGACGTAGCTTCCCAGCGGCTTCAGGCTGGGGTACGACTTCTTCATCCACATGCTGGGGATACGACCCTTTAGGATGCTGCTGACTACTTCCTCCAGCTCTGCTGACATCACCACCAGGCCCTGCATGTAGACACAGACGGGAGGATGTAGGCTTCTGCTGGGGAGTTTCCTTCCAATCCTCATTTTTTGTATTTACAAGAAAAATATTTTTAATTGACGCACATTGTTTTTATTGCAACAGTACCGTTCTGCAGGGGGTTTGCGTACAGAAACAATCAACATAATAGAAAAAGGCACGTAGTGAAGGTATATTACATCCGCTTACCTTAGGGTTTCACATCCTTCAGTGTTAGATTAAATATTATCCCGCAGGTATTAAATTAGGTTTAGATATTAAGGCCACAGAACCTCAGGTTTAGTTTTTTCCTCCTTTTTTCAGTTTGACAAAACTTGATTGCAGAAAATAAAGAAGATCAAGTAAATGAAAACATTTTTTAAACATCTCAAACAGCAGGTAGGATCATTTATGTAAAAAACAAAACAAAAAAAACTTTGAATTAAGAGCAGTAAATAAAACTTTTTAATAAAAAAAATGTAAACTTCATCTGATTTAACCAAATTCTGGTATGTATTGTTAAGTTGCTGAGGTTAGCCTCTCTTGGCTCTGGTGCTGCATGTGATGAGCCGATATCCTGGTCTTATGAGTCTTTGGCTTTCAGCTCTGGTTGAGCTAAAGACCAAAAACAGGATGAACTTTGACTCTGGCCTGAAGGTTACTGAGTCACAAACTCCAGACTTCTTGGCTCTTCCCAGAGATCAACAAGAGCTCAGTTCTTCTATTCATTCAATTGAAAACTGAAAGCTTTACTCTGTGCTTCGTTTTCAGAAAGCACAATAAATATTTTAGTGTTTAGCTACTGATGGATCAAAAAGAGTCATTTTATAAACTTGAATGCTTTTAAAAGGTTGATATGTTGATGAAAAAAGAAACCAATTAAATGAAGTCGTTAACGACCTTGATGTCTGTTTTATAGGTTCAATTTGAGGAAGATGAAGTTGGTTTTCAACAGGTGAGATTTTGTTGGCAGCCCAGTGAATCTGACTTCCTGACTCTGATTGTGACTCTAACTGTAGTCTGTTGGAGATTTTTCATATCGGAGGAGAGAAAACATTTCTCCTTTTTTAACACACTAAAGCACTTTTCATGTTTAAATGCAGTGTAATTAACAAGACATAAGCAAACATTATGATTACAGAAAAAATGACATTCTGCTGGCTCTTTTTAATTCCTAAAACGCACAAATCAAAAGGGTATTTTATGCATCGTTTGTTGTGGAAGCTTGAAATCTTGATTTCGTAGCTTTTGGTTTTCAAACACTTGGATCGTCAGAAAAAAAGACAAACAAAAGGCCTGATTAATATGATTGGAATCACGTTAAATTAGCTAAGCATATGTGCAGCTGTCAGTTCTGAGAGATTTTTGAATAATATGCTGATTATAATCACAGATGTTGAAATATTCACACAATAATAAGTGATGCAGTCTAAACAAAATGGGTGCATAATAACAGCATGCAAAAAAAAAACAAGCAAAACTTGATGAGGACTGTTCACCTTTCAGATTTTGCTTGTTGTTTGCAGAGAGACGGTCATGGTGAGCATGAAGCTGACTTTGCTTTCTGTTCAACAAATATTAATACGCTTTTTATAATAATCGTATCTGTTTTTAACATTGGTCCTTTTTTAAGCAGAGCCAAAAATTATATTTTGACTAATATCATTATCATTCCACTGATCATATTTACTGCAAGGCTGACTTTCTGGTAGCAGAGAGGTGCAGACTCTATCTGTAGGATAATGTTTCCCACCCCATGCATGAAGCAGTTGCAGAACTCAACTCTTAACCTGCAGATTTACTAGTGGTTTTTAAAAGTAGAATGGGAGGCAGATCTTTTAGTTATCAGGCTCCACTCCTGTGGAAAAAACTACCAGTTTAAGGCTAGGCTTAAAACTTTCCTTTTTGAAAAAGCTTATAGTTATCCTGAACTGGCTCTATAGTTATAACCTGACTCCGCCAGATGGATTTGCTCCGAATATCCATCTGGAAACCTTCCGTTGAAGTAATTTTGGGAAGGGGCGAAAATACTGGTTAGCTGATTGGCCTATGTTGGTGATAGACGGGCCAAATAAACCAATCAGATCAATGAAGCATATGACGTACTAACAGAGCGACGACGAAGAGGAGCCAATTGATAGATCAAACTCTTGCCGAAACCAGTCGGGAGAAGAGCAAAAACATCTTTTCCTCTGAGAAAAGCGTCCAGAGCAGTGTTTTGCTCTTCTTTCAGTGAAGAAATACTCTGTAATTCCGATAAAACTTGCTCGATAGCCACGCTAACGCTAGTTTCATCGGCTGAAGCCGCCATGTTCTTTAGACTGAACTGTCGCGCTTCTCGTTGCGTCACACCTCAACCCGCCTCAAAGCCGACGCTGATTGGACGTTTGTTTGGTGAACGGCTCCAAATTTTCTTCAACGGACAGTCTCCAGACTGATTAGCGAGTGAAATATTGAAAGCTCGCGAGATCAGGATGGTCTCACGAGGCTACTATAGTTATGCTGCTATAGGCTTAGACTGCTGGAGGACATAGGGACTCCTTTTTTATCACTCTGCTTCATTCTATCTCCATTCTGCAGTATTTAGTTCAATCTCTAACGTCATGCTACCAACATGTTCAGACTAGTGACAACAGATCTTTACACATTAAAACGTCTGTATTATGAATAAAACTGCAGCAAAATTCTAAGTTCCTTAAACTTCACTGTATTCGATGAATTTATTAATTACAGTATGGTTGAAGTACCTGCTGATAACTGTTTCATCACCATTTCTTGGGTGTGTCATGAGTCCGTTTAGACACTGAATCTTCCAGCAACAGCCCCTCTATGATCCCAGGAAAATGAATGATTTTGACCCAAATACTTCCTTCTAAAATGGGCTTTCCCCCCCCCCTCTAACCCTAATGTTATTTAATCCACAGGAAATGAATCATTGATAAGTAAATTAATTTACAGTATTGGATTTTTGAGTCTGTTTCCAGCTGTTTTACTGTAATTTGTCAGCAGGTGGGAGGAAATAATGAGAAAATATTGGTTCTGTGCTTCAGAAATTTTAAATCCATAAATCTTATTGATTTGGACCCACTTGTTTATATAAGAGGCCTTTAATAGAATCAGGGAATATTTAGTCTTATATTAATTGCTTAGAAGTAGAGATTCCTGATCAGTGCAGAAGCACAAAGTTTAACAATCAAAACCCTCATTGAAAAAATGTATTGCAGAGCTTCCCTCTGCAGAAACGTTGTATTTACCTTTATGGCCTTCTGAATGTTGATACAGGACTCCCGGATGGTGCAGAGCAGGTTGTTGAAGCGGCCCATCTCCTGCACCAGCACTGTGTTCATGCTCTGCTGGTAGCTGGTGGGAAAGCGCCTCAGCACAGCTTCCAAGTCAAAGTCTGCAGGCAGCTTGCTCAGGATATCGGCTGCCACTTCAAACACCATGTCGTCGGAGGATTTGGCGTCTCTGCCTGCAGAGCGGGACTGATCAGAGACACAGAGCGCCTTATCAGAAGATGGTGGCTTCTCATTAAAGTGACAGCTCGTGGCTTTTTGGAGAAAACGATCATTGGATGCCTCTCCTGTGTCAAATCGTGAATTCCTTTTCAGAGTATCTGATGTTAAAAAAGGTCAAAGTTCTTTCATCGTGTTGATGAGTGATTTAAACTTAGCTCAAAAGGAACAGGGTGACAGTAATTCTAACTTTATTTTTCTTTATTTGCAGACAGCAGCTGGAGCTGCAGCTCCGGCAGGAATAAAATGTTAGAATCTAATCATACAGCAGAAGCTGAAGAGCTTCACAACATTTTCCGTCCAATTTCTTCCCACACGCCAATTTGACACACTCTCATCAACGATTCTGAGGCTCATTCATGCTGATAATTATTCACTCCTATCTCTGATTCTTCCGCTTTCCTCTCACTCTGACTTGCACCATTCACCTACACCATGTTCAGCCAGCGGTAATGGATAATCATTGGCTAATGGTGCTGGGTTACAGTAGGAGAATGATAAATAGCTGCCTCATTCCAGTTTAAGTGTGTCCCTGTTTATCGATCATTGAGACTGATGAGAGCGTATTAGATGCTAATGAAGTCCACACATGACTGACGCCGATATTAATCTTGTTGAATGGAATTAACAGGGATAAATCCCAGAGTCTGTGGAGCTCTAAATTTAACTTTAAATGTAGAAGTCACCATGCGTGCGGAGATAATTGTCTATTTATCTGTTGCACCAAATGTCTGTAGCTTTGGAAATAAACTGCTGACAGTATGTGCAGAGCTGAGAAACAAACACTAGCAGCTTTGGACTGGAAATATGGGAATGTAGAAATAAATGGGATAGAACTGTGCAGGAGGAGCAGAGCTTCTTTCATCTTCAAGCAGGTGTTAATGTGAAATCCTTTAAATGTGATTTGCAGCAGCAATGAAAGGTAAGATGTAGGACAAGCCAAGCCAGAGTTACTGTTCAGAGCTGTGGTATCATGATGTGGGATCACACAGGTTCAACGAGATCTCTGGGGAAGGCTACATACTGGAGGAGGAAAATATTTTAGTTCTAGAACAAAACTCTGTATTTAAAGCTGAAATATTAATGTGAAATTTATGGATTGTTAGCATGAATCTTTATCATTCATCATTTTATTAAAAGATATTTGTTCCCTCTAATTAATTAATAACCTTGGGTTAGTGTTGCAATGCTGCCATTGTCCACTGGAGGGTGCTGCTCCTTCTTAAACAGAGTCTCACTGGACATAAGTTGGAGCAGAAACTTTAAGTTTCAGATATTGATGGCCTAGTGGTTTAGAGCAGCGGTCCCCAACCACCGGGCCGCGGACCGGTACCGGTTCGTGGGTAATTTGGTACTGGGCAGCACAGAACACAGTGTTTTGAAAAATATAAAAGATTGCGGTATTCTCTACCAATTACATCAGTCGGTGCATCTGTGCCTCTTGTCACAGGTTAATTCAGTTCAAGACTCATCCTATCTATAACATCCTATCTTTGTGAAGCGGGATTTTCTGCGGTTACAGCGACCAAAACAAAGCTACGGAGCAGACTGGACATCAGGAACATCAATTTGTCCGATTATGCCTAGATCGGACCGGCTTGTTGTTTTATTTTTAAGCTGTTTGTATTTGATTTCATGCCAGTCGTATCATTTTCAATGTGATAACAAAAAAAACCCAACAAACTTGAATATATTGAGGAAAATAACAAAAGTGCTTCTATAGGAAATTCGTGAAAAACACTCAGAGTGAAAGAAACACATTTTTTTCATACAACATAACCTAAAACCTAAAAATAAATGTTAACTAGGCTTTTTAACTTTTCAATTAGCGTATTATCCTTTTTTCTTGACTTAACTTGTTTTTTCAACTTAATTCACAGTAGGTAATATATCATTCAAGGACTCAACTAATTGGTCAAATGGCAAAATAAGATTACAGCCATGTAGCAGTAGCAGTAACTTTGCTGAATGGCATGATATAGAGTTTGCACTTCTACACTGATGGACGGGGGGGGGGGGAGTTTGTTTCGTATACTGAAAATAAAAGTAGAAAAAAAGAGGTGTATTTACACTGATTAATTGTAACAATAATGTAGAATGACCTTAATGAATATTAACAGTGGATTAACTCCTTGAGTTATCACCTAAATAGCGCTTATTTAGCTGTGCTGCATGACGGAGCAGCATCCACTTCCTTGCTGTGCTTAGAAAGCAAGCATGTGTTGATAGGAAAGAAGAGGACACTAAGCAAACAGATATAAATAAAGACATGCTGGTAATAGAAATGGTAGATGGGAACGTTTTTGCGAGTTAATGCACATCATAGAGCCAAGTTTTAATGCTGCCCTGAGAACAAAAAAATGTAAAGCTCTGCTAACATCACAAAGTCTCTCCCAGCACTGATTTCTGGATTAGGCCAAAAACAGAAATGTTTATCACAGTTTGTGCCCAGTTGATTAAAATAAAGTGAATATCAGTTGTTTCTACTGGTCCATACATTGAAAAAAAACTGTTCACTGATGTTCTTACTTAATAATTTAAGCTAAATGAGAAACTAAATTACCAAAGTATAGCAGTTTAACAAAATAACAACAGTTTGAATGTTTAGAATCCAAAACACCATATTTATTATATATATATATTAATTGGGATTAGCTCAAAAACTGGCTGCTCAGTGGCAGTGAGTAGCACTGCTGCCTTGCAGCAAGAAGAATTCAGGTTTGATTCCCCGCTCTGGGTCTTTCCGCATGGAGTTTGCATGTTCTCCCTGAGCATGTGTGGGTTCTCTCCGGGTACTCGTGCTTCCTCCCACAGTCCAGAAACATGACTGTTAGGTTAATTTGCTTTCTAAATCCTCCTGTGTGTGTGAAAGTTTTTTTTTTTTAAAGAGGACTGACACATTTTTTTTAATAACAGTGCAAAATGTAAAAATGTTATCATATGATGCAACTTGGATTATAATACATTTTAAGGTAATCATTAAAAAAAAGGTTGTAGTCATGTTTTATTACATTTTGAAGTCAGAATGTATTATATTATTACATAATATGGTGAAACTTTTCTAATTTTATAGCACTTTAGTCAAATTAATATTTTTTGCTTATAATTTAAGCCTCTGTAATCATTTTAACTTCATATTTAGGGCTCCTTTACTTAAGTAAAACACGTATGTAAGATAATAGTGTTGAATAACGTGATGAGGATGATGATTAATCCGCAGTGGACTCATTTCTTCCCGCTCCATCACAATGTGTCCAACATTCAATGGCTCTAGAATCCCCGCCAATAAAATTATAGAGCAAGAGCTGGCATTGAATGTTATGTTAATCCGTCTAATATGCAAAATTTATTACTGATGTTGAGAATTGGCAAGCATGTCCCTACTAAATTTTCTGTCCTTTAAAATGTTGCACACATTTATGATGTGATGAGGACTGTAATTTGATAAAGTGAGCAGCTTTAGTCAAAGTCCATAAATTTAAATTTAGTTTGACATCAGAGGTTTGGATGGCCTTCCCAGAAGGAAGACTCTGGGTCTGTCTGAGTCCATCTGAATAGGGCAAATCAATAAGGTCTCTTAAGCTAAAGCAGAGGTGCGTCAGTGGTCACCATGATAAGCGCTGTCCGAGTAATGTTGCCAGTGAGGAAGGAGGTAGGAAAAGGAAGCAGGATGCGTCTATTGATTATTAATTTAGCAGAGGGACATCCTGACATTCCTACCTGATGCTTAGAGGCCTTCCAGCTGCCCTTCATCCTTTGCCTTACAGGCTGTATAGGTATAGCCAGCCTCACAGAGCTTAACAAAAACACATTTGTAAGCCTCATTTATAGAAAATATATGTGAAATTAGATTTTCTGAGTTTAGAACATATTTCTGTTATCATTTGTTGGATATGAGTCAGATTTGATTTAGACACACTTTGCCAACTGTTTAGGCTTCCGTAGGGTTGGCAGGAAGTTCTGCTGTTTTTGGAAAAAATATGAGAATAAAAGGAGCAATGGCGGAGCTTTACGGTTGTTTTACTGTTGGCGTTGCAGAAAAGCCATCATAACATGTAAAAACAATCTCCTCTCCTTTATTTCATAGAGTAAGAATATAAGAAGGTAAAACTGAAAATTACGATCCTACATCATTATTTCTTGCGTTATTGAGTGACACGTGCAAATCTATTCACCTTTATAAGTTTTAGATTTGATAATTGAGAGCTTCAGCCGTTTGTGACATCTGCTTTTCTGTCTCCTGAGGACATGAATAAGCCTTGATCTGCCCTGATTCAGCACAGCACTCTGGAGTTCCTTTGCTTTCAACAGAACAATTCTTACTGTTGATTCCATGAAAGGTGAGGAACGAGTAGCTGAAGTTTGCACAGTTTAGATAGCATGGCCAGCCAAACTGATATGATGTATATACGCCATTTCTGTCTGGTAAAGAACTGTTAGAGCTCAATTTCAAAGGCGGGACTAAAAGGTCAGCGTGATCAGGTTAGAACCAATCAGATAACTACAGATGTGACGCAAAAACTCAATGTGACGTGCTCTGTTTTTTACATTTTGTCAAGCCGTAAATAGCAACTACTTTCCTTTTTTTTAATTTTTTTTTTATTTTATTAAAATAATAATAATAAATAAATAAATAAAAAAACAAACAAAAAAACTACGTCCTTTTTAAGAGAAAAGACACGGAAATGATTTAACATTAGATGAATCTCACTTAGGACATGAGAAAAGGATTGCAGTTGCCATCTTGGTGTTTAGACTTAATTGTCATTTTGTACACACAGGGTGTATACAAAACGAAATTTTGTTCAGTACGGCTATCATTTCCATTTCTTAAAGTGATAAAAAGTAAACATGATGATTAAATGTAAACATAAGACTGAAATATGATTTACAGTTTTCCAACATTTAGGGCTTTTACTTTTTTTTTACCTTTGTTTTATTCAACACTCAGCAGTCTAACGGCAGTGGGGAAGAAGCTGTTGCAGAAACTGCTGGCCCTGCTTCAGATGCTACGAAGCCTCTTCCCAGAGGGAAGCAGGGAGAACAGTCCATGGTGGGGGTGTGAGGGGTCATTGATGATGTTACGGGCTCGGGACACGCAGCGCTGGATGGAAATGTCTTTTTTGGAGGGAAAAGGAGCGCTGATGATCTGCTTTATGCAAGCAGGGAAGCAGAAAGGCACTGAGAGGGACGCGTCAAACCTGCCGATCTCGCTGTTATTGACCGGTGTCAACCTCTGTTTACCAGACGGATTTATGTTCCATGCAATTCAGTCTGCTGTGCCAGGCTATAGTTTAGATGGAGACTCTAATGAATTAGAAACTGCTGAAACATCAGCATCACTGTGAAACCAGCCTAGCATCACCATTAAGATACAGTAGGATAGAGATCAATAAAGGAATCCCAGCTCCTATATAAACTAGAGGTGAGTATTGGCATGAGTGTTGCGATTCGATACATGTTGCGATACTTGAGTCATGATACAATATTATCACGATATTGCAGTATCACTATATATTACCATATTTTCCCCAGCTATCAAAATCAAATGATGAGATAAAACAGCAAGTGCTGTATATTTTCATCAGAAAATATTGATTAGGTATTATTATCCATGTTGTTTGGGGTTTTCTTCCGCTGTGACTGCCTCAAATACAGATTTGGCGCTGCACACACAGTTAAAGGGCTCCACAGCGCTTTCTGCCAGAGTGCTGGTGCAGAGGTAGCCCATTTTCCCATCAATGTTTTATGTAACCATTTTTTTTCTTTTTTAAATCAATACTAAGAAGTGAAAGATCGATATTATATTGGGCAGCCGAATATCACGATATATCGCCAAAACGATTATTTCCCACACCTCTAATATAAACAACAAAAAATGGTGGAAAAAATGAATGGAAGAATGTTTCGACTCAAGTTAAAGCTTTCATACCAATGGAAACTGCAACAAACTAAAAACTAAATTTAAATTTCCACCATAGCAGTGACTCAGACTCAGCTCTCATGAAATTTCCATTTTCTTAAAGCGCAGCTGTGATCAAATGTAAACATTCCTACTTCTTGTTTGAAATTGGTAAAGTCTGCCTCTGGAATCCTAAAGCTTTAATTTCAAACACGTTAACAACATGTTCAAGAAGTAAAAAAACTCATAAACTAAGACTAAAAGGTAAACTAGCCATGTCCTGTACAAAACTCCACAATTCTCGCAATAAAAGGTGGTAACAATTCTGCCAGATGCTTTTTTCCATCTATCAAAAGGATGTGATGATACATTTTATATAAACTGCATTAGATTTCCAGCTCATGCTCAGGTGTTGAACTCACAAACCTTAGATTTAATAATGCTGCTTTGCATACTTGGTGAGTGATGAAACGTTCATCAGGCCCTGATGGTTCAGCTTTGGGTGTGTCGTTACCTGTGTGAGCAGGATGCTGTCAAACAGATGCTGCGTCTCGGCCTGGTCCTTGGCGATGTCTGCGTTGGCGTTCATGCCAAAGATCTCCGGTGACGGGTTGAGAGGAAGTGACTTTGTAAACTCTAAGTAGCTGTTGTACTGCAACAGAGACGGGAGGCGGAGCAAGGGGTTAACTAAGAGGAGACATTTTAATGCAACATCAGAAAACATCTGCAGTAATAACCCTCTCTGAAAAACAACTGCGCTCCTAAGATTGCTGACATTTGTTTTAATGAATATGTAAATGTGACTTCATGAATAAAAGATGGGATGGGAGGGGGGTGAAGCGCCGCAGAACAAAATGCCAAATAAAATGGTGCTCGCCGTAGACTGCGCTGTGTTAACAGATCCATCAGCCCTCAGTGACAGAGGCTGCCTGCTGTGCCTTATTACACACATTTTATCTGCTGATGACTTTTTAAAGGTGGCTCATCAACAGTTTGGGCGAACTCTGGGTCAGGGACTACTGCTGTTTGAAAAACTCCAGACTTTTATTGAGTTTTTTAAAGCTCAGGCAGAGCTTAGTTTACCTGATGGTCTTTAGCTGATTATCTAACATGTCTACTGTGGCTCTACACTCCTCCAATTTTTGAGTGTCTGCTATTGATTGAAATAGGATGATATTAATGGTTAATAACAATAAAAAAATCTAAAAAATAAGCAAAGTTCTCTTTTTCATAAACAGCTGTTGTAGTATGATCACCAGAAGTCCCTTGGTTTTTGTGGCGATTTTGGAGTATCTGCACTGTAGTCTTAGAGTTATTGATCAAAATAGGATGATATTAATGCTTAATAATAACAAAAGAATTCTAAAAAAAATAAGTAAAGGTTTTTTTTTTTCAAAAACAGCTGTTGTAGTATGATCATCAGGAGTCTCTCGGTCTGTTTGATGATTTTTGAGTGTCTGCACTGTATAATCACAGAGCTATTGATTAAAATAGGATGATATTAATGCTTAATAATAACAAAAAAATACTAAAAAAATGTGTATTTTTCCAAACCAGCTGTTGTAGTGCGATCACCAAGAGCCCCTTGGTGTGTGTGGTGATTTTGGAGTCTCTGCACTTTATGGCAGTGGAGTTATTGATTTTCATTTGCAACGTTTGCTGTTGTTTTACCATTTCCAGACGGTCCCTAACCACTCGCCTGGCCGCTGCCTGTGCATAGAGATCAATGTAATACATCCAGCTCGGAGAACGGCTCGTTTTTCTCGAAAATAACGCTTTTTGATTCTTGTAATACGTAGTCTGTGCTATCAGGACATGAAAGAGGCGCCATTTGTGTTTCAACAACGAGAGTTATTGATCCCGGAAGTCCGAATCTGTGAATATCTTTCTAACTCTACCGAAGTAAGGTTTTGCGTTCTCACGCAAAAGGTTTTGCGTTCTCACGCAAAAGGTTTTGCGTTGGGACGCAAAACTTTCGCAAAAGGTTTTGCAAGGTAACGCAACAGGTTTTGCAAGGTAACGCAAAATTTTGCGAGGTAACGCAATACTTTTGCGAGGGAACACAAAAGGAAAAAAAATTCCCCATGTCCCCTAGGGGGCTCCGTAGTGATTTGATTTTAACAGGAAGGAAAGACTGACGTAGCTCCTTTCAGACTGCTGTAAAAAAGGCAGATAAAAGCCAGATATGGGTAAAACTGGGATTTATGTCTAATTGTTTGCTGTGTGAACGTTACCTTAAACTAGTATCAGTTAATGGTGTTCACATTTATGCAGCTGGGCTGTTTGCTCATCTTTATATTCACTCATTGAGATGTAGTTGTTTTTTAGTTGAATGCACTGGAGATCGGCACATTTTATAAAAGAATGTACTTTTGCCTCAACACAAACAAAAAGCTGGTGTTTTACCAGAACTTTGAAGACTTTTGGAGGCCGGTTCCTGTATAAAGGATAAAACACACTCCCAGTGTTGTCAACACTATCGGATACTGAGGCTCTCTGGTTGCTTTTGATCACCACATGTGATCAATATGGTGATCACCACCCCTTCAGTGTCCACCATATTGGATCAGTCCATTTGCTGCACATGTTCAGAAAGGTCCAAACAGACAGCAGCAAACCATTTAAAAATAAATGATGTGAAGAGCAGTGTTGCCAACTTAGTGCTTTTGTTGCTATTTTTAGCGACTTTTCAGACCCCTCTAGTGCTTTGATTACAGAAAAGCACCTATTGCTAGACTTTTTTCTGCTACTGGAGACTTTGGAAACAAGATATAAAAGCAGCGAACTCTGCTCTCCAGAGCAAGTAGATTGGTAACCCCGCCTCCTGCTCTCCTCTATCTTGTCTGCTGTCATGATTCATGCAGCTATTATTTCATCCAAATGAAAAATGGAGAACAGAGAAGCAGATCATGGCTTGTCTACATTGAAAAGAAGGACTGGGTTATTTACTTTGGCCGTCGCCTTTTTGGAAACACAGGAAGGAGCAATCAGCTAAGTGAGCTTAGTGCTTGGAAAAAATCGTTCATTCCTTTTGAGACGACATGAAAAGTCAGCTGAGTACAAAACATAGAGATGAAAACAACAAGAAAAGGGACAAGAAGAGAGGGACAAAACCTAGAATGTCTGTTCTATGTCTATTCTATTAACATTTCTCTATCTGTATAATGGGTCTGTTTTATATGTTCAGAAGGCCTCAAGCCTGTCTTTGTCTAGGTCCCTAGATTTTCTAAATCTGCCCCTGGTCAGACCCCATTTACACTACCCTTGAAAAACCGTGCAGAGACCGGTCCGAGCTCAGTAACTGAGATAACTTATCGTGTGTAAATGGAAAGCAAACTGAACTGAACCGAGCTAACTGCGGACCAGTTCCAGAGGTGGGCTCGGCTCGGTTTTTCCCTGGCTCGTTTCTCTGATAACAAGAGCGCATGAGAAGGACGCGTCATCTCCGTCTGGCTGCACATCCCGATTCACACTCCATTCCAGTAGTTGGAGGTAATGCCCAACCAGAAACACAACTATAAACAACAATCGAAATCTTCTCCACGCAACATTTTAAATAATCACATTTTAAATAATAACACCGAAGTACAGCAATAATAATTAAGCATAACTTTCTGAATGTGACGGGTGCCGCCATTTTGATTTGCTTGATTCCCTCCTTCTACGTCTTCTTCTTTTTGTGTTTTATGGCGGTTGGCAAACAACCTTTGGTGTATTACCTCCACCAACTGCTTGATTTCCTCCTTCAATACTGGCAGTAATACCGCAGGTCGTCACTAGGAGGCGAGGAGTCGAGGAACCGAAATAGCGTGATGTGTAAACAGTCGTCAGAACCGAGCTCGGCCTGGTTAACTGATCCGAGCTCGGACCGGTCTCGGCATGGATAGGTTTTTCAAGGGTAGTGTAAATGGGGCTAAAATAAGATGTGATGTTGAGGTGAAGTTAATAGTAGGGCTGCAACTAACGATTATTTTGCATATCGATTAATCTATCAAATATTTTTTGATTACTTGATTAATAACTGGTTAGATAAAGGGTCCTTAAAGAAGACTTTTTGCAACCATTAAACCAGGTGAAACTAACACTCTTCCACTTGAGGATTTCTGGATAGAACATATTGACATATGAAAATGTTTTTTTATCTTAAATGGAAAATGTTTACATGTTTTTGTTTTTTTTTACAATCTTGGTATAATTACTGCTCTAAGTGAGTTGCTCTGTCGGGTAAAGGCATGTTTTAGAGTCTCTATGCTCCAGTTAACGATTCATCGTTCATTAAATTAGTTGACGATTATTTCAATAATCATTCCAAAAAAGTAAGTTAGAACTCAGTGGCCCCCTCCTTTGGCAACAGGGAGGTACTGCATGGCATTGACACCCACTACTTCCTTAAACGATGAGCAGTGACCCTTGGGAGATTGGAGTGAGTTGTTCAGGGACTTATTCTGATATCAGCTGATTTTCTGACTTACATCGCCCTCTGGTGGTGCTCCGTAAAGCCCGCTGGCATCAAACTTGTAGTCAGGGTCCTCTATTATGTGCGAATTGTAGAAGATGGAGAGGATAGTGCGCAGAGTTCGTCTGTCCCAGTCATCAGTCACCCGTCCTCCGTAGTTACACTCTCCAGTCATGTAGCGCAGGGCATCAAACGGGACTTCCTGAAGATGACAGGACATCAGTTACCTACTAACCACAGCAGGAAAACAAGCAGCATGGCTGACTTCAACGCATGCAAACATCACTCCATCACTTCAAATTTCATTTTGCAAATGTCTGGTTCAGAGAGCCGTGACATCCCAGCGAACGGCGAGGCAGTAACCAACGTGGCATTTTCTAGGGGAGGTGTCAGTGAGGAGCTTTCAGTTACAGCATGAAAATGTCACCAGCAACAAAAAAGAGCTCATTAACACCTCATTTTTAAAAACAGCTGCAGAAGTGCAAGTGCTTGAGTGTTTGTAGGAAAATGTCAAGAGGGGCTTGAAAAATGTCACATGAAAGAGAATACTTGAGTCAAGCAGCACCTTCTATATATTAACACCCCTCTTATATCTCTAATACTTTCACACAGCATGCAGTAGAAGCAGCTAGTTTACATGCAAAGTCAATGGCTGACGCACATCTTGGCGCAGCAAAGGTCCTGCAGCGCGTCTAAGCAGCTGAAGCGGCGCCTCAGAATCTTCTGAGCATCTGAGGCGCGCAAAACGCTTCAGAAGCAGCAGCTGTTGGAGTTGGAAAAATTGAACTTTTGCTGCTCGACATTCCACATCAACCAATCAGAGAAGCTGATCTGGGAGCTGGCAGGGAGACAGACACAGGCTGTTTGGACCTGTTCACTTCCTGTTTGGATTAACTGAGTGTGCAGCTTTTGCAGCTGTCCAGAGGAACTCCATCTGAAGTTAAGTTATTTTCTCTGTGATATCTCTGTATCTAAGTAACTCTGACTACTTTAAAACATAGCACCTTCTGCTGTACTTTTCTACTGAGCACTTGTCAGTTTCACACGGTTTTATTTCTGATAGCAAGGAGTAGCTAGCCTAGGCTAGCGCTAGCTTAGCATTGCTATGGCTTCTCTCTCTCCCTCCCTTGACTCTTTTCCAACTCTTCCTTCTTCCTCTCCTCTCTCCTGCTCTCTGTGTCAGATGTTCAGTTATTCCTCTGCCTCCTTTAGTGATAATGGGATGTGTAATAAGTGTAGTATTTTTGTAGCTTTGGAGGCGAGGGTGTCAGAGTTAGAATCCAGGCTTCAGGCTGTTGAACATCACGGAGTTAAAGTAGGCCCCCCACGTAGCTGTCCTCCAAAAGTGCCTGAGCAGCCAGGCGATTGGGTAACTGTACGCAGAAAGCGTAGTCGTGGGTCTCTGCCCACTGGTCACCACCAACCCGTTCACGTTTCTAACCGGTTTTCCCCACTCAGTGACACACCCACTGAGAAGCCCACTCTGGTGATTGGCAGCTCCATAGTCAGAAACGTGGCATTAGAGACACCAGGGACCATAGTCAAATGTTTGCCGGGGGCCAGAACGGGCGACATCAAATCCTACCTGAAACTGCTGGCTAAGGATAAGGTTAAATACAGTAAGATTGTTATTCACGCTGGTGGTAATGACACCCGGTTACGCCGATCGGAGGTCACTAAAATTAGTGTTGCTTCGGTTTGTAAGTTTGCCAAAAAAATGTCGGACTCCGTAATTTTCTCTGGTCCCCTCCCTGATCTGACCAGTGATGACATGTTTAGCCGCATGTCGTCATTCAACCGCTGGTTGTCTAGGTGGTGTCCTGAAAACAACGTGGGCTACATTAATAATTGGCAATCCTTTTGGGGAAAGCCTGGTCTGATTCGGAGAGACGGCATCCATCCCACTTTGGATGGTGCAGCTCTTCTTTCTAGGAATCTGGCCACATTTATTAGTCCTCCAAAACCCTGACCACCCAGGGTGCAGACCAGGAAGCAGAGTTGTAGTTTAACACACATCTCTGCAGCTTCTCTACTGTTACCCACTCTTTACTCCATCCAGACAGTGTGTTGCCCACGACCAAAATCTAATAAATTAGCAAAGATTCCCAAAGGAGTAAATCATGATAATCTAATTAAAATCAAAATAACTCCAATTGGGGAAAAAGTTACAACAATTAAATGCGGTCTGTTTAACATAAGATCGCTTTCCTCTAAAAGTCTGCTAGTTAATGACTTGATTTGTGATAATCACACTGACTTGTTTTGCCTTACAGAAACCTGGCTGCAGCAAGAGGATTATGTGAGCATAAATGAGGCAACTCCTTCAAGCTATTTAAATTTTCACATACCCAGAAGTTCTGGGCGAGGAGGAGGAGTAGCAACAATCTTCCAGTCTGACTTACTGATTACTCCCAAAACAGTTAATACCTACAACTCTTTTGAACATTTAGCCCTTAATTTCCCTCATCCAAATTTCAAGGCAAGAAAACCTCTTCTTTTTGTAACTTTGTATCGTCCACCAGGTCCTTACTCTGAATTTTTAGATGAGTTTTCAGAGTTCCTTTCTGATTTGGTATTAAATACTGACAGGGTCATCATAGTGGGAGATTTTAACATCCATGCTGACATTGAAGGCAATAGCTTAAGAGCAGCCTTTAATGCTATTTTAGACACTATTGGCTTTGTTCAAAATGTGAATAGTCCCACAAATTCTCATCTTCATACTTTGGATCTTGTGCTGACATACGGCATAGAATGTGAAGAAATAAAAGTATTTCCTCACAACCCTGTCCTCTCTGACCACTTTCTAATAACCTTCAGGATTACTTTAACAGAGTTTTCCTCCCCCAAAAGAAGGTTCAATTTTAGTAGATCTTTATCAGATAGTGCAGTTATAAATTTTAAAGAATCTGCTTCACTTTCTCTCTCCTCTGTGTCGCTGAGCAGTGCTGCAGTGTGCAAAAGCATAGCTTATTACCCTTCACAGGTTGATGATTTTGTTGATGGGGTTGCTAGTTCTCTTCGTACTCCCTTAGACAATGCAGCTCCCTTGAAAATGAAAACAGTTAAAAATAGAAAGCTTGCTCCTTGGTTTAAAGCAGAGCTGCGTACTTTGAAGCAAAATGCTAGGAAACTGGAGAGAAAATATCACTCCACAGGACTGCGGGAGTCCTTCCTAGTCTGGAAAAATGGTTTACTGCTGTATAAGAGGACCCTTTGTAAAGGAAGAGCAGCATACTTCTCCTCATTAATAGAGGAGAATAAGAATAATCCTAGATTTCTTTTTAATACAGTTGCCAAACTCACCCAGAGCCATAGCTCTGTTGAACCGTCCATTCCACCGTCCTCAGCAATGATTTTATGGGATTCTTTATAAATAAGATTGATCTTATTAAAAATAAGATCATAAGCACTCCTCTATCCGCGATTGTACCTGAGGTAGTCATGGAATCTGAACCGGGTTTAGACTGCTTTGATCCAGTTGAACTTTCTGAATTAGCAAAATTATTGTCTTCATCTAAGCCTTCAACTTGTATGTTAGATCCAGTTCCAACCAGGTTATTTAAGGAGGTATTCCCTTTGATCTCCTCCTCCATTTTAGATGTGATTAATCTATCTCTGTTACAGGGATATGTACCTAAAGCTTTTAAGGTTGCTGTAATTAAACCTCTGCTTAAGAAACCGTCTCTTGACCCAGATGACTTGGTTAATTATAGACCTATATCCAATCTTCCTTTCTTATCCAAAATTCTTGAGAAAGTAGTTGCCAAACAAGTTTGCGATCACTTACACCATAATGACCTTTTTGAAGAGTTTCAGTCAGGCTTTAGAGCTCATCATAGCACTGAAACAGCTCTGGTGAAAGTCACTAATGATATTCTAATGGCCTCAGATAATGGACTTGTATCTGTGCTTGTCCTGTTGGATCTCAGTGCTGCATTTGACACAGTTGACCATAATATTCTTTTAGAAAGACTTGAATATTTTGTTGGAATTAAAGGAACAGCACTAGACTGGTTTAAATCTTATCTATCTGATCGAATTCAGTTTGTTCATGTTAATGATAGATCTTCAACACGCTCAAAGGTTACCTGTGGAGTACCACAGCGATCAGTGCTAGGACCAATTCTCTTTACTTTATACATGCTACAAATCGGTAGAGTTATTAGACAGCATGGGATTAATTTTCACTGTTATGCTGATGATACCCACCTATATCTGTCTATAAATCCAGATGAAGCTAACCCATCACATAGATTACAGGCATGTCTTGAAGACATAAAAACCTGGATGACTCTTAACTTTCTGCTTCTGAATGCAGACAAAACAGAAGTTATAGTCTTTGGACCAGAGTCTCTGAAAAGAAGCTGATTAGCCAGTCACTTCATTTGGATGGGATTAAACTGATTTCAGATAATAAAGTAAAAAATCTTGGTGTTAATTTTGATCAGGACCTGTCATTTAAATCCCATATCAAAGAGGTTTCTAGAATTTCCTTCTTTCATCTGAGGAACATTGCAAAAATTAGAAATCTCCTGTCCAGGGGTGATGCTGAGAAACTAGTCCATGCATTTGTTACTTCAAGGCTGGACTATTGTAATTCTTTACTATCAGGAAGTCCACAAATTGTAGTTAAAAGCCTTCAGCTGATCCAAAATGCTGCAGCCAGAGTTCTGATGAAAATTAAAAAGAGAGATCACATCTCTCCTATCCTGGCTTCTCTTCATTGGCTTCCTGTTAAATCAAGAATAGAATTTAAAATCCTTCTTCTCACATATAAAGCCTTGAATGGCCAAGCTCCATCTGATATCAGAGATCTGATTGTTCCTTATGTTCCTAACAGAGCACTTCGCTCTCAATCTGCAGGTTTACTAGTGGTTCCTAGAATTTCTAAAAGTAGAATGGGAGGCAGATCTTTTAGTTATCAGGCTCCTCTCCTGTGGAACCAACTACCAGTTTTAGTCCGTGAGGCAGACACTCTGTCTACTTTTAAGGCTAGGCTTAAAACTTTCCTTTTTGATAAAGCTTATAGTTAGGGTGGCTCAGGTTATCCGGAGCTCTCTCTCTATAGTTATGCTGCTATAGGCTTAGACTTCTGGTGAAAATAGGGACCCCCATTTCATCATTCTGCTTCATTCTCTCTCTGTTCTCCTATTCTGCAGAATCTGTTAGTTCAATCTCTAACCTTCTGCTCTCTCTGCTTTTCCTCAGAGTAGCTTTGCCTCGTCTGTTCCTGTTTGGCTATGACGTCATCCTGGAGAGAAACATCAGCTGTGCTGCTTCCATCAACACCCTAGTTTATAGATCTTGTAGATTGGCCTGTTTTCCAGTGTGGTCCTGTTTCTCTGACCGTGACTGAGTGAATGTGCTCTCTTCATCCTCTGACATGGGAGCTGGCTCGGAGCTCGTCTGCCTGGCTGTGTGTTTCCTGGATTGGGCCGCCTTTTACAGCTGCTTTTTGTGTCTCTGCTTCTGTCTCCTTGAACCCCAGTCGGCCTCGGCAGATGGCCGCTCACACTGAGCCTGGTTCAGCTGGAGGTTTCTTCCTGTTCAAAGGGAGTTTTTCCTCTCCACTGTCGCTACAAGCATGCTTAGTGTGAGGGATTGTATTTGAGTCAATTAGTCAATGCAATCAACTGGTTTTCCTTAGATAGAAAACTTTGTATCAATTTGACTGTATGATCTGGTTGAACTGTAAAGTGCCTTGAGATGACATGTGTTGTGAATTTGGCGCTATATAAATAAACTGAATTGAATTGAATTGATGCAGAGCACTATGATCACTCCTCTGAAACAGTTTATTAACGCCTAAATTAACTTAAAATGTCGAAACCCGCCAGCAAATATGTTCGCTTTTATTATTCTGGTGCCTGTAGCTTGGATTATGCCTTCCAGCCGCTGAAGAACAGTAGTGGCAAACCGCGAAGAGGCAACCGGGCCATAGGCTGCTGTTGAACGGGGTTCCTAGTAGGGGTGTAAATATTAATCGTTTTGTATCGATGCATCGATCCAACAGCCGACGATCCGATGCATCGACACGTCCGCAAGAGAATCGATTCATGTTTTTTTTTCCCTCCGGTCTATTTTTACAACTGGACGTAATTCTCCTCCCGTGCTGCGGTGGCGCTAAACCTATTTTGCCCTCCTACCTTGCTTCCTGGTTATACTCTTACAGCAGTGTGTTGCAGTAAGCTTGACACAGACATTTTTAAATTATGCTCAGTATTTAAGCGTGGTCTGCGCTACACGCTGTGGGTCTAGATACGGCCGAGGCGAAGAGGAAGTGGGGGCGAGTTTAGTCCGACGACGGAGGGACATGAGGGCCAAAAAGAGCGGAGATCCAGGTGGAAAAAGGGTCTCAGCGTTCTCGCGTACCTCGCTCTTCTAGCGGGTCAAAGTTCACGAGTTGTTTTCCGCAATTTCTGTCATAAAAACAAAACAAGCCGGCCTCCTGTCTGTGGCACTGTTTGCAGTCAGCAACAATTTGGGAGAGGAGCAGCGGAATGTCTGTGGAGGGGGCGGGGACGTCTGGAGCCGAGGTATTGCATTGCACTGATTTTCTGCAGTATTTTTGCAGTATTTTTTGATTCAACTTTTCTACTTCTGTTATTTGCTGTTGTTTCAAAAAAAAAAAACAAAGCATAACGATATTACAGCTTTCAGTGATTTATTTCAAACTTGAAACTTTGTTTAGCCTGTAAGGTGTAAAAAAAAATAAAAAAAAATCCATTAATCGAATCGTATCGTAGTGTATTCTTGAATATCGAAAATAATCGTTGGGTCAGGAAATCGATACTAAATCGAATCGCAATGATGGATGTGATTTACACCCCTAGTTCCTAGTGACAGATCACGGGGATCTGAGCGGCTCCGACAGCGAAATAACATTTGAAGGCAGGATGGTAATCTTGGTGAAGTGACTGCACAGATGAAGTATTCAGACCCTTCTCACTTAAAAACATATTAAAACTACTTCTCACCCACTGATCAAAGCAAACATAGCTGCCATTGTTATAGGCAAAGAGAGGATAGGGTAGCTCCGCCCAAAACGCATCGGACCCACTTTTAGAATGAAGCATGAAGCATTTTTGCTGCTTCTGCTGTGTGCGGTCTGAATGTAGCATAACTGTAGTTACCTGATACTGTTCCAGGAACATGTGCAGCTGCTGCACAGAGATCCTCAGGTCCGTCTCATTGAACTCATAAGGGATGTTCCATCCTAAAGGTCCAAACTTCCTTCTTTCCTGGGTCAGGGCGTGGAAGAAACACAAGCCATACAGCAGTTTCTTGAACACAGCCTGGACATGGGACAAACACGAACATGAGGCTTCTTCTAAGAGAAACACCACGCTGAGGGTGGAAGAAACCGTGCACACAAACCGACCGGCTTGTTGGAGCTGTTGAAGAACTCGGGATCGGAGATGGGGTCCATCAAAAAGGAGCGGGCGATGTTGGAGCGGAGGCCCTTCGGAGCCTCGTTGGTCATCTTAACTCCGTTCTGGAGAACGGTCACAGGAAAGGTGGAGGAGGGGTAGCTGGTAAGCCACAGTCTGAAGTCTGGGTGGGTGGTGTCTGGTCCCAGTCCCTGAGCAGAGTCACACAACATGAATCTACTGTATCAAAGAATGCACAAAGAGCAGGTTTAATATAATGAGGGGATATGTGTTTTTTACCTCACAAACGCTCTCTAGTGTTGACATCCATGAAGTAGCTAAGTGGCAGTTCTGCAGAACCACCCAGGTGCCATCATTAATGCCTGTCTGAATCATTTTCATGGCTATGGGCCCCTGTCCTTGTCCCAGAGACAGGGAGGTCAGCTTGTTACCAGAGAAGTCCTGAGAGATCAAACCAGCAGCACATTTTATAGCTCCGCTGCAGAAGACGTGGTCCCATCCTGCATACAAACAACAGACCTAAGACTGGTCCATACCTTCTCATCTCCGAATTTAAGCAGAGCCGCCATGGGGTCTGAGCCGGGAGATAGGAGGAAGATGAGGGGAGAGCAGCAGTGGCTGTCTGCGAAGACCGTGCTCAGGTTAAAGGGCGGAGGTTCGACGAAGGGTTGGCCCAAATTGTCTGATACAAACTCCTGCACCATGGGGACAATCTGGGGGAAGATGTTCAGAAACTCAAACAATTGGCCAAAACTCACATTATCTCCCTGATAGAAACATTGAACCAATCTGCCTGAATGATCTGGTTGAACTATCTCTATAAAGTGCCTTGATATGAGATCTGTTGCGACTTGGTGCCATATAAACAAACTGAATTTGATTGCATTATCCAGAAAGGTGACCGACCTTGTCGGGTCTGAGACAACGGATCACCATCATTTTCTGAAAGCGGCTCAGCTTCTCCTGCCACATACCCGGGAACGGAGTCTGATGGGGGTTCTGCAAACATTCACCAAACAAAACATTCAGCTTTGGTGTTTTTATGCCTCTAAATATCATTCATGTCGTATGGACTGGCTGGGGAGAACGGAACGTAAGACAGATATCACTTTTTCACACATGAAGATGCACCTATGTTTCTTAAACACAGGAGGATCATTAACACGTGTACCTTTTATTCAACCTTGTAAAATTTCTGTTAAAACATCTGTGTGTGGGTGGGTGGTGGTAAATGTGTGTGCACGTTGAACAGCTGCTCTCATATTCCAGATTGAATTGATGTGAATTTTACAACTGGAACAAAGTAGACCTAGTTAGACAGAAGTGTTGTGGCTGGTTGAGTTGATTATACTGTAGATCAGACTGGGTGTGTGTAAAGGGGTGTGTGCAGCAGCTGAAATGTAAGCACCACACAGTGATTCACCAGCTGTTCCTTCGTCCAAACAGCATAGATGTGACTGGCATATGCGAGGAGGGGGGCATTTAATGAGAAAAAAACGTCAATTTTAGGTGCTTTGTCATTCAGAGGCTTGTCTACGAGCATCGTGTCCTCTGAATAAAACCGGTAGATCATTCCCATTCCACTGTTTCACTATGGAGGATAAAAAGTGCCAAAATTAAATGAATAAATACAGCATTAAATAAATAATTGAATGAGTCAATAATTAATTAAATGTGGAATTAAATAAATAAATGTGTCATTCATTAATTAAAACCACGTCACTAATATAAAGTGCCACAATTAAATAAATAAATACAACGATAAACAATTAATTAAATGTGTAATTCATTAAATAAATAAGGAATTAAATATATAAATGTGTCATTAATTTAATAAAATACGTCTTCATTTTATTAAAAATATATATATAATTATTTAAGTGTGCATTTAATTATTTCATGGTCCTGTGTCGCACTGCATCAAAACCATTAAAAGAATCTGTCAAACTCACCCATCAAAGTTAGGGGGCGGGGTTAACGCAAATCGAGTCTCTGTAATCGATTTGCTTCGCCTTAATGTGCAGGGTGACCAATTAGGTGTTAGATAACCGCCCCCTAACTTTGATGGGTGAGTTTAACAGATTCTTTTAATGGTTTTGATGCACTGCGACACAGGACCATGAAATAATTAAATTCACACTGAAATAATTATATATATTTTTTAAATAAAATTAAGACGTATTTTATTAAGTTAATGACACATTTATATATTTAATTCCTTATTTACTTAATGAATTACACATTTAATTAATTGTTTATCGCTGTATTTATTTATTTAATTGTGGCACTTTATATTAGTGACATGGTTTTAATTAATGAATGACACATTTATTTATTTAATTCCACATTTAATTAATTATTGACTCATTTAATTATTCATTTAATGCTGTATTTATTTATTTAATTTTGGCACTTTTTATCCTCCATATTTCACACCCCTGTCTCCTTTTATTTATTGAAATCAGAAATTTAGAATTTGGATTTTAACACAGCATATGCAATTAAATTTAGTAAATAACGCTGTAAGAAACAAATATATCTGGAACTGAAAGGTTTGTAGGGGGAGGAAACTGCAGGCAGGTGGAAGAATACCTGGAAGATGAACCAGGGAAAAGACAGCAGTGGAGGAGGAGACAGCAAAGAGGAGAGAGAAAGACGACCTAACAATGAGGGAGATTCTCAAAAGAATTAGAAAATGAAGATAAGTTACAGCAGATGTGATGGGGTCCGGTGAAAAAAACAAGATCTGAAACTCAGGGTAACTGAAAGCAAAGGCAGCTTTAGCACAAGAGACAGGAGCACTGCAGTCTGAACAATAGTGAGACATTGATCAATAAACACTACACTCCAACAATTAGAATATTATATTTTTTCATCATTCTGCTTCATTCTATCTCTGTTCTCCCACTCTGCAGAATCTGTTAGTTCAATCTCTAACGCTCTGCTCTCTCTGCTTCTCATAGTAGCTTCATCTGGTCTGTTTCTGTTTGGCTGTGACACCATCCTGTTTTTCAGTGTAGTCCTGTTTCTCTGACTGTGACTGGCTGGATGTGCTCTTTTCATCCTCTGACATGGGAGCTGGCTCAGAGCTCGTCTGCCTGGCTGTGTGTTTCCTGGATGGGGCCGCCTTTTACAGTTTCCTTTTGTGTCTCTGCTCCTGTCTCCTTGAACCCCAGTGGGCCTCAGCAGATGGCCGCTCACACTGAGCCTGGTTCTGCTGGAGGTTTCTTCCTGTTAAAAGGGTGTTTTTGCTCTCCACTGTCGCTCCAAGCATGCTTAGTGTGAGGGATTGCCTTTGAGTCAGTGAGCCGATGCAATCAACTGGTTTTCCTTAGATAGAAAACTTTGAAACAATCTGATTGGATGATCTGATGAACTGTAAAGTGCCTTGAGATGACGTGTGTTGTAAATTGGCGCGATAGAAATAAACTGAATTTAATTGATTTGTATTGAATTGGACCTCATTAAAAGACGGTCCATTTTCATAGAGTTATCTTATTAGACTTATTACTAATTAACACATTAGTCTTTCCTTTTGGGAGTATATTTTGTAGTAATTGGATATATCCATGTGTAAATCTGGGAAAAAAAATTTTCAACATTTCTTCTGCATATTGTTGATTTCAACACATTTGCTGCATGCACCCTCTCTGAGGTCATCTCCAACATGTCCTGAATCAATACAGACTATGTTTACAGCAAATATACTGCAAAAACAACGCAGAAATAAGTCAAAATGTCTTAAATTAAGTGTATTTACCCTTAATTTGATTTGGTAAATAAGATGATTTGCCAATGGAATGAGGATTTTCAACATTTAAAATAAGGTAATTAGATAGCATACACTTGAAATAATTGTTATGTTAAATGTAAAGTGTCTTGTTCCATTGGCAAAGTGTCTCAGTTACCTCCTCAATTCAACAAAAAATGCACTTAGTTTAAGAAAAAATGACTTATCTAGATTTAGATTTTTTCCAGTGTGATGGCTTGCTGGAACTCACCGGGTTCTCATAAACCTCTTTCCAATCACTGAGGTGTTCATTAAAATCCTGACGGAAGTTTCTGAAGTTTTCAATCTCATCTAGACGACAGATTTCATCCCAAGACTTTTGAGGAAGCCAACTGCAGGGATTGGTGTGAGGGTTGTCCAGGCCTACGCCGCCTGTAAGAAGGAAGCGCCACTCCCCCTCCTCCACCTGTAACACCAATATAAAGGAGGTTTTAACACAGAGGGAATAATCCAGGGTTACGGGATTTAAAGGTTGGAAATGTTGGGGATCTTGTTGCTTTAAATGAGATTATGGTCCATAAAATTACGTTAACTTGTTCATCTGGTTGCCTAATCACACAGCGAGAAAAATGACGTCTGAGACATGTGCTGGTGTCACAGATGTATGCACATGGAAGTATGCACTCACCAGCTTGTTGTGCATGAGCTGATTGACACTGAGGCAGAAGGAAAAAAGCAGCTTGTCCTTCTCAAACAGAGAGCGGCACACGTTGACATACAGCGCGTAGGTAAAATGGTCTCTCAGGATCTGCAGTCTGTGGAAGGAACAGTTTTAACCATCTTCAGGAACCAAACCAGGCAGAGCCTACAGGTCATCTTCACGTGCTGAAACCAAAGCAGTGTTTTTAACAGGAAACCACAGTAGCGGCCTCTCAGTCCGACCTGCTTACCTCTGTCCAACGTCTTCGGTCTTCTCTGAGCCGTTGATGGAGCTGATGAAGAGGTTAATAAACCAGGTCAGGGAGTACTGGTACATGGGCTCGATGTTAGCCAGGTCAGCAATAGAGAAGAACAGGATGGAGGAGTGAACGGCGATGGGTTTGTAGTCCATGCGGGTCTTATCAATCTTCAGCTCGGTCTTCTCAGCCACGGCCTGTTTTTCTGTGATTTCATTTGATAAAAGCTTGGAGCTGGACAGGACATTAATGGCTTTTTCGTCCTCTAGAATGTTGCCCTCTGAGGAGGAGAGCACCTCCAGGATCTTATCCTCTATCTCCTTCAGCTGTCTGAAAAAAGAATCAGGATTTCATTTAGCTTGGTGCTTTCAGGGGAAATCTGTGGTTGGTATGTGATGTCGGTCGGACATGGAGGGAAACTGAACCTTTTGTTTTCTGCTCCCTGGAGGATGAGGGCTTGTTTCTCCTCCTCCAGATCTGGCCTTTCCTGAGCCACCACGATTCCCAGTAGCTGGTCCTGGATGCCCTCAGGGGTAATCATGAAGTTCAGCACTGTCACCTGCATCACATTCAGAAGACAGAGAGTTTTACACACTACCAAGAAGCCATAATAAGCAGGTTCTAACCTGACTGCAGGTTAAATCCAACACAGTTGCTCATATTTTCTCTCTCTCATCTTTATTATGAGAAAACAACATTGATAAGTTGAGGAACCATCAGATAATAGAAAGTATATTATTTAAAGTGGGGTTGGAAGGGATGAACGTGCCTCCTCCCATGTTTTAGTGTTGATTTGTCTGTTTGCTCCGTACAATATTGGGTTATTACTAGTTACATTTACTTGAGTAAATTTTTGATAAAAATGTACTGTAAAAAAAAGATTTTTTTTTTCTCTATATGTTTTACTTTTACATGAGAGCTAAAGTAAAAGTATTATATTAAAATGAGTGCTCCTTTTTGGTACAAAAGCTTACTTTATATCTTGAAGCAACCATAACTTCCAAAAAAGTAAAAAAATAATCCACTTTGTTTCCAAGTCTGAAGACGTTTCGCTTCCCTTCTTCTTCTCCCCCGTCTCCAAACTTAGAAGCAAAGTCCAGTGGATTGTTTTTGTTTACTTTTTTGGAAGTTATGGTTGCTTCATCAGATATAAAGTAAGCTTTTGTACCAAATGATCATATGATCACATGACCTGGATTACTGAGAATCTTCACCAGCATAAGAAACCGTAAGATTTTGAGGTCATGCTATTCAGGTTGATTTACATGTATAAATGATCTTCTGTCAGAAATGTTTTCAAAAGTTTTATGTAAAAAAAAACAACAAAAGAAAATGGATTAGGAGGATTGATTGTTTTGAATCATTGTATAATTTGTTTACAAAATATTGAAACAATCAAAAAGTGAGAAACAAGTGTTCATTATCAAATTCATTTCATTAAAATATATAGAAAAGGAGAGCAGTTCCTTTTTCAATTCCTCATTGCCCCGCAAAAAAAAAAAATATATATATAGATATATATATATATATCTATATATATATATAGATATATATATGAAGAGCGTTTATGTCATTTTTTTCCCCTTTTGGGCTCTGTTAGCAAGTCTGCTTATGAGCAATATCACAAAACCTCACTAAGCAGACTTTATTCTATAAACAAACAAACAGGTTTAAAAAGAAATAACCTAAAAAAAGAAATAATATGTATTGGCAAAATTATTTTAATCCATAGTAGAAGGATGAATCTTCTGTGACAATCCTGTCATCATTAGAGCTAAAGACGCACCTGTTCACTATGCAGCTTGATACTCCGTGTGAAATCGTTTTTTTGCTATGATCAGAGAGGTTTGCTCTGATTGGTGTAGACAGGACTTATGATTTCTGATTCAGAAATCCAAACTAATTTTATTTTATTTATTTATTTTTTTGCAGGGCAGCCGCAGCACCATTCTGAACCTGTGGAGCAAGTTTTTGCTATTTAGTTTTACAAATGGTTCTCATATAGGGCAAATCAATTAGTACTTTTATACAACTTGTATTTACATTGCATAAAGTATGAATCATCATATTTCTCATGTTTAAAATTGACGTGATAACATAACATTTATTTGGCTATCTTTTTATTAGTGTTAGGACTCCAGTCTGTGCGGTTTGTGTTTTTGTGTGTTTGTCTTCCTTCCTCCACCAGGCGGCGCCTGGTTCTGATTCGCCTCCTCACACACCTGCAAGGGGTTTCCTCGTTAACGGAGTGCTCTTAAGCTGCTGACTGCCACTACCTCGAGGCCAGAGTGTTTGCCAGTTTTGGGTACTCTTGTCAGACTGAGTTTGTGTCAACCTGAGTTTTAACATTGTTGTTTTTTTGTTTTTGCCCCTCTGCAGGAAATCATCCTGCAAACTGGATTTTCGGACCTTCTCTACCTGGAAGGATCAACTGAGCTTCAGACTGAGCTGGGGATACAAACCGGAGGTTTGGATCCACTTTCCCCCCGAGGAATCGTTTGAGCTTCACACTGAGCAAGGGATTCATCTGCACCACAGTCCGTTCAAGTACAGCAAGAATCTGAGTGGCAGTCAGTCTTTCTCCGTTCATCTACAAGCAACCGCATTCTGGGTAACCCTGTCCGCCCTCCACCATATGAGACAAACACCGGAACACATTCCTCACCTACTGGAGTCTAAGAGTCAACCAATTCTCTGGAAACGTGAGTCTGCCTACCTTTCCTCCTCTTCAAGTTCGATCAATTTTCCCACTGAACCTAAACTAACCGCAGTGTCTTCCCCTCACCTTTCAGTTCCGGTTGAGCAGTGTTCAGAGCAACACAGGAATCTCCACAAAACTTCTCAATAAAACCTGTTAAACTTTTCCCCTTGTCTCTCTGGACTGGTTTATCTGCATGTGGGTCTGAGTTCTAGACAAAATCATGACAATTAGTCGTTTTAGTGACAAACAGAAATTGTCTGTCTGCAAAACTTTCTAAGGTGCTATTGAATGTTGTTTACTGGCACCACAACGTGATTCTATTGTTTTATTTTACGTTTACTAAACTATTGTTACCTCCAAGCTCAAATCGAATGTTAAAAAAGTAGTAGGGAAATGTTATATTTAAAAAGAAACTGCTCTTTTTTTCTATATTATTTAATAGAATTAGATAGAAAGCAATCAATGCTTGTATTTTAATTGTTAGTTTCATGTAAAAAATTGAATGAATGATACAGAAATTCCGCTGTCTGAATTTTTACTAGCAATTACATTGTTTAAATAACAGAATTTGCACATAATGATCATTAAGCATGTTGGTCTGGTTTACTATATAATTTTAAATGGTAAATCAGATGCTATAATGAGCTACTCAGTATTTGAATAGCCTTTCATCAAATACTTTGTTCTTAAAATAAAAATATCGTCTTTATGAGGTAGTGCAAATTTTGTGAGTATCCCACCCACCTCTGGTTCTCTAAAACTACTGGTCCATTTAGAAGAATATACTTTGGTATAAACTAGACATACACCACAAAAGGAAGTTCAACATTTCTTCATCTTTTTGTAAAGGACTTAACCTTTCATGATGTGACCTTTTTTCCTCCCTAATGAAGTTTGTTGTTTTTCTTCAAACTAAATCAGCTGTGATGATCAAAGCAGTTCTAACAAAGAAGACCCATGATGCACTTTCTTTTTAAGCCTTTAAATGTGTTGCAGCTCGAGTTGAAGCAGTGTTTCTCAGCACTTACCTGGAGGTTAAAAGCTTATAACTCCTCTCTAACCTAAATAACAAGTGTGCTTCTTTGGGATTTAATTCCATTTCTATCGATGCAGTGAGACCCACTCTGCTGGTGGTAACAACAAGGATCTCCTATAAATCTCCCGTTCATCCTTTTAACACATGCACCACCTTCCCTTGCGTTCCTACATCCCTGATCCTAATAGAAGCTTCTCCGGAGGCTCAGGCCTCATGTGTTTGCAGCTATTGCTTTCCAATAGGGTTTAATGGGAGTAATAGCACCCCTGAAACTCTAATGCACTGTGGGCAAAAAAAAAATTTAGACAAAAATGGAAAAGAAGGCGACTGAGACAGTTATGAAAAATGAGCTGAATATCTAACAGCCGGCCATAAAGAGGCAAGCTCCTGCAAATAGATGCTTGATATGTGATCTTCCGTAATGCTTTTCAACCTCTTCCTTCTCTATAATGTAATTTCCCTAATGCTTCTTTTCCTAGAATAATTTTGTAGATTACAGGGGGAGGGGGGATGATGATTAACTGTTTGACTTGGCTAAAAATGGGCTGTCTTTTCAGTCAGTGTAATCAAATAATAGACAAAGTCAAGAGAAAAGAGACATTCTGAATTTTTCACCAAAACCACTTGCTAACATGAGGCTTATGATTTATAAAAATCATTGAGCAGAGCTCCAGACTGCATTACTGTTTTCCTTACAGCGGGAGGAAACATATTATGGAATGCAGTGGTCTGCAATAGAACCTCTCAGCGTCTATTTTTCTCTCCTTACTTTGTGTTAGATAAAAAGTTTTTGTGGTGGAACATCAATCCATAGTTCCTGCAGGACTAATTCAAAGCATGAAGGGCTGCAAAGGGCTCATTACTGCAGCGCTCACACCTGCTGCTAACAGCACCCATGTGCCGCTGGCATCAGGAAATGCCGCAGTGTTCTTTTATGGCACGTGTAGCGGAGGGAAATTTGTCTCATGTTGCTGAAAGCCAAGAACATGTTTAAAAACAAGTTTATAGATAAACTTAATTTTTTTTTTTCATATATAAATTTTTCAAAATTTTGTAGTACAGATTTTATAATTTAAAATTAATTTGTTTAATTTATTTTAAAAATTTTTAACATGTTTTATATCTAAATTATTTTACATTTCTGCTTTTAGGAGTGAGGTTATTTTAAAATTGCATTTTACACATCAAATGCTCTTCTTAGGGCTGCTCAGTGGCACAGTCTGTAGCACTGCTGCCTTGCAGCAAGAAGGTTGTGTGTTTGATTCCCGGCCCAAGGTCTTTCTACATGCAGTTTGCATGTTGTCCCTGTGCATGTGTGGGCTCTCTCCGGGTACTCTAGCTTCCTCCCAAAGCCCAAAAACATGACTGTTAGGTTAATTAGATTCTCTAAATTCTCCTTAGGTATGAGTGCGAATGGTTGTTTGTCTCTGGCCACCTGTCCAGGGTGTATCTCGCCTGGAGATAGGCACCAGCACCCCTCGCGACCCCGCTTGGGATAAGCATGATGGAAAATGGATTGATGGATGGATGCTCTTCTCTTCATGCCCAATATAAATGCTTGATCTTAAATAATGATTGTTGGCTAATGTCCATGCAGACCAATTGAAATGCATCTTTGTTCCTCCCTCCAGAGGAAGCCCGCCCCCAGAAGTGAAGGGGATTTGATCTGTAAAATGCAATTTGAAAAGAATACAATTTGTAAAATTGAACCTGAAAAGCAGAAACAAAATGATTATATAAAATCAGTAAATCGTTTTTGAAAAAATACAATTTGGAGAAATAGAATTTGCATGTTTTCAAAACAAAAACAAGGCTTTGTTGGGCTACTGTAAAAAAAAACCTTGAACTCAACGCTATTCCTGACATTTTGAATTGAAAAAGCTTCCTGGATGGGAAGCGAAACGTCTTCAAACTTGGAAACAAAGTCCAGTGGATTGTTTTTAATTTTCTTTTTTTGGAATGACTGTGAACTGGATGAAGAAATAGAATTTGAAGAAAGATTAAATCTGTGAAAAAGAACAAAGTTCTTCTCAAAAATGTTTTTGGAGTAAAACATCTTTCCATTTTCCTTTTAGAAAACATGTTCATTTCCATGTAATCCATCTCGTTGGGCATTTTGGGGTGAAGTGTGGAGGGACGTTTTGCAGCAGCGCATCAACATCAAACCAGCTGTACAAATGTTTCCTATGTGTGTCAATATTTGAGGAGTCCTACCTTCACTGAGATCTCAGGTAAATAGTGAGGATTGCGTAACTTTGTGGTGATATAGAAGCGGAAATCAGCAGCATACTCTATAGTTTTATCTCCCAGTCGGATGCACAGAGTCCCGCCCTGTTTGAAGGTCTTTTTGAGCAGGAGAGGCTCCAGGATGGGGTCCAGTTCTTCACCAACGTTCTCCAGCAGCACTGAAAGACAAAGATTCCTTTATGTTCACAGTTGTCAGGGGCTGCCACCCTCACAATGGTGCTGTTGCACAATTTCAAATTGTTCCAGCCTGTGCAGTCAAACGGCGGGTAACAACAGCCTGTTTCCCCAACATCTCATTATTTTACTGGTTACCAAATATATTTTTTAACAGTATGAGTCCAGGATTTATGTTGCTGCCACAGCTTTTGAAATTCTGTTCAATCTAAAAAATAGCGAATCAAGAATATTTTGAAAAAGTTTGATATTTTTGAATCACTACAGGAAGAGAGACTGATGTATTAAATAGTTTTATTAGACAAAGGGCATAATTTACAAAGAAGCCAAACCAGGAACCCTAACTTGCATGGAAAAAAGTGCATGTAATCAGTGGGCAGGTTGTGGGTTATCTCCAGATATGTTCACATGGACACAGACTTCCCTTTCATCATCTGTTATTAAATCAATGCCTCCTTTATGGCCTCAATGACAACAGAACCGTTAACGTGCAATTTTGCGACTGACTTTAAAATAATAATAATAATTGAACTTTATTGATCTCATATTGGAGAAATCTCCAATTTTTAAGATGAACCATAACATTAAGCTGATTTCAGCAGCTGCTAAGGTATTCCAATCAAATTTAAAATGCAGAGAAGTTACATTTATTACATAAGAAGTAACAAGTGATATTTCTAAAGGAATTTCAGGTAGTTTTAAGGCAGCCATAGATTCAGTGGTTGAAACAGCTCTAACAGTATCTTATTCTATCTTTCAGGAAGAATTAAAACCTTTCCGTTCCTTTAGACTGCAGAAACCAGCGCTAACCTTCTGGCGCCTGAACAGAAACTCTCTCTGTGGAGCACGCGTGTGCATGACGAGGAGAATCACTGACACATAAAACATTACAAGTTACAAATGGCTCACTCCCCTACTATCACTAGTAATGTGATTTCACATTAAGTATGATAATGCTGTTCTCATGTTCACAACACTGGCCCATCTATAATTGATGTTGTTCAGTAGGGAGGCGACTTTGCTCCCAGAGGCAACAGGAGCTGATAACCTTTTCCCCGACGAGATGCTTTAAGTCTTTTCTGAATCCATCAGAGCAAACGCAAATCAGTGATAAGTTGCACTTTGTGCTGCATGAGAAAGTTAATGAGTGCATAAGAGAAACTACAGTTCAGTCACGCTAACAGAAAGGACAAAAGTGCATCGTTAGAGACTGCAACACAAACAGCAAAAAAAAAGGGTAGAAGTGTGAAATAAGAAAACAGGCCATCAGGGAAGAGACTGTAGCCTCCAGGGACAATTTTACACTCTGCAAGGACAAGCAACTCTGTGAGATGCTCTCACAGTCTGCTGGTGAGCAAAGAGATGGTGTCTGGCTGAGTCAGGTCATTATTTAGATGTCTTTTTAATGGTTCTATAACTCTCTGTGTTTCTAACTTTAAATATGTTGCCTCTCATGCACCCTCCAATCTAATCAGATGGATTTTTTTTCTCTCCTAGTAGCTCGCTTTGCTGGGCTGCAGAGCTGAAACTGTTGAAATTTATTGTGAAACCAGCTGGTGGGTCATTAGGCCACATCTACTAAGGGGGTCTGTGAATTGAAAGCTTTTCTACTTCAGCGCTTCAGTGCAAGTAAACTTAAAAAAATAAAAATAAAAAACAACACAATCTGCCCACACATTTCAATTTGGTTCCATTACTGTTCAGGACATGCAAACATACCAAATCCAACTGATTCCTCTGCAGTTTTTATGTGATTCTCTGCGGTTTTTAACATTGTCTGGGTGCAGGAGGCCTCAATCAAAGCTCATGCGAATGCCTCTCCCACTAAAGTGGTTATTTTAGTCCTCCCATGCAGAATACAGAACAAAACAGGGCAGTGATCCCTGATTGATCTCTGTGGTAAAGAGTGGCACCATGAGGCTTTAACTGGAACTGCAACAACAATGCTAAACATCAGACTGATAAAGCAGAGTGATCCCAGATGAAACATCTTTTACCTGGAGTTCCAAATTGGATGCAGTTTTCCAGACTTCGCACAAAGTCTGAGTCACTCAGTTTGATGATATGCAGGCTGTTAGCTTTCTCCATGTTTTTCACCCACTTGTTGGCCTGGCCTTGGGGGTCAATCATCAGGGGCCATCGCCTGGCATTCCTGCAAATCAACCAAAGTCTTGTGCTAGAATTTAATGACAGATCAAGTCAAGTAGTGTCTAGTTACAAGTGAAAGAAAAGAACATGTAGAACAAGGTTTAGAAATATTTACAATTAAAGTTTTACATGTAAAACCTTGTATATTTTAATGTAAAATCTGCTTCTATATCTTAATTCTGCATTAATTTAGTTGATCAAACATCAAAAAGTGAACTCTGATGTGTTCAGTTCCAAAATGGGAAAAAATGAATTATTACATATAGTAAAAAGTGGATGAATGGATAGATATTAAAAAGTGCAAAAATAGAATAGCACTAAATGTCCCACTGAAAAATAAATCATTTAAAAATATAATTTATTTATTTAACACATAATCAAATAATTAAAATTACCATTAAACAATTATCAATAATGTACGGAAGAGGATTAGGGCCACTGAAAAAAAAAAAAAAAAAGTTAACTGATTTTTAAATTTTATTTCAGTTTAACATGGGAAAAAAGTCAGAATTCTCACTTTTTTCTCAGAATTCTGACTGAATTCTGACAATAAAAAAAGTCAGAATTCTAAGATTAAAGTCAGAATTCTGAGAAAAAAGTCAGAATTCTGAGATTGAAGTCAGAATTCTGAGAAAAAAGTCAGAATTCTGAGATTGAAGTCAGAATTCTTAGATTCAAGTCAGAATTCTGAGATTGAAGTCAGAATTCTGAGAAAAAAGTCAGAATTCTGAGATTGAAGTCAGAATTCTGAGAGAAAACTGAGAATTCTAAGATTAGAGTCAGAATTCTTAGATTCAAGTCAGAATTCTGAGATTCAAGTCAGAATTCTGAGATTCAAGTCAGAATTCTAAGATTAAAGTCAGAATTCTGAGAAAAAAGTCAGAATTCTGAGATTAGAGTCAGAATTCTTAGATTCAAGTCAGAATTCTGAGATTCAAGTCAGAATTCTGAGAAAAAAATCAGAATTCTAAGATTAAAGTCAGAATTCTGAGATTAAAGTCAGAATTCTGAGAAAAAAGTCAGAATTCTATGATTAGAGTCAGAATTCTTAGATTCAAGTCAGAATTTTCAGATTCAAGTCAGAATTCTGAGAAAAAAGTCAGAATTCTGAGATTCAAGTCAGAATTCTGAGAAAAAAGTCAGAATTCTAAGATTAAAGTCAGAATTCTGAGAAAAAAGTCAGAATTCTAAGATTAAAGTCAGAATTCTGAGATCAATAATGATCTCAGAATTATCAATAGAATTATCAATAATGTACGGAAGAGGATTAGGGCCACTGAAAAAAAAAAAAAAAGTTAACTGATTTTTAAATTTTATTTCAGTTTAACATGGGAAAAAAGTCAGAATTCTCACTTTTTTCTCAGAATTCTGACTGAATTCTGACAATAAAAAAAGTCAGAATTCTTGGATTAAAGTCAGAATTCTGAGATTATAGTCAGAATTCTGAGAAAAAAGCCAGAATTCTAAGATTAAAGTCAGAATTCTAAGATTAGAGTCAGAATTCTTAGATTCAAGTCAGAATTCAGAGAAAAAAGTCAGAATTCTAAGATTCAAGTCAGAATTCTAAGATTAGAGTCAGAATTCTGAGAAAAAAGTCAGAATTCTGAGATTCAATTCAGAATTCTAAGATTAAAGTCAGAATTCTGAGAAAAAAGTCAGAATTCTGAGATTGAAGTCAGAATTCTGAGAAAAAAGTCAGAATTCTGAGATTGAAGTCAGAATTCTGAGATTCAAGTCAGAATTCTAAGATTAAAGTCAGAATTCTGAGAAAAAAGTCAGAATTCTGAGATTGAAGTCAGAATTCTGAGAGAAAACTGAGAATTCTAAGATTAGAGTCAGAATTCTTAGATTCAAGTCAGAATTCTGAGATTCAAGGCAGAATTCTGAGATTCAAGTCAGAATTCTAAGATTAAAGTCAGAATTCTGAGAAAAAAGTCAGAATTCTGAGATTAGAGTAAGAATTCTTAGATTCAAGTCAGAATTCTGAGATTCAAGTCAGAATTCTGAGAAAAAAATCAGAATTCTAAGATTAAAGTCAGAATTCTGAGATTAAAGTCAGAATTCTGAGAAAAAAGTCAGAATTCTATGATTAGACTCAGAATTCTTAGATTCAAGTCAGAATTTTCAGATTCAAGTCAGAATTCTGAGAAAAAAGTCAGAATTCTGAGATTCAAGTCAGAATTCTGAGAAAAAAGTCAGAATTCTAAGATTAAAGTCAGAATTCTGAGAAAAAAGTCAGAATTCTAAGATTAAAGTCAGAATTCTGAGATCAAAGTCAGAATTCTGAGAAAAAAGTCAGACTTCTAAGATTAAAGTCAGAATTCTGAGATCAAAGTCAGAATTCTGAGAAAAAAGTCAGAATTCTAAGATTAAAGTCAGAATTCTGAGAAAAAGGTCAGAATTCTGACTTTTTTCCCACGTTAAACTGAAATAAAAATTAAAAATCAGTTAACTTTTTTTTTTTTCCAGCGGCCCTAATCCTCTTCCGTAATAATGATTGAATGGCCCCTAAAATTATTTGATTTTCCTTTTAAATTATAGCTTAATTTAAAAAATACTAATTTTAAAATAAATAAAAAAAATGAAATAAATAAACAAAAATAAATACATAAATTATAGTTAAATAACTATGTTAACCTTTAAATAAAAGATTAATCCAAAAAGAAATCTTTTTTATGTGTCTTTTTATGTATGTCTTTTGTATTTCATCAATAAACATAGAGATAATTAAATAAATGTATTTTAGAGAGTTACTAGTCTGATATTTTAGCTGTAATAGGGCTAAAATATTTGGGATCCTTTACACTAGGACATAAAATGCTAATTAAATACTCTGAAATTTGTTGGTGGAATCTGACAAAATTTGAAAAAACTTTAAGGGGTGAAAAGGATTTTCAATCCACTTGTAATTTGTTTTTTCCTGAAGAAAAAAATTAATCTCCTGGACTTACGATATGATGATAGCGTTGTCTATAGAGAGGCTGTCTGCAGGGAGGCCAGCAGCGGTCCATTCCCGGATCTTTACTGGGTCACCCAGTGAGTTCACGAGGGACATGTTGGAAGAACACGGTATCTCTATGCTTCTACACAGATCGATCCATTTCTCCACCTGATCCTGGAGACAACATTCAACTCTAATAGTAAGAAGTACATTTTAAGTGTTTATCTTTAGAGTTGATCTCGATCAGAGGAACACCTAAGCTTCCTCTACCTGTCTGTAGTTGGAGGTGAAGGTTCCCAGGTAAGTCATGATGCCCGCTGATATGAGGATGTCCCCAGTCAGGTTGTCAAAGAGCTGTTCCAGACTGAGGGCCATCTCACTCCAGCGGATCTTCTCTCCACTCAAGCCTCCAATCAGCTGCTCAGCTCTCTCTAGTTTTTTACTGCACAGATCCACCTTTATGCCAGGAAATAAACGCCAAGTAAAAGTTTTGTAGCTCATAGAAATAACTTCAGATGAATACATGTTTTCCTGTTTTAGTATTTAACACAACAGGAACAATCGAATGTGATTTTGTTACTAATTATCACACTCTCAAAGAACTTTCTCAACATCAGTTGGATGAAAATCTGAGATATCACAAACCTGCTCCTCCAGATCAGTTTTTTTGATTTTATTTTTCTCTAAAGTATCTTGGAGCTTTGCAAGCTTTTCTTGGACTTCTTTGAGGGCAGCCTGCTTAATGTGGAGGGCGTCCATAGCAACCCGCAGCTCTTCTTCAGCCACTTTAAGCTTTGCCCGTTTTGGAGCCACTTTCTTGATTGCACTGTTTGTACATTTAAAAGAGAGAATTTACACAAAATTCCAGTTAAGTCGGATATAAACAGCAACATTAAAGTTTAAACATATGACTAAAACAGTTCTCTGCTGTCTAAATCCTTTAGGTATTTTTACTATTTATATAGTAGAGGTAAAGACTGCATCACAGCAGCGGGCATATAACACCCATATATTACCTATTGTCACTCATGTGCAATATTCTTCACTCCCAGTGCAATAACCAGTAGTCTAGTTGTTTAAAAAAACAAAGGAGGATGGTGGATTTTTATTTATCTTTTTTAGCATACATAGCCTAATTAATAAAGTTTATTAACCTAAAGCAGTATGCATGGTATGGTTGCTACATGTCAGGTACGTCAGTCATTGACCTTGACCGAGGCACCTTACAGTAGAACTGCAGTCAGTCCCTGACAGGCATGGCTATCACTGCGCCTACATAGTTAGGGACAAATTTCCCACTGAGATCAGCTTCATAGTCATGGTAGGACACTTCTATGATTTTATTTATTTATTTATTTTTTTTATTTTGTTCAGGCTACTCGTAAGCTCACAGTCCAAATGTTGAAAGGGCATTACTCATAATATATAGTAGAAATTATACACATTATGTAATAAAATGTCACAGATGATGGTATGGGGGGATCCATTTCCATTTGAAAGGCTATAAAAAAATTATATGTTGTGACTCTACTGTATTTACAAGTCCTGTTTGAATTTAGCAAAATCTATAAAAAAATCAACATGTTGAATTTGAAAATATTGTTTACTGTTTTGAGTCTTAGTGTCACTAACACCCCAGCCATATATTGTAGTTTTGAGCATTATTTGCATTGGCATGCTTCATGAAGAGCAATCGATGGTGACCAGAATGTATTCTTGTTGTCTATGCGCAAATGATCGTATTACAAGTACGGATTAGGTGGTGACACTGGGCTTGGCTTCTGAGCCTCTTTCCTTCCTTAAAGCTCCATTGTATAATAAGTTAAGGGGATTTTCTTACAGAAATGAAATATATAATGCATAATTATCTTATTTGTTATCATCTAAGAACTGAAAATTTGTGTTGCGTTGCCTTAGAAATTCCTATTCATAATTACAAAGGAGCAAATTTCGCCTCCGGGCCCTCTGACCACCATCAGTAGACAATGCAAGTGACGTGTCTTGCCCAAGGACAATACAACACTGAAAGCCGGAGCCAGGGCTTTAACTGTAAACCTTTTAATTTCAGGGTAAACTCTTACATCTGACGCCACTGTCGCCCATTAAGTTGGCAGCAATGCCCACAAACTTACATGATGTTCACCCTTGTTTGGATTATTTTTGGTTTGTTTTTTGTCTTGAATTTGAGAAATGTGACACCAAAAAGAAGACATTCCTCAGGCCTATTATAGATCTACAGGATCTGGCAACATCTAAGTGCTATCTGACATGACCATACTCATTGATGCACAATCTCGTTGCACTGGTGTTGTCATTGTAACCTGAAGAGAATATTTATGTATTTTGGAGCAGTCAAATTTTGAAAAGCAATTGTTTTTATATTATTATTTATTTTTTTATATATAAAATGCATACTTTTATTCTGCACCACTTTTTGAAAAATGTGTCTTTTGATGAAAAGCCGTAACTATGTTATAAAGAACATATTTTTGGTGCATGGTTTTATTTTCCCAAAATCAACCAAGGTAAAGAAAAACACTTACACGTCATAATGGGAAATGGCGATGATCCAGCTACAGATTCCCTCCGCTGCAGCAGAAGCAACTCTGATCTTTTCTGGCTTAAAGTCTTTGTTATCGATGTACTTCTGGTTGATGATGGCCATTAGGTTTGCTGGAATGTTGTCCTTATTGTATTCATGGAGGCTCTGTAGAAACCTTATATCTCCCAAAAGCTTTTTGGCCGGACCCCAGTAGTCCTCCACCATTCTACCAGAACCTGAGGAATCCGGCACTCGATCTGGCTTGACACCTTTAAGAATGCAAATCGCCTCCATAACCAGCTTGACAGCTGGGGGAGGGTTTTTCATGGACTTCAACAGCGTCATATCCTGCAGATTAAACCACACTAATCAATGCACTGTTCCAGCAAGGTTTGTCTTTTGAACATTTCTCTTTTTGTAAGATTTCATCAATATTTTCTATGTTTTTTAAAGTTTATTCATGATAGGCCACTAGAAAAGCTGTGCATATTTGTAAAACAAACACCTCCAAAAAATTGTTACCTCTAGTAGCCCCCAAATTGGTAAACAAAGTACTGTCTTATTTTCATGGTAATGTAAATCCAGCATTTTTGCGGAAGTGACAACGGTTTGGTAAAGAAAACAAACCAGAAATAAGACGAGAAACCTCCATGAGGGTCACGGTCCCTCTGGAGGACCTGTAGAAATCCACAGGTAAGGAGTAAAAGCTTGATGATAAAAAAGCTGTTAGTTTTGCACTGCCTACACCTGGCCTCTTAACCTGACTCCGCCAGATGGATTTGCTCCGCATATCCATCTACCAGTTTAAGGCTAGGCTTAAAACTTTCCTTTTTGAAAAAGCTTATAGTTATCCTGAACTGGCTCTATAGTTATAACCTGACTCCGCCAGATGGATTTGCTCCGCATATCCATCTGGAAACCTTCCGTTGAAGTAATTTTGGGAAGGGGCGAAAAATACTGGTTAGCTGATTGGCCTATGTTGGTGATAGACGGGCCACATAAACCAATCAGATCAACGAAGCATATGACGTAACAGAGCGACGACGAAGAGGAGCCAATTGATAGATCAAACTCTTGCCGAAACCAGTCGGGAGAAGAGCAAAAACATCTTTTCCTCTGAGAAAAGCCTCCAGAGCAGTGTTTTGCTCTTCCTTCAGTGAAGAAATACTATGTAATTCTGATAAAACTTGCTCGATAGCCACGCTAACGCTAGTTTCATCGGCTGAAGCCGCCATGTTCTTTAGACTGAACTGTCGCGCTTCTCGTTGCGTCACACCTCAACCCGCCTCAAAGCCAACGCTGATTGGACGTTCGTTTGGTGAACAGCTCCAAATTTTCTTTAACGGAGAGTCTCCAGACTGATTAGCGAGTGAAACATTTGGTAGATGACTGTCTGATGATAACAAAACTACACAGAAGATGGTCAGAGTTGATGAACAGATGGATGAAGCTAAATATGGGAACATTATGCTTAAAGGTAAAAAGTGGTTCCCCTTAGGTGAGACAGTTAATGCTGCAATAGAATACCAATAGATGTGCTAAATGGTATTACTTATTAGAACATGTGTAAAGTAAAACCCCAGGAACCCTAAATACAAATGTGAATCCCACTTTCTTGATTATAAAAATGGTTAAAAACAAGTAGGCTTGAAAATGTTGCACTGCTATGCATTGGTCTATCACATAAAATCCCAGGGAAATAGATCCAGGGTTACGGTTAAAATGTAATAAAGAGGTATAGTTCAAGGGGAGTCATCCTGTACCTGAGGAGTTAGAGTATTTAATGATTCCCGGGCTTTATCTAGTTGAGGCTGTGCTTTAGCCAGCTCTGCGTTGCACTCATCCTTTATGACCTTGGCAGCCATGGCTTGTTGGTTGGACACAGCCTCGTCTTCCTTCACCACCTTCTCTGTCTCAGCTACCTCCTTGGACTCAAGTTTGATCAACTCCATCATCTCGTCTACCTGTTTGCTGGCCACCAGTAGCTTTGGCTGCAGGGCTTCCAGTTCGACCTGCATGGTCGCCACTTGGTCTGCAGCTGACTGCAGCTTTTCAAGACCAACTGCATAGCTATGTTTTAGTTTCAACACTTCACTGGACAGTGAAAGAAGACAAGGAACGACACATGACTGTAAGGTACACCCTAAAAACCTAAAATCAACTCTCACACTAAAATTACAAATGTGATGAGCTTACTCTCTTTTTGTCCCCAGCAGTGCTTTGAAGTTAGAAATAAACTCCAGGTAAGAAGTTGGAGTGACATAGTTGTGGCGCTGTAGTTCATCTAAAAAGCGAGCCGACACATCAATAGCAGATGTATGAAATATTTTGCACATATGGATGCAGCTTTCTCGGGTCTGATCAGCCATCTCAATGTCCTCCAGGAAGCGATCGGCCACGGCATGCAGGGCATCCTCAGGCCAAGACTATTAGAGACAGAATTTTTTCAATTCAATTATTTATTTTGTCATTAAGCACATATACACAACACATGTAATTCAATTCAATTAAGTCATAGATTCTGATTGGTTAAAAGATTTCTTTCCAAGGAAAACAAGCTGATAAATACTCTCTAAATCAGAGAATGTAACAGTAAACCACCTCCATAGGTGTCGCTGTCTAGTAAAGAAACATTCAGGCAAGTCAGGGCTGATGTCTAAGCGGAGCCCATAGCTATGTCTAGAAGAGAAACAGGACTGAGCTCTGAAAAACAGGAACAGCCCCACTGATGCCTCCCTCCATGATTGCCTTACAGCTAAACAGAACTAGGCTAGATGAAGCTACTATGAAGAGGAAAGCAAAGAGAACATAAAAAGTAGGGGTTTAACTGAAAATACTGAAAAATTGGAGAGTAGAAAGAATAATGAAGAAAGATGAAAAGTGGTCCCTACGTCCTCCAGCAGCATAAGCTTATAGCAGTATAAGTATTGTGATAGCTCAGAATAACTTGAGCCACTCTTACTATAAGCTTTATCGAAAAAGGAACATTTAAACCTAGTCTTAAAAGTTGACAGGGTGTCTGCCTCATGGACTAAAACTGGTAGTTTGTTCCACAGGAGAGGAGCCTGATAAACAAAAGTTCTGCCTCCCATTCAACAGAAATTCTAGGAACCACAAGTAAACCTGCAGATGAAGTGCGAAGTGCTCTGTTAGGAACTTAAGGAACAATCAGATCATCTTTGATATAAGATGAAGTTTGGTTATTAAGGGCTTTTTATATAAGAAGAAAAAGTTTAAATTCTATTCTGACATTTTAAAAATACTCTTACTTTTCAATCAAATATAATTATAATATTACATACAATTCATATTAAGATGTTTTTTTTAATAAAAAATATATGTACACTCTCTTTCCTTGATGACTAATGACCAACAATCAAACAAAATTAAAAGTATCATTGTGCGATTCAAATTACCTACAAGTAAATGCTTTTGCACATCTATGGGGTGTCAAAGCATACCATTTTAATGTGTCACTTTTAGGAGCACTTGAAGGACAAAAGGTCTGACCAGACCTTACCAGAGATTCAAAGAGTCCCAAACATTCACCGAAACAAACAGAAACTACATATCCAAGGTCCAAAGTGTCTGTTTTCAGTGTCCTAAAGCCCAGGACTCCAAATGAGAATATTTATCTGCTGCAGCAGATCACTGTTAATTCACCCACCTGAAACCAGTTAATGGTGCAGCAGTTAATGAGGGCGGGAAATCGTCTTAAGCGGTCCCTGAAGGCGTTTCCGATTGGGCTCATGGCCAGCACTACGTGCAGCTGTGTGCGGCAGCGCTCTAAGAAAATGTTGAACAGGGACAATGGGCTGCCATCTGTCTGCTTGGCTCGATCGCGTTGGCGGTCCAGCACACGCATCCTTTCACAGATTTCCTGCTTCTCATCCACAGCAAACAGGTTGGGGACCTGGGAACCAAACAGTGATCACACGTGATGCTTTTGTTCTCTGCGTAACCCTAGATGGGTCTGCCTCCCAGTTAAACTTTTGTCTATTTGACAGTAAATCCAAACATTTACTCAACATTTAAATCCAACATCTCAAAACTGATCAATCCCTTTTTTTCTTTTTCTTTTTTACTTTTTAAGCTCACCTCTCCAGTGTTGAGCAGGTTGCCAATATCCTCCAGGAAGGACTCCATCTTGATCTGAGAGTCGGTGAAGAGGAGCACGCCATGAGCTTCGCCCTCGGTAGACTTCCTGAGAATCTTCTTAAGGTCATCGTGCCATTCATTGATCCCATAGGTCTTTGTGATTTCCACCTGAAACAGCTCTGCTTCTGCCATGTAGGCCGACAGCCGGGTGAGCGACTGCCGCCCGCTGCCACCCATTCCCACCAGCAGGGCGTGCCCGCTCGGCTGCTTGATGATGCGAGAAATGCGGCAGATATGCTCGATAGCGAAGCGGAACAGCACCAATTTCATGGGTGCTTTGAAGATGGTGTTGTATTCTTCCAGGTGTGACTCCACCACCTGACGCAGCTGCTCCAGGTCATGGACCTCACGGTAGTTCTGGTCTTTACCCTTTGGGTCATGGAAATCACAGAACATGAGGCTGCGTAGGTCGTCTTCGGTCACCACTCCATTCTGGTCCTGATCCAGGTGCTGGAAGAGCTGGTGAAAGTCTTCCTTCATGTGATTCTGAAACACAGTCTGCAGATGGCTGACAAGCCAGGAGCGATCAGCATCGTCGACCAACCGATCACAGTACACCCTGAGAACCTGAGGAACATCGGTCCCAAAGAAGAGTCAGACAGATGGAACAGACATGGAGTCATATTTTATGGTTGCTAATGATCTCCTACCGCCTAGTGAGTTTAGTGTTACCTCATGGACCCAAAGTCTTCTAATGACAGAAGGCTTCTCTGCTGTTCCTGGCCTTGACAGGCAGATACCCTGGATGACTCGGGAAACATCACGCAGATTAAACAAATAATGGGATTTTGTGGGCGTTGGTAGCAGGTTGTTGGTCACCTCCTGGTACATGGACAGAGTACTGTTGACTATCTCAGGGATCAGGGATGCAAATGGCTTTGGGAAGGTAAACCTAGTGACAGAACATGTCGCTCTTTAGAGCCTAATCTGACAGGCAGGCAAGATTGAAACATATCAATTAGTGTTGCACCGATACAGTATCGTACAGGGCGCAGATACTGAACTAAAATGGTGGTATCGGTATCGGCGAGTACCAACAAATAGGGCACCGATACCATTTTGAGAGAAAAGTTTATTCAACTATTGTCACCCATTCCAGGTAGGCAATAAGAAGTTCTACTGGATTCACTTTGTATTAGTCTTTTCCCTGCTTCACAAAGGTAGGCAGCAGCTTGACAAAGCCATGATGGCAATTATTTTACATCCAAGTAGTATGCAGTTCTTCATATATATACACACACACACACACGTCAATTTCAAGCAGATGGTATCGGTATCGGCCAGGTATCGGGGCCAAAAAATGGTATCAATGCAACACTAATATAAATGTTTTTTAATAAACTTAAACTAATGTCGGAAAAAGAATTATTTCAAAACATAACTTATTTTTCAGTATCTTAAGGACATAACATCAAACAATGAAGTGATGAAATAAAGAGGAGAATAAGAAACAGCTAAATCAAACCTGTAACAGATTAAGAAGACTAAGGATCCAAAGAAAGTTGTTCCTAAAATACTTTTAAACTTGACAACAGAGGTTTCATGTTATAGACTAACACAAAGTATTAAACTTCAGTAATTAAATTAAATTATATTCAGTTTATTTTTATAACACCATGCCATTTCAAGACACTTTACGGAGACAATTAAAGCAGATCATATTGTCAGATTGGTTTAAAGTTTTCCATATAAGGAAAAAAAGTTAATTACTTGCCTTACACCAAGCATGCTGTCTAGCGACAGTGGAGAGGAAAACTCCCTTTTAACAGGAAGAAACCTACAGGAGAACCAGACTCAATTCTGCAGGAGGTTTCATGCAACTAACATTACAACTGAATGTTTAAGATAAGAGCATTTAACTGTCAATAGAGCCTTGGAGGACCTGATAAAGATCTACTAAAGAATTCCAAAAAAAGTTAAAAACAATCCACTGGACTTTGTTTCCATGTTTGAAGAAATTTCGCTTCCCATCCAGGAAGCTTTTTCTATTCAAAATGTCAGGAATAGCGTTGAGTTCGAGGTTTTGATACAGTAGCCAAACAAAGCCTTGTTTTTGTTCTGAAAACATGTAAATTGGAACGGACGAACTGGTCCACCCCATTGAAATGGGGGTTGTTAGGCTTCTTTTGTTAGCCAGTAATGCCCCATACCCTTGTACTGTAAGTGCTAAGTACGTAGACAGGTACTAAGTACTTAGAAGTGAAACATCTTCAAACTTGAAAATAAAGTCCAGTGGATTGTTTTGAACTTTCTTTTGAATGACTATGACCTGGATGACAGATAATCTTCACCAACATCTACTAAAGAAGCATTAACTTCACTGAAATACCAGAGTCCTTTCTGTTTGTGGGAAAAAAAGATTCAAACCTAGTCTCCTTCATCTGTAACTGTCCAGCTTTGCACGAATTTGATTTGATTTTTGACACTTGCTTTAAACAAGATGGAAAATCAAAATCTCAGTTACCGTGTGGTAAAATGCCACTCAGTGATCCTGGAGAAGATCGTATGCATGGTCTGCTCATCAAATTCATTGATGCTGATCAGGTTGAAATGGCGCAGGAAACGAGGGGTGACAGGATTCCTTCCCCCACCTGAAAGAAATCGATGTTTGTTTTTTTATCTTAACTGACATATGATGAACTTAACTATATTTTAATATATGTTTTATCAATAGATGAAGATTTCTGTGGAGTAAATGACATAGACAAATGTTATTTTGTATACACAGAGTCTATACAAAATGAAATGTTTTTGTTTATACAGCTTTTCAACTGTGTATTTTTATTTTTATTTTTTTAGCAGCCGCAGCTTATCAGTGAAAAGAACAATAAAGTGCAGCGGTGCTCAAAATTTAAACAGTGTGGGAGTGACATGGTGCAAATAGGCATTGATGTGGAAGGGTAAGAGCAGTGCAGAATAAATGAATAGATATGGTGCAAAAAGTAAAAAACATTTGAGTTGAATTCTATTTTGAAGAATTACCAGATTCATGTCAACTTTATGTTGCCCTTTTAATATATTCAATGTGCTAATTTTCTATAATCTTCTATGCATTGTGTAGATGAATTTTGGGGAGTAATTTCCTGTGTAAACCATTTAAACTGGAGCTGTTTGTTTCCAAACTGGATCAGGACTGTGAGGACCAGCGGCGGTTTCAGCTGGAAATTTACAGGTTTACAGAGAGCAAGCAGAAATCTGATGAAACTCCATGTCTATTACTCCTTCGTCGCTGAATTAGTTGGAGGGTTGCCCACAATCATGCAGAGCTCAGATAATCAGAACCCCAATCAGCTCACTGCCTGGGAGCAAACAGTGAGGCAGAGGGGCCGCCTGAGAGCAAAATCCAACCCGTTCACTGTGGCTGCCAGCAGATAACGACTGCATTTCTCTTAAAACCCATTTGATGAAGAGGAAGTGTATCTGTAAGAACAGAGAGGCAGGAAGGAAGCCCGCAGCGGTCTGTCTCTCTCTCATCCTCCCCCAAAAGCTCCTTCCTCTGAAACTGAGTTATCTTTATAAAAGACTAAAGATCATCAAAGAAGAGCCACTCCCTACAAAGCTACAGCTCACCTGGAGGCCCCATGGCACATATGATCTGGGTGTCCATCAGGCTGATCGGGGAGCAGTCCTTGAGATCATACCAGTTCTGGCAGTCCAGCCACTGACGCAGGAGCTCCACAGGGGGCTGAGCACCGTAATCCCCCCTGGCTGGCATGTTGACATCATCTACAAACACCACCTGAGCAGAATCCAACACAGGAGATTAAATAAAGAGCTCTAACAGGCTCCCCCAGAGGGGAACGAAAACAGAGAGACAACAGGGTCTAATAGGAGGTCGTACCATTTTCTTTCCCGGTGGTGGTCCAAACACTCCCTTGCGTCGCTTATCTAACTTGGATATTATGAGGTTTTGAGTCTGGGCTGCTGTGGTCTGAGCTGAGAAGCTAATAAATAATGGGCTGTACTCATCTTTCTGCAGCTTATTCAACAGGAAGTCCTTTAAATGCAGATATGAAACACAAAGATCATCTAAGGGTTTTAAATGGGAGAAAGTACATAAAAAGCAACTACATCTCTGTTTTATAACATTAAATATTAATACAGCCAAAGTACACCAATAAGACATTAACACAGAATGTTTAAATTAGTTTAAATCAAGGGTTTTAAAACATTTCAGCCTCTGACCCTAAAAACATTAATAAAACCATCTGGCAACCCTCTGAAAATACATATAATTAATTCACTCCACATGTATTTATACACAGATGTCTCCATCGTTGTGGTTTGCTTTTCATTATTAGTTGGATTTTTGGATTCCTGCCTTTGTTTACTGTTTTTGCCCCATTAAACTCCAAGAAACCTCCTCAGCCTCTCTGCCTCTGCATTTGGGTCCTCCAAACTACAACCAAACTTTGACAGGTAGATTTTTCAGAGTTTTTGCTTTCACTTCCTCCATTTACATAATCACATGACAACATGGTGACAAATTTTACACAAGTCTTTTTAAAACATAACGAAACATTAATTAACAAATCAAGCAAAACACTAACAACTTATGAAGAGAGTGCCAATAAATGTACTTCACGTGATCTCAAGGCATGGCTGCTGAATGCACTAATGAATCTGCAAACGTAAGCACAAAGTGGCTGATACTGAGAGAAGAAAGGAACTGTGGTCGGAAAATTGAGTTTCTCTTATTTCATATATTAATTTATTGATTTCACTCAGTCTGTTTCACCTGCAAGGCCATACAATTCCCCTGTGTGAGGGTGTTTGTGGACAAGACCTACCTTATTTCCATAACAAACCAGATTCTTTCTCAAGGTTTATTCATAACATGTTACTGTTTAAGTGTCTAATTTGTTTTGACTTTGACAACTTTCCATTATTGTAAGTAAGGGGGAACAAACGCTGCTCAGGCAGAACAGGGCTGATTACCATGCAATAAAGGCCGTATGATGAACTGTTCTCTCTTTGCAAAGATAAAAACAAAGTGGCGACTGAGTGAAATCCATCTATCTCCGTTTACTTAACTGGAGCAAACATTTGAATTTTGACACCATTGGTGTCAAAAGTACACACATTTGTTACTTAAGTAGAAGAATAGAAACTGCAGTTTAAAAACACCCTTGTAAAAGTTAAAGTATCAACTTGACCTCTTTACTCAAGTAAAAGTGAAAAAGTAACCTTTAAAAAAAACCAGCCAGACGCCACTATATGAATTGAAAGCTCAATTATTCGACAATTTTGAAAAATTCTTTGAGATAGGGCCAAGGATGAGGGAGGTCTTGTTGGTCTCCATCTCCTGATACGCTCTCCCCTGTGTCCGACCTTTCGGACATTTCAACATCTTTTTCTGAATCTGACATTGTAGCATGGCATAGACAATTCATGTTCGCAGTTTGAAGAACACCTGCTTGCTTCTGATGATTCCCTTTAGCTAACCAAAGAGTGTTTGCGTTCTATGACTCATCCAATTACACTAGTTTTCACTAGAAGTGGATGGAGCCAATGATCTGCATTGGATGGAGCACATGACGTAAAATAAATATTTATAAACAATAAACCGAGGCCAAGAGTAACGAGTAACGTTTGTTTTAAAAATGTAAGGAATAGAAAGTACAGATACTTGTGAGAAAATGTAATGAGTAGAAGTCAGAAGTGGCAGAAAAATAAGTAATGGAGTAAAGTATAGATACCTAAAAGGTGTATTTAAGTACAGTAACAAAGTATTTGTACTTCGTTACTTGACACCTGTGATGTATCCATCTATTTCTACTCCATATATCCCACGGATTGCATCAAAGTGATTGTGAGGTCAAATAGCAGAACCTCACTTTGGTACCATCACTTAAAAGAGAATCCACCATCCATTCCTGTACAGTTAGCTGATAAGAGCGACATAATTAAAGAATAAAAGGATCACAGGGTGGAGAACAAACTGCATCTACTTAGATGCTATTGTATAAAACTTTAGAGAGAGTTCAGTTCCTCCCTGTCTAACTCTGAATTAGGGCAGAGAAAGGGAAGGAGCTGACTGAAGGTAGCAGTAAGGACATCATTCCCTTTTATAATCACATGCACTGTCCTCCTTTATCACTTTGGCCAGATTTGTGCTTCTGCCACGGTCTGCGGCCTGCTGCATGAGACTCCCGACAGACAGGAAGTAGAGAGCCAAGTTCAGCTCCCCGGTGAGATGATCTCCATTTACCCCAGAGTCCAAAGTTTGAGCAAACTAAAGGAGGAGAATTAGTCCTAAATGCAAATATGGAAAGCTCTGTATTCTTTCAAGTCACACCCAGCAACTCTAAGCGTTGCTGCTTCCCAATTATATGAGAGAAGAAGACTGATTTATTCCAGGATATTACAAATAAATAGTTTTCTTATCAGAAATATGGTTACTGTAGCTTCCCTTTGATCTAGGGAGGAACATAAAATCTTAAAGCCCCCATTTTACGGAGAGAATAGTTGTTCTTTGGTGAAAAACATTTAAACAACTTCTAATCCTCCCAGAAATTGTCAGAAAATTTAGCCCAAAATCAGAGTGTAAATAAATAAAAAAAACACAAAAGTTGCATCTCATTCAGAGAAATCAACTCTTAACTCACAACAATAGACCAGAGAGTGATTTGTTTGGAGGGGTTAAATGGTAACCTGACTCCGCCAGATGGATTTGCTCCGCATATCCATCTGGAAACCTTCCGTTGAAGTAATTTTGGGAAGGGGCGAAAAATACTGGTTAGCTGATTGGCCTATGTTGGTGATAGACGGGCCAAATAAACCAATCAGATCAACGAAGCATATGACGTACTAACAGAGCGACGACGAAGAGGAACAAATTGATAGTTCAAACTCTTGCTGAAACCAGTCGGGAGAAGAGCAAAAACATCTTTTCCTCTGAGAAAAGCCTCCAGAGCAGTGTTTTGCTCTTCTTTCAGTGAAGAAATACTCTGTAATTCCGATAAAACTTGCTCGATAGCCACGCTAACGCTAGTTTCATCGGCTGAAGCCGCCATGTTCTTTAGACTGAACTGTCGCGCTTCTCGTTGCGTCACACCTTAACCCGCCTCAAAGCCAACGCTGATTGGACGTTCGTTTGGTGAACTGCTCCAAATGTTCTTTAACGGAGACTCTCCAGACTGATCTGCGAGTAAAACCTTGAAAGCTCGCAAGATCAGGATGGTCTCACGAGGCTAGTTAAATGGATAAGTCCTGTTGTTCCCTCTGCTCATCCTGGACCGGGTCATAGAGGCACTGGTCTTAGCAGAGACCCTAAGAACTCCCTCTCCTCAGACGTCTCCTCCAACAACTGGAAGAAGCCGGAGGCTCTGCCAGGGCCAGCCGGTTGTCCCCTGGGCCTCCTCCTGGTGGTTTGCCATCAGAAACAGATGTTCCAGCCACCTCTGCTGACTCCTCTCCATGTGGAGACACAGCTCTACTCTGAGCGTCTCCCAGATGACCAAGTTCCTAGTTTTATCACTTAGACAGTCACTAGATCTTGTTCTTCTGGTCATTAAACAGATTTTATTACCGTAGGTGAAGGTAGGAACCGTTAAATTAAAACCTTCACCTTGGCTCAGCTCTCTCTTCACCACAACAGACAGAGTCGGCATTACAAAGGCTGGAGCATCTCTTCTTTCTAAAAGCAATAAGACTGTGGGGTGAATTTTTTCTTCCATTATTGCTGCAAGATAATCTTTTCTACATGAATATATATTTAAAAATGTAAATAAAAATGTGAAAAAACTGCAATCCAGAAATAAAATTCTGAAAATGTAATAAAAAAAAGTTTGATTAACTTTGCTATTTTTTAATAATTAGATTTTTGTCCCAAAAATTGTCCATATTTCATTTGTTTTCTTTCTTTTTTTTTCACATTTATTTTGTAAATCATTTTCTGAGAGAATTTGATCTGTACATTATAGTTTAAAAGAATGCAATTCATAAAACCTAATCTGAAAAATATAAATTTGAAAATATTGAATCTGTAAAAAAGGTTTTAAAAAATGAAAAAAAAAATGGCGCTAGGCTTACCGCACCGTGACCTCACTGCCGGAAGATATCAGGAGTGAGGTGTTACTATATTTGGGCAAAAATGGCCGCTCCTGGACTCGCAACGAAAATTATTATTTTCTTTTTTTAACTGATTAACGCTAAGTTAATGAAATCACCTCAAATGTATTAAATTTAGGTATAGATAATGATCCATTGATTATTCCTTGCTGACCGGACTTTTGCTTTTATGAGCTTGCTGATAGGGGCTGAGTGAATGTGAACGGACCAGGAACTTATCGTTAACTAAAATATTCTTGGGTTAAATGTCAGACCATCTGTCCAACAACTGAAGCAGATGGATAGAAAATCTGTTGGAAAGTCGACAACAGAATAGCAGAAAAAGAGACGGCTCAAGCTGTAGCAGAGGTCCAGTGAAAGACCAGACCTCAACCTGCAGAAATGCTCACCTGGGATCTTCAGAGAGCCATATAGGAATGTCTACAAAGAGGAGTGGGGCAACGTTTATTAAAAACAATGTTAGAGATAAAGTCTGACAGAAACCTGCTGCTGTACACTGTTAAAAATTAACCCTGAATAAGTCATATATTCTTAAAATAAGTGCATTTTTTCTTGAACTGAGGAGATAAGTGAGACACTTTGCCCATGGAACAAGACAATTTACATTTGAAATAAGACAAAACAACTGCTCTGTCTTAATTCAAGTGCATATTGTCGAATTATCTTATTGTAAGGATAAAAATACTAACTCCATTGGCAAATCATTGTATTTACCTTGTCAAATTAAGGTTGAATGACCAAAATGTAAAACATTTTTAAGTTTTCGTATTTGCAGTGTAGATTAATATAGTCCTTGCATGCATGTTCATGTTTGGTTTCACATAAATCCTCACATGCTTTTCAAGCTGCTCACAGATAAAACACCAATGTTTGCATGACTCACAGTGATGTAGACACTCTTCCCGGTGCCAGTGGGGCCGATGAAAATAGTCGGCCTCTGGTGAGTAACGAGGAGCTCCATCAGCGCCATGTAGCGTACGGTGTTCTCGGTGGGCACGATGATCTCGTTGAACTGCATGTCTCTGCGTATGGGGGGTGCAGTCTGTAGCTGGTCAGTCCAAAGCTCCCATCTGCCTGGGCCCTGAAGAACCAGTCATCAGATGCTTAGGTTAAAGGACGGGTTTGCTCTACAGGATCGAGTCAGATCTATACTGAACATGGAGATAGCTACAAACAGGACATGTTTTTTAAGCGATATGGTTGCTTTAACTTAATAGATTATACGTTTTGGATCAACTTTAAAGTAAATAAGAATTCAACATTCGATACCTGATTTTAAATGGAAAGAGATGCAGCTTGTCCCAAATTTCCATCCAATTCCTTCTCATTAATTTACAGTCTACTTACTTTTAAGTTCTCCTCCCTGCAAAGGGCTTCAGCATGACTTAATTCGATGACCTTCATTTCAGATCCATTATAATATATATTATTAATATTTCAAGGATGAATTCTAAATACAGAATCAGCTTATTAAGTTACTTAGTAATAAAACTTTTCCTGTTTTGGGTCATTTAACATGTCCATCATTATTTCTGCTTGGTAAATGCCAAACTGAGATATTTTTTTACTTTTTTAATGCAGAAAGATACATACCCCCAAAACACCACACTGTTTATTTATCCGCTATTTATGAAAGCCCAGACGATGATCTCATGCTTTCTCAACCTCTGAACATTTCATCTAAATGGAGGCACACCTGTGAAAGTATTTGAATTTTGACATTTCCATCGAGCTTTTCTGATGGGATATTTTAAAATGTGCTTTAGAAAAGCTGAGGGAAATGCACCTACTGTGACACAAGTATTATGTCAACATCAGAAGATGAATAAAGTGATGGTAGTTATTAGTGGGAAAAGCATTTTTTGTATCCTCGCCTGCACCCATATCGTCTTTATGTTTTGCCTCCTTGCTGCTCTAATTAAGCCCATTCCTATTTCTTGTGGTACTTTGCCACATTATGCAAACTGTTAGATTATTGGGTAGGAGAAAAAAAATCCACTCTGACCATAAATCAGTCAAAGTTTGCCCTATGTCTGCTGATTCGGAGGGATCACAAGTTTTCACCTGCCTGGAAACACTAATATTGAGTCTGAGTTCATGACAGAGTCTGGAGGGCGTGGGGTTTACCATTTCCTAGCACTTTTCTCACATAAATGTGCGAAAAATGGAGGTAAATATGTGTTAAAGGAAAACTCAGGACAAACTCTTTAAATAACACTTCATAATGTATTTGTATTAAATAACTATGAGACATGACAACAGATTTTGATAGAAATAGTAATCTTACTCAGATCAGAGAAGTTGCTTAGGGTTACAGAAGGCAGCTGCTTATCAACCGGGCTCACTTCTCTGGAAGTGGCACTGAGACAGTTAGAGAATCATAACTATATATCTGGACAGAGATTCTGTCTTAGTTCGATAAACTATTGTGGAAAACATCAGTTCTGACACACAATAGGCAGCTAATATTAAAGTCTAAGGGTAGTCATAGTTAAATGTCAAATCATTCTGGCTTAAACATATTTATAAATGTACTCTTTATTAGATTAGATTCAACTTTATTGTCATTACACATGTACAGGTACAAGGCAACGAAATGCAGTTTAGGTCTAACTAGAAGTGCAAAAGCAGCAAGTGCAGGATAAATAATGGTTCCATAAATACAGGACATGGGTATTTCTACGGAATGAGTATAGAGATGAATACTATTATAAATAATGAATATAATATATAGATCACTAGTGTTATGAACTAAATTTACAGCTGGATATGTACCGAATATAATATACAGATGGATAATATTATTTAAAAAAAGGATTTTATCAGGTTTTTTATCAGACCATATTGTCCAAAAAGTTAGAAAATTTCTATTTAAAAAAAATCCTGTCTTAAAATCTGTGGGTTTTTTTGTTACCTATGCAGGCCAGTTAGTTATACGTCAGCCTGAACACCTAAATTCGGCCAGTCATATATCAATGGTCATCTGTCAATCAAATTTTTTCGGTCATAGCATCTTGATTCATATGTCACAGCTAATATACGCAACGGTTGAAATAAGAATAATTTCCTTTCCCACTGAGTTCCGTCCCAGTGTTCACGGGGATGGACGTCTGTGTCTTCGGCAGGCGTAGAGCTAACAGAACTGGCAGCGTTGCGAGGCAAGGGCTCAAACATGTACGGCTGGAAGCCTTCTACACCAAACCAAGCTTCTGCCCCCTGGCGTCCTCTTCTACAGTACAACAACCTTGTCCCCACTTTCCTCCTCTAAATAAAAAATTTACGACGAAGGAGACTCATCCACCACCTCTGACACAAAACTCCTCCTTTTGCATGTTTCCGCTGTCCATAGCGTTCCTTGACAGTGTCGTTTCTAACTCACCAATTTAGTGCTACTTGGTCCAAATGGAATTTCACATTGTGAACCTTCTAGCAATAAGTTGCTAACTGGTTAGCAAGATGCTTCCGACAAACCGGCCACAACCAAACGTGCTTGCGAACCTTTCGCCACAACAATCCCGCCCCCTTGATGAATGACTAATCACATTCACTTTATTCACTCCTGTAAAGTCAGGCACCACTCGGGAGAATTAGAAAATATAACATTTGGAACAGCCGCTTCCCTATGACTTTAAAGTGTAATAAACTCACACATCATCAATGATAATTATCCTAACATATGTTTAAAAACAGTATTTCCATTACAATTACACTGATTAAAATTCTGCCTAATGGGCACATTTTGGTTTCATTCAATCAGCTTTTAGTGTAACCAGTGATTGTGCTGAAATGCGGTTGACGGATCCATGGGGGATATTAGGGTATATTAATCAGTCTTTAGGAATTAATATGAAAATCAATCCAATTTGAGACATCATATTCAGAATGTTTCACCCAATTCAAACAGCTGGAAAGGCAATTGTAGTAAATACCAATTTAAACTTTTGAAAAAGTATGAAAATAATCCAAATAAAACTGTAAAACTTTGTTAAATTTAATATCAGGCAGCTCAAAAACCTGTTTAATCTTTATCTCTAACAATGTGGGAAACCGTTAACGAGGAATCTGTGGAGTTCCTAAGTATTATAAGCAGTCATACCTCCTTAATGAAGCGATACTGGTAGAGTGTACCCTTGGCGGGGAGACGAACTGTCAGCGGTTTGGCTGGAGCGTCAGCGCCGCTCAAAATGCCATGTCGGGTCATCGTCTCTTTGCTCAAAGGGCCGCTCAGCATCTCTTTCAACACAGAGTCGAACTTCACTCGGCCCAAATCGTCACAGCTGCCCCCCACTGACCACACCAGGCAGAACACAAAGATACCCTTTGGAGAAGAAAAGCACCATTGTCAGACACATATCTTATAATCTCAATAATCATTTAGAGGTCAAAGATATTATTTTAAATCTTAAAACATATCTAAATCCCTTCCTGTTATAATCTGATGCAAACGGCATCAGCGCAGACAGGGTGAGGGAGTACTTCCCATTTCAAACTCGTTCTTACTGATACACCTGCGTGGGAGGTTAATTCAAAAAGGATTCACTCCTATAAAAAGCATTTTATTCACCATAGACCACCAACGCTTTCAGTGGATAAATCACATTAGAGCCGGTGTTCTGTCAGATCATCATACATGGTCAGACGAGCATACTTACAGTCAATGCACATGCACAATATGTCAGATTTGTGTTTATCCTTTTAGTTTTGTACGAAAAATAGACTTCAAACTACCTCAACATGCGTGTGTACCTTTAGTTAGGTACAAAAAAAAAAAAAAGTAAGGTCAGATTGCCATACGCTTAAAAAACAACTACCAAAAACTAAGTAATTAAATTGTTTTTTTGTAAATGACTAATGGCGCCCGTTGAAGTAGTTTAAGGTGTATTTTTAGTATGACTAATGACGCCCGTTGAAGTAGTTTAAGGTGTATTTTTAGTACAAAATGGATATTGACCATGGGGATGCTGGTCTGACCGGGTATGCTCATCTGACAGAACACCAGCAAACAAAGCTGGAATAATTGGTATGTTAGATGTTTTACTGAGGTTCTAATAGCTTATTATGGTTAAAACCATGAATAACTACGGTAACGCAGCTCCCAGATATTTTTATTGTAGAAATAATTTGAGTATATTTGTCTGTATTTGTCTGCGACAGATGTTTACGTACATTGCACATTTCAATAAGAACTGAGAAAATGATGGAATATAATAATGTGCATGTGTGTTGTAGTGGGAAAAAAGTATTCAACTATTCACCCCAGTTAAATAAACCTTTTGATTGATGGATTTCACTCATTCTGCACTTTACAGTATTTTCATATCTTTGCAAATACAGGACAGCCCTTACTGCTTGGTATTCAGCCCTGTTCTGCCTTGGCAGAGTGTGTTTCCTTTACTTACAATAATGAAAAGTAGTCCGAGTCAAAACAAATTACAGACGCTTTAGTTAAACAGCAACATGTTATGTATAATCCTTGGGAAAGAATCTGGCTGGTTTTGGGAAGAAGCTATGTCTGGTCTACAAACACCCTCACAAAGGAGAATAGTGTGGCCATGCAGGGGACACAGACTGACTGAAAACTTTTATTGTGAGTAAATAGGATAAATTAATATATGAAACAAGAGAAATCTAAATTTTCCGGCCACAGCGTTCTCTCAGGGAACTCTACGCTCTGTCAATTGTACAAGTTCTCCAACTTAGAAAGATCAGGTTTGTAGAGTTTTTATAGAATTTATTTGTGAATTATTTTGGAAAAAAGGTTTTTGGTCACACATCTTCCTGTTTGTGTGAGACAAGATGGATATTTTCCACAATATGAATATGTTGTAATTTCACAGTTTCTATTTTCTTCTTTTTTCCTCGGAGTTGAAGTGTACCTATTGGGGAAATTACAGACTACACTTGTCTTTCTAAGAGGAGAACCAGAGCAAGAGGCAGGGAAGGAGGCAGGCAGGCATAGATAAGTAAGCACAGCTACAGAGAGATCTGAAAGCTGTACAAAATAAAAATTTTACACTCTGTGTATACAAAATGGTAGAAAAAAGTAGTTTAAGTATAAAATGAAATGAAAAGAAGCTAACTCTTGCATTAAAATTGGAGATGAGTGGTTATATAATGCAGAGATGTATCGATGCCTGAAAATAAAGGTGTGTTTCTATGTTTGGTTGGCATGTCACAAAGATCGTTTTAGGATCTGCAAATTGACTCAACCTCTAAAGGGCAGCATACCTCTCCCTAATAAGCAGAAAGATAGCTACAGTTCTGCTAATAAAGGTTATGCTGTCAAACATTCCACTGTAAAAAAATAAAAAATAAATGCTTCTCATAAGTAGTGGGAGCCAAATCTTCACTAATAAAACATCTTTGTTGGTGAGCAGATTATTGCATAAGACATGAAACAAAAAATCACAACAAAGGGATATCTTTGATGCAACCCCAAAAAGAAAAATTAAAACAACAAAAATCAGCAGGGATTCTGTAGATTGTGAATTAGGTTTAGCAGCGCTACAGTGCATCCTGTGGCTAAAAAGCTAATTAATTCAGCACTTTGATAATGAATGGCTGAGAAACATCGCAGGGGAGGTTGAAAGGCATTCATCAGTGCAGTGTTTCACAGGGAGATAATAGCACTGTAACACCAGAACCTTTGCAAGAGAGGAAAAAAAAACAATGATGAAGAAGAATATTTGGATGTTATTTAGGTAGAAATATAGATTAGCATGAATGCTTTTTATGTTATAAAATAAAAACTATATGTCGGATTTTTCTAATATTGGGTCCAATCTAACTGCAGCTAAGAGTCAAACCATAAATATTTTAGTGTCATGTTTTATTGTTGAAATCTAAATACTACAATTCCTCTTTTCTGTTGTTTTTTAGTATCTTCCTGTGACATGGGTGTTTTTTCTTCTTTCTAAATTAAAGGAGAAGTGCGGTCATATTCAGAATTCAAAGTACTTTAAAGGGGTCGTAAAATGCAAAACTGAGTTTCATTGTCATAGATGAATAACCATAGTTCAGTGGGTGAAATGGACGTACAGAGAAGTTCAAACCCCATCGACACCTCCTTTCTCTGCTAATCTCACAATTCTAAACTTCCACTATAAAACGGGCGAATCCAAACGAAGCCCAGAGTTGATGTAAACTCGGGGATGAGGCCTCATTTGGTTCTGGCCTTTACTTATATAACGCCCCGAAACATACAGACTAGTCCACTGGTTCACTGACTGGACCGTCACCGGGTCAGGTTCGGTTTCTCCCGCTGGCTCCCTGCTCCCGTCCGCCTGGGTTCCTGGACCAGCCCCGGAGCTTATGCCTCAGTTCAAATGCCTGGTGTGTTTCGACTACGTGCTGCACTGTAGTCGAAGAAAAAATCCCGGACGAATTTGAAATTCCCCCCGAGAAATCTTTTTAGGTATGAAAAGTAGGACATGTCCGGGAAAAAGAGGACGTCTGGTCATCCTACCATGTCAACAGTTTTGATGTTTCAGTGAGTGATTGCTTGTTGCTATGATGCATCTTTGCTCAGAAGCTTTACCTCTGTCTGTACCTCCAATAACCTTTATGGTCAGGATTTCTAGGCGTAGCCAAGGGCTGGAGGGGGTCTAGTTTGCGGACCAGTGGATCTCATTCCTGCTTTTTGCGGAAATCATGGTTCTGCTGGCTCCCTCCTGCCAAAGCATATAGCATGACTGAGGCAGTTCTCAGCTGAGTGTGAAGCAACCACAATGAGAATAAGTCCAAGGTATCAGATCTTGTGAATGCGACCTGTCCCGCATCAGAGAAGAAAAGCAGTACGAATGTGTTTACTAAGTAATTTTATGACTTTATTTTCATGTTATAACAACTTTATTCTTGTACTGTAATAACTTTATGTTCATAATTTTATTACTATATTCTTCAATATTTTACACTCTTCTCTTAAGTTTATGTTTTGTAGTAATAAAAAACTATAAAAAGTTACTTCAATTAAAGGGAATGCCTCAAATCAAGGATGAAAGCTTTAAAAATATTCTTCATTCTCTTATCTTTTTCTATATTTTGCATAAACAAGATAAGTTTCAGGATGGCAGGCTGCATTTCTTTCAAGAAAACTGGACACACAGTTTTTTCTGTCTTATTACTATTAAGTGCGGTTCTGTGGGTACAAACCTCCAACCAGGAGCAAATATAATTTTCACTCATGCTGTTAATTGTTGCTTGGTCATGAAACTCATCCATCATGCAGTCCATCAGATTCATCAGGGACTTCACCAGATTGGTGTCGGAGGTCGGGGACAGCTCCTGCAGCAGGACAAGGAGAGACAACACTATTAAAAACCTCCTACACACCTCCTGCCTGGGCATCCATCAGAAAGTTTAGATATTTGACTAAAATCATCACGGGGTTTGTAACTGCAGCACCTTGGTTGCTTTTCGTATGAGTTGCAGGCAGGCAGGCAGTGTGCGGTCAAACAGGACGGTGATGAGGGTTTTGTGCGAATCATGGACTGCAGCTGGCAGAGTGTTGAGCCAAGACAGCATGAGGGGTCTCCAGCCAAGCATGTGGGGCTCCAAGTAGATCATACCGCAGCGAGACACCTGCCAGTAACAGACTTTAGGAAGAACAACACCTCTGCAACACTACTTCATACCTCCTAAACATTAATTTGTTGAAGAGAACAGAACTGAAATGGAGAATTAGAGAAAGGAAACATGTCTTTATGTAAATCTGGATTTTAGGTGCTGATGTGCAGCACAGTGCAGCTCGCATTCAGTGTAATAATCAATAATTTAGTATTACAATAACCCAGACCTCACAGCTGCATACATAACCAGAAATAAACAGAGATGGGTGAAGAGATGAAGAAGAAGTGAGGATGCAAATATGGCCCCAGAACAAACGAGCAGAAGCACATGAATATTTAAGATAAAGTAAAAGAAGAAAAGCAAGGAAAAAACAGATCAATAGGAGAGAAAAGCTGCTGTGCACCAACTGCAGAGAGTTTATAGATTAAAAACATTCTCCCACCTCTGCAGTCATAAATAAAATGAACAGATTCCAGACTTAAAAGGGCCACAAACAGGTATGACTGATAAAAACACAGATGCATCCTTTGAAGGAATCTGTGTATCACAACCAAAAGCCTGAGCTGATGCCTCACCTCAAAGAAACAGTCTGAAGGGCACAGTTATGTAACCTGTATTGGAAATGCCTGCTTTTCAGAGGAATGCAGAATTGCTTCACCCCTGTGCTCTGAGGCTTTGACAGCTGGAAGCAGTTTATCAGGCCTTTGCTTGTAATAATTTGCAGAGTTAAGGGAGAGCCGATACACAGACAGACAGCAGAGTACAGGAATCAGGTGATTCACCAAAAAAGACATCTTATAGGTATGAGAGACGACAAGAGGAGGGCAGGCAATGAGCTGAAGTTAAAGGAGATACTGAGAAGAATTTGCTGACAAGAGAAAAGCAGAAATACGGAAAGCAGACAACTAGCCACAAAACAGAACAACTTAACACAAGAAAGACTGAAGATACAAAACAAAGGTAACTAAGGAAAACAAGAGGTAAACAGAACTCAGAGCTTTAAGGGATCCAAAGCTATGTTGTAAAAAGAGACTTTATTTGTGAAATATTTATTTGCAATGTAAATACAATACAGTAAAAATACTGTAAGCACACATGGACGTCACCATGTTGTTTACACTACAATGCATTCTGGGTAAATGACGCATGCTAGCTTTGGTAGCACTAGCTCCGTCCAGCAAAACTGCAATAAGTAACTTTAAACCTTTTTAATTTCAACCAACTAAAATTGATGAGAATGTAGAAATCAGAGGTGGCGGGTATGAGGAGGACAAAACGGTGGAAGAAGGTTAGAGTTGGCTGAAGAAGCTGGTGTTTGTGCGGCTGCTGCTAAAAGACGCTAACCCAGCTATGCCACAAAGACTTCCAGTTTCCAACCAAGGTTTTTTACACTTAGCATGGAGATCAAAACATTTATTAAGATATATTAGAACAATGGGCTGTATGGTGGAACAGCGTGTAGCACTGTTGCCTTTTAGGATCCGGGTTAGATTAGCAGGCCAGTGTAAGTAACAGTTCTGCTTGGGTCCTGTTTCATGCCAGGGACGCTACGCTACATGATTAGGTGAATGTTGCCACATGATGTAAAACATTGTTGTTACCCAGACAACGATAATAACATCACGCAGCATCAGTGCAGAGTCGGGAGCATCTGTAGCTTTAGCGTGTCTAATTACCGATTAAGTTTTACCTGATCGATAACAAAAAAAAAGTAACAAGATCATGATATAAAGGGGGAGAGCTGTTAAACATTGTGGCTAGCTGTGTCCAGTAGGTAACAGGTTAGTCTATTTTAGCTTGGTCAGTTAGCCACATTAAGCTTCACTACTTTTAAATTTGTGTCAACAACGTTTTCTGCAAGTAGAATAACTGTTTTATTTGTCTAAAATCTCTACAATAGTCATTTTTATGATGTTCCAATTGCCCTCCTCTGCCCTCAGATCTTAATCAAAAGAATGAAAATAAGCTGAGACTTTTTTGTCACCTTGTTAAATGGCAGAGCTCAGTCTGTCTTAGAAGGCAGTACTTTCTTCAAGATTGACAATGATTGCTTTATACTGTTGGCTACGTTAGACCACCAATGAAATGTAAAATAATAGTAAATATAGGTCATATTTTGTTAAGACTACAAAAGAGATCTGATCCTCAAGAAACGGGTGCAATACAGTTTGCCCGAGTGGAGTTGCCATATATTGACATCATAAGAAGGGGCCATCCGAGCTGATCTGGTACCTACACCAGGCATGTTCTTCACTTGCATAAGTGGAGAACTCCAGGTACTCCTGCTTCACACAAGAATGATTGAAGATACAACACCAAGGTGTCAAAGAAATTCAAAGACAGGAGTGAAAGGAAAAGTGCTTTAAGGGATCTAAAGGTAGGTTGTAACAATAGACTCCAGGATATTAGAATGATGTTTTACGACAACTTATAGATGCTTCCCTGTCACTTTACACAGTTATTTATTATCTCACTATTTGATTTTTAATTTACATTAGCTTCTGCTAATGGCGTTAGCTCTAGCTAATATAGTATACCATAGATCACAAGCCAATCAGAAGAGGCTGCGACGCCGTGTGGCGTCAAAATTTACACTAGTCAAATGTAATGCAGTAGAAAACAACTCTGTTAATGCTAGCCCTACTGTGTTCACTCAGTAGTTTCCAGACCTAACCGTGTCATTCAGCCTTTCCAGGTCTAACCGTTTCATCTACCCAGCATGCATGGGTACGCAGGTGAAAAAAATGGTGACCTCCATTGGTGAAAAATATTACAAAGGATATTTAATTTGTAAAAGTAATAATGAGTTTTTAAGTATCAAAAATGGCCATTTTTAAGTTATGGGAAAGGATCGTTTTAAAAGAATGTAGATTACCAAAAGTAGTTCAAATAACCTGAACTACTGAGGTCTACAGAGAAACCAAATACCTGAACGGCCTTAATAAATCTGCAAAATAACCATACATTTGTTTAGCTTATGCAATTGCCGGAGGTTTTCAACAGCGATTTGCAACTTAACAGAAATATTATTTAAATTAACTTTAAAAAACTGCAGTTTGCATGACTACAAGGCACAATGTGCTTCGAGTGAACACAGAAAAAACCTGCATCCCCAGTAAATTTAATTCTCACCGTGGCTGGAGATGCCACCTCCAGGTCCATCGGCTCAAAGATGAGGTTCATTTGAGGTGACATCTGAATAATTTCCCCACTCATCAGACACAACTTCTTGTTGTCATCCAGCACTGTGTTCATGTTCTCGATCCACACTGCATCGACTGGACCATCGAAGACCAGCCATTTCCTGTCAGGACTCTAATGGAAAAGAGAGGAGACTTCAACTTTAGCTTGTAACACCATAAGCACTGTGATTTATTGGAGTCAACTAGAGGAATGCTTCCTGAGCTTTATTTAGACCACAAAGGGTCAAACTTATACAAACAAAGGCATTTCCAAAACATTTTAATACCTGCTCTGGGGGTTCTATAAAGTTATTTTACTGGACAAGGCGTTCCACTTCTGGTCAGTGACTATGATTGAGCTTATGGCAGCTTATTTTTTGAAATAATTTGCGACAGCAGGTAGTTGCACCCAGAATAATGGGATAGTTCAAGAAACTAGGGGAAGATCTCAGAAGGATATGAAGAACATGTGTTTGATTTCGGAGCCCATAGGGTGGACATGGAGGTCAGCTGGAGGTTCTTCATGTGGGACCTAGCAGGAGAGTTTTAGTTGACTGGCTGAACTTACTAGTTTGCTTGGGTGTGTTGTTACTGCTTCAGTAAGACTGAAGGGAATTATGATAATCAGAAACATAAAGGAACAAAATAGGCACATGCTTGCCATAAAATGGAAATTGATAGAATACCAGTGTAACATCCATAGTGAAACCAGTTCAATGCTCCAGACCAGAATTTTGCAACTAAAGGCTTGGTTATGCTTGATGCACTTATGTTTTTCTTGACAAACACAATGTCTCCAGGGGAGCATATACAGCACAGATTGCAAGCTTGCAACACAACATTACACGTAGAAGCAGAAAATGCAGCTGTGTCCAATGTTTTCAAAGTCTTCCTAGAATCCAAGAGTGACCACAGTTTCTTTCCAATACTTTTTATCAGTCTGTTGATAGTGGTAACATTTATGGGCTAAATCATAACGTGTCTCTGTTTACATTTATGGGCTAAATCATAACATGTCTCTGTTTACATTTATGGGCTAAATCATAAGATGTCTCTGTATGTTATTTTTTTTCCCCAGCGTATTTATCATCATTACATTGTCACAAGTACAGAGGAACGAAATTACCTCTCTGCATATAACCCATTCCCTTGGGGAGCAGTGGGGTGCCATTGTGTGGCACCTGGGGAGCCGTGTGGGGTTCAGGGTCTTACTCAGGGACCCAGAGTGGCAGTCCATGGGAGTGGGGCTGGAACTCAAAGCCTAAGAATCCCAACACAATGCCCTAACCACTAGGCCACCATCACCCAAATCAGGCATTAGCATGAAGGGTCTTGCCTAAGGACTCACACTAGCAGCTCATTCCCCCCAGCTAGGATACAAACCCAGGCTTCCTGTTTACAGGATGGGTGACTTATTACTTCGTCCACCACAAATTTTTGCAAAGCCTCACCGGTACTGTCGTTTGTCCACCATGTTTTTCTGCACAGAGCTGTCCATGTAGTTACAAATTTTCGTACATGCAGAGTGAGGTAATTCTGGCCATGCGGATTCCAGATTAAGGGGCTCAGGGACGCATTAACCATAAAGAAGGCTGTAGAAAGAAGGTAACGCACTTACAGTGACTCCTTCATGCTGGTCTAGAATCTGCAAGGAGTTAGGTTTGGTTTATGCTTGACAAATTTTCAAGGCCAAATTACCTCATTTTGTGCTTTTATGCCCTTCCGAAGAAATTCTCTGACAGAATTTCTACATGGAGTAACTAGGGATCCGTGTGAGGGTTCGCAGATGTAAGCATTTGGAGACCTTTGGTGATTTAGCCCATAAATATCACCACTATCAACAAATTGTGGAAAAACTCCAGGAAAGACATGACTGTCGCTCTTGAAAGGCCTTGAAAAAGTTCTGAACGGCTGTGTTTTCTTCTTCCTCGTGAAGTGTGGGGTCCATTTATCAATGGGAAGCTTTCAAAGCTCAGAAACAACTGTCAGACATGGAGATGGTAGCATCATGCTGTGGAACTGCCTTCAAATTGAAGGTGCTGTTGCAATAAAATCAACATTTGAATGGCATCTTCCAATTAAGCCAAGAGGAGTGGTCAAACATCCAACCAACATGATGGAAGAAGCTTGTTCATGTCTATAAAAAGTCTGATTGAGAAGAAACTTCTTAAGTAAATATTAATTGGGATCTATGACTAATCGGATAGTAAGGGTCAGCCAATGAGGAGCTGCATGATAGCCTCAATGATTAAAGGTTAAATGTTTTATGGACTGTGTATTTTTACCACAATGTTATTTCTGATAAAGACTGAGTTTTTGAGCTTAAGTGTCAACTTTTAAAGAGCTTATCAGTGTAATTTGACTTTTACTGCTCTGGAGAATGATGCATATCCAACAAGGTGGGGCTCCAGTCTTTCATTACCATCAAACCTTCCCCGCTCTTTCTCAAACAGGAATGGCCGTGCAGACTTTCAAACACACATTTTACCTCCTGTGAATTCTAAACACGGCGATGGCTGTTTGCTGACGGATGGAAACGCACACCTAATGAGAGATAATAGGAGCTGACAGGAGTGGTTGATTCTCTGCCAGACAAGAACGGCACCTTAAATTAATGGGTTATAATTTAAACAAATGGGCTTGGCAGCACTGGGCCATCTGGGGCTGGAGAGAGAGATGTGATTACAGTATGTTTTGATACCATAATCTAAAAAAAGTCTGCATATAAGGAATATAACTCACTGCTGCTTCTGACTCCAGATAAACAGACGTTAAACAAGTTAGGAAAAAGATGCTGCAGTCAGTGAAAGCAAACACAGATTTCTCTTAGTGGTGGAAAATAATTTTTTTTAAATGACTTTAGAATGATTTTTTCTTTTATGTTTTTGTTCCAACGGTAAGAGCAGTCGCTCGTCATCCTGCCTGAAACAAGGAACAAGTTGCAAAAATGACAGCCGAATATCAGAAAATTCTTTTTAAGTGAGAAGTTCATTCGAGAACAATTCATGAAGAGAGCAAGGAAATGATTTTCCATCATCTCCAGCACAATCTGCAAAGCGCCTGCCTACCCTGCAGATCTGGCAAATGAAAGAGTTGTTAGAGATTAAATTTTAACAAGACAACCAAACGTTTCTATTGTTCAGCCGTCATAGCAGACGTTCTTTCACCCAGATTCTTTTTAATTAAAATGTCAACTGTTTCAAACAATAATCTATCTATATAGGATCTCTATATGGGAGATTGCTGCCTGGTACAACACTTGCTGTCCAGGGCAATACACTTCACTTGCATTGTGTACTGATGAGGTCAGAGGGCCCGGTGGCGCCAGTTTATGACAGCCTCGCTTCTGTCAGTGAGTCCCAGGGCAGCTGTGGCTACAGTGTAGCTTGCCACCGTGAGTGTTTGCGTGAACAGGTGAATGACTGAATGTAGTGTAAAGCGCTTTGGTTAAGTCTCCTGACTTGAAAAAGTGCTAAATAAATACAGGCCATTTACCAGTTATCTAGAATATCTTTGTCTTAGAAGAACATTCAGTTCAAATAGAAACAGCAATTAATTATACAATAGATTGTTTTAAAGCATTTTGGTGGGGGGGGATGTTTCCCTGGATTTATGTACATAAGAGATTTTTAAGTAGGTTACTTAAATAAGAGAGTCCAGCATTGCCCACAGCATTGCAAGGATGAGCCGGTTTTACCTTGGACAAGGCGAAGTTTCGGTAGCTGATAGCCAGGATGCCATCGGACCACTCATGAGTGATGGGGTCAAAGCGGCCGTACAGCTCTCCCATGGTTATAGATTTGGGGTTTATTACTGTAATCTGGACCTTGTTCTCATCCATCAGACCCTAAAGTAATGACAGATGTTTTTACATAGATAGAGTATCATAACCTGAAAACAAAAAGACAGAAAAAGGAGGAACAACAGATTCCTATAAAAGTCCTGTTAATCTGTCCCGTTAATCTGCAAGTTACTTGGTTAACTCCTGCTGTGAAAACACTAAGCAGCATAAACTGAAACTAAGATTAGGACACAGTCTGGAACACAAAGATAGTAATGAGATGGAAGAGGTGGAACTGGACATGACAACAGGGGTAATGATTATGTAGCGTTTCTCAGCAGCCCTTTATCTGTCTCCTCCACCTAACCATGTAAGTCCAATGCGCCAGATCTGCTTCTTTTTGTGCTTAGCAAATGTTTTCATTTGAGAAAAAAAATTTTTCAAATGCAGGCTTCAGGTATTATTTGTAACACTTTATTCTGAGTTCTGGTGAAGATTCTCAGTCATCCAGGTCATAGTCAATCCAAAAAGGAAAAAAAAACATTCCACTGGACTTTGTTTCCAAGTCTGAAGACATTTAGCTTCCTGTTAGGTTTATTCAATGATTATTATAAAATTAATGTGTGTGGGCCTTACCTGACCTTAGAAAATATTATCATGCTGCCCAAATAACTCCCATAATAAATATAAGTGACATAAATTATGAAGCGAAATGGAAAAATATTGAACAAAGAGTTAACGGAAGAGAATTGCGGAGTATCATTGGTGATATAGAGACCACTAAGAATACATTAAAGAATGTTAATGCCATTACTAGTTTTTCTCTGGGTAAATGGTTACATATAATCCGAATATGCAAATTAGAGAAACAGTTGGGTCTGATCCAGTGGCCAGCCTACAATAAATATTTTATTCAAGACACACGATTTAAACAATGGTCAGAAAGAGGCTTAACAGCGTTATGCGTAGTCCTTAACAATGGGCACTTTAAAAGTTTCCAGGAACTACAGCAAGAGTTTGCTCTAAGAACTCAAGATCACTTTAGATATCTACAATTAAGGGACTTCTATAACAAAGAAATAAAACAAAAAATAGACCCAAATGTAAATGGGATTATCAAAATGTTGATCGAGACCTATAAGGGTAAAACACAAAGAACAATGTCTTTACTCTATAAATATCTGTTAGAAAATAGAGGCACTAATACATTGAATATTAAAAGAAAGTGGGAAAGGGAATTTGATATTCTAATAACCGACGAAGGCTGGCTGAATATTTGGAAGACCCAAACTACAACATCCTCTTCCAGAATCTGGAGAGAACATTGTTGGAAAAATATATACAGATTTTATATAACACCCAAAATTACTAGTAAATTCAAATCTAGAGCTCAGCCATGTTGGAGAGATTGTGGAGCATTTAATGTTAATCACGCGCATATTTTCTGGCTTTGTCCTAAAATTACTCAGTTCTGGAACGAAATAAACAGTAAGATTGTAACAATACTGGATTACTCGATACCCAAGTCCGGTCTGGTGTTATACCTTGGTCTTTTGGACAATATCGTATTTAATAATGATTGTTATTTGTTAAAAATTCTGTTGGTGGCAGCTAAAAAGGTGATAACCAGGAGGTGGTGCAAATCTGAACCTCCTACCACAAAGGAGTGGATACAGACTGTGATCTTACTATTTGAGATGGAGCTTCTAACACATAGGCTGAGGACGCAGGAGCAGCAATGCTTAGACAAATGGGAAAAATGGACAAACTTCACATCAACGATACCGAACTAATTTTGGAAATGGATGGTCCCCATGTGTTTTGAGTTACTAAAATACGAGTCTCCCCCTGTTACATGTTTTTTGCTTCGATTGTTCTGTACTTTTTGTCTATTTTAGTTTCTATGTATTGTTTGTTAATAACGATCAAAATAAAAATAAAGTTATAAAAAAAAATAAAATAATTAATGTGTGTGCATATGAAACATTGAAGTAAGGAGATGCTTCACTCTGTCTTGTGATTCGGTCAGTGGAGCATTCTGTCTGATGACCTGATCAATTGTCCTGTCAGAAGAATATTCTGTTTTGTAACCCACCCCATGTGTTATGATCTGTTAATAAAAAGGCTCCCCAGAGGAGGTCCGTCAGAGAGGGTTAGTGAGTTGGGTGTAACTCTTTCTCCTTCTGCAGAAGCTGTTGAAAATCCCTTTCTGGGGGGACTCAGTCCCTCTTTTACGAACCTACATTTTTTAACCTAAGACTTCCAACCCAGGAGGCTTTTCATTTCAAAATGTCAGAGTTAGCATTGAGTTCCAGGCTTTATATAGCCCAAAAACTTGTTTTGGCTTAGAAAACATGCAAATTGAACCAGAAGAACGGGTCCGCCCCTTAGGAATGGGGAATCGTTTGGGTTCTTTGTTAGCCTGCACTACCCGATACTGGTCCATGCCTCTGAAAGGGAGGTCGTTAGGAGCAATTGTTGGTCTGGCTGACCAGGCAAGATGTTTTTGTTCCCTGCATGGTTGTGTGGGTTTTCTAAGCCTTAGAATCAAACTTGGAAACAAAGTCCAGCAGATTGTTTTTTAACTTTTTTGGAATGACTTTGTTCTGAAGGTTTAGGAATCAACAATTTGATGTTTGAAAGATTCAGGAGCTACTTGACTGGAAATTCTTTGTAACTCATTTATGAACAACATTTTATCTTTTAGAGCTTTAGAGAAAGTTATAAACATTCCAATGACACCCTTTTTTCTCAACCTGCTACTGAAACAGCATCATACCTTTTCAAAGATGTCACAAAGAGCTGCAGCCAACACACGGTAGGCACTGGTTTTCCCTCCAAATGGTTCACCAACGATCATGAAGCCGTGCCTTACGATCATCATCTCGTAGATCTGCAGGATTTTCTCAGTGAAGAACTTGTTCAGTTGAAGGTTCATGAGCTGGCAGGTTTCCTTAATGGCTTCCATGAGAATGTGATAGTCCCGTTCTGGGACTTTAACACCCGGGAAGAGATCAGAGGTAATACCCTGGGATAAAAGAGATATTTATGACAGAACATTTTTATTTAGGCAGGGAATAAACAAAAAACTTTTATTGATCGTTTTAAAGGATAGATGGTGCCAAGAGGAAAAAAAACAGCAGGTTGACTTTAATTATATATATTTTAACATACATTGTAAATAGATCATAGACCAGCATATTAAACGTATTTAATTTGTTATATATTGGACTGTATGTATCGAATAATTCATTAAATGATTCATTAAATCTCACCCTGCTGTTAGACAAACACATGGCAAAAACTGATCTAAGAACAAGTAAAATTTTAATATATATATATTTGTCCTTAATTTGAGCAATTTAGGAGGATCTGCCACAGGAATTAGTACTTTGCCCTTAAAATATGATTCTTTTTTCTTAATACAAACAAAGATAATATTACATTTTTAAATTGTCTTATCTCCACAAATCAAGGAAAAATAAACTTACTTCAAGGCAAATTTACTTGTTTGTATTTCTTTTTTTGTGGTGAAACAATTATAGTGGGTGATAACTTGCTTAAACATTTTTGCTGGCTGTGCAGGCATAAAAAAAAACAAAAAAAAAAACATACTTGAATTTCCCGTAATCGATGAGAAGCTACTTTATTACAGAAATCTCCTCCAGGTATGTCTAAACTCAGCCCCCAAGGGCCGCTGTCCTGCAGGTTTTAGAGCTTTCGCTGTTTCATCTCTTTTAAAACTTTAAATGTCCCACATGTACAGTGATGGGACTAACTGCGTTGAAAGTAACGGCGTTACTAACGCCGTTACCTTGTTTTAGTAACGAGTAATCTAATTACTTTGACTGTAACTATAACGCAGTTACCATTGCAGACACCCCGTTACTGCGCGTTACTCAGGTCGCACAATGAACCTTTTTTCATGATAGGACTCGTGCGCAGCTGCGTGAGGCTGACACCCCACCCACGTCAAAAAACTCAGCAAATAGACTGAATGGTTAGTGCAACGTTAGTGCAGATTTGTGCAGAAAAAAAATATTGTTTGTGCTACTTTTGTTTAAGAGATATTAAAGATTATTTTTTTAGGTCATCCAGAGGTGCGCGCCTTGTCATGAGAGAGGGGAGGATGAGAATGGCTGATGTATAGTGAGATTCCGTCTGTCAGTTGGGTAGGTGGGTGTTTCCGCTGGTGGGTGTTAACGTACAGCACACAGAGAGATGGAGAGTGAGGATGACTCCAGCAGCAAAACAGCGTTTTCCTGATGGAAATACCGGTGTTACGTCGAGCTGCGTTAAGCGACAGGAAACGCGCATGCTCGCTAAAGGCGCGCAACAGTCGCCCTGTGCTCGCGCCACAGGAGAACTATGGAGAGCGTGAACGATCAAATGAAAGGGAGAAATCTGGATGGATGGATGGATGGATGGATGGATGGATGGATGGATGGATGGATGGATACTCTGCCTTTTCAACCTACTGTATTTTTTATTTTAAACATTATTTGATGGCCTTTGTGGCAGGGATGGAGATCCATATTTTATGTCACACACAGAGTATAGATCTAGATAGATAGATGGATAGATAGATGTTGCAGTATCTATAACAACCCAAACACACAGGATTTCAGAATTAGACATCCCCAGTTATTAATTTCACCAGATCTGAATGCCCTGTTAAAAAACTTCACATGGCGTTCCCCCCTGATGTCATTTATGTTGAGTTGCAATAAATGCTAAACTCTCTGCAGGTTCTTGTCTTTGTCGTCCGCTCTATTCAGCTGGCTTTAGAAACGCACGGTGAGAAGGTGGGGGCTGGGTGGTGAGGGTTACCGGGGCGAGAAACGCAAAAGTAACGCAATAGTTACTTTTACTAGTAACTAGTTACTTTTATTGTGGAGTAACTCAGTTAGTAACTCAGTTACTTTTTGGGAGAAGTAACTAGTAACTATAACTAATTACTTTTTCAAAGTAACGTGCCCAACACTGCACATGTAATGATTAAAAAAATGATTTATTGCACTTTTCAGGCCGATTTTCCAGTCATGCGAGGATTTTTTCGATTGGGCCAACTTTCAGCCTCATGGTGTGTCCTGTGTTGCGTGTATACGGGGGTTACGAGGGGCGATCAATCTCTCATGACCACTTCCTGATCAGGAATCAAAAGGTCGGGAGAAAATCAAACATGTTTGAATTTCAGTCGAACATCGTGAGGTGATCGTGGACAAATCCTGCTGTTGAATTAGAGCTACGAGCCAATTTACCAGAACCTCAAACAGTGTGCATGTACAAACAAAGGAGTTCTTCTTCTTCCAGATTGATGAATTTGACCAGCACCATCTCTCAGCGGTGAGTCCGACGGATGGTTTTCAGACGTGCAGTGTGAGCAAGTAGATCGCATCAGAGCGTCAGGTCGTACAGTGTGAGAACATGCATCATGAGCTGTGAACTTTTAAACCCTGTGGCTTCGTCATATAGTTTGAGTTGTAAATGCGTGCTACCATTGAAAATATCTCATAGTGCATGCCCGGCTTAAGTCATACAGTGGGTTATCTCTAAACATCAGACAAGCACAGCAGACCCCACATGAACCGATTTCACCCAGAACACCTGTTTATCAGCTAGAATTCTGACCCTCAAAGACCTGTTAGTCCTACTTCAAAATGTCCACCAGCACTCCATTTTTAATCCTAAATTAGATTCACTTGTTTGCGGTTGTTAGCTGCATAAAGACCACAATCCATCCCACACAATCGGTAAGAATCCAAATACTGGAGCATGCTTTGGTGACGCAGTGGTTAGCACACACAACCCATGTATGGAAGCGTTAGTCCTCGACGTGGGCGAACCCATGTTCGAATCCGGCCTGTGGTCCCCGCATGTCTCTCCCCCTCTCTCATACCCCCTTTCCTGTCAGCCTACTGCCCATTAAAAAAAATGAGCCACTAGTGCCTTAAAAAAAAAAAAAAAGAATCCAACTACTAACATGGCCAAGACCAAAGAGCTGTCCAAAGACACTAGAGACAAAATTGTACACCTCCAAAAGGCTGGAAATGCTACGGGGAAATTGCCAAGCATCTTGTTGAAAAACTGTCCACTGTTGGAGCAATCATTTAAAAATGGAAGAAGCTATTACATGACTGTCAATCTCCATCAGACTGGGGCTCCATGCAAGCTCTCACCTTAAGGGGTCTCAATGAGAAATCAGCCCAGAACTACACAGGAGGAGCTGGTCAATTACCTGAAAAGAGCTGAGACCTCCGTTTCCGAGGTTACTGTTGGTAATACACTAAAACACATGGTTTGAAATCATGCATGGCACAGAAGTTTCACCTTCTTAAACCAGCACATGCCAAGGCCTGTCTTAAATTTCCCAATGCCCATTTGGATGATCCAGAGGAGTCATGTGGTCAGATAAAACAAAAATAGAATTTTTTTTGGTGATAATTCCAGTAACCAAGTTTGGAGAAAGAAGAATGATTACCATCTCAAGAACACCATCACTATTGTGATGCATGGGGGTGGTAGCATCATGCTTAAGGGGTGTTTTTCTGTACATGGGACAGGGCAACTGCACTGTATGTTAGGATGACCAGGGCCATGCATTGTGAGATTTTGGGGAAAATCCTGCTTCTCTCGTTTAGAGCATTGAAGATGGATCGAGGCTGGGTCTTCCAACAAGACCTGAAGCACACAGCCAGGATAGCCAAGGATTGGCTCTGGAAGAAGTATATCCAGGTTCTGGCGTGGCATAGCGAGTCTCCAGATCTTTGGAAGGAGCTCAAACTCCATGTTTCTCAGCAACAGCCCAGAAACCTTACTGATCTAGAGAAGGTCTGTGTGGAAGAGTTGGCCAAAATCAAAAATTCCCTCCTATAGGCACAGCTAGTGTGGAGTAAAACCCTGGACTGTAATTCAGTCCACTTTGCCAAAGTTTAATTTGGTTCCAAGTATTATTTTGACTCTATAAAGCCTGGTTTAGGCCAGAAGCAGCTGTTAAGATCATCTGCCTTTTCAATGACCTGATCTATCTTCTCTTAGATTTAGAATTGTGATTAAGATAATCTGGCCGTATTACTACATCATAGTGAAACAAGAGGCCTTGGAATATCATGAAAAAGTTCATACAAAACTCTAATCAGCCTAAACAAGTATAATGTAACACAACCCTTATTTTGACTGCTACAAAAAAAAAATCAATTTAAACATATTTACAGGGGAGAAACGCCAGAAAAGGGTGCTGTATACGCACTGCACATTCACCTTGAGATGAAAGGGTTGGGGGTGTATGCAAACAAATAATGAATAAGCAAAGGGAACTGTTTTGATCCAAATCATGATAGATAGGCCTTGTGCATAGAGACTAAAGATGAAACAGGAGGAATTAACATGGACTGACATCAGCTACAGTGAAGTGCTCCATTAATCAAGAGAACGTGAGCTCAACACACCTCAAAAAGCTTCAGATCATGGGCCAGGAACTTTGGCAGATTGACATCGATGATGGATCTTAGCAACAGTGTGTCCTCGTTCTCGTCTGGGAAAGCCGACTGCAGGGAAGAAACATCCAGAGGAAGAGGCCACCAGGAGGTGAAAGGAGAAAAACAAGAGGGAGGAAGCAGAGAGGCATTATATGAGAAAGGCGTGTGACATAATAGAGAGAGGTCTGTAACAAAGAATAGACATGTATCACAAAGTAGACATTGTTACATTAAGAGATATGCAACAAGAAAACATGTCAGATGAACCAGGCGTTTGACACAGAACTGGTGCATCTAACTGGAGTCCACATGTAATCTGGAAGAGACATGTGATATAAGTGATATCGAGCAAAATACATGCAAAGTGAAAATTCTGCAAGTAGCAAAAACTATTGAAAGTTAAGGAAAGCTGCAAACTGGCACTGAATAATTAAAGTGACACAGCCAAATGGTGCATTCACAAAAAGAGTATTGATATAGAGTATTTATATAGGGTTATACAGGGCAATATATAGAGGTTATTCTATGAATCTCTAATGGATGAAAAAGTGGACTCAAAATTTCCCACAATGCACGTTGAAAAGTAGTGTGTATCCATGTGCACTTGATGAGCAGATGTATCCCAGAATGCTTTGCATGAGTAAAGCACCATAGCATTTGTTTTGGGGTCAAGAAGGAACAAAATGGCGCGGACACCGTGCATGGAGCCAGAGTCACGCGATCAAAAGTAGTGATCATCTGTCTGAATGGTCAGTTAATTGAGTTCACTATAAAGTCCCTGCTCTATATTGTGATTGAGAGGTTAGGGCGGACGTTCTGATACAGCCGGTGTTTTGGTCCTATAGGAGGTGATGATCGTCTCCCCCTTGTGGTCTGTAGCACTATTGTTCTTCTGAGCTAGTTTGCAGCTTTTCTCAGCCTGCAGTTGTTTTTGTTACTTGCAGCATTTTCCCTTTGTATCTGTTTAGTGAGTTTAGATGGAATAGAAAACCCCTTTATTGCCCCACAATGGGCAAATTGTGGTGTTACAGCAGAAAAAAATTATAGCAAAGGTGGAACTTAAAAGTAAATAAAAATAATAGAATAAGTGACAGAGTAAAAGACATAAAAAAAATACTTTACTGTACAGTGTTTTTACAAAAATAAATACTGTGCATCTGAGGAATAAATCATCATTATACGGCTGTAGACATTTTTACGGTAATGAACTCAGCATGTTATGTAACTGACTGAGACAGAAACTGCACAAAATTCTACATTAATGTAACAACTTATTGAGGTTAACAGTGGTGGTTATAAAGTCTGCAGGGAGGAAGGATCTGTGATAACGCTCCCTGGTGCATTTAGGCTGCAGCAGTCTGTCACTGAAGGAGCTTTCCAGTTCAGCAACAGCTTCATGAAAAATGTGTTTCTTGGTCTCAACTTTCTGTTTTCTCATCTAACTTAAGAATTTGCAGGAACTTTTAAATTTGCTGTGAAATCAAAGCTTCTGCACCCCTTGGCCACAGTATTAAGGAGATATGTACAAAAAACAAGGGGTTTGATGTGGGGGAGGCTGAAGGAGATGCATAAGGATGCATTTAACATGATGGATAATCAGGATAATCTTACATGGAGGAGATGCATTACGTGTCTCATATAAACAGCAGCATCACTCAGAATAAAAAAAGTTTATTCTTAGGTCACACCTGACTAATTCCAAGTCCCAGAAAAGAGGAGATATTTTTAGTTGCTAGGAAACCGAAACATCTTGGTGGATAAAAAGCATCAAATTTTGTTATTAGTTCATTTGCTCTGAAAATTTCAGATTAGCTGAAAAATTAGAAGAAATTCCAGAAAGGATCTGACAAAAGCTGTAACTACAGTGAGATGGGTCTAAGAGCTGCATTAGAAATAAAGAGCTTGTATTTCCTCTGCTTTTTTAGTATTAATTTTAAAAGTAATAAAGCTAAAACAGGTTAGGCCTAATTGTTGGGCTATAACTTGCTAACAGCCACAGATTTTCGTCCAGGGAGAAATAAAATGATAAAAGACCGAGTGATAAGAAATCAGTTTGAGTGGAACTGCTGAACAAACCTTCAGGTTTCCTGCAGCGGTCAGCACAGATTTGACGGCTCTCATGCCATAGTCATAGTGACTCTGTGAGGACAGCTGCTCCGAACACAGGCGATAAGTGGCCACGATTTTCACTGATAGAGGCCGCGGTGTCACAAAGCCACAGGAGTAGAGCACGATCTCTGCAATCATGGCGTAATCCGGCACCATCATAGCCACCGTCCTGAACAGAGCCTGGAATGAAAATATGGGTTGGGTTATAGGAGCACAGAAGCACAATCCAACAACTTCAACATATAAGTTGATTTGATAAACTTTAATGTTGAAATACAACAAAATACTTTAACTTAAAATCACTTTTCAACAAATTGAAATCTGGACAGGAGCTGAGATGTACCTTGAGGTTGTCTGGCAGCTCTGAGCGTCCAGCATAGCCAGGATTCATGGTGATGAATACAGCACATGAGGGGTCCAGTTTCAGTTCTGTCCCCTCAAAGATCAGCTTTTTAGTATGACCAGCAATCCCTGGACAAACGTGTTGGAAGTTAGCCTATACTGACAAGGCAAGGCAAGTTAATTGGCAAAGCAAAATTTACTGATGGAGATTCTCAGTCATCCAGGTCACAGTCATTCCAAAAAGTTTAAAAACAATCCACTGGACTTTGTTTCCAAGTTTGAAGATGTTTCGCTTCCCATCCAGGAAGCTTTTTCATTTCAAACTGTCAGAAATAGTTTTGAGTTTGAGGCTTTATACAGCAGCCCATCAAAGCCTTGTTTTTTTTTAGAAAACATGCAAATTGAAACGTACGAACGGGTCCACCAATGGAATGGGGGTCATTTGGCTTCTTTTGTTAGCATGCAATGGCCCATACCTGTCTATGTCTCTGAAAGGTGGATTGTTAAAGGGAATTGTTGGCCTGGCTGAACAGGCAAGGTCTTCTGTTCCCCTGTAAAGGGGTTGGGGTTGCAACACAATTGCTGCATTGTAGGTTTTTGAAAGCTAAAATCTTAAGCAGTTTCACTGCATCCTTGGATTAGGACTCTGAGATACATATCTGATGTTTACTGGCAGGCTGGGTTGAAATTATATAAATGTGAACATGCCTCAAACGCAATGCTACTTCTGACATTTCTAATTAAAAAAGCTTCCTGAATGGGAAGCGAAACGTCTTCAAACTAGGAAACAAAGTCCAGTGGATTGATTTTTGACACTTGTAAAGTTCCATAAAGCTCAGTTTGGTTTGTTATAAAATGCTATCGTAATATTTAAATATGAAATATTGAAAAACCATTAAAAACTGTATATCCAGTGTTTAAACAACACATTTTGGCCTCAAACTGAACCCTGATTTTCATATTGAGGCTCTGTGAAAAACAAGTTTGCTTTCTTTTATTGCTGGAGCTGAAATGCACTTAGGTGAAGGCCTGTTCCCATCTTTATCAAAGTGTGCTATCTTGGATAAATGCAGCAAAAGCTCCAATCATCATTTGAAAAATATTTTATCTTTATTTAATGATTTGAAACATTTCATGACATCAGCAAACAAAAAACAATGAATATAAAGAGACAAGATTTTTATCCCTGGACTGCATTTAACCCAGTGACACTGAACCTTCACCAAAAAATAATTAAGATTCTGTTTTACAGTCATAATCACTATAATGGCAGATGATTTCCACTAAGGCTTTTTTGTTGAAATTCTAAAAAAAATGTTCTTTAATCTCACATTTGTTCATTAAAATGTATCATATTTTAAATTATATATTTTAAATTTAGATGTTGCATTTCCCACATGTTACTAATTTATATAATGAGCCTTAATTGATACACTGAGCTACTGAAATCAATAAAGTAATGAGTATGTTTAAGTATTTAAGAAATCTTTGTTGAATGCTTAAATTCTTACAAAATATGTATAAAAATGTTCTTTAACTCACTTTAGGAGGCTACGAGTTTAGCTCTTTAAAATCTAGATTTAACCCAAAATGAAAAAAAGTAATAATTTCAGACTTTTACAAAGAGCAAACCCCTAAGGAATTCTAATTCTAACTGGAAAAAACATTCATGAATTTCTAAAAAGCAGCCGCAGTTTTAAGCTTTGGCTGAGGCATATTTAATGCACCTTTTAGATGTTGTGGGGAAATCATTAATAACCCAAAGCACATTCAGCTCTCTGCTGGGCGGCTGGAAACAAAGCTTTGTAGGAAGTTTTCTTGGCCAGACTACACAAAATGCTTTTGCCTACAGTTGCCCTTCTTTGGAGATTAAAACCCACTTTTTTTATGAGTGAACCTTTGCCAAAACTTGTTGTTTTGGTCCACTGCCAGTTTCCCTCAGCTTGAGAAGGAAAGCAAAGCAAAAGGTTGAGAACAAACCTCTCTGAATGGTGAGAATCTGCTGGGCAACCACGGACAGCACCTCCAGGTCGATGCGGTTAAACTCGTCAAAGCAGGCCCAAGCTCCACAGGACAAGAGGCCCTGAGTTAACACACACACACACACACACTTTATTAAGATTTAGTCCAGCATAAAAAGAAAATGTCTGCATTTCTCCAAAGCCATCTTTTTTCATTATTTATTTAACTGATGGGGGCTGGGACCAGCACCCCTGAGCAGCGCTTTAAGGTAGGACGAATCAACAGATGAGATATTTTAGTGGAAAACTTTAGAATTAAACAGTGCAGCACAAAAGGAGTGTGAATCATGTTTATAGACAGTTCTTAAAGGAAAGTCTGGTCACATTCAGAATACAAACTTCTGAAAGTACTTTAAATATGAAATTATTACATACTGTTCAATAAATAATAAGTGTTTTTAATTAAGTGTAATTTTCATTTGAATGGGCTTTACTGGAGATATATGTATTTGTCAAAGAACACTACTGCCACCAGTATCGGCTGTTGATCAAGTCCCAGTGCTGTATCTGGTGTTTGTCACAACACGCTATTATTCATTACGGTAACGACTAACGTACTATGCGAAGCAGAGAATCGGATTAATTACGTATTTTTCTCTGGCCAGAGGTTTGATAACAAATCGTCCCTCTTCAAGTTGGCAATCCAATGACGTACCCGTCCGTGGAGGATCAGGAATGGGAAAGATGAAATAACATTTTTTTACTTTTACCCAATGCATTATAACGTCCAACTGCCATGCACGTGGTCATTGTCAGTTTCACTATAGCTCTTGTGAATTTCAATGGTGAAGTCCTCTGGAAATCTTCAATAATTGTTGTTGATTGCAGATGTGTCTAGTAGTTCCCATTGATTTTGCTTGTAAAGCGGGGAGAATGGCGCTAGGCTTATCGCACCGTGATGTCACTGCCGGAAGATGCCAGGAGTGAGGTGTTACTATATTTGGGCAAGAGGGGTCGCTCCCAGACTCAGTGATCGCAACGAGAAATATTGTTTTTATATTTCTTACTTATTAATGCTGAATTCATTAAATCACCGCAAATGTATTAGTTTTAGGTATAAATAATGATCCATTGATTATTCCTTGCTGACCGGAGGTTTCCTTTAAAAAGAAAAAGGATAAAGCCGGAGATTATCTGTGGTGGAAAAAGACATCCTAATATACTAATGGTTGTGAATCTGTAACTCTTACAGTGCCAGCACACCTTCAACATGTACTCACTTTAAAGAATTTGCCCAATGCTATGTAGTCCAGCCCATCGGAGCAGTTAAAAACCACACACTGCTTGGCCACTGCTTTGGCCAAGTCTTTGGTGGTCTCCGTTTTTCCTGTGCCTGCTGGGCCCTCAGGGGCCCCTCCCAAATGGAGATGAAGGGCACCAAACAAAGTACTGAAAAAAAGAGGCATACATGAGTAATGAACTGAAATGATTAAAAGTGATGCTGGTGTTTATTCCAATATTCTGACTCTGGCATGAAATGCTTTTAATGGACAGTAAGTTATCTTGCTAAACACAGCAAAGAACAGTCAAACATTTTTCAAGAAGTGGTTTTACCGGTAACAGCGGTCAGTGAGGGGAGTAATAACCAGCCTTGGAGTGTTGCCCAGGTATTCATAGCCATAAGGTAAATCAGCATTGATCATCTTTGTCTGCAAATTATCATCCTGCACACAGCATAAACTCTGAAATAAAAAACACACTGATCCAAAAACCTCAGCAGCTAACTTCCCTGTATCATACCTCCCAGTAGTAGCGCAGCTGGCTCAGCCACTCAAAGTCATTTTCGTCACTGATGCCTTTTTGCACCAATGTGGCCAAAACGTCACGGGCATGGACGTCCAGCACCACAAGAGCTCCAAGAGTCACCCGGTTTTGTTTGGACAGCTTTCCACGAACCAGAGCCACAATGTCATCTATCTGTCTGTTGTTCTGTGCCAGGTAGGCATCCAGGGCCTAATACAGAGAACAGCATGAAAATATTGAACAGAAGTAATTTCGTCTCAGGAGACAAAGTTTAATTTAAGAAATCTCTTCCATCTTTATCTAAACTTCTAGAGTAAAAAAAAAACATGACTTTAGTCTGTGCTCAACATCTCATTTATCCTGCATGACAAAGATACAGACTAGGATAAAAACAGACTTCAGCTGGTGACCATGGCAACTACTGTTACCAATACCAAGATCATTAGCCAAACAATATCAACAGCCTGGGCAAATAACTTGAGAAGGGTCTATATATATATATATATATATATATATGGTGCAGACTGTGCAAAGAGGCCCCTGAGACAATCCAGCACATAACTGCAGGGCCTAAGATGCTGGCAGTGAAAGCTTACTTATAGCACCATAACCAAGTGGTTGGAATAGTATACAGGAACATTTATGTAGAGTATAGGCTGGAAACCCCAAAGGTCAAAGTGGGAAACACCTCCTAAGATGGTAGAGAATGACCAAGCCAAGATCCTGTGGGATTTCAAGGTACAGATGAAACAAAGGGTAATGGAAAACCAACTGGACATTTTAGTGGAGGCCAAAAAGCAGAGGAAAGCCATTGTGGTTGACACAGCAATACCAAGTGACTGCAACATCAGGAAAAAGGAACATGAGAAACATTAGAAATACCAGGGGCTCAGAGAAGAACTGGAGAAAACCTTGAAGATCAAGGCATCAGTGATACCCGTGGTCATTTTGGCCCTCGGGGCAGTGACCCCCAAACTTGAGGAGTGGTCTACAACAGATACCTGGAAATACAGACACCTTGGTCCAGAAAAGTGCAGTTCTAGGAACAGCAAAGATAATGTGCAGAACCCTCAAGCTCATATGCCTCTGGTAGAGGACCTGAGCTCGGGGGAGAGGGAAAAGGTGGGAGACTGCCCGAGGTGGGTGAGGAGAAAGAGTTTTCCAGAGAGGAGAAGACTTTCCAGAGACATTATGGATTGTTTATGAAGACATAACCCTAAAGCAACTGTGGGGCTTCTGGTGAATCCACTCAATCCTGACACAACGAAGCCGTGAGTGCCTATAAGAGTGACCATAACGCATCAATAGACCTAATATTTTGGCTAAGGCAAGTGTACAATAATTTCCCCCAAAATATGATAATTTCATGTCTCTAGTAAGATAACCCTATATTTCTCACCTGGCAACACTGTGTTTGATTGTTTGTATTTCAGAAATATAATTCAGCTTAATTGTCATGTAGTGCCTTGAGATTAAATAATCTCTATATAATATAATACATTTATAGCTGTAGATCTGCTTGACGATGGTGTAAACAGGTTAGGCTGATAAACTGCAAGTCATGACAGCTAAAGAACGAAAAAGAACAGAACACCTTTGGTCCTGAACCAAGAGCTTCATGGATATCCTTTGTCCAGTAGACCTGTGAGACACACAGCACAGTCTGGCCCGGCCAGGTGCGGACCCAGTTCCTCCTCTCCTCATCTGGGTAGGCCTCGATTGCATCTTTGATTACCTGCAATGGAGCATTGCAGCAGATTTATTTTCTTATTTAGCCTTTTTAAGGCCTCATGATGAAGATTTTAACTTTAAGGCTCTAATTAAGCAGTAAAGTCCACAAAAGATTTTAAAAGAAGTGTTCTACATAATACTCTAAGAATAATGTAAGACCTTAGATGGCAGTAGAAAACAAGTTTCACGCAGCACCTTTTTTAAGGACACAGCCATGCTATTCTCCAGTTCAAGAAGCCATTTCTCCACCTGACCCCTGGTTTTGGAGGTGGAGATGATGTTCAGGAGCTGCACTGTTTCACCTTCACTGCTCTTCATATGGCTGATACCCAGTGTGTCAGTGAACACCACACTTGCAATGCCTTCGAAGCACTTCTTCAGATGAGGCTGCACTCTGGTCGGGAGAAACGAAAAGGATAAATCTAAATCCAGCAGTCAATCGGTTGGAGAAGGGGTGCAACCAGAACAGGTAATCAGTTCAGATACACACAGCCATGCAACACTGGAAATAGGTAAAAAGTTCTTAAATTAGGTGTATTTACCCTTAATTTGAGTAGGAAAATGAGATAGTTTGCCAATGGAATGAGTATTTTAACTCTAAGATATGATAATTAGATAACAGGCACTTGAAATAAGACAATGCAATTGTGTTTTCTTATTTTAAATGTAAATTGTCTTGTTTTATTGGCAAAGTGTCTCTTTTAACTCCTCAATCCAATAACAAATGCACTTATTTTAAGAAAAAAATTACTTATCTGGATATAGATTTTTTCCAGTGAAACAACACGCCCTCAGAATGGAGGTCAATTTCCTTTTGAGTTAAAAGCCAATTTAAAACATGCATGTTTTATATTGTGAAAGTGAGATTCAATTTGAAATGTAAAATTTGAAAATAAAAAAACATTTCCAGAAACGTCAAAAGCAATGTCCACTGTGTTTTCTCTTTAATTATGGCATAAAATGTGCAGTGTTAAAAGAAGAAAATGAAAATGCAAATAGGATGATTGATTACTAATTTAATTTATGAGTCAAATAATGCAGCCACATTCTTAAAATGAAAAAGCATTTCTGGAAATGCTTTTTCATTTTCAAATTTTACATTTCAAATTGAATTTTGGTATGTATTTGCTGGGGTGCATTATGAAAAATAAATCTCAAATGTCTTTTTCTTTTTCATTTTAATGAAGTAAAATGATGAGTGGTGTTGAAGAAGAAAATGAAAATGCAAACAGGATAATTGATTACTAATTTCATTTATGAGTCAAATAATGCTAGCCTGGGTGCCATTCCAAACTTAGTCCCACCCACAAGGTTTGAGGTCGGGAAGTTCGGTCTGGCATTGCTCCATAGTATGATCGCCCACCCTCTGGCGATCCAATCAAATTGTCAGGGCGGGCTTTATACGATGATGGACAGATGATCAACAGTAACGTAATAAACCATGTGACCAAAGCGCGCTTGGGTGACAACAACAATGGCTGCCGCCGGAGAGTTGAAGTGAGTAGATTCTGCTATTAGGTCTGTTCTAGAAGATATCGACATCAAATTAATTTTAAAAGAGGAACAGAGAAACGCGATCAAGGCTCATCTTCTTATTCTAGGCTTGCAACTGCACGCTTTCAGTTTTGTTGACAACTATGCGTCGTTTAACATACGTCACGCACTCCGTTGCTCTTATTGGTTGTAGGTCTATCCAATTGAGTGCAGAGGCATTTTTTTTCCTGGTTCGTTTGAAACACGCCCCATAATCACAGCTCTATGGAGCAGAATCAGACTCATATTCTGACTAGAATTGAGTAGGACTACGTCAGGCTAAAATAAGGCAGCCACATTCTTAAAATGAAAAAGCATTTCTGGAAATGCTTTTTTATTTGAAATATGGTCACGATTTGCTTCCATAAAAAACAGCATAAAACTAAAGTAAACATTCTTGAGCAGGTAAAACTATCTGACCACGGAATTAGTACTTTTCTCACCTCAAATAAGATAATGAAAGCTTTTTTTCTTATTCTAAGATCAAAGATATTATTCAGTTGACATGCTTTTAAATATCTACTCAAATCCTTTGCAAATAAGTTTATTTCAAGAGTTTTTTATTTTCTTGTTTATTTTTTGCAGTTTAACCCCCGTCTGGTATTTAAAAAAAGTTTTTCAATCTCATATGTATCTAAAAAAGTCTTTTTGATCTTGTTTTGAGATCAACAAACACACAAACCCTAGATGGTAAGACTTTTGCTTTTTGAATATATCTAATGATTTTAAGACTACTTAAAATCGTGGTATATAGTCTTAAAACAAAAAGCCCAACCAAGTGTAATTATCTTACTGCACTGGAAGATTATTTCTTTTGTTTTTGAGTAGAAATTTCTCAAAACAAGCTTAATAATCAGACAGAATCTACTCTTTATTAGTATGTCAGTCTCACAGATTCAAGAGAATTTTAAACTAGCTCTAAGATTGGAAGACTTTGTTAGATCAACAGTTTTTTCAGTATTTACACTATATTGCCAAAAGTATTTCCTCACCGATCCTATTTATTGTAATCAAGTGTTCCAATCACTTCCATGGCCATAGGTGTATGAAATTAAGCCCCTTAACATGCAGACTCTTACAAACATTTGTAAAAGAATGGGTCGTTCACAGAAGCTCAGTAAATCCCAGTGTTGAACTCTGATAGGATGCCACCTGTCCAACAAATCCAGTCCTAAAATTTTCTCGCTCCTAAATATTCCAGAGTCAACTGTCAGCTATGTCATAAGAAAATAGAAAATGTTTGGGAAAGGCAGCATCCCAGCCACAAAGAGGTAGACCATGTAAACTGATGGAGCGGGGTTGGTGGATGCTGAAGGGTGAAGGAAAAAAAGGAACATACAGTATACTGTGTCCTCATCACTGTCGGGGGGTAGCCTGACGTAGTCCTACTCAATTCTAGTCAGAATATGAGTCTGATACTGCTCCATAGAGCTGTGATTATGGGGCGTGTTTCGAACGAACCAGGAAAAAAAATGCCTCTGCACTCAACTGGATAGACCTACAACCAATAAGAGCAACGGAGTGTGTGACGTATGTTAAGCCAGGCACAGTTGTTGTCAACAAAAATCAAAGCGTGCAGTTGCACGCCTAGAATAAGAAGATGAGTCTTGATCGCGTTTCTCTGTTCCTCTTTTAAAATTAATTTGCTGTCGATATCTTCTAGAACAGACCTAATAGCAGAATCTACACACCTCAACTCTCCAGCGGCAGCCATTGTTGTTGTCACCCAAGCGCGCTTTGGTGACGTGGTTGATTACGTTACTGTTGATCATCTGTCCATCATCGTATAAAGCCCGCCCTGACAATTTGATTGGCCTGCCAGATATTGTGCAAGCATACTCGCGCTACTACTGAGCAATGCCAGACCGAACTTCCCGACCTCAAACGTTGTGGGCGGGACTAAGTTCGGAATGGCACCCAGGCTAGTCGGGGGGCACTTTAGCCCCCGTTTTGAATCTCAAGGGGGCAATTTAGCATGCGTGCTTTAACAACTGGGCCACAGGGGGTGCCGGTACCGTGCACACATCTGGAAGAGGTCATCAACCTTCTGCAGAGTCAATCACTATGCACCTCCAAACTACATCACCAAGGGCATTGTGGTTGTGGTGTAAAGTAAACCACCAATGGACTCCAGAGCATTGGAGGAGCATTCTTTAGAGAGACAAGTCGCTCCTATCCATCTGGAAATCTGATGGACAAGTCTGGGTTTGCCAGTTGCTAGGAGGACAGTATTTCTCTGACTGCATCGTACCAAGTGTAATGTTTGTTGGAAAGGGGGTTATGGTGAGGGGTTGTTCTTCAGGAGACCTAGCCCCTTAATTTCAATGAAAGGAACTCTGAATGCTTCAGATTTACAAAGACATTTTGGACAATTCCACGCTCCCAACTTTGAGTTACTAATGCTCTTTTGAGTCAAGGCAAGTGAGCGAACACTATTCATAATATAGTGTACAAGCCACAAGAACAGTGAGTCTTGTGCTCTCTTCCAGGGTTGCAAGAAAAAGAAGTAATTCCATGCTGGTTAGGACATTTCATACTTCATAATCTGGTTGAACTGTAAAGTGCTTTGAGGTGACATGTGTTGTGAAATGGCGCTATATAAATAAACTGAACTGAATAGAATAAGAACCAAAGTCCTTCATATCTCAGAACATTGCCATTTTATGCAGGCACTGCATATACTGTATGAGTAAAAACACTTTCCCAAAATATAATGCTGCAAGAACTCTCTCTGTCTATTTTTGCAAAGTGGCTATTGGCATTAACTGGGAGGCATCAGTACCAAAAACCATTGCCCTGCAGTTAACTAAAAATGTACGCAGTTATGCCAAAAATAACAGGTTCCCCAAAACTAAACATAATGTTCTTATACCTGGAAGCAAACTGTTCCTGCATTTCACAGCACATTAAGAAAATAAGACATCACAACAAATAGAAAACTTCCAGAAGTGTGCTGCAAAAAGAGCTGTGAAGACGTGTTAGAGAAGAGTGTCTTGGTAGTGAAATAATGTGCAAACAGACTATTTTGCAGACCTTCAATGAATTCTGTTAGCTTGTTACTGTATATGAGGACAGAACAAATCTAATACGACAGGTTTCTCTTTTTAAATGACTGAAATAAAACCCATTGAACAGCCAGGACTGTCTTTGTATTATTAACCACCATCTGCAGTGTTGGGCACGTTACTTTGAAAAAGTAATTAGTTATAGTTACTAGTTACTTCTCCCAAAAAGTAACTGAGTTACTAACTGAGTTACTCCACAATAAAAGTAACTAGTTACTAGTAAAAGTAACTATTGCGTTACTTTTGCGTTTCTCGCCCCGGTAACCCTCACCACCCAGCCCCCACCTTCTCGCCGTGCGTTTCTAAAGCCAGCTGAATAGAGCGGATGACAAAGACAAGAACCTGCAGAGAGTTTTGCATTTATTGCAACTCAACGTAAATGACATCAGGGGGGAACGCCATGTGAAGTTTTTTAACAGGGCATTCAGATCTGGTGAAATTAATAACTGGGGATGTCTAATTCTGAAGTCCTGTGTGTTTGGGTTGTTATAGATACTGCAACATCTATCTATCCATCTATCTATCTAGATCTATACTCTGCGTGTGACATAAAATATGGATCTCCATCCCTGCCACAAAGGCCATCAAATAATGTTTAAAATAAAAAATACAGTAGGTTGAAAAGGCAGAGTATCCATCCATCCATCCATCCATCCATCCATCCATCCATCCATCCATCCATCCATCCAGATTTCTCCCTTTCATTTGATCGTTCACACTCTCCATAGTTCTCCTGTGGCGCGAGCACAGGGCGACTGTTGCGCGCCTTTAGCGAGCATGCGCGTTTCCTGTCGCGTGCACGGCGACTCGTGCCGCCTGCGCTGTGCGGAGATGCAGAGGAAACCGTATGTGATGGGGAAACGCAGCTCGACGTAACACCGGTATTTCCATCAGGAAAACGCTGTTTTGCTGCTGGAGTCATCCTCACTCTCCATCTCTCTGTGTGTGCTGTACGTTAACACCCACCAGCGGAAACACCCACCTACCCAACTGACAGACGGAATCTCACTATACATCAGCCATTCTCATCCTCTCCTCTCTCATGACAAGGCGCGCACCTCTGGATGACCTAAAAAATAATCTTTAATATCTCTTAAACAAAAGTAGCACAAACAATATTTTTTTTCTGCACAAATCTGCACTAACGTTGCACTAACCATTCAGTCTATTTGCAGAGTTTTTTGACGTGGGTGGGGTGTCAGCTTCACGCAGCTGCGCACGAGTCCTATCATGAAAAAAGGTTCATTGTGCGACCTGAGTAACGCGCAGTAACGGGGTGTCTGCAATGGTAACTGCGTTATAGTTACAGTCAAAGTAATTAGTTAGATTACTCGTTACTAAAACAAGGTAACGGCGTTAGTAACGCCGTTACTTTCAACGCCGTTAGTCCCATCACTGACCATCTGTGAGTGACATAAGCACCAATAGCAGTGGTGCAGAATAGCACATGGCAGGGCTGCTGGCCGTGTTTATCAATGTATCTGCATAAATATAATGAAAAATTCCAGGCAGTCCCAGAGTGATTGAAGGACTGCAGAGAGAAAAAGAAGTGAAAATTGAAATGGCAGGGAGAGTATGAAAGGTTAAAACAATTTTTGTTTGGAATCACAATCTACTAAATGGAATGCCCCTGTGAAATTAGATAAGCATGGATTACTGTAGAGAACCTATGGGGGACCATTGTGGAGATAGAGCAGCTTCTTTACAGGGCTGCGAAAATCTATTTCCATTTCCTCCTCTCACCTCTCAATCCTGTTTTTACTTTTTCTGTCACACTTCAGCTCTTCACCAGAAAAATACATAAAAAATAAATAGACTAAATATAGAAAACTCCTTTTGAGATTATAATGTTATTCATTAGGGGCAGAATATTGTTCAAACAAATCTGGACCTATGTGCCCTTTATTTAACAGTATCTGCTTGGTGCAATGATAAGCCTTCATCCATCACCCGTTTGGCATCTGGAAGTAGGCTTAAAACCAACGCATCAAGCCGTGTTCAAAAATAAATAAATAAATAAAAATAGATTAATTAATATAAAATTATTATAAATAGACTGTTTAAGGACCATTTCTGGAATTTGATCTTTCACCTTCATAACTTCAAATCTCAACAGCCTCTACAGCCTCTACACGCATGATTCATCCATATTCACATCAAAACTGATGACATTAGATCCATGCATCCTACAGCAGATTACCTTGTGGGGTCTTTGGTCTCTGAGAGGATCTCCAGAAGTTCTTCATTGGAGAGGAAGAAAAATCGAGGGAAATAGAGACGTTTCTTCTCCAGGTAGTTATTGAGCCCTTTGTGTATACGTTCCAGGATTTGGTTGGACCTTTTTAGCTTCTCCAGCACCTTGTCAATCACCATCACAGCTAAAACATGCCTGTCCTACAACAGATGGAACAATGATCAAGCAGAATTATGAATAAACAAGAAATGATTATATGTGCAAACTCATTGTGAGATCGGTTTTCTATAGTGGAACATCAATACAACAGGCCCAGTGGCCTAATGGATAAGGCATCAGCCTCCGGAGCTGGGGATTGTGGGTTCAAGTCCCACCTGGGTCGTAAGGTGATATGACATATTTTGATAACATGCAAAATGACCATATTCAGTTGGGAAGCTGAGGTGGAGGCGCGTCTTGCAAGAAATACAGGTGCTGGTCATAAAATTAGAATATCATGAAAAAGTAGATTGATTTCAGTAATTCCATTTAAAAAGTGAAACTTGTATATTATATTCATACATTACATACAAACTCATATATTTCAGATGTTTATTTTGTTTAATTTTGATGATTACAAATGACAACAAATGAAAATCTCAAATTCATCATATCAGAAAATTAGAATATTGTGAAAAGGTTCAAAATTGATGGCCCCTGGTGCCACACTCTAATCAGCTAATTAACTCAAACCACCTGCAAAAGCCTTTAAATGGTCTTTCAGTCTAGTTCTATAGGCTACACAATCATGGGGAAGACTGCTGACTTGACAGTTGTCCAAAAGACGACCATCGACACCTTGCACAAGGAGGGCAAGACACAAAAGGTCATCGCTAAAGAGGCTGGCTGTTCACAGAGCTCAGTGTCCAAGCACATTAATAGAGAGGCGAAGGGAAGGAAAAGATGTGGTCGAAAAAAGTGTACAAGCAAGAGAGATAACCGCACCCTGGAGAGGATTGTGAAACAAAACCCATTCAAAAATGTGGGGGAGATTCACAAAGAGTGGACTGCAGCTGGAGTGAGTGCTTCAAGAACCACCACACACAGACGTATGAAAGACATGGGTTTCTGCTGTCGCATTCCTTGTGTCAAGCCACTCTTGAACCACAGACAGCGTCAGAAGCGTCTTGCCTGGGCTAAAGAGAAACAGGACTGGACTGCTGGTGAGTGGTCCAAAGTCATGTTCTCTGATGAAAGTAAATTTTGCATTTCCTTTGGAAATCAAGGTCCCAGAGTCTGGAGGAAAAGAAGAGAGGCACTTCATCCACGTTGCTTGAAGTCCAGTGTAAAGTTTCCACAGTCAGTGATGGTTTGGGGTGCCATGTCATCTGCTGGTGTTGGTCCATTGTGTTTTCTGAGGTCCAGGGTCAACGCAGCCACATACCAGGAAGTTTTAGAGCACTTCATGCTTCCTGCAGCTGACCAACTTTTTGGAGATGCAGATTTCATTTTCCAACAGGACTTGGCACCTGCACACAGTGCCAAAGCTACCAGTACCTGGTTGAAGGACCATGGTATCCCTGTTCTTAATTGGCCAGCAAACTCTCCTGACCTTAATCCCATAGAAAATCTATGGGGTATTGTGAAGAAGAAGATGCAATACACCAGACCCAACAATTCAGAAGAGCTAAAAGCCACTATTAGAGCAACCTGGGCTATCATAACACCTGAGCAGTGCCACAGACTGATCGACTCCATGCCACGCCGCATTGCTGCAGTAATACAGGCCAAAGGAGGCCCAACTAAATACTGAGTGCTGTACATGCTCATACTTTTCATGTTCATACTTTTCAGTTGGCCAACATTTCTATAAATCCTTTGTTTTTATTGGTCTTCAGTAATATTCTAATTTTCTGATATGATGAATTTGAGATTTTCATTTGTTGTCATTTGTAATCATCAAAATTAAACAAAATAAACATCTGAAATATATGAGTTTGTATGTAATGTATGAATATAATATACAAGTTTCACTTTTTAAATGGAATTACTGAAATCAATCTACTTTTTCATGATATTCTAATTTTATGACCAGCACCTGTAAGGTTCAAATACAAAAATGTCCACTTTACAAAATTACACACACTCCCTGCATAAAGGCCTTTCTCACACTTGAACATTTGGTTATTTCCAAAAAAAAAAAAAAACACTTCAATTCATCAAGGACATAAATTTTAGCTAGGTAAACACTAAGAACAGGTCTCCCATTCACGGCATGAAGGAGGCTGTGTGAATTCATTCTTATCTTTCATGACCCTCCCTTCACCCTTGTCTAAGGTAGGGAGGCAACTTCTTAACTTCTTAAATCTTAACTCCATGATTTAACTCCAGCATAGAGACTGGTAAAAGACTTCTAAACAGCTGAGCAGCCGATCAACATTCCCGCCTTATTGAAGAGAAGCTTTTATTCTTTCCTCTCAGGAAATAAGAGCCCAGCTTTAGAGAAGTCTGTCTTTCTTATAAGCCTAATAGTTCTAATTTATAAGTGTTATTATTAAAAACAAAACAACCACCTACAACTGTCTATAAAACATACACATTCAAATATGCTTCACACTATGTCCTTTAGAGCTCAGCTCAAAGAAACTGCATTTTCTCCCTACTTCGTGCTGAATGTTTCACCAAATGGTTTAAAGATTTAACTTGGGTGCTAAACTCTAATTCCCTGCACTAGAATCACATCTATAACTATTACACCATGGGGATTAAATAATTTATTTAAACGGGAATCTAATTTTAAAGATTGTGCAGAGAATAAGTGACCTGATTAAATAAGTTGGGCATTCTATTAATAGATAAAAGCCTGATATTGGCTGCTGGAATGAATGATATATATTAAAGAAAGAAGCAAAATGTAGGAAACAGATGCAGAAACTGAAATCTATCTCCAGTCACTCTGTCAGCACTGTTTCCTTTTAATGAAAACACATTTAAATGATTTGAAGTTCCTCTGCAGCAGTTTGAGCTAAATTACACTGTAATTAATTCTTACTTTTACTTGATTGAAGACTGTCTCTCTCTTAAGTGAGTAAAGGAGGGACTCAAAATATAACAATACGTCTGGCTTTAAAAAGAAGAAAGAACGAAACCACTGAAAATAAGGTTTTTGTTTTAAATCAGACACAAATTACTTCAAGAGACGGATGTTTTAGAGGCTAAATGAAGCCGTCCAGCTCAGTTGAAAACACACAGCAGATGATGCACAGACAAAAAGTCTGGTTTGATTGAGTTTCAGAAGCCAGACGATTATTCCAGCAAAGTGTGTTTGATTGATAAAGTATGATTCTGTCTTTTCATAAATCTCATCAGGCTTATGATTTTGGCCCATTCTCTGAGAGGACAATGCAATAATAGGTCTAATTTTATATTCACTGAGCCGGCGGGAGCTATTCAGGAGCACACTGAATGGATAACATGGTATTATTATGTGTGATAATGTAGTTTTTATGCACCGAACAGATGGCTTTAGTGGAAGACAGAAAATGTGCAGCTGATGGAGTAGAGTAAAATGCTAAGGTAAAAACATTTGAACAGCTATGCAAACCGTAGATTTATACCAGACACATCCTTATGAGAGCTTAGCAGTCAGAGCAGCGCTGATACTGTTGCTATGCAGGACTTTTTAAACATTTATTTTCTATACCTTGAGATGTAAAAGGAATGAGAAAGAGACAGAAAGATTTTGTAAAGCAGAGATAAAGGAAGCAGATTGATCGAAATAAAGCTTTTAAAACCTGTTTTTAAACGTGCGCCCAGGAGATCAGGAGTCAAACAATAAAAGAAACAGACGGTAATTAAATAAAAATGACTTTTTGTAAAATGAAGAATAACTGAAAGCTCTGATGGAGACAAAAGTCAGTGAATCTTGAGCACCTTCTAGAGGCGGATGAGATAATAACAGTTGAAAAAGAAATGGATGTTTGGATGTTCTTCATGGCTGAACTCAGACGGACATGGAGATGGAGCTGGAAAATATGTTGTTTTTATCATTTTATTCATTTTATATTGCTCTCAATCATTTGTTTTTCTATATGTTACTCTCATCGTTGGAAATAGTGTATGAGGGTCATAAGACAGTCAAATGTTTTGCAAGAATGCTTTCCTGTTTTTCATTTGAGAAGCAGAGAAGTGAAAAGTCATAACCCCGACACCTTGTGTAAAGTGTATACTGAAACCAGGCAAGTTCCCTATCTTAAAAGTTCCTGCTATGTCTAAGAGACTGCGTAATCGAAACTAACGCCTGCTGTTGTAATGTGTTGACTGCTCAATAAAAAGCCCGGCAAGTGTTGAGCCAAGTGGAGATGCAGAGATTGATGGTTTACCTCTGGACTCCCCTTTGCAAAGCATTTCAGGAAAAATCTTACACTGTCTTTGTTTCATTTTTTATAGGTTAAAGTTGGGGAAACTTAACAGCCCTAGCAATAGCTTAGCCTCCTGAGACCATCCTGATCTCGCGAGCTTTCAAGGTTTCACTCGCAGATCAGTCTGGAGACTCTCCGTTGAAGAAAATTTGGAGCCGTTCACCAAACGAACGTCCAATCAGCGTTGGCTTTGAGGCGTGTTGAGGTGTGATGCAACGAGAAGCGCGACAGTTCAGTCTAAAGAACATGGCGGCTTCAGCCGTCGAAAGTAGCGTTAGCGTGGCTATCGACAAGTTTTATCGGAATTACAGAGTATTTCTTCACTGAAAGAAGAGCAAAACACTGCTCTGGAGGCTTTTCTCAGAGGAAAAGATGTTTTTGCTCTTCTCCCGACTGGTTTCGGCAAGAGTTTGATCTATCAATTGGCTCCTCTTCGTTGTCGCTCTGTTAGTACGTCATCTGATTGGTCTATTTGGCCCGTCTATCACCAACATAGGCCAATCAGCTAACCAGTATTTTTGCCCCTTCCCAAAATTACTTCAACCAAAGGTTTCCAGATGGATATGCGGAGCAAATCCATCTGGCGGAGTCAGGTTAACAATAGATGACCTTCTTTGCATGATTTCAAGCCTCCAAAACTTTAAATAAACACAAAAAACAACATCTGAGAGTTTTAGATTGAGTCACTGTGTTGATCAGAATACTGGTTTACATAATTAATAACAAAAAATTTATTTCTAAATAAAACAAACTGAAACAAACTACCCCAATAAGCTTGACGGCCCGAGTACCCAGAGGTGAGTAGTTATTAGTTATATCAAATTAAAAATTAAAAAATTCAAAAAAAGGACAACTTTTAGGAAAACTTTACTCTACTGTAATTTTTACTTTCACTTTAGTAATAGTCTTTGGAGCAATTCGCTTCATAGGTACTATGTGTGATTACTCTACCAAGCTAGAAGGCAGCGAGGAGTGTAGAGAGCTGTGCTGCAGTGTTTGTGTCTCCAAGCTGAAACACCATTGGACCCAGTTCACAGCAGAACTGACAGCATGTACGCACGGCTCAGCGTAGGCTCTCCGGCCCTCTATGACCTCATTTTCTTTGTGCTCCTGAAACACCTCTGCCCTGTTCAGACAGATTCTATCATTTCTATCAGAGCAGTCGTCCTGAGCTCTCTGGAGGACGGAGCCTTTAAAATTATGCGTCTCATTTCCGGTCTACTGACGGTACCAATTACCCTCTGGAAACTCTTTGAGGTTATCTCTACAACATTTCTGACTCTTTTGTTTTTTTCCTTTACCACAGGGTCACGCTTTTCTTTAATTCCCCCCCTTTTCCCCTGAATGTTCATTGGTTCACTGTTCTTCCCATCAAACCCTATTACCACCTATTTGATCACTGATATTATCTTCTCTTTGGATGTAGGAACATCTGCACTCGTCTGTTAGTAGAATGCAGCACGGACATCAATCTACACTGCAAAGAAATTAAATCTAAGTTAGTCAATCTTTTTTTTAAATAACATAATTTTTTCTTGAATTAAGCAGGCAAGTAATACACTTTGCCAATGGAATAAGGCAATTTAAATTTAAAACAAGAAAAAAAAAACTGCAGTCTCTTATAAGTATTTTATACTTATTTTAAAGGCATACTATGCAACATTTTTCAGTTAATTAATGTGTTCTATAACGTTTTGGATGATTAAATGAGTCATTTCAGGTCGAACAAAGGTTTTCTCGGCCGCCCTGGTGGTCTGTAGGGGAAATACCGTACTTGCAATTGCAGGAGCCCTCGGCCCGCACCCACAGGCTCAGAAGTCTCGTGCATCGCGAGAGTCGGTCTTGCTTTACGGCGAGAACTCCTACACGCCCCCAGTGAAAGGCATGCTCGTTGCTAGCGCAGTGGCGATATTTGTGCAGTTATCATGGCGGAACCAGCGTGAAAACAGCGAAAGCCCATGATGGAGCAGGCAAGAAAGAGGAAAAGGGCTCTGGACAGAGAGAGGAGTCGTACACGGGTGAACATCGGGCAAGCTTTTTCCGAATGGCGAGAGCTAAAAGAAAAAGAAGGCTGCAAGGCTGACGCCGACCTCGCGTTTCTGCTGATGCGATTGTAAGTAACACAGGAATTGTTTCTCTCTCTCTGTGTGCATGTTCATACTTTCACTGTGTTAGTCATTCGTTGCGTTCGCCTGTCTGCTAAGCTCAAAACAACCACGCCTGGCTTGACGGAGAAACCAGGAGAACAGCTGAGCATATTTACGACAGTGCACTTTTACTTTCGCCCTCTGGGGGGAGCCTCGCTGGAAAATCCAAACCGGTTTCATAGTATACCTTTAAGTGTAAAACTGCTCATTCCATTGTCAGATCGTCTTATTTACCAGCTCTCATTAAGGGTAAATATATTTATTTTAACACATTTTACTCATTTTTAGATTTTTTTTCTGCTGTGTATCCATCCACCGTTTACCTTAACCTCAGTGACAAGGTCATTGAGGTAACATCTCACCTTTTTATTTGAAAAATACACACGTTATAACACACACACACGTTCTAAGGGTTGAAACAAGGAAAGAGACCTTACAGCTGATGCTGTCAAAGATTTGCCTCTTACCTGGGAAACCTGCCTCATTAACTCCCTCCATGTTTTATCCACGGTGTTGAAGCTGCGTCCCTCCTCTGGCATCTGCCCCATGATGTCTGGGGAGCAAAAGATGGGCTCCAGGCAGAGCCAGTTGGTCTGCATCTTTAACCACTCGTCCAGGATCTCCTGCAGGAGCAGCAGCTTGGCCTCCCACTCTCTGAAAAAACAAACAGAAAACAGCAGTAACATGAAACCCGAAGCTCTGCACCAGATTCATTCTGCTCAGAAGCCGTACTGGCAGATCATAGAACGGTTACCAAAACCTTTGAAAACCCTTTTTGTTTCTCACCGTATCTTCTCCTCAAAAGGCTTGTTGAAAGGTGAGCCCTTCATGGTTTGTGTTTTCACAGTTTGATCATCCAGCAGCAGCTGGATCTCCTCCACAGAGGACAGGATGAAGGTCCCTGTTTCTCGATGCGCCATCAGGCTGAACTTCATGTCACGCCACTCGCTGTACATCTTCTCCAGGGCCTTCTCCAGAGAGTGCTCCTTGCTGGCCAGCTCACTGATGCTGTTAAAGCTGCTCAGATGTGTCTCCAGCCCCCTGTCCAGGTACTCAGCCACGCATGTCTTCTCACTGACGGGGTGCAGAGGAAACCCAACCAACTCTGACATGGCGTCCCAGTGGCGTGTGCGTAGGCCTGGGTTGCACAACACCTACAAACCCCAGATATTCCCAACAACAGTGATTTTAAACTATTAGTGAACAAGAACAGCAGGATAGGGTTTTATTAGACTCCTGATCTTTACCTGCACCATGGGAACGAGCTCCTTAAAGTCCTCCACTTTAGCCTTCACAGCGCTGGCTATCCTCAGGGCATTGGGCGCCTCACTGAAGCTTTTCTCCAGCTTGTATAAAGTCCGCCAGTGGTTTTCAATGTCAGCTTCCACCTGCAGATGCAGAACTATATTTTCCTTATTCCTATTAAAATGATTTATATCTAAAGCATGAAAAGGATTGTATTTTTAACCTGGTACCATGTTACTGTAACTGTAAATGGATGGCACAAGATATGGGCTTTAAAGACAAATCGTCGTTTAGACACAAGACTTCAAGTTCAAATTCATAATAATAATAAATTGTAGTATTGTTGAGAGATTTTTATGCGAGTCTGACAAGGAATATTTGCTACACTGTAAAAACGATCTAGAACGAAGTAAAAACTTCTTAAATTAAGTATATTTAGCATTAGTTTGAGTAGGTAAATCAGATGATCTGCCAATGGAATGAGTATGTTTACTCTTCAAATAAGAAAATGAGATAATATTCACTTGAAATAAGACAATGCAGTTACTTTTTCTTTCTTTTAAATGTAAATTGTGTTATTCCATTGGCAAAGAGTATGGAAGTAAATCTGTGTCCCTGGGATTTGAATTAAAAATGCCACTGAAATTTAAATGTTGCATGTTTGTACTTACTGTTTCAGTGTTAAAATATATTCAGAACACATTATTGACCTAAAAAAAAATTCAGTGTCATTATTTCTACACAGTTGAAATTTCATTTATTTTCTCTTCAAGCTAAAATTCACATTACTATTTCAAAGTGATTACATTTTCAATACTTATTTTTCAGTTAAATTTTTCAGTGTTCTGCATATAAAAAAAATTCAACCTTTCAAAATTCAAACTCAATATTTTCAGCTGCCTGAGATTCAGTTGGCTCTATTTCACTGTCTTTATTTCGGCGCCTAAATTCAGTGTAAAATGGGAAGGGTTACTTCAGGTCACAGACATTAGCAATGGTTTGTGGCGTCCAACACCCAGCCAATCCCGTTACGTTTTCTTAGTCACGTGACGTGACGCGTGTGGCGCTCATACTAAAGGAAAGAAAGCATGACGGAGCCGGTCATGCAAGCTAACGCTAACTCATCTGTGACTTTATTACTTTCATTTTCTGTAGTTGAGTTAGCGTCACGTGACTAAGAAAACGTAACGGGAAAGGCTGGGTGTTGGACGCCTCAATCCATCGCTAATGTCTGTGACCTGAAGTAACCCTTCCCTTTTTACACTGAATTTAGACGCCGAATTTAAGACAGTGAAATAGAGCCAGTTGAATCTCAGGAGGCTGAAAATATTGAGTTTGAATTTTGAAAGGTTGAATTTTTTTATATGCAGATTTTTTTTAACACTGAAAAATTTAACTGAAAAATAAGTATTGAAAATGAAATCAGTTTGAAATAGTAATGTGGATTTTTAGCTTGAAGAGAAATAACAATTGAAATTTCAACTGTATAGAAATGACAATGAATTTTTTTTTAGGTCAAAAATGTGTTCTGAATATATTTTAACACTGAAACGGTAAGTACAAACATACAACATTTAAATTTCAGTGGCATTTTTAATTCAAATCTCAGCGACACAGATTTACTTCCATAAAAGAGTCTCACTTACCTCCTCAATTCAAGACAAAATGCCCTTTTGTTAAGAACAAAAATGACTTATTGAGATTTTATTTTTTGCAGTGTATATACACTCACTGGCCACTTTATTAGGTACCCCATGCTAGTAACGGGTTGGACCCCCTTTTGCCTTCAGAACTGCCTCAATTCTTCGTGGCATAGATTCAACAAGGTGCTGGAAGCATTCCTCAGGGAGTTTGGTCCATATTGACATGATGGCATCACACAGTTGCCGCAGATTTGTGGGCTGCACATCCATGATGCGAATCTCCCGTTCCACCGCATCCCAAAGATGCTCTATTGGATTGAGATCTGGTGACTGTGGAGGCCATTTGAGTACAGTGAACTCATTGTCATGTTCAAGAAACCAGTCTGAGATGATTCCAGCTTTATGACATGGCGCATTATCCTGCTGAAAGTAGCCATCAGAAGTTGGGTACATTGTGGTCATAAAGGGATGGATATGGTCAGCAACAATACTCAGGTAGGCTGTGGCGTTGCAACGATGCTCAATTGGTACCAAGGGGCCCAAAGAGTGCCAAGAAAATATTCCCCACACCATGACACCACCACCACCAGCCTGAACCGTTGATACAAGGCAGGATGGATCCATGCTTTCATGTTGTAGACGCCAAATTCTGACCCTACCATCCAAATGTCGCAGCAGAAATCGAGACTCATCAGACCAGGCAACGTTTTTCCAATCTTCTATTGTCCAATTTCGATGAGCTTGTGCAAATTGTAGCCTCAGTTTCCTGTTCTTAGCTGAAAGGAGTGGCACCCGGTGTGGTCTTCTGCTGCTGTAGCCCATCTGCCTCAAAGTTCGACGTACTGTGCGTTCAGAGATGCTCTTCTGCCCACCTTGGTTGTAATGGGTGGTTATTTGAGTCACTGTTGCCCTTCTATCAGCTCGAACCAGTCTGGCCATTCTCCTCTGACCTCTGGCATCAACAAGGCATTTCCGCCCACAGAACTGCCACTCACTGGATGTTTTTTCTTTTTCGGACCAATCTCTGTAAACCCTAGAGATGGTTGTGCGTGAAAATCCCAGTAGATCAGCAGTTTCTGAAATACTCAGACCAGCCCTTCTGGCACCAACAATCATGCCACGTTCAAAGTCACTCAAATCACCTTTCTTCCCCATACCGATGCTCGGTTTGAACTGCAGAAGATTGTCTTGACCATGTCTACATGCCTAAATGCACTGAGTTGCCGCCATGTGATTGGCTGCTTAGAAATTAAGTGTTAACGAGCAGTTGGACAGGTGTACCTAATAAAGTGGCCGATGAGTGTAATATTATATGGAAAAACATTAGAGAAACATTTGAAGAATGCAAAAGTTGAGCCATGTTAAATATTTAAGATTTTGATTGAGATTTTTGCCTGAAAGTAGCTTGGTTTATTTTATGGTCACATTTGGAAAAAAAAGCATGACCAAAATATTTGCATACAGTTGGGGGAATTAGAAATGAATAAAGAAAATATATGAAGTTATAAATCGAGCTAACTTGACAGAGAACATATTTTTTTAAAAGAACCAGAGCAAACACAGCTGTGGGATGATCCACTGGTGGCAGTGGTTTCTTTTCTATTCTAATTCATTCTCTGACTGGTTTCCTCAGGTTTCAGCAGATTTTTAGTACACTGATGAGCCAGTGCTGGCTGCTCTGCTGTATTTAATGGTTGCTATGGTGCTGCTGCTGCTGGGAGGAACAAGAAATGGTTGCTTAGGTGAGCAGTTTCCTAATCAAAGCTTTAACAAAGACAGTGGTGCATGGTGGGAGGGAGGAATGTTTCTGTTTGAGCCATGGTAATCCGTCCGTCCGTCTATCCGTCCATCATGGTGCATTGTGTCACTTTTCTTCTATTAACTTTTATGCTTGTCTAGATTTTCACCACATTCCAAATAAAAAACATCTTGTTTGTAGTATTTACCAGTAAAAAGGGTTGCAAAAAAAAACAAAATGCAATTTTCAGACCCCAAACAGCACAAACAAATTAATGTTGATGCCAGGTATTAATTGTTGTGATGGACTCTTTCCCTGGTTTAATCTGTGCCTTTTTTGACTTAACTTCCTCCCAGCTAAAATTTAATTCAAAGTTAGGAATTTTTTCTTGATTTAAGTGTATTTTCCCTTAAATTGAGCAGCGAAGTACAATTTGCCAAAGTGGAAATATGATTTACATTTGTAATAAGAAAAGAAAAAACTCCACCATCTTGTATCAAGTGCATAATATAAAATTATTATCTTGGTTCAATTGGCAGCTCATCTAATTTACCTGATGAAATTCAGGACAAATAGACCGATTCTACAACATCATTACTTATTTTTAGATCGTTTCATTACCACAGCAGGACTCAGGCTGCAGTCCAGCCACCAATTTAACCTCCTGACATCACTTTATGTGAGCATCTTGCAGAGTTAATATTTCTGCAGATGTTTGTGAGAACAAATCAATGCAAACTGGATCATAAAGTGACTTAAAGAAGCAGAGCCAAGATAGTTGTGTTTGATTTGAAATAAGCTTTCTGGTTTAATTGCTGATGGTTTTAATGAGTTTAACTGAATGCTAGTTCTCACTGAACATACTGAATGGCTAGCATTGTTAGCTCCCAGCTATCGTTCCTTTGTTTCAGCTGGACCCGTCCGGACCAGACTGCCTGGGACCAGCTAAGCTAACCCATTTCTCTTTCAGCCTAATCACAGTTTAATGCAATCCTGAGTCATTATTCATTTTTCAATATAAAAACCAAATAAAACTTCACTGTTTTGAATGCATTAAACATCTCTGCATCAGGGTTTATTTATATTTATTTATCTCCTACTGTTTTAAAGAACACTTTCCGTGCATAAAGCGCTGAAACCTGAACATTCCTCAGACTTTGAACCGACTCTTAAACCCCTTTCCCCTTTCATTTGTTTGTTTTTGCTTATTTATAGCAGTGTTTTATGTCTGTGTTGCTATTAGAAATAATAATAATACTGTGTAATTGTAGCTAATAAAGATACCATTGTATTTTTAACACGTGGCCTTTTGTGTTTATTTTATGCAACGGTTTATCTTCTTTTAGTAGCATCTGAACGAACAGACACTTATTTGGATGATGATTAATAACTCTGCTGACAGCCATAATCTAAATTACTAAATTGGTGAAAGACAACTAAATGTTTAAAGCTATAGCGTAGGGTTGTTTCAAATTTATTAAAAGAGACCGCCCTCTCCACTTTAAAAATTGTTATTAAACACGTGCAAAATCTTGCATGAGTCCCTTTCTCCTCGTGCACGCTCTGTTTAAAAGTTTCTGTTTGCATCGCTCATACAAGTTTACTTTCCAAAAGGAGATTTGCAATTTTTCTACTACAGTATGTCAGACTCACCACGAGTGAGTGAAAATGTGGAGAAGCACGTACGTAAACATTTCACCAGAATGATTGACAATTATAATTAATAATCTTTTTTTCTTCCAGCTTTTCATTGTCATTACACGAAATTAACTCCCTGCATTTAACCCACCCCCCTGGGGAGCAGTGGGCTCCCATTTTGCTGCGCCCAAGGAGCAGTGTGGGTGGTAAGGGTCTTTGCTCAAGCATCCAAAGGCAGTCTGTGGGAGTGGGGCTACAACTCAGAACCTCTGGATTCCAAGCTCTATGCCTTAACCACTACGCCGCCACTCCCCTGTATTAGGAGGACCACTTATTTAGATGATCCACCCGGAAAAACACTGGTCAGTAGGTACATTACAGTTATAATCATTCAACTGATAATAATTAAGTAGTTTTAACCTTGATTTGAATGACCTATTAATTGACTATAACTACCAGTTCAAGTTATTTAATACTTTCATAACAAATATATTAACAGGTAAAAAAAAAAATCATTGTAAAAAGGACATGACTTTTAGTAATGGGATAAGAAATAAAGTTTGGAAATGTTTACTTCATCCTCATTATCCACACAGAAAGTTAGCCTGAGTAAAAGCTACTGAATCAGAGAAACATTAAAATCCATTTAAAATTTGGTCCCTCTCTAAAGAGAGTAAAAATGACTCTTCTGATGGAGCTGATTTTTAGTTGGAAAGTGTCCTCCATTCAGGATTAGATCATTTAAAAGCTACTTAAGGATTTTCTAGAATTCCTTTTTTGCTATAGTAGCCTTTACCTTATAATAAACAGGAGAAAGGGTTAAGAGAGAGAAGACATGCAGTACAGACCAACGTGCTGGGTATCAAACCAGAGACGCCACATTAAGGCCTGAGGTCATCATTCACGAATCACATGCTTTACCTGCTGCGCCTCATAAAACCTCAGATATCACCTTTTATTCAAGCTCCACCTTTTGTATTGTTTGCTCTGGAAATTTACTCCCACTATTACTCAAATGATCAGTCAGAATCGAGAAAAAATAACTCTCTCTGAGGAGAGAGCATTTCATTTTTTTTTCTAAGCTGATTGGAATATTTTAAAACGAAATAAAGCACCTTCATCAGTGTTTATAGAACATACTTGAAATAAACCATATTTGTTCAAAACTGATAATAAAATATATAAATCACATAAATAATATGAGTTTTTCCTCTCCACTGTCGCTACAAGCATACTTAATGTGAGGGATTGCATTTGAGTCAATGAGTCGAAATGAATCAACTAGTTTTCCTTAGATAGAAAACTTGAATGAATCTGACTGAATGATCTGGTGAACTGTAAAGTGCCTTGAGATGACATGTGCTGTGAATTGCGCTATAGAAATAAACTGAATTGGATTAATTTAATATATAAAAATACATAAATAATATAGAAAAAATATATAGATCATAATAAAGATGCAATCTTCTTTCCACTTTCTGTACCTTATCGGGGTTGACAGCAGAGAGGGGCCCATGGAGCCACTGTTCAAAGCTTCTCAGGAAGTCAGAGGCTGTCTCATAGAGGCATAGAAATTGTGTCAGCCTCTCCTGGATCTGTTTCCACTGGGGATACTGGGACACAGGCCAGCCGAAGGCCTCCTCCTCCAGATTAAACTGGTTAATCTTTTGCAGGCAGGACAAATGAAAAAGGCAAAGCAGTAAACTCAGAAAAGAACAATAACAAACAGATAAAAAAAAATCTAAGATATCTCCAATGATAAAAAAAAAAAGTTATTTTAGATCCAATGCTGCCCTCTGGTGGTAGAAGTGCTGTAATAAAAACACTGCGTAAATGCATTGGAAATGTCCTCTCCCATCCGAATGGCAGCCAACTTCCAGCCACTGGAGTGACCCCCTCCTTCTCCTGGTCAAGCATATTTCTTTACTCTGACTTCACTCTTTCACTGAATTACAAGGTCTGACCAGGAGATGATGCTTCTCTTTAGATCTTAATGTCCACAAATCATGACAGAAAGAATATTTTAGAACAAAGATTGATTTAAAAAAGAAATTGAAGGGGGCCAGCCAAGGACCCATCAAGGAAAGTAGGGACATTTTGAATGGCTATTACTGTAAGACCTGCATGGTTTCACACAGTGAGCTCAGACTTTACCTTCTCTCTGTCCAATTCCAGCCTTGCATTAAGGTCCCTTGCATGCGTCAAATACTCGTTGAGATCCAACAGGTAATCGTAACCAAGAAACTTCTCAATCTCCAAGCTGTAGTTTTCCAGTTTCTTTGTGAATTTCACCCGTTCTGCCTGCAATGTTTCAATTACAAAGGCATGTTTTTATTTCCCAGCAAACAACAGCTTAGTAAATCACCTTAACCTCAGATAGTTCCTCAGCTGTAAACAGTAAGGAGTCACAGGCGAACCACCGACCTTGAGAGCAACCTGGAAACACTCTGTCTTCTCTTCAACGATCTGCTGGTGTTGCTCTAATATTGACGGCATGCTCTGGAACCAGTGTACGGTTTGGTTGTGGAGCTGCTGGTGCTCCGGCGAAAGAGTCGCAATGTCTAACAGAGAACACAGCAGTCTTTTGGAGTCAGCCAGCCGCTGACCCAGAAGAGGTATCTCTGTGGCCCAAATCTTCTTAATGGAGGTCTGCACAGAGATGCACAGGAACCAGGAGATCATTAAAGCGTCATTAAACATCAGAATCAAAATTCCTTTATGTAGATATTGAATATAGCAGCTCACATAAGCAGAAAGAAAAAAAATTACAAAATAAAGAGACTATACAACTTTGCTCCGGGGATTTTCCGGGGTTTTGCTTGACTACAGTGCAGCAAAACTGAGCCGTGAGTTCCGGGGCTGGTCAGGGTTGGGGACAGAGCGACTGAACCCAGGCGGGGGCGAAGCATACCGTCACCGGGTCGGGTTCTGTCACTCCGTCCCCGGCCGCCAGGGCTCCCGGAACAGCCCCAGAGCTCAAGGTTCGGTCCCAATGCCCGGTGCGGTCTGGTCAGCGGTCCCAGCACCCCCCCACAAAAAAAAAGTGTCATCTTTTAAGAAACCCAAGTCTGGTCACCATAGGTGTGAACGAAGCATAACAGCGGCTAGCTTCCAGTCATGGCGTGCTACACGACCATTGGGCAGGACAGGCACGACCATGTTTGACGTGTCATGGAACCAGTCGTGTACAACGGACCGTCTTTTGTGATTGGTTGGGGTTATTCATTGATTTCTCACTGTAGCGGGGAACATTTATTTTAGTTTCACTGCCAGACCTTTTATTTCACTGCTTGCTAAGCGGCTGTGTGGATATCTTGAATCTTTACCACATGGTAAAAAAGGCGTCAGAAAAGATCTCCTACTGCACCTTTAAGAGTCACATGTATAACATTAAATAGGGATAGAAAACACACAAGGAAGTCAATCGGCAATGCCAATTTCATTGGACAGGATGAATCTCAGTGGGAGGTTGTCCTTGTTTCGGCAGGACTCCTACAGATCTTTGATTGCACTGGTTTCCTCGGGCAATGTTGATTAGAGATTCATGTTTTCCAGTAGGTTGTCAATCTTTTGAGACCATTTATTCAGAACTGGAGATTGTTCATCAAAATTTTCAGCGTGGAACAAAATTCTCAAACTTTTAATGCACGTCAAAAGTGTTCTCATTTCAAACTCATTATCATTTTAAAAAATCATTTCACAGCTGCCCACAGGAAATAATTAAAAGTGTTTCAGGTATTGTTTGTGCATTTGGTAGTGTTTGTGAATACTTCCTTAGGCCTAACAAATTTAGTCCCGTTGACAGTAATAGTGCTTTTGTTTAAAAGTGGTTTGTGCGTGACCCCTTTCAATATTTCAATGGAATAAACATCATTTATAGTCATTGGGCAAAAGTTCATTCATTCGTGCTACAGAAAATAATTTTTGAGAAAAAAATTTTAAAAGTCATCCCCCTAAAATCCACCCTAAATTACACGCTCTCTAAAACCAGAAACCAAAGAAATAAACGTTTCTTTCAGCTCTGGTTGGATGATTTTAGGTCTTTAAAGGTATACTATGCAACCGGTGTTGATTTTCCAGCTAAGCTCCCCCCAGAGGGCGAAAGTAAAAGTGCACTGTCGTAAATATGCTCAGCTGTTCTCCTGGTTTCTCCGTCAAGCCAGGCGCGGTTGTTTTGAGCTTAGCAGACAGGCAAACACAACGAATCACCGTGTCTACTGCGGTAAGTGACTATTTTGTTCCAATTTCGAGTTTAATTTAGCATGTTTTCATACATTATTTGTTATGCATGTGTTTAAATAACAAAGATTGTAGTTAGCCAAGTTGGAGTTTCCCATACATTTATCCGACTGTCGGATGACATGGGCTTTCGTTGTTTTCTCGCTGGTTCCGCCATGAAAACTGCACAAATATCGCCACTGCGCTAGCAACGAGCATGCCTTTCACTGGGGGCGTGTAGCAGTTCTCGCCGTAAAGCAAGACCGACTCTCGCGATGCACGAGACTTCTGAGCCTGTGGGTTCGGGCCGAGGGCTGTTGCAATTGCAAGTACGGTATTTCCCCTACAGACCACCAGGGCGGCCGAGAAAACCTTTGTTTGACCTGAAATGACTTATTTAATCATCCATAACGTTATGGAACACATTAATTAACTGAAAAATGTTGCATAATATGCCTTTAAAGTACCTATTTTTACTGAGTGATTGTTTCTACTACTCACTACCTGGATGTAGATCAGAAACAACTTTTTACCACAATTTTGTTTCTCTTTTTTTAAAAGGCAGAGGCGTATTTACCCACTGGACACTGTTATCAACTGGATATTTGTTTGTCGTTCAGATAGAGAAGCAGCTGTTTATGAACTGAACCAAACGATATGAAGAAGTCACCTTTAGCTCCGTCATTGTCAGAGTATCAGCTGGGGGACTCAGAGCCTTCTCTGAAATCTTCTCAAAATCAGTGCAGAGCCTGTTTGAATGAGAAAGGATCTTTATTCTGGTGAAATGTGGGAAGGACCTTGGTGCTGGAAGCAGAAATATCACTGCTTCTAATTCTCCATTTCCTGTTTTTTTTTCTTTCTTTTACAAACTGGATGTTTAACTTAGTTTAAAGTCTACTAAAATCAACTTTCATATTAACAGTCAAAACCAACGAACCTTCTGTTGATTCCCTGATGGTCCTGTAACATCTTTGTCATCAGTCTCTGATTCAGCTCCTGAGCACGTTCGACCAGAGAGCCGAGGAGTCGGTGGGAGTGCACCTCAAACATGCCGAGCCAAACTACCTAAGGTCCAAAACATCCGCACACATCGATCAGACTAAATCGTTCTATTCCAAGGGTTTATTAAAGAACATAGAAAAAATCAAATTGCGCACTTTGTACCTTTTTAAGGTACTTTAATAGAAAATGTTCTAAATTATAAGTAAGGAATTCATAATGCTAAAACTTTAAGTTTTTCTGCAGGGCAGAAAAAAAGTTCTGAACTGAAGAAGAACAGTAGTGTTGCACCGATATAGATACCAGTATCGGGCAGGGCCCCCGATCCAGCACTAAAGTGCTGGTATCGGCGAGTACCACCAAATAGGGCACCGATAGCATTTTGAGAGCCAAAAGTTTATTGAACTATCATCACCCATTCCAGGTAGGCAATAAAAAGTTCTACTGGATTCTCTTTGTATTAGTCTTTTTCCTGCTTCACAAAGGTAGGCAGCAGCTTGACAAAGCCATGATGGCAATTATTTTACATCCAAGTAGTATGCAATTCTTCATATATACACACACATCAATTTCAAACAGATGGAATTGGTATGGTATTGGTATCGGCCAATACTGCACAGTCAGGTATCGGCAGAAAAAATGATACCAAAGAATAGTGAACAACTTATTAAAATCAGACTATAAATAAAATACATGATAAAATGGTGCTGTTATACAGCAGCTATAGTTCATAGCCCTGGCCAAAAATCTCAGCCTCGGTTTATCTAAGATCAAGTTTAAAGGTCTTTATGTAAATCTATCTGACCATCCTTTAGTAGGGGAGTGTGGCCTAGTGGTTAGGGAAATCCAGTATTTCAAGCCCCACTCCCATAGCCTCGTGAGACCATCCTGATCTCGCGAGCTTTCAAGGTTTCACTCGCAGATCAGTCTGGAGTCTCTCCGTTAAAGAAAATTTGGAGCCGTTCACCAAACGAACGTCCAATCAGCGTTGGCTTTGAGGCGGGTTGAGGTGTGACGCAGCGAGACGCGCGACAGTTCAGTCTAAAGAACATGGCGGCTTCAGCCGATGAAACTAGCGTTAGCGTGGCTATCGAGCAAGTTTTATCAGAATTACACTGTATTTCTTCACTGAAAGAAGAGCAAAACACTGCTCTGGAGGCTTTTCTCAGAGGAAAAGATGTTTTTGCTCTTCTCCCGACTGGTTTCGGCAAGAGTAGCCTGGCTGTTAGTACGTCATATCCTTCGTTGATCTGATTGGTTTATTTGGCCCGTCTATCACCAACATAGGCCAATCAGCTAACCAGTAATTTTCACCCCTTCCCAAAATTACTTCTACGGAAGGTTTTTATGCGGAGCAAATCCATCTGGCGGAGTCAGGTTACCACTCCCATGGACTGCCACTCTGGCTCTCGGAGCAAGACCCTTAACCCCACACTGCTCCCTGGGGGCTGCACAATGGCAGCCAAATGCTCCCCAAGGGGATGGGTTAAATGCAGAGATAAATTCCTCCAATGATGTCAGTAAAGTTCAATTATTATTTAAGTTCAGATTCTGATGTTTGTCAGGAGGCATTGCTCACAGTCTGCTTGGCTTTACCATATTAACAGGAGAAGCGGCACAAATGAAGTTAGACACTGTCATTGAACGATATGCGGTAATTTTGAAATGTTTTAAATCAGGTTGGATCCAGATTAGCCAGCAGGTGGGTCCATATACGGACCCTGTTCCGCTAATCCGTGACCTCTGATCTAAGTGTAGGCTACACCACCTTGACACCCTCCTACCCCAAAGTGTATGTTTTTTTCCACATTTGTTGAACATTGTGGATAAGTCCTACACATATCTGAAAACAGATACAGCTGTAACCTACAGAGTGAAAGTGCTCCTGTTCTTACCGGGGATGATGTGAACTTAATCTCATTAGCAAGCTTCCGATAGTAGATTGCCTCTTCCATGATCTCATGGAAGGATTTCTGTTGACTGAGGAAATGCTGCACCTTCTCCTCTGCCTTCCTGGTAACCAGCATGGCATACTGGTCATACTGGTGGATGTACTCTTTGGGTCGTATTGTCTCAGCCCAGAAAGCCCTGCGTACCTCCTCCTGCTGGGCTTGTATGATCTCTGGAAAGATGATGGGCTTCAAAGCTTTTCCAAAAAATAATTCTTCCTGAGAGGAAGAAAAAATAGGGAAGAACTCAGGCTTGACTCAAGCTATGTCCCCAAGAACTCCTAATTTTATCAAAAGGGTTTGTTTTAGAGTAGTTCATTCAGAGAGGATCATTAAAATAAAAAACTAAACTAAACTGTGATGTTTTATTTACAGCTAACAGCAGATTTAACCCCTTAAGCCCAGAGGGTCTTAGGAGCAAATTCCGGCTGAAATTACATATGATTAAAGCAAATACATCTCCCAAACTATAAAATGGACAGAAAAGCATTGAAAAATATATTTCAGGCGGAACCACTATTTTAAATGTCACAATGTCTGATTTATAGGTAATTAAACAAAGAAAAAAAAGAAAAAAGAAAATCCTTGCCAAAATTGTTTCCAAAATAAACACTGCAAAACACCATGAAGACCCATTTGAAACTCTGGATGAACCCTCAGACGTTATAGATTCACATCTTGAATATAACTCAATCAAATTTGGAATGAATAAGTTGAAGCATGTTTGTTCCACAAAGGTTTTAATGGACAATATGCTAGGCGGAAATTTGATTTTCACAATGTCAAAAGAGGCCAAATTATGCAAGAATGCATTTTTCCACTTATAAAAGGGAAACTGGCCAAATATGCTGATTTACATTATTGGAGAGATTTTGCATAAGGCAAAGCTTTTGCTCCTAAGATTTAGCCGTATGTTCATTGAAAGTTATCACTGAACACACAATAATAACCAAACTGAATATAAAATTAAAATAACAGTGCAAGCTTATGAAAGACATGCTGGTTATATCACCTGGAATCGTTGCACAATTACAGCCAACCCCTCGTTGGAAAGGCCTGAGCCTGTAGTTTCCAAAGATGCCGGCCATTAGGGGGTGTGGCTAAAAGTGAATACCTCCTGTTGCATTACTCCCGCAGAGTCACACATTTAAGGTAAAAAAGTACTTGTGAAAAAATAATTTTGAAACATGTTTCAGCCCCATTTGAAAGGCATGTTGATGAAACACCATGTGACTGTGTTTTTGCCATATCTACAGTATAAATAGATTAGGGCTGCAACAACGAATCGATTAAAATCGATAAAAATCGACTTTTAAAAGCGTTGGCATTGAATTTCATCATCGATTAGTTGTGTCGCGCGATTAATGTGTCATCCGCCGCCGTCGTCATCACTGCCACTTGATTGAAACGCGGGAAGAAAAAAAAATACGGCAGAGCGAGCCAGCGCTGCAGGTGAGCAAAGGCTGTTTTCAAAAGGCAGTAACGTCAACCCTTCTAATGACCGATACCGCAAACGCGAGCTGCGTCTCAATTCGCAGACAGCCTGCGGTTTGTAAAGCAAAAAAAGTCGTAACATGCAACTTTTGTAAAAACAAATGAACATGGCACGGAATGCACCACTGTTATGATGCAGCACCTGAAAAGAAGACACGTTGGAGCCTTCGATGGCAGTGAAGAGAGCTCATCAGCAGGGTGAGCGACCATGTTTGTTTGGTTTTAAAGTGGGGAAACGTAACGTTAGTTTCTCAGGTAGCTCATCTGATGCTTTCCTTACCGTGTTAGTAGGTTACAGACATTGATAAGGTTGGCTACTTATTTTACTTTTAATTTAATTTGAATTAGCTTAAGCAGTGTTTATATTTTCTTTATAAATAAATTAACTTGCAAATTATGAGGGCAAGGCTTTTAAAGTTTAAATCTTCTGGCAAAGATAAAATAAAGAAGATCCTGCAATTAATGGAAGTAAAGCAGAATAAAATCCAGCAAGATCAGTAATATGTCAATTAATTATATGCCACATTCCCATGTAGATATCTGTCTTTGGAGGATGTGTTTTTTAGCACCCCTAGTTCTCTCATTTTTACTCCAAATACATTTTATAATTTGAATCACAGGCTATTTTTATCTCTATGGTTAAGTATTTTCTCAAGTAGCAAATTTAACTGCTATACTTTCCTGTCTTAAAAGGCAGAACTCTTCTAGTAAAAAAAAAAAACTCATTTGTTGAAATGGGGGGACCTATTGTTTGAGCCCCTTAGGGGCTTTTAAAAACAAAAATGTCTTTTTTTGCGCTTTATGAAACAAAGTAGCCTATATTTTGTGGATGTACAGCTACATTTCTCGTGTAAGTTTGCGTAGTTTTAACACAAACATTTATTTTTCATATTGCACCAGTACAGTTAATGAGCAACCTGTACTTGTGTGCTTGTTTGTTCTGTCTAAAATGTTTATTTTGGAATAAAGAGGTTAATATAAAAAATATTTTTTGTCCGATTCATCAATTAATCGAAAAAATGATCGGCCGATTCATCGATTTTTAAAATAATTGTTAGTTGCAGCCCTAAAATAGATAAACACCTGCAGGTTCTGGGCCCACCGGGATTAAGGGGTTTCAAAACGTCAGAATCAGATTCCAACAGTGTAGATGAACAAGCTTAATGTTTTATTCTTACCCAATCCACAAAAAGTTTGGTTTCTATCCGTGGCATATCACTGGTGGTCCTTAGCATGAGCTCAAACCCAGCAATAAGGGCCTCCTCATACTCCCTGAAGTCTGGCTCAAACTTGATGTCAGTGTCCTCTAAGATCAGATGTACAACAAAGCCTGACGTCTTTCTTGATCTCTCTGAGTGCTGATCGATGGAAAGGAAGAACCAATCAAATAAAACCAAAATGAAAACAACATCCATCACTCCAGTTTGGTCCATTGTTTCACATTAAACCCGTCCTCCTACCATATCCTTAGAAATGAGACTTGTGTAGTCGCTCAGTGAGCTGAGAGTAAGTTTCTGCAGCTGCAGAGTCATCAGAGTTGCTGCACAGTTGAAGAAAGACTCCAGTTTACCCGTCTTTATGAGTGAAGGCAGCTGGCAGGGCAAGCCACCCTCATCGAAAATGTACTTCACATCAAGAATCCAACTAAAACAGAAAACAGATAAATTGATTAAAATATGCATGAGACATGCTAACCTGTTAAAACCAAGTAGGATCTGGGGAGAAATGCAGAATGAACAACCATGCATGAAAGAAACCATAAAAAAGAGACATAACTCATTTCACGTTGAATAATTTCAGACCAAGCAGCAACGGTTTTCTATACAAGAGATAAGCACTTTAAATAGGCTGTATTTTATAAATATGATATGATGTTTATCTTTTTGTTTTCTCCCAGTTATTATACGTTTTGTCAAACATGGATGCTTACGTATCGAGGAGGACGTTTTTATGGAGCTCAATCTGTTCGGTGACAATCTGCTGAAACTCAGGAAGCTCAAAGCACTTCTCTCTGCCATGGAAAATCGCCACATCAATCAGACGAACGTCTCTGAAAGGAGGTTTTCATTAAAGTTTAGTTACACAGAGTCTTCTGCCATGATCAGCAGAGGATGTGGCATCCTTAGGGCTGATGGGGCCAGAGTCAAGAATATCTCTTAATCTTGCACCATTGAGTTAATTTACAGAAGAAGTTTTTTTTTGTGTTGCAGATAATTTCATAAATCATTTTATACATTTTTGTTGTTACATACTTGTAAGATTCATGCCACAGAAGCATAATTCGCTGAAGAAACCAGCTGATGCAGTGAAGATTTTGACTCATCCTCTTTCTGGCCTGGACAAATGATCCGTTCCACGGCTTGGGCAGGATTTCCAGTCTGAAGGAAGAATAGCAGCCTTTTAATGTTCTCTTGTACTACTTCAAATGTAATAGGAAGCAGTTCAGATGTTAGAAATGGATACATTCCTACATAGTCAAAGTTAAAAAAACGTCTTTAAAGGAGTCATCCCCCAGTAATCTAACATTCAATGAAACATTTGTACATTTGGCTTCAGTTAAAACCTGCTTTAGAATCTGGAGGGGTTTTTTTTTTTCATGTGGGCTCTTTGTTCAAACGCATTCATCACAAAGCGTGATTTTGTTCAGCTTCATCCACCAATCAATCCATCCATCCATCCATCCACCCACCATCCATCCATCCATCCATCCATCCATCCACCCACCATCCATCCATCCATCCATCCACCCACCATCCATTCATCTATCCATCCATCCATCCATCCACCATCCATCCATCCACCCACCATCTATCCATCCATCCACCCACCATCCATCCATCCATCCATCCACCCACCATCCATCCATCCATACACCCACCATCCATCCATCTATCCATCCATCCATCCACCCACCATCCATCCATCCATACACCCACCATCCATCCATCTATCCATCCATCCATCCACCATCCATCCATCCATCCATCCATCCACCCACCATCCATCCAGACATCCATCCATCCATCATCCATCCATCCATCCATCCACCCACCATCCATCCATCCATCTATCCATCCATCCACCATCCATCCATCCATCCATCCACCCACCATCCATCCATCCATCCATCCACCCACCATCCATCCATCTATCCATCCATCCATGCACCATCCACCATCCATCCATGCACCATCCACCATCCATCCATCCATCCATCCACCCACCATCCATCCATCCATCCATCCATCCATACATCCACCATCCATCCATCCACCCTCCATCCATCCACCCACCATCCATCCATCCATCCATCCATCCACCCACCATCCATACATCTATCCATCCATCCATCCATCCATCCACCCACCATCCATACATCTATCCATCCATCCATCCACCCACCATCCATCCATCTATCCATCCATCCATCTACCATCCACCATCCATCCATCCATCCATCCACCATCCACCATCCATCCACCATCCATCCATCCACCACCATCCATCCATCTATCCATCCATCCACCCACCATCCATCCATCCATCCACAATCCACCATCCATCCATCCACCACCCACCCACCATCCATCCATCTATCCATCCATCCATCCATCCACCCACCATCCATCCATCCATCCATCCACCCACCATCCATCCATCCATCCATCCATCCACCATCCATCCATCCATCCATCCACCCACCATCCATCCATCTCACCCTCCATCCATCCACCATCCATCCATCCATCCATCCATCCACCCACCCACCATCCATCCATCCATCCACCCACCATCCATCTATCCATCCATCCATCCATCCACCATCCACCATCCATCCATCCATCCACCCACCATCCATCCATCCATACATCCACCATCCATCCATCCATCCATCCACCCTCCATCCATCCACCCACCATCCATCCATCCATCCATCCATCCATCCACCCACCATCCATACATCTATCCATCCATCCATCCACCCACCATCCATCCATCTATCCATGAATCCATCCACCATCCATCCATCCATCCATCCACCCACCATCCATCCATCCACCATCCATCCATCCATCCATCCACCATCCATCCATCCACCCACCATCCATCCATCCATCCATCCATCCACCCACCATCCATCCATCCACCATCCATCCATCTATCCACCCACCATCCATCCATCCACCATCCATCCATCCATCCACCCACCATCCATCCATCCATCCATCCATCCACCCACCATCCATCTATCTATCCTTCCACCATCCATACATCCATCCATCTACCCACCATCCATCCATCCATCCACCATCCATCCATCCATCCATCCACCCACCATCCATCCATCCATCCATCCATCCACCCTCCATCCATCCACCCACCATCCATCCATCCATCCATCCACCCACCATCCATACATCTATCCATCCATCCATCCACCCACCATCCATCCATCTATCCATCCATCCATCCACCATCCATCCATCCACCCACCATCCATCCATCCACCATCCATCCACCCACCATCCATCCATCCATCCACCATCCATCCACCATCCATCCATCCATCCACCCTCCATCCATCCACCCACCATCCATCCATCCATCCACCCACCATCCATACATCTATCCATCCATCCATCCACCCACCATCCATCCATCCATCCATCCATCCATCCATCCATCCATCCATCCATCCATCCATCCATCCACCCACCATCCACCCACCATCCATCCATCTATCCATCCATCCATCCATCCACCCACCATCCATCCATCCATCCATCCATCCATCCACCCACCATCCATCCATCCATCCATCCACCATCCATCCATCCATCCACCCACCATCCATCCATCTCACCCTCCATCCATCCACCATCCATCCATCCATCCATCCATCCACCCACCCACCATCCATCCATCCATCCATCCATCCACCCACCATCCATCTATCCATCCATCCATCCACCATCCATCCACCATCCATCCATCCATCCATCCATCCACCCACCATCCATCCATCCATACATCCTCCATCCATCCATCCATCCATCCACCCTCCATCCATCCACCCACCATCCATCCATCCATCCATCCATCCACCCACCATCCATACATCTATCCATCCATCCATCCACCCACCATCCATCCATCTATCCATGAATCCATCCACCATCCATCCATCCATCCACCCACCATCCATCCATCCACCATCCATCCATCCATCCACCATCCATCCATCCATCCACCCACCATCCATCCATCCATCCATCCATCCATCCACCCACCATCCATCCATCTATCCATCCATCCACCATCCATCCATCTATCCACCCACCATCCATCCATCCACCATCCATCCATCCATCCACCCACCATCCATCCATCCATCCATCCACCCACCATCCATCTATCTATCCATCCACCATCCATCCATCCATCCATCTACCCACCATCCATCCATCCATCCACCATCCATCCATCCATCCATCCACCCACCATCCATCCATCCATCCATCCATCCATCCACCCTCCATCCATCCACCCACCATCCATCCATCCATCCATCCACCCACCATCCATACATCTATCCATCCATCCATCCACCCACCATCCATCCATCTATCCATCCATCCATCCATCCATCCATCCACCATCCATCCATCCATCCATCCATCCACCCACCATCCATCCATCCACCATCCATCCATCCATCCATCCATCCACCCACCATCCATCCATCCATCCATCCATCCATCCATCCACCCACCATCCATCCACCATCCATCCATCCATCCATCCACCCTCCATCCATCCACCCACCATCCATCCATCCATCCACCCACCATCCATACATCTATCCATCCATCCATCCACCCACCATCCATCCATCTATCCATCCATCCATCCACCATCCGACCATCCATCCATCCACCCATCATCCATCCATCCACCATCCATCCATCCATCCACCCACCATCCATCCATCCATCCATCCATCCGCCATGCATCCATCCATCCATCCACCCACCATCCATCCATCCATCCATCCATCCACCAACCATCCATCCATCCATCCATCCACCCACCATCCATCCATCCATCCACCCCCCCACCATCCATCCATCCACCATCCCCCATCCATCCATGCATCCATCCATCCATCCACCATCCATCCATCCACAATCCACCATCCATCCACCATCCATCCATCCATCCACCCACCATCCATCCATCCATCCATCCATCCATCCATCCATCCATCCATCCACCATCCATCCATCCATCCATCCACCATCCATCCATCCACCATCCATCCACCATCCATCCATCCATCCACCATCCACCCATCCATCCATCCACCCACCATCCATCCATCCATCCATCCATCCATCCATCCACCCTCCATCCATCCACCCACCATCCATCCATCCATCCATCCATCCATCCATCCATCCACCATCCATCCATCCACCATCCATCCACCATCCATCCATCCACCATCCACCCATCCATCTTTCCACCCACCCACCATCCATCATCCATCCATCCATCCATCCATCCATCCATCCATCCATCCATCCATCCATCCATCCATCCGTTTTCTGTCACGTTTTAGACCAGCTGGGCTTGCGAGGACTAAACAAAATTATATATTTTGCAACTAAATATTAATATGACAAACACAGAGTTTTATATTAACATAATATAACATTATATTTTACACATGTTATATATTTATATAGTATATTTTTAAGGATTGCTCTTTGATAATGAGTTTTACGATCTATAGAGGAAACTTAGTTGTAATGTGACTCCAAATAGAAAGTAAAGTTATTATTTTGTATTTTTTATTCATTTCAATTTAAATTTGTATTTTTTTTTTGTCAATGTCAATACTTTTTGTAAAAATCGTAGTGAATGGTAAATTAATGTTGTATCTCACTAAACGTTTTGTCCCTACAAGTGTGTCTGAACTTCTTCTAAAAGTCTTTTTTTAAATATGTTTTTTTATATCATTATTTATGCAAATGTGAACATTTGTTCTTTAATCAGTTAATGTACAAAGAAGCTCAATGACTACCATTCCTCAGGGCCGTTTGTCCGGTTAGGCTTTGTTGGTCCACTCTATAAAGCCTTCAACTCAACGCTATTTCTGACATTTTGAATTGAAAAAGCTTCCTGAATGGGAAGTGAAACATCTTCAAACTTGGAAACAAAGTCCAGCGGATTGTTTCTTAACTTTTTTGGAATGACTCTGACCTGGATGCCTGAGAATATTCACCAGCATCTTCCAAAGCTAACAAAAAACCTCGTTGACTTACTCGAGTCTGTGAGATGGTTTTTCCTTCTTGCTGCTCGTCTCATTTTCAGTAGGATCCCTGAGTGCTTGTGTCACTGCAGCCAAAGAGAGCAGACATTAAAATATTTACTAAACAGATATCAGTATCAAAAATAATAATTCTTTAGAATAAAATCAAGGATACATACAAAAATGTATCTGATCTTTTATTCACTTTAGTCCACAAAGTATGGATCTCAGGGGATCAGCTAACATGTGTAAAATTCAGAAGTAATATAAAGAAAAAAGGGAACTTTATACAGATTGCAGTTCTGATGTCCTTCAGGTATTCCTCCCTGATTTCATTGTCCAGCAGGTTCAGCTTTGCCTGGATTCTCAGCTTGGGAGGGAGCTGATTATGAAGTCCCTCCAAAAAGGAATCTCTTAGAGGAGCTGCGTTCATTATGTCAATCCCTGTCTGGATGTAGTGCTTGAACATCTAATAAGACAAAAAAATATTCTCAGTAGGAGAGACATCTAGCAACTAATAGGGTAATACAGAACCATACAAATTATATTTGGAGAAAGAAAGACTATTCTTTAATCATTTTATTCTTACATGTTTAAAGGTCCACTTTTGTTTGACAATCTTTTCTATAATCTTTTTCCTGCTCTAAACACCAGAATTTCCCCATTGTGGGACAGTAAAGGGATTTTCTATTGTATTCTATTCCAATTGCATAGGTTTGATCTCAACCTTGGTAGGGACACTATTGGTCTTAAGTTGAATTGATCTGATGTCATTGGTCCTACGCATTATGCATCCTTCTATTTTTTTATGCTTGACATGAGCATCAGGGCACATTTCATTTAGAGAGAAAACAGGATTTTTTAACTAAATTTATACAAATTTTATAAACACTACACACAAGATGCTTTTTATCAATGTTTGAAGTGTCAGTAGCTCAGAATAATGTAAAATTGGGACAACTTAACTTTGAAAAGGGTTACATTTTAACTTACCAGTGAAGGTAAATACGTGCCTTTTTAACCAAATATAGTCTAAATATGTCTGTTGTATGTGTATTTATCCGATGTTTTCTTTTGAAGAAATAGAATTGTGCAGAGGTAAACAGAGCAGACATAAACACTTGTTTTTTTTATCTGATATGCTGATATTCTCTGAACTGTAAAACAAAGCAAAATAACATATTTAAGGGACTGCAAATAGATTTATAGTATGGAAGAAAAACAGTTCATTTACATGGGCCTGGGAACTATAAGAGGAACTGACACTGAGCATTTTAAATATTAACTTCAATATACAAGTTTTGAGAAAAGAAGCGACTGCTGCAACCACACTGTATTGTAAACTATAAACATGTTATTCAAATAGAATTATTGGTAGGGACAAGTAGGTCGGTGCCGAAACGTTGGTAGGGACATGTCCCTATGGTCCCTATGCAAACCTACGCCCATGTTTTATTCTATACTATTCTACAAGCAGCTTATATAATGTATTAAACTTTTTACAGTGGTTATTTTTTTTGAGCATCACTTTCACTTCTATAAATTTTGTTGTTTTCCATCAAAGACTTCATCATTATATACGATGGAGTATTAGGGCCAGGCTAGAGATTTTTTTTCTTCTATTTCGATAATAAAGTCGTAACATTGTGAGAATAAAGTCAACTTTAGTTGGATATTCACTTTATTTGGATTTAGTTTTTACATATGCATAGATATACATACATATATACATATGTATGTATATATATATATATATATATATATATATATATATATATATATATATATACAGAAGAGCAATATGTGTATATGTCTTATCTCTTTTTATTCTTATTTATTTATGTTTATTATATTGTGTAGTTGGATGTGTGTATATATATATAAAACTGTAACTGGAGCATGTAACAAAAGTAATTTCCCTCTGGGAATATTAAAGTATTTCTGATTCTGATTAAAAATACGAGAAATAATGCTTGACATTCTTAATTTTAGGGAAGAAAGTGATTCTTGTAGTAGTTGTCATAAAATACAACTTTTTTTTCGTAATTTTAGGACTTTATTCTCTTAATATTACGACTTCATTAATTTTATGACTATTCTCGTTGTGACTTTTTTCTCCTAATATTACGACTTTACTCTCCTAATTTTAAAAATGTATCCTTATAATTTGACAACTTTATTCTCATAATTTTACGACTTTATTCTTGTAATTTGACAACTTTATTCTCATAATTTTACAACTTTATTCTCATAATTTTACAACTTTATTCTCATAATTTTACGACTTTATTCTCGTAATTTTACGTCTTTATTCTCCTAATGTTACGACTTTATTCTCGAAATAGAACGAAAAAAGTTATGTAATCTGGCCCTAATACTCTGTCATATTTATACACTTTTCTAAGAAAGAAAAAAAACATCTAATTTTTTTTTTTTTTTTAGTGGGTATGTTATTACATATGATTTGAAGTTTTCAGCATAGCCTACAAGGGTAATACCTCATTAGCGTTGTTTAGTAAAATCCTAAACAGAGGATCAGGAAAATTTCATCGTTGTTGAGCAATTAAACAACTAAAAAACGAAATTAGTTTTAATTTTTTACTTTTTTATGTTATAAAAATTATATTTAAAAAAAAATGATTTTAAAGATGAAAAGCCTGCACCCCTGCTAAGGTACCAATTTCCCTCTGTTGGTTTAAATAGCAGATCTTTCCTAAAACATCCCTCTCATATCAGAGTGTGTCATATTTTACCATTTGCTGTTTGCTCTCCTCTGTAATGGTGAAGGGGCCACTGTGTGGAACGCTGTCGCCATGAACTTCCCGCTGCCTGAAATCAAACGCAAAACATCATTTTAAGTTTGGTTATGCAATAAAAAGCTAACTAATGGTGGTCAGAGGGCCCCGGTGGCGCCAGCGTACGGCAGCCTCGCTTCTGTCAGCGAGCCCCAGACCAGCTGTGGCTAAAATGTAGCTCGCCACCATCAGTGTGTCAGTGAATGACTGAATATAGTGTAAACTGCTTTGTTCCTGTCTCCTGACTTAAAAAGGCGCTATAGAAGTCCAGACAAATTAACATATGTGACATAAATAAGCAGATATCTCATTATAAGAGCCAGAAAAAGCCTCCTAGGAGGAAATAAAAACATGACAGCTCACCTCATGATTTTCATCACACTTTGATGAAGATCTTTTTTCCTTTGCATTTTAAATGAGCAATTAGTCTTGGATTTCCTGTGCTTTAGCACATGAGGTCTCCTGGGAAACTGATTCTGAGTTCTGGGTTTAATGTCAGGACCATCTAACAAATAACAAGCAGAACAACAGTGATGGGCTCATACATAATATTGTTTTACTGCAAAACTTCAAAAAACAATAATAGGATTGAACTTACTTTCATCAGCTGCTGCTGTACTTTGATCTTTGCTCTCAAATAGAGAAAATGAAGGTTTATTCTCCAGCCATGGCAGCTTCCCGCGGCCCTGAGCAACACATGATACTGGCTTCATTAGAATATTTATGTATTAATAATCGCTCAGTTCGATAAGCTAAGAATTTTTTCCAGAAGAATAATTAAAAGCGAAAACATTGACAGCATATAAGTATTTAAATATCAGTGCAAACATGACGAGATAGAAACGTTAATGCATCAGAATTTCCTGGTTTTCGGACAATAACTAAAGAAATTGCACATTTTCTTAAATATTAGCTTCATATTCGCCACCTACCTACAGGTGCTGGTCATAAAATTAGAATATCATGAAAAAGTAGATTGATTTCAGTAATTCCATTTAAAAAGTGAAACTTGTATATTATATTCATACATTACATACAAACTCATATATTTCAGATGTTTATTTTGTTTAATTTTGATGATTACAAATGACAACAAATGAAAATCTCAAATTCATCATATCAGAAAATTAGAATATTGTGAAAAGGTTCAAAATTGATGGCCCCTGGTGCCACACTCTAATCAGCTAATTAACTCAAACCACCTGCAAAAGCCTTTAAATGGTCTTTCAGTCTAGTTCTATAGGCTACACAATCATGGGGAAGACTGCTGACTTGACAGTTGTCCAAAAGACGACCATCGACACCTTGCACAAGGAGGGCAAGACACAAAAGGTCATCGCTAAAGAGGCTGGCTGTTCACAGAGCTCAGTGTCCAAGCACATTAATAGAGAGGCGAAGGGAAGGAAAAGATGTGGTCGAAAAAAGTGTACAAGCAAGAGAGATAACCGCACCCTGGAGAGGATTGTGAAACAAAACCCATTCAAAAATGTGGGGGAGATTCACAAAGAGTGGACTGCAGCTGGAGTGAGTGCTTCAAGAACCACCACACACAGACGTATGAAAGACATGGGTTTCTGCTGTCGCATTCCTTGTGTCAAGCCACTCTTGAACCACAGACAGCGTCAGAAGCGTCTTGCCTGGGCTGCTGGTGAGTGGTCCAAAGTCATGTTCTCTGAGGAAAGTAAATTTTGCATTTCCTTTGGAAATCAAGGTCCCAGAGTCTGGAGGAAAAGAAGAGAGGCACTTCATCCACGTTGCTTGAAGTCCAGTGTAAAGTTTCCACAGTCAGTGATGGTTTGGGGTGCCATGTCATCTGCTGGTGTTGGTCCATTGTGTTTTCTGAGGTCCAGGGTCAACGCAGCCACATACCAGGAAGTTTTAGAGCACTTCATGCTTCCTGCAGCTGACCAACTTTTTGGAGATGCAGATTTCATTTTCCAACAGGACTTCGCACCTGCACACAGTGCCAAAGCTACCAGTACCTGGTTGAAGGACCATGGTATCCCTGTTCTTAATTGGCCAGCAAACTCTCCTGACCTTAACCCCATAGAAAATCTATGGGGTATTGTGAAGAAGAAGATGCAATACACCAGACCCAACAATTCAGAAGAGCTAAAAGCCACTATTAGAGCAACCTGGGCTATCATAACACCTGAGCAGTGCCACAGACTGATCGACTCCATGCCACGCCGCATTGCTGCAGTAATACAGGCCAAAGGAGGCCCAACTAAATACTGAGTGCTGTACATGCTCATACTTTTCATGTTCATACTTTTCAGTTGGCCAACATTTCTATAAATCCTTTGTTTTTATTGGTCTTCAGTAATATTCTAATTTTCTGATATGATGAATTTGAGATTTTCATTTGTTGTCATTTGTAATCATCAAAATTAAACAAAATAAACATCTGAAATATATGAGTTTGTATGTAATGTATGAATATAATATACAAGTTTCACTTTTTAAATGGAATTACTGAAATCAATCTACTTTTTCATGATATTCTAATTTTATGACCAGCACCTGTACTATCGGCTTCCTATTAAATGAGGTAAAATGTCTGTGAAATCAGTTTCCTTCCTTTTAAAACTTCCGGTTAAAAACCATAAGCAAAACCTTGTCGGTTGCTAGGCAACGTGGTAAAAGCAGGAGCCAAGAGACTGACGAGCGCAGATTTTTTTCACTTTATGACAAAAGTGAATGTAGCTCATTTTTATTTTCTGGTTCCTCTTTTTACAAAGAAGAATCAACCCCCTCTGTGTATTACAGAACCAAATAAATATGCAGTGAAATGCATAATATGAATGTTTTTTTTGTTTTTTTTTTATGTTATAAAAATGAAAAGCCTGCACCCCTGCTGAGGCACACATTTCCCTCTGTTGGTTTAAATAGCAGATCTTTCCTAAAACATCAGTCTCATATCAGAGTGTGTGTCATATTTTACCATTTCCTGTCTGCTCTCCTCTGTAATGGTGAAGAGGCCACTGTGTGCAGAGCTGCAGCCATGAACTACCCGCTGCCTAAAATCAAACAGATAACACGCAAAACAACTATAAGAGTCAGAGTTTGGTTATGCAGTGACATGCTACTAACATATGTGACATTTATTGAGCTTACTAGAAATACTAATGATGTTGACAAAATAAGCAGATATCCCATCATAAGAGCCAGAAAAAGCCTGCTAGTGGGAAGTAAAAACATTACAACTCACCTCATGTCTTTAGCAACACTTGGATAAGGATCTTTTTTCCTTTGCATCTCAAATGAGCAGTTAGTCTCGGATCTCCTGTGCTTTGGCGCATGAGGTCTGCTGGGAAACTTACTCTGAGTTCTGTCAGAACTTCCTCTGGGTTTGCTGTCAGGACCACCTAACAAATAACAAGCACAACAACAGTGATGGGCTCATAAATACTAGTGTTTTACTGCAAAACTTCAAAAAACAATAATAGGATTGAACTTACTTTCATCAGCTGCTGCTGTACTTTGATCTTTGCTCTGAAATAGAGAAAATGAAGGTTTATTCTCCAGCCATGGCAGCTTCCCGCGGCCCTGAGAAAAACATGATACTGGCTTCATTAGAATACACTATATTGCCAAAAGTATTTGCTCACCTGCCTTGACTCACATATGAGCTTAAGTGACATCCCGTTCCTAATCCATAGGGTTCAATATGACGTCGGTCCACCCTTTGCAGCTAGAACAGCTTCAACTCTTCTGGGAAGGCTGTCCACAAGGTTTAGGAGTGTGTTTATGGGAATTTTTGACCATTCTTCCAGAAGCGCATTTGTGAGGTCGCACACTGATGTTGGACGAGAAGGCCTGGCTCTCAGTCTCCGCTCTAATTCATCCCAAAGGTGTTCTATCGGGTTGAGGTCAGGACTCTGTGCAGGCCAGTCAAGTTCATCCACACCAGACTCTGTCATCCATGTCTTTATGGACCTTGCTTTGTGCACTGGTGCACAGTCATGTTGGAAGAGGAAGGGGCCAGCTCCAAACTGTTCCCACAAAGTTGGGAGCATGGAATTGTCCAAAATGTCTTGGTATGCTGAAGCATTCAGAGTTCCTTTCACTGGAACTAAGGGGCCAAGCCCAGCTCCTGAAAAACAACCCCACACCATAATCCCCCCTCCACCAAACTTTACACTTGGCACAATGCAGTCAGACAAGTACCGTTCTCCTGGCAACCGCCAAACCCAGACCCGTCCATCAGATTGCCAGATGGAGAAGCGCGATTCGTCACTCCAGAGAACGCGTCTCCACTGCTCTAGAGTCCAGTGGCGGCGTGCTTTACACCACCGCATCCGACGCTTTGCATTGCACTTGGTTATGTATGGCTTGGATGCAGCTGCTCGACCATGGAAACCCATTCCATGAAGCTCTCTGCGCACTGTTCTTGAGCTAATCTGAAGGCCACATGAAGTTTGGAGGTCTGTAGTGATTGACTCTGCAGAAAGTTGGCGACCTCTTCGCACTATGCGCTTCAGCATCCGCTGACCCCGCTCCGTCAGTTTACGTGGCCTACCACTTCGTGGCTGAGTTGCTGTCGTTCCCAAACACTTCCATTTTCTTATAATACAGCTGACAGTTGACTGTGGAATATTTAGGAGCGAGGAAATTTCACGACTGGATTTGTTGCACAGGTGGCATCCTATCACAGTTCCACGCTGGAATTCACTGAGCTCCTGAGAGCGACCCATTCTTTCACAAATGTTTGTAAAAACAGTCTGCATGCCTAGGTGCTTGAATTTATACACCTGTGGCCATGGAAGTGATTGGAACACCTGATTCCAATAATTTGGATGGGTGAGCAAATACTTTTGGCAATATAGTGTATCTATTTGTTAATAATTGCTCAATTTGATAAGTTAAGAACTTTTTCCAGAAGAATAATTAAAAGCGGAAACATTGACAGCATATAAGTATTTAAATATCAGTGCAAACATAACGAGATAGAAACGTTAATGAGCTGTTAGGCTTGTTAAGCATCAGAATTTCCTGGTTTTCGGACAATAACTATTAATGTCAGCTTCATATTAGCTTCATATTCGCAACCTACCTGCTATAGGCTTCCTATTAAAAGAGGTATATATATATATATCTATATATATGTGTGTGTGTGTGTGTGTGTGTATTTAAAATATGTATTCTTTGTCTTCCCCCCTTCAAACCAAATTTAGAAGTCGTTTGGACGTAAATCAAGTCGTCCGTTTAATGTCTTTTTAACCAATTTATGCTCAGTTGGACAGCATTTGAGTATTTAAATATCAGTACAGACATAACGAGATAGAAACGTTAATGAGCTGTTAGGCTTGTTAAGCGTCAGAATTTCCTGATTTTCGGACAATAACTATTAATGTCAGCTTCATATTAGCTTCATATTCGCCACCTACCTACTATCGGCTTCCTATTAAATGAGGTATATATAAATATATATATATATATATATATATATATATATATATATATATATATATATATATATATATATATATATATATATATATATATATATATATATATATACGTATTTATAGATACATATGTAGCACCCCACTACCCTGTCATGAAATAACTGAGGTCCAAATGTAAAACTAGTGGGGTGCCCCCTTTTTTTTTTTCTTTTTGGGTTCTTTATTTTCTGGTAGATACCCTTCTGGTTTACCTTAATTAAATCCAAACTTATTCCTCGGACTGATAAGGGAAATAACTTAAATAATTCCAGACAACCTGTTACAGAAATGGTTCCGTTTAATTAAAACCCCAAAAGAACATATACAATCAATAAAAAATAAATGCTCAGCCCAGACTCAGGCTACCCTCTTTTTAACCAGCAAAAATAAAACATAATAAAATAAACCACCTCTAGGCTCTTAACTTCTAAACCTAAATATCCCTCAAACCAATGTGAAATAAAGTTTAAACACTTTTCCTTTATAAACAATTCTTTTTTTTTTCAACTGATTAAACACTTTTTCTCAAAACCGTATTCCAAAGTTTTTGCACTAAAAGTACTCCAGTCTTTTACCACAAAAGAAACACATCACTAAACACTAAACGTGGGCCCACACACACACACACGCACACACACACACAGTTCGGTACCGGTTTAACTATTCGTTGCAGGCCTGTTGAAGCTAGGGTGCGTCGCAACACCAAATCCTCTTCTCCCAGAATATAACGGGAACGGACTCGCTCACCCAACAGGTGCAAAACTCCGGCAGCGCACGAAAACTCCGGTCGTCCCTCTGTCTTCTCTTCTCCACCTTAACCCAGGAGAACCTCCGCAGCAACGTTGGGGCGACGGTCGCCAGGTTGACACGGTCACCCCGCCTCCCACGATCAGCCGCAGTTTCTCTCAGTTCAGCCGCGGTTCTCGTCTCTGGTTTTTCACCTCCGTCGCGCCCCAACACACACCTCAGAAGTCAATGACTGCGATGGTTGAGTCCACTTGTGGGGAAAAACCCTGGGACAGTTCGGGGCCTTCTCCAAACTCGTTTTTGACTCTCCTAAACTGAGTCTCCATCAGCGTCCACCATTCTCTTTCTTTTTCTCTTTCTCCTCTCCCTCTTCCCATCATCCCACGGTCTGCTTTTTTTTTCACTCCAAGATGAGTTCACTTGTCCCTCAGTTTTTTTACTACTTCCATAGTCTTAAGACTAATAAGAATCCAGTCAGACAAACAACATTACACATATGTAAATACACATGTTTTGTTCAGAAATGCTTTTTTTTTTTCACATTATGAATAAAAATAATCAGTCACGATAAGTATATAATCACTCAGATTACACATTGAAAACAAAAAACCTGAAAGCAACAATACATGACTCTCACCTGTATTTTTTAATAAAGAGAACATAAACCTGTGATTATCTTGTAGATAATTTTTTTTTTTTTTGTTTGTTTGTTTTTTTTTAGCCAGGGCTACACATATATACATATATATATATATATATGTGTGTGTGTGTGTGTGTGCGTGTGTGTGTGTGTGTGTGTGTGTATTTAAAATATGTATTCTTTGTCTTCCCCCCCTCAAACCAAATTTAGAAGTCGTTTGGACGTAAATCAAGTCGTCCGTTTAATGTCTTTTTGACCAATTTATGCTCAGTTGGACAGCATTTGAGTATTTAAATATCTTTAAATATTTTAATATCAGTGCAGACATAACGAGATAAAAAAAACGTTAATTAGCTGTTCGGCTTGTTAAGCGTCAGAATTTCCTGATTTTCGGACAATAACTAAAACAAAAAATAATTTTCCTAAATATTTGGCTCATACTCCGCCGCCTACCTGCTCTTGGCTTCGTATTATAGGAGGTAATTTGTCTGTGAAATCCGTTTTCTTCATTTTAAAACTTATTCCAGTTAAAAACTTTCTGCGACCAACAGGAAAACTTTTATTCCGTGTTGCTGGGTCGGTTGCTAGGCAACGTGGTAACGCCTGGGCTGCGCGGCAGGAGCCCAGAGACTGATGAACGCGGATTGATTTCCCTTTATGTGTGCTCCTCTCTTCACAGAGAACAACCAAATACACCAAATAAATATACCATGAAATAAATAATATCAATTCATAATGGCCAAATCTACTGAAGAGAATTAGGGCCACTGAAAAAAAACAAACAAAAAAACACATTACTGATTTTTAAATTTAAATATGAGAAAAAATTCTGACTTAAATCTAAGAATTTTGGATCTTAATGTAGATGGGCACCATGAAGGAAGGGATATGGGAGCAATCAGCTTCACTGACAAAGATGTGTAAAATATTGGTGGAAAATGATGATATTAGGCGACTTTTTACATGCCCGAGGGATCCCCGGTGATGATATTTCATTAATAGAAGAGCAGAATGTGATTAAAACTAGAGAGCTAGTTTAGTCTTGAAAACAGACATGGCTATGGCTTGATGCTAACATGTTTTTTAGCTGTCAGAATTCTGAGATTTAAGTAAGAATTCTGAGATTAAAGTCAGAATTCTGACTTTAATCTCAGAATTCTTACTTAAATCTCAGAAAAAAAATGTCAGGATAAAAAAAAAGTCATAATTCAGTCAGAATTATGAGGAAAAAATTCAGAATTCTGAGAAAAAAAGCTAGAATTCTGACTTTTTCCACATATTATACTGAAATAAAATAAAAAAAATCTGTTAACTTTAATTTTTTTTCTGTGGCCGTAATCCTCTTCCATACGAATTGTTATAAAAAATAGCAAAATTTACACTAATCAAAGCTAGGCTGATTCAGCTTCACTCTGTTTTTGTTAAAACTGACCTCCGAATTTAGCTAAATAAAATTTGTTTATCTATTTCATGGAGAACATCAAGAGAAAAATAAAACATAGCCAATTGCATTTTAGAGGTACTTCTGTGTTTAAGGTTGTCTTGGTGACCCAGTTGGGGTTTAGCTGTACCATGAGATAGATGGCTTGAACACGTTGCACTGAGGCCTGATAGCTGCATAACAAGCCCAGATTATCAGTCCTCCACCTTCCTAATCAGCTGATATGAGGCGTTTATGCAAATATCTCTATTTTAAACCAAACCTGCTGATGTGGATTATGATCAAAGGCAGACGTTGCTGCAGAAGTAGCCTGATTCAGATGCATCTTGGCAAACCAGATTCCCTTCGACATTTCCTTAATAACAGCAGGATCCTTTCTTCTTTGACATCATGATTTCATGGTAAAAAGTCACAAAATCCACCTTAAGTTTGTTTGAAGATGTTTATTTTCAATAAATATCTCAATAAAATGTAACAATACCTCACACACTTGGAAACAGCTCATATTTGCAGCTTATGGACAACAAAAAATAGAAATAAGACCTTTTAATATAATTTAGTGCATACATTTACTCCCCAAAATGATTTATTGTATTCATTGATATTAGTTATAATCCCCTGAGCCATGAGAATAAGTTTGAAAGTAAAAAAACTGTTCAATGTTCAAAAATGTCTGGTGAATGGAAGGATTCAACTTAAAATATAATTTGCAGCAAAGAAATAAAACACATCTACTTTCCACACCCTTAAACATTAAAAGCAGTTTCCCTTCACCTCTCTGCACAGCCCTTCATGTGATCGGCTCTATCCAGTGAGCTCAGAGCTTCAGCAAAGGCCACCCAGCTGCATGGATCCATTTTCTACACTGCAAACATGGGAGGGTTTTTGGAGCATTAAATGTTTAGAACCCTTCCTGAGTTCGCAGGGATTTTTCTGGCTTTATGCAACAGGCTGTATTTTTTTTTATACACATTTTTCATCCAAAAATCCAGGCAGCTCAGGTAGACCCCAAGAAAACTTTTTTTTTTTTTTTTTTATTGTGGTCACTTAACTTTTTTAATGACAGCAATGCTTCACATTTCCTATAGAAAAAAAACAAAACTTGTTTTTATACACCACATATTGTTTATATAACAAAATATCAACACAGTTGCTTTTAAGTGCAACATTCAGAGACAAGATCAGCCCTATGTTTCCGCATAGAAGGTTCCCTGGTCTGGATCCAACTGGGAAGGTATTCCTGTTAGGCTTCTCAGAGGGAAGCCACCTCAGATCCTCATAGATCCACCTCTTCTAGAGGAACATATGTTCACTTTCCAGCAGCTGCCTGCTGGTCCTTTACAACTTCTATTTGTTGGATTTCATTAGTCCAGGTAGGGTAAGTTCATACCTTAAAGAGACAGGGAAGTAAAACACATTTGGGATTATGATGGTCAACCTTAATTCTTCTTCATTCTGCACAAAACTGCACACAAGAGGGAAGTAAAGTTAAACGTTTTCTAAACGATTCACAACAGTTTCACTGGAAGGCTTTAAAGTAGCAGGCTTTGAATAGAGCAGAGGGATTTCCTGTCATGCCGGTGAAGATTCTCAGTCATCCAGGTCATAGTCATTCCAAAAAAAAAAAAAAGGAAATTAACAAAATTCCACTGGACTCTGTTTTCAAGGTTGAAGACATTTCCCTTCCCATCCAGGAAGCTTTTCAATTAAAAACGTCAGAAATAGCGTTGAGTTCCAGATTTCATACAGTAGCCACACAAAATCTTGTTTTTGTTTTGTAAACATGCAAATTAAAACTGACAAATTTTTCTTGAATTGAGCAGGTAAGTGAGACACTTTGCCACTGGAACAAGACAATGTTCATTTAAATATAGAAGAAAAAAAACAACTGCAGTCTCTTATTTCAAGTGCATAATATCTAATTATCTTACTTTAAGGGTAAAAATGCTCATTCCATTGGCAGATAATTTTATTTTCCCACTCATATTAAGGGTAAATACATTTATTTTGGGACATTTTTACTCATTTTCAGAGCCTTTTTGCATTGTAGGCAAACAGCCACCATAGCGTTTTTGCATCCCCCCAAGAGCTAGTCACAGTGTATGTTATTATGTACAGTTATAACTGCTGGTACAGAATATAATTTACCTTCATTTCTATTTATTGAGTAACATTTACCATTTTAATTTGGTATCTCATTGAATGAAAAAACACACACAAAATGTATTTTTTTATGTACATGTATATCAACTCAAGGGGTAAAGAAGTAGGAGGACTGAATTTTACTCAACGCCACATTGAGTCATAACAACCCCTTAATTTAGTAGTTTTTTAGATAATCTACCCACCTCTTTTAAATCATGGAACTATTTTTAGGCTATGCCATTTTCATTTATTTAACTAAATATTTTTTTAAATGGCGGGATCCCTGCTTTTTAGGGGAAAAAACAAACATCTGGGTTGCTGTTAAACCTTTTTTCAGTTTCAGGTCATTTTAGAGAGACCTGTGTGAGTAACTAGTAGTGAGAAATCTAGACCTCTTACCAATCGGAGACTCCTTTTATTAGATCCATCTGTGAGATATCCAACATCACCTTGTAACAAAAACAATTTGGGAAAATTGAATTAGTTCTTTAAAAATCAAAGATAAAGATATGTGAGATTTATCATTTAAATCATTTTAAAAGGGTGTTTCCACACCTTAAGAACATCTCTACCTACCATGCCTATGTCCTTTCTCTGCCTCGTATGGAACATCTTGTTATTTTTAACAGAAATATCCAGCTTCCTGGTCTTTGCTTCTTCATGTGACACATCAAACTCAAACCTGTAGAAGAAGAAGAGAAGAAGAAACATAAAACAAAGTGCTGGTGAAGATTCGGAGTCATCCAGGTCATGGTCATATCAAAAAAAGTTCAAAAACAAGTATCCAAGTTTGAAGATGTTTCACCCAACCCCTTTACTGCGGAAAAAAAGACCTCGCCTATTCAACCAGGCCAACAATTCCCTTAACGACTCCCCTTAGAGACATAGGCCGTTTCTCAATATGTGTGCTTGTGCGCTCTCGTTTACTCGTGAAACATCATCTTCCTCAGCCCTAGTACTGTTCCAATTCACAAGAACAAGAAGACAGAGAACGGACAAAGTCCCCAGATGTTGTTCTCGCCCCTCCCTCTTTACCCAGCATGCATCAGAGGTGACTTAGCCGTTTTTAAGAGTGACAGCTGTCCCAGGATACAGTGCGGCAGCAGCAGCTTCCAGGTCAGTGCTCACAGAGCTCAGAGTATTAAGTTAATAGTTCTCTTTTCTGTTGCTGTTGTTCAATAAAAGTACATTTAAGGATAATTTGAGGGGAGAACATTATACTTTTAAGCTTCGGCCCATTTACCGATTTAATGTGTAATAAGAAAAAAAATTCCAAAGTTGAGAGAAGCTCCGAGGGTAACGGCAGCCAAGGCTAACCTTAGCCCGTCTATAGCAGCCCTCTGTCGGCATAGCCTTGTGTGAAGGACCGCTGGCTCTGATGGCGAGTTTTTTGCTTTATTTGACAAAATGTTAATTTGATTTTTGTTTATCTGACTGTGTTCATTATTATTCCACCAACAAATGAAAAAAGTAAGAATAATTATCTAGAGATTATTAATAATAGGAGGTGAAAAGCAGCTCCAGACGAGCTGAGCGTTTGGTGATGTCATCAGTACGCTTCTGTTCCAATTGAACCATATTTATGCTGCTTGCTCCAGTTCTCGCAGAGTCCGTACTAGGGGTGTAAATAATAAACGTTTTGTATCGATGCATCGATCCAACAGCCGACGATCCGATGCATCGACACGTCCGCAAGATAATCGATTCATGTTTTTTTTTCCCTCCTGTCTATTTTTATCCATTTGCTCCTGGACGTAATTCTCCCTCCCGTGCTGCGGTGGCGCTAAACCTATTTTGCCCTCCTACCTTGCTTCCTGGTTATACTCTTACAGCAGTATGTTGCAGCAAGCTTGACACAGACATTTTTGATTTATGCTCAATATTAAAGCGTGGTCTGTGCTACACGCTGTGGGTCTAGATACGGCCGAGGCGGCGAGGAAGTGGGGGCGAGTTTAGTCCGACGACGGAGGGACATGAGGGCCAAAAAGAGCGGAGATCCAGGTGGAAAAAGGGTCCCAGCGTTCTGGCGCACCTCACTCTTCTAGCGGGTCAAACTTCACGAGTTGTTTTCCGCAATTTGGTCATAAAAACAAAACAAGCCGGCCTCCTGTCTGCGGTCAGCTACAATTTGGGAGAAGAGCAGCGGAGCGTCTGTGGAGGGGGCGGGGCGTCTGGAGCCGAGGTATTGCATTGCACTCATTGCACTGATTTTGTGCAGGATTTTTTGATGCAAGGCCTTTCAGAATCTATAATGCAGGGGCATTATTATTTTTCAGTGAATGAGGTTTTAATAGGAATAGGTGGAGTAAAACATTTCTACTTCTGTTATTAGCTGTTGTTTCTAAAAAAAAATGCATAACGATATTACAGCTTTCATTGATTTATTTCAAATTTGAAACATTTTCTATAAAAAAAAAAAAAAAAAGAACCAATTAATCGAATCCAATCGTATCGCTGTGTATTCTTGAGTAACGAAAATAATCGGATTGTTGGGTCAGGAAATCAATACTGAATCGAATCGCCATGATGGGTTTGATTTACACCCCTAGTCCGTACTATCCTGTGTTCTTCTAAAGAAAAGATATATATCCTCCTCCTCGTCACATTCAGTGCTGCTGCTGCTGGCAACTGCGGTCATGCGGTCACATGTTGACAAAAACTCTCACTTTAAGCAAATACTAATTTTATAATCCAATATTTGTTATTGACGTGAGCGCATCTGAGCAAACTGGAGCGGAGCGAAATCCTCGCTCCGGCCTTTGAATTGAAAACCACTCTGCGCTCCACCATATTTCTTCCGCTCCGCTCCACCGCTCGCTCCTCACTCCGCTCACATGCTCTGATAGACAGGTATGGGGCATTGCAGGCTAACAAAAGAAACCAAACAACCCCCATTCCAAAGAGGTGGACCCGTTTCCGTTTGCATGTTTCTAAGCCAAGACAAGGGTTTGTTGTTCTACTGTATAAAGCTTCAAACTCAATGCTATTCCTGAAATTTGGAATTGAAAATGCTTCCAGGATGGGAAGCGAAACATCTTCAAACTCTGAAACAAAGTCCAGTGGATTGTTTTTTCACTTTTTTGTAAGAAACAAAGAGGATCTGTAAATGATTTTGACCCTTTGGGCGCATTAAAACATGCTTTACAGGATTCATCCAGCTGTCTTACTTTTCTTCAAAGACGGGATTGACCGTCCTTTTCCTGACGTGCGTCTTTTTGCGGTGTCTCCATGAGTGGTCTGGCAGTAGATACATGCGAATGTAGGAGTCTGTGCCATGGTCGCTGCAGAGAAACAGGTCCCTGCAGGAAAACATTGAATTTTTGCATTTCTGTAATTATGATGAATTTGAAAATAAGGCATGTTGCAACAAACCTGCAGGCGTGAACCAGGACTATAAGCTTGTTCCTCATGTTAGCGTAGCGTACAGTCAGGTGGATTTCTCCAAATGTACCTTGATGGTTCCTTATAGCCCTAAAATAGCTTAAAAAAACAGAGGAAGGGTTTACAGCTTTTAGCATTCCTCAGAAAAGAGCAAATGTTAAAATTCTTAGTACTTCAACTCACTCAGGATAGGAGGCTCCGTCTGAGAGGTCGAACCGCGACGAGGCGATGGAGTTATCCGACAGCAGGCTGTGGGAGTCGTAGCGACGCATGCTGGCGTTCGGGGACTTACTGGCTTCAGAAACCAGGAAGGAGCTCCGGCGCCGCTGAGCTGAAGAAGCCTCATTTGTTCTGTTGAGCTTATCCGCCGGCTGAGATTTGGCGGGGTCCCCAGGATGGGCAGCGGACACCGAGGCATTTCCTCCTGCTGACATCTGCTGGTTGACGTTAACAGGAGAACTTTCGGGGATCTTGGCTGGAGGTCGTTCCTCTGTAAGAATCTGCAAAAGGATACTGATGTTTAAGCGGATCCGATGATGTAAAAGATCTTTATACATTTAGGGACATGAAGTGCAGCATAAAAGCGGTAGGGTCGCCCACCCTGAGAGTGGCCTTCAGTTTGATCTGGCTGTTGGCTCCTGAGCGCTCAAGCGGGAAGCGTTGGTCTAGAGACATCTGGGAGTTTTCAGAGAGGCGATTGAGAGGCAAGTTGAAAACCCCGAGAACAGTCTTCTTCTCATGCTCTTTGACCTGAAACAAGCAAAGATGGAGTTACGGCTAAAATGGTGTTAGGTTCAAAAATGTAGGTTCGTAAAAGAGGAACTGAGTCCACACAGGAAAGAGATTCTCAACAGCTCCTGCAGGAGGGGAAAGAGCCAAACCCAACTTTCCAACTCTCTCTCGGAACCCCCTCCTGCAGTGCCCTTTTAATAACAGAACATAACACATGGATACAAAACTGAGTATTCTTCTGACAGGACAATTGATCAGGTCATAAGACAGAATGCTTCACTTACTGAATCCCAAGACAGAGTGAAGCATCTCCTTTCCTCAATGTTTCATATGCATACACATTAATTTTATAATCATCATTGAATTAACCTAACAAATGGTTTAGATAAAGTCTGCTTCTATCACCTTACCAGAGCCAAGAATGTCTGATTCATTTGAGGATTTTAAATAATTGAATCAATTTGTTAATTTTCCAGGGTGAAAACCAGTCAGATTTTAGCTTATCTACAAGCTTTATGCGTCCATCAACAAGCTTCTTTCATCATTCAGGCTGGATAGTAGCTATTACCTAATTGCCAAGGATTTTCTGCAATGAACCAGTTTAACAGACAGTGAAGCAGACCATAATGCTGCCACCGCCATGCTAAACAGATTAGCTTATCAGATTTAACTAAAGCCTCCAAACATATTTCTTGCCAGTCGCCAAAACAGCTCAATCTTTCCCTCCACTGAACTTCAACCTTTTTTTCCATGTTTTTTTCCACTTAAAGTAAAACTGGTTTTACTGTGGAAATGTACCAGTTTATAGTCGGTTTTAACCTTGGAGGTTTCTGAAGAACCAGCTTTCTTTCCACTGAAAGTGGAAGTTTGGCTCGTTTTTCAGGACGTTGGCAAACATTAAGCTGAATTGATGGTTTTGGAATCTGCAGTAGCTTAGAAATTGCTCCAAAAGTTTTAATCCACTAATGTAAGACTGAGAAGAGTAAGAATTCCTCTTGCTTTTCAATTTACCTGTCAAACCGGAATTTCTGCTAAGAGAAGCAACCTGCTGCGCTTTATTATAATAAATAAAAAGAAAGCAGATAGAATTTGGCCTTAATGAATTGAAAGATATTTCAGTGCCATCGGCAATGCCTATTAACAGATTTAAGTGATTAGTAAATATTTAACCCTTTTAGTATTAATAATTGAAAGCTTTAAATTGAAATGATCATTGAGGCAAAGGTTAAATGAAATTTATAACTCCTGATCGGAGCCTGGACATGTTCAATGCTGTATGGTAGCATTTGCTTCCAGTCTGTTTCTACTTCACAGATGAATAAAAACAAAGAAAGCAAAAAAATCATTTTCAAATTAGGGTGTTACTTATGATGCCACAAAAGCTATCCAAACCAAGTAGGCCCTCTGTAATGTAATGTGATCAGCAGGTAATTTTAAAAGTAATAGTGGAGGATTATTCTTTTTTCGGGTGTGTTTCTCCTAATTGTCAATCATTGGGGTGATATGTTTAAGGCCGTCCTACGTGCTGATCCCCATTTTCCCTTACCAGTGGTAAATCTGACATAGTGGAAGAATTGCAAATCTTCTTTTGGAAAGTAAGCTTGATTGAGCGATGCAAACAGCAACTTTTAAAAAGAGCGTGCACAAGGAGAAATGCGATTGTGCACGCTCGCACGCGTTTAATAGGTGCTCCTTCGTGGGAGCGGTTACAGGGTTGTGCATGTAAATTTTCAAAAATTCGTAAAAGTCCGCAACTATATCAAAGTGGAAAACGCCGACGCCTGATTAAAAAAAATGAGGTCTCTTAAACAGAAGCTGTTTGATATTGTTAAATGAGGAAGTTATGTCACCTAAAAAGCTGTTGCGCCTCAGGGCTTCCTCACAGTCCTTTTTCTGGGAGCAAGTTATTTACTACTCTTAACTCAAAGTGGGTAAAACCATAAAAAAAGGACTATAAAACAAGAGTAAAAAATAACAGAGTTTATTCCAGATCAGGTCATTACAGGACAGAGAAAATGCTTGGAGCTTGCACAGCTGTGGGCTCAAAAATCACATCTGCGAGCGTCCGGCAAAGATTGAGCCCCGAACAAGGTCCTCTCCTGCTTCTTATACCTCATGAGTCTATGTGTTGCACCAGGTGGATGCTTAGTTGTCCGTATCAGAAACTGACACGCCATCCATGCCCAAGGATTACAGATAGCTCTCCTCTATCAGTCCGGCTCCAAGATGTGCCCATATCCTGTGTACTTTTAAAGACACGAAGGCTGTCCTGATTAGATGACCTCCGTACACACAGTGACATCCACCATGTGAAGGAAGGCCTTCTACTCTCTCTAATCCGGCTACCAAAGTAACAATGCACATGATGTATAAAGCATAAACCTAACAATATCAAGACTGAAGTTAAATGACGTCTAAAGGTACCAGGCTTCTCAAACAGAAAGTTTGTTTTGTGCTCTTTGGCATTTTAGAGACTTGGGAAACATTATGAACAAATGGAGACATGAAACAGAGTTAATGAATCTCTGCAGCAGCTGCTCTTCATAAATCTTTCTAAAAGAAAATCCACCATTCATCCAGGAGGTTAGTGCCTCATGTTTTTTATGCACAAAAAAAAAACACTTATTGCAAAATAATCCTCAGACATGCAAGATAAAAATGCTTGAATACTTAAAAAGTATGATTTCTATTATGAGCCATAAAACTATGATTATTTCTGAGACAAACATCTGTCTGATGGTTTAACATGGTGGTGGCAGTATGATGGTCTGGAGCTGCTTTGCTCCTTCATGAACAAGACTATAAGTGATATAAGCATGAATTCTGCTCTCCAGCCAAATGTCTAACCATCAGTTTATCTCTATAAGATGAATATTTATGTTACGACTAAAAAGTGGTAAAATGATTCACAGAATATGAGTAAATCCACTGATTGAGCAGCCAGGGGAAAATTACGACTAAAATCTGAGTAAGGCATTGTAGCATGACGTTAAACTGATCATTTTTAAAGGATAGATCTTCAGTTTTTTTTTGCTCCTGCAAAGAAGGGTGACCAAAGTTTCCTTCATATTGTGAAAGGCAGTCTGTCATTTATCAAAAGTACTTTTAGGGAATTAAAAAGGAGATTTTAATACATTTTTTATATTTTTTTTTAATAGGGAAATCACAAGAAACAAGTAGGTTTTGAGGACAATCTCATGTATCACATGGGTGACTTTTTCAGGTTATTTTAATTGCTAGGGCATCACTGTACCATTCAAATGCGTTTTAAAATCTGAAACATAAAAGTTTTGCTAGAAAACATAAAGAAACATGTAAGACTGTCATTTTTTAATGCAGACTGGAAGCAACACTACACTATCACAGCTTTTCTAGTTTTTTGTTGAAACGTTAAATGAACGACATGCTCTGGTTTCAGTTGGAGCTCAGACAGAGTTCACATCATAACAAGGGTTCTAATAAAATGTCTGACAGGTTAATGTGTGTGTGTGTGTGTGTGTGTGTGTGTGTGTGTGTGTGTGTGTGTGTGCGTATCCTGACCTGAACTACCAGCTGCTGAGTTTCTATGTTGTGTACGAAGAAAGTGAAGCCCTGCTCCCACACCGGGTCTTTACTCATAAAGGCAACCTGTAAATAAAAGAGATGACAGGGAGGAAAATAGTTACCATATGATGATACAGATGATTTAAAGACAGTGGGGGGGGATTATTACCTTGCTTTTCTGAACATTTTTATCAAGGGTAAATTCCACATAGGAGCTGGGATCCACATTTTTCTTTGTAAGCTGAAAAAAAAGAGCATAGATGAAGCACGTGTGTTTGCATGATGGGGTTAATTTTCTGTCTTTTACACTGGAAAAGAATCAAAATTTAGATAAGTCATTTTTTTTCTTAAAATAAGTGCATATTTTCTTGTCTTGAGGAGGTAAAAGAGACATTTTGCCATTTATCTACATACCTTATCTACATATCTTATGTTAAGAGTAAAAATAGTAATTCTATTGAGAAAATTTCTCATTTAACCACTCAAATTAAGGATAAATACACTTAATTAAAGACATTTTTTACTTATTTCAAGATTGTTTCTTGCCTGAAAATGATCTACCTGTGTGTCCTTTCTGTAACAAATATGCCTGCGAGTTAACTGTTAAAACTGGGGTCTGAGGTGATGAACCTTGTTGGAAAGCTTTTATGTTTATCTCTGGATCTGAACTAGATTCCCGTGTGCAAAACAGACACGCCTCACAACACGGAACATGTGACACACATATTTACTGTGTGAATCATCCCCCATTATACTGCTGTAGGTTCAACATTCCAGCAAAATCACATCCAGGAGGAAATCTGCTTTTCTGTGTTAAGACTTTTAGAGTTCCTTGCCAGGTCATGTCCAGCAGAGGGCGCTCTGCAGTTTCTGTTGGCAGATCAGCTCAATAATGATCAGATAGGTGAGTAGTAACTGGTTATATTTACTCAGTAAATGTCTCCTTTAGTTAATATTTAAAAACTGTTCATTAGCAGTTTTACTGTATTGTAATTTTTATTTTACTTTGAGTATAAATATGATGAAGTATTATCTCTCTAAAGAGTAAAATTTCTGTCTATTCTACTCATTGTCACTTTAAAGAAGAACAAGTTTGTTTTAAACAGCGATGACACGCCTATAGTTAATAATGTTAAAGTAATATTTCATTTTTTGACTCAGGCTTCATTTAGAGGTCAAGTAAAAATACACTTAATAATATATTTTATGTTACTGGAAGTAAATTACCCTATTCTAACATTTAATTAATGAGCTTTATAATGGGAAACAGATTAAAGACAGTTTCCTTCTACTCAAATTATTATTGGGTACCTATTGCTTGTTATATATTTATTTTTTTATCTTATTCTATGAAACACCAGCATTTGCTTATCAATTATTTTTGATTTACTTTACAGTATTGTTTAAATATTTATTCAAGTACAGCAGCTACTCAGTATTTAATTGTTGTTTTTACTAAATATTTTTTCTACTCTGAGTCATAACCTTGTATATTATATACAGTACATACAATTCTTTTAAATTGTCTTAAAATTCATTTTTTAAATCATTTTTATGAGATATACAGTACATTTAGGGATCTCACAAATTGAAATATTTATTTAAAAAATTTGTCCAATATCAGTAATAATAATAATAATATTTGCATATAGCAACCTTTATTTAAAATCTCAGACATTAACATGCAGATAGAAACAGTTAAAAAAGTATGTAACGCACTGCTTAGTAATAAATGGATCAGCTGTTCTCATGATTACTGTTGTTGATTTATAGTCTCTGTTTAAGGAATATCACTTGATTAAGCACTTTTTATAGCATCCTACACAAGAAAATAAGTAATAAAACTATGTATGATTGATATTGTATTGGAATGATCAGTATCTGTCAACAAATATTGCTTATTCAGATCCTTTTTCATACCTTTTATAGCTTTTCATACCTTTTATACTCACACACACATATATATATATATACTGCGCAAAACCCTGAAACTCCCAGCCCTCTGGTAGAGGACCCGAGCTTGAGGATGACACATACCACCCCACGAGGGGTGAGAAAACAGTTTATTATATATATATATATATATATATATATATATATATATATATATATATATATATATATATATATATATATATATATATATATATATATATATATATATATATATATATTTTTTTTTTTTTTTTTTTTTCTTTTTGCAAGGGTACAAATAACAACATGACTTGTGTACATATGGATGTAGCATTAGCAGTTCGTGGGCATAGCAAGGCAGGCTAATGTTAGCATCCTTCCACGACTTATGTCAAAATTAAAATATAATATAAAGTCAGCATGCAGTTTACAGTTTCTATATAGACTTAGATTTCCTTTATTGTCATTGCACAAAAAAACACAAGGTGAATCTTGACAACGAAATGTCGATTACTTGGCTACCAGTGTAACTAAGACCTTAGAGCTAAGACCTTATTCCTGCACAATAAATATGATTTCTATAACTAAGAGCAGGGTATAAAAGTAAATATAAATACATATATATTGCACTGAGTTATTGAAGAAGTAACCTCAATAATCCAGTAAATCACTGAATCAGGAGACAGCTGGAAACAGACTGAAACTGATCAGCTGAACTCTTTAGATCAGCTGGAAACAAAAAGTCCTGATTAAATGCCGGACAAACAGGAAAAACCAGACGTGCTTGACGGCAGGAACTCGGAACATTGACATGGAAACTCTTAGATCTGACCAAGTTCTTTGGTCTGCAGATCAGAACCACAAGACTGAATCCCATTTCTAGCGTTAACCCGGCCATTACTATTTTCCTTCCTCCTTCAGAAGTACTTCAAGTAATCCGGAGGTGCGGCCCTCCTCTTACAAGCATGACTAGTCCTCTCTATATTTTATTGGGTGTTTGCAAAAGGAGCTACAAAGAGAACCAACCAAACAAGTAGGGAGACCAACAACATGGGTAACCATGGCAACACATACAAAAATATCATAGAAAGTATTGCTATGAAAGGAAGACAGAGTTGTCTTCAAAAAAGATTAAGATTTTATCTCTAGACTCAGACTGCACCAGATACCTGAGAGCAAACAAGCAGAGTGTTAAACGAAAAAAAAAAAAAACTTATATATTAAAAAAATGCTTTTGCTGCAAATGTCTGCTGGGGAAGTTTCAAACCAGTCCTGTTGTTTTCCTTACTTTACAGAATAAGTAAAAATATATAATGTATGGGAACGGGTGCTGTCAAAGTTGAAGGGAAAAATAAAAACACACAGAAAGACGAAATAAAACAGATTTCTTACCCGTGCCTGTTTCCCATGTTTCTGATTGGATGCTAACTCACTGAGGTCCTTCTGCAGACACATAAAAAAATTAACTCTTCTAATTGTCATCAACCGGCGACAAAATGAACAGAAATCGTCCGAGGCCTCTTACTGGAAGGTTGCTGCCGCTGTCCAGGTATATCGCAAGCATAGCACAGGACAGGCCGCTGTTGGTCTGAAAGAAAAACAGGATACTATTCACAAGACCCGAAGCTGCTGGAAGCCAAATTACAGGTGGAAGGTTAGGATTTTTACGGAAGGTCTAAGATCCCTGCAAGGCTCAGAGCTCAGGGCAAGCCACTGCAGCTTCAGATGAATCTCTCCACTAGTAGCGCCTTCCAAGGGAAACCACTACAAGAGAAAAAGACTAATAGTTAAACGGCACCAAGAATGTGTTTTGATCATTACTGATTTCATTCAGAAATGTTAATTGAAAGCTTACCTGGTCCATTTCTTTCTCCCTCTTTATTTCTCCCAAATCCATATTATAACTTAGGGAAAGAAAAATAATGTAATAAAGATGGAACTTGTTTCAATAAAAATGTCTGTTTATTTATATACACTATATTGCCAAAAGTATTTGCTCACCCATCCAAATTATTGGAATCAGGTGTTCCAATCACTTCCATGGCCACAGGTGTATAAATTCAAGCACCTAGGCATGCAGACTGTTTTTACAAACATTTGTGAAAGAATGGGTCGCTCTCAGGAGCTCAGTGAATTCCAGCGTGGAACTGTGATAGGATGCCACCTGTGCAACAAATCCAGTCGTGAAATTTCCTCGCTCCTAAATATTCCACAGTCAACTGTCAGCTGTATTATAAGAAAATGGAAGTGTTTGGGAACGACAGCAACTCAGCCACGAAGTGGTAGGCCACGTAAACTGACGGAGCGGGGTCAGCGGATGCTGAAGCGCATAGTGCGAAGAGGTCGCCAACTTTCTGCAGAGTCAATCACTACAGACCTCCAAACTTCATGTGGCCTTCAGATTAGCTCAAGAACAGTGCGCAGAGAGCTTCATGGAATGGGTTTCCATGGTCGAGCAGCTGCATCCAAGCCATACATAACCAAGTGCAATGCAAAGCGTCGGATGCGGTGGTGTAAAGCACGCCGCCACTGGACTCTAGAGCAGTGGAGACGCGTTCTCTGGAGTGACGAATCGCGCTTCTCCATCTGGCAATCTGATGGACGGGTCTGGGTTTGGCGGTTGCCAGGAGAACGGTACTTGTCTGACTGCATTGTGCCAAGTGTAAAGTTTGGTGGAGGGGGGATTATGGTGTGGGGTTGTTTTTCAGGAGCTGGGCTTGGCCCCTTAGTTCCAGTGAAAGGAACTCTGAATGCTTCAGCATACCAAGACATTTTGGACAATTCCATGCTCCCAACTTTGTGGGAACAGTTTGGAGCTGGCCCCTTCCTCTTCCAACATGACTGTGCACCAGTGCACAAAGCAAGGTCCATAAAGACATGGATGACAGAGTCTGGTGTGGATGAACTTGACTGGCCTGCACAGAGTCCTGACCTCAACCCGATAGAACACCTTTGGGATGAATTAGAGCGGAGACTGAGAGCCAGGCCTTCTCGTCCAACATCAGTGTGCGACCTCACAAATGCGCTTCTGGAAGAATGGTCAAAAATTCCCATAAACACACTCCTAAACCTTGTGGACAGCCTTCCCAGAAGAGTTGAAGCTGTTCTAGCTGCAAAGGGTGGACCGACATCATATTGAACCCTATGGATTAGGAACGGGATGTCACTTAAGCTCATATGTGAGTCAAGGCAGGTGAGCAAATACTTTTGGCAATATAGTGTATCTATATACATTTATATGTAATTTATTTATTTCCAAAGACATGAAACACATGATTATCAAAAAAAAATGCAATATAGGTGAAGCAAATAAGTGTGTTTGATTGCATTTGAGCAGGTAAGGCAATTTGCCAATGGAATAAAATGTTTCATGTTTAAAATAAGAAACAACACCGTAACTTATTACAAGTTTATTACAGCTAAGTATCTTATTCTAAGAGACAAAATGCTCATTCTTTAGGCAGATTATCTAGTTTACCTGGCCAAATTAAGGGCAAATACACTTATTTTTTAAATCTGTTTTTGCTTAAGCTCATGTTTTCGGTATATAAAAACCGCATTCCTGTGCAGGTGTGGGACACAAATGGCCGTAAATCTCCAACTTTACAAAAACTTTTTTTTTTTATTTGTTCTGTTGTTGTTGTTAGATTGGTGCTAACCTTCCTAGAAAATCGTCTTTATCTCTGTCTTCATCGTACAGCTCCATCTCCAGCTCCTGTCCGGGCGCCTCATGAACGACAAACTGCACAAAGAAAATATTTTTCAGTCTTTATTGTTTGAGATTAGACAATGATTAAAAGGATTATGATCTCTGCCGGATATCAGGTCAATTCAAAAAGATATTACTGCAATCTAGAAATGCACAAATTTCTAACTGGGGCAGATTTACCATTAGGCAAAAATAGGCATTCGCCTAGGGCCCCAAGTTCCTGGGTGCCCCATAAAACTCTAATAATTCATAAATCCTTTCACTAAAATGCCATCAGAACACTTATAATATTAAATTATATTTAATATTATAAATATACCCCCCCCCCCCCTTCAGTGTCAACCACATTGGATCAGTCCATTTGCTGCAAATGTTCAAAAGGTCCAAACAGACAGCAGCAAACCATTTGAAAACAAACGGTGCGAAGAGCAATGTTGCCAACTTAGGGACTTTCTTGCTATATTTAGCGACTTTACAGACCCCTCTAGTACTTTAATTTCCAAAAAAGCGCCTAGTGCCAAACCGATTTTTTTCTGCAACTGGAGACTTTGGGAACAACATCTATAAGCAGCGAACTCTGCTCTCCAGAGCAAGTAGATTGGTAACCTGCTCTCCTCTATCTTGTCTGCTGTCATGATTCATGCAGCTATTATTTCATCCAAATGAAAAATGGAGAACAGATAAGCAGATCATGGCTTGTCTACAGTGAAAACAAGGACTGGGTTATTTACTTTTGCCTTTTTGGAAACACAGGAAGGAGCAATCAGCTAAGTGAGCTTAGTGCTTGGAAAAAATCTTTCATCCTTTTGAGACAGCATGAAAAGTCAGCTGAGTACAAAACATAGAGAGGAAAACAACAAGAGACAAAACCTAGAACAAATAATGGATGTCTATTCTATTAAAATTTCTGTATCTGTATAATGGGTCTGATTTATGTGTTGTCTTCTTAATTCAGGGGCCCCATGCCTGTCTTTGCCTAGGGCCCCAAATTTCCTATTTAACACTTAAATTACTTAAATTGAAAAATTTGCTCCTTAAACTAGACAGCCAGAAGATCCACATTTTAAAAAGGCACCAAAACACTTACTGGAGAATTTCAGCTATATTAAGTTAGGGTTATAATTAAGGATGCACCGGCATAACAATCTCATCCAATATCGATACCCGATGTTCCCATTATGGCTGATAACCGATATTGCCAATACATATTTCCCAACCATTCAGAGATCATAAAAAATGGACCACATAGCTGACATCACCTCCCTGCTTCAGTCAAACACATATCATCCTACAGATTCTACACCCCCTTTGAAGAACTTGAAATGCTGAAGGAAAGCTAAATTTTGATTATTATTAGTTATGTAAAACATAATGATTCTTCTCACACTTTTACTATAGAATAGAGGTTTACAGGTGAATCTATTACCACAAAGGAACCGCAACTTTGATCTGAGAACTCCTCCTACTAAACAACTTGGTCACATGACAACAATCTGACCAAGTAAAATGTATAATTTTCAGACCTAATAGCTGCTATCTTGCATATTGAAATTGCATTTGAAGAAAGAAAAACAACAACAGCGGATTACAAAGCTAAAGTGACGGAACAAACGGAACAAATAATTGGCAGCTTCCTGGAAATGGAGTGGAGTAGAAAGTACAATATTTGACTAGGAGATGTAATGGGCTGAAAGTTATAAGTACCCCCCTGCAAAAAATACTCAAGTAAAGAAAAGATACTCGAAAAAATTAACTTCAGTATGTACTCTGTTACTTTCCACCACTGCTCCTTAGACAAAAACAGCATGATGATCATCTAAGAGGAGCACTAAAAAAATACACCTGCTGGGTTTTTGGCTTTACAAAGAATAGCCAAGCTTGACATACTTTTCTCTGACAGTACATCAAAAATCAGAAGAGTACATCTTTGTACTAATGTTTTCTGATGATTGTATAGTTAGATCAGCCCATTCTCTAATAGAAAAAAAAATGGTACCTGGTACCTCCCACTGAAAATAGTTTAAAAACACACCTAAAGATGATCAGGTTTATTTAAGATCAGGGGTGCTAAAGTCCAGTCCTCAAGAGCTACTATCCTGCAACTTTTTGATGCACCCCATTTTTAACACACCTGACTCAAATGAGTGGCCCCTTGCCATGCCACTGCTGGGATAAATGAGGGGATTGGGCCTTTCGATTCAGGTGTCTTAGAGAAGAGATGCATCTAAAAGTTACAGGATGTTAGTTCTTGAGGACTGGACTTGAGCAGCCCTGTGTTAGATATATAAAGCAATGAGAAATGTCTTAAAAATGACAGAAATCTGCAGAAGTGAGTAAAGGCTTTCATTACCTCATAAACTTCATTCCATCTCGGGTGCAGATTTTCTTTGATGGTCTTGGTTTTGAAATGTCGGTTTCCCACTCTGACTGTGGCGTAAGGGTCCGACTTGCCTTTCACTAAGCCCATCATGTAGGTGTCCTTGGCCATCAGGTCTCTGGCCTCCAACACATGGACCCGGACCACGCCCTGAAGAGGACAGCAGCTGGCAGGTTATTTGGGAATCGCTTTGTTCAAAGTGTGAGTGGCTCTTCTACATCAGACCTACCCGAGGCAGAGGAAACCTCATCTGATCAACTTTGACTTGGTCAATCAGGGGAAAACACATGCGGTTCGGCAAGACTATGATGGACGCAATGATGTCTATAATGGTATCTTCAGACAGAGAGCTGCAAAGAGGAAAGATCAGGTTAAAGAGGAAGATTAAACCTCAACAGGTTGGGGCAGGGAGGGTGTTAGGAGACTACAGTCGGACCTAAAGCCTGGACTGTCCAACAGATTGGTCATGCCGGTCCAGTTGATCTGCAGAGTCTGAGGAGAGACACAACATGAGCTCATTCATAGATCCAGCCACACCTGCTACCTTATGAGTCAGATAGATGTTAGTGTGGACTTACAGGGCGGCGAATGAAAAAGAGAGTGACTCCTCCCACCAGCGGCGCCTGGCCAACCAGGGGCTCTAGAATGACTCTGAGCATTCCTTGGAACTAGAAGATATGAGCAGAGTTTACAGCAGCTGTCTACAGAAACAGCAGAGAGGGGATTCATCACAAGCGCCCCACCTGTAACCCTTTAATGCCCACGGTGATGACTTTATTGACATCTGCATCGATGTCCACGTCACTGTGATAACTGTGGAGGAAACGGCCGCGGGTCAGTCCTCATTGAGAACAGAGCAAAGCATGTCTTAGTGTGTTCAACTGACTTTATGTTCATATCCAGGATCACCTCCCTCTGGTCCACTTCATGGGTGTACGATCTAATCCCAGTGATCTTTGGAGCCTGAAATACATTAAGAAGGGGCAGGTAGGAGGGTAGGGGGGTAAGACAGAAAACTGGTAGAAGTTCACTCCAAGACATCCAAGCAACTTGGGTAATGTCTTATAAAGGCAAAGTACACCCTCCAAGTTTTAGGGTTTACGACGTGAGGAAATCTTAACATATTTCCGCTTTTATGCTCACAAGAACGTTTTTTTCTTTTGCTTCTTTACCTCTTTTCTGCCTTGCTGACCCTATAGCCTGGTTTATGCTCACAAACCAGGTCGTCAACGCAGATATGTGTTAATCTGTTGGTTTGCCCCCGAAGCCAAAACACACAGCGCCATGGCTACGGCTAACTAGCTCGTCAAACAGACACATGGACACTAGTTCCTGATTGTCCCTCTTGCGTTGTGACGTGGAATAGAACACTTCATAATTGTGCATAAATCAAAAATATCTGCGTCATACCTGTGACAGGCTAACTGTCACACACTGATGCGGGAGTATGCAAAGCCCCTAAAGTTTTAGGGAAATGGCTGTTCCAACTGTTGCATTTTCGCTGCCAGTTCTGTTAGCTCTACGCCTGCCGAAGACACAGACGTCCATCCCCGTGAATACTGTGACGGAACTCTATCGGAAAAGAAATCATTCTTATTTCTTATTTCAACCGTTGCGTATATTAGCTGCGACACATTGATATACAGTATGATTGGCCGAATTTAGGTGTGCAACCTGACGTACAACTAACTGGCCTGCATAAGATAACGAAGAAAAAAAAACACTGATTTTAAGACAGTATTTTTTTTAAATAGAAATTTTCTAACTTTTAGGACAATATGGTCTGATAAAGAGTACATTTGTATACATGTTTAATCCAGAATGATTTGACTTTTAAATATGACTTCCCTACGACTTTAAGTACTCCACACATCTGCCTTCTTTCTGTTTCCTGTAGCAACATGGCTACACTTCATTCCCTCTCATTTACACACCTTTCTCTTCTTGCTAGAGCAAACAATAATTTCTTTTCATGGCAAACCTCCATCTCCCTAAATCTTCCTCCATTATAAAGCCATTGTAATGTTGGACAGTAGACTTATTATGGCAGAATGTGGCTGGAATTTGGAGGCCCCATATATGTTCAACATGACATTTCACAGGTTAATTTCTTCAAAATATGTCATTTAATCCATTCATTTCCATAACGCCTCCCCTGCAATTACACTAAGACCTGTACGCACCCACATTTTAGAAGTGGGGGGAGTGGCAGCCTAGTGGTTATTGCGCTTGGAATCCTGAGGTTCTGAGTTTGAGCCCCACTCCTGCAGATTGCCAACCTGGGTCCCTGAGCAAAAGGCGCCGCTAATGGCAGCCTACTGCTCCCCAATCGGATGGATTAAATGCAGAGTTCATTTCGTTGCTCTGTACTTGTGACAGCTTAATGACAATAAAAGGCTGGAAAACATAAAACTCTACAAAGAGTATAACCACCTCTACAAGGCAATCAGATTGCTGCACCAGACAAAACAATGTTGGGATGTAAAGAATTCAGTAATAAAAGTTTGAACTTTAGGACAGCGGCCAATTTTTCCAGGAATGGACGTCCCAAATCCACCTAATGGTCAACCAAGGCAATGCTGAAAGAAATGTGGATGCATAAAGAGTTCTGGAAGATTCAATGGAGAGATGAGACTCTTAGGCCGTAATGATCAGTATAATTTTTAGAGAACGCCAAAAATCACCCATCAACAGAAACATCCCGTATCAACTGTCTGGCACAGTGGTGGGAGGTTGATGATATGGGCTAATTAAGCAGCAGCAGAAATCTCAACACAACAAAAAAAACATCTCCAGAGGAAGAACGTTGCGGGGAAAACTTAATTAAATGAAGCAACGATGGGGGAAAAAAAAAAAAGGTTCTGTGAATAAATATCTTGTTAGGGACCCTAAAACCAGAGAGGGTGTACTGTCTTTATACCTTCACTTTATGCTTTTTTTTTTATTATTTAAAACAGAAAATCAGATGAAGAAGTAAATAAACAGCGAAACATTGAACAAACCGACTCACTTTGTGTCCAAGGTGAATCTTGGTAAAAGTGAACATTTTGAGCGCAGAGTTGCACATCCTGACCGTCTGCTGGATATTGTCTTTCAGAAGTTTCTCTATGTACATCCCGACGAAGGGCCAAGCTTGCTCCAACACCTGAGCACACAGCCAAACCCAAAAACACAATGAATCAGCATCCTGATCAAACAGGTTCTTCTAAAATGAGCTCAACGGAAGAACCAAACACATGGTTAGAGAAACATTGTTAGTTCATTAAATTTCTGTAACAGTATAGTATAGTAAAACAGGTTAACATATTTTTTCCCCGATTAAAAAAAGAGATCGGTCTAAAATGAGTGCTACCTTGTTTGCTTGTTTTTTTTTACATTATTTATAACTGCAAGCCCACCAGGCTGGAGCTGTGGTCTGATCATCTCTGCTGCAGAGCTGTTTAAAACTGATCTTTGTAAAGTTCTCTCAAAGTATTGGTGTCTTTAATAGGAAAATATTATCCTTAAAAGTAGAGATCGATTGATGAGGTGTTTTAAAGCCAATGCTTATATCAATTATTCTAACTAGGGCTGCAACAACGAATCGATAAAAATCGATAAAAATCGACTTTTAAAAGCGTTGGCAACGAATTTCATCATCGATTAGTTGTCGCGCGATTAATGCGTTATCCGCCGCCGTCGTCACATCCACTTGACTGAAACTGGGGAAGAAAAAAAAATACGGCAGCGCCGCAGGTGCAGTGTTGCCAACTCGGCGACTTTGTCGCTATATTTAGCGACTTTTCAGACCCTTCCAGCGACTATTTTTCAAAAAAGCGACTCCCCCATCCCAACCCCGTTCTCCCGCAGGAGTCCCTCTCACCGCTGCAGTCAGAGCCGCAGGATGTTTACCCTCAGCGTCCAGACTGCAAATGAAGAGCGCATGCGCCGGGATTGACGGCGCAAATTGATCACAATAATTAAAACAGCCTGCGCTTTGTAAAGTGAAAAAAGTTGTAACATGCAACTTTTGTAAAAACAAATAAACATGGCACAGAAGCACCACTGTTATGATGCAGCAGCTGAAAAGAAAACACGTTGGAGCCGATCAGCAGGATAGGCGACCATGTTTGTTTCGTTTTAAAGTGAGGAAACGTAACGTTAGTTTCTCAGGTAGCTCATCTAATGCTTTCCTTACCTTTTTAGTAGGTTACAGACATTGATAAGGTTGGCTACTTATTTTACTTTTAATTTAATTTGAATTAGCTTAAGCAGCGTTTATATTTTCTTTATAAATAAATTAACTTGCAAATTATGAGGGCAAGGCTTTTAAAGTTTAAATCTTCTGGCAAAGATAAAGTAAAGAAGATCCTGCAATTTATGGAAGTAAAGCAGAATAAAATCCAGCAAGATCAGTAATATGTCAATTAATTATATGCCACATTCCCATGTAAATATCTGTCTTTGGAGGATGTGTTTTTTAGCACCCCTAGTTCTCTCATTTTTATTCCAAATACAATTTATAATTTGAATCACTATTTTTATCTCTATGGTTCAGTATTTTCTCAAGTAGCAACTTTAACTGCTATACTTTCCTGTCTTAAAAGGCAGAACTCTTCTAGTCTAAAAAAACTTATTTGTTGAAATGGGGGGACCTATTGTTTGAACCCCTTAGGGGCTTTTAAAAACAAAAATGCCTTTTTTTGCACTTTATGAAACAAAGTACCCTATATTTTGTGGATGTACAGCTACATTTCTCATGTAAGTTTGTGTAGTTTTAACACAAACATTTATTTTTCATATTGCACCAGTACAGTTAATGAGCAACCTGTACTTGTGTGCTTGTTTGTTCCGTCTAAAATGTTTATTTTGGAATAAAGAGGTTAATATAAAAAATATTTTTTGTCCAATTCATTGATTAATCGAAAAAATAATCGGCCTATTCATCGATTTTTAAAATAATCGTTAGTTGCAGCCCTAATTCTAACCAATCTCTGATTTGTGCTGCTAAATTTTATTTGATTCTTAAGGCTATGATAAAATGTCAAAATGATAGTAAATATTATATAAGTTATATAAATACAAATATTATTTCTCATTTTTAACAGAGAAAAGCTGATTAACTATCAAACAAAACATAATAATGCAGGAAACGCCAATGCATGGACCCAAGATATGGCTGCTGAATGTGCTAATGAATCAGCAAATGCACATATGTATCAGTAACAATAATATTGAATGAAAGTATTGGCTGGCCAACGTATCCGTCTATCTCTAGGCTTCCCTAAATTCAAAAAACTTTTATAAACTTATAGATTATAAACTAAATTTGACTGCTTTTTACAGTTCATGTAGCTGAATTTGAAATCTTATATATGTTTGAAACAAAATAATAAAAACCAATAGGGCTGCGATTTTGCCGATACGATATGCAGGGGCAGATTTAGGAAATTTGGGGCCCTGGGCAAAGACAGGCATGGGGCCCCTGAATTAGGAAGACAACACATAAACGAGACCCATTATACAGATACAGAAATTTTATTTGAATAGACATCCATTATTTGTTCTAGGTTTTGTCTCTTGTTGTTTTCCTCTCTATGTTTTGCACTCAGCTGACTTTTCATGCTGTCTCTAAAGGAATGAAAGATTCTTTCCAAGCACTAAGCTCACTTAACTGACTTCCTGTGTTTCCAAAAAGGCGACAGCAAAAGTAAATAACCCAGTTCTTCTTTTCACTGTAGACAAGCCATGATCTGCTTATCTGTTCTCCATTTTTCATTTGGATGAAATAATAGCTGCATGAATCATGACAGCAGACAAGATAGAGGAGAGCAGGAGGCGGGGTTACCAATCTACTTGCTCTGGAGAGCAGAGTTCGCTGCTTTTAGATGTTGTCTCCAAAGACTCCAGTAGCAGAAAAAAGTCGCTAGATTTGGCACTAGGTGCTTTTTGAAATAAAAGTGCATCACATAAGATTTATGCCGATATATGTCTAGATACATTACCAAAGGCAATTTATTCCAATTATTTATAATAATACATCTCTGAAAAACCTCATAAGATCTCTTGTTGCTCTGCTGCGGTGGTGCAGAGCAGCTAAATAATGGGCACTCGGCACTGTGTTGCCATCTATTGACTGGAAGTTTAAAATATATATATATCCTCTAATAAATTAAATATCATCTGATGAAATATCACAATATTTGACTAAATCAATCCTTTCTTAATATGGCTTAAGCTAAATTGGCACAACTAATTTCTAAAAAATAATGTTAAAGTAAACTGTAAAGGCAAAGATGAATCAGTTACAATTGGTAACAATACAGTTACAGGTTTATCTGGCAGTGCATCCCATCAATATGAATTGATTTAGCATGATGTTTTCTGTACAGGGGCCAATGACAAGTTCTAAAAGGACACTGGCCCCTTAAGGCCCCTGTCTACAACCGCACATGATTGAAGAAAAATAATTTGATTGAGACTGTACCTTGTTCACCCAATTAACCTTCTCAACATCTGTGAAATGCACCTTTGGAAGAAACAAAGAGTTAGAAAATTATATTAAAATCATAACCTGCAAGTAAAATAAAAATAAAAACACTGCATGCATGATGAGGAAGCGATGCTGGATTAAACCAATTAAATATGTACAGATAGGAGCAAATGAAAAGGAAAAACTCTGTTAAGATGAATGTCCCAGATTGAAATTAACCTCATGACTCTCCACTCCAGATATTTCAAATCATTCTTTCATATTGAAGCAGAAGTGATTTCAGGTTTTAGGGCTTATACATCTCTTTGCAGCACGAACACTGCAAACTAGAAAAGAGGTTTGGGATCATGTTCTGAAGCACAGCTGGAATTGGATCTACCCCTCTGACTAAATTCCCCCAAAATTAAACCTGAATTCTGCAGGTCATCATCCTGGTGATGATTTTATTCTGCTTTAATCAGAATATTGCAACCCACCAATAACAGCCAACAATGCGATTACACACATTCCTCTCACATTACAGCAAGTTTTTCTCTTCTCAAGTTACATGAGTCACTGCGTTTCTGGGTGTGGTGCAGTTAAATGTGCAGAGCTACAGGTCTACTGCAGCAAAACTGGGCAACAAAAGGTGGGAGGGTCCGGCCCACTCGTGATGCTCATGCAAATTTAGAACAATGACACATTCATGGAGATCAAAGCTTGATGTTTGGGATGTTTTATAAAACTTTGCGCCAAACATGGCTGCCAACTTAGAGCAAAAGTGTGGAAGAAACATCATTCCTGACATTCTGGAAGTCTGGAATGTTGCTCCCAGCCAGGAAAGTTTCATCCATCTGCTGCTGACCCACACCAAAGCAAAGCCCCCCCAACATAAACACAGACATACCCAAGAAGCCATCTGTAAGGAACCCTTCAGCTCGGTGTTGATAATATGCTTCTCGTTGTCCACTAAATCCAAAGCGCCTCCGATCTGGAAGTCCTTCCACTGCCGGTTCTTCTGCCACCAGGTGAACATGAACATGCAGAGCAGGACCCAGCTGATGCTGAAGCCCAGGTACCCGGTCAGGTAGACCGGGTAGAAGACCACCACAGCCCGGCCGAAGTAAATCAGGAACTCCATCAGAATGCGGTTCACCGCGGATGGGCTCAGACTCTCAGTGCTGCCCGGGATAAAGCGGCTCTCCTGCGCGCCTGGATGCGTCTGTGCGGCGGATGCCATTTCAGCCACGTCCCGCTGAGCGGCTCTCTGCTCCAGAGGAAGCGCTCAGGCTGTAATCCTGAACAGATTTACGCGCTGTCTCTTATTCTGGATGACAGCGTGAAGTGTTGCCACAGGAGATCCACCCTCAGCCTGAAAACTTCCGTGTTTTTAACTGACGAAAAGCAGGTAGACACACCTTCGACCAGACACACCTTCTGCCAGGGCTGGAAGAACCGGATTCCATTTAAAAAAAAAGAAAAACTGTTTAATTAACTTTGTTTAATCAACTTCATTTATTGTATTAAAATATTTTTTTGTTTCAGAAAAAAATATTAACGTGAATCTGGTTTGAAAATGACATGATTTGAGCCCAAATAAAATATTTATCAAAAAGAGGTTATGCAATAACAACAGGTGTCCTGCAGGTGGCGCCAAACAGATATAGTGTAGCACGCTCTTTATGAATGAGTCCCACTTAAAATTAAATATATGCTGTTTAATATAGAGTTTAACCCGTTTAAAGTTTACATTAACTCAAGAACATGTAAAAAAAAAAAAAGTAGCGCTACAAGAAATGTTGAAAGCAGGAGCAAAATGCTTGTTTATTTTTGGTAAAAAGGCTTATCAAGGTGGTTACTAACTGCTTGATCATAACATCTGAAGATTGATCTAATTAGACAGAAAGGTCTTTACAAATTCCTGTTTTTAAGAACCGGCATAATACATAAAATGCAAACACATCATCAAACAAAAAATAAAAATATATAGCAAACAATGCTTGTGAACAAACAAGAAGTCTAACATAAACATAAGCTTGTTTTTCTTTCAGTGAGGTTACCCATAATGCACAGTAGACAGTTTCTCTTAAATAAGAGTAGCAATACTGTACAATAATATTTCTGATATAAAAGTAAAATCTAAGGTGCAGAAAAAAAAATACTCATGTCTAGAGTTTTGAGCATATTTTGCATTCTGTTTATGGAATTTGGATTTATTTATTGATAAATGTTTTATAATTTATAGGCTATCTGTAATAGACAACAATGTTTGGGCTGCGTAGGCTTAGTACTTTTATATTTAATATGTAAATTTTTAGGTTTATCATTAATTGGACCCTTTATTATTTAATGTATTTTAATAATTGAATTAGTGGCTGGACTATAATCATGTAAAGTACTTTGAATTGTCTTCTAAGGAACTTCTATTGTATGTAGTTGGGTTTCAGTGTGATTTTATTCCTTTGTTTTTAACAGCTAAATCAAAGGTGTGAACAGAACAACAGCTGGAGATTAACATTTAGAGACATTTTATTAAACTATGCCACTTATTATATACAGTAGGTGTAATACAGACTATAATCTAACTGATTGAAATCACGTGTTGATAATACGCAACCAAAACCAATATAGAGATATTCAGATACTGAAAACTGTAACATAGCAAGTAGCTAATGGATGATCTATCTATCAATCTATGTATCAATTAACCCAGAAATTAAACACAAAGGTTATTGGATTATATTTTTAAAAATTTACATTTCAGAATGAAATATTTTCCACACAATATATAGGCCATTAGCATTTGCATAGTCCAGCCAAAAATTATATTGTTGCCTGTTACAATAGAAATAAACATTTTTAGATTAAAGGCCAACAATGACATTCATTCCAAAACTAGAGGTAAATTATTCCTCTGTCGTTTAACAAATAATTCAGCAAACGGTGTTATAAACATATTGAGTTCTCATTAAATTTTTAACACATTTTTGATGATTTTTCATCTCTTCCATGATATGGTGGAGTGGAAATATATCCTGTCCAAATTCTGAAATGAAAATATCATGTGCCACGTCTAACCTGTGGTATGTTTGTCCTTTACTCTGTTCTCCTCGGAATCTTGAAAGTTTACTGTGCCCTTTTCATTTAGTTGGTCCTTTAGTCTGTGATCCAGCAGCAGGTCCAGTTTCTTAGAGTGAACACGTAGCTTTTTCAGATTTAGTTAGTTTTCATCTTTCACAAAACAAAAGTTTTTCAAAAGGAACCAATTAAATATTGCTACATATTATTGCAGTGAGTTTGGATATCTTATGGTAGGCCAACTGAATTTTTATTGATAAAAAAAAAAAAAAAGGATTAGTTAGAGGATAAAAAATGAGCTGATTTTCTTTGTTTCATCTTAACCTTTGGATATTCTGACTCTAGGAGGCACTGTTTGCTTTCTACACTTGACTTGACCTCATGGAGTCTGCTGTTCAAAGGCTTTAACCCTTTAAAGCTAAGTGTATCATATTTGATACATTTCTGAGACTTCTGCATCATCAGTATGATATTTTCTTTTTCTTGAAAACCCTAACTTACACAATCAGACACAAGTAGTGAAAGCAAGTAAAAGATTTTACAGAAATGCAAATGTATCAAACTTGATGCAAATAAATAATTTAAACACATAGAAAAGTTTGTCTTTTATACCATTTGTCAGAAAGTTCATAGACAATTCTAATTTAAAAAGACTGGGATTTTCGGTCAATTATTTCATGGTCCAGAGGGTTAAGCTGATGTATATAGTTTGGGGTTTTTATTCAGCCACTTTGACTCAGGAGTCAAGTCTAGGAGACACGTTTTGCTTGATTCACATCTGCAGGGCTACTTGGGAACGTTGCCATCAGCCTTGAACATCTACGGCCTGAAAATTCTGGCAAGTGCTGAAAGTTTCTAACTCAAATTAGCCAACAGAGTATGTTTGAGCTGAGAGTGTCTGTTTGATTTTTTTTTCCAATTTTGCTGCAGATTCTCATTCGTATTTAGGTCTGGTTTTGACTAAGTCATTATAACTCCATATGCTTCTGTCTGAACTACTGATTTTTAGTTCAAGGTTTAAAGGAAATGTCCGGTCACATAAAAAATTCAAACTTCTGAAAGTATTTTAAATATAAAACTATTACATACTGTTCAATAAATGCTAAATGTTTTTGATAAAGAGTAATTTTTATTTGAATGTGCTTTACTGGAGGTATCCATGTTTGTCAAAGAACACTACTGCCACCTACTGGTTTGTGACGTCAGGGTGCGATATCGGCTATTGATCAAGTCCCACTGCTGTATCTGGTGTTTGTCACAATGTGCTATTATCCAAGTCATCTTCAAAAACAACATTAAGTTGGCTACATATTACCTGTTTTTTTCTCTGGCAGAGGTTTGATGGCGAATCCTCCCTCTTCAAGTTGGCAATCCAACAACGAACCCGTCCGTGGAGGATCAGGAACAGGAAAGGTGGAATAACAATTTATTTTTTCACTTTTTCTCGATGTATTCTAACATCCAGCTGCCATGCACGTGGGCATTGTCAGTTTCACTATAGCTCTGGTGAGTTTCAATGGTGAAGTCCTCTGGAAATCTTCAATAATTGTTGTTGATTGCAGATGTGTCTAGTAGTTCCCATTGATTTAGCTTGTAGGGCGGGGAGAATGGCGCTAGGCTTACCGCACCGTGACGTCACTGCCGGAAGATGGCAGGAGGGAGGTGTTACTATAATTGGGCCAAAATAGCCGCTCTCAGTGATCGCAACGAAAATTATTATTTATTTTTTTTTAACTGATTGACGCAAAATTAATTAAATCACAGCAAACATATTAATTTTAGGTATAAATAATGATTCATTGATTATTCTTTGCTGACCGGACTTCTCCTTTAAGCTTTCGGTCTTGGCCCAGCCCAAAACCTCCAACTCAATCTCGCCTCTTCTAGTTTTTCTTCTAGGGCTCCCATAAATCTAGCTCCATCCATCACAAGTCAACTCTCATTAATTTGATCAATAAAGCCCATTAGATTTAGAAAAACCCAGAGCAGAAGAAAGAAAAAAGCTGGCAACAATATCATAACAAGAACCAACAGAAGGATCTTAAAGAAAAGTCTGAGAAAGTGATAAATATTCTTATGCTGCAACAGCTTGATGAGGAACCGGTTATTAAATATCTCCCTGCAGCTCTGTTTGAGGCATTTAAATGAGTACATCTGTTTGGCTCAGTACAAAAATTACTAAACACAAAATAATGCACAGTAAGCACAGTAGTCCAAACTAGACCAAGTAAAATGTATTTATTTCAGCTATATATATTGTTTAAACAATATATAAAAAAGACAGATGGCCTTTGTCCTTTCGCCATATGAGAGTAAACACTTTCTTATTTTGTTATCAGTTGTAATAATAAAGGATTCCCCAAACAGCGTTTTAATGAGAGAAAATAGTTTTTATTACTTTCAAATGTAGAAGAGCTTACAGTGAAATCATATGTGGTTGTTCAATTCTTGTTTTTAACAAGGAAAAGATGTTAGTTTTAACTTTCAGATTTTACATAGAGATTAAATTTAATGTTATAAAGTGCAGTGTTAAAAACAGAGCAGCTCCCTATCAGAAGTAATGCATTGATGTTCAAAGGATTCACAGCTGCCTATCACTGGTCCCTGACATTAAAGCATCATTTAAAAACTGTAAATAGGCCTGAAAACAAACTAGCAAGTCAGTGAACTCAAGGCAATTGAAATAAGACTGAAATCTGAAAAGAAAATTATATTTGGCTTTATTATCAGATGTTTTATGAAGGAAGTTGCGTGTAACCATGTGTGGATTTCTATCCATATGTTTATATGTACAAAAAGTAACTTTTTAATTACAGTAAAGACTAATGTTTAATGGAAATTGGGAACATTGTTGTTGTTAAGCACTATAGGAGGGTGAAGGAGTATGATTAAATAAGTTTCACTTCCTTATATCCCTTTTCAGACATAAGAACTTAATTATACATATAACATCATTAAATGTGTCATTAATTTATGCATAAAGTTTACATTTTTACCGGATTGTCTGAAGCAAAGTAATTCATTCATCACCGTGGCATTTAAATTAAACATTTTCCTTGTGTGCTACTTGAAAGTAATCAGGTACTCTGGATATGCATGAGAGTCGTGAAACACTACAAACATGTTGGGTTTGGTCAGGTTGTCCACCACGCTGTCATACAAGTAAACATCCGAGCCCCCTTTAGGTGGTGGAGCGATCATGTCCTGCTGAGCCAGGGTGTAGTCTCCTGTCAGCACTCTGCAGAGGTACATGAACTTCTCTCCATTCTGATTTGGTTTGGAGTAGGTGTCATTGCTAGAGTAACTTGCATTAACAGCAAAGTAGGAGCCTTTGCCATAACAGGTAGCTGAAAATGGAATAACAGTCAATCAGAGAAGAAATCTGTAAATCAGTTACAGACGTTGTCATAAGTATAATTTTTTCTTTATTGAAATAATTCTTCAAAATCAAAACTCTTAAGCCCCGTTTTTTTTTATAGATTTGCTTTCAATGAGCTAAGCTTTTTTTGAGGCCCTTCTTTCTACATGATATGGAAATAAAAGCCAAAAAATTAAAGGAGCTGATAAAACAAAAGAAGAACATACATATATTTTTCACTGAATATCCCTTTCTGAAAAATATAAAAAGCATCAATCTGCCTCAGCTCTTTTTGCTGGAAGAATAAATTTGAAATGTGATACACATGTGATACAGGTTCATCTTTGGTGCTTCTGAAGATGGTGGACTCCAGTAGTTTTATAGTTGCTTGAAAATAATTTCCAGAAACTCCGAATTAGATTAGGTTTACTTTGATAGTTTTCTTTTGAAAAAACTTTAAAATTTGCAATGGTCTCTTATTAAGGTCTAGATGGTTAATATACACTTTTTTAACTTGCATTGTTTTAAAGCTGTAAAATCTGCTAAAGTGCCTGGGTAGCTGTTTTGTCTTTCCTACAGAATTTAGCAGGTTACCTTTGTTTTTTTTTCAAACATGGGGTGACTGGCTAACAGTCGGCATTTGGCTCACTTCCCATTGACAAAAAAAAACTGCTGGCAAGCTGCATGGCCTCTGTCCCCTTGCTGCTCCATGACTGGTGACACCATCATGCTGGGTTAGGGTTGATGATGTCACCAGTGCGACAGATATCAGGGAAGTAAACAATGGAGAGCAACATGTAAGGAAGCGGGGGCATAGTAAGTGTGCTTTATTTCTGCGCCATTGTTTAATGAATGTTAACACTGTTGTTTCGGCTTGTTAGATCAGATAGGAGGCGCACGGTGAGTTGATTTTTGATATCTCAAATGCATCTGGAGATCTGGGAGGCTTCTTACTGTCTGCTGACATTCAAATAATGGAGGTCTATGGCGCCCGAGGCAGAAAGGTCCATAAAAGTCCACAAAAAACGTGTCAATATTCCTCCATACTGCTCGTCCAATGTATTCCAAGTGTCCTGAGTGGGTAGCGTCCATAATTTACTCGAAACAAAGTCATTTAGAATGTTTTTAGAGCATAAACAGTAGTGTATAGGATTTCCTAAAAGCGCGCGCCTGCGAGTTCACGAGCCTACGGAAACCGCGGCAGACCAAACCAGATGAAAGTGCACATTCAGCTCGGCAAAGAACTCATGCTCTTCCTCAACACTGAAGTCCTCAGACATTTTTCTTTCGTTGTTTCTTTCTTTGCACAGGTAAACAGCAAATTTCTTCTTCTACACTTGCATTATCAAGAGCAGACGCTGAATGCGCACTTTCATCTGGTTTGGTCTGCCGCAGTTTCCGTAGGCTCGTGAACTCGCAGGCGCGCGCTTTTAGGAAATCCTATATATTACTATATATTATCGAGTAAATTATGGACGCTACCCACTCAGGACACTTGGAATACATTGGACGAGCAGTATGGAGGAATATTGACACGTTTTTTATGGACTTTTATGGACCTTTCTGCCTCGGGCACCATAGACCTCCATTATTTGAATGTCAGCAGACAGCAAGAAGCCTCCCAGATCTCCAGATGCATTTGAGATATCAAAAAAGTACTCCAGAGTGTTGTTCAGCATGGGGGTGAGTAGAAAATGAAGGCTAATCATGTTTTGGGTGTACTATTCCTTTAAACGGGTTTTTCGGCCAATGAGAAAGAGAATACTTCAATAAAAAGTCACTAAAATATCACATCTGACTTTCAGGTAAGGAAACTAATGCTGATAATTTTAGCCAAGGGGGTTTAAACCTTTGCTTTCATGGCACAAGTTTCTGCCCATATAGATAACTTTAAACAGGCCTTGCTATACCTGCAGCCGCATTTACATCTCTGAGCACCAGTGTTACAATTACACTGTTAAAATTACATCTGACCTTAGAAGTTTTGTAGAAAAGTTACTGATTTGGTGCAAGGATAACCTCAAGTCACCTTTTGAAAGGTCAACAAAATCCTTAGATTCTCACCATTTTTTCCCGCGTAGCTTCTGTTGAAGCCTTGAGCATTGATGATGGGGACAGTGGTCTCACATGTGCCGTGGAAGAGACGTTTCTCATTGTTCTGATGATTATTTCTCACCTCCATATCATGTTTTCTGATCTGAAGACTTTTCCACATTGCAGGGTTCTGGATCCTTTCAATCTAATAACAGAGATACGCATTTTAGCACATTGCCAAAGGTCTTTGAAATAGTGGCTTTCTTTTTCTACTCGTCTATCGTCTAATACAAATAATTGTTTTTTTTATCAACTAAGGAAAAACATCTCTAAAGTTCATGTGATAGCAGAGCAACTTTATTGGTTGTGTTACCTTAGTGATGGCTCGTTTACACGTGGCTTGGAAGAGATTAAGGACTTCGGCGTACTCTGGAGACGTTGCCTGGATGGGGACGGAGTGACACGTTTGGCCAGCCGGCATGGGCTCCCAAAACTCAGGAACATCATCAGCTATGAAGAACAACAATGTTTCATTAGCTTTTTGATAATAGAACACTTTTAGTTAAATTAATTTAAAATAAAAAATATGATCAGGATTTAATGAAAAATGTGAAATACAATCCTATTTATTTACCTTTTAGTTTGTCAATTCTTCTGATCTGCAGGGTGTTTCCCTGGCTGTCAGTTGCTGGTCCTTTAGGCATCTGAACAGCATAGTTTGAGCCCTGGATGGTAACTGTTAAACTGGTTATTCCCTTCTCCAAGGCATGCTCAAGCTCATAGTTGGTCACCTGATCAACACTCTGATACTGAAGCCCCTGACGCTGATACTGCCACTCTGCCACTGTAGCGGCCAAATCATATTTCTTCTTCAGCTCCTGCTCACCTCTCACCTTCCTCAGCATCATATCTGCCTCCTTACTGGCCTGAAGCACATCTTTATTGAGACCTTCAATAACTATTGAGGCTTGGCCATTATTTATATGATGCTTGATGCTCACACCCATGCTCTTTTGAATGTCAACGATGCGCTGACAGTCTGCCGAAGATAAGTTTAAGATGTCATTGTCAGTTATCTCCATGCTGCCTTGTTGGTCAGATATCAGATCATTTATCTTCTTCTTCGCTGCATCTATGCTGGTCTGTGAGTCACCACAGATGTGGAATAAAGTAGGCTCCACTTCGATGGTCTCAAAATCAAAAACCTTTTGTTCTTGTTTTTTTTCAGGACTTTCAGGTATAAATATTGCTGTAAAAATAAAAATACTTAAATAAGAATGTAAGATCAAAACTTGATCATTGTAATGATAGTGAAAAAAACTGTTTCCTCTCCATACTAGCCTTTAATCTTTTGGCCAACGTTTTGGAGGAATCCTGCTTTATCCGTTGGATCAGGCACTTCCCTTTCTTGCATGCTGCTGCAGAAATCTTTTAGCATGTTTTGCTGGAAAATAACAATCCGGATTAAAGTCAGGGAGCTGGAGGTTTTTTGGCTCATCACATCAATGACTGCGTCCAACATGGAGTCTGCCACCGCTTTCGCTGCTACGTTGCCTCGGCCTGAAAAGGGTTAAAAAATCGTTGAGGGTTCAATTATGCAAAATCTAAAAAAGTACTTTCGACATACGAAGTAAAAAATTTAGGACGAGCTTTTGAATGCAAACAGGTTTACAGGTTTCTTTGGATCCATTTGGATAAAAATAATGAAATACAGAGTGGGTTAGTCTTTTTATTCATGGCTTCAAGACTGCATACCTTTTCAGGAATTTAGATTATTAGGAGTTTAAGCACTCAAATAGAAATAAGCTGGACATGCAGGTAAGCTTTGAACAAACATATTTTCTGGAATCTGTTGGTTATGGAAGAAAAACAGTTTAACTGCCTTTTTTTAACACCGAATTTTAAACACTAAATTTTTTTAGCACAGAATTTTAAACAATACATTTTTTTTAACACCGAATTTTAAACACTGAATTTTTTTAGACATTGAATTCCTTACAATCAATTTTTATCTGGTAAAATTCGCTAGAAAAAAATTCAGCTGCAAAAAAATTCAGCTGCAAAATCCTGAAAAATAAAAATTGAGTGTAAGGAATTCAATGTCTAAAAAAATTCAGTTTTTAAAAATTGGTGTTAAAAAAAAGGCAGATTCCAATGAGACTGATTTTCTTCCATAGTTGGTGAGCCTCACCTGTGCCAATGGCAGGAAACGACACAGAGGTGTGGGAGTTCTTCACACACAGTTGGAGCGCTTCCTTCGTTGCCTGGTGGATATCTGATGGATTTGTCTTTCCGACCACGTGGAGAATCTTGCTGCACTTTAGACTACCAGGTGCAGTCATTATCATGCCTGAATGGGTCTGGGAACCTGGTAGGGTGTTACAATCATAAGCACATCCAAGCTGTAGAACTAAATCAACTATAAACTCAGCATGCAAACCAGCAAGAGTTTCTGTAATTACCAAGTTTTGCACATTCTTCTACAATAGCAGGACCAGCTGCATCCAGAATCGCTTTGGATACTCCTGGGAAAAAAGATAAAGTGAAAGTTAAACCATTATAATGAGAAGGTTTGTTTATTTCAAACTGAAAATCTGTAAAAGTGTAAACAGACATGATGTTACATTAATATTTATTGTATTAATGCATCAGTGTTGTTAAGAGAATTAAAGCATGCATTAGTGCAGTTTGATCATTGTAACTTTGCATGATATTACATATTACATATAGCCAGATTTACCTGACTTCAGAGTGAAGTTATCATTTGAAGAGTTGACGATGACTTCAGTGGTCTCCTTAGTTATATCTCCGGTCACTACCTGCACCGTCACCTTCCCCAGTTTAGTCTCATGCATTCCTGAACTGGAGACCACTTTACAGAATTTGCCTGCAGGTAGACATAGGCCAGACAGAAATTGCAATTAAACTCTGAAATGATAAAGCTATGAAAAAAAAATTATACATAAAAGTGTGGTTGTGAAATTCAATTGACTGGAAAAAATCTGGCCACCTGTACTTTGTGAAGAGTTTGCTGGAAGTGAACCTTTAGCTGCAGAAGGAGCTGTGGCACTCGGGAACTTCTTCTTAAATTCATCAGTAAATACCTGTGGAACAAGTGTAAAACATCATCCTTATAGTAAAGGCATCTTTCATCTTCATAAATCAATTCCAACAGACAAAATAGGGTTTTCAAATTATTTAAATTCTGTAATAAATAAAGTTGTATAAAGCATGGATGCTTTATACAACATGAGCAAATGTTTTTGGCTGTCATGCATGGCAAAATGCTGTACGATCTTGTTCTTAATATATAGGGTCTAATTAAAGATTAAATTGAACTTTATTGATCTCACAGTGGAGAAATTAATTCAGAGCATTCAACACATCTCCTTTTTGGGGAGGATCGGGCTTCCACTGTGCAGGATTAAAGGCCAGAGAGGGAATCTGTGAGGGTTTCAAAACTCACAACCTTAACCATATGCAACCACTCCTATAAAACAGCATTGAACACCATTTGACCCAGGTGGGACTTGAACCCACAATCCCCAGCTCCGGAGGCTGATGCCTTATCCATTAGGCCACTGGACCTGCTCTGTGGGGAAGCCATATCCAAGAATCAAACTGCTAGAGGACATACAGACCCTTTTTCATCATGCTACCCATCTATCTATCTATCTCTATTATTCCATTTTACAGAATCTGTTAGTTCGATCTCAAATGTTCTGCTCTCTCTGCTTTTTCTCATTGTAGCTTCATCTGGTCTGTTCCTGTTTGGTTGTGACTCCATCCTGGAGAGAAATATCAGCTCTGCTGCTGCCATCAACACCTTTGTTATAGAAGTTGGAGCTTTGCCTGTTTTCCAGTGTAGTCCTGTTTCTCTGACTGTGACTAACTGTATGTGCTTTCTACATCCTCTGACATGGGAGCTGATCTGCCTGGCTGTGTGATTCCTTGATGGGGCCGCCTGCGGAGCTGATTGACAGTTGTCTTTTGTATCTCTGCTTCTTTTTCTATGTCTGCTTCTGTCTCCTTTAACCCCAGTCGTCCTCGGTAGATGGCCGCTCACACTGAGCCTGGTTCTGCTGGAGATTTCTTCCTGTTAAAAGGGAGTTTTTCTCTTTTCCTCTCCACTGTCGCTACAAGCATGCTTGGTTTGAGGGATTGCTGAAGAGTCAATGAGTTGATGCAATCATGTGGTTTTCCTTAGAAAGAAAACTTTGAATCAATTTGACTGTATGTTCTGGTTGAATTGTCTCTGTTAAATGCCTTGAGATAACATGTATTGTGAATTGGCGCTATATAAATAAACTGAATTGAACAGCTACGTTAACATTTATCACAAGGTCCGGAAGTCAAGTCAGAATAGGAATATGCGCATGAAGTCAAGGCTGCAAGTTTCTGCAAGCAAAACTTTAGACATTTAGACTCTGATTGCTTCAATTAAATAAGAAAACAGCAAAGAAAGAAGCATATTAAACATTTAAAAGTGAGCCAATATACCTTGAGGATATTTCAGAGAGATTCTGCAGTATTCCTTGTAAATTCACAAGCCTCCATAAGAATTTATATGGTTATCTCTAATAAACCGATGCAAGAGCAAATGGCTAGAATAAGAAGCAAATCACTGTTCTCAACCGGCCTCTTGGTAATTTAAGCATTGATGTTAAGCTTTAAAAAACGGATTATACTGTAATTCTAGATGTGTGCTTAGAATCCAAATATTACATTGATTTTTATTTTTTCATTACCTTAATAATATCAGTATTTCCAGGATACAGAATCACCACAACTTTCTTAAGGTTCTTGGATTGTCTCTGACTGCTGAATTCTAAGATTTTATCCAGCATCAAGGAGGCAACAAGATCTTTTGGAAAGCCTAACTTTCCAGTGCCAACTGCTGGGAAAGATATGGATGTCAAACCGGTTTTCTCTGCCAGGTCCAAGCAATCCTTAAAGATCCCACTTAGTAACTGAAAGACAACATGTAAATCAGATATCTAGAAGTTTCTTCAAAAATGTGTCATTTTGCAAAAAAAATGCAATCAGAGCTGAAGCTAAATACATACACTATATTGCCAAAAGTATTTGCTCACCCATCCAAATTATTGGAATCAGGTGTTCCAATCACTTCCATGGCCACAGGTGTATAAATTCAAGCACCTAGGCATGCAGACTGTTTTTACAAACATTTGTGAAAGAATGGGTCGCTCTCAGGAGCTCAGTGAATTCCAGCGTGGAACTGTGATAGGATGCCACCTGTGCAACAAATCCAGTCGTGAAATTTCCTCGCTCCTAAATATTCCACAGTCAACTGTCATCTGTATTATAAGAAAATGGAAGTGTTTGGGAACGACAGCAACTCAGCCACGAAGTGGTAGGCCACGTAAACTGACGGAGCGGGGTCAGCGGATGCTGAAGCGCATAGTGCGAAGAGGTCGCCAACTTTCTGCAGAGTCAATCACTACAGACCTCCAAACTTCATGTGGCCTTCAGATTAGCTCAAGAACAGTGCGCAGAGAGCTTCATGGAATGGGTTTCCATGGTCGAGCAGCTGCATCCAAGCCATACATAACCAAGTGCAATGCAAAGCGTCGGATGCGGTGGTGTAAAGCACGCCGCCACTGGACTCTAGAGCAGTGGAGACGCGTTCTCTGGAGTGACGAATCGCGCTTCTCCATCTGGCAATCTGATGGACGGGTCTGGGTTTGGCGGTTGCCAGGAGAACGGTACTTGTCTGACTGCATTGTGCCAAGTGTAAAGTTTGGTGGAGGGGGGATTATGGTGTGGGGTTGTTTTTCAGGAGCTGGGCTTGGCCCCTTAGTTCCAGTGAAAGGAACTCTGAATGCTTCAGCATACCAAGACATTTTGGACAATTCCATGCTCCCAACTTTGTGGGAACAGTTTGGAGCTGGCCCCTTCCTCTTCCAACATGACTGTGCACCAGTGCACAAAGCAAGGTCCATAAAGACATGGATGACAGAGTCTGGTGTGGATGAACTTGACTGGCCTGCACAGAGTCCTGACCTCAACCCGATAGAACACCTTTGGGATGAATTAGAGCGGAGACTGAGAGCCAGGCCTTCTCGTCCAACATCAGTGTGCGACCTCACAAATGCGCTTCTGGAAGAATGGTCAAAAATTCCCATAAACACACTCCTAAACCTTGTGGACAGCCTTCCCAGAAGAGTTGAAGCTGTTCTAGCTGCAAAGGGTGGACCGACGTCATATTGAACCCTATGGATTAGGAACGGGATGTCACTTAAGCTCATATGTGAGTCAAGGCAGGTGAGCAAATACTTTTGGCAATATAGTGTATATCGCTGTAATTTGATCAGATTAAAGATTTAGCTCATTTTACACACAATAATAATAATACTGCACCTTTTCAGAGGCACCTTTGCCGTCGTCCCAGTTTGGAGCTATCGCATGGAAAACTTGTTTGCTCTTTAGATTGCAGCTGTCTGTAACAATAACATCACCTGCTGCTCCACTAGTTTTCTGGCTATGTACCAGCTGCTGAAGCTTGGGTCCAGCTGCATTGCTGATGGCATTTGAAATTGCCCATTTGTTCAATAAAAGATCCCCAGGTACTGGGTCTAAAATTACATCCGTCTGAAAATGTGGTATAACAATTAATATGCAAAAGATTTGATTTCAGTTTCAAAAATTTTCTTTTAAATAGATACAGATATTTATATTTACCTTTGCAGCCTCAATATTTCCCTTTTTAAGAACAATTTCCAAGCCCTCTTTGGTCTGTGCTCTGCACAAGCTGGGATCAGGTAGGGCTAGCTTAATTAGAGGAGGCTTTGGATTAACTTTAGGCAGAGGTTTAGGTGGTGCAACACTAGCTCCATGATTTCCAAACTCTTGCTTCACAAAAGCCACCATACCAATAGCGACGCTGTCATCATTATCCACCAGATGGATCACCTTCAAGGTGAGGTCATCATGCCTTTCATCACAGTACTCCTTAACTGTTGTAACAATGGTGTTTAAGCACAGATTTAGGGAGAAGCCGAGATTTCTGCTGATGGCAGGAAGAGCCACAGAAACACAGCCTCTCTTTTGAGCAAGTTCCAGGCTTTCTTTGACGGTTCTTCTCAACTGGGCCTCAGCCTTCTTTGGCTTATTGGGGTCAAAGCTTGGTCCTACGGCATGGATCACTTTTTTGCAACGAAGGCTTCCCCCAGCATTAGTCACAACACAGTCTCCAGGCGTGAGTTTACCCTTTAAGTTGATTATTGTGTCACATTCAGCCTGCAGCTGAGGACCTGCTGCTTTTGAGATTGCCAAAGCAAGACCTCCATTGTGTTTCAAGTCATCAGTAGAAGGTTTGACAACAGCATCGACTGAGTAACTACATATGTCTGCCTTGGAAACCACTATTTCCGTCCCATTGCTTGTCTGAATTTTGAAAATGTGTTTTTGTACTTGTACAGTGGCAGCATCTTTGTAATCTTTATTAGAATCATCAATAAGCTGGACCAGGCAGCCAGTCTCAGTCTTGATTAAGTTAACATAAATGTATTCCTTATCCAGAAATAACTTCTTAACTCCTGGTTTTGTGACTTTTAAACTTTCGAAGAACATAGAGGAGAGTGAATCCTTGACTATGCTTATGCAACTCTGTACAGCATTTCTACAGCCACTTAGGATGATCTCCTCCTTTCCAAAAGACACATCCACCCCACCCTCTAGCTGTTTTAACCAGGGTGCCTGACCTTTAAGGTACTCAATGACAACATTTGCCTCAACAGCAACAAATTCTTCAACGTGGGCATTTTGTGTTAAAAAGTCATCTATTTCACTGCTAACTTTGTCCACATTGTCCATCTGACCAGACACTACCACTTGCTGATGATGAACTTTAATCTGAGTTCTCATTCCTGACACACTGTTGGCCTTTTCTAGCTGATGGACAAGCTGCTGCCACTCTGGCTTTTTCAAGACGTCATTGTCTTCAACCTTGATGTATTCAGACTTCAGGATTTGGCTTAGGTGGTCTTGAGCACTCATTAGATCCTTGTCAGAAACAGCAAGAAGCTGCACTCTTTGTGGACTGATCTCTAAGGCTGCTTTTAGACCATAGGCTGTGAGAAGTACATCTGTGGCCTCCTCTTGTTGTTCTTCCTTCAGCATGTCAAGCAGAAATTGATCCAATTCTAAATTCTGTCGTTTTAATGCAAACATTGCATTGTTTATTTCTTGGTTTGCATTAATAATCTCTTCCACCAAGCCAGTTACTTTCAAACCTTTTTTCTTTTGGTCATATGACAATTTGAGTTCTGGATACATTTGCAGGAGTTTATCCTGAATACCATCTTGAGAAAGGAAGAGAAAGATTGATGGGGGCAAATTTATTTCTTGAGTCTTGCTTAATTTCTCCCGTCTAACCTTTTCTCCAATCCTGCTAAGAACTTCTGAAACAGGTTTCTCAAGTGTGTTAACCTCATTTACAAGACCGACCATGTAAAGAATACCACTGCTTTTATCAGGAACTACAACCACGTCTTCTTTCTGGAGTTTCTCTTTAATCTTCTGCACAGACTCTTCCCATACCTCAGATTCCAGGGAAAACTTGATGGATTTGAATTTAGACACAGACTGACTGAAGGCTGATCTCACAGAATTTGCCCACTCTTGGATGATGACTTTGGCTTCTTTTTGCTTAAGTAATAAAGGCAGGGCACTGAGGCGGACAGTAGACTTATCCAGGGTAATGATGCAGAAGTGTCTTTCCAAGTCACAACGAACGGTCTCCAGAGCAGCTTTGTTTTCAGCAAGGTATCCTAGCATAGCAGTGTCAATGGGTTCAGATATGGAAGCAGGGAGTTTTGGTGATGGCTTATCTTTCCCATACAGTGCAACACCCAAAGATTTGTAAAATGGATAGACTTTAACTTCCTGCTTTTTTATGCTGTGCTTCATACTCATTACTTTCTTGACATCTGTAGGGAAATATATAGAAGTAAACTCCACAGTTCAATATTGGTAGCAGTCATGTTTCTAAATCATAAATGATACGTTCAGCATTAACTGTAATTATTATGGTGTAGAGCAGCTAAATTACCTTGGTGGTCCTTAAATGTGATAACAGCAGACTGTTGAGTTTCGTTAAGTTTAACATCTTCAATATCTCCACCTTTACTCTCAAAGTAGAGGTGCAACATGTCTTCACTGAAGTTTAAAACTCCTTCAACAACAACCCTCCTTGTCGTCTCAAGGGGTCGGATTGAAAAGCCCTTCTTTGTGAACATCCGATTTTTTGGACATCTGTCTATAAACTCTCTGTTAACTGTGAATAAAAAAATACAAATGTATCTCAAAATGTTACATTAATAGTTTTACACACCTAAACCTAGTGGTTACCTTTTCCACCCTGGAATGTCACAACAGCAGATGAGATGTCAGGAATGAGTTCCAAAATGTAGTTCTGGGAGGCAGTTGGAGAGCTTTGATCTCTCAAAATGTTCTCCACAATCATTTCCAAGAATTCTTGTGTTATAGATTCTGGAATGTTCTCTATAACAGCCGAGGTGGACCACTGTTCTTCATCGGCTGAATCTCCATCTTTGCCAATTGCCTCCCTCTGACCTTTACCCACGGGATAGTGTTCCTCAGGTGTTGTCCAATTTTTGGTCCATGCTTGATTGACTATTTGTGAGATATGAAAACTGAATGAGTAACAACTTTATTTCCAAGAACCAAATAATATAAGTCCCTTTTGAGGCAAAGTTGGTCCACGATTATGAACTGTATTATGATGAGCTTAAAGGGAAATATTGAGAAGCTGTCTTGTCTAATGATGATTTAAACCTGTTTCAAAAATTGAGAGAATTTTTGCAGCTACAAGTCCTCTTAGTAATGTGGCTTTTGTACCTTTTTGCTTCAGTAATGATGGTGAGACAGCAGAATGCTCCTGGGGAATGTTGAAGAAATGTTTTTCCAAATCATGACGAACGCTCTCCAGGGCTGCTTTCTTCTCAGTTACGTAGCCCAAGACAGGTTTGTTCGCAGGTTTGGAGATTACAGAAGGAAGTTTGGGTGATGTCTTATCTTTTCCATACAGTGCTACGCCCAAAGATTTGTAAAATGGATAGACTTTGACTTCTTGCTTTCTTATGTTGTGCTTCATACTCATTATTTTCTTAATAGCTGTGGGATGAAGTAAAATGTCACACTACATGTTTTCACATTACTATCTGTCACACTTGCAACAATTAAAATGTAGGGAAGCTAAATTACCTTTACAGTCCTTAAATGTGATTACAGCAGACTTTTCAGCTTCATTAAGTTTGACATCTTCGACATCTCCACCTTTACTCTCAAAGTAGAGGTGCAGCATGTCTTCACTGCAGTCTGAAAACCCTGCAGCAACAACCCTGTTTGTCGTCTCAAGGGGTCGGATTGAAAAGCCCTTCTTTGTGAACATCCGATTTTTAGGACATCTTTCTATAAACTCACTGTTAACTGTGGGTGAAAGGTAATAATCATAAAAACATATTTCAAGGTGTTATGAATGTATTTATACTCATTAAAATAAGTTGTTACCTGTTCCTTTCTCGAATTTCACAACAGCAGATGAGATGTCAGGAATGAGTTCCAAAATGTAGTTCTTGGCAGTATTCACAGGGCTTATATCTCTCAAAATGTTCTCCACAAGCATTTCCAAGAATTCTTGTGTTACAGACTCTGAAACGTTCCCTAAAACCGTCGAGGTGGAACAAAGCTCCTCATCGGCTGAATCTCCATCGTTGCCCATTGCCTCCCTCTGTCCTTCATCCATGGGATTGTGTTCCTCTACTGTTGACCATTTATTGGTACCTGTATGACTGACTGTGAGATATGAAAGTTAAATGAGTAGGAACCTATTTTCCAAGAACTTTTCCAAGTTGATTGCAAGCAGGTAAAATCTTAAAAAAAAAGTGATATTTCACTTTTGTCATAATATTTAAGGCCATGAATATCGATGATATTGATATTATTTGCCAACCCCCTGTGAGGACTCCTGTCTGTGTGTTTGTTTTTGTGTTTGTCCCCCTTCCACCAACAGGAGGCGCCTGGTTCCGGTTCGCCTCCTCACACACCTGCTGACGGTTTCCTCATTAACGGAGTACTTTTAAGCTGCTGATTGCCACTACCTCGACACCAAGGTGTTTGCCAGTTTTTGGTACTCTAGTCAAGCTGAGTTTTCTCTGAGTAAAACTGAGTTGTTGTTTCCCTGAGTTTTAACTTTGTTTTTGTCTTTGCCTCTCGGCAGGAAGTCATTCTGCAAACTGGACCTTTTCGGACCTCCTCTCCCAGGAGGGATCAACTGAGTCTAAACTGAGCCAGGGATCCAAACAGGAGGTTTGGATCCAGTCTCCTTTGAGGACGTTGAATATACTCTCTGAGCAAGGGAATCATCTTCACCACGACCTGTTCAAGTACAGCAGGAAATCTGAGTGGCAATCAGCGTCTCCGTCCCCCTACACCGTCCGAGTTCTGGGTAAACCCTGTTCCGCCCTCCCCCGAATCAGACATACACTGGAAAACCCACACACAGATAGGAGTCAAGGATCCTTCACTTCTCTGGAAACGTGAGTCAACAATCAGATCCTCTCCTTCAAGATCAACGAATCAAATTTCCCTCTGAGCCTGAACTAACAGTCTGTCTTCCCCTCGCCTTCCAGTTACGGCTGAGCAGAGTTCAGGGAAACTCTGCACCGAGCTTAACATCTTCAATAAAACCCGTCAAACTTTTCATCTGTGTCTCTCTGTTTGGACTTCTGTATTTTTGGGTCAGACCTTAATTAAATCATGACACCCCATATAATAAGATTGCAAGAAAAATGTTTTAGTATTGATACTATAAAGATTTGAAAAAGTAAATTCAATTATTTAAAATAAATACATTGCATATTAAATAGTAGATGTCGCTTTAATAGGTACTTACATTTTTTTCTGCTTTTATCAGATAGATCCTGTTTAAGACAAAAGCAACACATATTTTAATATTTCTGCTTTATAAAATATTTACAACGTTTATATCCAGCAAAATTAATTTCAACTAGTTAGCAAATGATCCAGTAAAGGTAATATTTGAAATATTAGAGAAATATTATTTATAATATGCTCTCATACACACAAAGTGAAAGGACAAAAGCAGGAGTGACATCATGCAGGAATTCATACTGAAATTCTGATCAGTCATTTGACTTCCAGTAAATTTTAAAAACACTGCAGGGCAAGGTCTTCTTCTTTAGTGTTTAACCATAAAGACAAAACCAGGTGTTTTATCAGTCCTTGGCAGATCAGTTCAACATAAACATACATAAATGGATTTGATCATTAATGTCTCCAATCAGGCAAATGTCAAACATGTTTACAGCATCTGCTGGTGCGTCATCAGCCTTTTAAATATTACTAGAATAATTGTTCCAATGGTACTACATATTGCAAGACTCAAATATAAAGCTGCCCACTCTGCTAAACAGGTAATTAACTTTTGCTCTCACCCGCTGCCCTGAAGGAAGGCGAACTGTCATTTTTAACACTCGCTCATCCAAATTGATCTGGTGCTCCTGTTTGGTCAGGACATTTTTCTGGTCTGAGGGAGAAAACAGTCGAAATCCAGAAGTTTTTACTGAAGTTCTGTCATGAAAATGATATTCTGGGACTTACCTTCCTTCCTGCGGAACCGCAGCAGTGCAGTTGTGCTGCCAGGCTCATACTCCACCTCGCAGTCTCCTCCATTAGACTTCTTACTCTGAAAATACTTTATTAATTTATTTTTCAGTCTTAATGAGTTGGTTTTCTCAAACTCCACTAGAACAGGGTAGGAATAGTCCTCCGCCATTATACTGGCCTCCCACTCTCTGTTTGGTCAGTGTGACTGAACACCTTCACTTTGGTTTCTAATGGCAAAGGGAAAGCAGCTGTGGGGAATGTTACACAAATAGGCACAGCAGGAAGAAGGATATAACTGGAACTAGCTGTTTAACAGGTTTATCTACATTCTCATCCAGGCAGCTGATGCTCAGAATTTACTCATGACGTGAAACCAAGGAGGCACCAAAGTGAAAACATTGTTTAACTCAGAATTAGTAATAATTTATCTCTGTCAAACCATTCATACTTATTTCAAAACCTGGTTAAAACTGAGGGAGAAAACAGGCTGAATGGCATGTGGTTAGCTATACTGCTAACCACATGCCAGGAATCACAAGATGCCAAACACTGTGCCACCAATACTTTTTTTTTTTTTTTTTTTACAGTGTCCTGTCTGACATTGTGGCAATAAGAATAATTGTCTTGATGTCAAAAGGAGCCCAACAGATTTTACCTTCACAAGTGTAGCGGTATGGCAATTGCCATACTGCTCCACTTGTTTCATGCATATAAATTGCTTTATTATAATTATGCAGGGAGTTTTACAGTTTATATGGACACTGCAATGTAAGTAGAGCAGAAAAACAGAAGAAGAAAAAGGAAGAAAAAAAAGAAAAAAAAGGAGAAAAGATGAAAGAAAGAGGAGATAGAAAGGAGACAATGACAAAACATTTTCAGTCTGCTTCATCACCTGTAACGAGATGAAAAAAGAACAGCACAACCAGAAGACACGGTACGAGATATACAATAAAGCAACACCTTGAAACTATCGCTAAAGTAATATTATTAAGTCTGACATGTACTCTGTGTTACCTGAAGATATGAATGTGGGGTCGGAGCTGCTCCGCCGCCCCGGCCCCCAGACGCGCGTCGGCCAGAGCCACTCCAACCTCCACCCGCCTCGCAGCCATACCCGCCGCGATCAGCGGGAACAAAGCAGCTCCACCATGCCTCCAAGAGGGAAAACCCACCCGAATACCCAATCAGCGCAGCCAGCCTGTCCACACCGGCCCCCCTACACCACCTCTGCCGGAGCCGCCCGGACCCCCACACACCAGTGGCGCGCCGCCAGCAGGACCCCCACCCAGCAGGCCCGCCTGCCCCCCGAGAAAACAGACATGCCAATCCCCCCCCAAAAAAACAAAACAAAAAAAAAGGAGCCCCCACAATGCGACAGTGGACACCAGACACCGACCCGCCCGCAACCGCTCCCCCCCACCGAGGAAGAGAAAAAATAAATAAATAAGTAAATAAATAAATTCATTAATAAATTAATAATTACAATTAAAATAAATATGCAAGAGGAGAAATGCAAGCGGAAAAACCGGAGCCCAAAACAAGACCCAAGATCCGCACCTCACCATGCCAAGCAGCTCCCCTCCCCCCCGAACCGATACCACAGAACCGGCATAGGAAAAAGCACCGCCCAGGAACCGGCATCGTAGTGAAGGCACCGACACTGAAAATCCCCGAACAACACCCAGCCCCACCCCGAAGTGGATCCAGTCCCGGGCCCCAGGGATCCGAGGCGCCAAGGGCGCCCGACCCCCAGACAGGAGCCCCAGCAAAGCCCCAGCCAGCCGGGGCCAGCGGAGAGGCTGCCAGGAATGAGCCAGCAGCCCCCCGGGCATCCACCCCCAGACCCCGAGCTCCACCAGTGCACCGGTGAGCCCCGACGCCAGCCAGTGGAGGGAGAGCAGGACGGGGGGAAGGGGCTCCGCACTTAGCGGAGACTTGAGATGTATTTGGGAGAGGGTGCGGTTGAGACCCCAACCTGGGAGAGAAAGAGAAAGGAAGAAATACTTTTAGATCATAGACCAAACCGCCTCTCACAAGATGGCTGACACACACACACACTCGAGTGGCAGTGTATATAAAAAAGTGAGTTTGGACTGGGAGAAAGGAACGCAGAGTCAAACGAGAGAAAAACACAAAAGAAGGTGACAGAAAAACAAATTTACCATGATAGGATGGCAGTTGTAACATCAAAAACACAGAATGTGAATGTTTGCAATAACTTTAGCAAAAATAGTTCAACGAGCTCCTTCAATACACCATTAAAACTTCATTGGATCCACTGCAGACCCAAAGTTTGTGGTCTGGTGCCAGCAGAACAACCTTCTGATTAATGCAGGGAAAACCAAGGAGCTAGTGGTTTACTTTTCGAAAAAGCAGATCCACCCCACTAGTGGTGAACACCCAGGGAATGGACATTGAGATAAACCAGATACCTTCTCACTACAAATTCTACTCACCCAGTAAAGATATCCATTAAATGATAAGATTATTACCTTGTTGTTGTTCCAAGGGATCATCAGCTGCAATAAAAATACACAAGGAACTGTTTTGCTTTATCATGTGTAAAATTCTGACCCTTCCTGACAACTTCTGACCCCTCCTGGTGCTTCTTTAATGTCAAACAATTAAATAAGAGGACAGAGGTGTCCTGACAGAGTTGACCAAAGATATTCAGAGAGTAACTGTGTTTGTGTTGCTTTATTTCTAGCACAATAAGGGGTTAGTATCATTAAACCTAACAGTCAACACACAGTAAAACCTCCTTCTATCTATTCCCATCTGATGCTCAAATAAGATGCTTAGCTTGGGCAAGTGTAGTTAGTTGGGTTAGTTTGGGTTTTATTGAGAGTCTTGATTTTTAAAGCTGAAGGTTAATCTAAAAATAGTTTGGAACGGAACACTGGTTTCATGAAGTGTGTGTGTGAATGAGATTTGGTTATTTTCTTTTGGTTTTCCTTTCTTCCTCTCTTTTTGTCCTGTAGTTTATGTGCTAAAGGTGGCTTGATAGCATTTTGAGCCCTTGTGATGCCTCATTGTAGTCACATGATGTAGGGGCGGCCATTTAAGGAGTTTTTTGTGTGTCTGCAGTATTAGCCCCACCATTCCCTTTTGGTCATATGATAGGAGCAGCCATTTATGAGTTTTACGACCCATTGTGCTACCTATCAGGCCAAGTCAAGTTGAAGTATCACCTGGTTTATTCATGGAAAATACCGTTTAGCTCGACAGGGTCAAGCCTCTCATCAAAGAGACAATCTCAGCCTTAAATAGGCATGGCTGATGAAAGACTGAAATTCATTCACATGAAATTGAACAATACCTCATTTCAATTTAAACACACACATTTCTCCTTTACATTTTTTATTAACATTTTCTGTTTTAAACATACATCCAAACACCATAGAAATCCCACAAACTATGTTCACAAATCCCCCTATATTTTCCAATGTCTCTCCCACAACCTAGGATTTGTCCAAACACCCTAGAGAAAACACAGAAAAGACAAGACAAGGTAAGTTACTTCCTTGGTACTGCAAAACTTCTGCACTCACTTTCAACAGGTTTTACGCTAACATTTGCTAAAGTTTCCAAAACCCTAACTAGTGATGTTGAGATGAAGCCTAATGAGGCATTGAACCGTTTGGGCAAATTGCTTGAACATGTCACCACCTACTGGTGGAGTGCATAACTACAGTTAGCAATATAATAAGATATGTTTGCAATTGTTTTTTCTTGTTTTTTTTTTTTTTTGTTTTTTTCTGGAATGCACCGACAGAAGGTTTTTTTTGTGTCTAAGAAGAGAAAATATTTTAAGGTTAACTGTTTTTCTGTAAATTTTGTGAAGTAAGCTCAAGCAGACATTTAAAGTCATTGTGCAACTAGGGCAATGATGAGCACAATGAAAGCTTTGTTTTTAATCCGGTGTGAAGTTATGGTTCAAACCTATATTTTGATTAAACCAACCAATCTAATTTGGCAGCATTTTTACCCAATCTATATTGGTAAAATGGCAAGCCAATACAAATTGGTCACATCGGTCAAAATACTCGTTAAGTAGTATAGCAACTTTCAAAAGTCTAAAGCAGTTCTTGAACCAACTACCACTGGATTGGAAAGCAAAGTCTTATAGCTGATGCCACTTGCAATAGTAACCGCTCCATGAGAAACTAACACTAGTAAATACTAATTACAACTTAATTCAGTGGCCTGCTCAGATTCTGATTATTATGTTTACTCTAACAAAATTTGTTTTAATCAACTACATTGGTTGTAAAAACAACCAATCTATTCTTAGAATCTGTCCAAACTCTATCAAACTAACCGCAGCTCTACGACAAAATCCCAGAACTTGACTGAATACAGAGGCTGTTTCAATGCCTTTTGAAGTTCGTGGGCGAGCTGAACCACTTCCCGAAGTGGTCACGTAGTATGGTGGGGCAGCGAGGCTGTGGATATCATCGATTTTTGCTCCTCCCGTAATGAAGCAAGCCTCAATACCCGCTTCGCAGAAACACCCCTCCACTACTCGACACACATTCCTCAAAGCCTTGCCTCATCTCATAACATCACTAACAGTAACCCTTGCTTGCTCTAAATTCTCTTTTCAGCTTATTGGGGAGCAGCTGTGCAGAGCCTGGAACAAAATGCTACATACTAACTATTACAATACTCAATAAATATCCAATAGTTTAAAATCCTTGTGTGCAAATGGTTCTTTATGTGCAAATCCATGTTTAAAGCGCATAATGCTAAATAAAGTGTCATAGTGCTAACTAAGCAGCTTTTTTTAATAAAGCGCAAAGGTACCTTTAAAGTGCTACAAGTTATTTACATAAAAATAGCCCTAATAATGAAGACCTCTTCATTACAGATTTCTTTGAACTGACTCAGTGATCTTGTGACCTAGATTCTGAGGGTGAAGGGTGATGCTTGGACTTATAGCTCAAACCAAAGGCATATAAATATGAATTTTTCCTTTTCGAGGGATTAAAAGTTTTTTTGTTGTTTTTTTTTTTGTTTTTTTCGCTGCTCTCCAATATAATCCTCTGTGCAGAAGAGCAGCTGTGAATTAGTGCTGTAGGACTCATAGCCCACCAACAGCCTCAGATGTTAGATTCCCACTAATTCTTCACTATCTTACTTTTAAGCCTTGATGAGTTTGTTTCCCTTAAACCGTTTGTTTGTGATAGACAGAGAAAGACTGATTTCATAATTATGAAAGTCTTCTGGCAGCTTTGTGGGACAGCTGCAGAATAAGGTGCAGCAGGAAGAAAGATTTTCAGTGACATGTAACTTGAAATAGCAGTTCAGCTGGTTTGTACTGGTCCACGCGCTCACTCAGAGATTTAACTTTCAGTTTTTCCACTCTCAACGTTCTGCACCAAGAAAGGTAAGCTCTGTGATTCTCTATATAGACTTTTTTAACTCAGAATCAGGTTTATTGCCATTGTTACTGAAGGAGTTCACAAACTAGGAATTTTTTATGGTACAATCGTGCAACATGAAACATATAATATGGAATAGGTAAATAAAATTATAAAAATATCTAAAAACACTGTGGGTATAAGGCATGCAAAAAATAGACTAATATATTCACTTAGGATAAAAATATGGATAAAAAATATAAAAAGTAAAATAGCATCTTACAAGGTAGTGCAAATAGAGCAGTGTGCAAATAGAGCAGTGTAAATGGCATGGGCAGGTTATATAGTCTGACATATAGTTATGTATTCATGAGTCTTATGGCAGAGGGGAAGAAGCTGTTTTTATGGCAGGAGGTTCTGGTCCGTATGGACCGTAGCCTCCTCCCTGAGGGGAGAGGTTCAAACAGTCTGTGTCCAGGGTGAGAAGGGTCGGCTGTGATGCGACTTGCACGCCTACTGGTCCTGGAGACATACAGGTCCTGGAGAGATGGCAGCTTACAGCCGATCACCTTCTCAGCAGAGCGCACAATGCGCTGTAGTTAGTATCTGTCCCTGGCGGTGGCGCCAGCGTACCACACGTTGATGGAGGAGGTGAGGATGGACTCAATGATGGAGGTGTAAAACTGCACCAACATCCGGGTTGGCAGCTTAAGTTTCCTCAGCTGCCGCAGAAAGAACATCCTCTGCTGGGCCTTCTTGATGAGGGAGCTGATGGTCGGCTCTCACTTGAGGTCCTGGGTGATGGTGGTGCCCAGGAAGCGGAAGGACTCCACGTTGGAGATGGGGGTAGGGCTGTCTGTGAGGGCAAGGGGGGACGGTGGGGCTGAGAGTATTATTTTATGATTTATGCAGAATATATGTAAAAGAAACTTAAATTGTTATTAAGTAATGTGTGAACATGACTAAAAGTGAAGAGAACCACTCAGAGCGCAAGGCAAAGGTTTAAACAAGTTTATTGTGGTAAGGGTTGTGGGGTTGGATCGGGTACTCAGAGGGCTGGTGAACCGGAACTGGAAGGGAGGAGGGAAGTTCACAGAGGTGAGTTCGGGTCCCGTGGGAATCTTGGATGCCGTAAGGATAATTCTAGTGAGGGACTCACGTTTGGGAGGGTTCTCCTCTCACTTCGAATCCAGTTTGTGTGGCTAACCTCTTGGACCCAGAGGAGTATGAGAGGACTGTCACTCAGAAATCCAGGAGAACTTCAACGGAACTTGTGGAGGTTAATCCCCTGCTCAATGTGAGACTCAAACAATCCTTCCAGGGGAAGAAGGACAAAAATCCAGCTTGCTGGCCTTGGGGCACCAAAGGCTTCCCCCAGCAGAGCTGGAGGAGGTTTTTGGGGACAGAGAAGCCTGGGAGTCTTTTCTGAGACTGCTCACCTGGTGACACGTTCTCTGATAAGTAGAGGACGATGAGAATGAGGAATACCATGTTCTTTCTGCAAACAGTCCTTTAGGAATCACATGAAGTGATTTTCTACTGAGCACTTGTCAGTTTCACACGGTTTTATTTCTGATAGCAAGGAGTAGCTAGCCTAGGCTAGCGCTAGCTTAGCATTGCTATGGCTTCTCTCTCTCCCTCCCTTGACTCTTTTCCAACTCTTCCTTCTTCCTCTCCTCTCTCCTGCTCTCTGTGTCAGATGTTCAGTTATTCCTCTGCCTCCTTTAGTGATAATGGGATGTGTAATAAGTGTAGTATTTTTGTAGCTTTGGAGGCGAGGGTGTCAGAGTTAGAATCCAGGCTTCAGGCTGTTGAACATCCAGGAGTTAAAGTAGGCCCCCCAAGTAGCTGTCCTCCAAAAGTGCCTGAGCAGCCAGGCGATTGGGTAACTGTACGCAGAAAGCGTAGTCGTGGATCTCTGCCCACTGGTCACCACCAACCCGTTCACGTTTCTAACCGGTTTTCCCCACTCAGTGACACACCCACTGAGAAGCCCACTCTGGTGATTGGCAGCTCCATAGTCAGAAACGTGGCATTAGAGACACCAGGGACCATAGTCAAATGTTTGCCGGGGGCCAGAACGGGCGACATCAAATCCTACCTGAAACTGCTGGCTAAGGTTTAGGTTAAATACAGTAAGATTGTTATTCACGCTGGTGGTAATGACACCCGGTTACGCCGATCGGAGGTCACTAAAATTAGTGTTGCTTCGGTGTGTAAGTTTGCCAAAAAAATGTCGGACTCCGTAATTTTCTCTGGTCCCCTCCCTGATCTGACCAGTGATGACATGTTTAGCCGCATGTCGTCATTCAACCGCTGGTTGTCTAGGTGGTGTCCTGAAAACAACGTGGGCTACATTAATAATTGGCAATCCTTTTGGGGAAAGCCTGGTCTGATTCGGAGAGACGGCATCCATCCCACTTTGGATGGTGCAGCTCTTCTTTCTAGGAATCTGGCCACATTTATTAGTGCTTCAAAACCCTGACCACCCAGGGTGCAGACCAGGAAGCAGAGTTGTAGTTTAACACACATCTCTGCAGCTTCTCTACTGTTACCCACTCTTTACTCCATCCAGACAGTGTGTTGCCCACGACCAAAATCTAATAAATTAGCAAAGATTCCCAAAGGAGTAAATCATGATAATCTAATTAAAATCAAAATAACTCCAATTGGGGAAAAAGTTAAAACAATTAAATGCGGTCTGTTTAACATAAGATCTCTTTCCTCTAAAAGTCTGCTAGTTAATGACTTGATTTGTGATAATCACATTGACTTGTTTTGCCTTACAGAAACCTGGCTGCAGCAAGAGGATTATGTGAGCATAAACGAGGCAACTCCTTCAAGCTATTTAAATTTTCACATACCCAGAAGTTCTGGGCGAGGAGGAGGAGTAGCAACAATCTTCCAGTCTGACTTACTGATTACTCCCAAAACAGTTAATACCTACAACTCTTTTGAACATTTAACCCTTAATTTCCCTCATCCAAATTTCAAGGCAAGAAAACCTCTTCTTTTTGTAACTTTGTATCGTCCGCCAGGTCCTTACTCTGAATTTTTAGATGAGTTTTCAGAGTTCCTTTCTGATTTGGTATTAAATACTGACAGGGTCACCATAGTGGGAGATTTTAACATCCATGCTGACATTGAAGGCGATAGCTTAAGAGCAGCCTTTAATGCTATCTTAGACACTATTGGCTTTGTTCAAAATGTGAATAGTCCCACACATTCTCATCTTCATACTTTGGATCTTGTGCTGACATACGGCATAGAATGTGAAGAAATAACAGTATTTCCTCACAACCCTGTCCTCTCTGACCACTTTCTAATAACCTTCAGGATTACTTTAACAGAGTTCTCCTCCCCCAAAAGAAGGTTCAATTTTAGTAGATCTTTATCAGATGGTGCAGTTATAAATTTTAAAGAATCTGCTTCACTTTCTCTCTCCTCTGTGTCGCTGAGCAGTGCTGCAGAGTGCAAAAGCATAGCTTATTCCCCTTCACAGGTTGATGATTTTGTTGATGGGGTTGCTAGTTCTCTGCGTACTGCCTTAGACAACGCAGCTCCCTTGAAAATGAAAACCGTTGAAAATAGAAAGCTTGCTCCTTGGTTTAATGCAGAGCTGCGTACTTTGAAGCAAAATGCTAGGAAACTGGAGAGAAAATATCGCTCCACAGGCCTGCGGGAGTCCTTCCTAGTCTGGAAAAATGGTTTACTGCTGTATAAGAGGACCCTTTGTAAAGCAAGAGCAGCATACTTCTCCTCATTAATAGAGGAGAATAAGAATAATCCTAGATTTCTTTTTAATACAGTTGCCAAACTCACCCAGAGCCATAGCTCTGTTGAACCGTCCATTCCACCTGCTCTTAGCAGCAATGATTTTATGGGATTCTTTATAAATAAGATTGATCTTATTAAAAATAAGATCATAAGCACTCCTCTATCCGCGATTGTACCTGAGGTAGTCATGGAATCTGAACCGGGTTTAGACTGCTTTGATCCAGTTGAACTTTCTGAATTAGCAAAATTATTGTCTTCATCTAAGCCTTCAACTTGTATGTTAGATCCAGTTCCAACCAGGTTATTTAAGGAGGTATTCCCTTTGATCTCCTCCTCCATTTTAGATGTGATTAATCTATCTCTGTTACAGGGATATGTACCTAAAGCTTTTAAGGTTGCTGTAATTAAACCTCTGCTTAAGAAATCGTCTCTTGACCCAGATGACTTGGTTAATTATAGACCTATATCCAACCTTCCTTTCTTATCCAAAATTCTTGAGAAAGTAGTTGCCAAACAAGTTTGCGACCACTTACACCATAATGAACTTTTTGAAGAGTTTCAGTCTGGCTTTAGAGCTCATCATAGCACTGAAACAGCTCTGGTGAAAGTCACTAATGATATTCTCATGGCCTCAGATAATGGACTCGTATCTGTGCTCGTCCTGTTGGATCTTAGTGCTGCATTTGATACAGTTGACCATAATATTCTTTTAGAAAGACTTGAATATTTTGTTGGAATTAAAGGAACAGCACTAGACTGGTTTAAATCTTATCTATCTGATCGAATTCAGTTTGTTTATGTTAATGATAGATCTTCAACACGCTCAAAGGTTACCTGTGGAGTACCACAGGGATCAGTGCTAGGACCAATTCTCTTTACTTTATACATGCACCCAATTGGTAGAGTTATTAGACAGCATGGGATTAATTTCCACTGTTATGCTGATGATACCCAGCTATATCTGTCTATAAATCCAGATGAAGCTAACCCATTACATAGATTACAGGCATGTCTTGAAGACATAAAAACCTGGATGACTCTTAACTTTCTGCTTCTGAATGCAGACAAAACAGAAGTTATAGTCTTTGGACCAGAGTCTCTGAAAAAGAAGCTGATTAGCCAGTCACTTCATTTGGATGGGATTAAACTGATTTCAGATAATAAAGTAAAAAATCTTGGTGTTATTTTTGATCAGGACCTGTCATTTAAATCCCAGATCAAAGAGGTTTCTAGAATTTCCTTCTTTCATCTGAGGAATATTGCAAAAATTAGAAATCTCCTGTCCAGGGGTGATGCTGAGAAACTAGTCCATGCATTTGTTACTTCAAGGCTGGACTATTGTAATTCTTTACTATCAGGAAGTCCACAAACTGTAGTTAAAAGCCTTCAGCTGATCCAAAATGCTGCAGCCAGAGTTCTGATGAAAATTAAAAAGAGAGATCATATCTCTCCTATCGTGGCTTCTCTTCATTGGCTTCCTGTTAAATCAAGAATTGAATTTAAAATCCTCCTTCTCACATATAAAGCCTTAAATGGCCAAGCTCCATCTTATATCAGAGATCTGATTGTTCCTTATGTTCCTAACAGAGCACTTCGCTCTCAATCTGCAGGTTTACTAGTGGTTCCTAGAATTTCTAAAAGTAGAATGGGAGGCAGATCTTTTAGTTATCAGGCTCCTCTCCTGTGGAACCAACTACCAGTTTTAGTCCGTGAGGCAGACACCCTGTCTACTTTTAAGACTAGGCTTAAAACTTTCCTTTTTGATAAAGCTTATAGTTAGGGTGGCTCAGGTTATCCTGAGCTGTCTTTAAAGTTATGCTGCTATAGGCTTAGACTTTTGGAGGACATAGGGACCCCCATTTCATCTTTCTGCTTCATTCTCTCTCTGTTCTCCTATTCTGCAGAATCTGTTAGTTCAATCTCTAACGTTCTGCTCTCTCTGCTTTTCCTCAGAGTAGCTTTGCCTCGTCTGTTCCTGTTTGGCTGTGACGTCATCCAGGAAAGAAACATCAGCTGTGCTGCTTCCATCAACACCCTTGTTTGTAGATGTTGGAGATTGGCCTGTTTTCCAGTGTGGTCCTGTTTCTCTGGCCGTGGCTGGGTGGATGTGCTCTCTTCATCCTCTGGCATGGGAGCTGCCTTGGAGCTTGTCTGCCTGGCTGTGTGTTTCCTGGACGGGGCCGCCTTTTACAGCTGCTTTTTGTATCTCTGCTTCTGTCTCCTTGAACCCCAGTCGGCCTCGGCAGATGGCCGCTCACACTGAGCCTGGTTCTGCTGGAGGTTTCTTCCTGTTAAAAGGGAGTTTTTCCTCTCCACTGTCGCTGCAAGCATGCTTAGTGTGAGGGATTGTATTTGAGTCAATGAGTCAATGCAATCAACTGGTTTTCCTTAGATAGAAAACTTTGTATCAATTTGACTGTATGATCTGGTTGAACTGTAAAGTGCCTTGAGATGACATGTGTTGTGAATTTGGCGCTATATAAATAAACTGAATTGAAATTGAATTGAAGTTGAATCTTTGTGATGTTTTATACTATGCTTTTCCACAGGACTGGTAGGAAATCATGCCAGATAAACTAGACATTGTCCTTCATGAAGCATCAGTTACCATTGTGAAACAATGCGCAGATGTTCTGTGTGAAGTCCTTCTCAGTAAATTTGAATGTGTTGCCACCATCGAGGGTGTGGAGCTGGAGAATCGAAGCAGCAGTTCATACCAGAGACGACCACCAATCATTTCTCCAGAGAAGAGATTTGAATTTAGGATGCCTTCAGGTGTAAAGGTGTCTGTCTGGAAAGCTGATCTTATCGATTTCCAAGCTGAGGCTGTTGTGAATGCAGCTAATGAAGATCTTTGGCATTATGGAGGCCTTGCTCAAGCTCTATCCAGCGCTGGTGGCCGTCAAATCCAAAAAGAAAGCGATGAGTATGTTAAAAAGCATGGTAAAGTAAAAACAGGGGATGCAGTTGCTTTGCATGCAGGGTCTCTACCATACAAGAAGATCATCCATGCTGTTGGTCCAAGACTGGGAATGAGTCCTTCCCCTCATGAGCTAGAAGCAGCAAAACATTTGTTGAAGAAAACCATCCATAGTATTCTTCAAAGAGTTGAAGAAAAAAAGCTAGTGAATGTTGCCATTCCTGCCATAAGCTCTGGAATATTCAACTACCCACTGCCAGAATATGCCCACACTATAGTGTCTACTGTAAAATACCATTATGACAAGCTGCCCTCTCATGGACGGTTTCTTCAAGAGATCTTCTTTGTGAACCACGATGATCCCACAGTGCAAGCAATGAAGAAAGCATGCCATCAGATATTCAACCCTCACCAGCATCCGTCTTATAGCCAGACTGCAGCAAAAAATACCAGAAGTGCTGCCAGAACCCCACCATCTTCAGTCCAGATTGGAAATGTCATTCTGACACTTAAGAAAGGTTTCATTGAAGATCAAACGGTAAGAACTGACTCAACATATTTATTTTCTTTCACATTAAGCCATAACCTGACTCCGCCAGATGGATTTGCTCCGCATATCCATCTGGAAACCTTCCGTTGAAGTAATTTTGGGAAGGGGCGAAAATACTGGTTAGCTGATTGGCCTATGTTGGTGATAGACGGGCCAAATAAACCAGTCAGATCAACGAAGCATATGACGTACTAACAGAGCGACCACGAAGAGGAGCCAATTGATAGATCAAACTCTTGCCGAAACCAGTCGGGAGAAGAGCAAAAACATCTTTTCCTCTAGCGTTAGCGTGGCTATCGAGCGGCTGAAGCCGCCATGTTCTGTAGACTGAACTGTCGCGCTTGTCGTTGCGTCACACCTCAACCCACCTCAAAGCCAACGCTGATTGGACGTTCGTTTGGTGAACGGCTTCAAATTTTCTTTAACGGAGAGTCTCCAGACTGATCTGCGAGTGAGACCTTGAAAGCTCGCGAGATCAGGATGGTCTCACGAGGCTAATTAAGCCAGGCATACACTGTATGATTTATTTCCATTTTCCGGCAGATTTTTCAGTCGCACGAGAATTTTTCAACCAGACCGACTTTCAGCCTGATCGTGCGTCATGTAGTGTATAGGGGGTAACGAGGGGCGATCAGCCTCTCACAGCCACCTCCCGATCAGGAATCGTAAGGTCGGGAGAAATTCAATCAGCCGTCGTACGGTCGCAGAGTGAGAACATGCATCGTGAGCTGTGAACTTTTAAACCCTGTGATTTCGTCGTTTTAGCTGTAGCTGCGTGCAACGATTGAAAGTATCGCACAGTGTATGCCCGGCTTTAAAGGAGGGATAAATATCTGTTTTATGTACTGGTAGATTTAAAACCTCATTATTATTAAAATTGCAGGAAGAAGTGCATTACAGTTTATCTTCAGCTAAATTAAATTAAATCCTTTTTTTTGTTGTTGTTTCTTTAGACAGATGTGATTGTAAACACTGCAGCAGAAGATAGAAATCTGGGCACTGGTCAAATTTCCAGTGCTATATTGAATAAAGCTGGCTCTAAAATACAAAAGGAAATGTTTACAGCGAAAAGGACGGGTAATGTCATCTGCACAAAAGGTTATCAGCTGAACTGCATAGAGGTATTTCACACGATTTGCACTGTAAAGAGAGGCTATAAAGAAACGTTTGAAACAGCAGAACAGGTAATAGTCTGTCATTCTTTGGTATTTTACTCTAAATGAGGCTGATTTGCCGCTTGACTTCTAGTCTGTCTAATCCTGTACAACAGATACTTGTTAACGCCACATGGGAGTGTTTATTGAATGCAAAAAAAAGTCGTTACAACTCAATCTCCTTTCCTGCAATTGGCACTGGAAACCTTGGATTTCGTAAACAGGAATCAGCCTCCATTATGTCAAAAGCTGTGGCTCAATTTGCAGAACAGAATCAAAGAAAGTTGGACGTTTTCTTTGTCATTCATCCATCTGACAATGACACATATGAGGTATTTTTGTAAAACACTTTAAATGACAAAAAAAAAAATGAATTTTTATCCTGTTGTGTGAAACATGTCTGAACATTTCTGAAGTGTTTGACTAAAAAATATAAATCAGTTGAAAGATGGTCTTTTGCTTAAAAAGGTTAGCTGCACTAACCATACAACATCACTTGGATATCTACTGTATGACTGCAAGTATTTAAAAAGCAAATTATTGGAACTTTTTTTTACAGGCTTTTGAAGCAAAGATAAATGTTCTCCATGAAAAAATATCAAGCTTCATGTTGGCAAGAGGTAATTAATATTTCCTCGTGAAACATCTGTGTATTCATATCTTTCAATGTTAGGAACTTGATGGTTTTTTACATGTGTCAGTAGGGACTTCATATCAGCTGCAACAGCTGTGTTTTATACTTACTTTACCCACAGTATCATCTTTGAAATATCATTCTCTCAGACTAGTTTGGGATTTGAAGGTTTATACATTGTTGCGCTGTCAACCCTCTGCGTTTTAGCCAGCGTACGTCCCAGAACCTCTTAAAACGCTGGCATACGCAGAACTTTCTATGTATTTTTTTCAATTTTGGGCATACTCATAGAGTATTTATTACGAGTCCAGAACTAATGTCCAATGACAGCCTAAGCTATGCATAATGCAGCCAGTGTCCTGAGGGGGGGGGGGCAATGTGCCCAAAGGCTTCGCAGTTACTGTATTAACCTAGCTGCAGTCGGCCGCTGCCTTTGATGGCCATTGTAAAAAAAAAAATTTTTAAAAGTAACCTAAGTGAAGGGGTTTCAGGATTTTTGTTGCTTGTTTAAAATGTTTTTTATGGTAAGGTATTTAAGTCATTCCATAAAAGTTCAAAAAAATCCACTGGACTTGGTTTCCACTTGGTTTCCATTGTTCGTTAAGGAGGTATTGTTCACCGGCTATAGCACCTACCCGCTCCAGTCGGTGAACAATACCTCCTTAACGACTGACCCTTAACAATCATAGACAGGTTTCAGGTATTACAGGCTAACAATGGAACCAAACGACCCACTCCTCGGTTTCAATTTGCATGTTTCCAAGCAATACAAGGCCTTGTCTATATTAGTGTTGCGTCGATGCCATTTTTTGGCCCCGATACCGATACCCGATACCTGGCTGTGCAGTATCGACCGATACTGATACCATAATAATGTAAATTAATTGCCATAATGGCTTTGTCAAGCTGCTGCCTACCTTTGTGAAGCAGGAAAAAATCTAATACAAAGTGAATCCAGTAAAACTTTTTATTGCCTACCAGGAGTGGGTGACAATAGTTGAATATACTTATGGCTCTCAAAATGGTATCAGTGCCTTATTTGTTGGTACTCGCCGATACCAATACCACCATTTTAGGGCAGTATCGGGGCCCCGTCCAATACTGGTATCGGTATCGGTGCAACACTAGTCTATATAAAGACTCAAACTCACTGTGGATCCAGACATTTGAATTGAGAAAGCTTCCTGGAGAGGTGGCGAAACGTCTTCAAATCTTGGAAACCAAGTCCAGTGGATTTTTTTGAACTTTTACGGAATGACTATGACCTGGATGACTGAGAATCTTCATCAGCATATTAGTTTAAGGAAATGTAGGTGTTTTTTATTTCCTACATCTATTTACTGCTGTGTAGATTTCTTTGTTCAATTGTTGGAAAGGTTGGTCTGGCGTCCGGGTAAGTGGGGAACTTTCTTCTTAATCACAGATGGGTTTCAGCAAGAAACCACTGTTGTCTATGATGGACTAAAATGTAAAGTCATGAGAACATTTAGGAAATTAAAAGATTTGCAGAAGCAGTTGTAGTTTTAGGAAAAATTCCTACTTCTAGTAACTGAACACTATTCTTGAAGTGATAATTATGTGTTTAAAACCTGTTTACCAGCATCAGGGCCTAATGGTGACTCCCACACCAGCAGACCTCCAACACCAAAAATCTCCCTTCATGGTTCTTCTGATGAATCGAAAATCGAAGCTAAAAAGTGGCTAAGTGACCTATTTCAATGTCGTGGCGTCATCAGGATTCAAAACAACTTCATCTCACACTACAGTGAACAACACCATCTGCAGCTGTCCAAATTATCTGTCCCTGAAAAAGGATTGTCCATTGAGGAGTCTTTCTCTCAGGGTCATGCATGTATAACAGTAATGGGGAAATCAGGGAGAGATGTTGCCATTGCTGCATTGCAAGTGGAAGCAATGCTCTGCAGAACCCAAAAAGAGTTTATATCAGAGGAAGAGCATCAGCTGAAGATGTTGTCAGGCATCAACCTTTCTATGGAGAGGAGAACAGTTAATCCAACAAGCCAACATTTTTACAACAGATTACAGCATTTCAAACCTCTAGGTGTATCGGTAGTTAAGGTACAGCATATACAATATCTAACATTTTTATATTTGACTAGTCACATTTTTAAATGCAAGCATCAATATTCATAGAAGTTATTCATCTTCAGGTGGAAAAAGTGGAGAACTGTGCTCTAAAGGAGATGTTCGAGCTGAAGAAGAAGCAGATTGACTGCTCCAGACCCAAAACAATGTTTCAACGCATCTCTGCCCAGTTCTGTGGGATGATCAGCCGAATTGGATTCCAGGCTGAGTGTGCACCACCAGAAGGTACTTTTGTGCATTTATGTTATTTAAGATTTAATTTAAAATCTTTCAGACTGTCATGTGTTTTCCTGGGAAAGGGGCACCATCTGACTGGGTGGAAAAAAGATTGAGGTTCGAGGTCAAATTATGGTCAAACAATTAAATCTGCAAAGAAAAAACAAAGCTTATCTTGAAGAGTTTGGACTAAGGTTATATTAGCTCCTACTAATTTAATACAATGGGGAAATGCATGGACAATTAACCAAAGGGAATCCAAGAGGTAGGCCTAAATGAAATTTTGTTTGGTAAAATAATATTTCAAAAACTTGTTTTTTGCTATTTAGAAACCAGTTTCTTGGGTATTTTACACAAAGAAGGAAACATCTTTAAGCATTTACAGAATCTATTCCAATCATATTTAACTAAAAGTGTGATGAAATAAGAGAGATTGTCTTTTAACTTCTTTCTTAGTCCTGTTTTCTTCTTGCCCATTAACGGTGGGGCAGCAGAATGGCACAGTCCTACTAAATGTTTTCCAATTTATCTAAAAATACAACAACTAGCAAAGAGGTGCTTCTGCCAAAGTCACAAGATGTAGTATCCTGCCTTTCTCCCCACAGTACAACATTACCATATAAGATAAAGCTAGACCCTCTCTGGTCATCATATAACATAATGAACTGACATGCATGAGTTTGGTATCAGTTAATTGTAGTATATCGTTGTAAATATTAATTGCTGTATTTTTTTACACATTTTTATTGATATACTAACTTAAAAAAAATGGTAAAGTTGGACATTTAATATGATGGAATTATCTCCAACACAATCAGGATCTAGTCTGTCAATAGCCTACAAAATGAAGAGAAATGAAAGAAATATCAGCATGAAGCACACCTGCTGACAGGTGTGCATGCACCTGACTGATGTCAGTTCACAGTGACAGTTTTCTCGTCGTTATCAGAGCCACAATCTGATCCTCCTTCAGTCCCGTCCTGACTCTCCTGGACATTTTATATATTCTGTGATTTCCCTCTTTTCATTTCTAACTGGCTAAAAAAAAGCTAATGAAATTGGATAAGTAACCTTCCAGCAAGAAGGAGGATGTCTAATGCGTTTTATTTTTGTTTTCCATTTAATTTTGTGAATTTTATTGTTTTCTTCACAGTATAAATCTTACAAGTGACAGGTAAAAACTGTCACGTTAGTCCAAGTTCTCCTTTAATACACATATGGTGACCAAAATTCTTGTTAAACTGCAAACCGAGACATAGCAAAATATTTAAAATAATGAAACATTAAAATAAAAATACAATAATAATTGAACATTTAGCATCTAACCAGGGTGTTTTATGCATTGAAATTATATATTTCTTGCTTATTTCAACAATTATCCTTCTTAATACCTCCACAGAATAACCTTTACCTTCCAGGAGTTCACATGCTTCAAACCAAGCCTGGTTTGTGCCATTTTAAATATTGTCTTCAAATCTTCCAGATTATTACATTTGTCAATCTCCAGTCTGATTGATGCAGTTATTTTCTCCATAACATAGTTTCTTGATATATATCAATCCATTCTTCCACTGTAGGTGTAAGAGTACTACGCCATCTTCTGGATATTGCTTTTTTAGCAGCCAGTAGCAGTATTCTCAGCATTTTGTCATTCTTCCCTCTTTTTAAATTTAGTTTGTCCCATTCCCAAGATACATAAATTCAAAACAAATGGGATTTTTTTTTTTTTATCACCTCTTCAACTACTCTTTTTTTTTTTTACGATACAAAGTTGCTTTATTAATGGGCAACCAGAGTATATATGAAAGTTATCAGCTTTTCTGGCACCATAGGATCGCCAGCACTGGGTATCACCAGATTTTCTCTGTGCTGGAGTTGCAAAATACCTTATTGTGTTTTCCAGCCACACTCTGCCCAAATGAGTTTGTTAGGTTTATTCTTTTATACATCATGTGCATTGTTACTTTGTTAGCCAGATAGAGAGAGTAGATGGCCTTCCTTCACATTGTGGATGTCACTTTGTGTAAGTGGGTCATCTAAATAGGACAGCCTTCTTGTCTTTTAAAGATACACAGGATATGGGCACATCTTGGAGCCGGACTGATAGAGGAGAGCTATCTGTAATCCTGTGGCATAGAGGCAAGTTGATATAGGTCAGTTTCTGACACGGACAGCTAAGCCTCCACCTGATGCAACACATAGACACATGAGGTATAAGAAGCAGGAGAGGACCTTGTTTGCGGCTCAATCTTTGCCGGATACTCATGGACGTGATTTTCAAGCCCACAGCTGTGCAAGCTCCAAGCATTTTTCTCTGTCCTGTAACGACCTGATCTGGAATAAACTCTGTTATTTTTTAACTCCTGTTTTTATAGTCCTTTTTATATGGTTTTACCCAGTTTGAGTTAAGAGCTGTAAATAACTTGCTCCTAGGAAAAGAACTGGAAGGGAAGTCCAGAGTCGCAACTGCCTTCAAGGGGGCATAACTTCCTATTTAACAGTTAATATTTTGTTTTCCATTGATATTCAAGAATTCTCGCCCAGTCCTTCTCTAGCACATTCAGTGTTATTTGCTTCAATGTCCTCCAGTATTTTATACAATTTGGATCCTTTAATTAAGAGCTTCTGTTATAACTTTTATGATGCTTGGCCATGTTGATTCTGGATTCCCTTCTCTAATTTTTTTTCCCCAAATAATGCTGTAATTGCAGGCATCTATAGAAACCTGAATCATAAGGTAGAATGTCTCCTTTTGCTCTTGAAAACTCTTAGTTTGAAAAATATTTATTTAGAATCTCCCAGTGCATCTTGGGTCCATTTTCCAATAATTTAAATATCTAAAGTGATCTGTAAGATTATATTTACTTATAATTTTATTCCAAATTTTAATAGATACACCCAACCATGGATGAGTTTGAATTGGGCACTTAGTTTTCCATTCCCTATAACAGCTTTTATTGGAGGATCTTCTATCATCTTTTCCTCAATACCTTTCCATTTTGCAGAATAATGTGAGTCATATAAGTTTACCAAAACCTTCAGCTGTGCAGGTTGGAAGTAACATTTTGGGCATGGACTTTTGGGTAATTGCAACGTAGTGTATTTTATTCTTGGTTTAGCCCCTTGCCATGTGTATCTAGATATAATTTTGTCCCACTCTTTAAATTCCTTTTCTGTCACCTCAACTAGTAGATTCCAGAATGAGGTAGAATCCAGCCGATGGTCTGCCAAACAAGATGTGGCATACGCCGCACAGAGTGAACCAGGTGCGGCAGCCCAAGTGAGCAGGTAGGAGTCCGAGCCTGTCAAAATGTCTTGTATTTTGAGTTTCTAACCCTTTTTCTAGTGTTTTTTTAAATTCATTTGTAAACTTTGAAGCCTTTCCTATTTCATTTTCTGGGTTTCAAAAAGCAGTAAAACACAACAGACGTAATAAGATCATCAATCCTGAAATAATAATGCTGAAAGCACGACTGTCAATAGCTATCTTTACAGCCCAAATTTACATGGATTCCATCTAAATATTGGTTGGTCGGAAATTCAACATCTCTGGACACTAAATAAAATTATCCAATCATGGTTCTACATGTACGAAGTGTTTGATCAGATAGAATAAATTATCACTCATAGAACTATCTAATTTTCTAGAAATGCTTTAGTAGAAAAACAAGAAACTGCCAGTTTTTAAAACAAACCTGTAGTTACCTTGTTTCTTCGGTTTTTCAGCCATGTCCATTAATGCAGCCTGAAGTGACCCAAATCCGATTTTTTGGCCCATATGCGACCTGGATCTGGGTTTTTTTCATGGCAGTCTGAACAACACAGATCCGATTTATTCCAGTCCGACCCAGGCCAATTGGGTATGTGGTCCTGAATCCGATATGAATCTGATTTTTTCAAATGCAACCTGTGTGTGAACGGCCAGGTCGCATTCATCCAACCTGAACGTCATTAATACGTGACATAGGTCACTATGCTGCGTCTTGCTACGCAGAAGTGGCAAGAAAAACAACAATTATGGCAGATGATGATGCGGAGAGAAGTATTTATGTTTAACCATATTGAAAAGATTGTGTTTTTATGGTTGGAAAAAGATCACTAGATGTGCGCCGGCGCTACCATCCATATTTACTTCCGTAAACACAGAGCACGCTGTCCTGTGACGTCATTGCATACTCTACTGCGCATGCGGGAAACTTGCGTTGTATGACGGCAGTTCACACAGGAGATCACATACAAGTCGCACATATTTGGAAATATGAACGGCAACGTAAAAAAATTGGATCTCGCAAGAAAAATCGGAATTGAGCATCAAGGCCTGCAGTGTGAACGTAGCCAGAGTTATCACACAAGGCTCCCCTTCATGTTTGACCTTATCACACCTACATGGATGTGTTATGGGATATTGCTTGCTTGTCTTTGGGAGGACACCACACATGGTAGGATATTGTGCAGAGACAATACATCATGTTGGATTTCCCTGGTTTGTAAAAGAAGATGTTCCTACATTCTTCAAACTGACCACATCACTCTAAACACACCACACCGCACAGAGCAGGATGTTGAGATCTTCATACAAAATGCTCCATGTCTGTTTGAAGAGTTTATACTCTGTATTCATTTGTGTATATATTAAAAACTACTCTGGTTTCCATTGTTAGACTGTTGGTTATTTAATTGATGCTATACAAAAGTTAAAGAAGCAAACATATTAAAGCTATTCAAATACCTTGCCAATGCATCTCATTACAGATCCAGAGTATGGAGATGGCATCTATTTTACACGCAGTGTAAATGTGGCCATGAAGCTGTGGAAACAGACAGGGGACGAGTACTTGTACTTTGTGGAGGCTGAGGTGCTGAAGGGGAAGTCAGTTCGTGGTAAACCAGGAATCTTTATGCCTCCTCCAGTTGGAAAAGATCCTAACGTCACCTATGATGGTGTGGATGGAGGGCCTGATGTCTCTGTTATCTTCAGCGGTTACCAAGCTTTACCCAAATACATCATCACCTGTAAGAGGCTTAGTTAATAGTGAAATCTTTTGTCTGACTAGAACAGATAAAAAGTGACCTCTTTTTGTACTATATGGGTTTGTTAGTTTTATTGTTTTATAACTATGTACCCTCAGTAGATCATAGCTTTTGGCTACAATCTTACATGTTTATATAAATGTGTTTTTTTATGTGTATTCATAAACATGCACTGTGCAAAGCAAACAAATAAATAAATAAATCTTTTCTCCCGGGGCTGCATGGTGGTACAGTTTGTAGCACTCTTGCAAGTAAGATAAGTGGGGACATGGATCAATACATGAGCACAGCGAAGAAGGGAACCTATAAAAATACAAGAGGTGCCAAACACCCCCCCGGAGCTACAGCACAGACATTGGAATGTAATTCGTATAAAAGTGTGGTTGGATGGTGGTTAAGAGAGGAAAGGTAATCCAAACAGAGGGGGTCTCACTCCCAGTAGGAAAAATAGCAGACATTGAGGACAGTGACAAGTACCTCAGAATTCCACAAGCAAATGGCAACCTCGAAGAGATGACAAGGAAAGCTTCTACGGCCAAATACCTCCGAGTAAGACAGGTCCTAAGAAGCCAGCTCAATGGCAAGAATAAATCTCGGGCAATAAAAAGCTACGCTCTACCAGTAATCAGACAGCCTGCAGGAATAATAAGCTGGCCAAAGGATGAGATACAGGCCACAGATGGTAAGACATTAACCATGGAGGGTACTACCCCAAGTCCAGCACCCTGAGACTGTACGCTGGCCATAAGTAAGGAGGCCGAGGACTAGTGACTGTGAGAGCCACTATCCAGAATGAAACATCAAAGATCCATAAGTACATCGAGGACAAGGCTCCGACAGATGAATGTTCAGTGAATGTCTAAGACAACGGGGAATAGAAAATGAGGTTCTGGAGGTTCTGTCATGGGAGGATAAGCCCCTACATGGGATGTAACATAACCAAAACATAACCAAAGAGGCTAATATCAGGAAATCCTACCAATGGCTAGACCAGGCATCCCCAAACTCGGCCCTTGAGGGCTTCTGTCCTGCAGGCTTTAGAGGTTTCTCTGCTCCAGCACAGCTGATTTTAATTGGAAGCTGATTAACAGGCTTCTGCTCTACTGTTATCATAATAATCAGCTGTGCTAAAGCAGGGAAACCTCTAAAACCTGCAGGACAGCGGCCCTCGAGGACCGAGTTTGGGGATGCCTGGGCTAGACAAAGCCGGACTGAAGGACAGCACGGAGGCTCTCTTCATGGTTGCACAGGAGCAGGCCCTGAGCACCAGAGCAATAGAGGTCAAGATCTACCACACCAGACAAGACCCCAGGTGCAGACTGTGCAAAGAGGCCCCTGAGACATTCCAGCACATAAATGCAGGGTGCAAGATGCTTGCAGTTAAAGCTTACATGGAGCACCATAAGCAAGTGGCTGGAATAGTGTACAGGAAAATCTGTGCAGAGTATGGGTTGAAAGCCCCAAGGTCAAAGTGGGAAACACCTCCAAAGATTGTAGAGAATTCCCAAGCCAAGATTCTTTGAGACTTTCAGTTACAGACGGACCGAATGGTAATGGCAAACCAGCCAGAATGTGGTGGTGGACAAAAAGCAGACGAAAGCCATTGTGGTTGACATAGGAATACCAAGTGACTACAACATCAGGAAAAACAAACCTGAGAAACTAGAGAAAAAAACGGGGGCTCAGAGAAGAGCTGGAGAAAACCCAGAAGGTCAAGGCATCAGTGGTTCCCGAGGTCACTGGGGCACTCGGTGCAGTGACCCCCAAACTTGAGGTGTGTTTACAGCGGATCCCTGGAAATACATCAGACATCTCGGTCCAGAAAGGTTCAGTCCTAGGTACAGCTAAGATACTGTGCAGAACCCCTCAAGCTCCCAGCATGATTCAAACAGAGCCAGGCCTGGCCAGGCCAGCAGCCAGCCCACAGGAACTGGCAAGGTGAACCTGATGGTCAGTCTACCAATGTTTACTGACAAAGCTTCTCTATAATTATAGAGAAGGAAAATTTCACAGCTACATGTATCCTACAATTTTTTTATTTTAGAGTTATCCACTCAAAGCTCACAAAAGGTGAAATAAGTGGACTTTGTCAAGTAATAAGGTCCAAAAGGCTCTTAGATAAACCTAGTAAGCACAAAAGCAGCCAGAATCAAGACCATAAAAAACCACCAAAACTATACTGTCACATGATAAAATAAAAACTTCCTGATATCAAATAATGTTGATGACCCAAATAATGTGTTAGGCTACCCTTCTGCAACTGTAACCCCCAATCCCTGCAAAGATTTGACAAAAGCACATTTCATTCTTGTCTTGTGATGTGTTTTGTTCATATACAGCTTATGAGGTGATGAGTTCAGAGTCACTTACTTTCAATAGTTTGCACTGCGCAAGAAAAAATCAGTACATCACTAACACAGCAGGAAAAGTAGTTTATAGCGCATATTGACCTAGCATGTATAAGATTAGAGTGCACACCAGTTTCCCTACATTCTCACATTGACAATTGAGCACTGATGGTGGGAGCAAAAAAAAACATAATAAAACAGGCAGTAATTCTCCTCTATTTTAATTACTGAGTAGCTCACTGACTATTGTCTCACAGTGCTAGACTGTAACGGCTTACTTTCACACATGTGCATGATGTAGTCAGCTAGTGTAGTCACTAAAAGCTAATGTTAAAATGTGTTAGTAAATGTTACCTAAAAGCTTCTAAAGATTGTCATCTGTACGCCTGCTCAAGTGTCAAAATCACTTATGGGAGCCAAAAATTCTAGTGTTTGTTCACTACTTGGGCTTTTAGCTCAAGTACATGACTCAGGGGCAACAGGTAGTAAGCAAGTGTTGTATCTGGGAGGGCAAACAAGTTTTTGACCGCCATGGCGGATTCTTCGTTAATCTCCATTGCTGAAATGAAGTTATTGAGGTCTATGAAAACCTAGTTGTTGGAGGTTAATAAGTAATTAAAATAGCATCGAAGACCCTTGGGGCTGAAATTGACATGACACCACAGATCAAGCATTATCCACTTAATGCATCAGAACTAAGCATCAACAGATCAACACTTCTTAAGTGCAGTACTATAGCTCTAGTATGGAATCATATATATTTTATTATAATCATAATTATTCTTTTGGATATGCTATCACACACACCCGCACAGACACACAATTCACTTCAGTTTATTTGTATAGCGCCAATTCACAACACGTCATCTCAAGGCACTTTACAGATCAACCAGATCATACAGTTAATTTTGATGTCTGTATGAAACACACACACTTTTTTTTTTTTTTTGACATTAATCCTGTTGGTGAATTTTTTGGGGTTCCGAAAAGGGTTATTTTACCAAAAAGTTAATGATTTTCCATAGGTCAGTAAGGATGAACAATTCCCCGAATGCTAGAATAATAAGATCATACAGTTTTTATAAAATGTTTTATTACTTTCTTGTGGGTAGAGGTGCAATAAAAGCTTACAGTGGAATCATATGTACTTGTTCAATTCTCGTTTTGTTGTTTTTTTAGGAATACCCATTGTTTTAGGTTTTTAATATAGAAATTATTTTTATAGCAAAAAAGTTTATTGCTGAACATCTATGAGGAAATGATTCTCTGTAACAGAGCAGATCCCTATAAGAACCCATTTTTGTATCAAGAAGAGGACTCAGAGTTATATTTTACTAGTTTCAGCTTGCAGAAGCAATTTTTTTTGTATTTGTGAGACATAAAGGTACCACTTTAAAGCACTAAATGGGTTTGAACAAAATACAAAATAGAAAAATATTTACTAACCAAGTGAACTCAAAACAAGTGATAATAAAATTTTGAGAAAAAAAAATCTGATTTGGCTTTGCAATCAGAACTGTTCTATTTTGATTAAACCTTTTCCTGGTTACTTAAAAGTAATCAGGTACTCTGGATAGGCCTGGGTGTCATGAAACACTATAAACATGTTGGGGGTGGTCATGTTGTCCACAACACTGTCATACAATAAAACACCAGAGCCTCCCTTGGATGGTGGAGCGATCATGTTTTGCTGACCCACGGTGTAGTCTCCTGTCAGCACTCTGCAGAGGTACATGAACTTCTCTCCATTCTGATTGGGCTTGGAGTAGGTGTCCTGGGCTGAGTAATTGGAATTAACGGCGAAGTAGGAACCTCTGCCATAACAGGTAGCTGAAAAGTGAATAACAGATCAGTAAGTAGGGTGGTTTATAATGTAGTTACAGATTATGAAAACAATATAGGACATATTTTAAAGAATACTACAAAATTCTAAATAATGATAAATCATACTACATAAATAAGAATAATAAGAAATCAGCCGACATTTTGTAACCTCTTTCTTTATAGGTGCCACCATTTTTGTGACCCTTTCTGCTATGCCATTAAATTGAAAGCATAAATAATAATTGTCTAAAGAAAAAAAATTATTTTGTTTTTAAATTAAGAACATTGGAAAATAAATTATCTAGGACCTTATGCAAAAGTGAGTTTGCAGCTTTCGTACTACATGTTGCCAGTAGAAAAAGATTTCCATAGCTTAATTTTAACAAACTATTTTGGGTTAAACAGACCCGCTTAATACATTAGGCCCTTGAACTTTGAAGGCAGAAATAAGAATATTTCTGACAGGAAAATAATTCTAAATGAATTTCTTTCAACCAAGAACTTTTTCTTGGTTAGTAATTAGGAAATGAGGCCAGTAACTCTCAAGAACAGGGTGATATAGTAGGTTAAAAAAAAGCTGACAAAGTTTATAAAAGAACTTCCCAAGATCTTCAGAAAATTCTTCTGGTCTTAATCTCCAAAGTGTGGAGTAAATGTTTGGATTTAGCAAGGCTTTCACATTTGAGTTATGGCATTGAAGATAGAGTCTAATTGTAGCGATCTTATAGTTGCTAGGAAATAACTAATAATCAGATGATTGTGTGGACTAATAAGTGGTACAGGGAAAGTATGAAGTAGGTAAGTTTAAAAAAAAATGTTTTCACTGTAATGTGATCTAATTTGCTTTAAAAAGAAAAAAAAATTAATTCAGGAATGATCTCTTGTGATGGTCTCAATAGTAATATTAGGTATAAAGTAGTAACAGTATCTCCAGTATTGCTGTTAGAATAATTGTATATAAATGTATCTGTGTAGTGTTATAATGCATAAAGCTGTGTGCTATGTGCATGTGTTCATAGCCATCTGTTGGAATAATTATGTATAATGTGTGACATATTACTGTTCCAGAGAGGTGTTGCACAAGGAGTATAGGTCAACTCTCAGGAAGTATTGCTCAAGCTTAACGAAACCAGGAGGTTCTTGGACCATTTGACCGCAAGACATTTAAATGCAAATTGACCTGTTCACTGAGGCTGCAAATTGAATTGTATTTCTTGTTTGCAATTCCTTTAGCGCAACCTCAGCTTGTGTAACTAGGGACCCCCCGCCCCTGACTTTAATAAGACTGGCAGAGTGGGTTAGAGATTTTTAAACTCCGCGTCTCTTCCTACTTTCCTCTTGAGTAAAACTAAATTAATTGTCTCTGTGCCTTCTTTCTTTCCCTGTATGTATGTATGATGTGCTTAGACCTGACAATTGCCTTGTATCCAAAACTTTATTTCTATATTTCGTAACATTCACAGAATACTTTAATTTTCCTAAAAAGTCACAAAAAATGGCACCTGAATACTAAAGCTAATTAATTATTATTTAACCAGGGAAGATCCATAATGTGTAGCACTCAGGTTTTGTTCTATATATTATAAATTTGGGACTGCTCATAGATGTTAGGGTTAAAAGGGGACGTTCAGCAGAACAATACTACCTAGTTACTAGCTACTTGGATGAAGAAAAGTGGTTCCTGCCTTTGAAAGCTTGGTTTTAGCCAGTCACGGAAACAGTTTAATTTCAAATTACCTGAATACTGCTTCAGATACTAATCAGGATGCACTTATTACATTAACTTTTCAACGGCACAAGTTTCTGCATGTTCAAATGACTTGAAACAGCTAGTAGTGTACCCATTTATGCAGTTATTTTATTAGGTATCTGCAGCCATTACATACAGCTCTGAACACTAGTGTTACAGTCAACTATTAAAACAGGCAGGTCTCTCACTGTTGTCTCAGGCCTATGGGCCAAACGTTGTTGCAGAGTACCCTGCCTTCTTGAGGTGCTTGGGATGGATATTAGATGGTGCTCCAACTGGGGACTCCATTGTTCTACTGGAGGACTTCAACGCCCATGTGGGTATCAACAGTAAGACCTGGACGGGGTGATCGTTAGGAACAGCCTTCCTGATCTGAACTCGAGCGGTGTTCTGTTATTGGACTTGTGTGCTTACCACAGTTTGTCCATAACGAACACCATGCTTGAGCACAAGGTTGCCTATAAGTGCACGTGGCACCAGGATACCTTAAGCCGGAGGTCCATGATCTAACTGTATCGGACTGTCGCGGTGAAGAGTGAGGTGAGTCGGAGGGCAAAGTTCTTGATTTACTGATCGATCTACGTACCCACCCTCACCTATGGCCACAATATCTGGTTAATAACCAAAAGAACAAAATCGAGAATACAAGCGGCCGAAATGAGTTTCCTTTGCAGGGTGGCTGAGCGCACCCTTCAAGATCAGCCGAGGGGGTCAGTTACCCAGGAGGAGCTCAGAATAGAGTCATTGCTCCTCCACGTTGAAAGGAGCCAGCTGAGGTAGCTTGGGCATTTCCCGGATGCCTCCTGGTCACTTTCTTTGAGAGGTATTCCAGGCATGTCCTGTTGGTTGGAGGCCTTGTGGAAGGCCCAGGACAAGCTGGAGGGACTATGTCTCTAAGCAGGCCGGGTGTCGCCTCTGAGTCCCCCCAGAGCAGCTGGAAGAGGTGTGTGTGGATCGGGAAGTCTTGGCATCCCTGCTTAGACCAATGGCATAAATATCGGTAAGCAGAGACAGCAGTTCCTTACGGGCCAACGACCTCTTAGGGGCCCCATCACTGAGACTGTTGCATCTGAGACCCGGCCCCGCATAGAGCGAAAGAAAATGAAACCTCAGAAGTTTTGTAGAAAAGTTACTGATTTGGTTGATGGATGACCTCAAGTCATCTTTTGAAAATTCAAAGATATCCTTAGATTCTCACCGTTTTTTCCCGCGTAGCTTCTGTTGAAGCCTTGAGCATTGATGATGGGGACAGTGGCCTCACATGTGCCATGGAAGAGCCGTTTTTCGTTGTTCTGATGATTATTTCTCACCTCCATCTCAAGCTTTTTTATCTGAAGACTTTTCCACATTGCAGGGTTCTGGATCCTTTCAATCTAATAACAGATACCTGCATTTTAGCACATTGTCCGACGTCTTTGAAATAGGGCCTTTCTTTGTGTCTTTTGTCTAATACAAATATTTTTTTAACATCTCTAAAGTTCATGTGATAGCAGAGCATCTTTAGTGGCCGTGTTACCTTAGTGACAGCTCGATTACACGTGGCTTGGAAGAGATTAAGGACTTCGGCGTACTCTGGAGACGTTGCCTGGATGGGGACGGAGTGACACGTTTGGCCAGCCGGCATGGGCTCCCAAAACTCAGGAACATCATCAGCTACGAAAAAGAACAACAATGTTGCTTCTTTTAACAATTTTTGGATTGTTGTTTAATTAAACTGAATTGACATGAAAAGCTACACAGCGTCATGATCAAGATTTAAGGCAGATTGTGAAATACAGTCCTATTTCTGGCTGACGTACCTTTTAGTTTGTCGATTCTTCTGATCTGCAGGACGACTCCCTGGCTGTCAGTAGCTGGTCCTTTAGGCATCTGAACAGTATAGTTTGAGCCCTGGATGGTAACTGTTAAACTGGTTATCCCCCTCTCCAAGGCATGCTCAAGCTCATAGTTGGTAACCTGATCAAAACTCTGATACTGAAGCCCCTGACGCTGATACTGCCAGTCTGCCACTGTAGCGGCCAACTCATATTTCTTCTTCAGCTCCTGCTCACCTCTCACCTTCCTCAGCAACATATCTATCTCTTTGTTGGCTTGGAGCACATCTTTACTGAGCCCTTCAATGATTATTGAGGCTTGACCATTATTGGTATGATGCTTGATGCTCACACCCATGCTCTTTTGTATGTCAACAATGTGCTGACTGTCTGCAAAAGATAAGTTTAAGATGTCATTGTCAGTTATCTCTACGGTGGCTTGTTGGTCAGATATAAGATCATTTATCTTATTCTTGGCTGCATCTACGCTGGCCTGTGAGTCACCACAGATGTGGAATAAAGTAGGCTCCACTTCGATGGTATCAAAATCAAACACCTCCTCTTGCTGATTTTGTTCAGGACCTCCAGATGTAAAAAGTGCTGTAAAAATTAAGATAAACCAAGTAAACATTTGTGATAAAAAGCTTATTTTTGTTATGATGGCACAATAGCAAACAGCTTTCCTCTGCATACTTACATCTTAACCTTTGGCCAACGTTTGACCAAAATCCTTGGTCCTTCGAGCCAGAGTTTTCCCTTTCTTGCATGCTGCTACAGAAATCTTTCAGCATGTTTTGCTGGAAAATTATAATCCGGATTAAAGTCAGGGAGCTAGAGGTGTTTTGGCTCATCACATCGATGACTGCATCCAACATGGAGTCTGCGACTGTTTTCGCTCCTAGGTTGCCTTGGCCTGAAAAGAGACAACACAAATGAAATAGAGTTTAAATCTGACCCCCAACAAAGTGTACATTTCACACTTCTCATTCGGTGCAATAAAGAAAATATTTTATTTTACTTTTTTACTTTGTTCAAATCTAAACTGCCAATATATTTTGGATCCCAGTGAATTATTATTATTGACATTATTGATTCCAGTGTAATGGGTGGTCCCTTTATTGGGTGTTTAAAGATTTTTTAATATAGCAATTATGTTGAATTCAAACACTAAACAGCAATAAGCTTAGCATGCAGGTAACATACCTTTGAACAAACATATTTTCAAGAATGTGTTGGTGAGCCTCACCTGTGCCAATGGCAGGAAATGACACTGAGGTGTAGGAGTTCTTCACACAGAGTTGGAGTGCTTCCTTCACTGCCTGGTGGATTTCTGATGGATTTGTCTTCCCGACCATGTGGAGAATCTTGCTGCATTTAAGGTTTCCTGGTACAGTCATTATTATGCCTGAATGGGGTTGGGAACCTGACGGAGTGATAATATCCCAATCACATTAGTAAATTAACCATAAACTAAACATGCAGGTTATGAACCAGCAAGATTTTCTGTAGTTACCAAGGTACTGGCATTCCTCTACAACAGCAACACCAGCTGCATCCAGAATTGCTTTGGATACTCCTGAGAGGGTGAATGAATTAAAAGTTTAGTTTATCATAATGAGAAGGATTTGAATCATGTCAACCAATGTTTATGTTTATTTTATGATTTTAAATGACTAAGTCTCACTTGGCTTGATGTTATAGATATATGTTACAAAATCCAAAACACGCTAAACAATGTTTAATGTTATTAAGAGCCTTCAAGCGTGTGTTAATTGGGATCAGGGTGTTTAAACTTCATATCAAGTATGAACTGATTTACCTGTCTTGAGAGTGAAGCTATCATTTGAAGAGTTTACGATGACATCAGTGGTCTCCTTGGTTATATCTCCGGTCACTACCTGAACCGTCACATTTCCCAGTTTAGTCTCATGCATTCCTGAACTGGAGACCACTTTAGAGAATTTTCCTTGTGGTAGACATAGACCAGACAGAAATTACAATTTAACCGGGAAATGAAACAGTTAAAAAACAGGCGTTTCTTTCTATACATTGGTTAAATTACAGTTTACCAGAAACATTGCCCACCTGTACTTTGTGAGGTGTTTGCCTGGGCAGAGGATGCAGTGGCTGTGGCAGTAGGGAACTTCTTTTTAAAAACATCAGTGAATACCTGTAGAATACATTAATATATACCTTATTATAATAAACCACTTACATCCATGCATTTTGTACCACAATCAGCAACTAAATTACTAGATATTATATGTGAAAACTGATTAAATTCTACTTCAGAGAAGTGCTCAACTATCCATTGTAAGAAATGAATCATGCTATTAAGTAAATTATAAATATTGGCTAAACAGGGGAGTGGTGGCCTAGTGATTAGACAATTGTGCTTGGCTGTAGGAGGTAATGAGTTCAACTCCCACAGACTGCCACTGTGGAGCCCTGAGCAAGACCCATAACCCCACACTGCTCCCTGGGCACCACACAGTGGCAGCCCAATACTCCCCAAGGGTATAGGTTAAATTTCTCCAGTATGCGATTAATAAAGGTCAATTATTATTAGTAAACACTTTAAAACTGCATACATATTTATTGCTTAATCACCTTAATAGTCTCGGCGTCTCCAGGGTAAAGAACAACTGCAATTTTCTTAAGGTGCTTTGATTGTCTCTGGCTGCTAAACTCTAAGATTTTATCCAGCATCAAGGAGGCAACAAGATCTTTTGGAAAACCCAAGTTTCCAGTGCCAACAGCCGGGAAAGATATGGATGTCAATCGTGTTTTTTCTGCCAGGTCCAAGCAATCTTTAAAGATTCCAGTTAGAATCTGAAAGACAAAATGTATATCAGATTTCACTTTTCCAAAATAAGAAAATTAAACAGTATAAGATTAGGAGTAAAAGAGTCAGAGTTTGTCAGAGTTTACTTATTAGATGCAGAGAGACATTTGAGATAGAAAATTACACCAAATGGAAATAATATACCTTTTCAGATGTTCCTTGGCCCTTGTCCCAGCTTGGAGCGATCGCATGGAAAACTTGTTTGCTTTTTAGCTTGCAGCTGTCAGTAATGATGATCTCACCTGGTGCTCCACCAGTTTTCTGGTTATGCACCAGCTGCTGAAGCTTGGGTCCTGCGGCACTGAAGATGGCGTTTGAAACTGCCCCTTTGTTCAATATAAGATCCTCAGCCACTGTGTTCACAATTACCTCTGTCTAAAAATGTGGTATGATGTAATGAAAAAATTTAAGATTTTAGTTTTAAACTATTAAAATCATTTTTATCTTTATTCAAATATAAAAAAAACATGCATGATTACCTTGGAAGCCTCAATATTTCCCTTTTTAAGAACAATGTTCAAGCCCTCTTTAGTCTGTGCTCGGCACAAGCTGGGGTCAGGTAGAGCTAGCTTAACTAGAGGAGGCTTTGGACCAAGCTTGGGGCGAGGGTTCTGTGGTGATACACTAACTCCATCAGTTCCAAACTCTTGTTTCACTGCGGCCTCTATGCCAAGGACAACACTATCATCATTATCCACCAGATGAATCGCCTTCAAGGTGAGGTCATCATATCTTTCATCACAGTACTGCTTCACTGTTGAAACAATGGTGCTTAAGCACAGATTTAGGGGGAAGCCGAGACTTCTGCTGATGGCAGGAAGAGCCACAGAATCACAGCCGTACTTCTCAGCAAGATCCAGGATTTCTTTAACAGTTCTTCTCAACTGGGCCTCAGACCTCTTTGGCTTATTTGGATCAAACCAGGGTCCTACGGCATGGATAACTTTTTTGCAAAGAAGTCGTCCCCCAGCATTAGTCACAACACAGTCTCCAGGTCTGAGTTTCCCTTTTAAGTTGATTATTGCGTCACATTCAGCCTGCAACTGAGGGCCTGCTGCTTTTGAGATTGCCAAAGCAAGACCTCCATTGTGTTTCAAGTCATCAGTAGAAGGATTGACAACAGCATCGACTGAGTAACTACATATGTCTGCCTTGGAAACCACTATTTCCACACCGTCACCTGTCTGGATTTTGTAAACAGGTTTCTCTTCTTGTACAAAATCTTGCAAAATCATTTGACTATGGCTTCTGGTTGATGAACCATTAGAGTCATCAACCATTTGCACCAGGCAGCCAGTATCGTTTTTAACTAAGGTAGCAAAAAGTGATTCTTTTTTCTGAAAATACTTTTTAACTCCTGGTTTTGTGACTTTTAAGCTGTCAAAGAACACAGAGGAGAGTGAATCCTTGACTATGCTTATGCAACTGTGTACAGCATTTCTACAGCCACTTAGGATGATCTCCTCCTTTCCAAAAGACACATCCACCCCACCCTCTAGCTGTTTTAACCAGGGTGCCTGACCTTTAAGGTACTCAATGACAACATTTGCCTCAACAGCAACAAATTCTTCAACGTGGGCATTTTGTGTTAAAAAGTCATCTATTTCACTGCTAACTTTGTCCACATTGTCCATCTGACCAGACACTACCACTTGCTGATGATGAACTTTAATCTGAGTTCTCATTCCTGACACACTGTTGGCTTTTTCTAGCTGATGGACAAGCTGCTGCCACTCTGGCTTTTTCAAGACGTCATTGTCTTCAACCTCGATGTACTCAGACTTCAGGATTTGGCTTAGGTGGTCTTGAGAACTCATTAGATCCTTGTCAGAAACAGCAAGAAGCTGTACTCTTTGTGGACTGATCTCTAAGGCTGCTTTTAGACCATAGGCTGTGAGAAGTACATCTGTGGCCTCCTCTTGTTGTTCTTCCTTCAGCATGTCAAGCAGAAATTGATCCAATTCTAAACTCTGTCGTTTTAATGCAAACATTGCATTGTTTATTAGTTGGTTTGCATTAATAATCTCTTCCACAAAGCCAGTTACTTTCACAGCTTTCTTCTTTTGGTCATATGACAATTTGAGTTCTGGGTACATTTGCAGGAGTTTATCCTGAATACCATCTTGAGAAATGAGGAAAAAGATTGATGGGGGCAAATTTATTTCTTGAGTCTTGCTTAATTTCTCCCGTCTGACCTTTTCTCCAATCCTGCTAAGAACTTCTGAAACAGGTTTCTCAAGTGTGTTAACTTCATTTACAAGACCGACCATGTAAAGATTACCACTGGTTTTATCAGGAACTAAAACCACGTCTTCTTTCTGGAGTTTCTCTTTAATCTTCTGCACAGACTCTTCCCATACCTCAGATTCTAGGGGAAACTTGATGGATTTGAATTTAGAGACAGACTGACTGAAGGCTGATCTCACAGAATCTACCCACTCTTTGATGATGACTTTGGCTTCTTTTTGCTTAAGTAATAAAGGCAGGGCACTGAGGCGGACAGCAGACTTCTCCAGGGTAATGATGCAGAAGTGTTTTTCCAAGTCACGACGAACGGTCTCCCGAGCAGCTTTGTTTTCAGCAAGGTATCCCAGGATAGCAGTGTCAGTGGGTTGAGATATGGAAGCAGGGAGTTTTGGTGATGGCTTATCTTTCCCATACAGTGCAACGCCCAAAGATTTGTAATATGGATAGACTTTGACTTCCTGCTTTTTTATGGTGTGCTTCACATTCATGACTTTCTTTGCAGCTGTGGGGAAAATAATTCAACTTAAAATTCACAGTTTAACATGAGAATTAACCAAAATAATTAGTATGTACAACAATTGAACTACCTTGATTTTCCTTGAATGTGATAACAGCAGACTGTTCAGCTTCATTCAGTTTGACATCTTCGACATCTCCACCTTTACTCTCAAAGTAGAGGTGCAGCATGTCTTCACTGCAGTCTGAAAACCCTTCAACAACAACCCTCTTTGTGGTCTCAAGGGGTCGAATTGAAAAGCCCTTCTTTGTGAACATCCGATTTTGCGGACATATTTCTATAAACTCCCTGTTATCTGAGAATAAAGAATAGATCAATTAATAAAATTTTTATTTCAAGCTGTTATAAATAGCACTCATGAACTAAGTAGTTACCTTTTCCACTCTGGAATGTCACAACAGCAGATGAGATTTCAGGAATGAGTTCCAAAGTGTAGTTCTGCGAGGCAGTTGGAGAGCTTAGATCTCTCAAAATGTTCTCCACAAGCATTTCCAAGAATTCTTGTGTTACAGACTCTGGAACGTTCTCTAAGACAGCCGAGGTGGAACACGGCTCTTCGTCGTCTGAATCTTCATCTTTGCCTTTTGCCTCGATTTGATCTTCATCCATAGTTTTTTCTTCTTCAGGTGACTGTTTATTGGTCTCTGCCTTGTCCGCTGTTTATTGGATATAAAAGTTAAATGAGTACCCTATTGTGCACTGACAAATAATACAAGTACTTTAGATGTAGAGTAGATTATTAACCCTATTACAGTGAGCTAAGGGCAAAATATCTATTAGCTGTCCTAAGAAATTATGTCCTAAAACCCATTTAAAATTTAATATGGCTTCTACTATAGATGTTTTTCGTAATGTTGTGATTATTAAAAGCTTGATATTCATTATAATAAATAAAACAAGAGTTAAAGGGGTCATAGAATGCAAAACTGAGTTTACATTGTCATAGATGAATAACGATAGTTCAGTGGGTGAAATGGACGTACAGAGAAGTTCAAATCCCATCAACACCTCCTTTCCCTGCAAATCTCACAATTCTAAACTTCCACCATAAAACAGGCGAATCCAAACAAAGCCCCGATTTGACGTAAATTCAGGGATGTTTCCTTATTTGGTTCTGGCCTGTACTTTTATCATGCCCCAAAATTGACATACAGACCAGCCCACTGGTTCACTGGCCCAAGAACATGAATAGAAGTAGATGGAAGACACCAGTCTAGCTGTTTAGCCTACAGTTGGGTTTACTTCAACAAGAATTACAAAGCAGGCTGCATGGAGAAAGGGGAAATTTTTTCCAGTTCTCACAAGGATCCGAAGACTCGACAAGCATCGATTATTTTTGTGTATTATAAGATCCCTGCAAAGTTTGATTCTCAGCTGTTTGTGTGCTGTAAGCATTTTACCGAAGAAAGCTTTCAAAATCTTGGAAAGTTCAAAGCAGGATTTGCTAAACTTCTTTTACTGAAACGAGGGGCTGTTCCAACTGTAAGGCCATCACAACTGCATGCTGTAAGTATAATTCTGTCGTTAAGCTGTTGATAGCATTGCTAGGACCGGACCGGGCACTCGAACTCAGCTGTCTGCTCTGCTCAGGAGCTGGTCCGGGAAGTGACGGTATGCTTCCCCCCGCTTGCCTTACCAGGTAGGTGAGGGTAAGCACGGGGCCGCTGGAGTCCAGGCTACCATCACAGGGTCAGGTGCAGTTGCTCCGTCCCCCGCTTGCTCCCTTCCCTCGTCCGCTGTGGTTCTTGGACCAGCCCCGAAGCACAGGGCTCAGTTCGGTGCCCGGTGTGTTTCGACTACTCGCTGCACTGTAGTCGACCAATGTTTGAAATTCCCATCCAGACATTTTCTTAGGTATGAAAAGTAGGACGTGTCTGGGACAAAGAAGACGTCTGGTCACCCTACCATAACAACAATAATATGTTTCAGTGAGTGAGTGCTTGTTGCTATGATGCGTCTTTGCTCAGCAACTTCGCTCGTTGTAAACCAACTAATCAGCGCACAACTCATTTAAATATTCATGATCATACCATAAAAGGAAGGAAACCTGTGGTTTCATTCTAGGGCTTTTAACCAGGCTGCATTAAGGACGATAGAACAGCAAATATGCCATTTTCAGCCCAACCAATGCTACACACCCTATTAAGAGACCTTAAGGACCAGCACCAAACACCCTATATGATCTATGACCCCTTCAATAAAATTTCAAACTAAAATAAAAAAATTTTTTAAGCCATTTAAAACATTTTGTTTATTTTATTTTACATACTCTAATAATCCCAGAGGGAAATTACTTCTCTGAATTTAACCCATCCCCTTTGGGAGCAGTGGGCTGCTATTGTGAGGCGCCTGGGGATCAGTGTGAGGTTAAGGGTCTTGCTCAGGGACCCAGAGTGGCAGTCTGTGGGATCTCAGGATTCAAAGCCCTATGCCCTAACCACTAGGCCGCCACTACCCCAAGTAAAAAGTGCATTCTACCAAATATTATAGAGATAAATTCATGCACCTATAACATTAAAGTGTATGTTTAAGCTTGACTAGTTGGTATCAAACTTCATAAAAATTTGCCTGTTACGCAAACTAGTATTTAAAGGTCAAAACATTAAAAATCTTAAGTCAAAACTGTCTATTTCCAGCAATTAAAGTGAAAATAAGTGAAATAAGTATGAACAACAGCAATACCTAAGAGCATCACTGAACAGTACACTTTATCTTAATAACTAAAATCACAAACTTTATTCTATTACATAAAGGTTTATTCTTTTTATTGGTTACTGAGATTATGTTGCATATTTTTATGTACATAAATAAATTTTAAACTTGAGAAAAATGTTTGCAATGTTGTAAAATATACCTAATGAAAAAAGAATACGGCATATTTTGGTAATTTATTTGGGAACCTATAGTTAGAATTTTAGACAACAGAAACTATAAAATGTGAAAACTAAAGAGGAAACTCGATAATTTATAATACATACATTTCATATCAATTAGTACATTTTTCATGGGTACTTACACTTTTTTCTGCCTTTATCAGTGTGATCTCCCTGATAAAAAATACAAATAAAAAAAATAAAATTTTGATATTTTTTTCCGGACAACACTGATAGTTTTTTGTTTTTTATTCAGCAACAAAACATTTCCACTGGTTAGGAATAGACTTTAGTCAAGGTAATATTTTATGAGGTAATAAACACAGTACTTTAATCTGTTGTGCATCCTCATAGACACAAAATGAAAGGACAAAAGCAGGAATACAAGCAGGCAGAACCATCTTGTATTTCTGATCAGTCATATGATTTCCAGTAAGCAATAAAACCCCCCACAGGATCAGGTCCACTTTATCAGAGGTTTAGACATTAGAGTTTAACCAAGAAGCCAATAAAGCGTTTATTGTTCTGTGGCAGATCAGGTAAACATCATTAAACATGGATTCAGCAGACCATCAATGTCTTATATCAATGCAAACATATAACAAGTTTACTGATTTAAAAACATAGAGTCCTAAATAATTATGAGATAAACAAATGAACACAGCAGCTGTAGGCGTGTCTTCTGCAGCCAGGCTTTTGATGACATAACAGAAACTAACTGAGATTAGATTTTCTCTGTAATTGTTACTCTAAAAGCCCTAATAGTTGCAATACTTATGTTTAATTCTCAAAAGTGTGATAAATGAACAAAGTTTAAACTTTTTGAACTCACCTGCTTCTTTTTCTCCTCTGAAGGAAGGCGAACTGACAGCTTTAAAACTCCCTGATCTAAACTTATCTGGTGCGCCTTTTTTTCCAGGACATTTTTCTGGTCTGGGAGAGAAAACAGATTGAATCCAGAAGGTTTTATTAAAGATTGGTTATAAAACTAAAATTCCGGGTCTTACCTTCCTCCCTGCGGAAGCGCAGCAGCGCAGTCCTGCTTCCAGCCTCATATTCCACCTCACAGTCTCCTCCATTAGACTTCTTACTCTGAAAATACTTGATTAATTTATTTTTTAGTCTAGTTGCGTTAGTTTCCTCAAACTCAACCAGAACAGGGTAGGAATAACTCTCCGCCATGGTGCAGCTTCCAGCCGCTCTGGTCTGACTGAACAAACACTTTCACTTTTGTTTCTGATGAAATGGAGAGAGGTGGACACGAAGCTGGTAAACTTCGCGGGATTGGAGCAGAACAAAGCAGAGCCTATAGAAAGACATGTTTACAAGAGCAAATTTGAAGACTTATTAACTCGAACCAGCAACACAGCCGGTTTGCACTGGTGCACACCCTGTCCCACTTTACGTTCAGTTTTCACTCGATGCGCCTGGAAAGGTAAGCGCTTCGCCTCTGCGTTTAGTCTTTGGAAATAAAATAACAACATGAAATAATCGTTTATGCTGTACGCATTAATGTTATGGATGAATTTATCAAAAGCTGGGCTTTAATTGGTTAACCTATTCACGATCCGCATGGAAATGCGACTTCAGATAAATATTCAGACGAAGATCGGGAACATTTGTAAAGACATTTGAGACTATCACATGCATGTTTGCTATTAATATTATAGTTAGTTGTTTTGTTGTTGTTTTTTTGTATGTTTTTGTACATTAACGAAAAACATAGACATGCGATAGGACTACTGACAATTAAACAAAACATTCAGAGCAATATTTAACAAAACTAAATTAATGAAACACGTTCTCTATTAACAGAAAAGTAGAAGGTTACGTTTATTCTAAAATATAGTTGTGGAAGGAGTTGTGCAAATTAATAATTACTACAGTAGGTGTGAAACGTTGGTATTTCAGTCGATTTGTCTCCCTCTGTTGGAAAAATAGTAGAACTGCATCGATAGAGAAATTGTGAGGTGGCATTGGCAAAAAATAAGTATAAAAAAGATACAAGACTTACATACGACGGAGTATTAGGGCCACACATGAAGAGAAAAAATATTTTTGCCATGACGAGATTAAAGTCGACAGGGCGAGTTTAAAGTCGACATGTCGACATTAAACTCAACATTTCGAGAATAAAGTTGAAATGTCTTGTTGAGTTTAATCTCCACGTGTCGACTTTAAACTCGCCATTTCGAGAATAAAGTTGATATATCGTGGCGACTTTAATCTCGCCATTCCAAAGTTTGGAGAAAAGAGCAACCGCGCTCCACAGCTGCAGTCTGCGTTTTAAGAGTGAAGGTAGTCTTTGACGTGCTGCAACTGTATAACTGTATAATCATCACAGAAAGTACAATTTGACCAAATCATCTACACAATGCATGTCTGATTCTGGATTATGTGCATGTATCCTGTGCAGCGGTTGGCTCTCTTGAACTAATTTCAACTTTATTGTCGACACGTCGAGATTAAACTCAACATGACATTTCAACTTTATTCTCGAAATGGCGAGTTTAAAGTCGACAGGGCGAGTTTAAATTCGACACGTCGAGATTAAACTCAACATGACATTTCAACTTTATTCTCGAAATGTTGATTTTAATGTCGACATGTTGACTTTAAAGTCGACATGTCGTCGTACTACGACGGAGTATTAGGGCCACACATGAAGAGAAAAAATATTTTTGCCATGACGAGATTAAACTCGACATGTCGACTTTAAACTCGCCATTTCGAGAATAAAGTTGATATATCGTGGCGACTTTAATCTCGACATTCCAAAGTTTTGAGAAAAGAGCACCCGCGCTCCACAGCTGCAGTCTGCGTTTTAAGAGTGAAGGTACCCTGTGACGTGCTGCAACTGTATAACTGTATAATCATCACAGAAAGTACAATTTGACCAAATCATCTACACAATGCATGTCTGATTCTGGATTATGTGCATGTATCCTGTGCAGCGGTTGGCTCTCTTGAAGAAGGGTAACATTGAGGAACAAAAGGTAAGGATTAATCTAAAATCCATCCATCTTCTCCCGCTTCTTCCTTCAGGGACATAGTGGGTCTGGTGCCTATCTCTCCAGCAGTCTATGGATAAACGTTACATCCTGGACAGGTCACCACTCTGTTCCAGGGCTCAATGTAAAATATGTTTTTGAATTATATAATGATTATAATAATAATTCTATTTTTTGTTTTGTTTAGCATATAATTGTTTAAACTGCATGCATAGCAACTACTAGAAAACATCAAAGTTAGATCAGGGTTCCTTTAAGAAAAAGCAAACCCATTGTTTTGTGCTTGTTTTAAATAGTTATAGCACTGAAAACTATTTATTGATTGTTGATACTTATTGGCTAATGGTACTTTCTACAGTCTCCCTGATGAAAGAATAAAAAAAAAGCTAGGAAGGGACCCTTACAATCACACCTGCTTTCATGATCATTGAGCAACCTGAAAGTATGAGTGCAGGAGAGATTGTTGAGATAAAGAAATGTTGAATATTAGGATGGAATCACTAAGGGAATGGTATACAAAAGTTTAAAAGTTCTTACTGAGCCCCAAAAATTCTGTGTTTCCACAGAATAAAGCAAGAGAGTGTTTTCTTAAAAACAGTTTGAGTTTGCTCTGGGACTGAAAGCCTGAGAGCCTCGTGAGACCATCCTGATCTCGCGAGCTTTCAAGGTTTCACTCGCAGATCAGTCTGGAGACTCTCCGTTGAAGAAAATTTGGAGCCGTTCACCAAACGAACGTCCAATCAGCGTTGGCTTTGAGGCGGGTTGAGGTGTGACGCAACGAGAAGCGCGACAGTTCAGTCTAAAGAACATGGCGGCTTCAGCCAATGAAACTAGCGTTAGCGTGGCTATCAAGCAAGTTTTATCGGAATTACAGAGTATTTCTTCACTGAAAGAAGAGCAAAACACTGCTCTGGAGGCTTTTCTCAGAGGAAAAGGTGTTTTTGCTCTTCTCCCGACTGGTTTCAGCAAGAGCAGCCTGGCTTGTGGTTGTGTTTTCTTCGTCGCTCTGTTAGTACGTCATATGCTTTGTTGGTCTGATTGGTTTATTTGATTTGAGGTATTCTGTAAGTATACCTCACTGCAGTACTTGTATCAATGAGTCAGTGCAATCAACTGGTTTTCCTTAGATAGAAAACTTTGAATCAATTTGACTATGATCTGGTGAACTGGAAAGTGACTTGAGATGACATGTGTTGTGAATTGGCGCTATTTAAATAAACTGAAATTAATTTTATTTAATTTAATTTAGTTCGAGCCAGGGTTTTGAAGCTTGAATACCCCCAGTGGGCCAACACCTATGATGGCTTGTGTGTCAGATTTGGTAACATTGAGCATAAAGTTCTCGCTTGGAATTTTTGGGTAATTTTTGTAATTAATGAATCAAAACTAACATGTTAAAGTCCCAGCCCTAGTATTTGTATTTGCCTCTTTGTTTCCTCCAGTGTAAAAAGTATCTGTCTGAGACCTGGGCCTTGTTTATGAGGCTGAAAGAAGAGGGGAAAAAACTGTTTTTGTAGCTTCTCATTTTGGTCCTGATTGACCACAGCCTTCTGGCAAAGAGGAGAGTCTAGAACAATTTGTGTCCAAGATTCGAGGATTCAGCTGTGATCTTACCTGCTCTCCTCTGGGTTCTGGAGGTGTACAGTTCCTAATTAGAAGGAAGATTGCTGCCATTCAACCTCTCTGCAGAATGAATGATGCACTGCCTTCTTCCTTTGTCCCTGGTGGTGGCAGCAGTGTATGAGATGGTAATGGAGCAGAAGAGGATGGACTCAATGATAGTGGAGTAGAAATGCACCAGCATTGTCTTTGGCAAGGTTAACTTCTGCAACTGCCACATGAAGTACATCCTCTACTGTGCCTTTTTAATGAGGGAGGTGATGTTCTGCTCTCACTTGATCTGTGATGGTGCGTAGGAAGCAAATTAAGTCCACAGTTGCGGCTGGAAAGTCACACACCAAGTCCACGGCTATCTGCACTGTTTTCTGAGCGTTGGGCTCTAGATTGTTCTTGCTGCACCAGGTAACCAGCTAATTAATCTCCCACCTTTAACCAGACTCATTACCTCCAGAGATGACCCTTAATTAGGATGGTATTTGCAAACTTCAGTAGTCTGACAGACTGGTGACTATCGCTGCGTGTGTTTCTGTGCAGGAATAAAAGCATGTGCCCAAACAAATACCACATGGCAAACCATGAGCCCTAATGTGTTTGTTTCAGTGACTGTTCCCAGATATTGTATATTGGATATCTGCCTTTTATGACTTATTTTAAATGCATCTTTTTATATTTCTTGTAAAAAGGTTTGATATCTGTACTTGCTATGGTTTTTTGGAAAATGATGTCTGTAATATTTTTGCAGCAACACCGCCAAATATTTTTTTTTAGAAATATGGTGGAATCATTAGAGCAAGAAATGTGTAAAAAAACATCCTTGTAATAACGATAAACTTTGCTGAGGATTTTTGCAGACCCCTAGTGTTGCGGTGATTGTTACTTATGGTGGTTGAATAGTTCTTTCTACTGTTGGTTTAATGCAAGCATCAATAGAAAAAAAATAAGTAATGTTGACTGCAATAGTTGCATGTTGTTCAGTTGAGCAAGTGCACAACTCATTGTGGATTATTTCAAAATAAGGTTTTTAATGCATAAAAAGAAAGATTTATAGCAAAAGAGATGATTGAGTTATTACAATTTTTTTATTGTCAAATTTATCTTAAGCACAATAAACAGCACAACATTTTTTTTAAGATTATTGTTAGGCTCTTGTGGCCTTTATTTTTGTGTTATTTTCTAAAGGACAGAGACAGCAAAGTGGGTTAGAAGAGAAGGGAAAGACATTTGTGAAAGATCAGCAGACCCTGGACTCAGACCTGCGACAGCCGGTATATGGGTCAACACCCTACCTCCATGCTTTAGCAGCACCCCGGCACAAAATATTTTAATAAAACTTCAAAGTCTTGTTGCCTATATCTGATAGGTTAACAGCATAAGTGACAGACATCCTTCACTGGTTTAGTATTCCCATTTAACTGTGTCATTGTGATGTTAATGGATGCTGTATGATCTTTCCACAGGTTCATTAAGAAACTATGGCAAGTCAACGGGATATTCATCTTCATGGAGAGTCTCTTACAATAGTGAAAAGATGTGGAGCACCTTTGTGTGAGATCCTTGACACTAAATTTGGATGTGTGGCCACCATTGTGGGTGTGCAGCAGGAGAACGAGAGTAGCACTCCATATCTGAGACGACCACCAACCGTTCCTCCACAGAAGAGACTTGAAATCACGATGCCTTCTGGTGTAAAGGTGTCTGTGGTGAAGGCTGATCTCACCAACTTCCAAGCTGATGCTGTTGTGAATGCAGCTAATAAAGAGTTACAGCACTATGGAGGCCTTGCTCTAGCTCTGTCCACTGCTGGTGGCCCTAAAATACAAAAGGAAAGTGAGGATTATGTCAAAAAGTATCGGAAATTAAAAACAGGGGAGGCAGTTGTTTTGGATGCAGGGCTACTACCATGCAAAAAGATCATTCATGCTGTGGGTCCAGAGCTGCCATACAAACCTACAAAGAATAATGTGTTACAGGCAGAACCGTTATTGAAGAAAACTATTTGGAGCATTCTTGACGAAGTTGAAAAACACGGTCTAGTGAATGTTGCCATTCCTGCCATAAGCTCTGGATTGTTCCACTACCCACTGCCAGAATGTGCCCACACCATAGTATCCGCTGTTAAAGAGTATTATGTGCGGCTGTCCCCTATTAGACCTGTTGCTCAAGAGATCTTCCTAGTGAACCATGATGATCCCACAGTGCAGGCAATTGAAAACGCATGCCATCAGATATTCCATCCTCAACAGCACCAATCCTATAGCCAGGCTGCAGCAAAAAATACCAGGAGCACTGATCCTCAAAACCCACCACCTTCAGTCCAAATTGGAAATGTTGTTCTGAAATTGAAGAAGGGTAACATTGAGGAACAAAAGGTAAGGATTAATCTAAAATCCGTCCATCTTCTCCCGCTTCTTCCTTCAGGGACATAGTGGGTCTGGTGCCTATCTCTCCAGCAGTCTATGGATAAACGTTACATCCTGGACAGGTCACCACTCTGTTCCAGGGCTCAATGTAAAATATGTTTTTGAATTATATAATGATTATAATAATAATTCTATTTTTTGTTTTGTTTAGCATATAATTGTTTAAACTGCATGCATAGCAACTACTAGAAAACATCAAAGTTAGATCAGGGTTTCTTTAAGAAAAAGCAAACCCATTGTTTTGTGCTTGTTTTAAATAGTTATAGCAGAGAAAACTATTTATTGATTGTTGATACGTATTGGCTAATGGTACTTTCTACAGTCTCCCTGATGAAAGAATAAAAAAAAAAGCTAGGAAGGGACCCTTACAATCACACCTGCTTTCATGATCATTGAGCAACCTGAAAGTATGAGTGCAGGAGAGATTGTTGAGATAAAGAAATGTTGAATATTAGGATGGAATCACTAAGGGAATGGTATACAAAAGTTTAAAAGTTCTTACTGAGCCCCAAAAATTGTGTGTTTCCACAGAATAAAGCAAGAGAGTGTTTTCTTAAAAACAGTTTGAGTTTGCTCTGGGACTGAGAGCCTCGTGAGACCATCCTGATCTCGCGAGCTTTCAAGGTTTCACTCGCAGATCAGTCTGGAGACTCTCCGTTGAAGAAAATTTGGAGCCGTTCACCAAACGAACGTCCAATCAGCGTTGGCTTTGAGGCGGGTTGAGGTGTGACGCAACGAGAAGCGCGACAGTTCAGTCTAAAGAACATGGCGGCTTCAGCCGATGAAACTAGCGTTAGCGTGGCTATCGAGCAAGTTTTATCGGAATTACAGAGTATTTCTTCACTGAAAGAAGAGCAAAACACTGCTCTGGAGGCTTTTCTCAGAGGAAAAGGTGTTTTTGCTCTTCTCCCGACTGGTTTCAGCAAGAGCAGCCTGGCTTGTGGTTGTGTTTTCTTCGTCGCTCTGTTAGTACGTCATATGCTTTGTTGGTCTGATTGGTTTATTTGGCCCGTCTATCACCAACATAGGCCAATCAGCTAACCAGTATTTTCGCCATTTCCCAAAATTACTTCAACGGAAGGTTTCCAGATGGATATGTGGAGCAAATCCATCTGGCGGAGTCAGGTTAGGACTGAAGGGCATGTGTCTGTCACATTCCCTGTATCTAAAGGTCTGACCCTGGACGTGGCGGGGCTGAAATAATAGTCATATGATTTTTATCACTACAGCAACCCATTTTAATCTTTGAAATATTGAACTCCAAGAAATGCTACATAAAAAGCTTTAACAAAATTTTGGATACCCTGCTGATAAGCCTTCAGAATGTCTGTGATTGGTAGACAGTTAGAGAAATAGTATGTGTTTAGTGTGTGTTCTGTTTAGGCTGTGTTTTGTGTACAAAAATACAAAGATCTGGGATCAATTCCCCAGAGTGTCACTGTGCTGTAGTGAATGGTCAGACAACGTAACAGGTTTATTAATATTTAGTGTTAAAAGCAGAGAGAGAGAGTTGTAGAAATATATCATGCACTTCAGTTTTTTTTAGCAAAAAGATCAAGAAGCTTACATTGTCCACCACTTTGTTTTCCGACTTGGCAAGCTAAAGGAGATCCAGTGTGTTTAACATGATGCTTAAAGTTAGACCCTCCCTCTGAATTAAAAAGAAGTTATGATGCCAAAATCAGTGGTCACTCACCTTCTTTGCAAAGAACATTTTTTTTGGAGATTGCCACTGCCTCTGAGCTTGCTTTTAGTTTGAATCTGTTGAAAATGGCCGTGCCTCGAAGTATGTTGATCTGAATTGAAATTAGTAACCTTGTTTTGTTTCTCTTTCAGACAGATGTCATTGTTAACACTGCATCAAAAAACAAAGACCTGAGCAATGGTAGAATTTCCAGTGCTATACTGAATAAAGCAGGTTTTCAAATGCAACATGAAATAAGGAAAGTTAACTCGATGGGCTATATTGTCAATACACAACCTTACGGACTGAACTGCAAAGAGGTGTTTCACACTTTTTGTACTGATAAAAGACTTGATCCAGCAGCAGCTCACGTAAGACACCTCATATACCTATATATATATTTATATATATATATATATATAACTCGTAATTATTTGTTACCTGTTCTTCCTTTATTACAGATCCTTTACAATTCAGTATTTGAGTGCTTAAACAAAGCTGCTGCACGGCATTACACCTCAATCAGCTTCCCTGCTATTGGCACTGGAGCCCTTGGATTTAGTAAAGATGAGTCTGCGACAATAATGTTCCAAGCAGTTTTTGATTTTTCACTAAACTTTCAAAACAAGATGGAGGTTTACTTGGTCATATTTCCCTCTGACCATGAAACATTCCAGGTACTTTCCAAGACTATATTTTGGAAGAGGTGTTTAAAATGTAAATGTCACTATTTAGATGATTAAAGCTGAAAATGTGTTTAATGTAAATAATCTTTATACTGTTTTGTGCTGAATGTGAAATCTGCTCTCTGCTCCCAGGCCTTTCTGAAAAAAATGGGACATTTCCAACAAGGATCAGCCTCTTCCAGCTCTTCACTCGGTAATGTTTAAAGATTTCTGCTCATTATACCATGTCAACTCCAAATTTTCTTCTTTAATCTTAAAACAATTTAAAGTACTCTTGCCCACTTGTTTTTTATAACTAGTTAGGGAGATACATCCAATGTGTTGTGGCAAAGCTTAACTCAGTTATTGAGATTTAAAACCTGTCTGTTAAATCTGAGATTGCTCTACAGAGGTATCAGGAGGAGGAGGGAAATTCAGCCATCATTCTCACCAGCAACAATCTCCAGGTCATTCTTGGGGATCCCAAGGTCACACCAGGCCAGAAGGTGAATACAAGACCTCCAGCAATTTTTTTTTCTGCAGGAAAATATTTTTACATATGCTTAAATCTTATAATTATTCAAGTTAAAGGAGAATTCCGGTTTTTAACACTTTTAGCCCATTTTCTGTAGTATCCAGGATGAAATCGAATGATCGACACCAAAATTTTGACAATTGGTCCTGTCTCTGCTTTTTGGCTCATGCAGAATCACCCCCTGGCTGCTTCAGAATGGCTTCCATAGTGCATGTCCGATAATGTCCTTAAAACAACCTTAAACGTTCTTTTTTTAAAATATGCTACTTACCGGGTCGTCAGCGCTGTTCAATGACGTTCCAAAAAAGTTTCGTAAAGAAAAAACGTTCCTGTAGTGTTTTATTTAGCATTTTGTAAATCCCATTGAGTTCTGTTGGAATAGTCAATATTCCCCTGCCACCGGAAACGGAAATGGGGCCTGTTTACACAGTTGTAGTCTTTTCGCTTCACTCTGTGTACTCCGACGTTGAGGTGCTAACGTCTCTGTTAAACACTTTAAAAAACTCTGAAAAAGGAATACAAAAGGTGGATTCTTGATTCTCAACGTCGGAGTACACAGAGTGAAGCGAAAAGACTACAACTGTGTAAACAGGCCCCATTTCCGGTGGCAGGGGAATATTGACTATTCCAACAGAACTCAATGGGATTTACAAAATGCTAAATAAAACACTACAGGAACGTTTTTTCTTTACGAAACTTTTTTGGAACGTCATTGAACAGCGCTGACGACCCGGTAAGTAGCATATTTTAAAAAAAGAACGTTTAAGGTTGTTTTAAGGACATTATCGGACATGCACTATGGAAGCCATTCTGAAGCAGCCAGGGGGTGATTCTGCATGAGCCAAAAAGCAGAGACAGGACCAATTGTCAAAATTTTGGTGTCGATCATTCGATTTCATCCTGGACACTACAGAAAATGGGCTAAAAGTGTTAAAAACCGGAATTCTCCTTTAAAGAAACAAATCACATTATGAAAAAAACATCATGCAATTGTAATGTTACAAGTTCAGCAAAGTTTATATTTATAAAACAAAGATTTGTGTTACATTTTATTTAACAGCATCTTGGGATAAAGCTGATTCCCCCACCAGCAGAGCTCAAACTCCAAAAATCAGCTTGCTTGGTCCATCTGATGAATCAACAAAAGAGGCTGAGAAATGGCTCACTGACCTTCTTTCTATGCATTCTCACACTGTCAAGATCTACAACAATTTTATCTTGCACTTTAGTGAGGAAGACCATCTGAGGCTGTCCGTTGTCGCTGAAAATGAGTTAATTGAAGAGTTTTTCACACAAGGTCATGCGTGTATAGAAATAAATGGAGAGACAAAGGAAGACACTGTTTTTGCTGCTCTGGAGGTTGAGGCCATGCTCTGTAAAATCCAGAAGGACTTTATCTCAGATGAAGAAGGTGACCTGCAGATGATGTCTCAAACTGAGAAATCCTGTAAAAGGGTGACAGTTGAAAAGTCAAGTAAAGAGTTGTCGGATCGATCTGCTGCCTTCAACATTCACGGGCTCAGAGTAATGAAGGTAAAGTATGTTCAAACACCTGAAGATATCAGTCAGCCTCTACAAAAGTTAGTTCCAGTCATTTACATTTCCAGCTCCACACCACAGACTGGGGGATAATCACCTAGTTATGTGAAAAGGATGAAAAGAAAACTTCAGCAGGGTTTTTAACTTTCTGGCGTTCGTTTCATGATGCAGGTTTACGGAAAACTGTCTAAACCTAAAAATAGGGAAACTCTGACTTTTCTGGTTCATAAAGAGAGTTTATTTAACCTCTGTTTCAGTCACAACAGTAACATTCTCCCCACACATAACCTGGTTGGTAGCAGGATTTCTTCAGTAAATTAGGAGTTTTCTCTGTCTCCACTCTCCTTATAGCCAATAACAATGTTTTGTTTCCTGATGGAGTTATTTTTTGTCGTAGTTTTGTGGATAAAAAAAAAAAAGTATAGTATATACAGTGTGTATATATATATATATACACTAGGTTGCTAGACACATTAGGTTTTAAAAACAAATATTGCATGTCCGTTTGACAATGATCTTATTATAGATTGTTCAGCACTTTTTCACAGATAAGTAAATATTATATATCGAGATGATTTTACAACTCAGTTGACAGGGCATGAGATTACTTGTTTTTGGTTTGTTTAATGAGTGAGATGTGGATCGATTTTTTATTTTTATTTTCTTATATTACATTTTTTGGCAATGTAGCAGTTAGTAGCTACGCTGCCTTGCAGCAAGAAGATTCCGGGATCCATTCCCAGCCCGGGGTCTTTCTGCATGGAGTTTGCATGTTCTACCTGAGCATGCGTGGGTTCTCTCTGGGTACTCTGGCTTCCTCCCACAGTCCAAAAAAATGACTGTTAGGTTAATTGGCTTCTCTAAATAATTCTCCTTAAGTGTGAGTGTGTCAATGGTCGTTTGTCTGTGTGTTGCCCTGCGATCGACTGGTGACCTGTCCAGGGTGGACCCCGCCTCTCACCCATAGACAGCTGGAGATAGGCACCAGCACCCCTCGCGACCCCGCTTGGCGTGACAGAAAATGGATGGATGGATTTATTTGAAGTTCATTAAGAACTACTGAAATTATTTTCAGATTCCACATAAAGAGATTCATTAATTCCACAAGGGAATCTGAAAGCATTCTGTGGGACTGATAGTCACTTATAATGGCCATTTGTCTGCAAAAATCCACTTTACTGTGAAAGAAGACTGAATGAACATAAGGAGGGATGAGATGATCCACAGGTTCTATATATTAGAACAACGCCTACATTAATCTACTACCATTCAAGAAATAATCCCACAATATTTCACATTAACAAGAGCTGCCGTTTTGATATGTACCAGTTTTATGTTTTATCAATATGTGTTCCTGAAAACCAGCATTTTTCTTTGATCATTTAAAAAAACATGATATTCTTCACATCTAGAATAAACATTCTGGATGTCTATAAATTCATTTCAGATCTCCATATTCCTAATATTAATAGTCAGAATTTTTATTAGTTTAACTATGAAAAAATACTTTTCAGATGCCATGAATAAATTTTTAGTCAAGCTGATAAACTTAAAATCCGAACAGTCAATTAAAATGTGTAAACATTTCCAGGTATATAAAACTTAATTCTAGGCAGTATGATTTTGTTCGTTTTTTTTACTTTCTAAAATTCAGTTTTTGCTACGAAAATGTAATTTAGAAAATATATTATTACAGTTAGGTGCAGGAGTGTGATTTTGATCAGAATGAGGAGAGGAGTACTTTTATTAAACTTACGCATCATCTTCCTATCCTTGGTAGCTGTAGAGCTGTTTCTCTGACTTTAAAACACATTATCCTTTTTTATTTATTTATTTATTTTTTTGTTCATTTCTGCATTAAAATCTGTAATTCCAATTGGTGCTCCTGTTGTAATGGCATTTCATACTTGTTTTGCCTGCCACTTACCCTAGTTAAAATTAATTGAACTAATTGATAGCAGCCATTGTAAAACTGAACACTCAGAGATCCATTTTGAGTTGCGGATTTGAATCTGAATTTGTTAAACCTGCTACATGAAACTGACCCCTGGAATATACACATCTCCTTGAAGCTTTGAAATATTCTAAAAGCAGTATTTTCTCTTTAGGTGGAAAAAATAGAGAACAATCCTCTGAAGTTGATGTTCGACATGAAGAAAAAGCAGCTTGGCATCTCCTCTTCTAAAATTATGTTTCAGTGCATCCCAGCACAGTTTTGTGAGATGATCAGTAGGATTGGGTTCCAGGCTGAGTGTGCGCCGCCTGAAGGTAAATCAACAACTCTATCTAACAGAAGATTACATACCCTGACAGTAGTTTTTTTTTTTTTTTTGTACACAAATGACCTCACTAGAATGTTTACTTAACTTAGTTCTTAATGCTGCGTGTAACCATCTTTTAACATCAATAAGGGCTTGAGGCCTTTTGGAGTAGTCATGATTAACATGCTTAACTTTTCAGATAGTCTTTTGGTAAAAAGGCTACATTTCTTCTTGGCCTTAGATCTTCTCAATGTGGCTTAATTAAAGTTTAGGAGACTGAGAACGCCACTCCAGGGCTTTTACTCGTAAACCACCTTTGTATTGCACAGTACAGTAAGGATCTCTGTATTTTTAATGAAAGCGGTTTATTCCTCTCTAAATGATGATGATTGATGCAACTGTGGGGTTTTTTAAAGAAAGGTTTTGCAACATTGGGATTATATATTATTCTTTTACAGCAAATTCATCATGTATTACATTCTTAGTGCTTTTTCTTACTGTGACTCTTAAAAAAAGCCAGAGATACAGCAATCAGTTTCAACATTTTAACTGGACAAATCCAGATCTAGATTTTCCTCTTCTTTCCTCATACATGTTAGAAAGATGCAATAAGCTCTAAGCTTTGAAACCTAGTGGGTTCAAATGTTCACAAAAATGTATGAAAATTTTATTACAAACCTAAAAGTCTGAAAACTGTGATCTAAGGTATTTTTTTCTCCCTGATTAAGTTTTCACAAGAGTTTATAATGGCACCTACATATTGAACATGTTCGTTCCACATATGGGAAAAAAAACAACTTCCTGCTACATTTTACTGCTCTGTTTTATCAAGTTATGCAATACGTCATAGAACATTCAATTCAATTCAATTCAGTTTATTTATATAGCGCCAAATTCACAACACATGTCATCTCAAGGCACTTTACAGTTCAACCAGATCATACAGTCAAATTGATACAAAGTTTTCTATCTAAGGAAAACCAGTTGATTGCATTGACTCATTGACTCAAATACAATCCCTCACACTAAGCATGCTTAGTGTGAGGGACCAATTAAATGCGGTCTGTTTAACATAAGATCTCTTTCCTCTAAAAGTCTGCTAGTTAATGACTTGATTTGTGATAATCACATTGACTTGTTTTGCCTTACAGAAACCTGGCTGCAGCAAGAGGATTATGTGAGCATAAACGAGGCAACTCCTTCAAGCTATTTAAATTTTCACATACCCAGAAGTTCTGGGCGAGGAGGAGGAGTAGCAACAATCTTCCAGTCTGACTTACTGATTACTCCCAAAACAGTTAATACCTACAACTCTTTTGAACATTTAACCCTTAATTTCCCTCATCCAAATTTCAAGGCAAGAAAACCTCTTCTTTTTGTAACTTTGTATCGTCCGCCAGGTCCTTACTCTGAATTTTTAGATGAGTTTTCAGAGTTCCTTTCTGATTTGGTATTAAATACTGACAGGGTCACCATAGTGGGAGATTTTAACATCCATGCTGACATTGAAGGCGATAGCTTAAGAGCAGCCTTTAATGCTATCTTAGACACTATTGGCTTTGTTCAAAATGTGAATAGTCCCACACATTCTCATCTTCATACTTTGGATCTTGTGCTGACATACGGCATAGAATGTGAAGAAATAACAGTATTTCCTCACAACCCTGTCCTCTCTGACCACTTTCTAATAACCTTCAGGATTACTTTAACAGAGTTCTCCTCCCCCAAAAGAAGGTTCAATTTTAGTAGATCTTTATCAGATGGTGCAGTTATAAATTTTAAAGAATCTGCTTCACTTTCTCTCTCCTCTGTGTCGCTGAGCAGTGCTGCAGAGTGCAAAAGCATAGCTTATTCCCCTTCACAGGTTGATGATTTTGTTGATGGGGTTGCTAGTTCTCTGCGTACTGCCTTAGACAACGCAGCTCCCTTGAAAATGAAAACCGTTGAAAATAGAAAGCTTGCTCCTTGGTTTAATGCAGAGCTGCGTACTTTGAAGCAAAATGCTAGGAAACTGGAGAGAAAATATCGCTCCACAGGCCTGCGGGAGTCCTTCCTAGTCTGGAAAAATGGTTTACTGCTGTATAAGAGGACCCTTTGTAAAGCAAGAGCAGCATACTTCTCCTCATTAATAGAGGAGAATAAGAATAATCCTAGATTTCTTTTTAATACAGTTGCCAAACTCACCCAGAGCCATAGCTCTGTTGAACCGTCCATTCCACCTGCTCTTAGCAGCAATGATTTTATGGGATTCTTTATAAATAAGATTGATCTTATTAAAAATAAGATCATAAGCACTCCTCTATCCGCGATTGTACCTGAGGTAGTCATGGAATCTGAACCGGGTTTAGACTGCTTTGATCCAGTTGAACTTTCTGAATTAGCAAAATTATTGTCTTCATCTAAGCCTTCAACTTGTATGTTAGATCCAGTTCCAACCAGGTTATTTAAGGAGGTATTCCCTTTGATCTCCTCCTCCATTTTAGATGTGATTAATCTATCTCTGTTACAGGGATATGTACCTAAAGCTTTTAAGGTTGCTGTAATTAAACCTCTGCTTAAGAAATCGTCTCTTGACCCAGATGACTTGGTTAATTATAGACCTATATCCAACCTTCCTTTCTTATCCAAAATTCTTGAGAAAGTAGTTGCCAAACAAGTTTGCGACCACTTACACCATAATGAACTTTTTGAAGAGTTTCAGTCTGGCTTTAGAGCTCATCATAGCACTGAAACAGCTCTGGTGAAAGTCACTAATGATATTCTCATGGCCTCAGATAATGGACTCGTATCTGTGCTCGTCCTGTTGGATCTTAGTGCTGCATTTGATACAGTTGACCATAATATTCTTTTAGAAAGACTTGAATATTTTGTTGGAATTAAAGGAACAGCACTAGACTGGTTTAAATCTTATCTATCTGATCGAATTCAGTTTGTTTATGTTAATGATAGATCTTCAACACGCTCAAAGGTTACCTGTGGAGTACCACAGGGATCAGTGCTAGGACCAATTCTCTTTACTTTATACATGCACCCAATTGGTAGAGTTATTAGACAGCATGGGATTAATTTCCACTGTTATGCTGATGATACCCAGCTATATCTGTCTATAAATCCAGATGAAGCTAACCCATTACATAGATTACAGGCATGTCTTGAAGACATAAAAACCTGGATGACTCTTAACTTTCTGCTTCTGAATGCAGACAAAACAGAAGTTATAGTCTTTGGACCAGAGTCTCTGAAAAAGAAGCTGATTAGCCAGTCACTTCATTTGGATGGGATTAAACTGATTTCAGATAATAAAGTAAAAAATCTTGGTGTTATTTTTGATCAGGACCTGTCATTTAAATCCCAGATCAAAGAGGTTTCTAGAATTTCCTTCTTTCATCTGAGGAATATTGCAAAAATTAGAAATCTCCTGTCCAGGGGTGATGCTGAGAAACTAGTCCATGCATTTGTTACTTCAAGGCTGGACTATTGTAATTCTTTACTATCAGGAAGTCCACAAACTGTAGTTAAAAGCCTTCAGCTGATCCAAAATGCTGCAGCCAGAGTTCTGATGAAAATTAAAAAGAGAGATCATATCTCTCCTATCGTGGCTTCTCTTCATTGGCTTCCTGTTAAATCAAGAATTGAATTTAAAATCCTCCTTCTCACATATAAAGCCTTAAATGGCCAAGCTCCATCTTATATCAGAGATCTGATTGTTCCTTATGTTCCTAACAGAGCACTTCGCTCTCAATCTGCAGGTTTACTAGTGGTTCCTAGAATTTCTAAAAGTAGAATGGGAGGCAGATCTTTTAGTTATCAGGCTCCTCTCCTGTGGAACCAACTACCAGTTTTAGTCCGTGAGGCAGACACCCTGTCTACTTTTAAGACTAGGCTTAAAACTTTCCTTTTTGATAAAGCTTATAGTTAGGGTGGCTCAGGTTATCCTGAGCTGTCTTTAAAGTTATGCTGCTATAGGCTTAGACTTTTGGAGGACATAGGGACCCCCATTTCATCTTTCTGCTTCATTCTCTCTCTGTTCTCCTATTCTGCAGAATCTGTTAGTTCAATCTCTAACGTTCTGCTCTCTCTGCTTTTCCTCAGAGTAGCTTTGCCTCGTCTGTTCCTGTTTGGCTGTGACGTCATCCAGGAAAGAAACATCAGCTGTGCTGCTTCCATCAACACCCTTGTTTGTAGATGTTGGAGATTGGCCTGTTTTCCAGTGTGGTCCTGTTTCTCTGGCCGTGGCTGGGTGGATGTGCTCTCTTCATCCTCTGGCATGGGAGCTGCCTTGGAGCTTGTCTGCCTGGCTGTGTGTTTCCTGGACGGGGCCGCCTTTTACAGCTGCTTTTTGTATCTCTGCTTCTGTCTCCTTGAACCCCAGTCGGCCTCGGCAGATGGCCGCTCACACTGAGCCTGGTTCTGCTGGAGGTTTCTTCCTGTTAAAAGGGAGTTTTTCCTCTCCACTGTCGCTGCAAGCATGCTTAGTGTGAGGGATTGTATTTGAGTCAATGAGTCAATGCAATCAACTGGTTTTCCTTAGATAGAAAACTTTGTATCAATTTGACTGTATGATCTGGTTGAACTGTAAAGTGCCTTGAGATGACATGTGTTGTGAATTTGGCGCTATATAAATAAACTGAATTGAAATTGAATTGAAGTTGAATCTTTGTGATGTTTTATACTATGCTTTTCCACAGGACTGGTAGGAAATCATGCCAGATAAACTAGACATTGTCCTTCATGAAGCATCAGTTACCATTGTGAAACAATGCGCAGATGTTCTGTGTGAAGTCCTTCTCAGTAAATTTGAATGTGTTGCCACCATCGAGGGTGTGGAGCTGGAGAATCGAAGCAGCAGTTCATACCAGAGACGACCACCAATCATTTCTCCAGAGAAGAGATTTGAATTTAGGATGCCTTCAGGTGTAAAGGTGTCTGTCTGGAAAGCTGATCTTATCGATTTCCAAGCTGAGGCTGTTGTGAATGCAGCTAATGAAGATCTTTGGCATTATGGAGGCCTTGCTCAAGCTCTATCCAGCGCTGGTGGCCGTCAAATCCAAAAAGAAAGCGATGAGTATGTTAAAAAGCATGGTAAAGTAAAAACAGGGGATGCAGTTGCTTTGCATGCAGGGTCTCTACCATACAAGAAGATCATCCATGCTGTTGGTCCAAGACTGGGAATGAGTCCTTCCCCTCATGAGCTAGAAGCAGCAAAACATTTGTTGAAGAAAACCATCCATAGTATTCTTCAAAGAGTTGAAGAAAAAAAGCTAGTGAATGTTGCCATTCCTGCCATAAGCTCTGGAATATTCAACTACCCACTGCCAGAATATGCCCACACTATAGTGTCTACTGTAAAATACCATTATGACAAGCTGCCCTCTCATGGACGGTTTCTTCAAGAGATCTTCTTTGTGAACCACGATGATCCCACAGTGCAAGCAATGAAGAAAGCATGCCATCAGATATTCAACCCTCACCAGCATCCGTCTTATAGCCAGACTGCAGCAAAAAATACCAGAAGTGCTGCCAGAACCCCACCATCTTCAGTCCAGATTGGAAATGTCATTCTGACACTTAAGAAAGGTTTCATTGAAGATCAAACGGTAAGAACTGACTCAACATATTTATTTTCTTTCACATTAAGCCATAACCTGACTCCGCCAGATGGATTTGCTCCGCATATCCATCTGGAAACCTTCCGTTGAAGTAATTTTGGGAAGGGGCGAAAATACTGGTTAGCTGATTGGCCTATGTTGGTGATAGACGGGCCAAATAAACCAGTCAGATCAACGAAGCATATGACGTACTAACAGAGCGACCACGAAGAGGAGCCAATTGATAGATCAAACTCTTGCCGAAACCAGTCGGGAGAAGAGCAAAAACATCTTTTCCTCTAGCGTTAGCGTGGCTATCGAGCGGCTGAAGCCGCCATGTTCTGTAGACTGAACTGTCGCGCTTGTCGTTGCGTCACACCTCAACCCACCTCAAAGCCAACGCTGATTGGACGTTCGTTTGGTGAACGGCTTCAAATTTTCTTTAACGGAGAGTCTCCAGACTGATCTGCGAGTGAGACCTTGAAAGCTCGCGAGATCAGGATGGTCTCACGAGGCTAATTAAGCCAGGCATACACTGTATGATTTATTTCCATTTTCCGGCAGATTTTTCAGTCGCACGAGAATTTTTCAACCAGACCGACTTTCAGCCTGATCGTGCGTCATGTAGTGTATAGGGGGTAACGAGGGGCGATCAGCCTCTCACAGCCACCTCCCGATCAGGAATCGTAAGGTCGGGAGAAATTCAATCAGCCGTCGTACGGTCGCAGAGTGAGAACATGCATCGTGAGCTGTGAACTTTTAAACCCTGTGATTTCGTCGTTTTAGCTGTAGCTGCGTGCAACGATTGAAAGTATCGCACAGTGTATGCCCGGCTTTAAAGGAGGGATAAATATCTGTTTTATGTACTGGTAGATTTAAAACCTCATTATTATTAAAATTGCAGGAAGAAGTGCATTACAGTTTATCTTCAGCTAAATTAAATTAAATCCTTTTTTTTGTTGTTGTTTCTTTAGACAGATGTGATTGTAAACACTGCAGCAGAAGATAGAAATCTGGGCACTGGTCAAATTTCCAGTGCTATATTGAATAAAGCTGGCTCTAAAATACAAAAGGAAATGTTTACAGCGAAAAGGACGGGTAATGTCATCTGCACAAAAGGTTATCAGCTGAACTGCATAGAGGTATTTCACACGATTTGCACTGTAAAGAGAGGCTATAAAGAAACGTTTGAAACAGCAGAACAGGTAATAGTCTGTCATTCTTTGGTATTTTACTCTAAATGAGGCTGATTTGCCGCTTGACTTCTAGTCTGTCTAATCCTGTACAACAGATACTTGTTAACGCCACATGGGAGTGTTTATTGAATGCAAAAAAAAGTCGTTACAACTCAATCTCCTTTCCTGCAATTGGCACTGGAAACCTTGGATTTCGTAAACAGGAATCAGCCTCCATTATGTCAAAAGCTGTGGCTCAATTTGCAGAACAGAATCAAAGAAAGTTGGACGTTTTCTTTGTCATTCATCCATCTGACAATGACACATATGAGGTATTTTTGTAAAACACTTTAAATGACAAAAAAAAAAATGAATTTTTATCCTGTTGTGTGAAACATGTCTGAACATTTCTGAAGTGTTTGACTAAAAAATATAAATCAGTTGAAAGATGGTCTTTTGCTTAAAAAGGTTAGCTGCACTAACCATACAACATCACTTGGATATCTACTGTATGACTGCAAGTATTTAAAAAGCAAATTATTGGAACTTTTTTTTACAGGCTTTTGAAGCAAAGATAAATGTTCTCCATGAAAAAATATCAAGCTTCATGTTGGCAAGAGGTAATTAATATTTCCTCGTGAAACATCTGTGTATTCATATCTTTCAATGTTAGGAACTTGATGGTTTTTTACATGTGTCAGTAGGGACTTCATATCAGCTGCAACAGCTGTGTTTTATACTTACTTTACCCACAGTATCATCTTTGAAATATCATTCTCTCAGACTAGTTTGGGATTTGAAGGTTTATACATTGTTGCGCTGTCAACCCTCTGCGTTTTAGCCAGCGTACGTCCCAGAACCTCTTAAAACGCTGGCATACGCAGAACTTTCTATGTATTTTTTTCAATTTTGGGCATACTCATAGAGTATTTATTACGAGTCCAGAACTAATGTCCAATGACAGCCTAAGCTATGCATAATGCAGCCAGTGTCCTGAGGGGGGGGGGGCAATGTGCCCAAAGGCTTCGCAGTTACTGTATTAACCTAGCTGCAGTCGGCCGCTGCCTTTGATGGCCATTGTAAAAAAAAAAATTTTTAAAAGTAACCTAAGTGAAGGGGTTTCAGGATTTTTGTTGCTTGTTTAAAATGTTTTTTATGGTAAGGTATTTAAGTCATTCCATAAAAGTTCAAAAAAATCCACTGGACTTGGTTTCCACTTGGTTTCCATTGTTCGTTAAGGAGGTATTGTTCACCGGCTATAGCACCTACCCGCTCCAGTCGGTGAACAATACCTCCTTAACGACTGACCCTTAACAATCATAGACAGGTTTCAGGTATTACAGGCTAACAATGGAACCAAACGACCCACTCCTCGGTTTCAATTTGCATGTTTCCAAGCAATACAAGGCCTTGTCTATATTAGTGTTGCGTCGATGCCATTTTTTGGCCCCGATACCGATACCCGATACCTGGCTGTGCAGTATCGACCGATACTGATACCATAATAATGTAAATTAATTGCCATAATGGCTTTGTCAAGCTGCTGCCTACCTTTGTGAAGCAGGAAAAAATCTAATACAAAGTGAATCCAGTAAAACTTTTTATTGCCTACCAGGAGTGGGTGACAATAGTTGAATATACTTATGGCTCTCAAAATGGTATCAGTGCCTTATTTGTTGGTACTCGCCGATACCAATACCACCATTTTAGGGCAGTATCGGGGCCCCGTCCAATACTGGTATCGGTATCGGTGCAACACTAGTCTATATAAAGACTCAAACTCACTGTGGATCCAGACATTTGAATTGAGAAAGCTTCCTGGAGAGGTGGCGAAACGTCTTCAAATCTTGGAAACCAAGTCCAGTGGATTTTTTTGAACTTTTACGGAATGACTATGACCTGGATGACTGAGAATCTTCATCAGCATATTAGTTTAAGGAAATGTAGGTGTTTTTTATTTCCTACATCTATTTACTGCTGTGTAGATTTCTTTGTTCAATTGTTGGAAAGGTTGGTCTGGCGTCCGGGTAAGTGGGGAACTTTCTTCTTAATCACAGATGGGTTTCAGCAAGAAACCACTGTTGTCTATGATGGACTAAAATGTAAAGTCATGAGAACATTTAGGAAATTAAAAGATTTGCAGAAGCAGTTGTAGTTTTAGGAAAAATTCCTACTTCTAGTAACTGAACACTATTCTTGAAGTGATAATTATGTGTTTAAAACCTGTTTACCAGCATCAGGGCCTAATGGTGACTCCCACACCAGCAGACCTCCAACACCAAAAATCTCCCTTCATGGTTCTTCTGATGAATCGAAAATCGAAGCTAAAAAGTGGCTAAGTGACCTATTTCAATGTCGTGGCGTCATCAGGATTCAAAACAACTTCATCTCACACTACAGTGAACAACACCATCTGCAGCTGTCCAAATTATCTGTCCCTGAAAAAGGATTGTCCATTGAGGAGTCTTTCTCTCAGGGTCATGCATGTATAACAGTAATGGGGAAATCAGGGAGAGATGTTGCCATTGCTGCATTGCAAGTGGAAGCAATGCTCTGCAGAACCCAAAAAGAGTTTATATCAGAGGAAGAGCATCAGCTGAAGATGTTGTCAGGCATCAACCTTTCTATGGAGAGGAGAACAGTTAATCCAACAAGCCAACATTTTTACAACAGATTACAGCATTTCAAACCTCTAGGTGTATCGGTAGTTAAGGTACAGCATATACAATATCTAACATTTTTATATTTGACTAGTCACATTTTTAAATGCAAGCATCAATATTCATAGAAGTTATTCATCTTCAGGTGGAAAAAGTGGAGAACTGTGCTCTAAAGGAGATGTTCGAGCTGAAGAAGAAGCAGATTGACTGCTCCAGACCCAAAACAATGTTTCAACGCATCTCTGCCCAGTTCTGTGGGATGATCAGCCGAATTGGATTCCAGGCTGAGTGTGCACCACCAGAAGGTACTTTTGTGCATTTATGTTATTTAAGATTTAATTTAAAATCTTTCAGACTGTCATGTGTTTTCCTGGGAAAGGGGCACCATCTGACTGGGTGGAAAAAAGATTGAGGTTCGAGGTCAAATTATGGTCAAACAATTAAATCTGCAAAGAAAAAACAAAGCTTATCTTGAAGAGTTTGGACTAAGGTTATATTAGCTCCTACTAATTTAATACAATGGGGAAATGCATGGACAATTAACCAAAGGGAATCCAAGAGGTAGGCCTAAATGAAATTTTGTTTGGTAAAATAATATTTCAAAAACTTGTTTTTTGCTATTTAGAAACCAGTTTCTTGGGTATTTTACACAAAGAAGGAAACATCTTTAAGCATTTACAGAATCTATTCCAATCATATTTAACTAAAAGTGTGATGAAATAAGAGAGATTGTCTTTTAACTTCTTTCTTAGTCCTGTTTTCTTCTTGCCCATTAACGGTGGGGCAGCAGAATGGCACAGTCCTACTAAATGTTTTCCAATTTATCTAAAAATACAACAACTAGCAAAGAGGTGCTTCTGCCAAAGTCACAAGATGTAGTATCCTGCCTTTCTCCCCACAGTACAACATTACCATATAAGATAAAGCTAGACCCTCTCTGGTCATCATATAACATAATGAACTGACATGCATGAGTTTGGTATCAGTTAATTGTAGTATATCGTTGTAAATATTAATTGCTGTATTTTTTTACACATTTTTATTGATATACTAACTTAAAAAAAATGGTAAAGTTGGACATTTAATATGATGGAATTATCTCCAACACAATCAGGATCTAGTCTGTCAATAGCCTACAAAATGAAGAGAAATGAAAGAAATATCAGCATGAAGCACACCTGCTGACAGGTGTGCATGCACCTGACTGATGTCAGTTCACAGTGACAGTTTTCTCGTCGTTATCAGAGCCACAATCTGATCCTCCTTCAGTCCCGTCCTGACTCTCCTGGACATTTTATATATTCTGTGATTTCCCTCTTTTCATTTCTAACTGGCTAAAAAAAAGCTAATGAAATTGGATAAGTAACCTTCCAGCAAGAAGGAGGATGTCTAATGCGTTTTATTTTTGTTTTCCATTTAATTTTGTGAATTTTATTGTTTTCTTCACAGTATAAATCTTACAAGTGACAGGTAAAAACTGTCACGTTAGTCCAAGTTCTCCTTTAATACACATATGGTGACCAAAATTCTTGTTAAACTGCAAACCGAGACATAGCAAAATATTTAAAATAATGAAACATTAAAATAAAAATACAATAATAATTGAACATTTAGCATCTAACCAGGGTGTTTTATGCATTGAAATTATATATTTCTTGCTTATTTCAACAATTATCCTTCTTAATACCTCCACAGAATAACCTTTACCTTCCAGGAGTTCACATGCTTCAAACCAAGCCTGGTTTGTGCCATTTTAAATATTGTCTTCAAATCTTCCAGATTATTACATTTGTCAATCTCCAGTCTGATTGATGCAGTTATTTTCTCCATAACATAGTTTCTTGATATATATCAATCCATTCTTCCACTGTAGGTGTAAGAGTACTACGCCATCTTCTGGATATTGCTTTTTTAGCAGCCAGTAGCAGTATTCTCAGCATTTTGTCATTCTTCCCTCTTTTTAAATTTAGTTTGTCCCATTCCCAAGATACATAAATTCAAAACAAATGGGATTTTTTTTTTTTTATCACCTCTTCAACTACTCTTTTTTTTTTTTACGATACAAAGTTGCTTTATTAATGGGCAACCAGAGTATATATGAAAGTTATCAGCTTTTCTGGCACCATAGGATCGCCAGCACTGGGTATCACCAGATTTTCTCTGTGCTGGAGTTGCAAAATACCTTATTGTGTTTTCCAGCCACACTCTGCCCAAATGAGTTTGTTAGGTTTATTCTTTTATACATCATGTGCATTGTTACTTTGTTAGCCAGATAGAGAGAGTAGATGGCCTTCCTTCACATTGTGGATGTCACTTTGTGTAAGTGGGTCATCTAAATAGGACAGCCTTCTTGTCTTTTAAAGATACACAGGATATGGGCACATCTTGGAGCCGGACTGATAGAGGAGAGCTATCTGTAATCCTGTGGCATAGAGGCAAGTTGATATAGGTCAGTTTCTGACACGGACAGCTAAGCCTCCACCTGATGCAACACATAGACACATGAGGTATAAGAAGCAGGAGAGGACCTTGTTTGCGGCTCAATCTTTGCCGGATACTCATGGACGTGATTTTCAAGCCCACAGCTGTGCAAGCTCCAAGCATTTTTCTCTGTCCTGTAACGACCTGATCTGGAATAAACTCTGTTATTTTTTAACTCCTGTTTTTATAGTCCTTTTTATATGGTTTTACCCAGTTTGAGTTAAGAGCTGTAAATAACTTGCTCCTAGGAAAAGAACTGGAAGGGAAGTCCAGAGTCGCAACTGCCTTCAAGGGGGCATAACTTCCTATTTAACAGTTAATATTTTGTTTTCCATTGATATTCAAGAATTCTCGCCCAGTCCTTCTCTAGCACATTCAGTGTTATTTGCTTCAATGTCCTCCAGTATTTTATACAATTTGGATCCTTTAATTAAGAGCTTCTGTTATAACTTTTATGATGCTTGGCCATGTTGATTCTGGATTCCCTTCTCTAATTTTTTTTCCCCAAATAATGCTGTAATTGCAGGCATCTATAGAAACCTGAATCATAAGGTAGAATGTCTCCTTTTGCTCTTGAAAACTCTTAGTTTGAAAAATATTTATTTAGAATCTCCCAGTGCATCTTGGGTCCATTTTCCAATAATTTAAATATCTAAAGTGATCTGTAAGATTATATTTACTTATAATTTTATTCCAAATTTTAATAGATACACCCAACCATGGATGAGTTTGAATTGGGCACTTAGTTTTCCATTCCCTATAACAGCTTTTATTGGAGGATCTTCTATCATCTTTTCCTCAATACCTTTCCATTTTGCAGAATAATGTGAGTCATATAAGTTTACCAAAACCTTCAGCTGTGCAGGTTGGAAGTAACATTTTGGGCATGGACTTTTGGGTAATTGCAACGTAGTGTATTTTATTCTTGGTTTAGCCCCTTGCCATGTGTATCTAGATATAATTTTGTCCCACTCTTTAAATTCCTTTTCTGTCACCTCAACTAGTAGATTCCAGAATGAGGTAGAATCCAGCCGATGGTCTGCCAAACAAGATGTGGCATACGCCGCACAGAGTGAACCAGGTGCGGCAGCCCAAGTGAGCAGGTAGGAGTCCGAGCCTGTCAAAATGTCTTGTATTTTGAGTTTCTAACCCTTTTTCTAGTGTTTTTTTAAATTCATTTGTAAACTTTGAAGCCTTTCCTATTTCATTTTCTGGGTTTCAAAAAGCAGTAAAACACAACAGACGTAATAAGATCATCAATCCTGAAATAATAATGCTGAAAGCACGACTGTCAATAGCTATCTTTACAGCCCAAATTTACATGGATTCCATCTAAATATTGGTTGGTCGGAAATTCAACATCTCTGGACACTAAATAAAATTATCCAATCATGGTTCTACATGTACGAAGTGTTTGATCAGATAGAATAAATTATCACTCATAGAACTATCTAATTTTCTAGAAATGCTTTAGTAGAAAAACAAGAAACTGCCAGTTTTTAAAACAAACCTGTAGTTACCTTGTTTCTTCGGTTTTTCAGCCATGTCCATTAATGCAGCCTGAAGTGACCCAAATCCGATTTTTTGGCCCATATGCGACCTGGATCTGGGTTTTTTTCATGGCAGTCTGAACAACACAGATCCGATTTATTCCAGTCCGACCCAGGCCAATTGGGTATGTGGTCCTGAATCCGATATGAATCTGATTTTTTCAAATGCAACCTGTGTGTGAACGGCCAGGTCGCATTCATCCAACCTGAACGTCATTAATACGTGACATAGGTCACTATGCTGCGTCTTGCTACGCAGAAGTGGCAAGAAAAACAACAATTATGGCAGATGATGATGCGGAGAGAAGTATTTATGTTTAACCATATTGAAAAGATTGTGTTTTTATGGTTGGAAAAAGATCACTAGATGTGCGCCGGCGCTACCATCCATATTTACTTCCGTAAACACAGAGCACGCTGTCCTGTGACGTCATTGCATACTCTACTGCGCATGCGGGAAACTTGCGTTGTATGACGGCAGTTCACACAGGAGATCACATACAAGTCGCACATATTTGGAAATATGAACGGCAACGTAAAAAAATTGGATCTCGCAAGAAAAATCGGAATTGAGCATCAAGGCCTGCAGTGTGAACGTAGCCAGAGTTATCACACAAGGCTCCCCTTCATGTTTGACCTTATCACACCTACATGGATGTGTTATGGGATATTGCTTGCTTGTCTTTGGGAGGACACCACACATGGTAGGATATTGTGCAGAGACAATACATCATGTTGGATTTCCCTGGTTTGTAAAAGAAGATGTTCCTACATTCTTCAAACTGACCACATCACTCTAAACACACCACACCGCACAGAGCAGGATGTTGAGATCTTCATACAAAATGCTCCATGTCTGTTTGAAGAGTTTATACTCTGTATTCATTTGTGTATATATTAAAAACTACTCTGGTTTCCATTGTTAGACTGTTGGTTATTTAATTGATGCTATACAAAAGTTAAAGAAGCAAACATATTAAAGCTATTCAAATACCTTGCCAATGCATCTCATTACAGATCCAGAGTATGGAGATGGCATCTATTTTACACGCAGTGTAAATGTGGCCATGAAGCTGTGGAAACAGACAGGGGACGAGTACTTGTACTTTGTGGAGGCTGAGGTGCTGAAGGGGAAGTCAGTTCGTGGTAAACCAGGAATCTTTATGCCTCCTCCAGTTGGAAAAGATCCTAACGTCACCTATGATGGTGTGGATGGAGGGCCTGATGTCTCTGTTATCTTCAGCGGTTACCAAGCTTTACCCAAATACATCATCACCTGTAAGAGGCTTAGTTAATAGTGAAATCTTTTGTCTGACTAGAACAGATAAAAAGTGACCTCTTTTTGTACTATATGGGTTTGTTAGTTTTATTGTTTTATAACTATGTACCCTCAGTAGATCATAGCTTTTGGCTACAATCTTACATGTTTATATAAATGTGTTTTTTTATGTGTATTCATAAACATGCACTGTGCAAAGCAAACAAATAAATAAATAAATCTTTTCTCCCGGGGCTGCATGGTGGTACAGTTTGTAGCACTCTTGCAAGTAAGATAAGTGGGGACATGGATCAATACATGAGCACAGCGAAGAAGGGAACCTATAAAAATACAAGAGGTGCCAAACACCCCCCCGGAGCTACAGCACAGACATTGGAATGTAATTCGTATAAAAGTGTGGTTGGATGGTGGTTAAGAGAGGAAAGGTAATCCAAACAGAGGGGGTCTCACTCCCAGTAGGAAAAATAGCAGACATTGAGGACAGTGACAAGTACCTCAGAATTCCACAAGCAAATGGCAACCTCGAAGAGATGACAAGGAAAGCTTCTACGGCCAAATACCTCCGAGTAAGACAGGTCCTAAGAAGCCAGCTCAATGGCAAGAATAAATCTCGGGCAATAAAAAGCTACGCTCTACCAGTAATCAGACAGCCTGCAGGAATAATAAGCTGGCCAAAGGATGAGATACAGGCCACAGATGGTAAGACATTAACCATGGAGGGTACTACCCCAAGTCCAGCACCCTGAGACTGTACGCTGGCCATAAGTAAGGAGGCCGAGGACTAGTGACTGTGAGAGCCACTATCCAGAATGAAACATCAAAGATCCATAAGTACATCGAGGACAAGGCTCCGACAGATGAATGTTCAGTGAATGTCTAAGACAACGGGGAATAGAAAATGAGGTTCTGGAGGTTCTGTCATGGGAGGATAAGCCCCTACATGGGATGTAACATAACCAAAACATAACCAAAGAGGCTAATATCAGGAAATCCTACCAATGGCTAGACCAGGCATCCCCAAACTCGGCCCTTGAGGGCTTCTGTCCTGCAGGCTTTAGAGGTTTCTCTGCTCCAGCACAGCTGATTTTAATTGGAAGCTGATTAACAGGCTTCTGCTCTACTGTTATCATAATAATCAGCTGTGCTAAAGCAGGGAAACCTCTAAAACCTGCAGGACAGCGGCCCTCGAGGACCGAGTTTGGGGATGCCTGGGCTAGACAAAGCCGGACTGAAGGACAGCACGGAGGCTCTCTTCATGGTTGCACAGGAGCAGGCCCTGAGCACCAGAGCAATAGAGGTCAAGATCTACCACACCAGACAAGACCCCAGGTGCAGACTGTGCAAAGAGGCCCCTGAGACATTCCAGCACATAAATGCAGGGTGCAAGATGCTTGCAGTTAAAGCTTACATGGAGCACCATAAGCAAGTGGCTGGAATAGTGTACAGGAAAATCTGTGCAGAGTATGGGTTGAAAGCCCCAAGGTCAAAGTGGGAAACACCTCCAAAGATTGTAGAGAATTCCCAAGCCAAGATTCTTTGAGACTTTCAGTTACAGACGGACCGAATGGTAATGGCAAACCAGCCAGAATGTGGTGGTGGACAAAAAGCAGACGAAAGCCATTGTGGTTGACATAGGAATACCAAGTGACTACAACATCAGGAAAAACAAACCTGAGAAACTAGAGAAAAAAACGGGGGCTCAGAGAAGAGCTGGAGAAAACCCAGAAGGTCAAGGCATCAGTGGTTCCCGAGGTCACTGGGGCACTCGGTGCAGTGACCCCCAAACTTGAGGTGTGTTTACAGCGGATCCCTGGAAATACATCAGACATCTCGGTCCAGAAAGGTTCAGTCCTAGGTACAGCTAAGATACTGTGCAGAACCCCTCAAGCTCCCAGCATGATTCAAACAGAGCCAGGCCTGGCCAGGCCAGCAGCCAGCCCACAGGAACTGGCAAGGTGAACCTGATGGTCAGTCTACCAATGTTTACTGACAAAGCTTCTCTATAATTATAGAGAAGGAAAATTTCACAGCTACATGTATCCTACAATTTTTTTATTTTAGAGTTATCCACTCAAAGCTCACAAAAGGTGAAATAAGTGGACTTTGTCAAGTAATAAGGTCCAAAAGGCTCTTAGATAAACCTAGTAAGCACAAAAGCAGCCAGAATCAAGACCATAAAAAACCACCAAAACTATACTGTCACATGATAAAATAAAAACTTCCTGATATCAAATAATGTTGATGACCCAAATAATGTGTTAGGCTACCCTTCTGCAACTGTAACCCCCAATCCCTGCAAAGATTTGACAAAAGCACATTTCATTCTTGTCTTGTGATGTGTTTTGTTCATATACAGCTTATGAGGTGATGAGTTCAGAGTCACTTACTTTCAATAGTTTGCACTGCGCAAGAAAAAATCAGTACATCACTAACACAGCAGGAAAAGTAGTTTATAGCGCATATTGACCTAGCATGTATAAGATTAGAGTGCACACCAGTTTCCCTACATTCTCACATTGACAATTGAGCACTGATGGTGGGAGCAAAAAAAAACATAATAAAACAGGCAGTAATTCTCCTCTATTTTAATTACTGAGTAGCTCACTGACTATTGTCTCACAGTGCTAGACTGTAACGGCTTACTTTCACACATGTGCATGATGTAGTCAGCTAGTGTAGTCACTAAAAGCTAATGTTAAAATGTGTTAGTAAATGTTACCTAAAAGCTTCTAAAGATTGTCATCTGTACGCCTGCTCAAGTGTCAAAATCACTTATGGGAGCCAAAAATTCTAGTGTTTGTTCACTACTTGGGCTTTTAGCTCAAGTACATGACTCAGGGGCAACAGGTAGTAAGCAAGTGTTGTATCTGGGAGGGCAAACAAGTTTTTGACCGCCATGGCGGATTCTTCGTTAATCTCCATTGCTGAAATGAAGTTATTGAGGTCTATGAAAACCTAGTTGTTGGAGGTTAATAAGTAATTAAAATAGCATCGAAGACCCTTGGGGCTGAAATTGACATGACACCACAGATCAAGCATTATCCACTTAATGCATCAGAACTAAGCATCAACAGATCAACACTTCTTAAGTGCAGTACTATAGCTCTAGTATGGAATCATATATATTTTATTATAATCATAATTATTCTTTTGGATATGCTATCACACACACCCGCACAGACACACAATTCACTTCAGTTTATTTGTATAGCGCCAATTCACAACACGTCATCTCAAGGCACTTTACAGATCAACCAGATCATACAGTTAATTTTGATGTCTGTATGAAACACACACACTTTTTTTTTTTTTTTGACATTAATCCTGTTGGTGAATTTTTTGGGGTTCCGAAAAGGGTTATTTTACCAAAAAGTTAATGATTTTCCATAGGTCAGTAAGGATGAACAATTCCCCGAATGCTAGAATAATAAGATCATACAGTTTTTATAAAATGTTTTATTACTTTCTTGTGGGTAGAGGTGCAATAAAAGCTTACAGTGGAATCATATGTACTTGTTCAATTCTCGTTTTGTTGTTTTTTTAGGAATACCCATTGTTTTAGGTTTTTAATATAGAAATTATTTTTATAGCAAAAAAGTTTATTGCTGAACATCTATGAGGAAATGATTCTCTGTAACAGAGCAGATCCCTATAAGAACCCATTTTTGTATCAAGAAGAGGACTCAGAGTTATATTTTACTAGTTTCAGCTTGCAGAAGCAATTTTTTTTGTATTTGTGAGACATAAAGGTACCACTTTAAAGCACTAAATGGGTTTGAACAAAATACAAAATAGAAAAATATTTACTAACCAAGTGAACTCAAAACAAGTGATAATAAAATTTTGAGAAAAAAAAATCTGATTTGGCTTTGCAATCAGAACTGTTCTATTTTGATTAAACCTTTTCCTGGTTACTTAAAAGTAATCAGGTACTCTGGATAGGCCTGGGTGTCATGAAACACTATAAACATGTTGGGGGTGGTCATGTTGTCCACAACACTGTCATACAATAAAACACCAGAGCCTCCCTTGGATGGTGGAGCGATCATGTTTTGCTGACCCACGGTGTAGTCTCCTGTCAGCACTCTGCAGAGGTACATGAACTTCTCTCCATTCTGATTGGGCTTGGAGTAGGTGTCCTGGGCTGAGTAATTGGAATTAACGGCGAAGTAGGAACCTCTGCCATAACAGGTAGCTGAAAAGTGAATAACAGATCAGTAAGTAGGGTGGTTTATAATGTAGTTACAGATTATGAAAACAATATAGGACATATTTTAAAGAATACTACAAAATTCTAAATAATGATAAATCATACTACATAAATAAGAATAATAAGAAATCAGCCGACATTTTGTAACCTCTTTCTTTATAGGTGCCACCATTTTTGTGACCCTTTCTGCTATGCCATTAAATTGAAAGCATAAATAATAATTGTCTAAAGAAAAAAAATTATTTTGTTTTTAAATTAAGAACATTGGAAAATAAATTATCTAGGACCTTATGCAAAAGTGAGTTTGCAGCTTTCGTACTACATGTTGCCAGTAGAAAAAGATTTCCATAGCTTAATTTTAACAAACTATTTTGGGTTAAACAGACCCGCTTAATACATTAGGCCCTTGAACTTTGAAGGCAGAAATAAGAATATTTCTGACAGGAAAATAATTCTAAATGAATTTCTTTCAACCAAGAACTTTTTCTTGGTTAGTAATTAGGAAATGAGGCCAGTAACTCTCAAGAACAGGGTGATATAGTAGGTTAAAAAAAAGCTGACAAAGTTTATAAAAGAACTTCCCAAGATCTTCAGAAAATTCTTCTGGTCTTAATCTCCAAAGTGTGGAGTAAATGTTTGGATTTAGCAAGGCTTTCACATTTGAGTTATGGCATTGAAGATAGAGTCTAATTGTAGCGATCTTATAGTTGCTAGGAAATAACTAATAATCAGATGATTGTGTGGACTAATAAGTGGTACAGGGAAAGTATGAAGTAGGTAAGTTTAAAAAAAAATGTTTTCACTGTAATGTGATCTAATTTGCTTTAAAAAGAAAAAAAAATTAATTCAGGAATGATCTCTTGTGATGGTCTCAATAGTAATATTAGGTATAAAGTAGTAACAGTATCTCCAGTATTGCTGTTAGAATAATTGTATATAAATGTATCTGTGTAGTGTTATAATGCATAAAGCTGTGTGCTATGTGCATGTGTTCATAGCCATCTGTTGGAATAATTATGTATAATGTGTGACATATTACTGTTCCAGAGAGGTGTTGCACAAGGAGTATAGGTCAACTCTCAGGAAGTATTGCTCAAGCTTAACGAAACCAGGAGGTTCTTGGACCATTTGACCGCAAGACATTTAAATGCAAATTGACCTGTTCACTGAGGCTGCAAATTGAATTGTATTTCTTGTTTGCAATTCCTTTAGCGCAACCTCAGCTTGTGTAACTAGGGACCCCCCGCCCCTGACTTTAATAAGACTGGCAGAGTGGGTTAGAGATTTTTAAACTCCGCGTCTCTTCCTACTTTCCTCTTGAGTAAAACTAAATTAATTGTCTCTGTGCCTTCTTTCTTTCCCTGTATGTATGTATGATGTGCTTAGACCTGACAATTGCCTTGTATCCAAAACTTTATTTCTATATTTCGTAACATTCACAGAATACTTTAATTTTCCTAAAAAGTCACAAAAAATGGCACCTGAATACTAAAGCTAATTAATTATTATTTAACCAGGGAAGATCCATAATGTGTAGCACTCAGGTTTTGTTCTATATATTATAAATTTGGGACTGCTCATAGATGTTAGGGTTAAAAGGGGACGTTCAGCAGAACAATACTACCTAGTTACTAGCTACTTGGATGAAGAAAAGTGGTTCCTGCCTTTGAAAGCTTGGTTTTAGCCAGTCACGGAAACAGTTTAATTTCAAATTACCTGAATACTGCTTCAGATACTAATCAGGATGCACTTATTACATTAACTTTTCAACGGCACAAGTTTCTGCATGTTCAAATGACTTGAAACAGCTAGTAGTGTACCCATTTATGCAGTTATTTTATTAGGTATCTGCAGCCATTACATACAGCTCTGAACACTAGTGTTACAGTCAACTATTAAAACAGGCAGGTCTCTCACTGTTGTCTCAGGCCTATGGGCCAAACGTTGTTGCAGAGTACCCTGCCTTCTTGAGGTGCTTGGGATGGATATTAGATGGTGCTCCAACTGGGGACTCCATTGTTCTACTGGAGGACTTCAACGCCCATGTGGGTATCAACAGTAAGACCTGGACGGGGTGATCGTTAGGAACAGCCTTCCTGATCTGAACTCGAGCGGTGTTCTGTTATTGGACTTGTGTGCTTACCACAGTTTGTCCATAACGAACACCATGCTTGAGCACAAGGTTGCCTATAAGTGCACGTGGCACCAGGATACCTTAAGCCGGAGGTCCATGATCTAACTGTATCGGACTGTCGCGGTGAAGAGTGAGGTGAGTCGGAGGGCAAAGTTCTTGATTTACTGATCGATCTACGTACCCACCCTCACCTATGGCCACAATATCTGGTTAATAACCAAAAGAACAAAATCGAGAATACAAGCGGCCGAAATGAGTTTCCTTTGCAGGGTGGCTGAGCGCACCCTTCAAGATCAGCCGAGGGGGTCAGTTACCCAGGAGGAGCTCAGAATAGAGTCATTGCTCCTCCACGTTGAAAGGAGCCAGCTGAGGTAGCTTGGGCATTTCCCGGATGCCTCCTGGTCACTTTCTTTGAGAGGTATTCCAGGCATGTCCTGTTGGTTGGAGGCCTTGTGGAAGGCCCAGGACAAGCTGGAGGGACTATGTCTCTAAGCAGGCCGGGTGTCGCCTCTGAGTCCCCCCAGAGCAGCTGGAAGAGGTGTGTGTGGATCGGGAAGTCTTGGCATCCCTGCTTAGACCAATGGCATAAATATCGGTAAGCAGAGACAGCAGTTCCTTACGGGCCAACGACCTCTTAGGGGCCCCATCACTGAGACTGTTGCATCTGAGACCCGGCCCCGCATAGAGCGAAAGAAAATGAAACCTCAGAAGTTTTGTAGAAAAGTTACTGATTTGGTTGATGGATGACCTCAAGTCATCTTTTGAAAATTCAAAGATATCCTTAGATTCTCACCGTTTTTTCCCGCGTAGCTTCTGTTGAAGCCTTGAGCATTGATGATGGGGACAGTGGCCTCACATGTGCCATGGAAGAGCCGTTTTTCGTTGTTCTGATGATTATTTCTCACCTCCATCTCAAGCTTTTTTATCTGAAGACTTTTCCACATTGCAGGGTTCTGGATCCTTTCAATCTAATAACAGATACCTGCATTTTAGCACATTGTCCGACGTCTTTGAAATAGGGCCTTTCTTTGTGTCTTTTGTCTAATACAAATATTTTTTTAACATCTCTAAAGTTCATGTGATAGCAGAGCATCTTTAGTGGCCGTGTTACCTTAGTGACAGCTCGATTACACGTGGCTTGGAAGAGATTAAGGACTTCGGCGTACTCTGGAGACGTTGCCTGGATGGGGACGGAGTGACACGTTTGGCCAGCCGGCATGGGCTCCCAAAACTCAGGAACATCATCAGCTACGAAAAAGAACAACAATGTTGCTTCTTTTAACAATTTTTGGATTGTTGTTTAATTAAACTGAATTGACATGAAAAGCTACACAGCGTCATGATCAAGATTTAAGGCAGATTGTGAAATACAGTCCTATTTCTGGCTGACGTACCTTTTAGTTTGTCGATTCTTCTGATCTGCAGGACGACTCCCTGGCTGTCAGTAGCTGGTCCTTTAGGCATCTGAACAGTATAGTTTGAGCCCTGGATGGTAACTGTTAAACTGGTTATCCCCCTCTCCAAGGCATGCTCAAGCTCATAGTTGGTAACCTGATCAAAACTCTGATACTGAAGCCCCTGACGCTGATACTGCCAGTCTGCCACTGTAGCGGCCAACTCATATTTCTTCTTCAGCTCCTGCTCACCTCTCACCTTCCTCAGCAACATATCTATCTCTTTGTTGGCTTGGAGCACATCTTTACTGAGCCCTTCAATGATTATTGAGGCTTGACCATTATTGGTATGATGCTTGATGCTCACACCCATGCTCTTTTGTATGTCAACAATGTGCTGACTGTCTGCAAAAGATAAGTTTAAGATGTCATTGTCAGTTATCTCTACGGTGGCTTGTTGGTCAGATATAAGATCATTTATCTTATTCTTGGCTGCATCTACGCTGGCCTGTGAGTCACCACAGATGTGGAATAAAGTAGGCTCCACTTCGATGGTATCAAAATCAAACACCTCCTCTTGCTGATTTTGTTCAGGACCTCCAGATGTAAAAAGTGCTGTAAAAATTAAGATAAACCAAGTAAACATTTGTGATAAAAAGCTTATTTTTGTTATGATGGCACAATAGCAAACAGCTTTCCTCTGCATACTTACATCTTAACCTTTGGCCAACGTTTGACCAAAATCCTTGGTCCTTCGAGCCAGAGTTTTCCCTTTCTTGCATGCTGCTACAGAAATCTTTCAGCATGTTTTGCTGGAAAATTATAATCCGGATTAAAGTCAGGGAGCTAGAGGTGTTTTGGCTCATCACATCGATGACTGCATCCAACATGGAGTCTGCGACTGTTTTCGCTCCTAGGTTGCCTTGGCCTGAAAAGAGACAACACAAATGAAATAGAGTTTAAATCTGACCCCCAACAAAGTGTACATTTCACACTTCTCATTCGGTGCAATAAAGAAAATATTTTATTTTACTTTTTTACTTTGTTCAAATCTAAACTGCCAATATATTTTGGATCCCAGTGAATTATTATTATTGACATTATTGATTCCAGTGTAATGGGTGGTCCCTTTATTGGGTGTTTAAAGATTTTTTAATATAGCAATTATGTTGAATTCAAACACTAAACAGCAATAAGCTTAGCATGCAGGTAACATACCTTTGAACAAACATATTTTCAAGAATGTGTTGGTGAGCCTCACCTGTGCCAATGGCAGGAAATGACACTGAGGTGTAGGAGTTCTTCACACAGAGTTGGAGTGCTTCCTTCACTGCCTGGTGGATTTCTGATGGATTTGTCTTCCCGACCATGTGGAGAATCTTGCTGCATTTAAGGTTTCCTGGTACAGTCATTATTATGCCTGAATGGGGTTGGGAACCTGACGGAGTGATAATATCCCAATCACATTAGTAAATTAACCATAAACTAAACATGCAGGTTATGAACCAGCAAGATTTTCTGTAGTTACCAAGGTACTGGCATTCCTCTACAACAGCAACACCAGCTGCATCCAGAATTGCTTTGGATACTCCTGAGAGGGTGAATGAATTAAAAGTTTAGTTTATCATAATGAGAAGGATTTGAATCATGTCAACCAATGTTTATGTTTATTTTATGATTTTAAATGACTAAGTCTCACTTGGCTTGATGTTATAGATATATGTTACAAAATCCAAAACACGCTAAACAATGTTTAATGTTATTAAGAGCCTTCAAGCGTGTGTTAATTGGGATCAGGGTGTTTAAACTTCATATCAAGTATGAACTGATTTACCTGTCTTGAGAGTGAAGCTATCATTTGAAGAGTTTACGATGACATCAGTGGTCTCCTTGGTTATATCTCCGGTCACTACCTGAACCGTCACATTTCCCAGTTTAGTCTCATGCATTCCTGAACTGGAGACCACTTTAGAGAATTTTCCTTGTGGTAGACATAGACCAGACAGAAATTACAATTTAACCGGGAAATGAAACAGTTAAAAAACAGGCGTTTCTTTCTATACATTGGTTAAATTACAGTTTACCAGAAACATTGCCCACCTGTACTTTGTGAGGTGTTTGCCTGGGCAGAGGATGCAGTGGCTGTGGCAGTAGGGAACTTCTTTTTAAAAACATCAGTGAATACCTGTAGAATACATTAATATATACCTTATTATAATAAACCACTTACATCCATGCATTTTGTACCACAATCAGCAACTAAATTACTAGATATTATATGTGAAAACTGATTAAATTCTACTTCAGAGAAGTGCTCAACTATCCATTGTAAGAAATGAATCATGCTATTAAGTAAATTATAAATATTGGCTAAACAGGGGAGTGGTGGCCTAGTGATTAGACAATTGTGCTTGGCTGTAGGAGGTAATGAGTTCAACTCCCACAGACTGCCACTGTGGAGCCCTGAGCAAGACCCATAACCCCACACTGCTCCCTGGGCACCACACAGTGGCAGCCCAATACTCCCCAAGGGTATAGGTTAAATTTCTCCAGTATGCGATTAATAAAGGTCAATTATTATTAGTAAACACTTTAAAACTGCATACATATTTATTGCTTAATCACCTTAATAGTCTCGGCGTCTCCAGGGTAAAGAACAACTGCAATTTTCTTAAGGTGCTTTGATTGTCTCTGGCTGCTAAACTCTAAGATTTTATCCAGCATCAAGGAGGCAACAAGATCTTTTGGAAAACCCAAGTTTCCAGTGCCAACAGCCGGGAAAGATATGGATGTCAATCGTGTTTTTTCTGCCAGGTCCAAGCAATCTTTAAAGATTCCAGTTAGAATCTGAAAGACAAAATGTATATCAGATTTCACTTTTCCAAAATAAGAAAATTAAACAGTATAAGATTAGGAGTAAAAGAGTCAGAGTTTGTCAGAGTTTACTTATTAGATGCAGAGAGACATTTGAGATAGAAAATTACACCAAATGGAAATAATATACCTTTTCAGATGTTCCTTGGCCCTTGTCCCAGCTTGGAGCGATCGCATGGAAAACTTGTTTGCTTTTTAGCTTGCAGCTGTCAGTAATGATGATCTCACCTGGTGCTCCACCAGTTTTCTGGTTATGCACCAGCTGCTGAAGCTTGGGTCCTGCGGCACTGAAGATGGCGTTTGAAACTGCCCCTTTGTTCAATATAAGATCCTCAGCCACTGTGTTCACAATTACCTCTGTCTAAAAATGTGGTATGATGTAATGAAAAAATTTAAGATTTTAGTTTTAAACTATTAAAATCATTTTTATCTTTATTCAAATATAAAAAAAACATGCATGATTACCTTGGAAGCCTCAATATTTCCCTTTTTAAGAACAATGTTCAAGCCCTCTTTAGTCTGTGCTCGGCACAAGCTGGGGTCAGGTAGAGCTAGCTTAACTAGAGGAGGCTTTGGACCAAGCTTGGGGCGAGGGTTCTGTGGTGATACACTAACTCCATCAGTTCCAAACTCTTGTTTCACTGCGGCCTCTATGCCAAGGACAACACTATCATCATTATCCACCAGATGAATCGCCTTCAAGGTGAGGTCATCATATCTTTCATCACAGTACTGCTTCACTGTTGAAACAATGGTGCTTAAGCACAGATTTAGGGGGAAGCCGAGACTTCTGCTGATGGCAGGAAGAGCCACAGAATCACAGCCGTACTTCTCAGCAAGATCCAGGATTTCTTTAACAGTTCTTCTCAACTGGGCCTCAGACCTCTTTGGCTTATTTGGATCAAACCAGGGTCCTACGGCATGGATAACTTTTTTGCAAAGAAGTCGTCCCCCAGCATTAGTCACAACACAGTCTCCAGGTCTGAGTTTCCCTTTTAAGTTGATTATTGCGTCACATTCAGCCTGCAACTGAGGGCCTGCTGCTTTTGAGATTGCCAAAGCAAGACCTCCATTGTGTTTCAAGTCATCAGTAGAAGGATTGACAACAGCATCGACTGAGTAACTACATATGTCTGCCTTGGAAACCACTATTTCCACACCGTCACCTGTCTGGATTTTGTAAACAGGTTTCTCTTCTTGTACAAAATCTTGCAAAATCATTTGACTATGGCTTCTGGTTGATGAACCATTAGAGTCATCAACCATTTGCACCAGGCAGCCAGTATCGTTTTTAACTAAGGTAGCAAAAAGTGATTCTTTTTTCTGAAAATACTTTTTAACTCCTGGTTTTGTGACTTTTAAGCTGTCAAAGAACACAGAGGAGAGTGAATCCTTGACTATGCTTATGCAACTGTGTACAGCATTTCTACAGCCACTTAGGATGATCTCCTCCTTTCCAAAAGACACATCCACCCCACCCTCTAGCTGTTTTAACCAGGGTGCCTGACCTTTAAGGTACTCAATGACAACATTTGCCTCAACAGCAACAAATTCTTCAACGTGGGCATTTTGTGTTAAAAAGTCATCTATTTCACTGCTAACTTTGTCCACATTGTCCATCTGACCAGACACTACCACTTGCTGATGATGAACTTTAATCTGAGTTCTCATTCCTGACACACTGTTGGCTTTTTCTAGCTGATGGACAAGCTGCTGCCACTCTGGCTTTTTCAAGACGTCATTGTCTTCAACCTCGATGTACTCAGACTTCAGGATTTGGCTTAGGTGGTCTTGAGAACTCATTAGATCCTTGTCAGAAACAGCAAGAAGCTGTACTCTTTGTGGACTGATCTCTAAGGCTGCTTTTAGACCATAGGCTGTGAGAAGTACATCTGTGGCCTCCTCTTGTTGTTCTTCCTTCAGCATGTCAAGCAGAAATTGATCCAATTCTAAACTCTGTCGTTTTAATGCAAACATTGCATTGTTTATTAGTTGGTTTGCATTAATAATCTCTTCCACAAAGCCAGTTACTTTCACAGCTTTCTTCTTTTGGTCATATGACAATTTGAGTTCTGGGTACATTTGCAGGAGTTTATCCTGAATACCATCTTGAGAAATGAGGAAAAAGATTGATGGGGGCAAATTTATTTCTTGAGTCTTGCTTAATTTCTCCCGTCTGACCTTTTCTCCAATCCTGCTAAGAACTTCTGAAACAGGTTTCTCAAGTGTGTTAACTTCATTTACAAGACCGACCATGTAAAGATTACCACTGGTTTTATCAGGAACTAAAACCACGTCTTCTTTCTGGAGTTTCTCTTTAATCTTCTGCACAGACTCTTCCCATACCTCAGATTCTAGGGGAAACTTGATGGATTTGAATTTAGAGACAGACTGACTGAAGGCTGATCTCACAGAATCTACCCACTCTTTGATGATGACTTTGGCTTCTTTTTGCTTAAGTAATAAAGGCAGGGCACTGAGGCGGACAGCAGACTTCTCCAGGGTAATGATGCAGAAGTGTTTTTCCAAGTCACGACGAACGGTCTCCCGAGCAGCTTTGTTTTCAGCAAGGTATCCCAGGATAGCAGTGTCAGTGGGTTGAGATATGGAAGCAGGGAGTTTTGGTGATGGCTTATCTTTCCCATACAGTGCAACGCCCAAAGATTTGTAATATGGATAGACTTTGACTTCCTGCTTTTTTATGGTGTGCTTCACATTCATGACTTTCTTTGCAGCTGTGGGGAAAATAATTCAACTTAAAATTCACAGTTTAACATGAGAATTAACCAAAATAATTAGTATGTACAACAATTGAACTACCTTGATTTTCCTTGAATGTGATAACAGCAGACTGTTCAGCTTCATTCAGTTTGACATCTTCGACATCTCCACCTTTACTCTCAAAGTAGAGGTGCAGCATGTCTTCACTGCAGTCTGAAAACCCTTCAACAACAACCCTCTTTGTGGTCTCAAGGGGTCGAATTGAAAAGCCCTTCTTTGTGAACATCCGATTTTGCGGACATATTTCTATAAACTCCCTGTTATCTGAGAATAAAGAATAGATCAATTAATAAAATTTTTATTTCAAGCTGTTATAAATAGCACTCATGAACTAAGTAGTTACCTTTTCCACTCTGGAATGTCACAACAGCAGATGAGATTTCAGGAATGAGTTCCAAAGTGTAGTTCTGCGAGGCAGTTGGAGAGCTTAGATCTCTCAAAATGTTCTCCACAAGCATTTCCAAGAATTCTTGTGTTACAGACTCTGGAACGTTCTCTAAGACAGCCGAGGTGGAACACGGCTCTTCGTCGTCTGAATCTTCATCTTTGCCTTTTGCCTCGATTTGATCTTCATCCATAGTTTTTTCTTCTTCAGGTGACTGTTTATTGGTCTCTGCCTTGTCCGCTGTTTATTGGATATAAAAGTTAAATGAGTACCCTATTGTGCACTGACAAATAATACAAGTACTTTAGATGTAGAGTAGATTATTAACCCTATTACAGTGAGCTAAGGGCAAAATATCTATTAGCTGTCCTAAGAAATTATGTCCTAAAACCCATTTAAAATTTAATATGGCTTCTACTATAGATGTTTTTCGTAATGTTGTGATTATTAAAAGCTTGATATTCATTATAATAAATAAAACAAGAGTTAAAGGGGTCATAGAATGCAAAACTGAGTTTACATTGTCATAGATGAATAACGATAGTTCAGTGGGTGAAATGGACGTACAGAGAAGTTCAAATCCCATCAACACCTCCTTTCCCTGCAAATCTCACAATTCTAAACTTCCACCATAAAACAGGCGAATCCAAACAAAGCCCCGATTTGACGTAAATTCAGGGATGTTTCCTTATTTGGTTCTGGCCTGTACTTTTATCATGCCCCAAAATTGACATACAGACCAGCCCACTGGTTCACTGGCCCAAGAACATGAATAGAAGTAGATGGAAGACACCAGTCTAGCTGTTTAGCCTACAGTTGGGTTTACTTCAACAAGAATTACAAAGCAGGCTGCATGGAGAAAGGGGAAATTTTTTCCAGTTCTCACAAGGATCCGAAGACTCGACAAGCATCGATTATTTTTGTGTATTATAAGATCCCTGCAAAGTTTGATTCTCAGCTGTTTGTGTGCTGTAAGCATTTTACCGAAGAAAGCTTTCAAAATCTTGGAAAGTTCAAAGCAGGATTTGCTAAACTTCTTTTACTGAAACGAGGGGCTGTTCCAACTGTAAGGCCATCACAACTGCATGCTGTAAGTATAATTCTGTCGTTAAGCTGTTGATAGCATTGCTAGGACCGGACCGGGCACTCGAACTCAGCTGTCTGCTCTGCTCAGGAGCTGGTCCGGGAAGTGACGGTATGCTTCCCCCCGCTTGCCTTACCAGGTAGGTGAGGGTAAGCACGGGGCCGCTGGAGTCCAGGCTACCATCACAGGGTCAGGTGCAGTTGCTCCGTCCCCCGCTTGCTCCCTTCCCTCGTCCGCTGTGGTTCTTGGACCAGCCCCGAAGCACAGGGCTCAGTTCGGTGCCCGGTGTGTTTCGACTACTCGCTGCACTGTAGTCGACCAATGTTTGAAATTCCCATCCAGACATTTTCTTAGGTATGAAAAGTAGGACGTGTCTGGGACAAAGAAGACGTCTGGTCACCCTACCATAACAACAATAATATGTTTCAGTGAGTGAGTGCTTGTTGCTATGATGCGTCTTTGCTCAGCAACTTCGCTCGTTGTAAACCAACTAATCAGCGCACAACTCATTTAAATATTCATGATCATACCATAAAAGGAAGGAAACCTGTGGTTTCATTCTAGGGCTTTTAACCAGGCTGCATTAAGGACGATAGAACAGCAAATATGCCATTTTCAGCCCAACCAATGCTACACACCCTATTAAGAGACCTTAAGGACCAGCACCAAACACCCTATATGATCTATGACCCCTTCAATAAAATTTCAAACTAAAATAAAAAAATTTTTTAAGCCATTTAAAACATTTTGTTTATTTTATTTTACATACTCTAATAATCCCAGAGGGAAATTACTTCTCTGAATTTAACCCATCCCCTTTGGGAGCAGTGGGCTGCTATTGTGAGGCGCCTGGGGATCAGTGTGAGGTTAAGGGTCTTGCTCAGGGACCCAGAGTGGCAGTCTGTGGGATCTCAGGATTCAAAGCCCTATGCCCTAACCACTAGGCCGCCACTACCCCAAGTAAAAAGTGCATTCTACCAAATATTATAGAGATAAATTCATGCACCTATAACATTAAAGTGTATGTTTAAGCTTGACTAGTTGGTATCAAACTTCATAAAAATTTGCCTGTTACGCAAACTAGTATTTAAAGGTCAAAACATTAAAAATCTTAAGTCAAAACTGTCTATTTCCAGCAATTAAAGTGAAAATAAGTGAAATAAGTATGAACAACAGCAATACCTAAGAGCATCACTGAACAGTACACTTTATCTTAATAACTAAAATCACAAACTTTATTCTATTACATAAAGGTTTATTCTTTTTATTGGTTACTGAGATTATGTTGCATATTTTTATGTACATAAATAAATTTTAAACTTGAGAAAAATGTTTGCAATGTTGTAAAATATACCTAATGAAAAAAGAATACGGCATATTTTGGTAATTTATTTGGGAACCTATAGTTAGAATTTTAGACAACAGAAACTATAAAATGTGAAAACTAAAGAGGAAACTCGATAATTTATAATACATACATTTCATATCAATTAGTACATTTTTCATGGGTACTTACACTTTTTTCTGCCTTTATCAGTGTGATCTCCCTGATAAAAAATACAAATAAAAAAAATAAAATTTTGATATTTTTTTCCGGACAACACTGATAGTTTTTTGTTTTTTATTCAGCAACAAAACATTTCCACTGGTTAGGAATAGACTTTAGTCAAGGTAATATTTTATGAGGTAATAAACACAGTACTTTAATCTGTTGTGCATCCTCATAGACACAAAATGAAAGGACAAAAGCAGGAATACAAGCAGGCAGAACCATCTTGTATTTCTGATCAGTCATATGATTTCCAGTAAGCAATAAAACCCCCCACAGGATCAGGTCCACTTTATCAGAGGTTTAGACATTAGAGTTTAACCAAGAAGCCAATAAAGCGTTTATTGTTCTGTGGCAGATCAGGTAAACATCATTAAACATGGATTCAGCAGACCATCAATGTCTTATATCAATGCAAACATATAACAAGTTTACTGATTTAAAAACATAGAGTCCTAAATAATTATGAGATAAACAAATGAACACAGCAGCTGTAGGCGTGTCTTCTGCAGCCAGGCTTTTGATGACATAACAGAAACTAACTGAGATTAGATTTTCTCTGTAATTGTTACTCTAAAAGCCCTAATAGTTGCAATACTTATGTTTAATTCTCAAAAGTGTGATAAATGAACAAAGTTTAAACTTTTTGAACTCACCTGCTTCTTTTTCTCCTCTGAAGGAAGGCGAACTGACAGCTTTAAAACTCCCTGATCTAAACTTATCTGGTGCGCCTTTTTTTCCAGGACATTTTTCTGGTCTGGGAGAGAAAACAGATTGAATCCAGAAGGTTTTATTAAAGATTGGTTATAAAACTAAAATTCCGGGTCTTACCTTCCTCCCTGCGGAAGCGCAGCAGCGCAGTCCTGCTTCCAGCCTCATATTCCACCTCACAGTCTCCTCCATTAGACTTCTTACTCTGAAAATACTTGATTAATTTATTTTTTAGTCTAGTTGCGTTAGTTTCCTCAAACTCAACCAGAACAGGGTAGGAATAACTCTCCGCCATGGTGCAGCTTCCAGCCGCTCTGGTCTGACTGAACAAACACTTTCACTTTTGTTTCTGATGAAATGGAGAGAGGTGGACACGAAGCTGGTAAACTTCGCGGGATTGGAGCAGAACAAAGCAGAGCCTATAGAAAGACATGTTTACAAGAGCAAATTTGAAGACTTATTAACTCGAACCAGCAACACAGCCGGTTTGCACTGGTGCACACCCTGTCCCACTTTACGTTCAGTTTTCACTCGATGCGCCTGGAAAGGTAAGCGCTTCGCCTCTGCGTTTAGTCTTTGGAAATAAAATAACAACATGAAATAATCGTTTATGCTGTACGCATTAATGTTATGGATGAATTTATCAAAAGCTGGGCTTTAATTGGTTAACCTATTCACGATCCGCATGGAAATGCGACTTCAGATAAATATTCAGACGAAGATCGGGAACATTTGTAAAGACATTTGAGACTATCACATGCATGTTTGCTATTAATATTATAGTTAGTTGTTTTGTTGTTGTTTTTTTGTATGTTTTTGTACATTAACGAAAAACATAGACATGCGATAGGACTACTGACAATTAAACAAAACATTCAGAGCAATATTTAACAAAACTAAATTAATGAAACACGTTCTCTATTAACAGAAAAGTAGAAGGTTACGTTTATTCTAAAATATAGTTGTGGAAGGAGTTGTGCAAATTAATAATTACTACAGTAGGTGTGAAACGTTGGTATTTCAGTCGATTTGTCTCCCTCTGTTGGAAAAATAGTAGAACTGCATCGATAGAGAAATTGTGAGGTGGCATTGGCAAAAAATAAGTATAAAAAAGATACAAGACTTACATACGACGGAGTATTAGGGCCACACATGAAGAGAAAAAATATTTTTGCCATGACGAGATTAAAGTCGACAGGGCGAGTTTAAAGTCGACATGTCGACATTAAACTCAACATTTCGAGAATAAAGTTGAAATGTCTTGTTGAGTTTAATCTCCACGTGTCGACTTTAAACTCGCCATTTCGAGAATAAAGTTGATATATCGTGGCGACTTTAATCTCGCCATTCCAAAGTTTGGAGAAAAGAGCAACCGCGCTCCACAGCTGCAGTCTGCGTTTTAAGAGTGAAGGTAGTCTTTGACGTGCTGCAACTGTATAACTGTATAATCATCACAGAAAGTACAATTTGACCAAATCATCTACACAATGCATGTCTGATTCTGGATTATGTGCATGTATCCTGTGCAGCGGTTGGCTCTCTTGAACTAATTTCAACTTTATTGTCGACACGTCGAGATTAAACTCAACATGACATTTCAACTTTATTCTCGAAATGGCGAGTTTAAAGTCGACAGGGCGAGTTTAAATTCGACACGTCGAGATTAAACTCAACATGACATTTCAACTTTATTCTCGAAATGTTGATTTTAATGTCGACATGTTGACTTTAAAGTCGACATGTCGTCGTACTACGACGGAGTATTAGGGCCACACATGAAGAGAAAAAATATTTTTGCCATGACGAGATTAAACTCGACATGTCGACTTTAAACTCGCCATTTCGAGAATAAAGTTGATATATCGTGGCGACTTTAATCTCGACATTCCAAAGTTTTGAGAAAAGAGCACCCGCGCTCCACAGCTGCAGTCTGCGTTTTAAGAGTGAAGGTACCCTGTGACGTGCTGCAACTGTATAACTGTATAATCATCACAGAAAGTACAATTTGACCAAATCATCTACACAATGCATGTCTGATTCTGGATTATGTGCATGTATCCTGTGCAGCGGTTGGCTCTCTTGAAGAAGGGTAACATTGAGGAACAAAAGGTAAGGATTAATCTAAAATCCATCCATCTTCTCCCGCTTCTTCCTTCAGGGACATAGTGGGTCTGGTGCCTATCTCTCCAGCAGTCTATGGATAAACGTTACATCCTGGACAGGTCACCACTCTGTTCCAGGGCTCAATGTAAAATATGTTTTTGAATTATATAATGATTATAATAATAATTCTATTTTTTGTTTTGTTTAGCATATAATTGTTTAAACTGCATGCATAGCAACTACTAGAAAACATCAAAGTTAGATCAGGGTTCCTTTAAGAAAAAGCAAACCCATTGTTTTGTGCTTGTTTTAAATAGTTATAGCACTGAAAACTATTTATTGATTGTTGATACTTATTGGCTAATGGTACTTTCTACAGTCTCCCTGATGAAAGAATAAAAAAAAAGCTAGGAAGGGACCCTTACAATCACACCTGCTTTCATGATCATTGAGCAACCTGAAAGTATGAGTGCAGGAGAGATTGTTGAGATAAAGAAATGTTGAATATTAGGATGGAATCACTAAGGGAATGGTATACAAAAGTTTAAAAGTTCTTACTGAGCCCCAAAAATTCTGTGTTTCCACAGAATAAAGCAAGAGAGTGTTTTCTTAAAAACAGTTTGAGTTTGCTCTGGGACTGAAAGCCTGAGAGCCTCGTGAGACCATCCTGATCTCGCGAGCTTTCAAGGTTTCACTCGCAGATCAGTCTGGAGACTCTCCGTTGAAGAAAATTTGGAGCCGTTCACCAAACGAACGTCCAATCAGCGTTGGCTTTGAGGCGGGTTGAGGTGTGACGCAACGAGAAGCGCGACAGTTCAGTCTAAAGAACATGGCGGCTTCAGCCAATGAAACTAGCGTTAGCGTGGCTATCAAGCAAGTTTTATCGGAATTACAGAGTATTTCTTCACTGAAAGAAGAGCAAAACACTGCTCTGGAGGCTTTTCTCAGAGGAAAAGGTGTTTTTGCTCTTCTCCCGACTGGTTTCAGCAAGAGCAGCCTGGCTTGTGGTTGTGTTTTCTTCGTCGCTCTGTTAGTACGTCATATGCTTTGTTGGTCTGATTGGTTTATTTGATTTGAGGTATTCTGTAAGTATACCTCACTGCAGTACTTGTATCAATGAGTCAGTGCAATCAACTGGTTTTCCTTAGATAGAAAACTTTGAATCAATTTGACTATGATCTGGTGAACTGGAAAGTGACTTGAGATGACATGTGTTGTGAATTGGCGCTATTTAAATAAACTGAAATTAATTTTATTTAATTTAATTTAGTTCGAGCCAGGGTTTTGAAGCTTGAATACCCCCAGTGGGCCAACACCTATGATGGCTTGTGTGTCAGATTTGGTAACATTGAGCATAAAGTTCTCGCTTGGAATTTTTGGGTAATTTTTGTAATTAATGAATCAAAACTAACATGTTAAAGTCCCAGCCCTAGTATTTGTATTTGCCTCTTTGTTTCCTCCAGTGTAAAAAGTATCTGTCTGAGACCTGGGCCTTGTTTATGAGGCTGAAAGAAGAGGGGAAAAAACTGTTTTTGTAGCTTCTCATTTTGGTCCTGATTGACCACAGCCTTCTGGCAAAGAGGAGAGTCTAGAACAATTTGTGTCCAAGATTCGAGGATTCAGCTGTGATCTTACCTGCTCTCCTCTGGGTTCTGGAGGTGTACAGTTCCTAATTAGAAGGAAGATTGCTGCCATTCAACCTCTCTGCAGAATGAATGATGCACTGCCTTCTTCCTTTGTCCCTGGTGGTGGCAGCAGTGTATGAGATGGTAATGGAGCAGAAGAGGATGGACTCAATGATAGTGGAGTAGAAATGCACCAGCATTGTCTTTGGCAAGGTTAACTTCTGCAACTGCCACATGAAGTACATCCTCTACTGTGCCTTTTTAATGAGGGAGGTGATGTTCTGCTCTCACTTGATCTGTGATGGTGCGTAGGAAGCAAATTAAGTCCACAGTTGCGGCTGGAAAGTCACACACCAAGTCCACGGCTATCTGCACTGTTTTCTGAGCGTTGGGCTCTAGATTGTTCTTGCTGCACCAGGTAACCAGCTAATTAATCTCCCACCTTTAACCAGACTCATTACCTCCAGAGATGACCCTTAATTAGGATGGTATTTGCAAACTTCAGTAGTCTGACAGACTGGTGACTATCGCTGCGTGTGTTTCTGTGCAGGAATAAAAGCATGTGCCCAAACAAATACCACATGGCAAACCATGAGCCCTAATGTGTTTGTTTCAGTGACTGTTCCCAGATATTGTATATTGGATATCTGCCTTTTATGACTTATTTTAAATGCATCTTTTTATATTTCTTGTAAAAAGGTTTGATATCTGTACTTGCTATGGTTTTTTGGAAAATGATGTCTGTAATATTTTTGCAGCAACACCGCCAAATATTTTTTTTTAGAAATATGGTGGAATCATTAGAGCAAGAAATGTGTAAAAAAACATCCTTGTAATAACGATAAACTTTGCTGAGGATTTTTGCAGACCCCTAGTGTTGCGGTGATTGTTACTTATGGTGGTTGAATAGTTCTTTCTACTGTTGGTTTAATGCAAGCATCAATAGAAAAAAAATAAGTAATGTTGACTGCAATAGTTGCATGTTGTTCAGTTGAGCAAGTGCACAACTCATTGTGGATTATTTCAAAATAAGGTTTTTAATGCATAAAAAGAAAGATTTATAGCAAAAGAGATGATTGAGTTATTACAATTTTTTTATTGTCAAATTTATCTTAAGCACAATAAACAGCACAACATTTTTTTTAAGATTATTGTTAGGCTCTTGTGGCCTTTATTTTTGTGTTATTTTCTAAAGGACAGAGACAGCAAAGTGGGTTAGAAGAGAAGGGAAAGACATTTGTGAAAGATCAGCAGACCCTGGACTCAGACCTGCGACAGCCGGTATATGGGTCAACACCCTACCTCCATGCTTTAGCAGCACCCCGGCACAAAATATTTTAATAAAACTTCAAAGTCTTGTTGCCTATATCTGATAGGTTAACAGCATAAGTGACAGACATCCTTCACTGGTTTAGTATTCCCATTTAACTGTGTCATTGTGATGTTAATGGATGCTGTATGATCTTTCCACAGGTTCATTAAGAAACTATGGCAAGTCAACGGGATATTCATCTTCATGGAGAGTCTCTTACAATAGTGAAAAGATGTGGAGCACCTTTGTGTGAGATCCTTGACACTAAATTTGGATGTGTGGCCACCATTGTGGGTGTGCAGCAGGAGAACGAGAGTAGCACTCCATATCTGAGACGACCACCAACCGTTCCTCCACAGAAGAGACTTGAAATCACGATGCCTTCTGGTGTAAAGGTGTCTGTGGTGAAGGCTGATCTCACCAACTTCCAAGCTGATGCTGTTGTGAATGCAGCTAATAAAGAGTTACAGCACTATGGAGGCCTTGCTCTAGCTCTGTCCACTGCTGGTGGCCCTAAAATACAAAAGGAAAGTGAGGATTATGTCAAAAAGTATCGGAAATTAAAAACAGGGGAGGCAGTTGTTTTGGATGCAGGGCTACTACCATGCAAAAAGATCATTCATGCTGTGGGTCCAGAGCTGCCATACAAACCTACAAAGAATAATGTGTTACAGGCAGAACCGTTATTGAAGAAAACTATTTGGAGCATTCTTGACGAAGTTGAAAAACACGGTCTAGTGAATGTTGCCATTCCTGCCATAAGCTCTGGATTGTTCCACTACCCACTGCCAGAATGTGCCCACACCATAGTATCCGCTGTTAAAGAGTATTATGTGCGGCTGTCCCCTATTAGACCTGTTGCTCAAGAGATCTTCCTAGTGAACCATGATGATCCCACAGTGCAGGCAATTGAAAACGCATGCCATCAGATATTCCATCCTCAACAGCACCAATCCTATAGCCAGGCTGCAGCAAAAAATACCAGGAGCACTGATCCTCAAAACCCACCACCTTCAGTCCAAATTGGAAATGTTGTTCTGAAATTGAAGAAGGGTAACATTGAGGAACAAAAGGTAAGGATTAATCTAAAATCCGTCCATCTTCTCCCGCTTCTTCCTTCAGGGACATAGTGGGTCTGGTGCCTATCTCTCCAGCAGTCTATGGATAAACGTTACATCCTGGACAGGTCACCACTCTGTTCCAGGGCTCAATGTAAAATATGTTTTTGAATTATATAATGATTATAATAATAATTCTATTTTTTGTTTTGTTTAGCATATAATTGTTTAAACTGCATGCATAGCAACTACTAGAAAACATCAAAGTTAGATCAGGGTTTCTTTAAGAAAAAGCAAACCCATTGTTTTGTGCTTGTTTTAAATAGTTATAGCAGAGAAAACTATTTATTGATTGTTGATACGTATTGGCTAATGGTACTTTCTACAGTCTCCCTGATGAAAGAATAAAAAAAAAAGCTAGGAAGGGACCCTTACAATCACACCTGCTTTCATGATCATTGAGCAACCTGAAAGTATGAGTGCAGGAGAGATTGTTGAGATAAAGAAATGTTGAATATTAGGATGGAATCACTAAGGGAATGGTATACAAAAGTTTAAAAGTTCTTACTGAGCCCCAAAAATTGTGTGTTTCCACAGAATAAAGCAAGAGAGTGTTTTCTTAAAAACAGTTTGAGTTTGCTCTGGGACTGAGAGCCTCGTGAGACCATCCTGATCTCGCGAGCTTTCAAGGTTTCACTCGCAGATCAGTCTGGAGACTCTCCGTTGAAGAAAATTTGGAGCCGTTCACCAAACGAACGTCCAATCAGCGTTGGCTTTGAGGCGGGTTGAGGTGTGACGCAACGAGAAGCGCGACAGTTCAGTCTAAAGAACATGGCGGCTTCAGCCGATGAAACTAGCGTTAGCGTGGCTATCGAGCAAGTTTTATCGGAATTACAGAGTATTTCTTCACTGAAAGAAGAGCAAAACACTGCTCTGGAGGCTTTTCTCAGAGGAAAAGGTGTTTTTGCTCTTCTCCCGACTGGTTTCAGCAAGAGCAGCCTGGCTTGTGGTTGTGTTTTCTTCGTCGCTCTGTTAGTACGTCATATGCTTTGTTGGTCTGATTGGTTTATTTGGCCCGTCTATCACCAACATAGGCCAATCAGCTAACCAGTATTTTCGCCATTTCCCAAAATTACTTCAACGGAAGGTTTCCAGATGGATATGTGGAGCAAATCCATCTGGCGGAGTCAGGTTAGGACTGAAGGGCATGTGTCTGTCACATTCCCTGTATCTAAAGGTCTGACCCTGGACGTGGCGGGGCTGAAATAATAGTCATATGATTTTTATCACTACAGCAACCCATTTTAATCTTTGAAATATTGAACTCCAAGAAATGCTACATAAAAAGCTTTAACAAAATTTTGGATACCCTGCTGATAAGCCTTCAGAATGTCTGTGATTGGTAGACAGTTAGAGAAATAGTATGTGTTTAGTGTGTGTTCTGTTTAGGCTGTGTTTTGTGTACAAAAATACAAAGATCTGGGATCAATTCCCCAGAGTGTCACTGTGCTGTAGTGAATGGTCAGACAACGTAACAGGTTTATTAATATTTAGTGTTAAAAGCAGAGAGAGAGAGTTGTAGAAATATATCATGCACTTCAGTTTTTTTTAGCAAAAAGATCAAGAAGCTTACATTGTCCACCACTTTGTTTTCCGACTTGGCAAGCTAAAGGAGATCCAGTGTGTTTAACATGATGCTTAAAGTTAGACCCTCCCTCTGAATTAAAAAGAAGTTATGATGCCAAAATCAGTGGTCACTCACCTTCTTTGCAAAGAACATTTTTTTTGGAGATTGCCACTGCCTCTGAGCTTGCTTTTAGTTTGAATCTGTTGAAAATGGCCGTGCCTCGAAGTATGTTGATCTGAATTGAAATTAGTAACCTTGTTTTGTTTCTCTTTCAGACAGATGTCATTGTTAACACTGCATCAAAAAACAAAGACCTGAGCAATGGTAGAATTTCCAGTGCTATACTGAATAAAGCAGGTTTTCAAATGCAACATGAAATAAGGAAAGTTAACTCGATGGGCTATATTGTCAATACACAACCTTACGGACTGAACTGCAAAGAGGTGTTTCACACTTTTTGTACTGATAAAAGACTTGATCCAGCAGCAGCTCACGTAAGACACCTCATATACCTATATATATATTTATATATATATATATATATAACTCGTAATTATTTGTTACCTGTTCTTCCTTTATTACAGATCCTTTACAATTCAGTATTTGAGTGCTTAAACAAAGCTGCTGCACGGCATTACACCTCAATCAGCTTCCCTGCTATTGGCACTGGAGCCCTTGGATTTAGTAAAGATGAGTCTGCGACAATAATGTTCCAAGCAGTTTTTGATTTTTCACTAAACTTTCAAAACAAGATGGAGGTTTACTTGGTCATATTTCCCTCTGACCATGAAACATTCCAGGTACTTTCCAAGACTATATTTTGGAAGAGGTGTTTAAAATGTAAATGTCACTATTTAGATGATTAAAGCTGAAAATGTGTTTAATGTAAATAATCTTTATACTGTTTTGTGCTGAATGTGAAATCTGCTCTCTGCTCCCAGGCCTTTCTGAAAAAAATGGGACATTTCCAACAAGGATCAGCCTCTTCCAGCTCTTCACTCGGTAATGTTTAAAGATTTCTGCTCATTATACCATGTCAACTCCAAATTTTCTTCTTTAATCTTAAAACAATTTAAAGTACTCTTGCCCACTTGTTTTTTATAACTAGTTAGGGAGATACATCCAATGTGTTGTGGCAAAGCTTAACTCAGTTATTGAGATTTAAAACCTGTCTGTTAAATCTGAGATTGCTCTACAGAGGTATCAGGAGGAGGAGGGAAATTCAGCCATCATTCTCACCAGCAACAATCTCCAGGTCATTCTTGGGGATCCCAAGGTCACACCAGGCCAGAAGGTGAATACAAGACCTCCAGCAATTTTTTTTTCTGCAGGAAAATATTTTTACATATGCTTAAATCTTATAATTATTCAAGTTAAAGGAGAATTCCGGTTTTTAACACTTTTAGCCCATTTTCTGTAGTATCCAGGATGAAATCGAATGATCGACACCAAAATTTTGACAATTGGTCCTGTCTCTGCTTTTTGGCTCATGCAGAATCACCCCCTGGCTGCTTCAGAATGGCTTCCATAGTGCATGTCCGATAATGTCCTTAAAACAACCTTAAACGTTCTTTTTTTAAAATATGCTACTTACCGGGTCGTCAGCGCTGTTCAATGACGTTCCAAAAAAGTTTCGTAAAGAAAAAACGTTCCTGTAGTGTTTTATTTAGCATTTTGTAAATCCCATTGAGTTCTGTTGGAATAGTCAATATTCCCCTGCCACCGGAAACGGAAATGGGGCCTGTTTACACAGTTGTAGTCTTTTCGCTTCACTCTGTGTACTCCGACGTTGAGGTGCTAACGTCTCTGTTAAACACTTTAAAAAACTCTGAAAAAGGAATACAAAAGGTGGATTCTTGATTCTCAACGTCGGAGTACACAGAGTGAAGCGAAAAGACTACAACTGTGTAAACAGGCCCCATTTCCGGTGGCAGGGGAATATTGACTATTCCAACAGAACTCAATGGGATTTACAAAATGCTAAATAAAACACTACAGGAACGTTTTTTCTTTACGAAACTTTTTTGGAACGTCATTGAACAGCGCTGACGACCCGGTAAGTAGCATATTTTAAAAAAAGAACGTTTAAGGTTGTTTTAAGGACATTATCGGACATGCACTATGGAAGCCATTCTGAAGCAGCCAGGGGGTGATTCTGCATGAGCCAAAAAGCAGAGACAGGACCAATTGTCAAAATTTTGGTGTCGATCATTCGATTTCATCCTGGACACTACAGAAAATGGGCTAAAAGTGTTAAAAACCGGAATTCTCCTTTAAAGAAACAAATCACATTATGAAAAAAACATCATGCAATTGTAATGTTACAAGTTCAGCAAAGTTTATATTTATAAAACAAAGATTTGTGTTACATTTTATTTAACAGCATCTTGGGATAAAGCTGATTCCCCCACCAGCAGAGCTCAAACTCCAAAAATCAGCTTGCTTGGTCCATCTGATGAATCAACAAAAGAGGCTGAGAAATGGCTCACTGACCTTCTTTCTATGCATTCTCACACTGTCAAGATCTACAACAATTTTATCTTGCACTTTAGTGAGGAAGACCATCTGAGGCTGTCCGTTGTCGCTGAAAATGAGTTAATTGAAGAGTTTTTCACACAAGGTCATGCGTGTATAGAAATAAATGGAGAGACAAAGGAAGACACTGTTTTTGCTGCTCTGGAGGTTGAGGCCATGCTCTGTAAAATCCAGAAGGACTTTATCTCAGATGAAGAAGGTGACCTGCAGATGATGTCTCAAACTGAGAAATCCTGTAAAAGGGTGACAGTTGAAAAGTCAAGTAAAGAGTTGTCGGATCGATCTGCTGCCTTCAACATTCACGGGCTCAGAGTAATGAAGGTAAAGTATGTTCAAACACCTGAAGATATCAGTCAGCCTCTACAAAAGTTAGTTCCAGTCATTTACATTTCCAGCTCCACACCACAGACTGGGGGATAATCACCTAGTTATGTGAAAAGGATGAAAAGAAAACTTCAGCAGGGTTTTTAACTTTCTGGCGTTCGTTTCATGATGCAGGTTTACGGAAAACTGTCTAAACCTAAAAATAGGGAAACTCTGACTTTTCTGGTTCATAAAGAGAGTTTATTTAACCTCTGTTTCAGTCACAACAGTAACATTCTCCCCACACATAACCTGGTTGGTAGCAGGATTTCTTCAGTAAATTAGGAGTTTTCTCTGTCTCCACTCTCCTTATAGCCAATAACAATGTTTTGTTTCCTGATGGAGTTATTTTTTGTCGTAGTTTTGTGGATAAAAAAAAAAAAGTATAGTATATACAGTGTGTATATATATATATATACACTAGGTTGCTAGACACATTAGGTTTTAAAAACAAATATTGCATGTCCGTTTGACAATGATCTTATTATAGATTGTTCAGCACTTTTTCACAGATAAGTAAATATTATATATCGAGATGATTTTACAACTCAGTTGACAGGGCATGAGATTACTTGTTTTTGGTTTGTTTAATGAGTGAGATGTGGATCGATTTTTTATTTTTATTTTCTTATATTACATTTTTTGGCAATGTAGCAGTTAGTAGCTACGCTGCCTTGCAGCAAGAAGATTCCGGGATCCATTCCCAGCCCGGGGTCTTTCTGCATGGAGTTTGCATGTTCTACCTGAGCATGCGTGGGTTCTCTCTGGGTACTCTGGCTTCCTCCCACAGTCCAAAAAAATGACTGTTAGGTTAATTGGCTTCTCTAAATAATTCTCCTTAAGTGTGAGTGTGTCAATGGTCGTTTGTCTGTGTGTTGCCCTGCGATCGACTGGTGACCTGTCCAGGGTGGACCCCGCCTCTCACCCATAGACAGCTGGAGATAGGCACCAGCACCCCTCGCGACCCCGCTTGGCGTGACAGAAAATGGATGGATGGATTTATTTGAAGTTCATTAAGAACTACTGAAATTATTTTCAGATTCCACATAAAGAGATTCATTAATTCCACAAGGGAATCTGAAAGCATTCTGTGGGACTGATAGTCACTTATAATGGCCATTTGTCTGCAAAAATCCACTTTACTGTGAAAGAAGACTGAATGAACATAAGGAGGGATGAGATGATCCACAGGTTCTATATATTAGAACAACGCCTACATTAATCTACTACCATTCAAGAAATAATCCCACAATATTTCACATTAACAAGAGCTGCCGTTTTGATATGTACCAGTTTTATGTTTTATCAATATGTGTTCCTGAAAACCAGCATTTTTCTTTGATCATTTAAAAAAACATGATATTCTTCACATCTAGAATAAACATTCTGGATGTCTATAAATTCATTTCAGATCTCCATATTCCTAATATTAATAGTCAGAATTTTTATTAGTTTAACTATGAAAAAATACTTTTCAGATGCCATGAATAAATTTTTAGTCAAGCTGATAAACTTAAAATCCGAACAGTCAATTAAAATGTGTAAACATTTCCAGGTATATAAAACTTAATTCTAGGCAGTATGATTTTGTTCGTTTTTTTTACTTTCTAAAATTCAGTTTTTGCTACGAAAATGTAATTTAGAAAATATATTATTACAGTTAGGTGCAGGAGTGTGATTTTGATCAGAATGAGGAGAGGAGTACTTTTATTAAACTTACGCATCATCTTCCTATCCTTGGTAGCTGTAGAGCTGTTTCTCTGACTTTAAAACACATTATCCTTTTTTATTTATTTATTTATTTTTTTGTTCATTTCTGCATTAAAATCTGTAATTCCAATTGGTGCTCCTGTTGTAATGGCATTTCATACTTGTTTTGCCTGCCACTTACCCTAGTTAAAATTAATTGAACTAATTGATAGCAGCCATTGTAAAACTGAACACTCAGAGATCCATTTTGAGTTGCGGATTTGAATCTGAATTTGTTAAACCTGCTACATGAAACTGACCCCTGGAATATACACATCTCCTTGAAGCTTTGAAATATTCTAAAAGCAGTATTTTCTCTTTAGGTGGAAAAAATAGAGAACAATCCTCTGAAGTTGATGTTCGACATGAAGAAAAAGCAGCTTGGCATCTCCTCTTCTAAAATTATGTTTCAGTGCATCCCAGCACAGTTTTGTGAGATGATCAGTAGGATTGGGTTCCAGGCTGAGTGTGCGCCGCCTGAAGGTAAATCAACAACTCTATCTAACAGAAGATTACATACCCTGACAGTAGTTTTTTTTTTTTTTTTGTACACAAATGACCTCACTAGAATGTTTACTTAACTTAGTTCTTAATGCTGCGTGTAACCATCTTTTAACATCAATAAGGGCTTGAGGCCTTTTGGAGTAGTCATGATTAACATGCTTAACTTTTCAGATAGTCTTTTGGTAAAAAGGCTACATTTCTTCTTGGCCTTAGATCTTCTCAATGTGGCTTAATTAAAGTTTAGGAGACTGAGAACGCCACTCCAGGGCTTTTACTCGTAAACCACCTTTGTATTGCACAGTACAGTAAGGATCTCTGTATTTTTAATGAAAGCGGTTTATTCCTCTCTAAATGATGATGATTGATGCAACTGTGGGGTTTTTTAAAGAAAGGTTTTGCAACATTGGGATTATATATTATTCTTTTACAGCAAATTCATCATGTATTACATTCTTAGTGCTTTTTCTTACTGTGACTCTTAAAAAAAGCCAGAGATACAGCAATCAGTTTCAACATTTTAACTGGACAAATCCAGATCTAGATTTTCCTCTTCTTTCCTCATACATGTTAGAAAGATGCAATAAGCTCTAAGCTTTGAAACCTAGTGGGTTCAAATGTTCACAAAAATGTATGAAAATTTTATTACAAACCTAAAAGTCTGAAAACTGTGATCTAAGGTATTTTTTTCTCCCTGATTAAGTTTTCACAAGAGTTTATAATGGCACCTACATATTGAACATGTTCGTTCCACATATGGGAAAAAAAACAACTTCCTGCTACATTTTACTGCTCTGTTTTATCAAGTTATGCAATACGTCATAGAACATTCAATTCAATTCAATTCAGTTTATTTATATAGCGCCAAATTCACAACACATGTCATCTCAAGGCACTTTACAGTTCAACCAGATCATACAGTCAAATTGATACAAAGTTTTCTATCTAAGGAAAACCAGTTGATTGCATTGACTCATTGACTCAAATACAATCCCTCACACTAAGCATGCTTGTAGCGACAGTGGAGAGGAAAAACTCCCTTTTAACAGGAAGAAACCTCCAGCAGAACCAGGCTCAGTGCGAGCGGCCATCTGCCAAGGCCGACTGGGGTTCAAGGAGACAGAAGCAGAGATACAAAAAGCAGCTGTAAAAGGCGGCCCCGTCCAGGAAACACACAGCCAGGCAGACGAGCTCCAAGGCAGCTCCCATGCCAGAGGATGAAGAGAGCACATCCACCCAGCCACGGCCAGAGAAACAGGACCACACTGGAAGACAGGCCGATTTCCAACATCTACAAACAAGGGTGTTGATGGAAGCAGCACAGCTGATGTTTCTTTCCTGGATGACGTCACAGCCAAACAGGAACAGACGAGGCAAAGCTACTCTGAGGAAAAGCAGAGAGAGCAGAAGGTTAGAGATTGAACAAACAGATTCTGCAGAATAGGAGAACAGAGAGAGAATGAAGCAGAATGATGAAATGGGGGTCCCTATGTCCTCCAAAAGTCTAAGCCTATAGCAGCATAACTATAGAGAGAGAGCTCAGGATAACCTGAGCCACCCTAACTATAAGCTTTATCAAAAAGGAAAGTTTTAAGCCTAGTCTTAAAAGTAGACAGAGTGTCTGCCTCACGGACTAAAACTGGTAGTTGGTTCCACAGGAGAGGAGCCTGATAACTAAAAGATCTGCCTCCCATTCTACTTTTAGAAATTCTAGGAACCACTAGTAAACCTGCAGATTGAGAGCGAAGTGCTCTGTTAGGAACATAAGGAACAATCAGATCTCTGATATAAGATGGAGCTTGGCCATTTAAGGCTTTATATGTGAGAAGGAGGATTTTAAATTCTATTCTTGATTTAACAGGAAGCCAATGAAGAGAAGCCAGGATAGGAGAGATATGATCTCTCTTTTTAATTTTCATCAGAACTCTGGCTGCAGCATTTTGGATCAGCTGAAGGCTTTTAACTATGACAGGTCTATGACAGGTCCTGATCAAAAACAACACCAAGATTTTTTACTTTATTATCTGAAATCAGTTTAATCCCATCCAAATGAAGTGACTGGCTAATCAGCTTCTTTTTCAGAGACTCTGGTCCAAAGACTATAACTTCTGTTTTGTCTGCATTCAGAAGCAGAAAGTTAAGAGTCATCCAGGTTTTTATGTCTTCAAGACATGCCTGTAATCTATGTAATGGGTTAGCTTCATCTGGATTTATAGACAGATATAGCTGGGTATCATCAGCATAACAGTGGAAATTAATCCCATGCTGTCTAATAACTCTACCAATTGGGAGCATGTATAAAGTAAAGAGAATTGGTCCTAGCACTGATCCCTGTGGTACTCCACAGGTAACCTTTGAGTGTGTTGAAGATCTATCATTAACATAAACAAACTGAATTCGATCAGATAGATAAGATTTAAACCAGTCTAGTGCTGTTCCTTTAATTCCAACAAAATATTCAAGTCTTTCTAAAAGAATATTATGGTCAACTGTATCAAATGCAGCACTAAGATCCAACAGGACGAGCACAGATACAAGTCCATTATCTGAGGCCATGAGAATATCATTAGTGACTTTCACCAGAGCTGTTTCAGTGCTATGATGAGCTCTAAAGCCAGACTGAAACTCTTCAAAAAGTTCATTATGGTGTAAGTGGTCGCAAACTTGTTTGGCAACTACTTTCTCAAGAATTTTGGATAAGAAAGGAAGATTGGATATAGGTCTATAATTAACCAAGTCATCTGGGTCAAGAGACGGTTTCTTAAGCAGAGGTTTAATTACAGCAACCTTAAAAGCTTTAGGTACATATCCCTGTAACAGAGATAGATTAATCACATCTAAAATGGAGGAGGAGATCAAAGGGAATACCTCCTTAAATAACCTGGTTGGAACTGGATCTAACATACAAGTTGAAGGCTTAGATGAAGACAATAATTTTGCTAATTCAGAAAGTTCAACTGGATCAAAGCAGTCTAAACCCGGTTCAGATTCCATGACTACCTCAGGTACAATCGCGGATAGAGGAGTGCTTATGATCTTATTTTTAATAAGATCAATCTTATTTATAAAGAATCCCATAAAATCATTGCTGTTAAGAGCAGGTGGAATGGACGGTTCAACAGAGCTATGGCTCTGGGTGAGTTTGGCAACTGTATTAAAAAGAAATCTAGGATTATTCTTATTCTCCTCTATTAATGAGGAGAAGTATGCTGCTCTTGCTTTACAAAGGGTCCTCTTATACAGCAGTAAACCATTTTTCCAGACTAGGAAGGACTCCTGCAGGCCTGTGGAGCGATATTTTCTCTCCAGTTTCCTAGCATTTTGCTTCAAAGTACGCAGCTCTGCATTAAACCAAGGAGCAAGCTTTCTATTTTTAACGGTTTTCATTTTCAAAGGAGCTGCGTTGTCTAAGGCAGTACGCAGAGAACTAGCAACCCCATCAACAAAATCATCAACCTGTGAAGGGGAATAAGCTATACTTTTGCACTCTGCAGCACTGTTTAGCGACACAGAGGAGAGAGAAAGTGAAGCCAATTCTTTAAAATTTATAACTGCACTATCTGATAAAGATCTACTAAAATTGAACCTTCTTTTGGGGGAGGAGAACTCTGTTAAAGTAATCCTGAAGGTTATTAGAAAGTGGTCAGAGAGGACAGGGTTGTGAGGAAATACTGTTATTTCTTCACATTCTATGCCGTATGTCAGCACAAGATCCAAAGTATGAAGATGAGAATGTGTGGGACTATTCACATTTTGAACAAAGCCAATAGTGTCTAAGATAGCATTAAAGGCTGCTCTTAAGCTATCGCCTTCAATGTCAGTATGGATGTTCAAATCTCCCACTATGATGACCCTGTCAGTATTTAATACCAAATCAGAAAGGAACTCTGAAAACTCATCTAAAAATTCAGAGTAAGGACCTGGCGGACGATACAAAGTTACAAAAAGAAGAGGTTTTCTTGCCTTGAAATTTGGATGAGGGAAATTAAGGGTTAAATGTTCAAAAGAGTTGTAGGTATTAACTGTTTTGGGAGTAATCAGTAAGTCAGACTGGAAGATTGTTGCTACTCCTCCTCCTCGCCCAGAACTTCTGGGTATGTGAAAATTTAAATAGCTTGAAGGAGTTGCCTCGTTTATGCTCACATAATCCTCTTGCTGCAGCCAGGTTTCTGTAAGGCAAAACAAGTCAATGTGATTATCACAAATCAAGTCATTAACTAGCAGACTTTTAGAGGAAAGCGATCTTATGTTAAACAGACCGCATTTAATTGTTTTAACTTTTTCCTCAATTGGAGTTATTTTGATTTTAATTAGATTATCATGATTTACTTCTTTGGGAATCTTTGCTAATTTATTAGATTTTGGTCGTGGGCAAGACACTCTCTGGATGGAGTAAAGAGTGGGTAACAGTAGAGAAGCTGCAGAGATGTGTGTTAAACTACAACTCTGCTTCCTGGTCTGTACCCTGGGTGGTCAGGGTTTTGGAGGACTAATAAATGTGGCCAGATTCCTAGAAAGAAGAGCTGCACCATCCAAAGTGGGATGGATGCCGTCTCTCCGAATCAGACCAGGCTTTCCCCAAAAGGATTGCCAATTATTAATGTAGCCCACGTTGTTTTCAGGACACCACCTAGACAACCAGCGGTTGAATGACGACATGCGGCTAAACATGTCATCACTGGTCAGATCAGGGAGGGGACCAGAGAAAATTACGGAGTCCGACATTTTTTGGCAAACTTACACACCGAAGCAACACTAATTTTAGTGACCTCCGATCGGCGTAACCGGGTGTCATTACCACCAGCGTGAATAACAATCTTACTGTATTTAACCTTATCCTTAGCCAGTAGTTTCAGGTAGGATTTGATGTCGCCCGTTCTGGCCCCCGGCAAACATTTGACTATGGTCCCTGGTGTCTCTAATGCCACGTTTCTGACTATGGAGCTGCCAATCACCAGAGTGGGCTTCTCAGTGGGTGTGTCACTGAGTGGGGAAAACCGGTTAGAAACGTGAACGGGTTGGTGGTGACCAGTGGGCAGAGATCCATGACTACGCTTTCTGCGTACAGTTACCCAATCGCCTGGCTGCTCAGGCACTTTTGGAGGAGAGCTACGTGGGGGGCCTACTTTAACTCCTGGATGTTCAACAGCCTGAAGCCTGGATTCTAACTCTGACACCCTCGCCTCCAAAGCTACAAAAATACTACACTTATTACACATCCCATTATCACTAAAGGAGGCAGAGGAATAACTGAACATCTGACACAGAGAGCAGCAGAGAGGAGAGGAAGAAGGAAGAGTTGGAAAAGAGAGGGAGGGAGAGAGAGAAGCCATAGCAATGCTAAGCTAGCGCTAGCCTAGGCTAGCTACTCCTTGCTATCAGAAATAAAACCGTGTGAAACTGACAAGTGCTCAGTAGAAAAGTGCAGCAGAAGGTGCTATGTTTTAAAGTAGTCAGAGTTACTTAGATACAGAGATATCACAGAGAAAATAACTTAACGTCAGATGGAGTTCCTCCCGGACAGCTGCAGCAGCTGCACACTCAGTTAATCCAAACAGGAAGTGACATTGTTATATAGATCTGTGTGATCTTCAAAAGGTTCTACATAAAGTTCTTAGAAAGTGGGAGCAAGGAGATTATAAAAAGAAAATCTAGTACAGAACCCAATGGAACTCAGTTTTTCTCAACATATTCCTCTAGAGCAGCGGTCCCCAACCTTTTTGTCGCCACAGACCGGTTATATGTCAAACAATATTTTCGCGGACCGGCCTTTAAAGTGTGGGGGGGTAAATATGATAAAATAAAATAATACGACTGGCATAAAATCAAATACAAACAGCATAAAAATAAAACTCACCATTATGTTGAATTAGTGGGAGCCCTGAGCTTGTTTCTCTGAAACCAGCCGGTCCCATCTAAGCGTAATCAGAGAGAATGACATGAAGTGTGCTCCTGATGTCCAGGCTGCTCCGTAGCTTTGTTTTGGTTGCTCTAACCGCAGGAAATAGGATGCGGGTTAGGGTTATAGATAGGATGCGTCAAGACCTGAATTTATCTGTGTCAAGAGGCACAGATGCACCGACTGACGTAATTGGGAGAGAATACCCCAAATTTTTTTATATTTTTCAAAATAAAACATCACTCAGACTCTGATCCTCGATAAATTATATATATATGTATTTTTTTCTGTGCGGCCTGGTACCGGTCCACGGCCCGATGGTTGGGGACCGCTTCTCTAGAGACTACTTACTTAATGAATATTTTTGTGTTGAATAAAATGTATACTTCATTTTATTCTGAATTTTTGCCCAACTCTGGGAAAGGATATATGTTCATAGAGAACAAAATGTAGATTTTAGACCATGAACAACACTATATATAACAAATACATTTAAACAGCAGGACTATCCTTTTTTTATTAGGAGTTTAAAAAAGTGCAATAATCCTTTATATTAGTAAAATGCTTTTTTTTTTTTTTAGATTTGCTTTTTAGAAGTCTCAGAAGCTGTTGACTTAAGGTGGCCCTTGATGAGTCTAGCATTACACTGAGTATGGTGTGCTCGTGTAAATGCTTCAAAGGAATGGCTGCCACAAGTTCTCTTAATTTCAAAACAATTTTTATGGCTGCTTGTATGATTAGAAAACTTTTTATTATTGTCTGTTGAAGAAATGTTTAGCGTTTTTGTTATTTTTTGCAAATAGCTCAGCTCTTTTCTCTTTTGCTATTGTTTTACAGTAAAACAAAGATAACTGAAAAAGAGCACTAAACATTTATTCTTTAATTGCATGTTCGTCTGGCGGGTGAAAATGACCCTTCTTGCCGTGTATGGAAAATTACATTGAAAAACACAAAACAATGCAGCAAAACAGGGGCTGTTTTTTTAAATATTTGTATTTAAAAAAAAGATTACACTTCGAAAATGACTGGAAATGATCTCATCCCAATCAACTACTTGGTCAGCTCAATCTTTCAAATTTCCTAGCTCCTATACCCCCAAAAAAGCATCTTTACTGATTATTGTATATAAATTGAGATCATTACTGTCCTGCATGATAACAGAGCCATAAAGTAATTATGTTATTTCTTCTAATTACAGATCCAAGATACGGAGAGGGCATTTACTTTGCAAGTACTATTAAGAAGGCCCTGGAGCTGTGGAGGAATAGAAGGGAAGAGTACCTGTACTTTGTGGAGGCTGAGGTTCTGAGGGGAAAGTCAGTTTCTGGTAAACCAGAACTCATAATGCCTCCTGCCGTGGACAGAGATCCCAGCATTGTCTATGACAGCGTGGATGGAGGCCCTGATATCTCCGTTATCTTCAGCGGTTATCAAGCTTTACCCAAGTATATCATCATCTGTAAGAAGGAAGGAAAAGGAAGTGGTTTACATGTTTAGGGAGAGTCTTTGAGTTATGTTGCTCATAGTTCAATATAAGAAATTCATGTGATGTAAAATATGATCAAACAGAAGCACCAGGAAAATAACCCAAGTTTATCAATGATACAAAAGATGCCTTGGTTATCAGCTTTACTTTCAGCCTCACTGAAATGATTTAAATACACACTTATTTAGTTCAAGTAAGAAATTCAAGAACATCTAAAAATCCAGATTTAAAATTAGCTTAATAATCTTATAAGCAACAAAAATATGTGTTAGTTTATTACTTTAAGTCTAAAAAATATTTTCGATAGATCCTTAAAGATATTTAGTTTTTTTTTGTAAATAAATCAGTAGTGTGAAAGTTTTTCAGTCTTTAAAATCTTTGTGAAAATCTTTAAAAAAATATAGATTTAGGTTTTGTCTTATTATCCTTTTTATGAATCCTTTGAAAATTGTTTTGGGGAAAATGTAAAGCACCCCTTTATATTTTACTGTATTATAAATGTATAATCTTTTTTGTTGAGTCATTAAATCTACAAATGAATCAGTTTATTTTACTTTACATTCTCTTAGCGATCATTCTTCATTTTCCCTTGATAAAAAAAAAATCTTAATTTAGGTGCTTTTTAGCACATCTGCTTGTATATTTCATGGGGATCTTTAACTATTATTGTATCAAAGTGTCTAAATTTAATAAAAGTTTAACCAATTTCTTTATACCTCACCAAAATATGATCAGCTTGAGATTTAATGAAGCTAAATATAGTTTGCATTTATCATACACTCTTGAATAATTTTTGAATTCTTCACCAACTTCTTAAAATCTAAAACATGTTCACAAAATATACAAAACACAGCTGCCTATAATCTCTCTGATCTCTCCCATGGTTTCTTTTAAAAAGCAGAATTATTCTTATAATATTACTACTAATCAGGGGAAGCATAAGCTGGAAAACACCCCCATAGATTTAGGAGAGGCTTCATGTCGTAGTAGATTAAAAAGGTTTTTTTTTTCCATCCCTCTGGTTGAGTTCTAAAACCAATTAACCTTCTGTTTTAGATAAATGTGTTTATAAAGTGTATTACTGTATGCTTTGATGGGAATCAAACTTTGTTGCTTTGTGTGCTTTGAATGTTGAATAAAGTTGATTTGGAATTTTAAAAACTGACAGATATCTACATAAGATTTAATATGGAGGTTCAAGCAAGAGTACAGGTATCTACTACAGAAGATAAACAAAACATTAAGTATGAAAAACCCAAGTAACAAGCTTAAAAAGAACATATTTTAAGGAGTGTTTAAAAGTGTTTAACATGATGTGATTACTGGAAGATGGCTCTATAAGGCAAATGAAATTTATTGTGCATTACATAAAAATTGTAATTTTTTCTGCGCTGAAACAATAATAAGAAAATAAATACTTTTTTGTCCAAAACGAGAAACTTTGTTGTTTGTTATTGTAATAATTTGCTCTGTAATAATGTAATGCACTTTGGTAAAATCAGACTTTCATGAATGACTATGTTGTTCAAATGGTCAAGGGGCTGCTGTAAACCAATATCTTACAAAGGGACAAAGAAAAAGCAATAAAAGCACAGAAATATTTTTGACAATATTTGTAATCACCAAGCTAGTATATTCATCTGCATTATACTGTAAATTCATTAAAATACCACTCAACGATATTTGTTGGACAAATGACTCTTTCCTGTCTCTAGCTCTTTCTCTCCCCCCTTGGTTCTTATCCCCTCTTTCTTTCACCCCTCCCTTTCAATCTCTGCATCCATTATATATGATTCTCCTCCCTAAAAAAATTTCTGTGAAGTTTAATATATAGGTATCAAGTGGAACATCAACTAGCTCTGGGACATTTATTCCCTGAGCCATATTGGCAAAACAGGACACCAAAAATTGTCAAAGCTCAGAACAGAGGACCCCGTATTCAAGGCAGACAGACAGATATTTCAAAAAAGCATTTAAGTGATGAATCTGCAGGAGACAGCTAGGTCATCTAAGGCAGGAACCTCTGCAGGAAGAAAACAAAGGTTAGTGACCACATCAATCTGGCAGAGGAAGATTATAAACGTGTGAGTCACTAACCTGGTCTTAGAGTTCAGTCTGTGCCCAATGGACAAGGTTGATTCTTGCCAGTAAGCTGCCAACAAGATGCGGCTGGCGCCGCCCAGAGAGTCCAAGACATTGTAGCCCCAGAGGTCAGAGGACTGACAGAAGATCAGAACCGAGCAGACAAATGAAGGCAGGATAATCCACAGGGTGAAGCCAAAGCAATTGTCCAGGACATGCTCAGGATATAGAACCAGGAGATCAGAGATCCAAAGAGGTTCCGAAGGGAAATCCAGGATGGTGTCAGAAATCAGTTCCAAGTACGATGCACAGGCAGAAATCCAACAGGAGTCCGAGGAAAGATCAGGCAAACAGATCAGAATAGGGACAGGCAGGCTCAGAGGTCCAAAGGCAGAATGGGTCAGGATTAGGCAATGAGAAACACTCTAGTAGGCTAGAGAACTCTCACCTCAAAGATGACAGGTTAGAGGGCTGCTTACTTAAAGCTACAGTGTGTAATTTTCAGCGACATCTAACGTCCAGACTGTAGACCGCAGCAACATGAACATCTCCCCCCCACCGCTTCTTCCCCCAACAGTACGGCGAGCGTTACGGGACAAAATGTCTTCCACGACGTCCGCATCACCTACCTTCTCAAGTGATGAGGTTTGTTTACATAGATAATTTTAATACTGCCATCTATTGTTCAGTACCGTCTCAGTTAATCTCTCTCAACTTGCCGTAGTTACTTTCGAGCATAATGGGCGATCTCGCAATCGCTAGTTTGTTGGCCCTGCGCTGCCGTAGCGCAAAGATGTCTGCCTCCATGGCTGCGAGACCCGCTCCTATGTAATTATAAATAACGAATTCTAAGGCAACGCAAATGTTAAGGTTAAGAGGCTGAGCTCGTAGATGATGATAAATAACAGTTATGTATAATATATTACATTTCTGACTGTATATCCCTGTAATTATTACACACTGTAGCTTTAAGCAGGTAGATCAGATGAACGGCAACGAGAAACTGTGCAGAGTTGAATGAAATGAGTAATCCAGCCAGTCATCAGCACCATGATCATGATAAAATTAGGCTGAGCTCTTTTTTAACACCAGAGCTAACTAAGCTAAAAGCTATTGTAAGGCAAAACAATGATACAACCCTTAAAGTTGTGGGTCAAGGATCTCTTGTAGACTAACACAGCACTGATTTAAGCTAGGCATCATTACAAGTTAAAGTTGTTCTAATGACTTTTTGATAGTTGCAGGAAAAAAATTAGTAGCAGACTCATGTAAAGCCCAGTTATTATAATGTAGGGCAGTTTTACTTGCTGGTTGGAGAAATATTAACTCAAACAAAGTTCAGTCAGCTTAGAGTGGTCCACGCCCTGTCAGAGTTTACTTTCACTTTTTCATCCTGCTGGACTTTCCATGCTGGTGAAGGTAAGTGCTACGCCTCTGTGTTTAGTCTTTTATAACTAAAGATAGTCTTTTATGGTTAATGCATGAATGATATATTAAAATGTACCTAAAGCTGGACTGAAATTGGTTTAGTCATTCATAATTTGTATGCAAATGTGACTTCAAATAGGTTCTGGTGTTTCTGATTAAGTAAATTAAAATGAAACTTGACAACCATGAAGTCAATATTTGTTACATCAACTTATTAAGAACAAATTGCTATTATTAATTTGTATGCGAAAATAACAACCAATACTGCACTGTATTTCAGCATTCTGTATTAAAGAAACACATTATTAAAAGAAGAGTAACATGGTTACTTTAGAGCAGTAGCTCTCAATCCCGCTCCTCAAGTATCACTGCCCTGCATGTTGGAGATTTCTCTTTGCTTACACACAATAGGTGTTGCATTAGTTGAACCAGTTGTCCTGCCTCAGATAGACATCTTAAACATGCAGGATAGTGCTACGTGGGAAACAGGTTTTGACAACTACTGTTTTTTTCTTTTTTTTATAGTTTTATACAACAATCGTAATACAGATTTATTTTATCTTCACAGCCAATACTTTCAGAGTGAAATGGGACAAAAGGAACGACTAATACAAATACTCCATGGTTTGGACTTAATACTGCCTGTGATAAATATTTGATGATTAGAACAAATGAGCTCTTATTCTAAAGGGGTAAAACAGCTGAGAAGCTGTGGCAGTATTTTTAATTCTCTACAGTTTTTAGATATGTTATTACAAGAAATAGACACAAACAAAGAACTGGCGACCTGAATCAGACATGTTTAATCATAATCTGAGAGCAGATTATGCTGCAAACACTGTTCGGTGCAGATGCCTTAACTGAGAGTACCAGTACCAGTATCAGTACCTTTTCTAGTGACCATCAAATTGATGGTTACTTATCAGAATTGCCGTTATTTTGCTACCATGTATTGGCAAAATTATCTTTTTTTTTTTTTTTTTTTTTTTAATTTTCCAGATGGATATACAAAAATTAAAGCTACAGTGTGTAATAATTACAGGGATATACAGTCAGAAATTTAATATATTATACATAAGTATGTTATTTATCATCATCTACGAGCTCAGCCTCTTAACCTTAATATTTGCGTTGCCTTAGAATTCGTTATTTATAATTACATAGGAGCGGGTCTCACAGCCATGGAGGCAGACATCTTTGCGCTACGGCAGCGCAGAGCCAACAAACTAGCGATGGCGAGATCGCCCATTACGCTCGAAAGTAACTACGGCAAGTTGAGAGAGATGAACTGAGACGGTACTGAACACACAGACTAATGAAATACTATCTGTAAAATTATCTATGTAAACAAACCTCATCACTTGAGAAGGTAGGTGATGCGGACGTCCTGGAAGACAGTTTGTCCCGTAACGCTCGCCGTACTGTTGGGGGGGAGAAGCGGTGGGGGGGAGATGTTCATGTTGCTGCGGTCTGCAGTCTGGACGTTAGATGTCGCTGAAAATTACACACTGTAGCTTTAACATGCCCCGAATGTTTTAGATATTTCTCTGCTTTAATTCTCCAGATTCAGATAATTGCAGTTTAGCAAAGCCTGTTAAAATATACTATACATTTATATCAAATGCGTGAAATCTGAGACACATGCCTGACTTGTAAGACATTGTCTTAAAGAAGAGGTTTGAAAACCATTGCTTCTAACGTGATAGATTTTTATATGGAAAAAAAATTGTGATATAATGAACTCTAGCTAATATTTTTTGCACACCCCAAATGTTGCTGTTATTGTTAGATTTGATGTTTCCACAATTTCTCTCCATCAAAAATATATATAAAGTATTTTTTTTTTACATACTTTTAATCATCACTAGTGTCATTAGTACAAAAAAGTATTTTGACATATATATTGAAGTCATATTGCATATCCCTGAAAGAGAACACTTAAAAAAAAGTGGGGTATCATATGCGACAGATATCCTTCACAAGTTTAAGATTCCCATTGAACTGTGTCCTCCTGATGTTAATAGAGTGCTGTACGTTCTTTCCATAGATTCATTAAGAAAAGATGGCCAGTAAACTAGAGATTCCTCTTCATGAAGAGATATTTACAATAATGAGACAACATGGAGCCAATCTGGGCAACATCCTGGACACTAAATTCAGATGTGTTGCTGCTGTTTGGGGTGTGCGGCTGGAGAATCAGAGCAGCACTCCATACCAGAGAGGACCATCAACCATTTCTGCAGAGAAGAGGCTTGAAATCATTATGCCTTCGGGTGTAAAGGTGTCTGTATGGAAGGCTGATCTCACCACCTTCCCTACCGTTGCTGTTGTGAATGCAGCTAATGAAAAGTTACAGCACTATGGAGGCCTTGCTCGAGCTCTGTCCTCTGCTGGTGGTCCTCAAATCCAAAAGGAAAGTGATGATTATATTAAAAAGCATGTGAAATTAGAAACTGGGGAGGCAGTTGTTTTTGATGCAGGGCTACTACCATGCAAAAAGATCATTCATGCTGTGGGTCCAGAGCTGCCATACAAACCTACAAAGAACGATGTGTCAAAAGCGAGGCCATTTTTGAAGAAAACTATCTTGAGCATTCTTGATGAAGTTGAAAAACACGGTCTGGTGAATGTTGCCATTCCTGCCATAAGCTCTGGATTGTTCAACTACCCACTGCCAGAATGTGCCCACACCATAGTGTCTACTGTTAAACAGTACTATGAGCGCAGACGTGTTGCTCAAGAGATCTTCCTAGTGAACCATGATGAACCCACAGTGCAGGCCATGGAGACAGCATGCCACCAGATATTCAGGCCTCAACGGAATCATGAAAAAGTAAGGATCAATTAAAAATGTCTTTTAAAGAATCAATGATTTATTTCAGTGTTAATTAAACAAGAATAACCTGTTTTGCTTGTCGTTGACAATGTGATTGATTGATTGACTTTATTGATCTCACAACGGAGAAATTTTCTTGCTACATCGGCTCAAATAGTCAAGAAGTATGTGCCAAAGGAAAATAAAGGTGCATGGGATATATACAGGGATGGGATATATGCTGTGGTGCTGCTCAGGCTCTCTCTGTTTGAGCTTAGTTCTCTTTTCTGTGATATCTCTAAATTACTCTAATTGTCAACAAGCACCTTTAATCACATTTTTAATGCTGCACCTTTATACTGGGCACCTTTTGTCTTTACACAGTTTTTATTTCTGGTGGTTTAGTGATATACCAGCTGAGAAGCCCACTCTGGTCATCGGCAGCTCCATCAGACTCCATAATTTTCCCTCCTTGATCTGACCAGTGATGACACAATTAGCTGCAGGAGGTGTCCTGAAAATTGTGTTATGTTAAATAAACCACATAATTTCTTTTCACATTTTTATAAATTGGAGTAATTGTAATCTTAATTAGATTTTCATGATTTACTATTTTAGGATTATTTTATAATTAATTTGATTTTGGTCGTGGGGAGGACACTGTCTGGAAGAAGTAATGAGTGGGTAACAGTAGAGAAGCTGCAGAGAGGTGTGTTAAACTTTGATTCTGCACCCTGGGTTGTCAGGTTTTGGAGGACTAATCCATTTGTCCAGATTCCTAGAAGGAAGAGCTGCACCCTCTAAAGTGGGATGGATGCCTTTTCTGACTGTATTGTCTTGATATGACATGTGTCGTGAATTGGCGGTATAAAGTGAACTGAATAGAGTTGGATTGAATTATTCCTCCAGTGATACAGCCTTTTTACACTGTAAACTAAAATAGGGTCTCAAGGATTGACTGATGATGGATGGACGGATGGACGGACTTCTTTACTATTGATAGATTTATTTTCTTGTAGTAATAAACTTGCTATTTGTCCTCTCTAACCAGGACTTTAAAGAAGAAAAGGGAAACTTCTGGAAAGGATCACAACAATTGAGCTCTCCACATAGTAAGGATAAATATTTCTCTTAATCAGACACCATTTCATGTCCAAAATGAGTTTAATTAAAAATGTTCCTGCCTTCATGTGTTTATAAAGCCACGATATGGTGGAAAAACTTAACTCATTTATTGAGCGTAAACATTAACTGTCTGATTAAAACTGAGACCTGTCCACAGAGGAGTTAAGGCTAGGGGGGAAGTGCAGCCTTAAACACTCTCCAGGTCAATCTTCGGGGTCCCAACACCATCCTAGGCAAGAAGGTGAATACAGCACCTCCAGCAAATTCTTGCTCCACATGAAAAGGGATACATATTTTTACATATGTTCTTTTATCTTACAAATATTTTTCAAGGTTTTATTTTAAATATCATGAGGAATTAAAGAGTTGTGCATCGTTTCATTTAACAGCATCTGGGCGTAAAGCTGATTCTTACATTAGCAGAGCTTCAACTCCACACCTCATCCTGCTTGGTCAATCTGATGAGTCAACACAAGAGGCTGAGAAGTGGCTCAATCGTCTTCTCTCAATGCAATCTCACACCATTACGATCTACAACAACTTTATCTCACACTTCAGGATGGAAGACCATCTCAGGCTAGAGTCATCAAAAGGGTTGTTAATGAAAAAGTACTTGATTCAAGGTCATGCATCTATAGAAATAACCTCAAAGTCAAAGGAAGAGACTGTTTTTGCTGCTCTGGAGGTGGAGGCCATGCTCTGTAAAATCCAGAAGGAGTTCATCTCAGAGGAAGAAGGTGAACTGCAGATGTTGTCTCAAACAGAGCTATCCTGTAAAAGGGAAACAATTGAAAAGTCAAGTAGAGAATTCTTGGGTCGATCTGCTGCGTTCGGCATTTACGGGCTCAGAGTAATGAAGGTAAATATGTTCAAACACCTGAAGATGTCAGTCAGCCTGCTTCCTTAACATTTAGCTGACCTCCCAGTTGGATTTTGGAGGTCAACACAATGATTCATAAACATTAGACTAAACCAAATAGACCAATTTTTCATTTGATAATCAAACTTACCTCATGGTTGTGATTTGCATCGGATCTAAATTGTTCTAAAACTGCATTTTTTTAGGTGGAAAAACTGGAGAACAATCCTCTGAAGTTGATGTTCGACCTGAAGAAAAAGCAGCTTGGCAGTTCATCTTCTAGAACCATGTTTCAGTGCATCCCAGCACAGTTCTGTGAGATGATCAGTAGGATTGGGTTCCAGGCTGAGTGTGCGCCGCCTGAAGGTAAATCACCAAAACTATGAGGAGTTTTCTTTTTTTTTAACAAACTTTCAAATTCTTTTGGAGACAAGTTTTGAACATATATTTCTATATATTACTTTTGCCAAGGTAACCAGGTTCATCTGTGTTGTAGTTTCCTGCTAATATTTGAGCTAGCAGAAACAATCATGGTATTTGACCGGAACTTTTTTCATAGATGTCCTATAACCCTTTTTAACAGATGCCCTACAGCCAATTAGAATAGAGTATTCATCCAGACTGTGGTATATTTAATGATGACTTTACTTACCAACTTCAAACTCTTAAAGAGAAGCAATTAGCCTAAAGTTATTTCGCTGGTAGGAATGAAGAGTACTAGCCTCGTGAGACCATCCTGATCTCACGAGCTTTCAAGGTTTCACTCGCAGATCAGTCTGGAGACTCTCCGTTAAAGAAAATTTGGAACTGTTCACCAAACGAAAGTCCAATCAGCGTTGGCTTTGAGGCGGGTTGAGGTGTGACACCACGAGAAGCGCGACAGTTCAGTCTAAAGAACATGGCGGCTTCAGCCGATGAAACTAGCGTTAGCGTGGCTATCGAGCAAGTTTTATCGGAATTACAGAGTATTTCTTCACTGAAAGAAGAGCAAAACACTGCTCTGGAGGCTTTTCTCAGAGGAAAAGATGTTTTTGCTCTTCTCCCGACTGGTTTCGGCAAAAGTAGCCTGGCTTGTGGTTGTGTTTTCGTCGTCGCTCTGTTAATACGTCATATGCTTCGTTGATCTGATTGGTTTATTTGGCCCGTCTATCACCAACATAGGCCAATCAGCTAACCAGTATTTTCGCCCCTTCCCAAAATTACTTCAACGGAAGGTTTCCAGATAGATATGTGATAACATGCATAGTGACCTTTGAACTTCTAAACCCTACAGTTGCGTCTTACATTTTGAGTTGTAAATGCGTGCAACGATTGAAAATATTGCAGAGTGTATTAAAGTTGCAGGATTTACCCAAAAACTAGCCAATTACAAGCAGGTTGCTTTGTCTGGAAGGTAATGTCTTCAAAGTGATAAAAGGTGACATTAGTGCACAGAAACATGCCCAGACTCAAGTAGGAGGGAGGCTGCATGTGTGTGGAAATCAAGCCACATGAGCTTCTGCATGAAACAAAGCCGTATTTTAGTATTTTTTGCATGTGTGGATGATTTTGATACTGGCAGAATCTTGTGACCATAATATCAGAGGTTAACCCACCCCACACGTTATGCAGTTATGGTTAGACAGGGTTGATGCTTGATGGGTGGGATTGAATTTGGTTAAAGCTGCCTCACCTCTGTGGGGAAGTGTTTCCACACTGATCACATTCTCACATCAGCTGCTCAGTCAGCTCACTCTCAATAGGTCTAGACACAGCATGCTAACCCCTTCTAAACTGCTCCTGCTCTGTGTCCTAAAAGAAAAATGCTAACAGTAGCTCCCATTATTGCTCACTTGTAAGAAGGTAGCCAACTGATCAGGAACTGTTACTTCCATCTGCGCAATATCTCCAAGGTAAGGAAAATCCTCTCTCACGATGATTTGGAGAGAATCATCCATGCTTTCGTTTCTTCAAGACTGGATTACTGTAACAGCCTGTTTACCTGTCTGAGCAAGAAGGAGCTGGGTCGCCTACAAATTGTCCAGAACTCTGCTGCAAGACTCCTGACCCGTACAAATAGGACAGCCCATGTAAATCCTCTCTTGAAGTCCCTACATTGGCTTCCTGTTGCTTCCAGGATAAATTTTAAAATCCTGGTCCTTACCTTCAGGGCCCTTCATGGACAGGCGCCTGGCTACATGACAGGTCTGATCCAGCCGTATACGTCGGTCCGTAGCCTAAGGTCTTCAGGTCCAAACCTGCTTATGGTTCCTCGGACCCGTTTTAATTTATTTGTTTTAAGAAACTGCATGATAATGTAAATGCAGTTAAATAATGATGTTATTTCCCCTGATAACAGATCCAAAGAATGTGGGCATCTATTTTGCTGGAAATGTGAAGAAAGCCCTGGAGATGTGGAAGAAGGGAAGTGAAGAGTACCTGTACTTTGTGGAGGCTGAAGTGGTGAGAGGAAAATCTGCCTCTGATTACCCAGGAAACTCAATGCCTCGTCCAGCTGAAAAAGAGCCTAAATTTATCCATGACAGTGTGGATGCAGGCCCTGATGTATCTGTTATCCTCAGTGGGTATCAAGCTTTACCGATGTACATCATTATCTGTAAAATGGATCCAATAATTCACAACAGGAGGCAGGGCTGTATGATCCGTGACTCTGATCGTCAGAATTACCCATATGCAGTTTTACCTGATAAATTTTAGTTATCAGGTAAAACTGTTCACTGGAGAGTTTCATTAGTGGCTTGATATGTTTCACAGACTACAAAATAAGAAAAACAGAGAGCGTCGTTTGGAGTCTTTGTGTCACATTCCTAATTATCTGATTGGTTCTAACATGATGAGACCGACCCTGTTAATCCTGCCTTTGATATCAAGCTGTACCAGCGCTTTAGAAGACTGATACGATGCATACACAAACTATCAGTCTACATTTGTTCACTGTTAAATATAACAATCAGATTTCGTAAACAAATGATCAAACAGAACCTCCAGCAAAATATCCCCAGTTTTAACAGATATATTAATCCACTTGTTGAAATGAGACAAATAAAAAAAAAACTTAATTAACTCTAGTTATAGATTCAAATGGAGTTAAACTCAGATATAGAGAAAGGAGATAAGACATAAATCATATTGCACATTTGTTTATAATCATTTAACACTAATAAGTATTCCTGTCATATATTAATATATTTTATAGGGGCGGACTGATGAATCTTTGAACATTATAGTATGACGATTTATAAATGATCAACTCTTCTTAGGGCAAGGTAAGGTTATTTGTTTGAACATCACAGTAACAGGAGAACCACAGTCTGTTTTTATAGATGTTATAGTGAAACTGGAGTCCAGACTTTGACCATTTTATACCCTCCCTTTTCTCACTCCTGCCTGTGGCAGGAAATTTCCACTGAGACTTTTTCTCCCTAAAAAAGACACTTTAATTGGAGGAATGGAATTGAAGTGATTGAAAATTTTAGATTAAAAGCTCATCTACAGAATTAGAGGGAACAGCAGAGGTAGAGGAGTAACTGTAAGGTTTTAGTAGCTCTATCACTAATGATGCATTTTATTTGGCTAACTGAGTCACTGGAAATTATGCTTTTAATTAAAGCAGAAAAGTGCTCAAATAGAGCGACAGTTAGACACTTTATGAATATTTAAACCAGAGGTCAAGGATTGGCTAATCCAGACCCAACATTTCTAAATTACCATGTGTTGTCCGATAAAAGTTTATAGTTTCACTTGTGCCGCTTCTCCTGTTAATATGGTAATGCCCTCCGGAGCAAACGGCTCCAGGCTGCACGTGATCCAAATCAGCCAATGAGCTGTCAGTCTGGGTTGCTGCTGCTGCTACTTTTAGACACAGCAGGCAAACCTGTGGCAAGCCGGTGAATATGTGAATATGTGAAACAGGAAATTGTCTATATACCAAACTAAATAATTGTTGTTCCCTACTTAAAAAAAAAAAAACCTTAGATTTTGAAATGGGAAAGTGTTGTATTTTTTTTATATATATATCTATATATCATTTTTAAAAGTCAATGTATAACATGGATGCATTAACACCTAACTTTATTTCGGTGTTAAATTTTGTTTAAACTAACAGATTAAAATTAAAAATGTCTCCGGACCTTTACTGGTTGAGGATTTTCTTTATTCGGACCCCGCTGATTTTCACCCCTGGTTTAGACCCTTAGTGATGATCAGGTCTAAAATATGTTTATGTGCTTGCTGTTTAACATGTTGGGTCAGACTACATTTCCAAAATGTAACACAAAGTGATTTTGCTAACTGTCAACATGAATATTAAAGTCGCAATGGTGAATTTTGTAGATTTAATGGAGCAACTGAGGAAAAATCCAAAAATGCAGAAATACAAAGAACCCAAAAGAAAAAACCGTCGGGGAAAACTCAGGTAGGAAGCCAGAGACCAGGGAAACAACAAATCAGCACTGAGTGACTGCAGAGGTGAGGTATAAATTGGGAGCCTGAACCAAGACAAGCTAATTAGCAGATATGGAGCAGGTGTGAGTGGACTAACAAGAAGGGACCAAGGGAGAAGGAAATGAACACAAGAGGGCAACAGAGAGCAGCACAAGAACTACAGAACTCAGCACTGGTAGAACTACAAACACACAGAACATAAAGAAACTAAGAATAAACCGAAGCAGATGGAAGAACCCTGACAGTCTCACTTAAAGCTGAAGATATGTAACCTGTGAAAAAAACTGCTTCAATTGGTCCCGCATACTGCCTGTATTTCAATCTGGAAAGAATATTTCGGGATGAGACAAAACAACCAATCACAGCCAGAGGAGCGTCTGATGGAGTGTCAATCACAGCTCACACACGCTGAATCCCGCCCCCTCCCTCTCACCGCTGAACCTGCCGTGGAAGTCATGGCGGAGCGACAGCCACCAGCAAAAGAGAAACTGCCCTTACTGCCCCTGCCGACAACTGCTTACACGGCAAAAACTTCAAAAAAGAAGATGTGGTATGCGGTAGCCGCGCAGATGCTGTGAGAGGGGTGGAGCTTGGAGGTGGGGCATGAGTGAAGCAGAGAGGGTGGGGGAGTGGCGTGAAACCTGTTTTTCTTCAAATTTTCAGTCGAAGTCTGCTCTCTTCTCAATGTTACAGACTGCAGCTTTAATAATGAATCAGTCAACACATATTATTGACAGGTTATTAAAATCACAGAAAAATGTTGTTTTGGACTTAAGAGGCTTGTTAATATTCAGGATATTTGAACAGTGTTCAAAATACCTTTTTGTAATTTACTGAATTATTGAGCAAAATGACCGCTTTCTTTTCTTGTCTGCTTTGACAAGGAAAGTTGTGATTTGGAGGAGTTGACTCTATAAGCATGAGTTCCTCATGAAATTCATGTAACCATGTTTTTTTTTTAACTTCCAGATTATGGTCTGTGATAAAGTCCTGGATTAATGATGCTTCTTCTGTCTTTTAGGTTTAATTGAAAATATATATATATAAATAATAAATAAAAAATGTAATTTAAAGTAACTAGTATAAAGTAATCAAACTTTTCTTTAGTTTTGGCAAATAGATAAAAAGTTAAGAGTAAAATAATCTAACTAAGCATTTGGGAGAGAAAAGTGTCAGAAAAAAGGAAACCAGGAGTAAAAAAAAATAATATATGTATATATTTTTTTCTTTTTCACTCGTTGAAATCATTATCAAAATATTTTGTTGTGCTTTTTAATTCCTGTCTTTTTGAGACATTGTATGATATATTTCTTTAGGGAAAGATAACCATATAATAGAGCAACTATAGTAATAGATAATCTGCTACTGATCAAAGTGTAAATTACGTTACTGAATCAGAACATTTGGATATTTAGTTAATGGAAGCATTCAATTTAGAAATGAATTATATTATTTATCTTGATATTTTAGTGGAAATAATTATTTGTTCTCTATATAAACAAAATCTACATTAAGAGTGCGTTGTAGCACATGTGCATGAATATTTCTGGTGGATTTTGCCTATTCTTGTATTATAAAAGGGTTAACATTCAATAAGAACATCTCTTAACAAATTGACCTACTTTACACAACACTAATAATTAATAAAGTAAGTTTGAAACAACTTAAACAAAGCATTTTGACTGATTTTGTAAAGCACAGAAAAGTGTAATCAGCAGCAGATTTAATGACAATAAATGCAATTTACATTAGCAAAAGTGGGCTGGTTTATTGAGACAGCCTTTTCACTCACCTCTCATAATCTGCAACATGTAGACTTGAATTAATATCAACCGCAGGTGCCTGTAATCTGAGTGGGACTAGAAAAAAATCTGTGAAATCCACTGATTACCTGTGGACAGCAGAATGAGTCTTAGAGTCGTGTTGCTTGTTTAAAAAGAATAAATTGTATTGCTCATGTCCATGTAGTTGCGTTGTTACTTCACCCCAATCAATGGAAGCCGAGCTAATAAACACACCCCATACATTTGATGGAGGCTCCTTTTTAGTAGACTATAAATCCTTTTTATGCTTATTATTGAATTTTAAATATAGACTTATAGGTCAATGTAAAACTCGCCTGTTTTTGATAAGTATGTTTATAAAGTATGTGTTTGTTTCATGCTTTTTTTTTAATGGAAACCAAATTATGTTGTTTTCTACATTAGATGTCAAGTACTGTGTAGATAAAGTTGACCTAAAATTTTAAATTCTGGGAAACATGTAAAGAAGCCCATTGTTTAAATAAGAAATCAAATATTTAAACTGGGGGCAGCAAGAAGGTTCTGGGTTCGATTCCCGGGCCGGCCCGGGGTCTTTCTGCATGGAGTTTGCATGTTCTCCCTGAGCATGCGTGGGTTCTCTCAGGGTACTCTTCCTACCACAGTCCAAAAACATGACTGTTAGGTTAATTGGCTTCTCTAAATTCACCTAAGGTGCGACTGTGTGCGTGAATGGTTGTTTGTCCTGTTTGTCTCTGTGTTGCCCTGCGATGGACTGGCACCCTGTCCAGGGTGGACCCCGCCTCTCGCCAGTTGGCAGGCTATATATTCTTTGGCTGTGACTGCTGGATTATATGGAAGCCTTGAAATGCAGCTGTATATTTTATACATTTCTTTTTAGAATAATATCTTTTTTTTCAGTTGGTCTTTTTCTGTTGTTTTGTTTGTTTGTTTTTTGTTTTTTTTGCACAGGAAGGCAGGGGAGGATGATTTAGAGGCTATTTTTTTATGTTCACAAAATCGTTTTTTTTTTTGTTTAACTTATCCACTGCAAACTGCAGGTTCAAACATTCAAGAACCAAACCTTCTGCTCTCCCCACAGCTTGAATAAGATCTCAGAGATATTTTTTTTCTCCAGCAGGTGGACCCAATGATTCATCCAACCTATTAAACCCATCTATACTTCATAGATCTGTAATCCAATATAGACCATTATACAGCAATACTTTGATTCCAGTAACAAACAGTTGGACGAACTGGGTACAGTGACTAATTTTTTTTCTTTTCTCTCAGTCCCAGACTACTCAGCCTAAACCAACCCTTCATTTATATATTAAACTTGTATTTATCTGCTAATTGCCCATATGATAACACACATTTTTCACAATATTCATAAAAACAATCTCAACTACTGCAGCTGACTCCATCCCTGGGATGGCGGCTACACCTCTCAGGGACGGTTACAATGTTATAAATCCCCTTTATTTCATAAATAAACTTTGTTTTTTTCTCTACAATTGTCTAATCGTCAGAATGCATTTTGCTTAAAGAAACCATCCCCAATCTCTTCTACATTTCCATGCTTGCATCAAAATTCAGTAGGTCTCTACGGGTGAAAAATATTTTTTCAAATTTAAAGTGTAAATGCTTGAAAATCGCTGTTATTAATTTCGATGAATGAGGGACGTGTTATTCCACATAAAGCAACAGGTCTGTTAAAAACCCTTAAACAGTGATCAAATAATTTGTGATGGTAACCCTTACATTTCAAAGGTCCAGCATCTCCATTGATGATGAATTATTTATCTTTGTCCATTGAATGTTTTTTTCTTATGTTGTGGAAATTTTAGTGCTTGCCAAACCAAACATTCAACATAAAGAATTAGTGAACAGCTACTACAGTTTGACTGTATTTTACACACAGGCAAAATATGCCCAATGTCTAAAACTTCACTTTTTCTTTTGCTCCCTGCTGCCTCCTCCACTCCGGTAAAAGACCATAGTCTTATCCCAGTTCATCCATCCATCCATCCATCCATCTTCCTCCGCTTATCCGGGGTCAGGTCGCGGGGGCAGCAGCTTAAGAAGGGAGGCCCAGACTTCCCTCTCCCCAGCCACTTCTTCCAGCTCTTCAGGAGGAACCCCAAGGCGTTCCCAGGCCAGCCGAGAAACATAGTCTCTCCAGCGAGTCCTGGGTCTTCCCCGGGGCCTCCCCCCTGTGGGACGTGCCGGGAACACCTCACCAGGGAGGCGTCCAGGAGGCATCCTAAACAGATGCCCAAGCCACCTCAACTGGCTCCTCTCGACATGGAGGAGCAGCGGCTCTACTCCGAGTCCCTCCCGGATGACCGAGCTTCTCACCCTATCTCTAAGGGAGAGCCCAGCCACCCTACGGAGGAAACCCATTTCGGCCGCTTGTATCCGCGATCTCGTTCTTTCGGTCATGACCCAGAGTTCATGACCATAGATGAGGGTAGGAACGTAGATCGACCGGTAAATCGAGAGCTTCGCTTTTTGACTCAGCTCTCTCTTCACCACGACGGACCGGTACAACGCGCGCTTCACGGCAGACGCTGCACCAATCCGCCTGTCGATCTCCCGCTCCCTTCTTCCCTCATTCGTGAACAAGATCCCAAGATACTTAAACTCCTCCACTTAGGGCAGGACACCCCCCCTGACCCGGAGAAGGCACTCTACCCTTTTCCGGCTCAAGACCATGGCCTCGGATTTGGAGGCACTGATCCCCATCCCGGCCGCTTCACACTCGGCTGCGAACCGATCCAGCGAGAGCTGCAGATCACGACCTGATGAAGCCAATAGGACCACATCATCTGCAAAAAGCAGAGACGCAATCCTAAGGCCACCAAAACGGATCCCCTCAACACCTTGGCTGCGCCTAGAAATTCTGTCAATGAAGGTAATGAACAGAATCGGTGACAAAGGGCAGCCCTGGCGGAGTCCAACTCTCACCGGAAACGAGCCCGACTTACTGCCGGCAATGCGGACCAGACTCTGACACCGGTCATACAGGGACCTGACAGCCCGTATCAAAGGGCCCGGCACCGCGTACTCCCGGAGAACCCCCCACAGGGCCCCCCGAGGGACACGGTCGAACGCCTTCTCCAAGTCCAAAAAGCACATGTAGACTGGTTGGGCGAACTCCCATGCACCCTCCAGGACCCTGCTGAGGGTGTAGAGCTGGTCCAGCGTTCCACGACCAGGACGGAAACCACACTGCTCTTCCTGAATCCGAGGTTCGACTATCCGACGGACCCTCCTCTCCAGCACCCCCGAATAGACCTTGCCGGGGAGGCTTAAGAGTGTGACTCCCCTGTAATTGGAGCACACCCTCCGGTCCCCCTTTTTGAATAGGGGGACCACCACCCCAGTCTGCCAATCCAGGGGGACTGCCCCCGATGTCCATGCAATGTTGAAGAGTCGTGTCAGCCAACACAACCCTACAACATCCAGGACCTTGAGGAACTCGGGGCGGATCTCATCCACCCCCGGGGCCCTGCCACCGAGGAGCTTTTTAACCACCTCGGCGACCTCGCCCACAGAGATTGGAGAGCCCAGTCCAGAGTCCCCAGGCCCAGCTTCCTCAATGGAAGACATGTTGGTGGGATTGAGGAGGTCTTCGAAGTATTCCGCCCACCGACCCACAACGTCCCGAGTCGAGGTCAGCAGCACACCATCCCCACTATAAACAGTGTTGGTGCTGCACCGCTTCCCCCCCCCGAGACGCCGGATGGTGGACCAGAACCGCTTCGGAGCCGTACGGTTCATAATGGTCCTATACCAGTCCCTTTATTCATAGAAATTGACCGAAAAAAAAAAAAAGAAATAACACTTAAATCATTTACTTACAAATAAATCTTACAAATACACCCTAAATTCAAAGTAACACAAAAACTAATTTACCCAACTTCCAACTGTAGAGAGAGAGGAAGCTATGAGAAAGTAAACAAGCTGTGAGGCAATCCACCAATCAAGGCCTTTAAAGTGGCCAAAGGAAAGCCACTCTTTTATAAAAGGCATGTGGAAACCAGTCTGGAGTTTTTTCAAAAGACACCAGAAGAACTCTAAGATAATAATAATAGAACTTTATTGATCTCACACTGGAGAAATTCACCTTTGCATTTAACCCCACCACTTGGAGTAAAGACGTAGGATAATTAAATGTGGAAAAAGTTTAGTTCTGTAAATACTTTCTGAATGCAACGTATCTTTAGAAAAGATGTTAAACATTTATGATAACAAAATGATTCCTTCCTTCCTTCCTTCCTTCCTTCCTTCCTTCCTTCCTTCCTTCCTTCCTTCCTTCCTTCCTTCCTTCCTTCCTTCCTTCCTTCCTGCCTTCCTTCCCCATAAAGTCTGTGTAAACTGCAATAATTCTCATATAGGGCAGCTTAACTACCTTAGTGGTTGAAGACATTAACTCATATAATCAGTTCAGTCAGTAAACAGGTGTCCACACCCTGTCCAAGTTTACTTTCAGTTTTTCACTCTGGACTTTAAATGCCAAGGAAGGTAAGTACTTCATCTCTGTATTCAATATCTTTTTTTTTATCTAAAAGTACTATTTTATGATTTATTTGTGAAGGCTAAATTAAAGCTGACATAAAGCTGGAATGGAAATGGTTCCATTATATAAAATCTGAATTTTAAAATGTTTATAATTTGTTTATGGTGTGAAGATTTCATTTTTATAACAACAGATGAAGATCAAGAAAATAAGGTATCATTTTCAAACAATCAAGTAAATGTTTGGTACATAAACTTATTGAGATACATATATAATCATTCGTTTGTGTGCATTAATGACAGAATAGTTACGCAAAACTGAAATAAAACAAAAATCAAAGTAGTATTTTCACCATACAGTATATAAAAAGCTTACGATCATGACTAATAGAAAAGCAGCAAGGATGCTTAAGATAATAGTAATGGAAGGGAATGTCTGTTCAGCCAGTTTTAAATCAATTTAATGAACACTATTTTAGTTTTCTTTGCCTCTTTTTGCTGGAATAAAAAAATAGAATAGAATGGACAAGGATAGCAGCAGATAGTACGTGTATGTCACTCTGCACTGCGTTATTTTGGTTCATTTCTTGGCTCTGTGTTTCATACTTTCATCAAAGATATTTGACCTGCTCTTAACCATAACATTCGCTGCCACAGTTTTGCTTGGTACTGCTTCAGCTTGCAAGCAAGGTTAATAATCATTCTTCACACCATCAGCAGTTCTATTGAACCATGTGTCAGGTTCATAAAATGTAGGTTTTTGCAAAAGAAGAACTGGAATACACAATTATGGATACAATTTCTGCAGAAAGGAGAGACAGTTGAACCCCAGACTCAAACACACTGTCTCCCACTGGACCTCCTCCGCAGAGCATTTTATTAACAGAACATGACACATTGTTACAAACAGAGTATTGTTCTGACAGAACAATTGATCAGTTCATGAAGACAGAATGCTCCATCAGAATGACAAGGCAGGATGGTCTCCTGACTGAATCGTGAGACAGGAGTGGAGCATCCCCTTGCAAAAATGTTTCATAAGCACACATTAATTTTATAATCATCATTGAATAAACCTAACACTGTGCCCTTGTGATCTAATGCAGCATCGTCTGATCTTTCTACAGGTTTATTAGAAAACTATGGCCAGTAAGTTGGACATTCCTCTCCGTGTAGAGTCACTTACAATAGTGAAACAATGTGAAACCAATCTGTGCAACATCCTTAAAACTAAATTTGGATGTGTTGTCACCATTGGGGGTGTGCAGCGGGAGAATGAGGGCAGCACTCCATACCAGAGACGACCACCAACCGTTCCTCCACAGAAGAGACTTGAATTCATGATGCCTTCGGGTGTAAAGGTGTCTGTATGGAAGGCTGATCTCACCTACTTTGCTGTTGATGCTGTTGTGAATGAAGCTAAAGATGAGTTAAAGCAACAGGAATGTGATGATTATGTCAAGAAACATGGGAAATTAAAAACAGGGGAGGCAGTTGTTTTTGATGCAGGGCTACTACCTTGCAAAAAGATCATTCATGCTGTGGGTCCAAAGCTGCCATTCAAACCTACAAAGAATGATGTGTTACAGGCAGAACCAGTATTCAAGAAAACTATTTGGAGCATTCTTGACAAAGTTGAAGAACAACATCTGGCGAATGTTGCCATTCCTGCCATAAGCTCTGGATTGTTCAACTACCCACTGCCAGAATGTGCCCACACCATAGTGTCTACTGTCAAACAGTACTATCAATACCTGCCTACTGGTAGACATGTTCCGCAAGAGGTCTTCTTTGTGAACCATGATGACAGTGGAGGCAATGGAGACAGCATCCCATCTTATATTCAGTATTTTCCAGCATCAATCCTATAACCAGGCTGCAACCAGATTTCCCAAAAGTGCCCCCAGAATCCCACATGCTTCAGTCAAGATTGGAGATGTCGTTCTGACGCTGAAGATGGGTAGCATTGAAGAACAAAAGGTAAAGATCAACTTAAAATAAAGCTTTAAAAAATATATATCAAAATATAGATTTCAAAATTAATTGCATACTAAATTCAGCAACCATTCAAAAATTAATCCGAAACTGAAATTAAATGATGCAGTTTTTCAATGACGTGTTTAGGTGCTAATAGCTGTAGGAGGCATAAAGGATCTTGTGTAGCGGTCTGTCTTGAAAAGTTTTGAAATCCAGCAGAATGTGGAAAAGTTTGTTTTCTTGAAGTCCACTTCGGTAAAGTGTGGGACAGAGGGGCAGGTTTTTATCAGTGCTCCCTTTTATCTAATAGAGCCTTACTACCCCTATCACAATTGAAGATCCTCCCAGTGGGAGCATTACCCAAACGACCAAGGAACATATTGGGGGGAGGTGGAGATTCTATGTGTCTGCTTCTTTCTCGTACACACAGTGGCTCTCATGGGGACCGTCAATAAATATCCAGGCATGTCCAAAGTTGGTCAGAGGGCCGCTGTCCTGCAGGTTTTAGAGGTTTCTCTGCTTCAGCACAGCTCATTGCTATTGATAGAAAATGAACAGGTTTTTGCTGAACTGCAATTATGAGAATCAGCTGTGCTAAAGCTAGGAAACATTGAAAGTCTGCAGGAACACGTTGAGGACCGACATTTGACATCTTGTCACTCATTGACACACACTTAATCATTTCAAAAATAAAAAAACATGCTCATTGTTCTCCCATTTTGATCCATTTTCAATATTAATATATAGATATATATTGTTTACTCTTCAAAAATGTATGTTTTGTTTCCAAATGCTTTTAGGTCATTTGAATGACTGAAAAAACTAATGTCAAATTATACTAGACAGGACAGTTTTTATCAATTTTTTATGCATTTACCATTTTAATTTAGTTGCATTTTTTTTTCATTTAATTTATTGTCAGTTCCTGAGCAAACTAACATGGTCGAGCTGCTGACGTTAGTTCTCCCTTAGTCATATCAAGCCAATAGGAAACATTTGATGCAGTAACCTCTTTTTAACCGGAGGGGCGCGCCAAACAAGTGTCAGGGGCTTGAAGCCTTGGACCCAACATTCAAAGCAGACAGATCTGGATTAGTTCAAACAAGTCTTTATTAAACAATCAGCGTGCGACAGCTCATCAGCTGGACCGGATAAACCTGATCCTCTGATCCCAGAGGAAGGAGATGAGTCCAAGGGGGAGATTTCCTCTGCTTGCTGCTGGCGCCGCCACTGGAGGTCCGGGTGATGAGCGGAGCTGATGCCAGCCAATGCCGAGGGGCAACAGTGTCCTGAAGGGAATATCCAGAGCCAAAGCCGTACCAGAACCAAGTTCACAGACCAGAAGATCAGAGACCCTGATGAGTTACAGAATCCAAGCCGAGGTCAGAAGAACAGTCCAGGTCCAGTAAGCCAGTAGAATCCAGGAATGGATTAACAAAGCAGACAGAGGCAAAGCAAAAACATGGAATCCACAGGTCACAATCAGATTATCAGAACAATACTCTGAACACTAGAGTTACTCACACCGAGGCTTCCGTCTCCTTGAACCCCAGTCGGCCTCGGCAGATGGCCGCTCACACTGAGCCTGGTTCTGCTGGAGGTTTCTTCCTGTTAAAAGGGAGTTTTTCCTCTCCACTGTCGCTACAAGCATGCTTAGTGTGAGGGATTGTATTTGAGTCAATGAGTCAATGCAATCAACTGGTTTTCCTTAGATAGAAAACTTTGTATCAATTTGACTGTATGATCTGGTTGAACTGTAAAGTGCCTTGAGATGACATGTGTTGTGAATTTGGCGCTATATAAATAAACTGAATTGAATTGAATTGAACAGCTTGAATAATCTGGCGCTGGTAGCTGGAAAACAAACGGTATATATAGGAGCTTCTTCTTCTTCTTGTGAGGTTTTATGGCGGTTGGCAAACTTGTGAGAAGTGCATTACTGCCGATTCACCACAGAAAAAAAAATGTTTAACTTAACCCAACATAATAAATACCTAATCACGTTTGCCCTCATAATCTTAATTTATCTTTAAGTCATCGTCACTCTGCCAGTTTCTGATGGTCCTATTGGTTTTCCCATCATGCTTTCAACCATTTCCCAGTCTTTAAATTCCAGATATTTTTCTGCAGCTTTCACTATTATTTAGATTTTTTCGTTTTTTCTTGTCGTCTGTGCAGTACAATTGATCACTTCGACCATGAATAGAACAATTAGTGAATTTTCTTCAATTTTGGGACATTTCTCCAGAGGTTTCGAATTTGCCATGTGTTGAACTGTAGGTTTTTGGTTTTTCTAACTGAGATAGGATGCCTGCACACCTTCCACATCGCTGTTTTCCTTTACAAACTGCTGCTATGTGTCCGAATTTTTGGCAATTGAAACATCTCAGAGGTGGAGGTTTGTAAATGTTATATATAGGAGCTGGAAACAGGTGTATCAGATAAGCAGTAATGAGAAGAGAGTTACACAGGTGAATGGAATGGACAATCAGGATCATGACAAAAGGCGGTTATATCAGAACCTCTTTCTTTACCTCACCCTGAAATTAAGTGGCTTAAAAAATAAGAATGAAACATTTTTATTTTTCTTTTGCCGTAATAATTCAGCTCATCAGTGTAAAACTGCTGTATAAAAGATAGTTCTCAAAGGATAATCCTGAGTCCTTGAGCCCACTGCCTCTGAGCCTGTTTGGGTTGACTTTTCAAGATGGCCGTGCTTCAAAGTATGTTGATCTGAATTTAAACCATTGACCTTTTGGGGTTTTTTTTTTCTCTTTCAGACGGATGTCATTGTTAACACTGCATCAGTAGACCGAAACCTGCGTGTTGGTAGAATTTCCAGCGCTATATTGAAAAAAGCAGGTTTTGAAATCCAAAAGGAAATTTTGAAAGTTGACAAGAAGAAGGGCCTTATAATCCGTACACAGTCTTACAGACTGCAATGCAAAGAGGTGTTTCACACTTTTTGTGCTGAAAAGGGACTTCATCCAGCAGCAGAGAAGGTACATTTCTCTTTTGGGACGATGGGTATAGAATAATGTTGCAAATTTATAAATAAAAAAATATTACATTGCTTGTTGCAGATTCAACACATATTTGTCATTTTTTTTTTTGGTTTATTACAGATTCTTTACAATTCAGTATTGGAGTGCTTAAGCACGGCGGCTGCACAGCCTTACACCTCAATCAGCTTCCCTGCTATTGGCACTGGAGCCCTTAGATTTAGTAAAGAAGACTCTGCCTCAATAATGTTCAATGTTGTCTCTGATTTTGCCAAAGAAAGTCAACAGAAGTAGGAGGTTTACTTTGTAATATTTCCTTCCGACCATAAAACATTCCAGGTATTCTCAAAGACTGTATTTTGAAATACAATTAGTAGTATTATAACATTTACTGTGAGAAAACTTGTTCTATTTCTTCTATTTCTTCTGTTGAGCATGTTATCTGATTTCTGTTCTCAGGTCTTCGAGAAAAAAATTGCACATTTCCAGAAAGGATCAGGACCTTCCTGCTTTCCTCCAGGTAAAAGTAAAAGATTTATGTTCAACAAATACCACATTAAACCCAAAAGTGATGCTTTAAAACAACACTGCATAACTTGAACTGCATTACCAAAAGTTTGATATATGAAATATGAAAATATGTTGTATTGTGGAACAAAAACTTTTTGGTTAATTAGCTTTGAAGTAACAGTAAGGGGAGCTATGACTGCTGAACAATCGTGCTGTAGGTCACATGACTCTTTCAGCGACATATCGGACCTCTCTAGTTACATAGGTCAGTTTTATTGAGCCTTTATTGAGCCTTGATGCCAAGTGTTGTAAAATGAGTTATAATAAAAATCCTTTAATATTCAGTAGGTAAAACAAGTATCAAAAACGGCACACTTTTTCTCAGCAGATATATTTCTAGAGTTATTATTGACATGATGTTTTCACTGGATGCCTGTCAGGTCTAAGCACCTAAAACATCATACATACATACATGGAAAGAAAGAAGGCACAGAGACAATTAATTTAGTTTTACTCGAGAGGAGCGTAGGAAGAGACTGCAGAGTTTGCAATCTCCACCTCACTCTGCAGTCCCAGCGTTCTTCATCGCTATTTATTGGAATCAGTGGTCCCAGCTGAGACTACACGGGGGGGAAACAAGATAAGGAACTCAGACTTGCAGTCTCAGCAAACATGTCCTCTAAATCTCAGGGTTCAGTCCAAGTTTAAGCTGTTGAAGCTGTTCACCAAAGTTCAGCAGGTTGAGTGCTGCTCGTAAATCAACCACAACCTCCCTAAAAGCAAGTCCACAAATTACAGTATACTTCAGAAAAGGTGGCTGTGAAAACATGCACATAGCACACAGCTTTATGCATGATAACACTACACAGATACATTTATATACAATTATTCTAACAATGCCGGTAATAATACATACAATCCACACATAAAAAGAAATCAAACCATAGATTTCCAGAAATTAAGTTACCTTTAATTACTTTGTCCAAAAGCCTTTGTTGGCAATGAAAGATTCAAGACGCGTCCTGTACGGAGAAATTAGGGCTTGCATTAAAAAAAGGCGACTGAACCAGCTGATATTAATTTGAACTGACAAAGGGCAGGATTGCTTTCTATTACTGAGGGATTTCGTCTTGTATCTTGGCTTTCCATGCATTTTTGCATCTCCCTTTCTTCACATGTTCAATACTTTTTGCCTGTTCCATTTCACTTTATTACAAGTAACTTTGATTTCTTTGTATTTTTGATTTCTTTGTATGTGTCGACTGTATGGATCGCTATGACATCTGGTGAAAATGTCATGTCAAAAGTGCCTCTAGAAATATATTTAAATTATATTTATTTTTTCTTATATATTTATATGGTGGGTTGTTCAGTATTTATTTACCCGCTGTATCTAAAGTTAAACTTCTGAAGTGGTAAATTAAGCTTTGTCTTTGCAAGAAAATCCATGATTTTTTAATGTGCTGGTCCAAAGTGGTCTGCTACCAGATTCTAAAACAGAGGGAAACTGGTTTATTTGCTGAGAGTGCACTGCTGCATAACTTATCTTAAACTTAATATAAATTGTCAAGATTTTCTTGAAAATACTAGAAAATATATTTTCCCAGAAGCCAATAGATGCATTGGTCTTGAATACAAAAATGTTTCAAACCAATGAAAGGAGGTGGAAGGATGTTTGCTTTTTTGTCCTGACCAAATTTTTCAATAGTTTGATTTATCTGTTAAATCCAGTAGTAATGAAACAGATCAAGAATTGTAAATGTCACACCTGCTGCTGCTATGCAGTTAAAGCCTGACATGGAAGGCAGGCCACTTGGTGATTTACCAATCAGCTCAGAGAATTGTAGGGAATGTCCCTCAATTTTGCAAACACTTTACACTGGAGCTTTTCCAGATGGAAACTGTAAAGAATTCAAACTCAACTACACATACAGTAGCAGCCATTTGAAATGGCCCTTCCTAGTAAAAGCCAGCCGAATGGTAGCCGAACGGCAGCAAAATCCCCTCCAACTTCCAGCCACTGGCCTTCTCATGGGCGTGCATACATTTTTACTCTGACTCCTTTCACTTAATTACAGAGTCTGGCCAGGAGATGATGCTTCTCTTTAGACCCTAATGTCCACAAATCATGAAAAACATAATATTTTAGATATTTAAAAAGGAATTGTAGGGGACCAGCCAAGGCCACTTTAAGGTAAGTGGGGAGATTTTGAATTTAAACCATACTGCTGTATGGCTTATGCCCATTTACAGTGTTTACAGTTGTTTCAGAGCTTCTTAACCTAAGAGTTATATGTCTACCGCCGCTAGTTGCTAAAAGTGTCACCTTAAAGTATATTGGAACACCACCGAAATGGTTATTTTAAAATGTAATCAATTAACAAAAACAAACAAAGAAGATTACAAACTAATCATTTTAACCTTAAAGTAACAGACCTTCCTTGCATTTATTGTTTTCTGTTGGTATATTTCCTTTCTAGATCTGTTATTCTTGAAATTTGGGCCAGTGAGACATAATTGATGTTTTTCTAAGTTGTATGTCTTTTGGCCACTTTCAAATAAAGTTCAGAGCAATGCTAATATTAGAAGTGCAACAAAGTTTAAGGTTCCAGTATCATTATGAGTAATAAAGTCGTTTAAAATTTTACTCAACAGCATCTGGGCGTAAAGCTGATTCTCATACCAGCAGAGCTTCAACTCCACACCTCATCCTGCTTGGTCCATCTGATGAATCGACACACGAGGCTGAGAAGTGGCTCAATCGTCTACTTTCAATGCAATCTCACACCATCACGATCTACAACAACTTTATCTCGCACTTCAGAATGGAAGACTATCTCAGGCTAGAGTCACCCAGAAAAGGGTTGTTAATGAAAAGCTATTTGACTCAAGGTCATGCATCTATAGAAATAACCACAAAGTCAAAGGAAGAGACTGTTGTTGCTGCTCTGGAGGTGGAGGCCATGCTCTGTAAAATCCAGAAGGAGTTCATCTCAGTGGAAGAAGGTGACCTGCAGATGTTATCTCAAACAGAGCTATCTTGTAGAAGGGAAACAATTGAAAGGTCAAGCAGAGAATTCTTGGGTCGATCTGCTGCGTTCAGCATTCACGGGCTCAGAGTAATGAAGGTAAATATGTTCAAACACCTGAAGATGTCAGTCAGGCTGTAGAAAGATAGTTCCAGTCATTTTCATATCCAGCTTGAGCGTTATTTGTTTGACCAAGTTTCTCTGTTGCATAGGCGGATCTACTGGGGTGGCATAGGGTGGCAAATGCCACCCTAAATGACAGCCTTGCCACCCCTGCTGCCACCCCAGTTGGCGGTAGGGGTGGCGAGGCTTATAAATTATGGATCATTTGAGAATTACAACCGCTAATTTCTAATGTCGGACTGCAGTGAATGCAGCACGAGTTGACGCGAGAGCGACTGAGACTGATTGTTTTGAAAACCGAATGGGGCAAAGCGAGGGAGCCAGTGGTCATGGAGAGAGGAGAAACGGGATGAAACTGGTAAAAACTGATTAACTATCGATCGAGAAATGAAATCATAATGAAAGCACAATGTTGCTAGCATAGCCGCAATGCTGATTTTGAGATGATAAAAATCAGGTTGCAGAACATTTTTTCTCTATCTATGATGTTAGTTAGTCCTGACGTTTCAGGCTCATAAAGACATATTTGCGGTCAACTATGACAGAAAAGAGACGATCACGTTTGGTTTTACTCAAATCAAAACGCACAAAGGCATTGGATCTAAATAAAGTAGTGAAGCGTTTTGCTGAGCAACATGGAAATCACTGCATTCAGCTGTTATAGTCATGTCAACTTTATGTTATGCTCTCTGGTGAGCCTTTACACAGCTGTTACATTTTGTTTTGGCACCTGAGGAAATCTGATATTTCCTTTAATAAAACCAAAAGTGTTAAAAGTTAAAAATGTGATAGTGGTGTGAATCCTGCTTAATATGAAGCAGTGTTGTTGTTTCTTTTTTGTATATATAATATGAAACTATCCAGAAATGACCTGTATGAACCTACTCACAAGCAAAATGTATTTTTATGTTGCTTCTTTTCAGATTTGTGGAGATTTTGATGTAACATACAGAACCCGCCTTTTTGTTGATTTGTTGATACAGCAGTATGGAGGACCAACTCTGCCATATTTAAAAATAAATACAGAAATAAATAAATGCTTAATAAATAAATAAGCATACAATTAATTGCCACCAAAATACAAACAACAAATAAATGTAAGTAGAAATTAAATTATACAGCTAGTCATAAAGGTATATAACTCTTTTAATTGGCTTCTTTATTTCTTTGCCTTTTTAATATTTACCTTATTTATTTTTTTGTCATTTATTATTTTCAACTTCATTTTTTAATTACTTATATTTTTAAGTATTTATTTATGTGCATGTTATCATATTTTTGTCTGTTTTATTCTTCCTTTGTATTTTTTTACCCTAGTTATTTCTTTGCCGCTATTTCTTTCTGCCTGCCCTTTTAACATTTCTGCCTGCCATTATAATATAATTTCTAATTACATTTATTTGTTGATTGTATTTTTGGTGGCAATTAATTGTATGCTTATTTATTTATTGAGCATTTATTTATTTCTGTATTTATTTTTAAATATGGCAGAGTTGGTCCTCCATATTCAGCTCTATCTACAGCATATTTACATGCATGAAATGTTCCTTTCATGTTGCCTTAACTGCTGTATGTCAAGTTACTGAGGAACAAATGGAGTAAATGTGTGTTCAGAGTAAACATTACATAGATGTCCAGTACCTTGTTCGGGTGCCTTGACCCATTTATTTCTACTGTGTAGTTATGCTCACTTTAGTCCAGCTCAGTCCATAGATCTCTGATCAGTAACTTTTTCTTTCTATAGTTTCTTCTTGTGCTGCAAATGCTGCAAAGCTGCTTCTGTGACAGTCAATCTCACACATCTGCGACTCAGCACCTGTGTCTTACCTTAATACCTTTCCTGTCATAAGGCCCCTCTAGAAGTGGTGTTATCATTCTTCTATCTCCTATTAAGTGAGATCACATTGTACAATGTATTATTAATATGAACTGTTTCACATGAAACACTTACTGTACATACTATTCTCACCAAACTGTGATAACTGTGATTAAATTCAGTATAAACAAATGCCATATGTTGCCACCCCTAAAAAATTCCTGCCCCCCTCTTGCCACCCCATAAATATTTTTCTAGATCCACCCCTGCTCTGTTGTCTTTTATTCCTTTTCTCTCTGACAAAACATTTTTTTCCTCGAGCTTTGAAGAGCTCAGGGCTTATATAATCAAGTGGCAACACACCTGCACTTGAGTGGACCGAGCCTCATTAAACAGGTAAAAAACAAAAACAAAGTCTAAACAGAGAAACAAGAATAAACTTAATCTAATTTACAAACTCATCTACATAAAGAAAGAGTCAGCAAAATAAACAGTGTGAAACAAGATAACTCAAAAAGTTACTTTAAAGAAAAACAAACAAGGCATAACTCCAAAGGAAACCCTCTAAATGGTAGAACCCAGCAAAGTAATGGATGACATCATTTAGTCTATTTAGTAGGAAATACTTAAACAATGGTGAGTAAAAAGGAAAACAAATAACATGAATATAATTTGAAACAAAATAAACAATTTCATCCAATAATCCTGAAGTAATAGCTTTAACCTAAACAAAAGTAGATGGAAACTGCAACATAATGCTAACACAAACAAATCCGGAATAGTAAGTGAAAGTCAAAGTTGCAAACTAATGTTTAAATTTAGGCATTACAAAGATTCAGAAGAAAGAATAAGGGACAAGTGGTAAACACAAACTAAACCACTTTGTAGCAATTAGTGAAAAAAGAGTAGAAGATGAAGAATGCTAGAGTGTGATGTTTTGGTCTGCTTGTCCATGCCCGGCTGCTCCAGAGAGAACAATTAGAAAGAAAAGGAAAAACATGCAGGATGGGGCAAATAAAGCAAAGAGGGAGTCCTTTCTGATTCTGGAGTGCAACACCTGGTTAAGCGAAAAAGATGAAAAGAAAACCTAGGCAGGGTTTTTACTTTCTGGACCTGGAATATACACATCTGCTTGAAGCTTTGAAATATTCTAAAAGCAGTATTTTCTCTTTAGGTGGAAAAAGTAGAGAATAATCCCCTGAAGTTGATGTTTGACCTGAAGAAAAAGCAGCTTGGCAGTTCATCTTCTAGAACCATGTTTCAGTGCATCCCAGCACAGTTCTGTGAGATGATCAGTAGGATTGGGTTCCAGGCTGAGTGTGCGCCGCCTGAAGGTAAATCACCAAAAGTATGAGGGTTTTTTTTTACAGAACTTTACATACTCTGGCAGAATTTCAGTTTACTGAGAGGACTTTATTTACTGAATTTATATCATAATATAAATGTAAAAGCACTTATCAATAAAAATGTGTTCATCCAAAATGAGAATAGCATTGATACTGTGTGTTTTGCCCTCATCAATGAAAGTCTGAGACCTTTAATAGCTTTAGTGAATGAGGTTCTTTTATGGAAGAAAAACAGTCTGGATTGGAATCTGCCTTTTTTTTTTTTTTGTACGCTGAATTTTTTTACACATTGAAATCCTTACACTGAATTTTTATGCGGTGAAAATTCAGCTGCAAATTATTACAACTTACAGCTTAGAGCCTTGGAAAATTTTTACAACTGAGACCCTTAATGACACAACCTGGATTTGAACCCAGATCCTGCACATTACATTGAATAATTTAAACTATGGGGACTGTAAACCTGCAAATAATCTCATAAAATACAATTTTTTCATCATATTTAAGAGTTCAGAAGGTCAATCTTAAGTGAAATAACCCTGAAATTTATTTAAAAAAAAAACTTTTCTATGAAATCCATCCATGCTTCTCATTAGTTTCATTTAAAAGGCCTGATTGTGGAGCGCTTGAAGCGAATGGCTGCTATAAATATGGAGATGCTGGTTTTGGAAAGATTTTCCTGCCTTTAAAACAAGTTTAAAGTCAGGTTTAATAATTGAGCAATACATTTTGTTAGCTAAAATAGCAGTATTGCTACTTTTTGTGCATATGTTGAGTTTATGAAGTATCTCATTTTAGGGCCAGATAGATGCACAATAATATAATGATGTGTCTTCTGATTACAGATCCAAAGTATGGAGACGGCTTGTATTTTGCAGGAAATATCAAGAAAGCCCTGAAGCTGTGGAAGCGGACATGGGAAGAGTACCTGTACTTTGTAGAGGCTGAAGTGCTGACAGGAAAATCAGTTCCTGGTAAACCAGCACTCTTTATTCCTCCCCCAGTTGGAAAAGATCCCAACATTATCTATGACAGTATGGATGGACGCCATGATGTCTCTGTTATCTTCAGTGGTTACCAAGCTTTACCCACGTACATTATCATCTGTAAAAAGGATCAAAGCGCTCCCTAGATGTAGGGAAGGTTATATAAAGAAAATATATCATATATATATATATATATATATATATATATATATATATATATATATATTATTGGCATATTTCTTAAAATTCAATTCAATTCAGTTTATTTATATAGCGCCAAATTCACAACACATGTCATCTCAAGGCACTTTACAGTTCAACCAGATCATACAGTCAAATTGATACAAAGTTTTCTATCTAAGGAAAACCAGTTGATTGCATTGACTCATTGACTCAAATACAATCCCTCACACTAAGCAATTATTGTAGCGACAGTGGAGAAGAAAAACTCCCTTTTTAACAGGAAGAAACCTCCAACAGAACCAGGCTCAGTGTGAGCGGCCATCTGCTGAGGCCGACTGGGGTTCAAGGAGACAGAAGCAGAGATACAAAAAGCAGCTGTAAAAGGCGGCCCCGTCCAGGAAACACACAGCCAGGCAGACGAGCTCCAAGGCAGCTCCCATGCCAGAGGATGAAGAGAGCACATCCACCCAGCCACGGCCAGAGAAACAGGACCACACCTGAAGACAGGCCGATCTCCAACATCTACAAACAAGGGTGTTGATGGAAGCAGCACAGCTGATGTTTCTTTCCTGGATGACGTCACAGCCAAACAGGAACAGACGAGGCAAAGCTACTCTGAGGAAAAGCAAAGAGAGCAGAAGGTTAGAGATTGAACAAACAGATTCTGCAGAATAGGAGAACAGAGAGAGAATGAAGCAGAATGATGAAATGGGGGTCCCTATGTCCTCCAAAAGTCTAAGCCTATAGCAGCATAACTATAGAGAGAGAGCTCAGGATAACCTGAGCCACCCTAACTATAAGCTTTATCAAAAAGGAAAGTTTTAAGCCTAGTCTTAAAAGTAGACAGGGTGTCTGCCTCACGGACTAAAACTGGTAGTTGGTTCCACAGGAGAGGAGCCTGATAACTAAAAGATCTGCCTCCCATTCTACTTTTAGAAATTCTAGGAACCACTAGTAAACCTGCAGATTGAGAGCGAAGTGCTCTGTTAGGAACATAAGGAATAATCAGATCTCTGATATAAGATGGAGCTTGGCCATTTAAGGCTTTATATGCGAGAAGGAGGATTTTAAATTCTATTCTTGATTTAACAGGAAGCCAATGAAGAGAAGCCAGGATAGGAGAGATATGATCTCTCTTTTTAATTTTCATCAGAACTCTGGCTGCAGCATTTTGGATCAGCTGAAGGCTTTTAACTACAGTTTGTGGACTTCCTGATAGTAAAGAATTACAATAGTCCAGCCTTGAAGTAACAAATGCATGGACTAGTTTCTCAGCATCACCCCTGGACAGGAGATTTCTAATTTTTGCAATGTTCCTCAGATGAAAGAAGGAAATTCTAGAAACCTCTTTGATCTGGGATTTAAATGACAGGTCCTGATCAAAAATAACACCAAGATTTTTTACTTTATTATCTTCAATTCAATTCAATTCAGTTTATTTATATAGCGCCAAATTCACAACACATGTCATCTCAAGGCACTTTACAGTTCAACCAGATCATACAGTCAAATTGATACAAAGTTTTCTATCTAAGGAAAACCAGTTGATTGCATTGACTCATTGACTCAAATACAATCCCTCACACTAAGCATGCTTGTAGCGACAGTGGAGAGGAAAAACTCCCTTTTAACAGGAAGAAACCTCCAGCAGAACCAGGCTCAGTGTGAGCGGCCATCTGCCAAGGCCGACTGGGGTTCAAGGAGACAGAAGCAGAGATACAAGAAGCAGAGATACAAAAAGCAGCTGTAAAAGGCGGCCCCGTCCAGGAAACACACAGCCAGGCAGACGAGCTCCAAGGCAGCTCCCATGCCAGAGGATGAAGAGAGCACATCCACCCAGCCACGGCCAGAGAAACAGGACCACACTGGAAGACAGGCCGATCTCCAACATCTACAAACAAGGGTGTTGATGGAAGCAGCACAGCTGATGTTTCTTTCCTGGATGACGTCACAGCCAAACAGGAACAGACGAGGCAAAGCTACTCTGAGGAAAAGCAGAGAGAGCAGAACGTTAGAGATTGAACTAACAGATTCTGCAGAATAGGAGAACAGAGAGAGAATGAAGCAGAATGATGAAATGGGGGTCCCTATGTCCTCCAAAAGTCTAAGCCTATAGCAGCATAACTATAGAGAGAGAGCTCAGGATAACCTGAGCCACCCTAACTATAAGCTTTATCAAAAAGGAAAGTTTTAAGCCTAGTCTTAAAAGTAGACAGAGTGTCTGCCTCACGGACTAAAACTGGTAGTTGGTTCCACAGGAGAGGAGCCTGATAACTAAAAGATCTGCCTCCCATTCTACTTTTAGAAATTCTAGGAACCACTAGTAAACCTGCAGATTGAGAGCGAAGTGCTCTGTTAGGAACATAAGGAACAATCAGATCTCTGATATAAGATGGAGCTTGGCCATTTAAGGCTTTATATGTGAGAAGGAGGATTTTAAATTCTATTCTGGATTTAACAGGAAGCCAATGAAGAGAAGCCAGGATAGGAGAGATATGATCTCTCTTTTTAATTTTCATCAGAACTCTGGCTGCAGCATTTTGGATCAGCTGAAGGCTTTTAACTACAGTTTGTGGACTTCCTGATAGTAAAGAATTACAATAGTCCAGCCTTGAAGTAACAAATGCATGGACTAGTTTCTCAGCATCACCCCTGGACAGGAGATTTCTAATTTTTGCAATGTTCCTCAGATGAAAGAAGGAAATTCTAGAAACCTCTTTGATCTGGGATTTAAATGACAGGTCCTGATCAAAAACAACACCAAGATTTTTTACTTTATTATCTGAAATCAGTTTAATCCCATCCAAATGAAGTGACTGGCTAATCAGCTTCTTTTTCAGAGACTCTGGTCCAAAGACTATAACTTCTGTTTTGTCTGCATTCAGAAGCAGAAAGTTAAGAGTCATCCAGGTTTTTATGTCTTCAAGACATGCTTGTAATCTATGTAATGGGTTAGCTTCATCTGGATTTATAGACAGATATAGCTGGGTATCATCAGCATAACAGTGGAAATTAATCCCATGCTGTCTAATAACTCTACCAATTGGGAGCATGTATAAAGTAAAGAGAATTGGTCCTAGCACTGATCCCTGTGGTACTCCACAGGTAACCTTTGAGTGTGTTGAAGATCTATCATTAACATAAACAAACTGAATTCGATCAGATAGATAAGATTTAAACCAGTCTAGTGCTGTTCCTTTAATTCCAACAAAATATTCAAGTCTTTCTAAAAGAATATTATGGTCAACTGTGTCAAATGCAGCACTAAGATCCAACAGGACGAGCACAGATACAAGTCCATTATCTGAGGCCATGAGAATATCATTAGTGACTTTCACCAGAGCTGTTTCAGTGCTATGATGAGCTCTAAAGCCAGACTGAAACTCTTCAAAAAGTTCATTATGGTGTAAGTGGTCGCAAACTTGTTTGGCAACTACTTTCTCAAGAATTTTGGATAAGAAAGGAAGATTGGATATAGGTCTATAATTAACCAAGTCATCTGGGTCAAGAGACGGTTTCTTAAGCAGAGGTTTAATTACAGCAACCTTAAAAGCTTTAGGTACATATCCCTGTAACAGAGATAGATTAATCACATCTAAAATGGAGGAGGAGATCAAAGGGAATACCTCCTTAAATAACCTGGTTGGAACTGGATCTAACATACAAGTTGAAGGCTTAGATGAAGACAATAATTTTGTTAATTCAGAAAGTTCAACTGGATCAAAGCAGTCTAAACCCGGTTCAGATTCCATGACTACCTCAGGTACAATCGCGGATAGAGGAGTGCTTATGATCTTATTTTTAATAACATCAATCTTATTTATAAAGAATCCCATAAAATCATTGCTGCTAAGAGCAGGTGGAATGGACGGTTCAACAGAGCTATGGCTCTGGGTGAGTTTGGCAACTGTATTAAAAAGAAATCTAGGATTATTCTTATTCTCCTCTATTAATGAGGAGAAGTATGCTGCTCTTGCTTTACAAAGGGTCCTCTTATACAGCAGTAAACCATTTTTCCAGACTAGGAAGGACTCCTGCAGGCCTGTGGAGCGATATTTTCTCTCCAGTTTCCTAGCATTTTGCTTCAAAGTACGCAGCTCTGCATTAAACCAAGGAGCAAGCTTTCTATTTTTAACGGTTTTCATTTTCAAAGGAGCTGCGTTGTCTAAGGCAGTACGCAGAGAACTAGCAACCCCATCAACAAAATCATCAACCTGTGAAGGGGAATAAGCTATACTTTTGCACTCTGCAGCACTGTTTAGCGACAGAGAGGAGAGAGAAAGTGAAGCCGATTCTTTAAAATTTATAACTGCACTATCTGATAAAGATCTACTAAAATTGAACCTTCTTTTGGGGGAGGAGAACTCTGTTAAAGTAATCCTGAAGGTTATTAGAAAGTGGTCAGAGAGGACAGGGTTGTGAGGAAATACTGTTATTTCTTCACATTCTATGCCGTATGTCAGCACAAGATCCAAAGTATGAAGATGAGAATGTGTGGGACTATTCACATTTTGAACAAAGCCAATAGTGTCTAAGATAGCATCAAAGGCCGCTCTTAAGCTATCGCCCTCAATGTCAGCATGGATGTTAAAATCTCCCACTATGATGACCCTGTCAGTATTTAATACCAAATCAGAAAGGAACTCTGAAAACTCATCTAAAAATTCAGAGTAAGGACCTGGCGGACGATACAAAGTTACAAGAAGAAGAGGTTTTCTTGCCTTGAAATTTGGATGAGGGAAATTAAGGGTTAAATGTTCAAAAGAGTTGTAGGTATTAACTGTTTTGGGAGTAATCAGTAAGTCAGACTGGAAGATTGTTGCTACTCCTCCTCCTCGCCCAGAACTTCTGGGTATGTGAAAATTTAAATAGCTTGAAGGAGTTGCCTCGTTTATGCTCACATAATCCTCTTGCTGCAGCCAGGTTTCTGTAAGGCAAAACAAGTCAATGTGATTATCACAAATCAAGTCATTAACTAGCAGACTTTTAGAGGAAAGCGATCTTATGTTAAACAGACCGCATTTAATTGTTTTAACTTTTTCCCCAATTGGAGTTATTTTGATTTTAATTAGATTATCATGATTTACTTCTTTGGGAATCTTTGCTAATTTATTAGATTTTGGTCGTGGGCAAGACACTGTCTGGATGGAATAAAGAGTGGGTAACAGTAGAGAAGCTGCAGAGATGTGTGTTAAACTACAACACTGCTTCCTGGTCTGCACCCTGGGTGGTCAGGGTTTTGGAGGACTAATAAATGTGGCCAGATTCCTAGAAAGAAGAGCTGCACCATCCAAAGTGGGATGGATGCCGTCTCTCCGAATCAGACCAGGCTTTCCCCAAAAGGATTGCCAATTATTAATGTAGCCCACGTTGTTTTCAGGACACCACCTAGACAACCAGCGGTTGAATGACGACATGCGGCTAAACATGTCATCACTGGTCAGATCAGGGAGGGGACCAGAGAAAATTACGGAGTCCGACATTTTTTTGGCAAACTTACACACCGAAGCAACACTAATTTTAGTGACCTCCGATCGGCGTAACCGGGTGTCATTACCACCAGCGTGAATAACAATCTTACTGTATTTAACCTTATCCTTAGCCAGTAGTTTCAGGTAGGATTTGATGTCGCCCGTTCTGGCCCCCGGCAAACATTTGACTATGGTCCCTGGTGTCTCTAATGCCACGTTTCTGACTATGGAGCTGCCAATCACCAGAGTGGGCTTCTCAGTGGGTGTGTCACTGAGTGGGGAAAACCGGTTAGAAACGTGAACGGGTTGGTGGTGACCAGTGGGCAGAGATCCATGACTACGCTTTCTGCGTACAGTTACCCAATCGCCTGGCTGCTCAGGCACTTTTGGAGGACAGCTACGTGGGGGGCCTACTTTAACTCCTGGATGTTCAACAGCCTGAAGCCTGGATTCTAACTCTGACACCCTCGCCTCCAAAGCTACAAAAATACTACACTTATTACACATCCCATTATCACTAAAGGAGGCAGAGGAATAACTGAACATCTGACACAGAGAGCAGGAGAGAGGAGAGGAAGAAGGAAGAGTTGGAAAAGAGAGGGAGGGAGAGAGAGAAGCCATAGCAATGCTAAGCTAGCGCTAGCCTAGGCTAGCTACTCCTTGCTATCAGAAATAAAACCGTGTGAAACTGACAAGTGCTCAGTAGAAAAGTGCAGCAGAAGGTGCTATGTTTTAAAGTAGTCAGTTAGAGTTACTTAGATACAGAGATATCACAGAGAAAATAACTTAACGTCAGATGGAGTTCCTCCCGGACAGCTGCAGCAGCTGCACACTCAGTTAATCCAAACAGGAAGTGAACAGGAAATCAGTTTAATCCCATCCAAATGAAGTGACTGGCTAATCAGCTTCTTTTTCAGAGACTCTGGTCCAAAGACTATAACTTCTGTTTTGTCTGCATTCAGAAGGAGAAAGTTAAGAGTCATTCAGGTTTTTATGTCTTCAAGACATGCCTGTAATCTATGTGATGGGTTAGCTTCATCTGGATTTATAGACAGATATAGCTGGGTATCATCAGCATAACAGTGGAAATTAATCCCATGCTGTCTAATAACTCTACCAATTGGGAGCATGTATAAAGTAAAGAGAATTGGTCCTAGCACTGATCCCTGTGGTACTCCACAGGTAACCTTTGAGCGTGTTGAAGATCTATCATTAACATAAACAAACTGAATTCGATCAGATAGATAAGATTTAAACCAGTCTAGTGCTGTTCCTTTAATTCCAACAAAATATTCAAGTCTTTCTAAAAGAATATTATGGTCAACTGTATCAAATGCAGCACAAAACTGCAAATAAAAATTATATTCATAAAATATTTCAAAGAAATTAACTCTTTCATTCTAAAACACATCCTAAATGCTTTTAAACGAATAACTAGTGTGAAGGTTGTTCTTATGAACTTCTTAAAATCCCAGTATCTACTTTATTTTTACCTTGTTATAAAGCAATAGAATAAAATAAAAAAAATAACGCAATAATTGATTGGTTGAGATATATATACATATATATACACTGGAAAAATGATCTACAAATAAGTAAACATTTCTTAAATAAAGTGTATTTACCCTTAATTTGAGCAGGTAAATGAGATAGTTTGCCAATGGAATTACAGTTTTTACTCTTAAAAGAAGATAATTAGATAATATGTACTCGGAATGAGACAATGCAATTGTATTTTCTTATTTTAAGTGTAAATTGTCTTGTTCCATTGGCAAAATGTCTCTTTTACCTCCTCAATCCAAAAACAAATGCACTAATTTTAAGAAACAATGGCTTATCTAGAATAAACATTTTTCCAGTGTATATATATAAATATATATATATATATATATATATATATATATATATATATATATATATATATATATATATATATATATATATATATATATATATAGTTTTATGAATATAATTTTTATTTGCAGTTTTAAGAAATATTTCTATCTAAAAAAAATATATGTTTACATATATATATCAATATCAATCAATCAATCAATCCCTTTATTAATCCCTTTATTTAGACACAATTATGGTCCATGAACAGACAAGAGAAGAATAAGTAAAAAATATATAATAAAATAATCATATATATATATATATATATATATAACTGTTTTCTCACCCCTCGTGGGGTGGTATGTGTCATCCTCAAGCTCGGGTCCTCTACCAGAGGCCTGAGAGTTTGAGGGTTCGGCGCAGTATCTTAGCTGTTCCTAGGACTGCGCTCTTCTGGACAGAGACCTCTGATGTTTTACCTGGAATCTGCTGTAGCCACTCTCCCAGTTTGGGGGTCACAGCCCCCAGTGCTCCAATTACCACTGGCACCACTGCTGCTCTTACTTTCCACATCTTTTCTAGCTCCTCTTTCAGCCCTTGGTATTTCTCAAGCTTCTCGTGTTCTTTCTTCTTGATGTTGCTGTCGCTTGGGATTGCCACATCTATCACTACTGCCTTCTTCTGCTGTTTGTCGATCAACACGATGTCTGGTTGGTTAGCCATCACCTGTTTGTCAGTCTGGATCTTGAAGTCCCATAGGATCTTAGCTTGGTCATTCTCAACTACCTTAGGAGGTGTCTTCCATTTTGACCTTTGGACTTCCAGCCCATACTCATGGTATATATATATATATATATATATATATATATATATATATATATATATATATATATATATATATATATATATATATATATATATATATATATATGATGAGTTTATGTCAGTGATTGATTATTTTATTATATATTTTTTACTTATTCTTCTCCTGTCTGTTCATGGACGATAATTGTGTCTAAATAAAGGGATTAATAAAGGGATTGATTGATTGATTGATATTGATATATATATAGACATATATAAATTTTTTATATAGAAATATTTCTTAAAACTGCAACTAAAAATTATATTCATAAAACATATAAGAGAAATGGACTGTTTCATTCTAAAACACATCATAAATGCTTTCAAATGAATAACTAGTGTGAAGGTTTTTCTTCTGAACTAAAATCCTTAAAAAAATTATCTTACTACATTTTATGTTAATAAAAATGCTTAATATATTACTTAATATTGGAAAAATTAAATATACAAAGGAGTTTTATTTGACTCGGCATTCTAGCAGCATTTATATTTGATTGATTTTAACAAAATCCTCATTTATTTATTTATCTTTATTTTTCAAGGCTGCACTTTAAAAAAATTTGAAACTGTCCAGAGAGCTGTTCCAAACTGAATTTCTTTTTTTTCTTTTGTTAACTTGTGTAAACAAAATGACAAATCTGTCTAAGTCTAATTCATTTAGGCGTCTTGTAGCACATCTACATGTGTATTTCTGGGGAATCTTTGCCTATTATTTTACCAGAAAGCGTCAACATGAAATGAAAATGTATCTGAAGAAAGTTGACGTGCTTTTAATGTCATTTATTCTGAATAAAGAACGTTTTAAACAAGTAACAGCCGTGTGAGCAGTTTCTGTAAAGCTCCAAAAAGTCTTATCAGCTCCAGATTTATTAAAACTAAAACAAATGTTTATTTGTCACCAGGTCGGACCATTGATGCTTCCTTTTCACTCCCCTCACATAAATACCATGATCAATTTAAAACTCATCTGTCTCTGATCTGAACATATTAGTCTGGATCTCTGAAGTTTTCTAAAGTTACTGTAGAAAACAGAATCAATCTTGGAATCATGTTGCTTGTGTTCAAGTTATTAATCTGCATCTCTAAGGTCCATGTTGTTGCATTAGGATTTCTTCCCAATCAGGGGGAGACTAAGCTGGAAACAATCCCTATGTTATACTTTAAGGAGGCTTCATATTTAGTAGATTAGAAACTTTTTTAATTGAGTTTTAAATATACATAATTATAAGACTATCCTGTTTAAGAACGAGTGTGCTCTTGTTTTGGTTTCAAACTGACTAGGACCATTTTTCAGATTTCAGCGTCAAATGTAAAACCTTTAGTACCAAAGTGGGAATTTTCCTCCTTGTTTTCTTTCTTGCTAACGTTTAGGATTTAGGGAGGAATTGATTCGTTTTAGGATTAAAAATAAATATTTTTTTGAAAACCAAGTTACTTTTATGAGTAGTTGGATTTTAGCGTTTTTACGCAAGTAATATTCTTGTGAAAGTAGAACTACTCTTACAGGAGTGAAATTTCTGGAAATTCTACCCATGAGTAACTTTAGCTGCTGATGCTGGAAGGTCTTCAGCTTTCCTGATACTGCAAGGATCGGTTTTATTAGTTTATGCTAACATTTTGATTTAGAAATTTTTTTTCTGCCTGAATTTATTTTGTAATTGTGGTTTTAGTTCTACTTTTTTTTTTTTTTTGCACATCAATTTATTAATTCAATCAGAAAATTCAATCAAGAGTTAAGTAGCTATTTTACCAAGTACTGTTTAACTCTGCAGTAATATCTTGGGAGATTTCTTTACACTTTAAGAGTAAAATGTTAAGGTCCTTACTACATATAGTAAGATGAGAATGTGTGTTTATGTTTTGATTAGAAAACAGCCAACAGTTGTTTTGTGCATGAAATGTTGCATTGAAATACAGATAATCTAAAATTTTAAACTATGGCAGACATGCTAAAGAAGTTAAAAAACAATCCACTGGACTTGAAGATGTTTCATTCCCATCCAACAAAGCCTTGTTATGGCTTAGAAAACATGTAAATTGAGCTAAAAAAAACAGGTCCACCCCTTAGTAGTGGGGAGTCAATGAGGTGGTTGTTGGCCTGCAATATCCGATACTGGTCTATGTCTCTGAAAAAGCGAGTCGTTAGGTTTATTGTTGGCCTTGCTGACCAGGCAACATGTTCTGGTCCCCTGCATAGCGATGGGAGTTGAGATGATAGCTCAATGAAATCAACAGGTTTTTTTTGGTTCAATTTGCATGTTTTCTAAGTCATAACAAGGCTTTCTTGGGATACTCTATAAGGTTGGAACTCAACGCTAATTCAGGCGTTTTGAATTGTGAAAGTTTCCTGGATGGGCGGCGAAACGTCTTCAAACTTTGGAAAACAAATTCCAGTGGATTGTTTTTTGTTACATTTTTAACTTTTTTGGAATGACTATGACCTGGATGACTGAGAATCTTTACCAGCATATGATAGACATGCGGAAGATTTCATTTAAAATGCAGATTCTGTCCCCTGTAGATTAATGAAACATTGAACAGCTCATTTAAAAGAAACAAAAAGGATTTGCCTTTTACCTGATCCTCTTCCAAAATGTTTTTACTGTAAAGGATCACGACATAAAAATGTAGAAACTGACAATACAGAAGCTTTTCCAACAAATTTACAGAAAGAAAAATAAAGTACTAAAACTCTGAACAGCCCACATACATTTCACAGTTCTCTAAGGACAAACAGGAAGTCTCCACAGACTAACAAGAACAATTATAGCAGCTCTACATGTAGTTTCCTATAGTTAGCTTCGGCTAACTAGTAGCAAGATTGTCTAAGACATCTGCAGAGATCAGCAGGAGAAGACAGAGCCTCATTACAGGAGCTTATTGAAACAACAAACCTGAAACAACTGGTTTGATACAGAAAGAAAAGAAAACAGGCAGAAGGAAATATTCAAAGAAACCTGGTTACATAAAAAAAAAACCCGAACATTAAAACTACAGCAGAGGGGGGTGTTTGTTTCCATCAACACATGATACGAGGCTGAAGACCAACAGGACGTTGCAAGTAGTTCTAAATTATAAATTACACTTTTAGGACAAAAATTAATTTATTATTAATGTAATTCTGTTAAAGAATGAGGTTTCTAGCTGCTGACTGCAGCTCTTGTCTCGACTCTACAGACTGAAAGGCTGTTTTATCTGCAGTGTCGACGTCACAAGCCTTCCGCTCATTTCCTACTAAATGTTTACAGTCTGCCTCCTGATGAAACCAGTCAGGAGAAACAACGCCACGCGGCGGCCGTCACTCGGTGCATTCAGCGATCTCTGTCCCGTCCACCAGCAGAGTGTGGATGATGCCGTCTCGTCTCTTCCCGCTGCTCACAGCTTTCACGCAGCAGTTGTGGTCTCCCAGAGAGAAATGCGTCTCGGTGCCGTTGTCCACAAACTCCCCCTGCAGACACAGATCACAGCCCCAGGCATGAAGACACAACCGTATCTGTTCTGCACTGCTTCGGATTTTGACTCCAGAGGATCCGAGTCAAAATGTGTTTCTATACGTGACGGATGAAATGTACTTTTCAATCATCGGTAACAAGTCTGAAAACTTACAGCGGTTTCAATCTTCTCCCCGTTACACCACACATCCATGGTGCCTTTCTCTGAAAGCAACAACAGAGAAAAGTTCAGTGACAAACTGCTGAAGGGCTCTGGGCAATTAGAGTGGTTGAACTACCAGCTTTGAAAAATAAAATAATAATTGAACTTTATTGATCTCAAACTGGACAAATTTAGCTCTGGATTTAACCCATCCCCTTGGGGAGCAGTGGTCTGCCATCGTGGGGCGCCCGGGGAGCAGTGTGGGGTTAGGGGTCTTGCTCAGAGAGCCAGAGAAGCAGACTTTGGGAGTGGGTTTCGAACTTACAACCTTGGGATTCCAAGCTCTATGCCCTAACTATTCTTTATGGCAAATATAACAGGGTTCCTACAGCATAAGGCAAGTTAAATTCAAGACTTTTAATGCCACTTGAAATAAAAATTTAAGACCAAATTCACAAGAAACACAAGAAAAACCTGCTTGCAACAACTTAACCCAAAGGTTTATTTTAACATAAACCACTGCACTAATGTTTCAAATTTTGAAAAGCTTCCCAAACAGGAAGAAAGCTAAAAACACACAAATGACAAATATATTTCAACAATTATTTAACTGAAATCACAAACTTTGTTTTAGCAGGGAACAAAATAAATCAGTTTTAAAGCCACAACATAACCAGTGCTAAGTCTTTTTTGCAGCTATTTTACTTCGTATCGTTTTCTTAGTATGTTTGATTTGGTGATAAGTGGAGGCGTTGCAGAGACAAGGGTGGAACAAAACTGAGAAATACCGGCTGTTTCTCCATTTTGATGCTTTGTGTTTCGCGCTTCACATGTGCGACTCCACTGCCTTAATTCCCATCGCTCCGAGCTTGAATGACTTCTTGCACTAAATCCACTGTTCCTCATGTATGTCCCCTGGTTTTAGCCAAGGAGAAAACTCTTGGCTGGAGACAATTTTGGTTAAATTTACACTTGCTCATATTTTCCAGACAAAAAGTTAATGGAGCATCTCCCAAATGTCCCGGCCACAACAACGCTTTTATTGGTTCCGCTATCGGGACGCAACCAATAAAGGCGAGACGTTATTTAAAAAAAAAATAAAATAAATTGTCAATTTTAATGTTTTATTTAGATTACAAAATAAATTGTAATAAATATAATCCTATTTATGATGTTTTAAAAATTAAGACCAACGAAAGACTGATTTAAGACATTTTAATACCAATTAAGGTCTTAGTTTTTAGAATTCAATGCCTTTTAAGACTTTTTAAGGACCCGCGGGAACCCTGAATAAGCACATCACATTGCATATTCAGCATGAAGTCCTCGAAGTCTATAAATCATGCAATATAGCATATTATACAAATCTATCACAACAAAATGAGTGTGTTAATGCGGCATAATAATACTGTAGTCAGATAATAAGAATATTAAACTCACCATCTGATGATAAATTGATGATGTACATTTAATAAACACGTATTGATTACATTGTTGTGTAATTACATGACAGTACAGGCATTTTTGTGGCACGACTCTGAAAGTGGGGAGTACAAAGATGGCGGCAGGTGACTTCAGTTTTTTCGGTCTATCAGCAATCCATTGAATAAATAGATATCAGTGGCTAAACCTGAATGTTACAGGCCAAGCGCCCCCTGGTGGCTTAAAAATGACAGTGCTGCTTTAAAAGATGCATTATTCAGCGCTCAGTCCATCATAACGGCTTCATTCTGCGTGATAAAAGCTTTTTCAGCTCAAATTAAATTCAGGATTAAATGATTGATTCAGATAATAGAACATAGAACTCATAGAATGAGGAGAGATTTACAAAACAAACACAAGAACTTCATTTTGCTGATGTTTAAAAAAAATGCAATGTATACAACTCTGTGCTAGCAACCATGCTGAGCAGTTTGACGTTTTTCAAATGTTGTGCACGGATTAGAGCGGCACACCAGCTGATCAGCTACAAGCAGGCTGATTATAAAAGGTATTAACCTTTTTAGTTAGGAGAGGTGGCGTTGCATGGCGTGCTGCTTAAGGCAGTTAAAGAGCTTAGCTTCAGTATTAATACGGCAGCACTGTTCTGTAGAGCATGAATCACACCACTTTAAACCTCATTAATGCTAACTGCTAATATGAATGAAACTATAAGGTGATGGTTCGATCAGAGCGGGACGTCAGACATGATGCTGCTCCTCTGCTGGTTTACACAGATAAAGCAAACGGTAAAAAACGCTGGGACTGAGCTCACCCAGAACCACTCTGCAGTCGATGCCGTCCAGGTTGAGCAGCCAGGTGCTGGCGACCTTCGACCTGTTCTCCATGAACTGCTTCAAGCTCTTCCCATTGATCTCCAATGTGTACTCGTAGGCGAAGCCGCTGACCGCATCGATGTTGATGGTGGCTTTGGTCTCTGATTGGCCAACACTGAAGGTCTCCTTCCCCACGAGTTTAAACATCCAGTTCCGCCTCAGAACCTCCTGAAAAAACAGGATAAATGCGACTCGGGACCTTCGTCATAGACACAGGTCAGTTTATCTGCGGGTTTCCAGCTGAAAATGTGTCTCTTTATCTCTGGTGATGAGATTAAAGTGTTCAAGTTTGGATTCCTTGTGAGAAAAGTGAAAACTCCCCCTGGGCTGGTCCAAAACCATTACACTGCAAAAAAATAATATCTGAATAAGTCATTTTCACGGGAAAGGATTAGGGTCTTTTAATATGGGAAAAGAAGTCAGAATTTTGACTCTAATCTCAGAATTTTTACTTTTTTTTTCAGAATTCTGACTTTAATCTCAGCACTCTGACTTTAATCTCAGCACTCTGACTTTAATCTCAGCACTCTGACTTTAATCTCAGAATTGTGGATCTTAATGTAGATGGGCACCATGGAGAAAGAGATGTGGAAGCAATCAGCCTCACTGACAAAGATGTGAGTTGTTTGGGAGGGCCAGTAAAACATTGGTGGAAAATGGCAGAATTAGGTGACTTTTTAAGTGCCAGAGGGGTTCCGGGGCATGTAAAGGAGGAGCATAATGGAGGAGCAGAAGGGGATTAAAACAAGAGAGCTAGTCTCTAAAACAGAAATGGCTACAGCTTGATGCTAACATGTTTTTTAGCTGTCAGAATTCTGACTTTAATCTCAGAATTCTGACTTCGTTCTCATATTATACTGAAACAAAATTTAAAAGTCAGTTAACCTTTTTTATTTTTTAGTGGCCCTAATCCTTTTCTGTACATTGTTTCTTAAAAGAAGTGCATTTTTTCTTGAATTGAGGAGGTAAGTGAGTCACTTTGCCAATAGAACAAGACAATTTACATTTAAAGAAGAAACTGTTGCATTGTTTTATTTGAATTACACATTATCTAATTATCTTATAAGTAAAGAAAGTTAATTCCATTGGCAAATCATTAAGGGGAAATACACTTAATAGAAGACATTTTTACTTATTACTAGATCAATTTTTGCAAGAAGAGAAAACCAGACCATTTTAAAGTCTGGTTTTTCTGCACGCCAGGCACAGAATACTGGGAGGCAAACCGTCGGCCCTGTCAGGGCAGAGGTCCGCGCCTATAAGCAGCGCCCCGTCTCCACCAGAGTATCAGGCGGATACTTAAAAAATAAGTAATAAATAAATAAAGTTGAAGATTATAACGGACAATAAATAAATAAGGTAATTATTACAAAGGTGAACAAATAAAGAGGCTGATTAAAAGAGATATATATTCATTTATGTTTCACTGTATAATTTATTTCTACCTACTTTTATTAGTTTACTGTATTTTTGGGGGCAATTAATTGTCTGCTTATTTATTTATTTATTGAGCATTTATTGATTTCTGTATTTATTTTTTAATATGGCAGAGTTGGCCCTCCATACTGCTGTTAGTTAATTTGCATAGCTGCTCTAGGAAAGTTTTTATATATTAAAAAAAGTATAAACCTGACTAATAGCTTCTCCATTATTAAACTGGTACATTATTTATGTTAAACACAAATTTATCTTCACAAAGCCTCAGAAGGACAACGTTTATGTACAAAAGTAAACCTCTACATGATATTATGCTTTGTTTTTATGATAGAAAAGGTCCGTGTAAGTTCAGGCGATTCGTTTTTTTTCTTGAAAACCAAAAATGGTTTTCATCTCAACCTCCATCTTGCCAAGATATTACCCCCCGAACAATAAAACACACAATAATGTAATAAAACTCACGTCTCTACAATAAACTATCAGATCCTCTTTTTATTCAACAGATATCTCTACGCTTCAATATTTTTCTTTAGGCTTGCATTATGTTACGCATATACCTTTATTTTATTAAAGATTTTGAACAAATGTAGAAAATAACATGGTCTGTACATACAGGAAGTCAAACCTCACAGGTTTAAGGCACACATATGGTTATAAGGTGAGCTATCTCTATAGTTATGCTGCTATAGGCTTAGACTTCTGGAGGACATAGGGACCCCCATTTCATCATTCTGCTTCATTCTATCTCTATTCTCCCACTCTGCAGAATCTGTTAGTTCAATCTCTAATATTCTGCTCTCTCTGCTTTTTCTCATAGTGGATTCATCTGGTCAGTTCCTGTTTGGCTGTGACTCCATCCTGGAGAGAAATATCAGCTGTGTTGCTGCCATCAACAATGTGTTTATAGATGTTGGAGATCAGCCTGTTTTCCAGTGTAGTATTGTTTCTCTGACTGTGACTGGCTGGATGTGCTCTCTTCATCCTCTGCCTTTACAGCTGCTTTTTGTATCTCTGCTTCTGTCTCCTTGAACCCCAGTCGGCCTCGGCAGATGGCCGCTCACACTGAGCCTGGTTCTGCTGGAGGTTTCTTCCTGTTAAAAGGGAGTTTTTCCTCTCCACTGTCGCTGCAAGCATGCTTAGTGTGAGGGATTGCATTTGAGTCAATGAGTCGATGCAAACAACCCTGTTTTCCTTGAATAGAAAACCTTAAATCAATTTGATGGAATGATCTGGTTGAACGGTTAAGTGTCTTGAGATGACTTGTGTTGTGAATTGGCGCTATAGCAATAAACTGAATTGAATTGAATAAGGCAACAATAAAACAGAATGACACAAACAAACAAAAAAAATCAAATAAAAAGACAAGGGGGCATTATGTTACGCGTTTATCTAGGCTTTTATTTTGAAATATTTTCCTGTACTTCCGGCCCAGCCTTGAAACCTTCTTCGTCTTTCAACTCTGAACAAGAAAATGCTAAAAGGAATTGGCGAAAACCAAAAACGGGACTTTTTTTTCATTAAGCTTTTCTGTTTTTTCATTCATAAATTCTGGTGACAGGAAAGGAAAAACGGCTTTGTTGTCCGTTTCTGATTTCTAAATGGAAAAACGGAAGTAGTATCTGTTTTTGGTTCTGATTTTTAAGGAAAAAAAAACCAAAACAAATTGCCTGAACGTATATGGACCAGAAAATTCCAGCAGGCCCCACTGTGTTTAACCCAGAATGATTTGACATTTAAATATAATTTCCCTACGACTTTAATTAAACCTAATTGAATGGGGATCAAACTTCATGCAGCTCTCTAAATATATTTGAATTCTTTGCCTGGTGTCGCTCCCATGAAAACATGCTGGCGCGATCCAGGGCCCCTGGCCCCCTCACGGGCCATTTTGATTATTTATTACTTAATTGATTATTTCAATAATCATTTAATTACGACTAATCTGATTGTTTCATCCCTGCAGTTCAGACATATTTAATTCTTTAAATAAATGTTTATTAAGGTAAAGTTAATCAGAAGCTGTATTGCGGTTCCAGCTGTCTATATGAAGCATGGAGCAGACTGGACCCACCTTTCCGTCCACACTGATCACTCTTTTCCCTGTGGTCGTCCCATGTTCGAACTCGATCCTGTGGACTCCGTCGCTCAGGGCGACCTCCCACACACCAGCCAGGTCACTGGACATGCCGACTGGGTCCGAACCTGCGGAGCTCCAACAAAACCAGGCTTTAAGTCACAGCTGCTAGCAGCGCTGCTAACCTGCGGGGCGTCATAAACAGCTTTACCCAGATGGTTCCCCGTTAGCACAATAAAACAAGATCAACAACAGAAGCGCAGTTCAAACAGAACATGATGATGAATGAAGCAGTCAACTCAGAGGAAAAGCTGCTAAAGATAGCATGCTAAGCTACCGCTGCTTATGCTACGTTACTTCCGGTACAAGATAATACATTTCACAATAAAAGATTTTTAATCAACTTCAGTGCCGGTAACCTTCTTCGAATGTTTGTTTTAATTTAAAATGAATATAAATAAAATTAAATAATGACATAAATATAATTAAAAATATATATATATATATTATATAAATAAAATTAAATAATATTAAAAAATTAAACATTTAATTCCATTTTTTTCTGCACCTTTGAAAAACTGGTCACAATGTCTGAAAAGATTCATTTTCACAAACTTAGATTTTAAAATCTTACAAATTGAAGTTATTTATGAAGTATGGATTCAAATTAGTGTTGTGCTGATGCAAGTTTTTGGCCCCCATACCTGGCTGTGCAGTATTAGCCGATACCATCTGTTTGAAATGTATGTGTGTGTATATATGAAGAACTGCTGCATACTACTTGGATGTAAAATAATAGCCATCATGGCTTTGTCAAGCTGCTGCCTACTTTTGTAAAGCAGGAAAAAGACCAATACAAAGTGAATTCAGTAGAACTTTTTATTGCCTACCTGGAATGGGTGACAATAGTTGAAAAAACTTTTGGCTCTAAAAATGGTATCGTGCCCTATTTGTTGGTACTCGCTGATACCGATACTACAGAGGGAGCCTTTTTTGAAATGCTCCATGCAGGAACTGTATTTATTTCTCTATTCTTTTTATTTATTTATTTATTTCTAAATCACATCTATAAAAAAAGTGTGTTTAATTCGAAATTAATCAATAATTTTGTCTTAGACAACTTTTATAATAACTAATTTTTATAGTCAACATTGTTTGAGTTTGAAGTGAACAAACTGTTGCTTGACACAAACCTAAAATGTACCTGCAATGAAAAAAATGCCTGGATAGGGGTTATAATTTAAGATGCAAATATGCATAATTTATAATATCACTTAGTTAAAAAATATCACAAGCTACAAAATGTTAATAATAATGTTAATAATGTTACTATTATTGTTTGCTATCTTTATTTCCAACTTAAAAATTGTTTTATTTTTGTGCATTTGGTATTGTTTGTATTTGAGAAAATAATAGATTTGTAAACTTCTAACTTGTAGCTATTAAAAGGTGGAATTATCAGAGGAGTAAACTTCACCATACCTTGATTTGAGCAGGAGCAATCATAAAAATATATTATAATATTATTGCTTGTTATTTATAATTAATAATACATAATAATTGTAGGCAGTTGACCAATATATCAGTCAATCAATCAATCATTCAATCATGATTGTTTTAAAGACCATAAAAATAATCAAAGAAAAATACTATATAAACGAAGTATTTAAAAAATGTAAGATATGTGGAATGTATCTTTTTTTTTTCAGGTAAACAACAATAAGCTACGATCATGCATAGAAATTATTAGTAAATAAATTTGCCCTCAAGATATTCAAAGCATAAAGAAAAAGTTACGTCATCATTAGATTCAGATAAATGATACCACGAACTAAATATCGTTGAAAAGTTGAATAACGGTTTTATTTTGAAGTAAAAGCGGAAGCAGACGTGGAATAACGTGTTCAATTGGAAACCGCTTTTCCACGGCGGCTCTGACCGCCGCCGTTTACTTCTTTGGGATCAAAATTAAATCTTTAACCTGAGCATAAGAAACCATCCATCAGTTTACAGCAGAATTACCTCAGTTATGGTGAAAATATCCTCAAAAAATGACCTACTGTGGGACACTTGGCGCCGTTTATCCCTCCCGAAGCTACAAAGGTTTAGCAGAGCTGTTTTTATGCTGTTACCTTGGTAACCTGTTTGGTCCCTGCGCACAAGCTTGTCTCCGCCCCCTGGGGGTTAAATTATATATAAATTATATATATATATATATATATATATATATATATATATATATATATATATATATATATATATATATATATATATATGTCTGCATGTATACATATATGTACATACATGGCTCTCATTGATTTCCATTGTTCCAAATAAAAAAAATAAAGAAATTGATTTTCAATCATTTTAAACTCTTTCTATGCCCTAACCCCTAAAACTAACCCTAAAACTAACCATTACCAAGGCATACCTCATCCTAACCCTAATTGACAACTTAGCCCCAAACCTAACCTTTAGCAAAATAGCATATATATATGAAGCAGAGGAAAAAAAATGGAGTTTAAACATGAAACAGGATGTAGAACTGCTTTCTGATTAACTTTCTGATTTCAGATAAAGTTGGCCTTTACACCTCTGCTGGTGCACAGTCCTAAAAATATTACAGACAATAATGGTTCTTTTTACTCCTACGTTTACAGTTTATTTTTGACATCCACCCTCGCTATTCAAAACTCCAGTCCAAGCTGCGATTAAGATCCTTTTACTGATATTGATCTTCACACCAGTTGCAATGCAGCATAAAACAGATCTGTCAGTAAAAAGTAGACATCCCCCCATCACCCACTCACTGAAACTCCTCAGGTGAACAAAACAGGTCTTAATTATTACTGACACTACGTGATTAAAGCTATGCCTATCTACCACAAGGTGTTTAGGTTTTGAAAAGACAGTCCCAAAAATGTTCATAGAAAAAAAAAAAAACCCCACACACTTCAAGATTATCAAACTAGCAGTATGTTTCTCATTTGTAAATAATATAAATAAAAAATAATAACTGTACACTACATGATGCACAATCAGGCTGAAAGTCACCCTGATCCAAAAATTCTTGCATGACTGGAGAATCGTCCCAAAAACGGCAAAAAATCGTACAGGGTATGCCCGGCTTAAGTCTCATTGTGGCAGCGTGGTGCAGGGACGGCCACTTTATGAGTTTTATAAACCATTCTGTGTGCCCACATTCGTATTCCAGCTCCCCCTTTTGGTCATATGGTAGGAGTGGACATTTTATAAGTTTTACGGTCCATTGTGCTCTCTCTTACTGCTAACTCCACCTCCTTTGACCATATGGTAGGGGCAGCTATTTTTTGGTGTTATGACTCTTTCGCTGTTTCTCAATATGTGTACTTGTGCGCTCTCGTCTACTCGTGAAACGTCATCATCCTCAGCCCTAGTACTGTTCCAATTCACAAGAACAGCAGACCGACAACGGACAAAGTCCCCGGAAGTTGTTCTCGCTCCTCCCTATTTACCCAGCATGCATCAGAGCAGACTGTCCGTTCTTGAGACTGACAGCTGTCCCAGCATGCACTGCGGCAGCAGCAGCCTTCAGGTTAGTGCTCACAGAGCTCAGAGTATTAAGTTAAAAGTTCTCTTAATCTGTTGCTGTTGTTCAACAAAAGTACATTTTAAGATCATTGAGGCGAGAACATTATAATTTAATGCCTAATTTAAAAAAATAATTCCGAAGTTGCTAGGACCGCGGCAACCAGCGGACCAGCGGACCAACGGCAGCCAGGGCTAACGTTAGCCCTCTGTAGCAGCACTCTCTCTGCATAGCAGCGTGTGAAGGACCGCTGGTTCTGATGGCGAGTTTTTTTTTATTTTATTTGGCAAAATGTTCCTTTGATTTGCGTTTATCTGACACTGTTCATTATTATTATTCCCCCAACAAATGAAAAAAGTAAGAATTTATTATTATCCAAAGACTATTAATAAAAGGAGGTGAAATGCAGCTCCAGATGAGCCGAGCGTGTGGTGATGTCACGAGTACGCTTCTGTTCCAATTGATCCATATTTATCCTGCGTGCTCACGTTCTCCTACAGTCCACACTTTCCTGTGTTCTTCTCAAGAACACTTGGCGAGAACACAAGTCCATACTCGCATTCTTGTGAATCAAGAAATGGACACTTCCTGAGAAATTCTTTGAAAGGACTCTTTTCTAGTAGTATGTACTGTTTGCATAGATGTTAGATTTGCTCTAATCCTTGCTTATTAGAAATAAAGACATCAATTTTTTAACCTGTATTAGTTTGTGTGAACTGAACGATCTATTAATCAGGTCAGACTCACCTCCCCCTTTGGTAACATTTGAATAAACAAAGACTGTTTTCTATGTTTGGTGATTAATAACTCTGCTGATAGCCATAACCTAATTTGATACTTGATTTTGAACAGTCGGTCCAGGGGTCCACCTTGGATGTAAAAGACCAAGAATTCTGGTGAGTAAGCAAATTACAGTTATAATCATTCAACTAATGATCTTTAATTAGTTTTACCCTCTATTTTGAATGATCTATTAATTACCTACAATTTGCAGTTCTAGTTAATAATATATTCATAATCTACTGGTAAAATATCACAACACTGAGATGCAATCCACATGAAAAGAAACTTGGCAAATAGATTGAAAGGTTTGTTGTTCATTAAAGCAGTTTTGTGCAGTTAAAAATACTCTTTGAGCTACTTTTTCAAAAGGTACAAGAGATTATTTTTTTAGGTCATCCAGATGGTTTTTCGGGTCATCAACCATGCCGCTACTAACCTCCAAATTGAACTAGGGTGGTTTATTTTTTTTAGTAACCCACTCTGGTTTGAGTACTAGTATTTAAGCTCTAATAATTTTTAATTTTGATATAGAATAGAATAGAATATCCCTTTATTGTCCCACAATGGGGAAATTCTGGATATCTGGGTATCACCATCCAACCAGGGTGCTTCCCATACAAACCGTTGTGGGGTACTTTTTTAGTGCTTTTAATGATCTTTGTCATCATCGTATGGAGTAATTAATGTTGTAAGTCTATTTGCATGGAATGCACACTTTGAGACTGATTATTTTCCTCCTTTTGCAATGGTGAAAACAAATTAATGTTCTCTGCATTCCATTAATTAGCACTCGTGCTTTCTATCACAAATACAAATAAGTTGACTCAGGATAACTGCTTTCTATTTAAAATAGTTTAATCTCAATTTCTGAATTGGGACCCCAGATAGCTTAGCAAGCCTCGCAGTCAGACAGGCCTGTCAGCAGGACTTTGCCACTCAAAAAGCATATTAAAAAGTATAATCTTAATCTTGATAAACTGACTAAAAGGACTACCTTTTGTGGTAACCTTTTTCTTAAAAACACATTAAAACACAATTGTGTGTTAAAATGATTAAAGGGTAATGGCCAACTTACTAATGGATGTTATGGCTGCAGTTTGCTGTAGGACTCCCCTCAAAAAGAAGCAACCCTTTCTGCTTCAACACTGATTTAATCATAAGGCTATTTGTTGACAACACAGATTAAGCTTCAAGGTGTACTTTCTTGCTTGAAAATGTCTTAAAACATATTTAGTGACAAAATAAAGGTATAAAAACAATATTTGTACACTGATCTCTACAGTTACTGGTACCACTGGTGGGACAAACGCCCCGCGTAAGCAGGAAAGTACTGGGTTTGGGAGGGCCAAAACAGGAAAGCAAATTTACCTGGGCTTTCAAAAGTCTGTCAAAGTATGGCATTTGGCATGATAGTATACGTAACTGCAATCTTTTGGTTTAGAGCAAAAGTGTTTGTTTCAGAGGCGGTGAATTGCATCCACATTGGAACAACAAATCACCTGGTATTGGTAACCAATAATTGGCATGGGGTCGCCCCTTTAGACCTGCCCCTTAAGCCGTGTACAGTGTGCAATTTTTTGCCCTTTTCGGGGTGATTTTCCAGTCTTGCGAGAATTTTTCAGCATGATCGTGCGTTGTGTAGTGTACAGGGGGTAACGAGGGGTGATCAGTTCTCACGACCAACTCCCGATCAGGAATCGTAAGGTCAGGAGAAAATCAAACATGTGTGTATGATGTCATTCGCGCGCGCCGGCTACCATTCATTCTTCCTGTCCGCTGAACTGCTGCTAGTTTTACTCAAATGCCTGGAAGATGTCTACAGTAGTGCTACTACCACAGATGATCTTGCTCTCGAAATGGAATTGAACGATTCAGATTAGCTCGCCGAATGAATAGAAAGGGTAGAGCTTAGCCGCCTGTGGCCCTGGTTGCCAGTCACAACTCCAGTCCGGCGCGCAGATGATGTCATACATGCACTGCTATGTTTTAAAAAAATATAAATATAAAAAATATAACCGCAGATGTCTGGGGGACAGTGATTGGCCTACATGTTATGAATGCTGGCGTACCATAAAGAATAAATTATGAACAGTTTAGTTTGTGCCTTCAAGTCGTTGCCCATAGGAAGATGTTACTTGGTTATAACCTAACGGAATATCTTCAGGACAGCTCCAAATGACACAAAACTCATATGGGTAAGTAGAATATGATGTAATAACGTAAAATCAAGGGGCCAATGTAAAAAAAATGGCGTTCCCCTTTAACTCTCTAAAAAATGCTAATACACATCTTTAAAAAATGTTTTATGACTTTTGTCATACAATTTTGATGCTTTTTACTTTTCTTCATTACACTGCTTCTCTGACGTCATCGTGGGACATGCTCAGAGCAGTCTGGCAAAATATGATTAAACCATGTTTATCTGCATTTTAGTTGTGTCTTTCTTTAGATTACACACTATACCAGAATGTTAACACAAAAGGAAAACAAAACTCAAAAAGACTAGATTTATGTTTAAATCCAAAGACGTAAAGGCTAGCTCCCGGAAGTAGCATAGGATCCCATTTCCGGTGCAGATCGGGCAGAGAAGACTTAAAGGATTTTAATGCATTTATTTTAGTACGTTTACTATTTTTGGGGAGGGAAAACATCATTTTGGACTTTTTACGAAAATTAAATTGTGAGCGACCCGGATGTATATCTGTATATCTAGATGGGGATCGTGCTTCTGGGACGGATCGGCTATTGACAGAGCTGTCAGGTTGGGACTAAAGCCTTCTGCAAAAACAAAAGTTAAACATACAGTTATGTATCCTAACTGATTTTCTCTATTTAGGAGGAGCCACAAGAAACCATCACCTACCCACCAAATTATGATAATAAGGACGGCAAAGACAAATTGGTAAATATGCTGAAGAAACAACAGCAGTGTGTGACCGCTGGGTTTAATAATGAATAGCTTCAGCATATATATATATATATATATATATATATATATATATATATATATATATATATATATATATATATATATAATATATATATATATATATATATATATATATATATATATATATATAGTCAGAAATAGCGTTGAGTTTGAGACTTTATAAAGCAAACTTAACGCAATTTCTGAGATTTTGAATTGAAAAAGGTTCCTGGATGGGAAGCGAAACATCTTCAAACTTGGAAACAAAGTCCAGTGGATTCTTTTTTTTACTTTTTTGGAACGACGAATAAACTGTAGAGACCAATGAACTGGATCCCATGTTTTTGTTCATCTCTGTTTTGAGAGGGTTTTTCTTTGTTTAGTTTTTTTGTTTGTTAGCCGGAAATTTAAAAAGTGAGTTACAGAGCAGGTCCAACAGCATCACCACCTTCAAACCACAAAGAAAAACAGGAACCTGAGGATTAAGAAATATTTTTAAATAAATATTGGTAAGTAGCAGCAATTATCTTTAGGTTCATGAACCTACAAAGAAATTGTGCAAGTAAATTTCACATAGCTATTTGTGTAAATATTAGAAAGGCTCATTGAAGGTAAACAAGACACTGTTACATGAAAATATGTTTATTTTTTTATAACATCTGGATCTGTACATATATATTCATAAAGTTGCTTTTTATATGAACATGTGATGAATTCAGTAAAGAACAATGAGAAAATAATAATCTTGTCAATTAAAACAATGATCACACGGAAATGCAGGCTCGTTTAAATGCTCCTGTGCAAATTCAAAGACATGATTATAAAAATGCTGCTGAAAAATAAAAAAATAAATGAAAGAAAAATACATGGAGTTAAAAAACAGTGGCGATAAAAGTATCTGTTTCTACAGAAATGTTGACTAAAATGACAGTCATTCATCACAAAGTACACATCTTTCCGCAGTTGTGAAAACAGTGGTTTCAACATCTCTTCCTGTTCACAAGATGTTTTACCTGGGGGTAAGATCTCAAGGAGCGAGGCAAAACACATTTAAAAAAAAACACTTATCACGCAAAGCAGCAAAGCCAAAAAAAAAACAAACAAAAACTCTTCCTTTACATTCAGAGCACCTGTTTTGGAAAAACGGGCAAACATAAAATCTTGATAACTGCACATTTGGCTAATGCTATGCAACAACAGCTCACATTCTGCACTTGATGGTTAATTTTCCATTGAAACAGATCTTTGACTTCTGTCATTTTCACAGAATTTGAAAGGTGTGAAGTGGTTGACTTTATACATCAAACATCACATGTCAAAAACGAGAATAGCTTCAGAAGCAGGACTCTATTTTGGGGTTTTGACCTTAAGATTAACGCTTTTTAGAAATTAGCACCTAAATAAAGCTTTCGAAAGCCTGAAATATGACTGTTCCTGGTAAGAAATATTTAATCTTTCTCCTTCCATCTTTTGTTTATAGACTCTAAAGATTGTTTTGCTTTTTAGGACTTTAATGTCAGAGAAATAACACAAAATATGGCCCGTTCTTCTTTCCTGGTGTTTTGGACCAAGGTCGGATCTAAAAGTTGCAGGATACCGACCTCCAGGAACTGGAATTGCCCACACCTGGTATAAAGGAGCTCATAGGTAATTCAATATCTTCCAGGGCCAATGTCCTGACTGCCCAACAAGGCCAGATCAGCAGCCCTCCACTGCCGTGCTTTAAGGTGTCTGTTTTGATATTCTTCTCTTTCCGTTCTGTCAAACAAGGTGGTGGTATTGATAGCCAAATATCTCTACTTCTCATCTGATGGCTTTTTTTATTCATTTCTCTGAGTATGTCACCTTCTAACCCTTTAGTTGCAGTTTTTTGTGACGTCCCCAAGTTCAGATATTGGTAGCTATCACATTTATTTTACATCTGGTAATAATGATTTTTCTTATAACTCCTTATTTTAATTATGGCCATGTAACCTTTTCTTGATTGTTTGGGAACAGACACTTCTTATCTACAAACCCTGGCTTTATGTTATCACACCAGAGCATGTTTCAAAAAAAAGAAAATTTAAAACAATCCACTGTACTTTGATTCAAAATTTGAAGATGTTTCGTTTCCCATCCAGGAATCTTTTTTCAATTCAAAATATCAGGAATAGCGTTGAGTTCGAGGTTTTATACAGTAGCCCAACAAAGTCTTGTTTTTGTTTTGAAAACATGCAAATTGAAACAGATGAATGGGTCCACCCCATTGGAATGGAGGTTGTTTGGCTTCGTTTGTTAGACTGCAATACCCCATACCTTTCTAAGTGTCTGAAAGGGGGACGTTTAAGGAAATTGTAGGTCTGGCTGAATAGGCAAGGTCCTCTCTTCTCCTTTATAGGTTGCTTTTTATAAAAACTTATCTATATAACTTGAGAGGGTCGGATTTGATGCTGAATGAGTAATGTGACATAGAGCCTTTCTTGTTGCTTTATTTTTTTGTAAATAACTAAGTGGTTGTATAATCTAGTTTTTACATAACTGGAGCTCAACGGTAATACCCTCTATGTACCTCTATTTTTGTGGGGAGGGTCAAAAAACCAAACTTCAAGGTGAATTCAAGCTGACACAGAGGTGTTTCTTGACCTGAAGCTCGCCAAGCTGCCAGCAGAGCCCTTCCTGTAAGACACCCAGAGCTTCTTGCTAATGATGCCCTGTTTGTAAAGAGCCGTTAGCAACTCGTTCCGAAACTTCTGTCCGATGAAGGCGTACAGCACAGGGTTCACCATGCAGTGCATGAAGGCAAATACCTTGGTCACCTCCAGCATGCTCTCTAGTCTGTACAGGGTATTGCAGTCTAGTTCAATTGTCTGACCTCGGGAAAGGGTGTCAATCAGCACAGTGATGTTGTAAGGCAGCCAGCAGAGAATAAACGCTACCACCACTGCCAGGATGACACGCATGGCCTTATGCTTCTGCCGGTTGCGCGTGTTATACAGAATCACCACCGTCCAGCCATAGCAGACGGCCATCACCAACAGGGGCAGGAAAAAGCCCAAGGTGTGCCTCAGAACTCGGATGCCTACCCGCCACCGGTCGCTGCTTTCCCCTGTTAGATTCTCGTAGCAAATGGACTGGTTCAGATCAGTAGCATAGAAGCTCTCTCTTTGAATTACTACAGGTAGAGACAGCAAACTGGATATCAGCCACACAACACAGCAGACCACCTTCACCAGCAGGTGGCGGGATGACATCACTTGTGTGGCTTTCACAATGGCAATGTACCGGTCCACACTGATGCAGGCCAACAGGAAGACCCCGCTGTAAACAGATGCCTCCTTGAAGCCTGAGAAGAGCTTGCATGGGATGTTGCCAAAGATCCAACCGTGATGAGAGTCAACAGCCCAGAAAGGGAGGGTGATGGAGAAGAGGAGGTCAGCCAAGGCAAGGTGCATCAGGTAGATATCTGTGCTGGTTCTACCTTTACTCATAGAGCATACAACGTAGACCACAACACTGTTTCCCACCAGGCCGATGACAAACACGATCATATAGACCACCATCAGGGCTAAAGAGCTGAATCCTGGAACGTGTGTTTCGCAGGGAGCACTACCTGGGACTTCTGAATAATCGTAAGTGGTGTTGGAGTAATCCAAAAAATCTTGTAAGTCAAAATTTGACTCCTGGAATGAAAAAAAAAGAATCATGGTGAGCAACAGGAGGAAGTTAAAGGGTAGAAACAGAGTTAAACCACTTAGATGGGTCCAGAAATGGACACGGAGAGGACTTCAGAGAAAAAAAATAAAGACAGACATTTTAAAGTCAAATGTAAAAAATCTGGGCAAATCATAGCATATTTAAAATTATTTGGGTTGCAACAGATTCTAAAATCAGTCCATCAAACCCGGGGAGAATAAAAAATAAATAAACTCTTTCATAATGACGAACTTGATTAAATGTCTGCCACCCTTTTACAAAACAAGGAGTTTTGTTAGTGGCTGCAAAAATACCAAAGTGGAGGGACAACAGCAACAAACTGTGGTTATCCGTCAATCTGGGAAGGGTTTTAAGGCTGTTTCTGAACAATCTTAAATTCATCATTCTATTGTCAGGCATGAATATCCCAAAACGTTCACAGCCAAGCTCAGAAGTGGTGGTCTGCAAGGCTGCATCTAAATGAAGCACAGAACTTCTGGCTTAATATTCTTGAACTGATAAAACTAAAATGCATATTTGGTCATAATAAAGCACTATTTTTTAAAGAAAATGTAACATTCAGTTTAGGTTTAAATGTCCAGCACCATCTGTACTGGACGGTGGTGGAGGGCTGGTGATTAAGGCAGGTTTGCAGACCCCAGATTTAGTAACCTTTTTCAGCAGAATGCTGAAAAAAAAAAGCAATTTAAAATCAAAATTGAACTTCATGGGCAGCTGAAGCCTGGCAAACATTGGGTGCAAAGAATGAAAGTACATTTCATAAAGTAAAGGGGGAGAAAGGATCAGTAGATGCAGATAAAGCTATGGGATCAGGGTCTAATGATGTAATTAGTTAATAACCCACAGCTTTCCCACTTTGGTTTCATTTTGTTAAATACAATGAACGCCTGAAAATCTAATGACATTTTGTTCTTTTGAGGTTAGATTAAAAAATACATTTAGACCCTTCATAATAATTTCTATCAGTATTACTCGACAGGTAAAACCTTTGACTTCCTTTCACTCCGTCTGGATCTTTTGGTGAAACATAGGCTGGATGTGTACTTTTTTTTAAAAAAATAAACAGAGCTCCTAAAGGGATTCACTGTAATAATCATACAGTCAAAAAACACATGCTACTGACAGACATTCTGCAGAAACCACTGCAATTTCCTGACGTAGTGTTGAAATGATTCACCACGGGTTTAAATCATCCTATGTAAATGTTTATCTGCAAGGGTGCATATATTTTCAAATAAATTATAAGTGATGTTTTAACCTATGATGAAAAATAAAATTTGACTTGATAATTTTAATGACACACAAACAATATCTTCTCTGAAGACCAAAAATGTGACACAAGCAGCTAAAAATATCTATATTTTTTAGTAATACTGACATAATGGAAAATTATTTCAATCAAGAAGGAGGAAAAAATGCAAATATTCCATACCAGTGTATCTTGTTCTTGGCTCGTCAGCAGTAAATAATTAATGAAATTCATCAGAAGGACTTGCAGCTTCATTCCTCCAGACATGGTGTGTCCAGGTAAAAATAATCAAGGTTTAGTGGTGAAGAGATTCTGTGTTTACTTCGAGGCGAAGTCACTCTGAATGTGTGCACACAGTGGTGAGGTTGGTGCTATTAGCAAAATGTGAGAGCCTTCCGAGTGCAGAGAAACCACAGATATTATCTGTCTCTGTACTTTTGATCAGAAGGTAACCTGACAAAAAAAAGCTACTCACTATGTTGCAAAAAAAAAACTATGTAGATCTTTTTCTGGTATTTTGCAAATTGGGGAGTTCAGAAAAGAAAAAAAAAGTGAGGAGTCATGCAGATGTCTGTTTTATATTCCAGTAAAACAGACGCCTTATTAGGTCTGTGCGGGTGGTAACATGTGTAACTCATGGTAACTATTCCCTATTTCTGTTTCTATTCTGTAAAGCAGCTCAGCTTGAGGTGATTGTTCCTATCAGCCCCATCTCCTTCAGCCTTCTCTCTTACCCCTGTTTCCATCGCTATGTCTCATGGAAATATTATTCTGGGAAAGGAAGAATGGAGGATAGAGTGTACCTCTTTTCATCTGTCGATGGTAAAAGACTTGCAGATAAAGTTTTACTGATGAGATCAATCTGGAGGATGTTTTGCAGTTGTGCATGCAGTCCATGCTTGCACAACTACAAAGAAATCTAAATTTTCATTAATGAACCTGAGATAATTTAATCTTTGCAGTTATTTGCATCTTGCATTTTGTTGGACATGGTTGTGCAAACAGCATGTTTAGATAATTTTTGTTATACTGTGTGGGCAACATTGGTTCAGTATGGTTAGCCAGAAACGATTCAAGTGGCATATCCTGTCCCCTTTGAAAAAATCAGGCTTCAAAATGTGAAGACCTTATTTCCAAGAACAAGCCCTCTGTTGTCTGATTTAAACAGCTTTGGTTAAATTGGCGGCATGCTTGAACAGTGCTGGGTGGAAATCATAAAAGGAGATCAAACCCTTATTTATGAACCTGATGGAGTTGGGACAAAGGGTAGGAAAAAAAAGTGAAAGAAAGATTTTAAACTCCAGCAGAAAAGTTTGCTCAGATATTGATTTATAAAGCAAAGATCTATTCAAATAAAATGTCAGTTTCATGATCTGGCATGCTACTGTTGGCTTTTTTTCAGTAAAGTTAGGCTTTTAGGATGTAGCACAAATATTGTTGTTTCCTCAAGTTTAGTTTCATTTCCCTTTTCCTGTTCACCTTTGAAAAGCAGTTTCAAGTTTTAGCTTTGGTCTTTTTCAAAGGTGATTTCTGGATCACTGGTTTCAGTTGAAACTTTAGAATTTTCTGTTAACAATTTGTTTTGTCTCTACACATTGGATCAAACATAGAAGCTTTGGTTGGACTTTCTTTAAAATAAGATAACAAATATTTGTTTACAGTTTATGGGAAAGTTCAATTTGCTCTGTCATGAAGCAGCATAGAAACCCTTCTTCACCTGTAGAATCTGCCTTCGGTTATCCATTTCTAAAGTCGTAAGGAGTTTTTGCCCACTCTTTCTTTAACTGTACTTTGTATTATATTGGAGTAAAGATTTTTAAGTAAAGACTTGTCCGGTCGTAGCCTTATATTCCAGCCTCAATACAACTTTGCATCTTCAGCTTCCTGTGACCATATTTTTAGAATTCTCTATAATACAGGTTGCCTCATTTAAAGGAACTTATACTCTGTGCAGAGGAAAACAAATCATCCGATTTGCCAAGAGGAGGTTTTACTTTAGAGATACGTATATGAAATATAGGATGAGTCCTTGACATTTGCATAATACTCCAGAGTTTTGTTTTGTCTGGTAGAGCAGCTGAAAAACTGTGGGAACGTCTACTAGAGTGTGAGGCATGATTAAAATCACAAGCTATTGCCACAAAGGTATTTGGCTGTTGTGTCTTTCACTTAGCAACAATGAAACTGTTGACATCACACTTAGTCTCTGCAACAACAGCAGGTAGCATGTAAAACAGTTGCGAAAACCACACTGCTAAACTCTTTGTGTAAATATTATGCATGAAAACTAATTTGCAAGAGTTCAATATTTGGCTGTAGATACAAAACTTTACAGTAACATGTCCTGGATGATACCATCTGTTGGTCAGATGTGCTGACAACCGACCTTCCTTAAGTTTTTTGGCCTTTAAATCTCGGTCTGCTTGTATGGTCGGAAAGTCTGGTAGAGAGACAATGGAGCCGGTGGTATATTGCTACAGCCATGTTTCAGTAAAACACAAAATAATACATTTTCCAATATTCTGCCTGTTTCCTTGCAAGGGCCTGTAGTTGTTCTAACTTTTTTTTCTATATATCTTACATTGCTAATAATAATTTATGCTAGATATGGCTAAACTTACTCCTCCACTGCTGTCTCCTTTTCTATGGCACAATTTTTGTGCCACTGTGAAGCAGTTAAACTCAAACACCTTCATCAGAGACCTATCTGCCACTTGCTCAACTCTGACAACATGCCCTCTATGACATTTCTGTGCACATGCTCGGAGTGCTTTCCTTGGAAAGCATTATGGGATTTGCTGTCATGGTGGCCCATTGTCACCATAGGCCAATATATATATTATATATATAAAAAAATATATATATATTTATATATATAAAAAAATATATATATATATTTATATATATAAAAAATATATATATATTTATATATATAAAAAATATATATATTTATATATATATAAAAAATATATATATTTATATATATAAAAAAAATATATATATTTATATATATATATTTATATATATATAAAAATATATATATATTTATATATATATATAAAAACATACATATTTATATATATATATAAAAACATACATATATATATATATATATATATATATATATATATATATATATATATATATATATATATATATATATATATATATATATATATATATAAATATATATTTATATATATAAAAAAAAATGTTTTCTCACTCCTCGTGGGGTGGTATGTGTCATCCTCAAGCTCGGGTCCTCTACCAGAGGCCTGGGAGTTTGAGGGTTCTGCGCAGTATCTTAGCTGCGCTCTTCTGGACAGAGACCTCTGATGTTTTACCTGGAATCTGCTGTAGCCACTCTCCCAGTTTGGGGGTCACAGCCCCCAGTGCTCCAGTTACCACTGGCACCACTGCTGCTCTTACTTTCCACATTTTTTCTAGCTCCTCTTTCAGCCCTTGGTATTTCTCAAGCTTCTCGTGTTCTTTCTTCTTGATGTTGCTGTCGCTTGGGATTGCCACATCTATCACTACTGCCTTCTTCTGCTGTTTGTCGATCAACACGATGTCTGGTTGGTTAGCCATCACCTGTTTGTCAGTCTGGATCTTGAAGTCCCATAGGATCTTAGCTCTGTCATTCTCAACTACCTTAGGAGGTGTCTTCCATTTTGACCTTGGGACTTCCAGCCCATACTCATGGCAGATGTTCCTGTACACTATGACAGCTACCTGGTTGTGGCGTTCCATGTATGCACTTCCTGCCTGCATTTTACACCCTGCTGTTATGTGCTGTATTGTTTCAGAGGCATCTTTGCACAGTCTGCATCGGGGGTCCTGCCTGGTGTGGTAGACCCTGGCCTCTATTGATCTTGTACTGAGTGCCTGTTCTTGTGCTGCCATGATTAGTGCCTCTGTGCTGTCCTTCAGTCCAGCCTTCTCCAGCCACTGGTAGGATTTTTTGATATCAGCCACTTCTTCTATTTGTCTGTGGTATATGCCGTGCAGTGGCTTGTCCCTCCATGATGGTTCTCCTTCCTCTTTCTTGTCCTCGCTTTCGGTTTTCTTCTGCCTGAGGTATTCACCAAGCCATCTGTCTTATTTATATATATATATATATATATATATATACACTATATTGCCAAAAGTATTTGCTCACCCATCCAAATTATTGGAATCAGGTGTTCCAATCACTTCCATGGCCACAGGTGTATAAATTCAAGCACCTAGGCATGCAGACTGTTTTTACAAACATTTGTGAAAGAATGGGTCGCTCTCAGGAGCTCAGTGAATTCCAGCGTGGAACTGTGATAGGATGCCACCTGTGCAACAAATCCAGTCGTGAAATTTCCTCGCTCCTAAATATTCCACAGTCAACTGTCAGCTGTATTATAAGAAAATGGAAGTGTTTGGGAACGACAGCAACTCAGCCACGAAGTGGTAGGCCACGTAAACTGACGGAGCGGGGTCAGCGGATGCTGAAGCGCATAGTGCGAAGAGGTCGCCAACTTTCTGCAGAGTCAATCACTACAGACCTCCAAACTTCATGTGGCCTTCAGATTAGCTCAAGAACAGTGCGCAGAGAGCTTCATGGAATGGGTTTCCATGGTCGAGCAGCTGCATCCAAGCCATACATAACCAAGTGCAATGCAAAGCGTCGGATGCGGTGGTGTAAAGCACGCCGCCACTGGACTCTAGAGCAGTGGAGACGCGTTCTCTGGAGTGACGAATCGCGCTTCTCCATCTGGCAATCTGATGGACGGGTCTGGGTTTGGCGGTTGCCAGGAGAACGGTACTTGTCTGACTGCATTGTGCCAAGTGTAAAGTTTGGTGGAGGGGGGATTATGGTGTGGGGTTGTTTTTCAGGAGCTGGGCTTGGCCCCTTAGTTCCAGTGAAAGGAACTCTGAATGCTTCAGCATACCAAGACATTTTGGACAATTCCATGCTCCCAACTTTGTGGGAACAGTTTGGAGCTGGCCCCTTCCTCTTCCAACATGACTGTGCACCAGTGCACAAAGCAAGGTCCATAAAGACATGGATGACAGAGTCTGGTGTGGATGAACTTGACTGGCCTGCACAGAGTCCTGACCTCAACCCGATAGAACACCTTTGGGATGAATTAGAGCGGAGACTGAGAGCCAGGCCTTCTCGTCCAACATCAGTGTGCGACCTCACAAATGCGCTTCTGGAAGAATGGTCAAAAATTCCCATAAACACACTCCTAAACCTTGTGGACAGCCTTCCCAGAAGAGTTGAAGCTGTTCTAGCTGCAAAGGGTGGACCGACGTCATATTGAACCCTATGGATTAGGAACGGGATGTCACTTAAGCTCATATGTGAGTCAAGGCAGGTGAGCAAATACTTTTGGCAATATAGTGTATATATATATATATATATATATATATATATATATATATATATATATATATATATATATAAGGAGAGATTTTCACACATGGAAACCTTTTATGAGCTGTATGGATTTCTCTACTCCACTGATGTCATGAGAAGCACTGAGAAGGAAGGGAAGCTGGATGAATGTTGCCAGAGACTTGAGCAGACGATGGATGACATTGATGCAGAGGATATGAAACTTGAGGTAAAGGGAGCAGTTAGATCCTTCCCCATACATATCTCATCACCATCTGAAATGCTTGATTATATCTATAAGGAGAATATCCTAGACCTTTATCCAAATATGAGTATAGCTCTCAGACTTCTGCTCACTCTACCTGTGACAGTCTCTTCAGGTGAGAGAAGTTTCTCAAAGCTGAAGCTAATTAAAACATATCTAAGGTCAACAATGTCACAGGAAAGGCTGTCTGCACTCGCTGTTCTCTCCATTGAGCAAGAAGTCAGGAAGTCAGTGGATATGGATCTTCTCATTGCAAGATTTGCTGAGGCCAAGGCTCGAAAAATGAAAATTTAGGGAGAAAGAGAATACAACTACTAGGAAAAAGGGACAAAACATTAAGAGGAAAACAACAAGAAAAGGGGGCAGGAAGAGAAAAGGGGGAAACAAGGAGGAATATGAGTAAAAGAAACAAAAGAATAAGAAAGACAAGGACAAAAGGGAGATAAATTCAGACTGAGAAAAAGACAGGAAGAGAATAAAACAAAAGAAAAAAAGAGTAAAATGAAACAGACATGAAAAAAGGACAGGAAGAGAGGGATAAAAGGTAAAACAATGCATGTTTATTCTCTAAAATGTCAATTTGTATAATCGACCTGTTGTTTTGTGTGTTGTTTTCTCATTTCAGATGGCCCCGTGCCTGCCTTTGCCTAGACTACTACAGAAAGGGACAAAAGAACACAACACAGAAGAAAACCAAAACAAAAAGGATAAGAAGAGAGGGACAAAAGGTAGGACAAATAATCTAAGTCTATTCTATTATAATTTCTGTATCTGTATACTGGGTCTGTTCTATATGTTGTCTTCTCAATTCAGAGGGCCCCATGCCTGTCTTTGCCTAGGGCCCCAAATTTCCTAAGTCCGCCCCTGCTCATATGTAGAGGTAACTGTTAGTTTCTGCTCACTCTCTCAAATATCAGTTTTGTTTTGATTGTTTTCTTTGTCACTAATGGGTAAAGGAATTAATCAGGTGAAACAAAGAAGTGCAACTGAAATATCAAACTCCCACAACAGTTCCTTTTGAAATTGCACTTACTCTAACCATCAAACCTAGAAACTGTAACTCTATTGATGTCCACTAGAGTGTGGCACCAGTCTCCAGTAACAGTTTTGCTCTGTTGTGGCGCATCTGGCAGTGAAAAACTCCATGGAAGGTAGGTCTAAAACTGAAAACGTGTTTTGTAATACTGAACTGCAAGTTATTGATTCTCCCCAGCTTTTAAAACCAGCTCTAAAATGATCCATATAACTCTTTAAACTTTAAAGTGTCAGAAAAAAAACAATCAAGTTTTAGATCTTAAAACACAAAAAATGTTTAAGCTGGAAAGCTAAATAAATATTGGTAACTGATGATTTAGATTATGTTCGGTGACTTTATGTATTACTGACTGCATAAATAGGCCCTTTTTTCTTTTTTTATAGTTTCCTGTCTAGCAGTGTGGCAATAGTCATAGTGTTCTGCTTGATTTATGCATATAAACAGCTTTATTATAATTCATGCAATCTGTATTTATTTAATATGGACGCTGCGATGTAAGTAGAAATAGGAAAAAAGATTAAGAAAAGAGGAGATAAAAGGGAGACAATGATAAAACATCTTCAGTCTGCTTCATCACCTGCAAAGAGATGTAAAAAAAAACAGCACAACAAACGGATATAGTATAAGAGATAAAATGAAGTGGGAACTAGATACTATCGCTGCAGTATAAGTGGTATAGGCCTTTGAACTTTGCAAATCAGTTTCAAGTATAATACAAATTCACAATGTGGGCTTTGTGCATACAATAATATTGTCTGTAATATTTGTTCACATTGAGACCAAACTTTAGGTCAAGGGTAATGTTATATCTCTCCAGGTAAGAAGTTTTGCATGGATTTAACAATTCAAAGTTTCCGTTACCCTCCGTAACTACTGTAGCATTGATAGAGCTAAATCATTTTCCATTACTGTGTCTGATGTCAATGTTCATTGTGAATTCACTGTAATTGTTTTAAAACAAGAGTATGTTTATAGATTTAGTTAAATGTATTCATACACAGCCTGGCCAAAAAAAAAAGCCACCAAAAAAAAAAAGGTCACTCACTCTAATACTTTGTTGGACCACCTTTAGCTTTGATTACGGCACGCATTCGCATTCGCTGTGGCATTGTTTCGATAAGCTTCTGCAATGACAAAAGATTTATTTCCATCCAGTGTTGCATTAATTTTTCACCAAGATCTTGCATTGATGATGGTAGAGTCTGACAGCTGCGCAAAGCCCTCTCTAGCACATCCCAAAGATTCTCATTGGGGTTGAGGTCTGGACTCTGTGGTGGCCAATCCATGTGTGAAAATGATGTTTCATGCTCTCTGAACTAGAGTCCTGCAATGGGTCAGGTACCTGCGGTCCCCTGACGGGTCACCCGCTAAAATGCTCTTTTGCGGGTGAAAAATACAGAAATAAAAATAAAATGGTAAGCGAGGTCGGGCGGATATTTTTTTAGTGCGGGCGGGTAGTTGGTGATTTTTTTTTTATGCGTGTGTGTTGTTATGGACATCAGAAATGTTATATTAATCAGGCACTGGGGTCACCCTTGTTGTAGCTTAAAGCCCTGCCGGCAGTGTGGGCTTCCCTCCAAAAAGGCCACAGTCAGTGCATACACGTCTGCTGCGCTGTTATGCAGCGCAGCGTACTATAGCCTATTACTTGATGTGTTAACGGGTCGGGTTGCGGGTTAAATATCAACAGGTCAGGTCCGGTTCGGATTTGAATTGAAGATATCCGCGGGTGACGGGTCAGGTTCGGTAGTCATCCTAACGGGTTGGGGCGGGTGCGGGTTGGTAAAACTCGACCCCTGCAGGACTCTCACTGAACCAGTCTTTCACAATTTGAGTCCGATGAATCCTGGCATTGTCATCTTGGAATATGCCTGTGCCATCAGGGAAGAAAAAGTCCATTGATGGAATAACCTGGTCATTCAGTATATTCAGGTAGTCAGTTGACCTCATTATTTGAGCACATACTGTTGCTGAACCTAGACCTGACCAACTGCAGCAACCCCAGATCATAACACCGCCCCCACAGGCTTGTAGCCTCGTGAGACCATCCTGATCTCGCGAGCTTTCAAGGTTTCACTCGCAGATCAGTCTGGAGACTCTCCGTTAAAGAAAATTTGGAGCAGTACACCAAACGAACGTCCAATCAAATAAATCGATTAATTTCAATTCCATCTGTTTTTAAAATAATGAAAATGGTTCAACTGTGTTTCAAAATACTCATGTATTTTGTTTTTTCCTGTCACATTAAACACAAAGTGCAAACTTTTAAATCAGACAGTTTAAACATGAGATGTGAACAAAACTGTCAAAAGTGCAAACTTGTTTGTGAAAAAGTGAAGCCTCACTGGAGCAAGGAGACGTGACACAGCAGACATGCATAAGCTGCATTATCTCCACTGCACGAACCATATTTGCATCGTTGTCTGTAACAACTACAGGGTGTTTGCTGCTCAGCCGCCATTTGTTAATGTCTTCAGTCAACCTATTGGCTGTATTTGCAGCTGTCTGGCTTGAAGTCATCTTGAGTGCATCTTTCCTGCTCATTTGAATGTGAACGTCGTGTACTAATCGATCTCATTCCCTAGATGTTGATTTTGCAAAAATTTAAAGGAATCGATTCAAAATTGATTAAATCGATTTGTTTACCCAGCCCTATTAGCCTCGTGAGACCATCCTGATCTTGGGAGCATGCAAGGTTTTACTCGCAGATCAGTCTGGAAACTCTCCGTTAAAGAAATTTAGAGCCGTTCACCAAACGAACGTCCAATCAGCGTTGGCTTTGAGGCGGGTTGAGGTGTGACGCAACGAGAAGCGCGACAGTTCAGTCTAAAGAACATGGCGGCTTCAGCCGATGAAACTAGCGTTAGCGTGGCTATCAAGCAAGTTTTATCGGAATTACAGAGTATTTCTTCACTGAAAGAAGAGCAAAACACTGCTCTGGAGGCTTTTCTCAGAGGAAAAGATGTTTTTGCTCTTCTCCTGACTGGTTTTGGCAAGAGTTTGATCTATCAATTGGCTCCTCTTCGTCGCTCTATTAGTCATATGCTTCGTTGATCTGACTGGTTTATTTGGCCCGTCTATCACCAACATAGGCCAATCATCTAACCAGTATTTTCGCCCCTTCCCAAAATTACTTCAACGGAAGGTTCAGGTTAACAGGCTTGTACAGTAGGCACTAGGCATGGTGGGTGCATCGCTTCACCTGCCTCTCTTCTTACCCTGATTCACCCATCACTCTGGAACAGGGTAAATCTGGACTCATCAGACCACATGACCTTCTTCCATTGCTCCACAGTCCAATCTTTATGCTCCCTAGCAAATTGAAGCCTTTTTTTCCAGTTAGCCTCACTGATTAGTGATTTTCTTACGGCACCACAGCTGTTCAGTCCCAATCCCTTGAGTTCCCTTCGCATTGTGCATGTGGAAATGCTCTTACTTTCAGTATTAAACATAGCCCTGAGTTCTACTGTTGTTTTTCTTCGATTTGATCTCACCACACGTTTAAGTGATCTCCGATCACGATCATTCAGGATCTTTTTTCCGGCCACATTTCTTCCTTGAAGATGATGGGTCCCCACTATCCTTCCAGTTTTTAATAATGCGTTGGACAGTTCTTAACCCAATTTTAGTAGTTTCTGGAGTCTCCTTAAATGTTTTCTCTGCTTGATAAATGCCAATGATTTGACCCTTCTCAAACAGACTAACATCTTTTCCACGACCACGGGATGTGTCTTTGGACATGGTTGTTTAGGAAATGAGAAGCAAGTCATTCCACCTGTTGGGGTTAAATAACTTGTTTCCAGCTGAAAGATAATCGCCCATGCAGTAATTATCCAATCGGGGGCTCATACCTATTTGCTTAGTTGAATCCAGGTGGCGACTTTTTTTTGGCCAGGCAGTGTATATTGCCAATTGAAAAGAAAGTGTCGTCACAATGCATTTTTTGAAGGATCCGACTTGACTATCAGACTTTTGTACTGAAATAAGGTCAGATAAAATATGAGGGGCCTAAAGATACTGCATCAGGCTTACTATCTAATGCTCCCTATCAACAGATGGTATTCCCAGTTTTTCCAGCAGTCTCCATTTGGCTCATTCACTGCTGATTGCTCATGAACAATGACCCAACTTTGCCTGCTCTCAGCACTGACTGGACACATTTCTCAATAAAAATGGACAAGATACTTCTAAAGACAGCAGTCTTTGTCTATATGATGGACTGCTTGCTGCTTTCATCAGCATATTGTAACTTTAAGGTTTGGCAAGAAACCAAAAGTGCACTTTGGTCTTATTACTCGGCATCAATAACTCCAAGTGACTCAAAGTGCAGTACAATAACATTGCTGGTTCTCAGGTTGTCCTTTGGAGGTTTAAGCAGAGGTCTTAGATACTGCTAAGGTGCATTCAATGCTAACTAACTGTGATCTAAACCCAACAGCCTCCAACCGCAAAAATATTTGCATTATAAATCAACAAAAAAGACCTTTGATTTAAATTGAAACTACACAAAAGGCAAGTGCAGTTGTGAGAATCACAGGAGCTCTGAGTTAAAACCGAAGCAGATGAGAGCAAACAAGAACAGGTGGTTGCAGCGTATTTACCATCTGAGGTTAGAATCTTCGCTTCGAAACATCATCAAACCTACATCTGGCGTGTTATGTTAGTAAATCAGATAACCAGTGGGTTTTGCTGTTTGCTCTTCATTTTGCTTTGCTTTAACAGACCTGATTTTAATGCTGCAGCACATTAGAATAAAGTCAGTTTTCTTAACTTTATTTTCTAAAGGTACATCCCCCCATTTAGTAGTTTGATAGTTCGATGCGGCTAACATTGTAATGAGATCGGAATTGCTGATTAACAATTTGTTGCCACAGATAGCAAAAAAACACTAATGAGGGGAAAAATACATACAGTAGAAAATTAGCATTAATAAACCAAGCACACAAGATCACCAGATAATAAAGTCTTTTTCTCTTATTGACTCTTATTGCTGCTGCCATCAACACCTTTGTTTATAGATGTTGGAGATCGGCCTGTTTTCCAGTGTAGTCCTGTTTCTCTGACTGCGACGGGCTGGATGTGCTGTCTTCATCCTCTGACACGGGAGTTGGCTCAGAGCTTGTCTGCCTGGCTGTGTGTTTCCTGGAAGGGGCCGCCCTTTACAGTTTATTTTTGTACCTCTGCTTCTGTCTCCTTGAACCCCAGTCGGCCTCAGCAGATGGCCGCTCACACCGACCCTGGTTCTGCTGGAGGTTTCTTCCTGTTAAAAGGAAGTCTTTCCTCTCCACTGTCGCTACATACATGCTTAGTGTGAGGGATTGCATTTAGGTCAATGAGTCAATACAATCAATTGGTTTTCCTTAGATATAAAACTTTTATTTAATTAGACTGTATGATCTGGTGAACTGTAAAATGCCTTGAGGTGACGTGTTGTGAATTGGCGTTATAGAAATAAACTGAATTTAATTGAGTTGTTGCTGTAAATATAATCGTTGTAAATGCAAACAGGTTCCCTCCAACGGAGAAATATGCTCTAGAACAGCGGTCCCCAACCTTTTTTGCGAATGGTTATATGTCAGATAATATTTTCACGGACCGCCCTTTAAAGTGTGGGTGTAAATACAATCAAATAAAATGATACGACTGGCATAAAATCAAATACAAACAGCATAAAAACAAAACTCACCATTATGTTGAATTAGTGGGAGCCCTGAGCTTGTTTTACTCCGAAACAAACCAATCTCCCAAGCGTAATCAGAGAGAATGACACATTAAGTTTGCTCCTGATGTCCAGTCTGCGCATTCAGCGTCTGCTCTTAATAATGCAAGCGTAGAAGAAGAAATGTGCTGTTTACCTGTGCAAAGAAAGAAACAACGAAAGAAAAATGTCTGAGGACTTCAGTGTTGAGGAAAGGCATGAGTTCATTGCCGAGCTGAATGCGCACTTTCATCTGGTTTGGTCTGCCGCGGTTTCCGTAGACTCGTGAACTCGCAGGCGCGCGCTTTTAGGAAATCCTATACACTACTGTTTATGCTCTAAAAACATTCTAAATGACTTTGTTTCGAGTAAATTATGGACGCTACCCACTCAGGACACTTGGAATACATTGGACGAGCAGTATGGAGGAATATTGACATGTTTTTTGTGGACTTTTATGGACCTTTCTGCCTCGGGCACCATAGACCTCCATTATTTGAATGTCAGCAGACAGTAAGAAGCCTCCCAGATCTCCAGATGCATTTGAGATATCAAAAAAGTACTCGAGAGTGTTGTTCAGCATGGGGGTGAGTAGAAAATGAAGGCTAATCATGTTTTGGGTGTACTATTCCTTTAATGCGTTAAATCCACTGTAAACAACAGGCTGTTTGAGCTATGATCTGTCAGCTGGTAACAGGATGACCATCCTCCCTTCACCACCTTGTTTGCTTTTCTTCAGTCTGCAGGAGAACAAGCTGTGGATTCATCACTGAGAGGTTGTGTGTCTTTAAACTGGAGTTAAGTGGGATTTAACAACAGAAGTGTGTTTACTCTCCTGATCAGTGGAGAGCTTTATTATTGCAGCTCAGTTTGAAACTGTGCTGCCTGCTGTTTATCTGCAGCAATAGTTCAGGTAGGTTAGTTTAGCGGTTCAATTTTGGTTTGTATCTGCAGAAAACTTCTTCTTCTTTGTGTTCATTGACCAGAAAATTAATTCAACTCAAACTTTATTAATAAAGCACATTTAAAACACTCCGGGTTGACCAAAGTGCTGTACAGCAGGGGTCTTCAAAGTTTTCCAGGCCAAGGACCCCCAAACTGATGGCGAGATGGAGTGGGGACCCCCCCTCATTATATATTTTGTATGAAATTGTGTTCTATCAAACTGGTCCTATAGGCACTCTATTACAGATGCAGTAATGGAACGAAAATAATATCGGATTATCAGGGGCGGATCTAGAAAAATATTTATGGGGTGGCAAGAGGTGGGCAGGAATTTTTTAGGGGTGGCAACATATGGCATTTGTTTACACTGAATTTAATCACAGTTATCACAGTTTGGTGATAATAGTATGTACAGTACTAGTGTTTCATGTGAAACAGTTCATATTAATAATACATCGTACAATGTGATCTCACTTAATAGGAGATAGAAGAATGATAACACCACTTCTAGAGGGGCCTTATGACAGGAAAGGTATTAAGGTAAGACACAGGTGCTGAGTCGCAGATGTGTGAGATTGACTGTCAGAGAGGCAGCTTTGCAGCATTTGCACAAGAAGAAACTATAGAAAGAAAAAGTTTCCCATCAGAGATCTATGGACTGAGCTGGACTAAAGTGAGCATAACTACACAGTAGAAATAAATGGGTCAAGGCACCCGAACAAGGTACTGGACATCTATGTAATGTTTACTCTGAACAAACATTTACCCCATTGTTCCTCAGTAACTTGACATACAGCAGTTAAGGCAACATGAAAGGGACATTTCATGCATGTAAATATGCTGTAGATAGAGCTGTATATGGAGGACCAACTCTGCCATATTTAAAAATAAATACAGAAATAAATAAATGCTCAATAAATAAATAAGAATACAATTAATTGCCACCAAAAATACAATCAACAAATAAATGTAATTAGAAATTATATTATAATGGCAGGCAGAAATGTTAAAAGGGCAGGCAGAAAGAAATAGCGGCGAAGAAATAACTAGGGTAAAAAAATACAAAGGAAGAATAAAAAGGACAAAAATATGATAACATGCACACAAATAAATACTTAAAAATATAAGTAATTAAAAAATGAAGTTGAAGATAATAAATTACAAAAAAAATAAATAAGGTAAATATTAAAAAGGCAAAGAAATAAAGAAGCCAATTAAAAGAGTTATATACCTTTATGACTAGCTGTATAATTTAATTTCTACTTACATTTATTTGTTGTTTGTATTTTGGTGGCAATTAATTGTATGCTTATTTATTTATTAAGCATTTATTTATTTCTGTATTTATTTTTAAATATGGCAGAGTTGGTCCTCCATACTGCTGTATCAACAAATCAACAAAAAGGCGGGTTCTGTATGTTACATCAAAATCTCCACAAATCTGAAAAGAAGCAACATAAAAATATATTTTGCTTGTGAGTAGGTTCATACAGGTCATTTTTGGATAGTTTCATATTATATATACAAAAAAGAAACAACAACACTGCTTCATATTAAGCAGGATTCACACCAGTATCACATTTTTAACTTTTAACACTTTTGGTTTTATTAAAGGAAATATCAGATTTCCTCAGGTGCCAAAACAAAATGTAACAGCTGTGTAAAGGCTCACCAGAGAGCATAACATAAAGTTGACATGACTATAACAGCTGAATGCAGTGATTTCCATGTTGCTCAGCAAAACGCTTCACAACTTTATTTAGATCCAATGCCTTTGTGCGTTTTGATTTGAGTTAAACCAAACTTGATCGTCTCTTTTCTGTCATAGTTGACCGCAAATATGTCTTTATGAGCCTGAAACGTCAGGCCTAACTAACATCATAGATAGAGAAATAACGTTCTGCAACCTGATTTTTATCATCTCAAAATCAGCATTGCTATGCTAGCAACATTTTGCTTTCATTATGATTTCATTTCTCGATAGATAGTTAATCAATTTTTACCTGTTTCATCCCGTTTCTCCTCTCCCCATGACCACTGGCTCCCTCGCTTTGCCCCATTCGGTTTTCAAAACAATCAGTCTCAGTCGCTCTCGCGTCATCTCGTGCTGCATTCACTGCAGTCCGACATTGGAAATTAGCGGTTGTAATTCTCAAATGATCCATAATTTATAAGCCTCGCCACCCCTACCGCCAACTGGGGTGGCAGCAGGGGTGGCAAGGCTGTCATTTAGGGTGGCATTTGCCACCCTAGGCCACCCCAGTAGATCCGCCTATGCGGATTATTAAAGTATTTCTGATTCCTGGTTGATGGGACAGGTGTTGTGAATGAAACGGTGCCCAGCTTGAAAGAGCTCCTGTGTGTAGCTGAATGTGTTCATTGATGACTGAAAGACATCTTTTGCCTCCATTTATCTGTTTACTGCAGTGTGTTGAATTCATTTTAATTTGTATTTATAGACATTTCAATTAGTGGAAAAAAATGCAGGGGGGAATATAAAAAAGAAGTCTAATCAACCAAAACTAACCCCATGCAGTACCTCTGTGGAACCCCTAGGGGTCGAGGACCCCCTGTTAAAGACCTCCGCTGTACAGATATTACAGTTGCAGGAAATAAGGTAAAAACTGAAATCTAAAATACATTAACACAATTCAATATAATAGAATGAAAATAAAATAAGTTGAAATTTAAATAAAAGTGTAAATAAATTATCTTTATTTAGTCAGATGTCCACTTAGACTTGATTAAAAGCCAGGGAGAAGAAGTGTTTTTTTTAGGGAAGAATTAAAAAACCTCAAAAGATCCTGCAGGTCGAATGTGCCAGGGCAGCTTGTTCCACAGCCGCGGTGCCGCTGCCACAAAGGCACGGTCACCTTTGATTTTGTTCTGGCAGGGGCATGGATTTGGAGGGGCTCAGTCAGATACTGGGGGTTAAACCGTTAAGAGCTGGAGGGAAGTGTTTCACTGTAAAAGCTGCTTGATGTTTTGCTGCAGCCACTGTTCAGTTTTCTGGATTGTTTTAAGGTTAAATAGTTGAAGGGAGCCGGGGCTGATTTTAAGGAGAATATCGATAAATTTAGTTGGCTACATGGTTTATCTACCTCTTAACTTCCTCTTGGGGGTTCAGGTGCCTCATGGGCGGGGCTGCCCCTGCTGCACCTCACTCTTAGCTGCAGGGTTTTCCCCCCCGTGCCTCACCTATAGCTCTGATGTAGTCATTCTTGTTTCACCAGTTCTTGGAACTGTAATACTACAGTTAATGATGCACAGAAGAAGGTTCCTGAAGAACTGATGCTTTCATTTCCTGCTCAGCAATGCATCACCTTCGTCATAACCCAAATGCAGCAAGCTACAATAAGGAGATTGTAATTTCTTCTGGTCACAAGATGTTTTCATCTTTGCAGACTAAACTTTCTGAGGTTGTTAAGATGTTTTCATTTTTTTTTCTCCCATGAATGTGTTTCTGTTTAAGGCAAAATGTGGTCGCCCATCTGAAAAAAGTTAAATTGCTTGAGGAAATGTTGGTTTTCATGTCTTGTTTCAGAGAATGTGATGTTTTGTTGTTGTGTTGTTCAATCCTTTATTTTAATGCGTGCCGATTTTAAAAGTGATTAAACGATACATGATACTGAACTTTGATTCATTTTTCTATATAAATAGTATTGTTTTCTTGCAAAACTCTGCAAAGAAATGTAATTATGATATACAAACATTTTAAATATGTTTTTTTTTATATTAAGGTTACTAACTTTTTACAACAAAGTGATAAATGATCCACACCCTCCACCCAAACTGCACATATACCAAAAACAACATTTCCTTTTTTGTTTGTTTTATTTAGTTTTTGATTGTGTTTTTTAATAAATAGAGAACAATTGCCATAATAGACATTTAGAATTTAAAGTTTCAGAAAATCACTGAAGTCCTGCCCTTTCTGGTGAGATATTAGAAATGACATCTAGTTAAAAATGCAACCACAAAACAAAATATTATATTCCAAGGAACTTTTGAGTCATAAATTGAAACAGCCTTAAGGGGTTTTTTCTAATGAAAATGTTGCTATAAACATCAACAGATCAACAGTCAAAAGAAAACAGATAAAGCAGTAGCTGTTTCTACTGGAGCAGCAGCTCTTGGTTGTCATGATTATCAACATGACGATACAAGCACTGACATGTAGCTTCATTTTGAAATGTTCTAACTGCTTTAAGCTTATAGCAATAGCATTTAGACAGGAGTCAGTCCTCTGCTTCTTGGACTCGCTTCATCTTCTCTACACTCACCTGCCTGTCTACTCTGCCGGCTCTAAAGTCGATCAGTCTGAAAAATATCACAGGAACCAGGATAAAAAAAATCACCTGGACATCATCCACTGCACCCTTCCCTGGGTACTTGTTCTCTCTCCGCACACCTCAAGCATAAAGCATAGTAACTAGTTACATTTACAATTACTTTTAATAATGCTACTGCAATGTTATTTTATTTATACATTGTTAATATCTTTATGAAGTATCACTGCTCCTACTTGAGTAAAGTTTCTGGTTGCTTAATGATGAATAAAGCAGGGGGTCTTCAACGTTTTCCAGGCCAAAGACTCCCAAACTGATGGCGAGATGGAGCGGGGACGCCCTAATTATATATATTGTATGAAATTGTCTATCTAACTGGTCCTATAGTCACTCTACTACAGATGGAGTAATGTAATGAAAGTAATTTCTGATTATTAAAGTATTTTTGATTCTGATTCCTGGTTGATGGGACAGGTGTTGTGAATGAAACGGTGCCCAGCTTGAAAGAGTTCCTGTGTATCGCTGAATGTGCGCATTGATGACCTAAAGACATCTTCTGCCTCCATTTATCTGTTTGCTACAGTGTGTTGAATTCGTGTTAATGTGTGTTTAAAGACATTTAAATTAGTGGAAAAAATTGCGGGGGCGAATATAAAAAAATAATGCCTAATCAACCAAAACTTTTACATACGTCTGTGGACCCCCTAGGGGTCGCGGACCCCCTGTTGAAGACCTCCAAAAAAAAGGACTAGGACGTTTTAATCAAAAATCACTCCAGAGAAAGACAGCTCAAGTTAATGATAACTTGAATATTCTTGTTGTACACAATATTTGTCTTTTATTTTATTTTTACCAATTCTTCGATAGGGCTTCTCAGTGGGGCAGTGGATAGCACTGCTGCCTTGCAGCAGGAAGGTTCCGGGTTCCATTCCCGACCCATCTTTCGGCATGGAGTTTGCATGTTCTCCCTGAGCATGTGTGGGTTCTCTCAGGGTACTACAGCTTCCTCCCACAGTCCAACAACATGACTGTTAGGTTAATTGGCTTCTCTTAGTTCTCCTTAGGTGTGTGTGTGTATATTTTTTTGTCCTGTTTGTCTCTGTGTTGCCCTGCGATGAACTAGCGACCTGTTCAGGGTGTACCCAACCTCTCCCTTATAGACAGATGGAAATAAGCAGCACCCCTCGCTACCCTGCTTTGGATAAGCGTGACAAAAATGGATGGATGGATGGATGGATAATTATTTGACAGATATTCAAGATTAAGACACACAACTTCAAATTGCACCTATGCTCTGCCAAAGTGTGATTTAGTATATTATTCATCCTGATTAAAAGAAGTTCTGACATTAAATTTTAATATTTCTGTTCAAAAAGTTTAACATTGTTCTTCGACTGTGCCTTAACAGCAACCACTTCAAAATATAGTAGAAAAAACATTTTATTGTTCTTCACTGAGGAAGTTGAACTTCATAGTATAGAATTTTTGGTTTTAGGACAGCACACTTGTGTACTCGGAACTAAAGTTGCAAATTCCTTAGCTTAAATCACACAGTCATCCCCCCTGTTCCCTAAGGAATGGATTCAATGTGTGGGGAGAAATAAAAGATAAAATGACAAATGACACAGAGAAAATTATAGAACAATTCAGGCTTTAGGGTTTCGTTGTGACTCACAGTGTTTGGCAAGAGAACAATCTGACATCCAGGATCTGTGCTTGTGATTCCTCTCTAAATCACATGTCAGGACACAAAATGTAGAGCTGGTGTTTTTACAGTCTAAGGCTTCCTGGAGTAACAGAGGAATATCTATCCCATGAGTTCTGCACATAGCTGTTGAAGGAATGGGAGGTATCTCTCTGGATCACAGTTGTTGCAGATAATTTACTGCAGTGCTCTTCCAGGAAAAGGCTCCTATCTACTCACTAATTTAAACCCTCATATGGACCGTCAGGCTGCAGAATTTAACTCTCTCTCACAGCCTGGAAGCGCACTACCAATAGAGCAGCAGTAAACAGGATGAGGCATATTTATGTCCACAGGACTTTGTCTTTCTGAGCTGGGACCTGTTAAAAGAACAGCCTTCTGTATGCAGCTAAATCTGCATAAAAGATTTTAAAGGTTTCATTTTCAAAATTTAGATCCAAAACATTAATCTTATAAAATGATAAAACAATTTTATGGGCGTCAAGGCTTAGCTCTGATCTGATTTTTTTATTTTTATTATAAAGCAATAGCTTAAAAACTGAGTTGGAAAATAAATTTATTATGAGGAAACCAGGGATACTGCAGGGCTCGTTTCTGGGCCTTTTCTTTTTTTATACACTGAAGAGATGAAATATTTATGTCATTTGGTAAAATTAAAATCTATGTCATTCCAAATGAGATTTTTTATTTATGGTTTGAAACCAATAATTAAATTTAACTTGTAATTTAAAAACCCTTATCATTGGAAAAAATCAACCGAAACAATTAAATGTCAGTTACCTTTTATATACACACATCTCTGCTTCTGCCTCCTTAAACGCCAGTCAGCCTCGGCAGTTGGCCGCTCACACTGAGACTGGTTCTGCTGGAGGTTTCATGCTTGTCGCTACAAGCATGCTTAGTGAGAGGGATTGCTTTCGAGTCAATGAGCCGATGCAATCAGCTGGTTTTCCTTAGATAGAAAACTTGGAACCAATCTGACTGGATGATCTGTTTAAATTCCCACTGTGAAGTGCCTTGAGATGACGTGTTGTGAATTGGAGCTATATAAATAAACTGAATTAAACTGAAATATATGTCTATGTAAAGCTAAAGGTAATGTCAAATTACCACATGCAAGTGAATGTGGCTCCATTAACTTAGTATTTTAAAATTTGTGCGACCAGAGCTGCAACACCACAAGTCAGTTTGCCTACAATTAATGCAGCCTATAGACATAATACGGGATCTATAGTTCTCTATGATGCAGTCCACTCAGTGTTTCAGAATATGAATATCTGTGACATTTGAGGAATTTATTATTCTAGTAAAATTTGCCAGATATGCAAAAGGGACATTTTAAAAACTGTTGTAGCTTTTTAGGCTTGCAGAAAATCAATAATGGAAAGTAAAGTTTGAGCTCTTAAATATGTTGAATTATAAATCCTGCCTCTGTGGTCAGTAAATTTACTTGAATCTAAGTGAAATGTCAGATCATAAAAAAAGTGTTACGGATTTGCTCTTTGAATTAAACACGATTTTGACGTTCATGGATCAGAATATCTAATTTTTTCAACTTGATTTAAATGGGAAAGATCTGCTTAAATTAAATCAAATTTAGATCTTCAGTAAAACTAATAAAATTAGCTGCACAAATTAGAGTAGTTTTTTTAAAGTCCGCTTTTTTCTGTGTTGATGCCACACAATCAGGGAAGCCTAAATCCAGCCAGAAGGGCATAGAAAGGGTGTAGCATTGAAGCAAATCTCTGTGCTGCAAATCAAAATTAAGAAACTGATTCCAGGCTAGATTTAATTATCCTTAAAATTCTAATCACATTAAATAAATAGAAGAAAAACACATATTTGGGCCTCAAGGTAAAAGGAAAGATAAATGGAGGTCTCTCCTTCTGTGTTTGCAGAAAAAATCTCTAACTGTTTAAGTCCATCACACACGTCAGCCTCACAAAAGAGCTTCTTGTTTGAGATTCTTGGCTTTTTTTTTATTATTCCAGTCTCCATCTGCTGAAAACACTGACTGCTTTTGATCATTGGTGCTGTAAAAAGTTAATTTTTAATGCCTAAAAAATCTGCCCTTCAAAGTATATTTTAAGGGGAAATTCTTAAACATGGAATATTTCAAAGAATTTTCCCTCAACATTATTTTCTCAGTAAAGTTTTACAATACTTTGTTTATATTCATGAATAATGCTTTACTATTAAGAACAGGAAATGTTTCACTTAAAAAATATTTGAAATATGTTTGATTTGAGGTCAAAAGCTTTGGCCTTCTTCAAGTTAAGTCAACCTTTAGAGCTAAAACTACCCTACATTTCTGATAAACAGCTGATGTGATTTTTCATTCACAAGGTTCTGGCTGTGTGTTTCCTGGATGGGCCGCCTCTTACAGTTGCCTTTTGTATCTCTGCTTTTGTCTCCTTGAACCCCAGTCGGCCTCAGCAGATGGCCGCTCACACTGAGCCTGGTTCTGCTGGACGTTTCTTCCTGTTAAAAGGGAGTTTTTCCTCTCCACTGTTGCTACAAGCATGCTTCGTGTAAGGAATTGCCTTCGAGTCAATAAGTCGATGCAATCAGCTGGTTTTCCTTAAACTTTGAATCAATTTGACTGGATGATCTGGTGAACTGTAAAGGGCCTTGAGATGACGTCTGTTGTGAATTGGCGCTATAGAAATAAACTGAATTGAATTAATCACAGGCGTAACTTTCTGAAGAACTGGTGGGGACATGAGTCGTTTTTAACAATGGTGGTTGTGCAAACAAAACAAGCCGGTAAGTGTAGAGCAGATGTAGAATTGACCAATCAGAGGCCTCCTGTCTGTGGCACTGTTTGCAGCTACCTACAGTTTGGGAGAGGTGCAGCAGAGTGTCTGCAGCAGGGGCGGAGGCAGTGGCGGCTGGTGAAAAATATTTTTGGTGGGGCTGATATAGCCTAGTGTATGTTTCACAATTGGACAATAAATACAGTTTAACAGTAATGATTTAATTTACTATATAATAACAGTAACAGTGATGATTTTGGTCACAATAACCATGACATGAAATTTTCATATCCTACAACAGGGATGTTCTTCTGGCAAACGGGTAGATAAATAAGGATCTCACCGAATTTGGTGGAAGCTGCACCTCGCTCGTTACGTTCGCCATCGTCCCTCTAATTGTCTGCACCTGCGCATTGGGTGCAGAAGCCTGTTAAAGGGCAGTATTTTCAGAGCCCCAAGACCATAAAATTGGCCATTAAATTATTTAACTGACCGAGCAATAGTACATCATTGGCAGATTCTCTGCACATGTGGGGCAGTCTGATCAGCGCCCCAAGACAGAGACGGTAGGAGTCTGTCTGTGGAAATCCACAAATGAATGACAGTAGGAAGGGAAATGTAGTTTATAAAATTTGTTTTGCTTATAGGTACACACTCTAGAGAGTAAAACTGACATTTATGAGTTAATTTGTAAAAATATGTTTTACGTTTCTCTCTTCTTATCAGGGAGGGCGGTGCCCCAGCGCCCCCTATGGGCCTTATTGCATTTACTGCGACACACACGCAGACGACCTGTTTCTGAGTATAAATCAGCCTTTATTATTCTGCAAGGCCAGAATAAAAGTATCAATCAACATATTTTGTTTATAGTTTATAGTTTTCCTTTGAAGTGAAAATGCATATAATAAGGTAAGAAGTTAAGATAAGTTAACGTTCCCAGAAGGAACAAGGAAGGTGGTACAGAAAGGAAGTGAATGCTTTCTAGCTATATTTTTTTAGCATTCCCACAATCCTTTGCGTGACACGGCATAGCCACTTGATATGCACTGCTTTGTTACATGTGCTCTGTTTTATACTTGCAACCATACACACCTTTATATGTCTTTAACAGCTTTGACAGCATGAGTGTGATCCTATTGGAAAAATAAACAGAAGAAGAAATGTCAGGAAGTCCAATGATTTTTAGAACATCTTTAACGTTGTTTAGGCAGATCCTTTCCTGCAGATGGAAGAGAAAATGGTCGAACAGTCTGAAGTCCAGAAGGTCAGCAAGATATCTTTACTTTGCACATTGTTGGATGGTTGGGATCTCATGACTGCTGGAGTCTTACCTCAGCTTAAATGTTTTCTAGATCTGCTAAAGTGCAAGAGAAAACTCTGAAAGAATAAACTATTCTTAGTCTCGTCTAATTGAAAAAGAATATCACACAATAAACTGCATATATTCCACAGCTCATGTGCTTCACATCTAATAGTGTATCCTTTAAATAAAAGCTTTCTGGCTTCCAGGATTAGGTGGCTAATCCTGGAGGGTGCTTTATGATGTGTCTGAAGCACAGCTTCACCTCCTTCCTGCCTCTAGCAGGAAACACAACATCAGAGCATGTGATTAGAGCTGTATAATCTGTAGGCTCAACATACTTGGTTAAGTACATTTTATTCCACAATTATAACTCAAAGAACAAAAGCCAAAGCAAAATAATTGTTTGGACTACTTTTATTTGAAGTCATAATTATTAGTTAACTTTAAAATTGAAATTATACGCCATAAATGGGTTTAAGGAGTCTATCATAACAACAAATAATTAGTATTTCATCTCACTGGTAGGAACCAGGGATGACTGGTCAGGGATTGTGAGGATTTTTTTGCGTGTGTAGTGGGGAGACAGTCAGAACATTTGACAGACATAAGAGGAACAGAGGTGTGAAAGCCTTCCAGGAAGAAAGCATCAGTAGCTGCAGATCCGCTACAGCGTTAGCACTCTGAAGATCAGGACGTTGAAGAAAAAAGACAACAAGACATAAGTCACACTTGGACCAGAAGAGATGAAGAATCTGGCTAGTTTCTGGCCCTCAGTTTGAATACAGCAAAGTGTCGCTAAATGCACCCTGTTTCCTAGTAAAGCTATTACGGTGGATAGAACAGAACCGCCTGACTGCTGTTCCAAATCCGAACAGCCTTTAACCATCAGGCAGTTACTACAAGATGTAAATAGACAAAGCTAATATTTTTCAAATTGGGACTACAGCCTTTTAAGAACAAAACTACAAAAAACGCAAGTAAAGGGCTGCAGCTCTCCATTGTAGACTACATGGGTCACTAGGGATGGGAATCGAAAACCGGTTCCTGTTCAGAACTGGTTCCGTGTGTTCCAATGGCACTGTTTTGCAGCTCGCTTAACGATTCTCTCAATGGTTCCAGGCAACCCCTTTACCCAAGTTACGCACATGACGTTCAGTAAGCAACAACGACGTGACCAGGCGTAGGTGTAGAAAAGCAAAACCAAAAAAATGGCGTCCCATCGGGTACAGCTATGGAAAGTTTAGCTTCATTTTAAGGAAGAGAAAGATGGCAATAAGGCGCTTTTCAATCATTGCAAAATGGCAATTACATCTGCAGGAGTAAATACATCCAACAAGCAGAAACACCTGCGCGGCATACATGAACGAATGCCATGTTTTTGATGCTTCTAGACAGAAGCTAAAGTTACGACCAGCATGGAAGACAACTCTGGTGGTAAGAAGCTAGTTTTATATCACTGGCTGTGCCTAATGTGGTTCCTAGTAGATCATATGCACTTTCTGGAAACCAATTTCCTACCTCTCTTTGGGATTATTAAACGTGCTACAAAGTTGCTCCGCAGTTCAGGGAGCGAGAGAAAGGTGACGCTCGTTTATTTAAATCGATTCTGTGAAACAAGTTTATTGTTTCACAGAATATATTTTCTTAAGTTACTATTGGTTCTGTACCTATGCTGTCACACAAAGGTTTTGGGAATTTCTTTTTTATGTCCTAACCTCCAGATAGTCAGTCGGGAGGTCCTAAGGGTGCTAAATGAAATATTGGTAAGAAATACCCTGCTTCCTTGCCCTACCTCCTTCCTTACTGCCGGCTCCATTCAGACAGCACTTATCATGCCCGATGATGCACTCCCAGGAGAAGTCTGGTCAGCAAGGAATAATCAATGGATCATTATTTTTAGCTTAAACTAATACGTTCCCAGGGATTTAATGAATTTAGCGTTAATCAGCAAAAAAATAAAAACAATAATCTTCACTGTGATCACAGAGTCTAGGAGCGGCCATTTTTGCCCAAATATAGTAACCCCTCCCTCCTGCCATCTTCCAGCAGTGACGTCACGGTGCGATAAGCCTAGCGCCATTCTCCCCACTTTACAAGCAACATCAATGGGAACTACTAGACACATCTGCTATCAAAAACAACTATTGAAGATTTCCAGAGGACTTCACCATTGAAATTCACCAGAGCTATAGTGAAACTGACAATGCCCACGTGCATGGCAGCTGGATGTTAGAATACATCGGTTAAAAGTGAAAAACAAATTAGTAATTTCACCTTTCCTTATCCTCCACGGACGGGTTCGTTGTTGGATTTTTTTCTCTGGAAAAAAACTGTATTTATACCTTCCTCTCTGCTTCGTATAGTGCAGTGGTCGTCACCATCATGGATAATAGCGCGTTGTGCCAAACACCAGATACAGCACTGGGACTTGATCAACAGCCGATACCACACCGTGACGTCACAAACCAGTAGGTGGCAGTATTGTTCTTTGACAAACATGGATGGCTGCAGTAAAGCACATTCAAATAAAAATTACTCTTGATTAATAACATTTATCATTTATTAAACAAAATGTAATTCTTTCATACTTAAAGTACTTTCAGAAGTTAGTTTTCTGAATGTGACTGGACTTTTCCTTTAAGAGTCCTTACGGATTTGCTGTTTTAAGGTGGATTCACACTCACCTCCTCCAGCTGCTCTGGGGGGACCCAAAGGTGACACCAGGCCAGCTCAGAGACATCCAGTCCCTCCAGCATGTCCTGGGCCTTCCTCGAGGCCTCCCTATAGGACATGCCTGGGAAGTCTGGGCATCTCTGCTTAGACGGCTGCCTCCACGACCTGCCGCGGAATAAAGCTGAAGTAGATGGATGGATGGATGCCTCCTTATGAATCCAATAAGCAACCTGCACTGACCAGTTATGCTGCTCCTTGGTGTGTGTTGTTACTAAGCAACACACACCAAGGTCAAGACTCACTTTTCACGTTAACAAAGCATGTGACCAGAGAGCGTCGCCTAGGGCTACAGCAGAGCACAGTTCATCAATAGGTCACATTTTGGTACGAATACAATAACAAATCTATACAATAGAGATGTTTTTTATTCCTTCACAAATACAAAAATAGAACTGAAGTATGGCGGAACGAGGCCAGAGGTATTAAGGCATCATTTTTGTGTTGGTAGTTTCTGATTTAAAAAAAAATATAAAAGCAGTTTAAATACATTGTTCTTGATTTTTTGATTTTCTGGTGTTACCTCCAACTTTCTTCTATCCCTTCACAACTAACTATTTGCACTTGCTCACAACAAATAGCAGCTGGTTCTACTGGAGCTTGTGGCTTCTAGCATGTAAGTCACAATCCCTGAGGCAACATAATGTGACTGAACAGGCTCCTCCCAGCTTACTGCACAGGCTTGTACAGGGTGGTATCACGCCATCCAAATGCTTTCGGATTTGCTCTGCTGTTTATATACAGAAGCACATTTTCTATAAGGACGTCTCCAAAAGAAAAACTTTGATAAGAGATACAGGAGGTCACTTTAAAATCATTTCCCATTCAGGCACCATAACTGCAGACCGGACGCCAGTTTGCATTCCAGTCCAGAGCCATGCAGAGATTTAATTAAAGAGGGGAAAAAACTCATGATGAAGCAAGAAAATTGTGGTAGAACCAACCAGTCTGTGAAAAGAGGATTTAGATGAAAACAGGAGATAAAGTCTTGGATCTGGAATGAATGAATGAATGAACTTTTTTTCAGACAATACAGTAGGAAAAAACTCAATTTTGTTTAACCCATTATACACAGTTAATGACATATATAGTTATAAATATAATTTTGTGTTTATATCTAAAACGTGTTAGCCTCGTTTGACCATCCTGATCTCGCGAGCTTTCAAGGTTTCACTCGCAGATCAGTCTGGAGACTCTCCGTTAAAGAAAATTTGGAGCTGTTCACCAAACGAACGTCCAATCAGCGTTGGCTTTGAGGCGGGTTGAGGTGTGACGCAACAAGAAGCGCGACAGTTCAGTCTAAAGAACATGGCGGCTTCAGCCGATGAAACTAGCGTTAGCGTGGCTATCGAGCAAGTTTTATCGGAATTACACAGTATTTCTTCACTGAAAGAGGAGCAAAGGAAAAGAAAAGGAAAATATGTTTTTGCTCTTCTCCCGACTGGTTTCGGCAAGAGTAGCCTGGCTTGTGGTTGTGTTTTCGTCGTCGGTCTGTTAGTACGCCATATGCTTCGTTGATCTGATTGGTTTATTTGGCCCGTCTATCACCAATAATAGGCCAATCAGCTAACCAGTATTTTCGCCCCTTCCCAAAATTACTTAAACAGAAGGTTTCCAGATGGATATGCGGAGCAAATCCAGCAAATCCATCTGGCGGAGTCAGGTTAGTTACCTTAGGTTTTCCAGAACAGCCCAGGTCTGATAAAATCAATGGAGAGTAGGATTATGTAATGCTTTGATGTTGTGTGTAGCACTACTGCCTTGCTGCAAGAAAGTTCTGGGTTTGATTTCATGCATTGGGTTTGCATGTTCACACTGAGCATGCGTGGGTTCTCTCCAGGTACTCCGGCTTCCTCCCACAGTCCAAAAACATGACTGGTAGGTTAATTGGCTTCTCTAAATTCTCCTTAAGTGTGAGTGTGAGCGTGAATGGTTTCTTTGTCACTGTGTTGCCCTGTGATAGACTGGTGATCTGTCCAGGGTGGACCCCGCTGTTATGTGCTTTGGACACATAATTGTCTTGTATATTTTTCTAGATTTTTTAATATTGACTTTAGTTGAATGAATTTTTGTTTAGTATATTTTGTAGTTTGGATAATTCCTTTTGTAAATAATTTAGACTCGTTAATTTGTGGCTGTTGGACCGCCTTTAAATAGGTTGGGTTTTGACATTTGGAAGGAACCTACTGCCCTTCCCATCGCTCGTCAATCTCCTCCACCAAGGATGCGTCCTGAGAAGGTGCGTGCCCATCTCTAGTACTTGTAGGCCGCAGCTGACGTCTCTATCCTGCCATGTGGTATGTTTGTTAGCCGTTGTTTGGTTGCTGTTTTCGTTGTGATTTTGGCCTGGTGAGACCGGTTGTCCTGTTTTAGATTCTTTTTTTAGTAGTTTATTTTTTTTGCTATAGTCCGGTATTATTAAAGGCTTTGATGGCCCTGTATTGGGTTGGCCTCCTGCTGTATCATTTTGGGGGTTTTTTATTGGCTCACCAGGTCCACCTTCCGGTTAAGATGAAGATGGTTGAAGATGAAGACGAAGATTTTCGTTGCTTGTGCGAAAATACAAGCAACTCTTGTCAAGTAGAAACAGCAGCTGTTCTTAAATGTTCTTGTTGTGCAATTTTAGCCACTATAGGTAGGGAAAAAGTGGAAGTGTCACAGCAGAAATGAGTTTCTGTTACAAGGTGGGAGAACATTTTAAGGTATATTAGCTTCCGTTTCCATTGTCTATCATAGGAGTTGAATTAATGTCTGCTCAGAGACTTTCATATAGAGTCCTAGACATTCTTGCTACTGTATATTTGAAATAAAAACTACACAGTGAAAAGCTCAGCTTTTTTTTTTTTTTTTTTGCAAAAACAAACACAAAGCTGCAACGGCTGTTTTTGTTGGGTTGTTGTGCAATCGGTTTGGATCTCAGCGACGGGGAAAAATGATGCCCTGACTGAGCTGCCATGTGGTTCCTGCAGACTAGGAGCTGAAAAAAGTTGTTTTGCTCGATTCGTTTTCATCAACAATTTCTTCGAAAAAGCAGTGTTTGATTAGCCATGTCGAGAGTACACTGTCCCTATTGTTAATGCTTTACTGCAGTGTAGTAAACGTGACAGCTGTTCTGTCCATTCTCCGGTTGGAAGGGTGAGAAAAAATCCTGAGAAAAAAAAAATTCAGCTGTTACTATAAATCCGTCAGTCAGTTTTTATCAACAACCCATCCTTCTGTTCAGCCGGGTTACATAAGACCTCTGCACACAAACAGAGGAATACCTCAGCCTGCAGGAATCGTTGGTGTTAGGAAGCTGTTCGGATAACATTTGCTCAGAAAGCTCAGGCAGTCTGATCTCCAGCTTCCCCAAACCAACAGAACTTCCATCTTTACAGTTACTAGTAAAAAACTTGAGCTGAGAGGTATTAGCTTAAGGTGACAGCATTAATTTACCATCAAAGTGATCATGAGCAGTAGTTTATCAAGACTTTCACTTTGTAATGTCAAAGAGAAATGAGGTGGCCTCTCATTAAAAGGGGAAAAACATCTGGATCACATTCTGCCTGGCTTCATTGGAAAAACCACGAGCCAGTAGTGTTTGAACTCGTCCTTATCACTTCAGCTCTGACCTCCACAGCTGTTTTCTGTTGGGCTGAGTCCACATAAAACAATGGGAAGCTAACCAATCAATCTCATTTCTTTTCAACAGACAGTAAGTAAGGTTGTTCTCACCAATTCTATCCTCACTGATTCATCAATGCCGCCAAATTAGAAACAGGAAGTACCATTTGAAGCAGAAGTAGGATTAAGAGAGATATGCGGAACCCCTTTTATGTTAATTGATGTGCTGCATTGAAGGATTCTAGCTAATAGCGGAAATTAAATCATTGATGCAAAAAATGATTTCTCATATCAAGGTTTATTATGTGGTTTGCAGAAAGAAGAGCAATAGATGGAGGCTCACACTGAGCCTGGTTCTGCTGGAGGTTCCCTCCTGTTAAAAGGGAGTTTTTGCTCTCCACTGTCGCTACAAGCATGATTAGTGTAAGGAATTGCCTTTGAGCCATTTAGTCGATGCAATCAGCTAGTTTTCCTTAGATAGAAAACTTTCAATCAATTTGACTGGATGATCTGGTGAACAGTAAAGTGGCTTGAGATGACGTGATGTTAACTGGCGCTATAACAATAAACTGAATTGAACTGAATAGATGTTCCTTCTGACCTCTCCTGGACTGAGAGAAGCTCCCACCAGGTAAAAAAGACCCAACAATGGTACTTTTTCTCAGAGGGCTAAAGCTACAATCCCTTTAGCTACAAACATACTTTTATAGAACCACAGAGCGAAGCATCCTGTTCATGTTTCAGCAGGATGTTGTGGTCAGAGAGCTGCATGATGCAGTAGAGGAAGGACTTAGGATGGGTCAAGACAGCATTTTCTCTCTACAAAGTGTTTGGATTATGTTTCTATTCTTTTTTGTGTGCATTCTGAAGAAAGTGTTTTGACAAAAACCTGATCATGAGTCGATAATGATCATAAAGATTCTTTATCATTTATAGTGTAGATTTAATTCATTTGATTTAATAAACAAATAATTTAAAATATTCTAGAGATACAAGGGGATAGGGAGCCCAGCAAACTGCTGAGCCAATAGGTGAGCAGGAATGGCAGGAGATGGACAACAAAAGGAACTGACAGGAGTAAAGGAAACCATCAGTCTTTCATCTGCTGGAGATGTTATAGACAACATGAGAACCAGCTGAGACTAAACAGCAGAATATGTGACAGCTGGGTCAGGACCTAAACACAGGAGCTGCTGTAAAAACCCATTAAAGGCCAAAAGGAACATAAAACAGCAGTGGCCCAGGTGAAGTGGGTAAAGTCTTTGACTGTATAGAGCAAGGGTGGGCAATTCCGGTTCCTGGGGGCCGGTATTCTATAACTTTCAGACCCATCCTTGGTCCAACACAGCTGAATCAAATGGCTGAGTTACCTCCTCAATATGCTGTGAGTTCCTCCAGAGTCCTCTCAATAACCAAATTACTTGATTCAGGTGTGTTGAACCAAAGACACATCTAAAATTTGCAGCATACTGGCCTTCAGGAGCTGGAATTGCCCACCCCTGGTATAGTGGGATACCGGGGAATCCTGGTTACATCAGGAAGAGGGAGTTTTTGAGCAACTCATGACGATCTGATGTGGAGACTCATGAATATGGGAGCAGCCTAAAGTATACACCAAAGTGAACATAAAAAGGTCTAAATCAGTCAGACAATCAGCACCAACAAAGAACACTTTTCAATGGCAAGACGATCCAAGGAGTTTCCATTAGAAAAAAAGTAGACTGCAGTACCATGATACAGAAATAATTAATTATGAACATGAATCATTATAGCGGGGACCCTGTTACATCATTCTGTTTATTCTATCTCTATTCCCCTACTCTGCAGAATTTCTTATTTCATTCTGTAACGTTATGCTCTCTCTTGCTCTGCAGGTCCAGCAGATTCCAATACAGCTTCTTGTTGCTTCACAATTTGATCGCTGCTGCACTTTAAGAAAATGGAAATGTAATTAGAGCTGTGCCAAACGAAATTTTGTTTTGTAAACAATCTGTGTATACAAAATGACAATGAATGTTGTCTAAAGGCTGATTTATATTCTGATATACTGAATGCAAACGTGCCTCCCCCCCTGCTTAGAGGCACACCTCTCCCAAATTGTAGGTGACCGCAGACAGGAGGCCTCTGATTGGTCAAATCTGCCTCCACTCTAGATTATACGGATTTCCTGTTTGGTACCTTACTACCTTGTTTTGTTTGTATAACCCCCATTGTAGAAAATGACTCGGGAAGATGGACCATCTAGTAGAGAGAGGTGCGCGAGAACGCTGGGACCCTTTTTCCACCTGGATCTTTTTCGCCCTCAAGTCCCTCCATTGTCACACAAACTTGCCACTTCACCAGTCCAGCCCTTAAGTCATCCTCTGATATGGGAGCTGGCTCGGAGCTCGTCGCCCTGGCTGACAGTGGAGCTGGTTTACAGTTGCCTTTTGAATCTCTGCTTCTTTCTGTATCTCTTTTTCTGTCTCCTTTAACCCCAGTCAGCCTCGGCAGATGGCCGCTCACACCGAGCCTAGTTGTGCTGGAGGTTTCTTCTTGGTAAAAGGGAGTTTTTCCTCTCCACTGTCGCCAACTTGCTAAGCATGCTTGGTCTGAGGGATTGCCTTTGAGTCAATGATTCGATGCAATCAGCTGTATGATCTGGTTGAACTGTCTCTGTAAAGTGCTTTGAGTTGACATGTGTTGTAAATTGGCGAAATAGAAATAAACTGAATTGAAAGAAACAAAACCTGTACGTCTATTAAGCCACTAACACACTTCAGCTAAGGAATTTGTCAAAAGTGGATATAATGGGAGGACTCCGACCATTAGTGGGACTCTGAGAATATAATTCATCCATTTGATTGAGGTAAGTGGAAACAGAACTACATCCAGAAGTTGCAGGACAACAGTTTCTCTTACACTGTATCTTTTATAACGAGTAAACAGCATGATGGAGCTCCTGAACCTCAATAAGTCAGACTGCTGCACCTGTTGTCAAGTATGTTGTTGTTTTTACAACAAAAATGCGAATTTTATATTTTATTTTACTAAATTTCATTTTGTTTATTTTTATTTGCTATTACTTTTTTCAGTTTTGTGTTGTTTGAATTACTGGTGTGAATTTATCATTTTCTTTAATGGGAGGGTACGGAAGAGGATTAGGGCCACTGAAAAAAAAAAAAAGTTAACTGATTCTTAAATTTTATTTCAGTTTAACATGGGAAAAAAGTCAGAATTCTGACTTTAATCTCAGAATTCTGATTTTTTTCTCAGAATTCTGACTTTTTTTATTGTCAGAATTCAGTCAGAATTCTCAAGCCAAAACACAAAATTAGACTAAAATAAAAAGCTCATGCAAAGAGAAATGCTGCAAACACAGAAAATAAAGAGAAGCAAGTGCAAACGCACTGCAAATACAAAACCTGTTGCAAACACATAAGTGATTCTAACATACAAACACACAAACCACATGCAAGAAAAAAATGCAACATGTAGCAGGAAGTTAAGAAAAGCTGCAAAGAAGTTCCACATATGGGAGGTGCAACACCCCACAAGGGGGAGACGATCACCAACTCATTTGGATCCAGATGGTTAGTAAAGACAAGATGCTAAGAAATATTAAGTCTTTTTAGGAAATATCTAAACAAACGGTTTCCCTTCTTTTCCCCCTACAAATGTCATCTAGTTTGTGTTTTCCCTTTTGTCTTCGCATTACTTTTTGTATAGACAAGCACTTAAATTAATATTTTAAAAACCAAAAAAAATGTCAGAGGAAAGGCCTAAAAAGGAAAAAATAAGGTCCATAGCAACTGCATCTTTCTTCATGTGCAGATTTTAGGAGGCTTGATGCAGTTTTCTTTTTTTTTCCGGCCCTGCATTGTTTAGTGTTGTTGTTTGTTCATCTTGTTCACTGAAGAGACGACATTCTTAAGGTGCACTGAAGCTCAGAGAAATTTTTCCACTGTAAACAAACTTCCTCCAGTATTTCTCCATTGATAAAGCACATATTACAATGGAAACAAAAAGACAGACAGACAGGCAGGCAGACTTTATTTAATTGTCCTTGAGTCCTTTTTACAGTTGAATTTGAGTAACTTTAGTTTTTAAACACACAATCTGTCAACCATGTTGTTTTCTAAAGGCATGTTACATAAGATCTTGGAAAAAGTTTAAGATCATAGCTGCAAATAGATTTGTTTTCTTATGCCTGGAGGCAAAGCTTTTTCTGTTGTTCCTCCCACATCTTGAAAAATCTTCCTCTGTGGTTTATTGTCTTAAAGGAAAAGTCCGCTCAGATTCAGAATTCAACCTTCTGAAAATACTTTAAGTATAAAATTACTACACACTGTTAAATAAATCATTTTAATAAAGAGTAATTTCAGTTGAATGTGCTTCACTTGAGGCATCCATGTTTGTCAAAGAACACTACTGCCACCTACTGGTTTGTGACGTCACGGTGCGGTATCGGCTGTTGATCAAGTCCCAGTGCTGTATCTGGTGTTTGTCACAACGCGCTATTATCCAAGTCATCTTGAAAACATTCTTCTTCCAAATGTTGGCTACATATTACGTGTTTTTTCTCTGGCCAGAAGTTCAATGGCAAATCCTCCCTCTTCAAGTTGGCGATCCAACGACCAACCCGTCCGTGGAGGATCAGGAATCACTTTTACCCGATGTATTCCAGCATTCCAGCATAAAGCGGGGAGAATGGCGCTAGGCTTACCGCACCGTGACGTCACTGCTGGAAGATTGCAGGAGGGAGGTGATACTATATTTGGGCAAAAATGGCCGCTCCCAGACTCGGTGATTGCGACGAAAATTATTATTTTTAACTAATTAAGACTAAATGAATTAAAACACAGCAAACTTATTAGTTTTAGGTACAGATAATGATCCATTGATTATTGTGATTATAAGGGTTTTGCTGTTCTTTTGTTTCTCTAGTGATCTTGATGTTTATTTTCTTTTGTTTTCTGTTTTCTTTGTTTTCTTTTAAATTAACAAAACTGTGGAGCACTACAGTCACTTTGGTTGTGTAAAGTACTTTATAAATGATGATGCATTAATGACTCTTGTCATGGTGTCTGTGTGTGGCTTAGACTACAGGTTTCCAATTAGATCTCCAATTGGAGGGCGTGCCAACCCGACAGGTGATCCACCTGTTTCTCATCTGGTGCAGCTCTTATAAGGAGCAGCTGGACTACCCTTCACCGCCTGATTGTCCGACTAAGTTGGTAATTTCAAGCCTCTATCCCTGAGTAAACTCTCCCACAGATCTGTATCAGAACCGTCAGGTTGTTGCTGACTCACCTGTGCTCCAGCTCATCCAGCTGTCTTTTTCCTCCAGGCTCCACTGTTACTCCGTCTGCCTGCCCGCTCTGCACCGTTTGGTCTCCAGCCCACCTTTGCAATCCACAAGCCCCCTCCGGGATCGGCTCTTCTTCTGAAACAGTAAGCTTCCTCACGTTCTTTTCCCCACTTGGACAGATTCCCTTCCCGAACCCCCAATAACATCTCCTCTCCGTTTTCAGAAGCAGCTGAAGCAGCTGATCAGTCTGAACCCATCTTGGATTCTGTTTTCAGTTCAATAAAGAGATTGATCCTTCGAATCCTGCTTGTGGTTTACTGCATGTGGGTCAGAAAAATCCCCTCGATCATGACACCTATAGACAGTGTTATCAGAAATATAATGATTATATGTTAATGTGCGTCAAAAAAAAAGTTCCGAAGCTGCTCAGTTCATGAGAGATGCAATGTGAAAACTTCTCAGTTCAGCTGTTTGCTTGGGATCAGATTACCCAGAATGCAGCTCACAACAGCCCCATAACAATACTGTTACTATGAATTTCTAATCAGATGCTTGACCTGAACTTTTAGAATCACAAAGGGGTGAGAGTCAGGTCTGTGTTTAAACTCTATTCAGTCTATAGGCAGTCATTTCAGCATCAATGAGGTGATAACGACGAAACGCCTCCTGTGGAAAACTGGATGCTTCTGTCAACCTGAGGCCAGTCACATCTGACTTAAAGTAGCATGTTTTATTCCCACCAGGAAAAAACAACTCCAGTCTGCAGCCTGTAATTGTACAGCTGGGTTTTACAGTCCAGAATAACTCTGACCAAGAGGACAGTTTGTGTAATCCGTCTCACCCAGACCGCACATACGTAGAGTCTCCCAAAAGACCAACTTTTTCCTGGTGGTGCTCTGAGCAAGAACCCGATTTGAAAAACCTGTTTTCATGACATAACTGCTCAGACATGAGAGGGCAGGACTTGATGGAGCAAACACACGTGCATATTACGAGAGTCATGTTGAAAATGCGTGAAAGTGCCACTCTGCACCGAACGCCTCGCATTACATCAGGATTTAGTTTAGTGAATTCCCCTTTGTTCGCTGCAGCAGCAAACCCTTAATGTAATAAATTTAACTGGATTAAATCCAATCAGTGCCGAAGCTGAAGTTCATTCTTCATATTACGGCTTGTGGCTAGAAAGAAACAAATCACACCCTCTCTGGAGTCGCCTTCTGGGTTCAGATTTATAGCCTCATTTTCCTGTCATCCAGCAGAGAAGAGCTGTACGAGCTAAATCACTGGTACGCTTGCAGTTTTTACCAAGCCAGCACTTCTTTCTCATCAAAACCTCATTCAAAAAGTTCCTGGTTTTGTTGCCCACTGCTTACGGATGTTTGGCACATTCCTGCTGACATCACTGACAGAAACAACAGGTTCAAGAGTTTAACAGGATGAATGAGGCAGTTATAGTTTCTGCATTGTTGGATTTATGTAATGCTGACTGTGCTGGGAAGTTAAATAGAGAACTACTCTAGGACAAAGTCAAAGGAACAAGTTTAATGGATGTTTGAAAGGCTTGAAAAAAATTATACAGGACAGCAAATCTGAGAAAAGCTAAGATTACTCTAGACTTTTCAGAAGTGGCTAAATTTATATTTAACAGATTGAATTTAGTGCCACCGATGCCATTTGTTTAACAGCTACTTCGGATGAGGAGATTATGGTTTCTGCCCAGGACAGCATGACCTTCTGGGCCCAAGGATGAAAAACAGAACTCACATAACCCCAAAGTTTCATAGTTGGTAGGAAGCAGGATCTGAACCGTAGGCAAAGAGAAGCAGAGAGAGTTAGCTGAACAATGATTTGTTGATCATTAAAGGTCATAAACTTACAGCAATCCACACTGAAAAAATGTAAACAATAAATTTAAACACTGGAAACAAATCTAAATCTAGATAAGTCATTTTTTCTTAAAATAAGTGCATTTGTTCTTGTATTAAGAAGGTAAAAGAGACATTTTGCCAATGGAACAAGACAATTTACACTTAAAATAAGAAAACACAATTGCATTGTCTTGTTTCAAGTGCATATTATCTAATTAACATATTTTAAGAGTAAATATACTCATCCCATTGGCAAACCTTCTCATTTAGCTACTTGAATTAAGGATAAATTCACAAAATTTAAGAAATTTTTACTTATTTCTAGATTGTTTTTCCAGTGAATGAAGTGTCTTTACCCTTAATTTGAGTAGGTAATTAATAAGTTTGCTGATGAAATTAGTATCTTTACGCTTAAAATAAGATAATTAGATAATATGCACTTGAAATAAGACAATTTTTTTCGTTATTTTAAATGTAAATTGTCTCGCCCCATTGGCAAAATGTCTCTTTTACCTCCTCAATCCAAGAACAAATGCACTTATTTTAAGAAAAAAAAAATTACTTATCTAGATTTTGATTTTTTCCAGTGCATGAACGCATAGAACAGGACTTTGTAATAAAAACTCTAGAAGGTGCTTACAGCCGGAGCTTTCATTTCCAATTCTTTGCTTGGAGTCAATCAGTGGCTTTACCTCAATTAAAATAAAACCTCTCAGTATAAAGTTGGGCTGCATCATGCTGCAGTTCACAGCACTGTTCAGGGTAGAAGGTCCCACACTGGAAAAATTATCTAAAAATAAGTAAAATTCTCTTAAATTGAGTGTATTTACCCTTGATTTGAGTAGATAAATAAGGTGGTTTGCCAATGGAATTAATATTTTTACTCTTTAAATAAGATAATTAGATAAAATGCACTTGAAATGAGACAATGCAAGTGTGTTTTCCTATTTTAAACTTAAATTGTCTTGTTCCATTGGCAAAATGTCACTTTTACCTTCTCAATCCAAGAACAAATGCACATATTTTAAGAAAAAAAATACTTATCTAGATTTTGATTTTTTCCAGGTTTGATTTCTGGCTTGGGGTCTTTCTTCATGGAGTTTGCATGTCTTCCCTGTCCATGCATTGATTCTCTCTGGGTACTCCGGCTTCGTAAAACAGTCCATTAAAATGACTGTTAGTTTAATTGGCTTCTCTAAATTGTCCTTAGAAGCGTGTGTGTGTGTGTGTGTGCATGGTTGTGTGTCTTTGTGTCGCCCTGCGACAGACTGCTGACCTGTCAAGGGTGAACCCTACCTCTCACCTTTAGACTGCCAGAGATAGGCACCGGGCCGACTGTGACCCTGACTGAATAAGTGTGAGAAGATGGATGGATGGATATATAGATGGACGGACGGACAGACGGAGGGATGGATGGATGGATGGATGGATGGATGGATGGATTGTTTAAGAGCAATTTAATCTTAACCAGACAGAGAGGATTGCTCAAATAACAGTGCTGAGGTCCTTCACTGCAAAAAATGGAAATCTAAATAAGTAATTTTTTCTTAAAATAAGTGCATTTGTTCTTGAATTGGGGTTTAAGTGAGATACATTGCCAATGGAACAAGACAATTTACATTTAAAATAAGAAAAAGCAACCGCACTGTCTTATTTCAAGTGCATATTATCTAATAATCTTATTTTAAGAGTAAAAAAATACTCATTCCATTGGCAAATCATCCCATTTACCTACTAAAATGAAGGGTAAATACGCTTGATTTAAGACATTTTTACTTATGTCTTGACCATTTTTGCAGTGTAATTGCCATGCTGATGGGGAAAGGTCATGAGGAATCAGCCCAGAAAAATGAATACAGGAGTTCCTTTTACTGTAGAATGGCAGGGACACACCCTGAAACAGCACATCGAGAGTTATCTGTAAAACTGTGTAAAGTCACAGTTTATCCGCATGTACACACTGTACCGAGAAACGTGACAGCTTGCCAAAGCATGTCATATACACAGTGTCCGTGAATTATTTGTTACCGTTTTCAACTGCTGAGAAGTCTGTAAATTTATATGATGTATAAAAACTTGTAGAATGGGGATTAAAGAACACGGAAACAGAAGGAACCACTGACCAAAGATAAAAACCAGAGAGCTTAAATACAGAAAGGAAGTGACAGAGAAAAATATACCAACCAAGTAGGAGTAATCTGGTAGAAATGGGAAATTTCCATCCGTTTAATGGCTGAGATTGAAGGAAAATGCGTTAAAACTAATCCAAATCGATAAGGACACTTAAGCCAAGCAGAAGAGGTCCAGCAATTGCCTTGATAGGGGCTGTCCGAATAGTGCTGGAATTAAAGAAGGGGGTAGGGATAGGATGATAAATGCTTCCTATTGATTTATTCTAAATATTTAAGATTTAGGCTTTGTGTAACTTTAAAAAAAAAAAATTTTAAGCTTTTTTGGAAGACTTTAGTCCAAATTTGACAAGAATCGTCCATGAGCGTTTCCATCATGTGATGATGTCCATAAGACTGAAGGCTGTCTGGATTCAGAGGAGCAGTCTGGATCAATGAATCAATTTCTTTCCTGGATAGTGACCTTGCTAAGGTGAAGGAAGAGGAGGAAGGACATGAGGTAGAAGCTACCGTTTGCAGTGTCTGGATTGAGGCACAGGATACACAGGAACACTTGAAGGGATTTAACTGAAATCTAAATTAGCAGTAATACAAGAATGAACAAAAAAAGCTGGACAAAGTAAGAGATTATGAGCAACAAAGAAACAGAAACATGAAATAACACAAAATGTTATGACTACAGGATCATTACATGAAAGGGGCTTTCTAAATTATATTAAACGACAAGAAATACACCCATTTTTGATTTGGTATAATAAAGTGCTCCAGATGGTTTGTGACTTAAATGTTTTTTTTTTGTTGTTTTTTAACAGGCTCAAAGCTTCTATAGAATAGAACATAACTTTTATGGACTTTCAGACCAGTCATTGTATATTTTATTGTGCACCTTTAGTATAATTGTGAAAATAATAAGAAAAAAGGATTATCTGGCAAAACCTGAAATGAACATTTCTGCAGATTGCAAAATTTCAAAGTTTGTTTGCAAAACTATTGGGTTCTTTAAAGTAAATCTTTTAAAACAATTGGTAAATCCATATAAATCAACAAATGTATGAACTTATAGTACTAATTTCTGATTTATTTTAATATAGGCTGCCTTTGGTTGTGTTTGTGTTGGAATGGTGTTTTTAAAATAGAATGGAACAGAAAATAGAATATAACAGAAAATCACTTTATTGTCCCACAATAGGGAAATTCTAGTGTTTAAAGCAGCAAAGATATTGTAAAAAATTATGGACCTTAGAAAAATGTATAAGAATAACATACTGTTTAAGAGATAAAAGATAAAAAATGTGTATTCAAATATGTTTTATGATAATTTTCCACATAAAATCTATCCATTGTTGCTCATTAAAAGCTGTTTAAATCAATGCCTTTCTTGTTTTGTTCAAGAGCCTTTTCCATTGGAACCATCTAGAATAATCTCCCCCTGCTACTTACTGTCTCCCTGTTTTTTCTTTCCTTCATTCATTTAAACTGTTGCTTGAAAAAGGAAGGTCTTATTTTCTTCCAACCAGCAACATTTCCTGCCCCGTAAAGAGCTTCTTTCTTCCTCTTTCAAAGAGTTTGGCTCTTGGCCCTGAAGCACGCTGGCACTGAGGCTTCCTTGTAACTCATTTAACTCACAACTGGTTGCTTCGATTGTTTAGCAAACACGTGACACAGTATAAAAATATCAGCTTGCATAACAGTTAAATAAGTGAAAATTCTTATGAGACAAGATTCACCCTAAATATTAAAATGTTCATTTGTAACTTGCATTTCCAAAGACAATAGATGAATGTGATGCGGTGATGAGGGTACCTGAAGACTGCAACCTTTCCCCCTCACTTTATAACATCTTCCTCTCTTTCATTCTTTCTCTTTTCAGGCCTTTGTCTCGGCACCCCCACTGTGTTTGAAAGGGCTCATTTAGGTCAGGATTTAGCTCCAACACTGAGAATCATTCTTAAAAAATGCTGCTGCCTGCATTCCCCAAATTCTAGCAGGATGGCTCATATTTTCTTGCAGCAGTCAGGTTTATCCGATTAGGCGGGGATAATGCAGGGATATAACCTTAAAAGGATGAACATAGTTTTATCTAAGAACAACGGAGACGTGTGATATTAACAGAAGCCTTGTATTGTATTTTCTGCACTTATTAGATATGAGCATGGGTGAAGGGATCTGTCACCATGGCAACTTTCCAATCATTATGGTGATACATCTCCATGGATGAATAAGGTCTTTTGAAATGAAGAAACTCATAATTTGTGTTAGGATTCAGCGTCACATTGCACAAAAAAACAAAACAAAAACAGTAATGGTAGAAAAACAAATCAATTAATAATCTATAAACATTAAGTGAATTTTTTTGTGAGACAATTAATGCATTGCCTTTGCATTTTTTCCCCCTACAGTTGGCAGTAAGTTTAGAGAAATTAGCAGTTGTATATATACACTATATTGCCAAAAGTATTTGCTCACCTGCCTTGACTCACATATGAGCTTAAGTGACATCCCGTTCCTAATCCATAGGGTTCAATATGACGTCGGTCCACCCTTTGCAGCTAGAACAGCTTCAACTCTTCTGGGAAGGCTGTCCACAAGGTTTAGGAGTGTGTTTATGGGAATTTTTGACCATTCTTCCAGAAGCGCATTTGTGAGGTCGCACACTGATGTTGGACGAGAAGGCCTGGCTCTCAGTCTCCGCTCTAATTCATCCCAAAGGTGTTCTATCGGGTTGAGGTCAGGACTCTGTGCAGGCCAGTCAAGTTCATCCACACCAGACTCTGTCATCCATGTCTTTATGGACCTTGCTTTGTGCACTGGTGCACAGTCATGTTGGAAGAGGAAGGGGCCAGCTCCAAACTGTTCCCACAAAGTTGGGAGCATGGAATTGTCCAAAATGTCTTGGTATGCTGAAGCATTCAGAGTTCCTTTCACTGGAACTAAGGGGCCAAGCCCAGCTCCTGAAAAACAACCCCACACCATAATCCCCCCTCCACCAAACTTTACACTTGGCACAATGCAGTCAGACAAGTACCGTTCTCCTGGCAACCGCCAAACCCAGACCCGTCCATCAGATTGCCAGATGGAGAAGCGCGATTCGTCACTCCAGAGAACGCGTCTCCACTGCTCTAGAGTCCAGTGGCGGCGTGCTTTACACCACCGCATCCGACGCTTTGCATTGCACTTGGTTATGTATGGCTTGGATGCAGCTGCTCGACCATGGAAACCCATTCCATGAAGCTCTCTGCGCACTGTTCTTGAGCTAATCTGAAGGCCACATGAAGTTTGGAGGTCTGTAGTGATTGACTCTGCAGAAAGTTGGCGACCTCTTCGCACTATGCGCTTCAGCATCCGCTGACCCCGCTCCGTCAGTTTACGTGGCCTACCACTTCGTGGCTGAGTTGCTGTCGTTCCCAAACACTTCCATTTTCTTATAATACAGCTGACAGTTGACTGTGGAATATTTAGGAGCGAGGAAATTTCACGACTGGATTTGTTGCACAGGTGGCATCCTATCACAGTTCCACGCTGGAATTCACTGAGCTCCTGAGAGCGACCCATTCTTTCACAAATGTTTGTAAAAACAGTCTGCATGCCTAGGTGCTTGAATTTATACACCTGTGGCCATGGAAGTGATTGGAACACCTGATTCCAATAATTTGGATGGGTGAGCAAATACTTTTGGCAATATAGTGTATATATAAAGGTAACAAAAACAGGCTCTTGTGAAAAATTGAAACAGAAAAATGAAAATTATGTCACAATGAATATTACCTTATCTGGATTGAACTTTTATGCTTTTCATCGGGTTGAAACTAACATTTTTAATGATTTATTGATTGACTTTATTGTTCTCAAAGTGGAGAAATTTTCGGCAATTCTATGATGTTAAATCTGTGAAACCTTTTTTTTTTTTTGCTGTTTTTTTTACAAAATAATTTCAGAAATTATGTGAAAGTATTTTTGTCTGTTAAGACCCAAAAGAGCAGATCCATCTCAATCCACACAACAGTATGGTTTTAATTGAAATAATGAAATGAATTTATTTTCCACTAGCCAGGTACTTCATCAGGTTTTATGTTTGCAAAGCCATTAAAAGACATAACTAATAGTGACCAGAATATGTATTTACTCAACGAAAAATGTATTTTTATTATGACTAAATTCAACTACAATCAACTTTTAGCAAACTGTTCAGGATATCATGTTGCCCCAATCAGTAAGTAGTTGGTAGCCACATTTTTTTGTTAGAGTCATTTTGATTTTCCGGCTTAAGCCAAAATTCTTTCAGTAGGAAAAAAGGGGGCTTTGGAGAACAAAGGTTGTAGAGCCCTCTATTCCTTTTTAACTGTCTGGCAGTTGGAGTGATTTAACATGTGACCATTTTCAGAAAGTGTCTGATTGTCATGAAACTGGACAGATAGTATACAGATAGATACAGGCGAGTCAGACAGTGGGAAGTTTCAAAATGTTTATTGACAAAAATAATAAAAGAACGGAACAAAAATGCGGGCTGCTGTGGATCTGCAGACCTGCAGCAGCTGCAGGGGGAAGGCAGGGTATCGCTCATCACTGGCACTTTGGAATGTGGGAGAAACACAGGTAAGTGACCATGATAATCTGACACAAGATTATCCGTGTGAGTCGCTTACCTGATTTGACAGTTCAGCCCATCCTCTCATAGAAAGGCAGGATCCAGCCAATGGACTACCAAATGAGCAGCAGTGCAGATCCACCCAGAGTGCCCCTGATGATTAACCCCTTTTCGCAAAAGCCAAAAACCACCTTAATTAAACGGCAACAACTTTTTTGCAAATTTGAAGCAGGTTTTTTTTTTTCATATTTTGCAGCTTCCATCCAGCTTTTCTGATGCAATACTTACAAACTTTGCATTAGAAAAAGCTGATGGAAAAACACCTACTGTTTTAGCATACAACCGCTCACAGCTGTGTTTCACATAAAATCCCCACAAAGGTTGTGTTGTTGGGTTCAAGAGTGTACAAAGCAAGCCAATAAAATAGTAAAGAACAACGTTTCTGCCAAGAATCTGAAAAGGTGAACAGGAGCAAACTTTGCAATTAAACATTGAGTGTGGCTCGTAAATATACAGAGAAAAATCAGGTCATAGAATACGACACAGATTTGCTTTGATCACTTGATTAGCAGGAAGGACATTTTCAAAGGTGAACCTGTAAATCTACATCCATGTAAACAATATAATTTCTAAATGCACACATTTCTGTTTTATATATATATAAAAAAACTTAAAATTCTCATTCATTTTAATTTTGTAACAATGAATTAAGACCATACATGCATAAAAGACTATTGTAAGCAAATTGAAGCTTATTTAAGAGAAAAGCTATTTACTTATAACCTGACTCCGCCAGATGGATTTGCTCCGCATATCCATCTGGAAACCTTCTGTTGAAGAAATTTTGGGAAGGGGCGAAAATACTGGTTAGCTGATTGGCCTATGTTGGTGATAGACGGGCCAAATAAACCAATCAGATCAACGAAGCATATGACGTACTAACAGAGCGACGACGAAAACACAACCACAAGCCAGGCTCCTCTTGCTGCTGCAGGTAAAGGCTCGTTAGCTCAGCAAATAAGCAACATGTCGGCAAAGGATATTATATTTCGGTCAAGAAAAATACAGTGTAATTCCGATAAAACTTGCTCGATAGCCACGCTAACGCTAGTTTCATCGGCTGAAGCCGCCATGTTCTTTAGACTGAAATGTCGCTCTTCTCGTTGCGTCACACCTCAACCCGCCTCAAAGCCAACGCTGATTGGACGTTCGTTTGGTGAACGGCTCCAAATTTTCTTTAACGGAGAGTCTCCAGACTGATCTGCGAGTGAAACCTTGAAAGCTCGCGAGATCAGGATGGTCTCACGAGGCTAATTTACTTACCCTACATTTCACATTGATCCACTCCTACAGATCTATACCAAAAGCAACCATCTTTACTTTGTATCCTTTTAAGGAAGCATCATCAAACACTTCTCTGTAAGGAGCCCAGCGTTTGACAAAGCCATAGGTTAATATAACAATGAATATTACATAGATTGCTTTCAGAAGAACTGTGCCAGACCTGGAAGGAAATATAAATATACTTTATAAATGTTTTCTTTAGATGGAGGGATGCATGAATAAGGCATAAATAGGATACAGAATGTGAACTGGGACACGGATGGATTTCTGTTCATATCTTTATGTTCTGCATATTTTATGTTGGTGTACTCGAATGACAAATAAAAAGGAAAAAAAAAAACAAAGAAAAAATTAATAAAAGCCTTTGTAATGCTGCTCATAATGCATCATTTCAATTGGTCTTTTGTTTTTACATTATGTTACACTTTCATATATTTCATCATTCGTCAGTTTTCTTGCTAAGATGATTTTTTTTTTCATTCAAAATTTCTACTTTTATGTTTAAAATTTCTAAAATCCTGTTTAACTACAAAGTGGGCAGGGAACCACAAGAACAAAGCTACAAATATAGTTTAAAAAGCAATTCTTAGCTGGTATTTCTTATCCATATCAAATTTTTTTCATTGTTTAATTTGAATTTAAAACAGATTTCTCCACTCAGCCCACAGGACAATCATTTCCTCTCACACAAACCCTCCAACACAGAACAAAGCCACCTGTTTCATGGAGAGGACGCAATAAAAGCCGGTGCAAACAGTCATCTCCAGAGGGTCCCGCCATCCTGACACCCAGCCCCCGATATCCTAACATCCACCATCTGCTCAGGGGGGTCGGGCTGTCTGTTTCTATGGCAACAGCGTACCCCTCCTCCCGCTATAAGATGTGGGCGTCTTTTTTGTGGCCCATGTGCAGTATGCTCTAACTGTAAACCGAGTAAGAGGCCTGTACATGACAAAAGCAAGGATGTGTGTTTTCTGCGTTCCAGGCCCTGATTTTTAAGATCAGGGGCATTTTTTGCAAAAACTGGACAAACAAAATTGCCGATTGCTGTGAAACAAAAGGGAAATCCTTGGTAGGATGTAGAAGATCAGTCCCCCTCCCCCAAGCACACGAAGGTGACCTTGCAAATTAGCCCCAGCAACCCCCTTTTACACCATGCCTAGTCATTCTGCCTCCCCTGAAGGTTTTCTCTAGAGGTGAGCTGACGGGGGAGGAAATAGCAGCTGTAAACTTACAAGCAAATAACATTAAACACAAAGACAATGACTGAGTATTCTTTGTCACTTGTTGTCAGACGAATTCCACCTTAACTGTGTAAAGCAGACATTGCATAAACGAGCATAAACCAGGTCGGTTGGGTGTGTGTCGCAGTAAACCGCACCGCATATAGTGCCGCAGACAGGAGGTCTCTGATTGGTCAATTCTACATCTGTTCTACACTATGCGTACTTCCTGTTTGGTACCTAATTGCAGAAACTCTGGCTATAGTGCCATCCAAAAGGCCTGGCACACCTTGAACACTATCCCAGAGACCGTTGTTAGGTTTATTATTTATACATCATGTGCATTGTTATTCTGTTAGCCAGATTAGGCAGAGTAGAAGGCCTTCCTTCACATGGTGGATGTCACTGTGTGTACGGAGGTCATCTAATCAGGACAGCCTTCGGGTCTTTAAAAATACACGGGATATGGGCACATCTTGGAGCCGGACTGATAAAGGAGAGCTATCTGTAATCCTGGGGTAAAGAGGCAAGATGCATAAAAGTCAGGGCATGGGTGGCATGTCAGTTTCTGATACGGACAGCTAAGCATCCGCCTGATGCAAAACATGGACTCATGACCTAACTTCCATATTTAACAGCGTGCAGGATGCTAGTTTGTAGCTCTGTGCGACGAAAGCGCCAGGGCCAGTCTTTCGGGAACACTCACTGATGAACTGTGTGTCGTCCGGCGTTGGATGAGGGGTTGTAGGCGGCGAACAGGCTCATCAAACCGACACACGGACACCCACAATCCTAGCTAGTTCGTAATTGTTCCTCTTGCGTTGTGGCGTGGAATAACATAGTGCAGATCACGCTTCAATATTGGGCATAAATCAAAAATGTCTGCATCATACCTGCAACAAGCTAACTGCGACCCACTGCTGCGGGAGTATACACAGCCATACATTTACTCACATTACTGTAATTGAGTACTTTTTATGAGTAATTTGTAATTTTCTGAGTAGTTTTTGAAATATGTAATTTTTACTTTCACTTGAGTAAATTTTAACCTAAGTAGTTTTACTTTGCTACATTTAAAACCCCCTCACGTTACTGAGTAAAAATAAATAAAAAATACTGATGGTGAAAAAAATTAAATGTGGCCCTGCCTTGCAATTACCCTTTGTATTGTCTCATAATCCAGTGCTGCGCTTCGGAAGATGGCAGTTGCTAATCACAACTTAGGGAGTATGGATGAGGAAAGGCCTGAAGAGGAAACATATTCTGGAGACGAAAGCCAGAAAAACCCTTGGCCATATTTGGAAGGATTATTTGTTTTCAAATGCACAAAAGGGAACAATGTGATAATGCAGTGCAACATGAGCCTGCCCAGCAAAACGGAGCTTTCGGCTTTTAAAACATCAACATCCAATTTACGAAAAAATGTGGCGGTAAGTTAGTTATCATGGTGTTGTCTGTTGGACAGTAGGATTGAAAATTGTTTGCATTTTATGGTGCAGGTTGTGACTGTCTTTGTGCTGTGAGGAAGTATGTTCTTTAGCCCAGCTGATCTTTTGCAAGTGTGGATGTCCACTGAAATACGCCTTAAAACACCTTGTGCTCAATTCGATTCATGACTCATCATTTTTTTTTGCATTAAATAACTCAAAGTAACTAAGTAACTTTTACTCAAATTACATTTTAAATGAAGTATTTTTGTACTTTTTACTTAAGATGGGTAATTTTACTTTTACTCTGAGTAGAATTTAGGCAAAGGCAAATTACAATTTTTTAGTACTCTTTCCACCTCTGTACACAGCCCTTAAAGGATCACATGCAAAAACTAATCATGTCGTTCCTCTATGAAGTGATTAAAAGTATACGAGCTTTAATATCCTTGAAATCCTGAAAGTGTGCTTTATCTGCATGTTCTTTCACTCCCATAAAAAGAACGTACAAACTTTTCAGGCCTGTGTGGTAAACAGCTCAGACGCCCACATAGCTTTCTCCGTTTAAGTGTAGGCATGCAAGACATTTAAACATTGGATAATCAGTGTAATCTGCCTGTTTTCTTTCTAATGTTTGGTCACATTAAAATGCACGTCTTTGATCTGAGGCAAAACCTTATTAGGCACACCGACTCCACAACAACACACAGATGGAAAGCATTAGGCCCGCTGGCAGGAAACTCTAGCGTTCTGTTGCGTTGTCAATGAATACCTCGCAGTAGGAAAGAGGTTTATTGCTAAATTCAGCTAATTTGTACTCAGAGTAAATAAATTGCCCATGACTGCACATGTGAAGGTAGATTTGTTACACAAGCAATGCTGTGTTATGTATTTACAGTTGAAACCAGATGTTAATAGAAAATGTAAAAAAACAACAAACCAAATTATTTCTATTTATTTAATCAGCAAAAATATTTCTTCAGAGAACTGGCCTTCAACTTCAGTTTCAGAGGCTGATTCACTCTTCCTTATCATTCAGTAGCGTTTTGTTATATTTTTTTCCACAAGCTTCCCACAGAAGTTTACTGGAATATTAGCTGCTTCATCCTAGGGCTGTCATGCTGCAAGTATTTCAGTATTGATATCCAGGAAAGTATTCAATGCTTGATAAAATTTTTGATACTATGGAGGACAATAAAAGACAATTAATTACAGTCATAAAAATAGTTTTGTTTGAATAACAAACCCACCTTTTTTAATCTTAACATGGTGTTTTTCAAAAGAATCACAGATGCCAGTTACATAAGGGTGCAGGTGAATTAAAAAACAATTGTAACAAAATCTGACAATATTTTAAGGTTGTCTGATGCAACCTTAATATGCAAATAATCCGGAAATCTAAAAATAACAATAGCACAAATATACAAACTTGTTTCCAGTATGAATAGCATGTCTTATTAGCTTTGTATCTGGATACAGTGTTTAGATTAGATTAGATGTGATTAGATGAGCTTTATTGATCTCACAGTGGAGAAATTCACTGGTCACATATTGGCATAGTACTTAAAGGTATACTATGCAACCGGTGTTGATTTTCCAGCGAGGCTCCCCCCAGAGGGCGAAAGTAAAAGTGCACTGTCGTAAATTTGCTCAGCTGTTCTCCTGGTTTCTCCCTCAAGCCAGGCGCGGTTGTTTTTAGCTTAGCAGACAGGCGAACGCAACGAATCACCATGTCTACTGCGGTAAGTGACTATTTTGTTCCAATTTTCGAGTTTGAAAATTTAGCATGTTTTCATACATTATTTGTTATGCATGTGTCTAAATAACAAAGATTGTAGTTCTCGCCGTAAAGCAAGACCGACTCTCGCGATGCACGAGACTTCTGAGCCTGTGGGTGCGGGCCGAGGGCTCCTGCAATTGAAAGTATGGTATTTCCCCTACAGACCACCAGGGGGGCCGAGAAAACCTTTGTTCGACCTGAAATGACTCATTTAATCATCCAAAACGTTATGGAACACATTAATTAACTGAAAAATGTTGCATAATATGCATTTAAAGAAGGTGCAAACATGGAGGAAAAGGTATAAAGCAAAAAAAGGCTATATTTAGGAATAAAAATAAATAAATAAATAATACAAGGGAGTAACACAGAGATTTGAGGTGACATATGTACAATCAGGATGGCTTATATACAGGTGGATTGACTTTTACATTAAAGTGTAGTAGGTAAGGAACAACGGCGAGGTAGTGGTATGACTATTATATTCACATATATTGCACAGTCAGCATATTGCACAGAATATTGCAGAGCATTGACACTTATTGTCAAAATAATTGTGGTCATACCAATGTGTACCAATCAGGGAACAGACCCTGAAACAGACCCTGGAACTGTAACCTGGTGCAATTACAACTGCTGGTCTGGGGTACTTTGATCCACACCCTGGAAAGTTCACTTGCAGTTTGTACACCTGCTAGGCCAGCGTACGAAAAGCAGGAAGAGAGGATGTGATTTAAGACTTTGAGTTTAGAGAAAAAAAGAACTTCTGAAAACACAATGGCTTGAAGAAAAGTGTTGGAGTGGTGAACTCTAACTAAAGGCAGGAAGTTTATCATTTTATCCGTTGAGCAGTCAATCAGCGCTTCCCTATATTTCACTATTAGGTTGATCTTCATCTGAGTGCAGACTTCCTCATTTTTTTTAGCAAAAACAGTGACATCCATTAACGCCTCACTTTTCAGGTTTAGATCCATCAGACCATGGAACACGTCTGTGGAAAATTGTGTCTTTGTACAGTTTATTTCCGTTACAAACTGTAATCTGGTTTTTGCACCTTCAGGTACCTTGAAATCATACCTGATGATGACCAAAACCCGTGAAGGTTCAAATTATAATAAAATAAGATAAGATAATCCTTTATTTGTCCCACAGTGGGGAAATTGCAGCGTTGCATCACAGTGAACAGTACAGTGGGAAAAAAGAAGAATACAAAGTATAAAAAATATTGAGTTAAATAGATATGAGTGAAGTATACAATAGATATGCAATAATAACAGGTAAAGTGACGGTGGACATATGGTTGATACGGAGCTAGCATTGTTGGATGTTTTTTATAGACTTTAATGTTGTCTTTGAGAGACCGACTGGTGTCTTTGGAGAGTTCCAAGAAGTCACACAAAGAAAAAGTTGTTTTGGAGGTGTGGTTTTAATTACATTCAGAGAAGTGACTCTATTGAATTCAAACTACTTTAATTAATATAGTTTTCCTTACATAGATTTAACAGAGAACAACTTGTCATGACCTTTCATTGATTGGCAATGTAAAAAGCTCTTGCTTGAAGAGGATGCCCTATTTACACTACCCCTCTGAAACCGATCTGTGCCGAGTTTGGACTGAGCTTGGATCAGTTAACTGTGCTGAGCTTGATTCTGACGACCATTCACACATCACTCTAGCACAGTTCCTCGCCTCCTTTCGGTGCTCCTCGATACCACAGCTCCCAAGGCGCAAATTACTCAAACAAAAATTGCAGCACCCATAACACATCATTTCATGGGCATTACACTGCTGTCCGTTCTGCACTTGTCCACGTTCTGGACTTGTAATGAATACTCTATGTATACACCCAAAATAGAAAAGGTACATATAAAGTTCAGCGTATGCTAGCCTCGTGAGACCATCCTGATCTCGCGAGCTTTCAAGATTTCACTCGCAGATCAGTCTGGAGACTCTCCGTTGAAGAAAATTTGGAGCCGTTCACCAAACGAACGTCCAATCAGCATTGGCTTTGAGGCGGGTTGAGGTGTGACGCAACGAGAAGCGCGACAGTACAGTCTAAAGAACATGCCGATGAAACTAGCATTAGCGTGGCTATGGAGCAAGTTTTTTTTTGGAATTACAGAGTATTTCTTCACTGAAAGAAGAGCAAAACACCGCTCTGGAGGCTTTTCTCAGAGGACAAGATGTTTTTGCTATTCTCCCGACTGGTTTCGGCAAGAGTAGCCTGGCTTGTTGTTGTGTTTTCGTTGTCGCTCTGTTAGTACGTCATATGCTTCGTTGATCCGATTGGTTTATTTGGCCCGTCTATCACCAACATAGGCCAATCAGCTAACCAGTATTTTCGCCCCTTCCCAAAATTACTTCAACGGAAGGTTTCCAGATGGATATGCGGAGCAAATCCATCTGGTGGAGTCAGGTTAAGTCTCATTTCCCCTAGCTCCCTTCTAGATCCTTCTGTCCACACCTGCTCCCAATCAGTTCATTACTCCCTTCATTGCTCTGTTTAGCAATTATACTCCTCCTCCGCAGTTAGTGTTTGCTTGATTCTCTTCATTCCTTAATGACTTTCCGACATTCCTTCGGATCATTCCTCCCAAGTGTTTCCCAGTTTTTGGTTCCTGAGTTTCAGCTAACCAGTATTTTCGCCCCTTCCCAAAATTACTTCAACCGAAGGTTTCCAGATGGATTTGCTCCGCATATCCATCTGGTGGAGCCAGGTTAAGTGTATGCCAGCACACTGGGAAAAAATCTAAATCTAAATAAGTCATTTTTTCTTAAAATAAGTGCATTTGTTCTTGAATTTTACAGGTAAAAGATACATTTTGCCAATGGAACAAGACAATTTACTTTTAAAATAATAAAACACAATTACATTGTCCTATTTCAGGTGCATTTCATCTAAATATCTTATTTTAAGAGTAAAAATACTTATTCCATTGGCAAATTACCTCATTCATCTACTCAAATTAAGAATAAATACACTTAATTTAAGAAATTTTTACTTATTTCTAGATAATTTTTTCAGTGGCATTTTAGGAGACTCTTGGACGTTGGGCATATGCTGTATAAATCGGCAAGATGTGACAGGGCCCTAACATCAAGGTCCAGCAAGGTCAAAAGAATAGAACAGGAACCTTCCTCTTCTTTTGTGCTATGTAGCGATCTGGGCAGTATTCCTCTGTCGTGTCTGCGTGGATAGAGGCAGATTGTCAGGTGATCAACGGCAGCTGAAACGTGGAAACACATACTTTTTTGTGGTTGAACTGTTACTGTTTATGTACAGACATCTGCAGTAGTTATAGCATTTCTCTATGCTCAAAATTATCTTACAGTAGACTATAGGTGGGAAGTCATCTATTCATATCATCACTTGTCAAAGTGGGTATACAATCATCCCAAGGGAGAACAGATTGACAGGAGGGCATCCCATTCACACAGGTTGCTATTAGAGATATACAGACTGGTACTGATTGCATTAACAAAACCTTAAATATTTTTTTTGTTCTAGCTCAAAACTCTATTAACATAGTTTCAAAAATGTTTCTTTCTATGTCTAAAATCGTGCAAGCTATTGACTAAACCATGTATCCCCAACGTCGGTCCTCGAGGGCCACTGTCCTGCAGGTTTTAGAGGTTTCTCAGCTTTAGCACAGCTGATTCTGATGATTGCAGTTCAGCAAAAGCCTGTTAATCAACTATCAATGTGAATCAGCTGTGCTGGAGCAGGGAAACTTTTTAAAACCTGCAGGACAGCGGCCCTTGAGGACCGATTTTTGGGATCCCTGGACTAAACCTATGTATACAAGCAGCTCACAACCATTTTGGAACAACTATATAATGCAGACGCAAAAGCATCTGTTTTTTTTTTGTTGTTTTTTTTTGGCAATTTACAGTATTTAAACATCGTTACACAATCTGTTAACTTTACCATGTCTCTTTTTTTCTGCTTGGCAAAATAGAATATAGTACATAATTTAAATCTTGACAACCATATAGACCTAACAAAGGTTAGATAAATAACTGTTTTGTAACTCAGACTGCAAGAGAGAGGAAGGCTGTTCGCAGTCATAATAACACAGCTGCTTTTATTTATTTATTTATTTTTTAATGTTGTCTCTGAAAGCTACCAAGTTAGGCTTGCTCTAATAGCATTTAATGAAAAGAGTCACACCCTTGTGCATAACGGCGGGCGTGTTGACATAAGAGTGTGTCTCAAGAATGTGGGGAAAAAAAGGCTCAGCCAGCAAGAGCCAACAGGGACACTTAGGCTTCCACCAAAAACCTTGGAACGATTGTGTAAAATAGAACAATAGTGAAATAATAATGAAGATTAAAGGAGCTATATTTGAAATAAATAACAGAAAAGGAAAAACACTGTGGGCGCTCTGGGTTATGTCTCAGATCTATTTTTGGTTTTGTGGTCATTAACTGTTTTCTCTTCCTTTGTTGTTGTGAGCTGACCGCAGCTGCACAAATGGGAAAATCTTACAATTTTTCTTATTCATAGCTGCCCTAGCACTGAAAAAAAAAAGGTCCTGGATCACTTCTTCATCACGAGACTTTAGCAAGAAAAATATCACAATGGGATGATTCACTGTGGGTTGGAATGCAAAGCAACGTAGAGGACAAGTCGATACTAGCTCCCTTTCACCTCTTCTGCTGGACACGATTTTGCAATGTCGTGCCACTGATTGTTTTATCTTTTTGTGGAAACATTACATGTTAAATAATAGAGTATAAACAGCTGGAACGGGAACAGTTCCGTTGAAAATGACTCATAAAATCCAGTTCTAAGAAACAGGACAGGCCCTATGGCAAATCCAACACAAGAATGCACATCTTTTCTGTTTCAATATGATGAATATAATATGAATATCTTATCTGACAAATACAATATGAATATCTTATCTGACAAACATAGCAGCCAGGACTCAGTTTTTAAAGTCAGCCAGGTTTGATAAAGGTCCTTATGGTGCTTCTATGTTCAAGGACACAAACCAGCGAGACTTATTGATTCAGCATAACACGGTGACACCTATTGATTAATTGATCCTACCATCTATTAACGCAGAGCCTCCATCTTTTCTGTTGTCAGGTTGTTGAAAGTAATAGATCCACAACGGTTAATCCATGTCCACCTCCTTTTCCTCTTTATTCTTCCAGATGTGGAGTCCCATCTGGGTCTGTGTTGGTATCTCTACACAGCAGGACAGGACCGAAACAAATCTCCAAACAGTTGCCATGGAATCATATTGTCAGGATTAGTGGATACTTGTTGAGGACGCAGATGCAGAGCTGAAGAAACAGAGACGATTTCTTGCTAAATTTAAATAAGTAAAAATATAGAAGCCATGATCCAGAACTAATTGACAAGAAACTCAGGAACCAAAAACTGGGAAACACTTGGGAGGAATGATCCGAAGGAATGTAGGAAAGTCATTAAGGAATGAAGAGAATCAAGCAAACACTAACTGCAGAGGAGGAGTATAATTGCTAAACAGAGCAATGAAGGGAGTAATGAACTGATTGGGAGCAGGTGTGGACAGAAGGATCTAGAAGGGAGCTAGGGGAAATGAGACTTAACCTCATTCCGCCAGATGGATTTGCTCCGCATATCCATCTGGAAACCTTCGGTTGAAGTAATTTTGGGAAGGGGCGAAAATACTGGTTAGCTGATTGGCCTATGTTGGTGATAGACGGGCCAAATAAACCAATCAGATCAACGAAGCATATGACGGACTAACAGAGCGACGACGAAAACACAACCACAAGCCAGGCACTTGATAGATCAAACTCTTGCCGAAACCAGTCGGGAGAAGAGCAAAAACATCTTTTCCTCTGAGAAAAGCCTCCAGAGCAGTGTTTTGCTCTTCTTTCAGTGATGAAATACTCTGTAATTCCGATAAAACTTGCTTGATAGCCACGCTAACGCTAGTTTCATCGGCTGAAGCCGCCATGTTCTTTAGACTGAACTGTCGCGCTTCTCGTTGCTTCACACCTCAACCCGCCTGAAAGCCAACGCTGATTGGACGTTCGTTTGGTGAACGGCTCCAAATTTTCTTTAACGGAGAGTCTCCAGACTGATCTGCGAGTGAAACCTTGAAAGCTCGCGAGATCAGGATGGTCTCACGAGGCTAAAGGAGACTGGCACAAGGGGGCAAACAAGAAATACATGGGAACTCAAATGCAACCAGAAAACAACTAAAATGACACAAAATGGTAATGCAACCAATTACCCAAAAAGCACATAATCATAGAAATCACAGTGTAGCCGAAAACTCAAAAAGAAAACCTAAACAGACCCGGAAAAATTTCGAAAGGGCAGAATCATTTCACAGATATTAAAACCAACTCCGCTGACTTCTTGCAAAGTGGACAAACAAGAGCACTAATTCAAGTTCCTCTTTCATAATGCAGCTTCTCACCACATCATTAGGGTAATATCAGCTGCCTGTATGTGGTCAATGTGGTTAGGGCAAACAAACGTTGACCTAACCATAACCATTCACATCTCACAAGCAGAGGTGATGACCTGGAGGTATGGAAAGCATCCCTGTTTTCCTGCTCAGCCCTTCCTCTGTCAATAAATATTTGTCACTCAGTCTGTCAATGATCGATCTAAAGGAGGAGTAATACCCATTTTGTGCAACATGTAAATAATTATAATTACATTGATTTACAGTGTACCTTACATGAATAATATCTTTATTTTTAATTTTTTTAAAGGTAAGAACACTGACATTTAAATATTTTGTATTTTCTTTTTCAGCAATAATAAATGAGGGAAACATAATATGAGGCCTCATTTACACATCACTTTGTAAACTTTTTTTTGCTCTGTGCAGGCAAACAGTGAGCCGGTTTTAAAAACAGGTATGGAACATCCACAAGGTAGTTCAAAAAGGGATAGATATATAGATGTGGTTTTCACCAAATATATACAAGAAAAATGAATGCTTCTGTCAGTTGCTATGTCTTTACCAATCAGAGCTGGTCAATCTTTAAATGATAAAGCCCATTCCTTTACAGATTTGTTTTTTTTCCCCCAGCGTTTTTAGTTGTTTTTTTTTTTCACTGTCACAAGTACAGAGCAACAAAATTAACCCTCTGCATTTAACCCGTCCCTTTGGGGAGCAGTGGGCTGCCATTGTGAGGCACCCGCGGAACAGTGTGGTCAGCAAGGAATGATCGATGGATCATTATTTAAACCTAAAACTAATATATAATAAGATATAGTAACCCCTCCCTCCTGCCATCTACCAGCAGTGACGTCACGGTGCGTTAAGCCTAGCTCCATTCTCCCTACTTTACAAGCAAAATCAATGGGAACTACAAGACACTTGTGCAATTGATAGCAATTAGGCTTAGAGGAGAAGTCTTGTCAGCAAGGAATAATCAATGGATCATTATTTATAACTTAAACGAATACGTTCGCAGTGATTTAATGAATTTAGCGTTAATCAGCAAAAAAATAAAAACAATAATCTTCATTGTGATCACGGAGTCTAGGAGCGGCCATTTTTGCCCAAATATAGTAACACCTCCCTCCTGCCATCTTCTGGCAGTGACATCACGGTGCGGTAAGCCTAGCGCCATTCTCCCCGCTTTACAAGCAAAATCAATGGGAACTACTAGACGCATCTGCAATCAACAACAATTATTGAAGATTTCCAAAGGACTTCACCATTGAAATTCATCAGAGCTATAGTGAAACTGACAATGCCCACGTGCATGGCAGCTGGATGTTGGAATACATCGGGTAAAAGTGAAAAAAAAGAGTTATTTCACCTTTCTGATTCCTGATCCTCCATGGACGGGTTGGTCGTTGGATTGCTAACTTGAAGAGGGACGATTTACCATCGAACTTCTGGCCAGAGAAAAAACATGTAATATGAAGCCAACCTTTGAAAGAAGAATTTTTTCAATATGACTTGGATAATAGCGTGTTGTGACAAACACCAGATACAGCACTGGGACTTGATCAACAGCCGATACCGCACCGTGACGTCACAAACCAGTAGGTGGCAGTAGTGTTCTTTGACAAACATGGATGCCTCCAGTGAAGCACATTCAAATGAAAATTACTCTTAATTAAAGAGTAATATCATTTATTGAACAGTATGCAATACTGCAATACTTTAGATTTAAAGTACTTTCAGAAGTTTAAATTCTGAATATCACCAGACTTTTCCTTTAAGGTTCTTTGCTCTGGGAGCCAGAGTGGCAGTCCGTGGGAGTGGGGCTTAAACTCCTGGATTCCAAGCGCAATGCTCCCAACCACAAGGCCGCCACTCCTCAAAGAAGGCATTAGTGAGAAGGGTCTTGTCTAAGGACCCACGCTCATTCCCTCCAGCTGCATTACAAACCCAGGCTTCCTGTTTGGAGGACAGGAGACTTACCACTTGAGCTAGCTGGCCGCTGACATGTGAACTAAACCAGATTTAAAGATACATGTATTTATTCCTCTGCTTTGCTTTCATTATGTGAATGCCTGTTTAAATTAGTGTCAAAACCTTTTCATTCCAAACCACTGTTTGCTGGAGGCTTTTCACAGGGTAAGGCGACAGAACTACACCCAACAGGTGGAAGATTACACGTGGGGATATAAATAGGATCAATAAGTTATGCTTTTGTTAGATTATTTCACGTTAGTTAAATTTTTGCGATAACTTGCAGTTGCAAGGTCACATTATCTGCAATCATACCTTTTTGGGGCCTGTAACTGTTCGGATGGTGCTACGAACTATTGGTACCCTACTTTTATGGGGGTAGTCTGCCTTTTGTTCCACAGTGTGTATGTAACCCTCCTGTATAGCACTGTCATAAAAGATAGACCTGCTTGTATTAACAGAACAGCTGTATCTTACAGTTAGAAATGGCCACACGACGATCACTCAACTCTGAGGAGTCAGGATGTATATTTGTTATTCATGTACATCAGTGCAGAAAATTTGTTTGACACAGATAATATGGATGCAAATGGAAACAAAACATTAGTTGCAGCTTTTCACAGTGCATGCAGAGAAAGACAAACCCCCCAGACCGAAGATGAGCGGAATGGTGTATGCAGTTCAATGCAGTGAAGAATGGTCTGATCTTTATACTGGAGAAACCAAACAACCTCTCCACAGACGCATGGCTCAACACAGGCGAGCTGCCTCCTCCGAACAAGACTCTGCTGTCGACCTACACCTGAAGGGCAAAGGACATTGGTTTGAGGACCAGAATGTTCACATTTTGGACAAATAAGACAGTTGGTTTGAAAGAGGTGTGAAGGAAGCCATTTATGTGAGAGAAAAACCAACCCAAAACTTAGGGGACTCCAGCTCTCAAAAACCTACAACGCAGCAATAGATTTCATTGCTTCCCGCTATCATTTCAAACCTCATCGCCATGCAGGGGACCAAAACATCTCCCCTGGTTAACCTTTTAAGAGGCATGGGCCAGTATCTGGTCTGGCAGGCCAACAATGACCTCCATGACTCCCCATTACTAAAGGGTGGACCTGTTTTTGATGTCCAATTTGTATGTTTTCTAAGCCATAACAAGGCTTTTGTTTGTGCCACTCTATGAGCCTGGAACTCAAACACTACTCCAGACAATTTCAATTGAGAAAGCTTACTAGGTGGGAAGCAAAATGTCTTCAAACTTGGAAAACAAGGTCCAATGGTTTGTTTTTTTAACTTTGCGATCATTCAATTTCAATTTGTCTGTTTCAATTTGCTTGTTTTTAAAACAAAAACAAGGTTTTGTTGGACTACCATATAAAACCTGGAACTCATCGCTATTCTTGATATTTTGAATTTCCTGAATGGGAAGCTAAATGTCTTCAAACCTGGAAACAAAGTCCAGTGGACTTTGTTTAACTTTTTGGAACAATAAAGTGCAGTAGTGGTCAAACTGTAAACATGGTGGGTGAGACATGGTGCAAGGGTGAGTGTAAGGGTGGGATTGCGTAAATGTGACTGGATACATGTGAAGATTTTTTTCTTTGTCTTCTCGTCAGGTTGGGTCTTTGCCTCCCCTGCCCCACCTACTGAACACCCTAGGCCCCAAGTAAGAGCAGCGAATGCCCCTTCTTATGCTCCCCATCAGTGACAGGTACCTAAATCTGCTGGAGCGCTGATGTTTCTCTAGTTGCAGGGTTGGGTAGTTCATTGGACGCTGTCTCATTCATAGTGGCTGCCAGGCCAGGCCTGGGCCTCCTGGCCCTTTGGGGTCCCCACTAATAGGTGGTGCACCCCCAGAACTCAGGGCTCTCATTCGGGTCCACCTTGGGCGTGATCGTTCGCCATAGTCTCACTGATATGGCCCTGTGGCACCTTAGTATTATGCCCTTTGGGGTTGGGCCCCTTAAAGACTGGGCCCTGTTGGGGTTTGCCCCCTTGGGGGTCGGACTCTCTTTGCTCTCATCTGCCCGCTCTAGTGAGTGCGATAATCCATGTGTCTGGTCTCCTTTTGTCCCACTGATCTGGGGTGCCTCTGGATATCCGGGGCTGGCGTTGCCTTTTTATTTGTCCAGGGCCCTGTAGAGCGAGTCTGGGGCCACCCACACCTGCTTTTAAGCATATTTTCCTTCTGAAGAAATTTTGTAAATCCTTTATACATGAGTATTCCCATGCATACGTAACAAGGAGGTTCCAGTTATTCACTGATACATGCTAATACTAAATACTAAGCTGCAGCTACAGTATACCACCCTGAATTTAAAAAATGCCGGTGACTATGGGCACTGGCCTATTACAGCCCTCGACAACTGGAACTTTCACCTGGGAACTATTTGTGTAGAAATATGTATATTTCTATACAACTACACACACCTGTCCCCTCTTTATTTACCTCCATTTGTCTCTGTGTCAGTTGTATACCATTTTACTCCCAAAATAATTTTCAATAAAGATTCATGTACAAGTATCAATTGAAACCTTATGTTTACAGTCACAATGGTCAGTTTTTTAGAGAAATCTGTTGGGATATTATTTAACTGGAGGACACTCATTTCCAGAGCCACACTGGCAAAACAGACAACAACAAAAAAATCAGCAGACTATATCAGTGTTTCCATCAGCCTTTAATCTCTGCAAGGCTGACAAACATAATTCACAATGAGAGCAATGTAACATTAATATGCATGATCAAACTCCACTTCCAGAAAAAAAAAATGTCTATGGAAAAAACAGCTTTTTTCAGCTTCTGGTCTGCAGGAACCACATGCTGAGGTGGCTCGGTCTGGACTTCTTCTGTCTCTTTCGCCCTAACCCTAGACAGTGGTTTACAGGGACACCCCAGATTACACCCCATGAATGAAAGCATGCTTCTGCTTCACAATGGAGCTGTGGCTGCACCCTGAGGAGGGGGAGGGGAAATGCATTCCTTCACTGACCTCCTGTTTGCAGCAGATATTAAACAATAACTGCTTCCCTTTGTCTGCTTTCAGCATAAACAGTCTCTACCCAAGACAGTAGAGCAGAGCTCTGATTTAACAAATGGGTGAAAAACTGATTGGTATTGTGTGTGTATTTGTATGTATAGGTTAGTAAGTAACAAAGGCTTTTCATTACGTGATATCTGGAGATTAAATGTGAACGTTTGTGGGTGCAGGCTACGCATTTGCAGTGTTTTAATATGTGTGCCTCAATTTGAGTCACCTTCAGAGAAAATGCGGCATCAGCTGGCTTCCTAATTATTTTTTACAGGTAGAGCAAATGTTGCAAAAGTACTGCTGTACTGCAAACTGTAAACACTTGCCAAATAATTGCAAGTTTAATTAGTTGATGGTGTATAGAGAAACCTTTGTCTGCAAACACACCAGCAGGCCTTTTGCTGTGAGCCCCTACCTGCTTTGAACAATCTTATTTTTTCCTATCATTTCATGTTATTATGGATTTTAGATTATTCTGTATTTTGCTCCATAAATGTTTCCATTACTTTCTAACTTTCTACCAAAATTCCCAGAATAAAAGTATCCCCTGATGCTGCCACCATCTTGTTCCAGCGCTGTTGGTGTGTTGATGCTGAAATGCAATGATAGTTTACATCATTTCCAACATTTCATGAAATCGTCTAAGAAAGTTCAATTTTCTTCACCTTTCTCCATCTGCTATCCCCTACATGACTTTTAACTATCTGCAAGCAGAAGATTTAATGCAAATCTCCCATAAAGGGCAGGTTTGTGGAGTGCATAACTAAACTGCAAAAAGAAACCATCTAAACAAGTCTTACAATCTTAGATCATCTTACTGCAGTGGCAGATTATTGAATTTATTACTAGTATTTTCTCAAAAAGAGAAAAAAAATAATCTAACAGAATCAGCTCTTGATTAGTTTATAAATCTCAAGACAAGATAAAAGGTTTGTCTAGATATAAGATTGGAAGACTGGTTTAATGGATCACTTTTTGCAGTTTAATAGCTGTGAACAGATTCACTGAAAAAAATGAAATCCAAATAAATAATTTTTTTCTACAAATAAACAGCATTTTCCCTGGATTTGCTAATTTAGACACTATGCCAATGAAATAAGATGATTTGCATTTAGAATACGAAAAACAGACTGTTTTCTTATTTCAAGAGCATTTTGAACTTTATTGATCTTAGATTGGAGGAATTCACCTCTGCATTTAACCCATCCCCATGCAGAGCAGTGGTTTGCCACTGTGTGGCGCCTGGGGAGCAGTGTGGGGTTAAGGGTCTTGCTCAGGAGCCCAGAGTGCAGGCTGTGGGGATCGAACCGAGTAATTGCGTCCTTCTCAGAGCACAAGCGCACTGCTCTAACCCACTAGTTAATCTAAATATCTTATTATATTATTTTAAGGGCAAAAATTCTCAGTTCATTGGCAGATCCTTTTATTTACCTGCTTAAATTACAGGCAAACAAACTTATTTGGAGAAGAAATCAGCATTTGCAGAGTTCCTAATCCACCTAAGTTTTAGAATTTGAACAGCCTCTTGCCTTTTTTTGTTCATGCTTTCATTAACTAGCCAGAGAGTTATGCTACAGGTTTTTCGTCTTCACATAACTGATTAAATAGAGCATTGTGGAACATGTTGCCTTTACGCATCCCCGCTTTAAACTTGTAAACAATGTTTTCCTGTCTTGTCTGCTGGTTTCTTTGGTCATCATCATGATGAACTTTGTTCCCTGAGATCTTCCCAAAACAACTGCCCTCAATTTACAGATCATTTCACACTGAGCCTGGTTCTGCTGGAGGTTTCTTTCTGTTTAAAGGGAATTTTTCCTCTCCACTGTCGCTACAAGCATGTGTGTCTCCTGGACTGGGCTGCCCGTGGAGCTGGTTTATAGTTGCCTTTTGTATCTCTGCCTCTTTTCTGCACGTCAGCTTCCTCCTCCTGGAACCCCAGTCGGCCTCAGCAGATGGTCGCTCACACTGAGCCTGGTTCTGCTGGAGATTTCTTCCTGTTAAAAGGGAGTTTTTGCTCTCCACTGTCGCTACAAGCATGCTTAGTGTGAGGGATTGCCTTCAAGTCAATAAGTCGATGCAACCAACATGTTTTCCTTTAGATAGAAAACTGACTGTATGATCTGGTTGAACTGTACAGTTCCTTGAGATGACACGTGTTGTGAATTGGCGCTATAGAAATAAACTGAATTGAATTGAATCTCATTCAGGTGTGTTGGAGCAGGGATAATAGCTCTTTAGGACTGAACTTGAGTAACCTCTTCAACAGTAGGCTACAGCAGGATCGGTAGCATGTAGATGCGACAAGTCTGGGGGGCTTGGGGTGCTCAGGAAGTCCATGTATTTCTTTCACTGGAGAAAGTGCGACATTAGTCAGGGATTTGGCAACGACTGCTCAAAAAATGTGGACAGGAAGAGCTGCAGACTCTTCTTTACAATCCAAAAAAAAAAAAAAAACACAAAGATTTAAAGACCTGTTTGTAGCTTTTGTTCCTCAGATGTTTTCATTCTGAGAAACGTTGGCAGGAGGAGACATGGTTTAAGGTTACAGTCTGCAGCAAATAGGATTTTCTTTCACAGGAATAATAAAAAATATATATATAATTTTAAGCATACAGTATATAATTCATGAAAAACTCCCAGATTTGCAGAGAATAACATGTAAGGGGTGAGGGTTCCCAATCAAGGGAAGATCGCATCAGGAAAAGCTGCAACCTCTTTGCTGGCTGTTGATCGACTACGCAGACAAGGGGGTGGGAGCAGGGCTGAGAGTGGGAGGAGAAAAGGAGGATTTGGGAATATTCTTTGTCCTCGCCCAGCAGTTCAAGCAGCACCACTGGAGAGGCAGCGTCTCCTCAAAACCAAGGGAGAGAGAGGAAAAAAGGAGAAAACAACTGAAGGGCCTCATATTTATAGAAAGGGCCCAAAACAGAAGACAACTTCCAGGATTCCAGGAGACATTTTGAAGGTAAGTTAGAGAAAAAAAAAATCATAAAAATCCCACCAACAGAGCGAGGCGGCAGCATCACTGCTCAGCTCCTTTCTTTATATATATGTTTGTATATATGTAGAAAAAAACGATCCTGTATTTAGTTTTTATTGTCTTTTTATTATTTTATATATATAAAAAATCAAAACACATTTATGAAGGAAAAGTGATTAGAAACGATTAATGTTTCGGTTAAACGCCAAGTTGAGTTTAGGCGCACAAACTGATGGAAGATGGCGCTAATTAAAAGCTGCAGCGCAATTTAGCGGCGTGTTTGCAGCAAATGCGCAGAGTTTGATGAGCGCGTGGATGTTTGGCGCACATTGATGTTTATGCGATTATATAATTATTACACAAGGAGCCTTTTGATCTTTCCTCTTCCGTTTCCTCCTTCCTCTCCAGGTTTATTCTATTTTTACACCTTTTGCTGTTTTAAAAGTTTGTCCTTTGTTAATCAGGTAGATTGATGACCCACCGGTGTCTCTACGCATCCTGCGTGGTTCCGCCGTGACGTCGTTTGCCACGCGGAGGATTTTTTTCTTTTTTTTTCTCCGCATTCCCTGCAAATGGGATTAGTTGGTTTGCAGTTCACGTTCTGCTGCTTCATGATTATTTGGAGACTTTCTCAGCGATGATTGGTTCTGGGCTCAACAGGAAGATTAATTTAAAAATATGCAGCTTTAGTTTAGATTTATTGTTTTCTGAAAGCTTTTTCCTCCTTTAGCCCCCCCCCCCCCCCCCCCCCCCCTTCTTTCTTTTTTTTTTTAAGGCTGAGGGAGGGAAAATATGAGGATCAACTTTAACCCTTCTCCCAGATGTTGGGGCCACAAAGCTTCTCTTTTCTGCAGCAAATAAAATAGCCTCCACAGCTTGGAAACAGACTAAATGTTGCCAAATATCCAACATAATCTGCCCAAAATAATCCAGTGAGCATAACTGGTCTTGAAGGAACTTATCTGTTTAAAGAAGATGTAAAATGTTCTGATAAATATGGAGTTATGCAAAACTTAGACATCCTTTAATTGGCATTTGTGTACAAAACGAAATTACATTTTGTGCAGCTCGCATGACATTTCCATTAAAGCGCAGCAGTGATCAAATTTAAGCTGTGTGGGAGGAGAAAAACATGGTGCAAAAAATTGAATATTGTTGGAAACCTGCACCACTATCCTTTCTATAAAAAAGGTTTTAAGCAAAACTTGAACTCACTTCAGCATCAGACTCAGTTTTAAGATTTAAAAGTGCAGAACCGTCAAATGAGAACAGATAGAAAAGTAACAGAAGAGGGTTGAATGTTTCAGATTGTGTGTTAAGAACATCAAAGGTTCTGACATTTTTAGCTCTAGTTGGAAATAAACAGCAGTTCCCCATCAGTTGGTCTCAGTTTAAAAGCTTCTGCCATTTTAAGATGGCAGAACTTTTGTCTGGGTTTTATGCAACAGGAATGCAATGAAGCAAGATCAACAAAGGTGCAACTTAGGAGTGCCTGGAGGACGGGTTAAAAGCTTTAGCAGCTGCGCTTTGGACCAGCTGGAGATGATTTCACTGAAACGAGTAAAAAGGAATAACTGTTGCCAATACTGGATGAGATTTCCAGCTGAAACTCAGTTTCCCAAAGTTCCTTAAATAAAAAAGCAAAGGGAGCCAACATTCCAACATTCCTCTGGTATGGTTCAAAAGTTAGTGGGTGAAATGTTTTAAGACCCAGTGGTCAGTAAAATCTAAGGGGGTTGAGTTGCCTGGGCTACGGATAAAAACATTTAGTTGTTTTTTAAATGTATTCCATCATTTAGGTATCAGATTTTCACAGAATGAGAATGAAATGTTTCAAATGCCTTAAGCCGGGCATACACTGCAATGTTTTCAACCGTTGTACTTGGTTACAGCTCAAAGTGTACGATGAAACCACAGGGTTTAAAAGTTTGCGAGTTGTTCTCACACTGTGACCAGATGCTTTGATGCGTTCTACCTGCTCACACTGCAGGTCTAAAAACCACATAAGACTCGGCAACGAGAGATGGCACAGGTCCGACTTATCAATCTGGAAGAAGAACTTTCTTGTTTGCTCATGCGTAGTACTAGAGGTTTTGGTAAATCGGCTCATAGCTCTGCTTCAACAACAGGATTTGTCCACGAACACTTCATGACGGTGGACCTTAGAATTCCTGATCGGGAGGTGGTTTTGAGAGGCTGATTGCCCGTCGTAACCCCGTCTACACTGCATGAAACAAGGATGCGGGATCGGTCTGAAAGTCAGCCCGAGCATTGTCTTGGAAAGGACAAAAAATCGCACAGTGTATTCCCGGCTTTAGAAAAGCAGGCAAAGATGACTGGAGGTCAAATGTATTTAAAATGTATTCGGCTTAGATATGAGATGTAATTCAATGTTATAAAGCACAAGCAAAAAAACAAATTGAAGTCGAGAAAAAAAGCCTATAGAACCCCATGGTTTAAAGAGATTAACATTTTTTTTGTTTTAAAATAAAATGCATTCCAGAATAAAATGTTTCCAAGCAGGATGTTAAATACCTGTAGAACAGTGGTCTCTAAGATAAACAGGAAAATTGGCTCTTAAACATTGCTTAACATTTATCAACACACTGTTTTATTTGTAATGTTTGCAGGAGGAACGCTCAAATAATCAAACTCAAAACAGAGAATATGGGAGTTTTTATAAAGTGTGTTTGGATTAGATTATAGTCTAAGTTTATTAAAGGTGTTAATGAATTTCTGCTCAGCAGAAACATTGTGAAACATAGTTAAGAGTTGGTTAATTTTGTTTATTAAATCACTTCAGCAGCCTCATGTTTGGCCACAGTGACGCCTAAAGAGTTACGAGTGATGCTGATTACAGAATAAGTAGAGTTTTTTTTTTTTTTTTTTATACAGGGCTAGGCTCTTTTTATTCTTTATTTCATTGTTTTGTTTTGGGGGAGGCTTTCTATGTAACATTGGGGTCTTGGTCATCCGACTGAATTAACCTGTTGGATCTGCATCTCCTCTTGCATCTGAGTTATTGGCCCATTCCTGGTCCTGTTTGATGCTGCTGCTGTATCAACCTGTGACTTTGACCTTGTTTTCCAAATGCTTCTATGTATGATGATGATGATGATGTACCTGATTATAGTAGCATAACTGGGAAACGATTGTTTCCAATCATGTGTAACAAGTTGTAAATATTAAGATAACTAATGGAGGCATGGACCAACCAAGTGGAGTCACCTGCTCTTTAATACTGGCCTCACTTTGCAGGGAAAGCAAGGCGTCAGATATTTTTACAGTGTTGGGAGAAGAGGACTATCATTTATTTATAGTTTAGGTTTCCATGAGCTTTAAACACTGATGTAGTCTTTGGTACATTCATGTTTAACTGGATGTGGGACCATCCCAGTCTGTTGTTAAGGCACCACTGTTGGCATGCAGGGTGTTGATGAGTCAAAGATGACTGTAAAGAGAAGAAACGCCTAGAAACGAATGAAACCAGCAGATGATCAGGTTTCCTGTATGGATGCTGGATAAACTGGTCTGCAGGTTTTTCTTTCCCTTGTTTGCGTTTAGGGAGTTTGTTGTGGAAAGAAAATCCTCTTCAAATGTAAAGAGGCCCATTGTTAAACAGATTAAGTTGTTTCTCTATAAATCGGTAACTTAAGCTGGAGCGTTTTTTCTATTCATTGTTTATATTCAGCTTTAGGATCAGGTTCATGTTAGAAGGTCGGCCTGGAACGGCTGCCCTCCTCAGGGTCACATTTTCCATGCATCCATGCTCTGAAATGTGTGTGTTGGGTCGACTCATTAAGCCGAATTTAAGCCCTGATTGGAAGACGGCTAGAAAAGGAACTATCAGGTCAATGTTAGAAGAAAATGCATTTTAAAGTATTTTAAAGATCAGTTATGGACTCAGCTTTCAAATCGTTTCCGTTCCAAATCTCAAAATTTAGAAAGGATTCTTCCCAGTCCGATCTTGACTGGGATTGTTTTTTGTTTTTTAAGCAGTTATCTAAATCCGATGCATTCAACATATTTATCAGAATTATCTTAACATTCATCGGAAAATTATTAAAGTAGTTGTCATTAATGGACCATTATGGTCTTTAAGTATACATGAATCAATCTTCTATGAATTGAAAAGTAAAAATTAGTTTTTTTTTTTTTTTATTGTTTTGCATTTTTTTTTAACAGGATGCTAGCTAAAAACATGTTTTCCTCCATCCTAAATTTGTCACTCGTGCGTCCCACGTGTGATATAGACCAACATGGGGTATTGCAGGATAAACCCTAGATTCCAAATACTCTGGCCAAACAGAAAAAACAACGTTGAGGAGATCCGGTTTGACAAATTAAAATTAAAAACGATGGACTGGCAACTACAAATTGGAGCATAATTCTTATATATTCCAAAAAACTAAGGCAGTTGAATTAAATGATTGGATTCAAACTCGGTTCTTCAGCATACCAGGAAACAGATTTCTCACCCCGATCAAAATATTTATTTTATACTGAGAGATTTAAAAGTTTAATCAAATTGAGTCAAAAGAAACTTTTATGGCTGGCATGGATGAAGAGATGCTGAGTTTGAAGTGGAGAACAAACATAGTTCATACAAACCAATTTTGTATGATCCTTGTTATCCCTGTTAGAAAAATCCACAACGAAAATAAAATATTTGGGCAGAAACTGCACATAAGCTGGTTGATAATGGGGATTTTTTTTTCATTAAATTAAGTGGATATTTCTATATGTTTTGGTTCTTTGAATTTTAATAATATAGTGCATTCTCAAAGGAATATGGAGCGAGGGAAGATGGGAGGAAAGGCGGAGGCTGTAGGTTTGCTTTGCGCAGGAGGTCTGGAGCAGAGCGGGGCGGTCAGTGATTTCAGGGTTACAAAGAACCCAAACACTCCCCCCATCCAATGGGGCGGACCCGTTCGTCCAGAGTTTTTTTTTGTCCACTCTATAAAGGAACTCAGCACTATTTCTGACATTTTGGATTTAAAAAGCTTCCTGAATGGGAAGCGAAACGTCTTTGAAATTGGAAACAAAGTCTTTTTCTTTTATGACTGAGAATCTTCAGCAGCAAACACTCGTGTGTCAATTTAGAAATGTGTAAGTAAAGCATATTAGGTGTTCTGTCTAGATTCAACATAAAAGCATGGGTATAATTTTAATACAAGGCTGTTATGTTGGTGCTTGATAGATAATGTTTCAGTGTGTCGTGTCTGAACATGGCGCACTTCTGCTGTTATGGGAGATCATGGTTGTTGACAGGAGAGCTAAACATCAGTGGCTGACTTTTTTTTTTCACATATTCATTAAAAAATGTATGGTTTAAAAAAATCTAATCCCTTTCAAGATGTTTTGCTTCCAGAAGTCTTTTTAGCAGCAGTCTATGAACTTAAGTCCATAGCTGTTTGTGCTAAGCTACATTGTTTGTAGACTGAATAGGAGTTGAGGTTGGGTGGATGTTGTGAAACCACAGAAGCTTTTTATTCATTGCGAGACCATTAAACTACAACCAGCAGCATCTGGATGTGACTCTGTGTTTGTGTGTGAGGAGTCATCAACTGTTTTTGTGGGATGAGGGCACAAATTGCACAACTGTCTCCCACTCAGTGTGTCGTCTGGAACATGAACCTGAGGGCTGGAGCTTCTTGGGGGGGGGGGGGTGGCACAGAAAGCTTCTTGGGGGGGGTGGCACAGAAAACTTCTTGGAAGTTCATACTTTGACTTTTACTGACTTTAGCTGATGGATTGTTTACTTTTATTGTTAGAGGGTTAGGAGGATATTTTAGTTTTTTTTTTCTCTGACTCTTTGCCCGAGTATGTTCTGGATCATAGCTGTAGTTGGACATGTTGTTTTTTATGCTTTGGCTCCACCTTGTGGCTGTTAAATTTACTACATTCAAGTTTGGTTTGCAGTTCAATTTGAAATAGTCAAACATCTATTAAGGTGATGGAAAGAATAGCTATTAGTAAAGGTGAATGTTTATTACTTTTACTCAGTTACGTCTACCTGAATACGTTTTCAAACAAAGTGTACTTTCAGTTGTAGTTTTACTACATTTTACTTTTTACTTGACTGATATTAATAGACGGTATCAATGTCTTTGCTTGAGTAAATTTATCTCTTCTACCTTAAATAAGTAACTTTATTAGATGGGAAAAATGTTTTGCTGGCCAAAATTGCAATATATTGGGATGCTTATCTTATTGTATTCTCAGTTCACAGCAGAAATCCTAATCTATGCAGCAGATTAGAATAGGATTCTATTAAATGTCATATAAAGTATCAGAGGACCAAATAGTTTTGACTGTATATTGTATTTAAATTGAATCTTGATTGTTTTTATAGATTTTTGAGATGTATATAAGATGATTGATACAAGGTCTTATGCCTGAATTTTATTTGGTTATTTCATTTATTTTAATTTATTTATTTAAAATACCTGAATTTGAATATAATTTTTATTTTTTAATATTACATTATTTTCAAACCTAAGCAGAGGCTCTTAGTTACTCGGTATTTGAGTAGTCTTCAAACCCAGCACTGGTTTATTCTACAGTTGTAGTTTTTTTTTTTTTTTTTTTGGCTGGCAATTTTTTATTTGTATAGAGAAATTGAAGTAACGCTACTCTACCTCATATTGTCAATGATTTTGATGTCATAAAAGTCTAACAGTTTTTTATTTTTCCATCTCTCTCTGCACAGGACTGATAACTTCCCCGGTCTGGCAGCAAAATGAGCTGGAGTTTCCTGACTCGTCTGCTGGATGAGATCTCCAATCATTCCACCTTTGTGGGAAAGATCTGGCTCACTTTGCTCATCGTCTTCCGGATCGTTCTGACGGCGGTCGGGGGGGAGTCCATCTACTACGATGAACAGAGTAAATTTGTCTGCAACACGCAGCAGCCTGGTTGTGAGAATGTTTGCTACGACGCGTTCGCGCCTCTTTCGCACATTCGCTTCTGGGTGTTCCAGGTGATCATGATCACCACGCCGACCATCATGTACCTCGGCTTTGCCATGCATAAGATCGCCCGCATGGAAGACGACGACTACAGGCCCCAGGGCAGGAAGAGGATGCCCATTGTCAATCGGGGGGCCAACAGAGACTACGAAGAGGCGGAGGATAACGGCGAGGAGGATCCTATGATCCTGGAGGAGATTGAACCTGATAAGGAGAAGGAATCTTCAAAGAAGCCCATAAACAAGCACGACGGGCGGCGGCGCATCAAAAGAGACGGGCTGATGAAGGTCTACATCTTTCAGCTGCTATCGCGCGCCGTCTTCGAGGTCTCCTTTCTGTTTGGGCAGTACATCCTCTATGGGCTGGAGGTGGCGCCTTCCTACATTTGCACTCGCTCCCCCTGCCCACACACAGTGGATTGCTTTGTGTCGCGTCCCACCGAGAAAACCATCTTCCTGCTCATCATGTATGCCGTCAGCGCTTTGTGCCTGCTCTTCACGATGCTGGAGATAATTCACCTCGGCATCAGCGGGATCCGGGACTGCCTCTGCCGGCCGCGACCACGTTCCCGTGCCTCTCGCCACTCCGCCCTTGCCAGCCAGAGATCCTCCATCAGCCGCCAACCCTCGGCGCCACCAGGCTACCACACCGCTCTGAAGAAGGACCCGTCTGGAAAAATGGCATTCCAGGACAACCTGGGAGACATGGGCCGCGAGTCCTTTGGCGACGAGGTGGAAAGGATGCGCAGACACCTGAAACTGGCCCAGCAGCACCTGGATTTGGCGTACCAGAACGAGGAGAGCAGCCCGCCTCGCAGCAGCAGCCCGGAGTCCAACGGCACTGCCGTGGAGCAGAACCGACTCAACTTCGCCCAGGAGAAGCAGAGCAGCGCCTGCGAAAAAGGTAAGCGGATTTCTTCACCTGATTACACTGTAGCTTTTATCCAGACAAAGACGTATCTGCCATCCATGTCTCCACAGGTCTGCGTGCTTAAAAAAACAAAAGGACAAAAAGGGAAATGATAGCCTTGCTTGAGGTGGATGAAGAGCCAAAGCCTTCCAGTGTTACGTCCTGCTGCGGCGTCATCTCAATGAGCAGAACTTCACTCGGCAGACCCAAAGTGCTTTTTAACTGCCATCATGCAACAAAAATGGTAACGGTTGACATGTGCATCTCCCTCAGGGCAGCTAACTTTAGATACTATATGGATATTTTATTATGAGACTTCTTGTCATTTCTGTCTTTTTTTTTTCTTTTCTTGAGTCTGTGTAAATCTCAAGTTTGCCTTAGACTTGAACTGGAATTTTGTTAAAGAAAGGCCAAGCCAGTCGTTTTTGTAACTTTTGTATTTGAGATGATTGGGTGATTGTAGAAGCGAACAAAAGGTAGAACAGGGCGTCTGGAATCAAGGAGCGGTACTGGGAGTTATCGTCTAATGATGACTGTACATGATGTTGATCATCACATAAGGGCTTCTCTCAAGTGTCTCCCCATTTCTTTTGTGCTTAATGTCAGTGTTGGTCCTGAACTGGTCAACATTTCCGAAACCTGGAACCCGTGGCCTGTACTGTGAAGCTGTGGTTCCTCCTTCCAAACATTCCTCCTCTGCATCTCATTCCAGAACAAATGATCCCTCCTTCCTCTTTCAGGTTTTGGCTTCCCTTTCCCTCTGGAAGCGGACTTCAGTCAGAACGTGTCATATTTTCAGTATTAGTCAATTACGACTTGTTTACTTGTGATTTTCTCCCTTGTATTCTTCTTTCCTTTCCCTCCTTGTTGATGTTCCTCCTTTCTATCCTTCATTCCTTCATCTCGGCTCTGTTTACATCCCTCCTTGGCTCCTCGTTTCCTTCCTTCCCAGCATTATAAATCCTGACTCTTAAACGTTTAGACCTTTTTATACTTTATATAACGATCTAACCTCACTATTTTGGACTTGGGGATTTCTATAAAATAATCACTTAAAGGAACATTGGGTCTGAATTGCAACCGTTGGCTGATTCTTCCATGTTCTTTCCTTCTTATCTCGGAGCCGTTTCCTTTGCGCTGCTCTGATCTCAGTCAGGGTAAATGGGTCGAACCTTTGCAGTACAGGCCTGATGTCGGGAACCGGAACACTTGAGGTGCCTTTGTCCAAAGGAATAAAAAAACCTGGGTAATGCTTGAAAAAGAAGAACCATGTTACTCTTGATTATTGCCATGTATTATTTTATATGTTTAATACGGTTCTTTATTTTTGTATTCTGAGTATTGTTGTTAGGATTCTGTGTCGTACAAGAATGGCGTTCACTACTTTCTCTGCTCTCTGTGGCCGGATTCTGAGTGAACCTGTGTGTTCTAGAAAGCCGTACGGTATGTTTTTGAAAGATAAAGTGCAGCAGTTTGTTTTTTATTTTTTCCCGTTGCTTCAGTCTGTTTCTTCTTTTACTCGGTACGTTTGTGACCAGGAGATGTTTACTTCTGCAGCCCCCTTTCCTCCTCAGTTTTAACTGGAGAAGCTGTGTTCCACATTCCCCGTTGCTCTAAGTGCTGATTTCTGGAGCTTGATGCTCCGGACCTGAAATGATGCTTGCGAACAAATTTCTACAATGTGAATTTCTTCTTTGATTGCACCAAGTTTTGTATTCAGACTCATAACCACAGTGCCGTTAGTAAACCATAAACATCATCTCAGATATTTTTGACCAAACCTTTTTGTACTTTTTTAATGTTTTGTATTGCTTAGTACCTTGTGGTTTTGAAAATAAACGGTTTTTACAAACATGATGATTTTTGTTTGTTGTGTCAACGGGAATAGGGGGAGGGGGGCTGTTTGACCAAACAGAGTCGGAAACAAAGAAATGACTGAAGAGTAAAAGTTAATTGGTTTCTATTGAGTTCCATAAATGAAACGCATCTTTTATTCTCTGATAAGGTGAAGGCTAACACTAGCGCGTTAGAGCAGTGCGCTTGTCCTCTGAGGAGGTTGCAAGTACCCTGTTAGATCCCCACAGCCTGCACTCTGGGTTCCTGAGCAAAACCCTTAACCCCACACTGCTCCCTGGGCGCCACACAGTGGCAGTCCACTGCGATGGGTTAAATGCAGAGATAAATCTCTCCAATGTGAGATCAATAAAGTTAAATTATAAAGTGTTATTACTTCTCCTTGAAAGTTGTCGTCATCACCTGTCATCAGAGCTGCAGGATGCCATGCTCTCTCTCATATCCCACATTAGAGTCGTCTGATCACGACTCAAGAGTTGAGTGATCTCTGTATGGCCGAGTCTAACGTAAAGCCAAGAAGAATACAGCTGCTATTAAAACAAGCAGGCCCAGCTGTCACATTAAATGGCTGCAGAAAAACATCATCCCCCCCAGGTTTTAGCTCTCAGAAACGTGGATCTTTCAAATTAAACTTGTTTTGTTTTGTGAAAAAATTCACTTATACTTTAGCTGTTTTATTCTAAAGAAATGTGTATAATTTCTTTACATTATAACAAAACCAACTGATGGATCTGTTTGGAAACTTTCTTTGTGCTGCTTCGAGTAAAAAAAAAAAAAAAAAAAACTGTTTCAAAATAAAATGACAGCAATAGCTGAAATTAGTTCATAAATGATCGTCTGATTATTTAAATACAACCTATACAGATTCGGGGGGGTTGTGTACAGCAGTGCGCATTAAAGTGGGGGTTGACACTAAAGGATGAGAAGCGATGGTTTAAGGTATCTGCATGTCATGAGGTCTTAATTCACTCTAAAGATCTGATCCTTCAGATTAAGGGTCTTAAAATTTCTTGGGCTGGCTGTAAGAGCTCTTAATTGAAGGATGAATGGAAAAGCAAGTTATATCCAGTTTATATTTATATATGCACACCCACAAGTCTTTACAAGACCTCTAGTAAAGCTAAGTACGACTGTAGAAATTAAATATTTCAGATTTGGAGCAGGGATCCATCTAAAGTTGATGGATGCTTTAAGAACCCCTGATGTCTGAGAATCCATGGCACTGAATATAAAAAAACTTTAAGGACTCTTGGCTTGAAGTGAAGGTGATCAATCACCCTAAATACTGACCAAATTGTCCTGGTATAGGAAGTAAGGTGTAAGAAAAAGTAGCCTTTGCTTTCTATCATAGTTCATGTATCATAGGGAGCATCAGACATTTCTGTGCTTAGAATCCCACAATCCTTTACATGACAACTTACACTGTGAAAACGATCTAGAAATAGGTAAAAATTTTCTTAAATTTCGTGTATTTAACCTCAATTTGAGAAGGTAAATGAGATGATTTGCCAATGGAATTAGTATTTTTACTCTTAAAATATTATTAGATAATATGCACTTGAAGTAAAACAATGCAATTATTTTTTCTCAAGTTAAATGTAATTTATCTTGTTCCATTGACAAAGTGTCTCACTTAGCTCCTCAATTCAAGATAAAAATCAATTTATTTTAAGAAAGGAAATGACTTAGATTCAAATTTTTTGCTTTGTATAGGACCCCCCCAGGTGGTTCCATACACCTTCATTTTTGGGCTTTACAAGGGAGATTTTAGTTCATTTATAGAAGGCCCTAGTACTAATTTAAACAAAATCATCAATGTGCTTCTGTGAACTGTGGTCAGAAAAATTAGATTTCTCTTATTTCATATATTGATTTATACTATTTACTCATTGAAAAAAAAGTTTTTACTCACCTGTATAGGATTTCCTAAAAGCGCGCGCCTGCGAGTTCACGAGCCTACGGAAACTGCGGCAGACCAAGCCAGATGAAAGTGCGCATTCAGCGTCTGCTCTTAATAATGAAAGCGTAGAAGAAGAACTTTGCTGTTTACCTGTGCAAAGAAAGAAACAACGAAAGAAAAATGTCTGAGGACTTCAGTGTTGAGGAAGAGCATGAGTTCTTTGCCGAGCTGAATGCGCACTTTCATCTTGTTTGGTCTGCCGTGGTTTCCGTAGACTCGTGAACTCGCTTTTAGGAAATCCTATACACTACTGATTATGCTCTAAAAACATTCTAAATGGCTTCGTTTCGAGTAAATTATGGACGCTACCCACTCAGGACACTTGGAATACATTGGACGAGCAGTATGGAGGAATATTGACATGTTTTTTGTGGACTTTTATGGACCTTTCTGCCTCGGGCGCCATAGACCTCCATTATTTGAATGTCAGCAGACAGCAAGAAGCCTCCCAGATCTCCAGATGCATTTGAGATATCAAAAAAGTACTCCAGAGTGTTGTTCAGCATGGGGGTGAGTAGAAAATGAAGGCTAATCATGTTTTGGGTGTACTATTCCTTTAAGTTATTTATCTTTTTTTTAATGTTCTATATATTTACTGAGGTGAATAATAATAATAAAAAAAGTCAGAGTTGGTCTTTAGAGCCTGGTATCCTCCACGGTTTAGACTATTTCTGAATAATCTCGTCTCCCACAGAACCTGATGAAATGGAGAGGACACCACTAAACAATTTACTGAAGCTTTTCTGGAGCAGAGGCACCTTTCATGGAGCTTTGGCGCCCTCTTTTGGAAAAACATCACACCTTTTTGTTCTTTTCAAGATGCTGAGTTTTTTGTTCTGAGAAAAAAAGAAAAATGTCTAATGTCACAGATGAGAATTTAGGTTCCAATTTAAATATTGGCAAAGAGATTTTGTTGTTTGAATCTTACTGATGACCCACACTGGCTATTTTTCTCCAGGACTAATACCAGAAATCTGTCTTGAAATGTCAATACTTCAATAACTAAATGTTTTTTAAAACTCCAAAAGGTAAAATAAATGCTTAAAGATTACTCAGAAAATGTGGTAGATGTAAAACATCTTTATATACTCTTATGTACAAGTTGTATCATCGGGCGGGGGGGGCAACACTGGTTGTAAGTAAACCTTCAAGTCAACCGTCTGTTAAGAGTCAGTCAGGGTCATACTCCAGATGGAGATGGGACTCTTTATGCTGAACGGTTTTCCTCCCAGCACCAGCAGCATGTCAGGCAGATTCTTGGAAATGTCCTGGTCGTCTGAGCAGCTCCACTGCTTCTTAAAAGCTCTGTTCTCAAACGTCAGACAGTTCTTCTCTGTGTCAAAGATGGTCTCTGAAGAACAAAGACCTTTGCTGAATGTCTTCATTTCTATGTCTGATTGGGAAATGGGGAAGCATTTATTTTTAAAATGTCGCGGTTTAGCATCCTGCTGTGACGACAGAGCGGCCTGGACGCCATCGGACTCGTAGCTGCGACCCAGTCCGGTGCAGCAGTGGTGAATCCTCTGTGGGGCGTCGCTGTGTGGGAGGGATGCCACCTGGCTCCAGCTCCGAGAGGGGAAGCTGTACCTCCACAGGCTGTTGTTTGGTGATTTCTGGCTCTCACCGCCTCCGAAAAGCAGCATACTGTCCCTGTAGGTCACAGCCGCGTGGCCCATCAGCCGAGGGGGGCCCTGCCTGCAGAACATGAGCAGACCAGCTGTTAGTTGGGAGAAGAAACGGCACCTCTGTTAAATCTTCACTGTAACCTCTGGCCTTTAGGGGGTGCTAGACTTCGAGTTGTAACCCCCCCTTGAAAGCAACTGACTACTGCTGCAAATGAAGCAGCTTCTCTCTATTATGGAATCTGATAACGGAGCCCTGGGGGCCACAAGATGGAGACGTTATGGAGTTTCTGGAAAAGATTAGTTAAAATTCAGCCTTGAGATTAAATCCTACATCAGAGAACCAGAAATATGTCTGATCAGTTTTATTGACTAACAAGTTTGGGTTAGCTGTGGCTCTGGGTCACATGACCCAGATCTAAAGTTAAATAGGCGAGTTTTAGAGAAGAGCTCATGTGCTGATAACAACCATCTTATATCAGAGATCTGATTGTTCCTTATGTTCCTTATGCATTTCGCTTTCAATCTGCAGGTTTATTAGTGGTTCCTAGAATTTCTAAAAATAGAATTGGTCCCACAGGCTCCCCTCCTGCGTAACCAACTACCAGTTTTAGTCCGTGAGGCAGACACCATGTCGACTTTTAAGGGTTGGCTTAAAACTTAGAGTAAGAGTGGCTCAGGTTATCCTGAGCTATCTCTATAGTTATGCTGCTATAGGCTTAGACTGCTGGAGGACATGGGACCACCATTTTATCATTCTGCTTTAATCTATTTCTATTCTCCCACTCTACAGAATCTGTTATTTCAATCTCTAACGTTCTGCTCTCTCTGCTTTTACTCATAGTAGCTTCATCCAGTCTGTTCCCATTTGGCTGCGACACCATCCTGGAGAGAAATAACAGCTGTGCTGCTGGCTGTTTATCAGTGTAGTCTTGTTTCTCTGACTGTGACTGGGTGGATGTGCTCTCTTCATCCTCTGACATGGGAGCTGGCTCGGAGCTCGTCTGCCTGGCTGTGTGTTTCCTGGATGGGGCCGCCTTTTACAGCTGCTTTTTGTGTCTCTGCTTCTGTCTCCTTGAACCCCAGTGGGCCTCAGCAGATGGCCGCTCACACTGAGCCTGGTTCTGCTAGAGGTTTCTTCCTGTTAAAAGGGAGTTTTTCCTCTCCACTGTCGCTACAAGCATGCTTAGTGTGAGGGATTGCCTTTGAGTCAATGAGTCGATGCAACCAACTGTTTTTTCCTTAGATAGAAAACTTTGAATCAATCTGACTGAATGAGCTGGTGAACTGTAAAGTGCCTTGAGATGACATCTGTTGTGATTGAACCTCTTTAATGTCTCTCAAAGTGAACTAATGCTCGGGTCAAAGGTTAGATAAAATAGTTTTAAAGATATTTCAATATTTTATTAAATAAATATGGAAATTGTCAAAATAGTGAATACATTTTTAATGTTAATTTCCCTTTTCTGATCAGTAATCGTTTCCCGTTTAAACAATGTTTTATCCAGAGACCAGGATGATGGTGGTCTGTTATCTTTCAGCTAACAGAGGAGGTTCTACACCAGCCCGCCAGCCTACAGGACCACCCGGTACTGACCTGAGGGAGGTCCAGGTGTGGTTGGTGGAATCCCATTTCCAGAAGTCTCTCTGCTCCTGCAGACCTTTCAGTCCTCCAAACAGAAACATGGAGTCCCTGTACCCCACGGCAGAGTGACTGTGTCTGGGTCCAGGACCTGATGATCCCCGCTCAGAACCAGTCAGCCGAGTCCAAGTCAAGGAATCTGTCAGAGACAAAAACTGATCAACGAAACACTGATGTTCTTCTCAGCATCAAGTCTGCAGACTCAAAAAGTCTGTTTGAAATCAGCTAAACTCCACTGACCTCTAAAACCAAGGACTTCTTAGACTCTTGTTTTAATAATGTGTTTTAAATCAAAAAAGTTCAGCAGTTTTTAATTGAAATTTACTGAGAAAAACCTGGAGACAAGCCGACCAAAAATCAATTTCCATTTTCTTTTCTTTTCTTTACTAACAGTTGTAATTGAGTCATTTTTTTTCTAAACCTGCTAATAAAACCTGAAATAATCTCACTGAGATTTAAACTCCAAAACTCCTGCGAGGTTCCTTTAAGGTCCATGAATCCTCCGTAGACCAGCATGGCCGATCCCAGCACCACAGCGCTGTGTCCTTTCCGATTGCTCGGCCTTTGGGTCTGCAAACACAAACACCAGCAGACATTAAAGCACAGGGAACATTTGATGAGATATCAAGGAATAAATATATCCAGATGAGCCACTTTCAACTGTTCTGCTTAGACAAATAAAAATGCAAAAGTAAATAAAAACCCAACACTGGAAAAACTATCTAGAAATAAGTAAAAATGTGTTAAATCAAGTGTACTTACCCTTAATTTGTGTAGGTAAATGAGATAGTTAGCCAATGGAATGAGCATTTTTACTCTTAAAATAAGATAATTAGATAAAATGCACTTGAAATAAGACAATGAAACTGTGTTTTTTTTATTTTAATTGTAAATTGTCTTGTTCCATTGGCAAGATGTTTCTTTTACCTCCTCAATCCAAAAACACATGCACATATTTTAAGAAAAAATAACTTATCTAGATTTCTATTTTTTCCAGTGAATTCCAGGACATTTATTTACTAACATGACATGTTTTATTAACCTACATTTTTAACAGAAGCAAATTATTTAATCAGCTTACCTATATCAGAGATTGGAGATGCAGGCTGATATATATGATATTGGTCTGCTGATAACGAACTGATAGCGTTTTGAGAGTAAAATTAAACCAGTGATTCTTTCTTTGATGCATTTCGAATGCTGAGCTGACGTGCATCATAAGGCTTATTTAGATAAATTCTTTATACATTATTATTCTGACTGTAGATGTGGGCTAACTTAAGCTAGTAGTTATTGTCTTTCTGGCATATCAGCTTCCATCCTCCTTACCTGACCAGAATGTTCTCTTATGTTCACTATTTTGAAAAGTGATCAAATGAAACAGCCCTCTGCTTTCAGTTCTGAGTAGTTAGAGAAACTGGAAACCTTCAGTTCGTATGTAATTCACAAAAAAATATTTTTACATTTAATTTTCTTCACTATTGTATTAATTTAGTAAAAGTAAAGGACATTTGCCGTCAGGTCTGTATGATATACCCTCAGGCAAATATCCTCGTCTGGAAGTTTGGATTCTGTTCTGACCAAGTGAAACTGAACTTGTTCAGATCATATTGCACATCACTGTATACGGCACATTTGTGGTGCAACTTTAAAAAAGCCAGTCTTCATAAGTTGAAGGTGGCTTATAATGATGCACTAAGACTTTTGTTAAATAAGCCCAGATGGACCAGTGCCAGTGATTTGTTTGTATCTGTTAGTGTCAGGACTTTTATGGCTGTTTTGAGAAAGATTATATATAAATTTATTTGTCGTCTAAATGAGTCTGATAATAGAATTATTTTACTGATGACCAATGTCAAATATAGTGCAGTTAAACATTCATGTGTGCTTTGGAGACATTGGTATAATTGCCTCCTGAAGGGGTAGGCACCTTCTCTGTTGTACTTTTATTCTTTTTTTATTCTTAGTGTATCTGTTTTCTTTTAATGTATATAGGACCTTGAGTCTGTAATAATAAAAATCAATAAAGGGTGATTAATTGATCTATGAAAAATTAAAAGCACTTTTCAGTCCTCCTCTGTAGAAGAAAGCTGCAAGCACTCAGGAGGTTTACTGTATTGGTATGATGGCAAAGGTGGCGTTTACCTGAGGGCAGCTGGTCTTTCCCTGGCAGGACACCCAATTCTGATTCACTAGAACACAAAGAGAAAATAAAGCAACAGACTTTAGCATCAGGACTCCCAGAATTCTGATGCTACTAGAACTCCCACTGGCCGTCTATTTGATGGTCGACGTTTTTCTCAATGGAATGCAAGAGTAGTGATGATGTCATCAACTGAAATGGTTGTAGAGTGCGATATAAAATAAACTCATTTTGGATATGTAGATCTTAAAAAAGGTCTAAATATATATTTTTAAAGGCTGTATTGTATGTTATTATTTGTTGTATAAATCTGCATTAAAAATAAATCATTAAAATAAATAAGACTGTTTTACCGCACAGGTTCGAAGTTTGAAATTACAATTTTATTTACAGAAAGTGATTGATTATCCGCGAACATTTCCCGAACACCACCTTTTCACATATGACAAATGTCATATGAGCATTTTTTTTTTTTTTTTGCAGCGCTGAAGCACCTGGCACTGTTTTCTTTGTCTCTCCAAAGCTGCTTTTCAGTGGTGGAGGGGTTGGTAACCTGCGGAGCGCATGTGGTTGACACGCAACGGTTTCTCCAGTTCAAGGATAAAATCTCTGCATAAGATTGCATGATGTTCATATCTTCAGGTACATATCTTCAGGTAACACAGAGTACATGTCAGACTTAATAATATTACTTTAAGGATAGTTTCAAGGTGTTGCTTTATTGTATATCTCGTACCATGTCTTTCGGTTGTGCTGTTCTTTTTTCATCTTGTTGCAGGTTATGAAGCAGACTGAAAATGTTTTGTCATTATCTCCTTTCTATCTCTTCTTTCTTTCATCTTTTCTCTTTTTTTTCTTTTTTCCTTTTTCTTCTTCTGTTTTTTCTGCTCTATTTACATTGCAGTTTCCACATAAACTGTAAAACTCCCTGCATAATTATAATAAAGCAATTTATATGCATGAAACAAGTGGAGCAATATGGCAATTGCCATACCGCTACACTTGAGAAAGTAAAATCTGTTGGGCTCTTTTTGGCATCAAGACAATTATTCTTATTGCCACATTACCAGACAGGACACTGTAAAAATAAAAAAAAAGATTGCATGATGTTCAAACAGCACCCAAACAAAACCAACGCGTTATAGCTGTTATGTCCAGGAGATAGTAAAATACAGCAACAAGCGGCCTTCGCATTGTTCATCCTCGGACTCGCTGTTGAAATCTGCGTCCTTCTCATCAGTCTCTCCCTCTCCGCCCGAATCCCTATCATCAATATTCTGAAGCATTTCTAAATACTGTTTTGAGGTTAGCTTTTTTCTGAATTTTTTTCCCATATTAGCCAAAGAGTTCTAGGTAGAATGTTGGTTGCTAGGCAACGGTGCCAAATGTCAATCAACCGCGGGAAGAATTTACAATGCAACTAATAGAGCTGTCAAAATGACGGCTGTGGGAGATCGAGGTAAAATGAACCATATTTTTTTTAACGTTTTTATTTAATAAAAAAAACGTGAAATAAGGGAAATATACAATCAGGAAAAGTCAGTTAACATGAGCAACATATGATTAATGTTAATAAAGTTCCTTCCCTTTAAAATCTCAGAACTGCCAAAATGACGGCCTTGGGATTTCTAGTTAAAAAACCTCCTGGATGAGGCTGCTTTGAGAAAGTCGGTTTTATGAGCTTTTCAAAACCCAGAAAATAGAGTAAATATTCTGAGCAACACAAAAAAGACTTAGCCTTTAATTTAAGGTACAGTGCAGACTGTTGGCTAAGAGGAAATACATCCGTATAGATGTTAGAATCTGCAAAGTTATGCTATGACCTGTAGTGCTAACGTCTCAACAGCACAACAACAACAAACACAGGAACCAAAACGCTGCAGAAAGCAGCTTCCTGCTTAATGATCCTCCATTAAACAACCCTTTTCTAGCTTCTGTTTCACTAGCAAGAGATTTTAAATCTTTTTGATAGAAACAGCCCTTTCTACATTAAATTAAATCAGCTGTATGCTCTACCGCACGGGTCTGCGTAGGGATGAATATTTTCAGCTGTTTCAAGGCAACAGCCAGCATTTGTGGACAAGTTGACAGGCTGAGGATTAACTGCTGTAGCATCTTTAGGCCTGAGGCTTTTAAAAGTCAGAGAAGCGTTTCCATCCATATTCATATTTATCAGGAAAATTCACCTTTTCACAGCTTTACCTTCCTGGGACTTTGGTCCATTTACAGACCCATTAGTTTCTGGCCTTGTTTGGAGGGTGGGTTGTGCAAATCACCAGCAGTGACAATAAGTTTTAAGATGTTTTTAAGCAAGGAGGTAAACCTCTGTGTCTGTGTAGTCAGTTGATGAAGAAATGGAATGTAAATAGAGTAAAACTTACTGGTCTCAAACACCCAGAGGGGGCACTTCCTCCAAGTGTATGCAGAATCCAACATGCCTCCAAACACATAGAGGAAACCCTGAAGAAGCAAGACAGAAACACAGAGACCAATATTTTCCAATGTATTCATGCTATACAGGAATAAATCGTTTGCATTTATTCAAAATGAAGAATTTTATACCTTATGAGCCACCATAGAATGCTGCTCCAGCTCTTCTGGTGCAGCTTCACCAGTGCAGTTGAGTCTGGTCCATTCATCAAGCACTGAAGGAAACACAGTGTGTAATGAGGTCACTGCTGCATGTATAGACTCTCCTTTGGTCTATTTGGTGCAGAGCTCTTATGCCAACTACAATCCTTACATTTATATTCAAACACTTTACGCAATGTTAAAAAAAAACATGAGGCGCAGTAAAATACGAATAAGCTCGACAGCGACAAACACAAGTGGAAAAAGAAGAGCTTCGAAGTTGAATAATAAGATAAAGGTAACCATTTTAAAAGTTGAACTGTACAGCATAAGAAGAAAACAGATTTTAATTATTTAAAAAAAGAAATGACTGTGTGGTTAATAAAAAGGTTAATAACCTAGGCTAAAAAAAATTTAATTGCAGCTGGTTTGAAGACAAATGAAACAATTGTGCATGTGATGGCTGCATGTACAACCACACAAATGGTCTGGTAATTCTTTCATTAAATCTTCTATGTTATTGTACTGTATTTCCTTTTATTCTACTTTGATTTGGCATTGGTTAACTATTTGGGTGCACACTTTTAGTTGACTCATTTTGTCATTTCTTGCTTGTTTGGTGTCTGTACATTAATATATTTTTCATTTGAGTTGCCAGTTCCTGGGAGGCTGTAATGAGTGAAGCCAGTAAAGGAAAGGAGGCCCCAGCTTCAAAGGATCTCCTCATTGACATGGAGGCCTAGTTGGACTCTTCCACTTACATTTAGAAGGGGTGTAGAAAGGGTTTAGGTTTCTGTATTTGGTTTTGTTTTCTATAATAACATTTGGAAAGTTTAATATTTAAGTCCTCTTGATCATAGGTTGCTGATTGAGTATGATGCTGATTAGTTTGGTCTTTTGTTGTAGTTTTATTTAGGAAAATATATTTTATGTTTCCCTCTTGTTTCAAAATGGTCTGATCAACCAGTATATATATATGTTTCCCTTGTGTGTCAGTGAGGTAGGTCTTTTCCTGTGTCAGGTTTGGATTATGCTGATTTTTTTCATTTTTTTTCCTTGATGGGCCCAGTGTTGTTTGAACTTTTGAACTTTATTTTTGCAAAATAAATTTGTTACCATTTTTTCATCAAGACTTCCCTGTGCTTCTCGGATTTTTTTGGCTCGGTCCCTGACAGTGCAATAAGTGCGTAAAAAACAACTTTCAGAGTAGGTAAAAAACAAATAGTAAAACATGCCTAGTTTAGCCCTGATATACAAACTGAGCAGATCAGAAACAATGCAAATAACTGAATGCAAGGATCTGTGTAACTAATAACATGGTTAAACATACTGGCCCTCTTGGAAACAGTGAAAATTATGGATTCAAACAGCAACATCAAACATGGATTTATCTTAGTAATTTAGTGTAATTATGCTATGACTGTACAGTTATAGCATAATTACACTAATTAGCATAATTACACTTTTTATATAGTTTTACCAAGATTTGAATTTAGAGTAATTATACCAAGTACAGGGGTTGACGTTAAGGCTTTCACATTTCATTTGCCCAGAAACAATTTTTACTTGCCCAGTATAATGTTTGATAAATATAGTTCCTAATATTCATTTTTGTATATATGTCAATGAAACATGTTTGTTTTTTAATTTTTTTTTTGTAATTCAGTAAGTTTCCAGGTTCCTGGTGTGTATCTGCATGCATCAGATAATGAACTCAAGCCTAAATTACCATGTTAACATGCCTTTCAATCCTTCCTGCACATTCTTTTCAAACTAAACTTTGCTTTAAACTGTTGTGTGCTTGGAAAAATATAAATTCTAATGTTAAAAATCTAAAGAAAACTTGACAGGTTAAAAACTTACACTACTACTACTCACCAATTTAACATGTTTAGCTCTATAACATTTAAATGCAACACTCCAATGTCTAAGAAAAAAAAATTTAATGAACATTTTTTAATGTATGACCACTGTACAGAAGACTGCCATATGATAGAAATATTAACACTGTGCGCATACAATTATTATTATTTTCCTAATCCCTGACTGATCATTTTTAATCTAGCGTGTATTATAGTATAAAATAAATTCATCATCCAGCTGCTGCTCTGCAGAATTCTCTCCCCAAGAGTTGAATCACGCCATCTAGCGGAAAATCACACGGCTTTTTCAAATCACGCGAGAATGTGTACAAAGCAACAAAGATGGCGCCGGCAACGCTTGTGGGTCGTTTTCAGCAAATGTCGGTGATTTTAAAGTCTCTCCCGACAATAAAAACTACTTGCCCCAGGCGATCGGGCAATGGTTAACATCGAGACCTGAAGTATCTTGCTCCCACGAAAAGAACCGGAAGGAAAGTTCCGAGGTGTAATCTCCTTCAGGGGGACACAACTTCCTAGTTTAACAGTCAATACGATATGTGATAGTTTTAGTCGATTTTAGTTGACTAAAACTTAAAAAGGTTTTAATCAGTTTTATGTTGCAAAACAAAAAAGTTAACTTTCGAATAACAACCAGATTCTTTCCAAGGCTGACAGCTCTAGCCTAGATACTTTGCTATTGCTGTTGGGCAGAAAACTTTGATTTATAGAATTCAAATAATTTTTTTTCATGAATTAAGGCCCTACATTATAAAAATGTGTCTCACAAAAGCTGTGAAAATATCAGATCTAGCTCAACACATCATATTGGTTAATATAGCAGACAGACAGGCTAACAAAATGTTCAGTAAATGAATGGTTTTAGACATAAAAGGTTTCCATTCAAAAGCAAATATTTCCTGATCTACTATGAATTATGCATTAAACACAGATCAATAAAATGTGCATTACTCCAAAAAAGCAAAGCACAAAAACATTCTTCTTTCTACTTTGGCATTTTTGGCTTTATTTCTTCCATTTACCTCTTTGTTTGCGCTGCTCAGGGGTCAAAGTGCATTTAAATTTACAGGGTTTGACAATACAGAGAGAAACTACATAATTGCAGGATCAAACAAGACGCAGCAGCAGGGCTGATACTGATTAGCAGATTACAGCACGATGACGCATTTTAAACGCCTGATCGACGACCTGCTATTTTTTATTTAGCCTCGTCTCGCTGACGAAAACTCAAACCTAGCGCTAGTCATGTTTTAGTCATCAAAGATCCACGCTTAGCTCGTCAGTTTTTGTTATCATGAAAAAAGGAGCATCAAAGAAATAATTTCCTCATCTTCATCGTTGACGAAAACAAAGCTGCTCCCAACTCTTCCTCCTTTCCCAATGAAATGTAAAGTTTACTCTCATCTTGACAGAGGACTTTTGACCCCTGAGAGTAAGAACCGGTTCCTTCTGAAGCCTCATGGATGAGTTAACAGCTTTCAAACTAAATGTTGGTGGTAGGGAGAAAAAAAAAAGTATAAAGTCGTGCACAGACTTGTTACCACATACCTTCCCTTATATTAGATCCTGATTTGTGGAAATTCAAGCACAGCTGGAGCAACTGCTGGGAACTCTACTGCAACAGAAGTAATGATGTCATGTTCTGTCCCCCTACAACACTCTTGGCTTAAAATTTTTAAGTTCAAAGTATTTCAATGAGTGCCCTATAAAGGGTCAAATAAAAAATGCACAACCCTGTACCCGCTGCCGAGAGGGAAAGCTTATTGAACGCGTGCAAGAGCGTGCATGAGCCCATTTCTCCTTGTGCATGCTCTGTTTAAAGGTTGCTATTTGCATCGCTAATACAAGCCTAATTTCTAAAAAAAAAAAGACTTGCAATTTTTCCACTTATTTTGATGATCCACCCAGAAAAAGAACATCCTCCTCTAGACCTTTAACGGGGTTGCAGGTGGATCAGTGACACATGTCAGGGACAATATATATATATAATAGTTTGCATAATAGGGGGAAATATGAACGTGTCCTGCCGACATGGAGGTAAGATGAAAAGAGGAAAGACTGGGCTCAATCAGCAAAGATTCAAATAAGGAGGAAGATATTGGTGCTGCAGAGAATTAGACTAAAGTTTAGGAGAATATATGTTAAAATTCTCCTCTGATTCTTTTAGTCATGCTTCCATTAGATAAAATGCATCGATTTGGTCATATATATTCTTTAAACTAGAGATTTTTTTTTTCTGGATGAACAAGAACTTCAAGTTAGAACACACAAATTGCAGTCCTCCGTCAGAGATAGGGGTCGACTTCATATTTGAAGGATGATGGAGCAAAATGCAATGATTTCTTATAACTTCATCCTGGAGAGAAATATCAGCTGTGCTGCTGCCATCAACACCTTTGTTTACAGGCCTGTTTTCCAGTGTAGTCCTGTTTCTCTGACTGTGACTGGTTGAATGTGCCCTCTTCATCTTCTGACATGCTAGCTGGCTCAGAGCTTGTCTGCCTGGCCGTGTGTTTGCTGCCTTTTACAGCTGCTTTTTGTATCTCTGCTTCTGTCTCCTTGAACCCCAGTCGGCCTCAGCAGATGGCCGCTCACACTGAGCCTGGTTCTGCTGGAGGTTTCTTCCTGTTAAAAGGGAGGTTTTCCTCTCCACGGTCGCAACAAGCATGTTTAGTGTGAGGGATTGCCTTTGAGTCAATGAGTCGATGCAATCAACTGGTTTTCCTTTGATAGAAAGCTTTTAATCAATGTGACTGTATGATGCGTTGACTGTAAAGTGTCTTGAGAGGACATGTGTTGTGAATTGGCGCTATAGAAATAAACTGAATTGAACTGAATAGATGAGCTCAGAAACGGAAAGAATAAAACTGAATCTGGTAGATTTCGAAACAAGAGGGAAAGATGTTCTAATGCAAGATCCTGAATGCATCTAATGTGTATTGGTGCAGAGAGTAAACAGAGTAAAGTCTGGATGAGGACACACCTGTGAATACATGAAGGACATACTTAAGATCTGCAGGACTTTAGGAAAGAACATCAGACAAGGGGTTTAAAATTAGCTTCTCTGTTCTGATTGTTTGGGACGGTTGGAAAGAAAACAATGCGAGTTACTGAGTGGGCTCCCCCTAGCCCTGTAGGGGGCCAAAGGTGATGCTTCCTGATACAATCTATAAGTGGATTTACACATTTATCAGCTTCCTCTCAATCCTGAACACTGCAGTCCATAAAGAATAGAAGCAAAAAGTCCTCTGGGAGAACTTATAATAACAATGCAGACGCTGAAAAAAATAATGCAACTTTTTTTGCATTTACTTAATCATATTTAGTTACTTTAACAAAATTGTTTCATGTTAACAGGGTAGGACATAAAACAATTTTGTTAAAGTAACTAAATATGATTAAGTAAATGCAAAAAATCGGTTGCATTCTTTTTTCAGTGATGGTCTGTGGAATATCACGCGTGGTCTAGCCCTGTGTCACAAGATGAAAATAATACGTGATTCAGAGCGATGACACTTTGGACCTGTGGTCAGGAAACTCCCTGGATCTAAATCATCTGTGGTCAGGTTCTCGCAAAGCAGGTGGGAAACAGAAGCTGACAAACGGTTCGTCGCAACGCACTCAGAAGACAAGAATGCATCCAGAACTAGGGATTCAAGTTATTGATGAATGGATTTATCTAAAGTTGAATAATGTTGATCAAAGATTAATTTATTATCCAAAATAATTGTCAATCAATTAATCTTAAAATTGATCCGTGATCAATTTAAGATGAATTTATAAGAGTCTATTTTCTTTAAGACTGAGTTTTCTCTTGCAATAGGAAGATCTTTCCATAAAAGTAGGGCTAATACGATGACTTAAAAAAAGGTAACACATTGTTAAACTGTATGGCAAAAACAGGAACCTATTAGGTTACTAATGACAAGAGATTTCAATGTCAGGTTGATTGGTGGCTTTGAGGACCTAAATGCAGAGAGGAGAAGGTCCAGATGAGTTTGGATGATTTAATGAAAGTCCAAGGGGAACAGAGGCAAAAAAAAAAAAAAAAAAAAAAAATACTGCAAACCAAACAAAAGCCAGTAAACGTTAGGGAAAATACTTGAGGGAAGTAAGAGACTAGAAAGCAATGAAACTACCTCTACAACACAACAAACCAGCGCTGTATGAAGGCTCTGCTGCTCTTTTAAGCCCAGCACTCTGATTAGAAAGATTATCTTCACCTGTGAAGGCTACCCAGGTTCTCTACAAAGATCTTCTCTGGAGGTGATGCATAACTCGCACTCACTCACACACAGGAACCCTGACAGTAAACCTATAAGGCTACGTTCACACTGCAGCCTGAAGTGACCCAAATCTGATTTTTTGGCCCATATGGGACCTGGATCTGATCTTTTTATTGCAGTCTGAACAATTCAGATCCGATTTTTTCCAATGCAATCCAGGTCACTTGGCTATGTGGTCCTGAATCCGATACGAATCAATTTTTTTCAAATGCGACCTGTGTCTGAACGGCTAGGTCGATGATGCGGAGTGCAGTATTTATATTTAACCATCTTGAAAAGATTTTGTTTTTATGGTGGGGAAAAAACGATAGATGCGCTCTATAAATAGATTACTTTCATAAACATAAATGGTAGTGCTGGAGCACTACCAATGACTGTGACGTCATTGCGTCCTCTACTGCGCCTGCGGGACACTTGCGTTGTATGACTGCAGTTCACACAGGAGATCACATACAAATCGCATATAGTTAGAAATGTGAAAAGCAATGCAAAAAAAAAAAATCGGATTTCACAAAGAAACCTGAATTAAGCATCAAGGCCTGCAGTGTGAACGTAGCCTAATATACAGGGGAGCTCCGACAAACTGTCAGACTGTTTATCTCTTCGTTTCAGTGGAGTGGATGCTAACTGTGATGTAGCGCCCTGTTTTTGTGTAATCCAGTAGTTATTTCTCAGATAGACTTGTGATGCTGGCAGCTTTTAAATGGCTGATTCTGGCTGCTCTAATAGGAAATAAAAGCTAAATTGCTAACATGTCTTTTTCTAGCACAGAGGTCGGCAACCCGTGCCTCCGGAGCCGCATGCGTCTCTTTAGGATTCCACTTGCGGCTCCCTGGAGCTTTTTCAAAAATTTCAGAAAATCGATTTTTTTTGTTTTTGTTTGTTATAATATGGTGTGCAGGAGGTCAAACAAAAAATAATTATGTTTTCCAATGCTGTAAACATTTGTATAATAAATAAATTTAAACAATAATTTGCGTCATAGCCATAGAGGTCAGTGGTAATAACTTGCAACCAGCGTTGCGCGGTGCCAGGCTGCTGGAGTGTCTCGGACCATGGATCCCAAAGAGGAAAAAAGGAAGATAGCTGATGATAGCGGAAAACCGTCCACAGATCAAACAGGTAGCGCTCTGATGGGTGGTGAAGCAGCGCGTGATGGGAGCGTTCACTGCTCGTCCCTCACCTCATGCTGCTATCTGACATTCGCTTGAGGATAAAGACTTAATCATGAATGCTTATTATATATTTAAGGCCACATAGTCCTTTTCTATAGTGGGATAATACACTTAGAGCCCGTGTTTCCATACGAGGCATGTATAAAACTTTTAAATTTTTGCGGCTCTAGACAGATTTTTTTTTTTTTTTGGTCCAATATGGCTTTTTGAGCATTTTGGGTTGCCGACCCCTGGACTAGCATGTTACAAATGTTTTTGTGTAATTGCATCATATTGTTTATATCACAGAGTTGATTATTTGATAAGATCCCAGTCCAGAAGCTAATATCCACCACATCAGGAAGAAACACACAAGTCATCAAGAACAACAATCAAACCAGGAAGTATTCGCTTCAGATAAAAATATAAAGGATTTTGATAAAAGCCTAAAGGTCAGTGTTTGTGAAATTATTTTTATCCAGAGGAGAGAATCTATATAGAATTTTACTTTCACTTAATGTTAAAAAATAAAACATAAAGCAGTTTAAAAGGTGTGAGATTATTATTATTTTTTTTAATAAACAAGCACAACTTTAAAGGAAAAGTCCGGTCAGCAAGAAATAATTAATGGTTCATTATTTATACCTGAAACTAATATGTTCGGGGTGATTTAATGAATTTAGGATTAATCAGTAAAAAAATAAAAACAATATTTTTCAGAGTCAGAAGTCAGAGTCTGGGAGCGGCCATCTTGACATCTTCCGGCAGTGACGTCACGGTGCGGTAAGCCTAGCTCCATTCTCATCGCTTTATAAGCAAAATCCATGGGAACTACCTAAATTCACCAGAGCTATAGTGAAACTGACAATGCCCACGTGCATGGCAGTCGGATGTTGGAATTCATTGGGTAAAAATAAAAAAAGAGATGTATTCCACCTTTCCGATTCCTGATCCTCCACGGACGGGTTGGTCGTTGGATTGCCAACTTGAAGAGGGAGGATTTACCATCAAACTTCTGGCCAGAGAAAAAACACGTAATATGTAGCCAACATTTGGAAGAAGAATGTTTTCAAGATGACTTGGATAATAGCGCGTTGTGACAAACACCAGATACAGCACTGGGACTTGATCAACAGCCGATACCGCACCATGACGTCACAAACCAGTAGGTGGCAGTAGTGTTTTTTGACAGACATGAATGTCTCCAGTAAAGCACATTCAAATGATAATTACTCTGAATTAAAAACACTTAACATTTAATAATTTCATATTTTAAGTACTTTCAGAAGTTTGTATTCTGAATATGCCCAGATTTTTCCTTTAAAAAGCCATATTATAAATGGGAATCATGTGTTCATTGAGGGCCTTTACCAACACTGTACTTCCAGAAGTCTCCCAGGCAGCTGCTGTCCCTTCCTCCCAGGACGTAGACGTCCCCGTTATAGCTGCAGCAGGCGTGTTTGCAGCGGTCACCCGGACACAGGTGGCTCTGAGGGAGCGGTGTCCACAAACAGGGACTAGTCTGACCCGTCCCTGGCATCTCTCAGCATAGCAGGATCTTCAACAAAAAAAGAAGCTGGGTTTGTTTGTGGATAAATCAATCGACCAGAAACATCTTTAGAAAGGTGTAGAATTCAACCCTGTTGATACTTTGAAGATAATGTTAGGACATCATTTCTGCGCTAGAACACATTTAGATAAACTCTGCCAATAAGTAAAACCCTTATTTGTCTGATTTCTGCCAAATATAAACAAAAAACAAGCAAACTGTGCAGATAAGTTCAGAAATGGTCTAAGCAGATCTCCTGTGAAGACCCGCTGGGATAATGAGACATTCAACAGGTCACATTAACAGTGGTTGTTATGGTAGCGGTGTGTACGATGGTTCATCTGAGACGTTCTGACTCAGAACACCTGACTAATGATAGTGGAGGAGTCTGGAGAATAAAGAGCCAGACTCCAGAGAGAAACTCTCCAGTTCTTCAATAACCAGTGGCTCCTCTTCTAACATTTCAGGCCAGACTCTTCAGCCTGGGTTACATCAAACTTTAGAGATCAGTTTATTTATTTTTTTTTGTTTTGGTTTATCCTCACCTGTGAATAAATGTGATAACATACACTACTGTTCAAAAGTTTGGGGTCACATTGAAATGTCCTTATTTTTGAAGGAAAAACAGTGTACTTTTCAATAAAGATAACTTTAAACTAGTCTTAACTTTAAAGAAATGCACTCTATACATTGCTAATGTGGTAAATGACTATTCTAGCTGCAAATGTCTGGTTTTTGGTGCAATATCTACATAGGTGTATAGAGGCCCATTTCCAGCAACTATCACTCCAGTGTTCTAATGGTACAATGTGTTTGCTCATTGGCTCAGAAGGCTAATTGATGATTAGAAAACCCTTGAGCAATCATGTTTACACATAAGAAAACAGTTTAGCTCGCTACAGAAGCTACAAAACTGACCTTCCTTTGAGCAGATTGAGCTTCTGGAGCATCACATTTGTGGGGTCAATTAAACGCTCAAAATGGCCAGAAAAAGAGAACTTTCATCTGAAACTCGACATTTTATTCTTGTTCTTAGAAATGAAGGCTATTCCATGCGAGAAATTGCTAAGAAATTGAAAATTTCCTACAACGGTGTGTACTACTCCCTTCAGAGGACAGCACAAACAGGCTACTGCGGGTACTATTTAATGAAGATGCCAGTTGGGGACCTGTGAGGCGTCTGTTTCTCAAACTAGAGACTCTAATGTACTTATCTTCTTGCTCAGTTGTGCAACGCGGCCTCCCACTTCTTTTTCTACTATGGTTAGAGCCTGTTTGTGCTGTCCTCTGAAGGGAGTAGTACACACCAGAAGTAGACTGGTGAGGTATAAAGACTGGTCCAGAAGTATAGCAGAAAGAAAATGTTGACTTTATTTTGTATTAAGATGTTTGAGATCAAACAAGAACGATAATTTCCCAGCAGGGTGTCGGATGAGGTGCTTTAACACAAGGGCTACCTAGACCATTTAACACCCATGTGGAGTGAAACACTACATTATTACAACATCAAATAATAACAGAGGCAACGTAGTTCTGCTGAGATAGATTTGAAGTACTCTTTATTGACATTGACCGATCTATAAAATATCCCACTCCATTGGGGCCCTGTTTTCAGAAGTGGGATTACCCTATACTGAGTAGAAAGCAATTATCTTTTTGATATTTAGGATTTCGCTTTCAAAATCCAGCATGGGAACAGAAGAAATAGTCACAAACTGGACTTTTGTCGACAATAGAACTTAATATATTAAAGACGGCAAATGGAGATTACAAAAAAATGAAAAAAAGGCAAAATTGATCCTGCTGCAAAGCAAGGAGATACAACATCGCAGAGATCAAGCAATGCATTAGAGCAATTTGATAGAACAGGGGAAACAATTTAAAAATCAGCGGGGTCAAAATAAAGAAAATCAACAACCAATAAGAGACATTTTTAACTATAATCTGTTACTTTTGAACAGCATTTAACACTGAACAAAAATTTGGTTTTTATGCTTTCTTGTTAAACATTGAATTTTTTTATTTTAAAAATATTTTACAAAATATAACATTTTTCCATTTTGAAATCTAAAGTGTTTTTTGAAGTAGAGAACAACAATTGTTCAGTTTGGTATATAAAAAATTTCCTGAGTCCTATATTTTATAAAACACCCTAACTGAGCGTTTGTTATTTTTCTTTTTTCTGTCTTAATGTTGGCAGTGGGCTTTAGGCTGCCCTGCAAGGCTTTAAACCTGGGTTTAAATGGAGACTAAGCCATTCTCAAGCTCATATCAAGGTGCTCATTTTGAGCCTGGATCCAGATTTATTTTTGATTCTGTTCATGGTGGAGAATCCTGCTTCACAGCAGCAGGTTGAGCCAAACATCCTCTAAATGTGCAGGGTCATCTTTGAGCTGGCCACAGGTTTGCCTGCTGTGTCTAAAAGTAGCAGCAGCAGCAACATAGACTGACAGCTCATTGGCTGATTTGGATCACATGCAGCCTGGAGCCGGACGCTCTGGAGGGCTTTACCGTGTTAAACGGAGAAGCGGCACAAGTGACGTTAGACACTGTCGACGGACAACATGCAGTAATTTATAAATGTTTTAAATCAAATTGGATCCAGGTTAGCCAGCAGGTGGGTCCAGATCCGGACCCCTGGACGCTAATTCGTGACCTCTGGCTTAGAGCGGTGTGCTTGTGGTTGCAAGTACCAGGGTCGATCAGCTGTGCTGCTGCCATCGACACCTTTGTTAATAGATGTTGGAGATCTGCTTGTTTTCAGTGTAGTCCTGTTTCTCTGACTGTGACTGGCCGGAACTGGACCCAACCTGATTTAAAACATTAATAAATTACTGCATGCTGTCCGACGGCAAAGTCTGATTTCACTTGCGCTGCTTCTCCTGTTTCTACGATCAAACTGTCTGGGACCAGGCTACGCGTGATACAAATTAGCCAATGAGCTGTGTTAGTCAGGGCTGCTGCTGCTAGCTAGTTATAGACACAGCAGGCAAACCTGTGACAAGCTGGGTGATGGGTAACGATGATGAGAAAACGTTAAAGAAAGTGTAGACTGCTGGAAGAAGCGCGGTGAACTTGTGACAGAAAAGTGAAATGGCGTGCTCAAAGATGACCCTACACATTTAGAAGATGTTTGGCTCAACCTGCTGCTGTGAAGCAGGATTCTCCACCATGAACAGAATCAAAAATAAATCTGGATCCAGGCTCAAAATGAGCACCTTGATATGTGCTTGAGAATGGCTTAGTCTCCATTAAAACCCAGGTTTAAACCTTGCAGGGCAGCCTAAAGCCCACTGCCAACATTAGGACAGAAAAAAGAAAGAAAAATAACAATAACAAACGGTCAGTTCAGGTGTTTTAAAAAATATGTTAATCAGGAAATTGTCTATATACCAAACTAGACGATTGTTGTTCTCTACTTCAAAACAACACTTTAGATTTTAAAATGGAATTTTTTCTTTTTTTATTATGTATACTTTTACTTAAAAATTCAATGTATATCATGGATGCATAAAAACCTCATTTTATTTCAGTGTTAAATTCTGTTCAAAGTAACAAATCATTAAAAATGTCTCTGGACCTTTACTGGTTGATGATTTTCTTTATTCGGACCGCTGAATGTTAAATTGGTGACCCCTGAGCTTATAACCAGGCTTAAATAAGGGCTCATAGAACAGAAAATATGCCATTTTTAACCCTAACCAATGTTACACACCCTATTCAGAGACCTCAAGGACCAGATACCCTATAGAATCATTCTATCACCCTTTTAATACAGAGTATGTAGGGTTTTATTAACCTCTGAAAGAGATGAATATTTATTGCTCGAATCAAGACAGTTGCTCTTATCCTAGAAAATTAATCACGTCACATTCTTTTCCATAACAAAACTGATATTTATCTGATATGACAAGATAATGATGCAGGGCTCCAATTATCGTCACGTGACTGATGTTTCGTCACATTTTGGAGACCAAGTTGTTTCCTCCGATTAAAATGTGGTTTTAGCGAAGACAGAAGGTTTTTCAAAGTCAAATGAACACATTTACCATAAAGTTCTGAAAACAGGTGTTATAGACGCGAAGCTGCTGTTAACAGTCAGTAAACGGTCAGTAAACGGTCCTCGGTGACAGCCTTTGCAGGCAAGACAGCCGCTTTAGATGGAAAAAACGGTCCGCAAACTCACAGAAACACCAACAGACATTAGCTTTGTAAGCCTGAGGATAAATATCCCAATATATTCGACAAAAACTTTCATTTCCGCTCATTTAACAAACTGTTTTAAAGAGGATGCAACTTGATCTTTAAGGATTCTCTACGACCGTTAATCTGATTCGTTTAACGCCAGTAACACATCGAACATCATCAAAGTGTTTTGCCAAATAGAAGTTTTATGCTAAGTTTACAAATGTATCCGTAGGTATGGTTAAAGAAACATAAAAGTCTGTTCTTACGGTAACTTTTCCCGGGCCTCTTCCTCTCGTCTTCTGAACAGTGAACAACTGGTGCGTTCAAGAACCTGTGGGAAATTCCTCTATCAGGGAGCGGAAACAGCATTCAGCGTAATCTTCTGATAGCAGTCTATTCTGTTCGGATTTCTGGGCTGCGCCTTCCAGAGGATGTTGGTTTAATTGGACTGTATCCTTTGAAGTCCTTGAAAATAAGGAGACCGGAAGAACTTTTCAAAACTGTTTCTTTTTATGTATTTTTATTGTGAAGTGAACAAAAACTTCACTCGTGAACCCAGAGTGGAATATGCATAAACAAATAAAAGCAAATGTAATGATATAAACCAACATGCTTCTGTCATTTTTCACATCTCTGATGTTTCTGCTATTTTCAAATATCTATTACTGTAAAAATGTCCATAGCTGTATAATGGTTATTTATTCTCCACATGCACAGTTTGATATTGTTAAAACACTTTACAGTACAGTATTTTATTGTTTATATTTTAACTCTTCCCTATTATGTCATTCTTATACATGTTTCTAAGGTCCAATTTGTGTGAACATTTTCAATAATCTTTCTGCTGCTGTAAATTTGCCCATTTCGGGACAATAAAGAGATTTTCTATTCTATAAAAGGGGTAGAAATATATAAGTAAATCTAAACAATGTATGTATAAAAAATATATCTGCAAAATCTCTAATATTCAGCAACAAAAAAATACTTAGTTAAGCAAATTGTGCAAAATAGCATAAAAAAAATAAAAATCCTATCAGATTTATCGTCCCCACACTGCAGATATATTAGAATCTGTCCTTAAATTACAGCCAAACCCATTTACACAGTAACAGATAAAAACCTTTAGATGAATCAAACATTACCTCAACAAATCTGACTCAATATCCATTAAAACAACTATTTTCATTAATTTCAGGCATAAATATTCCCCAATCTATTCAAACTTATGTTTTATTAAACTGAATTTCCTTTGATCATGGAGCAGCCGGCTTGCTTGGTCTCGCAATGAATCCTGGGATATCCAAGGATAGATAGGTTACATCGGACCCGTCCTTTAAAACGGGCAAAAAGAAGGACGCATTTATAGGCCGCATAACGAGGAGTCTTGGAATCTGACCAGACCTCGGCGCCGCGCTATGACTTAATCGAGGACGAAGCCATGAATTTGAACACAGCCATACATTTTTTTGGTGCTGAGAATGGAAAACAACAGGTTCATTTACTTTCTACTACAATCAGTCAGATTGCTAGAAAAAAATATGAAAAATATTGATGAGCTATAACTTTGATGAACTCGTTTTGTATTTTTGTGTCAAACCGTTTTTTCCCCCCAAAGTATGATTATTATATTGTAATAATCCTACTTCCTTAATTTTATGCAGTACCTGAAAAAGAAAAAAAAAAAAAAAAAAAAAAAGCAAATCTGTGTTGATGATAAGATTTGGAATTTTACATTGAATGCAGTGAATGCAGCATGCAACATGTGGAAAAGAGGTAATATAAGTATGACGCTGTGGACTTTGTGCCCCATTAAGGTGTTTTTATTCTACTGTAAACACTTAAACCTATGAAGGGGAAAAGGGATTTGTAAGAACATTTGTGAGCTGTAAATATTTTACCACATTTTGCTGTGTTTGAAAACAATTAAAGGTTTGGATAAAGGCATCTCAAGAGGAGGCATAATTGCAGCATGCATAAAAAAAAACTGCATGAAGAAGCAAATATAATGAGAAAATATGCCCAGTGCATATTAGTATATTCATAGTGAAATTACTCTAAAGGAAATGTCCAGTCAGCAAGGAATAATCTATGGATAATTAGTTATACCAAAAACTAATGCATTTGCTTTGATGAAATGAATTTAGCGTCGATCAGTAAAAAAATAAAAACAATAATTTTTGTAGCGATCACTGAGTCCGGTAGCGGCCATCTTTGCCCAAATATAGTCACACCTCTCTCCTGCCATCTTCCAGCAGTGACGTCACGGTGCGGTAAGCCTAGCGCCATTCTCCCCGCTTTACAAGCAAAATCAATGGGAACTACTAGGCACATCTGCAATCAACAACAATTATTGAAGATTTCAAGAGGACTTCACCATTGAAATTCACCAGAGCTATAGTAAAACTCACAATGCCCACGTGCATGGCAGCTGGATGTTGGAATACATTGGGTAAAAGTGAAAAAAAGTGTTATTTCACCTTTCCCATTCCTGATCCTCCACGGATGGGTTCATGGTTGAAGAGGGAGGATTTGCCATCGGACTTCTGGCCAGAGAAAAAGCACTTAATATGTAGCCAACATTTGGAAGAAGAATGTTTTCAAGATGACTTGGATTATAGCGCGTTGTGACAAACACCAGATACAGCACTGGGACTTAATCAACAGCCGATACCGCACCGTGACGTCATAAACCAGTAGGTGGCAGTGGTGTTCTTTGACAAACATGGATGCCTCCAGTAAAACACATTCAAATGAAAACTACTCTGAATTAAAAACATTTCTTTTCCATTTACTCATTTATTGAACAGGATGTAATAATTTCATATTTAAAGTACTTTCAGAAGTTTGCATTCTGAATATGACCGGACCTCTCCTTTAAAATATTCACCTTGATAATCTCTTCATAATTGTGCATAGCATGCATGTTGCATTATTAGTTATAAAGTAGGTGACTTTGACTCTGCTTGACTCTGTTTTCAGATTTTTTCTACACGCATCACAAATTGACATTTTTGTTGGGATTTTGATAAACCAACCACATAAAGTGCATAACTGTGTAATGAAAGGAAAATAATTTGTGAAAAAAACAAACCTGAAAAGACGTCTTTCTCTTTGATAAAATGTTCCGCCAGGAATCGGATGTTTAACTTAACCTGTATTTTGACCAGCTTAAAATACCCTGCTAAGGTAATTTGACAGTTCAAACCAGACCTTTCCTTTGAATGACACATTAATTCAATTCAATTCAATTCAGTTTATTTATATAGCGCCAAATTCACAACACATGTCATCTCAAGGCACTTTACAGTTCAACCAGATCATACAGTCAAATTGATACAAAGTTTCTATCTAAGGAAAACCAGTTGATTGCATTGACTCATTGACTCAAATACAATCCCTCACACTAAGCATGCTTGTAGCGACAGTGGAGAGGAAAAACTCCCTTTTAACAGGAAGAAACCTCCAGCTGAACCAGGCTCAGTGTGAGCGGCCATCTGCCGAGGCCTACTGGGGTTCAAGGAGACAGAAGCAGAGATACAAAAAGCAGCTGTAAAAGGCGGCCCCGTCCAGGAAACACACAGCCAGGCAGACGAGCTCCAAGGCAGCTCCCATGCCAGAGGATGAAGAGAGCACATTCACCCAGCCACGGCCAGAGAAACAGGACCACACCTGAAGACAGGCCGATCTCCAACATCTACAAACAAGGGTGTTGATGGAAGCAGCACAGCTGATGTTTCTTTCCTGGATGACGTCACAGCCAAAAAGGAACAGACGAGGCAAAGCTACTCTGAGGAAAAGCAGAGAGAGCAGAAGGTTAGAGATTGAACAAACAGATTCTGCAGAATAGGAGAACAGAGAGAGAATGAAGCAGAATGATGAAATGGGGGTCCCTATGTCCTCCAAAAGTCTAAGCCTATAGCAGCATAACTTTAAAGACAGCTGAGGATAACCTGAGCCACCCTAACTATAAGCTTTATCAAAAAGGAAAGTTTTAAGCCTAGCCTTAAAAGTAGACAGGGTGTCTGCCTCACGGACTAAAACTGGTAGTTGGTTCCACAGGAGAGGAGCCTGATAACTAAATGATCTGCCTCCCATTCTACTTTTAGAAATTCTAGGAACCACTAGTAAACCTGCAGATTGAGAGCGAAGTGCTCTGTTAGGAACATAAGGAACAATCAGATCTCTGATATAAGATGGAGCTTGGCCATTTAAGGCTTTATATGTGAGGAGGATTTTAAATTCTATTCTTGATTTAACAGGAAGCGAATGAAGAGAAGCCAGGATAGGAAAGATATGATCTCTCTTTTTAATTTTCATCAGAACTCTGGCTGCAGCATTTTGGATCATTAGCTGTTAGGATATTTCTGGGAGAAAAAAGAAAGTAGATGATGCATAAGGTGAAATGTCTATCCAAAGCTTTAAGGAAACATAATATTTTGCGGAACTCATGTTATTTAAAATGTCAGTCTGCTTGAAAGAAACATATGGTGTCAGACATATTGAGGAACTGAAGATCCATTTTTAAAATACACCTTCAATGATACTAGAATATATTAGGCAGTTTTTATCAATGTATTTAATCCTATAAACATAAAACAACTACAGGCTATAAGAAATTTGTCCCACTCTCACCTCAAAACAACAAAAGCTTCAAGATTTCTGTCATGATTGGTTTAAAGCTAAACCCACATGCAGAACACAAACGGAGGCTGAGTAAAAGTTTAACAGAGTTTATTGAAAGAAGTTTTCACACAAAGACATGAACTGGTTCAGGTACTGGTCCGGGTTGGGTTCACCTATGTCTGCAGAGACGGACAGTTTGATTAGCCAGGCAGTCAGATGATAAATTGAGTCTTTAGATAATTCAGAGTCTACCTTGAAGAAGTCCAGGCTTTACTTGTGAGAGAGGGAACCGTTGGGTCCAGAGACTGTTGGTTCAGCAGAGTGCACAAGCAGCAGCAGCGTCTAGCTTCTGACTTTGAATGGCAGACCTTGATCAGAGTTTCCAGCTCTTCACAGAGAGCAGCAGGAGATATCCAGATTGGGATCTTCAGGTTTGGCTCACCAGGGCTGGAAGGCAGGTTAAGCTCACCCAGAGCTTCAGACTTGAGACAGGTTTCCTGTGAGCAAAGACAGATTAGAATCAGGTTTCTCTCTTGAGATGACAAAGATTCTTTCAGGTAACAGAGGCTCAGGTTTGCTAACCAAACTAGGTCAACACTGTGGCGTTGAAGGAAGGTCTGGCAGCTGCTTATGTAGGGAAGGTCTCCTGATGGGCTGACGAGCTCCAGGTGTGCTGGAGGGCTCCAGCCCAGGAGACCCACGGCGCACTCTGCTGGAGAAAGGTGGTACATCCCCAGATCCCAACAATTTCCTGAAACAAATTAATATAAGATAGTCTTATAATTGATTAATTATTATTTTTTCGGGGGGGAGGGGGGGGGGAGATATCATTAGGCCCCTATGTACATGTATAATTATGTTTTTGATAAAAATCCTTTCACTAAAATGACATCAGAACACTATTAGGTATGTCTTTTGTAATATTATAACCCCCCCTTCAGTGTCCACCATATTGAATCAGTCCATTTGCTGCACATGTACAAAAAGGTATAAACAGACAGCAGCAAACCATCTGAAAACAAAGAATGTGAAGAGCAGTGTTGTCAACTTAGTGCTTTTGTTGCTATATTTAGCGACTTTTCAGACCCCTCTGGCAATTTTATTTCAACAAAGCGCCTAGCGCCAAAACTAGCAGCTTTTTCCTATTACTGGAGACTTTGTTAACAACATCTAAAAGCAGCGAACTATGCTCTCCAGAGCAAGTAGATTGGTAACCCCGCCTCCTGCTCTCTTCTATCTTGTCTGCTGTCATGATTCATGCAGCTATTATTTCATCCAAATGTAAAATGGAGAACAGATAAGCAGATCATGGCTTGTCTACATTGAAAAGAAGGACTGGGTTATTTACTTTGGCCGTCGCCTTTTTGGAAACACAGGAAGGAGCAATCAGCTAAGTGAGCTTAGTGCTTGGAAAAATCTGTCATTCCTTTAGAGACAGCATGAAAAGTCAGCTGAGTACAAAACATAGAGAGGAAAACAAGAAGAAGAGAGGGACAAAACCTAGAACAAATAATGGATGTCTATTCTATTAACATTATGTGTTGTCTTCTTAATTCAGAGGGCCCCCTGTCTGTTTTTACCTAGGGCCCCAAATTTCTTAAATCCGCCCCTGCTTAAATATTTATCAACCGCCCCACTGACACGTGGAGCTCAGCAAGGCTCCATTATGGGGTTGTCTTGTTTTCACTTTACATTCTGACTCTATAGGATCCATGTTTGATTAAAAAAAATATATATATTTTACTTTGATCAGTTAAAGTACACACTAAGATATATTTCAAACTAAAAAGTATTATATCATATTTCTTAAACTATTTGGATTACATAAAAAATACCCGTGAGAAACAATAACTTATCACAAAAGTTTATTTGAGAATGTTGCGATGTTAACAGTATTTGTATTCACATCCCAAAAATCATTACAACAAAAATATGTTTGTATTTATCACAATAATTGGAACATTTTGAAAAAGTTCACGTGGAAAACAGCTGATAAATTACATTTTATACAAGCTTTTTTTTTTATTCAGACTCATAAAAGGAACAAAAAAATACCATGTTTTGTAATGTTCAATAATGTGTAAATGATGCATCAAAGTGTATGTACTGTTTATGTTTTCAGCCGAAAATTCACGTATTTCAATTCTGGTAAAATTTTGAAACCAAGCATCGAATAAACATTGACTTTGTTAAAGCTCCATTGTTTCGCAAATCATTCTGGATTAATGTAGAATAGTTAAAAAAAAAATCAGATTAAAATTTTTAAAGCAGCTTAGAACATTTAGTCACTGTACAAGAAAAGTAAAAGATCGCTGATCCTTTTGAAAAGTATTTACTTTAATAAATTAAGAGAAAGTGGGACATTATGTCTAAACACCTTCCAGGAAGAACACAGCATTGGGTCAGTCAGAGGCTCCCCCTTCAGGTGACCTCTGGATATACAGACAGAAATCTTTCCAAACTTTGCTGCTGCTGATTTACTTCTTTCAGCCTCTAGAGAGTGTTGTCTGTTCATAGTTCAGTAATGCTGCTTTATTCAGGAGGACTACAGTCAATCATTAGCAGCGATTCTCACTCCTACATGGGTGAAAAGGTGCCGTTCAGCTCGTCAGTGTCGTAAGCTTTGTTATCCAGAGAGTAAGCGGTTTGTTTAGGTTCTCCATCATCTGCTCCGATCTCATTGTCAGAATCTTTTCCACATGACCTTTTATATACTTGATAAGCTGTGAAGGAAAGCATTCACAGTGAGAAATATGATTTGCTACTTCATACTGTTTTCTTATACAAGAAAAAATAAAGTACACTGCTTGCCTGTCTCCCTGTGAAACTTACCAATCACAGCAAAGATTGCCATTACAAGCTGGAAGATGCTGTAGATCAGAGGGAACGCAAACATGAGCTCCAGGTCTTCAGGGGAGAACGAGAGCTGGGTGATAGTGCTGCACAACTGGGCGTTCTGGAATCCTGTTTCTAGGGCAATCGTTCGACACCTGAAAAAAAGTTGTAAAATTCTTTCTTTCTTTCTTTCTTTCTTTCTTTCTTTCTTTCTTTCTTTCTTTCTTTCTTTCTTTCTTTCTTTCTTTCTTTCTTTCTTTCTTTCTTTCTTTCTTTACATATTGTGTACTTTGAGCTTTAAGCATTAAGAAATACTAAAGTGTTTTCTAACTCACCTGTACCAGGGCTGACCGACAAACCGGGCCAAAGCGAAACCCAGCCCAAAACCAATGAAGGGATAGACGGATCCAATTACCCATAAGGACGGAGCAATGACCCAGGAGGATTGGTAGAGGACGCCTCCCACCACCGCTATGATGATAATGAGGGCAAACCCGGCGATAGAACCAATCTGTGAAAATTGGAATAAAAGTACTTTACCTACACTCTGTTGATGGCTTTTCATTAGCTACACTTACATGGAGACAAATAATCGGAGTGATCAAAATGTGGTGTCCATCTACACACCCAGTCGGATCTTTGGAGTAAAATGTGTTCAACACCAGAATGCTTTTTTTTCTCTTTAGTAACCTTTATCCACCGGCTCCTGGTCCCCCTTGGTGGAGGATGTGGCAGTAAATCTAATGTGTGGCTGAACATACCATCCTGCACTCTACCCCTGCAGCAAAGGAGTGTTAGCAAAGGTAGCCTAATACTGAGCCATTAACTTACCTGAAATGATCATGAAAAACAAACACTTTGGATGCAAAGATGTAGTGAAGGTTCAAAATAGAAAACCTGCATCCGAAGACTAGTGTAGAACTGAGAAAAAATTATGTGCAGGGCAGGTCACAAAGAGAACACGTGAGGGTTCTTTACGAAACAGGCAGCTTCTTATTCTACTACTAAAGAATTTCTGGAAAATTAGACAGTTCTAGTCATGCTTAAATGATTTAATCTGAAAGAACACTAGCTACGTGTATACATATGTTATCATCAGACCATTTTATTTAGTGTCCATATAAACAGAGATCTTGAATTTCCGATCAGCCAAGATTTTGTCAAGAACCGAGAACAGATGGACCCAGTATTCAAGGAGAGACAGTCAGTAGGAAAGTTCAAAACATTTATTAAATAAACAAACAAAACAAAAGCGGAGCTGTGGCTTGCGGACACTGCAGGATGGGGAGCGGGGCACCGCCCAATCACAGACACTCTGCAGGAGAAACACAGGTAAGTGACCACGATCATCTGACAAAGGATTATTATCTGAGTTGGCCACTTACCTGGTTTAACAGTCCAGTCCAAGAATGTCCCCAAGTGCTGCAGTTCCAGAGGACATGCTGGAAGCTGGTCAGGGATCCAGAACAGACAGGAACAGACAGGGACAGGATCCATAAAAGACAGGAACAGAAACAGGTGGCAGGATCCAGACTTCCAGGCATCCACAGGCTCCCAGGAGGGTTCAGAGTCTGACAGGCTCCCAAAGCATAACCAGGTGGTCACGCACAGGAGCAGACAGGATCAGGTGCAGCTGAGCAGGCTCAGTGGAAGAAGGTTTTTGTGTTTGTCTCATCTCCTGATCGTCCACTGTTCCTCCCCCGCAGAGTCCTCTGGGTTTTTGGCTATATATGTGGGGAGGTTAAGTTTTTATTCCATCAAGCCTGGCTCCGGGGAGGAGACCGGTTTAAAGTCCTGCATCAAGTTCTGGTTCCACATCCTGTCCCGGTTACCCTCTTCCACTCAGCCTGCTCATCTGCTCCTGATCCTGTCTGCTCCTGTGCGTGACCGCCTCGTCATGCTTCGGGTCCCAGTCAGACTCTGAACCTGCCTGGGAGCTTGTGGATGCCTGTAAGCCCAGATCCTGCCACCTGTCTGTTCCAGCCTGATCTGGATCCTGTTCGGTCTGTTCCTGTCGGTTTTGGATCCCTGACCAGGATCGGCTTCCTGCAAGACCTCTGGAACTGCAGCTTTGGGGACATTCTTGGACTGGACTGTTAAACCAGGTAAGTGACCAACTCAGATAATCATCTTCTGTCAGAAGATCGTGGTCACTTACATGTGTTTCTCTGCAGAATGTCTGTGATTGGGCGGTGCCCCGCCTCCGTCTTGCAGTGTCCGCGAGCCACAGCTCCACTTTAGTTTTTGTTTTGTTTATTAATAAATGTTTTGAACTTTCCTACTGACTGTCTCTCCTTGAATACTGGGTCCCTCTATCCTTGGTTCATGACAGATTTAAATCAGATCAGGGAAAATTTGCTCGTTAATGTAGCCACTGTTAACAGTTCCTACAACAAAATATAAAACATACCTTTAGAATCTTTTTTGCTGTACGAGGCCACTTTGTTTTTACATAAATCCCGACTGCGATAGGTATAAGAAGTCCTGCCAGTGTGATTCCTGAGTAAGTAAAGATGAAATGTTAGTCAATGAGCTGGTGGAACTCTTCAAAATTGATAAAAATGAACAAAAATAATCAGTGTATGGCAGGAGTGAGCACTAAAGATTTCAAATGTATTCCCAACAATTCCTCCTATGCATGGGCGGTTCTGGACAGGGGCCAATGTTCTAATGATGATATGTGCTGGAAAAGACATGGTTGATAGGTCCTTTGGATCCATTTCATTTTTTATTTCTTTTTTAATTCTGTTTTACTAATTATTTAAAAACAATAAATTGATAGCTTCAATGCTATTTAGATGGATCCCAGCTTTTGTCTGCTAAATGTTTTTTCTAAACAAATACAAAAGATTACTCAAATTTTTACGGCTGAATTTATGAGTTTTTCTTGAGTTCTAATTCAGATTTTATAGAAAACTGTAATTTTAACTTAAATTAAGTCAAAAATATTTAAAATTCCTAAATTATGAATGTATATTGACCTATTAAGACTCAGAATTTTTATTAAACCTCATTGAATAGAAATTTCACCAAATGCAGCTCTCTTAATACATTTGAAACCCTTGTTTTTTATTTCATGCTTTTCTGTGCCCCCAGACCCCCCCACCCCCCACCCCTTGGTACATTTGTTCTAGAACCGCCACTGCTCCCATGTAAGAATAAAGACAACAGATCTGTTTGTTTACCAATGCTGTCAAAAGGAATCTTTATAGAGTCGCTGGAAGTCCAGACGCTGGTGTAGATGAACAGACAGAGCGGCATCATGCCCAAGGCAAAGATGGAGGAGCAGGCGGTCATACTGATGCTGTGGAGAAAGAAAGCAAAGAACACCGTTTGATTGACATTACCTAATCAAATGAGAATGTTTGAGAAAAACACTGATTAACTCAGGAGCAAATTAATTACATTCCTCTAATGTTGGAATTGAACCCAAATTAATAAAAAATTAATTTGCCATTTTTGTCTTATGATAAATGTGCAGGAGCAGCACAACTGATAGTTTTGGGACAAGAAAATAGAAGGAATATTTCAACCTGTCTCCATGTTTGATACAAGGCACACTGCAGGACAATAATTGCTAATTTGATGTCCTGACCCATAACCTGTTGGAGGATTTAGGGAGAGTTAGGAAGCTGGCCATCTTGAGACTTGCTGGAAGGTAAATCTAGATAGAGTAAAACCTGAAACAGTACATGGTTTTGAATTTTTCATCAAGACTGAGTAAATAAAAAGAATTTGGCCCAATTAAAGTTTCCCCACAGACTCACACCAGCAAGCAGGATGTGTCCCCATTCTTAAGGCAAGGACATTTGATCTAAAAGGCAATTTTCAGTGACAAAATAACTCAAAGTGAACAAAACATAAGAAAAGAAAACACAGAAAAAATGCTGAAGTGGAATAACTAAGGTAGGTAGTGATAAAGTTGGATTACAAACTTAAACTGATCATGTTTTAGTTAACAGTTGAAAAAGTTCAGCAAACAAAAAGAAGGCAGATGCCCACAAAACAGGTGGTGGTCAAAACTTCCATTACCAATGGAGGCAGATAAACCTCCACTGAGCCACTAACATATTCTTAATCAGCAGCAGCAGGGTCCTTCAACTTCCACAGCACACAGAGAAAGATGCCCAGTAAACTCATTCTAAATGCAACTGGAACTAAATGCAATTGGAAGGTTTAATATCTTCCTTTTGTAACCCCAGCTAACTGTAAACCATTGATAGGGCAATCAGTGAAATACTTTGAAAATCAAAATTTAAAGCCAATAGTGTTATTGGAATCCAGAAGAGGACCCCATTACCTTTGAAACATTGAAAAAAATGTGGATATTTTGATGAAAAATATTAATGTCAATGTAATAACAAGAAACGCCAACTTGCCCGAGTATATTAAGAAAAATAACAAAAGTGCTTCTATAAGAAATTAATTAAAAACACTCTGAGAGTCAAAGAAACGTATTTCTTATGGTCCAACATAACCTTAGAGGCATCAGTACTGATACTGGCACTTACATTTTTTAATTATTAAACCTAAATATAATTGTTAACTAGGCTTATGAATGTTTTAACTTTACTTTTTAACTTTTCAATTAGCTTTTTACCTTTTTTCTTGACTTTTTTTCCAACATAATTTACATAGGTAATATATCATTCAAGGGCTCATCTGATTGGTCAAATGCTAAAATAAGAGGGGGAGACCATTTGTAAGGATTATGCAATTGATCAAAAACTGTAACTTGCCCTGTAAAGGGTTTTAATTTTTGAAATGTTGCTAAGGTGACAGAAGGCCAACCTTGTTACTGTCTTTAAATGCCTCAGAAGCTTCCGATCTCGGTCTATCATTACACCCAGGACCACATCATTAGCTTTTAGTTGTTGTAACTGAACATCTTAATAAAAAAGAAATAAAAAACAAAAACACTTAACTTATTAAAACTAACAAAAATGCAAAAAAAAACAAAAAAACAAAAAGAACTAGAATATTATTAAATCTTCAATCCAGCCTAAGCATCTTACCTCAGATCCATGTCTCCATCCATCCAGTAGCAGACAATGTTTGAGCTGGTTCCTCCAGGACAGCAGCCCATAATGACAATGACGATGGCCTGCACCGGGAGCACCCCAAAAGCAAGAGAAAGCGCAAAGGCAGTGAAGGGCATGATGCCGAACTGGCAGAGGAAGCCGATGACGATGCCCCAGGGTCTCTTTATGTGCCCCCATAGATTTTTGGCATCCACGGTGCAGCCCATGGCAAACATGACAAAGGCCAGCATCACCGTGAGCACGACGCTCAACACAAGGCTGAGGATCGCATTATAGTTACTAGGAGGAACCAGGCAGTCTGTTCCGGAGCAGAATGTGGCGGAAGAAGGACAGGCTTCCACTGCCACGGCTGATAGCGTCATTGTGATGCTGGATGGAAGGAGAAGACTCAACCTGAGATGAATCTTCCAGAGTGTCCCTCTGTCCTGGAGCCAGTGATGACTGCTCTTTATGCCACACCGCTGCAGTGAAAGAATGTCAAGAGGGAGGATCAAGTAAGAAAAGATAAAAAATTAACCAATACTTAATGTTTTATGGGGTCAGTGTCCAGAGGATGGAGCACATAAATAGAAAATCCACTGAATTCAGGAAAGTAAAAGCTATTGCTGCAACCCTTTATTGCCTCTGGGAAGGTAAAACTTTACAAGGCAGATTTGCTGCACAGCAGCATCATCATCCGCCATTCCCAGAAGTCGATGGATCGACAGAAGCCGTCAAACGGATCAACCAAAAGCATTAAAAAGAAAAGAATGTGTCTCCAACTAACAGGATTTTTTTTCCAGAACCTAATATCATCATATCCAGAATTACAGAACTCATAAAGAACAATTAACACGGGAAGTATTTGCTCTGCATAGAAATTAAATGGACAGATTTTGATAAATACCTACAGCGGTCAGTGTTTGTGTTATTGTTTTCATTCAGAGGAGAGTCTCTGTGAAGAGTTTTTAACACTCTCTCAATGTTGAAAAAGGAAATTTTTTTTTTCTTTAAATGAATTTGTTCAGCTTAAAAAGAAATTAGATTGACAGCCTTTAAAACCACCGTATGTTCAGAGGTCTTCAAAGGACCTAGTATCCCCACTGTTGTGCATGATTGCCTTCAATCAACGTGTTCACTGAATCCGTTCATATTTTTAGAGAACATTTTCCTGAACGGACCAGATTTGAACTAATGAACGTGAACGAATTCAATTAAATTCAATTAAGTTTATTTACAGTATATAGCGCCATTCCATAACACGTCATCTCAAGGCACTTTACAGTTCAACCAGATCATCTAATCAAATTGATTCAAAGTTTCCTATCTAAGTAAAACCAGTAGATTGCATTGACTCATTGACTCAAATACAATCCCTGACAGTAAGCATGCTTGTAGCGACAGTGGAGAGGAAAAACTCCCTTTGAATGGGAAGAAACCTCCAGCAGAACCAGGCTCAGTGTGAGCGGCAATCTGCCGAGGCCGACTGGGGTTCAAGGAGACAGAAGCAGAGACACAAAAAGCAGCTGTAAAAGGCGGCCCCGTCCAGGAAACACACAGCCAGGCAGACGAGCTCCGAGCCAGCTCCCATCTCAGAGGATGAAGAGAGCACATCCAGCCAGTCGAAAGTGAGGTTCACTACAAGAATAGTGAGTGACACACACAGCTCGCATTCACAGGCAATTGATCACCCTCAACTGGAATGTAAACACCACCTAACTGATCAAAAGGGCACAGAAGTGCATGTACTTCCTGCGGATAATGAGGAGAACCCACCGGCCCCCACCCATCCTCACCACCTTCTCCAGAAGCACCATAGAGAGCGTTCTGACCAGCTGTTTCAGTGTGTGGTGTGGAAGCTGCAGCGCCTCAGACTGGCAGAAGGTGAGGAGAGTGGTGAGAACAGCAGAGAGGATCATGGGGGCTCCTCTTCCCTCCATTAAAGACATTTCATCCCAGCGCTGCATGTCCAGAGCCCATAATATCATCAATAACCCCTCACCCCCCCACCATGGACTCTTCTCCCTGCTGCCCTCTGGAAAGAGGCTTCGAAGCAGGTCCAGCTGCAGGTCCAGCAGATTCCACAACAGTTTCCTCCCCACTACCATCAGACTGCTAAGTGTTATGTAAAATGGGTTGTAAAAAAAAAAAAACCTGAATGTTGAAACTGTAACTATACAGTCATATGTTTACATCACTTTTTTTTATTCACAATGTTTTTAATCACTGCTGCTTACCTTATCAAGACTGCACTTTAAAAACTGAAATAGTCCAGAGAGCTATACTTAACAAAATTTCTTTTTGATTGCACTTGTGTGTACAAAATAAAAAAATCTGTCTGTCTTCAAAAAAAAAAAAAGAAAATTATAACAACACTTTTCATAGGATAACATTTACGACACTATTATAGAAATCAGCATGTCTATTGCTAGTACCAGTCATCTGCTGGTATTTCTGATGCCAGTTCTGCAGAACGCCTGGCAGTTTTATGAACTAACAGATGAAGTCTCAGACAAAAGAAACTCATGTTTTTGTGCAAACTGCCCACCAGGACTTAACAAACAACTCTGTATGTCAGCTACGTCTACTTCAAATTCCAAGGGACACATCGAGTTGAAACATCTGCGCTATCTTGGCAAATATCTGCTACAGAATGAGGAACGGAAGAAATAATTTTGGATCCAGATCTTTTCAGCAGAACCTCAATGTTCCTCTAAGTTTCTGAAGTTCTGTGTAATTTAGCTAAATAAAGGCTTCACTGCACATCCACTATACCCTGACTGCATCCAGTATTTTCTATTTCTTTCTATATATCACAATCACACATTTAAAGAGCAAAGTATTAGGTTTTGTTTTGGAGGTTTGTGGCTTCAGCCAGGCGTACACTGTGCGATCATTGCACGCTGCTACAACTCACACTGTATGAGGAAAGCGCAGGGTTTAAAAGTTTGCGATGCAGGTTCTCACACTCTGCGACCCGAACGATCCGATGCGATCCACCTGCTCACACTGTACATCTAAAAACCACATCAGACTCAGCTTCGCAGTGAGATGGCGCTACTCGGACTCGTCTATCCAGAAGCCAAATGAATAGAAGAGGAATATATTTCACTCACTAGAGTGAAACGCGCTGCCTTTGAAATTTGTGCAATTTTGTGCTGAAAGCCGTAAAAAGAAAAGGCGGCAATGTATTTGGACAGAGACATGGCTGAGCAAAAGTGGCTACTAAGTTTCTGTCAATTTTACAGCAAGAACCCTTCCATGCGTCTGTAATTTCATCTGAGAGGAAGAAGAGGAGGAAGAATCCTTGTTTACGCACTGAACGATTTGCCCACGACCACCTTAGGATGGCCGACTGAGTTTCAAACATATTTGATTTTCTTCCAACCTTACGATTCCTGATCGGGACGTGGTTGTGAGTTTCAGATCGCCCCTCGTTACCCCCTGTACACTAAACGACGCCCGATCAGGCTGAAAGTTTTCCTTTCTCGCACAACAGGAGAATTGTAATGAAAAGGCCAAAATAATCATACAGTGTATGCCCGGGTTTAATTCACCAAATGCACTTGAAGTACATAATTTATAGGTTTGTGAACTTAGTTCATTTTTGAAAAAGTGAACTATGAGCTTGAGCTAGTTCATTTTCATATGTGTGAACTGAATTTTGAGCTCCTTCTTTTTAATTAGGAGCTGTCACAAAATTGATTATCCCTTCTTTGCAGAATGTAAATGCCCCATTGTAGCTGCAGCAGCCGTGTTTGGACCAGCATCCAAGGAGAGGGACTGCTCTGATCCGAGTCTTGCTTCTCTTAGCCTAGCTGTAGCATTTTCTACAAAAATAAAAGAAACAGCACACATTAAAGCTGGTTATGGAGTGGATAAAGAAAACTAAAAGAAATGGGTTGAAAAAGGTACAAAATTAAACTCTGTTATTACTCTAAAGATCATGATTGGATGTCATGTCTGTACTAGCAAATCAACAAATTCAATTCAGTCCATAAGGAAATATGGTTTTTTGCGTCTCGTGCGAAACTCTGTAAAAAAAAAGAAAAACAGAAAAACTGGATAGAATTAACCAAAGAACTTTCTGTACAGTCCCAGTTGTGTAAGAAGCTCATACTGAGATAATGATACATCCAACATTAGGGCAAGGTTACCTGGGCAGCTTTGGTTGTTAGGGTTGCGGTTTTAAGAGGCCATGGAAAAAGACTATTGTTTGGCTGCAAAGCAATTCTAGCGAACCCTCAACTGCCTCCAGAGGTTGAAGCATTGCTTTGCTGACCCCGTTTTCAATGTGAGTGACCTGGAAGACGACACTGTTGGATGATGGATGAAATACCTAATCCAGCTAACACACCTTCCATAGTGGAACAAGATACAAGAGATGGTTAACACACTCAGAATGTGAGTTCTTCTGGCTTGTTCCTCGTCTTATCATGCCTTGTGTTCATTTTGCAGTTTCTGAGCCTGGACCTCCCTGGAATCCAGGAAATTCTGCTGCTCTGCCAATCACAAATGCAAAAACCAGGTTTACCCTCACCTGGGCTCTGTACTGACACAGCCAGAAACCAAACCCCTTCTGCTTCTATACACCAATACATTACAGCGCTGGTCTCAAAACTCCATGCTCCATACTGATGTCCAGTTCCTTTTTCTAATCAAGAGCCACGGAACACTGTTCTGGTGAAGATTCTACGTCATCCAGGTCAGATTCATTCCAGAAAAGGTAAAAAAAAAAACATCCACTGGACTCCCTTTCCAAATTTGAAGATCAACGTTTGAAGATGGATTCCTTCTCGCTATCATCACAACCCCCACCCCCATATAGGGGACCTAAACACCTCTATGTCAGCCAGGCCAACAATTCCCTTAAACGACTAACTTTCAGAGACATAGACAGGTTTTTGGTATTACAGGCTAACAAAGAAAACAAATGACCCTCATTCTAAAGGGTCAGACTCATCCGTCTGGTTCAGTTTGCATGTTTTCAGAGCCAAAACAAGGCTTTTTTGGTCCACTCTATAAAGCTTGAACTGAACGCTAATTATGACAAGCTTCCTGGATGGGAAGTGAAACATTTTCAAACTTGGAAAAGTTTAGCGGATTTGTTTTTTTTATTTTTTTTTTGGCACTGAAAACTGTATAAACTATAGAATATGCAAAAATGCATTTTTAAGTGTAAGCTTCAGTAAACGACATAAAGTACTGACTTTTTTTCATCTTTCTCACAGTATTACAATATATGAAGGTTGATAAACAACATAAAATGTATTAACAACATTGCCATGTTTGCCACTAAAAGCTGTTGCAGAAATAAGAGGGAGAATCTCAATATCCTTCTCCGTGCGTGCCACCCTCTATCTCATTGATGCTTTTTTGACTTTCAGTTGCTGCTGATGAGTTTCAAAATAAAAGCTCTGGGCTGTTAACTACTGCGCCTGGTCTAACTCCTTTAGACCTTTTTATCTGATTGGTTGCTTAACAGCAGGTGTCCAAAACTTAATCTATGTGTTGCCGCAGCATTCTAATTAATCTGATTACAGATTGTAATATTTTCAAACATACTGTAATCCTAGAAAGAACAACTTTTATAGAAATGGTGTCGCTATTGGCAACCCTTTATCTTTCCACTGTAGTTGCTTTTCTCTAACCCTAACAAACCTTCATTTACCTGGATAGGCCGGTAATGCATAAAAGTTTAAATCCTACTAAACCTCTACACATAAAGCCTTAAATGGCCACGCTCTGTTATATCAGGAAGCTGATCATCCCTTACTGTATGTTCCTAACAGAGCACTTCACTTGTGGTCTCTTGTTCTACTTTTGGTTCCTAGTATTTCTAGAAGTAGAATAAGAGGTAGATCTTTTAGTTATTGCACTCCTTTCCTGAGGAACCAACCACCAGTTTTTGATAAAACTTAGAATGACTCAGATAATCCTGCACTATCTCTATAGGTATGCTGCAATGGGCTTGGACTGCTGGAGGACATAGGGACTACTTTTCATCATTCTGTTTCATTCTGTCTTTATTCTCCCAGTCTGAAGTATTTGTTAGTTCAACCTCAAAATTTATGCTTTGCTTTTTTCTTATCGTAGTAATTTAATCTGGTCTGTTCTGCTGAACACAATCTTGGACAGGAAAATAGCTGTGCTGCTGCCATCAACACCTTAGATCAGTGTTTCCCAACCTGGGGTATGCGTATCCCTAGTAATTCATGTGTGCATTGCAAGATGAACATGAAAATATTTTATTTCTCAGATAGTAAAATAAAATAGTCTCTGATCTGTTTTAGTTTGTGAGGACCCGCTTGAAAAATTAAACAAGCTGTTATCAGCATTAAAGTACTTTTTTCTTATATCTGTGAGTTAACCTTCAGCTTTAGCACAATTCAAATCCAAGCAGAGGAACAGATTAGATGTGGAGACCGGTCTGGTATCAGTTGTTTTTCAAACTGAACAATCGGAGATCATCAAAGCAGCTCAAGTGTCTTGATGAAATCAAAGTAAAACTAATCACGTAAGTCTGACTATAATTTTTTCTTTGTTTTGTTCCCAATTGATGTGATTATAAGGAAGTTACTCAGAGGAGCTCTAGTTTTATAAATAATTAGAATTAGACTTAGACAACTTTTGTCGATGTAATGAAATTTCGTTTTGTACAGCTTTTCAGAACATTTCCATTCCTTAAAGTGCAGCAGTGATCAAATGTAAACAATGTGGGAGAAAAAACATGCCAAAAATTGCATTGATATGGAAGTAAATACAGGTTTATGATATACATTTTTTTTTATTTACTTCGATTACTTATTAACTTGCAGGCAACATATTTAAGTAGTTTTTTTATTTGAGATGAAACGCATAAAATTGTAAAAATGAAATGTTCAAATTAAAAGATTAAGTAAAATAGTCTTTATTTCAGTTATTGTATGTTCCACTTTTGTACATAATCAATGCTTTTGACTGAGAGGGGTACTCATAGGAATACAAAATGAATTGTCTCTATAAATAAACTGAATTGAATTATCTATCCTTGGAATGAGCATCATTTTTTTTTATCCATATCCATATCATGCAAACTCTGAAAAAGGAACTGGGAAACCGCATTAGAGATTATGGAAATTGCAAGTTTTACAGCTGAAGTGCATGTAGTTTCAATAGGAGGGGCGTTTATGGAACTGAACCAGGTATATTTTAAGAGCTGTCTTGTTAAAAGCTAAACACGTTTCATACACAACAAAGTGGCTGGAACTTTTAGCTCCATTAAGGTGTTATGTGTTCCCATTTTACAACCGCAAAGACGTAGCTCCTTATAAAAGAGCTATGACATTTACCTTGAAGATGTAAATATTTTACCATGTTTTGCTGTGTTACAACACAAACCTTTTGATAAAGAGCTTTTAAAAATGAGGAGGCATTATTGCAACATGCATACAATAAAATTCATGCAAATCTAATTATAAGGAGAAAATAAGCTCAAATATTTATCAGCCTCTGATAAATGTTCTTTAAGAAATTCATTGTTCTTCCAGAAATGCCCTGTGTTTCACTGAAATCCTGTTTCCAATGTTTTCCTTCTGAGGCGTTTTTGTAACGACAAAACCTGCCACTTCCTTTAAATTATATAGCTTTACTTTTTTGTATAATCTTTGGGAAAAAACTGTATATAACTGTACAATCATGCATCAAAAAGCAAGATAGTGAATGAAGCAAAATCTGAAATGTATATATAAGTAAATAAATAATAATAAAAAAGGTTTAAGTAGCCTAACCAGCTTAATAAATTAGCCCTGTGCTTTTTGTGAATCTAAATTTTAAATCAAAATTTTTGATAATAAATTAGCCCTGTGCTTTTTGTGAATCTAAATTTTAAATCAAAATTTAGTTTTACAAACTCAGTAATGCAAAATTGGGACAATATAAAAACGAGTTTCCATCTCTGATCTGAGTTTGCTAACGCGAACAAGGTATTTTAAATAATGGCATTTTAGAATGAAGGAAATGCAATAATGGGGAATTAATGAAATCTAGATTAGTTATTTTTTTTAATTAAAATAAGTGGATTTGTTCTTGAATTGAGAAGGTAAAAGGGACATTTTGCCAATGGAACAAGACATTTTACACTTAAAATAAGAAAACACAAGTCTTATTTCAAATACATATTATCTAATTATCTTATTTTAGGAGTAAAAATACTTATTCCATTGGCAAACTATCTCATTTACCTACTCAAATTAAGGATAAATACAGTTAATTTAAGAAAGTTGCACTTATTTCTAGATCGCTTTTCCAGTGAATGCAGTGCTATGACTGTAACTCATCCTAGAAGTGATGCTAGAATAAGAATATATTTTTGAAAGGAAACTGATCCATATAACATTCTTTTTTTGCAAAGAAGATTCATTTTATGCTTTTCAAAACAAAGTATGCACAAAGTATGTAGAACTTATATTATTAATTGAAATTAAGATACTTCCATGCTGGAGTCCAGAGTAAATTCTTTTATAAAGGAAAGATGAAAAACATGGGGCCACTTCTCCTGAATTTATTTCTTCTGCTGTTTTTCATTTGTATAACCAAGTACATTTTTTTCTTCAGTAGTATACGTATAAGTTCATGAGTAATGATGCTTTGTTACGTTATTTCGTCTACTACAGATATAAACTCAAATGTTTGTCCTATTTTTCTCATCTCTTTAGAATTTCTTTAGATTCCACAAGATTATCCCACAGTGTCCCTGTGTCTTGCTTCAGTGGATGATGACGATAGTGGGTGAAGGTTCACTCTGTTTTTCATGTCCACACCACTGCAGTTAAGAAATTTGTTATAAAACATAAAATCTTTATTTGAAATTTTATGGGGTCAGTGTTCATATGAAGGTACATATAAAAAAGAAAATCCACTGAATCATCTATTAAAACTTTGTTGGGGAACTGTGCTGTGCAGTTGCGTAATCAGTTGTTGTTCCTAGAAGCAGGTAAACAAACTGTAGATGACAAAGAAACTGACCTAAAGCACTAAAACGATAAGAATTTTATGCAGAACCTAAAATACATTATGGGCTGAAAAAGGAAAAAGAATGTCATGATATGCTTTGAATGTTTCTTTTTCATTTTGTCATTGAAAAACAGATAACTGATTTCTTTTGTTTCCAGAATTGGGGTTGCAAAACAAAAATAACCAAAAAACAGGTTTGTTTTTTTGTTTTTCATTTTCTTTTAGTTTAGTTAAAAATAAGGAAACTGTTTGTACTCATCCCATTTACCATAATGTTCGGACTACTAGCCGGATCCGCAGGAGCTAATTTGCATGATTTGTAAATATACAAGCCGCACCGGACTATAAGCCGCAGGTTTTTTATGTTTAATATCCGTCTTTCTCGCTGTCGCTCTTTCTCGTAACACTCGCGGTAGAAGTCTGCTTCCGGAGGACCTCCGCATTCCCCCACGCTCGGCTACCGTACTTGTGTGTTTAAGCAAATGTGACGTCAACATGGTGGATGGTAAAATCCATAGATTTAGGTATTACCCTAGTGGCCGTTAGCTGTAAAAGTCCATAGATAAGCCGCATTGTTATATATTGGTAGGTCGAAAAATGGGGAAAAAGTCGTGGCTTATAGTCCGAAAATTACGGTAAGTGAATCTGTGGGAAAATTTCATTTGTATAGTTTTTCCAGCATGATTTTATGATTTACAGTGTGAGATGCCTTCTGGGGAGGCTGCGTTGCAGGAATACATTACAAAACCAAAGTTATAAATTTCATATGTTTAAAATTGTCTTATGACATTGTTTCGCCAAAATTTGATTCATTACCCTATCCGGCCACTGGAAACAAAAATGTAGTTCAATCCAACAGCAGGCAACGAGACGTCAGAATTTTACCAAACCATGCACTGGTCTTCATGGGAAAGGTTGTCTTCCTTCAGGCAAAACAATACTGCCCTTGTCCACTAGTGTGTGCCATCGAGCCATCGACCAAAACTGAAAATTACTTAGACCTGTTTAAAGAGACATCATTTTACAGAAAAAAAAAACATGCGTACCACAGAATGCTGCCGTTGGCACGTTCTTACAACTGCCAAGGGCCCAAACATGCGGCGGTGCCCTTATAGCGCTGCCTTTATCTCTGTGGTAAGATAGGAGCCACATTGGGGATTGAGAAGGGAAAGATATGCTTGTTTCACACGTTATCGTGACAGGATACAGTTTGAAATATACATAGAAAAACACCTCAGCACAAAAAAAGCACATGAAACATGAGCAGGGGCTGATTTAGGAAATTTTGGGCCCTAGGCAATTAAAGTAGGGGGCCCTCTGATTTAAGAAGACAACACCTAAAAAAGACACTGGAATTATAATAGAATAAACATAAATGATTTGTTCTAGGTTTTGTCCCTCTCTTCTTGTCCCTTTTCTTGTTGTTTTCCTCTCTATGTTTTATAAACCAGACTAAATGTGGGATCAAATGTGTAATTTAGTCTGGCCTCAATGAATGAGACAACAGAAGATTGTTGAGTTCCTTGGAGATCGTAGAGGGCATGCGCGAGATGATTAAATTCAAAGCTGCAAAACATGCGGAAATGATCCAGGGTTTCCGCAGATCATTAAAAATAATAACAATCCATAAATTTTTTGGGATTTTTCATTAATTTCATTAATTTTTATGGGATTTCGGTGTAACAATCAACATATACCAAACCGAAAACCGTGACCACGAAACTGTGAATCGAACCGAACCGTGGATTTTGTGAACCGTTTCACCCCTACTATATATGTAAACAAAGTTTCATGGGCCCCCAGGAAGTTGGGACCCTAGTCAACAGCCTAATAGTAAATCCCCTCCTGAACACAAGACAAACATTTCTGCAGAAGGAAGACATTGGAGGCTGAAGCTACATGAAAGTCAATGTGACATTTGAGCATCAGTTGTGTATGTATGATGAGTTCGTTCAATTTGTCCATGAACGCTGACCACAGGCCATTGTCCTTAATAAAATGGAAGTTTATCAACCGTTGCTAAGGTTATGGATGCATCCACAGTTGTTCATGGGTAGGATAGATGCAGGGACTGGCTGTTCTGGGCCCTTCTGCCATAACATCCAGGGGAGCTTTGATAAGGGGTAGGCCAAATCCAAAATAACACCTTTTGTTTTCAGAGCAGGCTGCACAGGAATTTTCCGCCAGCCTTTGTGTCTTTTCTTTTCTGACTCTTGTCCCTGCTTTCCTGAGACTTTTCCTTTCTGAGCTCTCTCTTTACATTACCCAAATCCAAACCTTGAAGATGTCCATGAGACCGTAATCCCATTTTAAAATGATTTAAGCTAAACTAGCTAAAACTAATAGTTAATCAAAGAATAACAAACTGATCTTGGTTAATAACAAGTGAGCATGGAAGCAAATCCATTACTTTAAACACAGATTAGAAATACAAAAAATCTTCTTAAAACATATTGTTAAATATCTCTTATCTGCAGACATGTGTGAGTCAGTATGCTTGTTTTGTATTTGTTAAATTCTATATTCCATATTCTACAGATCAGCTTATTTAAATAAGAATATCTCTACAAATCTTAACAGAATAGTGCTGCTTCTGTTCTTGTTTTATAGTTTTAAGATGCAGTGGTTCACTCCACCTGGATAATATTACATATATATGATGTTAAATGTTTAATCTTCTCAGTGGTCAAGGTGTTGACTCACATAGGCCAACACCCTGTTGGGAAACTCTACTTATTTTTCTCTGTAAAGATGGTCTATGGACGCTGCTCCATCAAAGCAGCCATTTTCAGTAACAACTACAAGCACACCTGCTGGGGACGTCTACAGGAAGCGACAAAAGCTGCCCTGGAGACTTCTGGAAGTACAGTGTTGGTAAAAGCCCTCAGTGATGGCTAGTTACCAATGTACAACAGAACCACATTATTCATTTTATTTTTTAAGTTGTACATGTTCATAAAAAAGATACACCTTAATGTATATTTGTGAGATGCTCAGTGTTTCATTTCTAAACACAGAGAGAAAGTAAAAACTCTTGACAGTTTGGCATGATTTTATCTAAGGGTTGGACCCACATGCATTGAAACCAAACAGAGAGACACGGATGAAAAGTTTGACGGATTTTATTGAAGATGTTAAGCTCAGTGCAGAGTTTCACTGAACTCTGCTCAGGCGGAACTGGAAGGCGAGGGGAAGACATACAGTTAGTTCAGGCTCAGTGGGAAATTTGATTCGTTGATCTTGAAGGAGACGATCTGATTGTTGACTCAAGTTTCCGGAGAAGTGAAGGAACCTTGACTCCTATCTGTGTGTTGGTTTTCCAGTGTATGTCTGATTCGGCGGAGGGGGGAACAGGGTTTACCCAGAACTTGGACGGTGTGGGGGAACGGAGACACTGATTGCCACTCAGACTTGAACGGGTCGTGGTGAAGATGATTCCCTTGCTCAGAGAGTAATTTCAACGTTCTCAAAAAGGAGACCCGATCCAAACTGAATCCTGGCTCAGTTTAGACTCAGTTGATCCCTCCTGGGAGAGGAGGTCCCAAAAGGTCCAGTTTGCAGGATGACTTCCTGCCGAGAGGCAAAGGACAAAAAACAAAGTTAAAACTCAGGGAGACAAGAACTCAGTCTTACTCAGAGAAAACTCAGCTTGGCTAGAGTACCAAAAACCGGCAAACACTCTGGCGTTGAGGTAGTGGCAATCAGCAGCTTAAGAGCACTCCGCTAATGAGGAAACCGTCAGCAGGTGTGTGAGGAGGCGAACCGGAACCAGGCCTCTCCTGTAGGTGGAAGGGAGACAAACACAAAAACAAACACACAGACAGGAGCCCTGACAAGTTTCTCATCAAGTTGAAAAGGATTTCTCAAATTCATCAAAATATATATCATATATTCTGTGCAGAGCGAATTCTTTCAGTGATTGTTTCAGTTGATGGTTCTTCATGACGTTCTTCATGTCTAATTCTTCTTTTTTCGGTTGATCAGTTTATTGGCTTCTGTTTGTTCACCCAATAAAGTTTTAATTGCCCAGAGGCTGTAAAAAATTTAAGCCAGAGCAATCGCATTCCATTCTTTTTTTATTTTTTATATGTACCATCCTCTGGACACTGACCCCATAAAACATTAAGTATCAGTTAATTTTTTAACTTTTCTTACCTGATCCTCCCTCCCAACATTCTTTCACTGCAGCCGTGTGGGCTTAAAGAGCAGAGAGCCTGTCACTCTCCCCCACTATCACCACTGCACCAAAGGAAGGAGGGACACTCTGCAGTCCTCTTGTGGATTCTCAGAATCGAATCTTTTCATCCAGTATATAGATCAACATAAATGGCTTTGGCAATCTGTCACTCTTCCACCTTAATCTGTTTAGGTGGAGATTTTCTGGTTCCTTCCAGTGACTTTAATGCAATCTTCAGCCTTGTGTTGAGCGCTGTGTCATGTTTGCTTTGAGCTGCACTATGAATGCCTCAAAGCCAAGGGGCCACATCCAGAGACATTGGGGCACAGTCAATGGCCTCCATCGGCGATTAGGCATAATGTCCATCCTGGCCTTTGAGCTCTTTATAGCATTCGGCATGCAGGCCATGGTCACTGAGGGCTCCTCTCCTTGATGACACAGTTTACAGCATCTTCTGCTTTCGGCTAGATGGGGACATTGATCTAAAGGTAAGATGGTTTGGTTGGTTTGAAGTTTCATTATTTGGTTGGGTTTGTTCAAATTCCATCCCCTGAGCAGTTCGATAGGTAAAGTGGGTTTTTTCCTATTAGGATATTCAGTTTCTACAGGTAAAAACCCCTGATCAGGCCCTGGAATCTGCATGGATATATGGACTCAAATCTGAACCCTCAGAGGCATTAATACCTAACGCAGTAACAATGTTGGCCTTGCATTACCTGAAGAACATTTCCAGGATTAAAAGACTAAACTCTCAGCAGGATCTGAAAAAAAGGAACCCATAGGTTTATCATTCAGTGTATTTCTAGGTCTGCATAAAGCTGGACGAGACAGCTGCAGTTGATCCAGAATGCTGCTACCAAAGTCCTCACTAACACTAGGAAACTGCAGCAAGTTGTAAAGACTTTACTCTGACTCACTGTGTCAATCAGAATAGACTTTAAAATCCTTCTGTTAGTCTATAAATCACCAGTCTATAGTTCATCTCCGAAATACAATATAGTCTTGTCAGTTTCAGCCTCTCAAGTCTTCTGGTTAAAGTCTCCTCTGCAAACCTAGAGCCAGAACCACATATGGAGAATTTGCTTTTAGTTCTCATGCTCAATTAATCTGGACAATAGCTTCAAAAAACGATCAAATTACTGAAACCCTAAGTTCCTGTAAACAAAGATTAAAACCCCACTTTAACTATTTCATTTGAGCGGTTAACTGAAAAATCATCAGTTAAGTTTAGAGACCAACTTTTCTTAACCTTCCTCAATCATGGTACTTTAACTAGAGTGTTGTTTATGCTTTGTTCATAAAGAGCAATTTTAATCGTAAATTATGGGGGAGTGATGGCCTAGTGGTAGGGCATAGAGCTTGGAATCCTGAAGTTCTGAGTTCAAGCTCCACTCCCACAGACTGCCTCTCTGGGTCTCTGAGCAAGACTCTTAACCCCCACACTGCTCCCTGGGCGCCGCACGATGGCAGCCCGCTGCTCCCCAAGGGGATGGCTTAAATGCAGAGGTAAATTTCTCCAATGGGAGATCAATAAAGTTTTATTATTTATAAATTATAACTTCAAATGAGGCCAAAGTCATTCTATTGTCCATTCCTAATGAAAAATACAAAATCATGTATGTTTTGTGTATTATGCTCTCCAATTTTTTTTCCCTTTAAGCAGGTTTCTAGGCGTCCAACATTCCTTGGCCTGGCCCAAATTTCTGATATCCCTGTTCTCCAAAATTCTCCAAGAGGATGTGGGTCAGAACAGCATTAGTCACCTATTTTTTTCCAGCAAAGTGTCTTGTACCAAATATTTAGAGGGGTTGGGTCCATTTTCTTGTCCCTAAACTCTTAGTTAAGAAGCTGACTGCTACTTCAACTTGGTTTTTGCTGCACACGGGAGTCCAATCCTCCATGAGTTCCTGATTAAAATTTACATCTTGGGGCCTTCAATTAATGCATAATGTAAATCGTTGCAATTAGCAATCAGCTGAATAGATTATTCACACAATTACTATAAATTCTTTGCAGCTCTAGCTAGGGTGTCTTCAAGGTTTCCAATTTTTAAATGAGATGCACTTCCATCACTGTCAGACTGCTCTCCAAAGATAAGTTTGTTAGACTTTAGATTTAAGACTCAACTTTATTTATCCATTGGGATTGTCTCAGAGAAGTGTAAACTAGTAAATCCTCATCTGCGCTTCAATCTGGCCCAAAGACCCTTTTTTAGACCAAAATTAAACATGCAACCCCCTCAGCATTTAATGTCTCTTTAGTGATCTCTCTACTTAAGATGTTATGTTTGCCCATTTTAAACCTGCAAACTCTTATGCCTATAAAGGTTCTATGAGATTTGCTCTGAATATGTAAACAATGTACCATGTTTTATGCTTTCGATAAAGACCTTTTACCTATGAGCAGGCATTATTGCAACATGTATACAAAGCAACTGCATGCAGATGCAATAAAAGGAGAAACAATATGCTCAGACCATATCAGCATTATCAGACTGCACTTTCTTTCAAATGTTAGGCTTTATAATGCCTGATAGGGTTAATGATGATAACCCCTTATTGTCCTAGAAATAAATCAAGACAAGACAAAACACAAGTTAGTTTTCTGCAGAAGAGGAGAGTGGACCCATACCTCTCGGTCCCCTGCCTTTCTTATTGGACTACACAGGAGGAACAGGAGGGGGCAGAAGTTTACAGATACAAAGAGGAGGTGCAGGTTTATTGCCGGTGTTGATCAGTCACCTGTTACAGTATAGCTGGATAACGCCAGGCTTTTCCTTGAAGGAACATTTTCTCTCCCTGTTTTAAGTTAAAACAACACAACATTCCTAGCAGGGAAAATGGCTGTAACTTAGTTCAAATAAAATAATAACATTTACATTTTTCTAAAAATGCCTTTATAATTGTAAACCCAAAGCCTGCATGGTCTGTTAACAGCTATAGTGGGTGGCTTTGATGATAAAAGGAGCTTTGCAAATGTGTTTAGAACCCTTAATTATTGTCAGATTTCACGTCCTTATTGTTGCAAACTTGCATTATTGTTGGTAGTTATTTTCAATTATTCATATTTGAATGTGCGTATACTTTAATTAATTGGAAATTAAATGTAATAATTTTTATTCTAATCAAAATCATCACCGACAAATATACACTTTTATGTACAGTAAAGAATTGAGATGAATGGCCCATTCACGTTTAAATATCATACTAACAATTTTCATTATCAATTAATAATTATTAGCTCAATTTACGACAGTAATGTGGTTTTTCAAAACTGTTGTGGGACAGTTTATTTTTAACCCCTAATCAAAAATCCCACCATAGTAAATTTGACTACATACATTTCTATTTACTCTTACAGTATCAGGCCTACAGTGTCGCTAGGCATGAACGGCTTTTCCACATTTTCAGTCACAAAAAAAAAAACTTCAGTTCAGTTCAAAAATACTTTATTTAACCCAAATAAAATTTTGGAATAGTTCACCAGAAACTTCATTCAGTCTCTTCAGTTAAAATTTCACTTGTCTTCACGACACAGAAAGGTGGTTCAGGATTTGCATCAAATTCTGGATTATCTAGATATCTAGAGTGTCTGAAGCAGTATTTCCTAATCTTTTTTGACCCTGTGTTCCCCTTTGGACATTTTGTTTTATCATGAGTCCCTTTCTCAATCAAAAGTATTGATGACTGTCCAAAAGTGGAACGTACAATTACTAATGATAAAATAAGCATTTAATTCTTCTGCATTTTATTCTTTCCATCTCAAATAAAAAAACAAGATAAATATTTTGCCCAGAAGCTAGTAAGGAATCAAAATAAATACAAACCAAAAATTATAGTATAAAGCTGCCTCTATAAAAATCGAGCTCTTCTAAATTAATCCCATGCAATCACATATAAACTCAATGAATTGAAAACAAAAGTTATAGACAGATTGACTGCATTTATTTTACTTTGATTAGATTAGATGAGCTGTATTGATCTCACAGCGGAGAAATTCACTGGTCACATATTGGGATAGTAATTAAAGAAGGTGCAAACAAGGAGGTAAAAGGTGCATTAAGAATAAATGATATATATGCAGTATATCAAGATTTCGACAGTTATGACACCTGAGCTGCTTTTTTTGTCATTTTTTCTGCACTAGTGTTTTTTTATACAGTAGGCTGACAGGGAAGGGGGTATGAGAGAGGGGGAGAGATACGCAGCAAAGGAGCACAGGTTGGATTCGAACCCAGGTTGGCCACGTTGAGGAGTTAGGCCTCTGCACATGGGTTGTGAACGCTAACCACTGAGCCACCTGCCACCTGCTTTGATGATCTGATAGCTCACTGGGAAAAACAGCTGATGCCATGCTGTTCTTCTGCTTGGCTTAGATGTGTGTCAAAGCCGAATGGGAACTCAAACATACAAGAAAATTTACTTTTTGGTTTAAAATAAGCTTGTTTTATTTTCTAGTTAGGTCCTCAGAAAGTAGAACAGATCCCAGCCCTATTTTAATTTACTATCTAAGAAATAAAATATTTTCACTTTCCCCTTACAGTGCACTTGGGTACCACTAGGGGGACTCGTACCCCAGGTGGGAATCACTTTGCTAAAATGAATTAAAGTCATTTTACAAAACCAGTTAGAATCTATAACAATAATCAGGTCCCACTATTGATTCTTATGGAGACTTGTTCAAACTCTTGGCAGCAGTGAAGGTCCCAGGTGTTAGAAATGGTTCCTTCCTCACCATCCTGCAAGTCTTAATGATGGTCAATGAGGATGGCTGCTTGTCCAGCCTTGTTTGGAACAGATATTTCATACTTTATAATTATATCCTTAGGTGTATATATTGACAATTTCTTGAAATATGAAATCCAGCACGTATTGGTCTGACGTGACTCAGTTTAAAGGGTGGCTAAGAGAAATGTTTTCTCTTTCATTTCATATCTATAACTTCTGTCACTCTTATGTAAAAAAAATAAAGTAATACTTGCAAATACATTTTGGTTTTATTATCTTTTAGTTACTGAAAGTTTAACCTCTTTAAGACAACCGGTGGATGTTAAGTGGGGTAATAACTCAGAATGCCACCAGTAAAATTTTTCCACTATAGACATGTTAGACATCATTGGAAAGCTTAGATTCTCCATAATTCAATCACCAAGCTCATTCAATGAACACATCGAACAACAAAGCACAGTTAAAACAGATATAGCAGCATGTCAAAATGTAAACAAACAAAGCAGCCACAGCTACATACCTTTGAAGGCATCCAGAAGCCTTTTTATAAATACAATCTTCAATTGTGTATACTCCATTCGTCCATAAGGGTCCACAGATTAGAAAAGTTGGCTGGTCTTAGCTTATTCTCAGCATCTTGCTAATATTTACTTCAAATACTCACTAATACATTTATTGAAACAGATTAATTATTTGAAGATTGATAGATTGATTGACTTTATTGATCTCACAGAGGGGAAAATTACTTCTTACATCAACTCAAATAGTTAAGGATGCCAAAAGAAGAGAAAGGTGCATGGGATATATACAGTATATACAGGCGGTCCACATATGACAGCTTTAAAAAAAATCATTATTGCACAAGCGATTTACACTGATATTTTTATGGATGATATGTATACTCATATACATAATTATTGCACTGGGTGTCAAATTTATAGAAAGAATTAATGCACAGGGTATCAAATAGTAATTGCACATTATAAATTGCACAAGTTATTGCCGTAATGTGGTATTGTAGAGTCTGGTTGCAGCAGCTGAACAGGGTGTAAAAGTCTTTGACTGAAGGAGCTGCTCAGCTCCTCTACAGTCTGGTGCAGAGGGTGGGAGGTGTTTTCCATTATGGATGTTAGCTTGGACAGCACCCTCCTCTAAGCCACTTCCTCCTCTGATTCCAGAGTGCAATCTAGGACAGAAGCAGCCTTTCTTACTAGTTTTTTAAAGTCACATCCTATATAACCATTTTTTTAACTAGGGGTGATAGATTTTGAGGATGCTTTAAATCTTTAAATTTACAACAAATACAATAATTATCCGGCATGCTATAGACTCACAAAACAAATAAAAAGCACAGTATTAATGCTTAGCAATGCATAGTTGTTTCAGTAAGGTTATTTACTGTTTGTTTAAATTTAGTTTGTTGAGGAAAAAATGGCAAAGAACTGTATATGTTTATTATCAGAAAACTTAAACAGAGATAAAAAGAGCAAAAGGTCAGATCACGGTCAGCCTTAGAACAGATCATGAAAACATGCAAGCTACAATTGAGCCTCATCCCTTTACTCTAACCCTCATATTATTTGGTTCTTCAGTAATACTAAGTAAAAAGAAAAAAATATATCAGAATAAATCTTTTCAAACATCTCCAAACATAGTTCCAGTATAATAAGAGAGAAAATTACCTGTTGCTTTTAACAGTTTGCAATTAATAAAGCAGGTTATTATGTCTAAACACCTTCCAGAATGAACACAGCATTGGGTCAGTCAGAGGCTCCCCCTTCAGGTGACCTCTGGATATACAGACAGAAATCTTTCCAAACTTTGCTGCCACTGTGTGATTTACTTCTTTCAGCCTCTAGAGAGTGTTGTCTGTTCATAGTTCAGTAAGGCTGCTTTATTCAGGAGGTCTAGTCAATCATTGGCAGCAATTTGGAATCTCACTCCTTTATGTGTGCAAAGGTGCCGTTCAGCTCGTCAGAGTCGAAAGCTTTGTTATCCACAGCACTTTGTTTAGTTTCTCCATCATCTTCCCTGATTTCATTGTCAGAACCTTTTCCACATTTCCTTTTATATACTTGATAAGCTGTCAAAGAAACAACGAGAAACATGACCTTCTAGTTAATAGAGAACTGATATGTTGGAAAAACAGAAAGTATGAGTTATTCCTCCAGGACTCTTACCAATCACAGTAACGAGTGCCATGGCGAGCTGGAAGATGCTGTAGATCAGAGGGAACGCAAACATGACCTCCAGTTCTTCAGCGGTGAAGGAGAGCTGGGTGATAGTGCTGCACAACTGGGCGTTCTGGAATCCTGTTTCTAGGGCAATCGTTCGACACCTGAAAAAAAGGAGTCATGATGAACCTCATTAGAGAGTCAACTTTCTTTCTTTCTTTCTTTCTTTCTTTCTTTCTTTCTTTCTTTCTTTCTTTCTTTCTTTCTTTCTTTCTTTCTTTCTTTCTTTCTTTCTTTCTTTCTTTCTTTCTTTCTTTCTTTCTTTCTTTCTTTCTTTCTTTCTTTCTTTCTTTCTTTCTTTCTTTCTTTCTTTCTTTCTTTCTTTCTTTCAAACTTTGATGGGGGCAAGCATTAACCTGACTCCGCCAGATGGATTTGCTCCGCATATCCATCTGGAAACCTTCCGTTGAAGTAATTTTGGGAAGGGGCGAAAATACTGGTTAGCTGATTGGCCTATGTTGGTGATAGACGGGCCAAATAAACCAATCAGATCAATGAAACATATGACGTACTAACAGACCGACGACGAAAACACAACCACAAGCCAGGCTACTCTTGCCTAAACCAGTCGGGAGAAGAGCAAAAACATCTTTTCCTCTGAGAAAAGCCTCCAGAGCAGTGTTTTGCTCTTCTTTCAGTGAAGAAATACTCTGTAATTCCGATAAATCCTGCTCGATAGCCACGCTAACGCTAGTTTCATCGGCTGAAGCCTCCATGTTCTTTAGACTGAACTGTCGCGCTTCTCGTTGCATCACACCTCAACCCGCCTCAAAGCCAACGCTGATTGGACGTTCGTTTGGTGAACGGCTCCAAATTTTCTTTAACGGAGAGTCTCCAGACTGATCTGCGAGTGAAACCTTGAAAGCTCGCGAGATCAGGATGGTCTCACGAGGCTAGGGAAGCTTTAGGTATAAAGAAATACCGACTACTGAGGTGTATGTTTTCTTGCTCACCTGTGCCAGGGCTGACCCACAAACCGGGCCAATAAGAAACCCATACTGAAGGCAATGAAGGGATAGATGGTTCCAATGATCCATAAGGAGGGAGAAATGACCCAGGAGGATTGGTAGAGGACGCCTCCCACCACTGCTATGATGATAATGAGAGCAAACCCAGCGATAGAACCAACCTGTGAAAATGGGCACAAAAATACTTCAATTACTTTCTGTCTATGGCTTCTTATTGCTCAGCAGCTTGTAAAAAAATAATCTAAAGCATTATTACCTTGAGGATCTTTTTTGCAATACGAGGCCACTTGGTTTTTACATAAATCCCCACTGCTATTGGTATAAGAAGTGCTGCAAGAGTGATTCCTGAGCAGGCAAAGATAAAATGTGATTTAATGAGCTGTAATTTTTTCAAAATTGAAAAAAAACAAAAAACAAACAAACACAAATAATCAGTGTATCCTAAAGGATTCCACTTTATTCAAAATAATTCCTCCTATGTAAGAATAAAGACAACAGATTTCTTTGTTTACCAATGCTGTCAAAGGGAATCTTTATAGTGTCGCTGGAAGTCCAGGCGCTGGTGTAGATGAACAGACAGAGCGGCATCATGCCCAAGGCCAAGATGGAGGAGCAGGCGGTCATACTGATGCTGCAGGGAAAAAATAGCTCAATTTACATCACCTGAGCCTAAGAGAATGTTTGAGACTAGTGATTTACACAGAAAAGGATTTTGGGATAAAATTCCAAAAAAAGTAAAAAAAAAAAACACAATCAACTTGACCTTGTTTCTAAGTTTGAAGTCATTTTGCTTTCCATCCAGGAATCCTTTTAAAATCTTTTTAATTAAAAATGTCAGAAAAAGCGTTGAGTTTGAGCCTTTATTGAGTGGACAAAAAACCCCCCAAAAAGTGCACATGTGCAGAAAAGAAAAAAATTTTGAGTTGAACCGGACATCAGGGTCACCGGTTGTTAGAGTTCTTTGTTCCCAAGGGGCGGACCCGTTTGTCTGGTACAGTTTGCATGTTTTCTAAGCCAAAGCAAGTATTTGGTCCACTCTATAAAGTCTGGAACTCAACGCTATTTCTGACATTTTGAATTGAAAAAGCTTCCTGGATGGGAAATTAAACGTCTTTAAACTTGGAAACAAAGACCAAAAGAAAAATCTTTTTTTTACTTTTTTGGAATGACCATGACCTTGATGACTGAGAATCTTCACAAGGATTTGGGAATGAATCAAAAATAAATCAAGAACCAAGATGCTTTTTTCCTATCAACTGAATGTTTTCAGAGAAAAGGATGGAAGCAAAGTTTCAACCCTTCTTCTGTTTGGTAAAAGGCACACTGTAGGACAGTTATTGCTGACTACTCCTGTCCTGACGTGTATACTACTTAGATTTTTGAAACATATGAAAAATTTAAATTTCATAATTATCACCCAGAAATGTTGGACACCTTGAAAGGTGCTTAGATGATCAATGGGACAGACTAAAACCCAAAACTTTATGTGGTTCTGAAGGTTTCATGAAGGGTAAATTGAATGGCTTTTGGTGCACAAGTTTCCCCATGTGCTCCCATCAGCCACAAAGATGCTTCGCCTCCAAGAAAATTTCAATTTAAAGGTACCCTTCAAATTCAAAGTGTTAGGATCCTCAGGCTTGCCCTCCAGAGGGCGCCCAGGATCCTCTTCTGCTCTGTGTTTTTCCTTAGGGTTGGAGTTACTGTGGGGATCTGTAGACTACCCTCTGTCTCCAGCAGAGTGCGCCGTGGGTCTTCTGGAGCTGGAACCTCCCTGCACACCTGTTGCTAATCCTCTCATCAGAAGACCTCTCCTATATAAGCTGACTTCAGACCTTGCCTCAACGCCGCAGTGTTGATCTTAGTTGGTTAGCAACCTGAGCCTCTGGTACTGGAAGAATCTTGGTTATCTCTAGTGTGAGATCAGATTCTAACTCTTCCTTGCTTCTGCCTCACAGGAATCCTGTCTCTTCGTGAAGCTCTGGATGAGCTTAACCTCCTGTTTCCTCGTGAAGCTCTGGATGAGCTTAACCTCCTGTCTCCTCGTGAAGCTCTGGATGAGCTTAACCTCCTGTCTCCTCGTGAAGCTTTGGAAGAGCTGCCCACTGGTAACCTGTCTCTGCCCTGCAGCTCTGGGAGAGCTGCATCACAGGAAACCTGTCTCTAGCCTGAAGCTCTAGGTGAGCTTAACCTGCTATCTGCCCTGGAGAGCCAACCTGAAGACTTCTATGTGGAGTTTACCTGAAGGTTCCTATGTGGAATCAGCCTGAAGAATCCTATGTGGAAATTCCCCTGTTGTTCTCTGCAATGAGCTGGAAGCTCAGCCTGAAGAACCCTATGTGGATATTCCCTGTCGTTCTCTGCAATGAGCTGGAAGCTCAGCCTGAAGAATCCTATGTGGTTATTTCCTGTTCTCTGCAGTGAGCTGGAAGCTCAAATCTAGGTCTACCATGCTAAGCCTGAAGCTAGATGCTTAACCTCTCATGAACTCTGCTAACCAACAGTCTCCAGTCCCAGTCAAGACTTCAGTGACTCTGAACTTATTATCCCCTCGTGTTTCAGAACTTTAATAAACGTTTGAACTTTTTCCCTGCCTCCTCCGTGTGTGTTCTGCATCTTGGGCTTGCCTAGATTACCCATCATGACAGAACACTGCGGCCAAACACAAAGCCCAGCAGATCACCTCCGTCGTTGGACTGAGAAACGGGACGCTCAGATTCATGAACATACACAAACCCTCCGTGAAATACTGTTAAATCAAACATTCGCTAACCACTTCTACAATGCTAACGCCACGTCAGCGCCTCGTCCAACCTCGAATCCACTTCCGTTTCCTGGGTCACCGGCAGAGACGTCACTTCCAAGTCAAGATAGTAATCCTCCTTTCTGGTCAGAACTCAACCTGTCGTTTTCATCACCCGGTCCTTCTCTGCCTGAGAGATTTTCTGGCAATCCAAGTAAGCTCAAAGGATTTTTATTTCAGTGCCGGTTATGTTTTGGTTTTTACGATTCCAGTTTTCTTGATGATAAGGATAGGATTGCTTTTGTTGTTTCTTTTCTGTCTGGTGAAGCCCTTGAATGGGCGGAGACCAAATTTCCACCTAAAACTAGAGAAAACTGTACATTTGAAAAATTCATCCAGGAGTTTGAAAGAACCTTTAGTCAGGTCTCTATGTTCTCCGTTTCTTGCAAACTTCTAAATACTAAACAGGGTAATAGGTCCGTTGCCGAGTTTTCTTCCGAGTTCCAGGGTAGAGCAGCCGTTTCCGGGTGGAACGAGTCTGCACTCAAGTCCGCTTTTCTCTTAGCTCTTAATGAATCTGTCAGAACCGAGCTTTCTTTTTACGTCGAGCCAGCTAGCCTTGAGGACCTCATAGAACTAGCCATTGGGTTAGACCCAGCATCACAAACCAGTTCCAGTTCATCTCCGCGCCAGGTTAGCCTCAGTTCTCATGTTCTAGACCTTCATTTAGCTCCATCCGTTAAAGGACTCAAAATTTGCCCATCAATTTCACATCAAACAGTTAGAGTTCCCTGCCAGCCTGATCAGACACTTGCACCCGCCACCATTGTTTCTAGACCTGTTTCCTCGCCAGATAATTTTGCTCCTTACATCCATGAGTCTGATCTTTGGCATTACTTTTATGGGGATAGAGAGGATATCCTCCCTTTCGAGCCACCACCCTCAGCTCCACGCCAGTCAGATCCTGATCCTGAACCAGCCACTTTCGTTCCTGAACCCGTTCCCATGACCGACTCCCTAGCCACTGATTTTGTAATCCGTTCTGGAACTCTTACTTTTCAACCGGTTAATTTGTCGCCAGATTCAATCAGTGAACCCGTTAGCTTAGCTCCAAGGACCTCTCGGCGTAAAAAGAGGCGTCGCCTTAAGTCAGCTCTGTGCCGTCCAGAGACCCCTGGGTCAGCTCTGTGCCGTCCAGAGACCCCTGGGTCAGCTCTGTGCCGTCTAGAGACCCCTGAGTCAGCTCTGTGCCGTCTAGAGACCCCTGAGTCTGCCCTGTGCCGTCCAGAGACCCTGGAGCTTAAAATTAAGAGGGCTTCAGAAGCTAGAGTTGGTGATGACATGCCTCCAAGAGTCCCTCAGCAAAGGCCACTAATCGCCAAGAGCCCTCTACGGACGCCTCAAGCCACCTCAGAGACTGAACTTGAGCCTCCATGGGAGGTCCCTCCAGTTCCAGAGGTGGAACCACAGTCGGTGGTCCCACCTGCTCCTGAGGCTGAACCGCAGTCGGTGGTCCCACCTGCTCCTGAGGCTGAACCACAGTCGGTGGTGTCACCTGCTCCTGAGACAGAACCACAGTCCGTGGTGTCTCCTGTCCCTGAGGTGGAGCCACAGTCGGTGGCCTCCACAGTTCCTGAGGCTGAACCACAGTCGGTGGTGTCACCTGCTCCTGAGGCGGAACCACAGTCGGTGGTTCCGCATGTTCCTGAGGTGGAGCCACTGTTGGTGGTCTCCCATGTTCCAGACCCAGAGCCGCGATCGGCGGGCTCCCCTGCTCCAGAGCCGCGATCGGCGGGCTCCCCTGCTCCAGAGCCGCGATCGGCGGGCTCCCCTGCTCCAGAGCCGCGATCGGCGGGCTCCCCAGTTCCAGACCCGGAGCCGCAATCGGCGGGCTCCCCAGTTCCAGACCCGGAGCCGCAATCGGCGGGCTCCCCTGTTCCAGACCCGGAGCTGCTGTCGGTGGTCTCCTCAGAGCCTCCTTCAGAGCCGCAGTCGGCGGTCTCCTCAGAGCCTCTTCCTGAGCCACAGTCGGCGGTCGCTTCTGAGCCTGTTCCTGAGCTGTCGAGGAGGGGACGGGGTACCCCATGGGGGTACCTGCTGAAGTTTGGGCGTCATCCTCCTGAGAAGCTGCTTCGCCTCCGGCCCCGCAGCAGAACCCCGGAGCGTCGGCTTCGCCTCCGGCCCCGCAGCAGACCCCCGGAGCGTCGACTTCGCCTCCGGCCCCGCGGCAGACCCCCGGAGCGTCAGCTTCGCCGCCGACCCCGTGGCAGACCCCCAGAGTGTCAGCTTCGCCTCCGACCCCGCAGCCGGCCACCTAAGACTCTGCTCCGTTACCGGATCCTCGGCCGGCCTCCAGAACCTCTGCCATTCCTCCGGCCCGGCGGTGGTTCCCCTAAGACGCTGCTCCGTCCCCAGCCCCATGGTCGACCTCCTGAGCATCTGTCTCGCCTCCGGCCCAGCGGTAGGCCCCCTGAGAATCGGCCTCGCTTCCGTCCCAACGGTCGGCCTCCTGAGCATCTGCTACGCTTCAGCTGCCGGTCCCTCGGCCGGCCACCTGAGACTTTGTCCCGCTGCCGGTCCCTCGGCCGGCCACCTGAGACTCTGTCCCGCTGCCGGTACCACGACCGGCCACCTGAGACGTTGCCCAAAAAATCGTCTGGGTTTTCTTTTGTTTTCGTCCACCGTAAGTGGATCGTTTTTTGTTCTGGACTTTGTTTTTGCCCTCCTGGCCTGTTTCCTCCATCGCCCACTCTGGGTGGGTTGTTTTTTCTTTTCTGGACTCTGTTTTTTGTTCCTGGCCCTCCTTGCCTTAGTGCCCCCTCCGTCCACCCTGGGTGGGTTGTTTTTTGTTTTCTGGACTTTGTTTTTTGTTCCTGGCCCTCCTTGCCTTAGTGCCCGCTCCGCCCACCCTGGGTGGGTTGTTTTTTGTTTATTTTTGTTGGACTTTTTCAGGGGGCATCTGGAATCCGCCCTTGAAGGGGGGGTTACTGTTAGGATCCTCAGGCTTGCCCTCCAGAGGGCGCCCAGGATCCTCTTCTGCTCTGTGTTTTTCCTTAGGGTTGGAGTTACTGTGGGGATCTGTAGACTACCCTCTGTCTACAGCAGAGTGCGCCGTGGGTCTTCTGGAGCTGGAACCTCCCTGCACACCTGTTGCTAATCCTCTCATCAGAAGACCTCTCCTATATAAGCTGACTTCAGACCTTGCCTCAACGCCGCAGTGTTGATCTTAGTTGGTTAGCAACCTGAGCCTCTGTTACTGGAAGAATCTTGGTTATCTCTAGTGTGAGATCAGATTCTAACTCTTCCTTGCTTCTGCCTCACAGGAATCCTGTCTCTTCGTGAAGCTCTGGATGAGCTTAACCTCCTGTCTCCTCGTGAAGCTTTGGAAGAGCTGCCCCACTGGTAACCTGTCTCTGGCCTGCAGCTCTGGGAGAGCTGCATCACAGGAAACCTGTCTCTAGCCTGAAGCTCTAGGTGAGCTTAACCTGCTATCTGCCCTGGAGAGCCAACCTGAAGACTTCTATGTGGAGTTTACCTGAAGGTTCCTATGTGGAATCAGCCTGAAGAATCCTATGTGGAAATTCCCTGTTGTTCTCTGCAATGAGCTGGAAGCTCAGCCTGAAGAATCCTATGTGGTTATTTCCTGTTGTTCTCTGCAGTGAGCTGGAAGCTCAAATCTAGGTCTACCATGCTAAGCCTGAAGCTAGATGCTTAACCTCTCATGAACTCTGCTAACCAACAGTCTCCAGTCCCAGTCAAGACTTCAGTGACACATTCTCTGAACTTATTATCCCCTCGTGTTTCAGAACTTTAATAAACGTTTGAACTTTTTCCCTGCCTCCTCCGTGTGTGTTCTGCATCTTGGGCTTGCCTAGATTACCCATCATGACACAAAGTGCTGTGCTTAAGTACAAAAGCCAAAGAAAAGTACCTTGAAGCGGAATAATAGGGGCATATGAAAAATGTTGGTCTAAAGACTTAAACTGGTGTTGTTTCAGTAAAAATCTCAAATACTACATTTAAAGATTACTCTAAACAAGTGGTTTTTTTTTTATATTTTACCCTGGAGTTTGTTCTAAATTAGTGTACCATATGAAATAAAAGCTGTCTCTCCATGTTTGGTTCTGGCTGTTGGTATTAAGAGTAGACTTATGCCAGAAGACATACATGAGGTGTTTGTAAAGTTCATACACTGACAACAAATTTGTCATTTTATTTGGAGCTAAGCCATCCGGTGGTTTATGGATTAACGGTATCCTTTTAAAATCTTCCTGACACACAGAGTCAGTGTAAAGCCTTTAGATCTGGGATGATGTGCTCCACTTTTTACATTTTAATAGGGAAGCAGGCAGATTCTGGATCGACTCCAGCAGCCTGATACACTTCCAGGCGAAGACATTCCTGCAGCAATTTATTCAACTACAGATAAACAAATAATATGTTTTTCCAGATCCTCCTGACAAATTAGTCATTTAATCCCAGAAATTTTCTTCAGATGATGGCTGAATTTGTTACTGTCTCTTAAGGTAAGATCTAAATCCATCACTACACCCAGATTTCGGGGCCTGATAAATGTTTTTTAGCTGTAGTAACTGAATGGAAAGAAAAATCATTTTATCTTTTAAAATGTTAAGGGAATGAAATTCAAGAAACATGACCAAGCAAGAAACCCAACGAAATAGGGATCATCAAACCAGCCTAACCATCTTACCTCAGATCCATGTCTCCATCCAGCCAGAAGCAGATGATGTTTGAGCTGGTTCCTCCAGGACAGCAGCCCATAATGATGACAACGACGGCCTGCACTGGGAGCACCCCAAATGCAAGAGAAAGCGCAAAGGCAGTGAAGGGCATGATGCCGAACTGGCAGAGGAAGCCGATGACGATTCCCCAGGGTCTCTTGATGTGCCCCAATAACTTGTGGGCATCCACGGTGCAGCCCATGGCAAACATGACAAAGGCCAGCATGGTCGTGAGCACGATGCTCAACACCGTGCTAAGGATGGAATTAAAGTTACTTGGAGGAACCAGGCAGTCTGTACCTGAGCAGACTGTGGCAGAGGAATGACAGACTTCCATAGGTACAGCGTTAAGTGTCATTGTGAAACTGAATGGAAGGAGAAGATTCAATTCTTAGATTCCACAAGAATATTCCAGAGTGTCCCTTTGTCCTGGTCCAGGTGATGATGGTGACAGTGGGGGAAAGTAACCCGCTCTCTGCTCTTTATGCCCACATCGCTGCATTGAGTAAGAAAAGATAAAAGATAAAAAATTAACCGATACTTAATGTTTTTATGGGGTCAGTGTTCAGGAAATGGTGGATATAAAACGAAAATCCTCTGAATCATGGAATGTGATTGCACTGGTTGCAACTTTTTACGGCCTCTGGGTAATTAAAACTTTATTGGGCAGCTTTGCTCTACAGCAACATCATTGTCCTGCACTGCCAGGAACCAAGGAAAGATGCTTGCTCATTTTAACGAGAAGGGCTTGCACGTTTTTGTACATTTTACATAATCATGCTTAAATGTTGTTTTTTTTTTAACCATAATATTTATGGCTGGTTGGGTGAGCAATTATGATCTTGTAATATCCATGTCATTCACATTTATTCTTTACCGTAATAATTGTAAAAAGGTTAACGTCTATCAAATTTCAAAAAGAAACTTAGCTTCTTCTCATGTATTTTCTACTGGTTGACTTGAGGGTTTTGTCTATTTTTTAAGCACTTTGGTGACTGATATGGTTTATCAAATATCAACATAGTGCAATTGGAGAAAAGATAATGACTGGTTTCATTAAAAAACATTTAAAATTTGAATGGAGCAATTTTTAATCCAATTCATTCAGTTCAGTTTATTTCTATGGCACCAATTCACAATAAATGTCATCTCAAGACACTTTATTGAGATATTTGAATGAGATTATACAGTCAGACTGGTTGGAAGTTTTCTATCTAAGAAACAACAAGAAGTGCAAGATGAGTGCAGCGTGTCATTAACTTTAGAAATATCCCTCACAAGGACCCTCTTGAACACTTTAATTGGGTCCCAATAGGAAATGTGTTAACTGCTGTGTTAGAAGTAAAATATACATAGAAACATGTAGCTGGGTCATTATGAGTAGGCTGTTCCACATTGTTGTAAAATCACATAAAATTTTTTATAAGATTCCTAAAAAAAACCCATAAAAAATGTCCTCGGAGGACAATGACATTTTGCTGATTATAACCAGCCTTGCTTGGGGCTCCATAACTCAGCTGAGCTCTAGAGCGTGCAGTCCATTCCAGTTTAAAGGTCTCCCAGAGAATCAAAGTGAACTGGAAAGATTTTAGACTGCAGCTGGATGAGCACCCTAAAAAATAACTGAAAGAGGTGAACATTCACCATTTTGCATGTGGATTTTGAGCCATAAAATATTATCATTTTTTAAAGAAATAAGCAGTCATAATTACCAAATGTTAAAAGGGAAAAAATATATTTTTATGCAGAAAATGTCAGCTAAAAGTTAAAAATGGATCAATAAAATAAAGCCCATCATATGATCATTTTCAATCCAGGTAAACAAATGAATAAATCTGCCCTTCAGGATACTTCAGAGTTAGTTCCAACATGCTGTGACCACATATGGCGGATGACAAATCTATGAGTCAACAATCTGTAAATCTCTGAAGCTTCATCTGAAGGGGTGTGCAGAACAACTATACGGATGTTTATGAATGTTTTCATTGAGTATTTTATGGTAAATTATGCCATTTTAAAGAAAAGCTGACATTATTTAACACATATTTGTTAGGAAAACTTAACATTAACAGAGATATAAATGTTTTTACATTTATATAACAGAGATATACTTGTTATTTATACCAAAAAAATGTATTTTTAGGGACAACTAAACACCAACCAAGACACTGACACACTTAATAACAAACCTTAAATAGGGATTTAGATGTATGTTACCATTACACCACACTATTCAGTTTAATAACACCTGTTGATGTTAATATATAATAACGCCTGTTTGCATCTTTGTTTAACTGTACTGATGGAAAACATTCATTATGTTATTTATATAGCATTTGACCGTAATAACTCTTAATTACATCTTTCCAACAAGTCCTACATTAACCACAATTTAAGGTAATGGAAATATTAAAGGTGTAGTGGAGTATTTGCTTTTTCCAGGTGGATCATCAAAATAAGTGGTCCTCCTAATTGTCAATCATTCTGGTGAGATGTTTACATCAGGCCGTCCTACGTCCTCGCTCTCAGTTAGCTGTTTTTTTCTGCACATGTGCACTTTTATACGGTGAGCTACGGTTTTAGCCAGTCGTTGAAGCTCGCCTTTCTCATCGCGGTTCATTGAAAATGACTGAGGGTCATAAGAGAAAAAGAGAAATGCCTCAGAAGAGAGAAAGAAGACCAGAATGTTTTTGGGAGACTCTTTCACACGATGGCTAACAATGAAAGCACAGGTGGGGCTTCCTCGGTTGCAATGGTTCTACTCAAAAGGTTAAAGTTTGGCATGCTATTTGGAGAAATCCATTTGACATCCCTGCTAATAAAAGTTATCTACTTCTATATTGTAACTTTCCAGGTAAGATAAGTTTATTTATTTTGTAATTTGCATCATTAATAGTTATACGGTGGCCACAGATCCTTATTTGCCCTGCAAACCTGTCCAAATTTCCAATGAAGCACACACACACACACACACATCCAAGCAGGTCAGGATTTTTTTTTATGTAGCAATAGTCTTGTTTGCCGGGAAACTTTTATATATAAATTTGGGTGAAATGAGGTCTATTCGGACGACCGTCTTATGAGTGCGTCACCGCACCTCCTCGAAGAGAAATGGGCTCATGCATGCTCATGCAGGGTTGTACATGTTCATTTTTTTTTAAACTGGAGAAGGCAGGTCTTTTCAAATATTCACCAAAATCCTCCATTATACCTTAATTGAAATAGTCTCATGATAGCCAAAGTTAGGACCGATCACATTTCACAGTGTGATTTATCAACATGTACATCTAAATCATTTTTCATGATTCACTGACTATGACATTTTGATAAATTCTTGTGTAATTCCAAGTTGTTATAAACAACACATCTTGCCTTTGTTGATGTCAAGCTGTCATAAAGTTATTTTAACAATATTAACATTGGATTAAAAGTGTAATAGTTTACTAAATGGCTTAATCACAACAGTTGTAAACATTTATAAGGACTCTTTTATGTATATGACAGGTGTTGGGTCATGTTTATGACAGTGCAATGCCAGTTTTATGCACACCCATTCCAATAAAGTTTGACTAAAATCTGTCACAGTGACTATTTGTTTCCTTGACAAAAAAAAAAGATAAAAAAAAACGAAATGGAAAATGTCAGTCAGAAGTGTTTTTAGAAAGAAAACGATAAAAATGTATTTTAAAAGTTGTTTTAGATTTTGTTTTCACATTATCCAGCTAAGAGACAAAAGAAAAGAGGTCTGGATGCAGTTTGTATTACCATGAGGAAAATGTAAACTTTTTATGAGTCATGAGGTGGAATCCAACATTTTCTATAACCACAAAACAAATTACAAGATGTGAATGAAAACCACATAAGGTGTCACCCTGATGTATATATATATATATATATGATGTGTATATATATATATATATAAATGTGTGTGTGTGTGTGTGTGTGTGTACCTGTCTAGCTATCAGAGTGAGGAGCTTTTTTTTTTTTTACAATTTCACCATCATATTGATGACCATTTGTTGCAAAGTGATGACATTTTGCTGGTCCTCACAAGCTATTTTGCAAATAGTTAGGTTTAGGGTTAAGGTATCACTTCTGTTAGGGTTATGGTGAATTATGCATTGGTAATGGTTAGGCTTACGGTTAGTTTTAGAGTTAGGGCATAGAAAGGGTTGAAAATGACTGAAAATCAATGGAGGTCAATGGGAGTCAACACATGGTCCTCACTACCATGGCAGAACGAGTATGTGTGTGTGTGTGTGTGTGTGTGTGCGGGGGGGGGGGGGGGGGGGGGGGGGGTGTATCAAAAATAATCTAACTAGCATAAATGTTAAAATATCAAGAGTATGATATCAAAATATCAGAGTAAACCTTCATAAAGAGCTCCAGACATATAGTCACTGTTCCATGAAATATTCCTAATCCTTTGTTAATTTCTTTAAAAAACAACAGCAACTGAATGAAAGCAGATAATTATGACTAACCAGATCATTGGGTCAGTCAGGGGTTCCCTCTTCATGTGACTTCTGGTTATACAGAGAGGAATCTTTTCAAACTTTTTCCAGCTGTTGTGTAATTTACATCTTTCAGCCTGTAGAGAGCAGTATCTGACCATTGGTCAATATTGCTACTTTATTCAGGTCTATAGTCAATCATTTGCAGCCCTTCACAATAAACATATAAGTTAAAATACATAAATAATTTGACTATATGTGTTTGCTTTAAACAATGCAAGGGAATGCTTTTAATCAGCTAGAATTGCTAAATGTAAAATAAAAACTCAAACATCTGGCTGGTTCATGTGGTAAGTCACCTATCCTGCAAACAGGAAGCCGCGGTTTGTACCCCAGCTGGGGGGAATGAGTCAGTATGGGTCCTTAGGCAAGACCCTTCACACTAATGTGTGCTTTGGAGAGTGGTGGCCTAGTGGTTAGGGCATATAGCTTGGAAAACTGAGGTTCTGAGTTCAAGCCCCACTCCCACAGACTGCCGCTCTGTCTCCCTGAGGAAAGATCCTTAACTCCACACTGCTCCCCTGGAGCTGCATAATGGCATTCCAAGGCTCTCCTAGGGGGTGGGTTAAATGCAGTGAGTGAATTTCCTTACTCTGTTTTTTTGATGGTGTAATGACAATAAAAAAAAATTGAAGAAAAAAAAGTTTTGCTGAAGGCAATAGGCTAAAAGTTATTAAAGTTTCCTATTCTAAATTATGCCCAAGCTGTGTGTAGTTAGACTGATCCTACAGATCAGAACCATCGTGCCACTTTAACATTTGTGTTTAAATACTGATAAATCATATATAGAAATAAAGAGAAGTAAACTGTAAACCAAACAATCTTTCAGGGATTTATTTAGTTTAATCCTTAAATATTTCTTATCTGCTAAGTGTTTATGTTTTACACTTAAGGAACCGAAAATCAGACATTAAAGTGGGTTTATATTTGTTGGAACCTGGCCACAGTATGGAGTCATTCTCTATTTTATAGATCAGCTGATATAATTAAAAAGATCTTCATATCAATCTTAGCAGAACAGTGTTGCTTCTGTTATTGTTTTATGATTTTATAACATAGCATTTCATTCCACCAGGATCATGTTACACATGGTGGTAAATGTTTCATCTTCTGAGTGGCCCAAGTGTTGGAGCATGTCAGCCACCACATGTCAGAACATGTCAGCCACCACACTCTGGAAAATTCTCATTTTTATTCTCCCTCTTATCTAAATCTAAATTAAACTGTCTGAGTTCAATGCAAATAAATAAATCAATAAAAAAGAAGATACATAAAAAAGAAAAAGAAGATTATAAAAGTAAGTTTTCTGATGTACTTTTGGATCAGTTTTTTACTAAAGGTTTCTTTTTTTTTGACATAACATCTTTAGGTCTAGTTTTGTGCAGGATCCCAGATTAAAGGCCTAACTGTCAGTTAGCTTGACAGCATCACTAGCCCGATTATGCGGGGATAGGTATAATCCCTTAGCATATTGTGTCACACAGGTGACAAAACAGAACAAAAAACAATGAAAAAACAGGTCAAGGAAAGTGTATTTATATAGCACAATTCTGACAACGCAAAGGGATTTACATGATTTAAACAATAAACAAATAACAAAACAGAAAAAAAAATAAAGCAAGTAAAGATAAAAACATGATAAAAGCAGAAAGTAAAGGAAATAAAGAAGTTGAACCACAAACCTAAACGAATGATACATCAGTTAACTGTTTAGCCCTGTAATGCTAAATGTATCATATTTGATACATACGGTTTCTGAAATTTTTTGGTTCTGACACCTTTTGCATAATTTAATGGTAAAAACTTTGCTCAAAATCCTATTGTGCACATTCAGATATACCTGATAACAGAGGGCAGAAGACTACACAAAAAATAATTTTGACTTATCGCATAGTGATAAATTATTAATATCAAAAATGTATTTCTGTTTTTTCTTTTTACATATTTTGTTAAAAGGCCAAATAAGGACTTCAAACCAAAAAAAATTTTCTGTCTTGTTTTATTCTTGGATCGGGCTTTAAAGGGTTAAATTTAACAGTCAAAGGCAACTCTGTACAAATGGGTTTTTTAACTTTGACTTAAAGGTACACTATGCAACCGGTGTTGATTTTCCAGCGAGGCTCCCCCCAGAGGGCGAAAGTAAAAGTGCACTGTCGTAAATATGCACAGCTGTTCTCCTGGTTTCTCCGTCAAGCCAGGCGCGGTTGTTTTGAGCTTAGCAGACAGGCGAACGCAACGAATGAGCATCTGACGCGCCGCAAACGCACTGCTGCTCAAGAAGGAAAAATTGAATTTTTGCTGCAATGAACTGACTGCACTGATTACGTTTTCAGGTTTATTTTCTCACTTAAAAACATATTAAAACTACTTTATTCCCACTGATCACAGCAAATATAGCTGCAAGGCAGAGAAAGGATAGTGAAGCTCCGCCCAATGCGCGTCAGACACACTTTTGCACCGTGCAGCCAGAGCAGCAACGTTGCTTCAGCCGTGCGTCAGAACTAACTGGTACAAGCAGTAAAAATGAAGCAGCAGACGCAATATTTCTGCTTTTGCTGCGTCCGGTGTGAAAGCAGCACTGCACAAAGATCGCCACTGTGCTAGCAACGAGCATGCTTTTAACTGGGGGCGTGTAGCAGTTCTCGCCGTAAAGCAAGACAGACTCTCACGAGACTTCTGAGCCTGTGGGTGCGGGTCGGTGCTCCTGCAATTGCAAGTGCGGTATTTCCCCCACAGACCACCAGGGCGGCCGAGAATACCTTTGTTCAACCTGAAATGACTCATTTAATCATCCAAAACGTTATGGAACACATTAATTAACTGAAAAATGTTGCATAGTGTGCCTTTAAAAGCACTTAAACTTTTAGCTCTTTTACATTCTTCTGGGAGTTTTTTCTAAATACTGGTTCTCCATGTTTGGTTCCAGTGGACAGAGTAGACTTGAAAAAGAGGGTGCTACTACTGCTGTTGGTGAGATGTATCGTGTTCACTTCCTGTTTTGCCTGCTGAGCTGCGTTTCATTCAAGCAATCTCGTTCTGAAGTGAGTAATTTTTTTTCTGGGACATCTCTGTATGTAAGTAACTCTTACTGTCCAGAAGCACTTTAAAACATGGCGCCTTCTGCTGAACTTCTCTAGTGAGCACTTGTCGTTTTTCACATGCTTTTATTTCTGGTAGTCGGCTTGTCATATATTATTCCGTAGAAATTCAAAAAATATCCACTGGACTTGGTTTTCAAGATTTGAAGACGTTTCGCCACCTCTCCAGGAAGCTTTCTCAATTCAAATGTCTGGATCCTGGAGAGGTGGCGAAACGTCTTCAAATCTTGAAAACCAAGTCCATTGGATGTTTTTTGAATTTCTACGGAATGACTATGACCTGGATGACTGAGAACCTTCATCAGCATAGTCATATATTAGGTTATTTAGTGACAATGGTATGTGTAATAAGTGTAGTAATTTTGTAGCTTTGGAGGCGAGGGTGTCAGAGTTAGCAGTTAGCATTGTGTTGCATTGAGCTTGTCACAGATATTTTTGATTCCTGCCCAATATTGAAGCGTGGTCTGCACTATATTTTTCCACGCCACAACGCAAAAGGGACAATCAGAAACTAGCTGTGGGTCTAGACACGGCTGAGGCGGAGAAGAAGTGGGGCCAAGTTTGTGGGACAACGTAGGGACATGAGGGTGAAAAAGAGCGGAGATCCAGGTGGAAAAGGGTCCCAGCATCTCACGCACCTTGCTCTTCTAGCTGGTCCATCTTCACAAGTCATTTTCCACAATGGCGGCCATACAAACAAAACAAGCAGGTAAGTTACCAAGCAGGAAATATACGCATAGTGTAGCCCGGATGTAGAATTGACCAGTCAGAGGCCTCCTGTCTGCGGCACTGTCTGCTTTCACCTACAGTTTTGGAGAGGTGCACCAGAATCTCTGGTAGGGATTGGGGCACATTTGCATTCATTGCAACACATACGCTGGGTATAAATCAGCCTTTAGAGTAGGCCCTCTTGTCAAGCTACCAAGATGAGAGACACCCCTTCATAGTGGTCCTCCACAGTGCCTAAGCAGCCAGGCACCTGGGTAGCGGTACGCAGAAAGCATAGTCATGGATCTCAGCCCACAGGTTACCACCAGCCCGTCAAAGTTTTTCCTACTCAGTGATGCACCCACTTAGAAACCCACTCTGGTAATTGGCAGCTTCATAGTCAGAGACGTGGCATTAGAGGCACTAGGAAATAAATAGTCGCCATAATCAAATGTTTATGGGCGACATCAAATCCTACCTGATACTACTGGCTAAGCATAACCTTAAATACAGTAGGATGGCCGAATTTTTTAGTCCTCCAAAACCCTGACAGCCCAGGGTGCTGACCAGGAAGCAGAGTAGTAGTTTAACACGCCTTTCTGCCGCTTTTTTACTGTTACCCTCTCATTACTCCATCCAGACAGTGTCTTGCTCATGATCAAAATCTAATAAATGAGATAATAATCCCAAAGGAATAAATCTTTATAATCTAATAAAAATAACAATTACTCCAATTGGTGAAAAAAGTTTAAACAAGTAAATGTTGTTTATTTAAAACCAGATTTTTATTCAAAAAGGCTGTTAGTGACTTGATTTGTGATCATTGATTTATGTCTTTGCCTCTGACTTACTGATTACTTCAAAGGCAGTTAATAATTATAACTCTTTTGAACATTTAACCCTTAGTTTCCCTTATCCAAATTGCAAAGCCACCACAGCTCTTCTTTTTGTAACTTTGTATTGTCAACCAGGTCCTTACTCTGAGTTCTTAGGTCAATTTTCAGAGTTCCTATCAGATTTGGTGTTGAATACTAGAAGGGTCATCAAGTCCGGAATTTTAACATCAGTGCTGACATTGAAGGTGACAGCTTAAGTGCAGTAGCGTTTAATGCTATCTTAGCTTGTGTTGTTCAAAATGTAAATAGTCGCACACATTCTCATCTTCATACTTTGGATCTTGTGCTGATATATGGCATTGAATGTGAAGAAATTACAGTATTTCACAACCTGTCCTCACAACCCTGTCCTCTCTGACCACTTTTTAATAACCCAAAAGAAGGTTTCACTTTAGCAGATCATTATTACATAGAGCAGTTATACATTTTAAAAAATCTGTTTCCCTTTCTCTCTCCTCTTTTTCGTCGAGCAATGCTGCAGAGGGAAAAAGCTTAGTTTATTCTCCTTCACAGGTTGATGGTTTTGTTGATGGGGTTGCTAGTTCTCTATGGCTGCCTTAGACATTGCAGCCCCTTTGAAAAAGAAAAAAACTTTAAAAATAGAAAGCTGGCTCCCTGATTTAATGTAGAGCTGCACACGCTGAAGCAAAATGCTAGGAGAGTGTAGAGAAAATGGCGCTCTATATGCCTATGGGAATCCTACATTGCCAGGAAAGATAGGAAATGGAAAAATTCTCTGGAAGGTGAGGCAGCATCTTAGGTGGCCATGGAATCTAAACTGGGGTTAGACTGCTTTGACCAAGTTGAACTTTCAGAGTTAGCAAAATTATTGTCTTCATCTAGGCCTTCAACTTGTAAGAATCCAGTTCCAACCAGGTTATTGAAACAAGTATTCCCTCTGAAGTTCTACTCCATTTAAGATGTGATTAATCTATCCCTGTTGAAGGGATATGTGCCAAAGGCTTTTAAGGTAACTGAAATTAAACCTTTACTTAAGAAATCGTCTCTTGACCCAGATGACTTTGTCAATTATAGAGGTATATCCAATGTCCATTCTAAAATTTTTGCGAAAGTAGTTGCCAAACAAGTGTGTGACCACTTTTTGAAGAGTTTCAATCTGGTTTTAGAGTTCGACATAGCACTGAAAAAAGACTTCTATGTAATCAATTTGACTGTATAAGCTGGTTGAATTGTCCTTGTAAAGTGCGTTAGGATGACATATGTTGTGCTTTGGCGCAACTGAATTGAATTTAACTACAAGACAAGAGTAGTTTTGAAGGTTGATACACTGTGATGGCTGCAACTACAGCCACCCAAATGCGGTAACATTTAATTACATTACACAATAGGTCTGCCGGTCTCATTATATTTATATTGGGATTTCTTTAAATTTAGGATTTAATTTACAGAATAATTTTTGTAAGGAAAGGCATAACACTGTATTCTGGAATAAGTGCACACATTTTAGTTTACACTGTTATGTTCTGCTTGATTTAATCTTTGTTTGTTTCTGAGTCACCTCAGTGCCGGCTGCTCCAGTCCTTCAAGAGAACAGAGGTGGAGAAGGGGTGGAGCCAGCCTATTGAAACTGCAAATTGGTTTACACCACTACTCATCAGCAAGAGGGGGTAATGGGATTTTCCACTGTTAGTTTTAGTTAGGTTTTTGAGTATATCCCCCTTTGTATCTTCTATGTGACCTGATCAGCCAGCATTTAAGTTTCCCCTTTGCCTCATGAAGGAGGTCTGTTTTTTTCAGTAGGTCTTTTTGTTAGCCTGAGTTAAATTCTGTTACTTTGACCTCTTTTATGGGCCCAACTTTGTAATTTGTTTATTGGCCCAAGTTCTTTGTTTTGGGTTCAATAAAAAGAAGACTTTTTAAATCTAAACCTGTGCCTGAATTTCCTTTGACTGCTCGGACCATCACATACACTGACAGCAAACCTGTTATGTATTGAGGTGCTGATTCATTCAGGGATTTATAAACTAACAGAAGAATTTTAAAGTCTCTTCTCTGAGCTAAGGAAAGCCCGTGGAAGGACTTAAGAACTAGGATTATGTGCTCTACTTTCTTAGTTCTAGTGAGAACACAAGCAGCAGAGTTTTGGATCAGCTGCAGCTGTCTGATTGACTTTTTTTGGCAAACCTATGAAGTTCTATTGATTCTCTCATACCGGTCTCTCTCCCTGATATTATCTATGATGAAAATTAGACTTATGAGGATTTCAAAAAAACTTTGTCTTTGTTCATTAAAACATGTGACCAATCTTTGAGTCCTTGGTGCTTGATGCAGTCATTGCAGGTTTGAATGCTCGCATGTCTTCCCAATGTCTCAGTCATATTTATCTCCAGTTAGCATACTCTTAAAGAAAGGTTACTAGAGCCAAAAATTAAAAAAAAAGTCTCAGATTCATCTTAAGTTAAGCTCTTTAATTCTCTTTTTTAAATACCCAAGTCATAATGAGGATCAGGGGAAGACTATTATGAGATCTCCTCTGTTTATTCCATTTCTGTTTATTCCATTTCTTTGAAGACTTTGTACAAACAAAATGATTTCTTAAATCTTTCGAAGAGGTGATTTCGTAGACAGGTCGCATTTACCATTTTCACCTATTTCTAATTTTCTCTTTAAAAGCACAGAAGAATTTGACAAGTGCTCCAGACTTGTGGTCTTGTGCAATCACTGAGCTGGTATCCAGACCTAGTTTTTCCCTAAATGACTTGCACCTCTTGCATCCAACAATAGTTTTATTGACGTTTTTTTTCAGATCAAAAGATATTTTGTTCTATTATTACTTTTTTTTTTTTTTTTTTACATCTGTAAAAGTGAAACAACATAATTTACAGCTTTTGTGAGTTATTCCCCACGACTGGCTTTTACTGGTACATTTATTCTGCTGCTTAGCTCTCATTCAGCGGAACTTCAATCTCCTAATCTTCAAAGTGTTTCTTTCTTTATCTTCAGTGCCATCTTGAAATGAACAGCTTCTGACAGTCTAGCATATCGTACCCTTATATAGGATGCCAGCAGGTCTTCACTGGAGGTTGCTTGACAGTTTTCCCAATAGATGTTGAGTCAGAACCAGCAGTGTGGTTTCCACAAGTTGGTTTAACAAACAGAATCAAATCCTCAATTCTTAATTGATCTAAAACTTTGGGAACTATGAGTTTTCAGTTTCACAATGGAATTAGTGATTTAGTTCAATCAACCCAAATTAGGATATGCTGTTGTAGAAGACTGCTGCTTAATAGATACAGTAAGCAAGGTTTTATTAAGTGCCCTATGGCAGGTAATTTTCTTTTGCAGACCATTTTAACATTTATTAAAAGCACTCTCCTCTCTGCTGTTTGTAGGATCACTAATATAGGATTCTTCCTGGTTGAAATCATCCTAGCCTGAACTGTAATAATAGATTTTCTAAATGACAAGTTTTAAATACATAGAAATGTTTACACTTTTTAAGTGGCCGTGTTGACATTTATCAGCTTGACTGAATTTGTATTTATGATATCTGAAACACATTTCTTCAGAGTCAAAATAATACAAAAGTTGACCAGTAACAATAGTAATAAGGAAAAAACAAAATTTATTTCTAGACATCCAGAATGTTTATTCTAGATGTGAAAATTTTCATTTTTTGAAATGGTCATTTTGAAAATGTTTTTTTTTTTTGCAGATATTCAGGATACATATTAAGTCAAACACATATCAAACCCGCTTGACCTAGTCTTGCCATAGCTTTTAGTGACCACAATAACAATATGGGGGAAAGTAGTGGATGGTAGTGGATCAATGTACACTATATTGCCAAAAGTATTTGCTCACCTGCCTTGACTCACATATGAGCTTAAGTGACATCCCGTTCCTAATCCATAGGGTTCAATATGACGTCGGTCCACCCTTTGCAGCTAGAACAGCTTCAACTCTTCTGGGAAGGCTGTCCACAAGGTTTAGGAGTGTGTTTATGGGAATTTTTGACCATTCTTCCAGAAGCGCATTTGTGAGGTCGCACACTGATGTTGGACGAGAAGGCCTGGCTCTCAGTCTCCGCTCTAATTCATCCCAAAGGTGTTCTATCGGGTTGAGGTCAGGACTCTGTGCAGGCCAGTCAAGTTCATCCACACCAGACTCTGTCATCCATGTCTTTATGGACCTTGCTTTGTGCACTGGTGCACAGTCATGTTGGAAGAGGAAGGGGCCAGCTCCAAACTGTTCCCACAAAGTTGGGAGCATGGAATTGTCCAAAATGTCTTGGTATGCTGAAGCATTCAGAGTTCCTTTCACTGGAACTAAGGGGCCAAGCCCAGCTCCTGAAAAACAACCCCACACCATAATCCCCCCTCCACCAAACTTTACACTTGGCACAATGCAGTCAGACAAGTACCGTTCTCCTGGCAACCGCCAAACCCAGACCCGTCCATCAGATTGCCAGATGGAGAAGCGCGATTCGTCACTCCAGAGAACGCGTCTCCACTGCTCTAGAGTCCAGTGGCGGCGTGCTTTACACCACCGCATCCGACGCTTTGCATTGCACTTGGTTATGTATGGCTTGGATGCAGCTGCTCGACCATGGAAACCCATTCCATGAAGCTCTCTGCGCACTGTTCTTGAGCTAATCTGAAGGCCACATGAAGTTTGGAGGTCTGTAGTGATTGACTCTGCAGAAAGTTGGCGACCTCTTCGCACTATGCGCTTCAGCATCCGCTGACCCCGCTCCGTCAGTTTACGTGGCCTACCACTTCGTGGCTGAGTTGCTGTCGTTCCCAAACACTTCCATTTTCTTATAATACAGCTGACAGTTGACTGTGGAATATTTAGGAGCGAGGAAATTTCACGACTGGATTTGTTGCACAGGTGGCATCCTATCACAGTTCCACGCTGGAATTCACTGAGCTCCTGAGAGCGACCCATTCTTTCACAAATGTTTGTAAAAACAGTCTGCATGCCTAGGTGCTTGAATTTATACACCTGTGGCCATGGAAGTGATTGGAACACCTGATTCCAATAATTTGGATGGGTGAGCAAATACTTTTGGCAATATAGTGTATCTATTTAGCTGCAATCACCTGTCAGCAAGTAAAGATGAATTCTAAAAACATTTTTCTTAGATGTAGGACCTGTGCATCATCTCATTGGTTTCCTCCTCATGTTGCCTCTGTCTTCCATTACACAGTAAATTCGAAGTGGCTGTTTGCAGCGGCTTTAGATGTTATCATCCCAATATATATTCGTTATTAGTGGTTATCAGTTCCAATCTTGCCTCCTAACAACCAGTAGGCTCAGTAGGTTGTTATCACTCAATTAATCCTTATCCTAACCCTGAAGTAATTCCTTTTTCTGCTAAAAAAACAGGTTTACTGCTTTACAAGAGTATCCTTAAGAGAACAACCTGGTTCCAGACAACAGAAAAAGGTACAATAGCATTCAACTCTCTCCCAAACACACTAATAACAAACACAGAAATGGTCAACATTGGCTATAGTATGATGAATCTCAGAGAGAATCATACAAATCACAGAATTACATCCAACCTTTCACATTCAGATTGGAGGATTGAATGACGTTGCTTAGAGGAAATAAGAATTATTTAACCCTATAATGCCAAATGTAGCATATTTGATACATACGGTTTCTGAAATGTTTTGCGTCTGACACCTTTTGCATAATTTAATGATAAAAACTTTGCTCAAAATCCTATTGTACATAATCAGATATACCTGATAACAGAGGGCAGAAGACTACACAAAAAATAATCTTGACTTATCGCATAGTAATAAATTATTAATATCAAAAATGTATTTTTTTATTTTTACATATTTTGTTAAAAGGCGAAATAAGGACTTCAAACCAAAAAAAATTCTGTTTTGTTTTATTCTTGGATCGGGCTTAAAAGGGTTAAGCAGGATATGATTATTCTGCTTAATACTGTGGAACAAACACACTTTAAAGTGTGTATGAATTGCCATATCACGCTACCTTTAGCACAAGATGAAGTCCAGTAGAGTTTCATATCTGAATGAATGGATCAATTGAGCATGCTCTAATAGATCAGTTGGAGTCTCCCTGATGATAAATGAGGAATAAACAATTTGTCATTGCTTTGGAGCACAGTGGCCACTCCTTGGAGCCCGACAAACCAAAGTGCAGTTCCAACAGAAGTAGTCCATTTTTAATCAGTTTTATGTTGCAATTCATAAAACAGCTAATCTTCAAAATTTAAAATAACCAGATTCCTTACCAGACTGACTGCTCTAGCCTAGATACTACCATTGCTGGTGATACAATGCTGCCGTTCATTATTACTGTTGGCAGAAAACTTGGATTTCTAGAATACAAAAAACCTTTTTTATAAATTAATCCCCTACTTTATACAAAAGTCTCTCACAAAAGTTTTGAAAGTTTTTTTTCTTTCTACTTTGGTAGTTTTGGCTTTATGTACTTTGGCTTTTTGCCCTTTGCTTACTGTTGTTCAGGGAGTAGATTTAAATTCATACGGGTCAGATATAAAAAATACACAGAGAACATACAGAATTGTCCTATAATGTCATGCCAATCCAGACTTAATTTTCAAGAATATGTGGACTAAAATGTTGAAATATTCAAATAGATAAAAACAAGAGCTATGAGAGAGAAATATTCAAACCCTTTCATCCGGGTCTTTATCCAAAATTAAACAGTTTGTAACTAAATATATATGCTTTGGATATAATTTAAGGATTTCTTTAGGTAGAAACTAAAGAATGTTTAGAATCACCTCTTGTGAGCTGGAAGAAATAAAATCTTGATAGACTAAAGGATTTTTTATTCTTGGCAGAGGAGGATCAGCACACATAGTTTATTAAGTACCGAGGGCAGTAAGAGCCGTACTACTGAGAACGAACAATCATTGTTGAGCTTAAAGAGCAGAGTCTAAGCTACGGGCACAAAAAGACGGATTTCTGCACAAGCACAGCTGGAAGAGCAGAGTTTGTCGGAGTTAAGCGCACAGTACCAGACCAGTCCAGATTATTCCCACCCCTGATGCTGCTGCCATGGTCCATCTGTAGTCTTGCAGAATGTGTACCACTGCACAGTAGGTGGGCAGCAGGACCAAATAGGAGACAGCCGCACAATTGATACTGCCTGGCAGATTACCACATAATGATGAATTTTCTCATCTCATCAACGAAAACTCAAAGCCATCTGACCATTGAAGGAATCTTTCAAAATTTGAACTCTGGCACTTGGTACTGGATCAAATGAGTTTGAGCCAGCTGACTGACTCTCCTGGGCATTACTCCAAAACAAGTTAGAAGAACTGCAAGCCCTAGCAAGAACCCAGCTAGAATCAGCATTCCAGCATTATGCTTTTTCCTGAAACAAGGCTGCAGGATCATATCTCTAACTCCAGCATCTGTCTACCAGGCTGTCTGACCATATGAGTAGAGAGAGATTTAAAGAAGACAGGAAAACTCAAGGGAGGCAGCACTTGCAAACAACAGATGTTGTCATCCAGGACATGGTACTGTGAAGATTCATCACTGGAGCCCAGATATTGAACTGTTGACAATTGGTTTTCAGCCATATTATTTGCTCAGAAAGTTTACCACTGTTCTGGTTCATTTATTAAGATTACCGATTTAACAAATAAAGGCATTATGTCCAGTATATGTTAACATATGTAACATTTGGTGTATTTAAAGCTACAGTGTGTAATAATTACAGGGATATACAGTCAGAAATGTAACATATTATACATAACTATGTTATTTATCATCATCTACGAGCTCAGCCTCTTAACCTTAATATTTGCGTTGCCTTAGAATTCGTTATTTACAATTACATAGGAGCGGGTCTCGCAGCCATGGAGGCAGACATCTTTGCGCTACGGCAGCGCAGAGCCAACAAACTAGCGATTGCGAGATCGCCAATTACGCTCGAAAGTAACTACGGCAAGTTGAGAGAGATGAACTGAGACGGTACTGAACAATAGATGGCAGTATTATGCCTGAGAATACTATCTGTAAAATTATCTATGTAAACAAACCTCATCACTTGAGAAGGTAGGTGATGCAGATGTCGTGGAAGACATTTTGTCCCGTAACGCTCGCCGTACTGTTGGGGGGGAGAAGCGGTGGGAGGGAGATGTTCATGTTGCTGCGGTCTGCAGTCTGGACGTTAGATGTCGCTAAAAATTACACACTGTAGCTTTAAGATAAATACAGTTACACTGTATGTATAATTTAGTGCTTATGTCTGAAAAGGGGTATAAAGAAAGCAACCCAATAAAGTTTTAACTGCCCGGAGGCAATAAAAAGTTGCAGAGCAATCACATTCCATGATTCAGAGGATTTTCTATTTATATGCTCCATCCTCTGAACACTGACCCCATAAAAAGTTAAGTTTCAGTTAATTTTTGATCTTTTCTTACTGGATCATCCCTCCCAACTTTGTTTCACTGCAGTGGTTTGGGCATAAAGAGAGGAGAAAGTCACTTTCCCCCCACTGGCACCATCATCGCCTGGACCGGGACGGAGGGACATTATCTAGATAATGGTATCATTATCTAGTATCTCAGAAGAAAATCCTCTCCTTTTGTTCACAATGATGCTCTCAGCTGCTGTACTAGAAATATTCTCTGCCATAGTCTGTAAAAGTGCAGACACTTTCTTTTTTTTGTAACTTTAATGCAATTCTCAGCATTAAAGTTAAGCAATGTGCTCATGGCTGCGCTGGCCTTTGTCCCGTTTGCCATGGGACGCACCATGGATATCCCAAAGCTATGGGGCCATGGCAAAAGACCCTGGGCATCAGCTTCCTCTGCCCTTTTGGCATCATGCACTTTGCAGTCTTTGTGCTTTCTCTTTCTAGTAGGTCCTCCTCATCATCATCATGGGACGCTGTCCTGGAGGAACCAGTTCAAACATTGTCTGCTACTGTCTGGATGGAAACATGGATTTGAGGTAAGAGACACTATTTTAAAGATTCATTATTTAGTCTGGTTTCTTGAATATGCAGTTTATTGAAATTTCATCCCATTTAATGGAAGGTTTCATAGGTAAAGTGGGTTTCTTCTCATTATGGTCTCCAGTTAGTACAGCTAAATATCACTAATTAGGCCCTGAAATCTGGGCATAGTGATGAATTTGGACCTGAATCTTCAGAGGCACATAAAGACAGTAGTAAAGTCGGACTTATGTCGCCTGAAGAACACTTCCTGGATTATAAAACAAAGTTTATCTTTAGTAGAATTGATTACAGCAGCAGTGTCTTTACAGGCTTACCCAAAATTGAATTAGACATTCTGACTCAAGTCTGCTCTTGTAAACCCAGAACCAGAACCAAATATGAAGAAGCAGTTTTTAGTTATTATGTTCCCCTTATCTGGAACAAATTTCCAGAGAACTGTAAACATATGAAACCCTGATCCTTTAAAACAAGGATACAAATATATTTTTTTAGGAGCTACTATTTTATTTAAGCTGGTGACTGAAACATCATCAGATCAGGTTTTAATCCAAATTTCAATTACCTACCTCAGTTTCATCCACTTCAGCATACTCTGTGTTTTCCTTTATGTTTTGTTGATAGACAGCATTTGAATTGGATTGTCGATAAATGCGGCCCTGAAAAATTATCCTGCCTTTTGTTGGGTTGTGTTGACACATCCTGGTGGCTTGTGGAAATGCATGTGGAAAAACACTAACTAAGCCAAAGTCATTCTAATTTAACCCTGCTTTATGAACAAATCTCAAACCATGTACCATTTCTTAGATGTCTCAAGATGTCCAATGTTGCTTCGCCTTACCTAAACTCTAATTCTGCTGTTTTACAAAAAAAAAAGAATTATACGGTTCAGGGCAACAATAGTGAGCAATCATTTTTCTTCAGTGTGTCTTGTACCAAACATGGAGGAGCATTGGAACCTTTGTTCCTATTTTTGTCCTTTAACTCACAGATGGGCCACATTTTTACATTTATCATATGACAAACACTGGCCACTGGGCTCTTGTCTGTGCAGCCATGAGAGCAGCTTAAGTAGGACATCGGTTTATGGAGCTCCATTAAGATGTTATGCGTCTGGTTTACAACTGGAAATGCTTGTGCATGTGAAGAAGATATGGGATTTGCTTAAAGCTGTAAATATTTTACCATATTTCTTGTTGGAACAAACTTAAGGCATAATTAAACATAAGCTGTATGCAATTATGAGGAGAAACAAAATGTGTAGCCCATATTATTATTATAATTATTTATTATTATCACAGTGCACTTTCTTTAAAATGAATCGCTTTATAAATGTAAGCCCAAAGCCTGAATGGTCTACTATAAGCTATGAAGTGGCTGACCCCTTAACTGATTATCAGATTTCAACACATCACAAACTGACATGATTTAGGTGGGGTTTAGTTAATAGACTAACAAAAGCTGACATGAATAAGAGAAAAATGTCTCAGTTCTAGTAAAGCACATACAGTAGCAGCCTCAAGCATCCCTATGCTACCTGCATCCCTCCCAGTTGCCACAAGGCCATAATTATGGAAGCCGCTAAGCGTTGACTCATTAGGACGGTATGTTCAGTTGTGTTGTGATATACTTTGGAATGGAGATTTTTCCAAAAATAAGAGAAATGTTAGTAGAAAATGAAGATGATGACAGAAATTTTGCTGATCTATGACACTTATACAGAACACAGAAAACTTCAGAGAAAAATTTATGTACATGATGTGTTTGGTTGTGAGGACAATTAGAATAGGTTGGGTGACAATAACTTTTTATTTTGAAGAAGAGCCATCTATGAAAATTTAGAAGTTGCAAAATTGCAAAAATTGCAAAAAAACAGTCCCATGCAAGTGGAGGAAACACCTATGAAATGGTGAATAAATGGTTCTTGAATTACATTCGAATAGTAAGTTACTAGAAACTGGCAGGCATTTGAATGACTGGGATGTTTTTAAGTGACTCCCTGTATTCGTATTATGTGTCAAATTCAAACCATCTAGTGCAGGGGTCACCAACGTGGTGCCCGCAGGCACCAAGGGGCCCCTCATGGACCACATGGGGTGCCCTCAGACTTCTAAGAAAAGAAAAATTCACCAGTGGGATAAGTTTGAAATTTTTTTTCTATTCTGTTTTTCTCCTTTTTTAATAATTTATAGATCCTTTAAAAATGACAATGTCTAAAATACAATTAGAACTTAAAGGAAACAATAAAAATGTTTATAATGTATAATGAAGTTTAGGTGTACACTGACCCTTGCTGTGCATGGGTCAGTATTGGTAGCCCTTTCTATGACTCAGTACCCTTGAAGTGGCCCTCAGCCTTAAAAAGGTTGGTGACCCCTGATCTAGTGTTTGCTAAATGGAATCGGAAAGGAAAGGGGGTAAGTTGCTCTTGTGCTTTTAATGGAAACTTATTCATATTATTGGCTGTGGCTCTGTAATAGAGAGATTTGGAGTTATTAGATACTGCACCTCCCTTATCATGTTTGAAGTCTTAATATTGGTCGAGGAGGATGGGTCCTTGTCCAGCTTTCTTTCTCACAATTCCAATTATTTCAAACTTAGGAGTGCTTGAAGTGTAGATATGGACAAGCTTAGATCAGCAGTAAATATAGTTAATTTCTTCAGATATGAAGATCAGCACATATTTGCCTGGTATGAATTATTAAGTCCCTGTGTTTCCTTTTTTGAAGAGTAGCATCTTTGTTCATATGTATAGTTTCTAGGCAGTCTTAGTATGTTTTAATTAGAGTAACATTTGGATTATAGTATATTTTAGTTACTGAAAGGATGCTTTTATCTACAAATCCAGGGCTGATCATTTTTGTTTTAAATCTACATCTGTAGCCCCACTTAGACGTGGAGCTCCACAAGGCTCGATCTTGGAGTAGCTTTGTTTTCACTTTACATTTTAGATCTGGGGTCCAAATATTTTGCATAGTTTACTTAATATACATGTGTACATACTTTTGAAAAAAATATATTTATACTGTAATACTTATTGAACTCTTTGTATTAAATCAAAACATCAGTTTTCCTCTAAATAGTTGTCTGTATGAAACAATACCTTAACACCGTAACAGTTTATTTAAGCCCTTTGAGATGTTAATATTTTAATATATTCAATGTTTTTAAGCAACTGCAATACTTGTCTTTCATAACAGCTGATGAATTCCCATTTATGCAAGCTTTTTATTTCTATCGACTCGTTAAAAAGAACACAAATACAGTATATTTTATAATGCATAATTGTTAGAGTAAATTTTATGTGTTCTGAGAAAAACTGAACAAAAAATCAGATCAGCCCTAATTTCTTTGAACGTTCACCCAATTTTATTAATGTGCAGAAAAAAGAAAAAACTTCTTAAAAAAATAAGATGTGACCAAAATTGTAAGATTTTAATTGAGACATAGCTGAAATCAAGCCTCTAAAATATCAAACTAAAACTTCTTAAACAGTTCTGACATTAGTCACTGTACCATTAAAGACAAAGATACTTGATTCTTTTAAAAACTATTTACATTAATACATTAAAAGACAGCAGGACTCGATGCCTAACCACATTCAAAAATAAACTCCATATTGGGTCAGTCAGGGCCCCCCCCCCCCCTTCATGTCACCTCTTGCTAATCAGACAGAAATCTTTCCAAACTTTGTCCAGTTGTTGTGTGATTTATATTTCAGCCTGTAGAGAGCAGTGTCTGATCACAGTTCAATAGTGCTGCTTTAATCAGGTCTAGAGTCAGTCATTGGCAGCCATTTGGAATCTCATTCCTTTATGTGTGCAAAGGTGCCATTCAGCTCGTCAGAGTCAAAAGCTTTGTTATCCAGAGAGAAATCTGTTTGCTTTGTTTCTTCATTATCTGCTGCTCTGTCCTCCTTGACAGAACCTTTTCCACATTTCCTTTTATATACTTGGAAAGCTGTCAAAGAAAGCATGACAGTAAGAAAAATTACTGGTTAATAGAACATTGATATCCTGGAAAAAATACATACAATAAGTTATTTCCCTGTGAAACTTACCAATCACAGCAATGAGAGCCATGCCGAGCTGGAAGATGCTATAGATCAGAGGAAATGCAAACATGACCTCCAGCTCCTCAGCGGAGAAGGACAGTGTGACAATGGTGGTGCATAGCTGGGAGTTCTGGAAACCAGTTTCCAGTGCAATCGTTCGACATCTGAACAAAAGAAGTAATAATGATAACCTCATAAAAAAAATCTAATCTGTAATTATGGTGGTTTTCTGCTTTCCTTATTGTATACCTTGATGGGGGCAAACTTTAAGTATAAAGAAATACTGACTACTGAGGTGTATGTTTTGTTGCTCACCTGTGCCAGGGCTGACCCACAAACCGGGCCATTAAGAAACCCATACTGAAGGCAATGAAGGGATAGATGGTTCCAATTATCCATAAGGAAGAAGAAATGACCCAGGAGGATTGGTAGAGGACGCCTCCCACCACCGCTATGACGATAATGAGAGCAAACCCAGCGATAGAACCAACCTGTGAAAATGGGCACAAAAATACTTCACTTACTCTCTGTCTATGGCTTCTTATTGGTCAACAGCTTGCACAACTAAATCTAAAGCATTATTACCTTCAGGATCTTGTTTGCAATACGAGGCCACTTGGTTTTTACAAAAATCCCTGCTGCAATGGGTATCAGAAGTGCTGCAAGAGTGATTCCTGAGCAAGCAAAGATAAAAGGTCAGTCAACGAGCAGGTGCTACTCTTCCAAATTGAAAAAAGCAAACACAAATGAAAAATGCATGGCAGGAGGCCTTAAGGTTTAGATTTATTAGCAATAATTATAGCAAATATAAAGACAGAAGATCTGTTTGCTTACCGATACTGTCAAAAGGAACCTTTATAGTGCCACTGGCAGTCCAGACGCTGGTGTAGATGAACAAGCAGAGTGGCATCATGCCCAAGGCCAAGATGGAGGAGCAGGCGGTCATAGTAATGCTGCAGGAAATAAACCAAATATCACAGATCGATTTATATAACCTGACCCAATGAGAATATTAAGGAAATTTTTTTTGAAAAATTAAATCAATTGAAGAGACAATTAATTCAACATCCTTCAAAATATAATGTGCCCACATATCCACATAGCCTAAGATGAATTGTCTCTAAATCTGTGAATTCACAAACTCCTAAAAATACATCTTCCTAGCCTCAATACAGAAATGTTTCGGACCAATGAAATGCAGTGACGTATGTTAAGTCAACCAGAGGTATAAGGCTGAAGGAAGAAAAAAAAAATTCCGTGCCAGTTTTAGATTGAATATCCTTTTTTTCTTTTTGAAAAACAATGTGATTTTGTCTTTATGGATGGAAAAGTTTGCGATTTCCTCCCGACTGGATTTGGTAAGAGTTTGATAAATCTGATAATTCTGCTAGTTGTGAAACAAATCAAGAATGTGATTTACTACTGCTGCTGTGATTGGCAGTTATCACTTTGGGATTTACCCAATCAGCACACAGAACTGTGGCTTACGCCAGATTATATTCACACATCGGCAACCAAAATGTGTCGCTGCCGCTCTTTAGGCAAGGTAAGTTTATTTGTGTAGTACCTTTCAGTGACCACAAAATTCACTGCTGTATCAAATCAAAAGAAAAAAAAAGTCTGAAAGAAAATAATGCTGAGGAGGCATAATTGTTGCAGGTGATTGAAAGTTGGATAACAAACTTAAACTGCTTATGTTTTAGTTAACAGCTTAAAAAGCAGAGGCAAAAGTAACTCTAAACAAGGGAGTTTATAATTTTGATTTAAATTAATTCAGGATTTCAGCTCCTTTGCAGTCTTCTTGAAGATTTTCTTTTTTTTTTTCCAGGTTAGTGGAGCATAAAAACGTCTCTATGTTTGATTCTTGTTCTGGGTTTGCAGACTGGACTTAGGCCAGAAAAATTGAGATGTCTGAAAGGTTGATACATTGACAACAAGTTTAATGTATTTTAGTGCTAAGCAATTCAGTGTTTGACAGACTAAAATTAGTATATTAACGTGTATTACTTGATATACAAAAAGCCAGTGTAATTATTTTAGAACTTTATTGTTGTGCTTCGTTTCCTTGGTTTTAGTGAGGACACCCGATCAACAGCAGCCGTCAGATCCACTTTTTAGGCAGACCTGCAGTAATCAGTTCTACTAAAGACAAATGTACGTTTTTTTTTTTTAGAGAGCCTTCTGAGACATTGGTCTTTAGTTATGAAGATTGATTTTGGTAATAACAATTTGTCAATGTCTTTTTTTTCCCTTTTTGAAGCTACAGATCTGAGTCCATAAGATTCAAGGGTTTGATCAGGGGTTTCTACTTGTGGTAATTGAAGATTCTAATGTAAAAGAAATCATAATCCTTAACCTCCCTCACATACTTTGCTAGAAATGGAATTGAATTTCAATAAACTGGTTTATACAAGTAACCAACACAACTAATGAACCTTCAAACCAGCCTAACCATCTTACCTCAGATCCATGTCACCATCCAGCCAGTAGCAGACAATGTTTGAGCTGGTTCCTCCAGGACAGCAGCCCATGATGATGATTACGACGGCCTGCACAGGGAGCACCCCAAAAGCAAGAGAAAGCGCAAAGGCAGTGAAGGGCATGATGCCAAACTGGCAGAGGAAGCCGATGACGATGCCCCAGGGTTTCTTGACGTGGCCTAAGAGCTTTTTGGCATCAACGGTGCAGCCCATGGCAAACATGACAAAGGCCAGCATCACTGTTAGAACAACGCTTAACACAGAGCTGAGGGTTGCATTATAGTTACTGGCAGAAGCCAGGCAGTCTGCACCTGAGCAGACTGTGGCGGAGGAAGGACAGGCTTCCATAGGTACAGCTTTTAGTGTCATTATGAAAACTGGATGGAAGGAGAAGATTCAATTCTTAGATTCCACAAGATGATTCCAGGATGTCCCTCCGTCCTGGTCCAGGTAATGACGATGCCAGTGGGGGCAAGTTGCTCAATCTCCTCTCTTTATGCCCACACCACTGCGGTGAAACAAAGTTGGGAGGGTTGATCAAGTAAGAAAAGATAAAAAATTAACTGATACTTAATGTTTTTATGGGGTTAGTGTTCAGAGGATGGGGCATATAAAAAGGGAATCCACTGAATCATGGAATGTGATTGCATTGGCTGCAACTTTTTATTGCCGTAGGGCAATTCAAACTTTATTGGGCAGCTTTGCTGTACAGCAGCATCATCATCCGCCCCTGCCAGGAATGACGAAAGATGCTTGCACGCTTTAATTACAAGAAATAACACATCTTTTAATATTTTCTTTATCAAGCCTCACTTATTTTTCTTTTTAAAGAGAAATATATATATATATATATATATATATATATATATATATATATATATATATATATATATATATATATTGGGTGCAAAGAGCAATTAAGATTATCTCATAAAAAATCATTACATTAATTTTGACAATACTCTGAGAGAAAAAGGTCAAAAGTCCATCCCAATATAAAAGAATTATCTCAGTTTTATGTGTTTTGTATTTCACTCAAGGCTTGAGGGTTGTGTCCGTTTGGTGAAGCTCTTTGGTGCATAATGTACTTTATAAAGAAGCAAGGCAGTGTATCTGGAGAAAAGGTAATGACTGATTTAGTTTAAAACATTCTAAGGTTGAATGAAGAAATTGGGTCCTTAAAGGTACCTATAAAAAAATTACTATTCAGCAGATTTCTTGTTTTGATGTTTCCTGCTCCTCCTTCAGTGTTAGAAAATCATATACAAATAATACATTGGAATTAGTTGCTTGATCACCTTTATCATGCTGTTCCTTACTGTTGTGAAAGTACCATTGTATTTTAACCTGTGGTCTTTTGTGTTTATTGCACACAGTGAACGATTTTAATACTCAGGCTGGATTCACTCTTCTTTCAGTAGCTGAACAGAGACAAATTTATTTGGTTGGTGATTAATAACTCTTCTGACAGCCATAGTCAAAATTACTAAACTGATGAAAGACAAGTGGATTAAAACAGCCAGATTCAGGAGTCCAAACTTATAAGAGACTAAGAGCCCTGGTTAGTAAGCAAATCACAGTTAGAATTATTCAACTCATAATAATTAATCAGTTTTACCCTTGATTTTAATGACCTTTCAATCAACTATAACAGTTCGAGTTATTTAATATGTTCATAATCTTCTGGTAAACTTGCACAACTGTACAAAGATGGGTCAGAATTGGTATTGAATTGGTTGAACTGTAAAGTGCCTTGAGATGACATGTGTTGTGAATTTGGCGCTATATAAATAAACTGAATTGAAATTGAATTGTATGTGAGACAACAACTTTTCACTGCAAGTTTGTTTTTATTAATTTTTGTATGGAGATCGGCAAGTTTGAGGCCCTGTTTTAAGTGTATGCAGGTTATATCAATGAGACCCGTGGGCTGTTTCTAGGTATTAGCTTTAGTGGGAGTGGGAGCAGATCACAGACACATGTAGACCTATATCAAATGACTCGGCAAGCCACTCGGGTTAAAATCGCCTTCAAAAAACTTGGCTCCGATCGGTACCCGATTATCCCGCTCATTTACGTGATGCCATATAGTCATCAACACACTACGTCAGTCGCGTCTGATCTAAAAAGCCAAAATAACTCTGTTCATATTCGATAAACATGACCCAGCACTGGCAAGAAGGATTCGGAAAGATAAAAGAGTGTAACAATAAAGTACGATTACTACACCCTGGCTTCCTCAAATGTTGCTCTCCATTGTTTACTTTCCGGATTTCTGTTGCACTGGTGACATCATCAACGCCAAACCCAGCATGGTGGTATCATCAGACACGAAGCAGCAGCCAAGCAGCCTGACAGTGGGGGTTCGACAGCTTTCTTTGCCAATGGGAAGGGCGCCAATTCCGATTGTTAGCCGTTTGAATGCCCTTTTAACCTGGGTTGCTTGTCGAGTCATTTGAAGCAGATAGAACGAATGAGCCATTCCAGCTGGCACTAAAAGATGATTGACAGCTTTTTTTTGGCCAGAGGGGTATTTGAGTTGGTAGCTCTCTGCAGGAGCAACACACTGGGGAGATATCCTGATTGCAGCCCATGGGGACAAGGGGATCTGCTTATCTCATAGCTAGATTTTGCTGAATAGACTTTCTGATACATTTTTTTTCAAGTTCACACAAAGGTGTTAGAGGTAGCAGAGACTGAACCATAGAGTATTCAAAAAGTGAAAAGTCCTCCTGGCTAGGCAATCTAGACATAGATCCATCCAACACAGCCTGGCATAAGCCGTCAAGAACTCTAGAGATACCCACCTTTCCCAGAATGAGATTAGCAGTCTGCAGATCTGGCAAAGTCAGGGAAAGAGTTTCCAGCCAAACAATGTAGGTTTTGATCATTTCTGATTATTTAATGTGTTTACTGTTCTGTAAAGCAAGCAAAAAAGAGACAAAAGGCAAACAGCAACCACATTGTACCTAATGCTGGCATGTTTGGAGATGTTCATAAAGCTAAAACAAACTTTATTTCCTTATTAAAGGTTTAAACACTAGTATGATGTTAAAGGTTATATGTTTTTCCTGATATGCTTATAACATTTGACCTGTAAAACATCACTGCCTTTTTTTAATGGATTCCTTTGTTTGCTAGGTACTATTTCCATTATCTTCAGTGTTTTTTTTTAAATTGTCATTACATTGTCACAAGTACATAGCGACTAAATGACCTCTCTGAATTTATCCCATCCCCTTTGGGAGCAGTGGAAGAAGAATTCTTTTATAAAGTGAATGTCATTATGGAGAGATTTCTAAACAACAACAGAGTGTCTCTATTAAGAGAGTTCTGCAGGTCCGGTGCAAGAAAGACCACTACAGAAGATTCCTCCTGCCTAAAGCTATCAACACCTAAAACAGCTGTTTGAATAAATAATGGCTGAGTTACTGCAACATATCATTTCATTTTGGAATTAATAAAGCATTTTTGGATTGAAATTAATTGAGTATGGACTCCTGTTCTCGCCAAGTACTGTGGGAGAATAGAAGCATTAAAATAATCTTGCTGAATGACTGTTTTGTTTATAAAGGTTTTGCCAATAAATCCTCATAATTTGAATGGAATTTGCTCTGATTTTTTTCCCGTATCTCTACAGAGTGAACTGTTCAACCACAAATTGAGCTTAAAACATACTTTTATTTGTTGTCCTAACACACAGTCAGTAAGGAATCTGTTTACAGACCAACATATGAATCTTCTGCAAATAGGGTATTTAAAATGTATATTAACATATACATATGTAATGGAACATGCATTTACTGGATTGTGTTATGCTGAAATCTTCTTTATAACTTGTGTTTTGTCCTCTCAGCAAAAACTGAGACAAAACTAAATCAGCTAGAGCTGAGTGTTGTGAACTCCTCTTTAGAGGAACAGAAGGTATTAGTTGCTGACCTCATCTGCTTGCCTCTACATAAGTTGCATCATTTCAATAGTTTTAAACTTGATGTATGTAAATAAAATAGTCAGCAACTAATCCATTTCAGTCAAATATAACTGAATACACTCTAATAACAGATTATATTTTTCAGCATGACATGTTTTGTAAATCCAAACTAAAAGCTAAACAGCATTTTCAGTTGCGGGTTGAAATTTATATGATTCTGCCTTAAAAAGTGCGGGAAAACTTGAATTGTCAAAGACTGAGATAAGGAAGGGCAAAGCTGAGGATATGAACCTTCAGATCTAGGATATTAATATATTTGGATGTAAAAAATGGGAGTCGTCCCGTTGGCACAGAGAATAAATATGCAGTTTCGAAAGGAAAATCTAAAACATTTTTTCCCCCTGAACTTAGTAGCCAGATTCCTACTTTTGAGTTGACACAGTGCTTCTAAAAGTGTCCCATAAGGTGTTGAAGGTGTTAGAGTGTTAGAGCCCTGACTCTTTCATCCCTTAGGGGCCCAGAGAGTTACTCCGGTAGCCCTAACCAATTTGACCAACCACCACCTATTGGAGCTCTAAATCAAACCATGATTGATCTCCCTTTGAAGATCAAAGGTTAGTTCAAATGTCTCCACCAGTTAAGAACATGACAGCTTTTGGGTGGACAAGCTCCCACGGGCCAATCGATTAACTGATTCCTTTTTTGTTTCAAATATTCAGGACTCATGCAACAATATTTATCCACTACAGGTAAAACATTTTGGTGTGTGTTGTGTTCTGCACCAAGCGCAAGAAGGTGGAAAACAGAGTCCCTATTAGTATCAGTAGGTGAGCTGGCTCCTTGGGAGAACCTTGTTCCCCAGCGGGAAACCACTCAGAGAAACCAGAGTAAAAGTTTAACAGGTTTATTAGAAGTCCAAAAATGGGTAGGATTCAGGTGAACTCAGAGAGCAGATGAACCGGAACTGAAAGTAAGAAGGTAGGTTCACAGAGGTTAGTTCACGGTCCGTGGGAACTTTGAACAACGTCTTGCAAAACAAAGAATCGAGTCAGTGTGGGTTTTTCCACAGAAAGAGGGGTTCATTGGAGGGCGGACAGGTTTTGGTTAGGTTGGTTCCTGAGGAGCAATGGAGCGGACTGCCACTTAGATTTCCAGGAGTACTTGAACGGGACGTGTGGAGATAAATCCCCTGCTCAGTGTGAACCTCAAACAAATCCTTCCAGGGGGGAGAAGGCCAAAAAATTCAGTATGCAGGATGACTTCCTGCCGAAAGGCAAAAGACAAAAACAACGTTAGAACTCAGAGAAACAAAAACTTAGTTAGACTCAGCTAAACTCAGCTTGGCTAGAGTACCCCAAACTGGCAAACACTCTGGCGTCGAGGTAGTGACAGTCCACCACTCAAATACCCCTCAGTGATGAGCCAACCAGCCGCAGGTGTGCAGGAGGACCAACGAGGACAGGGTACCACCTGGTGGTGGGGGGAGAGAAGAACACCAAAAACACAACCCACACAAACTGGATTCCTAACACAGCTGCTCTGTCAAAATGCCACACAAATACAGTATCTTGGGGAGGAGGTCATCATCAGGGTGGGTCCTCCCATTCTGCTGGTGGCCTAAGCTCCAATTTTAATAAAGGCACTAAACTGTCACGTACATGAACTGGACCCAGAATTCAAACAAGCACAGGTCAATGACGTTAAAAAAAAGCTTTATTTAAAAAGCACACAAGCGCAGAAAGTCGGGGTTTGCTGCTCGCTCTCAAACAGGAAATCCCCTTCGGCAAAGACAACAGGTGAGTAATCAGCTGACAGTAATGGGCTAGAGTGTGAGAAGCTTGATCACGTACCCAGGGGCGGATTAAGAAATTTTGGCCCCCTGGGCCTGACATGGTCTTGGCCCCTCAACCCCCCGCGCGTGCGGGCGCACACACACGCACGCACTATGCAAGAAATACTGTATACTGTGAACAGACATGCACACTGTCCTGTACAGAAGAGTGCACATACTGCACACACAATATTAGGTATACCACACAGACACTGACAAGCACAGGTTTCACACAGACACAGGGGGAGGGGATAAATGGCCTAAAAATAAACATTTTGGAAAATGATTATGCCCACTTCAGTGATGGTGCATTGGGTCATTTGAGAGATATTATGTATTGGAAGTTGGTAGCTATCATGAAATAAACCCCCCACCCCACCCAAAAAACTAAATCGGACATGATTTTTGCCCCCTTTTCCTCCCTTCTATCATTAAAAATAAAATAATATCTTAGGAAAACACTTTGGCATAACGGCAGCTGTGCAGCAAATTGAGGCTCAAAGTCTGTATCTATTTGTGGTTAAGCTTGAGGAGAAGGAGAAAGGTAAAATGATAACATGCATCGGAGAGCACCCCAAAGAAAGGTGTAGGCCAGTTCATGGTACAAGGGCTGCATGCAGGTCAAGATAGCCCATTTCCAAGAATGCTATAGTGGCTGGACAGGCACTGGACATGTCCTGAACTCAGTGTCAGACGTGGCTGCCGAATACTTGGATGAAGTGAAGCAGCTGACAGATCTCATGCTGCCCCATCTGAAGACTGTCCTGGCCAGGCAGAGGATGGATGAGGAGACCTTCCCAATGGACCCTGTCAGTGAACAGGCTAGTAACATTGATGGCACCCCTGTGCACAACATTGGGATGGAGAGACAATGTGGCAAGGTGGACTACAAACTGAAGAAGTTGGGCACACTGAACGCAGTCAATAGGTCAATAATTTTACAGAAGTGCCAGGAGCTTCAGAGGTTTCAAGGCAGCAGCACAAGCAAAAAGGGAGGTTGAACTCAACTGGAGTAAATTCATGAAGGCAAAATTCGAGAGTAGGGCAGATGAGAAACAAGAGATGGCTCAAAGAAAGGAGAGTAAGAGACTAGACATGCTGGACACACTGAAATCTTTTTATGGCCCCTTCACGATAGTGGGGAAGTTGAAAAGTTCCTTGTGGATGAAAGTCTGCACAAGAATGCTAAGCTGCAGAGAATGAAGCTTGAGGTTCAGTTTGCCAGAGAAAGCACCAAGCTTCTGCCTAAAGTCAATCCTATCTTCACAATCCAGGTGACACTTCCCAGAAATGGCGAAAGTGCAATTCTCCAAGTCATAATGGATACTTAGAATTTTATGGTGGTGGTAAGTATTCATGAAAACAGGTAGCCTAACATTAGTGAATGGGTGAATTCTGGAAATAACCTAAAAATCTTACACAGTGCACCTTTAAGCAAGGGGTTTCTTTCGTGCTTTCAATTTTGCAAAATCATCCACCACATCATTGAAGTCCAACTCTCTTGTCAGCTCACTCTCAATTGCCATTAGAGATAACGCATTTAATCTTTTCTGAGTCATTCTTGTGCGCAGCTCATTTTTTACTCTTGACAAAAGAGAGAATGAGCGTTCTCCCTCACAGTTACTGACCGGTAGAGTGAGAAAAATCTGTAGCGCAATGTATGTATTAGGAAACGTAGGCTGTAGTCCAAAATGTATTATTGTTTTGAGCAGTCCTGAAGGGGTCCTCTCCTCATCAGTGTTGTTGAGCTGTATAAAAGATTTGAACTGTATAAGCTCCTGTCCAAGACTTTCATTGAGGTCAGATGGGTATGATTCAGTGAGAATCTTGGCCTTGTGAAGGACTGAAGCATTGGACTCTGTATCCAAAGAGAAAAGGACACTGAACAAATTGTTCAGATGTTTGTAGGCCTCCAGACGGTGATTAAGGCTTGAACTCAGTTGATCAATAGAGGCAATAAATGTCTCTATTTGAAACAGTTGCCTTCCCTCAAGCACAACATCTGGGGATGCTGATTCATCAGCAAACTTTTTACGTTTCCTCGTCCGTTCAGCCCTGTAAGATGGGGTGCCACCCAACATGTTTAAGGCTTTCTGCTCAAAATGATCAAATAGATCTCTTTGGGAGAGAACAAAGGTGCGCAGAGATTCCAGCAATCTAACTGCTGTACCAAGGTCCATGTCTGCTTTTTGAAGTTGCAGACTTGTGGCCTGAAATCTGGACAGAACAGTGTCCCAAAAGCCTGCCATGAAGGCCATCTCAAGTGAATCCAGCTTCCGCACTAGACTGTCAGCTTCAGTTCGTGTGTCTCGTTTCTCTGTGTCATCAGTGGAAATAACCTGTAGTGCTGCTTTTATTTTACTGTAGTTCTGCCACAGTGCTTTGGTAGATTCTGCACGGCAACTCCAACGCGTGTTGGATAAAGCTTTAAGTGTGAGATCTATGTTGGAATTGCCAAATACCCTGTCCCATCGGTGTGTGGATGCAGTTGTGAAGTTGTAAATAGACTGAATCAAGTCAAAATACTTAGAGACTTCATTTCCACATCTGTCAATGCTGTTGACTCCCACCAAATTCAAAGAGTGAGCTGCACATGGAATATAGTGTATTAATGGGTTGCTTTTCTTTAAGTGAGCCTGCAACCCATTATACCTCCCTGACATGTTGCTGGCATTATCATAAGCCTGCCCCCTGCAATTTGACAGCTCTAACCCTAGATTTTCCAACACAGACATAACACAGTTAGCCAAACTTTCACCTGTATGGCTAGTAATGGGCTCAAAACCCACAAAGCGTTCAACAACACTGCCCTCTTTGCTAACAAAACGGAATATGAATGTCAATTGGTCCACATGAGATAAATCTGGGGTTGAATCCACAATGATAGAGTAGTATTTGCTTGCTTGCAGTTCATCTGCTATAGCCTGTTTGGTTTTTGCACCCATCAATTCAATGAATTCCTCACAAATGGTGGAGGACAGATATGAGGTATTACCTCGACCCATCTGCCCAAACTTTCTGATGTGATCCTTTAGAAAGGGATCAAATTCAGCCAGGACCTCCAGAATACCAAGGTAGTTCCCATTGAGAGGAGACCCTAACGATTCATTTTTACCCCTAAATGCAAGGCCCCTTTCTGCAAGGAATTTAATGACTGCAACAACTCTTTGTAACACCTGCCTCCAATAGCTGCTCTCTGCCTGAAACTGTTTGAACAGGTCTGCATCAACTGTGGCACCTTTGGCGCGGTTCAAGACTGCTTGCATGCAGGTTATGTGCTCAGCACTTCGCTCATGTTCACCAAATCTTTCTGAGTGTTTCCAATCACAATAGCCTGTCACAAAAGAATGCGTTTTTGGGGAAAACAGTTTGCATGCAAAGCAGTAAACATTAACAGTAGAGGGAGAGTACATCATCCACTCTCTTTGTACTCGTTGTCCATTGGGCAAGTGTGAAGTAAAATGTTCATTGTTTAGGCATCGGGTTTTGCCTCCTAGCCCACTGTTCCTCACAGAAGCTGGATAATGGCTGTGACGGTTGTGAAATGATTTTGCGCCTCTTTGAATAAGAACTTCCTTCATTGACTCAGTGAGGGTCTCAGCCCATTTAGCGGGATCACTAGGTAGAGTTGTCACTGTAGATGGTGTTGAAGAAAGATTCAGCTCATTTTCTATGCTGTCCAGAGGTGCAGTTACCTCACATTCATCCGAGCAACTGGCTACTGCTGAATTGGTTGAATCATAAGCATCAGAAGCATTTGGTTCAGTGTCTACACTTGTAGTGGTCTCAGGATCTTGGGAGCTACATGCTAGCTCAGGTGCATTGCTAACCTTAGCTGAATTTGCAGTAGCATTTATAGAATTGCTTTCAGCAGATGTCTTTGTACTGAAGAAGCTGGAGATATTTGGAACACTCTCAAGTAAAACTGATTCCTTTTTTTTCTTTTCTTGCTGAATTTTTTTTTCTAGCTCCTCCACTTAAACGTTTATGATCCATATTTCCCTTCTTTCTTTGCACATTGGCTCTTTGCCTATCACAACAGATAAACCAACTGTGTGTGTGTGTGTGTGTGTGCGTGTGTGTGTGTGTGAGTTTGTTTGTGTGTTTATGATCGGTGCTGCTTCCTTCAAGTGTGTGAGGTGATTTAGAAAACTAGCAACCCAGCATCAACACTCCAAAGCAGAGAATAATAGCTTACTAGCATAGACAATTGAGAGCAGAGAATCAACTGATTCGTCTGATAGACAGCAGGAGAGCAGAGTGGTCAGTGATGATCGAATCAAGAAAATGTCTAAATGGCAAGGGAACAGACTGATTTGTACTGAGGAGAAAGAGAGAGAGAGCCAATTACAGTGAAATATATTCCAAAAGAGCCAAGTGACAAGCTGAAGGCATGGACAAATGCCTTGGAGTGACCAACAAGAGTGCAAAGTACCAAATGGCAAAATGTGGGAAGACCAACAGGCAGATCTGCTTTTACCACTTATCTTCACAACCAAAAAGTCGCTAAATGATGTTTTTAGTCGCTAGCCAGGTATGGCCAAAAGACACGAAATCTAGCGGCAAAGTCGGTCAATCACACTGACAGTGAAACAAATATTTTGAAAAGATAATAATTGTACAACTTTGTGCACTTTTTTCTTCTATCTAAATATTTTCACAAAGGACACCAAAATGTTGCTATCTGCAGGCAGCTTGCTAGCTATGATGGCAGCAACGATGTCTGCCAGACAGGAGAGAGTGGTTAGTGACGATCGAATCGAGAAAATGACAAAATGGGTCAAAGACCAAAAAGTTATTAACTGACAGCAGTGACAAATGTCAGACTGTAAACTTTTTCGAAAGAAAAGGACAAAATGGGAAGATGCTGATAGTAACAGCAAAATGGAAAATATAAGAATTTCCAAGTAATGCTCAACTCAAGTGTGTGTGTGTGTGTGTGTGTGTGTGTGTGTGTGCGCGCGTTAAACTTCTTGTTGAATGATTTCAAATTATCTCTGAGTCTGAACTGAGGGAAAGGAAACCAAATTTTGAGCAGTCTCTCACGAGTTCAAAATACCAAATGAGGAGATTCTAAAAGAACAGACCGGTTTATGAAAGACTCGATGGGGGAGGGGCACAGCTAAGAATACTTGAGTGAGATTCTGTGATCCAAATTCGAGATAGAGCTTTTTGATAATGATAATTTGTCAGAGTAAGGTTGTGTAATCAAAATTTGAGAATGAGCTTTGTCAATCAATCAAGAATATTTGCATTAAGTTCTGTGATCAAAATTCAGAAACAACCTTTAATAATTGATACAGAATATGTGAGTGAGGTTGTGTGATCCATCCAATTTGAGAATTAGCTTTGATAATAATGATTGAGAGCCTCTGGCCCTCTGTGGATCATGGCCGCGGGGCCAATTTTGCCTGGCCTCTTGGGGCCTCTGTGGGTCGTGGCCGCGGGGCCAAGTTGGCCTGGCCCCTTGGGGCCTCTGACCCTCTATGGATCGGGGCCAAGTTGGCCTGACCCCTCGGGGCCTCTGGCCCTCTATGGATCATGGCCGCGGGGCCAAGTTGGCCTGACCACTTAGGACCTCAGGCCCTCTGTGGGTCGTGGCCGCGGGGCCAAGTTGACCTGGCCCCTTGGGGCCTCTGGCCTTCTGTGGCTTGCGGCCACGGGGCCAAGTTGGCCTGGCCCTTTGGGGCCTCTGGCCTTCGGTGTGTCGTGGCCGCGGGGCCAAGTTGGCCTGGCCCCTTGGGGCCTCTGACCGTCTATGGATCGTGGCCGCGGGGCCAAGTTGACCTGGCCCCCTGGGGCCTCTGACCCTCTATGGATCGTGGCCACGGGGCCAAGTTGGCCTGGCCCCTTGGGGCCTCTGACCGTCTATGGATCGTGGCCGCGGGGCCATGTTGGCCTGACCCCTTGGGCCTCTTACCCTCTATGGATCATGGCCGCGGGGCCAAGTTGGCCTGACCCCTTAGGACCTCAGGCCCTCTGTGGGTCGTGGCCGCGGGGCCAAGTTGACCTGGCCCCTTGGGGCCTCTGACCGTCTATGGATCGTGGCCGCGAGGCCATGTTGGCCTGACCCCTTGGGGCCTCTTACCCTCTATGGATCATGGCCGCGGGGCCAAGTTGGCCTGGCCCCTTGGGGCCTCTGACCATCTATGGATCGTGGCCGCGGGGCCAAGTTGACCTGGCCCCCTGGGGCCTCTGACCCTCTATGGATCGTGGCCGCGGGGCCAAGTTGGCCTGGCCCCTTGGGGCCTCTGACCGTCTATGGATCGTGGCTGCGGGGCCAAGTTGGCCTGGCCCCTTGGGGCCTCTGACCATCTATGGATCATGGCCGCTGGGCCATGTTGGCCTGACCCCTTGGGGCCTCTTACCCTCTATGGATCATGGCCGCGGGGCCAAGTTGGCCTGACCTCTTAGGACCTCAGGCCCTCTGTGGGTCGTGGCCGCGGGGCCAAGTTGACCTGGCCCCTTGGGGCCTCTTACCCTCTATGGATCATGGCCCCTTGGGGCCTCTTAGCCTCTATGGATCGTGGCCGCGGGGCCAAGTTGGCCTGGCCCCTTGGGGCCTAAGATTATTATTTTTGCAAAAGTAGTTTTGCTTGGGTCGCGGCCGCGGGGCCAAGTTGGCCTGGCCCCTTGGGGCCTCTGGCCCCCTGGGCCTGGGCCCGGTAGGCCCGGTCATTAATCCACCTATGCACGTACCTAATTGTGGGACTTCGGAGCCTGGAGAATCGGCTTCAATGTCGCGAACTGGGATCCGACTTGGGGCCTTAAATAATTTCATCCCCAGGGCTTTCAATGGAAAAAGGATTCAGCCATAAAACTTTAAAGGTTATTTAAAGAGGTGTGGATGAAACTAACTATTAGACTGTCATAAAATCACATAAAACCTGTCTTCAACATTCACAAGTTTTTATGACCATTGTCCTAGAAATGCCATTAGACCCTTGAATAAAGACACTTTTAATGCAAAGTTGAATTTTTTTTCTTTGCTATGATAAGAATTTATTAACAGAGAAAAACAGTAATTATAAAGAGAAGTTAACATTAACATAACCAGAACTGTCTTTGTAAAGACAACTTGACATTAACCAAGAAATCATAGCCCCTTCAGAAACATCAAAACATGTCTGTAAACATTTAACTTTGCATCAAAGGTGTCATAATTTATCAACTGATAAATAAACATTCATTGAAAACTCCTTCATGTTCATGGCAGGCATTATGTCATATTTATGACAAACATTATCACAACGCAGATTACGATAAAATACAGTTTTAACGAGAAGATCTCAATAAGATGTGTTTCGATACAGAAAGTGATCAACTGTAAACAGAACGTTAGTCACAGTTTCCCATTTGCAGGAAACGAGGCTGAATTACGTGAAAGAATGAAAACTTTCCCCTTAGGTTTTGGGATAAACAGCACTCTGAAGTGTATAAAAGAAAAAAAGAACAAACACACAAAGTCTTCTTTTTATGCTGCAAGGTCATAAGAGTTGTTTGCCATTCTTGGGAGTGTGATGATCCGCATACCAGGTAGTAAAACAATAAAAAATAAATAAAAATAAATCCAAGGAGTGTGTTCGATGTTCATTAAGCTGCACATGCCAGGTGAGGAAACAAAACATACAGTATATATATATATTTTTTTATTTGGATTTAAGTAATAATCACAGTAATCATTTTAAGGATCTGCACTAATTCTCATAAATATATATAAAAGAATCTAGCCTTGCACCTAAATAGTTATTCAAATGTATTTAAAATAGTACACAGCTGGACTGAATAGAATCTGTTCTATTCCAATTCAATAAATGTACATCCCAGTTACTTAATTAAGTTTACAAATCTGTCGTAAAGATTAATTGCACATTTTCAAGCCTTTATTGTATGTTGATCGTCCAGGACGACTCAAAGACTCAAATCAGGTTACCTGCTCCACTGTGCTACTATTAATGCAAATGGTGTTTATATTGGAACACGGCATCGTAACAATCATGTGCATTGTTTTGTTGGGGTTAAGGTCACTGGAAAAAATCAAAATCTAGATAGGTAATTTTTTCTTAAAATAAGTGCATTTGTTCTTGGATTGAGGAAGTAAAAGAGACATTTTGTCAATAGGACAAGATACTTTACATTTGATATAATAAAACACAATTGCAGTGCCTTATTTCACGTACATTTTATCTAAATATCTTATTTTAAGAGTAAAAATACTCATTCCATTGGCAAACTGTCTAATTTACTTACTCAAAATAAGGTTAAATAAACTTAATTTAAGACATTTTTACTAATTTCAAGATTGTTTTTACAGTGAGAGAACGCAAAAATGCATTAAATAATGCATTAGTTTCATAAAAAAAAAAAAAACCTATTTAGAAGTGTAAATTTAAGGGAAAACTTAATTTTGAAAAGTTCTAAAAAATCTCTCCAACACGCCTCTTTGGGACTTGTATTGAGATTAAATGCAGACGGCGACATTTAATTCACCACTGAGAGTTTTGAGTGAGACTGTTGGACTGTTTGCTGGCCTTGAAGGCTGGCTATCTCTCATTCTCCTGGATGTTATGTAAACAGATGCTCTGCTCCCCCCCCACCCCATCTCTTCTGCTACAGCTGTGAACATGTGTCTGGGAGCAACCAAGGTCGACCTGATGGACACTGCATCTTTACCTGGGAGGGGCTCCGATTTTTGGCTCATGGATTTATTCCTCATACGCAAACATGCGCTGACAATATCTCCCATGGTGAGATATCTTTGCTCTCAACCTCACCCCCTTCAGTGGCTTCCTCCTCCTATTTCCCTTTCTCCATCCCTTCCTCATTCCCTCACTCTAGGCCCTGCAAGAACAGAGTGTGAGTTTTAAAGTTTTTTTCTTTCCTTATCTGCCACTTATGTTGAGATTATCTAACCCAAGGACAGCGCCTTGCAATGGCAGAAGCTTCAGCCACCTCTCCCTCCATCTATGTTGTTATCTTGTGTCTCTTGGATGGTTTGTTTCATGACATATTTCATTATTCTTTGCAAAACCAGAAATACAGGCATTCGGAATCTGATTCTGATGAATATGACTCTAAATAAGCATTTGATTTGTGCTCAATAAGGATGATTCAGTCATCAGTTTGCTGTCTTTCACTTCATTATACACTAATTAGGGTCTAACAGTAAAAAGAAAATAATTTTGACAATTATTATTACATCACTTTATTAAACACAGGTAATAATAGCTGCTGTTAAACTATAAAAATGCAAGCTTTGGATACAAGTTTGGATTTAAGCTCCATTAGTTCATGCAGCGGTGATTCGCGCTGTATTTTCTGGGTGTGCGGGTGGGCTCCTTTAAGCCTTGTACTTTACGGAGACTCCCACACGCAGGGGGACGTGGGTGACTGGTTTTCAAAATGTATGACAAAAAGAAAACAACCAGATGTATCCCTTAAACCCCAGTAAGACTCCAAACAAGTGTGAGAAAATACAATTTTCGATAAAAAAAAAGGTAGAATTGGGGTCTTATCCGGGTTAGCTACCAAATAAGATGAGAGTAAATATTGGGGAAGTTCTTCCTTCTTTCTTTTTTTTGTTTGTTAAAAAAGTAAGATAATACTCTTCAAAACTCTGTTCAAAACACCCTAAATATTGTCATAACTTTCTTAGCTCAGATGACATTATGCCTTTTAAACTAAAGAGACTGATTCCAAAAAATTTAGAAAACAATCCACTGCACTTTGTCTTCCAAGTTTGAAGACGTTTCGCTTCCCATCCAGGAAGCTTTTTTAATTCAAAATGTCAGAATTAGCGCTGAGTCTCAAGCTTTTTAAGGTAGCCCCACCAAAGCCTTGTTTTGGCTTAGAAAACATGCAAATTGAACTGGAAGAACAAGTCAGCCACTTGGGAATCTGGGTCATTGAGGTTTTCTAAGCCAAAACAAGGCTTTGTTGGGATATCCTATAAAGCTTATAACTCAACGCTAATTCTGGCATTTTTGAAAAAAGCTTCCTCGATGGGAAGTGAAACGTCTTCAAACTTGGAAAACAATCCAGTGGATTGTTTTTTTTTACTTTTTTGGATTGACTATGACCAGGATGACTGAGAATCTTCACCTGGATAAAGAGAGTGATGTGCTTTCAACTCTTCTTTCATGTATGTGCAAAACACAGGTGTGATTTCAATTTCTAACCAGAGGCGACAAGTGTTCTTCAAAAACTCTAGACCTAGTGCTACGGTTCTCCAAGGAAGCAATAAGCCATAATTCCTAATTTTAGATAGAAATAACCGAAAAACTTGATCGTTCTTCATAGTTTCAGGTTGACTCCGGTGTTTGGGTTTTGGGTTTTTCTCCAGTCTCACATTTAGGAGCCATCCCGGCCACATGTACAATTACCTCAATGTGAGCTGCCATGCACAGCTTAGCAACTTCCTACCCCGAGAGAGCAGTGTAGCATAAGAGAAAAATGGTGGAAGCGTTCCAAGCAGATCCGAACTTTCACCTGAAGAAAATCTTTTGCCGAAATAAAGTTCTCCTGCTAACAGCCTTTTACAAGTATTTTTTACTAGACATGTTTCTCAGAAAAGCAGTGCTGTTTTGCTATGTGTTCATCCGTTGCCCCGACGGATGAAAAGGGGCGGGTCAGAGCGGGGTTGAGTGGAAGAAAGAGCGCTCAACTACTCCATCTGGTGGTGAAATGCCATTGTTTGCTCCCTCAAGACCTCTCTCTGATAATGTGTAACTTCAACCTTTACTTGAAAAATAAATATTTTTTGCTATATTTTGTTATATAGCCCCTTATTTAGCTATGATGAGGACAGTTAACAATGTTACTTATCTTTAAGGAACTCATGGTCAGGTGATGATGGCCCCTAGCTCTGAAAAGAATGGATTTATGGTCACATCATTGAAGCGACTGCCATTACAGCATCTCTCTCAAAATGTGCTGCTCCAGTCACACTTTGAACATGCTCATTAAAAGGTCAGTGACCTATGCAGTTGTTAACTTGGTTATCTAGGATTTTAAATTGTGAGACCATTAAATGTATAAGAGGGGCATAAAATACAGAATCACCTTTAAGGAAAAAAGGGTTTTAGTAGCATACAACTTTGCAGAGACTATGTTGGTGGATTTTGACCTCTACTCCTGTTCATTTGAAGTAAAATTATAAAGAAACCTTTACTCAACATAATTCAAACTCCTATTCAGAAGGTGAACAAAGAGAGAGTTTCCTTGCTGTCTACGATAAAGCAACATCTGACCTCCAGTTGGCCAGGGCGATGTCAGTGGGGGTGCCTGAACTACGTTGGCAAGTGGTGCTCTGATTCTTACAGATGAAACCAAAGTGCTCCAAGCAGTGGACCTACCTGAAAAGTCCCTTTAGTGAGAAAGGGACAAATGGCATATGGGTGATGTGTTATTGGATGGTGGCCCCTCTCTGACAGCAGGTTCACTATATATCCTCCCTCTTTAACGCACAATATACATATTCCTAACCAACTGTTACCACCATCAACTCCAATAAAACTATATAGAGTTGTCATAAAAAAATGCAAAAATTTCAAAATAATGAATTACATATGTTAATAAGTTAAGAATAAAAATGGTTTAAAGGTGACCTAATGGTTAACATTAGTATTAAGAGTAACGTCATGTACATTACCGTATAAACCCAAATAAGAAAAAAGGGGGTTATGCAAGTACATATACATGTATTCAAAAGTATATATATACATGTATGATATGTATACAACATGCATGTCATGTTTTGTATTTGTTAATTGAAATATTAGATGGAAATGTGTGTTTGTGAATATATTTTCAAGTTGGTGTTATGATAACATATCATGTCCAAGATGTTTTATCATCTTTTCCATGCTGTAACCGGATGAAATGAGGGTGTATAAGGTCAGATCATTATCTGAGAGCAGATTTCCAACGATTATGGCCGAGCCAGCACACAAACCTTTGCACTCGTTGCACAATGAAAGCAGCTGATACTTAAAGTTTACTGCAAACTGAATTAAGGACAGTTCTGATGGAGACAAAAAGATAAAAGTTGATCCGTCACATAAAATCTGATAAGATCCCCTTCCTCATACCAATGAGGAAACACCTTTATGTTTCATCAAATCCAGTTACGCAAGTCCCTTGCAAAAAACTCAAGCCAAATGGAAATCATTTAATTGCTACTTAACAAGGAGTTAATTTAGTGCATTATTCATGTAAACTGCTACTAAATGGCTACTAGACTTTTAAAGGTGAAGTTTAAGATTATGCCTTGATCGAAGGTAAACTAAAATGAATATTGGAAATGGACCTATAGTAGCCCAAATGGAGTAATGAGTACGTAGATGACCTGAAAGGAGCTGGCGTGTGTGAAATGGAATATTAGAATGTGCCTTTTCTCGGCCAAATACGAATAATTTTAGAGAAATCTTGTACAAGGCTCTATGCTTGAATGTTATTCAGGGAGTTAAGAGTGGGGATGACAGAGAGCAGTTGCCTTCTCGATCCCGGGCCAGAGTAGAAATCTAAATCCTGTCCCGTCCCACTCCTGGTGAAATTACTCCCACTCCCATTCAGAATGACTCCCGCTCCTGCACCGCTCCCATTCTTGTTGTTTTTGAACGCGGGTGAAAAACTCAGAGCTGAAGCACTGTTGGTTTTTGGGTCGTGTAGTTTTTTTGACTCGCATTATAGTGTAGGCTTCAAGAAAAAAAACTACAAAATGGCGGCGCCAGTACTGGATTTTTTTTCTTTCTATTTTATTTTTTTTTTGGCATCGATCCTAGTTTTTTTTAGTTAATATTGGTTTGCTCCAGCTCCCGTCTGCTCCCGTTAATGTTTAATCCTGTACCGTCCCAATCATGTGATTGTTACTAATACTGACTCCCATCCCACGGGAATCCCATGACCCGTGGGATTATCGAAAAAATGTCAGTTTCTAGTAGACAAGGGTGAAATATAGATACATGCCCTTAAAGGTGCTTAAGACTCCCTCAGGGAATGAACAGGAGTACGACTGTTTTGAGAATTTCCCCCTGGCCAGTGAAAGATATATTAACCTAACTGAGAATGTCCTTGATGAATTGAAGTTTTTTTCCTCCAAATGTTTGTTTGTAAGAAAGTTTTTTATATGCAGGGGTGCTTTTTGTCAATGACTGAAGCTTAACTGGCTCTGATGAACGAGGAATTAGGACTTTTTTCCACGTTGAAAAGATTTGCATTTGAAATTACCAGCGACTAAGACAGTAGGTAAATCTGTGCCTATTTAACAGAATATAGTCTAAATATGTCTGTTATATGTGGATTTATACATTTTTATTTGAAGATATAGTATTGTGCAGAGGTAAACAGAGGTAAAACTAGGAGCGCGCGGGGGGGGGGGATTGAAAGTCTAGGTAGACCGCGTCCTTTGAGGATGCGTCCTAGGTTTTCGAACAGAGCCTCTGATTAAGAACAGGGCTGCCCGCACTGGCGCGGCTCAGGGATTACGTCACACGGAGCGTCGTACGCAGTGAAATCAGGACATTTCCTCACTTTCTAAAAAAAAAACCCGGGACGCCCGGGACAGGACGTGAAATACGGATATGTCCCGGGAAATACGGACGTTTGGTCACCCTAGGTAAAACCCACTCTTATCTTTTAATTTTTCTCTTTGTATCATGAAACAAAGCGAAATAATAGATTCAAGGGACGCCAAAATAAATGTATTGCATTTACATGAGCACTGGGAATAGAAGAGGAACTGACACTGAGCATTTAATATATTAACTTTACTCTACAAGTTGTACATCTAGGCTGTAGTTACTCTGTTTAACCCATTTCATGTATTTTATTTACGGCTAAAAACAATTCATTGGATTAATCAACTATTGGAATAATGTCAACAAATTTAGTAATCGATTAATCCTTAACTGGAGTGTAGAGACTCTAAACATGCCTTTAGCTCACAAAGTGACCCACTTAGAGCAGGAATAATACCAAAATTGTAAAAACAAAAATAAACATTTTGCTTTTAGATAAAACATGTGTCGAGTAAAAAAAAAAAAATTAGCACTTCCAAGGAAGAAAAGGTTTCATTTTACTCTGCAGAGGAGAACAACACGACCAGCTGAATGCAGCTCTCAGTGTTGATCTGAGGCTGCAGCATCCCAACCCCTGCATAAAAAAGGGGACTCCCCACACATTAACATTTCCCAAGAGAAACACTTTAGTTCATCAAAGGACAGAGATGACAATTGTTTTCTATTCACACCAGGACGTGAGAATCTTGACATGTTTCCCTCTTATCTAACCTAGGGGGAAACTTCCTTTCAAACCTCCTTCTTTTCCTTTCATCACAACAAGGCTTCTAAGAAATCACTCCTATCGGTCTCCGCCAAGTGACGTCAATTGTTTACCTCGGGCGCGGTACACTACGCTTTTTCCACCTAAAATGGCGTCTTAGCAACAAATGTCACGTGACTGGCGGAGACCGATTTTCCTAAATCCGCCCCTGTTTTCAGGCTTATGTTAACTGTAATGACTTATCTTGGACAGGCTGCTATGTAAACGGGCCTTTAGTCCTTCGTTTAGCTATGCTGCGGTTGTTTACACTACGCCTTTTCCACCTAAAATGGCGTCTTAGCAACAAATGTCACGTGACTGGCGGAGACCGATTCAGGAAAAAAGAAATGACAGACTTTAACATCACTCACAAACAGGCCAAGGAAAAATACCATTCCACACATGTTTTCGTCTATCAAAATTCTCCATCCATAACTCCTCTACTGCTGCAACAATGCTGTATTGAAATTACAAAAATGTTTTTTCACATGTAATTGTTGGTAGGGACAAGTAGGTTGGTCCAAAACTTTGGTAGGGACATGTCCCTATGGTCACTATGCAAACCTACGCCCATAGAGCAAACACCTTTAACCCCCACACTGCTCCCTGGGTGCCGCACAATGGCAGCCCACTGCTCCCCAAGGGGATGGGTTAAATGCAGAGAGTTAATTTCATTGCTCTGTATGTGTAACCTGACTCCTCCAAATGGATTTGCTCCGCATATCCATCTGGAAACCTTCCGTTGCAGTAATTTTGGGAAGGGGCGAAAATACTGGTTAGCTGATTGGCCTATGTTGGTGATAGACGGGCCAAATAAATCAATCAGATCAACGAAGCATATGACGTACTAACAGAGCGACAACGAAAACACAACCACAAGCCAGGCTACTCTTGCCGAAACCAGTCGGGAGAAGAGCAAAAACATGTTTTCCTCTGAGAAAAGCCTCCAGAGCAGTGTTTTGCTCTTCTTTCAGTGAAGAAATACTCTATAATTCCGATAAAACTTGCTCGATAGCCACGCTAACGCTAGTTTTATCGGCTGAAGCCTCCATGTTCTTTAGACTGAACTGTCGCGCTTCTCGTTGCGTCACACCTCAACCCGCCTCAAAGCCAACGCTGATTGGACGTTCGTTTGGTGAACGGCTCCAAATTTTCTTCAACGGAGAGTCTCCAGACTGATCTGCGAGTGAAACCTTGAAAGCTCGCGAGATCAGGATGGTCTCACGAGGCTACTGTATGTGTGAGAGATGGGTGACCATATTTTCATTTGGGAAAACCAGGACACCTTGGAGCGTGGGGGGGAGGGGGGTGGCGGTTGAAAGAACAAATGTCTCATCAGCGGGATTTGCTCCGTGATCAGAGGAAATGTTACTTGGCGCAGAACAGTGGTGAAAATTGGAAGTTCAGTTGAATATAATACAACTCTGTGAATAGTTCCGTCTGAAATGAATGAAAATTGTTGTTTTAATGGTTATTGAGTCAGATATGTGGCGATAATGTTTGGCTTATCTAAAGGTTTTTATGTTACTGTGTAAATGAGTTTGGCTGTAATTTAAGGACAGATTCTAATAGATCTGCAGTGTGGGAACTATAAATCTGATAGGAGTTTAATTTTTTTATTGTTGTTTTGCACAATATGCTTAACTAAGTATTTTTTGTTGTTGAATATTAGAGATTTTGCAGATATATTTTGTAGATACATTGTTTAGATTTAGTTATATATTTCTAACCTTTTTATAGAATAGAATAGAAAATCCCTTTATTGTCCGAAAATGGGCAAATTTACAGCAGCAGAAAGATTATTGAAAATGGTCACACAAATGAGGACCTTAGAAAAATGTATAAGAATAACATAATAGGGAAGCGTTAAAATATAAAAAATAAAATTCTGTAAAGTGTTTTAACAATATAAAACTGGAGAATTAATAACCAATATGCAGCTATGGACATTTTTACAGTAATGTATATTTGAAAATAGCAGAAACATCAGAGAAGTGCAGAATGACAGCAGGAGGTTATTTAACTGACTAAGGTTTCTATCATTACATTTGATTTTATTTGTTCCTGCTCCCGGTGGTTGGAACCTTTATTCCACTCTGGATTCTTGTGAGTGTAGTCTTTGTTCACTTTAACTTTTAAAAAAAAAATAAATAAACAAACAGTTTTGAAAACCTCGGTATTCATTCTTTTCCTGCTTTGTGTGTCAACTTTCACGGTTGCTAAGCAACAGAGCATACGGCGGTAAAACCCGCTGAAGGGCGGACCTGTTCGAATTTACAGCCAAAACTCTTCCGGCCTCCTTATTTTCAAGGACTTCGAAGGATCCAGTCTAGGTAGACCGCGTCCTTTGAGGATGCGTCCTAGGTTTTCGAAAAGTGAAATCAGGACATTTCCTCACTTTCTAAAAAAAAAACCCGGGACGCCCGGGACAGGATGTGAAATACGGATATGTATGGCAAGCCGAAAGGACCAATAATCGTCCGTACAATAACGCGCGGTTCCAACCCGTATTTTACGCGAGCGCGCGTAAAATACGTGCGGTGGCGTTAATAACGTTTGGTGGCGTTTTTTGCATATTATATCATCAGTAGGTTGTCTTTTAGGTGCTCAGCCACTAGATTTAAAGGCGTTTTACCCAATAAGAACACTGCAGCACCAGACACAACCAGGAGATCCCTGATCTTTGGGGAAAGGCAGAAAGAAGATGCATCTTCCTTTCTGATCCTGTCTAAATCCTGTTTATTTCAATAATATAGTTTGATATTACACAAAACTCACTCTGCTTGTTCTCCCCACTTATGCCCTTGGTGCAGAAGATAAATGAAATCTTTAACAGAAATGTTATTATTAATTGTGAAAATATTATCATGTGAATATAAATACAAAGCGTACAAAAAATGCAGCTTTATTAAGTGACCTGGTTTATTTTATTTAGCTTTTAATTTCTTTTCAACATTTAGTTCTAGTACTTGGCTTGTGCTTTGGTAGTTTCATGTTTAAAATGACAAGAAATATGAAAAAGCTTATGGTCGTCAAGTTGTACTTACTCTCATATGACAGCAGATGGCAGTTAAAGCCCAAATTCATGAGATTAAATGTTTGAAGACAATTTTTAAACGTCTGTCTACCACTTTTTTTGTGATTTGAATCATCAGTGGCCGGTCTAAACATATTAAATTTCCAAGAATGCAAAGTGAGCATGAAACTATACCATTTTCCAGGGAATAAACAGTATAATGTGACGCTATGCTTCATTTTTTTTGTCTGTATGTACTGTTTTATTATCTTTGTGTCTTTCTTTAAATGCCTCAGTACTACTGTTTGTATTATAACCTAATTTTACAGACTGTAAGTTAGTCTAACAAAGCTTAGCCAGAATCCTGAATTAAATTGTCACACCAAATACTGTATGGCTTGCTGATATTCAAAAAATACAAATTCAAACTAATCTAAGTTTTACAAGTTGACAAGGAGTAAGCACTAGCTCAAATATTTGGTTCCCTAATCCTTTACACACCCCAGGTCATCAAGATCTCCCCTCCTGTGTTCCTCTAACCAGCTCTGCTGCTCCTCACCTATCGAGCTCTTCCTTGAAGCCATTTTTGTCCAGATTACACCTTAATTACACTTGTATGCTTAATTTACACACTTTATTTGGATGATGAAATTATAGTTTCAATGTTTCAATTTGCCCAAATAACTTTATTTTGTTTCCGGTGGTTTCAATGAGAATTTCAGTTCTGCCTCCTTTATATCCATTTTAAACATCATAAACATAGCATTCATTAACTTGTTTATGAACTGTTTTATTGTAGTGGAGATCAAGGCTATGGACACAGACAGTAGTCATTTTAAACTTTAATTTAACCATTTTCATGCAACAAAGTTATGTGGCTATATTTAGTGTAGCTCTAAAACCGGTTGGACCTCAACCGTGCAAAGAAAGTTGCTGAGTGAACATAGATAAATCTTGACTGGACTAATTTTTATAACGTATGTTTTGCTGTATTATGTTAAACATCTACTGTATTTTTGTAATATGGAGACAAATTCTACTTAGGCATCTAAAAATGACATATAAAATGAAAGAAAATGCAGGATCTTTATTAAAAATGAGTGGCAAGAACAAGAATAATCTAATACGCATACATTTGCCTTGCCTCAGAAGTATAAAACTAAAATCAAGAAGCTGTCACGGCATCTTTCTTTAATGACATTTTTTAGGGCATGGCTTAAGTTACAAACAACAGACAATATACAATAGATGCAGTTAATAACATTGTAGACAACAAATACTAATATTTTTCTCTATAGAGTTTAAATCATGCAATAAGTACTTATTGGAATCTGCTAGTACTCGCACATCCCTTTTCATATCAAAGACAAAAATATACATTTCCAGAAAATTTTACCTACTTTTATTTACCTTTTTGCAGTGCTGTGCAATGTTCTTAAACCTTCAAATACAGATAAATGCAATATGAACTGTAAAATGCCAATAAAAACATGAAATGTGGACCGTGATGTGTAAAATTTCTCCATATAACCAGAAAGAGCACTGTTCCGCTTAGTCCTTGTACATTCACTCAAACCTGTAAATAAAACAATGGTACATTTGCGGAAATCAGTATATTTTGTGACATAACTTACAGTACTGCTTCAGACTGTAAGAACAACATCAATCCTGTGATGATATGCAACCCAAAATCATCTGTTTCACCTCCCAGTGGATCAAATTGTGTTGTTATATGTTCCATCAACTCTTCTGGCAACGCACAGTCAACAGGTGGCACAGTGACTCTTTCAGGCCAGTCCAGCAAATGATCATGTGTTCCAGATGTGGAGGTATGTCTGAAGGATGCCAAATCTGCTGTGGCAGGAACTTCCACAGCTGGCATAGCATCTGTTGCAGTGATCTGTCTCATTTGGCTTGTTCCAAAAATGTCCTCCATTGCCGTTGTCTGACGTCTCTGCTGTTGTAGGCAACCACTTACAAAAAGTTGCAGGGGAGTCATGTGATGCTCAGTCCTCAATCCATGATGATTCCAGGTGACCATGAAGTGTTTGAGGTCTATTAATTCGAGGAAGATAAACATAATGAAGAGCCCATATGTGCAATTAATTGTCAATGTCAATGATGCCCTCACTTTCCAGAAAATAAAAGAAATCATAATACACATTTGTCATTCCTCGCCACAGGTCTCTCCAGAGTCTCTCAATTCTCTGATTATGTGTACTCCTGCCTCTAAGTGCGCTTCCACGCTCACGTCCACGGAAGATGTTCATCAAGGCACAAACAGAATTGTTCTCCCCACCTCTGTCAGTCCTGACTCTTGAAGGTTGGCCGTAGCGAGCAATGGCTTGGAGGAAAGCATTTAAGACAGTGCTGCTGCGGTTGTTGTTGGAAGCTTGCAGAAACACAATGAGCCGACTGTACCCATCTACACCCCCATGGATGACAATCCGCCATCTATAAAAAGCACATAGTGGAGAGTAGAAAAAGGAAATCCAAAGGTTACAATCAGCTATTCATATGTAATTCTACAATGAAATCATAAAAAGACATAATTTATTACCTGATCAATTTGTGGTTGCCATCTATATGCCACAATGAGTTTGGGCCAGCAACCCTGTAGCAACGGCGTTGTGGTCTGTTTGAAAGCCCTCTCAAAGCAACACCTCTTGGATTTCTCCTCATCATGCTTTCCCTAACTCTCCTTCTCTGTATTTTTATCCCCTGTGATCGTAGAGATGCTCGAACAGATTCCGGGCCAATCAGGTCATTTCCACCCACAATTTGCTGCACCAGTTCATCCAAGGCTGCTTCACTCAAGTCAGCATATGATCGACGAAGCTGGAACTGTCTGAAGGAAAAGAAAGTGCAACACATGAAGATATTGTAAAACATGTAATTACTAAATTTTAATTCAAATGTGAACAGAGTCAAAACTGCATCAGAAATGAAAATAAAGTTGTTACAGATGTCAATAAAAACTAGGGCTGGGCGATAATTCAATAACAATATATATCGATCGATAGACGTGTGGCGCAATAGAAAAAAAGAGAGTCGATAAAAGTTCGGAAAAAAAAAACGACTCTGGAAGCAGCTGATATATACCTGCAGTGAAAGTGGCAGGCCGCTCTGCTGGTCGCTGAGGAAAAAACTTGTGCGTGGGAATAGTTTGAAGAGGCAGACTTCCGTACGGCTTTGAGGATATTCTGGTCCACTATCTGGCGTATCAGGAAGGGAAAGCAGTGCAGTACCAACACTGTTTATTGTGGTAACTGCGTGCTGCTGACCTCAACTTGAGACCTCGTGTGGCGGTGGGCGGAATAATTCAAAGACCTCTTTAATGCCACCAAAACGTCTTACATTAAGGAAGCAGAGCCTGGAGTTCTTACATTTCTGGTGCTGAGATCACCCAGGTGGTCAAAAAGCTCCTTGTTGGCAAGGCTCCAGGGGTGGATAAGAATTTTTCTGAGTGTCCCTTGTGGGGTTTCCTGTGGGGCGTACTCCTGGAGTATGGAGTACTGGGCCCTCTAAAAAGGGCTGTTAACTCTCTTTATCACCAAAATCAGAGCTTGGTCCGCTGTAAGTAAGACTTGTTTTAGGTGACAGTTGGACTCCGACAAGGTTCCCCTTTATCACAAATTGTATTTATAACTTCTATAGACAGAATTTCTAGGCAAATCCAAGGTGTTGAGGAGAGCTGCTACCCCCGTGACCCTACCTCGGATAAGCATAAGATGGATGGATGGAGGGAGGGATGGATAATGGATAGACGGATGGACGGGCCGACGTTTATATATTATGAGGAAACAGAATAAAGCATATCTAAAAAGAGGTACCAGATTGATGTGATCAAGAGCGGAACTCTTTAGCATTTTTAAATTAAAGCTACAGTGTGTAATTTTCAGCGACATCTAGCGGTCAGACTGCAGACTGCAGCAACATGAACATCTCCCCCCCTCCGCTTCTCCCCCCCGACAGTACGGCGAGCGTTACGGGACAAAATGTCTTCCACGACGTCCGCATCACCTACCTTCTCAAGTGATGAGGTTTGTTTACATAGATAATTTTACAGATAGTATTTCATTAGTCTGTGTGTTCAGTACCGTCTCAGTTCATCTCTCTCAACTTGCTGTAGTTACTTTCGAGCGTAATGGGCGATCTCGCAGTCGCTAGTTTGTTGGCTCTGCGCTGCCGTAGCGCAAAGATGTCTGCCTCCATGGCTGCGAGACCCGCTCCTATGTAATTATAAATAACGAATTCTAAGGCAACGCAAATATTAAGGTTAAAAAGGCTGAGCTCATAGATGATGATAAATAACATAGTTATGTATAATATATTACATTTCTGACCGTATATCCCTGTAATTATTACACACTGTAGCTTTAAACAGGACAATAACACCTCTGATACCCCAAAAAAGGCCTAATTATTTTACTTTTATCTTTGGAACATAATGTACTTGTTCTAATCAACCTAATATCTGTGGAAAAGGTTAAATGTCATGTTAAATGGTTGTTTCTCACAGCGTCTCTCTGCAAGCAAATGACAGAACAAAATTTTAAGGTGGTAGACAGAATGCTGGGAACTAATTCAAAAACACAAAAATATACATTGCATTGTCTTGAAGGGGAATTTCTATTAATTACTGATTAAAATACTATTTTTCAGAAAGGAAAGCATTACCTTAGGCGTCGCTTGACAGTTTGTACAGAGACATTCATAGCAGCCGCCATTTGTGATGCTGTGAATCCACAGGATCTTAAAAAGGTCATCTGTTCCCTGGTGATACTGTAGCTTGGTCGACCCCTGGATCCACTAGTGACTACTGGAGCCTCAAAGCCATAGCTGTCTGTAGGAAAATATCCAGAATATGCAGTGTTTTTAGGTACGGGGACAGTATATATTTATTAATTTATTTTAATTTATTCATTTTTTAATTTGCTTCTTGATTTATTTATTTATTGCCCTTTAAAAAGAAAAAGACAAAAAGGCAGTGAATACAAAAAGGAGGGTGTAGTGTAAAACCTCAATTGTGGTATTAAATATTAGTCATATATAGAACCAATTTTGGAGCCACAAACGGGGGCAATGATTACCTTGTTGAGCCGAGTGAGATGAGGTTCTGATAAGTTCCATTAGTTCTGCCAAGTCAGTCAAAGTACGATCAGCGGATGTCTCGTTAACCCATCTCCCCCGGCCCACTGTAGGCTTCTCTGTATTGCCTCAAGCCTACCAAAATAAAAATAAAAATAATAAAACTAGTTTTTGGTCCTATGTGCTAAGCAGTAAGACAAATCTTCACCTAGTCTCTTGATATAGCAGCGTTGACCATTATAATTGCTCATTTCAATATATTGAGATTAACAATAAGCAAAGCAAAAAGGTAGTGTAGGATTACCTGAGCATCACCACATTGCGCACTTCGGGTCCGTTGTTCATTTCCACACGCCTTATGCAGTCATTGAAGACGTTCTTGCAACGCAAAATAAAATCTCTTCGAGATATAGTTCTTCTAGCGTTGCAGTGAGAAGTAGTTTTTAAAACTTGCCAAAGTGTATCGGCAGAGTTACTACCGCATTGGTCCAGAATCCTTTACTAAAAGGTATAAATGCGCAGTGCGCACACACCAAGAACTTGGTAAAATATGTTATTGCGCTGCATTAACCCTTTAAAGCCCGATCCAAGAATAAAACAAAACAGAAAATTACTTTTTTTTGGTTTGAATTCCTTATTTGCCCTTTTAACAAAATATGTAAAAAGAAAAAACAGAAATACATTTTTGATATTAATAATTTATTACTATGCGATAAGTCAAGATTATTTTTTGTGTAGTCTTCTGCCCTCTGTTATCAGGTATATCTGATTGTGTACCATAGGATTTTGGACAAAGTTTTTACCATTAAATTATGCAAAAGGTGCCAGGCGCAAAACATTTCAGAAACCGTATGTATCAAATATACTTTGGCATTATAGGGTTAAGTAGATCCGTTTGCTATTTAACCCATTACCTCACGCCAACACCTAACTTTCAAATTATGGCGGATTTCAGGAGAATGTTGAGCGACATAATAGATCGTGTTGATGCTAATTTTGATCGCATTTTAAACGAAGAAGGTGAGACAACTGAAAAGGTTCCTTCTGTCATGGAAAGGTAAGTAAATTTATTAAACATAGGATGTGACTTTACAAATGTAACTTTAAAATGGTTTGGATTTAATTTCTGCAAAATGAATATTACTGACATTTCACAAATTGTTTTGCACTATTGTTGTTTTTTTAAATAAAGCTTCGTAAGCAAAATATACATTTTGTCAATAGGCTACTTCGACTTAGGGAGATGTGCAGTGACACCTAGCATGAAAAGTGCGCCACGGTTTTGGCGGACTTTTGATACTAGGTGTCACTATACCAGGGCTTAGTTATTGTAAAGATACCCCTGACCCTTGTTGCTCCTTCCATTAACGCATACATACACTGATTGAATTAATGGTGAGCCAAGAATAATGTCATATTAGCATTAAACTGTGATTAATTCTAAAACGAGATTGAAAAAAAAGCATTTTCTATAATTTGCAGCCTCATCTACTGGCCTTTTGTTGTTAATTGCGTTTAAAGTTTGTTTATAAATATTTATAAAAAAATGCGCTCTCGCGTAAAACTAACTTTATAATACTAATACACTTAAGACATGAAAGTGATTGTAACTTAAATAGTCACTTGTAGAACCTTGGATTTCTTGGTTTACTTATTACAAAAATGGTCCACAAACATCAAAAATAACGTTCCTGTTAATAAAAATGAACTAAATAATCAAAATTTTATTATGACAGACTCCAAAGTTTTAGGGAAGAACCCACAAATAGAAGAATCCAGAGGAGGACTCTTGTGCGGCAAAAAACATTCAAAGTGGCTCTTCTGAGAAGTGGTTTGAGTTATTATCGCTCCAGTAGAAGTAAACTCACAGCAGAATTCTGTAGTCACCTAAAGGAATAGCAATTTATTAGTGAAAAAACAGTCTATTAAATGTATAGAAAAAAAGTTATAGGTCTTTATAAGCAAAAATGTAATGTTGACTTTTTCTTTCAGATGCCACTGCTACCTGTAGGGTATTGGTTCACAGTGAGCTCACAGAGAGCTTTGCCGGATTAACGGGAGGTAATTCCTCTGCTGGAGACATGCCCTGGGGAAATCCACAGTAACAGAGCACTCGGTCGGTCAAATCTGTACCTGAGACCGGTAGGTGGTGGTTCTTGGTATTGGTGCAGAAACATGGATATTCCACAAAAAAAACCTTCAATGATGTGAAACAGTATTTTTCCCACGGGCAATTACTTCTCGCATGGGGCTTGGTTTCTTTGAATAACTTTGTCCCCTGAATAAATGAAGCCATCATTTGAACTACTTCCTTGTTTTTTAAATTTTATTATAATGCAATTTGTTTCATGTTCAGTCATCCACTGAAAGTGATTCAATAACCAAAATTTGTTTTAGGTTTCTGACAGACAGCACCCACCATCAGCTGAACAATCCTGGTAAGCATCCAGTTGTTGAAAAATCATTTAAAAAAAACAACTTTAATACTGCATTTTATTTAAACAGTTTAAGGCCTACTCTAAACCCTCCAGAGATTCACCTGGCAAGACATGAGATGTGAATGCAAGTGGCTTTATTGCCTTAAGGTCATTGGCTAACAAAATTGAGAGAAATAAAGATGTTGCAGTTTCAGAGGGGTCTGCCACCAGAGCAACTGATCTGGCGTCTGATCTGGGGCTGCTGCTCTCTGTCTGCTCGCTTTTCCTTGCATGGTGTTCACTTAGGGACCATCACGACCCACTGCATTTTGGAGAAGTTAACAGCAGGCAGCAGCCTCAGATCACCAACTCACCAAATTTCTTTATTTGTATATTTTTTAATAATTTATACATTTATATGTGCATTTATTTGTTTTGTCGTTTCTTTGTCCCTCATATTAGAACAGAGTTGAACATAATGACTCAAAAATCATTCAAATAATTAATTAGTAGTAATGACCGCTGTTTTAACAGGGAAAGCCTGGAAACCAGCAATGCAGCAACAGATGGCACTTCATCAGATACACCAACTCCTAAGTGAGTGTGTAATGTGATAATTTCACTATAGTATTGTATTTTGTCTTTGGTTTTATTCCTATTATATAATAACTTCCCTCTGGGATTATTAAAGTATTTTCTGATTATATGTTGAAGTACTGAAGCCCTCACTGCAGATCCCATGGGAGTTAATGATGCAAGTGCTTCCACAAGGCAAGTGCCTACTGTATTCTCTCTCTCTCTCTCTCTCTCTGGCCTAAAACACTATGGTTTGAACTGTATAGTGACATACTGATGGAGTGGGAGACAGAAGACACTGATGATGAGATTCCACAGGAACCTCCAATCACTGCCCCTCAGGTATTTTTTAGGCAACAGCTTGAGATTACGTTGTGATACCAGACATTACTCCTACATACTACAGTGCTACATACTGTAAAATGTTTGGGTTTTGTATTTACAGAATGATTTGGTACTCGGAGAAATCCTTCAAAGTTTTCAAACTGAGAACAAAGAAGAAGAAAAGGTGACAGTGATTGCACGCTGACGGAAGGCTATTCAAAGCATCTCCATGGCTATGGCGAGACAGAGCTTCTGCTGGAAGAAGATTCCACATGTGGACTTTGTGGGCGAGATGGCAGATGACTATGGGGGTCCCAAAAGGGAATTTCTTAGGTATTATCTATTTTATTTTATTTAACAATATAACTACTGTAGAAATGGTTATTTAATTTGGTCATCTGGTTCCAGGCTTCTGATGGTAGAAGTACACTCCTCATTAGGAGTGTTCGAGGGTCAGCCAGGGAACATGTTCTTCACCTATGATGTAGAGGCACTTTCGAAAAATAAATATTTTCTGGCCGGGAAGCTGACCGCATGGGCAATCTTTCACGATGGCCCGGGCCCTCGAGGACTAAAAAAGACCCTCTACCACATGATGTGTGGTCAGAGAGCAGATGTCTCTGCACAGCTGCTAGATCTGCCTGTTGAATCCAACGTTCAACAGAACATTGAAAAGGTAATGTGTAAATGCAAAGTTTATCTCTGAAACAGACTTTCTCACAAAGTTTGTAATAGAGTTAGACCTTCAATTCAGGAGTGTCAGTTTTCTAAAACTTGTTTTTTTAAAGGAAACATTAAAGAAGTGCTTTATATCTGAAATGTGCAACATTTTAGCTAATATCAAATAGTTCAAGTTTATTTTAAGTCACTGTAGTAGGTTTCATGGTTTATCATTGGGATATGTTGACTCTTCTGTAGCAGTTCTTTTAAAACAAGATACACCCTTCTTTAGTATCTAGATCTCTGACAGACATCCTTGCAGATCCATTGACTTAGTCACTAATCCTGTAATGGACAGGAACCACTGGCTATGTCCGAACGTACGTCCTAACCCCTATATAGAGCACTATATAGAGGTTACGCCATTTTGTAGGGGTGTTCGAATGCCTGAAGTAGTAGTGCACTTAAATTTTCCCACAATTAAACTTGAAATGTAGTGTACATCAAAGGTCACTAGACAGGCAGATATATCTCAGAATGCTTACCAAGAGCAGAGCATTCACAACGCCTAATGGGGTTTGTTTTGCTGGTGTGAGAGAGCAAAGATAGAGCAGGCAATGTTCTACGAATAGACCAGAGTGTGACATAACTCACAAAGTTAGTTTAGTTTTAAAAAAAAAACAAACATTTCAGTAATATTTGGTATATTATATTATAAATTAATAATAAATGGTAATTGTTGTGTGAGTTTGGACAGGAAGTCTAATCTGGGATGTCTTCCTGCGCCAAAGTCACATGACCACCTGCAAGCAAAAAGTACTATTTATCCGTCCTAACAGTCAGTTAACTGAGTGCACTCAGTTAGGCCGTACATTTCGACACAGACATTATATTCTGTTTAATCTGTTGCTGCACTACTCCAGTTTGCTCAGCATACAACATGTTGAATTCAACACTTTTCAGGAGAGAAACGGAGCCTCTGCTTTTATTTATAACGTCACAACACAACATAGCCTTAGGCTTGATCAAATATTGCTAGGCAATCCCAAAAAATAAATTGTACTCAACAGTATAAATTCTATTTTTTGAAGGTTTGGAATTGTTCCTCATCTGAGCAGCTGGAGCAGCTGAAGGAAGACCTGGGGGACTGGGTGGCTTCCTGTGGCATGCCTGGCATCTATGGGGCAACAATGGAGGACTTGCCATCCCTGCGTTCAGCAGTTGTTGAGCACTATGTTTTCCACAGGTAACAACAACTACAAATGCAATAAAAGTATTGGAGGAGATTTTTGTTTGTTTGGTTGTTATAATTAGAAAATGAAAAGACGAGTGTGTTTTTACAAATTTTTTTTTAACTTACAGATTGGCCAGCATGGTGAAACAATATATAAGTGGGTTCAACTCATGTGGTGGTTTCTGGCAGGTGGTGGAAAGACACTGCATGCAGTTTCTCCCTGTGTATACAAACGTAGGTGAGAAACTTGGGAGAAGCTGCATGCAGTCTCTCTTCACCATAAAATGGAGTCCACCTGGAAGCAACCGCAGGGAGGCTGAAGAGCAGACCATTTTCTGGTGGGATTGGTGGCTGGTTGCTATTCAAGGTAATTTTACACACCTGTCCTTAATTTGCATTTGAATCAATGGTGAGTGACCTCTCCCTATCCTACAGATGGAGAAGTAGACATCTCCTTTGAGCAAGTACTGGTGTTTGTGTCAGGGGCGGATATCATTCCCCCGCTTGGGTTTTCACCAAACCCATCAGTGGAATTTTTTGATCAGGAACCAGGAGAGCAACGCCTGCCATACTCCTCTACCTGCAGCATCACCCTTTTCCTTCCAAGAGGAGTGGAGTGTGAGGAGCAATGCAAAGCCATGATGGAAATGTCCATCAAGGGCTCACTTGGCTTTGGAAAAGTCTAATAAAAAAAAAACCCTGGTGATAATAAAAGTTTCAAAGGTTATCCGTTTTCTGACCTTTCTTATGGTTCTCTTAGATGTATACTGTAACCAGTTTAAGGCTTTATATTATGGACTCATTGAACCATACTATACAAAATTACTGTGCACTTAAAGATGGCCCATTGAGATGCAACATATCCCGCTAAGGAGAAAAATTAAAGCATGTGTGCAAATTAAGCATACTCTACAATTTAACTGAGGCTGATCCACAGGTCATGAGCACCAAAGCAAGAAAAAAACATCAAGTATTAGAGCCGTGCAGATTTATTTTTGCTCACACAGCAACATGCTTTGCAAGTTTGCATCTGTCTGATTTTGGAGCAACACTGTGATGATAGACAGATCCTTCTTGCATAGTAATACATTAAATACGTTAAATGGACTAAATCTAATACATTTTTTTTTGACAAATTTTAACAATCATATTGGTGAAAAAAATAAATGAAGCTTTCGATTTCAACCTGAACAAAAATGGCCTTAAGAAAGCTGGTTGGTGGAACACATGATGTGAAGGACCTGGAGTGTGTTAGGAAAACAGTAATTAGTCCACTCAAGATTTATCTTTGTTCACTCAGCAACTTGCTTCGCGCATTTGAAGTCGGACCGGTTTTAAGCCATAGCCTTGATCTCCACTACAATAAAACAGTTCATAAACAAGTTAATGAATGCTATGTTTATGATGTTTAAAATGGATATAAAGGAGGCAGAACTGAAATTCTCATTGAAACCACCGGAAACAAAATAAAGTTATTTGGGCAAATTGAAACTATAATTTCATCATCCAAATAAAGTGTGTAAATTAAGCATACAAGTGTAATTAAGGTGTAATCTGGACAAAAATGGCCTCAAGGAAGAGCTCGATAGGTGAGGAGCAGCAGAGCTGGTTGGAGGAACACAGGAGGGGAGATCTTGATGACCTGGGGTGTGTAAAGGATTAGGGAACCAAATATTTGAGCTAGTGCTTACTCCTTGTCAACTTGTAAAACTTAGATTAGTTTGAATTTGTATTTTTTGAATATCAGCAAGCCATACAGTATTTGGTGTGACAATTTAATTCAGGATTCTGGCTAAGCTTTGTTAGACTAACTTACAGTCTGTAAAATTAGGTTATAATACAAACAGTAGTACTGAGGCATTTAAAGAAAGACACAAAGATAATAAAACAGTACATACAGACAAAAAAAAATGAAGCATAGCGTCACATTATACTGTTTATTCCCTGGAAAATGGTATAGTTTCATGCTCACTTTACATTCTTGGAAATTTAATATGTTTAGACCGGCCACTGATGATTCAAATCACAAAACAAGTGGTAGACAGACGTTTAAAAATTGTCTTCAAACATTTAATCTCATGAATTTGGGCTTTCACTGCCATCTGCTGTCATATGAGAGTAAGTACAACTTGACGACCATAAGCTTGTTCATATTTCTTGTCATTTTAAACATGAAACTACCAAAGCACAAGCCAAGTACTAGAACTAAATGTTGAAAAGAAATTAAAAGCTAAATAAAATAAACCAGGTCACTTAATAAAGCTGCATTTTTTGTACGCTTTGTATTTATATTCACATGATAATATTTTCACAATTAATAATAACATTTCTGTTAAAGATTTCATTTATCTTCTGCACCAAGGGCATAAGTGGGGAGAACAAGCAGAGTGAGTTTTGTGTAATATCAAACTATATTATTGAAATAAACAGGATTTAGACAGGATCAGAAAGGAAGATGCATCTTCTTTCTGCCTTTCCCCAACGATCAGGGATCTCCTGGTTGTGTCTGGTGCTGCAGTGTTCTTATTGGGTAAAACGCCTTTAAATCTAGTGGCTGGGCACCTAAAAGACAACCTACTGATGATATAATATGCAAAAAACGCCACCAAACGTTATTAACGCCACCGCACGTATTTTACGCGAGCGCGCATTCTGGCTGGAAAAGTATGGCAAGCCAAGAAGGTCATATTTCGCATTGAATTGTCGCGTTAAGATTGAAGTTAACCCGCAAAAAACGCGCGTTCTCCCGAGATTACGCCGCTTTTTACGGCGTCTTTTACCAACAAGCGCCGCCTTTTACGCGCGTCATGATAGTACCGCAAGACGCGCGTTAAATACGCGCGTTGTGTCGGTCAGAACGCGCGTTGAATACGCGCGTTGTGTCGGTCAGAACGCGCGTATTTAACGCGCGTTTTCCTAATATGATAATGATGTCCTTCCTTCTTTTCCCACAGCCAATGCATTTGAACTGGTTGCATCCAATCTCTGATCAAGGCAGCCAGACCAAGAAAGTTCATCACAGATCTGCTTTGTGGAAAACTGCACAGAGCTCAATGTTGCAGCATTGCCAGAATTCACTGCATTGCCGTTTCACAAAGCCTTAATTTTAGGAATAAATCCACTACATACACTTTGCTGTTATTTTGAATCCATTCCATGCCTATTTTCACGTAAAAACGTTTTGCATCAACATGCATCGCCAACTAATGTTTTGTATTTACAGGTATTACTAGGAATGTTTCACCAATTATCACCACCGAGAGGTGGTGTGGTGGCTTAAGTTACCGCCTTCACTGGAAACGTTTTGCTTCGTGGCAGGTTCGAGTCCGACTTTTCCCTTTATATTCTGTCTTGTCTCCAACCAAGCCCATTTATTTATTTTTTTTTTTCTGAGAATATAATCATAAATGTAGCCTACTTCACTGTTTTTGATCCATCACCATGCATTCTGTCATGTAAAAACCTTTTATATTGTACTAATAAAATGACAATAAAGGGGACACTTGTCTTCCAGCAAATGTGTCGGTCTGACTTGTTTTCTGTATGTTTCCTGCATATCACTAACCTTTTCCCAAGCTCATAATGCTTTCTGCAGCCACGGAACAACTGCTGTTAAAATTAAATGTAACATCTAAGTAACGTAGTACCTGTTTTCTGGATACACCCCCAATGGAAGGTGCTGCACCCATACCTTGTCTCCTACTCCACAATGAAAATGTAATTACACTCTTGCACATTTGGATCTTGTTCTAGTACACATAAGTAAAGGTATTGACTAGTGGTCAAAGGTAGTGGGAAATAGATAATAGTTCATAATAAATAAAAAAGATGAAAGAATCCAGTATCCAGTTCTCTCTTGAAAAAGAGACACACCTTGCCTATATTGTTCCCCAAGCTTTGGTGCAAACACCTGTTTGCTGCTCTGCCAGTAGCCTACTCGTTATATGGCGCCATCTGCTGACTGAAAGTATTGTAGACTGAAAGAACATTTATGTGACGTGGTTAATATATATGATATATATCATATACATATATATATATACAGTGGGGCAAAAAAGTATTTAGTCAGCCACCAATAGTGCAAGTTCTCCCACTCAAAAAGATGAGAGAGGCCGGTAATTTTCATCATAGATATACCTCAACTATGAGAGACAAAATGAGAAAAAAAAATCCAGAAAATCACATTGTCTGATTTTTAAAGAATTTATTTGCAAAATATGGTGGAAAATAAGTATTTGGTCAATAACAAAAGTTCATCTCAATACTTTGTTATATACCCTTTGTTGGCAATGACAGAGATCAAACGTTTTCTGTAAGTCTTCACAAGGTTTTCACACACTGTTGCTGGTATTTTGGCCCATTCCTCCATGCAGATCTCCTCTAGAGCAGTGATGTTCTGGGGCTGTCGCTGGGCAACACGGACTTTCAACTCCCTCCAAAGATTTTCTATGGGGTTGAGATCTGGAGACTGGCTAGGCCACTCCAGGACCTTGAAATGCTTCTTACGAAGCCACTCCTTCGTTACCCGGGCGGTGTGTTTGGGATCATTGTCATGCTGAAAGACCCAGCCACGTTTCATCTTCAATGCCCTTGCTGATGGAAGGAGGTTTTCACTCAAAATTTGACGATACATGGCCCCATTCATTCTTTCCTTCACACGGATCAGTCGTCCTGGTCCCTTAGCAGAAAAACAGCCCCAAAGCATGATGTTTCCACCCCCATGCTTCACTGTAGGTATGGTGTTCTTTGGATGCAACTCAGCATTCTCTCTCCTCCAAACACGACGAGTAGAGTTTTCACCAAAAAGTTCTATTTTGGTTTCATCTGACCATATGATATTCTCCCAGTCATCGTCTGGATCATCCAAATGCTCTCTAGCAAACTTGAGACGGGCCTTGACATGTACTGGCTTAAGCAGGGGGACACGTCTGGCACTGCAGGATTTGAGTCCCTGGCGGCGTAGTGTGTTACTGATGGTAGCCTTTGTTACTTTGGTCCCAGCTCTCTGCAGGTCATTCACTAGGTCCCCCCGTGTGGTTCTGGGATTTTTACTCACCGTTCTTGTGATCATTTTGACCCCACGGGGTGAGATCTTGCGTGGAGCCCCAGATCGAGGAAGATTATCAGTGGTCTTGTATGTTTTCCATTTTCTAATAATTGATCCCACAGTTGATTTCTTCACACCAAGCTGTTTACCTATTGCAGATTCAGACTTCCCAGCCTGGTGCAGGTTTATAATTTTTTTTCGGGTGTCCTTTGACAGCTCTCTAGTTTTGGCCATGGTGGAGTTTAGAGTGTGACTGTTTGAGGTTGTGGACAGGTGTCTTTTATACTGATAACAGGTTCAAACAGGTGCCATTAATGAAGGTAACGAGTGGAGGACAGAGGAGCCTCTTACAGAAGAAGTTACAGGTCTGTGAGAGCCAGAAATCTTGCTTGTTTGTAACTGACCAAATACTTATTTTCCACCATATTTTGCAAATAAATTCTTTAAAAATCAGACAATGTGATTTTCTGGATTTTTTTTCTCATTTTGTCTCTCATAGTTGAGGTATATCTATGATGAAAATTACCGGCCTCTCTCATCTTTTTGAGTGGGAGAACTTGCACTATTGGTGGCTGACTAAATACTTTTTTGCCCCACTGTATATATATATATATATATATATATATATATATATATATATATATATGTATATGTATGAGACAGAGAACATGAGCTATGGGGATCATCAAACCTCCACTGGCTCAACTAAGCAAGTTTTTTCTCATTGCACTAATAACACTTTTAATAAGAAATTTTCCTGTTAATTTAATTTTAACAGCAGTTGCTCCATGGGTGTAGGAAGCATTATGGGAAAAGGTTAGTGATATGCAGGAAAATATTCAGAAAACAAGTCAGACCGACACATTTTCTGGAAGACAAGTGTCCCCTTTATTGTCATTTTATTAGTACAATATAAAAGGTTTTTACATGACAGAATGCATGGTGATGGATCAAAAACAGTGAAGTAGGCTACATTTATGATTATATTCTCAGAAAAAAAAAAAAAATAAATGGGCTTGGTTGGAGACAAGACAGAATATAAAGGGAAAAGTCGGACTCGAACCTGCCACGAAGCAAAACGTTTCCAGTGAAGGCGGTCACTTAAACCACCACGCCACCTCTCGGTGGTGAAAGCTGGTGAAACTATCCTAGTAATACCTGTAAATACAAAACATTAGTTGGCGATGCATGTTGATGCAAAACGTTTTTACGTGAAAATAGGCATGGAATGGATTCAAAATAACAGCAAAGTGTATGTAGTGGATTTATTCCTAAAATTAAGGCTTTGTGAAACGGCAATGCAGTGAATTCTGGCAATGCTGCAACATTGAGCTCTGTGCAGTTTTCCACAAAGCAGATCTGTGATGAACTTTCTTGGTCTGGCTGCCTTGATCAGAGATTGGATGCAACCAGTTCAAATGCATTGGCTGTGGGAAAAGAAGGAAGGACATCATTATCATATTAGGAAAACGCGCGTTAAATACGCGCGTTCTGACCGACACAACGCGCGTATTCAACGCGCGTTCTGACCGACACAACGCGCGTATTTAACGCGCGTCTTGCGGTACTATCATGACGCGCGTAAAAGGCGGCGCTTGTTGGTAAAAGACGGCGTAAAAAGCGGCGTAATCTCGGGAGAACGCGCGTTTTTTGCGGGTTAACTTCAATCTTAACGCGACAATTCAATGCGAAATATGACCTTCTTGGCTTGCCATAGAAAAGCGCGTTGACGTAAAAAACGCGCGTTCGCGTAAAATACGGGTTGGAACCGCGCGTTATTGTACGGACGATTATTGGTCCTTTCGGCTTGCCATAGGTATGTCCCGGGAAATACGGACGTTTGGTCACCCTATGTGAGAGTGTAATGACAATAAAAACACTGGGAAAAAAACTAAACCACTAAATACTTACATAATTGAAAATATGATAATGTATTGTTACTCCAGTAAAAGTTGTGGTGCTACTTTTAGGATTACTCCATGTAGTGAAATGTCTATAACAGCATTGGACAAGCAAGAACAAAGAGGAAAACTTCAAGGCTAACTGAGAGATTTAAAACCCAAATTGCTGTATCTGTGAGAACAGGTGTGACAGGAAAGATAAAACCCTTGGTCTATCTCTCTTTTATGTCTTAATTTATCTTGATAAATTTAACTCCGTTTGTTTACTGCTGTCATATAATGAGTTCCCTATATTACCCTAGTTTTATGTACTCATATAAAGCTTATGACACACGTCACTGTAATTATTTTTTATTTAATAAATGTAGTTTTAATGCTTGCTTCATGGACATCTTTTAAATGCATTATGTAATTTTTTTTTTACTTTTATAGCTGTGATGTTGCTGCCTGCATGTAGGAAGTAAAACATTGATATGGACGGAGATTTTTCTTGCATAAATAAACCGGAGGACCTTGCTGTGTTAATGAGTTTGGGTTAAACATTACAAAGTTTACAGTGATGAATTTTATTAGATTTTTTCTTTAAATTGGTCTGGAACCGCAGCCACAGCCTTCGGTTTACATCAGGCAAAGTGTGATTATGTGCTTAACCTCCGACCCCGCAGGGTGGGGCATGAAAAACAGCTGTTTCCATCGGCAAAAATTGCCCTTTGTATCCTCACGTACCGTCCGAGAAACTCAGAGACAAGCGGGGAAAAATACAGCTGGAAGCAAATGTGGCATTATAATAAAAATACAGGAAGGAAAAGTTCACAATGGAGGGATTATGTTTCAATTCAATTCAATTCAGTTTATTTATATAGCGCCAAATTCACAACACATGTCATCTCAAGGCACTTTACAGTTCAACCAGATCATAGAGTCAAATTGATACAAAGTTTTCTATCTAAGGAAAACCAGTTGATTGCATTGACTCATTGACTCAAATACAACCCCTCACACTAAGCATGCTTGTAGCGACAGTGGAGAGGAAAAACTCCCTTTTAACAGGAAGAAACCTCCAGCAGAACCAGGCTCAGTGTGAGCGGCCATCTGCCGAGGCCGACTGGGGTTCAAGGAGACAGAAGCAGAGACACAAAAAGCAGCTGTAAAAGGCGGCCCCGTCCAGGAAACACACAGCCAGGCAGACGAGCTCCAAGGCAGCTCCCATGCCAGAGGATGAAGAGAGCACATCCACCCAGCCACGGCCAGAGAAACAGGACCACACCTGAAGACAGGCCGATCTCCAACATCTACAAACAAGGGTGTTGATGGAAGCAGCACAGCTGATGTTTCTTTCCTGGATGACGTCACAGCCAAACAGGAACAGACGAGGCAAAGCTACTCTAGAACAGAGAGAGAATGAAGCAGAATGATGAAATGGGGGTCCCTATGTCCTCCAAAAGTCTAAGCCTATAGCAGCATAACTATAGAGATAGCTCAGGATAACCTGAGCCACCCTAACTATAAGCTTTATCAAAAAGGAAAGTTTTAAGCCTAGTCTTAAAAGTAGACAGAGTGTCTGCCTCACGGACTAAAACTGGTAGTTGGTTCCACAGGAGAGGAGCCTGATAACTAAAAGATCTGCCTCCCATTCTACTTTTAGAAATTCTAGGAACCACTAGTAAACCTGCAGATTGAGAGCGAAGTGCTCTGTTAGGAACATAAGGAACAATCAGATCTCTGATATAAGATGGAGCTTGGCCATTTAAGGCTTTATATGTGAGAAGGAGGATTTTAAATTCTATTCTTGATTTAACAGGAAGCCAATGAAGAGAAGCCAGGATAGGAGAGATATGATCTCTCTTTTTAATTTTCATCAGAACTCTGGCTGCAGCATTTTGGATCAGCTGAAGGCTTTTAACTACAGTTTGTGGACTTCCTGATAGTAAAGAATTACAATAGTCCAGCCTTGAAGTAACAAATGCATGGACTAGTTTCTCAGCATCACCCCTGGACAGGAGATTTCTAATTTTTGCAATGTTCCTCAGATGAAAGAAGGAAATTCTAGAAACCTCTTTAATATGGGATTTAAATGACAGGTCCTGATCAAAAATAACACCAAGATTTTTTACTTTATTATCTGAAATCAGTTTAATCCCATCCAAATGAAGTGACTGGCTAATCAGCTTCTTTTTCAGAGACTCTGGTCCAAAGACTATAACTTCTGTTTTGTCTGCATTCAGAAGCAGAAAGTTAAGAGTCATCCAGGTTTTTATGTCTTCAAGACATGCCTGTAATCTATGTAATGGGTTAGCTTCATCTGGATTTATAGACAGATATAGCTGGGTATCATCAGCATAACAGTGGAAATTAATCCCATGCTGTCTAATAACTCTACCAATTGGGAGCATGTATAAAGTAAAGAGAATTGGTCCTAGCACTGATCCCTGTGGTACTCCACAGGTAACCTTTGAGCGTGTTGAAGATCTATCATTAACATAAACAAACTGAATTCGATCAGATAGATAAGATTTAAACCAGTCTAGTGCTGTTCCTTTAATTCCAACAAAATATTCAAGTCTTTCTAAAAGAATATTATGGTCAACTGTATCAAATGCAGCACTAAGATCCAACAGGACGAGCACAGATACAAGTCCATTATCTCAGGCCATGAGAATATCATTAGTGACTTTCACCAGAGCTGTTTCAGTGCTATGATGAGCTCTAAAGCCAGACTGAAACTCTTCAAAAAGTTCATTATGGTGTAAGTGGTCGCAAACTTGTTTGGCAACTACTTTCTCAAGAATTTTGGATAAGAAAGATGTTTCTAAATTGTGTTTTCTCTTGAAGCCTGGAGATTACAGTGGGGGCCACCTTTGGAACCACTATTGTAGTCCCTATTTCATCCTTTTTTTCTACCTATGATAGAGTTCTAACTATTTAGCCTATTAAGGGTGAAGGAACAGGAGTTATGGGCTCTGAATTGATGTATTTGGATTGAGCCAAATTCTCAGGAGTCCTTCTGGCCTAATTACAATTAAAATAGGTGTGTTAAAGCAGGCCAAGATTCAGAGGGAATTAAATATAGAGGAAAATATATAGAAAACCACCTCAGGCATTATCTTCAAACTCATAAGGATTAGCAGAAAATCATATTTTACATGAACAAGTCTGAAGAAACTGTCCATAGCAAAAGGTTAGAAAGAAAAAATATAAATATAATATAAAAAATATAGAGATTAAAGAGAAATGGCAGTTATAGGTGAATATAATGACAGGTGAAGCATGGGAAGAAACATTTAGCTCAGGACATAAATGAACTGATAGGTCGTTTGATTAATAGTTTGATTGGAAAGTCAAGATCCATTACATTGCACTCCAATCATTACATCTCTTGTTTTGCAGCAGAAACTGTGGTAAGGTGGGAGACTTTCCTCACATATTTTGGGACTGTCCAAAGATATACAAACAGATATGAAAACTATTTTTTTAGACTTCAAGTATTATGGAATCGTAACCTGACTCCGCCAGATGGATTTGCTCCGCATATCCATCTGGAAACCTTCCGTTGAAGTAATTTTGGGAAGGGGCGAAAATACTGGTTAGCTGATTGACCTATGTTGGTGATAGACGGGCCAAATAAACCAATCAGATCAACGAAGCATATGACGTACTAACAGAGCGACGACGAAAACACAACCACAAGCCAGGCTACTCTTGCCGAAACCAGTCGGGAGAAGAGCAAAAACATGTTTTCCTCTGGGAAAAGCCTCCAGAGCAGTGTTTTGCTCTTCTTTCAGTGGAGAAATACTCTGTAATTCCGATAAAACTTGCTCGATAGCCACGCTAACGCTAGTTTCATCGGCTGAAGCCGCCATGTTCTTTAGACTGAACTGTTGCGCTTCTCGTTGCACACCTCAACCCGCCTCAAAGCCAACGCTGATTGGACGTTCGTTTGGTTAACTCCTCCAAATTTTATTTAACGGAGAGTCTCCAGACTGATCTGCGAGTGAAACCTTGAAAGCTCGCGAGATCAGGATGGTCTCACGAGGCTAATGGAATCGAGCAATAAAATTAAATGGAAAACCAATTATAAGTTTCATATTGGATTGATGATACAGTTATTTGCCTGCAGGTAAATTAGTTTAGCGGAATAGAGTAAGTTTTATTATGAATTATACAAAAGTTATTATATAAATAAATTATATACTTTGTGTATTTTCCTGTTAAAAGGGAGCTTTTTCTCTGGACTGTCACTGCATGCCTGCTGGATGGGAGGTATTGCTGCAGAGTTAGCGAAAAAATGCAAGCGAATGTGTAAGACTAGATCAACTGGGTTCATAAAAAAGAAAACGTTACCAATCTGGATGACCTGACTGAATTGTCTTTCTGAAGTGACTTGTGTTGTGAATCTGTGCTATAAAAACGGAATTTAACTGAAAATGCAATATATATTACTATGAACTATGAAGGAACATGAATCATACACCAAAAAGATGTGTTAAAAATTTTATTAAAAAAAAACAAAAACAAAACCAGAGCAGCTGCCAACATGTGGCTTCATAATTTAGGATTTCTGTACAGTTATCCAACGGTAGAAGCTTCTGTTAGGTCCTGATTCTTCCTCAGTGACACTGATTGGCATCTTTTCCACCTTGTGAGGTGTCCTTCAGCCTGACGCTCCCCGTCACATGTGCAACGAAGCATCTCAGTAGGTGGATTCCCCAGTAATGAATAGAGCTGTTGTAAAAAGAGAGAAGGAAAAATTACCTTTACACACAAAACAGGTTCTGGACCAGAATGAATGACCTGATTCAAGTCACAGTCACACAAATTATTAAACAATTATATATGATATGAAAAATTATTGGTCGATTCTGATTAACAAGCTAACCTTAATCTATTCTATTTCTATTCAGTGTGAGCTGAAGGTGTAGGATGTTTAAACCAGAAAGGCTGTTTCTCACGATACAACAAACAGAAAGCAGATTACGTGTCATTAAATCCATAAAACCAGAAGGCCATCAAGATAGCGATGCATCCAGTGCTACGTGATTAAGTGATTTCTCTGTGTTTCAGAGAAACTGATCCCTGTATGCACAGAGATTCCCCAACATGAACCCTGGAGACCAGAAGCAACGCTGGTGGTGTTATTAAAGAAGCAATGGCGCTGTCACTCAGTTAGCAGAAGGTTCGGAGGAGTCAGAGGATTGAAGGCCATGAAACACAGAGGATGCCTCATTAGACTGCAACCACAGCACTTAATGGGAGTCGGGCTGTGGGTTCAGGGTGGGAAATTATGAGTGCAGTGGAACGGGTCGAGCCAAACCAAAGCCAGGGGGTAGAAACCGCAGCCTTCCCTTCCATCATCAGAATATGTGGATTTTTTAAATACAAAATTGAGAGATAATTGGAGTATTAATAGGCTACAAACTAGGGATGAGTATCGGCATGGGTGTTGAGATGTGATACGTGATATTATTACAATATTGTGATATTTTACCCAGCTGTTGTGCAGTTAGGAAGCTGAGGCTTGCAAGAAATTTCTTCTTGCAAGAAATAAGGTTCAAATTTATTTAACATCCTCAGACAGAGAGATAGAGCTCTCTGACTGCAGCAAGCTCAGTACAATCATTTATACCTTATAAAATCACACACACTTCCCCCAGGGGAACCAACCCACCCCCTGCATAAAGAACAGTCTCACACTTGAATGTTTGGTTATTCCCAAGAAAAAACACTTCAATTCATCAAGGACATCAATTTTAGCCAGATAAATCCATGTTGTTCAGGTTTTCATGTTAACGTCTTCCACTGTTACTAAAGAGATGGTGACGTGCTGCACAGTAAAGAGGCTCCACAGCGCCACCTACCAGAGTGGAGGTGCAGAGGTGGTCCATTTTCCCCTAATTGTTTTAGGCACAAATGTTTTTCTTTTTTTTTTTTTTTTTATCCATATTAGAGACTGAAAGATCGATATTTTTTTATTTTTTATTTTATTTTCACAACAAAAACATAAAAATAGAATAATGTTTCACTAAAAAAGAAAATGTGATGGACAACTGCCGAGAAACCCTCAAGGGGCTTAATGAGTGGCAGTCTCCATAAAAACAAATATATTTCACCATTTCAGACATCTATATGATATTGTGTAAAAAAACAAACAAACAAAAAAAACAGCATTTCTTTGTATTAAACAATTTAACATATCATTTAGACCACAAATCCATATGGAAAGTTCAGACAACTTAGTAGCAGCAATTTTACTCTGTTTAAATTGTTCTTTAGAAAGATCTGTCAGTGATGTGGGAAGACTGTTCCATATCCTTGATCCTCTGTATAAAACACTAAACTGTGTTTGAGTTGTACGAGAATAAGGAGGCCTGATAAGACAACTACTACGAGTTGGATACTGGTGAAATTAATCATTAAAAGTAAAAATATTACAAAAGTGCTGGGGAAGTAACTTTTTATAGAGCTACAAATAAAGCTATTTGAAGTTGATTCACTTGATAAACACTAAGAATACTTGCCTGAGCAAACACTGGTTGGGAGGGGTGTCTACGATTTACACAAAATATTAGTCTTAAAGCTTGCTTCTGAAGTCGAAAAACTAATATTATAAATATAAAATATTATAGTGGGGGAAACGAATATCACGATATATCACCAAATCGATTTTTTTTCCACGTCCCTACTACACACGAAGGACGTGACTGTAAGTCTAAATATATGTCCTTTAAGTCACTGAAAGGTCTTATGCAGCAGATGGACCAACATTGCACCACTGCGACCTTTAATCGCTGCAAAGCAATAAGGAACAAATGTCACCACCAGCAGGGGAGGATTAAAGTGTCCTTTTTTTCCACAAAGAAATCAGATCAGATTAAAGCGAACAAATTAATATTCCAACAATTTTGCCTGGTCAAAATATTTTCCTGCAAATAAGGATTTAAGTTTTTGTTGTTTTTAATCAAGAATGTACAAAGAGTGAAGATAATAATTGACAGATCAAGTGACAACTAACAATCATACAAACTTTAATGTTGAGAAATTTAACCCATTTTATTACATAAAGAAACATTTTTAATGCAGCACAATTATTCTAAACTGAAAATACAAACAACAGTAAAATACAGAGAGAGTTTAAAAGTAAAGATGGAGGATGATCTGTTTTCTAAATGAGTTTATTGTTCTAGAAGTGATCAATAAACTTTGGTCACCAGGGACTCTGACATGTTCATCAACAATTAAAACGCAAAATATGAAAAAGAGGAACTTCTGCTGTAAATAAACCAAAGCAGAAATAAACAAGTCATTTAGCTGTCTGTCAAAATGAAGGTAAAAAAAAATAATGTCTAAAAACAAAAAAGCAGACATGTTCATTTTTCTAAAGAAAAACTGCTAAATAAAAAGGTCCTCACAATGTAACAGTGAATATTAGACACTGACTTGTTTTCAACTGTTCTTCTTCACTGAAACATTTGTTTTTGTGTAAGAGGAAAAATGTAAATGGAAAAATCAGAGCTTAAAATAAAACTCAAGATTTGTACTTTATTATATTGTGTAATTTTCTTTTTCTGCGAATTGATATCGAAAAAAGTATCGTTCAGGAACCGGTAAAGAAGTGAAGGTATCGGTATTGATACCGGCACCGAAAATTTTTGAACAATACCCAGCCCTAAGGGTAGCTCCACCCAATGTTCATCAGATCCACTTTTCGACACGCAGCCGGAGCAGCTAAGATGCTTCACAACTAACTTGTATAGACATCAAAAATGAAGCATCGCGCGTGTTTCTGCTTCTCCTGCTGCATGCGGTCTTAGCGTAGCATTACTTTGTGTAAAGTCAGCATTTGCAGCAGCTGAACAATGTGTGCCTGACACTGAGGAGAGAAAGTAAAACCATCACCTGATGAGAAAAGGCTGAGGGAAGCAGCCGGTGGTCTGGCTGTTAACCACCTCCTGTAGATTCAGCAGGTTCGTCAGCAGAGCTCCCTGTCCACACTTGTCGATCTTCGTCACCACGATCTGAAACACAGCAACAGCATTTTCAAAAACATATCAGCAGCATTTTCTATCAGTCACTCACTAATGTGTTTTCATGAACGACTTTGCTAAAATAAAAGCTTTGAGGCTGCCTGATGTCCTTTTCAATTACGATTTCCTTCTAAAGTTAAAATAACCATTAAGAATTTTAGCTATTCTAACATTTTTACCTGCAAGACTGAAATACTATAAATGAAGAGGCCAGAGTTTCACAAATGTAGGGAGACAACTTTGTTCCACTATTGTTACAAAGAAAATGTGTAAATTAAAATGTTAACAAATGCAAAACATTTTAACTTAAAAAAAGAGGTTATGAAAGTAACTTTGCTGTTTCTCATACATTTTTTTCTTATTATATGTATGTATTAAGATGTTATATTTTCAAGTACCATATTTTCAATGTATTTTTTATTTACAGGTTTCAGATTTTTACATTTTAAGTGATTATATTCTCTTTACTTGAGAGGGCGGGATTTCCTCGGGAGCGAGGAATAAAGACGTGTTTCTGTTTGTCTGCAGCAACATTATATTGGTAAAAGTGCTCTTCTGCATTTGGCTCCAATATTGAGATTTATGGATTACAATTTTAAAAGAATAGAAAATACTAAGCTTGCAAATACATTTTTTACAAAATGCAAAAAAATTAAATATGTAAAAAAAAAAAAAACAACAAAAGGAAGTTGGAAAAAAAATGTGAAAAAAAAAATAAATATATACAAATTTTTTTTTTTTTTTTTTTTAGAAAAATTTTGTCTGGGAAAAAAAAAGAAGAAAGAAATAGCAAATCTACTCTCCAAGCTTTTTTTTTTTTTTTTTTTTTTTTTTTTTTTTTTATAAATAGGGTTATACAAAGCTTTAATTCTGGACTGATTTTTTTTTTTTATAGTTTCCATTTACAAAAAAAATCCTGTGCTTGCAACCAAAATGGATAAAAATCTCCTCCATAGATCAGGGGTCTCTAACCCTGTCCTGCAAGTTTTAGACGCATCCCTGCTACAACATTGCTGCATCAAAGCTGATGGCATGCAGAATATTTGAATTATTGCCCTTAGAGTCTTCTGAAAATAGAACAACTCAACAATGAGCTACGTTTAAAATTTCATTGTATTCTGTTGCTTTTCTTTTTTAATCAGTTATAGAACATTTCATCATTTAATCATATATGGCATTTAAGCATTTATAGAGATTTCAAAATGAAAATGTCTAAAAGAAAATTATAAATTTAAAGAAACAATAAAGATATGTTTATGATGTATGAAGTTTAGGTGAACGTTGACCATTGCAATTCATAGGTCAGTATTGGTAGCCCCTCCTGTGACTCAGTGCCCCTGAATTAACCCTCAACTGTAAAAAGGTTGGTGACCCCTGATCTAAAGTCTGCAGGGCAGCAGAACTTGAGGACCAGGGTTGGAGATCCCTGCTATAGATGCTAATGAGGATCTTAAATGGTTGAAGACATTTCTTGTTGCACTTTCACTATCTGCCCACTAAGTGGCAGTGTAAGCCCTAATAGACCACAGTCAAAGAAAGATGCTTATGAACCATTGACACCCAGAATAGAGCACCTTGATATCAGGGAAATGTTTTTTTCTTTGCCTTTGTCTCCATCGCCTTCTGAATTACAGCCAGATGTTCCTCAGGTTTGTTCATTAAAGGCAGCTGGAGTCCACCTGATTCACCAAATCCACTATCAATACACCGAGGATGATCGCAAGGCTTTTAAAATATGTCATCTTACCAAATATAGCCCTAAAGCCGTCCTTTATGGTTGTGATACAGCATGCTAATTTTGCCATAATGATAATAATGAGTATATTTCACCCTGACATCCATTTAAAGGTGTCTTTTAAACGGCTAACATCAGAAACTGCTGGAGTTATTCCTGAAGAACGATGTTCCAGCTGGGTGAAGTGGCGTCCACATTCTCCATCACTGCTTCCTCACTTTAGCTCTGCTCATGGCTGATATGTCACCGAGTTTAATAACCCTAATGGCATGAATAATTAAGGGCCGAGTTCCTTCAGAGTGCTGGTGCTTCGTTATTACGTCGCAGCAGGGCAGTTCTGGATGTTTTTAGATAGCTGAGTGTGAACGTTCAGCATTAATTCACCGCGGACGTGTCGAGGATCTAAAAGACGGATGAATCAAAGCTAAAAAAGAGAGAAAAAGTGGTTAAAAGCCATGACTCCCATTATGCAGTGGAAACTCTGACGCTTCCTGAGCTGTTCTATGGATTTAAAAGGACATTAAGTGCAATTTTAAAGTTCCCAAACATGTTTGTTTAAAAAAAAAAAAAATTAATTATCATAAAATAGAATAAGAAGGAATTAAGTTTTTTATGATCTCTGAAATAAGATAAGACACATTTATTTAAATATACAGAAGTTTTACCACATATGGACATCTGGTCTCCTCACACATCTCCAGGGCAACCAGGTCTGCCTTCTGAAGACCGACGCTCCCATCCACCAGGAGGAACGTCCTCACCAGGCTGGAGGAAGCCAGACGTCAGACACAGATCGACTCTCAGTACATTCATTAAATCAGTCAGGAAATATATATAAATATGATGCGATGAATGTTTGCAGGACTTCGTGCTAACTAAAAAATGGACCCGAATAAATTCTCACAGCAAAACCACCAAAGAACTGCAGCTATCTGTAAGAAGATCCACACCGCCACCTGGTGGATGAAGCTACACACATCACATATAAAGAATCTTCAGCTGCTTAGTTTGTTTGTCTGTTCCAATGTGTCACTTCCTGTTTGGAGGTTTTTTATTTAGAGCACCAGGCAAAGACTCCAGTGCAGAAAAGATGTTACCATTGTTTTAACAGGAAAAACTCCACCCTGAAAACAAATAATCAATTGTAGGGGTTCAAAGTGACAGTATTCATTAAATCAGAGACAGACTTCCATAAAATGGAAACCTTTTCTGCTCTTCAAGAGATTTTCAATCTAATGTATTATAGAAATGCTGAATAGATTTTATCCCGCTATGGATCAGGTTCAAAAGAATGTTAATATTTGTCAAACATATCTGCAAGTTGATGCATCACATGTTTTGATGCAGTTCAATCTGCAGAGCCTAACCCCGAAATCCGCTCCAGACCGCCTGCGCAAAGCAAAGCCTGCAGCCTCCGCTGTGGCTCCCGTCCGCTCCGCTCTGCGTTCCTTGGAGATCGTAGAGGGCATGCGCGAGATGAACCAGGGTTTCCGCGGATCATTAAAAATAATTACAATTCATACATTTTTTTTTAATCAAGGCCTTAATTGGCACTAAAATTAATTAAATATGTTTATCATGGCATTTATAATTCTTTAATAAAAAATGTTTATAAAAACTATTTCGTCAGATATATTATATTGCGATTAATTTGCGTGAAACTGATCATAAAACCGTATGTTCGGAAAAGAAGCTCGAGGTGCAGAAAAAGCTAGAGAATATATATATACGTGTGTGTGTGTTTGTGTGTTTACATACATACAAGTCATTGAACTGTGCTTACAGCTCCTTCATATTTCATGTACACTAATATTTTGAGTACATGGTTCTTGTTGATGGCATTAAAATTATTTCTAATAGCATTAAAATAGCATTAAATTAGAGTCACGCATTCCTGTATGAACCCTGTGAACGCTTAATTTAATATGGCATATTAAAAAAATCCCACCATCATCCAGCATATGTTCAGTTTCTGCCCAAATATATATATATATATATATATTTTTTTTTTTTGTAGATTTTTATAACGGGGATAACTAGGATAATTCAAAACCGCTTTTTTTTAATGAACTTTGTTTGTTCTCTACTCCCAAACTCAGCATCTCTTTTCATTCCTGTAATAAGAAGTTTCTTTTGACTAGATTTGATTCAACTTTAAGTCCCTCGGTGAATAATCAATAGTTTGCATCGTATCATTTAAATAAACAATGTTAGTTTTTTTGGAATATATAAAAGTTATGCTATAATTTCTAGTTAACGAACCAGAGTTTCTCGATGTTCTTTTTCCTGTTTGGTGCGATTGCAATTGCGGATCTTGACCTGGCCGGACCGGAACGGAGCAAAAAATAGCTCGGCTCCGTATTTTGTCGTGACAGACGGAGAAGACGTACGTGAACGGAGACGTGCGGAGGAGTAGCGGTAGATATGGAACAGCTCTCATTGATTTACATGAAAGACAAGTGCTCCGCACGACGTACGTCAGCGGGGCGGAGCGCTGACCGAGTATGTGGAATCTGGGGGTAAGTGTCTGACGCGTTGGGGTCAAACACATCCGTCTGATGATGTTCTGCAGTAAAATGCTTTAAACTCATTTTAAAAATCTGCATCTGCTCTAAAACTGCCCTCCTAACAGGCGCCACTTACTTTTTCCTGGAGTAAAGATAAGGCTCCACCATGTCCACAAAGTCTCTGGGAGCTCTGTGGCCGTAACCCGGCATGTCCACCAGGGTGAAAGCTTTGCCAACTCGGAAGAAGTTCATCTTCTTGGTGTGACCCTGAAGGCGAGATATCCAAACAGCCATTAGAGGTGATCCACATCCAGCCCTTTCCTTTGCTTCCTATTTTGTTAGCAAAACAGCAGATTTTTTTTGTCATCCTCTTAACTCTGGAGCAATTCTTAACGTTTCAGAAACTAGAAACAGAAGTAGACGACGCAGCAGCTCATTTATTGATGCCATCTGAATTTCCTGTACTGTACTGAACTTTTCAACTACAATGGATAATAGGGCGGCCATTTCTATAGCACCAGAAAGGAGGAGAAGAATCTGGTAAATTCTTATTTATAGTAAAATTTTGAGCAGTTTAAAGAGGATGCTTGTGTAGCTGAAAAGGAAAAATATTAATGAAATGTCAAAAAGAATATGTTCACATTATTTATATTTACTCAATACATTATGGTGTTCAAATCGTGACCACTGAGATGAATCTTTAAAGTGCAGAATGCCACAAAACACAACATATGGGGACTTAAACTTTAAAAATAACAACATTTATAATAAAAAAGGCTAATATTTTATTTAAACAACAAAAGAGATTGTAAAAAACATTCAACTACTCAAAAAAAAAGCTTTTTCTTTGAAGAGTTTCAGTCTTTTGGGAACTTTCTTCAGTGTTTGTGCAGCAGACCTGTTTTCACGATCATCCCTTTAGCTGGAAATCTCCCAGTCCACTTTCATGCCACAGTCTACACTTCTGTAGCACTGGTGATGTTTTAGAGTATGGCCCACCTTGTATAGGATGCATCAGAGCAGAGTTGTTTGTTCTTGAGATTGACATGCTGTCCCAGCATGCACTGCGGGACCATTAGCTTCCAGGTTAGCGCTCACAGAGCTTAGAGTATTAAGTTAAAAGTTCTCTTTTCTGTTGCTGTTGTTCAATAAAAGTACGTTTTAAGGTCATTTGAGGCAAGAACGTTATACTTTTAAGCAACACTATACAGCCCATGTACTACGGAAGAGGATTAGGGCCAGTGGATAAAAAAAAAAAAGTTAACTAATTTTTACATTTTATTCCAGTTTAGTATGGGAAAAAAGTCAGACTTTATTTGTATAGCACTTTTCACAGACGAAGTCACAAAGTGCTTCACATGATAACATAAAAACAACACAAGTAAAAAACAGACAAAATGCAATAAAAGCTAAAATAAATAAGGGAATAAAACCATACGCTATGTGCTTTGGAAGGCTAGTGAAAACAGGTGTGTTTTTAGCTGCTTTTTAAAGATATCCACCGAGTCCAGAGAGCGCAGGGACAGGGGGGGTTCATTCCAGAGACGGGGTGCCACCGCTTTAAAGGACCGGTCTCCTCGGGTTTTAAAATGGGTCCGAGGAACCATAAGCAGGTTTTGACCTGAAGACCTTAGGCTACGGACCGACATATACGGCTGGATCAGACCTGTCATGTAGCCAGGCGCCTGTCCATGAAGGGCCCTGAAGGTAAGGACCAGGATTTTAAAATTTATCCTGGAAGCAACAGGAAGCCAATGCAGGGACTTCAAGAGAGGATTTACATGGGCTGTCCTATTTGTACGGGTCAGGAGTCTTGCAGCAGAGTACTGGACAATTTGTGGGCGACCCAGCTCCTTCTTGCTCAGACAGGTAAACAAGCTGTTACAGTAATCCAGTCTTGAAGAAACGAAGGCATGGATGATTCTCTCCAAATCATCGTGAGAGAGGATTTTTCTTACCTTGGAGATATTGCCAGACGGAAGTAACAGTTCCTGATCAGTTGTTTTGAGTGTAGCGCAAGGGACATCCCCTCATCGAAAATCACTCCAAGATTACGTAGACTGGATTTGGCTGAGGAACATAGATCACCCAGGTGCTGTTTAATGTCAGGGATGGCGCTGTCAGGAGCAATAATGAGTGTCTCAGTCTTATCAGTATTCAGTGCGAGATAGTTGTCGTTTAACCACTGCTGAATCCGTGACAGACAGTTCATCAGAGAGTGTAATTTGTGGACCTCTGAGGTTTTAAAGGAGCAGTACAGCTGTATGTCGTCAGCAAAAAGATGATATGCCACATCGCTGTGCTGCTGGATAATCTGGCCAAGAGGGAGGAGATAAAGTAAGAAGAGAAGTGGTCCCAGGACTGAGCCCTGTGGAACACCATACTGGAAATCTCCCCGCTCAGACATCATGTCATTGACTGCTACACTGAAGCTCCTACCAGCTAAGTAGGAAGTAAACCACTCCAAAACTGGACCTGTCATTCCCACCCAATCCCGCAGCCGGTTTATCATGATGGAATGGCATAGCCGTGTGAGAAGGGCCGCTGGCTCTGATGGCGAGTTTTTTGTTTTATTTGGCAAAATGCTCATTTGATTTGTGTTTATCTAACTGTATTCATTATTATTCCCCCACTAAATGAAAGAAGTAAGAATTTATTATTATGTGGAGCAGAGGTCTTCAACAGGGGGTCAGCAACCTCTAGGGGGTCCACAGAGGTACTGCATGGGGGTCGCGTAAGGTTTGGTTGATTAGACTTTTTTTTATATTCCCCCCTGCATTTTTTTCCACTAATTGAAATGTCTTTAAATTCACATTAACATGAATTCAACACACTGTAGTAAACAGATAAATGGAGGCAGAAGATGTCTTTCAGTCATCAGTGCACACATTCAGCGACACACAGGAGCTCTTTCAAGCTGGGCACCGTTTCATTCACAACACCTGTCCCATCAACCAGGAATCAGAATCAAAAATACTTTTAACAATCCCAGGGTGAAATTACTTTTGTTACATTGCTCCATATGTAATAGAGTGACTATAGGACCAGTTTGATAGAACACAATTTCATACAATATATATAATTAGGAGGTCCCTGCTCCATTTGGGGGTCCTTGCCGTGGAAAACATTGAAGAGCCCTGCTCTAGAGATTATTAATAAAAGGAGGAGAAATACAGCTCCAGACGAGCCGAGCGTGTGGTGATGTCATCAGTACGTTTCTGTCCCATATTTATCCTGCGTGCTGCCATTCTCCGCGATTCAGCACTTTCCTGTGTTCTTCTTAAGAACATACCGTATTTTCACGACTATAAGGCGCATATAAAGATCTTTTTTTTCCCTCAAAATGTGCGGCGCGCCCTATGTGTTACTGCGGACGTTATTGAGACCGCCATGAGAACGTTAAAGGGGGAAGTGTGGGCGTAGATTGTGTATAAAAGAACACCGCTCGACATCGATGTGAACCGGCCGTTCAAAGTAAGGCTGCGAGCGGCGTGGGAGCGATGGATGACCGACGGAGACCACAGTTTCACGAAAAGTGGAAGGCAGCGCCGGGCAAGTTACACCACAGTTTGCAGATGGATTGTAGATGCTTGGACTAACGTGTCTGCTGGCACTGTTGTTCGAGCTTTCACAAAAGCATTTCCGAGGAGCCGCCCGGCACGGAAAGTGACTCTGACAGCGAAGAAGGGGAAATTGGCATGTCTGATTTAGCGCAGCTGTTTAATTCAGAAACAGAGGATGATGACTTCGATGGGTTTGATTAATACTTTGTAATAAATACATGAATAAAGCACAATCATACTCAGTTTTGCTCCCGCTCTATTTTTAAATACGCAGTAGAGGTATTTAAACGTAGTAGAGGATATTTACCGGTATATAAAACCTGCGCCCAATAGTCCGGTGCACCTTATGTGTGTGTTAAATACAGTAATGGCACACATAACTGAGACTGCGCCTTTTAGTACGGTGCGCTTTATGGTCGTGAAAATACGGTACCTGCCGAGGACACGAGTCCATACTCGCGTTCTTGAGAAATGAGAAACAGCCTAAATGTTTAGGGACAAATTACCAATTTCCAAACATCAGAGAAAAAAAATGACCCTGTGCAGAGAGGAAGAGTACTTCAAATAAAGTTTGCTGTTTATTCAGAAGACTTACTGGAGTTTTAGAGACTCGAACTTCTACCTCCGGCGTGAGGGAAAACAGAGCTTTGATGAGAGACGACTTTCCCACGTTGCTCCTGCCGATAAAACACACCTGAAAAGACAAACCCTGATGAATTACTTCCAGTCTGTTCAGCATGTCTGATTTCTAATATTCAACCATTAAACGAAGCTCTGAGCCGGAATTTCTTGATGAATTTCTGTGGTTTTACTCCGAAAATCTTCATTAAAATCTCTGAGAGTAACCAGCCTCGTCCCGCAGGACACGACTCGGACTCATCCGTCTCCATGACAGCGCGCAGACGGATAGAGGCCGGCGATGGCAGCCATCTGTGGATACATCTTCCTCAGAGACAGGCAGGGTGGGAACTAACCCAGCATGCCAAAGAGAGCCCACTGTCCCCTCTGAACGCTGTTAAATCTGCCCATTTATCATCGCCCGCCTGCTCCTGCTTACTAATGCATGAGGCTGCAGGGGAGTAAAGAGGCATTATGGGACATTTTTTACAGGCCGGGTCTATATATTAGGAGGACAGGGGGACATTTACATGCAACGTCTCTCGCTCTCATTCTTATTCCAGTGGGAGCAGATCCAGTCAGCTGTAGCAGCCGCTTCACCTTCCTGATTTAGACTACTTTAGTTCCTGTTTTTCTTTTCAGCGTCCTGCAGTATGATTTATTTTCACTCTGAAGGTGTGAAAAATTAAACTACAATTTACTCATTAGACATTTATAAGCAGGAATTAAAAAGTGATGATTTACTGATTCTCACATGGCAGAAGACCAGCGACTGGTTTAAAGCTTTACAGCTGGACCTGGGGAGCAAAATCCAGCCAGAGATGACGCAGAGCACTGTGCAGCTGTGGGCCGTCAGCCAGACGTGTATAATGGCAGAATAATGGAGAGATCCACCCAAAACACTGGAAAAAATCTAAATCTAGATAAATCATTTTCTCTTAAAATAAGTGCATTTATTCTTGGATTGAGGAGGTAAAAGAGACACTTAAAAATAAGAAAACATAATTACATTGTCTTATTTCTAGAGCTCGTTAGCTAATTATCTTATTTTTAGAGTAAAAATACTCATTCCATTGGTAAATTATTTTATTTACCTACTCACATTAAGATTAAATACACTTAATTTAAGAAATTTTGACTTATTTCTAGATCGTTTTTTCAGTGTACACTACAATAAAATGAAATTCAATTTTTTCTTAAAATAAGTGCATTTTGTCTTCAATTGAGGAGGTAAGTGAGACAATTTGCAAATGGAACAAAACAATTTACATTTAAAATGAGAAAAAATGATTGCATTGTCGTATTTCAAGTGCATAATATCTAATTATCTTATTTTAAGAGTAAAAATATTATTTCCAAAGCCAAATAACCTTATTTAACAGCTCAAATTAAGAGTAAATACACTTAATGTAAGAAATATTTACTTATTTCTAGATTCTTCAGTCTGAATTAGGAATGCATGTAGTTACTGCATAATAGGGGCCCTAAGATGGAACCTGGGGGAACGCCGTACGTGACGTTTATGGTCTCTGATGTAAAGTTCTCTGCTAACACATAAAACTCTCTGTCATTGATGCTGCGTTCAGACGCAGCAGAAGCAGCTAGTTTACATGCAACATCAATGGTTGATGGTTGATGCAGTAAAAGGTCCTGCAGTGCATTTTGAGCTGAAGCAGTCTACATCTATACGGACGTCATTGAACACTTTGACAGGGGCAGTTTCTCTGCTGTGCTGAACATGGAAGTCTGACTGGAAGACGTTGAAGCGACTGGTCATTATTTAGATTCTGGTTACACATTCAAACAGTCAACAGTCTGCTGTAAAGGCAGATTACATCTTCAGCAGGTTTTAGCTCCTAGTTTGCAGCAACCATTAAAGATTCATACAGGAGTGTAAAAACATTGAGCGATCTGCGGACTGTGAGCTGACCTCTGGCTGCTTCAGAGCAGGAGCGTGATCCAGCCTCTCAGCAGAGGTGCAGTAATCGATCCTGTGAGTCGGCGAAGAACAGAAGAGCTTCTCTGCCTCCATCATGTCCTCCACCGAGGGATGAAACAGCTGGAACTGCATCCTGTCCACCGACCTGAAAAAATAACTCCGGCTGATTAAGAATCAACCGGCTGAGAGTTTGGGTTGTATGTCAGAGGAAGACAGCTCAGCTCCGCACCGGTCCAGGTGCTCCTCTAGGCCTCTGAAGGGGTACAGTAAGCTCTGCATCTTTTTGGGAGGCAGCGATGTGGCGTTTCGCAGCGAAGCCAGTTTGTGGATCTGTCGACTAACGAGGTGAAGTGGAGCCGCAGAGTGAAGCCGGAGGCCGATCATCATGGCTGACCTCAGAGCTGCCTGGAAGCTGGATGAAGCCCACAGAGATTTATGAGTGTGGGTTTTTTTTTAGCATAAGCAAAACAAACAAAATGACTTTACCGTTAGCAAAAAGTAGTTTATTCAAGTATACTAAAAATGCACTAAGTTCATACTTCAAATCAGGCAGTGCAGAGTTTATTTATTTTAAACTATATTTCATATACTTAACAATAGTATAGTCAAGTGTACTTGACTATACTATTGTTTACTTTATTATTTACTAAAGTATACTGTTAGGTTTATTCAATGATGATTATAAAATTAATCTGTGCTTATAAAACATTTGTGCAAGGGGATGCTCCACTCCTGTCTCATGATTCAGTCAGGAGACCATCCTGCCTTGTCATTCTGATGGAGCATTCTGTCTTCATGAACTGATCAATTGTTCTGTCAGAACAATACTCTGTTTGTAACCATGTGTCATGTTCTGTTAATAAAACGCTCTGTGGAGGAGGTCCAGTGGGAGACAGTATGTTTGAGTCTGGGGTTCAACTGTCTCTCCTTCCTGCAGGAATTGTATCCAGAAATAGTGTATTTCAGTTCTTCTTAAGCAAAAACCTACATTTTATGAACCCGACATATACTTTAAGTATACTTTAGTTAACTTAAAAATGTCCCAAATTAGTTTAAAGAAGTATTACTTTAGTAATACTTCAATTACACTAAAAGTACATCGTTTGGTATACTTTCTAAACTTATACTTAAGTAGTCTTAATAGAATTTACTTCAAGTATACTACTTTTTAAAATGCTCAGTTAAAATGAGAGGAAATAAGAGAAAAGACAAGTTTAAAAGAACGCCTAAAAGATAACCTCATTGTTTCCTTTCCATAATGAAGAAAATCAGGGCGCTATAAGCCATAGGGAGGTGTTTGTTCATCCTTTAAATACTAAAATCCAAGATCAGAAAAAATGCAATTAATTCTGTCTAAACAAATATAGAATAATCTTCCTAAATAAAATCTACTGTTCTTACAAACAAAGATGAATTCTAAAGCTATATTTTTCTCTGTGTGTTTAGATGAGTTCATTTCACTAAACGTACCTGATCCTTTTAGTTTGAAGCTCCAGATGGTTTCTGTTAAAGTATTTAAAGCCATTCTAAACAGTTTATAAACACATTTCTGTTTGTAAATGTTTCAGTTATTGTTTCAAGTCAGATTTTAGGTTGTTTTTTTATTTACTTTTTTCTATTTACAATAGTATATCTTAAAAATGTATCTTCACATCTGCAGTTTTTTTAAGAATATTTGTAGGCACCTGCCCCTATTTTTGCTATTTTTTGAAAGTCAACAGGCAGGTGTTCTGTCAGACCATCATGCCTATAGTCAATACGCATTCACAAGACCTCAGATTTGTGTTTATCCTTTTTGTTTTGTACGAAAAATAGACTTTAAACTACCTCAACAGGCGTTTATCCCTTTAATTTTGTACGAAAAAAAAAAAAAAAAATTAAGGTCATATCTCCATACATTTTAAAAAAAAACACACCAAAAAGTAAGTCATTAAATTGTTGATTAATTTTCAAAATGTATTAATCTGTTAATTATTTTTTCAATTAATCGATTCATAAACGGACACACAAAATAATTATTTTACAGAATTAAATCAGCTGAAACTAAAACTTTTTCATTTAAGGAGTTCTGGATTGATCACACTGACAGAAAAAAAACATTTTTATATTAAAAGTAAAATGTTTCTATATATTTTGGTATAATTACTGCTCTAAGTAGGTTCCTCTGTCAGCTAAAAGCAACTTGATGCTCGTTAACTGGAGTCTCTATATTCCAGTTAACGACTAATCATTACTAAATTAGTTGACAACTATTTCAATAAATGATGAATCTGATTAAGTCAGTCCATATATCTGTCTAGCTCTTATATGGGTGTTTTTTTTTTTTTACTTTCCTGGACCATAAACCTCTTTTTTCAAATTCAAAAAATGTTGAAGGATTCCAAGGACCCATGAGAACCCTGAAGAAATTCAGTTTTACAACTTCTATTTTCATTCAAAGCTCTCGTCTTCTACTTCTCTGAACTCTGTCTTATCTTTATCTCTAAGGATCACTTCATTTCGTGGAAAACCTGTTTCTGTTAGACTAAATAAATAAATATAGAAATTAACTTCTACACTGAAAAAAATTTAGATCTAAGTAAGTAATTTTTTTTTCTGAAGATAAGTGAAATTCTTCTTGAATTTAGGACATAAGTGAGAGACTTTGCCAGTTGAACAAGACAATTTACATTTAAAATAAGAAAAAAACGATTAATTGTCTCATTTCAAGTGCATTTTATCTAATTATCTTAAGAGTAAAAATACTCATTTTATTGGCAAATCATCTTATTTACCTGCATAAGGGTAAATAAACTTATTAAATAAATCTTTACTGATTTTCAGAACGTTTTTGCAGTGTACAACTCCAAATATGTTTCCAAATAGCTTTAATCTAATCTAGACTTCTTTTTTATATTCTCCCCTGCAATTGTTTCCACTAATTGAAATGTCTTTAAATCAACATTAACATGAATTTAACACACTGTAGTAAACACATAAATGGAGGCAGAAGATGTATTTCAGTCATCAATGACAGTGGCGGTTCTAGACTAAATGTTCCAGGGGGCCAGGAGGGGGCCAGCGTGTTTTCATGGTGGTACAGAAAAACATGAAATAAAAAAAGGGCAAGAGATGCAAATAAATTAAGATAGCTGCATGAAGTGAAAGTTCTGTTCAATTATTCTTTTTAGGTCAATATACATTCACAATACAGGAATTATACCTATTTTTGACTTAATTTAAGTTAAAATTACTGTTTTTTGTATAAAATCCGAATTAGAACAAAAAAAAAACTGATAAATTCAGCCATAAAAAATAGAGCACTTTGTTTTGAAAAAAACACTTAGCAGATGAAAACTGGGATCCTATCTCACTACCACTGAAGCTATCACCTTATCGTTTTTAAATAATTAGTACAACAGAATTTGTAAAGAAAAAAAAAAGAAATAGATCCAAAGGACCTATCAGAAACCATGTCTGTTCCAGTGCATATCAGCATTAGAATTTCTCTGAGTATTATGTCTGCAGTATAGGGGCCTGGCCATGATCTACAGGGGCACTGGCCCCCGTTGGCCCCTGTCTAGAACCGCACATATATTAAACTGAAGAACTGCGCAAATAAGGTTCAGAGCATCAAATGGCTCTCTTCCAGAAAATGTCTTAAAAACTCTTTCAGGAGCGGGAGGCACGTCACACTTATAATCTTAGAGGCAAAAATCGATTATACCAACCAAAAGTAAGAACTACCTTGAAATCAATGTGCATCTCAAGTCGTGGTGTCACCCTCTGGAATAGTTTACCGGAGGAACAAAAGTGTTGTGAAAACATAAACCGTTTCAAAAAATATTTAAGCGGGATGTCCTGAGAAAATACCTGGAAGAGAGTGAGTGATGTTCTATGAGGGTGGTGTGATGTAGGGAGGGGGTTGCAGGGACGGGGAGCGTTGGGCCAGTGTGTTGTCTTGTATGCATGAGTGTGGACGGGTTGTTTGTCTTATGTTTGTCTTGTCATTTGCAGGAGTGTCCCTGGGATGACCGGGAGGGGATTGGACATGTATGAGCTTCTGCTTCTTCCATCCCCTTTTCAAGCCATGTATACGTGTTGTTTGTCATTATATGTATTGTAAAATGTGTGCAGGTTTGAAATAAACTTTTTGAAATGAAAATGAAATGAAACATATTCAGTGACACACAGCTCTTTCAAGCTGGACACAATTTCATTCAGAACACCTGTCCCATCAACCAGGAATCAGAATCAGAAATACTTTAATAATCCCAGCGAGAAAATACTTTCATTACACTACTCCATCTGTAATAGAGTGACTATAGGACCAGTTTAATATAAAATAGTTTCATACAATAAATATATATATATAATTAATAATTAGGGGGCCCCCGCTCCATCTCACCATCAGTTTGGGGCCCCTGATCTAAGCTATTACTATGCCCAGTTCATCACAATAAAGATGCGGCCCTTCTGCTTATAAAACACTCTTAGAAACAAAATATGTGTGATATAAATGAAGAATATTGCGCGGATTTCATATTTTTAACCACGTTTGGCCATAAAACGTGATAAAAATGGTAAAAAGGAGTGTCACAATCAATCACTCATCTATTTTCAGCATCTAATAGGTTTCATTCTAGCTTTCCTTTACTTAAACACGTCTATCACTGCGAGTTAAAAGCATATTTATAAATCCACTATGTGTTTCTTTCACCTCTTATTGTTCGATTCTTTTCTTCGGTTATTATTATTTTTATATTTTTAGTTTGGAGCATCAGAATCCCAGCTAGTAACCAGTCCAGCTTATTGTGAATGAGGTTAAATCATCAATAATCTGTCATTAAACTCCATATTTGAGCAGTTAGTTACAACAAGAACGGAGTTTAAGTTACGGTGTCCCTTAAAAGTCAAAATCACTCACTGAGATGAATCCCTTTTAGCTTATATTCCAAGATAAATAAAGCAGAAAGTCATGTTGATTCCACTGCTGCCTTCACTGCTCCATGTTTACATCAGGCTCTTCTTCTCTGACGCCTCTAAGCCTGCAGCTCCTTACCGCCCCCTGCTGGCCTGACACTAAAGGCGAAAACCCCAACCTTTTAAAATCATTCAATATACAAAATATTTTCATCAAGAAGAATTTCGTTATAAAAAAATAAAATGTATTTTTAATCGCAGTCAAAATACTAACATGTTTATTTTCAAACAATGTTCCTTTGTTATTTTTTTAAGATTAAAACTCAGCTCAACACATAAAACAGTACAAAGGTTGACATATCTAGTTATATACAATATATTTTACTGCAATTCTGTCAAATAATATCATATTATTATGAATTGAGATTTATTCAATCATAAACACTATAAAATACCAGAATCTGAATAATTTAATATGGAAAGAAAATATAAAAATAACACACAAAATGAACAGGGTGGGGTGTGAGGAGATTAATAATAATAATAATAATAATAATAATAATAATAATAATAATAATAATAATAATAATAATAATAATAATAATAATAATAATAATAATAATCATCATAATCATAATCATAATAATATATAATAATACATTTTATTTAAAAAGGCACCTTTCTGGACACTCAAGGTCACCGTACAAAAGCACAGTATCCGAAAAAAAAAAAAAAAAAAAAAAAAAAAACATTTAAAAACATAAAACAAAAAAATAGAGGCTGTGACAGTGAAATTGGTCAGATTGGTCAGTTTTCCCTTCAGAAATAATAGGAACCCACATTAGAATTATGAAATAAAAAAAAAAAGGAATTTATTCAGACAATTTCAGAGGATTTTGACAGACAAAAACAATAGATCAACCATATTGACACAAAAAGAGACTGGCTAACATCAAACCAATTCAAACTCCAATTTCCAAACAAACTAAATTCATCTGAACATAAATAGAAATAATTACTCTACTGAAATATCTGCAAAAACAAGACAGTTTAATATAAGCTTTTACATTTTTAAGCCTCATATTTGAAGTAGACAGTTTTTCTCCCTCATGGACTAAAACTGGGAGATGTCTCTACAGGAGAGGAATTCTGCCTGGGAGATCTGCTTCCCATCTTACCTTTACTAACTCACATAACCAGCAGTTATGTGAGTTACCCAAGTATGCTGAATTAGCTGAAATGTTGGTATTGAGTAGTTCAGTCCTGAATTAAAACATCAGAGTGATATTTCCCTTTTACTCTTTGAATAGATATCTCAAATCATGGCAATATTGACTAAAGAAAACCTGCATTAAATGGGATTTTAAGGACATGTCCTGGTCCAAAAACGATTCTTTGCATTTTTACTGCTGGTATTATTAACGCTACATAACTTCATGATAGTTCAATAAGCAAATTGAAATAAATGAGAATACAATTATGCTCAACTTTTAGATAAAAAATTAAGCTTAATAATTAGTTTCGCTTTAGCAAACAAACAAAAAACAAACAAAAATTGCTTAATTTTACAAATCAATGCCCAATGGTTCAGAGAAATTTAATTTTTATCATTTTTTATAATTGCAATTGCACAGAAGCTGAGTATCTGTAAGACATATTTTGTTCCTGTCTTTACAAAGACATAGATTAAATTGAAAACACTTGCACCTTAATCCTTATTTATCTTGATATACTGTGTATATATATTGTTTATTCTTAATGCACCTTTTTCCTCCTTTTTTGCACCCTCTTTAATTACTATGCCAATACATGACCAGTGAATTTCTCCACTGTGAGATCAATAAAGCTCATCTAATCTAATCTAATCTCTAATCTAATTGAAAAAAAAAAAGTTTTTATTCTTTATTCAAAGGTTTAGAAAAAAGTGAATAAAGCTTGCACGCACATTTTTTTCATGTGTTTTTCATATTTTCTGTACTAAAGACTCCCAAACTGAGACCAAGTGATGAAATCTTTGTTCTAATCCCAAATCCCGTGGGTCTTTAAAGCTTAATTTACAACGCATATCCTCTTTTAGATCCAGCTCCATCCTTCATGTTGATGCATGGCTGCAGAAACGTGCAGAAACATTCCAGCCGCCTCTCTTTCTGGAACGTGGAGCCTCTCCCATCCACAGCGAAAGGTACTGCTCCTCCCTGTCCCAGACATCCTCCATCACCCGCTCTGTGAGGATTACTGAGGATTAGAACACTGACATGGAAGAGGAGCACGCCAACGAAACGTCTCCATAAATTTGGTTATAGGAGGTGGCACAGATAAGAGCAGCTCCTGACCTCCTTCAGCCTCTGCATTCCTTTACTCTGAGTCTACTGGGAAAAATGATTTCTAAGCAATTTTTCCTCCTCCTTCTTTCCCTCATTCCCCTAAACACCTAATAATATTCGGTATTATTAAATATTTATCAGTTTTATTAATAGTTGATGATGAATTGTGAGTATATTAAGTTTTCTGAAATGATAACTGTTGTAATGAGAGAAGCTTTTCACATGGTGGCACTGCAGACCACTGAAAGCATCACTAATGAGTTAAATATCTGCCTTCACCACCTTGTGCCAGTCCTCCTGCTGCTCCATCTGGCTTTTATGACCTGACGTGATTCATAGTATGTTCACTGAACAAATTAATTCACAGATAAGCTGTTACAGCTCTCATATTCTCCCCATCCATTCAGGGATGGTTTGTGAGCTCAGTCAGGGATCTTATTATTCACCAAATATACAGATTTTAAGCTTTCCAACCTGAAAACATGTTCTTCTAATGAGAATGACATGATTAAATGAAGCAAGCAGAGCAGAGAAAAAGCTCTAGAGGTGATTTTGTAAATTAAAGTCTTTGAGGTACATTAGTTTATCCTTTTATTGTGTAACAGCAGGAGGAGCCGGCGTTTTTCCCCCCTCTTTGTCCACTGTTTATGAGGCTTTTAGCACCACAGGGGCACGGATGAAACCTTTAAACCCCCACGTCATCACGGTTTTTTAGGAGGCACTTGTGTGAGAGAGGAGACAGTGAGGGATTTATGGCCAATGAGGGACAGAAAGAAGGCGTGGAGCAGAGCAGAGGGCGGCCATGAGAGCTCTCCCACGACTCCGGCAGCCCATCCTTCACCAGGAGCCACAGGATCAAATGCCAAAACGATCAATCGTCCTCCAAGCAGACATCTGCAGCGCGAGCCATGATGGCATTTACCTCCACAGGGACCATATCAATAAAATAAAAAACAGATAGCAGCCCAACAAACAAGCTGCACACCCACACCATTAAAGCAGCCATCATCACCATCATCATCATTCTTTTTTTGTTGTTTTCTGTTTGTCTACTTTGATTTTTTTCTCTCTCTCTCGAGTCTAAATTGAACTTTTCATTGTCCTCAGCTGATTGGATTTACTGGCTTTTCGTTTCTCTGATCAATAGGCAAGATGTAACCATCTAGGTGTCACCATTTATACTGAATGCAATTAGAAATGCTTTGGAAGATGAAAGAAATAACAAAAGATAAGAAATTTGTCCAAAACTGATTGGCTAAACACTTCAATACATAAATGGAATAAAAGGGAAAGAAAAGTCAATAGCTACAACAAAAACGAATAAAGAAATCTTTGACCTTTATGGGAAAAATGTGGTAAACTTTCTTGTTTATTTTTCCAGTTTAGAGAAAGTTACAGTATGAGCTCCGGTTTTTGGTGAGTTTGTCAGAAGCTGAGGAGAATAGAATCCAAAGGAAAGGAAACCAGTCTGTTGTTAAAGATGTGTCTCTGTACTTTATAAATACCCAGCAACCTTGAATGGGTTATGCAGGGGCGGATTTAGGACATTTGGTGCCCTAGGCAAAGACAGGCAGGGGGCCATCTGAATTAAGAAGACAACTCATAAAACAGACCCGTTATACAGATAGAGAAATGTTAATAGAGTAGACATACATTATTTGTTCTAGGTTTTCTCCCTCTCTTCTTGTCCCTTTTCTTTTTTTTTTCTCTCTATGTTTTGTACTCAGGTGACTTTTCATGCTGTCTCTAAAAGGAATGAAAGATTTTTCCAAGCACTAAGCTCACTTAGCTGATTGCTCCTTCCTGTGTTTCCAAAAAGGCCAAAGTAAATAACCCAGTCCTTCTTTTCACTGTAGACAAGCCATGATCTGCTTATCTGTTCTCCATTTTTCATTTGGATGAAATAATAGCTGCATGAATCATGACAGCAGACAAGATAGAGGAGAGCAGGAGGCGGGGTTACCAATCTACTTGCTCTGGAGAGCAGAGTTCACTGCTTTTAGATGTTGTTCCCAAAGTCTCCAGTAGCAGAAAGAAGACGTTAGATTTGGCACTAGGAGCTTTTTTAAAATAAAAGTACTAGAAAAGTCGCTAAATATAGCGACAAAAGCGCTAAGTTGGCAACACTGCTCTTCGCACTGTGTGTTTTTAAATGGTTTGCTACAGTGGGCACTGGTTGGAAATGGAAGGTTTCCTGCGTGATTCCTGTGTGATTCCTGTGTGATTCCTGTGTGAATCACGATGTATTTCCTGAGGCCAGTTTTTTTATTTCAAAAAGAACTGCAATGTACCCGGAACACCACCAGGTGGCGCTTGGGACCTCTGCAGTGCTGAGGGTGACGTTTGTGGGCCTGCAGTCAACTGAAAAGCAGGTTTATTGGGGATCTTGGTGTGATATTGTGCTATTTTATTTTGTTTTTGATTAAAATAAAGTTAATGAATTAATTTAACATAGGGACTGCATAATCTTATTTTATGAAAATGGTTGCGTAGTTATAGATACACCTCCGATCTTATCTGAGATCTGTTTATTTCTATTAATCTGCATCTCTATTATTTAATGAAAAATAAAATTAATTAAGTTGGAGCCGGGGATACGGACTGAGGCGCAACCAGAGAAAGGCGGCAGAGACAGGGCTGCGGCTGGTGATTTTGAAATTAAAATCATATCCAAAGTTGATTCCTCATTAAGATAAGCCAAAGTTATTCAAAAGGGTATGTAAGAAAATATATTTTCTTTAGTTTTGTAAAATATAAGTGCCGTTGACAGCTTTGAGGATCAAAAGTCAAGCTAATCTTTAACTGTGTTCATTAAAATCCATCGAGAGTTTCTGTGCTTGGTCTGTAATAAAAAAAAGCAGCCACCTGTCGCTTCCACACCGTTTTTTATTACATTAGATCATAGGGATTATCATTCTACTGCCTCAACATCTTACTCTTATAATAACAGGCGTATTGTTATACTGTTTTTGTGTGTTACTTTCTTGCCGTGCAATACGTGACACTCCTCCCAGTCTGGTCAAGAAGCAGACTGCGAGGGACGTGTTACGAGCTGATAGCGTAGAGGTTAGTCTCAGTGGTCTGTGGTTCAACAGATTGTGGGTTCGATCCCAACTGTGGTCGAGTTGCCTTAAATGTTTTTTTTGTTTTTTATTGCTTTTTATTACATTAGACGATAGGGATTATCATTCTACAGCCTCAACATCTTACTCTGATAATAACAGGCGTATTGTTATACTGTTTTTATGTGTTGTTATTATTTATTATTATCATTATCATTACATAGTTTCCAGTGATGGGCAGTAGCGCCGCTGCATTATTTATCAAGTAACTTTCCAGTAGTGACATTGTTTTTATCAAGTAGCGACGTAGCGTCCACAAACGCTACAACATCCAGGGCAAAACTAAGTAATGAAACCAGGTTTTCTATTTTTGAAACAACAATTGGAGTTATTCATTGGACATTCACGCATGAACCTCCCATGTATAAAAAGAGGAGCTGAGCAGCTCCTTTAGTCAGAGACTTACAGTAGACACCCTGTCTGTAAGAAGGAGCGCTACCGCAGGTCATTCGTTCCTGCTGCCACCAGACTCTATAATAATGCACTATAACAACAATAACTCCTGTAAAAACCACTGTGCAGCTACATTATAGTTTTGTATTTATTGACTGTGAACAATATGCTGTGCAATATGTTGAATGTGCAATATTTCTCCACCTGTATATAAGCCATCCGGATTGTACATATCTTTATTTCTTATTTTTTTTATTTCCTATTTTTGTTTTGTTTTTCATTGTGTGTGATACATGTACACATGCACCTTAATCCTATTTATCTTGGTATATACATGGATATACGGTATATATATTGCTTATTCTTAATGCACCTTTTTCCTCCATGTTTGCACCTTCAGTAACTTCTATGCCAATATGTGACGAGTGAATTTCTCCGCTGTGAGATCAATAAAGCTCATCTAATCACATCTAATCCAATCTAAATAAATACATAAATATATACATGTTCAATAAATAAATAAGCATTCAATTAATTACCCCCCAATAAATGGTGAAATGATATGTTCTCATAATAAATCATTTATTTAAAAAATGCTGTTATGTTCCTTTTTTGTAAAGATGCTTTTAAAATGCTTAACTGTTTTTATTCTTTTATTTTCTTTCAAAAAATCACTAGTTTTTGAAAACACAGTTTTTGAAAGGTATTATATATATATATAAACTAAAACGCTCGGATCTTTCTGTCATTTTGTGTGCGTGTGTGGCATCTGCAATGTTTTCGTTAAATATTCAAATAAATAAGATGGACTTTAAACTAGCAGACACGTTTGGATTTTTGCCATTTAATTTTTTTATTTAATTTTAAAAACGAAAGAAATGGAAATGGGGTTTTTTGTCATGATCTTGGCGCTGATGGTTTGGTTTTTTCCTTTGCTCCTTGCTCCCTGTCTAATTGGTTCTGCGGTTCTAAGTTGTGTGTTTGCCTCCCATCAGCGCCAGGTTATTTGTGTGTTTTGGTGAGACGTTTCCTAGCTTTCTTTAGTCTGTCTGCTTCCCTGATTATGACCAGTTTTCTGTCCTGTGGATCAGCGGCGTCTGCTGCTCGCTCTCTAGAAACTCTGGGGGCGTGGCCGCCGCAACTGCGGTCAAATCTCCCTTCTGGATTCTGCTGAGTTCTCCGCGAATGAACTGAACTTTGAGTCAAGTCAGTGACTTTGCTCCAAGTCGCATTCAGCTCCACATCCAGTCTCTGACCTGTATTCTCCTATCCCTGCAGAGATCCGCCCCGCAGCAGACGAGCAGCCCCGCGCACCTGTTGGTGTTTAATAAACGTTTTGAACTTTCCCACTGCCTGTCTCGCCTTGAATTCTGGGTCCAATATTCTGAGATCATTACAGAATAACCTGGCCAAAACATGGACCCATCGGCAGACGGGCAGTGGCGAAATGAATTGGATCAAAGTATTTCCCGGCTAGAATCAGGCATGCAGGAGATCCTTGATTATTAATCAGGCTGCTCCAGCTGCCCCGCCCGTGACAGCTGCCGCGCCCACGTCTGCTACTGATAGTCCAGCTTCTCTTGAACCGCGTCTGTCCCCTCCTGAAGCGTTTAAAGGGGATCCTGATCAATGCAGAGCCTTCCTGACTCAGTGCGAAATTCATTTTGAATCACAGCCCTCTGCGTTTCCTTCTGATCGAGCCAAGGTGGTCTATGTAATCTCTCTGTTAGCGGGAAAGGCCAAATAATGGGGAACATCAGAGTGGTTGAATAATCCTGAACTCTGCAGCTCTTACAATAATTTTTCTTTGGAAGTAATCAGAGTTTTTTGCCCAGTTCTTCCGAGTAGGGAAGCCTCAAGGGGACTTTTGACTCTCAGACAGGGAGACCAGTCAGTGATGTACTCCATCACTGACTTCTGCTGCTCGCTTTCTTGGAACTCTGGGGGAGTGGCCGCCGCAACTGCGGTCACATCTCCCTTCTGGATTTTGCTGAGTTCTCCGCGAATGAACTGAACTTTCAATCAAGTCAGTGACTTTGCTCCAAGTCGCATTCAGCTCCACATCCAGTCTCTGACCGGTATTCTCCTATCCCTGCAGAGATCTGCCCCGCAGCAGACGAGCAGCCCCACCTGTTAGTGTTTAATAAACGTTTTGAACTTTCCTACTGCCTGTCTCGCCTCGAATTCTGGGTCCAATATTCTGACATCATTACATTTTTACAGGTTTGCTTAAAAAGATTTATATAGTAGCCCATAATATAATAGTGAAACATAAAGTCAGGAAAATGTCTCATAGAAAATGTTTTTTATTTGCATTTCAAATCAATATATTACTGATAGCAAATGACATGTAACTCTTGGCACTGGGAATATTACATGCCAGTCGCTGCTCCATTCAAGGCTATGACGTCATCGTTGTCTTGGAAAAACCGATGTGTAGACATTTACTCTCTTGTTCTCTGACAATAGAGTTCAAGCACCGCTATTTACAGTAGTAGCGACATTCCTGCATTAAGTGGTTTGCTTAATTAATTGGTGATGTTTAGAACAGGATGACATACAAAAGAGGAACCCATTATATCCAGATTACGTTCTGGTAATACGTGGTTAAATAGTACATGATTTAAAATTGGAATAAACCGGATTAGCTCACTGACTTGCGCGTTGATCACATAACTATGTTCTTCTCTCCAAAACACACAGCTGCACCGCAGGCTTTGGAAAAAAAATCCAATCCGTCACGGCGGGGCGGTGCTGATCCCCGCAATATTAACCCTTCATTTCGTATTGATGATTAAAAGTATTTATAACTATATTATTTTACAGTACAGTACAGTAGTTAACGTTTATACCGTACTTTTATTTGTTAAACAAATGCTTGGGCCTGTATAAAGTTTTTATTCCCTGATTTCAATGTAGTATGGAGTATTTAATTGTATGATAACTCTAAAAAAAAAAAAAAAGGTTTCTACATCACGTATTTCACCTATCACGGGTTCTTTTTGGAACGTAACCTCCGCCATAAACGAGGGTTCACTGTATTTAAAATGGGAATACTCCGGATTAGCTCACTGACTTTTGGGTGGGTCACAGCCATCCCTGACAACAGTTCAGAAACGCCACTATTCATTGCAGCAGGAAGCAGCATTTTTGCATAATGTGCCCAAAAAGCCTGGGGGGTTGGGCCTTTCATGCTTGTTGTAAGGCATCATAGCGTCCTTTTCCAGATCAAACTGAAAATTTTACCAGCTAGATGATAATAAAAATAACAAAAATAGTATAACAATACGCCTATTATTATCAGAGTAAGATATTGAGGCTGTAGAATGATAATCCCTATGGTCTAATGTAATTCCTTGGAAAGGTGGAGCGCACATCAGCTGATCTAAATAAAAGAAAGATGCCATAAAGTCAAACTGCATAATAGGCTAGTATCCGTAATATATATAAATAAGTTAAATAAGTTATTGTACAATTTCTGATATCATAGGCCATCAAGTGATTTAAAAAAAAAAGAAAAACATTTAAGGCAACATTAATAACTTGACCACAGCTGGGACCGAACCCTTAACCTTTTGAATTGCAGACCATTCACCCTACCCTCACGCTAAACCTGGGAAACGATAATCTGCTCAGCTCGCAACATGTCATAGCCCTCCCAGTCTGCTCATTCACCTATCTAATCCTGACTCATGGGACGCCGAAATTGACTCAGACTGCCACCTAGTGGCTATAGTAGTCACATGTTTTTCACACAATTTGTGAAACACGGGGAGCGTGAGTGAAGTGTCCATTTCCAACCATCACCCACTGTAATGTCTGTTTGGACCTTTCTGAACATGTGCAGCAAATGGACTAATCCAATATGGTGGACACTGAAGGGGGGGCTGAGACACACTTATTGTAAGCGCTCTGGTGGTATTTTAACGAACAGATTTTTATAAAAAAAAACAAAAAACATCATTAATAAGCATAGATAGGAAATAGTTGTATTTACTAAACATGTAAACAGAGTTTTATTGGGGGCCCAGGAACTTGGGGCCATGGGCACCTGCCTAGTATTGCCTAATGGTAAATCCCCCCCCCCCTGAGATAGGTCCAATCAGGGATGTTAGACAAACAAAATGTTTTTTTTTTCTCTTTTAAACAAGGAGACAGTGCAGTGATTTAAAGACTGTTCTGATATGATCCACAGTATATTAGGACTCTGACTGCAGCCTCTTTTGACGTGCTATGGAGACATCGTGAAAATAATCAAAATAATGGGGAAAAAAAAACTTTTTCTGTTTTAACAGAAAGCCATCACTTCAACACGTTTGTAAACGTTATTGTTCAGGGTCTAAGTCTATAACCAAAGCCAGTTTTTTTTGCTCTCTGAGTGATGATTTCTATAATAATTATAGATACAGCGCCTCTGTAATAGGTTTGGCTGTTTATCATCTTGATTATCATTATCGTGAAACATTTCTCATCATAATAAGAATTTTGATTTATCATCAAAATAATCAATAAAAATTAATGCTGCTCCAAAAAAAAACAAATGAATTTGTGGAGCTTTTATTGCTTTCCCATGCAGTCAGCCACACAGTTAGCTGAAAAAGACTGGAAAGAAGAGATAATAATACTTCTACACTGACATATAATAGTGTGATGAGATTTTAAGTCCATATACCCCAGGCTACTCAGTGACTGATATGAAATATAAAGAAATATAAAGTTGTGTGTCAGTGTGCCAGAAATTTAGCCTAGATTTTTTTAATTCAAATCTAAAGTTAACAAATGACCAAACAGTCCTGCTTTGCAGAGTCAAATCGAGAGCATTTTAAGACATTACCTAATGATCAAGCTCTGTTTTCCAATCTATCAGTCAGCAGGTTACAATCATCTGAGTCTAACGCAGCACTACGACAGCTTTATTAGACAAAAGTAGCACCGTTAAGGGATAAAGTATGTATTGTTCAACTTTTTAACATGATGGAGTGAAAGATTTTACCATTAAGCATTGAGTTTGAGGAGTTTAAAAAAAAGAAAGAAGTAAATCAGTTGTCTGTGCAAACTCTTAGTAATATTCAGTAAATTAGTTGTAAGAAAAACCTTTTTTTAAATGATTTTCTCTACAAAATGTTGGGTTAGTCAGGCCTTGATGTGAATCTGAGGCCAGATTTCTTTAAAAGAACAATAAATCTTACAGACAAAGATCCAGCTGCAGCTCTGAGCAGCCACCCACACATGCCTGCACAAAAGCATCAACAATGATAATCTCACAGCGAATTATCACAGAGCTGGACCTCTGCGACCTTTCAGAACCATTAAACAGTTCATTTACATGTTAACCACCGAGGCCCCTGTTCCGCCCCCACGCCCAGCCTCTGATACCTCCCAAAGCGACCTGACAGCGCCACAATGAGACGCGCGCCGCCAGTAATCTCCCCAGAGACCCTCGTCGCTCTTCCCCTTTTTGTTTGTCCTGCAGGATGAAGTGCAGAGGAGTTTATCAAGGCGAGAGGTCGAACCATCAGTGCTCCTCATACAAACACTCTCGGCTGTCACACCCGCCTGCAAACAGGGCAGGAAGACAACTGGAGACTGACACAGGGGCCGCATTGGTTCTGCAGCCCATCTGGCTGAGCTGAAAGCTGTCAGGATCAACACCTGTGGCAAACATCCTCCGCCTCTGCAGCACTCATTGCATGCAGACGCTGTGTCGTTTAATCACGCTCATGCTCGCTCCATCCAGTGTTCACATTACTCTCTGTCTTTGTTAAATAAACATGACTGCCCTCACTCTCTTGGAAAAAGGGGACCTGTTACAAATGAGGTCATTTACCCTGCTCTAACCTCAATCAATATTACCGCTACCCCTTTGCTGTGCACGCTGAAGCTGAGCCTCAAACAACCAGCAAAGTTAGTAGCTCCGGCCTTGCAGCTCATAATGAGAACTGCAAGGAGCATAAATCAGGAGCCACCTCCTGGTCATGCTGTTCCCTGTTCTTATGCTCTTCTCTAACCATCTCCCTTGAATACAGCATAAATATTTTGGCTAATGCTGCTTGGAAGGATATTACAGCACAAGCACCAAGGCGCTCAGGGATATCGATTTTCCTCTTAACAGCCAAGAACCTTGGCTTCGGATGGCATCAATATGTGGTGGGAGAGGAGGCAGAACAAGGAGAAATGACCTTGAGTCAGGAAGCAATCCGGACAAATAGGCACAAAACTCTTAGGATGACATGGGAGAACCCCAAGGGTCACACAAAAACACACAAACATGTAAACAGAAACATTTCTTTATGGTGTAATTACCTTTTAGAGGATTTTAAATCATTTTTAGAAGACAAACAAATGTAACTCTCTTTTGAAAGCAGATGTAAAAAAAGACTAATGACACTAATGAAGGTAGGCAAGAAGCTTCTAATACTAAATCTACTACTAATGATATGTATTTGCATACCCTTTGACGATACATACATTTGCATCAAACTTTAGACAAACACAAAACATAAGCAAAGACGCTGCAGAAGAGAAGTCAAGTGAAAACTGCAAATAAAAACAAACCCAAAAAACGTTCAAAGGGAAAATGCTACAAGTACTGCAAGCTAAGAAAACCTGCAAACTAGCTCAGGATAACAGATGTGCTCCAGAGCACTAGGAGGGGTAATCACTTGCACATCTGAGCAGAATCTTATGGAGCATCCGAATTGGAAAGGACACTTAAGCCAAAGTGCCGCCCGAATAAAACTGGCAGTGAGGAAGGAGGTAGGAAGAGGAAACAGGATTCCTACTATTGATAGTTCAGTTAGCATATGGACCTCTTGATGTTCCTATCTGCTGCTAGGAGATATACGGTTACCCACAATCCTTTGTGTGACACAATGTAAGGACAAAGCCCACATCATGGAGTATAACAACAACATAGTATTTAGTATACAGCGGGGGTCTTCAACATTTTTCCAGGATTATTAAAGTATTTCTGATTCCTGGTTGATGGGACAGGTGTTGTGAATGAAACGGTGCCCAGCGTGAAAGAGCTCCTGTGTGTCGCTGAATGTGTGCATTGATGACTAAAAGACATCTTTTGCCTCCATTTATCTGTTTACTACAGTGTGTTCAATTTATGTTAATGTGGATTTAAAGACATCTGAATTAGTGGAAAAAAATGCAGGGGGGAATACAAAAAAAAGTCTAATCAACCAAAAACTTATGCGTAGAGACCTGCAACGGGTCGGGTACCCGCGGGTCCCCGACGGGTCACCCGCTAAAATGCTCTTTTGCGGGTGAAAAATACATAAATAAAAATAAACGGGTCGGGGGTCAGGCGGATATTTTTTTTGTGCGGGCGGGTAGTTGGTGATTTTTTTTTTATTTTTGTGGTAGGAAAATTTTGTTTTTCTTATTTCATATATTAATTTATGCCATTTACTCACTATAAAAGTTTTGAGTCAGTCTGTTTCCCCTGCAAGTGCCACACAATTCCCCTGTGTGAGGGCGTTTGTAGACGGGACCTAACTTCTTCCTACAGCAACCAGATTCTTTCTCAACGTTTATTCATTACATGTTACTGTTTAACCAAAGTGTCTGTCATTTGTTTTGACTCTGACAACTTTCCATTGTTGTAAGTAAAGGGGAATGAATGCTGCCCAGGCAGAACAGGGCTGATTACAAAGCGTAAAGGGCTGTATGATGAACTGTTCTCTCTTTGCAAAGATGTAAAAATAAAGTCCCAACTGAGTGAAATCCATCGATCTCATTTTATTTAACTGGGGTGAATAGTTGAATACTTTTTTCCCACCACAGCGTATCTGTCCTATAATGACCTCAGTAAGGACTAAGGCTGTCCAGATTCAGCACAAAGATATGCTGAACATGTAAAGATGAAAGTATAGGAGGAGGAACATAAAGTAGGAGCAGCAGTTTGTCCAAATCGGAATTAGCCTGAAAATCCTTTATATGTTTACGTATTTTCTGCTTTTTATTCTCTGTGATTGTAGTATTTACTTTCGCAGCATTTTTTGTGTGTTGGTCATTTAGGTTTTTGCAGTGCGTTAGTACTCCTTAATGCATACAATATGCATCACTGTTTATTTAAAAAAAATTAATTTTGTTTATTCTGAATTTGTTGAGGCTTTAAATTAAATCCAGAAATCCACAGATTGTTTTCTTTTATCCAGATTGTATTGTACAAGTTTAAACATCAGCTGTTGTTCCCTGGCAATAAAACATTTACTAAAGCTGGGCGTAACTTATTTAAGTGAAACCAACTAATCCAAGAGGAGTTCTCATGAAGTCCTGTGACTGCATGATAAAGAGATTGTAAGAAAACTTTTTTATTAATATTATTATTTATTGTCAAATATGTGAGTTCAAGAGAGCTTCAAAAAATGTATTTTCTACGTAGAGCTAGTATGTTCTCTAGTAAGCTTCCTCCCACACTCCAACATTATAAACATAAATTAACTTTAAAAGTAAAAAGAAATAACAATGATGACCAACAATTACCGACAGCAGAGACATATTTGCTAAGAAAATTAATCCACCTTAAGTTGACTTAATGCTTGCAGAAGTACCTTAAAATTATAAAAAACTATAAAAATGTCCAACTACTATTATAGATTGATGTTTTCGTAAGAATTTAGCAATTGTTTAAGAAGAAAACCTTTCATTCCATTTAGTTGCTGTCATGGTTTATATATTATAAGACAATCCATTTCAATGTCTTCACTTTTAGAAAATATATCTCTGATAGATAAGAAGAAATCCTACAAAATAATCCTCTCCACGTATTTCTTTCAAAGAGGAGGAGAAGTTGAAGGGAGTCTTATAAAGCAAATCCCTACATATGCGTAACATGAACTTGTACTGGGTTTCACAACTGGCCATAAATCTGGGATTGGTTGATATATAGTTTGGAAACCATTTGGAGTTCATCATTCTACAATTAGCGACGCAAAACATTTGGGGAAACTCACAGCTCTTCAGTGGAGAGGAGGACCCAAACTCTACTGAGCTCAGTTAGCATGTGGCATCTTAAAGTTTTTTGAATTTCTAATTATAGATAGATGTAATTGTAAACTGTAATGTAATTTTTAATGTAATCTTTTGCCGCTGTCTTTGCCAGGACTCCCTTGAAAAAGAGATTGTTAATCTCAATGGGACTTTTCCTGGTTAAATAAAGGAATAAATAAAAAAAAGTTCAAGACAAAACGGAAGAGCAACTTCAACCGGTTTGGGTTGAGAGAGAAAGCATCTGTTCTATCAGGAGGCTGCACATGACCTTAGGGAAAATGTTCTAAAGCCATCTTAGACCAAACTACTCCACAGCTATTGTTGCATACTCGACACTATGCTAGGAGAAAACCAAGCAACTACTAATAAGGAAAGAATAGTTTTTTATTGATTTATACGCTTTTTTGCAGCCATAGCAAAACTAAATTAGGCTTATGGGACTTCAAGTGCTTGCTTATATGTTAAAGCTGCAGTCTGTAACATTGAGAAGAGAGCAGACTTGGACTGAAAATTTGAAGAAAAACAGGTTTCACGCCACTCCCCCACCCTCTCTGCTTCACTCATGCCCCACCTCCAAGCTCCACCCCTCTCACAGCATCTGCGCGGCTACCGCATGGGACCAGAAGCATCCAAGCAGCGTACGCAGCAGCTCTTCCATTGACATCTTCTTTTTTGAAGTCTTTGCCGTGTAAGCAGTTGTCGGCAGGGGAAGTACGGGCAGTTTCTCTTTCGCTGGTGGCTGTCGCTCCGCCATGCCTTCCACGCGCGTCCTCCTGACTGCAGCAGCCGGGCGGCAGCGGCAGGTTCAGCGGTGAGAGGGAGGGAGCGGGATTCAGCGTGTGTGAGCTGTGATTGACACTCCACCAGACGCTCCTCTGGCTGTGATTGGTTGTTTTGTCTCGTCCCGAAATATTCTTTCCAGATTGCAATACAGGCAGTAGGCGGGACCAATTGAAGCAGTTTTTTTCACAGGTTATATATCACATGTACTGCTGTCAGGGCATAGGGACAGTTTTAGCCAATATGACAAAAGTGATTTTTAAAAACTTACAGACTTCAGCTTTAATAGTACGGTGTTAATTCAACACTTCCTTCCATCCATCTATTTTCCGTCATGCTTATCCCACGCGGGGTTGCAAGGGGTGCTGTTGCCTATAGCTGTCTAGAGGTGGGGCCAGTGATGGGAGTAACGGCGTCGAAAGTAACGACGTTACTAACGCTGCTACCTTTTTTAGTAACGAGTAATCAAAATTATTACTCTTACTGTAACTATAACGCAGCCGCCCTGTGCTCGCACCACAGGGGAACTACGGAGAGCGTGAACGATCTTTAGCCTATATGGAGACAGATCACCAGTCCATTGCAGGTCAACACAGGGACAAACAACCATTCACACAGACTCTAAATTCTCTAAGGAGAATTTAGAAAAAACAATTAACCAAACAGTCGTGTTTTGGACTGTGGGATGAAGGCCAAAGTAACCAGAGAGAACCCACGCATGCTCAGGGAGAACATGCAAACTCCATGCAGAAAGACCCCGGGCTGGGAATTGAACCCAGAACCTTCTTGCTGCAAGGCTGAGCAACCTAATTAAACACTTGTTTAGTCTAATTCAACCCTGCAGGTTTTTATTCTTCCAAAGAGTTTATGTTAGTGTACTGAGTTAAATTCAAGCAGTTCCTTAGAGTGTAGGAGCTGTGGATACAATATATCAGAAAACATGGGATGAGTTAACGCTCTATGCTGATGATAATGAGCTATATTTGTCCTTAAATCCTGATGGTTATAACTAGTGTGTGGTATCTTTTGAAACTATACACCAGTGTTAGATAAATTCAACCCTAAAAGACTGCTAAATGTTATGTAAAATGGGTTATAATAACAAAAAACAAAACAAAACAAAACTGAATGTTAGAACTGTAGCTATACAGTCATATGTTTACGTTAATGTTTTTTTTTTTTATAACTGCTGCTTACCTTATCAAAGCTGCACTTAAAAAACATAATTGTCTAGAGAGTTGTTCTTAACAACAGTGGCGTCGGATGTAGGTGTTTGCCCTGAAATCGAAGGATTGATGGTTGACGGTTCAATCCCCGGCTCAGACTTTCACTGTCGTTGTGTCCTTGGGCAAGACACTTCACCTGCATTGTCAACTGATGGTGGCCGGAGGACCTGGTGGCGCCAGTGTACTTCTGTAAGTGAGCCAGGGCAGCTGTGGCTACAATGTACAGTAGCTTGCCACCATTAGTGTGTGAGTGAATGACTGAATGTAGTGTATAGCGCTTTGGTCAAGTCTCCTGACTTGAAAAAGCGCTATATAAGTACCGGCCATTTACCATTTTACACTTGTGTTTACAAAATGGCAAAATAAATCAGTCTAAGTCTAAAAGTGTTAAATTTAAGCCACCAAGGTCTAGGTATCTCAGTGTTTTCTGTTTAACACTTTCTTTTTACTCTATCTAGCTTGCATCAATATAGGCACTTTAAAAGTGTTAGATATAACTCTTTAGGGGTTAAATTAACACTACAGAGATAAACAATATGTCAGCCAGCCAATATTTTTGGCCAATAATAGAAATTGGTTCTTGTATCGGCTGATATGTACATGCATTCAGCAGCCGTGAGGCATGTGCATTGAGCATGGCTTTCAGTATCAGCTTAAAAAAAAAAAAAAAAAAAACTTGTATCAGTTGATCTTAAATCCACTGTATAGCAGATATTCTATAGTGAAATGTAAAGTAATGTGCCTGATGGTTAAAGCTTTACCCGAACTGCGTCATCCACAGAAATACAGCAATAAATCTACATTATATGGGTTTAAAAGATGGCTGGGGTGGCACTTTGAGAAACACATTATATCCATGCAACATTAGGGGCTTAGATTAATCAACAACAATAGTGTAGAAAAGAAAAGACTAAGCTTTATTGCTGCTAAAGATGTCTCTCAAATGGCATTTTTATTTGTATGTACTCATTCTGTTTTATTCTAATTTATTTATGTTTAATAGTTTTCTTCAAATTCTGTCGTGGAACAGTTGCAATGGATGAAGCCTGAAAGTAATGAGACATAAATATATCTGGTTTGTTTCATAAGAAGAAGTTGGGGCAATCTACCAAGAGCATCTAATGATAGTTCTGGAAATGTTCCCTAAAGGTCTCAGGAAGAGTTTTTCTCCCTGGAAACATCAAGATCTTAGCTCCTACAGCTTCACAATCCAACACTCCCCAATTCTGGGTCAAGGCAGAGACCCTGCTGAGCTCTGCAGGGGCAAAAATAATCAGCCGGACTTTCCCTACAGATGTTTTTTTTATATATATATGAAACAGCTGTTCACTAAATACATTTTTAACATTGAAGAGAAGAAGTATGGAAAACTAAAAGTGAAAATGTGACATCCTTCAGGTTTCTTTATTTGATACATTGTACTTATTAGCTTCTTGGGCTTTTATCCCTAGAAAAGTGCATGTGGTGCAAAGAGCCTATGTAAGAATATGATGATGAAGAGCCTGTTGTTTTGACTTGATACAGAACTGGTTATCATTTTCCTTAATAGAATGCAACCATCTGATAAAAGTTGTTTTTTGTGCATCTTCAACCTCACAAAAGACTTAAGAATATGTGAAGATTTACATTTTTTTTCTGTTGAAAGTGATTTATTGACTTATAAACCAGAGGTCATGTGAAAAACTTTGGAACTTGTCACCTTCTACTGTCTTTCTCATTTTTCTATTGTTACTTAAAGTTGTTTTACATTGTAGTCATGCAATATAAGACACATTTTAAACTGTATGTATTTAAATATTTGGTATTTTTGTTGAACCAAGAAGTTTAGAAATGAAAGTGAAAGTATTTGATTAATTGAGGTCAATATTATACAGTGGTATTTGGAGCAGTTAAATGATATACACCTTGGATCTCCCACACAGAGGTCTGTAAATATCAATCCATTTAAGAAGTTGTAAATTATCTAATTACATATCATACACAGACATGAGCATGCTTATAATTAATCTTTTTTTTATAATAAAAAAAAAGAAGATTTAGATTTAAATCAATCTGATTGGTATTTCAGGAGGTTGCTAATATTGATGTGGGAACGATCAAAAAAATCTCTGCAATAATTACCGCAACTTTAATTGATGAGAAAAGGTACTTTTTCCCGCTGCACCATATATCTGCAACAAATGACCTAAATGTAGACCCTCCAACTTGCTTACCCCCTTGATGTGAACTCGTTTCTTCATCAGAGTGGCAATGAAATGTGGGTGCACAGCGGTACGCGGTACATGCCAGCCCTCAGCTGGTTATCAGCTCAGCAGCTGTGGGGGGTAAACTACAGATTTATTTGGTCAGGTTTCAGGATTTCGGATTTCCGAACCTCAGCCACTTCCAGTGCTCTCTTCTCCACGTTCTCACTAACACACGATCACAATCCCCTTTGTGTTTCTGTCTTTCTCTCTCTTTAATTCCACACAGATGATTTATTTTGTTCCTCCCTTCTCCTCCTGCAGCCCTCATCCGCCCTCGAGGTCAACGCCGAGCTCCATCACTCTGTCTGGATTCTTAATCCCCACACTGGAGACGCCCGTGCCAATACAGAAGAATAACAGATTAAAAATGAAAAAAAACAAACATCCCAGGCCTTGAATGTCTCCCGTTTCTCTCTCTCTCCTCCGTCCTCACAACAGATAAGTGGAAAAATAAACTCAGGGAAGCTAAGCCGGAGTGGAGAGGAGAGTCATCGACCCGGGGATGACAGAGAAGCTTCCAGCGTAGTGGTTAATGAAGGTGATGCAGCAAAGCAAGGACCTCTGCAGAGCCAGCTTTGAGTTATAACACCACAGCCTTGGGAGTCGACCTGAATGCAGGCAAAATACTTTCCACTGAGCTGCATTTGTCTAAGAAAGAAACATGGTTGACCCTGAGGCTAAAACATAAGTAGCAGCATATAAAGAGAGTGAAAAGAGAGGGAGCATTCAGGTAACCAAAAAGAACCAACAGGAGGTTTATTGTTAAACGGTCTGCTGAAGTGAAAAGAGGCTGGAAAATGTATTATGGTTGATGTACACAGTGAACAAAAGGTAAAGGAGAAAAAAAAATGGAAGACGGCAAAAAAAGAATCTTCATTCTGTAAAGATTACACTCTTAGAGAACCACTGATCCAAGGCCAGCTTTTCTATTAACTTCTCCTGCTATCTGCATGGCTTCATAGCACAACCAGCAAGCTGAAAGCAAAATCTTCTGCAGCTCTTTGTGAGAAGACAAAGCAGGAGGTGTGGGGCAGCTACAGGCGGGATGAAAGCTTTGTCAGTTTCACACTGCTGTCCTCATAAAGGCTGAGCCAGGAGGAGCCGGAGAAACATAGTCATGTATGTGTGTGTCTGTGTCTGTATATACAAAGCAGAAGCTTTTCTAGTACGGCAGCCTTGACATTCCGGCCTTAGGGGAGTCATGTCCTTTGCTGTTCTATAATCTGACATTTTGAACTCATTGAGAGGAGATGGCAGCATCGCCCCAAGGTGGAAGTTGTGCTTCTACTGTACAACGGACTTAAGCTTCAGCTGTAGCCAGAGATGCTGACGATTGTGTTAGTTATTTAGGGATACTTAACTTCTAACATTTTTAAAAGTAAAACAGATCTAAAAGAAAAAAATGCCCAGAATAGTCTGATTAAATATTGTAAACTACTGGACTGTAAGGGTTGGATGAGGTTCCATTTTCACCAGGGGTTCTTTAGGCTTCATATATAAAAGCATATTTAATCAGGGTGGAATCATGAAGCCAATTGTTCATGTACTACAAAAACATCATCAGCCTCAGCCCAAGTAAAAAAAACTAAGAAAATTTCAGTTGTGTTGCAGGAGAATAATCTAACATTGAATCAATTTGAAAAATGTCAAACAAATCTAGAATTTTTAGGGATGCACAATATTGGATATCTGTAATACTAATATTTTAAAGCTCAACCTACTTACAGACACTAGTTTTCTCCGTTATGTCTTGGGGGGGTCATTGCAACAGCAGTTCATGTATCAGTTTCTGAATGCTTAAATAAGAAAACCAAACCACTGATTATTTAACTTTAGCATCTCTCCTATAACAAACTGATTCAATTAAATTCAATTCAGTTTATTTCTATAGTGCCAATTCACAACACATGCCATCTCAAGGCACTTGAGATGGCATGTGTTGTCATCTCAATGTTTTCTATCTAAGGAAAACCAGTTGATTGCATCAACTCATTGACTCGGATGCGATCCCTCACACTAAGGATGCTTGTAGCGACAGTGGAGAGGAAAAACTCCCTTTTAACAGGAAAGAAACCTCCAGAAGAACCAGGCTCAGTGTGAGCGGCCATCTGCTGAGGCCGACTGGGGTTCAACGAGACAGTCAATCCAACATATTCTCATTATGAGTTCGTATGAAATCTTACGAAAAGTTATGCACACTATTTCGTACGTTTTGGACGTTTTTCCTCAAAAAACCAGATCAGTGCGCATGCGCAGGCAGGCAGACAAAAAAAGCAGATCCGCGGACGGACGTAAAACTGGGAAAAACAGTGCAATAATCACTTCTTCATGTCTCTAACTACGTTGCTTGCTGTTTTATATCTTAGGGTTAGGGCTAATTGTATGTTAAATTCTATTTTCTTGAATGGTGCGTAAGATGCGCATGTGCATACGACTAAAAAAGCGTCCAAAACGTACGAAATCACGGTGCATAACTTTTCGTACGATTTCATGCTAACTCATAATGAGAATATACTGGTAAATCAATCTGTTTGGTATTCTCACTGAATCCATGTAGGTCATGGGTTGGCTGGTGCTAACCTTTTTGTTTTTCAGCTATTTAATTGTCATTACACTGTCAGAAGTACACAGCAACAAAATGAACTCTGTGTATCTAAGTCTTTGCTCAGGGACCTGAAGTGGCTGACTATAGTGGGGTTTCAACTCAGAAACTCTGGATTCCAAGCTCTTTGCCCTAACCACTAGGACTCCAGTCCCACAAAATCTCTCTCATTTGGAGAGAGGACGGCACCAACCCTTTTTTTTTTTGGATCAATATAAATGCTTTTTCTTTTATCGGTTGAAATGTGCAGGCATTGCATCATTCATTAGTTCATTCATCAGCCATGCCTCTGAATCCCATGAGCCGCATCCATTGCTGTTGTTAATATGTTTTACTGAAATGGTTGAAAAATGTTGCTTTTTGTTTGAAATTGAGACTTGTGTAACATTGTTTCTCATTGTGTCATTGCAAAATTGGCCTGAAAATCTCTCCCATGAAAATGTCGGCAGCAGATATTAGGGATCGGTTAAACTGGATCAGAATCAGCAGGATGTGGATCGGCCTAAAAAAACTGTATCCGTTGATCTCTAATACAGGATACACAATATATACCTTGATTAGCTATTTAATCTAAGTGGCATATTTCTGGATATATAGAGAGAACATAAATACCAGGATTGACCTGCAAGGTAGAGCAGGAACATACAAACCCCATGCAGAGAGGTCCTGGCCTGTTTTTTATGCTTAAACCTAAATAAACTACTCCTTAAAAAATATAAATCAGATGTCAATTATGATGGACTTTAAAGCTCAAAAGCTTTCTTTAAAAAAACACCAAAATAATCATGTTTGAAAAAAAATAAAAGCTTGTCTGGTGAGGCATATCGTTCTAAACTCCTCTGTCAGAGCATAAGAAAGTGAAAGGTTGATCACTATCCTTCCTTCTCTTCCTTTCTTTGTTTCCCTCCATCTTAAGACCCTGAAAAGGAGACATCCGTCCCACCATGGCTTCACCCCAGAACTCCCACTGATGACTCATTGTGACTCTCTGGACTCTGAAAGCATAGCCTGAGCACAATATGTGCTGTTGGATACTGGCGCCCCCAACCGCACATATGGGGCCCCTGAGCCCCGTCTGTGTAGTGCTGGTGGCAGGTGGGGGCCAATGCTGCACCATGAGGTCATTTGTGCAGAGGACAATTATGAGGCAAAGGGGAGGGTAGAAGCAAAAGATATAGAAACAAGAAAGGAGGAGGAGAGAGGAGGATCAGAGGGGAAGGAGTTTTAACCGAAGGGAAACTAGAGCGCAGAGAACATAAAGAAAATAAAGAAATATAACCTGCTATGTGTTATGTACCGACCCACACATACCAACACATCAGAGCCTTGTTCCTCTCAAAAATAAACCTTAAAGTAACAGACTTTGATTTTCTTCCTAAACAAACAAAATGAAAAGCAACCTGGTGAAATATAACACCCATCAACTTAGCAGCTGCTAGATTTGTCACATTAAAAACATTTTTTTAATGCTGTATGTTTATGTCTGTATGCATATATATGTGTGTGTAAATGCGTATAGGTATGTGTACAGATATATGTATAAATAATAGTCATATTGTTAGCAAGTTAATAGGTTCTTTAAACAGACCCTATAGATCTATATTCTGGTTTATTTTCTATTGTGTTTGCAACATTATATAATAACTTTTCCTGTGGTATTATAAAAATGTAATTATTTTGGTAAAATTGTAAATCTAGACTCATTCCAGTAAAGCTGATCAAATTGAATTGAGTTGAGTTTATTTATTCCTCACATTCTTAGAGGAAATGATCAACATGCCTCTCTGTAATCAACATTTATTTTAGAATGGCTGCTGGTATTTTATTCGTTTTCTGTGTTTTAATAAGATTCTGAGATTGGGAGTTTTTCCCAAATGAAACGGATAACTGATGACGGCACAAACCCTCCTCTGACACGGCTGACTGATGATTTATGTTGCAAGCAGAGAGAGAAGCGTTGATTCCCTCAGTTTGAAATTAATCTGTCAAAAGTTTTGGAGGCTGAAAAAGTATAAATTCCTTCCTTCCTTCCTTCCTTCCTTCCTTCCTTCCTTCCTTCCTTCCTTCCTTCCTTCCTTCCTTCCTATCTGTTCCAGCCGACCTAGGGTAGGCTGATTTTAGAGAGTATAAGTTCCTTTATTAGTTCCTTTATAAAACGTGTGTTTTCCGTTCTCAAATAGGATTAGTTCACTGGAAAAACGATCTAGATTTAAGTACAAATTCTTAAATTAAGTGTATTTACCATTAATTTGGGTAGGTAAATAACTAGTTTGCCAATGGAATGAGTATTTTTAACTATTAAAATAAAATAATTAGATAATATGCACTTGAAATAAAACAATGAAATTGTGTTTTCTTATTTGAAGTGTACATTGTCTTGTTCCATTGGCAAAATGTATATTTTATATCCTCAATCCAAAAACAAATGCACTTATTGTAAGAAAAAATTACTTATCTAGATTTTGAATTTCTCCAGTGTTGAGTCACATTTCATCGCTGCTATAAAATATAGTACTTAGATTCAGTAAGACCGCAGTACAAACTATCCCCTTGCTAGTGTCGATGGGTGCCATGCCACCAAGAGCCTCTCCACCAATCGCTGGCGAGCACAACAGCACAAAAGTGAACTGATTCTTTTCCGTCCGACCTTATCCCATCCGCTCCCAACCTGGATTGGATTACAGGAATTAATACAATTTTTTTTGCTCTTAGCTCAATTACATGACTGTGTAGTAATACCATAGCCACGTGAGACGATCCTGATCTCGCGAACTTTCAAGGTTTCACTCGCAGATCGGTCTGGAGACTCTCCGTTAAAGAAAATTTGGAGCCGTTCACCAAACGAACGTCCAATCAGCATTGGCTTTGAGGCGGGTTGAGGTGTGACGCAACGAGAAGCGCGACAGTTCAGTCTAAAGAACATGGCGGCTTCAGCCATGAAACTAGCGTTAGCGTGGCTATCGAGCAAGTTTTTTTGGAATTATAGAGTATTTCTTCACTGAAGGAAGAGCAAAACACTGCTCTGGAGGCTTTTCTCAGAGGAAAAGATGTTTTTGCTCTTCTCCCGACTGGTTTCGGCAAGAGTTTGATCTATCAATTGGCTCCTCTTCGTCGTCGCTCTGTTAGTACGTCATATGCTTCGTTGATCTGATTGGTTTATTTGGCCCGTCTATCACCAACATAGGCCAATCAGCTAACCAGTATTTTCACACCTTCCCAAAATTACTTCAACGGAAGGTTTCCAGATGGATATGCGGAGCAAATCCATCTGGAACCAATCTGGCGGAGTCAGGTTAGTAATACAACATATTTCTATAGCTATCTCAATATTCACTAGAAAATGAACAAATAAATTGTATTTAATGACAGCTGTGAGGAAACTGCATTATGAAAATTTATCTTTAAGAAAAATACATGAAATATTTCAAAATTGGAAAATATTTTCATTATATTAGCACAGCCCTGTGAAATAATACTATTCATAACAGTGTTTTTGTCACTGTCTTGATTGGTCGTGGTGCCCATGGAGATAATAAAGGTCCATAAGTGAAAAACTGGAAGACATTTACCCGGGATATTATGTCACTTATCAGATTCAGCTTATAAGAATTGTGAAACGCACCATTAACCCTGTAATGCCAAATGTATCGTATTTGATACATACGGTTTCTGAAATGTTTTGCGTCTGACACCTTTTGCATAATTTAATGGTAAAAACTTTGCTCAAAATCCTATTGTACACAATCAGATATACCTGATAACAGCCAGTAGAAGACTACACAAAAAATCATCTTGACTTATCGCATAGTAATAAATTATTAATATCAAAAACGTATTTCTGTTTTTTCTTTTTACATATTTTGTTAAAAGGCCAAATAATTTTCTGTTTTGTTTTATTCTTGGATCGGGCTTTAAAGGGTTAAACTGCCCTGGATGTGACTCAGAGCAGTGCAAGTCTCAGTCAAAGGTATGTTTGTAATGCAGAATCTGGATGCATGGCATAAATATTTAAATTATGTTTTCAATAAAAACAAATATTGTGCAATTCTGATTTTTAACACCTGTATAACCCATTAGAAGCTAAACTTTTAATTTAAACAGTTAATGGATCACCAATGAACAAGGTCTGGATATGGAGTATTCATGTAGCCAAAGCCAGCAGCGAACATAGAGAAATAGACCAAGAAGGTTAGAAGACAGCAGAACCCTTTCACTGGAGGGCCAAACTTCACAGGCCCATAAAAACAGCAGTTCTCAGAGAAACAACCCATGTGTTCTTCCCTTTATATCTGTTTCTTTCTGTGCTTGCGTGCAGCTCTGCTTCAATCAAATAATTTATTTCTCTTAGTAGCAACAAGCTGCTTCTGGTTGTCTTGTTATAGCTTTGATTGATTGAGCCGGTCTGGCCGTCCGCAGCCCCCTGCCTGCTTCATTTGTTATACGTTTTAGTTCTCAGTCTATCCCTTCTCACCTCCTCACATTCCAGGTCATTTTTCATTCTGGTGTTTTATCAGGGGGGGTCGTTCTTTTTTACTTCTATGGCAGATTTTTTAGTGTCTGCGGTGTTTAATTGGGCCAGATACTGGGAAGACTCGCATGTGTTTATCATTAGAGCTGCAGCGTGTGCAGATTTCTCTTCATTATCATCATCATCACTCACAGAAGATGGCCCAATTTCACTTATTCACACTGGAAAAAGTATAACCTTGTTCAAATAAATAAAAAAATGATGTCCCAATATGACTTCTAAAATATTTGACTTGACAGAATCTGAACTTTAAATTTTTGCTGTGTTCCAAACGATTTTCTGAACAATTCAGTTGATGAACATTTCATTGGACTTTACTTCAAAACAAATTACCTGCAGGTCATGAATAAATACATACAGATTGAGAGAAATCAAAAAGTTTGTTTTGGGTCCTTTGTACTCGTATTAGTTCAGGTTAAATCAAACTTAATGTCCCAAAATCCAAAAAGCATAAATTACACAATCAAATAAATTATTTTATCCAGTTTACAGTGAGAATCATTAGTTTGAATCAAATGCTTTTTGCAGCTTTTTGCAGCTGAACTGATTTAAGAAACTCTTTGAGTTTAACTTGGAGGTTTAACAGCATTCTCTGACAGTGCATGGTATATACTGTGAAAGGCACAATTTACCTTATGCATTATTTGCTCCTGCAGTGTAGACTGGAGCCTGTTATTTGAGTATTTGTCCAGTAGGTGCCAGTAGAGGACCATGCATGAGCGAGACATGGCTGAGTCACTTAGAGTTTACCATCTGTTGCTCTGCAAGAGTTCCCAGGAGATGCCAGACATAGGAGGCAGACCTAATGCTTGTTACTTAGCCTCATCTCAGTTTTTATTAAATCAATTTTTTTTTCATCTGCACGGTTCACAGTCCTTCTTCTTGTGGTGGCTTTTCTTTTTCTGAGCCGGAGGCAGACAGTGACCATCAAGGCTCAGAGAAATGAGATGAAATTATCTTTAGAAGAAATAAAAAAGCTTATTTTTTTGTGTGATTCATAGATATAATTAGTGCAAAAGCAGTGAGAGAGAAAAACTATTGGAGGTCAAACGGTTTTACCCTCTACGATAAAACAGAAACTCCCCACATCTTTTTTACTTTACTGCACTGCAAAATTGATCCAGAAACAAGTAAATAGTTCTTAAATTATGTGTATTTACCCTTAATTAGAGTAGATAAGTAAGATGATTTGAGAATGGAATGAGTAATTTTACTCTTATAATAAGATCATTAGATAATATGCACTCGAAATAAGACAAAGTAATTGATTTATCTTATTTTAAATGTAAATTGACATGTTCTATTAGCAAAGTGTCTCACTTCCTCAATTCAATAGAAAATGCACTCATTTTAAGCAAGAAATACTTATTTAGATTTTAATTTTTAAAACATATTTCAAACATGCACTTTTTGACCCAAACATGGGATTTGCTGATAAAAACAATCCTGCAAATATTCAAGATTAACTTTGGTCTCCTTAAAAAGTCACAAGAATAACAATCTGCACGCTGCATTGAGGCTTGGCCCATGAATAAAAAAGAACAAATTTTTTTTAAAATATGTAGTAAAACATTTCCACAGGGACGGTACTGCTTATATACTGATGATGTTTTCTACACTAGTTTTAATTGAAAGCCTATAAAGAAATGGTTGATAAGTTTGGCTATTTGAATTTTTGTTCTGTCAGGTGAAGAAGAGCAAAAAATAGGCATTTAATTCGTTTTTTTGTTTTTGTTAATTTGACTGACATTTGATTATTCACTAAACTGCAGAAAATCTGCAATCTGCAACGTATATTGAAAGCTGTGGCGGGACCTTGAAAGACCTGTGTATGAAAGAAAATCTGAGTTTAGTAAATAATCTAAATACACGGGGCTCTAATAATGTGTTTACTTTGTCATTCCTGTGGCTGTGATGTGTTTGCATCTGAGTTTTTATTTTAAAACATCACAGCTGCAAGGCTGTCTGGATGAGGGTGCCTCACAGATAACAGATTAATGGCAGCTGGACCACAACCCCCTCAGTACGTGTAAAAAACGGTATGGATGACCAACCTCTGTGTGTGTGCATGAGAAAGCATCTAGTGAATGTATGATTAGAGAAAACGCAGAGATGGAGCCGTATTGCTCTCTCTTGCTCTGCTAACTGAATATTTTGTTGCTGAAGGGAGCCTCGGGGGCTTATTCCAACTCTTTAAGTTTTCAGTAAGGCTTTACCTCTTGTAATCAAAACTATTTTCTCAAATTATTCAAAGGAAAAGTCCGGTCATATTCAGAATTCAAACTTCTGAAAGTACTTTAAATATGAAATTATTACAAACTGTTCAATAAATGATAAGTGTTTTTTATTCAGAGTAATTTTCATTTGAATGTGCTTTAATGGGGGAATCCATGTTTGTCAAAGGACACTTCTGCGACCTGGCGGTTTGTGACGTCACGGTGCGGTATCGGCTGTTGATCAAGTCCAAGTGCTGTTTCTGGTGTTTGTCACAACGCGCTATTATCCAAGTCATCTTGAAAACATTCTTCTTCCAAATGTTGGCTCGTAGATATGCTTCAACAGCAGGATTTGTCAACGAACACCTCACAAGGGCGGAATGTATTTAAAAAATGTTTGATTTTCTCCCAGCCTTACGATTCATAAACAGGAGGTGGTCCAGAGAGGCACAACAGGCTTAAAAAAGCAAAAGAATTGTACAGTGTCTGCCGGCCTTGAGGGGTCCTGCTTGCTGGACTCCTCTTGTAAGTCCTTTAAGCATGTGTTACTACAACTTAATTTTTGAGCTAGAGGTTTGGGACACTCAAAAATGTTATTATTTTCTCTGCAATTTTCTAAGCAAAAACTTCCTCAAACAGTTACTTTAAATACCAAGTGATTTTGACAGCATGCTTTTATTTTGGAGGAAATAATTGCTAACAAAAGACAATGATCCAGTCTCTAGCAATCATTTTGTTGTTTAGTTTGATATATTAGCTTCATCTGAGCTTTCTCACAGCATTGTTTGTGCTTTTAATTTAAAAAAAGGTTATAAAAATGGGCCAAATAATCACATACTGTACAGACTTCTCAAAATTTAAGCCAGTTTTTTTTTATTTGTCACTGACCAAGGTATAAAAGGGTCTATTTTCCATCTCTTGGAGTTAAAACAATATTAACCAGAGTTTAAACCTATAAAACAGACATGATAACGATAAATAGAGATTAAATTATTTATGTTAGATGAAGAAATTCTCGTTGGATTAATGGCACATTTACTTTGGAAATCACAGTAAGTAGGATCTCTGCTGAGGAATCAAAAGCAGTCTGATAAAGGCTTTGAAAGAAAGGAGTGCAGCTCTGATGAAAATATTTCAGAATGGTGTCATCAGGAAAAATCTGGGTTCAGGGATGTAGGGACAGTCAGAGACGCAAACACTATCAGGTATCTTTGTTAATATTTAATGAGTGTTAAAGAAAACATACAGTTCTAAAGAGTTGGAGAAAAAGAGTAAACAAAAAGCAGACTCATTCAGCTGAATAAAAATAAACTAAAACAGGAACAGCAACTGCTTTAATATTTCATCTCTCAGGAACACAGAAAATGTGCAAATACTAGCCCCTTCTACCCAAACACTTTGAGGCAGGATCAAAGTGCCGTTTAGTTGTCTTCTTGTGTTTGTAAAAGAATAGAACAGAGCCAGAAGTCTGGCCGTCGGTGTTAGGCCCCTGACTCTCTAAAGGAGGTGGTCACACGGACGCACTCGTTGACCTTTATATGGGCAGTGATGTGGTGTTGATGTGTGGTTTGTGCAAAAGTGTCAAACATACAAACACAAATAAAAAGTTATATCCTGCAAGCAGATTGAAAAGGTGAAATATAGACAATTTAAATCTGAAGGTTTTTTTTCTTCAAAACCAAAACAGTTATACTAAGCATGATTACTATTATCCGTCCATCCATCTATCCATTGTCTGCTACCCCAGGCAGGGGCGGATTTAGGAAATTTGGGGACCCTGTGAATTAATAAAAAGACACATAAAACAGACCCATTATACTGATACAAAAATTTTAATAGAATAGACATCCATTATTTTTTTTCTTTTTATTTCTTTTCTTGTTTTTTTGTACTCAGCTGACTTTTCATGCTGCCTCTAAAGGAATGAAAAATTTTTTCCAAGCACTAAGTTCACTTAGCTGATTGCTCCTTCCTGTGTTTCCAAAAAGGCGACGGCAAAAGTAAATAACCCAGTCCTTCTTTTCACTGTAGACAAGTCATGATCTGCTTATCTGTTCTCCATTTTACATTTGGATGAAATAATAGCTGCATGAATCATGACAGCAGACAAGATAGAAGAGAGCAGGAGGCGGGGTTACCAATCTACTCGCTCTGGAGAGCAGAGTTCGCTGCTTTTAGATGTTGTCGCCATAGTCTCCAGTAGCAGAAAAAGTCGCTAGATTTGGCGCTAAGTGCTTTTTTTCTTTTTCTGAAAAAAATGCTAGAGGGGTCTGAAAAGTCGCTAAATACAGCGTGAAAAGTGCTAAGTTGGCAATACTGCTCTTCGCACTGTAAACTATCTTCTTTTATGAGAAATAAATGGGAAGGTAAACATTGTAGCCCCATCGCCATCCAATATAAATAAACGTTGACCTTTTTCAACTTGCATGAGAATTAGTTAGGTGGCATAGGTGCCTGCAAGTTACACCTGCATACCAAACAGAAAATGCTGCACTGCTGATGTTGAGTATGCTGTGTATCATTGCAACTGTAGTTAAAGGAAACGTCCGGTCAGCAAGGAGTAATCAATGGATTATTATTTATACCTGAAACGAATACGTTTGCGGTGATTTAATCTGAGTCTGGGAGCGGCCTTTTTTGCCCAAATATAGTATCACCTCCCTCCTGCCATCTTCCAGCGGTGACGTCACTGTGCGGTAAGCCTAGCGCCATTCTCCCCGCTTTACAAGCAAAATCAATGGGAACTACTAGACACATCTGCAATCAACAACAATTATTGAAGATTTCCAGAGGACTTCACCATTGAAATTCACCAGAGCTATAGTGAAACTGACACTGCCCACGTGCATGGCAGCTGGATCCTGGAATACATTGAGTAAAAGTGAAAAAAAAAAGTGGTATTTCACCTTTCTGATTCCTGATCCTCCACGGACGGGTTCGTCGTTGGATTGCCAACTTGAAGAGGGAGGATTTGCCATCAAACTTCTGGCCAGAGAAAAAACACGTAATATGTAGCCAACATTTGGAAGAAGAATGTTTTCAAGATGACTTGGATAATAGCGCGTTGTGACAAACACCAGATACAGCACTGGGACTTGATCAACAGCCGATACCGTGACGTCACAAACTGGTGGCAGTAGTGTTCTCTGACAAACATGGATGCCTCCAGTAAAGCACATTCAAATGAACTTACTGTTAATTAAGAAAAAACGTATTATTTATTTAACAGGTCGTAATAATTTCATATTTAAAGTACTTTCAAAAGTTTGAATCCTGAATATGACCAAACTTTTCCTTTAAAATACAAGCACTGTCTCCAGCTTCTGGATGAGGAATGGATACTCCTCTTATTATTTGTACACTGGATTGTAAAACTGATGTTAGGCCTACTGGTGACTATGTGTTTCACCTTTTATGTTTCCAGGTGCCTATTAAAGCCCCATCAGCCGATGCTATCATTTAGGCATTTCGGTTATCTTCCTTTAAGAGCTTCCTCTGAAAGAAGATAATGACTTCAGTATGTCAGTAAAACTTTCTGATGAGACTGTACTTCTAGAACCTTTTCAAACCATCTGCTGACAGGGTCAGTGAACTCATCTGAGTCACAGCCATTCAGACATACTACAGCAACTCTTTTCAACCAATTAACAGGTAACCACAGGAACAATACTTCACACTGTAGCTCCAGTTATTCCCTTTACCCTTTCGGCCGTCTTCAAAAAACTATTTATGACTTTCCCTTCGAGTGGATAGCCAGGAAAAGCCAATTTCTCTTGGACTTGTTTCATTCATGCCAGTTAAAGAAAAATGGAGCGAATGGAGGAAAATAAAAATGCAGCACTTGCTTTTTAAATCTCAGCTTTGTCATGTTAAAACATGTACTATAGTTGGACGAAGTACACAAGAGAAAAAAATAAGGTCTTTATCCACCTAGAATTTATTTTACATTATGTAACTTTAAAACCACAAACTTCGTCAATGCCGTGATATGTAATTCACCAACACAAATGTGCACATAATTGTGAAGTGGAAGGGGTATGTAATGGTTTTTCTGACTTTTTACAATCTTAAAAATATGACTTACATTTGTACTCGGTGCCACTGACATTATATTGTCATTATGTATTTCATCTATAGGTTTGAGTATAACATTTCTGTCCATGTTTCTTATTTTCTAAATTTCTCAAACACAATTAAACAGATTAAAGGGCATCTAAGGACTTTGTGTTTTAATCCTTCCAATTAAGTCGCTATTAAATCTATTTCTGGACTTAACTACTAACACATGACTGCTTTAATCTGAAATAGGGGACAATATAAAAAATATATATATTCAAAATATAATTTTGATCAACAAGAGTGACGCGACTTTTCTGATAAATTTTAATAAACATCACAGTTTTTGATTATAGCGTTTTTCAATGACTTAAGTACCAAGTTTTATGTAGTTTTTTGTATTTCATTGTTAAAGCTAATATTTGTCAAATAATATACTGGAGGAGTTATATACCCCATTTACACTACCCTTAAAAAACCGTGCCGAGACCGGTCCGAGCTCAGTAACTGAGATAACTTATCGTGTGTAAATGGAAAGCAAACTGAGCTAGACACAACCGAACCGAGATAACTGCAGACCAGTTCCAGAGGTGGGCTCGGCTCGGTTTTTCCCTTGCTAGTTTCTCTGATGTCATGATGGGTTTCAGAAAAGCCCAGTATACAGAACACCACGGAAACAGATGAAAAGTTTAACAAGATTTATTGAGCACAAGCACATGGAATAAACACTGGTACTGGTTCAGGCCTGGGGGCAGGTTCACTGGAGTCTGTGAGGATGATATTTCAGTTAGCTTGGAAGCAGATGAGTCTGAGTTTGAGAGTTTCAGATTTATACCTTGAGGTGTCCGGGTTTGGCTTTGAGAGAGGAACTGTTGGGTCCAGAGACTGTTTAGTTCAGCAGAGTCCAATAACCGCTTCAGCGTCTTACTTCTAGCGTGAGGGCAGACCTTGGCTTTGGGTTTCCAGCTCTTAGTCCAGAGCTGCATGAGAATCCAGAGAAGGGTCTTCAGGTTTGGCTCAGAGGGCTGGCTCGGCAGGTTAAGCTCATCCAGGGCTTACAAGGAAAAACTGGATTCCTGAAAGCAGAGACAAAGAGGGATTAGAATCCAATCAGGAGCAACAAAGGTTCTCAGAAGAAGCTAGGCTCAGGTGCTAACCAAACTGGATAAACACTGCGGCGTTGAGGCAAGGTCTGAAGGCAGGTTATATACTGTGGATCCTCTGATGATGAGATGCGCCTCAGGTGTGTCAAAGGCTCAGCTCAGGAGGATCCACGGCGGAACCAAGCTCGGCCTGGTTAACTGGTCTCGGCATGGATCTTTTTTCAAGGGTAGTGTAAATGGGGTAATAGAAACGTGGCAAAACAATTGTTGTAAATTTGTAGGTTTCTGTTTGGTCCATATCAAAATTACTCAATATAATTTGGTTTATTTATGATTATTACATTATTACATTGTAATAAACATGGTGGTGACATTATTACAACATATGTTATCTCAACTTTGCTCTACATAGATAATTTAATCTGATCTTCCAGGTATATAGTTTATTTTAAAATCTTACATAAGGAAAACTTGCTGACTGTATTTAGTCATTGACTGAGTGAACCTGTGGTAATAGTAGTATTTCCCTTGCATTGTACCGTTGACTCAACAGCAATTCCTCAAACTGAGGAAAGATGCAGTGATAGTAGAGATGAAAAACTCCCTTTTAACAAGAACAAACCTCTAGCAGAACAAGGCTCAGTGTAAGCGGCCATCTGCCGAGGCCAACTGGGGTTCAAGGAAAGAGGGATGTCAAAGGGATGAAAGGGAGCTAATACATTTAGTCACAGTAAAAGCTGAACCATAGCTATGTTTTATAGAAAAATAAAATAAAATACACTAAAAAAAAGGCCCATCTCTATAATCTATGATCCTAGGCAGCTGCCAGGAAAAAGCAGAGAGAATATAAAGTCAGGAGTTAAGCTAACAGATGCTGTAGAGTGGGAGAATAGAGATAGAATGAAGCAGAATGATGAAATGGGGGTCCTATGTCCTCCAGCAGTCTAAGCCTATAGCAGCATAACTATAGAGATAGCTCAGGATAACCTGAGCCACTCTATGTTGGGATCTGGAGGCTTGTCTAACTTTCTCCACCAGGGGGCGCCTGAGATCTCCCTTCTGAGGGCATGAGCTGACTTCTACACACCTGTTTCCCATCTGCTGATCAGGAGGCCTTCTTAAGGAGGAGGAGGCTGACACTTCCCTGCCAGAGTGTTTGCCAGTAATGGTACCAGCAAAACATGAGCCAGCTTCTCTGATCTGATTCTCTGATTTTTTAGAACTACTCTGATCCTGTGTTCCTCTGCCTCTCAGGTCCTGACTTATCTGGATATCTGTTTAATCCTGGAGAAAACAATCGCTGCCTGGAACCTGCCTGTCTGCCCTCCGCCTCAGCCTCCGTCTCTGCCTCTGCCCTCAGCCTGCCGACCAGCCTCTGGACCCACAAGGTTCCCCCCCTCTGCCGATCAGAATACCCTCTGAGCAGGTATTAATCCAAGCCTCCGTAAAACTGCAAGTTTCCTGGATCCACGCTAACCGATCTGTCCTTCTCTAGTTGCTTCCTTCCCGTGACCAGCCTAACGAGCCAGGACCCAGTTCACATTTCACTGTAAAACTTTGTAAATAAACCTTTGAACTTTTTCCCAGTCTGCTGAGTGTTTCTGCATGTGGGTTAGACGCTTAGACCCCAACATGACACTCTAACTATAAGCTTGATCAAAAAGGAAAGCTTTTACCCTACCCGTAAAAGTAGACAGGGTGTCTACCTCACAGACTAAAACTGATAGTTGTTCCACAGGAGAGGCGCCTGATAACTAAAAGATCTGCCTCCCATTCTACCTTTAGAAATTCTAGGAACCACTAGTAAACCTGCAGTTTAAGAGCAAAGTGCTCAGTTAGGAATATGAGGAACAATCACATCTTTGATAAACATCCATTTGACGTTCAGCATTAGTTCTTCTCCTTAAAACATCTTGCTTTTATTTGACTGGAGAACCTTTTTTCCACAACTCTATAAATTCCTAATATAAAACACAAAAGCTTGTGGTTGTAATGCGAGAACAAATGTGGAAGAGTTCAAGTGGTGTGAATACTTTAACAAGCCACTGTATGACAAGGAAAACACCACTTGGATATGTTAATATTTTACAGGCTAAAACAAAGAAGGAAAATCAACATGGTTGGTCTTTTGTTTGGCTGAGTACTAAAAAGCGTAAAGGAAATGCTTCCTTGGTTGGCTTTGCCTTTGTTACTCTAAAACAGATACAATGCAGCTGCACACTGAACATTATTTTACCATAAATACCTCCCGTTTCATCTTCATCCACACTTGGGGTGATTCTCTCTTTTAATCTTTTACCACACATGTATGTTGTCCTGGTAAATCACAGAAGTGTGAGCCAAAATTCAAGCTGTGAAACCAAAAGTAAAAAAAAAAAGCATGAAGCGGTGAGGCAGATGAATCTACGGCCAAAGGTTGGGGGGTGAGTCTGACTGAGACAGATGTTTAAAGAGGGTAAAGGATGTAGCTAAAGAAATGACAGAATGATTGGTTAAATGAAAGGGACGGAGCATGAAGCTCGCTCCAAGCTCTGTGGTTGTGGGTGTCTGTCCAGGCTCAGCGACCGCTGAGATGGCCTGCTAGCTTTGGCAGCTTTTTTTTGGCCTGCCACCACCCTGCTCCTCTATAAAAGGAGAGTGCTGGCCAGCTTCAATGTGGCCTCACTCCCTATGGCCCAGAACAACCCCTGGCTCTTGGGAATGCTTATTCATCCCAATTTGACACTCACAGAAAAAAACTTTTTCTCCGCAAGCTCAATTGGAGAAAGTTACTCATTATAGTTTAATTTATTATGTATTTAAATCTGTGGAAGTTTTTTTTTTTTTTTACATTTAATTTAGGGTCATGTCGGAGTTACATGGCCTCATGCTTGTAAATGAATAATTTTTTTTTTATCAGAAACTTTTCTTTAGCTCTCTGCCTTTCTAATGTGCAACAGTGTGCTGTTGATCACTGTTGACACTTTGATCGTGAGTTCCAGAAGTTTTAACCTTAAAAAAAAACCCATCAACATCTATCCCCCTGCATCCATCCCGCAAAGCTGTTTGCTTGGCTTATTTATCTCAAGGGACAAAGAGACAGAGCAGAGCTGGGGAGCAGGTGTGAAATGGTAAGGTGGAACTAATGATACTAACCATAGGGACCCCTATTTTATCATCCTGCTTCTTTCTATCTCTATTCTAACACTCTGCTGAATCTGTTAGGTCAATCTCTAACGTTCTGCTCTCTCTTTTTTCTCATAGTAGCTTTGCCTCATCTGTTCCTGTTTGGCTGTGACTCCATCCTGGAGAGAAATATGTGCTGTGCTGCTGCCATCAACGCCTTTGTGTATAGATGTTGGAGATCGGCCTGTTTTCCAGTGTAGTCCTGTTTCTCTGACTGTGAGTGGCTGGATGTGCTCTCTTCATCCTCTGACATGGGAGCTGGCTTGGAGCTCGTCTGCCTGGCTGTGTGTTTCCTGGATCTGGCCGCCTTTTACAGTTGCTTTTTGTATCTCTGCTTCTGTCTCCTTGAACTAGAGACTGACACGGGAGTGGATTTTCACTCCTGTCCCGTCCCACTCCTGGTGAAATTACTCCCACTCCCATCCCGCTCCCATTCAGAATGACTCCCGCTCCTGCACCACTCCCATTCTTGTTGTCTTCAATAAGATTTCTGCCAATACATTGAATCTGAATTTCTATGAAGGGTCAGTTAAGTTCCTGTTTCTAACTGTAGTAACTGTTGGTCCCTCCATTGTTGTTTTTGAGCGCGGGTGAGAAACTCAGAGCGGAAGCACTGTTGGTTTTGGGGTCTTGTAGTTTTTTTGACTCGCATTATAGTGTAGTCTTCAAGGAAAAAAACTACAAAATGGCGGCGCCAGTACTGGATTATTTTTCTTTCTATTTTATTTTATTTTTTGGCATTGATCCTACTTTTTTTAGTTACTATTGGTTTGCTCCCGCTCCCGTCTGCTCCCGTTAATGTTTAGTCCTGTATCGTCCCAATCACGAGATCGTTACTAATACTGACTCCCATCTCACCGGAATCCCACGGGAATCCCGTTACCAGTGGGATTCCCAAAAAAATGTCAGTCTCTACCTTGAACCCAAGTCGGCCTCAGCAGATGGCCGCTCACACTGAGCTTAGTTCTGCTGGAGGTTTCTTCTTGTCAAAAGGGAGTTTTTCCTCTCCACTATCGCTACAAGCATGCTTAGAGTGAGGAATTGCATTCGAGTCAATGAGTCGATGCAATCAGCTGGTTTTCCTTATGTAGAAAACTTTTAATCAATATGACTAGATGATCTGGTGAACTGTAAAGTGAGTGAGATGACGTGTTGTGAATTGTCACTATAGAAAGAAACTGAATTGAAAACTGATGAATGCTGGATGGATGGATGATTTTCCTTTTTAGTTGTAGAAGGCGTTAAGAGGAAGAAACTAAGACTGGCATCTACGAAATACAAAGTTTCTGTTATGGTCTTAGTTCTGTTTTTTCTTTGAGTTTTCAGTTTAATGTTGATTCATGTTTTTCTTTGTTTTCTAGTTTTACTAGTTTAATTTCTATTATGTTGTGTTTTTGGGTGTATTTGAGTTCTTAGGCTTTTCTTTGTTGCCCTTTCTTGCCCTCTTGTGTCGGTTTCCTTTTCCTTTGCTCTTTCCCTATAAGCCTCTGTTCACACCTGCTGCCAATCAGCTCGTTAGTCCTCCCTTTGTTCAGTCAACCATAAATAGTCTCCCTGTGCAGTTTCTCAGTGCTGGTTCCTCGTCTCTCCTTGGCTCCTTGTGCTTGTTTTCCCCTGATGTCTCCATCATTCTGGTTTGTTTAACATTTAAAGATGGTTTTTTGGATCCCTGCCTCTGTTACCTGTGTTCATTAATTAAAACTCCAATAACTCACCTCTGCCTCTCTAGCTCTGCATTTGGGTCATCAAACCAAAACCAAAAACTGACAGTTTCTTTTAAAAAGTAAAATACTCTGAAAACAAATTTCAGTAATGAGTAAGAATTAGATTTTTATTCACTTTCTCTCCAACATTCAGATGCCAGCTCTTACAATCATGTCTGACTTGTTGACATCTACTGTTTTCTCATATCTAAGGACTCAAAAACTGCAGGAGGAGAGCAGCAGCTCTTACTGCAGTGGCCAAAACTTTTCTCAGCTCTTGACATTTTATTTCAATTATTTAGGATTAGCTCCTCTCCCCTCAGTGACCACATTGCATCGTGCAGAGATTCTTTGTGCGTCAGCATCTCTAAGCGTGGGTAACACACTGTTTGCCGAACAAAAGACATTGATAGTTAACAAACAAGAGGGCGTGGATTCATGCAGATCCATGTAGGCTTTGGTTTCGTTGCAGCCATGTGCGACTCCATGTGAACAAGAACCAGAATCCCTTCTGTCGTTCAGCAGCCTCCCATGGTCGGCCGTTGCCATGACTCCTCCGCCTTCAAAAGCAAGACTTTCCCTTTTGCTCTTCACGAATCACCGTCTGCTCTAAAGCTTTGCAGGGCATGCTGTGATTAGTCATTATTGCTTCTGCAAATTTCCTTTTTTCCTAACTGAAAGAGTAAAAGCCTTTCCCCGTCTTTGCTCTTTAATTTTGTACCAATGCAGGTAAAAATAAGAGACGCTGTTGGATGGGCTAAAAGTCCTCACCGCAGCAGTTCTGGAACTTGATGTTTCAGCTCAAGGCTTCGCTGCTTCCCTGTCGGCCAAAATGTTAGCGATCTCACTGTGAGGCGTAGCCACTCATGAATGAATGACAGCTTTGTGACAGCTTCATTAAGACCACAGATGGTAAGGGAAGTGCAGAGGAGCACGAACAAATGTAGAGCTGGTGAAATGTGAGGGAAGGGGCCGCAGGACTTTCTCACAGCGTGCAAAGCTTGCCGGATCCCAAGCAGCCTGCACAAGCAGCCTGTCCTCTTTATCTGAAAGCTGGCTGTGGTTAAGTCCATAGAGTCCCTGCAGGTGATGGTTGATGCTTTCCTCCGGTACTGGTGGACGATTCAGCTGCTGCCCCCTATAGACCAGGAGATGAAAAAAAAACAACAACAACTAAAAAAAACAGCATCTGCACTCAGAATTTGGACAGTCCCATCAAAGACTGTGCATTTCACCAGCTTACGGCCAAATTTTGACAAATTAAAGGGAAAATTGTTCTCAGCACAAGTGCTTGACTCTATAAGCTCCATCTGTTTTTCTTTTCACACATACCTTAAAGAAATTACTCCGTTATTAATGATAAATTCCCATGTTAGCTAAGCCCCATTTATTTTTTTTATGAAATCAAAACACAGACATAGCCAAGCCAATAAATATCCAACCTAATGAGGCTACCATGGGAAATCACAGGGCTGGGTTGTCATTTAGATTCCAGAACGCTGTTCAACAAGTTGAACTGCCACTCTACAAAGATTTAGTAGCTTTATGATTGTATCTTGTTGAAGTGAAGGATTTATGAGTGGGGCTGCGGAGCAGAGAAACATTAGGATGGATGACAGAAGCTGCCTTCTGGACAACGCTCCTCTGCTACAACATGCTGTAAATACAGCCTGGGAGAAATGGCCTCTGAGGGCTAATTTGGATGTCTCATTTCCAGTCTGGCCCAAATATGGAAGCTCTGAGAACATGGCGGACTGTTCCTCAAGAAGCAACAAACAGCCGGCCTGACAAGCTCTCAGTTTTTCAGCATGCAGATTTAATTTGCAGGAGACCAGCAGTGATAATTATCATCCGAGAGCTTAAAGTATATTCACTGTGGTAGCTGGTTGGATAGCAGTGTGTGAACCCTCTCTATTAGTGTAATACTACCAGTTCTTCTCTGAAGCTTTAAATCCTTAGACTTTGACTGCTTTTTTAGTTTCACTATTAAAATGTAACTGCATTTGATCCCAGAGTATTTTGCTCTAAAGTGGCTACCTGGGTAAGAATAACTTTAAGTTATTTTAAAAAAACTGATTCAGGAAAAAAGTATCCAGGAAGTTTTATAACTTTTATTCAGTGATTATATGAGCTTGTTTTTAGATTTGACTGAGACAGAGATGTGAAAAAACATCCATCCATCCAGTTTCCATAATGCTTTATAGCGGCTGGGGTCGCGAGGGATGCTGGTGCCTATTTCCATCTGTCTACGGGTGGGTCCACCCGCCCCATTGCAGCGATGCACAGACAAACAGGACAACCAACCATTTACGCACACACACACACCTAAGGAGAGAATTAAGAGAATCCAATTAACTTAACAGTCAAGTTTTTGGTCTGTTGGATCAAGCCAGAGTACCTGGAGAGAACCCACGCATGTTCAACATGCAAACTCCATGCAGAAAGACCCCAGGTTGGGAATGGAACTCGCAAACTTCTTGCTGCAAGGCAGCAGTGCTACCACTGTGCCACTGAGCAGCCCTGAAAAAAACAGAACAAAACATGTGGATGTAAAAAAAACATATGCAAGTCATTTATTCTTTCTTTGAATTCAAATCAATTCAGAATGAATAATCCTCTCGTATTTTGTAAACTAGGTAAAGGACCAAATTGCAGACAGTGGTTACGGCCCAGCAAGGCTGCAGATTTAGCAAAAAGAACACTGAAACATTTGCAGAAAGAGCTTAAAGGGCAACTCACCCAAAACCATGGTTTTCTTTTTGTCCATGAACTCGTTACATTAAAACTTTTTTAAAGTTCTGAATACATGCCCAGAGAATTGTCAACCAATTTTCTGCCCTTTTGTTCAACGAGTTCCTTCAATTAAACAGTAGTAAATCTAAGGTTATGCTCATTGGTACTAAATCAGCTCTTTCCAAAATCGTCAGTTTCCCACTTATCATTGACAGCTCCTCTAGAATCTGGGTGCCATCCTTGATAGCACCCTATCCTTTCAATCCCATATCAATAACATTACCCGGTCTGCCTTCTTCCTCTAAAGAAGCATCAACCGCCTCCGTCCCTCCCTTACTCCTCACATTGCTGCCATCCTCATCCACAGGCCTCATCAAGTCCCGACTGGACTATTGAAACTCTCTCCTCTTTGGCCTTCCCCATAAATCCCTTCATAAACTGCAACTGGTCCAGAACTCAGCTGCCCGCATTATAACAAGACCTCCCCCTATTCACCACATCACCCTGATTCTCTGACAGCTCCACTGGCTTCCAGTGCAGTACCGATTTCAATATACAATTCTTTTGGTGACGTTCAAGGCCATTCACCACCTTTTCCCCCATATCTGTCAGACCTCCTGGATGTTCCCACCCCTCTAAGATCCTCATTGGTTTTACCCCTGTCTGTCCATCTGCCTGTCTCCCCACCATGGGGAACAGAGCATTCACCCGCTGTGTCCCCCGCCTCTGGAACTCTCTACCACCCTTACTTAGAAACACAGACTCACCTCTCCATTTCAAATCAAAACTCATCTGTTTAAAATTGCCTATTCTCTTTAAAATTAACTTCCCTGTTCCAGTCTTTGTATTTTTTAAATGGCTTTATTCTGTGTTTTTACTTTGTTTCTGCCATTGTGCTTTTGTCTTTTGTACAGTGACCTTGCGTGTCCAGAAAAGTGCCTTTTAAATAAAATGTATTATTATTATTGTTACAATTTTGCTGTTGTGTCTTAGACCGTCTGCTTGGCACAAATTGATTTTCAGTAAATATTAGTGTTGGTTCTGTATTACCCATGAAAACTCACATGAGTAGCTTTGCGGCTTTGATACTGAGAAGCTGCTCTGTTTCCCTCATGCCTCCCTCATGAGTTGGAGAATGTAGTTTGTACAGTTTTTTATATTCTGCTCGCAACCTGTCCTCTAAAAGAAAAAAGACCGACCTACCGCTCAGAAGTTTTCCAAGTGAATGCATGGGGAGTGTTGGTCACACCGGTTGCTTCTGGTGAATCTCTGGAACCGGCTTAAACTAGTATGGTTCTTTTTTTTTTTCCAAAACAGGGCATAGCACAATATCAGCATAACAAAAGGAAGAGCAATGAACAGCAACAGGTGACCTTAGATGCAGAGAAAATGGGGAAGAATGGGAAAGTTGCGGGGGAAGAGCGAAACAGGGGGACTGAGGGAAGGAAAAACTAAACCCAGAAGTAACTTAACCAGTAAGAAAAATTACAATTCAAGTAGAAAATATTAACATAAGCTATGAGCATAAACCTAAAGGAATTAACCTATACGGTAACACTGCTCTAACAATGATCACAAAAATTAACCGACTAAAGCAAGATAAAATAAACTAATAAATAGAAAGGCAACAATCAAACACAAACTAAGACCAAAACCCAGGGGTCATTAGATGTTATTATTACAATGGATTTAGCATCTTAAGCAAGAAAACAAGATTTATATACTTAAATTTGTCATAACTGGAGATGAATGAAGTACTTTGGTCATTTCTGGTTTTCTGTTTCAAACCTTCTGTCACCCTGACTTGCCATTTTTATTGGCACATCTAAAAATCCAGTTGAAAGCATTAAACAGAGATGTGGCATTGCACAAAGTTGGGCACTTTTAAATTAAAACCTGTAGCCAAGGGAAAACAGCCAAAAACCAACTATGGAAAGAAATGTAACTTCATTGCAACACTAAAGAATGTTAATTATTTTAAAAATCATCTCAATATCTGCAGAAATAAAGTTAAATAACAACAGTTATTGACAGTAAAATATATATATTCATAGATATATATATATATTATATGTCTTATATACACATATCTGTTTTAACAAGGTTTTTTTAAGAGATTCTTTCCTCTTATTTAATGGAAAAAGAAAATAGAAACTCTAATAATCATTAAGCTGATTCACTTAATTACAAAACCGCAAGCAATTATTGAATCAATACTCTAATAATTTACAGATTCATTATAAAATCAGTTTAGGAAAACCTCTACTGTCATTTCAAAATGCATCCAATAATTCGTTGGCGATCAGCTTGACTAAAGTTTGATCAGCTCTGATTCGCACCAGGTGGTTAGATAAATGAAAAAAACGGACCCACTCCATAGCTAAGTTCTAGGTTGACATAACATTTTGAAATTTGAAATTATACATGAATTAAAGGAAACTTCTGATTTTAGTGTCAAAAAGAAGACAGATTCAAAAAAGCTTTGAGTAGGATTGAAAATTAAACCATCCCTTCGAAGGCATGTTGGATGTTCTGGGCAATCAGTAGGATGTATATTTCCTTGCAGCAGAGTTGTTCTTTTTACTTCTTTGAAGGAATAGTACATCCAAAACCTGATTAGCCTTCATTTTCTACTCACCCCCATGCTGAACAACACTCTGGAGTACTTTTTTGATATCTTAAATGCATCTGGAGATCTGGGAGGCTTCTTGCTGTCTGCTGACATTCAAATAATGGAGGTCTATGGTGCCCGAGGCAGAAAGGTCCATAAAAGTCCACAAAAAACGTGTCATTATTCCTCCATACTGCTCGTCCAATGTATTCCAAGTGTCCTGAGTGGGTAGCGTCCATAATTTACTCAAAACAAAGTCATTTAGAATGTTTTTAGAGCATAAACAGTAGTGTACAGGATTTCCTAAAAGCGCGCGCCTGCGAGTTCACGAGTCTACGGAATCCGCAGCAGACCAAACCAGATGAAAGTGCGCATTCAGCTCGGCAAAGAACTCATGCTCTTCCTCAACACTGAAGTCCTCAGACATCCACAGGTAAACAGCAAATTTCTTCTTCTACACTTGCATTATCAAGAGCAGACGCTGAATGCGCACTTTCATCTGGCTTGGTCTGCCGCAGTTTACGTAGGCTCGTGAACTCGCAGGCGCGCGCTTTTAGGAAATCCTATACACTACTGTTTATGCTCTAAAAACATTCTAAATGACTTTGTTTCGAGTAAATTATGGACGCTACCCACTCAGGACACTTGGAATACATTGGACGAGCAGTATGTCGGAATATTGACACGTTTTTTGTGGACTTTTATGGACCTTTCTGCCCCGGGCATCATAGACCTCCATTATTTGAATGTCAGCAGACAGCAAGAAGCCTCCCAGATCTCCAGATGCATTTGAGATATCAAAAAAGTACTCCAGAGTGTTGTTCAGCATGGGGGTGAGTAGAAAATGAAGGCTAATCAGGTTTTGGGTGTACTATTCCTTTAAGTATTTTTACTCTTGCTGTTGTGATACATGCAGATTAATGAAGTATAAATTCTTTGTCAATTTACCTAAGTAGAAATTTTGGCTTTCTGTACTTTGTTGGACTCCTTTATTTTAGACATCAATTTACTTTTATTCCTTAGATTTTAATGGAATAATCAATCCTTTTTATTTTTTACAGTTGAAACTAGGCCTAATTCTTTTTTTCCTTTTTATCTTTATGGCTCGTCCCTGTTTCAAAAAATGACTTAAAGAAAATTCTACCCAGAAAATTAGTGCCATTGAGACAGTAGATTTAATAATGGCTGAAGGCGATACTGCACCTAATTGTTTTTGTTTGCAAACTCAAGAACAAGAAAAGCAGAGATTATATAGAACCTGAACAAAACCAACCAAGCAGAAGTTAGGACATTGGTAGTCATGAAAAAGGAACTCTTGTACAGTGATGTGCCTTTGCCTCCCACGGTACATTGAGAACAAAAAAATACCTCTACCCTTTTTCTTCCTCTTTTCTGTGAGGCTCTGGGAGGTTCACTTCAGAGAGACACCATCATGGCGTCATGTCAACAGGACCGATGGTAGATATTTAGAACCGAATTACTGCCAAACAGACAGTAATATCTCTCTTTGAGTTTCAGGAACCTTCAGATGTTTGGAGAGGTTTGAAAAGCTGGAAGAGGAGAGCTTCCCTGATGTGTACCCGGCTGGAACACAGAACCCCCCTGCTGTGAGCCTGACATGCTAAGCAGCTGGAGGTGAAGCTCTGCACAAGTCAGGCAGAGTTTCTAGCTAAATAAATTGTTTTGTTGATGATTTTTGATCAATTTATGTTTTCCGTGTTAAGTAAAGACAAAGCAAACAAGATGGACCATATGGTGTACTAATACTACATGTCTTAGCTGTTGATTATGAAGCTAAAACAAGCTTGATTTCACTAAGGGTTTAAACACTAATATAATGTTAAAGTTCACGTGTTTTCTCATATGCTCATTACATTTTAATCACCAAATAATCACCAAAAGTAATTTAATGAAAGTCCTCATGTCTGCTAGATGCTTGCTCCCTTTAAGAAGGCTCTCCACTTAGTTTAAGAAGAAGAATCAATTAAATAAGGCTTATTGGTTCCTTATTAAACAAACCATTGATTAAAACATTATTTAGCCAAATAATGTTTTATTCAACTCTAGGATTTGAATTGTGAATTGGTTTCAACACATTCCATTTGCTCTAAATTTGTTAAAAGCTAATTTGACCATATTCTGAATTCTTCAAGATAAACTTTGGTTCTCAAACATATAAGCCATGCTAAACTGTAATATCAATGCATCATCGTATTGATCATGGTTTTCAACCGTGTTTTAAGTTCTTCTTTGTAAATAGTAGCTTAGTTTAGTTTAGTTTCACTTATATAGTCCAGTGTTTATAAAGGAGAAGTCCGGTCACATTCAGAATTCAAACTGAAAGTATTTTAAGTATGAAATTAGTACATACTGTTCGATAAATGATAAATGTTTTTTAATCAGAGTAATTGGATGGCATACCTGTCAAAGAACACTACTGCCACCTACCGGTTTGTGACGTCACGGTGCGGTATCGGCTGTTAATCAAGTCCCAGTGCTGTATCTGGTGTTTGTCACAACGCGCTATTGTCCATGATGGCGACAACCTGTGCACTATGCAAAGCAGAGTAACGGATTGATGACGCGTTTTTTCTATGGCCAGAAGTTCGATGGCAAATCCTCTCTTTTCAAGCTGGCAATCCGACGAGGAACCCGTCCGTGGAGGATCAGGAATCGGAAAGGTAAAATTTTTTTTTTTTTACCTGATGTATTATAACATCCAAATGCCATGCACGTGGGGAATTTTCAGTTTAATTATAGCTCTGGTGAATTTCAATGGTGAAGTCCTTTGGAAATATTCAATAATTGTTGCTAATTGCAGATGTGTCTAGTAGTTCCCATTGATTTTGCTTTTAAAGCGGGGAGAATGGCGCTAGGCTTACCGCACCGTAATGTCACTGCCAGAAGAGGTCAGGAGGGAGGTGTTACTTTATTTGGGCAAAATTGGCCGCTCCCAGACTCTATTTTTTACTGATTAATGCTAAATTCATTATATCACTGCAAACGTATTAGTTTTAGGTATGGATAATAACCCATTGGTTATTTCTTGCTGGCCGGACTTTTCCTTTAACTGAAATAAGTTTGACGTGGAGACGAATTATTTTTGTTTATAAACTCTTACATTTCCAATGGAAGTTGTGTTGAATTTATTCCAATAGATGTGTGGGATTATCAGTTTACCATGATTTGAGCTTGATTCAAACTTTCAATTGGTTTTCTAGCCAGTAGGGCGTGTGTTCATAAACAATATATGACAATCTTAATATTAGCTGACTAAATTATATATTAACTGGGGTGGGCAAAAAATATATTACATTACAAATGCAAATGATGCATGAGCCAAAATAGTATTGTTATTGTGTATATTGAGAGACAGATGGGATTTTAAGTTCAAAAAGAAGAAGTTTAAATGTCAAAAAATTTAGTGATTTGAAAAAAAATGTTTTATTTTATTTTGAATGCCATGTATTGATTGCATTTCACTTTCAAGTGAGCAAAGCATGTTATTGAGCAAAAGAAATAAGTAATTGTTTTTAGTTTTATTTATGCATCAATTGTTTAAAAACCTGAAGGATTTTACTGTAATTGTAGAGTTTTAGGTGGTGATTAAAATCAGCAGTATAACTAAGGCTGTTTTATATAAAAATAATTTGTATATTACTATTACGTCATTATTACGTTATTACTGCTATTATTGTTTTTTCTTAGCTGAAATAGATATTGCAGGTCCGAGCTTTTGATAACCAGTAATCAGAAAGACATGCATCTGTACAGCTGTATTTCAGTGCAAGTCCACACAGCAGCATGGATAGGGTGTTATCAAACACAGAAGAACATGACTAAACCTGTGTTTTGCTGTTAAACTAAGAGGGAAATGTCAGGGGGCTGCAGAGAGGCTGCCAGAGGATCTGTCTGGACTGTTTGCTGCCACCTACACAGCATATGGCTGAGGCTGATAACTAAAGCATTAATGACTAAGACGTTTGCATGTTAACAAGAAAACATGTCCAGATATCAGTTAATGAATATATCCAGCAGCTGCAGCAGGTGACTGCAGAAAGGTAGCTGGGTAATATTAAGATGTTTTTAGGATCCTTGAGGGGGGAGTGTGAGTGAAACGTGTTGGTATTTGATCTATCGGTTACTTCCTCCACTGACATTATCTACTGAAAATAAATGATCCACCCAGCAGCCATGAAAACAAAGCGGCTCCATGTGGATCAGTCTGTGTTGCCTCGAATGAATCATTCTTTTTCATAACTCGGTTTGCTGGTAATTTTGCTCGGTATAAGTGGCTGTGCTGGGGCGGTGTGGCGAGCCTGCCATGGGCCGGTGGCCAGAGGCGCCTCATAAAAGGCCAACCACAGAGAGTTTTACAGCTGGACCGGCCGTCAACCGACACTGAGCATGAGCCATTAGTGGGTAGAATGGGCCATAATGCATGCATCCAACTGTGAAAGCTATTCACTCTCCAATATATTTTATATCTGCATCCAATGTTTTAAAGATGGAATCTCCTATGAGTATTGAATAGGGTCCATACTAACAATCCATACCTTACACAGTCATGCAAAAATATTCATACTGATTAAACCTTTTCACTTTCTGTCAAATTAAAACCACAAACCTCACAGTATTCATTAGGATTTTATGTGATAGACACATAGTAGCATATGCCATCATGTGAAATAAATAAAGAACTTCATTAGATATTACATATATTACATGTTCTAAGACAAATATTTGTTATCTTTTTTAGACTTAAGGCTGATTTATACTCAGAAACTAGGTCTTCTGCGTGTGTGTCTCAATTAACGCAGATATGCCCCCCCTCCCCCTCTGCAGAAACTCTGGTGCACCTCTCCAAAATTGTAGGTGACTGCAGACAGGAGGCCTCTGATTGGTCAAATCTAGATCTGCTCTACACTATACGTATTTCATATTTGATACCTTAATACCTAATGTCCTTCAGTTCTCACACAAACTTACCCCTTGCATTTTTTTCCACTTTCTCGCCTCCTCGGCCGTATCCAGACCCACAGCTAGTTTGTGATTGTCCCTCTTGCGTTGTGGCGTGGAATAACATAGTGCAGCCAACACTTAAAAATTAGGCGTTAACAGTGATGGGAGTAACGGCGTTGCTTACTAACGCCGTTACCTTATTTTAGAAACGAGGTAATCTAACTAATTACTTTGACTGTAACTATAACGCAGTTACCATTGCCGACACCCCATTACTGCACATTACTCAGGTCACACAATTAACCTTTTTTTAATGATAGGACTCGTGCGTGCCTTGTTATGAGAGAGGGGAGGATGAGATTGGCTGTTACGGGTGTTAACGTACAGCACACACAGAGAGATGGAGAGTGAGGAGGACTCCAGCAGCAAAACAGTGTTTTCCAGATGGAAATGCTGGTGTTACGTCGAGCTGCGTTTCCCCATCAGATACGGTTTTCCCTGCATCTCCGCACAGTGCAGGTGGCACGATTCCTGGCGCAAGCGACAGGAAATGCGCTTACGAAATTTCGTAAGCTGTACAATAGAATAGAATAGAATTCAACTTTATTGTCATTACATTGTCAGAAGTAAAAACCAGCAAACTTCACTCTCTGCATTTAACCCATCCCCTTGGGGAAAAGTGGGCTGCCATTGTGTGGCGCCCAGGGAGCGGTGTGGAGTAAAGGATCTTGCTCAGGGACCCAGAGTGGAGGCTATGGGGATCATCAATAATACTTTTAGTGTTAATGATGTAGGATTACAAATCTTACAATAAAAGGGAGACATGATTAATTGTAACAACTTTACTTATAAAATATTTATTCTATAAACACTAAGACCTAACCACGTCATGGATCATTTTAAGAAAAAGGCTTAAAGATAAGCAGAGGACATTCTGTGATCTGATAAGAGCAAAAATGAACATTTTAGCTAATGAGAAAAAAAAATAAGTTGTTACAGGAGAAAATTAGTCATTCTCATCATGTTAAGTGGGTCTTTGTTATTGTGAAACATGGTGGTGGCAGTATCATGCTGTTAGAAAGCATTTAGGCTACATCTACACAAAGTTGATTAAGACAAAAAAAAAAGGTTAAGTATAATGATAAAACCACCTGAAGCAAACAAACCTGTGATAGGTGTGGTATTACATATGCTTCGCCAGTGTGTGGTACATTGGCGCAAATAGGTTAACGGAAGTAGAGAAAAGAAGAAGCAGAATGTAAACAATGAACATAGAAAAGACTAACAACAACTGAGCAACAAGAAGTAGGTGGAACATTTAGAAAATACAAAATTAAGTCAATGGCTTTAAAAACATTGGAAACCGAATCGCAACACTGAAGTGTTGCCTTTATTGGCACATTCCTGTTAAGAAGGGTGGTTTGAGCTACTTTTCCTAACATCTGCAAACACATCAGTGTGTAAATGGTTATGCATAAGGGGTATCAGTACAGATAAGGAGTAAGGATCTGACCCACATGCAGTAAACCACTCAGAGAACCAGGGTAAAAGTTGAACAGGTTTATTGAAAAGATCAACAGTGGTTGGATTCAGGAAACACAGTGTACTGGTGAACCGGAACTTGAAGGTAGGAGGGAAGTTCACAGAGGTGAGTTCAGGTACCGTGGGAATTTTGGATGCCGCAAGGATAACGCTGGTAAGGGACTCACGTTTGGGGGGGGGTTCCTCTCTCACTTTGAATCCAGTCAGTGTGGGTTGATCCAGAGGTAGTGACTCATTGGAGAGTGGACAGGTACACATTTGTTGGACCCGGAAGAGCTATAGAGCGGACTGTCACTCGGAAATCCAAGAGAACTTGAACGGAACTTATGGAGGTTTATCCCCTGCTCAGTGTGAGACTCAAAAAATCCTTCCAGGGGGAGAAGGCCAAACATCCAGCTTGCAGGATGACTTCCCAAAACAGGCAAACACTCTGGCTCCGAGGTAGTGACAGTCCACTGCTTAAGTACTCCCCTCGATAATGATCCAACGAGATGCAGGTGTGCAGGGAGGACCAACGAGGACAGGGCGCCACCTGGTGGTGGAGGGAGAGACAAACACAAACAACAGACCACACAAACTGGATTCCTGACAGACACTGCATGGGCCGGCTTCAAACTTATCTAATACAGTAACTATTTTCACAGCTGCTTCTTCATGATGAGGTTGTTGTATAGATTCAAATTAAGCTTTATCTGGATGGGGCCTTAGTCTGCAGGTCAAATGTGATCAGAAGATGGAGTCAGAAAGAAGCAAAAGGAAAGCATAAAGCATAAAGAAGATTGAGGTGATCCTAAGTATACAGGTGATCCTAAGCATACAGTCAATGCTACAATGCAGCTGTGCAGATCAAAAGCTAATGATGAGTTATAATCGCCATCATTTATCTGATATCCAGTTAAAAATACATAGATTTAAGTCTCTCTTAAATCAATGACTACATTCTTTCATCTGACCTGTCTTAGCCAGGCTAGTAAAGACACCCAAAAGACTTTCAAGTGCTAATACATAAGAAAATACATAAGAAACAATTATATCCTAACAACTATGCAATTCTTTGATTTTTACATGTAAGTCGCAAAAATGTGACTAGGGGAAATCACATGTTTGCAAGACATAGTGGTTGTTCTTTTATCATCCGTTTTCCATCTATGTTTCTTTATCTACAGTATATAAATTCCTCCATGTAAATATGGCAAACCTTTTTTTCCTTCTTGCTTTTCTAGCTTTGTGAACAGAAGGATCTGGGTCACAGGCAGAATACTGTCGTCTTCCAATAACACATCACCTTTCACTGGTGATAGACGTGTAAGGTTTTATAATCCAACAATACCAGTGTGCTGTGACTTTGTATGCATCTCAAAAATCTGCTGCATGCACAGAAAAAGACGCTGAACCCTGGATGTCCTTGTGTTTTTCCACGAGCTTCCCCTCATTTAGCAATCGACCCACCACGCTGTCCTTCGCACTCTCCAGGACACCACCTATCATCTTCTTCCTTCTCCTCCTCTGCCTCGTCCCCTCCCCACCTGCAGGACCCTAGCTCATTGTTTTTGCCCTTCTGATTAACCTCTCTACGCCCCGAGGAATGATTCACATTGGATCTCAGGATGAACAAGCTATGACAGAACCAAAACACGGTCTGCCTTTTCTAATGAGTTCCATCCACTGGAGGCTTTGGGCAGGTTAGCCTGCTGTGGTTGGCACCTGCTCAGATGGCCATGGCAGCTGTGAATTAGGATTGATGCTGGAACTGTAACAGCACACAATTATTCCCACAGTAAAAAAAAAAGAAAAACTCAAAAGAGAAAATCAAATGAATAAAAAATCATACCAGTTCTTATGTCATTATAATATTTAAGAGCTAGTCATTTATAATTTGATCTACTTAACTCCTTTAATCATTTAAACACCACTACTAAACTCTGTGTTGTATAAATAGCTTTAACAGTTATAAAGTCTAAATCAGCAGCTTCTTAGCGTCCAACAGTACAGGGCAGTATGGGCTAAATCAAACATTTTAAGCCGGCTAGCTGCTTCTGTCTCCTTGAACCCCAGTCGGCCTCAGCAGATGGCCGCTCACACTGAGCCTGGTTCTGCTGGAGGTTTCTTCCTGTTAAAATTGAGTTTTTCCTCTCCACTGTCGCTACAAGAGAGTTTAATGTTTAGGATTGCGTTCGAGTCAATAAAGAGTCGATGCAATCAACTGGTTTTCCTTAGATAGAAAACTTTGAATCAATTTGACTGTATGATCTGGTGAAATGTAAAGTGCCTTGAGATGACGTGTTGTGAATTGGCGCTATAGAAATAAACTGTTAAAGATATACTATGCAACCGGTGTTGATTTTCCAGTGAGGCTCCCCCCAGAGGGCGAAAGTAAAAGTGCACTGTTGTAAATATGCTCAGCTGTTCACCTGGTTTCTCCGTCAAGCCAGGCACGGTTGTTTTGAGCTGAGCAGACAGGCGAACGCAACGAATCACCATGTCTACTGCGGTAAGTGACTATTTTGTTTCAATTTTCAAGTTTGAAAATTCTCGCTGGTTCCCTCCATGATAACTGCACAAATTCAGCCACTGCGCTAGCAACGAGCATGCCTTTCACTGGGGGCGTGTAGCAGTTCTCGCCGTAAAGCAAGACCGACTCTTGCGATGCACGAGACTTCTGAGCCTGTGGGTGCGGGGCGAGGGCTCCTGCAATTGCAAGTACGGTATTTCCCCTACAGACCACCAGGACGGCCGAGAAAACCTTTGTTCGACCTGAAATGACTCATTTAATCATCCAAAACGTTTTGGAACAAATTTATTAACTGAAAAATGTTGCATAGTATGCCTTTAAAGCCAAAAATACAGGTTTTTAATCGGAACTACTTGAAGTGTAACTAAACTAAATAATGTGTACTTTATTCAATGCAGAGCTGCAAGTTGTTCTATGCTTCTGGGGATCAGTGAATATATTTTAAATGATAGACTGCTGCCCTTTTTTTCCTTTTTTTTTGAAAGGGTGTCCTGACAAATATGTGTCCTGCTTTCACCTTTGAACTTTTACATCCCCCCTCTCCCCTACAAGTCTGTCATATATAAAAGGGGATATTGATGAGGGCTAATAAATTTTTTATTTGTTTTTGTATTGATTTTAAATTCAGATGTTACAGACAATCCTTCCAAGCAGCCATCGTGCATCACTAGTAGGAGAAATGTTAACAGATAGGGCTTAAATTTAAAGAAATGGAAAATAAGCCACACAAGAAAAGATTTTATAGGCTAATCACCAGCATGGTCACGGATGTTTATAAATTCTACACAGAGGCATGTAGAAAGCTCCACAAATTTGTTAAAGAATAGTTTTCACCCAAGACCTCTTTAAATTCCTGCATGGGGACATGATAAGATGCCACATGCCCAACGAATCCAGTCATGAAATTTCCTCATCTCTAAGAGGCTGATCCTCAGAAGGTTTGCATGGTTTAAAAAACATGAAAACATGCTTGTATCTTTAAAGATAAACAGTAATTTGCATCAAAGCTTGTGCAAACCTTTTCTTTTTGTGTGTTTGACTCCAACAATATGCAGATAATATTGTAATAACACAAAAGCTTGGGTAAGGATATGCAAAAGTACAAATTTACCATTTGCAAAAAGATTTTCTGAATCTAAAACTAAACTATTATTATGCTAATGTAGATTCTCAGTCACCCAGGTCATAGACATTTCAATTGAGAAAGCGTCCTGGACGGGAAGCGAAACATCGTCAAACCTTGGAAACCAAGTCCAGTGGATTGTTTTTTATTTTTTTTTTTATTTTTTTTATTTTAAACTTTTACGGGATAAACTATTATATGTTTTAATGCATAATAAGGAGAGAGAGAGTTTTTGCACATGTAACCCTATTTTGACAGTCAGAAATACAATTTGAATAATATTAATGGAGGAGAAACATCTACGCAAGCAGTACAAAAGTAATGTAGCGAGGCAGACAATCTTTATACCTAGAACCAAAATAGAAAAATAAACAATACTAACCTTAAATGTCATGATTATTGAAAATATTTATATTAAAAAATATTGGTAAATATCAATCACAGAGCCTACAGATGGAAATTAGGTGGTGTCTGAAAGTGTGCATCTCTAGCTTGTGGTTAATTTTTTTCTCCCTAGATGTTCTTTAGTAGACTGCACACAAAGCACGGTTATGTTTTTCATCTATTGTAATGTATTGGGGCAAACAGCTATTGAGAGAAGTTGGATGACATTTTAATGGGGCCGAGCTAACCTGGTTTGCACGTCACTTTTCTGGGTGTTTATCCCACATTAGTGGAGTATCAGAACGAAAACCTGGTGCTGGGAATGAAAAGCTGTCTCAGTGCCTGAGAGGTCTGGGTTGTTGATCTACTGACAACAAGGCTGTTATGTATTTTGGTGTTAAACCATTCAGTGACTTATAGAATAACAGAAGTATTTTACAGTCTATTAACTGAAAAACTGGGAGGTACTTTAGCATTGGGCTTCTGTGCTCCACTTAGTTTAAGATGATAATTGCTGTTTTTAGGGCCTGCTAGAAATTACTTGACAAAAAAGGTGTGTTCATTATTTGAGTTAATAAATATATAATGACATGTAGAGCTTTCTTAAGGAAAGCTGTGGGTAGATCATGTGTCAGAGGACTCAAATGCAAGACTCAACTCAGAAAAACAAAATCAGTGATCCTTTAATACAGATGAGTGTCGGCACACTGAGTAAGACTGGCAAAAATCCATAAAAACAAAGGCTGGCCAAAAACAAGTAAAGCAAAAAATGTCTTAGATGCTAGGTAAGGGAAAATAAACTGTGAAAGGCTTGACACAAGTGACAAAGACAAACTGGCAAAGAAAGCTGCAGAGGGAGGAGTTTAAATAGGTAAGGCAAATGACAACAAGACACAGGTGAGCGGCATCAGGGAGGCTGATTAAAGGGAATCGAGAAGGGAAGGGAAACGAGAACAGAAATTATATATATATATATATATATATATATATATATATATATATATATATATATATATATATATATATATATATCTCCGGGTACTACGGCTTCCCCCCACAGTCCAAAAACATGACTGTTAGGTTAATATATATATATATATATATATATATATATATATATATATATATATATATATATATATATATATATATATATATATATGTACAGCTACATTTTGCACAAATTCAGCTGTGTCTTGAAATTCTTTCACTCTGTGACTGTATTTTTAACAATTATTCGATGGAAAAATGGGGTTAGATCAGTGTTTTTTCCATAGGGCTCCACCATACAATATCTATTGGCAGGGACACACAAGCCACATACTTGCAGGTTAGATATGTTAACCTGGTCACACTGACAGGACCTCCACAGCAGGAGCAATGCTTCACATAATGGGAAATAAATTTTATTTTTGTTTGCCTGGGTAGGTGGGCTTAAGGAGTAATTACTTAGCCAAGAAGCAGGAGACAGAGGGAAGCGAGAGGCTATCCTTGTCTATCCACTGTGGTTCTTCCTGCTCCTGTGCTGATGTGAAACCAATACCATTATCCAGTTAATCCGTCATGGTCGGCTCCTACTCAGTAAGAAAAACAGCAGAGCTGGGCTGCATCATTGACGTGTGGAGCTGCTTTAATGAGATTCCTTGGGGTTTACTCTCAAATTGCTGGGATTTCATGAGTGTTCCAGCCTGACTTTCCTCCATCTGGCTGCTTGGTCTACAGGGATGAGAGGCAACAAATGATTACATACTTAAACACCCTGATGCTCTTAACAGGATACTCTATTTGTTACAGTTATACCCCTGAAGCCCAAACCTGTTAACCCAGTAATGCTACGACAAAGACCGTCCAAGGTAGATGACACTTTTTACAACAGAAAACAAATTACTAGTCATATATTTGGAGAGATACCACTCAGTTAAGCTTATTCATTTATAACATGTCAGAGCAAAGGAAAGTTACATGTTTATCAGTGATCAGGTTAAAGCCAGTCCAATTATAAACTAATTCACCCCCCATGAAAGAAACTTAAACTAATTATTAATTATAATCAAAGGAAAAGCCTGAATGGGTAGTTTCTGTCTTGATTACCCTTCTTCTCCAGGCATCTAGAAGAAAATCTGTTCAGTTTCAGGTAAGGTAAGATATGCTGAGGCAAGGCAAGGTAAGGTAGGGTAGGGTATGGTACGTAGGGTAAGTTAAGGTAAGATGGGTTATTGTGAGGTAAGGTAGGGTAGGATAAATTAAGGTATGGCAGGGTAAGGTAAGGTACGGTAGGATAGGGTTTAGTAAGATAAGATTTGTGGGGATGGGGGTGGGGTGGTGTGTGGTCAGGTAGGGTAAAATGGGGTAGGGTAGGGTAGGGTAAGATAGTATACTTGGGGTAAGAAAAGCCAAGGTTAAGTAAAGGTAAGGTAAGTTAAAACAAGGTAAGGTGGGATGAAGGCAAAGTAAGTTATGCTGAGGAAAATTAAAGTAGTGTAGGTTAAGGTAAGGTAAGGTGTCATGGTTTTGGTTATGTTGTGCTTTAATTTGCTCCATGTTTCCTAGTTTTATTGGTTTAATTCTTATTTTGTTGTAGTTTCTAGATTTATGTTAGTTATCAGCTTTTTCTGTTGTTTTCCTCTGTTGCCCTCTTTTGGGTGTTCCTTTCCCCTTGGCTCCCTCATTGACACCTGCTCCTTGTCAGCTCGTTGCCTTTGTCTCAGTCAGCTACATATACTCTCCCTCTGCAGTCACTCCTGGTTGGTTCCTTGTCGTTGCTGGCTTCTCATGTTGTTGTCTTCATACCTTGTCTCTCCCTGGCTCCTCGTGTTTGGTTCCCCTGATACAGTGGGGCAAAAAAGTATTTAGTCAGCCACCAATAGTGCAAGTTCTCCCACTCAAAAAGATAAGAGAGGTCGGTAATTTTCATCATAGATATACCTCAACTATGAGAGACAAAATGAGAAAAAAAATCCAGAAAATCACATTGTCTGATTTTTAAAGAATTTATTTGCAAAATATGGTGGAAAATAAGTATTTGGTCAGTTACAAACAAGCAAGATTTCTGGCTCTCACAGACCTGTAACTTCTTCTGTAAGAGGCTCCTCTGTCCTCCACTCGTTACCTTCATTAATGGCACCTGTTTGAACCCGTTATCAGTATAAAAGACACCTGTCCACAACCTCAAACAGTCACACTCTTAACTCCACCATGGCCAAAACTAGAGAGCTGTCAAAGGACACCCGAAACAAAATTATAGACCTGCACCAGGCTGGGAAGTCTGAATCTGCAATAGGTAAACAGCTTGGTGTGAAGAAATCAACTGTGGGATCAATTATTAGAAAATGGAAAACATACAAGACCACTGATAATCTTCCTCAATCTGGGGCTCCACGCAAGATCTCACCCCGTGGGGTCAAAATGACCACAAGAACGGTGAGTAAAAATCCCAGAACCACACAGGGGGACCTAGTGAATGACCTGCAGAGAGCTTGGACCAAAGTAACAAAGGCTACCATCAGTAACACACTATGTCAGCAGGGACTCAAATCCTGCAGTGCCAGACGTGTCCCCCTGCTTAAGCCAGTACATGTCAAGGCCCGTCTCAAGTTTGCTAGAGAGCATTTGGATGATCCAGACGATGACTGGGAGAATATCATATGGTCAGATGAAACCAAAATAGAACTTTTTGGTAAAAACTCTACTCGTCGTGTTTGGAGGAGAGAGAATGCTGAGTTGCATCTAAAGAACACCATACCTACAGTGAAGCATGGGGGTGGAAACATAGTGCTTTGGGGCTGTTTTTCTGCTAAGGGACCAGGACGACTGATCCGTGTGAAGGAAAGAATGAATGGGGCCATGTATCGTCAAATTTTGAGTGAAAACCTCCTTCCATCAGCAAGGGCATTGAAGATGAAACGTGGCTGGGTCTTTCAGCATGACAATGATCCCAAACACACCGCCCGGGTAACGAAGGAGTGACTTCGTAAGAAGCATTTCAAGGTCCTGGAGTGGCCTAGCCAGTCTCCAGATCTCAACCCCATAGAAAATCTTTGGAGGGAGTTGAAAGTCCGTGTTACCCAGCGACAGCCCCAGAACATCACTGCTCTAGAGGAGATCTGCATGGAGGAATGGGCCAAAATACCAGCAACAGTGTGTGAAAACCTTGTGAAGACTTACAGAAAACGTTTGATCTCTGTCATTGCCAACAAAGGGTATATAACAAAGTATTGAGATGATCTTTTGTTATTGACCAAATACTTATTTTCCACCATATTTTGCAAATAAATTCTTTAAAAATCACACAATGTGATTTTCTGGATTTTTTTTTCTCATTTTGTCTCTCATAGTTGAGGTATATCTATGATGAAAATTACCGGCCTCTCTCATCTTTTTGAGTGGGAGAACTTGCACTATTGGTGGCTGACTAAATACTTTTTTGCCCCACTGTATCTCAATGGTTCTGGTTTGCTTTACATTTTTGTTAGATTTTTGGATTTCCTGCCTTTGTTAATCTGTTTCCTTTAATTAAATCTGCAAGAACTCACCTCTGCCTCCCTGCCTCTACATTCGGGTTCACAAACACAAACCAAACCCTGACATAAGGTAGTTGAAACAAAAAATTACTTTTCAGTTATTTTCTCTTCAGTATCTGAAAATAATAAGGAGAAGATACTCTTCAGATATTGTTCATATACTCTTTAATATCTGAAGAGAAAATAGCCTGGAACACCTGGCTTTTCAATACCCATCATACTAGATAAACAAAAACATACTGTACATTCTCTTTTCAATGCTGAAATGGGCCTGTGCAGAATTCACAGTGCAACTTGGACAAGAATTTGCTCAACATTAATATGAAGGATGTTTTGTAAAAAAAAAAAAATACTTTGGCATGTTGTTACAAGAAATGTGTCAAGATTATTTTGAAAATGATTTGCTGCATTTATAGTCTGATATATTTAAAAAGCAGAAATGTCGACAGTATTAACTATAACTCTGTGAGACCTATTAATCATCCTTTTTCCAAGCTCAAGTTGTGTGCAGTAGCAGGTTAAAGCCGAAATATGTATTTCTCTCCACTGTCCAGTAAATTCATGGGTGTGCCAAGGTATTTGAAGCAAAGTCTACTCCTGGCGAAACAAAATATGGAAATTTTAACATGGATATGCAGAGCTAAACCCATTCAATGGGAGGAAAGTGAGTACCCCCATAACAGCAGGTACTATGCTATATAGGGTTCCTGATAGGGTTTGATATGGCAGCTTGGTCTCAATGTAAGGGCCAGACCTAAATTAATTTAGGATTCTCTAGTTTACTGTTTCAAGGAAAATAAGAGCAGGGGTCTAAGCATTGTAATCTGGTTTTGGAGCAGAGAATAATCTAGTACAACTAAGTTGTACTTCTACAGTAGTTTTTATGCTCTAAAAACCAGAGCTGCCTGATGCCACTAGTAGCAAACAAGATGTCTGAAGTGTCTCACTAAAGACACAAAAGGTGAGACTGACAGTATGAGAGTTCAAACCTTTAACTCAAACATTACAAAATGGAATCCTACCTCCTGACCTACATTTTTATCAGACCTCAATAGCACGGTTAATACTCTAACTCCTACTTTTCGTCCTCAGCGTATCCAGGACCGATAGCAACTCCTGGCTATCTCTCTCCCCAAAGAAACTCTTTCAGCCCCATCCTTTCTCTCAGTTGGGGAAAACCCAAGGTGTTTACCGGCTAGCTGAAAGACTTAAGGGCTCATTATACTCCGGCAGCAGTGTGTCGCAGATGGCCTGTATGCCTAATTTTGAAGCGTGGTCCGCACAATGTTATTGCAGGCCACAACGTGAACGAAGTAGCTGTGTGTCTAGATACGGACGAGGCATTGAGGAAGTTCAAAAAAATCAAGGGGCAAGTTTGTGCGAAAACGAAGGGACATGAGGGTAAAAAAGAGCGGAGATCCAGGTGGAAAAAAAGGTCCCATCCAGTCCATCTTCATGAGTCGTTTTCCAGAATGGCGGTCATGCAAACAAAACAAGCCGGTAAGGTACCAAACAGGAAATACACATAGTGTAGAGCGACTGTAGATTTGACCAGTCAGAGGCCTCCTGTCTGCGGCATTGTCTGCGGTCACCTACACTTTTGGAGAGATGGACTAGAGTATCTGTGGAAGGGAGGGGGCATATCTGCGTTAACATTAACGATGACCTAGTTTCAAAGCATAAAACAGCCTTTATTCCCCTCAGCATGTCCTGGGGTGTGCATTGGTCCTCCTCTCAATGGGACATGCATGGAACACCTAACTCCGAACTTGTTCAGATGACTGATATCCACACTCTCGAACGGAGTGCCAGGCCACTCTGCTGAGAAAGCTCAATTTAGCTGCTTGTATCAGGGTTCTTGTTCTTTCAGTCATGCTCCTGATTTCATGGACTATAGGTAACAGCAGCTAAGTAGACCAAACAGTAAGCCAAGAGTGTTACTTTTTTGCTAAGCTCTCTCTTCAACTTAACAGAATGGTACAACATCTGCAATATAGTAACAGCTGCATTGATCCCTCTTTCGATCTCCTGCTCTATTCTCCTCTCACCCGAGAATAGGACAACAATATACTTTCTCTCCTCGAGTTGAGGCAGGAACTCTCCTCCGGCTTAAGGCGTGGCTTTCATACCAAATAGATCCAAAATATTGGGTGGAATGTGACAAAAAAAAAAGACTTGATCATGGGATATACATGCTTCCATAAAGCGTCTGAAAAGTTGCTTTCACCCAGTTCAATCAACAGTAAATGAAAAAAATTTGATAAAAATTGTGAAATTTTGAGGGACTTTTTAAAGCAAACATTCCAGTCTTAATTCCTCCACAGCCTCTCCTCCTGGATTCAGCCATCCCTCTCCTTTTCTCACAAAGCTGTGTATTGTTTGTTAAATCTTTAAAAAGAAGAAAAAAACAGCATAATGAAACTTCAAGATGATTGAACTTGAGGTTGAAATCTGGATGTATCTCTATCCCAACCCAATTAACACAAAGTCAATAGAGAGCAAATTAAAAAGCCCCAGGGTGATGGAGCCCACTAGAAAATGCCAACGGTATCAAGACGGTCAAGGCCAGTACAAAGGCAAGAACCTCCTGGTTCTGTAGAATTCCTCTCAGCTCTGCTGATTAGAGCAAAAGGAAGGATTATTAAGGGGTTTTCTTTCATGGTAGGCGTAAATGAGGAGAGAGGGTATCCATTCACACAGGGCAAAGGGCTGGGAAAATGGCCGACTTTAGGCTAGAGACTATTGAGGCTGCTCACCGAAGTGTGAACAGCTCACCTCCCAAAGACAACACCCACAAAGGGAAAAAAAACATCTGATTTAAAATGAAAAACAACACTGAAAAAAAAGGTCAAGGAAAATATTTGGAAATTGCAACTTGTCCAGTAAAACTGGCAGTATTTTACTTATTCCCCTTTGCTTTTCTACCCCTATCGTGTATTCGACTCAGACAGAATTATGAAAATAATTCAGACATTTTATTTCTAAACGAATTGAAATTCTCCCATTGTGTAATCAAAATAGCACCACATGGTTCTGAATAATCCCATAAAAGGTGATTTTTGACAGAAAACCTTTGTGACACTGAATTGTCTCAATGTGGCTAATCCCTTTCAACTGAGCTCATTATGCTTTGCAGTCTTTTCAAACAGCACATGCCAAAAGGCTGACGACACGCGGGTTTTCCCTTACAGATTCCTAACCTTTATTTCCTTAGTTCACACAAGTAGTTAGCTAGTCTCAGTAGGTACATCAATATCCCACTTTACTGTTATAATTAGGTCACTTCACTCATCTAACCCATTGGCTTCTGTGACTCTTTTGTCAAAATTACTCACGACGTACAATTCCAGAGGTTAGGGAACCTTTCCTTCGTTCCAAAAGACTTTCAGTAAAAGAAGGACTGGCCTGGTTTTAACAAAGGAACCCTGGAGAGGCACCTTTTACAGAGCAATCCCTCTCTTGGCAAGATATGAAGCAGCAAAGGAAGCAAGCTAATTGCAGCTGGTCCAGTCTCCATCGGGGTCTAAGCCTAGGATTTATCCAGCACAATGGACCCTTTAGCTTTGTCCCTGTCATCTTTAGCTCTACAATTTGAAAGCAGTGAAGCCTATAGAAGAACTTACATTAGTGTAATTAGAAGCAGAATAAAGTGCAGGTTGGTTCTGTGTGCATCCCGAGTTGTGTGGAACTCTTTCTTTTTATTTCTTAAGATAGAGGCATACTGTAAGGTTTTGGCAAACAGCTGGAGGATAATAAAACAAACCCAGTGATAAAAAGCAATGTCCAGTGAGCTTTCTTCTTCAGTTTTTTTTTTTTTTTAGTAGAAAGCAAATGAATTCCATTCCCATGGTAACCAGCCTCGAAGACAATGTGTCAGAGAAGATTATATCATTAAAGCTGGCAACGCAATCTTAGCATTTACACAAGGTTGTTTCACTTATAAACCTTGATTTAAATTTGTGAAAACAATTCAGGGATTATTTGCAGTATGGCTGTATGTTTTAAACTGGATACATCAGAAATTTAATTGGCTTCCAGTTAAATGAAGAATAGAATTTAAAATCCTCCTTCTTACATATAAAGCCTTAAATGGCCAAACTCCTTCTTATATCAGAGATATGATTGTTCCTTATGTTCCTAACAGAGCACTTCGCTCTCAGTCTGCTGATTGATTAGTGGTTCTTAGAATTTCTAAAAGTAGAATGGAAGGCAGATCGTTTAGTTATCAGGCTCCTCTCCTGTTTAACCAACTACCAGTTTTAGTCCGTGAGGCAGACACCCTGTCTACTTTTAAGGCTAGGCATAAAACTTTCCTTTTTGATAAAGCTTATAGTTAGGGTGGCTCAGGTTATCCTGAGCTATCTCTATAGTTATGCTGCTATAGGCTTAGACTCCTGGAAGACATAGGGACCTATTTTTCATCATTCTGCTTCATTCTATCTCTATTCTCCCACTCTGTAGAATCTGTTCTTTCTGCTTTTTATCATAGTAGCTTCATCTGCTCTGTTCCTGTTTGGCTGTGACTCCATCCTGAAGAGAAATATCAGCTGTGCTGCTGCCATCAACACCTTTGTTTATAGATGTTGGAGCTTGGCCTGTTTTTCCGTGTAGTCCTGTTTCTCTGACTGTGACTGGCTGGATGTGATCTCTTCATCCTCTGACATGGGAGCTGGCTCAGAGCTCGTCTGTCTGGCTGTGTTTCCAGGACGGATAGAAATAAACGGAAATGAATTCAATATACCAATCTAATTTAAAGAGTCAGGTAACGAAACAATCACTCAGTGAAATCAATCCTATTTTTATTTTATGTTATTTCAGGTCTATTTATGGTTATTTTGGTCAAAAATGTCCAAGAAGTGAAAAAAATATACCAAAGCAAATAGAAGGGAATGAATTATCTTTGTTTTAAAGTACAGCATAATTTCTTTCACTCTAAAGAAAAATGATACTGTGGACTCATTGCTTTCATGCAGGAGGCTTCTGTGCCGCAACAACAGACCTGAAGTGCAAAACAACGGATCCTATTCAAACTTTGATTATTTGGACATGAGCCATAGCTTTAAATTATTAAGGGTCAGCATAGAGGAAGACATTAAGCTCAAGTTTAAAGTAAGGAAGAGAATGATCAATAATGCACTTCTTTGAATTGAGATCTATAGAAAGATCATTACATCAGACGTGTTGTTGTGCTTTTCAGACCTCCCCTAGAACCAGTTCTGCTTTACTGTGATGTGCAGTACTCTGCAGAAAGAGGCCACTGCCATCAGGGGTTACAGTTTTCAAGGAAAGATTCATATTGTCTGTATCAGTGTTTAGGCATTGACTCAAAATATTAGAGCAGATCATTTCCCAGAGCAAAAAACTAACATCTCACCTTCTTCCCAAAGTGCATTCTGTTGTTATATGTTCTCCAGGTATATACACACACATGTGCAGTAAAAGGCAAAGTGATTAATCAGATCGGCCTCTTCCATTGCTCCTTAATCCAGTTCAGTTGCTGCATGCCCGTACTTACTTCGTTGTGTGGTAGACAGGGGTCAGTAGGGTCACACTACCAGAACTGTAGCTGTAGTGTGCAGGCCTAGCCACAACAAAACATTGCGGTTCCATGCCGGAACTTATAAACAGTTAATCAATGTTTCTTCAAGCCAAAGCAGCAAGGGAAGAAGGGAACTCCTTTTGGAACTTGTCAAACAAATTTAGATAATTTCCACATATCTTTTTATAGTCTAACTCGTCAACTTAAAGAGAAAATGTGCAGATTTGCATCCATTTAGTAGTGTAATAAATTAGTTTCTCAATTAATTAGAAACAACAGGATGGTGCCTTAATGTCAAGCATGTAAAACCTACAGAAGCAACAAGGTGGCATTCTACTCTTTCTGAATGGAGGGGACATACAGTTTTAACTAACATTAGCCTGGTTAAATTAGCTGAAATGAACAATGTTGCCAACATAGCGTTTTGTTCCTATGTTTATCGCTGTTTCAGACCCCTCTACCACCTTTGTTTCAAAAAAGCAGACTTTTTTTTGTGCGTTATGGAGACTTTGGTTACAACACATAAAAGTACAGAACTCTGTCCTCCTGAGCAAGGAGCGAGTTGATCCATAAGCCCGCCTCCTGCTCCCTCTCTCTCACTGTTTGATATCATCATGTAGGACAGGCTGCCTGCACGCTGCAGCAGAGACTGAGAACCTTTCCACTTCAAATCAAGATGGCAAATGAAGTACAAAGCTGCTGCTAATTCCTATGATGGAAAATATATTAGAGGAGGAATTCCTCCCCCCCTCTTCCTCACCAAGATAATGAAGTTGAAATGTAAAGAATGAAGCCAAAATGTAGAGAATAACGTTGAAATATGGTATCGAGAATAAAGCCGAACTGTCAACAAAAAGGTAATTTTCATAGCATGTAGGCTTACAAATGTCGCCAAACAGCACGCAGTCGAGCTGTCTTTCGTTGTCACATCTACTGACCTTATTATCCACTTTATTCATGGAGCCAATTTCTTTTTCTTTTAAGATATTTTTTAGGTTGTAGTGGCCTTTATTGTTTTGTTATTTTTGAAGGTTTGTAGACCGGGGTTCAAGGAGACAGAAGCCGACATAGAACAGGAACATATATAAGCACTGATCAATAAATGCTTTCTATGTTAGAAAAGGTAACATTGAGCTAGCTGCACATGTAGCTCTGTCTAGGAATGAAAAGGTTAAGTAGATGAGTCAGTTTTAATCCCAAAGCAGTGAAAACATCCAGTTAGTCACAGTAAAAGCTGAGCCCATAAAGATGTCTTGGAGAGAAACAGGACTAACCACTGAAAAAAAGGCCAAACTCTACAATCTGTTATCAATAGTGTTGATGGAAGCAGGACAGTTGATATTTCCATTCAGGGTGGAGTCGCAGCCAGACAAACAGAGGCTACTATGACCAGAAAAAGCAGCGAGAGAGCATAAAGTCAGACGTTGAACTGATAAATACTGGAGAATGGTACAGTAGAGATAGAATGAAGCAGACTGAGGAAAAGCGATTACATCAAAACCTTGCAACCTAAAAGTATCTCTGGCATCAACGTGGATTTTCCGGGTTTATCTGCTAAGGTCTTGTCTTTTTTAATGTTTAGACTTTATAATGCGTCGTTCAGGTTTTGTTTCCTTGTCCGGAAGAAGATGTTTTAAAATTTTATCAGGCTTTATGTGAAGAAGGTGAGAATAGGAACTCATTTGACCTCACATAGAAAAAAAAATAGACTGAACCTGTAAAGACAGTTGTTCTCACCATGTGTACATCAAATTTATTTGACAAAGTGGAAAAATTGAAAAGTAGAAAAATGGCTTCAACAAACTTCCCAGTTGTCAGTGGTTTTCACTGTATATATGCTCTGTGTAATTAGCATGGGGATGGAGGTCCACTTCAGGCTGATGGTGTTGATGACAGCCCCTGCTGCCTCCTTCAGCTGTGCCGCGTCTCACCCTAACCCTGTCAGCGTCAGAGTCCCTCGTCCATCTGCTATCGGGCCCTTCCTCCCTCACGGTCAACCACCTGGACATCCTTCAGCACTCCCAGTCCCCGGGCCTTTTGGGGGTGGGATTCAGAGTTTAAAAAAAAAAGACAGTTCTCAGAGGAGGTTGGGGCATGAGGTGAAAACATGGTCCCCATCCTCCTTTTCTCACTCATCACTTGTTCCTCCTGCATCAAGCAGAGATTCATCACAGTGATGATGTTGAGAGGAGGCAGAAGGCTCTGACATGTGAGAACAACACGGGTGACCCGAAATTTCAAACAAACTTGTGCTGGGAGAGTTCATATAGTGAATGAACCAAGTTAAATCACAATGGTATGGAATATTACTTACTCCACCTCTTTTGAAGCCTAATCAAACACATCTGGAAAATAATCCATACCCACTGGATAACCTCCTTTCTAGCTAAAATCGAACCTCATGGGGTTCAATAAGATTTTTATGTTAATTTAAAATGAAAAATAGGTTTTTGCTTTTCGAGTAAACAAGTTTCTTCTCTTAACCTCTCACTGTAAATAATTATATCCTGAATAAAAGCAAAAGGAATCAAAAAATCATGGAAGCTGTTGCTGCCCTTAATGATTAAAGGCATGTATGTACTGTGATGATCCTGGCACTGGAGCTGAATCTATCTCCTATTATCACTCTGGTTCAGTCTCCACCCCCATTGCAATCATCTCTACTGGTTTCACCTGTCTCCACCTGCATATAAGCTCCGTCCTCATGAGTCTCCAGTGCCAGATCATTACTTGTCTTTCTGTTAGTCTGTCTGTTCAGTTTTTGCCTTGGTTCATGTCCTGGATCCTGGCAGCAAGTGGAAAGAGGGTTTTTGTGTTTGTCTCGTCTCCTGATCATCCACATCCTCCCCCGCGGAGTCCTCTGGGTTTTTGGCTATATATGTGGGGAGTTTCAGTTTTTATCCAGTAAGCCTGGCTCCAGGGAGGAGACCAGTTTAAAGTCCTGCATCAAGTTCTGGTTCCATGTCCTGTCTCGGCTACCCTCTTCCACTGAGCCTGCTCATCTGCACCTGATCCTGTCTGCTCCTGTGCGTGACCTCCTGGTCAAGCTTTTGGACCCTGTCGGACTCTGAACCCTCCTGGGAGCTTGTGGATGCCTGGAAGCCTGGATCCTGCCTCCTGTTTCTGTTCCTGCTTGACCTGGATCCTGTCCCTGTCTGTTCCTGTCTTTTCTGGATCCCTGACCAGGATTTGCTTCCAGCATGTCCTCTGGGACTGCAGCACTTGGGGACATTCTAGGACTGGACTGTTAAACCAGAGTGTCTGTGATTGGGCGGTGCCCCGCTCCCCATCCTGCAGTGTCCGTGGGCCACAGCTCCACTTTAATTTTTGTTTTATTTAATAAACTTTTTGAACTTTCCTACTGACGGTCTCTCCTTGAATACTGGGTCCATCTGTCCTCGGTTCATGACATTAACATTATATTCTGTATAAAAAAAGACCAAAAACCAGTTGGTCATGATAAATAAGGCTACTTACACCAACAGTTTATCCTGAAAGTGTATAGACAGTTCTTTTGAAGCTTAAATAGAATTCCAACACCCGGCGCAATGACCAAACAGAAATCGACGTGGTGGCATCTGCTGGCAGTACAACAGAACTGCCTGAAAGCCAAAGCCCGGCGTAGTTGAAGTCATGCCGATGTGAATAAATCGATCTACAGCAACTCTAAGTCTAGGCATACACAAACAAGCACACAGCATTAAGGTAACAAGGTATCTATCTGTCTACAGGCTTACAGTAGTAGGCATTAAAAATTTCCCCACTTTCCTTGATGGGCCCTTGGCTGGTGTCTGGCTGGTTCTGTGCAATTCCTTTTTTAAACATCAATATTTGCACTAAAATATTCTTTCTGTCATGATTTGTGGACATTAAGATCTAAAGAGAAGCTTCATCTTCTGTCAGACCCTGTAATTCAGTTAAAGGATGGAGTCAGAGTAAAAAAATATGCATGCCCAACAGAAGGCCAGTGGCTGGAAGTTGAAGGGGGTTTTTCTGGGAGCTGCAGGGAAGTGGGCGGCCATTCGGCTAATGCCATTTTAATTGGCTGCTACTGTAGCAGCCCTTCTGTACACCTCGACAGCTTTAAGTCACACTTCAGTGAACTCTAACGTCCATATTGTATTCAAAGTCTCATTCCTCTCAGAATTAAACCTTCCACTTATCAGGAACAATAAAGACAACTGAAGTGCTGAAAGCCTGAGTTCTTTTGACTCAAAGTTAAAAGCCCAATTGTTTCAATCTGCCTTTGACGGTTGAAGCTGAACTATTAACTGAGGTATTAGTTTAGGAATGTGGTCCAACTGTTTCATTTGCTTTACTCATGTTTTCTTATGTTTATTTGCTTTTATTCCGCTTAGATTTTTCTTCTATTCTATTATCTAATTCATGTAAAGTACTTTGAGTGGTCCGTGTACTTAATTGTGCTATATAAATAAACTTGCCTTGGAGGTGCTGACTAGCCTCGGAGTAACAGGCTACTTCCTTGTTTACCCCTTGCGCACATGAATAATTTAATACATCCGTTGTTATTGTAAATATACATTAAGGGGTTTACTTGCTAAGAAACTGTTCAAAAGCAAAGCCTAAAACATAAAAATATCAAATAATGCACCAGCAGGATGTGTTAGTCTTTCAGAAAATCTCTCTAGGGTACAAGAGTGTGTTACTGGAGAATTAACTGGAAAATGTTAATATTGTGACTTTGCAACCTTAAAAGAGCTTATTTACTTCTTAAATCTTAAAGTACTAATGTGTTTTTAGCCCTTTTGAATGTCACAGTGAAGAATGCAGCTAGCTTTATCTGAAATAGGTCAGTATCATTTGCTGCAGAGTACAGCTTGGTACTGGAGAACACATGTTCACTGTCAGCCATCATATATTCAGAGAAAGGCTGTTCCACGGCCTTGGAGCCAACACAGAAAAACAGTCACCATATGTTGTCACTGTGGATTCAGGAACAATCAGACGTCCTTGATCAGAAGACCTTCAGGGTCTGGAGGGACTCTTGGAATTACCAATTGACTGAATGTATGAGGCAGGCAGGTTATTTATTTATGTGTGTACCAAGAGAGTTTTGTACTAAGTTGTAAATTTGAACTAGGGCAATGTGAACACCAAACCAGATCTTGTAGAGCAGTGAGCTGTGTAAGATCATAAAGTTATCTATCTGCGAGTCCTTAATTTAGCTTTATTAAGACACACAGTTATGTTTAAACAACTTATGGAAGCATAAAGGTAAAAAGAACAGCTTTGAATACTAATCCTTGTTGCCAGGGATGGGCTTAGATACTTTAATTAAACCCTGGAGCAAGGTTTGGAGGGGTCTTTAATTCCATCGAACGATGGGTAAAGGTGATAACATGATTATTTGCGCTAAAACACATTTTTTAACAATTTGTTTCGGCTCATTACATTATACAAACAGCTCAAAGTAGATTAAAAATCAAAGAAAATTATTAAAGAATATAGACAAAAGCAATATCCAGAAATAAAAGATGAATCTAATATTTTTTTAAACTCTGCTTTCAGATTTCAGGAACATCCTTACATGTCAAGATATTAATATAAGTTCTGCAAATATCTCTTTCTAATCCAGTCTAACACACTGAGGATCTACATGGCTTCCTGCCCTTTGACCACCATCAGTAGACAATGCATTCATTAATTAAACTTTAATACTTAAAACTTAAAGGAGAAGTTCAGTCAAATTCAGAATTCAAACTTCTGAAAGTACTTTAAATATGAAATTATTACATGCTGTTCAATAAATGATCAGTGTTTCTAATTAAGAGTAACTTTCATTTAAATATGCTTGATTGGAGGCATCCATGTTTGTCAAAGAACACTACTGCCACCTACTGGTTTGTGACGTCATGGTGCGGTATCGCCTGTTGATCAAGTCCCAGTGCTGTTTCTGGTGTTTGTCACAACGCACTATTATCCAAGTCATCTTGAAAACATTCTTCTTCGAAATGTTGGCCAAATATCAGGTATTTTTTCTCAAACCTGTCTGTGGAGGCTCCTGAATTGGAAAGTTGAAATAACAAATAATTTTTTCACTTTTACCCGATGTATTCCAACATCCAGCTGGCATGCATGTGGGCATTGTCAGTTTCACTATAGCTCTGGTGAATTTCAATGGTGAAGTCCTCTGGAAATCTCCAATAATTGTTGTTGATTGCAGATGTGTCTAGTTTTTCCCATTGATTCTGCTTGTAAAACGGGGAGAATGGCGCTAGGCTTACCGCACCGTGATGATACATTACCTGCTGGAAGAGGTCCACTTGGTCCGGCGCTGACTGGCTCTAGTCATGTTGACCTTCACTCCACCATAAAACGTTAATTAATTTTGCTTACTAGTTGCATTCGACTTAGAACCTCTGTATTCCATTCATCTCTTTCTCCTTCCTTTTAAAAAAAATTCCTTTCTTGGGCTATTACCCATATCTTTCCACCTGGCATTGTTGTAATACACCTGCATAAACAGCAGTAGCAAACTACCAAAGCTCTTGCTTTTCTAGGGGAGCTCACTCCTATAATTCATTTTAGGAATATCATTCATTTTTCATATTAAAAAAATATTTAGTGTTGTTTTCTCATCCAGCCACCCTTTATAGCTTGATTGTGGTTTAATAAGTAATAATGTGTAACCCGTTGTTGTGGTTCTGAAAGGAGATTTTAATTATTTTTAACCTGAGAAAGACCAGATTATTTAATTTTTTCCTCACAAGTGAAACATTGGTGAAATAATAATCATTAAAGTAAAAAGCATTTAGATTATGAGCTTCAATTACTTCTTTCAAAGAATCCTAGCAATGAAATATCTGTGTTATATATATAATTTCTCTGATCACTTAGATAATTTCATAAAGGCTGCTGCTTCAAATGCTGCATTTTACAGAAAATATTGCAATAATGATCTGCTGTCAGAGTTTAGAGAATTTCTAATACAGTAGCTTTTTAAACAGCCGCGTTGCTTTGTTGTTCACATCAAAATGTCATAAAAGTTTATTTAGACTTCCGTTACCATGCAATTTAAACCATAACAACTGTGCAATGTGATATAAGGCTATGACTGCCTGAAACCTGATAGTTTGATTCTATGTATTATCAATCCATGACCATGGTTTAATCATCGTTTAAAAATCTCATTAAACATGCTCCTGTCATGACCCACATTTCAGCAACTCGAGTTAATGCAGATAGACTCTGATCGGAGGTTTAATTTACTGACAGAAGGTTATCTGTTAATTTGTTCTGATAAAAAGAACAACACAGGTTTATCTGGAAGACATGCTCAAAAATGATCTAGCTCCACAGGCCTGGAGGTTAACAGGCAACTAATTCAGTGGATAGACCTCCCTCAGGATGGAGCATCTTGGGAATGTATGTTTAGGATCAATTTGATACTGTTTTACAAAAAAAATAACAGCCTTAAGGTAAACTGTATCACAAAATACTTTACCAACTCATTAAAATGTTTCTGTTTTGAGGATCAGATTTAAACTTTCACCACTAATGTTGTAAGTCAGTTGCTGAACAAAACTAAATATCCAAATTGCATCGAAAGTATTTTTGTTTATATACTAAACCCACCTCACCACCTTAAATGTATGATTTCACCCTGAAAATTGACAGTAGAGCTCCTATCATTTCTCTTTTTATGATAAAATAGCGTTTGTTTTTTTAGAAAAAAAAGAAGATTCTAACATTGGTGTTGTTTGTGGCTGACTAAAGCTTAATGTCTGATGCATCTGTGAGTTCCGAGTTCCGTGCAGCCATATTACGTCCTTTTGGACTTCCACACCCCTCTGTGCAGATAGAATTTCCATTTATAAGCACCTAGAAAATTTTGTAACTACACAGATGGTGCCGTACGGAAAACATGCCAAGCAGGGAGCAGCTCCTACTTGCGTTTATTTGCAAATGTAAGCATCTAAAAACATCCCGTAATTTAGCTCTTTAATATTACCACTATCAACACATCGTGTAAAGTGTATAAATGCTGCAGACGATGTGACAGACGGCTTATTTTCTGAACGGAATGTCTGTGCGTCAACCATAATAAGCCCTTTAAGCCAGTTAAGGTTTTTTTTAAAGTACTTGCAAAGCATTGTATCTCGTTAGCCAATCTATCATTGTTTTTTCTTTCTATCTGGCTCCCAAAAAAGATTCACCCAAAAATTTAAGTAGAGGTTGCTTCTTCAATGATTTTGTAATTGAGTTTTAATTTTCATGATTGGACTGGTGAGTGCGTCATGAGAGAGGGGAGGATGGAGAGTGAGGAGGACTCCAGCAGCAAAACAGCGCTTTCCAGATGGAAATACTGGTGTTACGTCGAGCTGCGTTTCCCCATCAGATACAGTTTCCCCTGCATCTCGGCACGATTCACCGCGCATGCTCACTAAAGGCGCGTAACAGCCGCCCTGTGCTCGCGCCACAGGGGAACTACGGAGAGCGTGAACGATCATTAGCCTATATGGAGAAAGGGAGAAAGATGGATGGATGGATGGATGGATGGATGGATATAGCTACATGTTGCAGTATCTATAACAACCCAAACACAGGGTTTCAGAATTAGACATCCCCAGTTATTAATTTCATACACTTGCAAAAGTAATGCAATAGTTACTTTTACTAGTAACTAGTTACTTTTATTGTAGAGTAACTCAGTTACTAACTCAGTTACGTTTTGAGAGAAGTAACTAGTAACTATAACTAATTACTTTTTCAAAGTAACGTGCCCAACACTGGCTACCTGTGAGATTGCTCTGCCTAAGTCTAAATGTATCTCATGGTGAACTTCTGCAAACAAAAGACAGTTGTATATAAAGTGAAGCTCACGTTGTTGCACAAGTCATTTGTTGAGGCCTTTTTTGCCTCATCAGCCAACGTTCAGGTAAAGATTAAAGAAAAGGGAAACGTCAGTCAAGTTGTCCCTTAGGTCAGGGAAATAATTTCAGATCAACCAAGTCTTTATTTGTCTGTATTAAGGGTATTGTAGAGGATTTTCTAACTTCTAATTTTTAAAAGGCCCGCCCTCTCCACTTTAAACAAAAATGCACGTGCTAGAGCATTCACAAGCCCATTTCTCCTCGTGCATGCTCCGTTTATAAGTTGCTGTTCTCATGCAAGCTTACTCTACTGGAACGTCCACTCTGACCCCTTAATCCCCTTAAATAAGAAGAATTAAAACAGTCAATTGCTAAGCAAGAAAGGCCAATCCAGATTTTAAGGCAATAAAATGGAGCGGTTAACAGTGTTGAATACTGTTCTAAAATTCAGTAATATGAGATGACACAGTTTTGTGCATGAACGCGTTCCACTAAATACGTTCATATTTTTTAGTGAACGATGAACTGAACCGATCAGCTTTGAAGTAATAAACATGACGAGAGCGACTTTCACTCTCAGATTAATGAGTGACACACACACAGCTATTGTGTTCAATCAATAACGACACTTTTCATTGGATAATGTCAGGTTTTACCGCATTTATTACAGCACACAGCCTGACAGACCAACATGTCTACTGCTAGTACTAGTCTGCTCCATTCAGACTCATCTGCTGGGATTTCTGATGCCAGTTTAGTAGAGCGTTTTATGAACTCAATGTTCCTGAATGTTTCTGAAGTTCTGTGTAATTTGGCTAAATCATGGCTTCCCTGCACATCCAGTATACCTTGACTGCATCCAGTGTTTCCATTTCTTTCTGTATATAATGATTACACATTTAAAGGGTGAAATATTAGGTTCTATTATGGAGGTTTGTTAGCTTAGTAAATTAGCCCCATCTGACATCAGCCAAAATCATCTTTGCCTTCGAGTGGGCAAGCCTATATCAATGCCCCAGGCCCTTGAACTGGCGGGCTAATCACAAAGCAGAGATGTGTTTAGAATTTCGTTCGACTCAGCTTTGGAATCAGCTTTGGCAGGATTAGACTTGGGGTTTTCGTTGAAACGTGAGCAGGAAGAGGCTCTACCCTCATTCATTTTTAAGAAGGACGTATTTGCCGTTTTACCGACTGGCTGTTTGTTTACACTCCAGCTATCTGTCGCACTTACTACATCACAGGCTCATTGGTCAGAGCGTTGGCCAATAGGCACAGACAGCGGTTTGAAAAGCAACGGGTTGTTCTCATCAACAACTTTCCGATGTCTCATTCATCGGGGCCAGACTAAATTACACATTTAATCTCACGTTTAGTCTGGTTTATCAGGGTAGAGAATTGTGGCTTCATTTACCAAGCAAACTATAAAAGTAAGCCCGTTCATTTTCATCTGTGTGAATTGAAATTTCAGCTTGTTCTTTTTTATTATGAACTGGCAGAAAACTAGGACCACCACCAGTAGGCAATGGAAAATAACGAAACGAAGCGAACCAAACCAAACCAAACCAAACCAAACCAAACGACCCCCATTCCAAAGGGATGGGGGTCCAGCTCGTCCGGTTCAATTTGTATGTTTTGTAAGTCAAAACAAGGCTTTGTTTTTGGTCCACTCTATAAAGCCTCGAACTCAACGCTATTTCTGACATTTTGAATTAAAAAAGCTTCCTGGATGGGAAGCAAAACGTCTTCAAATTCGGAAACTAGGTCCTGTGGATTGTTTTTTTTAACTTTTTTTGGAGACAGACAGAGGTTCTGGACTATGGTGACCCAATCTATATCAATGCCCCAGATCAAGTTCTTAAAATTTTAGACTCAGTTTACCATGCCTCCCTACGATTTATCATACATACATACATGTGGGCTGGCCAGCATTAGAGACTCGTAGACTCACTCACTGGTATATGATCATTTATAAGGGTATTCTGCGTCTGCTCCCCTCATACCTCTGTGAGTACTGTACATTCAACCAAGAGTGGCTGGACTGTATTCTCTACATTCTCAAGAGTCTTTGCTTCTGTCTGTACCTAGTGTCTGCACTGAAGCTGGAAAGACAGCTTTTCAGTACTCTGCCCCCACAGCATAGAACAATCTTCAGAAATATTGGAAGTTGAAGGATTTGATTCCAATCGGACATTTTAAAGGATTGCTCAAAGGTTTGGAAATGAGATCTATGGTTTGTAACTGTTTTATGAATTTCTAATTATAGATAGATGTAATTGTAAACTGTAATGTAATTTGTAATGCAATCTTTTTCCGCTGTCTTGGCCAGGACTCCCATGAAAAAGAGATTGTTAATCTCAATGGGACTTTTCCTGGTTAAGTAAAATAAAAAAAATAAATAAATAAAAAAAGGTTGGGTTTGAGTTGATTATCCTCCAGTTGCAGAGTGAATGCCTGCATCCTATGTCTGCACATTAACAAGGTATGTTCCACTCACGAAGCTTGTGTTTAATAGACATTTTCTCTTTTTCAAACCAATATTTTTTTAACCATTTGGATGATTTTGTTTCCAAAAAAAAAAAATCCCAGCACATAGCTCAAAGAAATACTCAAGTGATAACATCTGGAATCAACGACAATACATTGTGAAAAGTCACTTGAAATCCCTTTTTGCTTTCCTAAAATTCTGGCTTTGAATTTCCTACCAAGTAATCTTCACCCCTGCTACATACTTAGTTGGATCAAGCTGCTGCTATACCATTGACTGAAACCCCATTTGAATTAAAATGCAATTGAACAAGAACATTTAAAGAGATTTTCTCTCTATACTTTTGTCCCTTTGAGTAAAATGTCATTGAGGCTTTTGAGGGTTTTTTCTTATTTCTGTTCAATAATAAGATAAGTGACCCTAGTTTTAAGTGACTCTCTCCATGCCTCAAAATGGTTGACCAGCACAGAAAAATAGATGTGAACACATCAGCTGCTGACTTTAGAACCAGACTTCACTGCTGCTACTGAAAGGAACAACTGAATAATAACGTGCATTTAGAGACTTTGAGGGCAGGATGGAGTGGAAGAATTAAAGCCAGAGTTGATTTAACAGACCTGCTTCAAATTTGAGGATGAAGGTCTGCTAATTAATAATATAACAAAGAAGGGATGATAGCAAAGAAGAGAGGCTGTGTCCGTGGGATGAAAGAAGCTAGTACAGCTTAGAAGAACAGCAGCAATTAGAAGATTTGCTCAAAACTGATAGATTGAACCCCTTTCTGCGTAATCCACCTTCCTGTAAGTACAGCCGACAAAAAAGCTCTCCCTCTCTGCGCCTTCAGGTTCCAGAAATGGTTTAAAATTGGCCTTTGATGCTCTAACAGTGACTGTAATTGTCGCTCTGCTCAGAAAGCGTGCTCCCACAGTTTGCCATGGAAACAGTCCTGTACCCTCATCCTGTAGTTTACTTACAGAAAAGCTCTTCCAAAGGCAAGGCTGATAAATCCCACTTTCAGAGATGGGCATTGACACCATGGTTACCGGCAGTTTGCAGGGGAACCTATGTTCAAGCATCTTGCTCTGTAAACACTCAGAAGGGTATAGCTTTAAACCTGCTGTTAGAGATAGTTGAGTTATGTAGTAGTGATTTAAACTCATATTTGGCCAATAATGTTTGTGTTTGACAATAAAGAATCTACAGAAGAAACAGAGATAAAAAGTTTCACCCCAAAAAGATGGATGATTAGTTAAAGATTTTTAAAGTTTTACTGTGAATTTAACTTTTTGTCAAAGGACTCATCTGATAATTAAAATGTGGGCTTGAAATGCATTAAATCTTCCATTTGTACTTCGTTGAAAAGATGAGAACCCTCCAGCACTTACAACACAAAAAGCTTTTCTTGAACCCATTTTCAAGTTGGCAAATTTCTTAATAAGAATAAGAAATGCTTTATAATTCTCAATATTTTAGCTGTCTTGTATGCTCTTAGAAACTTTTGTGAGTGGGACTCACATGTTTCCTCAATAGAAGTAGCAAGATCATTGATCAGAGTATTTGAAGGATCATGTTTTTCAGTGTTAATGGGTTGCACTTGTAATGCTGTGATTACACTTTTTTTGTGTCCAATTCACAGAAAATCCACTCATCTCCGTCTAACCTCATTATTTCCACAGAAAAGCTCAAACAACCGATGGGAAACCTTAATCTTTTGATGCATTTCAACTTTCCTCCTTGACGGCTTTATGATTTCTCAATTCCATAAGCAGTGATCGATGTCCTTGTCTTGTTTCATATGTCCTTACCACATGTTTGCTGCTTGTTTTTCAAAAAGAGCTAACCTGAAGTTTTCTCTGACCATGAAGTAACAGCCGAAGGTTGTTTAAAGTATTAAGCTGAAAAAGCTAAAATATGACAGCAGAAATAATGTTTTCTGATTCAACAACTCTATTCACAATCCTAAATGATTTGAAGTCTCAGAATTATTCACCTCCAAATTAGTGATTGGAACGGCTGTTCTTTTGAGAGAACTGAATCATTAGATTAGATTCAGCACATTAAAATTCTTTTTTCAAAAATTTTATTCACTGCATCACCAAGTTCAGGCAACTGCAGTTTAAGTTTTACTGTTAAAATGAGCTGCTTGAGTCACATATGCTCTGTTCGAAAACCTAAGACGTGTCCTTAGAAGGACGGATTCAAAGGACGATGACGTCATAGCGCGGCGCCGAGGTCTGGTCGGATTCCAAGAGTCTTCGTTATGCGGCCTTAAAAATGCGTCCTTCTTTTTGCTCGATTTGAAGGACGGGTCCGATGTATCCTCGATATCCTTGGTTTACCCAGAATTCATTGCGATCCCAAGCAAGCCGTGAGTTGCTCCGTGATCAAACGAAAGGTTGCTTGGCGTCGAACAGTGGTGAAAATTGGAAGTTCAGTTTAATATAATACAAGTCAGTGAATAGTTCCGTCTGAAATGAATGAAAATAGTTGTTTTAATGGTTATAGAGTCAGATATGTGGCGGTAGTGTTTGGTTTATCTAAAGGTTTTTATCTGTTACTGTGTAAATGGGTTTGGCTGTAATTTAAGGACAGATTCTAATATATCTGCAGTGTGGGGACTATAAATCTGATAGTATTTTAATTTTTTTATTGCTGTTTTGCACAATATGCTTAACTAAGTATTTTTTGTTGTTGAATATTAGAGATTTTGCAGATATATTTTTATACATTTCTACCCCTTTTATAGAATAGAAAATCCCTTTATTGTCCCACAATGGGCAAATTTACAGCAGCAGAAAGATTATTGAAAATGGTCACACAAATGTTGACCTTAGAAAAATGTATAAGAATAACATAATAGGGAAGAGTTAAAATATAAAAAATACAATCGTGTAAAGTGTTTTAACAATATAAAACTGGGGAATAAATAACCAATATGCAGCTTTGGACATTTTTACAGTAATGGATATTTGAAAATAGCAGAAACATCAGAGATGTGCAAAATGACAGCAGCATGTTATTTAACTGACTAAGGTTTCTATCATTACATTTGATTTTATTTGTTCCTGCTCCCGGTGGTTGGAAAGTTGTTCACTTTAACTTTGAAAAAAATAAATAAATAAACAAACAGTTTTGAAAACTTCGGTTTTCATTCTTTTCCTGCTTTGTGTGTCAACTTTCACGGTTGTTAAGCAACAGAGCATACGGCGGTAAAATCTGCCGAAGGGTATACCTGTTCGAATTTACAGCCAAAACTCTTCCGGTCTCCTTATTCTCAAGGACTTCGAAGGATCCAGTCTAGGTAGACCGCGTCCTTGGAGGATGCAGCCCAGGTTTTCGAACAGAGCCATAGTCTGTGTCCTGAACATCTGCCCTAACCTGTACCCCTCAATAATTTTATAGAGTGGGGACTTTAGAGTGAATTCAATATACTGACTTTTCGGACAGGTGAATACTACTTCTTGCTCCCCTTTGGTCACGTGACTCCATCTTGGTTCTCTCCCACACCCAAAACAAATCCCATGAAGCTTTGGAAGAAGAGCTCTTTCAAAGCATCTTAGGATATATCTGCTCATCTAGCGACCACTGATGTGCACTTCTTTTCAAGGTGCATTGTGGGAAATTTTGAGCCTTCACTTTTTCCTCCTGATAGTCCTATATGTAGAGGTTATGGGCAGACGTTCAGACACAGACAGTGTTTTCTCTTTGCAGAGCTCTAACTGCAATTTGCTCCTTTATATTTATATTAGGCAGTAAACAAGGCTTTAGTGATACTAAGTTTGGTCATCATACACCACTGAAAGCCTATTATGTTCCCCAAAATCTTAAAAAGAAAAGAAATTGCAAACAAACATTTCAGGCTCTCTCATCAACGTAATTTGAAATTCTGACAACTGGAAATCAGTCAGCTCCGATGTAAAAAAAGGCTTTTTGGTGGCTCCTCCACAGCATTTCTCTGTGTTTTGATTGTTAACTTAGAGAAGCAAACTTATTCCATTAGATCTGCCACTACCTGATCTCCACCGGTAGCACAATTGGTAACTCATCTCATTGGAACATGCGCAAAAGGAAATTCCTCCACGTCGCCAGTAAATAATGTGATTATAGTAAAAAGTACTTTTCTATCCTAAAATTATGAAAACACGCTAAACAACAGCTTGCATTTACATTCTTTCCATTATATTGCTTATCTGACGTCATCATCGCACTTGCTTAGAGTAGTCTTGCAAAATAGGATTGCACCTTGTTTATCAGTATATTTCGACAGGTACAATAAAATGCAAACAAAAAATGACTGCAATTAATTTTCAATTCCAAAGCCAAAAATGTACTGCAGGAGGAAGAGTAGACATTGTGATGAATTGGGTGCAGACAAGTTACTGTATAAAACAGAAAGGACTTACTAAATATACATTTATTAATTATTGCTACAATGCAACACTACATTGGCAATAACTTGTGCAATGCATAATGTGCAATTACTATTTCATACCCTGTGCAATAACCTTTCTCTATATTTGACACCCTGTTCAATAACTATATATATATATATATATATATATATATATATATATGGTGGGTATTGGCAAAGAAGTCATGATTCGATTCGAATCACCATTCGCATGCCACGATGCGATTCTATCATGATGCATCACGATACTTGAAATATTGCGATGCTTCGCGATGCGTTCCAATATTTTCACTGAACACTGTAGGAAAAGGAAACAGCCCTTACCAGTGGCTGACTGGCTGGGTGTGATCTGGATAGTGTCTTCAATTGATACATAACTGAAAGCAACTGAATTCATACATAGCTGTATTTATTGAAACGACTTTTGGAGGTGTTGCCATGAAAACAAATACTGGACAGAAATACTGGCGTGGACACACTGACAAAAAGATCTAAGGATTCATCAAACTTAAAATAACAAAATAAGGATAATCAGTGCCATTTACATGGCCTCAGTGGTCCTTTAAACCAATGAAACGAAAACATTCAAATGTATGACATTTCCCCTTTTGCAAATTATGTGCGTCATATCAATTTCGTTTTTAAAGCCTAAATGCATCCAAGCATCTGACTTGAAATGTGATGGAGCCGGGCGAATTTTCTCAGTGTCCTCCATGTTTTGTTTACAATAACTCATCACAGTATCCCGCAGCCGGAAATGCTTGTGACACAAAGCAGCGGGCATCAACACATCCGCAGCGACATCTGCTGGACTGGAAGTTGTATTCCACTTGTTTTGGCTGATGTGCGCCAACCATTCATGTATTTTATTTGTTCTTTTTTTTAAAATTAAGAATCGATACTTGGCGTCAAGAATCGATGCAGTAGATCACAAAAATTAGAATCGCGATGCATCGTCATGACGATTATTTTGCACACCCCTAATATATATAAATTTAATATCCATAAATATATAAATATAAATATCCATCTATATAAACACCCTATGTAAACACCCTGTGCAATAACCCTAAATAATAATCCTACTATTAAAAAAATCTTCATATGTGGAACCACTGTATATACTGTATATATCCCATGGACCTTCAATAAAGTCGAAAATGCATATTTAGCAAAGTCATTATTAACATTTTACACACAGTAGTTCAGTACGCTTTATCTAATTTGTGATAGAAACAAGTAATTCCGGTCCTATTCCATAAAGCGCCATTGATTGCACCCAGATTTAATTCTGGTTCAGCATGTGCCAATAATCTGTCCTATTGGTACAGAATACATAGTGACAAACTACTGTAAGTTGACTGTAACCATCAGCTTGGAGGTATTTCAGGTTGTTAAAGATAGGGTTTCTGTGTGTCTACACCTTGGAGCTTTCTCTCCGGTTCTTTTTCTTGAAAGTAGATCACTCAGGAAAAACACTTTAAATAACACTTCATAACTTATATGTGTAAATAACCGTGAGACATGATAACAGATTCTGATAGAAATTGTAATCTTACTCAGATCACAGAAGTTGTTTCGATTTTACAGAAGGCAGCTGCATATCAACCTGGCTCACCTCTAAGGAAGTGGCAACAATTACCACTTTAAAAGTCATTTTATACATTTCCAGTATGCCACATAATCACATCATTACATCATACACGTGAGTAGACATCCATGGCTCTAGCCTTATCAATATATTACACTTTGTTCTTAGCTGAAGGACACCGCTTTCATTCCATTCCCAAATCCTTGCCTTATACATAATGAAGATGATAACTGTATATCCGGAGGGAGGAACTGTCCTAATTAGATAAACTATTGTGGAAAACATCAGTTCTGACACACAACAGGCAGCTAATATTAAGGTGTAATAAACTCACACATCATCAATGATAATTATCCTAACAAGGTTAAGTTAAGCCATAAGCTCCGAGTAACACATGTCACAGACCCTGGGTTCCCTCCTTACCTACTTGATCTGGTTTTGATTCAACAGAAAAAAAAGTAGCAAACTAACAAATGATAATGATTTGAATCAGTTTGTTCACACAAATGTCACTATCATTTGAACTGTTATCCTGAGCTATCTCTATAGTTATGCTGCTATAGGCTTAGACTTCTGGAGGACATGGGGACCCCTTTTTCATCATTCTGCTTCATTCTATCTCTATTCTCCCACTCTGCAGAATCTATTAGTTCAATCTCTAATGTTCTGCTCTCTCTGCTTTTTCTCATAGTAGCTTCATCTGGTCTGTTCCTACTTGGCTGTGACTCCATCCTGGAGAGAAATATCAGCTGTGCTGCTCAACACCTTTGTTTATAGATCTTCATGATCAGTCTGTTTTTCAGTGTAGTCCTGTTTCTCTGACTGTGACTGGCTGGACGTGCTCTCTTTATCTTCGGATATGGGAGCTGGCTCGGGGCTCGTCTGCATGACTGTGTGTTTCCTGGAAAGGGCCGCCTTTTATAGTTGCTTTTTGTATCTCTGCTTTTTTCTGTATGTCTGCTTCTTCTTGAACCCCAGTCGGCCTCAGCAGATGGCCGCTCACACTGAGCCTGGTTTTGCTGGAGGTTTCTTCCTGTTAAAAGGGAGTTTTTCCGCTCCACTGTCGCTACAAGCATGCTTAGTGTGAGGGATTGCTGAAGAGTCAATGAGTTGATACAATCAACTGGTTTCCCTTAGATAAAAAACTTTTAATCAAATTGATTGGAGGATCTGGTGAACTGTAAAGTGACCTGAGATGACACGTGTTGTTAATTGGTGCTATAGAAATAAACTGAATTGAATTGAACAGCACATTCATGACTGGCCCAACACTAATGGACATACATAATCAATAATAAAACTCAGAAGTCTATATATATTGAATGATGAATTCTCCTAAAATAATTGCGAGTCAGTGAGTTTTGACTTTACAGCTCTCAGGTTTCAAATTAAAGCCGTTATTAAGAAAACTTTGGTTAAAATCGGAGTGTGTTTCAAGTACATCAAGTTAAATATAATTGGAAAAACTTAAGCCATCAGTAATTAATTGATATCAGTAGGTGGTCTCCAAAAATCTCTTACATCAAAAACAACTTGGGTACAATGAGTGTTTCCAGGAGAAAGAATGTTCAGAGTGGCAGAGAAAAAAAACTTGGAACTTGTCTTTTTTTCATCTGTTTATTAATGAATGTCTTTGATTTAAAATGGCAGCTTCATTTTTTTTATGATGTGTCCAATTTTTATGCAATTAAGCAGGAATAGTGTGATTAGGAGATGAGTGCCGTAATTACTGATAAAGTCTTCGTGTCTCATTTAAAATGTCTCAGCTCTTCTTTGAACTGCCTCTGTAGAGATCTTTGTTAAATAGCATAAATCATTTTTTTTTTTTTTTTTCAGGTGGCCTAATGCAGAACATTTCTGCTAAGCCTTTTCTCCCCATTCTGTTTCCTCTGTCGTCAGTGATTACAATCTGGATATATTCAGATTTAATTAACTTCCTGTTGTACTTTTAAGTCTTGAGGTTCTCTGTAAGGATATTAAAATATCTCCTCATTTTGATATAGAAAGGGAATTTGAGCAAATGTAAACAGACTTTTATATGAAGGAAATTTCCAGTGCCCTGCAGTATGGAGGATCAAGCTCATGAGATTCAGGATATTGAAATATTGTTGTTTTTATTAAACATTATCTGTTCTATACGCTTTTGGCATTGAAACGAAAAGTAAGCTTTGACGTTATATCATTATAAAAGAGATTTATTTCTAATGAAAATCACCCGACTCTATCAGAAAGTTGTTGTTTTTTTCCTGGGATTTCAGGGGACTTCAGGACTTTTTTATTGTTTGTAGTTTTGCAAGAATTTTTCTGGGGTTTGAAGGTTTAGTGATTTCAATCTCATCAACAAGAAGTGACACCATGATTGGGGAATTGTGGAAAAGTAAACCTTGTTCACACTCCGTCAGAGGGAAAAGGTTTGCAAGATAAAGAAATTACTTTGACGTTTCCTACAGTAGTAGCCATTCAAAATTTCCCCACCTACCTTGATGGGTCCTTGGCTCGTCCCCTACAATTCCTTTTTAAACAAATTTTTGTTTTAAAATATTCTTTCTGTCATGACTTCTGGACATCAAGATCTAAAAAGAAGCATAGTCTCTTTGTCAGACCCTGTAATTCAGTGAAAGGGTGGAGTCAGAGTAAAAAAATATGCAAGAGGGGTCACTCCAGTGGCTGGAAGTTGGAGGGGATTTTGCTGGGAGTTGCAGGGAAGTCTGCTGGTGTTTGACTCGGAAGGGCCTTTTTGAATGGCTGCTACTGTACTTTATGGAGAACTCAGCTAGGAAAACCCGTCCGCTAGAGCTCACATCACATCCCCAAACTACAACACAACACAATGAGAGAGGGGGCGATCTATTGGATCAAAAGAAGAGGATGAAGATGAGTGTAATGAAATATGATTATTGATATTATGTGATGTAGTATTTACTTGGAAAAAGTAGTCGGGTTGTTTGAGTTCTTTATTATAGTTTTGTTTGGACATTCTTGCATGCTTTTTTGTGAAGCAGAAGGACTGGTCATCCTACGTTTGGAAAGAAGTGTAATGTCAATTATATTTTTCCTTAATTTCTGGTTATCTTAAGTGAAAGTATCCTTTCCTTGTTCGGCTCCTCAGCAGGGCATGGAAGAAAAAGGTAGAATTGCTCCAGGTGCTGAAATGCACTTGGAGCAAACCAAAATGATCAGGAGGGTAGTTTTGGGTGCGTTTTGTTAAATTTGATAGGGTTTTTGTGATTGACTTTAGATTTATTTAATTGCATTGATATGTATGTAAATATTACTTTGGGTGTATAGTTTATTGTTTTTATGTAGGTTTGTATTAGGGGTGGAACGGTTCACAGAATCCACGGTTTGGTTCGGTTCACGGTTTCGTGGTCACGGTGTTCGGTTCGGTATATGTTGATTGTTACACCGAAATCCCATAAAAATTAATGAAATTAATAAAAAAATCCAAAAAAATTAATGAATTATTTTTAATGATCCACGGAAACCTTGGATCATTTTCGCATGTTTTGCTGCTTTGAATTTAATCATCTCGCGCGTGCTCTCTACGACCTCCAAGGAACTCAGAGCAGATGGGAGCCACAGCGGAGGCTGTAGGCTTTGCTTTGTGAAGGCGGTCTGGAGCGCAGCGGGACGGAGTATGTGGGATTTCGGGGTCAGCATGACATGTTGGTCATGTTGCTGTTAGCATAAACAAAACGTGTTGCACAATGCTTGCACACTGTTGCACTTTAATCCAAACCTTTCTTTCAGCCGTCATCGTAGGTCACTCTAAATGCAAAGCGGTCCCATACAGCAGACCTATAAAATGCTGCTGGTGCGTCTTCCAACTTCTGTTCTTTCCCACTCGCCATACCCACACAATTCTCCACAACCAGTGATTTTTTTCTGCTACACCCGGCTACGCTGCTTCGCTTCTTCTTCTTCTTGTTTACTACTGGTGGTTGGCTTTGGTCGCAGAACCGCCACCTTCTGCTCTGGAGTGTAATCGCTTCGCCTATGAGAAAAAGGAGCAGCGCATGAACCGAACGCAATACACGTGAATCGAACCGAGACAGTCGGACCGAACGGTTCGGACGGTTTTCATAAACTGTTCCATCCCCAGTTTGTATGTATGTTAATTTTGCTTCTCTTTCCTAATAATCCCTTTTCATGGTTCCCTCCTTCATGTCAACTGAATTAAGTTTGGTATAACATGCTGTTTGTTCTTTTTAGTGTAAGAAGGTGTTTGTGTACAAAAGCTGGACTTCAATAAAATCACCAAAACGTCAGTTTTGTCTTGCCTCTCCATTAAATATTGGGTCTCCGCCGGTCATGCTGACAAGGAGGATTTTATTTTGAGGAGGGGGTCATATAATCTGTCAAAATTTTCAGCATCTTTTGCCCTCTAAAGTATCCTTTACAATTACCTAATTTTAGATTTACAAACTTATTGACATTTATAAGTAGACACCAATCCACATCCTGACCAATCATGAAATTGTTCTTGGACACCTCACATGAATAAATGGTTCTTCCCAGACGATGTGTTGAGAACGAGAAAACAAAATGGCTTCATTTTGTTCTCACAGCCCTATGAGCGAAAATAAATGTCCTTTTAATCACATCATATATTGTGGCCTTTACAGATGCTCTAAGAAAGGAGCTATCGGAGGACACCTGGATATCTTTGCATCTTTTCCAGGACACAACTCCCAGAGGGAAACTCGGTAGAGTGGGAAACTTTGGCTGTAATCCATTTCAGGTTTAGAAAATCCCCTTCCTCATTCCTATTTGTGGAAAAAAACATACACAGGTCAAAGTACAATCACCTCCATATTATCTTTTTTTCTTTTCCTTATATTTTATTTTAAAAAGTAAAAAAAAAAAACAAGCATGAAACAAAGGCAAAACATTTTTTTTCTATTTCATCCTGCCCAGTGTGTATTTATGTTTATGTATTTATACTGTTCTGAAACTTTTTTCCCAACTTTTTTGGAACTGTTTATAATTTACAGCATTGCATTTTGAAAATAATAGTTACATTTTTTTGTACCACTTTTTATACCTTGTTATTTAATTGTCTTAATTACTTATTAACCCTCTATAAAAATTAAACTAAGTTGCACCTTTAAGCTGCAGAGCTGCTGAAGCTATTTATCCACACCCTATGGGGGTAAAAGTTTTTCTTAATAATAATTGTACCACTGTAATAGAAGTTTATTTTGCTAATTTACTTTTTAGGATCTGGATCTGCCAAACAACTCTCTTTGTTTCCACCTTCTCTGTTTCAGACCATCTAAAGCTACATAACAGTTCTCCTCACTACTCCTAATATTATTTTACGTTAGAAACATCTCTTAACGTCTTGACAACTACCTTTCGAGTAAAAACTCAAAATAATCTCATAATTCAGTGAGTTTTGCAAAAGTTATTCCATGGTGATCCCTGGTCAGGATCCTTTATAAATACAGACCCTGATCTTCGTCTCAACCTTTGTCTGCTATCTCTTTATCTTAAAATTTAAAAAAAACAGACTTCAAACTAAGAGCCTGATTGTCTGTGTTCAGCTTTATCCAATATGATTTATAACCACAGATACCAAATAAAGCTCATAGTATCTAATTTTGTCATAAAAATATTATTTAAAATGTTTATGTAATAATATTTTTGAACTTCACTCAATTTAAATACAGTTATGTTTGACCAGCTTCGGGTTTCCAAATTAGACTTAATGAGTACTATCCACTATTCCTCTTATCAATTTGAAATGCTCTGCTAATGATGCTATTTTAGATTTAGACTAGGTCCAGAAAAACAACATTATAAAAACCAAACAAACCAAACAATTCCAAGGAAATAAGCAGCTTCTCACTAAGTAAGTAAAACTTTTTTTTATTTTTATCTTAAAGGCATAGTGGAAGATGTTCTTTATCCAGGTGGATCATGAAAATAAATTGTTCTCCAAACTGTCATTCATTCTGGTGATGTGTTTACTTTAAGGCCTTCCTAGGTGCTTATCCTCATTGTTACTTACCAGTGGTGAGTCTGACATAGTGGAAAAATTGCAAATCTTCTTTTCAATTCAATTCAATTCAGTTTATTTATATAGCGCCAAATTCACAACACATGTCATCTCAAGGCACTATACAGTTCAACCAGATCATACAGTCAAATTGATACAAAGTTTTCTATCTAAGGAAAACCAGTTGATTGCATTGACTCATTGACTCAAATACAATCCCTCACACTAAGTATGCTTGTAGCGACAGTGGAGAGGAAAAACTCCCTTTTAACAGGAAGAAACCTCCAGCAGAACCAGGCTCAGTGTGAGCGGCCATCTGCCAAGGCCGACTGGGGTTCAAGGAGACAGAAGCAGAGATACAAAAAGCAGCTGTAAAAGGCGGCCCCGTCCAGGAAACACACAGCCAGGCAGACGAGCTCCAAGGCAGCTCCCATGCCAGAGGATGAAGAGAGCACATCCACCCAGCCACGGCCAGAGAAACAGGACCACACTGGAAGACAGGCCGATCTCCAACATCTACAAACAAGGGTGTTGATGGAAGCAGCACAGCTGATGTTTCTTTCCTGGATGACGTCACAGCCAAACAGGAACAGACGAGGCAAAGCTACTCTGAGGAAAAGCAGAGAGAGCAGAAGGTTAGAGATTGAACAAACAGATTCTGCAGAATAGGAGAACAGAGAGAGAATGAAGCAGAATGATGAAATGGGGGTCCCTATGTCCTCCAAAAGTCTAAGCCTATAGCAGCATAACTATAGAGAGAGAGCTCAGGATAACCTGAGCCACCCTAACTATAAGCTTTATCAAAAAGGAAAGTTTTAAGCCTAGTCTTAAAAGTAGACAGAGTGTCTGCCTCACGGACTAAAACTGGTAGTTGGTTCCACAGGAGAGGAGCCTGATAACTAAAAGATCTGCCTCCCATTCTACTTTTAGAAATTCTAGGAACCACTAGTAAACCTGCAGATTGAGAGCGAAGTGCTCTGTTAGGAACATAAGGAACAATCAGATCTCTGATATAAGATGGAGCTTGGCCATTTAAGGCTTTATATGTGAGAAGGAGGATTTTAAATTCTATTCTTGATTTAACAGGAAGCCAATGAAGAGAAGCCAGGATAGGAGAGATATGATCTCTCTTTTTAATTTTCATCAGAACTCTGGCTGCAGCATTTTGGATCAGCTGACGGCTTTTAACTACAGTTTGTGGACTTCCTGATAGTAAAGAATTACAATAGTCCAGCCTTGAAGTAACAAATGCATGGACTAGTTTCTCAGCATCACCCCTGGACAGGAGATTTCTAATTTTTGCAATGTTCCTCAGATGAAAGAAGGAAATTCTAGAAACCTCTTTGATCTGGGATTTAAATGACAGGTCCTGATCAAAAACAACACCAAGATTTTTTACTTTATTATCTGAAATCAGTTTAATCCCATCCAAATGAAGTGACTGGCTAATCAGCTTCTTTTTCAGAGACTCTGGTCCAAAGACTATAACTTCTGTTTTGTCTGCATTCAGAAGCAGAAAGTTAAGAGTCATCCAGGTTATTATGTCTTCAAGACATGCTTGTAATCTATGTAATGGGTTAGCTTCATCTGGATTTATAGACAGATATAGCTGGGTATCATCAGCATAACAGTGGAAATTAATCCCATGCTGTCTAATAACTCTACCAATTGGGAGCATGTATAAAGTAAAGAGAATTGGTCCTAGCACTGATCCCTGTGGTACTCCACAGGTAACCTTTGAGTGTGTTGAAGATCTATCATTAACATAAACAAACTGAATTCGATCAGATAGATAAGATTTAAACCAGTCTAGTGCTGTTCCTTTAATTCCAACAAAATATTCAAGTCTTTCTAAAAGAATATTATGGTCAACTGTATCAAATGCAGCACTAAGATCCAACAGGACGAGCACAGATACAAGTCCATTATCTGAGGCCATGAGAATATCATTAGTGACTTTCACCGACTGAAACTCTTCAAAAAGTTCATTATGGTGTAAGTGGTCGCAAACTTGTTTGGCAACTACTTTCTCAAGAATTTTGGATAAGAAAGGAAGATTGGATATAGGTCTATAATTAACCAAGTCATCTGGGTCAAGAGACGGTTTCTTAAGCAGAGGTTTAATTACAGCAACCTTAAAAGCTTTAGGTACATATCCCTGTAACAGAGATAGATTAATCACATCTAAAATGGAGGAGGAGATCAAAGTGAATACCTCCTTAAATAACCTGGTTGGAACTGGATCTAACATACAAGTTGAAGGCTTAGATGAAGACAATAATTTTGCTAATTCAGAAAGTTCAACTGGATCAAAGCAGTCTAAACCCGGTTCAGATTCCATGACTACCTCAGGTACAATCGCGGATAGAGGAGTGCTTATGATCTTATTTTTAATAAGATCAATCTTATTTATAAAGAATCCCATAAAATCATTGCTGTTAAGAGCAGGTGGAATGGACGGTTCAACAGAGCTATGGCTCTGGGTGAGTTTGGCAACTGTATTAAAAAGAAATCTAGGATTATTCTTATTCTCCTCTAATAATGAGGAGAAGTATGCTGCTCTTGCTTTACAAAGGGTCCTCTTATACAGCAGTAAACCATTTTTCCAGACTAGGAAGGACTCCTGCAGGCCTGTGGAGCGATATTTTCTCTCCAGTTTCCTAGCATTTTGCTTCAAAGTACGCAGCTCTGCATTAAACCAAGGAGCAAGCTTTCTATTTTTAACGGTTTTCATTTTCAAAGGAGCTGCGTTGTCTAAGGCAGTACGCAGAGAACTAGCAACCCCATCAACAAAATCATCAACCTGTGAAGGGGAATAAGCTATGCTTTTGCACTCTGCAGCACTGTTTAGCGACACAGAGGAGAGAGAAAGTGAAGCCGATTCTTTAAAATTTATAACTGCACTATCTGATAAAGATCTACTAAAATTGAACCTTCTTTTGGGGGAGGAGAACTCTGTTAAAGTAATCCTGAAGGTTATTAGAAAGTGGTCAGAGAGGACAGGGTTGTGAGGAAATACTGTTATTTCTTCACATTCTATGCCGTATGTCAGCACAAGATCCAAAGTATGAAGATGAGAATGTGTGGGACTATTCACATTTTGAACAAAGCCAATAGTGTCTAAGATAGCATCAAAGGCCGCTTTTGGAACGTACTGTAAGCTTGTATGAGTAATGCAAACAGCAAATTTTAAACAGAATGTGCATGAGGAGAAATGGGCTTGTGCACGTTCTTGCACACGTTTAATAGACGTTGTGCATGTGCATTTTTTTTTAAGTGGAGAGGGCATGTCTTATCAAATATTTGTGAAAATCCTCTACAAAACCTTTAAGTTGATGTTGGTTTGATCTTGAGTTTTTATATGCAGACAGTTAAATCTCTTTATTCAAACAAAGTTTACACTGCCTAATATATTAATGAACTTGTTTAACTAAAAGTACAACAGAGCTTTTTGTTAGTAGCTCTAGAAGGATGATCAATGTTCCTCCATATTGGGCTCTGATAACTCCCCCAGCAAATGGTTACCTTCCTTTGCTTCAGGTGTTTTTCTTTTTTTTTTTTTTAGATTTTCTTTGTGTGTTTTTTGATGTTTTTCTTAATTTTATTTAGTTTTTATTTAAACACAGCAGTGGATGTCATTTCAAGTTTAAATCCAACCTAAACCTTGGCAATTTAAGAACCAGACTAGCTTTTATAAACTTGTTAAAAAATACAAGGTACAGTCAAAAAGTACTTATCACAGTAACATGAGAAAATGTAACTAGTTTAATTAACTACCTTAACTAACTTTTCATGCCTGCTCCTCCCTGTATTTTATCGGTGCTGATGATCAATGTATGTTCTGCTAATTATACATTGATAATGTCTGCTATTTAATTTATTTTTAAGATGCAATCTGATTTGTAACTGGTTAGTAGCTCAGTTTTTTTGCAAAGCCAATAAAGAAATAAGTCTCTCAAGATGAATTTATTGCATAATTTTAACCACTGATTGTGTGTTTTATCACCCAAGAAAAGGTAGATTTCTACTAACATAGAGGAGTTTAATTAACCAGGGAGGGTGAGTCATCTGCCATGGTGCAAAAGGAGCTGAGCTACAGTAAAAGGCTGAATTCTCCAGTTATTGACCCATAATGTTCCGTCCTTCCAACAGTCGTGTGATATGATTAATGACCAATAGAGTGAGATCTTGGGGAAAAAAGAAAAGCCAATGCAGACAGACCTTGCTAAATATTCTGACTTGTCTCAATCTCAGTGGTAGGTTCTCAAACAGCCTTAGTTGTTCCCTCCTGCATCTTTCACTGACAAAAATTCTGGGCGCCTCCTCCATAGTGCATGACACACACACAACACACACGAGGGTAGTCAGTGTGCACCTATGTATGTGCAAATACAAATGTTAGTAAACAAAAAAAATAAAAATAAATGATAATTTTAATGCTTTTTTGTTGTTGCAAGAATCAGATTTATTAATTTAGCATGCATAAATCATTTTTGGTCAAAACGCTTCTGAAAAATGTTCTTTACCTACCCAAATCCTCCTGAAAACTTGGAAAAAGCACAACAAAAAAGCACAGCAATTTTTCTTCAGAGCCGTGTTTTCTTTTAAAAAGTACACAATAAAAGAAATTCTTATATTCTGAACTCCAAGGTATGAACAGTTCCACGTCAAACTCTGCAGCATCAGGTATATGCTGGTTTGCACGGCAAACTGACTGATGATCTCCGCATTATAAGAGCCCCTGGTATCAGAAGGCCAAGCAAAGCAGGAATTCTGAACTTCTTTATCTGGACGTTGCACATCAACAAATCAGAGAAGCGGATTGGGGAGATGGCTGGAAGATGCTGCCTCTAAACCCTGATCTCTCCCTGCCTCCATAACACATTAAGAAAAATATGCATGAATGTTTATGAAGGAGTTACACTCAAATAGGTTTACATGAAAAGCCACAAGAATTTTTTTTCTCATACAAATAGTGCTCTGATTACTCCAGTCCAATACTTTGTTTCTGTGATAAGGCAAAAAACAGTTCAACTTCAACTTTAAATTTCAAAACTTGCAGACCAAAAATATTTGATTTTAGATTCTGGTTCTTGCAGTTTATACCAACTTGAAGGGACTTTATATTCACCTCCAGTTGGTAGGAACCGGTGGCAGGAAATCCCTGATCGTTAGTTCTACTTAGGGAGCAGTGACTGGGATTCTCACTGCAACACCCTGCTGGTATATAGCAGCTCTGATGCTCCAAAGAACTACAGAATATTTAAAAGTAGGATTCTGGTGAACTGACTGCACTGATGGTGTTTAGTGTACTTTCTCACTTAAAAGTATCTTAAAACTCTTTATTTCTGCCTCTAGGCTGTTTGCTAAATGTGCTTAAAAATCGGCTCCACTGTGATTATCTGTCCTTTTGGTCATGTTAGGGTCTCTTAAGCCGGGTTTACGCTGTGCGATATTTTTGCCCTTTCAAGGGCAAATTTCCAGTCGTGCGAGAATTTTTCGCTCGGCCCAATTTTCAGCCTGATCGTTTTGTCGTGCGTCATTTAGTGTACAGGGGTTAATGAGGGGGCGATCAGCCGCTCACAAGCTCCTCCCGATCAGGAATCATGAGGTCGGGAGAAAATCAAACAGTCGTGGGCAAATTGATCAGTGGGCATACGCAAACAAGGACTCTTCTTCTTCTTCTTCTTTCTCCTCTCAGATAAAAAACACAAAAGCATGGCGGGGGTGATGGTGAAATAGAGTTCTTTCTGTAAAATTGTCAGACTGTAGTAGCCACGTTTGTTGTGCCATGTCTTTGTCCAAATATGTCGCCGCCTTTTCTTTTTAGGGCTTTCAGCACAAAACATTGCACAATTTGCCAAGGTAGCGCGTTTCTCTCCAGTGAGCTTCATATTCCTCTTCTACTCGTTTGGCTTCCGGATAAACGAGTCCGAGTAGCGGCATTTCACTGCAAAGCTGAGTCTGACATGGTTTTTAGATGTACAGTTTTGTGCTACTCTTACAACATGAGCTGTGAACTCACACTGTACGAGGGTTGTACGCTGTAGCTGCGTGCAACCATTGAAATACAGTTGTATGCGTGGCTTTACATTGTGAAAATAATGGGACAACTTTAAAATCAACTTTGATTGCTTGGGCAGACAACACCTGTAACTTAAAGGTGTGTCTGCACCTGTAAGTCAAAGGCTGTGAGAGAACTGCTGCCAAGAGACGAGACCGGGGGGGAAGTAATGGAGCCTGAACTGATTCTGAAAGGGTAAGGTTCATTATTTATGGAAGCAGAGTGCCCTGTAAAAGAGAATTTACCTTTTAGACAGATTTTAAAGATTCTCGCTGATGAGGACATTATATTTAAGGACTAAAATAGATGTTTTATTCAAAACTGATGCTAAAAACCATTTTTTTTGTGAGACTTGTATCAACTACTATCTCTTCACTGCAAATATGACCAAAACATGTCAATATCTCCTTGACATTAGAATCCATGGCCCCCTGGGATGGCTTGGCTTCAGTGCCACTGATCTAGAGGCTCTTTACAGAACAGCTGCTGTGCTCCTTTATCAAATTTCTGCTCTTCTGTCATTCCGACACCCTGGGATCCCCTCAGAGGAAATGGAGGGTGTTTCTGAAGACGGAAATTAAAAGAAATGACAGATGGATGGCCTGTGCTCTTATAATTCAGGACACTAATCAAAACTAAATAAAACCTGACTCCTTTACTGTACTACATGATCGCCACCATTCCTAAGAACAAGCCTGTTTGGAGAAAGGAAGGAAAACAGTCGAGATCTAATAATGCTACAGACTGAAAAGTTTAAAAAGACAGTGAAACAGAGGTAAAAAGCAAACATAAAGTAAGACTAAAGCATTTCATAAAAATTCTATTACTGCAATTAATTAAAATATACATAAAGCTTTAATAATAATTTTTTGAAATGCATCATAGATGATAAAAAAATGAAAGTATAAAGAGCTGCACGGTCTTGCAGCAATAGGGTTCTGGGTTCGATTCCAAGCCTGGGATCTTTCTGAATGGAGTTTGCATGTTCTCCTTGTGCATGCATGGCTTCTTTCCCGGTACTCCGGCTTCCATAGTTCCAAAATATGACTGTTAGGTTAATGGGCTTCTCTAAATTGTCTTTAGGTGTAAGTGTGTGTGTATGGTTGTGTGTCTGTGTTGTCCTGCTGTCAACCTGTCCAGGCTGTACTGCCAGAGATAGGCACCAGCCCCACCGTTACCCTGAGGGAATAAGTGGGAAAAGATGGATGATTATTCATGCACTACATTTTATTCATCTTTTCAGAATTTTTTAGAGGAAGAAAACCCAAATCCACAACTTTTTAATCCGCTATGTAGAAACCATTTTAGAAAGTGTTAAATGAGGAAGTTATGTCCCCTAAAAAAGCCGTTGCGCCTTGGGGGCTTCCTCACGGTTCTTATCCTGGGAGCAAGTTATTTACTACTGTTAACTCAAACTGTGTAAAACCATATAAAAAGGACAATAAAACAGGAGTAAAAAAGTAACAGAGTTTATTCCAGATCAGCTCGTTACAGGACAGAGAAAATGCTTGGAGCTTGCACAGCTGTGGGCTCAAAAATCACGTCCGCAAACGTCCGGCAAAGATTGAGCCCCGAACAAGGCCATCTCCTGCTTCTTATACCTTATGAGTCTATGTGTTGCATCATGTGGATGTTTAGCTGTCCGTATCAGAAACTGACACGCCATCCATGTCTTGAACTTCATGCAGCTTGCCTCTATGCCTCAGGGTTACAGATAGCTCTCCTCTATCAGACCGGCTCCAAGATGTGCCCATATCCCGTGTATTCTTAAAGACATGAAGGCTGTCCTGATTAGATGACCTCTGTACACACAGTGACATCCACAATGTGAAGGAAGGCCTTCTACTCTGTCTAATCTGGCTAACAGAATAACAATGCACATGATGTATAAATAATAAACCTAACAAAAGATAAAAATTGCACTTATGTGATGCAACAAACAGATACCTCTTCAACCTGAAGATTTTTAACAACTCTGATTTAAAGGAAAAGTCTGGTCAGCGGAGAATAACCAGTGGGTCATTATTTATACCTAAAACTAATATGTTTGCGATGATTTAATTAATTTATAGTTAATCAGTAAAAAAATTTAAATAGTAATTTTCGTCGTGATCATTGAGTCTGGGACCGGACACCTCACTCCTGCCATCATCCTTTATAAAGCATTCTTTGCTTTCCAAGCAAAATAATGGGAACTACTAGACACATCTGCAGTCGACAACAATTAGTGAAGATTTCCAGAGGACTTCACCATTGATATTCATCAGAGCTATAGTGAAACTGACAATGCCCACGTGCATGACAGTTGGATGTTTTAATACATTGGGTAAAAGTGGAAAAAAAAATAGTTATTTCACCTTTCTGATTCCTGATCCTCCACAGACGGGTTACTGCGCTGCTGGTCGCATAGTGCACTGGTTGTAGCCATCATGGATAATAGCGCCTTGTAACAAACACCGGATACAGCACTGGGACTTGCCCAACAGCCGATACCGCACCGTGACGTCACTAACCAGTAGGTGGCAGTAGTGTTCTTTGACAAACTTGGATGTCTCCAGTAAAGCACATTGAATTCTTAATTAAAAACACTTATCATTTATTGAAAAGTATGTTATTATTTTATACCTAAAGTACTTTCAGAAGTTTGAATTCTGAATATGACTGGACCTTTCCTTTAAGAGCAAATAAAATGACTTTCGCTTTGAAAGGATCAATGCAGGGTTTTGTAGCACCACAAGTTCAAGCCTCAGGTTTGTTTCTGAGCTCCAAATCAACTGACTTTGACCTTTCCGAAGTGACTGCAGCTCAGTTACCCACTGTCGCATCGCTTAGCAGTGAAGCTACGTGAAGCAAACAGTCATAGAAACATAGATCATTCTGACTTTGGAAGTACAGAGTGTGGAGAGACATGTGGAGAAGGTCTTGAGACGGGTCAAGGGGAGGAGGCGTCAGCTACGGGACACAGATGAGCCATGAAGAACTGGAAAGAAGAGTGAGGAAGATGGATGGGACGTAACATCAGGTCCGTTTTCTCATTATCTGACCATGTGTGCTTCTCTGCTAGACTCTGTTTAGACAGAGAGTTTAAATCACATTTCTGTGTATTTTTTTTTTAAGTTTAGGCATGAGGGAATGACGGCTCTATAGTCAATGTTTTACCTGTTGATGGTGTCACTTCGCAATGCTGCAAATGTGGTTTTGGTTACAGGTCTGATGAGCATCAGCACAGGTTGAATTAACATTATCATTATTAAACAGAACCAAAAAGAAGAATAGATTCACTTCTGCTTATTTTTTAAATCTTTTTCAGGAAATTTAATTGTAGAACAAGAGGAGAATTTTTGTTGATTTCCAGCTAAAAGGTTTCAGCATGATGAAGGATGTCTGCTCTAAACCTGATGATTCACATTATCACAAATGTGATTATTTTTCCAACACTATTACAGACTATAAAAACACCTTGAAAACAAACACGATGCTTCCTTTTGATATTTATTTAGATAAATGGACATCTGACATAAATGAATAAACACTAAAAGGAAGGAAAAATAACTCTTTTCAGCAAAATGTCATTTAGATATGTAAAATAGATTAAGATATTCTCACATTTATTCTCATATTTGATATTAGTGTAAGTCCATGTGATTGAGTATCAATACTCACCATTGCAAAGGAGCTCTATCCTGTTTAGACTTTTAGGCTTTCAAACTGCTCTTTTCCTGACAGGAAAGAAATAAACTTTCATCACGGTGAGATATTCAAAAAGTGAATATCAGTAGTTTGTGAGATTAGAAATGGTTTTAAAGAGATGCTGCATCATGGAAAACAATTTAGAAACCACAGGATGCTAAGAGAACTTCAAAAGCCCTAAAATGAAATTATGGTACTTCCTTTAAAAAGTTATTACCATGCAATCAAAAAGGGTGAATGTGAGTAGATTACCCCAAATGTTTTCTCATACAAGAATGGCACTAGAACATAGTAGAACATAGTCATTAGAGCAAAAAATTGCTTGGGGAATTCACATCAAGTACTGAGTAATTGTTGGCTTGTACTGTCATGATCATGGCTCTGAAGGCTGGCCTAATTTCCCATTTAATTCACCTGACTAGCTCTGCCCGGTTTCCAGTTGCTGCTTATCTGATCCACCTGCTCTGCTTCCATATATATGGCTCAGTCCCAGCCATAGGGAGCAGATCATTGAGGTTTAGATAATTGCCGATGTCATAGTTCACGTTCTCGTCAGTGGTGAGAGAGGGTTTTAGCGTTTTTGTAGTGTTCCCGATTTCCTGATCTGCCTCTTATCGACTGAGTGTGCCCTGTTCCTGTCTTGGCTCAGTGGAGAGAGCGAGTTTTTAGCGTACCGTAGTGTTCCTGATATCCTGACCCATTCTGCTTCTCAACCACTAAGCCTGGCAGTTCCCGCCTGAACGTTCTGCCTAAACTCTCTGTTGGACTCCTGGAACCCCGGACCAGCCTGTTCCTGTTCTGATGGGAATCCCTGACCAGGCTACAGACTCCTGGATGTCTAAGCCTTACTTTTCCGATTTGTTTCCCTGTCCTGGCTCGGACTCATGCTTGCCCTCCGGTACTGCAGCATCGGGGGAAACTCTGGGCAGTGCCTGCCGCATCTGTTTGGCAGCCCTCTGGCTGGATCGCACCGCGTTCTATGGAGATGGATTGAACTGATAAACCAGGTAAGTGACTCACATTAATAATCATCTTCAATCAGATTATCATGGTCACTTACCTGTATTTTTCTACACCAGAGTTTCTAGTGATGGGCGGTGCCCCGCCCTAATCGCAGCCTCTGCAGATCCGCAGATCCGCTTCAGATTTTAATTAAAAGTTTTGAATTTTCCCACTGTCTGTCTCACCTGAATTCTGGGTCCTACGTTCTGTTTATTACATGTAACATTTGATTTATGTTTGAAAACAATATAATCAGACAGAGTTATGTGCAAATTTATTGTCAAAGTAAAAGGTAAAGTAAAATCATCCAAATGAATAGCATGTTCATAAAATAAAACATCTGGGCCGAAGAAATAGCTCAACAAATCCATTTCTTCAACATAAACATATAAAATCAATCTTTACTGTATGTCAGGAAAACATAAAGAACCTCCAGCTACTATATCTATTGTATTTTTACCTGATCATGAATACCTGTTAAGTTAGTCATGGGGGGTAGAACAACCAGACATGTTACTCATCTAAGAGTAGTGATACTCTCACAACGTTTTTTTAGTAAAAGTTAAAAGTACAGTAAAGTACGACTACTAGTAAAAGTAGTTGTTTTTATTGAAACTAGTTACTACCTACCAAATAGTTTCAGCCGATGATATTTTACAGACTTTAATGATCACCCTCAGACAGAAGCTTAAATATTTGGATATTATATAATATAGCAAACCAGGAAAATAATCTTGATCAATTAAAAACAACAGAGGTGATAATGTCATTGTTTTAGGATATTACCAGTCAGTTACCGCAGAGTCCACCATGAATTCCATCATATATCTGAGCAAATTGTGAGGCCAATCAACAGAATAAATAAGAAAGTAAATTAAAGCAGAGCTGGAAACAGAACTATGACAATAACCAAAACCACAGCAGTAAATCCTCACAGGACTGACAGAAAACGAAGAATTTTCACATTCCTGAGCTGCTCCAAAATCTTGACCCCATGGAGATTATGTGGAATTACTTGAACTGGGTGGACATATAGGAATCCCCTCAGACCTTTCCAAGAAAAAAGCGAGAAACTTTCATCCAATGGATGTCAGAGAGTGTCTCATGAAGAAAAGTCATAATCCAGCTACAACCAGTATAGAGTTAAATCTCTTTGAGATTTAACTAGGGGGCGGGGGGCCAAAAAACTTTATTTGTCCACATGTAATTATTTAATGTGAAAGAGTTGAAACTTTATCCTAAATTCACCCCCTGGGTTCATAAAAACTCACAAAATATCTGCTAATTTAGGACAAAGATTCAACAAAAAGTTCTCACTTATTCATCCAATTTCTTTGTAATATAGTAAGGACTCACTCTTTGGTTCTGTTTAAGTTTTCTTTTGGAGCTTTCAGTTATACTTTTTATTCTTGTCTTTCTGTGTCTTGTCTAGTTTATTGCTTATACTAGTTGTTTTTGGTTATATTTTTTTGAGTGCTTTTGTATTTCTTGAGTTACTCTCTGTTGCCCCCTTGTGTTTGTTTCCTTTCCCCTTGGCTTCCTTCTAGATGCTTCCATGCACACCTGTTCCTTGTCAGCTCATTAGTCCAGTCTTTGTTCTGTCTCTCATATATACTCTCCCTTAGAAGTTCAATTTACTCCATTTACAGTACACTACCCTTGAAAAACCGTGCTGAGACCGGTCCGAGCTCAGTAACTGAGATAACTTATCGTGTGTAAATGGAAAGCAAACTGAACTGAACCGAGCTAGACACAACCGAACCGAGATAACTGCAGACCAGTTCCAGAGGTGGGCTCGGCTCAGTTTTTCCCTGCCTCGGTTCTCTGATAACAAGAGCGCATGAGCAGAACGCGTCATCTCCGTCTGGCTGCACATCCTGATTCACAGTCCATTCCAGTAGTTGGCGGTAATGCCCCTGCGGAAGTTGCTTGCCAACCAACACAAAACAGAAGAAGAACAACAACTATTAAACAACAGCATAACTTTCTGAATGTGACCGGCTCCGCCATTTTGATTTGCTTGATTCCCTCCTTCTTCGTCTTCTTCTTCTTGTGTTTTATGGTGGTTGGCATGATGCATTACCGCCACCTGGAGGCGGGGAGTCGAGGAACCGAGAGAGCGTGATGTGTAAACGGTCGTCAGAACCGAGCTCGGCCTGGTTAACTGATCCAAGCTCGGACCGGTCTCTGCATGGATCTGTTTTTCAAGGGTAGTGTAAATGGGGTATTAGTGCTGGTTTCTTGTCTTTCCCTGGCTTCTTGTGTGTTTTTCCTGATGTCCCCTAGATCCTGGCTTTCTGAATTTGTTATTTAGTATTTTTGGATTTGTGCCTCATTAAACCTGCAAGACTCACCTCTGCCTGCTGGTCTCTGCATTTGGGTCCTCAAAAACCTCCTCCCAGCCATGACAAATAGATATTGTTTAATATTTCTACCAGGAATGTTTTGTTAATGTAATGTCTTGTTCTCCTGTGTTCAGGCACCTAACTCATTTTACATTAATATATGAACACTGATCACTAAACCAAACACTCAGCATTTTGATTCTGATATAAATTAGGTTTAAAAAAAGTATTCCAATTTTAATGCATGCAGCAGCCGCACTGGATTCTTTCATTTAATAATTCCTCATGGTTCCGTGCCAGAGAAATATGACACTTAGGAACTTTAATACAGTGATGAATATATTCACTGCATTTTACTGTCCAAGATATTTGGCCACAGTTCACAAAGTGTTTTAGTATGTCTCAATCAGAAACTGTCATGATGGGTTTAGGTTCTTAGCCCATATGCAGAACACAACGGAGGCTGGGTAAAAGTTAAACAAGGTTTATTGAATGTTTCACAATAAAAAGACAATGTACTGGGTCAGGGGCTGGTCCGGGCTGGTTCACAGAAGTCTGCTGAGAAGATAGTTTGATTAGAAGGCAGGCTGATGAGAATGAGTCTTAGATAATACAGAATTCTGCCTTGACTGAATCCGAGCTTCTCTTTGAGAGAGAGGGAACCGTTGGGTCCAGAGACTGTTTGTTCAGCAGAGTTCAAGGGCAGCTGCAGCGTCTAGCTTCTGACTTTAATGGCAGACCTTGATCAGAGTTTCCAGCTCTTAACTAAGAGCAGCAGAGGAATCCACATAGGAATCTTCAGGTTTGGCTCTCCAGGGCAGATTGGCAGGTTAGGCTCATTCAGAGCTTCAGGCTAGAGACAGGTTTCCTGTGAGGCAAAAACAGAAGAGAGTTAGAATCTGATCTCTCTCCAGAGACAGCTAAGATTCTTTCAGTTACAAGGCTCAGGTTGCTAACCAAACTAAAGTCAACACTGCGGCGTCGAAGCAAGGTCTGGCAGCTGATTATAAAGGGGAGGTCTCCTGATGAGTAGATGCGTCTCAGGTGTGCTGGAAGGCTCCAGCTCCAGGAGACCCACGGCACTCTCTGCTGGAGGAAGGTGGTACAGCTCCAGATCCCAACAGAAACATTAATTAGGTTAATGCGGTGGAGTGAGCTGTCTATTAAACAGCTGATTTTGAATGTAATAAATACTTAAATAGGCTTTTGTAAATCAGCTATATTAATTTGTGTTTATTAAAGGGCGTTTTCACGGAAGATCGATTTTTCTGAGCTCTTAACTGTGCAATACTGTTTTATTACAAACAGTGGCCTTAAACTCGATTTATGCATGCCAAATTTAGGCTATCTATACTTCAATGGAGTAATTTTTTTTTCACATTTCTTTTGCAAATATCTCTACTTTCTACTGCTTACATAAAAAAATACTAGTCAGTTTTATTTCATTTAAAGGTGTATAAGGACAATTTTTTATTTCCGGGTGGATCATCAAAATAAGCAGTCCTCCTAATTTTCAATCATTTTGGTGTGTGTTTACATAAGGCTGTCCACCGTACTCGTCCTGTTAGCTATATTTTACTCCGCCTGCGCACTTTCAGGTGTACATCTGTGGTGAGCTATGGTTTTAGAAAGTCATTGAAGCTCAACTTTCTCACTGCGGTTCTTTGAAAAAGGACAAGGGTCGTAAGAGAAAAAGTCAATCAGAAAAAAAAAGAAAGGCCTCAGAAAAGGCAGATATATCCCGGAATGCCAGTCACATCATAGAGCGAGTCCAGGGTAGGCTTGCTCAGTAATCCTCCTTTACAGAAGCTGGGGGGATGGGGGGCTAGAAAGGTTTGCTTGAGATTGTGAAGGATTTTTGGTGAGGCCAATATTGGTCCCAGAAAGGTTTGGCTTATTGGCTGTAGGTGAAGTCTGAACCCTGGAAGAAAACTGCTGTCAGAGATGACCTTGGAAAGAAACACGGTAAACAAAGGCAGTACAGGAAGGCTCAAACAGGGGCAGAGGCTGACACTTAACCTATGAATGATGAGCAGCAACAACCTGTTCAGCCCCGCCCAGCAGGCACCTGTAGCTCAGAGGGGAGACACACAAACCATCCAGATCCCAGACAATCATAACATTCTGCAAAAACAGACAGAGGGACAGATGTGATTAGCCAGGTTGTGTGACTGCTGAAACTGTGGATGCTTGTTCTGATAGAAGGGAGGCAGATTTAACTATTGCTGTTTTCTGGGTGCAGTTTAAACATCGCCCTCCATCTGGTCAGGTGCAACCCCAACATCATGACAGATTGATAGCTGAAAATGGTGAACAAACAAACTACAGTGTCATGATGTGGCAGGTTTACTAGCCCAGATGCAGAACTCACGGACACAGAGGCAGGATTAAAGTCCAATATTTATTGAGAACACACAGGGTTCTGCCCTGGAAGGCAGAGAAGACAGAGCAGGTTAGGTTCAGGTACAGGTTCTGGTTAACAGACTTACAGGTTCTCAGGTTCAGACAGGGGTTCAGACAGGCAGGGTGGCTCAGGCTTGCTTAACCAAACAATCCGAATCAGAGTGGAGCTAAACTCCAGCTTAAATAGGGAGAGCTCTTAATTAGCTGATGGGAAACAGCTGTCCATGCTGAACCCAAGCTCCCCAGGCATGGATCCACGGCGCCCTCTGGTGGGCAAACCTCTGGATCCTAACAGATAACAGAAAACACACAGAAAAGGGATCCACATCGCCCTCTGGAGGGCAAACCCCTGGATCCCAACAGAAACAGAAGCCCACAGGAAGGGATCCACGTCGCCCTCTGGAGGGCAAACCACTGGATCCCAACATACAGCATGTCTAGTAAACAAAAAGTGATGCTGCAGAAATACACAGCAGTATTGAAAGCAAAGGTTAAGGCTGAGAAAAAAACAAACATTTAAAGCTACAGTGTGTAATAATTACAGGGATATACAGTCAGAAATGTAATATATTATACATAACTATCATAGGCGGATCTACTGGGGTGGCATAGGGTGGCAAATGCCACCCTAAATGACAGCCTTGCCACCCCTGCTGCCACCCCACTTGGCGGTAGGGGTGGCGAGGCTTATAAATTATGGATCATTTGAGAATTACAACTGCTAATTTCTAATGTCGGACTGCAGTGAATGCAGCACGAGATGACGCGAGAGCGACTGAGACTGATTGTTTTGAAAACCAAATGGGGCAAAGCGAGGGAGCCAGGGGTCATGGAGAAAGGAGAAACGGGATGAAACAGGTAAAAATTAACTATCTATCGAGAAATGAAATCATAATGAAAGCACAATGTTGCTAGCATAGCTGCAATGCTGATTTTGAGATGATAAAAATCAGGTTGCAGAACGTTATTTCTCTATCTATGATGTTAGTTAGGCCTGACGTTTCAGGCTCATAAAGACATATTTGCGGTCAACTATGACAGAAAAGAGACGATCACGTTTGGTTTTACTCAAATCAAAACGCACAAAGGCATTGGATCTAAATAAAGTAGTGAAGCGTTTTGCTGAGCAACATGGAAATCACTGCATTCAGCTGTTATAGTCATGTCAACTTTATGTTATGCTCTCTGGTGAGCCTTTACAGAGCTGTTACATTTTGTTTTGGCACCTGAGGAAATCTGATATTTCCTTTAATAAAACCAAAAGTGTTAAAAGTTAAAAATGTGATACTGGTGTGAATCCTGCTTAATATGAAGCAGTGTTGTTGTTTCTTTTTTGTATATATAATATGAAACTATCCAGAAATGACCTGTATGAACCTACTCACAAGCAAAATGTATTTTTATGTTGCTTCTTTTCAGATTTGTGGAGATTTTGATGTAACATACAGAACCCGCCTTTTTGTTGATTTGTTGATACAGCAGTATGGAGGACCAACTCTGCCATATTTAAAAATAAATACAGAAATAAATAAATGCTTAATAAATAAATAAGCATAATAAATAAGCATAAGCATACAATTAATTGCCACCAAAAATACAAACAACAATTACTTCGTCTGTTTATATCACCATGCAAAGCAGCTCACCAAAACGTCACAACGATGTAGAAAAAATAACGGGTATATTTATTATCTTAAGTCTACATGAAATCTATACCCTACACAGAATAATCAAATACTATCTGTAAAATTATCTATGTAAACAAACCTCATCACTTGAGAAGGTAGGTGATGCGGACGTCGTGGAAGACATTTTGTCCCGTAACGCTCGCCGTACTGTTGGGGTGGAGAAGCGTTGGGGGGGAAATGTTCATGTTGCTGCGGTCTGCATTCTGGACGTTAGATGTCGCTGAAAATTACACACTGTAGCTTTAAGCATTGATTTAAACCTACTAATGATAAACAGAGGTTTGCAATTATGATATTCAAAGTAATATGTTAGAACATTCTTAGCTTCCCAATGTCATTAAGCTAGTGGTCATAACGATGTGCAGAAACTTCATACTTCTTTGAATAATGCAGAAGGCTAGGGCTCCTTAGAAAACATTTTACTATTTATTAGTGCATGGCCCAGAGCTTCTGAATGTATTGTAGGATCAGTGGATAATGCAATTTGCACATAATTGGATCTAAAAATGACTGGATGACAAAATCGTCCTGGAATGAACCGGATTGATGTCAGGCAATGTGGAGGGAGCTGCATGCAACATCATTTTTATCTGAACTGGAACTGTTTGTCTTCCTGTGACATTTGTTGTGAACTGTTGATCCACAATGTTATGGAGAAGTAAAGAAAGCTCGGTGTTGTGTTACACCTGTTAGGGTCAGAGAAAGGTTACTTGTTTCATGATGTTCCACAGAATAGGAGAAACACTATTTTTTATGGAGAGTATTATGTTTATAATTGATATAAACCTGAAGAAACTGAGTTGATAATATAAAAAGGCTGCAGCAGAGATGGTGCTGCAGGGTTAGGATTTCTGCATCTTTTTATGTTACTCCAAGTGGCCGAAAAAGCCTCTGGGACTGTACTTAGCTCCATTACAGCCATGTTGTGTCCCTTAACTACAGCCGAAGCAGCCAAGGCCATCTGATGCCATCCCAGTGACCACAGCACCATGTGTTAAAATGAACTACTAGGGAACCATGCTCATACCTGCAGCTGGGACGCTCCAGACGACCCTTAAAGCGACCTCTCTGGAATGAAAGTTCTTTACTATATGATCATCCTGTAAAGCCTGCATTAAGAACACTCATTTCTCTACGTTCAGATGCATGTGCAGATTGTGGTTTTTGAAGTGAGAATATTATGGAAGATGTGATGGATGCATCCTCTGCCAGATCATCCACTTTGGCAGCAGAGAAGCCATAAGATATTCTCTCAGTTATTAACTTGGCTGGATGGCTGCCTCATAAAATAGTCCTTCTTCTGTTTCATGATTTGATGCCAAGTGATCTGAAACAAAATGGTGGTGACAACATATATCATAACCTCATCATTGACTCGTCTATATTGTCTATCTTTCTTGTATATTTTGAAGTTTCGGGTGCACTGATATTTTTAAGACGAGGTTAACTTTCTGCCCAAGTCCCAGATGTGAAGTGGTTCTTCTTAAAACGCTCATTTGCAACTTGAAGACTGATTTGCTATGTTGCAACCCATTTCCATAACGAGCGTTTGAGTATGAGAGCTAATGGTACAGAGACTTGATGAGGGCTGTCAGAGAGGATTCATTGTCTGCTTTAAAGTGAATCACTGCGGTCTGGAAATAATTCATCACAGAGGTGAAACAGCTGTGAAGTGAGATGTGATTCTCTTCTTTTTTGTCTGCGCGATTCGTCTGTGTTTGGATCACACAGGCTCTGTGGACAGAAGTTTGGATCAACAAGGGTCAAACTGTATCTAAACTGTCAAAGTTTAAAGTTGATTATGTGACAAAGAAGAGCAGCAGCTTGGTGACAGAGTTGTAAAGGACGTCGCCTATGAAGAATTTGCTTATACAGTACATCTCCTCTGCAGCATGTGGTTGTTAAGAATCTCTTCTGCGCGAGCCCCGAAGGTTGGCCCAGAATTCCCTGTCATTCCTCATCCTAATGGTTCCTGCCACAGACTCTCGCCAGCGCACGACTGGAGAAGAACCAAGAGCCAGGAGGAGAGAAGGAAACTCAACAGACGTTCAATCTGTCTAGTAACCTCTCTCTGAGAACAAAAGTCACCCTGTGCTTGGAAGAGAAACGACTAGAGGTCTGCTCTCTCTCCACTCCTGCAGAAAAAGGTGGAGAACACAGCTTCATTGTGGAAACATTAGCACATATTAACATTAATGCTTATTACATTTGTACACAAGTGGAGATTATGAAGTGTGCAAGTCAAGAAATTAAATTCCTTTTATACTTGTTCTTCTGGGGTTCATTACAAACAGATTACTTAAGTTCCTAGACAGGATCCAAGGAATGAAATGGACCTCATCATGGAATGAGATAAATAAAATGGATAGTGCACAGAACCGCAGACAGGTAAAGCCTTGTCTATTTAGACTAGATTGATTTGTTTCTGGATGTCTTCTACAAAACCTTCACAGTACAGATCCTTGTGGCATCATGGCAACTGCCATAAAATAAAAAAGTCATACCAGCCACAGTTTGCTCTCTCTTACCACCTCCATCAGCAGCGAAGCGGAGGTCAATACACAAATGACCGACTCGCCCTCCAGGCGATAAATGTTCATATTTAGATCAATAATTTAACCCTTTATCTCCAACTTTACTATTTTTGGTAACTCGGATATAAACACCACTTTGCAGAAAACAGGGTCCACCTTTGTCTTAAAGCTGATTGGGACCTCTTCATGGAATAGCACCAATAATCTATTGTTGCCTATAGTGTGTGATACGTCATGTAGATGTCAACAATGGGTGGTGAGGTTGCTCGAGGACCCAGATGCAGAGACGAGTGAAGCAGAGATAAGTTCTGAGAGGTTTAATTGCAGATCATAGGTAGCAGAGGCAGAAATCCAGAAATCTAACTAAAATGTTTAACAAACCAAAAACCATGGAGACATCAAGGGAAAAAACGAGCCTGAGGAGCAACGTGGAGATGACCTGAGTTGACGAGTACAGCGTAGAGAAGGAACCAGCACTGGGTGACTGCAGAGGTGGAGTATTTAAGGAGAACAGAACAAAGGATGGACTAATGAGCTGAATAAGGAGCAGGTGTGGGTGGAACTGGCAAGAGGGAATCCAAGGGGAAAGAAAACAATCACAAGGGGGCAACAGAGAGTAACTAAAGAATGCTTGAAGGTCATGGAAAATAAAAACAAAACAACTGATAACAGAAAACTGAAAACTCAGAGTCACAACAAATGAGAAGAACCATAACAGTAGATTAGGTAAAAGAAAGTTGATACTTAAGTTCAAAACTTCACAAGCTAGGTAATAAAGTCCAAAAGATAATTTAAAAATCTTATTTAAAAAGTCAATAAGCTAAGTTCGAAAGTAAAAAAAAGTAACTTCCTGAATCAGCATTGATCTTCTGAGGGTTAAGTTGTAAAAAAACATGTTTTTTTCAATCTGTAAGGTGTTTTTTCATATAGAAACACTCTTTTTCATTTGTTGTTTACAATACTAGGACAAGTGACTGGTTTTGAGAATTAAAAGACCTTAAGTTTTATAATAAAATACTATTAAAAAAAAAAAGGTCTTGTTCTGTCCTCCAATAGTCTTGGTTTTGACTTTTGCCGCTGTCAACAGAGATGTTGGAGTTGGAGCTATTTCTTTAGTGTAGTTCTGTTTCTTCTACTGTGACTAACCTTATTTGCTCTCTTTGATCCTCTGATATAGAAACGGGTTTGGAACTTATCTTTCCTGGATGGGTCGCCTGTGAAGCTGGTTAAGTTATCTTTAGTATATCTGCTTCTTTCTGTATGTCTGCTTTTGTTTCCTTGAATCCCAGTCGGCCTCAGCAGAAGGCTGCTCACACTGAGCCTGATTCTGCTGAAGGATTTTTCCAGCTAAAAGGACGTTTTTTTTCTCTCCACTCTCACTGCATGCATGCTCAGTGTGAGGGATTATGGTAGAGCTAACTACAAAATGCAAGGGAATATTGTCAATTTAAGGCTCATCCAGGAGGAGCATGCCTTGCAAGTCAATGACTGGATGCAATCAACTCGTTTATCTTGATAGAAACTTCTAACCACTCTGACTGTATTTTCTCTGTAAAGTGCCCTGAGATGATCTGTGTTGTGAATTAGTGCTATAGAACTAAACACTTTTAGTTCTCTAGCCCTACTCTAGATATTCTTTGGATGTTTTAGCTTCTAAAACCTTTGAGTATGGTAATTTATCTGTGCAAAAAACAGAGCAAATTGTCACATGGAATAAGCTATATCTATTCTTTCTGTCTGAGCTGCTGCAGGGAAGAGTTGAACTGGAAACCCAGCAGAAAATCTCTGTGAGAGAAGCGGCTTCATGGTTTAACGTCTGACCCAGAGCCGAGGACAGCACTGGAACCACAGCTGTGCTGCATTCTGGAAGTCATGCTGAAGCGCCTCTGAAAGTTTAGATCAATTTCCCTAACTTAGTTAAAGACTTGCTGACTGGAATATGATTAAGAGGAGAGGTTGTTGTGAGTTTGTTGTGCGTTACTGGGCAGACAGTATTCCCTCAATTCCAGAGGCAAAACAGAAATAACACAAACATGTCAAGAAGTCACTCCAAGCATGTGGTTATCCAAACTGGGTATTTGTTAAGACGCCCAGTTTAAAAAAAATACTGCATTCATTGAAATTCTGTGTGTCAAGAGTTTCTGACTTCTTTTAACATAACAAGCAAATGAATTTCAAACCCAAAAACCAATTCAGACAAAAACTGATTCATCCCAAAGACAGAAATCCCATCCCAAAGCTGAGCAGTTTTGTTTTTGTGGTCCAGTGCAGCGAGAACTATACACGGACTCAGGCAGAGGAGAGCCACCTAAAGACCAGAGGACACACCTTTGACAACCAAAATGTTCAGTTTAAAAGCGGGGACAAAGGAAGACATCTTTGTTCAAAGGGAAAATCTATCACTAAACAAAGGGAGGGATTGCAGTTTCCGCTTGGAGGCATCTGTAACAGACGCTGAACCCTGGACCCAATATTCAGCAGACAAACTGAAAGTTTCAAACAAGTTTATTGAAAAAACAAAGATGATGGAACCTCCTTTGAGCGGGTTTACTGATTCTCTGCTGAGACAGGAAGCTCGGGTCAGTGACGAGAATGATGTGTGGAAAACGACAACAAAAAGTCAGTGAACTGGTTGAGAGTTCAGTCCGATACTGTGAGAGGAGAAACCCGAGGGGAGATTGTCCACCGCTTGTGGTCATTACCACTTCAGAGCACAGAGTGCGGGGGAGCTGGCGCCAGCTGACACGGAGCAAGCAACAATGTCCGCAAGTGATCCAAAGCCGAAATCCAGTCCAGAATAATTTCAGAAACCAGGTGATCAGAGAGCCAAAGACGTATCCAGGGAGAATCCAAGTCAAGGTCAGTAAAACAGTCCAAGTCCGGCAACCGGCAAAACCCAGGCAGTCAGACCAAAAATCACACTGAGCAGAAAAGGCAGGAAAAAAGGCAAAAACCAGAAAATACATGGGCAAAAATCCAATCAGAATTTAAAAACAAAGAATCTTTTGCTGAAATATTAGGAAGATTGTGTTTCCTTCCCTAAGGACAGTTTCATGCAGGTTGCCAAATCAAGAAATGAGGATGTAGCACAGTTAAAGTTGCGGTGATGGATACCGAGGCTTTTTAGTATTTGTTTAAACCAATTATGGTTTCCTTCTCCTGTAGGATTCCATGTTTGGAAGCTATTTTTTTTTGTTAGCATAAAAATATTAAAATACTAAATGCTTTGTTCTGCTTAGGCAACCCTGGGACTCTAAAATCAATCAATCAATCAATGGTTCAGGAACCAGGAAGTAAACACAGACTACACTCTCCAACAAAGTAGTTCTGTTCTGTACCTCTATGTTTTAATGGAGAAAAACTCTACTTAGACATTGTAAAAAGTAAGGACAGATAGTTTGGAGGGAATCTTACTTCTATCCCGGGGGACAAATGCAATCAACCTATTGCACAGCAACACAGCACTCTACTGTTGTAAGAAATTCACAAGTCACAGGTCAGCACCTAAAATGTCCATCGCTGTGATTAGAGACATCACCCCGCTCTACAGTCTTAAACTTCCATATTGGCTTGAATGTGGCTAAATCACTACAAATTTGGATTATCTCCTTTTTTGGTTTTAAGAAGATTATTGTGTTTCTGTAATGCTTTCTTTCTCTTTGCCTTTGAAACACTTCCTTGAAGGCAAAGAATATATTTTTTAGAGATAGGTAGACAGATAGATCGATAGATACAAGTACTTAAAACTGTACATAATTGCACATAAACAGATTTACACAGTGTTCAAATGAGTTACCTGGGGAGGAGGTAGAGGGGGAGAAGGGAGGACCATTCTGAACTGTGGTTCTGCACCAAAAAACTCCTGTGCAGAACCTGGTAATGTGCAGAGGTGGAAAGAGAGCAAGAAAAAAATACTAAAATAAAATTTGTGTAAATTGGAAAGATAGACAAATTAAAAATGATTCAAGCTATTTCAATAAGAGTTACTTAGTTTGTTAGAAAAAATAACATCCTCCTGGTTTATTTTATAAAGGAAAAGGGGAGATATTTGCTTATACTCTAATAAATACAAGGTAAAAGTAAAACCTTAAAAAAATAGCTATTTTTGCTGAAATAATGTTTTATTTGGTAAAATTGTAAATGTTCTTGTCATATTTAGAGAAGAACGACTGTGAATCAGGGCAACCTAGGAGACAGTTAGTTTGATTAAGGAAAAGGCTTTATTTAACAACAAACAAGAAATTGTGTCTGGCAGGATCTCCCTGGGTTCAGCTTGGGAAAAAGACAGAGTGAAGATGAATAACCGGTCAGAGGAAGAGGGAAGGTGGAGAAAGCTAAACTCACAGGGTTTGAGGTTGTTTGGGCTTGGAAGGATGGTGTCCTTGATCCAGGTGCAAACTGAGACTCTCTCTCTAGTGATGATGTGTAGGAGGGTGGACAGGCAGGTGGGCTCCTGGAGGAGGGCTGCAGCAGACTGACCCGAGAGATCCTTGGAGGTTCAGTTGGCTTGGTTTAAAACTAGGAGGGAAAAGACAGAGACAAGGAATTAGAGCTTGCCTTAGAGAGATCTTAGAAGCTAGCTGGTTGGTCATGTACCACGCTGGTAGCGAGAAAGAACTGACGCCATCCTCCTGGTCCCAGCTCCTTAAGTACAGTAGGCTCCAAAATGAACTGCACCTGCCCATCACACCCTGCAGAGAAGAGAGAGAGAGAGACAGACACCAGACCTGCAGTATGACAGTTCTGTACTTTTAGCAGATTTGCACACTGACATATGGCAAGTTGTGTTTGACATCTTTATTTTCTTTACTTTCATTATAAATGGCAAATTAATAACATGAACCATATCCCCTTTGTGTCTTTCACGCACTTATATATGTTTAACGGAGAAAATCCAGTTGTAATTAAAGTAAATAACTCAGAGAAACATTAATTTATGGACCTTTGTTAAATAACCTTGACCCCCCCATAAAGAGAAACAGGTACTTTCCATATGAGGGAATCTACAGTATTTTCTCTCCATATGATAACAATCTATTAAAACAGCGTAAACATCCACTTTTTTTAAAAGTAATTTGTTTGATTAAAGTTGACATGTTGGATTTAAAAACAAGAAATTTGGTTTTGATTCCAGATGTGTCCATCTGAAATGACAAAATGAACATTTTGGAAATCTGTTCCTTCTTTTATCAGCTCTCTGCTGCTCCACAGGAAGATTAAATGAAGGCAGAGTTTCTTCATCATCTTCCCCTCTCTGATTGCCAGAGGTAGAAATCCAAGGCTTCACTTGTTGGCACCAACTGCCAGCAAGAGATAACTTAATTTTGGAAAGTTTAAAGGATTTAATTAGCGGCACTCACGTACTGTGACAAACCGTTCTCTGGTTTGACTCGTTGGAGGCTCCTGACTGACTGGTTTTAAAAAGCTTCATGAACAGGTGACGTATCTGCTGCCGCATCCAGCTTTCGCTGCTGGTTGGACCGTTTCTTTTGCTGCTGTTTGAAGAACGGTTTCATATGTTCCTCAGAAGACATCATGCAACATGTTTTTAAGTAGAAAAACTTTGTCAACACTGATTCCTGACTTTGAAAACAAGTTTCAGCCAAAATGCTTCCCTGATTAATTTCGGCCAGATTTTTTTTTTTCCTGCTGCAGAGACACTTAATGTGTGATTTTGAACATTATCTATAATTGTCTTCTTTCAAGCTTAAATACAACAAATACCTGCTGCTGAATAGCTTTCTATGCTTGATGCAACATTTTTCAACATTTTTTGAAAGGCCTGAAATGTCAAATGCAAATGCATTGTAAAAAGGTATATGGATGGTCTGTGTTTTTATCTTTCTTTTATTCTGTCAGTCAGCTGCTTTCAGAGCCCCTCCCAGGCCTCTCAGTTCAGGTTGGCCCTCAGAGACATCACACTCAGGTGTCAGTCACCTCCGTCAATGGTTTCAAAGTTTCACCATCCATCCCGCCTCAAAGGCACCAGGAGCATAAAGAGCACGTTGTGTGTCTCACTTCACGGCTTCAAAAAAGTTCAGTGTCTGTTTTTTAAAAATAAACCTTATTGTTCTTCAGGCAAAAGGATTTGATTTATTTCTCTGCAGTGATGAAAAGTCCTGTTGTGGATGAAATCTGGTGGCAACACTCCATGCTTCTCCTTCCCTGTTTATCAGAGTAAATAAGCAAGTATTTCTTTTGCATACATTTTGAAGATAAATGTTTTCACCTGGGTGAGATTACTGAGCTTTCGTTTAGTGTCTAAATAAATCTTCAGTGTTTAAAACATCTTAGCTAAAAGTAACAGAATTCTTATATTAAAGCAGATTTTCAGTTCTTCAGGTTTCTGGCCTCACAAATAAAGAAATATACATAAACCTCTGAGCCTTCCTTCAATTGTTAATAATCTGTTTTTTTTATTTAAAAGGTGTTTTGATGGAGAAAAAAAAGACAGTGTTTGATATTTGATAGATTTTCCATTGATGTGTTATTTTTCCTGTTCATTTCTGCTCTAAACATTGTTTCCCAAACATTTCCCCTCCTGACTCCAAAAATCACATTGCAATAGATTGGCAACGTCCTGAAAATACATGAAATTATTTTATATTTATTTATATGTTTAAAGTTAAATTATGTTAATTTTTTAACGCAACAGATTTAAATGTAAATCAATGAATCATTTTAAATGTGTATATTTATTTATATGTTGGCAACAGCAGGAAAGGATGCATGAGTTTTTCATGCAGCCAGCAGCTCCCCAGTTCAAATCCCAGCTCTTTTGTTGTTTCCTTGAGCAAGACACTTCAACACATTGACTACTGCAGAAATAGACTCATATATTTCATGATATATTTTGGCACCCCATACACATCAGGTACTACACCTCAATAAGTGTGAATAGTATCTCTTAAGCTTCCACTTAGTGTCTGATCCACCTGAGGGTCCTGACCCCAACTTTGGGGACCCCTGGTTTCATGTACCCAACTTTTAGTTTATGTTTTCAGATATTTCAGTTCAGTTTACAGCTAAATCACAGCTAAAGTTTTTGGGTTCAAAAATGTAGGTTTGTTAAAGAAGAACTAAAAATACACAGTAAGGGATTTTCATACAGCTTCTGCAGAAGGAGAGACAGTTGAACCCCAGACTCAAACACACTGTCTCTCTCCAGACTTCCTCTGCAAAGCGTTTTATTAACAGAACATGACACATGGTTACAAACAGTGTTGTTCTGACAGGAAAGTTGAACAGGTCATAACACAGGACGCTCTACGACTGAATCACAAGGCAGTGTGGTCTCTTGACTGAATCATGAGACATAGTAAAGCATCTCATTTCTACAATGTTTCATATGAACTCACATTAATTTTATAATCATCATTGAATAAACCTAACAAAAGTGTTGGTCAGTAAAGATGAAAATGAAAATGCTCTTCCTGTACCTATCATCCCTTCTCTGCATGATTTCATCTTTTGCATCATTGCATCTTTTTTCAGGCTGTAGGTCCTTTGGGCAAGTGGGTTTCACATTTCATTTGCCCAGAAACAATTTTTACTTGCCCAGTATAATGTTTGATAAATATAGTTCCTAATATTCATTTTTGTATATATATCAATGAAACATGTTTGTTTTTTGATGTTTTTTGTAATTCAGTACTTTTTAAGTTTCCAGGTTCCTGGTGTGTATCTGCATGCGCCAGATAATGAACTCAAGCCTGCATTACCGTGTTAACATGCTTTTCAATCCTTCCTGCACATTCTTTTCAAACTAAACTTTGCTTTAAGCTGTTGTGTGCTTGGAAAAATATAAATTGTAATGCTAAAAATCTAAAAAAAAACTTGACATGTTAAAAACTTACACTACTACTACTCACCAATTTAACATGTTTAGCTCTATAACATTTAAATGCACCTCTCCAGTGTCTAAGAGAAAATTTTTAATGAACATTTTTTAATGTAAGACCACTGCTAAGAAGACTGCCATATGATAGAAATATTTATACTGTGCGCACACAATTATTATTATTATTTTCCTAATCCCTGACTGATCATTTTTAATCTAGCATGTATTATAGTATAGATTAAATTCATCATCCAGCTGCTGCTCTGCAGAATTCTCTCCCCAAGAGCTGAATCACGCCATCTGGCGGAATTTCATGCCGCTTTTTGAAATCATGCGAGAATGTGTACAAAACAACAAATATGGCGCCTGCAACGCTTGTGGGTCGTTTTCAGCGAATGTCGGTGATTTTAAAATAATTTTGAGGGCGATCGGGCGATGGTTAACATCGAGCCCTGCCCATAACATTTAAAAATGTAAAATTAAACATCTCACTGGAAAAAAAATTACATTAATAATTTTATACAATAAATGGAATATTTAAAAGTCATTATATGATAATAACTTGTTTAAAAATGTATACCATTACTTGATAATGATAATTAAATGAATGATGACTTTTTTTTAGGTTGTCCACAGCCTGAAATCTTTCTGAATCCTTGATTTAGCAGTTGGGGATTTCAGGTTTGCTAATCTCCAATCTGGAAATGTAATGAATAAGCTTTTGATACAGAAAGTCTCCATTTAAGGCAGAGATTAACTCAGAAAAAACCCCAAAACAATGGTCCCAAACAATGGCTGTTGGACCGACTGTCATTTCACACCTGAAGCCTCAGTCCTTCTCTACCTTAATCTCTGCAGCTGCTAAAACTTTAAACATTTACATTTTTGTAAATAAAACATTCAGTGTTTTGTGACAAACAAAAGTAACATTAACAGAACGTAACCAAGAATCCAACAAACCAACAGGAAGAGTTAAGAACCTTGACAGAAACAAAAACGAAAAAACGCAGACACAAACTAAAGTATCCAATTATTAAAGTGAGCCAATGTTGCCCACCCCTCCAAAGACAGCTCCTTCCTCTCAGACAGCCTATATCCGCTCCTCTAGTTAATGCCTCGTTGGAAGCCATTAGCCACCCTGTCCTTAATTGTGGCTAATAATCCCATCACACTCTGCGTATCATTGCGCCAAGCACCATTAAGATAAAATGGGGCCATCAAGGAGGAAAGGAAGGGTGGCAGACTAATGACACCGAGAAGAAAGTGAGACTTTGGCTGGAGCTGAAGGTCCTGAGAGGAACTTCAGAGCTGATATCATTGAGATTTAATGGCTATCAAATAGACAGTAACATTTATTGCTGATATAAAAAGGACAATTTTTACTCTGTGTCCTGAAACTCATTTTGTCGGATGGAGCTTCCTGTTTCAAACTCATGACAGCAAATATTTAGAGTTGCTTTTTCAATACGAGAATAATAAAATATGATTAAAACCCATTTAAGGGTTAGAAGATTATTTTTCATGTTTCATTAATTTAATTATATACTGATATGATCTTGGGCTTGGGTCATTTGCTGTCAGTATTATTTCAAATTCTTTAGCTGATAAGTACAAAGGCCGAAGGGAGCAAACTGTCATACTTCTTGGTACTAGTGCCGGTTTGAATCATCATTAAACGGACGGTCAGATCCGCCCTTCTTCCAATCAACATCCATCAGATTCACCTGTTCACCTGACTATATAACCAGCTCTCTGACCAACCACCAGTGCCAGATTATTATGAGCCATTGGGGAGTTTAATCCAGCGTTTCTGTTACCTGTCTGCCTGATTCTGCCTCCTTATTAACTGAGCCTACCTGAACCATCAAACCTGCCATAGGCTACACTCACACTCCAGACCTTAATGGTCAATTCCGAATTTTTATGTGAAATCCATTTATTTTGCGTGGTTGTTCACTTTTCCAAATATATGCCACTTGTACATGATCTCCTGTATGAACTGCAATTATACAGCTTAAGTGTCTCGTATTCACAGTAGCGGACACAATGACGTCACAAGCAAGCATGCTCTCTGTTTACGGAAGTAAACATGGATGGTAGTGCTGGAGCGCATCTAGCGATCTTTCCCAACCTCAGTCAGGGCATTAAAAACCTTTTCAAGAAGGTTGATAATAAAGACTACTTTCTGCATTATTGTCCATCATTGTTTTAGTTTTTCTTCCCACTTCTGTGTAGCAAGATTATTAATGTCCTCCAGGTGGGATGAATGTAACCTGGCCGTTCAGACACAGGTCGTATTTGAAAAGATCACATATGTGTCGGATATAGGACCACAGAGCCAAGTGGCCTGAGTCGCATTGGAAAAAATTGGATCTGTAATTCTGACTGTCAAGAAAAGATCAGATAGGGGTCGCATATGTGCAAAAAAATCGGATTTGAGGCTCCTCAGGATGTGTGTAGACCATGAGGCTTCAGGATGAGATGAAGCCTCATGAGGCATTGAACTCTTTGGGTAAATTGCTTCAATGAACCAAACCAAAACACATTTCATGAAGCTTCTAGTTGAACATGTCACCACATACTGGATGACTGAATAACTATAGTTAGCAATACATTATGAGATGTTTTTTCTTGTTTTTTTCATTTAAGTTCATTTGAAATTACCCATGATTGGTGTGCATAATACAATATCTTTTAAGGATTTTGGTGTGTAAAATTTCTTAGAAAATAATCTTCACTGTTGGTCATTCTAGCGAAATAAGCTGAATCAGACAGTGAAAGTCTTTGTGCAACTTGGGCAATGATGAGCACACTGAAAGGTCTTAGTCATATTTATTCAAAAGTAATAGTTTTTCCACACTGAGTTGAGTTTAATCTGGTTGGAGGTTGTGTTTCCAACCATTCTTTTGCTTGAAACAACCAATCTAATTTAGATGTCTTTTTATCCAGTCTGTATTGTTATAAGGGCCAACCAAAATACAAAACTGGTCAGTTTTTTAATTATGATACTGAAAGTATATTTTTATATCTCTAAATCATCAAATAATGATTTGATGATTATAAGAATTATGAAGAAGAATTATATGTCTTTCTTCAGAGTATGCACAGTATACCATAGAAGTACCATATAAGGCAAACACAAAACTCAAACCTAAAGCTAAAAATATAAGTTGCATGAAGTACTGCGGGATCCCATTTCCAGCAGAGATCCGGAACAGACGAATGAGAAAACTCCTACATGCACAGGAGAGCATGTGAAGTTCACCGCTGCACTGCCATTCAGTCCTCTCTCTGTAGTAGGGGTACCAGAAATGACTGTTTTCTATTAGGCCATTGTTTCACAGTTTATTGGATTTATATCACAGCTGCATCACTTGAGCTGCATTACAGTTTATAGATATATAACAACTACTTCTAAGCATGCCTTACACCTTTCCATGAATTCAACAGCTGCAAAGATTTTCATATTTCACAGATATTTAATAAAAGAATAAGAAAGATGGTAAATTAAAAGATAGTGAAGGGTAATGGTTGAGGAAGGAGAGCATATCCAATAATTACATTTTGTCATAATGAAATAAAAAAGAACAAAAAGTCTGAAGTTTTACCATTAGCAAGAATTCCTCCTGTCCGACATTAAAGTTTCACCGAAACCTCTGATCTGACTAGCAATTCAAACTGCTCAGTATCTTTCAAATATTAAAGCTTTTTTAATCAAATCCTTTCAACTGAATAAAAACATTTCTTATTCAGAAATTACACTTAATAAAAAAAAAAAAAACCTTTAAACCAACTTATGAACTATGAACTGTTTTTCTCTGTATATAAGAAGCAGCTGCAGAGATTTTCATATAAACAGAAGAAATAAACAGATGGAAAGGTAACAAACGCTGGATAATTATAAAAAGCCAGATGCCTCATTTTGGATGAACTAAATATTAATTTATATTGTTTTAAAACTCAGCTGAACAAATGAGCAAGAGAACAAACGTCAAAATAAAAAAATATATAAAAATGTTAACTAAATATTAATGCTAAAGCTGTAACTGTACTGTCCTCTCTATAACAGTTTAAATCTTAAAATAAATGCCTTTATGATTTTAGGAAAGATGTAAAGTGCACACAGGTAACACTTTAAAGTCCATCTCAAACATTCTCTTGAAACACTTGAGTGAACGCAACCTTTCCTGTGATTCTGTTGGATATTTTACACTAGAACACAACAGCTGCAGCGGCATGTTGTGAGACATCTCTCTGAGTAATCTGATGTCACTATGCAGCTGCAGCAACTGAAGCAAGAGCTAAGACGCTGTGAGAAGAAAGGAGTTGGCCTTGGGGAGTTTGCTTTGGTTGATGGAGGACTGACTTTGAAGCCAAACAAGTGTGAGACCATTATAAAGCTGCCAGGCACCTCAGTATTTTTTACACAGACTAATGATTTTTTTTCTAGTTTTTTTTCCGTGATGAATGCATCTTTTTCTGCGAAGCAAACACAGCGTTTTAATTAGGCAGCTCACGGCTGACCGTGTTGCTATAGAGCAGGCTCTGGTGTTTGTTTCTGCCAAGAGCTCTGGCACCTATTTCAAAATAAAAGTTTTTTCAGACGCCCTGTTATAAGCTTGAAAGTGGCGGCAGAAATGTGCTTGGGAGAAACCCAGGGCTAATTTACTCCATTAATTTTATAACAGTTTCTAATGTCCACTTTGGAAAGTTGAAGGCTCTCCAGGTGGATTAGCAGGGGTGGGACGCTTCACTCCAAAAACAAATGTTCTCAGAGTTTAACTCGGTGTGAATAACTTTTTGTCTTCCATGGTTGAGGGCAAGAAAATAATTGATGCTCTGTTTGGTCACAGTGTTTTAATATTTGGGTATCAACGCGCTGCTTTGAGAGGAATATAACTTCTGTTTACTTGTCAGTCCTCAGTGTGCAGAGCAGCTCTCCTAAATTACTCATGAGGTGGATGAGCCATGGAGAAGGTGACCCATTTCCCCGTTCCAGTTCAGTGGCCTCCCATTCCTTCTCCATCAGAGTCACTGTCAGTCAAAGGAGGAGGGATGAATTAACCTAGCAATCATGTTTTTGGACTGTGGTAGGAAGCCTGAGTACCCGGAGAGAACCCACGCATGCTCGGGGAGAACATGCAAACTGCATGCAGAAAGACCCTGGGCCGGGAATCAAACCCAGAACCTTCTTGCTGCAAGGCAGCAGTGCTACCCACCTGCACCACTGAGCAGCCGTGTGTGGAAACCGAATACCTTTGTTTTTGAGTAATTAAGTTAGAACATTTAAGTTTGAAGTTCACGTTTTACAGCATTTACATCATGATGTAAAACATTTAACTACTTCACACTTAAATATTTTAACATACTTACTCAAAAACTTTGAAGGAAACAAAAACAACATCAAGTACAAGAAACTACTCCTAAAAAAAGAGAATTTCATGAGTTGATGAGTTGGAAATGAACAATGGAATATTTGGGCCATACTAAGATATAAATACTTTCTCATTACAAAAATAAAGTCATAATACTAAGTCTTCATGAATAAAATTGGCACATTACCAGAACAAAGTCATCACAATATGAAAATAAAGTCCTAGATCAACCAGATTAATGCTGTAAAAATCCAAGATTGAAGTGGTAATATTACGAATATAAAGTCATATTAAGTTTACCTGAAAAAAATTTAATATTCCTTGGACAAAAACATAAAATTACGGAAATTAAGTTGTAATGTAATGATAATACCATATTAAGAAATGAAAGAAGTAGCTTGATTAAAACAGAAAAAAACAATATTTTGTTTCACAAATAAAAAGATTGCAGCATAATATAGACCAATCCATTCCCATCCAACTCTATTAAAAGCAATTCGAAAACAAAGAAAACAAAGTGCTGCACAAAAAAGACAGATATAAAACACCATTGAATTAAGTCAAATTGATAGAAACCAATATAGGAGAATAAACATAAGAAAATACTGTCATAAAATCAACAATTACCACAATCCTTTGAGTGTTAAAGGAGAAACTTGCCTATGCCGTGGAAGAGCTTTGCAGAGTTTGGGTCCGGCTACAGAGAGGCTGCTGTTCCCTCTGAGCTGCTTGGTTCTGACAGAGTGAAAGATCAGCTGACCTGAGAGAAAAGATTGGAACATAATGATGAAGGAGCTCAGAGATGTAGACTTTTTAAAGACTTAAAAGGAAAATAAAGAATTTCAAAATGAATTCTAAAATTACCTAGCAACCATTGAAGGGAACTTCAAACCAGGCAGATATATTCAAATATAAGGGTATTTGTGGAGGACTGGTCTGTTTAAGGCACATCGCCCCAAACATCAGACGTCTTTTAGACATTGGATTTTAGGCTGGATCTAGTCGATCTGTAATAGTCCTGATTTAGTCAAGAAACTGTCATGATTTTCTTAAGGGATCTGACCCACATGCAGTAAACCACTCAGAGAACCAGGGTAAAAGTTTTAACAGGTTTATTGATAAGATCAGTGGGGTAGGATTCAGGAAACTCAGTGTACTGGTGAACCGGAACTGGAAGAGGGAAGTATCAGTGGTTAGTTCAGGATCCGTGGGAACTTAGGGCCGGATCTATCAAAGGTTTGCGTGTATAAAAACGTGAGCTATTTCACTGCGCACGCTAAAAAATGTACAAACTGATCTATCAACAGCGTGCTAAAAGGATTTGGTCTTTAAAACGTGCTAAATAGCGCCTCTTATCCATTTAGTACTTTTTCTGCAATGAATATGCAATATGGGGCGTTTACACGCAAAAGTGCGTCCTGTGGGAGGAGAACATGTAAATATATTAATTTAGCACTCGCAAAGTGATTTATCAAACCTGAAAGCAATTTTGCTAACGGTATCTGACTCTATATTTAACACGTTTCAAAAGAAGGTGCAAATGGTCTGTATGCGTAATTGCGCACACATGGCAGCGGTTATTGTCGCAAGAAGGAGACATCGAAATGAAGCAAGGAGACGCAGAGAACGTATTTTTTCATTTCGTGTGAATATTTTTGGAATGAACGAGGAAACGATCATCAAAACATATCGTTTATCCAGCATTGACATTTTGGAGCTGTTGGGGGAACTCCGAATGGATTTGGAGCCAGCCACAAGGAGGACCCACGCAATACCAGCTATCACAAAACTCCTTGCAACATTGGATCTCCCAATCTAGTTTTTCAGAAGTGCTGTCTGACGTTTCTAATGCCATGTCGCCCTGTCGCCCTGTCGCCCTGACGCCCTAACGGAGAAACCAGACCTCCCCCCTGCGCCTGTGGAGCAACATGCCAATGCTGCGGGGATGCGTCATCTTATCCACAGTAACTTCTTGTGAGCCATTTGGTATGTGCATTTTTCTACAGGCCAATACAAAACACTTTTTTTTTTTTTTACTGCAGTGAAGTAGAAATTCAGCCACATACCACCTTGGGGAATAAAGGTTGCCAAAGTTTTTTCTTTATATATATATATATATATATATATATATATATATATATATATATATATATATATAATTTTTTTTTTTGTTGGGGGTCACTGTAAGATTTCTTAATGCACTAGTTTGTACAAACTACAAACTACTTTGCCGCAAACCACAAAACGCGCAAAACCATCATTTAAATAGGGCGTCTCCAACAGTTTTGCACCTGCCACCAGTTACGCAATCACTCTTGTTAAATCACCCGCAAACCATGGTTCAGCCCCTCGCGCAAAATTCCAGTTTGCGAGCGCAAATTACTGCACGCAAAATTGGATCTTGATAAATCCGGTCCTTAGAGCGTTGATTTGGAGAGACAGAGAAAACGGAACTCACAATAGTGAAGAAAACTTTCTTCCAAGAATCCAGTCGGTGTGGGTTTATCCAGAGGAAGAGACTTGTTGGAGGGAAATGTTTTAGGCTAAATATACAAAGAAATAAAAAAATAAACGAGGTGAGAATCATACCCTACATCAATAGAAAATTAAGTTGTAATGTAATGATAATAATACCCCCCGCTGTGCTTGAAATGCTTTCTTTATCATGTGAAGACACCAACCTGAAAGAAGAGAGGACATATCATTTAATAATTTATTGCATTGCATTATTTATCCCTTTTTTTCTTTGAATGGATATCACCACCTTGTCCTGTAATCTTTTCTAAGATGATTTTATGCTGCTTGACAAGCTCTTAGGGAGAGAGCTAATGACCAACTGCCACTTCTTTTTTTTAACCTAACTTTTATTCCCAGCCGATCCTTGCTTATTACCTCATAATCATCTTTTTATAGCGGCTTTCTTTTAAGGACTATGTCAGATCAAGTTGGATGCTTCTTCCTCTGCAGCACAGATCACTCAGCTTTTATTCCTCCTCCATTAAGGTAAATGTTTAATTTGTCCTTGTCACTGCAAGTATGTCTAGAGGACATTGTAACTACTTTCAACTCACAATAGCTTTTCCTTAAAGGCAGAGCCACCGTTACCATCAGTCCTACAATCTTTTAGATTTGAAGATTTGAAGAAACTTGCATCGTGCAAACTTCATCCACATGTTTTGCAAGTATTAATTCAAGAGGCCGAAGGAACAACATCTTTGTGATTATGATTGTTTTAAATGAACGCCAGAAGAAGATGGGGCCATCTTTGAAATGAGCTCTTCCACTTTTAATCAACAATGAAACTTTGAGAGGAAGCAGCTGCATTCTGGGCTTTGCTATCAGGCAGTTTACATATTAGGCTTCATTCACGGTTACTAATTGGAAATATTGAAAAACTGTTACTGAATGCTCCCAAAAAAAAACAAAATGTATATATATATATATAAAGATATATATATATTTATATATAGCCAAGTAGCTCACTCTGGTTGCATACAACCACTCTTTGAAAGATTACCACATCCTGCTGACGTATTATTTGTTATGTTTGTGTTTTCATTTCGTTTTTGCTCGGTTTGTTAGTTAAAAAAAGCCCTTTGTGGATATCCAAAATAACATTGGAGGTAGGATATTACACATGTTTGAGGGGTAGGGGGTAAACCGGGGGTAAATAGCCAGTTAGCACCTCCCAGTAAAGTGTTGAAATACTGAAGTAAGTCCAAGATCCAGTGTGAAACAATCATAAAAATATTTTAACCAAAGGGTGATAAAAGTGCTGTTAATGCAGTATAAAAATTAGCGTTCACTAAAGCTGAAGCTCAAGCTGCTTAGCATTCCAGATGCAGCTGCTAAGTTGATGGATATGTGAGTAATTGTCATTTTTTATAATGATACCAGTGATAGCAGTGCTATTAATAGTTTCTAGAATCTAACTACAAAGAATATTATAATTAGATTAATAGTAGTTGGTTCTTACGGAGCCCCCTGGGTGTCAGGGTAAAAAAAAAAAGTTCAGAGTTCGATACATGGGTCGGACCTAAGTTTAGTCAATTAATTGTTATATATATATAAACATATAGACGTAGTGCAGTGCAATGCTTTAATGAGCATGCTTTAGTGCTTGAACTTGCATCGAACTCTGAAGGTTCCAGAGCAGTTGTGTGAGCATGGAATGCAAAGCCAGGCACACAGTTTATTGATCCTATCGCACGGATCAATAAACCGAGAGCACAGTTTCTTAATCTGCATGCACGGATTGGAAAACTGTGCGCTTAGTTTATCAATCCGTGCTCATGGAATTCCACCGGCTTTTTTTTTTTTACCCTGACACCCAGGGGGCTCCGTAGGTTTCTCAACCACGCTGAGCTGTTGCTTTACTATGAGACATTGCTGGACTGCATTAAGTAGCTGCCTTCTGTCAGTTCAGTGGTACTGCCAACAGATGGCGCCACGTCTGTTTCTATCTGCTTATCGCTCCCAATGCTGGAATTCTATTTAGGCTTAAAAGGGTCAGTAAAACATGATCAGGATGGATGCTTGGTGGAAAAATAACCTCACTTTTTCAAGATCATATGTTTTTTTTTTGGTTTTTTTTTTTGTACAAGCATATACCATGACCATGCTGCTTAAACACTTCATTCATTCAGCTCTGTTATGATGTGGGAGTTCCAGCCATGATCATTAGTTTTGCCATTGTTGGCTTAAACTTCGACTTAGACATCTTTTATTGTTATTTTGTATACACAGAGTGTATACAAAACTAAATTTAATTTTGTACAGCTCTTATGACATTTCCCTTTCCAGTGCAGCAGTGATTAAATGTAAACAGTGTAGGAGAAAAAACATTGTGCAAAAAAAGTGCATTGATATGGAAGTTCAGAGCATTAAATACATATGGTGCAACCATGCAGGGTTTTGGCTCGGTGAGGACTGGCAGAGGTGGATAATCCAGGTGCAGAATGTAAATCCTGCCTAATTTTCCTTCATCCTGCTCACTTCACGAGTTCCTTAGCCCCTAGTCTGTGTTGTGGAGATGGAAATGCATAAGGCTGGAACTGCTCTCTGTACCACTTTTTTATTTTCTGGACCTGGGTTAACCACCACTGATTGTTGGTAATGCATAGGGTCAGCCACAGAGAGCCAATGACCACTTGGCAGAAACGTGGTAAGTTTCTAAGTATATATTAAGTAAGTGCTCATCGCTATTTCTGACACTTTGAATTGAAAAAGCTTCCTGGATGGGAAGCAAAGTAAAGCAAACAAAGTCCAGTGGATTGTTGTTTTTTACCTTTTTGGAATTTCTAAGTATGTTGTTCAAAAGGAAAAATCATGGTGAAGCAAATGAGGGACAGGACCCTATCTGCAGCAATGCAGTTGATATTCTGTCTTTTATAGTGATAAAAAACGTGAGACACAAAACAAAAGCCTTGTGACATGAAATTTAACAGAATCATTTCTCTTCTCAGAGAAAGCACCCCCCCAGTTTTGTCTCCAGGCCAGAGTTCAACCATTTCAACCGGCGCTTTTATTCATGACTTATGGTTAATTTTTCAAATCAGTTTAAGATTTTAATGTTTGCTTTTAGCAACAGTGAAATGTTCTTTCTTCAATAGGAGAGGCCACTCACCAAGGTCAAATGAATCCTTCTTCTGCTATTGCTGTGCTTTGTATTTACAACAAGGCTCCCTCCCAAATTACACTCTATTATAAATCATGTCAATTTTGAGTCTGAACAAAAAAACAAAGTCATTCAAAATGGCTTTTCACACTTGACACAGATATAATGTGCTTTTTATGTAATTTCCATGCATTTAAATGTTTTGAATTCTATTTCCTTGTTTTTGTTTCCATGTTTTGTTTTTTTTTACCTGCAAATTGCTTTGGTCATTTTTTGTTAGGGTAAAACAGGAAAAAATAAAATGTGTATATTGATGGACTGATTGTTGAGCTGTGGTTTTAGACTGTAAAAATGGGAACTCAATGACTAGTGAATGAAATAAACTTCCTGTGTAGCTGAGTGAGCTGATCCTTAGCCCTCATTCACACAGACTCCTTCATCCATGCGTCCTCCGTTCTGTCACAAACAGTCGTCTTTCTAGTAAGTTTGGTGATTCCTGTTGAGTTTTTTGAGCTGAAGCTTGATGGACAGCTTTGTTTTGTCAAACTTCAGATATACGGCTTGAGCCTATTAGTGACAAATGATGAAGAATGATGGAGTCAATTTCTAAAAAATAGATGAGCCACACAAAAAGTTAGACCAAGGGAAAACAGAGATTTTTGGAAGTGTCAGAATAAGAGGTCTGGAGGAATCCCACATGCATTGTTTTTTTCAGCCCATTTTTGAGGCTGAAGACCTCATAAATTGATTGTATGTATAGTATATTCTAATATATACACTGCTCTGTCTTGAGGAGTATGCCAAAAGTCTGAGGAATCAAGAATCCATAAGAATTTCACAAGTTTCTGGGTATTATAGGTATTTAGAAATCCTTTCTCTCCACCATATAGAGAAACAAAATCCCTAAAGTTTCACATAATCAGGATTATTTTCTAGAGTTTTTTTTTTTTTTTTTTTTTTTTTCAAAAGTTGTAAAAGGAACAACAATTAAAACAGAACTACTTAAAGGTACAGTGGAGGATGTTCTTCTCCAGGTGGATCGTCCCCATTTTTACTTACTGATGGTGAGTCTGACATAGTGGAAACATTTCAAATGTTATTTTGTAAAGTAAGCTTGTATGGCCAATGCAAAAAGCAACTTTGGAACACAATATGCACAAAACAAAATGAGCTTGTACATGTTCGCACGCGTTTATTTGAAGCTATAGGTCTGTGCATGTGCATTTTTTTTTTTTTGGAGAGTGGAGAGGGTGGGCCTTTTTAAGAATTAGCAAAAATCCTCCACTATAGCTTTAAGGAGTTAAAGTGTCATGATTTTTATCTAAGGTCCGACCCCAAGATGCAGAAAGCCAAACAGAGAGACACAGTAAAAGTTTAACAGGTTTATTGAGTATGTGTGATGCATCCAGTGCTTCTCTGAGCACTAGGGAGTGAGTCCAGTGTTGCTCTGAACACTGCTCAACAGGGACTCAAAGGTGAGGGGACAACACTACGGTTAGTTCAGGCTCAGTGGGAAATTTGAATCTTAGAATGGGATGAAAAGGTTGCAGACTCACTTCTCCAGGGAAAGGTGTCCTTTATGGAATCCAGACTGTGAGGATTGTACAGAGAGTGTCTTGTTGGATGATGGGTGGACTGGGTTACTCAGACTGCGGTTGTTCCTTGATGAATTAAGAAGTTTACTGCCACTCAGATTTCCTGCAGTACTTGAACGGGCTGTAGTGCTGAAGAAACCTTTGCTAGGAGTAACGCTCAAACGACCTCTTGGGGAAAGTGGGTCCAAACTTCCTGTTTGGAACCCCAGTTCAGTTAGAAGTTCAGCTGAACCTTCCAGAGAGAGAAGGACCGAACAAATCCAGTTTGCCGGATGACTTCCTGCCGAGAGGCAAAGACAAAAACAAAGTTAAGACTCAGGTTGACAAAAACTCAGTTTGACTAGAGAATCCAAAATTGCCAAACACAAACTCAGGTTAGACTCCGCTAATCTAAGCATGGCTAGAGTGCCCAGTATTGGCAAACACTCTGGCATCGAGGTAGTGGCAGTCAGCAGCTTAAGAACGCTCCACAGGTAATGAGGCAATGAGCTGCAGGTGTGCAGGGAGACCCAATGAGGACGGGGCACCACCTGGTGGAGGAGGAAAGGAAACACAAAATCAGACCACACAAACTGGATTCCTGACATAAAGGAGTTTAAGTATTTAGGATGCAAGTTACAAACCATAATTCTGAGCTCTTGAAGCTTCTCTCTCAGTTTAGCAATAACACCTCTTGGTTTTTTTTCAGTTTACGATCGGCCTGTTAATCCCCACAAAGTTTATCATCTCTCTTCATCTCAATAATTGCACTTCTAATATTAATGTTTCTCACTTTCATCAATTATTAGCTTTTGAAAATACTTACTAATAACAGCCAGTGACCTAGCATGACCAGGTTATCATGATCAATTTAAAGATATGAAGTTTGCTCACAAAGTTCATTGTGACACATTTTTGGCAGCTGGAATCCAGCTTTCCCTTAGAGAGCATGGGAGATTATGTTTGGGAATGTCTAGGGATTAATGACTGGAGAAAGGTGGATAACTAAAACAGGATCATCTAACATCTGGTCTATCTAAACATTTTATTTGAAATTGTTTCATAAAGATGTTTCGATCAAAGTATGTTTTTCTTTTAGTGTTCTCATTATTTATCACTTATTTGGTGCAGAATAGCTTTAATGTTCAAATCCACACGGATTCTAGGTTGTATGAGTCTCTTTTGGTTTGAGCAAGATATTTATAAAGAATGACTGAATTAATGTGAACTTTTGTTAAAACCATCGGCTCAGCAGAGTTGTGCTATAATCATCACTGGATGTCAACAGAAACACTATGTTTAGCTCCTCGTTGCCGCTCTCTGACTCAAACTGTCAACAAAACTCAACACTTCCTTGTCGTTCTCACATTTGAAGCCTGCTGGGAGAGCTGCAAGACTTCTCAAGTGAAAATTCATTTCTTTGATGGCGGTTTAAAAAGGTTTAGGGGGGAAGTGGAGCTCCTGATGCAACACTTGCTGCACTAGTGGGAATTAGAGCTGTGGATGTGGGCAGTATCCTAAATTTACCCACTCAACAGGGAAACTTGAGGAGGGTTTTGAGTTTGAATCAAGTGTGAAAAGGAGAGAAATTGGATATGAACACATTTTTTGGACTTGAAATAGTCTTGCTTTTGCTGCCGTGTAGGGAAACAAAAGTCTCCTCTAGATCGGTTTTATAGAAGAAATGTATCACCTACTCACTGATTCCGGTATTTCTGTCACAGCTTGATTCCATATGTGTTTTAGGCCCACAGATGTATAATCAAAATATTAATAAAACAATATAATTCCTCATCATAACAGCTAATTCTTATATAAAGTAATATAACTCCAACTATGATCTAGAAAGTGGCAAACATTAAGTGTAGACAAGCTTTTCGTCTTGCCACTTAAAGCCTTTTAACACCTTTAGTCAAAGCAGGACTTACTTGGATTTCCCCAGCCAGTCATAACCACAGTATTATCAAGGGCGCTGTAAAGCCTGCTCATATTTACCCTGCTCTGGCCTCTAAGTATGAGCATTTAGGTCGTACCACAAACTGCTCCCTGCTCACCAAATTTGTTGACAGGCTGGAATTGGGGGTGGGGGGCTGCTTGAAGAAGTGGAGCAAGCTTCTCTATGACCTGATGGGAATGGGGTCTGCTCTAACCAGAGGAAGATAGACAGGACATGGCGTTTGATGTGTCCGCCATCGGGACACAAGGCTTGTTGGACCGGGCCTAAACTGGAGCTCGTGTTGTTTGTGTTTGTCGGTGTTTGATTCCCCACCCAGGGAGAAATGAGCCTGTGGGGGAGCTCAGGTTTCACAGGTGGAATTTAAACATCCTCAGTCAGCAGAACGGACACCATCTTTGCAGAAGTGGCCAATTAGGATCAAGTGTCGGCTCGTTGACACGTGAAGGATGGAATGCGGGAGTCCTTGGTCATACCAGCGTAGGAAGTAGTGCTGGTGGTGACAGGATTTGTCATGGTCGTAAAGAAAGGTTTTCAGACACATGGCCGCCAGATGGAAACCTTTATTTCTATTTAGGCTAATTGAATAATACAGAAATATCAAAATAACATAGACTTGCTACTCTGTTTTAGCCTTGTTTGCTCTTTTAATTGCTCCGTTGCACTCTGGCCTTCATCAGGTCCAATAAAAACACTGTTTTGTTGAAGCCAAAGCTTCAAATAGTTTTTGACAAACAAAGCTAACTTCATATTAGTTGTAAACATCATGCAGCTTAACAGCAGGAGGCAATTATATCCCTAAGTAGAGATCACATGCCCTGCATAAAAAGTAAAGAAGTCAAATTTATGCATGATTACATCTTAAAGAGCAGACTTGTAAACTGTTTAATATTTTGAAACACACTTGAAGCACAAAAAATTCAACAAAAATATATTAGAAAGAAAATAATATAATATCTGCTTTATATTGAGTTCGAAAAATTGGAAGAAATAAAATCATATTAAGGAATTAGAGGAAAACTTTACATTTCTAGAAGCTTAAAGAAAAAAGAGAAAAAGCAAAGCTAGAATTAAGTGAAACATTCATTTTTAAAATTAAAACAATTCTTAATACATAATTTGAAAATATTATATATTTTTATATCACAATAAATCAGGTAGATTTTAAGCCATCCAGCAAAAAGTATGCAATGATAAAAATAGCAATATCTCCTTTTAAATACATAACTGGGAATCTGGGATCCTAAAAAATGACCCTCAAATGCTTGATAAAAAGGCTCCAGGCCCAAATGGAGTTCTGCAAAAAAAATCAAAAATATTTTGAAACAGCCGACTTACACTGGGTTTAAATTCTGCTAACATTAGTCCCCTTTTAAAACCAGTAAAGACTAATTTTCAAGCAGGTATTTTCTAATATTCCTTCAAACACTGTTAGAGAAGAAATCAAATATCATATTTCCTCCTGAACAAACTGGTTTTATAAAAGACGGCATTCATCTTCAAATAAAATTAAAATAACATCTCTAGATGCAGATATAGAATTCGAAAGAGCTAACTGGACATTCTTATTTGCAGCCTTGTGTAAATTAGGTTTTAGAAGCTTTTTCATCAGTTTGTTACACGTATCAAGACAAATAACCCAACATCTTCAAACTTTTGTCTGCAGGGGGCACCAGGCAGAGACGCCTGCTTTCTGATCACTGCTATCTATTCTCATTGAATCACTGACTGCAACAATCGGGCAAAAATATTGGCATAAAATGCATGAAAATAGAAACATTGAAGATCAGATTTTTATTCAGAAGATTTAATTATTTTCGCCCAGCATTTATAAACCTCTCTCTCTCTGAAACAATTTGTCTGATTTTTAATTCAAATCTATACTGATGAAGGTTCTCAGTCATCCAGGTCATAGTCATTCCGTAAAAGTTCAAAAAAAAATCCACTGGACTTGGTTTCCAAGATTTGAAGACTTTTCGCTAACTCTCCAGGAAGCTCAAATCTACTTTTCCTCCATTTTTAAAATTTTGATTTAAATAAATATTCTAAATACAAAACTGCTACCAGTGAATATTTTATGTGTGGATATCAATGCCTTTTTTGTGATTGGCAGGAACCTTAACTACAGCTCACTCTTACAAGAGGTGGAAGATGATCACATCAGATGGAAATCCCCCCCATATCTCAGCCCCTTCTCGACCTTTTGCCACATTTCAGGTTTCAAACATAAAGAAATTAAATTGTACTTCTTTGTGAAACATCAAAAAAAGTGGGACACATTTTACTGGCTATTTTAAAGTTTTTTTTTAAAGAAATAAAAACTGAAGATTGGGCCATGCAAAATGATTCGGGCCCTTTAATTTCAGTGCAGCAAGATCTCTCCAGAAGTTAAGTGAGCATCTCTGAATGATCCAATGTTGACTTAAATGACTGATGATGATAAAAAGAATCAAAGCACTCACAACAACTTCAAAACCTTGTTTAAATCCTTTCCTGATCGGAATTTGTTTGTGTCGCCTGCAACTAAAATCTGTTTTTTTGGACACTTTTTATATTATTTATCTGCAGAGCAGATAGTTAAGGACCCCAACAGAAGATATCCAGACAATGTGATGCAATAGTCAAACATTTGCATAAAAAAGTTGTCTCATTTTTTGTTAGCTTTTCATCGACTCCAGCACCAGTTATTTCACACCATAGCATTCTAATTTATGAAAATGTGAGTGAATGAATGTCTTTAAAGCACTTTTTGAAGTCTCCTGACTTAAAAAAAGTGAAATATAACTACAGACGATTTACCATAATCAATACATTTGTCAAATTTGGCAGAGAACAATTTTCTTATTATTTTTATGTCTCGGAAAGAAGAGAAACAGGCTTGAAATCTGTGAATCGATGTCAATCTTCACATTTGTAGAACGTTGTGACTTCGTTTAGAAATGTTGAATTAACAACTGTTTTTAAAGTAACCATGTTACTTCATTCATTTGATTTAGTTTATTTGCACTGTGTGACAAAATGTCTATAATTTTTATATCTTTCTCCTGTAAAAAAATTGATAGATCATATTTTTTCTTGTTGGAAATCCAAATAAAATCTCATATGAATTCTGACTCTGGCAGGATTTACATTTATTGAAATAAAAATGAAGCAATATTCCCTTTAAATTTAGAATTTGAAATATTTTGTATTTCTCCACTATTTTTTGACTCTACCAATTTTTTCATGAACCTTTCTACTTTGGTTTTATCTGTGGCACATTAAAGGACGCCTACAGTAAGATATGGATCATTTTAGGACTTTATTATTTAGCACACAAGTGTTGCATCTTTTAAAGATTCAAAAACTAAAAAACTCATCTGTCTATCCTTTTCCATGAGACATTTTTTATCCACGAGGATGAAGTTGGATTCATAAAAAACATGTTTTTCTTGTAAATCGCTCAACAGAACATCAATTACTTGATTGAGTAAATTATTATTATTAATAACCTCTAAGTAAGTCAATCAAAACAACTTATCATTGAATTATTAACAATCATAACTTAAAAAATCAATAAGCATCTGAAGATCTATTTATCTAAAACAGCTTTGATTAGATTCTGAATGGATGATTTTTATTGCATCATTGACATTTATATGTATATATATATATATATATATATATATATATATATATATATATATATATATATATATATATATATATATATATATATATATATATATATATATATACTATATGCTCAGGGGCCTAGCACCAGAGTCATGGCCCTGTACAATCTCACTATTGCGAATATCACAGATTATATTGATAAATGTTTCTGTCATTCACTTGAGACCAAGACTGAGGGATGATCAGACCGGGTCAAGACCAAGATCAGCGCACTTCATTTAAATAAAAATTTGAAAGTTAACAAAACTTTGAGTTAACAAAACATGAGACTATTAGTAACATTTACTTTTTTCAAGGCAATCTGTTTCCAAGATTTGTCAGCTTAGAGTGCAAAAGACGAATGTTTAGTTTAACTTTCAAATTAGTCTAGGTTCACTACAAAAAATAGAAATCTAAATAAGTAATTTTTTCCTTAAAATAGGTGCTGTTTGTCTCGAATTGAGGAGGTAAGTGAGACCCTTTGCCAATTTAGATTTAGAATAAGAAAAAGCAATTGTATTGTCTTATTACAAGTGCATATTTTCTAATTATCTTATTTTAAGAGTAAAAATACTCATTCCATTGGAAAATCATCCCAATTAACTACTAAGCAAATACACTTGATTTAGGACATTTGAACTTATTTCTAGATCATTTTTGCAGTGTTAGATGGAAGAAGAGAAGAAGTAAGTTAGAAATCAAAGACTTAACATTCGTAGAAGATGCATTTCTCTTAATTAGTTGGATGTGCATGGTCTGCATCATCAGATGCAGTCATCACCAATCTTCAGCATGTAAGACGATAACTCATTCCACACATTTTAATTTCTTAATTTGCACATTGTTAACACTGGTGCTTCATTATGAGAAGAACAATTGGCTGATGCTCTCGGTGGCCTCCTGTCCTTTGTCCCACATGCTATTTTCTTCTTTCTGTGCTCACACTTGCTGCTGTATCTTTTAATGAGATCACACTTCATTAAAGAAACCCACCCCCCCTCCGAACGTTTCCCTAGGTCTCTCAATGCAAACACTTCAGTTAGCTGCAGCCAATAACAGCAGAACGGAGACGCTGCATTGAAGAAAGACAAGAGAAGGAGAAATGAAAGGATGAAGCACTGTGAGCGCTGAGTTTACATTCGGAAATGTTTCATCTGATTGCACCATGCAGAGGCTGAACAAGTTTTAACAGTCAACTTATTGATATGATTAATTTTCTGGGTTCGCTTTCATATCATTTGCAACATAAATAAATAGTCTTGAAGGTTGTTATAGCAACACGAGGGAAAATGTCTGCCGTGTCACTATGGTGATGAAGTCCGCAAAGCTTTTGTCACATCGAGCTGAGACACATCTGTGAGGAATGAATCCTGTAGAAAAGCCATCATCTGAATTCAGCAGCAAACAGAAGGAGCATTTCTGCAGCAACATTAGTCACCTGGGGATCATGAAGAAGCTTTTAAAGAGCAGCAACTGAGTCACTAAATGCCCTGAAAGATCGCATCCTCTGATGAATCATCTCAGGCCTTGAAATCCTGAAAAATGGACCCAAGAGCCTAATTCTGGTTTTAGTTTCAAGTAAAGAAGAGCAAACATTTAGCATTTTAGTCTGATCAAAAACAACAAAAAAAGAATTTTAAAAAGCTTGTTTTGCCTCTGCGGCTTGTTTGAAATTGGAGAAACAGAGAGAGCTGATTTTGGCCCCGGGGACGTTATCAGAACAAGGGCCGCCCATTTGAAGCTCTGCTGTTTGGACAAAACTGCGTTCATATTTTAATCCTCCTAATCTTTCCAAAGCTGAGGCTTTCTGAAACAACTTGGCAGGTTGTCTTTGTTAGAGAACGGCCAATGCATCGGTGGACTGAGTCAAACGGATCTGCTGTGGGCGTGAGGAGCTGAGGGTGGATCTGGGCTGACCACTCTGCACTGTTGGTGTCTCAGTAACATGTTTACCAAGCTTGGTTGCTCTCAATCAGGATTATCTCATTTTAAATTCATGATCTGATTTTAACCGCTTAAAAAAGCATCAAATACTGATTTATCAAACATAATATTGCTTTTTAAATCTTATCACTAAATGCGTATATTAAACAGCCTCTTTAAAAAGATTTAAAGAGGCATCTTTGCTGGCTGGTTTCCTGCCTACATGCTGTATAACTGTTCCTTCCAAGAGGTTTTTAAAGTCTGTTATTATTGAGATTAAAATCTAAATGTTGACGAGTTATTAAATTACAAAATCAGCTGACAGCATCCATTCATCGTCTGCTGCTTATCCAGGATCAGCTAGAAGGAGCAACAACTTCCTGCCTCCTGTTCCCCAGTTTCCTTTTCCAGCTCATCTCAGCTGCTGCTGCTGAGACAAATTACCCTGGAAAAAACCTCCTCTGCCTTTAAACATCCTTCTAGTGGTTCCGCTACCCAAATCATTTTAAGATTATGACATTGCAGGGACACTGATGATTTGTTGCACAGAATTGAAACTGAGACAATGTTGAGTTGTTTGAGGCTTCTGGTTTGTTAAGGTAATAAAAACCAGCAAGTTTGAATGAGGATTAGACAAACTAGACACATGAAAGTAGAAAAGTTGATACATTTTTAGAGGTGAGTAATACGGTGGCCCTGAAGTGCAAACTGCAACTACAAATCTAAAAGCGCAACTACATTAAGAAAAACAAAACTACATTAAGCAAAGCGCAACTACATTAAGGAAATTGCAACTATATAAAGCGAAGAGCAGCTACATTAAGAAAAACAAAACTACATAAAGTAAAGCGCAACTATATTAAGTTAAACACAATTACATTAATCTACCGGAAAAGGTAGGTACCAGTGGGAAAAATGAGACATCGCTGATTGGACGACGGTGCCGTTTGACCCGTGAACCGGAAGTTGCGTCGTCTGAACAGTCCAGCTTCTTTTAAGTGTGTCTTCAGTGTACGTAAACTAACTGAAATTTCGTGATTAGTCTTGACTATATCCAGTATTACCTCGGACGTATGTCCTGATTCAAAATATTCCTGGATAACGGCAGCTATGTTTGGGGCGCCGACAATATCCATGTTTTCAAAAGCCGCAGCAGGCAGAATGACTTCCGGTTCAAGGGTCGAACGGCGCCGTCGTCCAATCAGCGATGTCTCATGATTCCCACTGGTACCTACCTTTTCCGGTAGGTTAATGTAATTGTGTTTTTCTTAATGTAGTTGCGCTTTGCTTTATGTAGTTGCAATTTCCTTAATGTAGTTGCGCTTTTAGATTTGTAGTTGCAGTTTGCACTTCAGGGCCACTGTAGGAGTAAAGCACCTAAAACTCAAACAAGAGTAGCAGATGTAGAAACTGAGTTATGAAACTATGAGAATGAAACTATCTGGTAAAAAAATCTACACAAATACTGAGTGAAGGATCTATTTATAACATCTGGTTTGATTAAAAAAAAATCCTGTCAAGTTAAAAAAAACACAGTTAGGAAAATAAGACTCGCTGGGAGAGAAATAAGCCCAATTTACGTTAGCCTCTGAATACTGTGCCGAATTCAGACTGAGCTTGGATCAGTTAACCGTGCCGTGATCGGTTACTTACGACCATTTACACATCACGCTAGCATGGTTCCTCGCCTACTAGTGGCGATATATGGTACTACTGCTCTCTAGAGGGAAACAAGCAAACCAACATGGTCATGCCTGTAACATTTAGGAAGTTTGCAGAGAGTCAGGCGAAGAAGGCAGCCTTTGGTGAATTTAATTGACAGAGTTTGCTTTGGGAAGTGAATGCGACAACCGATAGTCTAATCAGGGCATAAAGATGCAGGAAACAACAACAGACGTTGAGGTTCATCACACTGCTAAGCAGAATCATCATGTGGCAGGGTAGGGACACAAGTATTTTTATCAATGTCTGAGGTTTCATGATTACGGAGGCTGTCTGTAAGGAGATGACGCTGTCTGCTCATGCGCTCTGTGTTTTCAGAACTGAACCGCGCCGAGCCCTACTGATGAACTAGTTTTGGTTGTGTCTGGCATGGTCCGGTTCAGTTGTGCGTGTCATTTACATTCACCAGTTATCTCGATAACCGTGCTCGGACAGATCTCAGCACAGTTTCAAAAGGGTGGTGTAAATGGGGCTATACGTAAAAAAAATAAATAAATCAGAAATCACAATGTATGATTTTTAAACTATTTATTTGTATGATACAGAGGCAAAAAAGTCTTTGAACATCACCAGAAAATCAATGTTTATATTGAATACAGTAGCCTACATCTACAGAGGTCAAACGTTTCCTGTAGTTTTTCACCAGGTTCGCACACACCGCAGGAGGGATTTTGGCCCACTTCTTCAGGGCGTCTGGAAACGAAGGGAGCGTCAGATGAGAACAACAGCAATAAAAGTCTTACTGCGCGAGACATGAACGATCCCCCAGGTGAAGTGAGTGGGGCTGCGGATGTCCATAGGTGCGAAATGCAGGAGCTTGCAGCAGGGAAGGTGGCTGCCAAGCTATAGGAGGCTGGTCAGTAAATGGTTAGGCAGGGCCGCTGGAAGTCATTTTGCACAAGGGGTTTTTGGACAAAAAACATATGAACCTAGAAGCCTATTTAAAATAAAATAAATACATATAAATAAATAGATTGATTTCACTACTTTATTGTCATATACACTTCATTGCACGCAACCAGGGTCTGTAACAGACTTTAAACACCAGAGGAAAATTATTTGGATTAAAGCAACACTATATGTGGACTTTTCACAATTAATGGAAATAACATCCAGCAAAGTCTCAGCATAATTTAGACATGATGCTAACAGTATTTTGTTGATCTGAGGGCTTTTCTTTTCTAAAACAGATTCTAGACACAATAGGATATGGCTTAGAGATCTCAACAGAAGAGCATCATCTGCAAATAATGAAGATGAAACCTTCCCAAAGCAGAACCAAAAAAAATTCTGCAGAGGTAAAAGAGATTAAACATGAACAACTTATGCAATATTTAGTATTGGCATGATTTCATCAAGTTTTTCTGAAAGGATATTTTTTGCAATGACGGAAACAGATCCAGTGGAACCAGAACATCTTCAAAGACGTCATCTGTTTTTCTGCTCTTATATTCTTATTGAGAATACCAGAACTGGTGCACCAGGACTATCTGTCTCACAGTCAGAGCTTTAAAGTGAATAATTACCATCAACTAATTGCACCAATCAGGCTGAGCATTAAAAACACCTGCAGAACATTATTTAGGCACCCCTTATGGTGCATGGCAGCTCGGAGAGCAGAGAAAAGAAAAAAAAAGGAAAAACTGCCAAAATGTTCCAGGTGGAAAAGTTTGGCAGTTCACCAGTTCTTATCCACTGGTACTTGATAGATTGATTAAATCTGAACACAGGCTGTGAATTTTATTAATCCACCAAAAGTTAACTAACACTTCATGTTGCCAATGTCCTTACTCTGCTGTTTAGATCAGGGATCAGATTATCAGATCTAAATGAGACTGAATGCATTTTATTTATTACCATGGAGTTCTGTTCATGATAGCAGCTCATAAATCATAAAGTGACTGTTTTTTCCTACTTCTCTATGTGGGGGAACAAAAAATTAACACTCGCCTGGAGATCTAACACTTGAAATCTGAATTTCTGAAGGCACATTGATCAAATGAGGTACATTGATTCTGATTTGCTCTTTGATGGGAAATTGTGATTTCATTTTGTTTTTTTTTTTAGCCACTTCTTTTATCTGTTATTTGATTAGTTCTATATAAGCTTTGCTTTGAAAATTTTATTTGATATAAAAAAATGTTTTTGATTCTTCAATTCAGAAGCAAAAATGTTTTATTCTTGATTTCTCAGATACTCTGCTATTTATTTTGATTCAATTTTTGCTCCATTTTATGTTTTTTTTTTATTCTTTTACTTTTTAAATTTATTATACTTCATGAGGATGAGCTAAATGTAACTTTAGTACCATCTGCAAAAAAAAGTTTTTGGCATAAGCCATAAAACCACCCTAAATATATTGAGGGTTGAGGTTTGTAATGTGACAAAACATAAGAGAAGTTTTATAGCATTTGAATAAATTTTCACACCCCCGTATAAATGATTTTAAACCAAACACATTTTAAAAAGCTACCAAAACAAAAATTTTTAGCATTATAAATAGCATAGTGAAGATAATAACCTATTTTACATCTTTTCACATCACATCATAAAACACCTAAATGAAAGGGAAATAGTTCACACTGGTTATGAAGGCCATGTTGAATATCAACACTAATTAACTTGGTTTCAATCTGTTTGAACAAATAATGACCTGATTTTGCTTGTAAACATCGAGTTGCCTTTATAGAAAGTTGGATGATAAATAACTGTATTTTTTTCTGTCTGATGATACTTTCCATTCAGTCAGCTAAAATGGGAAAAAAGCTTCTGGCTGGACCCTCAGCACTCATCCCAGAACATTTCAAACATTACTGCTCCAATTTACGAGTACATTTTGACTTCTGCGCAAGCAGAGTTCACCTTCAGATTTCTCCAACTGGTCTTTATCAAATATTAATATTTCTGTGAGTGCAGAGTAAATGTGGATTATAAAAGGAAAGGCCAGCGGGACTCTGGGAAACGTGCTCCAGTCTAGAGCTCGAAGAAAGAGAACACACTAATCAAAAGACCTCTGGGGTCAGTGCAAATATCCCAGTGAGAGGAGAATTTCATTTTGAGGCATTTTTATGAAGCTCGACCAACCTAGAAAAAATATATACTGCTAAGCATCATGGGAAATGTTCAGTCAGTTATAAAGTTGAGCTTGAAGTTGAACTGAGCTGGAAAGCTTTATTGGTTCCAGGTTGTCATTATTATTTCATTTTTCATGGAATGAGCAACTTTTTAAACTGAATTCAGTTCAATTTATTTATATAACGCAAATTCATCACACAATTCTATCTCAATGCACTTCTCACAGAAAATTTAATCAGATCATCCAGTGAGATTGGTTAAAAGTTTTCTATCTATGGAAAACAAGAGGATTTCATTCAGTCATTGACTGCAGAATTTGCTTCTATGTGAACATGCGGTGACAGTAGACATTTCCCTGCATTGTGTTGTTGACTCTACAGCAATCCCTCACACCAGGCATGCATACGAAGACAGTGGAGAGAAAAAAACTCAATGTGAAGAAAACTCCAGCAGAATCGGTGCGCATGGCCTGTGTGTGAAGCACTGATCCATTAACACTTTCTTTTTATTTATTTAATATTTGATTTTTTTTATACGTTTTTTTAATTTTTTATTTAATTTTTTTATTTAAAGGTATACTATGCAACCGGTGTTGATTTTCCAGCGAGGCTCCCCCCAGAGGGCGAAAGTAAAAGTGGGCTGTCGTAAATATGCTCAGCTGTTCTCCTGGTTTCTCCGTCAATCCAGGCCCAGTTGTTTTGAGCTTAGCAGACAGGCAAACGCAACGAATCACCATGTCTACTGCTGTAAGTGACTATTTTGTTCCAATTTTCGAGTTGGAAAATTTAGCATGTTTTCATACATTATTTGTTATGCATGTGTCTAAATAACAAAGATTGTAGTTAGCCAAGTTGGAGTTTCCTGCTCTGACATGGGCTTTCACTGTTTTCTTGCTGGTTCCGCAATGATAACTGCCCAAATGTCGCCACTGCGCTAGCAACGAGCATGCCTTTCACTGGGGGCGTGTAGCAGTTCTCGCCGTAAAGCAAGACCCACTCTCGCGATGCACGAGACTTCTGAGCCTGTGGGTGCGGGCCGAGGGCTGCTGCAATTGCAAGTACGGTATTTCCCCTACAGACCACCAGGGCGCCCAGAAAACCTATGTTCAACCTGAAATGACTCATTTAATCATCCAAAACGTTATGGATCACATTAATTAACTGAAAAATGTTGCATAGTATGCCTTTAACACTTTCCATCTTAGAGAAGGTAAAAGTAAACTAGCTTCATAGGCTACTCAATACTTTGTATCTATACAGTATATAGTGCATAATTAAAAGAGCAACAAAATTAAAAGAAAACATATAAACACAGTGCAAATGTATCTAACTGGAATGCTTTGAGAATGTCTGGTGATGATATCAGACAAGCAACACAACCAAAATTACATAAAGGCCTCCATTCTCTCAGAATGGACGCTATTTTATAAGATGTAGTTTAGTATGCTTTAGTATTTTCAGGATGGTAATATGTACCATAATTACATTATTTAATGGTAACCAGGATGAAATTCCGGTTGTGAAATGAACTGATGGTACAGACTGTGCTAGTGGGGTTGATGAGGTACCTGACATTTCCGAGGGAGGAGATGATGGAGGATTTATCAGTCAATACGTTAGTCATTGGTGGCCGTGGTAACCACAGAGCTAATAGTTAGAAATTGATGCAACATAGAAGTCATGCAATAGTATCTCTTTTAAAGTGGTATTCATTTGGCTTTTTATCTTACAAACGACCCTCATTCGTAGACATCTTGTTTATTACGTTTAGAGCAGCCAATAATTAAATAAAATAAAGAAAATATGTTGAACGCTTAAGCTGTTCTTAATCTTTTATCTATTTAAAGCAAAAAAGGCTGTCCAATTTAATGAGATCTAAACATTATCTGGATGAGCTGATGAAGTGTGATGCTGTTCTGATGAGGTGTAGGTGGCTAGAAGAAATGTTCGGACTAATTTTGATCAGCCACAGAGAACCCTGGACTGTGATGAGATGATTCTTTCTTCTGGTCGGAAAAGTTTACCTCCAGGGCTTCCTGAAGGAGAGCCTTGGGGAGGTCGGAGCGACAGGGTACGTGTAGACAGTGGGTTTTGGATGTGCTTTGCAGTTTAAATACTTGAGCAAGACAACAAAGAACAAGCAAATCTATAGATCACTGTTTAGAACCACAAATCAACAAATAACTGCTGACATCAAAGGTAAAAACTGTGATAATGAATTACAACAAATACCTGTGGAGAAGGTTTAGCTGCAGGCCCCATTAGACTGATGAGAATTTCTTCCTGTTATGTGTAACTCTTAAGCTTTCATAAACACTAAACTAGACTGGAAAAACGTTTAGAAATAAGTAAGAATTTCTTAAATTTAGTGCGTAATAATTAACCTGACTCCGCCAGATGGATTTGCTCCGCATATCCATCTGGAAACCTTCCGTTGAAGTAATTTTGGGAAGGGGCGAAAATACTGGTTGGCTGATTGGCCTATGTTGGTGATAGACGGACCAAATAAACCAATCAGATCAACGAAGCATATGACGTACTAACAGAGCGATGACGAAAACACAACCACAAGCCAGGCTACTTTTGCTGAAACCAGTCGGGAGAAGAGCAAAAACATCTTTTCCTCTGAGAAAAGCCTCCAGAGCAGTATTTTGCTCTTCTTTCAGTGAAGAAATACAAGTGTCATTCCGATAAAACTTGCTCGATAGCCACGCTAACGCTAGTTTCATCGGCTGAAGCCGCCATGTTCTTTAGACTGAACTGTCGCGCTTCTCGTTGCGTCACACCTCAACCCGCCTCAAAGCCAACGCTGATTGGATGTTCGTTTGGTGAACGGCTCCAAATTTTCTTTAAAGGAGTCTCCAGACTGATTAGCGAGTGAAATCTTGAAATCTTGCGAGATCAGGATGGTCTCACGAGGATACATAATAATATGCACTTAAAATAAAACAATGCAATTGTGTTTTCTTATTTTAAGTCAAAATTGTCTTGTTCCTTTGGAAAAATGTCTCTTTTACCTCTTTAATCCAAGAAAAGATGCACAAACCAACATGAGGTATGATTACAAATTCATGTTTCATCCAATCAAAACAAATCTATTTTAATGTATATAGCTATCCACTCAGATTGTAGCAGAACACATTTTATATCCACACATGATTGAAGAAAAATATTCAGTCCCAATGTGTTCCCCTTAGTGTATAGGAAGGCTCCAATGGTAGTGAGAGTGATGCTCACTTCTCTGAAGATGTCTTCACGCTGAGAATCATCTGTTTATAGATGGAGAGCAAGGAAATCACTGTGTGAGTGGCAGGCCATGTGGCTTTTCTGTAACTACAGCAAAAACCAAATAGAGTGCACAGTTTTAAGTCCCATTTTTGGACAATATATATGAGGAAAATAAAACAGAGATGGTCCTTACCAGGTTCTGGAATGATTTAAATGTAACCCAGAGGGAACAAATGCCAGAAAGAGAGATCAAACTGCCATTTATTTATTAGACAAAAAGCCAAACAGATCATGTTGTGTGTAGAAATTGCTTGTGCAGCTTTTAAAATCTCTGCAACAGTCAAATAAAACAAAGTGCTTATTTTCCATGACTCTCTTTTTGACTAACTATTGAAATGTGTTGAAGCAAAGCAATATAATCTGTTATAATTTCTTGCTGAATTCATTACTGGGTTGTTTAAAATGGTTTTCTTGCTGAATAAATGGTTTTGAAAATAGAAAATGTGACAAAGTTTGCTGATCATCCAATTATTACATGTTAAGACTCCCAGATTGGATGGTATAATTCTGCTTGAAAGTTTACACACGCTCTGATTAAAGAAAATAGCAAATTCACACTATTAATTCAAATAACAAACCAGAGAATAAATAAATAATAACTAAAAATGTACTAAATAATAATTTTGTCAAATAAAATATTGGTTTAAATCCTCTATCAGAAGCCTGGGAGCTTGAGGGTTCTGCACGGTATCTTTGCAGCTCCTAGAACTGCACTTTTCTGGACCGATATGTCTGATATATTTCAAAGGATGTACTGTACCCACTCCTCCAGTTTGGGGGTCACTGCCCCGAGTGCCCCAATGACTACGGTTACCACTGGTGCCTTGATCTTCCAGGTTTTTTTCAGCTCTTCTCTGAGCCCCTGGTATTTATTTAGTTTCTCATGTTCCTTTGTCCTGATGTTGCAGTCACTTGGTATTACTATGTCAACCAGAATGGCTTTCCTCCGCTTTTTCTCCACCACCACAATGTCCGACTGCTTTGCCATTACCATTCGGTCCGTCTGTATCTTGAAGTCCCACAGGATCTTGGCTTGACTATTCTCTACCACCTTTGAAAGGGGGTTTCTCACTTTGACCTTGGGTTTTCCAGCACATACTCTGTGCAGATGTTCCAGTACACTATTCCAGCCACTTGGTTATGGCGCTCCATCTAAGCTTTCCCTGCCAGCATCTTGCACCCTGCAGTTATGTCCTGGATTGTCTCAGGGGCCTCTTTGCACAGTCTGCACCTGGGGTCTTAACTGGTGTGGTAGATCTGGGCCTCTATTGCTCTGGTGCTCAGGGCCTGCTCCTGTGCAGCCATGATGAGTGCCTCTGTGCTGTCCTTCAGTCCGGCTTTGTCTAGCCATTGGTAGGATTTCCTGATATCTTCCTGCTACCAATCAGCAATGAGGGGGGGCTGAAAACTGGATGGTAAAACCAGTTCAGGGTCAGGCTCCACTATTAAAATTGCATTTCCTATTGATGAAATGAGCAAAACATCTGGTTTTTTTTTTCAAATCAGTGAAGACAGACTAGATTTTTATTAAGCTCTTGCAAAAAATCTACACACATTTTTATGTATCTATTTTGTCTAAATAGCTGCCACCTTAACTGGCTCATCACGGCATGGAGGAGCAGCAGTTCTACTCTGAGTTCTCCCCGGGTAATCAAGATCCTCACCTCATCTCTAAAGGGGAGCCCAGACACACCATGGAGAACATTCATTTTGGCCACTTGTATCTGTTTACATATATTTTTATTTTCAAAATCAATATAAAAACTTCTGTATTTTATCATTTTTTTCATCATTACTTTTGTCAATTTGAATTTATTTTACCAGCAGCAGATTTGTTCTATTTATAATGGAAGGCTATGTAAACTTTCAACCACCACCCTATTTCATCAATTCACTTAAAGCTTACAGAGGAGTTCAAGCTTTTCAGCCACCTCAATCTTCCTGCTATAAATGTGAAAGTGATAGTAAAATCTATTTGTTGGCAGAAACCTTCACTTTAAGGGAAGATATAAGCTTTAAGGGGTTATATGAAAAGACATAAGGCTTCTGTAACTTCTAAAGGCTAATGGAGAATTTGAAGGGTTTTGGCTACCATCAGAATAAACTAAAGAATCAAAGATTTTTTGACTTTCCTTTTGTTGTTTTCCATCCTTGACTTTATTTGAAAATGTCAGGTCACGTACATCTTGTGGGATTCTGTAATCCCCTCATGGCCCAGCAGTTAATGTAGTCCTAAATTTAGCATTTGTTAGAGCTGCAAACTCTAACTTACAGTAAAAACATGAGTTTATCTTTATAAGTCCAATCAGTTTACAAATGTCTGTAATATATAAAAAAAAACATTTGAAGGTTGGACAGTTCTTTGTAGTTCGGAGATTTTTCACCCAACCAGAAATTTTTCACAATATGAATAAGATTTATACAAAATTTTGTACCTTTGGCAATTTTGCTTTTTTTCTGCTTCTTTTTTTTATTCAGTTGGGTAATCTTATAATAACATATCATGAAGCCAGGGATTGTGACCTCATTAACATCCTTCAAAGCAATTAAGACCAATAACCTTCACTTTGTCAAGTGTTCAATACAACAAAACAACTTTAATCAACTCATTAATTCAGACTCTTATTTAGAGCAATTTGTCATATTTTTGGTTCAGTAAAAGAAAGATTGCTGTCATGTTTTCAGATGTATCAGCTGATAGTTTCATGAGCATTAAATGTTGAGAAAAGAAATAGACCAGTCAAAGAACAGGGACACCAGAGGGCATGAATCATCCCAACTGACAGGGAGACAAAGCTCTGAAATATGCAATAACTCAGCTCTTACTGTGAAACTGTCACTGCAGGTTTAATGTTGAATTTAAAACGCCTCTGTGTGCGTGCGTGCATGTGGCTGAAAGAGAGCGATAGAGAAAAGAAGATGCTGAATTCGGCAGCTTTTAGATGAAGGGCACCTCTGTGGAAATAGAGATGGGTAGATGGCATCTCTCTGGGACGGATGGGTTGTTTTTTTTTTTTAGACATGCAGGTCAAAATAGCTCAAGATGAAACAGATGAAGGAGAGGTCGGGATGAAAAAGAGTCAGAAAAGATTCAAGATAAGGTAAAGGTGCATTTATGCTATGTTGCATACACTCCGAATAATAAATAGTTCTGTTTGCATAATAATTCAAAGCTGTTGAGCTACACAGCCATGACACAAAAATGAACATGGATGAATTTGGAACACAGGTTGGAAAAGGATTCTTCCAGACTATTAAGTGTAGTCCTTTCTGCTACCACAGGAGGAGTTTTAAAGGACATGTTGGACCTCCTGCTGGTCCCCCAAACTACTCTGTTTTCCTGTGAGCAGCTCCCTGAGGAGCCCACATTGGGAGAGACCACCTGAATAACTACTGGCAACAACCACATTCTTAAAAACTCTAATGAAGTTTGTGATTAATCTACTGTCTCCAATCACAGACAGCCCAGAGCAGGCTATCTGCTATATTTGTGTTTTACAGAAATAAAAATGTCCTAACGATCCAGGAGAAACTGAATTAACACAAGCCTTTAAAATTCAGCTAGAAACAGCGGGTGGTTTTTTCCCCCAACTCACACAGCTAGCCCTCCTTTCTAGCTATCCAGTCCCTATCAGCCCCTAAGCACCACTGGAACATCCTGAGCTACCTCTATAGTTATGCTGCTATAGGCTTAGACTTCCAGAGGACATGGAGACCTCTTTTCCATAATTCTGCCTCATTCTATTTTTATTCTCCCACTCTGCAGAATCTATTAGTTCAATACTTTATGCTATCTCTGTTTTTTCTCATAGTAGCTTCATCTGGTCTGTGCTGTGACTCCATCCTGGAGAGAAATATCAACTGTTCTGCTGCCATCAACACCTTTGTTTATAGATGTTGGAGATCTGCCTGTTTTTCAGTGTAGTCCTGTTTCTCTGACGATGACTAACTGGATGTGCTCTCTTCATCCTCTGACATGGGAGCTGGCTTAGGGCTCGTCTGCGTGGCTGTGTGTTTCCTGGACGGGGCCGCCTCTTACAGTTTCCTTTTGTATCTCTGCTTCTGTCTCCTTGAACTCCAGTAGGCCTCAGCAGATAGCTGTTAACACTGAGCCTGGTTTTGCTGGAGGTTTTTTCTGTCCACAGTCGCTACAAGCATGCTTAGTGTGAGGGATTGTATTTGAGTCGATGAGTTGATGCAATCAACTGGTTTTCCTTAGATAGAAAACTTTGAATCAATTTGACTGGATGATCTGGTGAACTGGAAAGTGCCTTGAGATGACATCTGTTGTGAATTGGTACTATAGAAATAAACTGAATTGAATGGAATTTATTATTACATAGAAACTATTAATAACAGGAGGTGAAATGCAGCTGCAGAAGAGCCGAGCATGTGATGATGTCACGACTACGACTCTGCTCCAGTTGACCCATATTTATGCTGTGGGTCCAGTTCAGAGTCTATACTTTCCTGTGTTCTTCTCAAGAACACACTTGGCATGAACACAAGTCCATACTCACGTTCTTGTGAATTCAGAAACGGCATGTGACTTGATTTAGAGCTTTTTTTCAACGGTTCAACAGTCTTATGGCAGTGGGGAAGAAGCTGTTGCAGAATCTCGAATGTTGAGAAGCCTCTTCCCAGAGGGCAGCAAGGGGAACAGTCCATGGAGGGGGTGTGGGAGGTCATTGATGAGGTTGGATGAAATGTCTTTTATGGAGGGAAGAGGAGCCCCGATGATCGTCTCCATAAACATAGACATTTTATCCCAGCACTGCATGTCCCGACAAGACAAACAGATATGAGGAGATGGCAGTAAGATCATTAAGTTCATCATTTCTGAGTATTTGCTAATTAATTCTCATGAGTAAATATTATTTCATTAAACATTTGTTAGTTTGGAATTTGTTGATTTTTTGCTGCAATAGCTGATGTCTCTCATTATTATGATTATCTTTGATTATTATGATATCCTGATGCAGCCAATCCTGGGAAATCTAGAGATTAGTTTGGTGGTGAATTATTTGTATTACAGGTAAGCAGATTTCTTCCACTTAATTTACTGTTTTATCACATTTCAAAGTTTCAGATCATCTGTATTTCATTACCTTCATCAATAAACTAAAGGAGCAAAGAAAGAATTGCATCATATAACCTCCCGATTACTCATGACGCATTTTCATGCCAGAACAGGAGGTTCTTATATTTTCCTTACACCGCGAACAGAGCTAGTCATTTATGAGGTCAAACTGAACTGAACTACTAACTACTAATTTATAAGCCACTTAAAAATAAAAGCCCTTAGACAACAGCTTTCGAAATGTTTCTGTCTTTCAGCAATCTCTCCAGAAGACTTCCAAGCCCATCCAAAGAGCGAATGCTTTATGTTCTTCTTGCAGCTGGATGTGGAAGGAATAATATAGTGCAAATCCCCTTCAAGCGCTTGTCAATCCAAATGAGTAGGAGGGGTGATGGTTGAGTGTTTGGACCTTTTCACACTGACATCATGAGCAGCAACACTGTCAGATCCTATGTCAATTTTTACTGTATCAATAAATATTTACATGTCCGCTGATGTATTTCTATACTCAAAACAAGATGAAAAGCAAATATCTAAGGAGCTTAGGAATAAAACCCAATGATTTCGGGAAGGAAAGCTGAGAAAATATTGATCACATCTTTAAGCTGATGCTTAAATGTTGTTTATACATTCCTAATAATGTTGAAATCAGGGGATTTTTTCCACTGATTTTATCTGTTATCTTTATTCTGAATATTTGGGAATAATATTGAATATTGAATAAGAAAAAATGTGGTTAATCCTTTAGGAGAAGCATGTTTTCAACATGAAATCCTAATAAAATGTGATTCAATCTTCCTCTAAGATGCATTAATAGATAAAATAAGACAAGGATATTGAAATTTCAGTCTGTATCAATATCAATGAATTAACAGGCGTTAGGTTTGTAGAGAAACTGACTGAAGCTTGGGATTCAGCAACAAGTCGATTCTTCTCTTGGGATTGGCAGCCTCAAAGAAGCTCAGATCTGCACAGAGCTATGCTGTCTGATGGTGAAGGTTTGTATCAGTGCCTTTGGCAAAACTCATTTCCACTTCTGTGATGGCAGGACTAATGCAGAAGAGTCCAGCAGAGATTTTAGGGCGACATGAGCTGCTTCAAGACCACATCTTTTCTTCTTTATTCCCAGGCACATCCATGTATTTTTAAATGAAACAGTGGAACACCACATTCTGCACACTTTCCAAAGGCAAGGGTGAGGAGTAGGAAGGTGCAGTAGCATGAATGGAACCCCTGCAGTCCTGAATTGTCTTCTTGGATTTTCTTGAAGAATTTAGAAACCAAACAATTCTGCAAAATATGAAAAGAAAAACAGAGAACAGGAAGAAAAAGACTTTCCCTTCTTTCCTGTAAAGTTATGAGTCTCTGCAGCCACAAGTCTTCCATGAAGTTAGAAATAAACAAGTGCAGGGAGGAGACCAGTTTAAAGTCCTGCTTCAAGTTCCGGTTCCATGTCCTGTCTCGGCTACCCTCTTCCACTGAGCCTGCTCATCTGCACCTGATCCTGTCTGCTCCTGTGCGTGACCACCTGGTCATGCTTCTGGTACCAGTCAGACTCTGAACTGGAAGTCTGGATCCTGCCACCTGTTTCTGTTCCTGCCAGATCTGGATCCTGCCTGTTCTGTCTGTTCCTGTCTGTTCTGGATCCCTGACCAGGATCGGCTTCCAGCATCACCTCTGGGACTGCAGCACTTGGGGACATTCTTGGTCTGGACTGTTAAACCAGGTAAGTGACCAACTCAGATAATCTTCTGTCAGATGATCATGGTCACTTACCTGTGTTTCTCCCACTACAGAGTGTCTGAGATTGGGCGGTGCCCCTCCCCCCGCCTGCAGTGTCCGCGAGCCACAGCTCCACTTTTGTTTTGTTTGTTTAATAAACGTTTTGAACTTTCCTACTGACTGTTTCTCCTTGAATACTGGGTCCATCTGTACTCGGTTCATGCCAGTTTTCCCCTGATGCCTCTATGGTTCGGGTTTGTTTATCATTTTAAGTTGGATTTTTGAATTCCTGCGTCTGTTACCTGTGTTCATTCATTAAAACTGCTAGAACTCACCTCTGCCTCTCTGGCTCTGCATTTTGCTCCTCAAACCTCAACCAAACCCTGAACGAGGCACTTTTTGTGGCATTGAAACCTACGGACCACACCATCTTCATAGTCAAACATGGTAGCAACACCATACTGCCAATCACTTTGCAGGAAGACCACAGGCTGGGAATCAAACCCAGAACCCTCTTGCTGCAAGGCAACAGTGCTACCCCCTTAAGCAGTTTGCAGCTAATTCAAAAATCATATTAATAATTGCATTTGCCCTTAATCTGTAGGGGTAAATAATATGGTCTGCCAGTAGAATGAGTAAGATAAATAGATATTTTGGACTTGAGATTAAGAAACAAACTTGTTTTTTCTTTACTAAGGCATTAATTATCTTGTTTCATGGGCAAATTGTCCTATTTTACTGATCAATTGAAGGTAAAATAGGCCAACTCTGCAGATCACACATTACAAATTCATATGAAGCTCTGAGTTAGTTGAGTTTGTCAGTTTTCAAAGTGGAACCTGAAAACAGATATATGAAGTATGCTAAATGTGCTTTGCAATTTTTTTTATAAGAATGATCCTGCTTTCTACAAGTGAGAATAAAAACACCAAATTTTGAAAGAAAAAAGTAAATCCTCTGTGGTTTTTATAGCTTTAACATTTGTGGCTGTGTAAAAGGCAGCACAGACAAAGATAGCAGCAGCTTGTCATACCGAGTTCAAATAGTTCATATTCATCAAACAGGGAGCTCTGATGCCTCTCACAGGAGATTTCCCAGGCAGCCAGGAATATAGTTTGAGTCTTACTGCAAAGGGGACTTCAGAGCTGCTGCTGATGGTCCTCTACTCATAATAAAAAACAGAAATCTGACTTTTGATAGCAGGACACACAGAAGCAGTGAAGCCAGCAGGCTAAAAACAACATTCAACCATAAAGCCTGGGCTTCAACAATCTATCTGCATATAGGGGAAAGTGCCAGCAGTGACACTTCAGCTGTCAGCAGTGATTCAGTTCCATAACCATACTTAAACTGGTTCTTTCCAAAAATGGGGGGATTTATTTTTGTTTATAGACGTTTTACCACTCAGTTTGAATTTATATCATTTCTTCTACTTGTCCACAGGGCAGCATCTGTCACAAACGAGCACTGCTCTCCATCTAGAAAAAGAAATTATTTTCCACACAGATGCATTCTGGAATATTTTATTTTAGAGATGTTAACAAATTGAACTCATGTCTGAGAGATTTCTCATCAAAAGTTGTGGGATTTAATAACTTTTTACTGTCAGATCATAAGAATCTAACGGTTGCAATTATGTAAAAGCAAAAAAAAAGGTCAGAACCTACATTTGTTTGGCATTTTCAGCCTCTGCTGTATGGAGGGCTGATTGTGATTCAAACAATATCACCGTCAGGGAGATGAAGACGCAGCAGAGGATGAAAGACAGGAAGGAGAGGTGCATGTGGACGGAGGGCTTTCTGCTGCTTATGATCACTTTCACACTCCACACTGAACATCCCTGCTGGCTGTTTATCAGCCGGTGTTTACACAGAGAATTACGACATTACAGGAGCTCCTCTCGTCCATTACAAGGTGAGGCTCTGGGATTCCAGTAAGACTCTGTGCTGCTTAATGGCAACAAGAAAAGAAAGAATGGATCCATGTATCAGAAGATAATGAAACACTTCAAGATACTGAAATTAGAGAAACACTGCTATGACTGTATAATTAAACCTCATTACAGTATCTGATGAGATTTTGATTTTCACGTTTTTTTTTTGTATATATTTTTTGCTTGCTCTTAATTTTTATGATGATTCTTAAGTATTTTTTCTGTTTTAATTTATAAGATAATCTTTTCTGTTTTGAGTTTTCTTTTTTAGGTTTTACTTTAGGTATTTAATTTAGCTTTTGGTCTAGCCTTAGCCTGTTTTTAGTTCTGCAATTGGGGACTTGCCCTGTTAGTTAATTTCTCCATATGTATATTCAGCCACCTTCACAGAGAAATGAATAATGAAAGCTTAACGTCCATCCGTCTGTCCGTCCGTCCATCCATCAATTTCTCCAACTTATTCCGTCAGGGCAGCGATGGGGCCGGTGTCTATCTCTGGGTGTCTAAGGGCGAGAGGCGGGGTTCACCCCGGACAAGTCACCAGTCTGTTGCAGAGACGCACACAACCATGCTCACACAAACCCAATTAACCTAACAGTCAAGTTTTTGGAATGTGTGAGGAAGACGGAGTACCCCGACAGAACCCGTGCATGCACAGGGAGAGCATGCAAACTCCATGCAGAAAGATTTCGGGCCAGGAATCAAACCCAGAACCTTCTTCTTGCAAGTGACCATCTAAAAACTGGACCACCATGCAGCCCGCTCTACAATATGACAAAAATACAAAATAATATCAAGTTCAAAATTTGTAAATGTATTTCAACACTCTTTGCCAGATTACCAGATTTATTTAAATATCATCATTCAGATGCTAATCCTGGGGATATATGAAATATGTAAAATTAAATATACAAGATATAAAAAAAAATACAAGAATTAAAGGGGTAGGAGCACATAAGTTTTATTTCGTCCTACTCCTTTTATTAACCCAGGAAAGAAGGGTACCTTGTTTGTTGTTTTTCTCTCCAATGTTTTTAAACATTGTTTTATAGTTTTTTTGTTTTTCTCTTGCATGTTTGAAATAAAGAATAATATATATATATATATATATATATATATATAAAAAAATTCTACATGTTTTTGTAAATAAACAGTGAAGAACAAATAGAATAGGCCATTTAGTTTATTATTTATTTTGATTTTCTGTGTAAACAAATATAATAACAAAATCAGTTCATAATAGTTTAAAGGAAGAGTTGATTTCTAGTCATTGTCCATGTTTAACAGAAGCATTATATATTTGGATTAAACTAGCAGATAGAAAACAATATTCTTTTTGAGATGCCAGTTTCTGCTAGAGATATTCTGAAAAGCTTTGGAGAAAAGCAGTTGGATGTAAAGTAATGCTCAGATCAGTGGTGTGCAAAATAGGAAGATGTTGCCTTATAATAAGTAACTGCTTGTCAACATTACCGATTCTTGTAAAAATTGTAAATGCTATCAAATATATAGAAGTATTTAAGCTAAACGTTTATTTCTCACCAAATGAATAAATGAAATAGAGCTTATGTTCATAGAGACAGTCATACTGGCTCTTTGCAGTTCTCACCAGCCTGAGGAAAAACATACACCAGACAGGTAACACATGGCTTGTGTTGCAGATTATCCAGTGATTTCAATATGTAGTTTTTTTTTTTTGTGTGGAATGAAATTAAAAATTAAGCGCTGTGATCAAAAGCTGTTTCTTTCTCTTACTTTTGTCAAATAAAATTGAAATTGACTTCCCCATCTGGTCTGGCTCTTTGGTGCACAGGTGTGTGGAGAGTTCCGCCAGGTGGGAGGTCCTTTCAAATGAAGCGAAGCCGGTTAGTAATAATTGTGTCATTTTCATTAGGGTGTTTGTCACTTTGTGAATTTAATCAAAAGCAACAATTAGAGCAAATGTGCTGTAATGAAGGATTAATATTAAAAACATTTTCCTTAGTCATTTTGCAGCTGGTAAAGGCCTTTGAAGCAGTAGAATAACAGATGTGGTTCTCTGCGTTTAATATGAGAATATCTTTATATCTATAAAATTATATTTCAGCTGCTTTACACTGAAAGAAAGGATTTGCACATGTTGTTTCCAGATTTTTCTGTCATTTATCAATTTTTCTGCATATCCATTCACTGAAATTTGGAAACTAATATCGCATCAGTTGGGGTTTTTTATCACAAAGGAGCGACATTAACTGCACATTCAATGTTCACCAGAAGTGTGCCTCATGCCAAGGAACAATTCATCAACATTTGGTAATAATCATGTGTGAGTTTTAGCTATAGGTTTAAGTCACAATTTGCGGTAGAATTTATGGCTTGGTAGTGGTCTGCGCTCAGAGTGCTTTTCTGATTTTTTTATTGATTCAATTTGATTTACCAATAATGTATGAATCCCAAAAAGTAATCAACTGTTGAAGAAACTCATTTACCTTTTCCAAAGAGTTCTTGTAGAAGTTTGTAGCCGTAGGAGGGAAAGATATTTGGTAACAGCAGTCTGTCTTCAGAAAAAGCTTTTGACTAAAGACATTCTATTATTTTCTAACCATCTTCTGTTGACCAGAAGGTCTTTCTCTTTATAAAGAATTCTTCTTTGTGAAATAATCTCCAGAAGTTCTAGAGGAGTTCCTAGAAGAGAGCCAGCTGTCTTTATCAACTTTATCAGAAGATTATGGTAGAAGAGATGACCCTCTTTGCAACGTTCTCTTTGTAGCTGTTAAAAATATCTTAAGATTGTTGAATGTTTGTTTTCACAGGCTTGCATTTCCATCTAAGTAGAAGCATCTTGAAGTAGGCATCATGTCCAGTATTGTGCATGAATGCTTTGAAAGAAAAGTGTTCAATGAATACATTCATATTTTTAGTGAATGGTGAACTGAACGGATCAGATCTGTAATGAAAGTGAGCAAGACTGACATTCACCCAGAATAATGAGCGACACACAAAGCTTACATTCACATTCAAATGATAACACTTTCACTGGATAGCGGCAGGTTTTGCGGCACTTATGGCAAATAGCATGAGAGAGCAGCATGTCTACTGCTAGTACTAGTCTGCGCCATTCAGACTTATTACTGGATGTTTCTGATGCCAGTTTTCAGAGCGCTTGGCAGAGTTTTATGAACCAACAAAAGGAAGACTTGGACAGAGAAAAAACAAATGTTTTTCTGCAAAATGTGCCCACCGGGACAAAACTAACAAGTCTGCACATCAGCATATCAGCCATATAATGATCAGAACAGATGGACCCAGAATTCAAACCAGACCACCAGTATGAACGCTTAACACAGCTTTATTGAAACGAAACTGCTGCAGTGACCAGGGCAGGAACATCTGGAAACAGAGACAGAAGATTAGCGACCAGGTTAGCTTTAAGATGTGCATCAATCACAAATGTAATGGTCACTAACCCTGTGTTAGTGCTCAGTCTGGGAATAACAACAAGATTAGGTTCAGGCCAATTAACAGTAGCGCTAATGTTGCTGTCACTGGTCAGGAAGTCCCAGAGAATAACTCCAGCCAAGTTACGATGGTTGGTGGTCAGACAGAGGGTCAGAAACGTGAAGACACTAGTAGGCAGGAGGAATAGGAAGACAAACCAGAATCCGTAGTCGGGGGCGAAGTTCAGAGTCAGAGCCAGGTGATCAGAGGTAAGATGCAGCAACAGAGGGAAATCCAGGACGAGGTTGAGAAACAGTTCCAGGTTAGGTGACAGGCAGGCAGACAAACAGATCAGGGTCAAGAAGAACAGTCAGGCAGTCAGGTTAGACAGGGATCAGGCAGGCTAAGAAACGAACAGATCAGGTGAGGAATAAGAATGCTGGAATATATCTCACCAATGCCTCCAAGTAATCTCGCCCTGATGTTTCGTCTGAAGGCTGGTTATATACTAATAGGTGCAGGTAGATCAGATGAGTGGTAATGAGAATGGGGCGGAGGTAAGCTAGTTCAAATTCTGTGAACTGAAATTTAAGCTTGTTCTTTAAAATCATGTACTAGCAAAACATTTGTCACTTCACTTGATGTGTTATGGGGTAGTTAGAATGAATCTGAGAGCTCTCTCTGCTTTTTCTTATAGTAGCTTCCCCTCATCTGTTGCTGTTTGGCTGTGACACCATCCTGGAGAGAAATACAACATCAGCTCTGCTGCTGCCATCAACACCTTTGTTTATAGATGTTCAAGATCGTCCTGTTTTTCAGTGTAGTCCTGTTTCTCTGACTGTGACTGGCTGCATCTGCTCTCTTCATCCTCTGACATGGGAGTTGGCTCTGCCAACTGCCTCGCTGTGTGTTTCCTAGACGGGGCTGCTTTTACAGTTAGTTTTTGTATCTCTGCTCCTGTCTCCTTGAACCCCAGTTGGCCGTGGCAGATGGCAGCTCACACTGAGCCTAGTTCTGCTCGAAGTTTTTTTTTTCTGTTAAAAGGGAGTTTTTCCTCCCCACTGTCGCTACAAGCATGCTTACTTTGAAGGACTGCCTTTGAGTCAATGAGCCGATGTATTCAACTGGTTTTCCTTAGATAGAAAACTTTGAATCAATTTGACTGTATAATCTGGTGAACAGTGAAGTGCCTTGAGATGACATGTGTTGACATGTGAGTTGCCGCTATTTAAACTGGATTGAATTGAATTGAATAAAAAAAAAAAAAACATTGGCACGCCAACTGACAAAAAGCACGACAAAAACATCAAAAACCTCTTTCATTCACTTCGATAAACGAAACAAATCTTCAGGCAGACCTGCCAGGGGCAATCAATCATTTGCATTCTGCAACATCACCAGCAAAGCACTCCAACCAACTTCCTGTCAAGGGGAGGAACTTCCTGTTAAACGGCCATCTTGAACACCAGTTCAATACATGCTGTGGAGGACAAAGGAGGAAAGTTTGTTGGGAGCAAAAGTTTGAAGAAACAAGCCAAACCAAGAAAACTAAAATCCCTCAGTTCACAGTCATACGCAGCTGGTACTCACCTGATTTATTGTGTAAGTGAAAAGGATGAACTTCTGCTTAACCATGTGCTCCACATGTGCACATGTAAAATGTTTGTCTCAGTTGGCATTTGGCTTACTTTATTTTAATGTTAGTGGCTTTCAGTTAATTATTTTCACTTAATTTGTTTGCCTAGTTTGAAGTCTGAAGTTTATGTTAAGCTTGAAAATGCAGCTTATTGTTTAAATTAGTGACTCAAACCAGTCCAATTGTTTGGAACAGCAAACCTGAATGGTTGAATAAATGAATGACCCCTTCACCAATCTAATCAAGAAAACAAATTTCAATAAAAACAAAAAGGGGAAATCCTTGTTCTGAGTTGTTCCTTGCTGACTGGGCTCTTTCAAGTGGAGCAATACTGAGGGGAAAAAATCAAAATCACAACAAAAACTTGACAAACATGTACTTACTGTCATTTGCCAGATTGGGTCCAAACTTGGCAACAGAAGCTGCATATTGCTCCTTTGCCATGAAGACTGTGACCATTAATGAGTGCAATGTTTAAATAAAGACTGTCAATATTTTAACTTAAAATAAAAGCAAGTTTTAGTATAAATCAGTTAGAACCTGAAGTTGAGTTTTTCTTCGCAAACACAGATCCATTTCTGCCTTCAAGCATTTAGCGTTGCAACACGTATCAACAAAAAAAAACAAAAAAACAAGTGATCTCTGGTCTTGGGGGGGCCTTATTATCTCCCACTAAGGGATCAGTGTCATCACTTGATGCACTTCATCAGCCATGAATGTGGCATGCATAACAAGGTGAGTCTGTGTCCGCGTACCATTTCTCATTTCCTTCAGTACCGGAGAAATTACCTGATGCACACACTGTGAGCAGCTCATTTGTTCTATGATAATGTCTTTATAATTTCACTTTTCCCCAGGGCATGTGATGCCGGCAGGCATGGGAATGTCGGGACACGTTTTCAACGCAACATATTTTGTCATAGACAATTGGTAATGACATAGCTGCAGGTCGTTTGGATTAATCACTACCTGCAGCCTCTGTGTAAAACATATCACACTCTGTGCAGCTCTGACATGGACTGATGAGTGTTGACCCCGATATCAGTGTGAGCCAGCCAACAGTCCAAACTCAAACGAAGTTGTTGACTGCGTTTAACTTCATTTATAATGCATAGCTTTGAGATTTATATGATCAGTCTTTTGTATTTACACAATGAAGAATATGGCAATCAGGGAAAACCCTTATAAACACCCCATACCCAACATATTCAATAGACATACAAACAGCTTACAGGACTTATGAAAGGAAGCAGAACAGGGAGTCAAACCTATTTTTACATGGGGTCACGTCAGTATAGCCTCTAAGTAAGCTCTGTTAGGAATCCAGTCTGTGTGGTTTGTGTTTGTCTTCCCTCCTCCACCAGGCGGCGCCTGGTTCTGGTTGGCCTCCTCACACACCTGCGGATGGTTACCTCATTAACGGAGAACTCTTAATCTGCTGACTGCCACTACCTCGACGCCAGAGTGTTTGCCAGTTTTGGGTACTCTAGGCAAGCTGAGTTTTTGCTGAGTCAAACTGAGTTTTGTCCCCCTGAGTTTTAATCTTGCTGTTTTTGTCTTTGCCTCTCGGCAGGAAGTCATCCTGCAAACTGGATGTTTCGGACCTTCTCTCCCCTGAAGGATTCTCTGAGCACCAAAGTGAGCTGAGGATTCAAGTTTGTGTTTTGGATCAACTTTTTCCCCCAAGGATCATTTGGGGCTTCTCTCTGAGCAGAGGATTCATCTCCACAATAACCCGTTCGAGTACCGCAGGGAAAATAAGTGGCAGTCAGCTTCTCCGTTCACCAAGGATCAATCGCAATTAGGGTAAACCCTGTCCGCCCTCCAACGAACAAGACATTCACTGGAACATCCCACACTGACTGGATTCAATCAGAGACACTTTCTTCTGGAAACGTGTGTCTGCAACCTAATTCCTCCTCTTCAAGTCAAAGACACTAATTTCCCACTGAGCCTGAACTAACCGCAGTATCTTCCCCTTCACTTTCCAGTTCTGGTTCGACATTGTTCAGAGTAGCGCTGGACTCATCTCATTTTCTCAAAATAAAACCTGTTAAACTTTTTCCTGGTCTCTCTGCTTGGTCTTCTCCATGTGGGTCAGAGCTCTAGATAAAATCATGACAAGCTCGTTCAGCAAATGTCTTCCTTTCTCTAGCCTTTATATCCTCCTAAATTCATGACCCTGCATTGTCAGCTATGTCAGTTACTCTTGCATGCATTCACTAGCCAACATATCTCTTTAGGCTCACATCTCATCAGTGCCTCACTCCTCTTGGTGCTTAACCAATGCATCTGTCCTCTTAGCATATCATCACTGCATCTGTCCTCTCCTCTCAGCACAGCTTCAGCACGTTTGTCCTCTCGGCGCATCATCAGCGCACCTGTCCTCTCAGTATGTCACCAGCTCTCTTTCTCCTGTGGCATCACCACACATTTTCTACCATCATTTTATGGTGTAACTGATATCGTCATTGTTAACTGTCAGATCCTCGTCAAGATCTTAGCCACTGGAAGATGGAAAAGGCTACGATGTCACAGAGGAAGTTAAGGGAGGTCCTCATGGAAGAGCTCATAGATTATTCTGAAGCTGCTGCTTCAGCTCATCAAACATCTGCTGTCTGTTTACTAAGGTCTGACTGTGAGAGACAAGAGAAGACAGTGTTTGGTAGGGAAGAAGCAGAGCAGAAAACAAAGACTTCAGCTATACTCAGTTTGGCTTTATTTGCCACAGATGTTGTTTCAATTAATCGTGCACAGTGTGCATATATATTTGTTGGCAGACTGTGCATAGTTTTCTGTGGTTGGTTTTGCCCATTTGTTTAAATGTTTTTTTAATTTTTTTTTTATTGATAATTCTTTATTTCTGCAAAATTCCTGCAGTGGGAAACACAAGGATGCAATTAAGTTCCTTAGCTTTCATTTTTTTGATTTTATGTGTGACAATCTCGGCACTGGCTTATCCCCGACTCGACACACCTATTCACTCCACCTGCCTGCTATTATCACTAATTGGTTACACCTCTATATATACCTCATCTGGATCTGTTCCCAGTGCCAGATCGTCTCAAACCAATGCTGAGAACCTTCCAGCATTGAATCTTTTCCCTGCCTACCTGTTGTCTGACCTGTTTTCTGCCTTTTTTCACTGAGCCTGCCTGATCCCTTATCTGTTACTGTCTGCCTGCCCTGAATCCAAACCAGATCTGCCTCTGGACCCCCGCATAAGTTCTGCCTTGGATTGCCTGCCTGTGAGCCTGAACCCCACTCAGTCAGTGAGTAACCGAGTCTGCTTAACCCCTCTTCTTCTCTGAACCTACCAGTTAACGGACCCTGGATCGGACCTGGACCTCTCTTCTGGATTGCCCCTCTGTACCTTTGCTTGGACCTGATCACTGGACGGACTGTCTCTGGAGCTCATCGGCCTCAGTCCTCAGCAAACCATCCGCCGCTCAACGTCCACTGCTTCCACAAGCCCCTTCCTCTTAAGGACTCCTGCCCCGGACCCAACAAGGAGCCAATCACCATCTCTGAGACCCAGTAACAGGTTAGTGATCCAGCCTCACTCCCTCTCTAATTTTCCTGTTGCTGAACACTGACCTGTAAAATCCGGTGCATTCAACTGACCTGTCGGAGTTGTGTGCTGGGTCCAATTTCCTGTACATTAAATTATGGGGTTAGTTTTAGGACCAAATGCTGTGTCAAATGGAAGAGTTTTACGGAAATTGGAACTTTTATGCGACCAGATTCCCTTTTATGAGGTAATACCAAATAAATTTATAAACAGAAAAACATTTTGCACCTTTTAGGTGGTTTTGGCTAACTGTGCCAAATTAGCAGGTAATGTTAATTACAGTAGTTCTGATGTGTGTGCTTCAGTTATTACAGTCCTGCTAATCTATGGCTTTGGTAAGTCTGGTTAAAAATATAAGGCTGTTTTGGAGTTTTCACAAGGATTTTCAAGGTGTTTTTCCAGAAAAAAAAACATTTACACTCGGCTTAATAAATATGACGTTTGTTTTAGTCCGGCGTTGTTTGTGTTTCCTTTATCTAATCACTCTAGAATGATCTGATTCTAGCTACAGCAAACAATGTTGTGGCATAATCGACTACCTTTGTGTCCTTTGATGAACTGACAAGCTGTCAGAAGCAACCTATCAGTCACGGCCATTAACAAGCAGCATCAATGCTTTCTGCAGGCGTCCAAGACTTCTACCAAGAGCAATAATTACACAACTAGTTTGTTTCATGATTGATATCATAAAAATCCCATTAGAATAATGACTTTGCTTTGGGGAATTCACTTTTCAGATCCAACCGCTGAATGTTACATAAAGATATATACATTTGATTTATTTTCCATCAATAATAATATCCATAAGGAAGGATTCAAAGGTGAACCAAAATAGAATCATGACCACTGAAATGTATATTTAATTGAAGACATTTAATTTATATAGTTCGAATTTATAACCTTAAAGAGACAATGAAATAAAAACATGCAGACTGGTTAAGAGTGTTCCATCTCTAGGAAACCCAGCTGGTTGCATACTGTAGTTAAATCATAAAGTACAATATAGCCAAATTAACTGTGGCTTAGTAAGTACATCTGTTGTGTTCTTGCTATCAGATGTTGATATGGCCATGGGCAAGGCACTTAACCCCTTACTGCCCAACCAGATTGGTAGGCAACATAAGGCTCAAGAGCAATGATTAAATCTGCTAGTGTAATTTGAATGATCCGTATGGCCATCCATCCATCCATCCATCCATCCATCCATCCATCCATCCATCCAATCAGCAATCCGTTCTTCATCAAGCTTTATCCCAAGCGGGATTGCGAGGGCGGCTGGTACCTATCTCCAGCTGTCTACGGGCGAGAGGCGGGGTACACCCTGGACAGGTCACCAGTCCATCGCAGGGCAACACAGAGGCAAAAAGGACAAACAACCATTCACACACACACACACACACACACACACACACACACACACACACACACACACACACACACTCACACCTAAGGAGAATTTAGAGAAGCCAATTAAACTAACAGTCATGTTTTGGACTGTGGGAGGAAGCCGGAGTACCCGGGGAGAACCCACACATGCTCAGGGAGAACATGCAAAATCGATACAGATATACAATTGAGAATCGGTCAGGAATCAAACCCAGAACCTTTTTACTGCAAGGCAGCCGTGCCACCCACTGTTCCACTGATTAGACCCCGTCAGTATGGCTAAGAAAGTGTTATTTATTTCCCTTTTCTTACCATTAGAATTCATTAAACATCAGTAAAAGGAGAAGTCTGTTGACAGTTTCAGGGTTACATTAGTATCATAAATGTATCATATCTGTGGTTCATCTTTTAAATAGTCAGGAATGATTATTTTAAACTTGTTGGCTGTGTGGATTTCCCATCTTATCTGATGACTTTATGATTAAGTGCACTCCAGTGGTGCTGCTGACAAGTGTGTTAGTGGTGCACATGTGGCATCCCATGGAGACCAAGATTGTGACAGTTTTCTCAGAATCACTCAGGCGCAGTTAGATAGATGGATACATAAACATCCTGCTGCAGGAAAAAACATAAGGTGTTTACCAGGAGTGTGGGTAGCAAAAGTATAATTGCTATTTCTTTGTGTCTGAAGCAACGTGAATTTGTTCACTGTGTGTGTGGGTGTTTCTGTCTGGATATGTTGTTTGGGGATGAGGCATTTCCAGCAGGAATCATCATCTGTACAGAGAATTTAAAGTGGGATTAAATATAAGGGCTTCAACACCCATGGACATAAAAAGAGATATCGAAGGCCTATCAGGTAGAAAATAGCTCTTAAATGATATGCTGTAAAGACATGAGCTGTATCTAACCTAAAACTTGTCACTGACCAGACTTGGTATTATCATGCAACAGGTTTAGCATCTACTTTAGCATTCATTTAATCAACACTTCATTCTTAAAATCAAATTTGTCTCCATCAGATCAGATCCATCATTGCTTTATTCAGTCACTCATTCTTTTAATCTATTGAAAATACAGATGAGTTGAAGGAAAATTGGCCATAAAGCGAGATGAAGAGTGTGTGCAGTGGTAGTAAAAATGGATGAGTATGTATAGTGGGATTTAAAAAAAGGGCTTATAACAGGATGGTGGAGGAAAAGAGAGGTCTAAGGAATCCATGAGGAAAGATAAGAAGGATATCAACTGAAAAGGAGGTTGGAGGTTACAAAGAACGATGATTCAGCTTTAAGGCAGATGATTTTAGGGGCTATAGAGATGGAAGTTTAGAATTAGACTAATAGAAAGATGCCTTAAATGGGAAGATGGAGGATAAGCTAGATTTAAGGACACTATAAATGAGAATCAGAAGATATTTTTCGAAGAAAATATGGTTGTAAAGTGGGATGAGTGGAAAAAATGATAAGACTTTTATAGGCAAAGGAGAGGGACTTCTATAAAACTGTCACAAAGATGCATGCATAAAGGTGGAATTAAAAGAAACCATGAATATGAGTTATGAGTGAGTTGAAAAAAGGAGTTTAAAGAGATGTGGAATGCTGAGAATGCCAGGGATCCAAGGATTTAATATGGAATAATCATGAGAAAGAGTCAAAGATTGATCAAAGAACAGCAAGGAGGAGGAGGAGGCAAGAGAAGAAGATTTAGGTAAGATCTTTGGTACCAAAGGATGAGGGTAGGGTTTTAGCTAAATATTTATAAATAATGGAAGAGAAGGGGGAGGGGTGAAAATGAGTTACAAAGGCTGATGAGAGGGATACAAGGGATGGAAAAATGTATACAAATAAGGATGATAAGGATACAAGATTCTAAAAGTAAATTTTACAAGATATTTCACAAGAATGGTGATAATGTTGAGGAATAGGGGAAACAGGAATACGGAAAAATTATGGGATCAAAAGGGAGACTAGAACAAAGCTGTAACTAGTTACTAAGGATATGGTAAAAAAAAAAAAAGGAGATAAATAGGTTTTATAAAGACAGGACACTGAGACAATGTCTTTACAAATATGTTTTAATGGAAAAGTCCGGTAAGCAAGGAATTATCAAAGGATCATTATCTATACCATTATACTAATACAATCGCTGTGATTTAATGAATTTAGCGGCCATTTTTTCCCAAATATAGTAACCCCTCCCTCCTGCAATCTTCCAGCTGTGACGTCTAGCGCCATTCTCCCCGCTTTACAAGCAAAATCAATGGGAACTACTAGACACATCTGCAATCAACAACAATTATTGAAGATTTCCAGAGGACTTCACCATTGAAATTCACCAGAGCTATAGTGAAACTGACAATGCCCACGTGAATGGCAGTTGGATGTTGGAATACATCGGGTAAAAGTGAAAAAAAAAGAGTTATTTCACCTTTCCGATTCCTGATCCTCCACGGACGGGTTCTTCGTTGGATTGTCAACTTGAAGAGGGAGGATTTGCCATCGAACTTCTGGCCAGAGAAAAAACATGTAATATGTAGCCAACATTTGGAAGAAGAATGTTTTCAAGATGACTTGGATAATAGCGCTTTGTGACAAACACCAGATAGAGCACTGGGACTTGATCAACAGCCGATACCGCACCGTGACGTCACAAACCTTGTCTGCAAATGTAGCTAATCTTGCAGATTAGCTACATTTGCAGACTAAACTACATTAAACTACATTTGCAGACTAAAATATTAAATGGAAAACTATATTTAACTCAGGAAGGCAACTGTAGGAGCATGATCTTTATGTAGGACAGCCAGGGACGAGACATTTTGCAGTTCCAGTAGAAATATGTCAATATAGAACCGAATTTGCGAACAGAATGCAGAATATTTCCCTCAGATTCTGAAAGCTGAGTTCTCTGATGATGCCATGCTGTGCTTTTACATTGTTAACAACAGCTGGTTAAAGCTTCAAGCCTTTAAATAAAGAAACAGTGAGGTGTTTCAGTTCTCCTTGAAAGTCAAGAGGTTATTATCAGCAGCAGTTCTCAGTCACTGAGAAGAATGTCACTGTTTGAAAGAGACCAATATTGAGCACAGAACCAGAAACAGTGCAAGAGAAAACAGGTTGAAATACAGTCATCAGTGTAGCATTGTAGATTTCCTCAGATTGCATCAGCTGCTTTTTCAGCATTACATTCCTTCTGGATGTTAACATCTCAAAGTCAAACTGTTAGCAAGGACAAGGGAAAACTAGAGGGTTTCAAACAACCTCCTCCACATAACGTAGCCCAAACCACTGCTGATTGCCATAATCGTTTATTTAAGTTTTTTTTTTCATTTCAAAGTGCAGCGCTGTCATAATGATGTGATAACGACAGCTTTCATGAACAGCTATAGATCTTTCCTGAGCAGCTAGAATTGATTTCTTTGCCTGACTTCATTCACAGAGCTGTTAAAAGCTACATGCTAAAATGGTTTTCATGACAATTCATCAAGTGAAAGTTCATCTGTCTCTTTCTGGGCCGCTCTCTGGACTATACTGTGAGCTCTGATTGCGCTCATGCTCACATATTTACTCAGTGATATCAGGACAGATTTTCAGAGGCCTGAATACACAGACTCAGTTGCTAACGAGTGAATCAAAACTGAATAAAACATACATTAGTGTTTTCGTTTTGAAAATTAAAGTGATTATAACAAAATGCTGATATTTGATATCCTGTGCAGGTTGCCAAGAATAGTTTAAACCATTGTGTGAATATGGAATACATTTTATTTGCATTATTGCCGCAAACCATGGAAATTGTAAATGGAAATTTCCAAAATACATTTGAATAAAAACTAAAATATATACAATCAGGAAATCTGAATTAAAAAATCTAACTTTAAATCAAAACTGGTATTTTTATTTATATATTTCTTTTATCTGTATTATTTTTAGATGATAAATAGCTAGCTGGCTGAATAAATTTCTTTTTTTCCAGATTTTTATTTCCAAAAGCATAATTCTTATATTTTTCAAAAAACTAACACCGTTTATTTAAAAGATTGGATGCAAACTATTGGTCCTATGTCATATTAAATTAAGCTTTAATTTCTGCCTGTTTTGCTCCTAAGAATTTAATGATAATATCGTGCATGCTCTCCTAAAGCTGAGAGGATAAGTCTGAGCGCAGCAAGACGGGAGGAACAGCGGAGGCTGTAGGCTTTGCTTTGTGCAGGAGATCTGGAGCACTGCAGGACGGATCGGTGATGGAGGATGTGGGTGGACGTCGGACAACATGGGGTAATTTATAAATGTTTTAAATCAGCTGGGGTCCGGATTAGCCAAAAGGTGTGTCCGGATCCGGACCGCGGTCCACTAATCCATGAGCTCTGCATTAAACCCAAGCCAAGAGTAACGAATAATAAAAATTAAAATGTAAGGAATAGACAGTTCAGATCCTAGTGTGAAAATGTAATGAGTAGAAGTAGGGAGTGGGAAAAAAAAGTAATGGAGTAAAGCATACCTACAAAGTGCACTTAAGTACAGTAACTAAGTATTTGTACTTTGTTACTTGACACCTCTGTTAATGTCATGTTGCTCTTGCTTGCTATTGATTAATTACTTTGATCTACTGCATGAACTGTCAAGAAATATAAATCTTTTCTTAAATAAGTAGAGTTCACAAAAAAAACCTGGTTGTAGTATTATAAAAATTGTAAAAAGGTTCCCTGAAAAAAATGATGAAACCATTTTTTGGCATTTACTTCATCATATTTAGTTACTTTAATACAATTCTTTCATGTTAGCAGGGTAGGACATAAAAGTTAAAGTAATTAAATATGATAAAGTAAATACGAAATGCAGTAGCATTATTTTTTTCAGTGCTCGATGAGGTATGAATACTTTTGCAGGCTGCTGCCAGAGGAAAAATATCATAGCAGATGAATTTATCTGACTGTGTTTGCATATTATTCAGAGCTTACAATTATACTCCAATTATATTACAACCCATTATAATCTACTTGTACTCTTTTTGCACTTTTAGTGGAAATACCTCTTCTAATCTCATTTTTTTTCTTTCTAACCTTCCAACACTCACACTCTGAACATCAACATTTATGTGCTTGTAAGTAACATTGCAGCCTAGGCCTCCATGCTAAACAGCTACAAATCAGTATAAGTGAGAGCAGATGGCAAGGAATCATCTCTGCGTTGAAGGACATTTGTACCTGAATGAGTTCTGTGTTATGAGGTGAAGTGGTCTCTCCATTGAGCCAGCTGGCAGCTGATAATAAGTCTAAACTGCTCCTAGCTGTGATGTTTAATACAACACATTTTGCATGCCACACAGGTAGGAATGAAGCCCAAGGGTATCTTTAAATAAGGTAAAAATAACACTTAAGCATTCCTGGTTTTAAAGCAAAAAAGTTGTCAAAGTTAACAGAAGGAGAAAAAGGAAAATAACTAATCGAACATTGCTTTTTTTGGCTGCTATTAACAATGCAAAGCAACAAATCCTCACTAAGCCAGAGTGTCCATAATCATTACCGAACCTTGTGAGCCATGGACAAAGCTGCAAGTCAAATGAGGCATACTGGTTTTAATGGGCTTCGCAATTTATATTCTCTTTTCCAGTGTGGCGAATCCAGCCATTTAAGTCCCACTGGCTTCATCTAATGAGAAACAGCCTACTAGTGAATCTTTTTTTCCCAGGACTTAGCAATTAAAGGCAGATTTGTTTGGACATGTTCTTTCACCTACGGTCACAGAGGAACACCACAGTTCCACCTGCTTTAGTTTCCAATGCCGTGGCTGTAAAGACACTGCATGATGTGCTGTTGAAGACCCTCATGGGTTTGTAACTCTCTTTGAAAGAAAGAAAACTTAAGAAAAAATATGACAGAAAACTTGCAAGCTGGATTTTTTCTCTCTGCTGCGAACCGTTCCCTGTTTTAGTTGCTAAACTGCATAATTTGTTATTGAATTGAGGGAAAATTCTGATTGTTAAATGGGACCTTGAAAAACCATGCAAGTTGGGTTTCTCTTTGATTGGTCTATCCTGCCTGAATTTAAAAACCTCAAGTAAGCAAATAAAAGGCTGTTGTTGAAACTATACTTTGCCAGATGGTTAAAGAGAAAAAGATAGAGGTGTCTGTCATTCTGTTCATTGCTGTCTTAATCCAAACTCACAGTTGGACTCCCTCGCTGCCTGAAGCTAGCCTCGTGAGACCATCCTGATCTCGCGAGCTTTCAAGATTTCACTCGCTAATCAGTCTGGAGACTCTCCGTTGAAGAAAATTTGGAGCCATTCACCAAACGAACGTCCAATCAGCGTTGGCTTTGAGGCGGGTTGAGGTGTGACGCAACGAGAAGCGCGACAGTTCAGTCTAAAGAACATGGCAGCTTCAGCCGATGAAACTAGCATTAGCGTGGCTATCGAGCAAGTTTTATTGGAATTACAGAGTATTTTTTCACTGAAAGAAGAGCAAAACACTGCTCTGGAGGCTTTTCTCAGAGGAAAAGATGTTTTTGCTCTTCTCCCGACTGGTTTCGGCAAGAGTAGCCTGGCTTGTGGTTGTGTTTTCGTCGTTGTTAGTATTAGTCTAGTAGTAGTCTGTTAATACGTCATATGCTTTGTTGATCTTATTGGTTTATTGGCCTGTCTGTCACCAACAGAGGCCAATCAGCTAACCAGTATTTTCGCCCCTTCCCAAAATTACTGCAACGGAAGGTTTCCAGATGGATATGCGGAGCAAATCCATCTGGCGGAGTCAGGTTAGCCTGAAGCAGGATCTTACAAGGTGGCAACACAACCTAGGTCATAAAAAGAGCAAATGTACAGTAGGGGTGGATATTGGCACAGAAGTCATGATTCTATTCGAATCACGATACATCATGATACTTGATATTGCGATGCATCGCGATGCATTGCGATATTTTCACTGAACACTGTAAGAAAAAGACACAGCCCTAACCAGTGGCTGACTGGCTGGGGATGATCTGAATTCAATTGATGCATAACTGAAAGCAACTGGAGATATACATAGCTGTATTTATTGAAATGACTTTTGGAGGTGTTGCCATGAAAACAAATACTGGACAGAAATATTACTATTACTGGCATGGACACACTGAAAAAAAGATCTTAGGATTCATCAAACTTAAAATAACAAAATAAGGATAATCAGTGCCGTTTACATGCCGTTTACATGGCCTCAGTTGTCCTTTAAACCAATGAAACGATTTCATATCAATTTCATTTTTACCTTCTTTGTTTTTAAAGCCAAAATGCATCCAAGCATCTGACTTGAAATGTGATGTCACATGCTTGTGACACAAAGCAGCGGGCGTCAACACATCCACAGTGACATCTGCTGGACTGGATGATAAAATGTGGAGTAAACAAAGAAATCTAAACTTTTCTACTGTGTTTAAACGTTGAAACAGACAAATATTTTTTTAAATCAAGATACAAAAAACCAGGATGCAAAAAGGCAACATGGAAATCCAAACTTTTTGCAATGAGCTCCTTATATATAGACCAAGATGGCGGCGCGTGAACAACGCGAGGCTCGGCGTCTCTCCAGAATCCGCTATTTAGTAGTTTTCTACCTGGTTTTCACCGGACTTTTTATCCAAAACTGCACTGCGTTGCTGTCCTACAGCAGGCTTGAGCTTCTGGACCTTTGGAACCACAATTCGGGCAACTTTATCGCCGATCTCCGACTTGTCCCTGAGATCTCCAGAACACCGGAGACTGCCCACACCTCCCGGCCGGGCGGAAGTGCATGCAGACGGCAACAAAAACGTAAACAAAGGCGGGGTAAGCGCGGAGGACTACGAGCTAGGCTAAAGCTAACACCACACCGGCTCCCCTTACCCAGCATTTTCCTCGCCAATGTTCGTTCTCTGGCCAACAAAATGGACGAATTAAGACTATCCATCACAAATGACAAAAGGATTATGGACTCCAATGTCATGTTTCTTACCGAAACATGGCTAAACGATAGCTGCCCGGACAGTGCTATCCAGCTAACCGGACGCCACACACACCGAGCCGACAGGGCAGCAGTTGACTCCGGCAAGACCAGAGGCGGAGGTTTGTGCATTTATATCAACAAAGCTTGGTGCACAGACTCTGCTACCACCGAGAGACACTGCTCACAGAACGTGGAGTTCTTAATGGTCAAATGCAGACCTTATTATCTCCCACGGGAATTTACTTCCATCATCCTCACTGCTGTGTATACACCCCCGGATGCTAATGCCAGGCTAGCCATGAAAGAACTTTATGCGGCCATTAGCAAACATCAAGCCAAACACCCTGAGGCTGCTTTTATTGTTGCGGGTGACTTCAACCACTCCAACTTGAAGACAGTCCTCCCCAGATTCCACCAATATGTGTCCTGCCACACCAGAGGAGACAAGACCCTGGACCATGTTTATTCCAACCTGGCTGGAGCTTACAAAGCAACACCCCTCCCCCACATCGGACAATCAGACCATCTCTCCCTGTTCCTCACACCTCGGTACTCACCACTCATCCAACGTGTGAAACCTGTTGTGAGGACGGTGAAGGTGTGGCCGGAGGGCTCAGACGCTGTACTTCAGGACCGGTTCAGGAACACAGACTGGAACACTTTTCACCACACAGACTTGGACCAGTACGCCTCATCTGTACTGGACCACATCACCACCACCATAGACTGTGTCACCACCCACAAACGCATCACCATGTACCCCAACCAGAAGCCCTGGATGAACCGGGATGTCCGCCTCCTGCTGAAGGCCCGCAACATCGCCTTCAGGTCAGGAGATGCGCAGGCCTACAGTGCAGCCAGGGCTGAGCTGAAGAAGGGAATCAAGAAGGCCAAACACCACTACAAGAGGAAAGTGGAGGATCACTTCTCCAACTCTGACCCTCGACGTATGTGGCAAGGCCTTCAGATTCTCACAGACTACAAGACTTCCAACACTTCACCTGCCTCCTCTGACGTCTCCTTCCTCAACGAGCTTAACAACTTTTACGCTCGCTTTGAGAGGGAGAATACTACAGCTGCATCCAAGGCAGCTATTCCCCCAGACCACCAGCCACTGACTCTCCTCTCCACCGACGTAGGAGCGGTTCTGAGCAGGATTAAAGCCCACAAGGCTGCGGGCCCTGATGGCATCCCCGGACGTGTCCTCAGAGCATGCTCTGGAGAACTGGCGGGGGTGCTGACAGACATCTTCAACCTGTCCCTGGCCCGCGCTGTGGTGCCGACCTGCTTCAAGACCACCTCCATCATCCCCATCCCCAAGAACTCCAATCCATCCAGACTCAACGACTACCGCCCGGTAGCCCTCACCCCCATCATCACCAAGTGCTTTGAGCGGCTGGTTCTAGCACACCTCAGATCCTGCCTCCCCCCCACACTGGACCCCCACCAATTTGCTTACAGGCAGAACAGGAGCACAGAGGATGCAGTCTCCATAGCGCTGCACTCTGTCCTCGCACACCTGGACAGCAACCACACTTATGCCAGAATGCTGTTCTTGGACTTCAGCTCAGCATTTAACACGGTCATCCCATCACAGCTCACCGCCAAACTCTCAGACCTGGGCATCAGCTCACTCATGTGCAACTGGCTGCTCGACTTCCTGACCAGCCGCCCCCAGCATGTCCGGCTGGACAACCACGTCTCATCCACCATCACCATAAACACCGGAGTGCCACAAGGCTGCGTGATGAGTCCCTTCCTCTACTCCCTCTTCACCCACGACTGCAGACCTGTCCATGGCTCAAACGCAATCATCAAGTTTGCAGACGACACCACGGTGATCGGCCTCATCAGAGACAACGATGAGGCCGCCTACAGGGAGGAGGTGGACCGTCTGGCTGAGTGGTGCGACTCAAACAACGTGCAGCTGAACACAGAGAAGACCAAGGAGCTCATCGTGGACTTCAGGAAGAACGCTGACCCACACCCACCCATCCACATCAAGGGGATGGCGGTGGAGCGTGTGGACAGCTTCAAGTTCCTGGGTGTCCACATCTCTGAGGACCTGACCTGGACGACCAGCTGCTCCAAACTCATCAAGAAGGCCCACCAGCGCCTCTTCTTCATGAGGACCCTGCGGAAGAACCATCTGTCCACAGAGATCCTCACGAACTTCTACCGTTGCACCATTGAGAGCATCCTCACCAACTGTATCACAGTTTGGTATGGGAACTGCTCTGCCTCGGACCGGAAGGCGCTGCAGAGGGTGGCGAAAACCGCCCAGCGCATCGCCGGGGCACCGCTTCCTGCCATCCAGGACATCTACAGGAAGCGGTGTCTGAAAAGGGCCGGGAAAATCACCAAGGACCCCACTCACCCTGCACACAGACTCTTCTCCCTTCTGCCCTCTGGGAGGCGTTACAGAAGCATACTGAATAAAACCACCAGGCACCGGAACAGCTTCTTCCCAACAGCTGTCACGCTTTTGAATGCCTCATGACACGAACTATAAGGACTGTACTCCCATCCCCCTACACAACAATAACCATGGACGCTCCTCACACATACCACAACTGCTTCCTCACACGCATTCATACATTATAACCCCACTAATATATATATTTATATGATCCAGGTAACATCTCTGTATGGTTGTATACATGTATATAGTGTTTATATTCATTTACAGCCTCAATCACTGTTCATTGCTGTTTACTATCAATGCTGTTATACTGTTTATACATACATTCTATAGTCTATTTATACATACCCTCTGTACACTTGTAAATGCATATTTATATCCTGTATAGCACTTCTGGATAGATGCTAACTGCATTTCGTTGCTTGTACTTGTGACAGTGCAATGACAATAAAGTTGAATTCTATTCTATTCTATTCTACAATAGTGCACATTCAAAGTGACAGACAGAGTCAAACATTATTTATCCATGTGCTCATGTCCTCTGCGGGCCATGGAGCAATGAAAATGGAATCTGAATGCCAACAATCTTTGATCTTTGGCAGATTCAGAACCCCCATGTTCACCGCCATCCATATGTACTGACATATTTCAGCCTCTCTGACCTTGGGACACTTACTGTTTTTTTCTACTGCTGTATTTTTAGCTGTATTTCTGTTGGTGTTTGCACACATTGTTTTGATGGTAGCTTGCTCAAAATACATCAGATGGAGACGGCCTGTCAGCATACTGTGCAGGAGATGGCTGCAGCTCTGGCCGTCTTCAGGCAGGAAATGTGGTGAGGAGAGTGGCAAGTTGTCAGGCTCAGTTTTACATCTCCACTAAGCTACATCAATAGGGAGGGTCTCTGACCTGAAGTGCTTGCCAGCGTAGCAACCTCTGCAGATCCTGTTTCCTGGAGGCTGACATCTTCCTCTGCCTCTCTCCAGATAACTTAGTGCCTCAGGTGAGCAGGAGGTCTCCTCTTCCCCCTCCTCAACACTGCACACCAATACTGAATTTACACAGTAAGATGCGTACATAGGGAGAATAATACAGTAATGATGAATAACACAAATTATTTTAATTGTATGTTTTTTCTTAGTTTTCTCTTACCCAGAAAAATATTTTATTTCATAAATCCAGACCAGAGGATTGGACAGAATCACCACCTTCATCTGTACTGTAGTAAGCCCTAAGGTGTTGAATGCGGTAAAACACAATTTGGCAGGGTTCACTTTTTGTGGCTCAGTAAATGTTTGGAGGGCATTTGTTATAATCTGTTTAGATATTGGGCAGATCATAACATGAAGTAATCCGTCTTCTTTCAAATCTCTTGGGCCTTTAAGATGATTTATTTGAACTGAAAATTGATTATGGTAAATTTGGCAATCTGTCAACTAGCAAAATCAAGAGAAAATACTATTGTTCAAATTGACTTTCATTTTTCCACTGTGAATTTAGGGTAAGTATAGCCCCAAAACAATTAAACAAAAGAAAATGTAGTAAAATAAATAAAAGAGAACAATCACTTAACTAGAGTGAGTCTTTTTTTTATACCCTTGTCAGCTGTCACTCAAATCAAAACAATATCCAGGTCAAAATATTCAGACTGTTTTCCTGAATGCAATGAAGAGCCACAGTTATTGTCAAAAAGCTGCACCAGTGCCTCACATCATGACCAAGCTGTGTATGATGCTTTAAAAACAAAACAGATGAAGATTTTAATACAAAATATGATGGAAACTTTGTATAAGAATAGAAAATGCAGTCGTAATAAAGACTGCGGAGCAGTTTATAACTGCGTGAGGCCAGTCAAAGGTGACTCTCAGGTAGTTTGCCAAAGTTATATTTTAGTTTGATACAGGGGGAGCATTATGTGAAGCATCACTTTAAAAGTGAGTCACAATAAAAGCTGAGTCTGTCCTGCATTGTCCCTCAAAAGCATCCTAGTTATCTACATTTATTGCTCAGTCACCCACTCATCTTTAAACTGTTGAGTGAAAAAGGCAGCTCACCCATTCAAACTCTTATAGGTTTTCAAATAGGTGTCCTGACACAGGAGCGCTCAGTTGAGAAAAGGAAGAGGATGAATGCTGGCAAACTTTCAGCTGCTTCTGCAGAGTAGATTTCATCACAAAAGTCTCTAATGCATTTGGTAGCTAAGCAATTCAGTGATCTGATTCAGTAGTCTAACAGGAGGGTTTTAAAGTCTACTCTTGGAGAACCAGTGACTCAGTGGAAAGACTTTAGAACCAGGCTGATATTCTCCACTTTCTTAGTTCTAGTGAGGATGCAGGCAGCAGCATTCTGGATCAGCTGCAGCTTTCTGATCCACTTTAGGCAGAGCTAGGACGACACAGTTGCAGTTCTCCATCCTAGTAAAGATCAGTGCATGAATTTGCTTTTCAGTGTCTTGTTGAGACATTTGTCCTTTATTCATTGAGATGTTTTTGCAGTTGAAGCTTCCAGTCAGTGATGATTTGTGGAATCAAGTCATCTGCTGGTTTTTTCAGGTACAAAGTCAGCATAGCCAACAAAGCAGACAGAACTAAAGGCTGTTATCCAAGCAGCCCAGGTTTCCAGGTTTAACATCTCAGAAGTATTGATTGTTGTCTTCTGTGCAACACTGCATTGATGCAGCAAATCATGCAAAAGGAGCTTCAACCAAGTGTTGAATGTTTATGCCACAAATCATGCAGACATACTGTACGCTGCATAACATCCTCGAAAAATAGGGCAAATTTCTTTAAATAAATGATAATAGAACATATTTTTGTTAGAGTCCATTTAGCAGCCCCTCATCACTATATTATTGATCACATTTTTATTGATTTTATGCATTTCCTTTGAAACCTTTTTTCCATCATTTGATCTAAAATCATCCTTATCATTAAGATGAAGATGGTAAAACAAAACCTAGATCTTGTGACATGTTCTATCTTCATGGGATCTATCGTATATCATGTCATATAAAACACGCTACAACTGATCATCAGATGTTAGAAGACTGACAAGAAAAGATTATTTATAATGATTATGTTGCAGCTTTGAGTTTTATTATTTTCTTCTTTAAAACAGCATGACTAATGCTAACAAGACCTGTAGGAGAATAAAGCATCGTTGGGTCAGCTGGATTGATTTCCATTATCAGCACAGTTTGAACTGTCGTGGGAACAGCAACCTCAGAAGGATGTAGAGTTCTCGGCACATGAGGGAGATAAAAAGAAAGGAAAGTAAAACAGAAAAATACCAGGGTTGAACTGATGAGGCAACTGAATCAAAAGATCATATCATATTATTTCCCCCACTTCTATTTTCTTTTTAGTTCTGAATGTCCAGCATGGCCAGAGTATTTTCCTTCTTTACGCCTCCTCACGGGGAAAAGGAAAGACTTATTTAGCAGGAGATGAAAGACTGAGGTAAGGGATACTTCAGAGGGTTTGCCATGGGATGCGCTGTTTGAAGAGCTTGCAGACGGACTATTTCAAAGACATCTGGAGACCGAGTGGCCAGTGGCACAGTGTTGCCATGGCAGCCATGTGCAGCACTATCCTCTGTCCAAGCGAACTCTGGCTTCAATATAATCAAATAAAAGCAAAAAGTAAATTTAATGTAGTACAGGAAGTATTTTAAAATAAAAACACAAAGTTTCCTTTTAGGCAACCTAATTAACCAGAATGAGATTAGGTCTCAGATTATTATTATTTTTTTTTTTTTAAACAATGTAAGGCTATGCAGTCAAAATCTGAAATCTCCTTCAATTTTTAATTGCATACCATAACATGAAAAGTCTTTGTAAATGTTAAGAAATTATGATTATTTCAATCAGATATGAAATTATTTGCTGAGAAGCTTTGGATTAATTCTCTGTCTGGGTTTGCTTTGACATAAGATCAGTTTCCCTTCTGATACCAAAGATGCTAAATCTGACAGATGATCACTCTGAAATAAAGTATCAATTAGTCATTTCATCAGTTTTCTATTTTTTATTTAATCAGCTTTTACATGAACTCCTTAACTTTATCGTTGTACCATCTTGATTTGGCAGCCAGCCTGTAACATTGATAACAATGTTTCACCACACTGTACTCAAACACACTGTCACTCATCCCTACTCTCACAACCATGCATAAATAATGCTTCCCCCAAACCTAGCCTATTATTATGTAAAAATTACAAGCAATTATAAGATCATAGCAACTGCATCGTAACTAGTGTTGTACCGATAGCAGTATCGGACAGGGCCCCTATACTGCCCTGAAATGGTGGTATCAGTATCGGCGAGTGCCAACAAATAGGGCACTGATATCATTTTGAGAGCCAAAAGTTTATTCAACTATTGTCACCCATTCCTGGTAGGCAATAAAAAGTTCTACTGGATTCACTTTGTATTAGTTTTTTTCCTACTTTACAAAGGTAGGCAGCAGCTTGACGAAGGCATGATGGCAATTATTTTACATTATTATGGTATCGGTATCCGCCGATATTGCACAGCCAGGTATCGGTATCGGGGCCAAAAAATGGCATCGGCGCAACACTAATCGTAACATACGTTCAACATTAAAACATAAAAGAGAGTAGATACAGATGAAGAGTCCATCCATCCGTTTTCCGTCACGCTTATCCCTGCTGGGGTCATGAGGGGTGCTGATGCCTATCTCAAGGTGTTAACAACCAAAAACAAAAATATATATATATATTTTTTTTTTTTTCAAACTTGGAAACAAAGTCCAGCAGATTTTTAAAAAAATTTCTATGACCTGGATGACTGAGAACCAGATTTCAAGCAACCATTCACACACACACTCAAACCTAAGAAGAATTTAGAAAAGCCAATTAACCTCATTTTTTTGGGACTGTGAGAGGAAGCCAGAGTACCCGGAGAGAACCCACGCATGCTCAGGGAGAACATGCAAACTCCATGCAGAAAGACCCTGGACCAGGAATCAAACCTGGAAACTTCTTGCTGCAAGGCAGCAGTGCTACCCACATCCCACTGAGCAGCCAAATGCAGAGTCCATCTGTAAATAGATTTAAGGATTAAAGCCTCAGTGTGTAAGATTTACTCCCATCAAGCGGTACGCTATATAAATTACAAATGACCAAGAAGTGCGCTATGGTGCCCTCACCGTTAAGCACAGCTGATAGTACACTGCAATAAATCCAAATCTAGATAAGTCCCTTTTTCTTAAAATAAGTGCATTTCTTATTGAATTGAGGTGGTAAAAGAAATATTTTGCCAATGGAACAAGACAATTTACACTTAAAATAAGAAAACACAATTGCATTGTCTTATTTTAAGTGCATATTATCTAATTATCTTATTTTAAGAGTAAAATTACTCATTCCATTGGCAAACTATCTAATTTACCCACTCAAATTAAGGGTGAATAAACTTAATTTAAGACATTTTTACTTATTTCTAGATCGTTCGTGCAGTGTACGGAAGTATTGAATAAGTTGGAGCCTCCTGTTTGGTTGCGAAGTGGTAAAGCTTTTGGATTTTCCTTAATTTGAAAAGAAAACTTCTAAGTAGAAATGTCTATGGTTCCTGTTTAATACTCCATCAACCACAGAGGTTCATATACAGGTTAAATGTTTTAAGACAGCAAAGCAACATGAGTCTTTAATTCAATGCAGCACTATGTATTCATAAACAATTTATTCTAAGCTATAAGTGGTTTTGTTTTTAATGTGATTGTTTGTAGACTTTGACAGATGGCAACACTCGACTTGTGGTAATAAAAAGCCAAATTAGTTACACACTGTCTCTTTAAGTCCAGAATAAATGAGCATTTGCTCTTATTGAAAACAACAGAAAGATGTTTGATAATAATCAGAAAATCCTCCTCCAACTTAAAATAGTTTCAGCTGGTAACAAGTAATTTAATCAAGTTGATCCAACTTAATTAAGTTTATAAGTTGCAAGCAAAAACGTATATAAATAAAGTTGCATTAAAATACATACATTAAAATACATTAAGATATCAAACAATTAGAATAAACTTCCCCATGCTATCAAGCTAACACCATAAGAGAGCTGCTCCGTGATGCTGAAGCTCCTGAACTTCCCTGGCTCATATTTTGACATGCGGTATTTAAATCCCATAGAAAAAACAGGCAGAAACAGGCAGGCTCAGTGTTTGAGAGGCAGAACAGTTTACGACCAGGTAACACTAATGTAACGCTGGCACACTCTTACCACTGGCTCAAGAGAAAAATGTGGCCCTGATGATTTGCAGCAGGCAGCTTAAATAGAGGCAGGTGCAGGTGGATTAGATGAGCAGTAATGAGAAACTGGGCAGAGTTAAACAGGTGAATGAAATGAGTAATTAAGCCAGTCATCAGTGCCAAGATCATGAGAGGATTCACACCACAGCTATGATCATAACCCACAAGTTCTTCTCAAAATGTGAGTAGGATCCATACTTCTGACCCTTGGGTGACCTCATAACAGATGCTTTAGTGAGTCACAGAGTGCAAAAGTTCACACATAGTATATATGGTGGCTTAAAAGCAGGATTTTCATGTCACCAGCATGCACATCAAGATAAAAAAACTGTAATAACGTTTAAGATAATTCATTATAAATGTATGAAAAGATAGGTGGGATTTAAAAAAAAACATCTTTGTGCAACAACATTCAGTGGTTAAAAAAAAGACTGTTTTCCTGTTAAGTTGAGATTATTTTGTTCTAAAGTGCAAATATTTTTGGCTCAAAAGGAAGCAACAGTGTTTGAAAACAAAGCAAAGAAATCATAAAACCCAGCCCTACAAAAGTTCTCATGTTACCGAGGAAACCAGACCAACATTTCAACTCTGCACAAATATTCACTCATGAGCTGAAGTTATGCACGAAAGTTGTCCGTCTAAGAAAGCAAAAATATTAACATTTCTCTTTTGCTGACATAAAAGGGAAAAGAAATTAGGTGCAAAGAACGAGGGGGGGACACTGCATGCAGTACAGCTCTTGAGAGACATCTTCACTTAAAGCACCGACTTCGCTCCAAGGAGACCTTGCTCTTGAAACAATAATTAACTAGGTATGTATTCAAACATAAAAAAAAATAAAAACTCTGTTGCTGCCTTTAGCATGGGAAGCCAAATGAAGCAAGAAGAAATAAACACAACCAAGAATATATAGGAAAAAAAAACATTCCTCACAACAAGTAAAACACATAAAGAGGAAAAAAAGTCAGAAAGATGAAAAGAGCCACGAGGAGCTGAACATAATCCAGGATTCAATCAAGCCAGGGGCTGCTCTTCACTGGGTGTAGCACCATCGCCCTGTGGTCATAGAAAAAGGTGGATGAAGGGAGATCAAGAGGGGTAAATCAAGTAAAATAGAAGCTGGGAAATACGCGCGGTTCAAGAAAAAGCGCCCGAAGCTAAAAACAATCACATGAGCTCTGCTCCAGCAAGGTCCACATATAAGGTCAGAGCTTTCATTCTGGCCTTTCATTTTGGAAGGAAAAACACAGACCACCTACTATGACTGTTTGCTGTTGGAGATATTACTTCTGTTCTGGAGTTACTTTTTTTTTGTTTGTTTCTCAGACAGAAACATCTTGGCTAACTCTGACACAAAGACGAGGAAGCACTCAAGTAATAACAGCCTCAGAGCTTAATAAAGGTTTTTCACCTCAATGATCCTAATCTAGAATCTAAATTACAAAAACAAAGTGCATGAAACAAAATGAAAACAGTTGTCCTTTATAGAAAGGACTACATTAGATAAAAAATAAATAAAAAATCTGTTACTCAAAGTTAATTGTAAACTAGGCTAAACTTTCCCATCAGAACTTTTTAAGTCTGAGTCCACCTTTAAAAAAAACTGTTCAATTCAAGCTAGAGATTGACCAATAATCATACCGATTATTCTGACTTCGGTTTAGCCAATCCCCAATATGTGTTTGAATAGAGACTCATGTCATATTTGTATCATTGTGTTCATCATGTAAATCAATATCAGCTCCAAGAATCCGGTGCAATCTCCATTTGTCTAAGGGCAAGAGGCAGGGTACACCCTAGACAGGTCACCAGTCCATCGCAGGGCAACACAGAGACAAACGCGACAAACAACCATTCACACACACACACACACCTACTGTAAGGAGTCTTTTAGAGAAGCCATTTAACCTAACAGTCATGTTTTTGGACTGTGTGAGGAAGCCGGAGTACCTGGAGAGAACCCAAACATGCTTAGGGAGAACATATAAACTCCATGCAGAAAGACCCAGGGACGGCAATCGAACCCACTGTTACATTGATTAGCCCCGAAGAATAATCAATGGATCATAATTTATACCTAAAACTAATACGTTCACGGTGATTTAATTAATTTTGTGTTAATCAGTAAAAAACAATAATTTTCGTTGCAATCACTCAGTCTGGGAGCGGCCATTTTTGCCCAAATATATTAACACCTCAGTATTCACCCATAAGCCTTGCGCCATTCTCCCCGCTTTACAAGCAAAATCAATGGGAACTACTAGACACATCTGCAATCAACAACAATTATTGAAGATTTCCAGAGGACTTCACCATTGAAATTCAGCAGAGCTATAGTGAATTGACAATGTCCACTTGCATGGCAGTTGGATAATATAATACATCGAGTGAAAGTGAAAAAAAAGAGTTATTTCACCTTTCTGATTCCTGATCCTCCACGGACGGGTTCTACGTTGGATTGCCAACTTGAAGAGGGAGGATTTGCCATCGAACTTCTGGCCAGAGAAAAAACACGTAATATGTAGCCAACATTTGGAAGAAGAATGTTTTCAAGATGACTTGGATAATAGCGCTTTGTGACAAACACCAGATACAGCACTGGGACTTGATCAACAGCCGATACCGCACCGTGACGTCACAAACCGGTAGGTGGCAGTAGTGTTCTTTGACAAACATGGATGCCTCCAGTAAAGCACATTCACATGAAAATTCCTCTTAATTAAAAACTCTTATCATTTATTGTTGAGTATGTAATAATTTCAGATTTAAAGTACTTTCAGAAGTTTACTTTCTGATTGTGACTGGACTTCTCCTTTAAATCATAGGAGCCTGCCTAAATATCCTAATGTTCATTTTTTTTAGCTTTTCCGATAATTATTTGTTTTATAAAAGAGCAAAGATTTCTAAAAACCTAAATTTATCTTTTTCTGCTCTATTCATGTTTTTTTCTGCCCTTTTCAGCAAAACCAGGCTTTTAGATGCTGACTCACTTTCAGTGCGTTTGCAATATGTCTCTGTAATGCATTCTCTGTAACCAGATTCACCTTTCGCTGCTTATCAGCCTACGTTCGCACAGAACTTTCTTTCCTCTCCTCCATCAAACAAACATTTCCCTCCACTTCTGTGCTCTCACAGCTTCATTCTTCCCAAATCCCATGTCAGTTCCTCTGGTTTACAGCATATTTTAATTTCTCAGACTTGTATCCTTTTTTACATATCATCAACGGCTCTAGCCATCTAGCTCCCATCTAATACTTAAGTACGGCATCCTCCTGAACAGCATACATTAAGAAAACCAGTATAGACATATTTAAAGCCGGCTGAAAAACGAAAACTTTCTCGAAAATGATATATTATATAGAGAACATAATAAAACTACTCCATGTTAGACACAAGAAGGAAATGTCTCAGTTCAGTTTTTTTCTAACTTTACTTTATTTCATATTAAGCTAGAAACATGACTGTAAGCATTGATTGTTAAACAAATTACTGTAGTAGCCATTCGAAATTTCCCCACTTTCCTTCATGGGCCCTTTGGATGGTCCTTGGTTGGTCCTTGGCTGGTGTCAAAATTAAGATCTAAAGAGAAGCGTTATCTCCTGGTCAGACCCTGTAATTCAGTAAAAGGGTGGAGTTACAGTAAAAAAAATATACATGCCCAACAGAATGAGTGGGTCACTCAAGTGGCTGGAAGTTGGAGGGTATTTTGCTGTTCACTTCCTGTTTGGATTAATTGAGTGTGCAGCTGCTGCAGCTGTCCGGGAGGAACTCCATCTGACGTTAAGTTATTTTCTCTGTGATATCTCTGTATCTAAGTAACTCTAACTGACTACTTTAAAACATAGCACCTTCTGCTGCACTTTTCTACTGAGCACTTGTCAGTTTCACACGGTTTTATTTCTGATAGCAAGGAGTAGCTAGCCTAGGCTAGCGCTAGCTTAGCATTGCTATGGCTTCTCTCTCTCCCTCCCTCTCTTTTCCAACTCTTCCTTCTTCCTCTCCTCTCTCCTGCTCTCTGTGTCAGATGTTCAGTTATTCCTCTGCCTCCTTTAGTGATAATGGGATGTGTAATAAGTGTAGTATTTTCATCCAGGAGTTAAAGTAGGCCCCCCACGTAGCTCTCCTCCAAAAGTGCCTGAGCAGCCAGGCGATTGGGTAACTGTACGCAGAAAGCGTAGTCATGGATCTCTGCCCACTGGTCACCACCAACCCGTTCACGTTTCTAACCGGTTTTCCCCACTCAGTGACACACCCACTGAGAAGCCCACTCTGGTGATTGGCAGCTCCATAGTCAGAAACGTGGCATTAGAGACACCAGGGACCATAGTCAAATGTTTGCCGGGGGCCAGAACGGGCGACATCAAATCCTACCTGAAACTACTGGCTAAGGATAAGGTTATATACAGTAAGATTGTTATTCACGCTGGTGGTAATGACACCCGGTTACGCCGATCGGAGGTCACTAAAATTAGTGTTGCTTCGGTGTGTAAGTTTGCCAAAAAAATGTCGGACTCCGTAATTTTCTCTGGTCCCCTCCCTGATCTGACCAGTGATGACATGTTTAGCCGCATGTCGTCATTCAACCGCTGGTTGTCTAGGTGGTGTCCTGAAAACAACGTGGGCTACATTAATAATTGGCAATCCTTTTGGGGAAAGCCTGGTCTGATTCGGAGAGACGGCATCCATCCCACTTTGGATGGTGCAGCTCTTCTTTCTAGGAATCTGGCCACATTTATTAGTCCTCCAAAACCCTGACCACCCAGGGTGCAGACCAGGAAGCAGAGTTGTAGTTTAACACACATCTCTGCAGCTTCTCTACTGTTACCCACTCTTTACTCCATCCAGACAGGGTCTTGCCCACGACCAAAATCTAATAAATTAGCAAAGATTCCCAAAGAAGTAAATCATGATAATCTAATTAAAATCAAAATAACTCCAATTGGGGAAAAAGTTAAAACAATTAAATGCGGTCTGTTTAACATAAGATCGCTTTCCTCTAAAAGTCTGCTAGTTAATGACTTGATTTGTGATAATCACATTGACTTGTTTTGCCTTACAGAAACCTGGCTGCAGCAAGAGGATTATGTGAGCATAAACGAGGCAACTCCTTCAAGCTATTTAAATTTTCACATACCCAGAAGTTCTGGGCGAGGAGGAGGAGTAGCAACAATCTTCCAGTCTGACTTACTGATTACTCCCAAAACAGTTAACCCTTAATTTCCCTCATCCAAATTTCAAGGCAAGAAAACCTCTTCTTCTTGTAACTTTGTATCGTCCGCCAGGTCCTTACTCTGAATTTTTAGATGAGTTTTCAGAGTTCCTTTCTGATTTGGTATTAAATACTGACAGGGTCATCATAGTGGGAGATTTTAACATCCATGCTGACATTGAGGGCGATAGCTTAAGAGCGGCCTTTGATGCTATCTTAGACACTATTGGCTTTGTTCAAAATGTGAATAGTCCCACACATTCTCATCTTCATACTTTGGATCTTGTGCTGACATACGGCATGGAATGTGAAGAAATAACAGTATTTCCTCACAACCCTGTCCTCTCTGACCACTTTCTAATAACCTTCAGGATTACTTTAACAGAGTTCTCCTCCCCCAAAAGAAGGTTCAATTTTAGTAGATCTTTATCAGATAGTGCAGTTATAAATTTTAAAGAATCGGCTTCACTTTCTCTCTCCTCTGTGTCGCTAAACAGTGCTGCAGAGTGCAAAAGTATAGCTTATTCCCCTTCACAGGTTGATGATTTTGTTGATGGGGTTGCTAGTTCTCTGCGTACTGCCTTAGACAACGCAGCTCCTTTGAAAATGAAAACCGTTAAAAATAGAAAGCTTGCTCCTTGGTTTAATGCAGAGCTGCGTACTTTGAAGCAAAATGCTAGGAAACTGGAGAGAAAATATCGCTCCACAGGCCTGCAGGAGTCCTTCCTAGTCTGGAAAAATGGTTTACTGCTGTATAAGAGGACCCTTTGTAAAGCAAGAGCAGCATACTTCTCCTCATTAATAGAGGAGAATAAGAATAATCCTAGATTTCTTTTTAATACAGTTGCCAAACTCACCCAGAGCCATAGCTCTGTTGAACCGTCCATTCCACCTGCTCTTAACAGCAATGATTTTATGGGATTCTTTATAAATAATATTGATGTTATTAAAAATAAGATCATAAGCACTCCTCTATCCGCGATTGTACCTGAGGTAGTCATGGAATCTGAACCGGGTTTAGAATGCTTTGATCCAGTTGAACTTTCTGAATTAGCAAAATTATTGTCTTCATCTAAGCCTTCAACTTGTATGTTAGATCCAGTTCCAACCAGGTTATTTAAGGAGGTATTCCCTTTGATCTCCTCCTCCATTTTAGATGTGATTAATCTATCTCTGTTACAGGGATATGTACCTAAAGCTTTTAAGGTTGCTGTAATTAAACCTCTGCTTAAGAAACCGTCTCTTGACCCAGATGACTTGGTTAATTATAGACCTATATCCAATCTTCCTTTCTTATCCAAAATTCTTGAGAAAGTAGTTGCCAAACAAGTTTGCAACCACTTACACCATAATGAACTTTTTGAAGAGTTTCAGTCTGGCTTTAGAGCTCATCATAGCACTGAAACAGCTCTGGTGAAAGTCACTAATGATATTCTCATGGCCTCAGATAATGGACTTGTATCTGTGCTCGTCCTGTTGGATCTTAGTGCTGCATTTGATACAGTTGACCATAATATTCTTTTAGAAAGACTTGAATGTTTTGTTGGAATTAAAGGAACAGCACTAGACTGGTTTAAATCTTATCTATCTGATCGAATTCAGTTTGTTTATGTTAATGATAGATCTTCAACACACTCAAAGGTTACCTGTGGAGTACCACAGGGATCAGTGCTAGGACCAATTCTCTTTACTTTATACATGCTCCCAATTGGTAGAGTTATTAGACAGCATGGGATTAATTTCCACTGTTATGCTGATGATACCCAGCTATATCTGTCTATAAATCCAGATGAAGCTAACCCATTACATAGATTACAAGCATGTCTTGAAGACATAAAAACCTGGATGACTCTTAACTTTCTGCTTCTGAATGCAGACAAAACAGAAGTTATAGTCTTTGGACCAGAGTCTCTGAAAAAGAAGCTGATTAGCCAGTCACTTCATTTGGATGGGATTAAACTGATTTCAGATAATAAAGTAAAAAATCTTGGTGTTGTTTTTGATCAGGAACTGTCATTTAAATCCCAGATCAAAGAGGTTTCGAGAATTTCCTTCTTTCATCTGAGGAACATTGCAAAAATTAGAAATCTCCTGTCCAGGGGTGATGCTGAGAAACTAGTCCATGCATTTGTTACTTCAAGGCTGGACTATTGTAATTCTTTACTATCAGGAAGTCCACAAACTGTAGTTAAAAGCCTTCAGCTGATCCAAAATGCTGCAGCCAGAGTTCTGATGAAAATTAAAAAGAGAGATCATATCTCTCCTATCCTGGCTTCTCTTCATTGGCTTCCTGTTAAATCCAGAATAGAATTTAAAATCCTCCTTCTCACATATAAAGCCTTAAATGGCCAAGCTCCATCTTATATCAGAGATCTGATTGTTCCTTATGTTCCTAACAGAGCACTTCGCTCTCAATCTGCAGGTTTACTAGTGGTTCCTAGAATTTCTAAAAGTAGAATGGGAGGCAGATCTTTTAGTTATCAGGCTCCTCTCCTGTGGAACCAACTACCAGTTTTAGTCCGTGAGGCAGACACTCTGTCTACTTTTAAGACTAGGCTTAAAACTTTCCTTTTTGATAAAGCTTATAGTTAGGGTGGCTCAGGTTATCCTGAGCTCTCTCTCTATAGTTATGCTGCTATAGGCTTAGACTTTTGGAGGACATAGGGACCCCCATTTCATCATTCTGCTTCATTCTCTCTCTGTTCTCCTATTCTGCAGAATCTGTTTGTTCAATCTCTAACCTTCTGCTCTCTCTGCTTTTCCTCAGAGTAGCTTTGCCTCGTCTGTTCCTGTTTGGCTGTGACGTCATCCAGGAAAGAAACATCAGCTGTGCTGCTTCCATCAACACCCTTGTTTGTAGATGTTGGAGATCGGCCTGTCTTCCAGTGTGGTCCTGTTTCTCTGGCCGTGGCTGGGTGGATGTGCTCTCTTCATCCTCTGGCATGGGAGCTGCCTTGGAGCTCGTCTGCCTGGCTGTGTGTTTCCTGGACGGGGCCGCCTTTTACAGCTGCTTTTTGTATCTCTGCTTCTTGTATCTCTGCTTCTGTCTCCTTGAACCCCAGTCGGCCTTGGCAGATGGCCGCTCACACTGAGCCTGGTTCTGCTGGAGGTTTCTTCCTGTTAAAAGGGAGTTTTTCCTCTCCACTGTCGCTACAAGCATGCTTAGTGTGAGGGATTGTATTTGAGTCAATGAGTCAATGCAATCAACTGGTTTTCCTTAGATAGAAAACTTTGTATCAATTTGACTGTATGATCTGGTTGAACTGTAAAGTGCCTTGAGATGACATGTGTTGTGAATTTGGCGCTATATAAATAAACTGAATTGAATTGAATTGAATTGAATTGAATTTTGCTGGCAGTTGCAGAGAAGTGGGCTGCCATTCAGCTGACTGTCACAATGTGATTATGGATTGTTGACCCAAAAGCAAAGGCAGGGAGGCAGAGGTGAAGTTCTTGTGGATTTAATGATAGTAACTGAAACACAGAGGAAGGTAATCCAAAAATCCAAAACTAAAACAAAGTCCAAACAAACAGGCAACGAGGGGTCCAAAATGAGAACTAGGTCCAAACAAACAAGAAACCAGGAGTCCAAAAATCCAAAAATCAAAACATGAAAATAAGTCAAAAACGAACCAGAAACCATGGAGACATCAGGGGGATCACTAACACAAGGAGGAAGGCTCAGAGAGACAGAGTTGGAAGAGTTTTGACAAAGTTAGACGAGGACCCAGCAAACAGGAACTGAAGAGAGAGGGCTTTTAAAGGAGACTGAGACAAAGAGAGGGCTAATGAGCAGATTGGGAACAGGTGAGCACAGAGCAGAAAGAAAACATGAGCTATGGAAAAAGTAAAACACAAGAGGGCAGCAGAGGGCAACAAATGAAAAAAACTGGAAGACTGGAAATAACTAGAAAACACAACAGAATAATAATTAAACCACTAAGACTTTAAAACATGGAGCAAAGTAAAACTAAACACTCAAAAGAAAACATAATAGAACCAAGACTGAGACAGTAACTGAGAAAAACCCAAAGAACACAATAAACGATAATTAAACCATAAAACAACTATAACACAAAGAGCAAAGCAAAACTGAACATCAAAAGAAAAACATCACAGAAACAGAAACCTAACAGTGATGATTAGCTGGGAAGGGCCATTTTGAATGGCTGCTAATGTATCTGTGTTTTTTCTGCTTGAAACACCTGAATGTTTTGGTCTCTATGACATGATATCAGCTGAACCTGTTCAATCAGGAAACTGTTGCGGGTTGAGCTTAGCCCTACTACTATCAGCCTATACTAGACTAGAAGGCTGTCCATTACTGAAAGATTAAATGCGTTATATACGTTTTAGTGGATTTTGTTAATATCAGAAAAAAAAAACAACCATAAAAATAGTATTAGCTGTCTGCTGTTATTATGGAAACAAAAGAGGAAGAAACTGTCTGAGTGCAGCCTTATTGATTCATGGCAGGGGTGTGCATACATAGACACTAAGTGGTGTTAAAGCACTAGGAAGTTTGCCCTTTATCAACGAAAAGGCCCTTTTGAAACTCGTTTTTTTTAATTATTATTATTAATATTATTAAGATTTTACTGAGGTCGGTTTTGAAATGATCTTTTGAAAACCTGAGCCATTAAAAACGAAACAATGCCCCGAAATGAGCCACTTCCTTGCGCACACTCGACCAGCCTCTCTCTCTTCCTTTGTCACGTGAACTCGCGCGGTCGCCCGCAGGGCATGCCAGATGCGCAGCATCATAGCAGTTCAGTAAGCGTCTTCAGATAGCAGGAACGTTGCCTGACAGGCTGCTTTTCCCGTGCCCCATTAGCCAGGTAATATACAGATCAAGCAGAATCATTTTGTTGTGCATTAAAATGTCTCAGCAGCACCAAACAAGCATTTTTGCCGACTGGTCACCTGATAAACTAGTTAGGCTAGATAAAGTTTTACACTGTAGCCCAAGTCAATGACAGATAACGTGAGGATGACCAAATAGGCTACAAATAATTTCGGTAGAGTTTGCAATTGCAAATCTATGTGTTAAGACAAACGTTTTCTGTTGTATAGGTTTTGTTAGGCAACATAAATTAACAAATTTTGGTCTCTTTATTGTCTTAATTGTATATTGATTTAGTAATTGCAGCACAATGCCAAGAAAGGAGGGTTAATCGTATTGAAAAATCTTAAAAGCTGTTCACATTTTATTTTTAAGTGGTTTGTACAAAATCAGCAGGTATTAAAATAGCTATTATTTTGTAGGCTACCATAAGTCATATCCACGTGACAAGACTTCCAGTCATGTTGCCCTAATAGCCCATTATTTAAACTAATATGGCATATTTGTTAAAGCTATTATTGCTATTATTATTATTATTATTATTATGATCATTATTATTGTCATGATGGTTATTATTATTATATTGTAGCCAGTTACAGCAGGGAAGCTCTATACCATCAACATATAACAGGACAGGAGATGAGGAAGAGTTCAGGGAAGACACAGAGACAGAAAAAGACCAGGATGAGGGAGAGCAGATGGGTGAGGGAAAACAGGGAGATGAGCCAGATGAAAGAAGAAGAAAGATTAGTCTGTTCTGTTGGTGGGGTGACTTTTTTCCATTGAAAACTCACGTTTAGAGAATGTTACAAATAAAAGTCAAATTTCATTCAACATGCGTGTGTATTTTTTTTAATAATTAAGTGTTCCTCGTGCGCTAAAAAGTGCCCTCCTCCCCCTCCTGAGCACCTGCCCCCCAAAATGTCTGTGCACGCCTCTGATTCATGGCACTCCTAGTAATGTCTGTATCCAAAGCCAGCTCTGCAGAATGGGTCTAATAAGGGAAGTACAGCCATAGTTTTGGGGTGTCTGGAAGTAGGAACACAATCTTTATAGCTGGAGGTGATTGGAGTGGATGAGCAGGTGGGATTTGACGGCTTCTTACCTACAGCCACTTCTGTTTGAAAGCATGGAGTTGGAGCCAGAGAGAGGGAGCCAAACATTTGGTAAATGAGGCAGAGACCATGACGCTTTTTAACTCCAACTGCTGATTTACAACAGTGCTACTGGTTCATTTGCACCCAGAAATGCAGTTGTAAATACTCAAAGTTACAGTGGGCAACAAACAGTGAATAAAAAGTCTCAGTTTGAGAAACAATCAATAAGGAAATCACAATTGCTTCACAGTTTAAAGAGTCTTAAAAGAACAAAATGATCAAAACTACTTTTCGGACTGCTTCTAGGTCTTAAGGTTGGATGTAGAACCTTATTCCAAAAAAGAACTTTGCTCCAAGTTTGAAGACGTTTTGCTTCCCATCCAGGAAGCGTTTTCAATTCAAAATGTCAGAATTAGCCTTTTTTTGACTTACAAAACGGGTCCGCCCCTTAGGAAAGGGGAGTATTTTAACCTGTAAGTTGGATATAGAACAAGTTGGATGTAGTATTTCAACAATAATACTAAGAATCATTCAGTCTGAGAGTGCTTACGTTTCATCGATATGTTTTCTCAACTAACATAAAGAAAGCTTAATAAGCAGAGCTGTTGTTTAGAGGCAGAAGAGTCCACTCTAGCCCGAGGATCCTCAGGATGCCACTGAATCCCTTTTTTACAGGTTACAACACTCACAAAATCAATTGTATTAACCTGTTTGCAGTAAAAATCAACTGTGAGGGTAATAAGGGTCAATTTCCTGTTTTGAGGCTTTTTCAGAAAGAGACTCCATCCCTCTGCCTCAGAGGACACTCTGTGTCTATAAAGCTCAGTGGCCTCAGCACAAACACCAAAGAGGGAGGATGCAAATGCATAGATTGACCCAAGGTCAGTCAATCAAACTGGAGCAGCAGGAGCCTGGCCCTTAAGGGGCCCATACCACACCATTATATCAATCTGTCTGCCTTCAAAAGCAATTCCACAACATCAATAGCGTGCTATTGTGTGGACCAGACGTGGCCACAAGGGCCGATCGATGCTCATATATTCCTTCTGTGGATACCCTCTTTGTTTCTTGTAGGGGTTGAAGAGTGTATTTACCAGGTGTGGACTTTTCTCTGAGAACAGGTCTAATTTATTGGTGAGGCCAGTGATGGGGAAAGCAAAGAGTGCATTGACTTTGACATAGCTGACTGTAGGGAGATCTGCACACACAGTGAATATCTGACAGCTAAATTAATACAGTCACAGGAATCAGCAGGAGCATGAGAAATAGTGAGACCTGCAACTTTTTCAAAGATGGATAGAAAGGAGGGAAACTGAATCGGTGTAAAAGGCCTTCTGATATAAGATGAAAGATAGATGGTTATAGTTTTATTGAACAATACTATTCAAAAAGAAATCAAATAAAAGGAATTCAATGAAAGATTTATATTCCAGCACCCGGAGGGTTGAGAGTATGACGACCTTAACTTCTCCAATGATACCAATTTTTTCCTTCTTTTTAGCCCTCCTGCCTTTATATCTTACATATTTTTAATATATATTTTTAAAATCTTTTATTTCAATTCCATGTGGGCTCTCCTGTGGATATTGACAAAGGTGTTCATGTAACTTCCAGTTTCTTGGGAACCTTAACCTTCACGGGTTCTAGGTTATTCCTGAACATCCTTACTAATCAGCTTTATTTAAGGGAAAAAGCATGTTGGTCTTCGATCAATCAGTCGAGTATTTGCAATCTAGTCAAAAGTCTTAATAGCTTGCTTTAAGATTTCAACCCAGAATCTCCTGTTGTTTAAAAATGGCTCTGAATGATTTTCCATCTTGTGTAAATGTCAATTTATCCTGTTTAAATCATCCCTACCTCCTTAAAATGTCATGATCTTGGCGCTGATGGTTTGCTTTTTTCTTTTGCTCCTTGCTCCCCTGTCTAATTGGTTCTGCGGCTGATTAACGCCAATAATTTCCACCTGGTTCCTCTGCTATTTATGTTGTGTGTTTGCCTCTCATCAGCGCCAGGTTATTCAAGTGATTTGGTGAGACGTTTCTTAGCAATCTTTAGTCTGTCTGTTTTCCATATTTTGACCAGTTTCTGCCCTGAGAATCTCGAGTTTTGCCTTGCACCTGTTTGCTCTGTTTGTCGTATCTGATCCTGGATTCTAACGGCTTCTGAACCTGGAACTGTCTTCTGACTTCGGCCTTGGATTTCCCTTCTGGACTCGGTTGCTGCTCGACGTCGGCTGGCGCCCGCTCCGCTGGCTCTCTAGGAACTCTGAGGGCATCGCCCGCTGCAACTGCGGTCTAACCTCCCTCCTGGATTCTGCTGTGTTCTCCGCGAACGGACTGAACTTTGAATCAGGTCGGTGACTTAGCTCCAAGTCGTATTCAGCTTCACATCCAGTCACTGACCTGTATTCACCTATCTCTGCAGAGATCCGCCACGCAGCAGACGAGCAGCCCCGCGCACCTGTTAGGTAAAATAAACGCTTTGAACTTTCCCACTGCCTGTCTCGCCTCGAATTCTGGGTCCAACTTCCTGAGATCATTACGTAAAATGGGTTCAAACAGGCCCAATAGACTGTTTGTTTTTCACTTCCTCTCAAATAGAGGCACCCAGGGAGCAGTGTGAGGTTAAGGGTCTTATTCAGGGCCTCAGAGTGCAGGCTGTGGGGATCGAACCGGGTACTTGCAACCTTCTCAGAGCACAAGCATACTGCTCTAACCACTAGGCCTTCACTTCCAAACTTCAGACTAAAATCAACTAAAAAGGCATTTTCTGAGGGACTTGTATATACAGTATTTTTTTCATATAATCTAAAATCCACATTTTTAATGTATTTACTTTGTTTCTAACTGAAGATATTTTAAATCAGTTAAGAGACTGACATTTAAGACCAAAATGGCCCTGTGCTGTGTCTTCTCTTGGTTGATTTCAGAATTAGTTCTTTTATCTGGACTCATTCCATCCGCGTTGACCTCACACAGAAATCATTTCATTCTCCATTACCCCATGGATGCAGTACAGTAACACCGAAGGTCAGCCCCCCCCTCAATCACTGGCCTTTTCATGCCCCATTCAGTCACGTTTATTATACAACCATACAGCCCTACGAAGGGTTCCTCCATCATTCTGAGTTCTGTGCTACTTAGAAACCCTTACTAGGTAAACATAGAGGAGTCAATGTCAAAGAGTCAGCCTTGAAATAAATAACACCAAATAAAAACAACTAAAGCTGTGAATTGGTGTCATAGTGAATTGGCCAATGTTAACCTTTCTAAGGGAAACGCTGTGCTCTGAAATAACTTTGAAGCAACTCAGACCAATTCATTCAGGGAGGTGAACAACAAGGCACAAAGAAACACTGTACATGTACTCTTACTTTAACTTAAATGCTTCTTTTTATGTACTTCACCTCTTGCTGTCCAGAAACATATAACACTTCCCAAGTGCCCAAAGTCTACCTAGCACACAACTGAAAGAAATTCAGAAGATTTATTAAATTAAACATTGTGAATAAAGAGTTTTAATGCCACACAGAACAAACAATTCATCCTTTGGCATAAAAAAAAATGTTTCGACTGAAGAGAGAAGTTATCTTAATCTTTTGGGGACCAAATATGACATGTTTTTACAAAGATTGAATCGGAGAAACTTCTAAGTTTTATTCCAAAATGGCTCAGTCAAATTTGCTGTTCGACATGAACGATTTAGTCAAATTAAAATATAAATAGTACTAAGGCTACTTTTTCTCCCTAAGCCTGTTACAAAGATAAACAATACAAGATGCAACCAACTTTACATGGGATTTGTTCTGTTTTTCAGACGTCTACTTACTTATAATGGCTCTGAAGTCTGTCCTCTGGTCTGATGTGGGCTGGCTGGTGGCTTGTGCCACAACTGTAGACGCCATCATTGGCATTGCAAAGGTCTATGCTTCTTTCCTGCCTTACAGTCAGTGGCAGTAAAAAAAGTGAACGAACCTTGTTGTGTTTAGCCAAGCCGAGATTCTGATATAAAAAAAGTTTATATCAGACATGGAGGGAGCCATGGTTGGTATCCTGGGATTCCCTCACTGAGAAGTTCTGAGTGACTGGTGTGACTGGCAGTCATTCAGATATTCACAGAATCATAGTAACAATTAAAAATTGGATTGAGAAGGTTTTTAAGCATGTATTCCATCAGTGGACAGTCACATTTCATACTACCAATGGCTCAGATTTTCATGTGTACAAGAAACAGGAATACAAAGGTTCCTGCACAGGAATTAAATACAGTAGTAGCCATTCAAAATTTCCCCATTTTCCTTGATGGCCCCTTGCCTGGTCCCTTACAATTCCTTTTTAAACATCAATCTTTGTACTAAAATATTCTGTCATGATTTGTGGACATTAAGATCTAAAGAGAAGCAAAAGGGTGGAGTCAGAGTAAAAAAATATGCAGTGGGTGGATTTTGGAGGGGATCTTGCTGGGATTTGCAGGGAAGTGGGCTGCCATGCGGCTGACGTCTGACTGTGAAGGGCCATTTTGAATGGCCGCTACTGTATGTGTTCATTTTTAAACAAATTAAAATCTTTATTCTTAATTCATTTAAAGTTGTGCATTAAATTCTAATACAAAAACACAACCACCCATAAAATCGATACCGACACAATGGTACATTGGCTTTCATACTGCTCCTGTGCATGCTATCATACTGTACATAGTGATTACCACAGGGCAAAAGACATTATTGCTTATTTTTATTCAGCAGTTAAAACTAACCATCATTTTCCTCATCAGCTTTGGCAGCAGAATGAGTGCTGAAAATACTTAAAGTCAATAAGGCTGAACATCTGTGACCTCCTAATAAATGCTGTTATAGAATTTAGCAGTTTTGTATAGTGTACAGTGAGTTTTTACTCCAGCTGAGTAGCAAGTAAAAACTCAGGTCCTGCCAGTTTATCTGTAAGTTACTTTAATATGAACCAGCACTGTTATTGTTGCAGACCATGTGCACCCATTCATTTGAACTGAATTATAACTGTAGCTTTTTCAGGAAGCCTCTTTTGGTAACATAATGCACAGAAAACAGTCTGAGATGTAGCCTTGCCCACCATATTACCAATACTTCTATCCAATCAAGCATCTGTTTGCTGTGCTGGACAATAAAGTTTATTCTGCCCGGGGCTCACGTCCTTACTTACAAGCCTAAAATGCTCTCCTGCTACCATCTTGATACCAAAGTACACCTTCTGTGGAATAATAGGGTCCATGAGTAGACAGGTCTGGCTTGCTTGTAATTCGATGCCTGATTGGTTTATGTCTGCCATAATAGCTCTGGTTACATGCAATATCATTACACAAACAGAACAAACCTTTCTCTGACCATGCATTTTCAAAATATCACATTGGGTACATGCTTTTTTTATCATACTGGGTAGTAGTCATAAAAATAGCACAAAAAAGCATCATAAAAACAAAAACAAATTCTAGTTGTACTGTACTGACTGACACCATGAAACGTGCTCCACATTTCAGTCAGGGCCACATGAGGCACTGTTCATACTGAGACTTGTGATTTTCCTTGTGTGACTGACCAACTTATTCCTTCATTTCCTCCTCAAACAGTATCCACCTGCTGTGCTGCAGACTCCATGCCTGCAGGCTCCACGGTAGGAACTAAACTACCCCCCCCAAAACAGCATCAGCCACTTGCTTTTATAGAAATAGATTCTCCAGCACAGCAGCAATATATGAATATATGTGACAAAAATGTCTTGATCAGTGAGGCAGTATTTGCATGACTTCCTGTAACAAATTAAATCAGAAAAACCCTGAATTCCTTTATTCAAGAAACTTCATTTCTAAGGTTGCATTTGTTAGCTGCTTAATAGAAATGACTAAAACTTAAAAAAAAAATGCAAATGCCAAATAAGAGAAATGTAAAAACTTCTAAATACCTTTGGATGTATTGGTCATTGTGAAATAAAAGAGAGTAAAGAGGATGAAAACTTGTTATCAAAGAGTTTTTCTTTTAAACATTGTAGAAAATCTTGATTATTCCAAAAAACAAGTAATACTACAAGTATGTGCGCATAGTAACAAAAAATGCAGTTCCGATCTATTATACATATTTAAATTTCTTCTCAAACGTTCTACCAGATGGACCTCCTGAAATATCCAAACAACCTTTAATCCTATATGTCTTAGTCAAGAAGGAGTTCTGTGAATAGTTCAGGCTCAGTGGGAAATTTGAGCTTCGATTTGCAAAAGGTTGAAACAGCAACTGGACTCACGTTTCAAGAAAAGGTGTCCTTCCCAGAATCCAGTCGGTGTGGGTTGTTCCAGAAATTTGTTGGCTCATTGGAGGGCAGACAGGGTTTACCCAGATTTAGTAAGTTCCTTGAGGAGTGGAGGAGGTGACTGCCACTTAGATTTCCTGTGGTTCTTGAACGGTTCTTGTGGAGATAAATCCCCTGCTCAATGTGAAGCTCAAACAATCCTTTCTGGGGGAGAAGGTCCAAACCTCCAGTTTGAATCCCCTGCTAAGTATGAAGCTCAAGACTATCCTTCCAGGGGGAGAAGGTCCAAACATCCAGTTTGCAGGATGACTTCCTGCCGAGAGGTAAAGACAAAACAACAAGGTTAAGACTCAGGGAAACATAAACTCAGTTTGACTCAGCAAAACTCAGCTTGGCTAGAGTACCCACAACTGGCAAACACTCTGGCGTCGAGGTAGTGGCAGTCAGCAGCTTAAGAGTCCTCAGGTAATGAGGCAACCGTCCGCAGGTGTGTGAAAGGGCCAATGAGAACCAGGCGCCACCTGGTGGTGGAGGGAGAAAACACAAGAACACAACCCACACAAACTGGATTCCTAACACCATGATAACTTAACTTAGAGATGAAAATATAAAAAATAGAAATACCCTGATCAGTAACAGTATTAACCTTCTAGAATAAAATGGCACTAGCCTGTTAGGCTTAGCTTGGTGCTATAATCGATACCAATCACACAGACCTGCAATGTCACAAAGCCCCACCCTTTCAAACCACAAAAGATGAAGATGTCGAAGCAAGGAAGGGTTGAGGAAACTGTCTCAAAAGCGGTTTCGGGTAAGTTACTAACCTTACAATATTTTGGTAAGAGCAAGTCAGACACAAAGCACATCACTATCATACGTTTTATTTTAAGGAAATCAGTTTCACAAAATCTGGTAAACCAGCCAACTCTTTTTATCACATCTGGAGTGACACCGGCAGCAGTGCAAGCTGGTTTAGCCCCTGAATAGCTCCACATGTCAGAGGAATCCTCTAGAAATTCCTTTCTTTGGCGTAAAGCACTTTGGTCAACTCTGCTAACTTAAAAAAATGCCTCACATAAGGAAAGACCACTTAACATTTCTTCCAGAACACAGCACAAAAACCAAGCTAAACTGGGCTTCCTTCTGTACGACAACGAAAGGAAATATAGTTAGCATCTTGTCTGATGTTCTACTGTTAGCAGCATCTCCAGAAAAAAGGACCCCATTGTGCTACTGGGCTAAAGTGTGACTTAGTTTTTTGTTTGTTTTGTTCTCATCTCATTAAATGGTCCTACCACTTTTCAGCTACTACAAACTTACAGTGTGCTTTTCTCACCTAAATATATTTCTATTTGTAATATATTTGTTTATTATATTTATTTTTATCAAAGGTTATATAGATTTTTTCATATTTTCTGGTTAGTTCACTTCATTCTTTATGGTCTCCTAAGTTGAGTTCTGTCACTTCAAAATAATATTGGTTTGGGAAAAAAAAAGTTTGAATAAAGACACCAAATACAATAAAATATACAGGGATGGGGACAAAACCAATTTAAAGAGACAGTTTTTACTTGTTTCAATATACAGAAAGCAGTTTGGATATTTAAATGATACAAAACTGTTGCTTAATGTAGTAAATCAGTCTACTGTCAGCTTGAACTATTTCTTAAAACAAAAAAATAAATTTTTTTCACTTCATGCATTTGCTGCTTCCTCTGTGTATATATATATATATATATATATATATATATATATATATATATATATATATATATATATATATATATATATATATATATATATATATATATATATATATATATACTGTAGGTTTACCATTCTAGAAACATCCATCCACTTAACGGCTCAGTTTCAGCATTAGTTGGTGTTGATCCGACCTAAATGTCAGGATCCGAGGACAACTCATGTTACAGTAATTGCTGTGTGGGCTGGATGTGGCCCTAATGTCATATTTTAGTTTTGAGATGAGCCGCATGAGTGTTGATAACGAGTCAGGGCAGGTGGAGAGGAAATTGCCTCACTGTATTAGAGGTATTGTGTAAGCGAAGTGAAATGGCAGCTGTTCTACTCAGGAGCAGAAATGTAAGCAGGAATCTCCAATATTGGTTTGCTCCTTGTGATTTCAAATGTGTTTAAATGAATTCTTTGTTTTATGAGAATATACTGTACTTAAACCATAGATGTCAAAGAAATATAAAGAACAGTTGTTGCATTAAATAAAAATAAAAAATAACTGGCAACTAAATTGAACAGTGTGTTTTTTTTTTGTTTTGTTTTTTTTTTACAGTGTCCTGTCTGGTAATGTGGCAATAAGAATAATTGTCTTGATGCCAAAAGGAGCCCAACAGATTTTACTTTCACAAGTGTAGCTGTATGGCATTTGCCATACTGCTCCACTTGTTTCATGCATATAAATTGCTTTATTATAATTATGCAGGGAGTTTTACAGTTCATATGGACACTGAAATGTAAGTAGAGCAGAAAAACAGAAGAAGAAAAAGGAAAAAGAAAAAAAAAGGACAAAAGATGAAAGAAAAAGGAGATAGGAAGGAGACAATGACAAAACATTTTCAGTCTGCTTCATCACCTGTAACGAGATGAAAAAAAGAACAGCACAACCAAAAGACACGGTACGAGATATACAATAAAGCAACACCTTGAAACTATCGCTAAAGTATTATTAAGTCTGACATGTACTCTGTGTTACCTGAAGATATGAATGTGGGGTTTCTGTTTGGAAGTGAATCTCGAAGTACCTGAAGCCTAGCACCAGTAGTTGTTTGTGAGGGTGAACTTGTGCATGTAAAGTTTTAACCATAGAAAAAATGCTCAATAGTGGTTGTGGAGAGCCGGAGAGGCACACCCCCCAGGCGCCCAAAGGGACCCCAGAAGCGAAGGCACCAAGGAGGGGCCAGCCCCGTAAATCAGACCCCCACCAAGGAGGGAGGAGAGACAGCCATAAAGAAGCCCCCCAGCCACCGCCATGCCGGCGCCCCGGGGAGCCGCGGGGACGAGTCCGCGGGCCCGCCGGCAGCCGGCCACCCTGAAGTAGGGCCGTGCACCGAACACCAGCCCCCCCACGGCACCAACCGAAACGCCCCAGCCCTACAGAGCACCGAAACACGCCCCGCCCCCCGGCACCAAGCCCCGGCGACCGGCCGCAACACCCACCGCGACCGCATCACCCAGGAAAAACACACAGGCGGCCCCGCCTGCGGCCGGGGCCCATGCGCATCCGCTGCGAACCCCCCCAAAACGCCCCCCTGGCCAAAAGCGCAGCCCCACCCCACCAACACTGACGCCAACAGCGCGCAACGCAACACACCGCGCACAGAATCAACCCAAGAGCAAAAAAGCCGCCCGGCGCAAAACCGCAAGAAGAGCAGACCGCAGCCGGCGCAACCACCCCCCCCCAGCAGTCCGAGGGGCAGCACAAAGCCAGAGCGGAGCGAACCATGCCGCTCCCCCACCGGACGAAGCCAAAGCAGCACAGCCACGTCCGCCGCCCCCCCCCCGCCGGCCGCACCAGGCCCTGACACGCGGCCAGAGCAGCTCCGCCGCCCCGGCCCCCCAACGCGTGCCGGCCAGAGCCACTCCAACCCCCACCCGCCCCGCAGCCTCACCCGCCGCGATCAGCGGAAACAAAGCAGCTCCGCCATGCCTCCAAGAGGGAAACCCACCCAAATACCCAATCAGTGCAGCTAGCCCGCCCACACCGGCCCCCCAACACCACCCCCGCCGGAGCCGCCCGGACCCCCACACACCAGCGGTGCGCTGCCAGCAGGACCCCCACCCAGCAGGCCCGCCCGCCCCCCGAGAAAACAGACATGCCAAACCCCCCCAAAAAAAAAAAAAAAAAGGAGCCCCAACAATGCGACAGTGGACACCAGACACCGACCCGCCCGCAACCGCTCCCCACCACCGAGAAAGAAAAAGAAAAAATAAATAAGTAAATTAATTAATTAATTAATAATTACAATTAAAACAAATATGCAAGAGGAGAAATGCGAGCGGAAAAACCGGAGCCCAAAACAGGACCCAAGACTCGCACCCCACCATGCCTTGCAGCTCCCCTCCCCCCCGAACCGATACCACAGAACCGGCATAGGAAAAAACACCGCCCAGGAACTGGCAACGTAGCGAAGGCACCGACACCGAAAATCCCTGAACAACACCCAGCCCCACCCCGAAGCGGATCCAGCCCCGGGCCCCAGGGATCCGAGGCCCCAAGGGCACCCGACCCCCAGACAGGAGCCCCAGCAAAGCCCCGGCCGGCCGGGGCCAGCGGAGAGGCCGCCAGGAATGAGCCAGCAGCCCCCCGGGCATCCACCCCCAGACCCCGAGCTCCACCAGTGCACCGGTGAGCCCCGACGCCAGCCAGCGGAGGGAGAGCAGGACGGGGGGAATGGGCTCCGCACTTAGCGGAGACTTGAGATGTATTTGGGAGAGGGTGCGGTTGAGACCCCAACCTGGGAGAAAAAAAAAAACACACCATCTCAATCATGCCTTCCCTCCCTAGTGCCCCCACTCGTACCACAGAGAAAAAAAAAATTAAATAGAATAATAATAATAATAATAAATAAAGAAAATAACAATGCGGACACACATTCACACATAACACTCACATCCAATAATACCAGGACCAAAAACCCGGTGACACCGGTGGTTGGTCCCGGGACTATTGGATGACCCAATAAGTAAACCTAAAATCCGGATTTTGGGGGAGGGGAGCGGCGACACCGCTACACCAACCCATCTCATTCCTGCTTCAAGCCCCGCCCCCCACCCCGCACACGGACCAGACCACCCCCAGCAAGAGCCCTCCCCCGGGACCGGGGCCCACCCATTCCGCGCCGGCCACCCAACCAGAACCGCCCCCACCGGGAAAAAACAAAAAACAAAAAAACAAAAAAAAAAAAACGCTTCAACCAGGCACTTCATGCCCCTCCATCCAACGTTCTTTGGGGAGAGCAGAGGTGACAGCCCCACCACCGGCAGGCCACCTAGGCCCCGCAGCCGGCCCCAGCCAAAACCACGGACCAGGTGGCTTGCTCTTCCTCCAGGCCCCATACTCCGGGCGGCAGCCGGAGAACAGGGGTGTGAGAAGACCCCGATCCTCCCTGCACCCGCTCGAATGTGGTGTTGTTGCGTGTTGCTCTCAGATGCAATTAAAACTGGCAGTACCAAGAGGGGGTGTCCGGCACAGTCCACCCACCCTCCAGGAGATAGACGGTGCCAGCACACCCCCCCCTTCGACAACCCTGAACCCTCAATGTCTAGATGCGAGAGGGGATGGAGGAGGCCGACCGTGGTGAGGCCCATAAAATAAGCCCCCCCCCCGGTAGCCCTGACCCCCACCCCCCGAAAATGCCCAACATAGATGTGTGTTGTGAAAATGATGTAGATGGAAGTGTCTAAGTGTCTCTGAGTGTTTTTGAAGGAAAAGTCCGGTCATATTTAGAATTTAAACCTCTAAAAGTACTTTAAATAGGAAATTATTGCATACTGTGTTTTAATTAAGAGTAATTCTCATTTAAATGTGCTTTACTGGAGGCATCCATGTTTGTCAAAGAACACTACTGCCACTGAAGTCCTCTGGAAATCTTTTTGTTGTTGATTGCAGATGTGTCTAGTAGTTCCTATTCGTTTTGCTTGTAAAGTGGGGCGAATGGTGCTAGGCTTACCGCACCGTGACGTCACATCCAGAAGATGGCAGGAGGGAGGTGTTACTAAATTTTGACAAAAATGGCCACTCCCATACTCAGTGATCACGACAAAAAATTTTTTTGTACATTTTTTTACTGATTAACGCTAAATTAGTTTAATGACCGCTAACATATTCATTTTAGGCATGGATAATGATCCATTGATCATTCCTTGCTGACTGGACTTTTTGTTTAAATCTGATGGCAGACCACTTTGGATCAGCGGATTGAGAAGTTATGGGGTTTCTTATAAAGACAACGCCACATTCATCCCTCAAGAATAAACCCTGCATCAATGAACCAAAAACATATCTAACCGGGTCAGCATCAGGTCTGTTTCATTGGCTAAAAACAACCTTTTAGGAAGTGCAGACTGCTTTAGGTCACATGACCCATTCAATTCAATATATAAAAAAAGGCTAAATCAGGTTGATCCTTCATAGTCTTGATTTAGTCCAGAAATAGTTGTTGAAAGTTAGGCTGTGTTGGTCAGTCTGATTTTGTCCTCCTTTAGTCAAATAAGAGACGTTACAAGGACGTCTTTTCAACGATCTTAAAATTTCGTCTTTTAACTTTCGCTTTTCAACCAAACAAAGACGACGTTTGGAGGTTAATCATGTTGTCTTTTTGATGTCTTTTCAACCAATATTTGCTCGGTGGGTAAGAACGGCTCCTGAAAGTAATATCAATACGACCCAAGTGCTGCATATTGACCTGAAAAAGCATGGGTCAGAACTTCCACGCATTTGATCAGAGAAGCAAGCCTTAATCAACAACCTTGTCGGCCATTATCATAATGTCACCTCAAATACAGCAAAGTGGTACATATTTACCCCCAAAGCCTGTTGATGCATTTTCAACACATTCAGATAATATATTTAAAGCTCTTTGCGTTCAGATTTATTCCTATTTCTGCCTTATTCAATTAATGCACGATACCTAAATATTAACACAATAATGAACCATTAATAACATTACTGTACTTTTTGGAAAAGAAAATTTAATTAATTTAGAACTGCCTTAAGAGTTGAAGCAGAATTATTTTTTGAGTATATAATTTTTGATAAAGTAACGTTTAGAGTATTCACATACTTTCTATCTTGGTATCCTTTTTGTTTAATTGGAAATTACATTGTCCTGGTCTATATATATTTACTATGATTCCTGAAAGTCATGTTAAGAATTACACATCTCTGCATTTGGTTTCTGTTGTGAAAACCACCTGAAATATGAGAGGAAGGTTGTTTGTTTCTGTCAGTAATCCTATCTACTCAGAAATATGACTGACATCTTCAAATTGTCTAGAACCGGGATGCAGCTCAAAAGTGGCAGCATAAATTTCAGCTGTCCACTGAAATTCAGATCCAGTTGTGCTTCTTGCTGTGTCTTCCTCCCTCCCCTGCAGGGATGAGGCTGTCCAAGCAAGCTAAATAACTACATCTTACCATGCTACCAGGCTGACAGGCCTTTAAAAGGTGATGCCTGCCCCATGATGAACAGCTCCTTTGAACAGCAACACTGCCCCAGTCATTTTAAACCCTGGCAAAATGTTCTTTTTAAATTGATTTTGTCTTCCTGTTCTTCACACACTCATGTAGTGTGTGCTTTCCCTTTATTGTCTAATGCTCTGTTGTGTTTCTACATTCCTCTCCCATGCCTGTTCTGATTTGTTTTGTACTCTGAGCTCCCAAATGGTTTCTCATGTCTACATCTCCTGATTTGACTTGATGACAACATCTGACACTGGAAAGTAATCAACTTAAATAGGTCCCCCTGCAGCTTGTAAGACTGCAAGAGGAACGTGGTACCATGGGATGGCCATTGGCAGCTTTTCATTCGGATGTCATCTGTTCAACTCACTGTTCTCAAACAGCGAAGCATTAAAATACCTTTGGCTGGTGTTAAGACCAAACACCTATATCTCAATCTTTTGGGAAGTGGCGGATGGGCCTCCCACCCAATGAGGTTAAAATGATTAAAACTCATACAAATATTTTGAAATACATATATATATATATATATATATATATATATATATATATATATATATATATATATATATATATATATATATATTTTTTTTTTTTTTTATTTTTTTTTTTTTTTCATTTTTCGTTGGAATGGTGATGAGAGGTGCACCCCCAGGTGGCAGGAACTGTCGTCACTGTCGCGGGGTTGATTGACAGGTCAAGTGAAATCACTGAAAGCAAACTTACTAGGAGCAGCTGGAGGTGAAATCGTTTGGATCTGATCAGCGGAAAAAAACAAAAAAAATCAGCAGTCCAATGTTACACTGTCTTTTTCGAGGGCCTGGTTTAGCTACAAGGCTAGGCTAACTGCATGCAGCGAGGCTACTGCTTTATTCTGCTTTACCTGCCTCCTTTTTCAAACATTAGGATCTGACCCAGCGTGGATAAAGACAGGTAGGACTGATTCAAAGCACTTATTAGAAAAGGCAAAGAAGTATGAACAATCTGTGATTCACATGGAAAATAATATAATATTGTATACTTTTTCTAAATGTTTTTTAATTTGCATAGGCGCTCTTAAATAAACAAAATCTCAGAAAATAAATAGTTTTTATATCTTTAAATAATGTAAAGCTTACTGATAGCTTCTCCATTAATAAACTGGTATGTAATTTTTTTTTAGGTTTGTGACACCATATTGGACCATGCAAAATACAATTTGTATACACACATATATATATATATATATATATATATATATATATATATATATATATATATTAGGGCTGCAACTAACGATTATTTTAAAAATCGATGAATCGGCCGATTATTTTTTCGATTAATCGATGAATCGGACAAAAAATATTTTTTATATTAACCTCTTTATTCCAAAATAAACATTTTAGACAGAAGAAACAAACACACAAGTACAGGTTGCTCATTAACTGTACTGGTGCAATATGAAAAATAAATGATTGTGTTAAAACTACGCAAACTTACATGAGAAATGTAGCTGTGCATCCACAAAATATAGGGTACTTTGTTTCATAAAGTGCAAAAAAAGACATTTTTGTTTTTAAAAAACCCTAAGGCGCTCAAACAATAGGTCCCCCCATTTCAACAAATGAGTTTTTTTAGACTAGAAGAGTTCTGCCTTTTAAGACAGGAAAGTATAGCAGTTAAAGTTGCTACTTGAGAAAATACTTAATCATAGAGATAAAAATAGCCCTGTGATTCAAATTATAAATTGTATTTGGAATAAAAATGAGTGAACTAGGGGTGCTAAAAAACAAATCTTTCAAAGACAGATATTTACATGGGAATGTGGCATATAATTAATTGACATATTACTGATCTTGCTGGATTTTATTCTGCTTTACTTCCATAAATTGCAGGATCTTTACTTTATCTTTGCCAGATATTTAAACTTTAAAAGCCTTGCCCTCATAATTTGCAAGTTAATTTATTTATAAAGTAAATATAAGCACTGCTTAAACTAATTCAAATGAAATTAAAAGTAAAATAAGTAGCCAACTTTATCACTGTCTGTAACCTACTAACAAGGTAAGGAAAGCATCAGATGAGCTACCTGAGAAACTAACGTTACGTTTCCCCACTTTAAAACCAAACAAACATGGTGCTTCCGTGCCATGTTAATTTGTTTTTACAAAAGTTGCATGTTACGACTTTTTTCACTTTACAAAGCGCAGGCTATTTTAATTATTGTGATCAATTTGCGCCGTCAATCCCGGCGCATGCACGCTTCATTTGCAGTCTGGACGCTGAGGGTAACATCCTGCTGCTCTGACTGCAGCGCTGAGAGGGACTCCTGCGGGAGAACGGGGTTGGGATGGGGGAGTCGCTTTTTTGAAAAATAGTCGCTGGAGGGGTCTGAAAAGTCGCTGAGTTGGCAACACTGCACCTGCAGCGCTGGCTCGCTCTGCCGTATTTTTTCTTCTTCCCCCGCTTCAGTCTAGTGGATGTGATGACGGCGGCGGCGGATGACGCATTAATCGCGCGACACAACTAATCGATGATGAAATTCGTTGCCAACGCTTTTAAAAGTCGATTTTTATTGATTTTATCGATTCGTTGTTGCAGCCCTAATATACATATATATATATATAGATATTAGGGACCCTTCTTTAAAAGCAGCAGAATAAAAACAAGCATCTTTGCTTTACTATACAAACCGCTGTTATCCCAGGTATTTAAGGAATAAAGGCTTTATCCTCATAAAACCTGAGAAAAACTCACCATTTCTAGTCAACCTGACTAAAAAAAATATTGTACATATGGAAGTGAAACTGAAGAAACAGGCCAAATGCATTAGCAGCTACACTGCAGGGCACCTGGGAATTTCCACTGCCTGTTGACAGACCTTGTCTCTGTATGACTTATTCACTTAACAGGGTGATAAAATCCTTTTGCAATAGAAAATATACTTTTCTCCTCAAATGCCAGAGTGGTGAATACTGCTATTTATATAACATATATACTCTTTAAACCACACAGTGCTTTGCAAAGCTCCATCTTGCAGAACACAGACACTAAGGGTTGATGTTCAACGATCAGCCGTTTATCTGACCAGCCAGTGAAAAAAAAAAAGATGTAGTTGAAATCAGTTACAACTTAAGCCGTGATTGTCAGGTCCGTGTCTGATGTTGGTCTGTGGGAATCTATAGCAACCCACTTTCTTTGAGCTGCATAATGCATTTGAACTGATCTGTAATGATTTTTTTTGTGTTTTATTTTTTTTCCAGCATTTTATTGTCATTACACTGTCACAAGTGCAGAGCAACAGAATTAAATGCAGAGTGGGCTGCCATTGTGCAGCGCGAGCACTGGAGAGCAGTGTGGGGTTAAGGGTCTTGCTCAGGGACCCAGACTGGCAGTGCGTGGTAGTGGGGCTTAAACTCAGAACCTCAGGATTCAAAGCTCTATGCCCTAACCACTAGGCTGCCGCTCCCCAAGCTCCAAGCAGGCATTAGTGTAAAGGGTCTTGCCTGGGATTCCCCCCAGCTAGTCTGTCGAATCTGTCTTCCTGTTTGCAGGACAGGTGACTTATCACCTGAGACATTCCTTTAAGTTTGTAGTTTAACTGTTTTTTTCTTAACTACCTGTCATTATGTCTTCATCTTTATTTGCTTTTTTCATTGTTTAGATATGATGAAGCACTTTGAATTGTCTTTATACTGAATTGTACTATATGAATAAACTTGCGTCGCCTTTCCTCTGTGGGACGGCTGTGCTCTGCCATAAAGGATAAGGAGAGAAGTTTCATCACCTTGGTGAAATTTGGAGAACTGCTGCTCCTCTGCAGGTGGTTGCTGCATCTGTCCCAGATCTCTCTCATAAGCCTTCCACTTTAGGTTTTCTAGAGACATGCCATGTGGAAAAGACCCTTGGAATATTTAAAATCATGGAGTGTGATACCCTTTAGATTCAAATTCTGGAAGGTGATTAATTATGTATTTTCAGTTAAATTCAGTTTATATACATATATAGTGGTTATTCACAACACATATCATCTCAAGACATACAGAGACATTTCTACCAGATCATACAGTTAGATTGGTTCAAAGTTTGCTATCTAAGGAAAACCAGCTGAACATAAACTCATTCAGCAATCCCTCCCACCAAGCATGCTTGTAGCGACAGTGGAGAAAAAAGCTCCAGGAGGGGAGGCTCCAGTTTTGTCGTTGTTAATTAATTTAATGCACCACTAGGTGGAGGTAAACCTTATCTGCTGCCCCTTCAAAAGTATTTGCACTGTAATGCAACATTGCTACTTACATTGAAGTAAAGTATTTGGTTAAAGATTACTTGAATGTCTAAGAGGTGATGTTTGTGTGTATTCTGTTCGACAATAAGCACATTTAATCCATCTGATTCAATTCAATTCAGTTTATTAATATAGCGCCAAATTCACAACACATGTCATCTGAAGGCACTTCACAGTTCAACCAGATCACAAAGTCAAATTGATTCAAAGTTTTCTATCTAAGGAAAACCAGCTGATTGCATCGACTCATTGACTCAAAGGCAATCCCTCACACTAAGCATGCTTGTAGCGACAGTAGAGAGGAAAAAATTCCTTTAAACAGGAAGAAACCTCCAGTAGAACCAGGCTCAGTGTGAGCGGCTATCTGCTGAGGCCGACTGGGGTTCAAGGAGACAGAAGCAGAGATACAGAAGGCAACTTTAAACCAGCTCCATATGCGGCCCTGTCCAGGAAACACACATTCACGCAGACGAGCTGCGAGCCAGCTCCCATGTTAGAGGATGAAGACAGCCCATCCAGCCAGTCACAGTCAGAGAAACAGGACTACACTGAAAAACAGACCGAGCTAGAACATCTATAAAATCAAAGGTGTTGATGGCAGCAGCACAGCTGATATTTCTCTCCAGGATGGAGTCACAGCCAAACAGGAACTAACCAGATGAGGCTACTATGAGAAAAAGCAGAGAGAGCAGAAGGTTAGAGATTGAACTAAAAAATTCTGCAGATTGGAAGAATAGAGATAGAATGAAGCAGAATGATGAAAAAGGGGTCCCCATGTCCTCCAGCAGTCTAAGCCTATAGCAGCAGAACTATAGAGATAGCTCAGGATAACCTGAGCCACTCTAACTATAAGCTATATCAAAAAGGAAAGTTTTAAGTCTAGCCTTAAAAGTAGACAGGGTGTCTGCCTCACGGACTAAAACTGGTAGTTGGTTCCACAGGAGAGGAGCCTGATAACTAAAAGATCTGCCTCCCATTCTACTTTTAGAAATTCTAGGAACCACTAGTAAACCTGCAGATTGAGAGCGAAGTGCTCTGTTAGGAACATAAGGAACAATCAGATCTCTGATATAAGATGGAGCTTTGCCATTTAAGGCTTTATATGTGTAAAGGAGGATAATAAATTCTACTCTGGATGATGTTCTGTAATACCACACTTTACAGGTAGGTGTTAATTAAACAAACATTGTAACAGACTTTGCAATTATTTTTTGACAAATGTGCTCTGACTAGTAATTTTAATTAGCATTTTGGTTAAAATCATTAATTTTTTTAATAATTGCCTTTGGTTGATTTTGAACCAAATCAAACCCTTTTTTAACAAAATATTTAATCTGCATCTAAGTTTCAGTATCAGACTGTCTTTATGCCAAAGGCATTTAAACATGTAATGGAGTGTAATCTAATATTTCTGCTCTTCTGCCATTTGGTAAACTCATTCCAAAAAAGCAGCTGTCTAATGTTTTCTTTTTTTTGTTGCAGGAAAAGACTGAATTTATTTCAGAATTGGGCCACAGTGTTCTTTACATCACCTCCATCTGTGCCACGAGGGAGTAATGCTGCTGATTTAGCTCCTTTCACATTACACCAAACATGACCAAGCAGCTCCAATTTATCTTCTCTCCTTACTTCCTCTCTCTCTTCACTCCAAAGTCGCTCTTCTCCTCTGGGATGACCACAAGGAAGATTTTACAACTTTACATTTTACGCTTTACTGACTGAAATACGACCTAAATGTTTGTCAGTTTCCCTCTTGGCTGCTAATGTCAGCTCTAGTGACCTACCTACCCTACCCCCCCAGTGTGCTGACTGCAAAACTGCTACAATCACACATTTCTAAATGCTCAGCGTGGGCAGCTGTAGTTAAAATTGCTTTATTGGCTATATCGCTGTCTGAGACGCTAAACTGTAAATTTGTCTGAGAAGTATGGTTTACAGCAGTTGCTGCATACCCACCCACACCTCTTTTCCAACTCCTTAATTTCTTTGAGTGCTCTGAAAGGCAAATCATTTGGCCAAAGTTACAGTCCGCACTTTATGTAATTTCCTTACGTGTTTCACCATATCTGGGTATTACTGGTCACCCTACTCTGGATATGAAATTTCCTATAAATCACAAAGAACTACAATTACAGAAAGCTATAAACATTTATTTCTAAAGTAAAGCTGTGTTGCATGTCCAGTTAATATTTCTGTTTTCATTTCTTTTACACAACAGATTGAAAAAATAAATGAAAGTCAGCAGGAAACAACATAGTCCCTGCTAGAGTATGTAAAAAACACTGTTAGTGTTCATAAATAGGAGTTTCTTGGGATTTTTTTGAACTTTCACAAATCTATTTTGTACACCAAAAAAAGATTAAAAAAATTTTTTACATTACGCAATAGTTATACGGTTACATTTTGAAAACAGTAAGTGTAATAGATCTTTGTCATATTTAAAAATAAAGTTTCGAGTGAAACAGCATTTTTATTTTTTTACAGTTTCCTTTCTGGCAATGTAGCAATAAGAATAATTGTCTTGATGCCAAAAAGAGCCTAACAGATTTTACTTTCATGCATATAAATTGCTATATTATAATTATGCAGGGAGTTTTACAGATTATATGGACACTGCAATGTAAATAGAATAGAAGAGGAAAAACTGGAAAAAAAGGAGGAAAGTTGAAAGAAAGAGGAGATAGAAAGGAGATAATGATAAAACATTTTCAGTCTGCTTCATCACCTGCAAAGATATGTTAAAAGGAGAGCACAACCAACAGACATGGTACGAGACATACAATAAAGTAACACCTTGAAACTACCGCTGAAGTAGTATTATTTAATCTGACATGTACTCTGTTTTACCTGAAGATAAGAATGTGGGCTGTGAAAGATCGTGTTAATAAGTGTTTTTATAAAACAGTTCTGATTTTATTACATTATTACAAACCCTAAAAAAACAATGTATGGGCAATAATACTGATAAATATCTGACACAAGGCCAGGTGTAAAACAACAAACTTGTTTTCCTTTTTTTTTTTCTGCCCATCATTGTGATTTTTCCAAACATAAGCTAAATAAATTATAACAAAAACATTTTTTTTTCTGGGTGATAAATATATATTTTGTCCTCATATCCATGGATAGAATATACATATCCATCACATAATAATATAAATATTATTAAAATATAATGTAATTTCAGAACTAGTTAGATCAAACAGGGTGGATATTTTTAACATTCGAAATATTTATGAAAGATTGACGCCTCAATCAAACAGTCAGAGCCAAAAGAATCAAATCATTATTATTAATTTTGATAACAATAATTATTCTTTTTTAAACAAAATTACAAAGTGTCAAACTGGCTTGATACAAAACAAGACTAGGACCGTGGAAAAAAATGGGAAAATGTTTTATGAACATCTGATGAAGTTGTTTCGGTTGTTGGGCTTCTTTAATCATTAGCTCTGATGCAGTTACCCCAGCAGATGATGTGATAACACCATCAGGGCCCGGTTCTTTATCACTAGTGTTGCACCAATACCGATAATAGTATCGGGCGGGGCCCTAATCCATCACTAAAATGGTGGTATCGGTATTGGTGAAGACCACCAAATAGGGCACTGATTCCTTTTTGAGAGCCAAAAGTTTATTAAACTATTGTCCCCCATTCCAGGTAGGCAATAAAAAGTTCTACTGGATTCACTTCGTTTTAGTCTTTTTCCTGCTTCACAAAGGTAGGCAGCAGCTTGACATGAAGCCATGGTGGCAATTATTTTACATCCAAGTAGTATGCAGTTCTTCATATATATACACACACACATCAATTTCAAACAGATGGTATCGGTATGCAGGGGTTGATGTTAAGGATTTTTACCACTTGCCCAAAGGGCAAGTGACTTTCACATTTCATTTGCCCAGAAACAATTTTTACTTGCCCAGCATAATGTTTGATAAATATAGTTCCTAATATTCATTTTTGTATATATATCAATGAAACATGTTTGTTTTTTAATTTTTTTTTTGTAATTCAGTAAGTTTCCAGGTTCCTGGTGTGTATATGCATGCGTCAGATAATGAACTCAAGCCTACATTACCGTGTTAACATGCCTTTCAATCCTTCCTGCACATTCTTTTCAAACTAAACTTTGCTTTAAACTGTTGTGTGCTTGGAAAAATATAAATTCTAATGTTAAAAATCTAAAGAAAACTTGACAGGTTAAAAACTTACACTACTACTACTCACCAATTCAACATGTTTGGCTCCATAACATTTAAATGCACCACTCCAATGTCTAAGAGAAAAAAATTTAATGAACATTTTTTAATGTATGAACACTGTACAGAAGACTGCCTTTGATAGAAATATTTACACTGTGCGCATACAATTATTATTATTATTTTCCTAATCCCTGACTGATCATTTTTAATCTAGCGTGTATTATAGTATAGATTCAATTCATCATCCAGCTTCTGCTCTGCAGAATTCTCTCCCCAAGAGCTGAATCACGCCATCTAGTGGAAAATCATGCTGCCTTTTCAAATCACGCGAGAATGTGTACAAAAAAACAAAGATGGTGCCGGCAACGCTTTTGGGTCGTTTTCAGCGAATGTCGGTGATTTTAAAGTAATTTTGAGTGATAAATATTTTTTTTTTGCGATCATTGCACTGCCCGGCGGGCAAATGAAATAAAATTTGTACTCTCCCGACAATAAAAACTACTTGCCCGGGGCAATGGTTAACATGGAGCCCTGGTATGGTATTGGTATCAGCCAATACTGCAAAGCAGGTATTGGGGCCAAAAAATGGCATCCGTACAACACTACTTATCACCATTTAGTCTCTCCAGATGCCTATTCAAGTTGCTGACCCTCTTCCTGAACTGATCCAATTAAAGACTAATTTCAGTTTATTGGCTCCTTCCTGACTTCTTTCTGTATGATTCTCAAGCTTAAAGCCTGATCATCTTCATCCATGTCCGCACATCTCTGATATTGTCCTGGATTTCAAGCTTCTTCCTGTATGCCCACTTTCTTCCTCTTAGGAGTAGCTTCTGTATCCTCCTCAATGATTCCTTTAATTATATGGCTGAATTGACAATGTCCTGAGTATTATCGGAGCAAATAAACTTCACTGGTTCTGCAAAAACAGTTGACTCAGAAATGAGAAGCTTTTTAAAAGTCAGGAAAAGAACAGATGCTAGTTTGCTGGCTGAGATTTACCATTTTCAAATGACCACTTTTTTCTGCAGCTACAGATAGTTTATCTCTGTTTACACAAAGATTAAAGCAACGACAGTCACTTCATGACAACAATCTGATCAAACATTGCCTCTAAATGGTAGAAATATCAGCAAATCACCAGCATTTTCTGAGCAACATTAGGCTCCATACTAATAAAGCCCTTTAATTTAATGAGCCGTTGATGTAATTACTTTATCCTTACAGTGCCCCTTCTTCGAGGTCTGAGTGGATTTAACTGCTTAGTTAATAGGAACATTATGAAGTGATTTCAGTGTTGCACTCAGAGTCAAGTCAACTGCTGTTAATCTTTTACAACGAAACTATGATATACAGTATCTAAGGTTTCCATGCAGTCTGGATTACATTTTACTGAAAGAAACACTTTCACAACAATTCTTGCAAACATGCAAAAAAAGTAAGCCACATAAATAAGACCAAATTGACAAAGTAAACTTGATAAATTGTAAACTTGAACTCTTTGTATAAATCTTAATATTTCACAAGTTAGCATGTATTGGCTCTAGGCAGAAGCGGATTTAGGAAATCTGGGGCCCTAGGCAAAGACAGGCAGGGGGCCCTCTAAATAGAGAAGACAGCACATAAAACAGACCCATTATTTAGATACAGAAATGTTAATAGAATAGCATCCATTATTTGTTCTATGTTTTGTCCCTTTTCTTGTTTTTCTCTCTATGTTTTGTACTCAACTGACTTTTCATGCTGTCTCAAAAGGAATGAAGGATTTTTTCCAAGCACTAAGGTCACTTGGCTGATTGCTCCTTCCTGTGTTTTGTGGCACCCGAGAGGTGCGATCATCTAAAAAAAAACAACCATAAAACAAAACAGACTGCGTCGATTGTGAGCAGAGCTTTAAAAAATTTTTTTTAGATTTAAAAGTTCAATCATTTATTTAAAAGAGGAGCTCGCTCAAAAGGTTTGCTAAATAAAATAAGTTAAAAGGAAGGGATTAAAAAAGAAAAAGATAAAAATGTAGGGCATCAAGAGCAGCAGAGTCAATGGAATAGTCTGTCATAAGATGCGCTCTAGCTGGCACGATGGAGGGCGCAGTCCTCTCTCCGACGCACGCTCCTCCCCAGCGTGTGGGCCTCGCCAGCATAGCTGGCACCAGTGAGGTCACCTCCAACACGCGGTCCTCTTGCCAGCGTGCCTCTGCGCCGCTCCCCAATGCGGCGCTCTCCATTGCGCCGCTCTCCATTGCGCCGGTTCTCCGTCCTGTCTCGCTCCAGCGCACCTCAGCGGCTCCCTCCAGTATGCCCGCTCCAGTGCGCCTGCGGCAACCGGTCTCTAAAAATCTCCTGCTGCTTCTCCCTCATCCACTCTGTTTGGCTCTTCTCCATGTCCGGCTTCGGCTTTCCATGTCCGGTCTCCATCTTCCCATGTCCAGTGTCTCTGTCCAAAAACCAAACAGCTGCCTTTTTATCAGTGTCCCAGTCTGCACGCTGCTTGGCTGATAGGGAACACCTGTGCCGCTGCTGTGGACGTGTCCAGGTGTGTGTGGTAATGTGACCTCCAAAAAAAATCAGAAAAACACATGCAACACACAAAAATGAAAACAAGTAAATAAGTTCAAAAATAAAGAAAATCCAAAATTAGAAAATAACATGCAATAAACCTGACAAAAAGGCCACATTACCACATGTTTCAAAAAAGGCCATGGCCTTTAACCCAGTCCTTCTTTTTGCTGTATAAAATACTAATCTACTTGCTCTGGAGAGAAAAGGGTCTCCAGTAGCAGAAAAACATTGCTAGATTTGGCGCTAGGCGCTTTTTTGAAATAAAAGTGATAGAGGGGTCTGAGAAGTCGCTAAATATAGCGACAAAAAAAGCTAAGTGGTCAACACTGTTTTCTGCTGTCTGTTTGGACCTTTCTGAACATGAGCAGCAAATGGACTGCACTTAATATTCTAAGCCAGTGTTTTTCAACCCTGGTCCTCAAGGCACCCTGTCCTGCATGTTTTAGATGGTTCCAGCTTTCACACACCTGTTCTCGATTGAATAGCAGATTATCAGGCTTTGCTGAACTGCAATCATCTAAATCAGGTTTGCTGAACCTCAGAAACATCCAAAACATGCAGAGCAGGGTGCCTTGAGGACCAGGATTGAAAAACACTGTTCTAAGCATTCTGATGGCATTTTTGTGAAATTTTGATAAAAAATATAATTAATGTAAACAAATAAGGAATAGTTGTGTTAACCATACATCATAAACAGACTTTTATGGGGCCCTCAGGTACTAGGGACCCTAATGGTAAATCCCCCCCCTGGCTCTAGGGGTAAAGAGTAAATCAATATTGACATATATCAAAGTATAATTTCATTAAATAAGGGTGATATGACATATCAGCTATTTCAATTTGTATCTTGTATTGGATGGTATGGTATGTTGGTATGGTTGGTATGGCTTTATTTCCCTCAGGAATAAAAACAGACTGACCCCACTGCTCTTTACCAGTTTTAAGGGAATTTAGAGAAGCCAATTAACCTAACATTTATGTTTTCGGACTGTGGGAGAAACCCGGAGAGAACCCACGCATCCTTAGGGAGAACATGCAAACTCCATGCAGAAAGACCCTGGGCAGGGAATCAAACCCAAAACCTTCTTGCTACAAGGTAGCAGTGCTACCCACTGTGTAGCCATATTTTACTCAAGGGAAGTTCATTTGTATAGCAAAATTAAGTACAATGAAAGTTCAAAGTGCTTTACATGAATTAAAAAATAAAACAGAAGAAAAATAAAAGCAGAATAAAAGGAAATTAATATTAAAACATGACAAAAGCGGGTAGTAAAACAAATAAAACAGCTGAACCACAACCTTAAACTAATATGTCAGTTAACAGTTTTATTAACAGCCAAAGGAAGCTCTAAATAAATTAGTTAGACTTAAAAGAACTCAGGCTTTCTGCACTTTTACAGTCTTTGCTATCTGTTAGTTACAGATAGGTGGAGCATAGGAACTAAATGCTGCTTCTCCATCTTTGGTTCTACTTCTGGGCGTATTTTAACATTAAACTGATATTAAATTTACTTACAAATATGAACCCTTTATACGGTATCAGGTTTCTATGTGGTGTCATAGTGTTTGCAGTTGCTTAAATTATTAAATAATAACACTTTTGATGAGATATACCGGCCCTAGGTAAAGCCCTAAGAAGCCCTACTCTGATACGAGGATGTAAATAAAACTGTAGGCGACAACTGAATACATAAAACATGATGAAAGGAAGGGTAGTACGCTTACAGCGCTGTCTGCCTCAAAGGTTTCGCCGCACGGGGAAAGCTCCTTGAGAGAGAAAAGAGGAAACTCAACAGAAACCGTGAGATTAAAATCCTCACACCCATTGGTCTTTTCTTTGCTGTACATCAAAGATTTGTGAAATGGGAGAACACAGAAATAATTGAGTTCCCTTTCAAATGTTTACTTTTATTTAATCCTGTCTACACGGCAGTTTGGTTTGTTTATTCACGGAAAACATGAAAATATACAAGGAGGTAAATATACACATCTGAAAAGGCTGGGCAGGCTTTTACTGTGATGGTGGTCTTATTAAATGTCTCTTATTGAAAAAATAAATATTACAGTGGTCGAATCTTGGCTTGTAACCTTGAAGATTTTCACTGTGTGGCGTTACAATTCAATTCAATTAAATTCAATTTATTTATATAGCGCCAATTTACAACACAAGTCATCTCAAGGCACTTTACAGTTCAACCAGATCATACAGTCAAATTGACAGGTTAGAGTGAATTTGAAGGTCATCAAGGGATGGACTGGTTTCAGTTCTCTGAATAATCTTGATTATGAAATTTGCATGGCGGATTCTTATGCTACGTTCACACCGGACGCAGCAAGAGCAGCAAAATCGCGCCTGCTGCTTCATTTTTGCTGCCTGTACCAGTTAGTTTTGACGCGCAGCTGAAGCAGCTTTGCTGCTCTGGCTGCGCGGTGCAAAAGTGTGTCTGACGCGCGTTGGGCGGAGCTACTCTATCCTTTCTCTGCCTTGCAGCTATATTTGCTGTGATCAGTGGGAATAAAGTAGTTTTAATATGTTTATAAGTGAGAAAATCCACCTGAAAACTTCATCAGTGCAGTCAGTTCATCCAGATTATCATCCTGCCTTCCAATATTATTTCTGTCGGAGCCGCTCAGACCCCCACATACCACCGGTGCGCTGTCAGTAGGAATCCCTTCAACAGCAGCCTCTGGCCGGGTCGCCTCCTCGTGGTTCACCGTGGCAGCTGAGTGATCACAGCACTCTGTATCAGCAGCGATCTGTCTGTCTCCCTGCCAGCTCCCAGATCAGCTTCTCTTATTGGTTGACGCGGTGCGTCAAGCAGCAAAAGTTCAATTATTCCATCTCGACCAGCAGAGCGTTTGCGGCATGTCGCGCGTCAGATGCTTAAATGCTCCTGACGCGCTGCGCTTGCTGCTCAAAATGCGCCTTGACACGCGTCAACCATTGACTTTGCATGTAAACTCGCTGCTTCTGCTGCACCTGCTGCGTCCGGTGTGAACGTAGCATTAGTCTTACATACAGAGCTGAACGAACCACAACTATAGCCAAAGTTTAATTAATCCAAGTTTCCCATTATGGAGGACCAATCCTGCCATAAATAAAAATACATACAGAAATAAATTAAAGACTCCTTCTATTTCTGAAACTTCTGCCTCTAACTTTTCTAAATGTTTTTCCACAAGTTAACCATTGCTACACCTTTGCCTAGAGGCAAAATCCAAACATGCGCGTTCGTGCTCAGTAACCGTTTCCGGGGAGCTAGGCCTTGGCCAATAGTTGTGAAGCTTTGCCGGTGACGCCGCCTCCCTCTCCTTCCCACTCCCTCCCTGGGAACATTTTAACATTACCAGCTGCAGTCAGACGACGAATTGGAAATACGGGGTGAAAATCCTTTGGATAAAAAACAGAAAAGTTGGAGGCAGAAATAAATCAGTGTTTCAGAAACAGAAGGATGTTACAATAAAATGAAAAATAACATGTATGGTGGATTAAAAAACATGCTTTAAAATGTTATGGTGTAAATCAGTATGAAACAAAAATAAAAGCATCTTTTAAAAATGTTCGTGCGATTAAATATGAAACAATAAAAAATACAAATACACAAACACAAAATAAAGACTTCAAGAAATGTATAACAGAAAATAAGTGGGTTAAAAATAAGTGAAAATAAAAGTGGAAGTTAAAATCTATATTTTTAGATGAATAATTGATCAATTGATGAAGAAATATCTTATTTTTATTATTTTTGTCACATTTAATGGCACACAAATTCACATTATTAGCAATTGTATATTATTAAGTCCTTCAATTATTTCTGTGTGTATTTTTAATTACGGCAGGATTGTTCCTCCATATCCCATGGGGGCACGCAGAGAAAGAAATATTTCAAAAAGATCTGCTTTCTGGCTCCAGAGAGGTGAGGTTAACACCCATTTTTGCTCCAGAGAGGGTAATTTAACAACTCCTTTTTAACAATATGGCAACAATGTGCACTTTACTGTTTTTAGGGGGTCATATTGGGGTCACAAGCGGAAAAGTTTTGAGAGAAGAGAAAAGAATTCCTTGATGTTGAGGCTGCATTTGGGTTTTTGAGGTCTCACTGTAAACTTTTCCTGACTGTTTCTTTAAGAATATTCTATGATGAGTACCTTTTATTAAAATTAGATTTTCCTCCATTACTGTAGTGAATTTTAATTGAATTTATAGGTAAATAGTTTAATATAATCTTTTTTTTCCAATTAAAGTGTTAGGAGAGCGATTGTGAATATAAAAAGATCTTCATAACAGAGTCTTCTAATTGCTTTCTTTAAACTGGTTCACGGATTTACTAAAATGTTTGCCCTTTAGTTTAAATGGTGATAGATTTAAAAATCAATACTATTTCATAAAAGTGAAGAAAATGTTTGAACTTAAATGTAATTTATCTATATTCCTTTTTACAGCCACATGCTCGCAGTCTTTATGGCTTCAGAAACCAAACATCCAGTAAAGCGTTATACTGATGCAGCACATGATAGCGGTGAAGAGTGTATCCGTCAGACCATGTCTGTAATGAAATAACAGATAACCCCCTTACCCTCTTCGTTCTCTTTCCCTCTGCCTGGTCTTGATCTTATTCTCTCGTCTGTCTTTCAACAAGCTGTCTCTTCTGTCTCTCATCTTTTGTTTTTTTCTCTCATTCGCCTCCAATGAGCTGTCTGCCTCTCTTTTTCACTGTGCTTTTATCTTCCTGTCTTTATTCTTTTTTAAACTCGGTTTCATATCCCCAATCTTCCTAAATCTCTCTCTCTTCCCATCTGTCACGACCTGTCATCTCAGTGGATTTGGATATAGGATGGACAATGACTTACTTTCCCCCTCCTGAGCGAATCCGGGTGGGGCAAGTAACAACCAGGCCCTGGGCGGGCATTAGCCTGAAACATGGGGCTTCATGCTTAACAGCAAAATTTGGAAAGCTGGCAGGATTCACAGTTTCAGGTCAGCAAGGGCAAAGCATGGGGAGGATTCAGAGATCCTGGAATTGAGGACGGTAAGAGCCAGGGGATAGCAACATCTTTCAGCCAAAGAAAATCCCAAGAGACAGAACAGTGCACTGGTCTTTACTGGAAATGTGTCGTTCAGAGAACCTCTCTCATTACTACTTTATAGTCTTTATTTTTGAATGTGATTTTTGCAATTCACTCCCTATGCATCACAACGGTCAACAAACTAATAAATACCATGAATTTGTAAGGAAGTCCTATTTAAATGTCAAATTATTCTGGCTTAAACATGCATATAAATGTACTTTTTATTAGACTGTATTGTCCCAAAATTTAGAAAATGTCTATTTTAAAAAGAATCTGGTCTTAAAATCAGTTTTTTTTTCTTTGTTATCTTATGCAGGCAAGTTAGTTATACGTCAGCCTTTACACCTAATCTGTCTATCAAATTTTTTCAGTCACAGCATCTTAATTTATATGTTGCAGCTAATATATGCACGCCCTTCAGGTTAGAGGAGAGTTCCTGCCTAAGAGGAGGAAATCAAGTATCATAGGGTCCTGTTTATGATTAAGGGAAGAATGAGAACTGCTCTCCATAGAAGGATCGGGGCAGTTTCTGCCTTAATCCAGAGGCTGCATTGGTCTAACATTGTGAAGCGAGAGCTGAGCGAAAAGGCAAAGCTCTCGATTTACCAGTTGGTCTACATTTCTACCCTCAGCTATGGTGATGAAATCTGGATTAAATATGAAATCCTGCATACAAATGGCCGTATGAGTGTTCCTCATGAGTTTGTTCATTTAGGAGAAGCTCGGAGTAGAGCTGATTCTTCTCCACATTGAAAGGAGTTAGCTGAGGTTGCATAGACAGTTTTTTGGATGCCCTCTGGACGTTTCCGTCAGAAGGTGTTCCATGCATGTCCCACCAGGGAGAGGAACAAGGGACACACTGGAGGGACTATGCCTCAATAATCTGTCAGTACAACCAGATAATTGCACTTGGAAAAACTTCTAGAAATCATGATATTTATTCTCAAAAGAGCAAGCCTTATGAATCATAATATTACTTCACTGACAGATTATTGCACTTAATATCAGTAAAATCTTCACAAAATAAGGTTAATAATGTACCAGAATCGGCGCTGTCTGTTAGGAATCCAGTTTGTGTGGGTTTTGTGATTGTGTTTTCTCCCTCCACCACCAGGTGGCGCTCGGTTCTCGTTGGCCCTTCAACACACCTGTGGATGGTTGCCTCATTATCTGAGGACTCTTAAGCTGCTGACTGCCACTACCTCGACGACAGAGTGTTTGCCAGTTTTGGGTACTCTAGCCAAGCTGAGTTTAGTAGAGTCTAACTGAGTCTTTGGGCGTTTCTCAATATGCGTTCTTGAGCGTTCTCGTGTGCTCGTGTACTCGTGACACGTCATCAGCCTCAGCCCGAGTACCGTTCCAATTCTCGAGAACGCCAGATCGAGAACGCACCAAATCCCCGGATGTTTATCGAGCATGCATCAGAGCAGACTTGTGCGTTCTTCATACTGACCGCTTCCCCAGAATGCCCCGCGGCCGCAGCTTGATTCGAGACAGCGCTCACAGTGGTAAGTTAAACATTCCCTTTTCTGCTGCTGTTGTTCTTCAAAAGTACGTTTTGAAATCGTTTGAGGCGATAACATTACACATTTAAGCCTCCCTGTGTGGTCTGTTTACAGAGTTAGTGCGAAATAAAAAAAAAAAAGTCCGACGTTGAGCGGACCAGAGTGACCAGCAGACCTCTGAGGGTAACCGCAGCCAGGGCTAAATTTACCCCGTCTGTAGTGCACTTCTCTCGGTCTAGTTATGTGTGAACTGCCGCTCGTTCTGATGGCGGTTTTTTGCGGTTCGGTAATTTTTTTTAATGTTTTTTAAGGTTTAGAAATAAAAAATATTGTTTTCAAAATGTTTTGTGTAGGGAATAAATAGTTTTGACTGTAAAAGAAATTCTAAAGAACGTTGCATGTGATGACGTCACGAGTACCCTTCTGTTCCAATACACATACGTGCTTGGTGCTCGCGTTCTCGTCAAGTCCGATCTTCCTGCGTTCTCGCCAAGAATGGACTTCACGAGAACGCGAGTACGTACTCGCGTTCTCGTGAATTGAGAAATGCCTTTTGTCTCCCTAAGCTCTAACCTTATTGTTTTTATCTTTGCCTCTCGGCAGGAAGTCATCCTGCAAACTTGATGTTTTGGGCCTTCTCCCCCTGGAGGGATCGTTTGAGCTTCACACTGAGCAGGGGATGCAAACTGGATGTTTGGACCTTCTCCTGGGAATGACACCCTTTCCCTGGAAACGTGAGTCCCGTTTCAGTCTCTGTTTTTGCAAGTCGTTGCTCAAGTTTCCCACTGAGCCTGAACTAAACTCTGAACTTCCCTTCTCACTTCCAATTCCGGTTCACCAGTGTTCTGAGTAACACTGGATCCAACTCATCGTGCTTTCAATAAACCTGTTAAACCTTTTCTCTGGTTCTCTGAGTGGTTTCCTGCATGTGGGTCAGATCCCCTTAGAACATCATGACACTGTCTTAGTTTATTAATCTCAAAATGAGATCAAATATATTTTTTGGCTTGATCTAATATTGTAAGACTTGGTTAGACTGAGAATTCTTGCAGGAAAATCTGTTCTGAAAATCCTTTAACTTAGAAGGCATTTCAGTGATTAAAATCTGTGGACATGCTGTTGTGCGTTTCTTTGCAGTAATTGTAGATTTTATCCTTGCTCTTGATGCTGAACTGCTTTGACACCTTTATGATATTCATCAAGTTAAATCTGTTATATTGTTGCATTCCAACAATAAATGTCTACTTCATTTGAAATCAGTAACAACAATAATGCTTCACTTAAAATTGAGAATATTGTCAGGCAATAAAGATATATACCTCTCTGTGACAAAGAGGTTAATTTTGTGTCCGCCGTTTGTGTCCACTTTATTCTTATTTCTGATTTCTGATTCACAATGCTTAATTTTAAATATTAGTTTGCAACTTTGCTTTACTTACTATCCTAGGTTTGTTTGTGTTAGCATTATGTTGCATTATGTTAGGTCAAGGCTGCTACTACTTCTGAATTATTGGTTGAACTTTCAAAGCATATTCATGGTATTTGTTTTAATTTTTACTCACCTGTTTGTTCCAGTATTTCCTGCTAAATTGGCTCGATGGTGTCATTGATCACGTTGCTGGGTTCTTCCATTTAGAGGGTTTCCTTTGTTTCTTTTTCTTTAAAGTAACTTTTTGAGTTATCTTGTATCACATTGTTTATTTTGCCGACTCTTTAATTATTTAGATGAGTTTGTAAATTAGATCAAAAATTGTATTCCTGTTTCTCTGTTTAAACTTTGTTTTTTTTGTACCTGTTTAATTGTGGCCTGATCCACTCAAGTGTAGGTGTGTTGCCAATTGCTTATACAACCACTGACTTCTTGGAAGCTCCAAAAGATGGATGTCTGAGTGAAAAGGGCTAAATAAAAATCCTTACAGGAATCCTGCAAACATCAAAATTGACTAGTTACTTTTTAGGGTTGTGAATAACTACTGTTAGATCAAAATAAAAACAAGATTGACAACTTAAAAAGTCAGGAATCATGAAATAAAAGTGTAATTTTACATGAGAAATACCATTTGTTTATGTACTTGTATGGCTGAGCTAATATCTGTTCACAGATTGTTATAAAGACAGATTCAACATACAAGACATAATGTTAATAGCTTTTTATTATATTAGTATAGAAGTAATTTGTCAAAGTGTAGTCTGGCATAAGAGGATAAAATGTTATTTCTAATAACCTGTTACAAATAACAGGTTGAAGTTATTTTAGAGGTGGTAAATTATTAAAGTAATGCTGTATTTGTATTATGTTGTACGATTTTTTTTTTGAAACACTACCTTTTGGCAATTGGATTTTCGTTTTAAACTCAAACATTGAAAAACCGATGATTATGTACTTTGATTTTATACTATAAGCGAAAAAGCAGTCGTTCTCCGACCAAAAGTTTGCCACCATTGCTATGTCCTGTGCAATCTGCTGCAGCTAAAAGTTCGTCCAATGTTGTACTAACCTCTTGGAGAAAGGTTTAATATGAAAAAAAAACACTAGAAGCTAAAGTAAACGGTAACACTTTCGAATTATCATTGCAGACTAAAAGTTGACACCTGATTTAAAACTAGTTTGCTTTTGTTTTTAAAGACCGGTTAGCTGAAAACAACTCTTAATTTGGTTAACTATAATGCCTCTGTTCACCCTATTTAAGGTGAAACTGGTTAAATTCATTTTTAAAAGAAATCAGCCTAGGTTCAATAATAGAAAGTGTGTGCAGTATACTTGAGCGACATGAGAGCGCAGAGTTGCCTTGGCAACGGTGGCAATCTACCAAAAGTACAAGTAACTTTATGAAACATATTACCTGGCTTTGCTCCGTAGCTTCCTGGTCCGTCATCTTGCCGCTACTAAGTTGAAAGAACACATAGTACGCATGCGCGGCTCCTATCTTCCTGCTCTGTGCTCCATTAACCAGCCTTGGAAACCTTGATGTCAGACCACTGTTGTGAATTTGTATTCTCAAATAAAAAATCCGTATTCTCATACAGCCGCTGCTGTTTGTGTTCATAAAGAATAAAGCACAAATTGAAACTTGAAATTTGTATTTATTAGTTATTGAAGTTGTAACTATTTAAACTGTATGTTGCATGTTTTGAATGAGATTTCAATTATTATGAGTTTACAAATGTTTGTTATGCACAACTAATATGCACACAACTGTGCTTTTATGCACAAGTTTATTTTGACAGTGATCTTACCTCATAGGAACCTGGAACCATTGCCTGATGCTGTTTATTTCGTTCACCTTACTGATCCTCAACCAAACTACTTGACATTCTCACACATTTGCAGAAAAAAACAACTTTCTTTTCCTAAACAGAAATAAAGAAATCTTTATATTTGGGGGGGGAAAAAACAACATTTATGACCATATGCCTTCCTTGCCAAGGTTGTTGGTTAATCAAACCCAAAATCAAGAACAATTATATTATTTAAGGAGGCCTTATGGTGCAGTTGAACTTTAAGACACACAGAAAACATATTCTTTATCAATCTTTTACTGTTGCTGAAAGGACTTTTTCCTCCTAAACCTAAGTCAAAACCCCACTTTCCTGAAGGAAAGATGGCATTTTAGGAACTCCATCTTTAAAAGGTGGCTCTTGAAATTTCCCCACCTCCTTTACTGTATTCGTGCAGAAGATGGGAATCCACATTTTATACGGGGAAACTCTCTTTATGATCACTGACAGTGCAAATGGGCAGAAAAAGCCATTTCCTCCGGGGAAATGAGAAGGCAGCGACTTGTGGAGACCCTCAAGTATGATACTTATCTGCCAATCAGAGAGGGAATCTGAGATAAGGAAAAGCAAATCACTAGTGAAGATAGAGAAGGAAGCGCAGTGCTGGACAAGGAGTAAAGAGGGTAAGGAGGAAGTAGACAGAAACAGAGTAGAAATACAAGGTGAAACAGGAGACTGCACAGTGTTCAGATTGGAGGTTAGAAAAAGAGCAAGCCTTGAAGGAGGTAATATATCGCTGGAAAAAAAACTCAGGCGGTTCATGAAAGAGAAAGAGGGAGTGCAAAGGGAAAGCAAGTGTGACTGAGACAAATAGAAAGTGGGTGAATAGAAGCAGGGAGCAAAATGTGATGGAAATAAAACATTAGACCATATTACCCCATCCAGTGCGGTTGGGTTACAACACCAGTTTTTCTAAAAGTGAACATTAGCCAGAAATGTCATCAGCATGTAGATAAATTACTTTCTTCTGCCTATAAAGTATGTTTCAGAATAATACACAGCAAAAAATGTAAATCTAAATAAGTCATTTGTTCTTAAAATAAGTGCCTTTTTTCTTGAATTGAGGAGGTGAGACACTTTGCCAATGGAACAACTATTGCATTGTCTTATTTTAAGTGCATATTATCTAATTATCTTATTTTAAATGTAAAAATACTCATTCCATTGGCAACTATCTTTTTTACCTGCTCAAATTAAGGGTAAATACACTTGATTTAAGAAATCTTTACTTAATTTCAGATCGTTTTTGCAGTGTATAGGGGTCAGAACAGGCTGATAGTTTATGGTTATGCATATTGCAATCAAGACTGGGGACAGCAGGTTGATTAGGAACCTTATATTAACCAGGATGTTACAGTAATTTGCACATCATCACAACAAGGTTCTGGTCTGAGGTGCATTCATGCACTTTGGCCCAAACATGAATCGGCTCAATAAAATAAGGGCAATAAATGAACCCCTAATGTAAGTGAGAGTTCATAATATATACGTATTTCTAGTCCCTAAACCAGGTCCTGTTCTATAAAACGGAATATATTCATCTTCTTTAATATTAAACATGAGTGGTTGAAGGTACCGAGCTATGATATTTGATATATTTTAAATTCATATGCCACTAAGTAGGTTTTTGAGGACAAATTACGGTGCCCATGGGGTGTTTCAATATTGTAATTGGAGGCTAGTGAGGGTGGAACCCTGACTACTGTAAAAAAGAAAGATAAGTCAAAAATCAAAGATAAAAGGAGTAATAAGGTTTTTGATTCTGTGAGGAATAAAACTTGAATTGTGCTGGGGAAACACGCTGACCTTCGGAGTTCACTATAGCTAAAGCTCAGGAAGCATTCTGATGTCACTGTGAAGCTGATAGACATGTGACTAAATGTCCTTAGTAATATTGCTACTGGTCTTAGCTTAAAGCCCTGTTCTCTGAGATGTCGGTTTTCAGCATTACAGCATGGCTGGCACGTTTAGGACTTATTTAGTGGCTGCGTCAAGGGCCAACATATGGCTTGCTATGGCGTCATGATTCTGCCAAAAGTCCACCCACCCAATAAATACTCATTGAGCAGATTTACCCCGTACATAGACTCATAAACTACTCCTCACATGCATGCTTAACGTGTTAAATGTGCAAAAAGAGTACCACGGAAACCCATCACATACAAACTGTAAGTACACAGCAAAAAAATCTAGAAATAAGTCAAACTTTCTTAAAAAAAGTGCATTTCCCCTTGAATAAAATTATTTACCAATGGAATTAGTATTTTTAATCTTAAAATAAGATAATTAGATAATATGCAATTATCTTTTAATTATTAATATCAGTTTAAGAAAAAATTACTTATTTGGATTTTTGCAGTGTGCTTGTTCCTTTTCTGCGCCCATGCGTGTGCAGCCCCCCTCCTCCTTGCGTGTGGAGCTTTTTCTGCTCGCTCTTATCAACTTCTGTCACTTTAAAGGCATTATTTACCGGACAGTGCAACCCACCTGAGATTGGCTTCTTTTCAGAAAATACCCCAAATGTCAGCTCATCATGTCCTTTGCTGAAGTTCTATTTATGCTCAAAAAAGATGATAAAAACATAAAAAAACAACAGTAACAAAAAAACAAAACCATAACATGGTCAACTGGATTTTAATCTCTTACAGACATATAACGTGACTATGTCCCTTTAACATCAAAGCAATTGTAGATACTATATGGTGTGGTGGAGTATAAATACCTCTGTGTTCACCTGGACGATAAACTCGACTGGAGGGGCAACTGTTAGTCTGTCTACAAGAAGGAATTCAGTAGACGGTTCTAGTTAAGGAAGTTATTAAGTACAACGGCAACAAAATGCTGTTGTTTGGAGAGTTTTATCTCTCTCATCTTCTGGGGTAACAGCATGGGAGCAAATGACTTACAAATCGAATAATCTCTGGGGACGATTTCACAAAGAAGAATTCTTTATGAGATGAAGAACATTATGGACGGCATCATCTTCATCAGATGGTTGTACATTGCTGTGTCTTCACTCAAAGGCTTCTCCAGGTCCGGTGCAAGACAGACGCTATAGAAGATCCCTCCTGTCAACAGCTATCAACATCTAAAGCAAGTCTGAAAATAAAAACATTAAAAAAAAACTGAGTAAGGTTATTTAGTGAGGTTAAAATAAAGGATTTTCCTTATTTTTTCCATTTTACATGCACTTGAAATAATAAAATTTAGATTTTTTTTTTCTTTTACAATTAAATGATCTTATTGCATTTGCAAATTGACCTACCTCTTCAAACCGAGGGCAAAATACACATACTACAAGAAAAACAACCTTACACATCCTTCAGTTTTGCAGTTTTGGAGAGTTACTGCAGTGGAGCGCCGTAAAGAACCCAGCTGCTCTGCATTTAGTCTGACCTCGGCTTAAAAATCATCTCCAGGATTAAAGGACTAATGCCTGAGCAAGACCTTCCTGTACTAATTCCTACTTCGTTCATCTTTAGAAGAGTTGATCCCTTCAGCTGTGTCTTCCCAGGTCTACCAGACAGCTGCAGCTGATCCAGAACGCTGCTGCCTGCGTCCTCACTAGAACTAAGCAAGTAGAGAACGTCAGCACAGTTCTAAAATTGTTGCACTGTTTACACTGTTTCTCAGAGAACATATTCTAATCTTTTTTGTCTATTCTGCAGAACCAAACATGGAGAGTGTTAGGTTTCTGTTTCTGGGATGTTTTTCTTTTTAGTGTTCAGTTTTGCTTTACTCCTCGTTTTCTAGGGTTGGTTTAATTTCTATTTTTGCTGTGTTCTCTGGTTAATTCTTAGTTCTGCTATGTTTTCTTTTGAGTGTTTAGTTTTACTTTTCTCCATGTTTTATAGTCTTAGTGGTTTTAATTATTATTTTGTTGTGTTTTGTAGCTATTTCCAGTCTTCCAGGTGTTTCATTTGTTGCCCTCTGCTGCCCTCTTGTGTTCTCCTTTTTCCCTAGCTCCTGTTTTGTTTCTGCTCTGTGCTCACCTGTTCCCAATCTGCTCATTAGCCCTCTCTTTGTCTCAGTCTCCTTTAAAAGCCATCTCTCTTCAGATCCTCTTTGCTGGATCCTCGTCTTACTTCGTCTAACTTCCTCCCACTCGTCTCTCTGAGCCTTCCTCCTTGTTACAGTGATTCCCCTGATGTCTCCATGGTTTCTGGTTTGTTTTGACTTGTTTTCTTGTTTAGATTTTTGTTTTTTTGGATTCCTGGTTTCCTGTTTGTTTGGACTTTGTTTCATATTTGGATTTTTTTGGATTACCTGCCTCTGTGTTTCAGTTAACTATTATCAAATCCACAAATAATTCACCTCTACCTCCCAGCCTCTGCTTTTGGGTCAAAAATCCAGAATAAAATCCTGACAGAGAGGAAGCTTTAGGTTTTTATGCTCCACTTTTGTTGAATAAACTCCAAGAAAAAGTGGTAAAACTCTGAATTTCTTTAAATCGAGAAAAAACATCTGTGTATAGTGTAGCCTTTGACTGTGCTATGTGATCTCCATTTTGAAAAAAATATATACATATTTACATTTTATTCTATCTTTTTTTTATGGAATTGTAAAATGATTTACTGTTATTATGCTTAATTATTTGCGTTGACTCAATGCCACTGCACTGTGCTTTTCTTTTACTTTGATTTCATACATTTAGCACTTCTTGAAATATCTTGCCACACAATTAAAAATAAACTTGCCTTGCCCAACTAAAAATACATTTACAAAAAAATAAAATTTTAACAGAAACTGACACTGAGCAAAGGAAAAGATCCAACAACAAAACAAAAACCCATTGTTGCCTAATAAATACCAGCAAATGATAAAAAAAGGAAGAGAGGACAACCGTACAGTTAGCAGAGGCCAAATCAGCAGCTTTATGGTAGGTTGGATTGTGTATCAATACAAAAAAAAAAGAAGTTGAACATTTTACTGTCAGTATTAAAGTAAAAGCTGAATAAATAAACAGCAAAACAGCTTTTTGTGCAATTAGAACAACCGGTAAATTGGGATTTCTTTAAACAAACAACTTTGACAAACAAACAAAAAGTCAATTCTTTATGGAGGTTTCCAGAAAAAAAAAACCCAGATCTAGCTTTCATTTTTTAGAAACACATTTAATACCAAACCATCACATAAAAGCAGAGAAAAACACATTATTTTTAGTTTTTCTTTATTTCATTCTCTAAATTGAAGAATTAAATTATTATTAAAATCACAGCAGATAATTACAGGACAGTGTGGCATATCCATCATGACAACAAATTAAAGTTTCACTGTTTTTTTTTTTATGTTTTTTTTTTTTGTGGCTTGAAAACAAAAGTGGTACAAATGTGTCTCGGCGCTCCAGTGTGTACCAAGCTTTTATCCCCCTGCAGGAAACATTTTCCTCTGGCAAGCTGTGTGGCTCAGATAAGCAAGTGTGCTGTCAACTCAGCACCTTGGCTGGCTGCTAGAAAACAGCCCAATCAATACATCATTAATCATCGGTTTAATGTGGCCGAGCCCAATGTGGACAAGCATTAAAATGGGGGGATTAGTGGAAGCAACGACGAGCTTGACAGCTCGCATGTGAAGTAGAAGAGGTTCAAAAAAAAAAAAAGAATCAGCAGATTAATGATGGGAGAGAAACGAGCTGGAAGTGCTGATGCCAACCTGATGGGCTGTACGCGGAGGTGGAAATGTGTTGGCTTGTTAAACGTGTTTCCATTTGTCTCTAACATGTCAGTTATAGCAGTTTTTGACATGACTTAACCATGACAAAAAAAATGACTTCATCTCGTGAGTGCATCTAATCATTACTGCTGTGCAACAAACAGCATTTGAAGCAAACCATAAATGTTTAATTCATAGCTATGAGTCGTATGCACTGGTGGATTTAAGACATTTGGGGCCCAAAGCAAAGGCAGTAATGGGGCCCTCTGAGACAAGAAGAAAACACATAAAACAATAGGTCCGTTATATAGATACAAAAATTTTAACAATATACACACATTATTTGTTTTACTATTTCAGTTTTTCCTCTCCTTTATTTGCTTTTTCTACATTTTTTTCCGTAAAAATTATATTTGTGAGTCTTGGTCTGAGAAAATCATGCAATGAGGAAATTCATTTTTACTGATTTAACCCAAAGCCTGATGTTTTTATAGAATTTACAACTGGAAAAAAAAAAAATTATTAAATGATTGTTTTTTTTATTCTACGCAGCAGAAATACATCAAATGTAAAGCTTACTACAAAATGACCCATTACCTTTATGATCTTTAGTGAGAACAAGAATAAATTGTCAATAAATGTAAAAAAAAAGATCTGTAAAGTCATTGTAGCCTCTGCTAGCCTCTGACGCAGACAAGAAGCTAGTGACACTTGGTAACTTTATGTGCAGTGTTCCAGTTTTCTCCTTCTCTTCCGATTTTCCAGCACTGCTTGGGTAGCTTGTTGTGAGGAGTAGTAGCCTAGTGGTTAGGGCAGGGGTCACCAATGCGGTGCCCGTGGGCACCAAGAGGCCCTCAAGGACCACATGGGGGGCCCTCTTCATCTTTTGAAAACAGAACAACTCACTCAGTGGGTTAAGTTTAATTTTTTTTTTATTCTGTTGCTCTTCTTTTTAATCATTTATGTATTATTTCATCATGTTAACTATTTCATCATGTTTCAGTGGTTTCAAAATGACAACATTAAAAAGAAAATTAGAAATGAATAAAAGAATAAAATAAGAATAAAAATTTGTTTTTATGGATGAGATTTACTGTAGGTGAACACTGATCCCTCCAGTTCATAGGTCCGCATTTAATTAAAAGTGTTTTACTCAAAATGATAAATATAACTCTCATCAGCCATACATGTATGGGGAGTTTCATGGGGCCCTCTAGAACTTGGAACCCGAGGCAATCGCCTAGTTTTACGTAAAAGTAACTTTATCCTGAATGTGTGGATTTAAGAAAGAAATATGTCACACACTAAAATGTAAGTTAGAAATCAGATCACAACAATCATTACAGCTGCTTGTCTGGTGGATTAAGATTTATTTTTGGCCTCTATTTCAAGAGAGAAATAAAAAATCTTTAACCTGCCGCTGGATTCTGTTTTTACGATTCGCCTCCTCTTTGTGTTATTCCACTAAATAATGAATCCTCAGGCTTTCAGAAGCTTTCCTTTTCCTTGCTGCGCTGCTTGTGCTCCTGCTGTGGGACAGTGTGAGTGACATGATGGCGACAGGGCTGCGCCGGCTCCGACAGGAACACTTTAGCCGTTTTCACTTAGCTGATCAATTTTCCATCAAACATCTCAAAGCCATTCAAGCTTGTTGCAAGTCTTGACCTCCTTCACTTGAAACATCAGCAGAGCATTTATGGAGTGAATTTTGTTCCATTATTGTTGCAGGCAAAGAACCCTTCTTGTAAATGGACATTTAAAAAAAAAATTGCAATCCAGAAATTAAGCTATGAAAAACATTTAAATCTAAAAAAAAAAAAGATTTGAGAGTAACTTAGATGTATTTATTTCTATTTTATTTTCCAATGTAATTTTTTTTTTTACTTTTTTGCAGATTTTATATTTTCACTTTGTTCAGATTAAGTTTTGATTTAAATTTGACAGATCACACTGTGACGTGAAGAGCGAAGTCGTAAAACTAAATCTGAAAAAAAAAATGAAGATATAAAAAAGAAAAACTATGACAAAATCTGAGATTTACTTTGATATCCCTTTTTTTAATAACATTTCATTTTTCACACATTTTTAAAGCTTTATTTCTTGATTACAACATTTTGAATATTTCCATTTTTTTTTCCAACAATGATGAAGTAAAATTCCCCCCGTAGTCAATTAGCACATTCCTTAAATTACTGTAGAATTTTTTGGTTCTGACTTTGTATTTATAAAAAAGTATTCCCTATATTTATCTCATATTTCCAATTCAACAATTTGTTCAAAGTCCCAAAATTTCTCTCTGATATAAAATAATTAAAATCTTTGAATACAAAATACATAAGAAGAAGAAGAGGAAACTGGAGAACTCGGCTGCAGCCTCACAGGAGGAGCAAAATTCAGTGCTAAAACTGGGATCTGCTGTGTATTTGCTGAGGGCAACAGTGTTAAACACTGGAGCAGCCATGCAGCTCTTCCATAAAGCTCCATCCATCAATCCATATTCTATACCCACTTCATCTTGTCAAGGTCACAGGAAGTCTGGAGCCTTTCGCATTAGTCAGTGAGCAAGAACCAAAGGTACACCCTGGATAGACCAAGCATCCATAACAGGGCAACACAGAGACCTGAAGCAAACTGCCATGCATGCAAAGGGAGCCCAGGCACAATCTTCAGGATAATTCAGAGAGTTTACATTAAAACAAGGTTACATTAAAACAAGAAATAGAAAAAATAATAACGTAAAATCTTTTTTTTTTCTTTTTTTTTTAAGTAAAGGCTCATTTGAAAGGTAATATTTTCATTCCTTACTTAAATTAACCGACGGTTTTAGTGGAGTTTGTTCCAGAGCTGCGATGCATTTAAACTAGATGCTACCTCTCCTTGAATAGTTCTTCTTAAAGGATGTCTGTAGAGCTGTCAGGCTCTCTGCTGTGCTATTTTAACCCATCAAGTCACCATAAAAGATCTCTTAAGGACCCAATAAGACTTCAAATTTGTATTTCTTTAACAGAGTGTATTGTTCTGAAAACTTTTTTATCAGTTAAGAGGAACATCCTATTGTTTTAGAATAAAATAGAAACTGCATTTTAAAAATAATTTCCTGTTTCCTTATTTTCATTTCTTGTTTTTGTTATTCATTTAGCAATATTTTACACAGCTTGTCATTTAACTTGAACACTTAGTGTAAAAGGGAAAATAAAGGGGTGTCTCCATAAGTTACTCAGGTTTTCTTAGATATTCCAATATTTTGTCCCCAATAAAAATGAACAAAAAGTTAAAATAAATTCTGACCTTTCCAACAATGGATCTAATGGACAAAATTGAAGTGAGGTGAGAACGAAGCATTGAGGAATCCAGCATGTTAATTTTATATATATCTTTTTTATTTGTTTTTATTAAGATTCATAATTATATAGTAAGGATGGAGGGCTCAAGACTATTTTTAAAACCCCAAATCTCAGTCTTGATCTTGGTTTCATAATGTGATACCTCGGTCTCATATTGTTGGGCCTTAAAAAGGGTCCTTTAGTTTTTTTCCAAATGAACACCACTTGACTCACAAATGCAAGTCCCGTAAAAATTTTTTTAAAAACAAGCAAAAAAAATAAAAAAAAGAATGAACCTGAATTAAAAGCAACAGAAGTGATGGGATCATAGCTGCAAGCTGCCAAAAAAGTCAACAACCTCATCGTTATTATTAGATGAAATTCTTGCTGCTCTTACATGCAGAATCAGAAAATATGACTTTATCTGAGCAAAAGAGCGTGTTTGTGTCACCAACAGATAATAAGTTGTCCAAAATGTTAGACTTTACAAAGGTATTAATAATATTTATAGGTATTTCAATATAACAAACCTTTATCACCTTATAGTTTACTTCAACATTTTTTTTTGTTCTGTAAATTATTATTATCATTTTTTTTTATTAAAATGTCCTAAAAAATGGCCTAGATTGTCTTGGAGAGTCTAGACTGTTCTGAGGGTCTCTTCTTTGTCTTTGTTATGGTCTTTTAGAGTCCAGTCTTGATCTTAACCCTGAAAAAGGTCTGGCCTTGGTTTTAGTCTTTGCATCAAAGCGTCTGGTCTTGTTCTTGGAGGCCAGACTTCCAGGGTTTGATCTTGGTCATGGTTTTGGAGAGTGAAATCTGGCCTTGGTCTTTGCCTCTGAAGGTCTGGTCTTGGTCTTTACCTTAGAGGTTCTGGTCTTGTTCTTGGTTTTGGCTTTAAAGGATCTGGTCTTGTTCTTGGTTTTGGCCTCAAAAGGTCTGGTCTTGTTCTTGGAGGCCAGACTTCCAGGGTTTGATCTTGGTCGTGGTTTTGGAGAGTGAAGTCTGGCCTTGGTCTTTGCCTCTGAAGGTCTAGTCTTGGTCTTCACCTTAGAGGTTCTGGTCTTGTTGTTGGTTTTGGCCTCAAAGGATCTGGTCTTGTTGTTGGTTTTGGCCTCAAAGGGTCTGGTCTTGTTCTTGGAGGCCAGACTTCCAGGGTTTGATCTTGGTCGTGGTTTTGGAGAGTCAAATCTGGCCTTGGTCTTTGCCTCTAAAACATGGTCTTGGTCTTCACCTTAGAGGTTCTGGTGTTGTTTTTGGTTTTGGCCTCAAAGGATCTGGTCTTATCTTTTGGACTTCATCTGAGAAGAACTTTCATTGCCCCTATTACTGTCACACAGCAATCTACATCTCTAATCTGTCCTTTAAGTTAAACCGACTGTAAAAAAAAAAAGCAAAGACGTTCAGTACTAGAGAGGTTTTAATCCATCTCAAGGCATGTTTTTCAAAACTATTGCCTAAGTAGTCTCAGGGGTATTATGTGGTGTAAAACCTTTCTTAGCACTAAAAATGTATCTAACCACATTTTACTGACAGATAGCACAGTAATGTTAGCTGCTAAAACTTGCACATGCTGCTGTATCAGTGTTCTGTCCACTTTGCTCTGTGTGAAAAGTGGAGATTTTGTCATGAGTTTATGCACCATCCTTTAACTGGAGCGTGATAAAATGTGATATTTACTGGGGGCAAAACAGACCACTCAGCCTTGCAGGCAATATGTGCAGTTTTATTTTTTCTTGGGCTCATAATCTAACAGCACTCTTTATCGGTGAACTCTAAATGAACCCGACATGACAGAAATATGGGATAATCATTTGTGCCTACATGTGAAATAATGCCCAGCTTAAAAGCCTTTTATTACAATTGTTGACAAAATATTTTGGCACAAATAAGTCAGTATTAACTTCAGATTGACCCAAAAACCTACTGATGACCGATATCTGTCCCTTTTTGTTACTGCTCGTTGCTTCCTCGCTCGTTTAATCTTTTTGTGTTGTGTTTATTGTGCAGCTGATGTTTACACCTCCCACCCTGGCCATTGGTTGTGAGGGTCACGCTTGTCATGTTTGTACATTTTCCCAAATTTGAGCTTGAAATTAAAGCTGATTAACCCATTACCCAACAGCATGAGACTTTAGAAATGACCGAGACATCAAAGGATTTCTGATATAACCTTTTGTATTGAGGGTGTGACAGATTAGTGTTTCCACCCTCCTGGCTCAAATAAAAGTTAACCCCGTTGATCTGAACCCGGGGAAATACGTCCTGAACTTCTTGTGACCCCGCCCTGAAAAAATAAGCTTATTATTCCTGAATGTGTCTGCATTGTAATTTCTTTAAAATGGTCCGATCTTACTAGTGTGTCCACGGCTCGGCCATTATCTTTCCGTTAGACTTTCTTTGTACGATTTTCACAGCTCTACATCTTATGACAAAACATTCCTGATAAATTTCACAGCTCCTCCAGTTTCTGTCTAATAAAGGTTGAGTCCTTTCAGAGAAAATTTTACTCAATATGCCATAGAAAAATAAATGTCTAAAATGTCACGGATGTTCTTCCATTGGCTGAAACTTTATTTAAACGATGTAACCCCATTTTGCCCTTTTTAAAAATTGTCTCAAATAGCAATAACTTTCTTAACACAAACCACTTGTGATGAATATTCTCTTTTCAAAATTTCAAGTGAAATTTTCTTGACTTTTCCATTAATTTCTCACATGCTATTTGTATTAGAATTACACTATGTCAACATATTGAACTCACGTTGGCCCTCTACACGTCCATACAATTGCAATATTTGGAAGCTCAATCTAAGGAAATAAAATTTTGTTCTTTATCTTTCATAAAAAAATGTTTTTTTTCCAGATTTTTGATGTATTGCATTATTTTGCAGTTGCATTTCACTGATCCTATTATCTACATTTCAAGGCCAATACAAACACTCACTCTCGCATGATAAAATTGTTGAGTTAATGTTCATCCAGACCAATAGAAATGTAACTTTTCTGCTCACTCCAGAGGAAAAAACAAAAATAAAAAATAGAGTTTGAAAAAAAGGAAGAAAAAAAACACATCTGTTTGAAGGTACGTTCACACGCAAATATGCTAATTTTAAAACTGGAGAAATGCGAAAATGGAGAATTTAGGGAGGCTAATAGTATGATTTGGGTTGAATTTGGTCAAATTTTGCTTTGTTAATTCACAGAAGTTGAAAAATCTGAACTTTTGTTTGCAACCGCATCGCAAAATCCAGTTAGGGACAAGATGTGGCGCTACAGAGAAGGAGCAAAGATTTTGATTTAAACAAGCTTTCCTAATCAAAACATAAACCCAGTTCTAAAAGAGACTAAGCAGAGGAGAACAGCTTAAATATTTGATTTTAATCAACTTTATAGTTGCTGCACGTGTCTCATTTACAAAGCAACAAAATGAGTGGATTATAGTAAACAGTTTGAAAAATGTTGTTGCAGACCAACAGAAATAAGTCCTTGCTCCTCAATCCAGGCAAAAACTCGCCTCCTGATAGAAGTGGACATGATATGTAAAATCCTTTTAAATGGTTGCAATTCATAAAACTCAATCTGAAAAAAAATGTATATATAAAAATAAAATCTCAAAAAATGTTATTTAACAAAAATTGCAAAAATTACATGTGAAAAGAGAAGATATGTAAAAAAAAAAATGAAACATTACATACAACAAAATTACTCTCAAATACTTTCTTTATATTAAGATGTTTGATTTTGGGATTACATTTTCCTTATTTACAAACCAAAAGTTTCTTTTTTGCAACAACAATTGAACAAAAAGGACTTTTTATTTTTATTTCGACCCGCCTCTTGTCTAATGTTGTCACCTAAAGACAGAGGATGGGATTTGCGACTATTTCACATGCTTTGGACTATAGTCTTATCAGTAATTCCCATCATGAAAATACAGTTTATACGGTCTGCCAAACTATTGTAGACAGGGTACTTTTTCTTAGCTGGCAGTTTTCCAGCATTCCTTGCAACCACACTGGATGAAAGAAGCCATTAGCAATTACTGGAGTGATACATTTCTCTGGTTACTGTGTTTATAACTTTTACATTAAGAGTATAAGCCTCAGTGTTGCCCACATCCCAGCACACAACTGTTAGGGGGTCAATTAGCACACATTACGGCTGCCAAGACACTTCTTGTTCACAGTGTTTTGTCTATGTCTGAGGTTCATTAGGGCTGTTATGAAAAAGCAAATTAATGTGCATTAAATGAAGAGCAGGATAACAAAAAATAATAAGGGAGCTGAAAGCCTTTCTGTAACTTATTTGAAGGCAGCCAACAGAACCACATCCCTACTCAACATTTACTCTTTTCTAGCTTTAAAAGCAAAATGCACCCTGCAGTGTTTTTTGGTTTCCTGTATGATTAGAAAACCTTTAAATACATATGAAGTGAGAACTCATGTAACAACACCCACACATATAAATCACTCCCTATATGCCTCTTATATGTTCTATGCATTTAAATTTAATACCACGAGGCCCACGTATGGACAGGTATCTGTGAGCCCGTCTAAACTTGTGTCACTCTTGGGGTAAACTCAACCTAAGAAAATAAACGACCTGAGATTGGCTACTTTTCAGGACATCCCACATCTTGAGACTGTTTTCTTCCTAGTTGCGACTTTTAATAGTGGCGAAGCATCTTCAAGATATTCACTCTGTGTGTACAAAAGGACAATAAAGTCTAATAATTAGTATTTATAACCAGAAAGCATTGCTAATGTGGTGTTATATTTCCCCTCTTTTTTGTTCAGAACATCTTCAGCAATTTAAAAGGGAGAAGTTAAATATGGAGGCCATAGTCTGATAGAAAAACATGTTATGTTAGAAAGGCCTTTTTTTTTTCAAAGCAGCACAACATACTTCCACTTGGGTTTATGGTATACCTATATGGATTTTTTGTACATCTTGTGGAGTTTTACACATGTCACAGGTTTAATAGGGCTGTGGAGCGTTGTTAATTCCTTTTTTTACATGCAACCCTTAGCACAAGTAAATGTTATCATTATGGAAGTGTAAAATTTCACTGTTTATGGGGAATCCTCAGGCCCCATAATAGCAGCAGTTTGGAATAACAATAATATAAACTGAATAAATACTAACATACCAGACATGTGGCTGCAAACCTCCAATACTCTCACCTACATCTCAAGTTAAGGTTTAACATTATGTTTCAGATGTTGGGGTAATGCTGGTAGCAGCGATGAAAAGACTGTTAAAATAAATGTCTAGTTATAGAGAACCTGTATTTAAGACAAGCAGATGCAGCAATCTGATGTAGTGAAAATCGTATTTGTCTTCCGGTGTGAAAGCAAACAAAGTCGCTGGAGTCAATTAGACGTTTGAGGTAGAAGTTTCTAAATGCTACATTTTGCCAGTATCAGTCCGACATCTCTGTCCTCGAGATTTCCAAACTATCACCATCTGGTATAAGTTAAATCCCGAGCTTCCTGTCCCACAACCATCTCCACAATTTGGGAAAACATGAGTCTTAAATATGAAATGGAGAAATCCATGCTGGAATGGCAACAGGAACCACAAATCACATCCCATCTCATCAAGCCTCATTGCAATTAGTGAGCGTGTTCACCCAGATGAGGCCATTTGCTAGTCTCTCAGCAGGCCTCATCAGAGTGCTTGTACTACTCTAATACATGTTAGGCGTCCTGTCAGCCCACCCTCCCAGTGCCACCAACCAGGCGACCCATTATTCAAACCTCACACACTGGCACACCACTGCTGCTCTGAATGGACGCTAGATTGGAGAAGGAAATTGCTGCGTGCGCTCCTGTGTTTATGCATTGTACAAGTGAAGCTGTGGGTAAAAAAAAGAAGGAAAATTTCATTTTGTTACCTTGGCTGTCAGCATTTCAACCTGAGAAACACGATAATAGCTGAATATGAGACTTTTACTTTTCCTTCCTATATGTTGTGTTAAAAAAAAACTTTTAGAATTGATTAGACTTCTGCTGTGATGGGGATCATCATTTGGTTCTTCTTCAAAGATGCACAGTAATAATGTTTAAGATCAAATATTTCTTGTTAGTCGAGGTCTGTCGTGTGAGTTCTCAAATATCTATCTATACCCTTAAATGTTATGCTTCCAAACCTGCTGCTTCATACGAGACACACGCAACCGTCCGTGTGAGCTAGTGCAGTGCAGCAATTAAAAACCTGAACCTACAAGAAAGCAACAACAAGCTCTTAAAATGGCCAGGTTTGGACTATTTAGAAGTGTAATAACATTTTTATAATAACAAATATAATGTCCAATAAGCTCAAAAAGTTTAAATAAAAATCTAGTGTAAAACTTTGTCAATGAGCACATCCACAGCCAAAAGTGTTAAGGCAGTTTTATAATTTTTTATTAAATTAATCATTTGAAGTAGACATGGAGGATTGCTTTTTTTTTTATTTAATGACTATCTAAGGAAAAAACTATTTGTTTATTTCCTTTATAATTATATATATATATTTTTTTTATTAAAACCTGATTTATCCTGAATCTGGACAGGAGTTCTTAACAGATCTACATGATGTTTTAAGGTAATGTGCCATGGCTGCTGTTACTTGTAATTATGTGCACACATAGAAAAGAGAGCCCTATAATCTTAAAGTAAGTTTAATGTAAATATTTGGTCAAAAAGCGTCTTAATTTGCAAGACAATACTTTTGGTTGAAAAAAGTTATTTTTAATTCACCATATGGATTTATCATATACAAGTTTTAATTAAATTTATATTCCGGTGGACTAAGTGTTATTTTGATTTCTTCTTTTTCGAGCCATATTGTGCATCATATTACTTTTAATCCTTTGGCATATAGCAATAATAAATCTGTGTGACTTGCTGCAAAATTATTGCCTAAAAAAAAAAAAAAGTGTTTTAATTCAATCAACGTTTTTTATTTATTTACTTATTTTACAATTTTATTGTTTGCTTTTCTTCCAGATCGTATCATCTATTTGAAACAAAATAATTTAATTTCCCTTAGCTACTAAAAAGGTATTGTTGATTCAAATTCATATTAACTTTATTTTTTCTCTTTTTGAAAACTGGGAAGTTGTCTTATTAAATTGTTGCAAAAAAATGAAAAAAAAAACAAAGATAAAATGAAAATAAAATAAAAACAAAAAGTGTAAAGCCATTTTTTTTTCACAGATTTAGTCGTAGTAGTTCATAAATCAATAAAAATCTACAGATTGAATAAAAGTACAACCAGTGTCTCGGAAATAAACGTCATTAACTTACGTTTATGTTGTGAAATAACCACATTGTTTGATCTGGAAATTACACTTTTTACATTAAATGGTTTAATGAAGAGAGATAAAAATCTAGAACGTATTAATCTAGATTTAAAGTTTATATTTAGCTATTTACGAAATAGGTATAACTAATAAATATCCCCCTCAAAATATAGAAATCAGCAGTTCTCCAATTGAAAAATTGTATTTATGTGTATTTAGAAAATATATGTAGCTGTAGATCGAATATCATTAGAACAACTTATTCTCCTGTCAAATCACTTTTTTTTATCATCTACATTTACATTCATCCAACAGTGTTTTCTAACTTTCTGGATGGTGAGAGCCACACGCTGCCTGGCAGATATTGTACATTAAATCTACAACCTGGTGTTGCATGCATATAACTCTGCTGCCCTGCTAACAAAGGTGCCATCTGTAATAAAGTCTCCCATCCAATGGGCCAGTGGTGCTTGATGAGCAGAGAAATTACACCGTTGATCATTTTGATGAATGGGCGGTTTCCTGTCATTATGATGCTCTGGTTTATCAGTTATTTTCCTCTGATGCATGCATTTTCTCAATCATGCCTTTGTAAGTGCCTGTTTATTGTCCAGCCAGATTGTGCAACATAAAAGATTAACTGGACATATACTGCATGTGTCACAGGATAATACAGCGTGGAAAAATATGATTTAACGAGCAGTGATGTCATTATGCTGCAAGCCTGACATTGCTAGGGACAAATGTTTTTTTCCTATTAACCTTCAACTGTGCATTTAGAAGCTGTTAACTTTTGATTTGAATAAGACCTCCATAATGTATTTGACTTTTATTATGAGAACTGTGATGGTAGTTGCTTTTTTTTCTTTTTTTTTTTTATCCTTGGCATGTTTTGTTAAGATTGCATAATCATCTTATTAACATTTTCTAAATGTTCAATAACTCACTCTGGTTGCACAAAACGTATTTAAAAAATGACAATATTCTACTTGCGTAATAATTTTTTTAGGCTTAGTTTTTGCCCAGTTTGTTAGTAAATAATGTCTTTTTTTGTATATTTATAAAAACAAGAGAGGTAAAATTCTTCACATATACACAGTAGGTAAATAAGGAGGTACCCTACTTTTGCTATACAAGTTAACACAAGCTAAGTGTTAAAACATTGAAGAAACGTCCAAAATCCAGAGTAGCACAGCGGCAGATTAGATGAGTCCACCAGGAAGACAGAACACTAGAGACTACGGCCGCCCAGGTGTAGGACAGTGGTAATGCGGGGAAATTAAAGGAGTGCTGCGAAGGATCAGTCCTTTGAGGGTTAAATTAATACGTCTTTTTTAAAAGCCACCCTAAAAGAGCATTCCCACCACTTTGCCTTTTTCTTCTCCTTTGAATGTTTGAGCTGATGTAATGAGTACATTTCTCCACTATGAGATCAATAACATCAATCAATCAAGCAATCAAAATTTGCGTTCGGTGTGAACATACCTTTACTCTCTAAAAATGGTGCTGGAATTCTATTTAGGCTCAAAAAGGACTCTCTAAACACTATCAGGATACTTGGTGTTTAAAACCTCATTTTATCATAGTAATATATATATATATATATATATATATATATATATATATATATATATATATATATATATATATATATGTACATATATATATATAGATATAGATATATAGATATATAGATATATCTATATATATATATATATATATATATATATTTTATTATATTTTTCTACCAAATCAGAGCAGGAAAAAACAGTGAATAGACAAATTTCTGTTGATTTATTTTTTTTTATTCTCAATACATCTTCAGAATGTTCTAATTTGTGTAAAAAAAAAAAAAACATACACTGAGGTTTGCAATCTGATGCTATATGTGTAAAAAAGCTGACATTCATTGATGATGAGCAGAATGTTTTATCAAATCTGAATTTTTAGATATTGTTTCAAACCATTCTTTTTCGATTGTGGGATGAAGACAGTATTTAGCATAGATCACTAAACCATTAAATATTCAAGACTTCAGGGAAATCTCTTTTAGGAAATTAACAAAATACCTTTTTTTCTGGCTTGCTTCAAAGACCAGGGAGATTCTGATGCATTTTGTTATAAGCCTTCCTTTGGAGAGTAGACAGAATATAAATTTGTCTGTTACTAATGCATCATTTAATTACATGTTTCACTCATATATACTATTTTAGTATATTTTAATCATTGTGTTATTTTATTATGCTGTATTCTTTCATTAAATACCTTAAATTGTCATTGAATAGATTCTGTTATTTGAGTGGTTGCGATTTAACTTCAGTCTGAGCTTTGAGAATAAGACGTACAGATTCACAATTAGATTGAAAAATATGCTTTTGCTTTGTAGGATTGTATTATTTTGTTGTTCTATATATGGTTTTTTTAAAGTAATTTTTCAAAAAGCTTCAGCATATCTAAAGTAGGTCTGCCAGGGTCCTGACCATTATCAGGAAAATGGATCCCATTTATCCAAGCCTTAAACCACTGCACTCACCTCCTGTTTCATAAGCTATAAAATTAAAAAAATACTACTAAAGCTCTATGCAGCACAGAGTGGTTCGGGACCCGAATACATTTCAGGGCTGCTTATCAGAAATAAACCTGTTGACTCACTATTGCCAATACTACCTCCATACAGTAGTAGCCATTCAAAATATCCCCACTTTCCTTGATGGGTCCTTGGATGGTCCTTGGCTGGTTCCCTACAATCCCTTGTTAAACATCCATCTTTATTCTAAAGTATTCTTTCTGTCATGATTTCTGGATATTAATATCTAAAGAAAAGCATCATCTCCTGGTCAGACCCTGAAATTCAGTGAAAGGGTGGAGTCAGAGTAAAAAATCTGCAAGAGGGGGTCACTTCAGTGGCTGGAAGTTGCAGGGAAGTGTGCTGCCATTCGGCTGGCATTGGACTGGGAGGAGCCATTTTGAATGGCTGCTACTGTTTATGTATGACAAGGCATTGTTTATTTAAAATGACCTTCAAGTGTAGTACCAATTCTCTAGAAACATAAAACTGATTTAACAATTAGTGCAGGTTTCTCTGAAATATTATAATTATGAGATCTATCACATCTCAGATCTCAGTTGGTTTTAATATAACGTTCCAATGAGCGCTACCTTTAAATTCAAACCGTAAGACTTTTTACCTGCCACCAATGTCCTCATTAGACACGGCTGCTCCAGCCTATTGGTGCTGTTCTACACCTTCATATCAGCCAATCATCATTCACATGGTTCCTACAGCATAAGGCCAGTTAAATTCAAGACTTTTTAAGACTTTTTAATGCCACTTGAAATGAAAATTTAAGACCAAATTCACAAGAAACACAAGAAAAACCGGCTTGCGACAACTTAACCCAAAGGTTTATTTTAACATAAACCACTGCACTAATGTTTCAAATTTTGAAAAGCTTCCCATACAGGAAGAAAGCTGAAATCACAAACTTTGTTTTAGCAGGGAACAAAACAAATCAGTTTTATAGCCACAACATAACCAGCGCTAAGTCTTTTTTGCAGCTATTTTTCTTTGTATGGTTTTCTTAGTATGTTTGATTTGGTGATAAGTGGAGGCGTTGCAGAGACAAGGGTGGAACAAAACTGAGAAATACCGGCTGTTTCTCTGTAATTCCATTTTTGACGCTTTTTGTTTCGTGCTTCGCATGTGCGACTCCACTGCCTTAATAGTTCCGAGCTTGAATGACTTCTTGCACAAAATCCACTGAGCCTCATGTATGTCCCCTGGTTTTAGCCATGGAGAAAACTCTTGGCTGGAGACAATTTTGGTTACATTTACACTTGCTCATATTTTCCAGACAAAAAGTTAATGACGTATCTCCCAAATGTCCCGGCCGCAACAACGTTTTTATTGTTTCTATCGGGACGGAACCAATAAAGGCGAGCAGTTATTTTTTTTTTTTTATAAAAGAAAGTTTTAACGTTTTATTTAGATCACAAAAATAAATTGTAATAAATAATAATCCTATTTATGATGTTTTAAAAATTAAGACCTACGAAAGACTGATTAAGACATTTTAATACCAATTAAGGCCTTAGTTTTATTTTGAAGAATTCAATGCCTTTTAAGACTTTTTAAGGACCCGCGGGAACCCTGATTCAGGACTGCTTTTAAGGACGTCCTCATTTTCCTTCTAAACTGACACCCTTCTTCCACCTCTTCACCAACTACATTCGACTGGCCTCCCCATGCCCCCCCAAACTCCAGGCTCTACATTATTGCACCACCATTATTTTATTTATTTATTTATTTAATCAGGACAGAGCCCATTAATGAACAATCTTATAGTTCTGTACAGATTGTAAATGAGCCTGATTATAGGATAGTTGCTAATTTACATCTGTCGTCCTGAGGCAGTAAGACAAAACAACACAAGATCACATAATACAATATCTGTCAAAACACATAGACACGTTCAGACAACGACATTACAACAATAAAATTTGTGAGTGCATGACTGGGATCTTTTAAGAAACTGTTTAAGGTGCTTTTTAAATGTGCTATTAGTGGGACATTCCCTGATGTTTCTTGGGAGGCTGTTCCAGAAGTGACCCCCTCTGACTGATAGAACGGTTTGTCCAAAGGTTGTTCTTCTGTGGGGGATCTCTAGGTCTCCTCTGGAGGAGTCTCTGGTGCAAATACGTCTGCTAGGTCTAATGTAGGTAGGTAGACTCTGTGGGGGAAAATGCATGAAGGCAGAGTTCTGCCAAAGGGGCACAAGCCTAATAAATACTCAAACGGGCTGCTTTATTTAAAACACACACGTGAACTACTGTCCATGTGTATTTTTAACATTTTGTGTACAGTACACAGATTCAGTACCATGAGGCCCCCAAGAAATTATCAATATCCATGCATTCCCTTCTCTGTGATCACAACTCTAATTTAATTTTATTGACTCTTCTGTGGTGTGCACAGATTCCAGTCAGTTCTTCTAGTTTTCAATTCCACATTCAAATAGTTCTGAACCCTGTCTACTATTAAGGCTAGGCTTAAAACTTTCCTTTTTGATAAAGCTTATAGTTCTTATAGTGCCTTTTGTATCTCTGTTTCTTTCTGTATCTCTGCTTCTGTCTCCTTGAACCCCAGTTGGCCTCGTCAGATGGCCGCTCACACTGAGCCTGGTTCTGCTGGAGGTTTCTTGCTGTTCAAAGGGAGTTTTTCTTCTCCACTGTTGCAAAAGAAAACTTAGTGTGATGGATTGCATCCAAGTCAACGAGTCGATGCAATCAACTGGTTTTCCTTAGATAGAAAACTTTGTATCAATTTGACTGTATGATCTGGTTGAACTGAGATGACATGTGTTGTGAATTGACACGGTATAAATAAACTCAAGTGAATTGAATTAAAACTGCTCGTATGAACAGTTATGAAACCGACATCCTTTTGGTAGAACTCAGACTCCACATAGATTTCTTTAAATGACATATACCTGTCTGAACGCCAAAGATTGAGTATTTTTTCCTCTTTTTTTTACATTGAGGCTACTTTTCCACGTGAGCCTCTCCTGGTAGAAATATTTTTTTCAAGTCATCTGATGCTAACATTTTTGCTGTTGATCTTTCCATTGATTTTGCATTTACAGTGGGGCAAAAAAGTATTTAGTCAGCCACCAATAGTGCAAGTTCTCCCACTTAAAAAGATGAAAGAGGCCGGTAATTTTCATGATAGATATACCTCAACTATGAGAGACAAAATGAGAAAAAAAATCCAGAAAATCACATTGTCTGATTTTTAAAGAATTTATTTGCAAAATATGGTGGAAAATAAGTATTTGGTCAATAACAAAAGTTCACCTCAATACTTTGTTATATACCCTTTGTTGGCAATGACAGAGATCAAACGTTTTCTGTAAGTCTTCACAAGGTTTTCACACACTGTTGCTGGTATTTTGGCCCATTCCTCCATGCAGATCTCCTCTAGAGCAGTGATGTTCTGGGGCTGTCGCTGGGCAACACGGACTTTCAACTCCCTCCAACGATTTTCTATGGGGTTGAGATCTGGAGACTGGCTAGGCCACTCCAGGACCTTGAAATGCTTCTTACGAAGCCACTCCTTCGTTACCCGGGCGGTGTGTTTGAGATCATTGTCATGCTGAAAGACCCAGCCACGTTTCATCTTCAATGCCCTTGCTGATGGAATGAGGTTTTCACTCAAAATTTGACGATACATGGCCCCATTCATTCTTTCCTTCACACGGATCAGTCGTCCTGGTCCCTTAGCAGAAAAACAGCCCCAAAGCATGATGTTTCCACCCCCATGCTTCACTGTAGGTATGGTGTTCTTTGGATGCAACTCAGCATTCTCTCTCCTCCAAACACGACGAGTAGAGTTTTTACCAAAAAGTTCTATTTTGGTTTCATCTGACCATATGATATTCTCCCAGTCATCGTCTGGATCATCCAAATGCTCTCTAGCAAACTTGAGACGGGCCTTGACATGTACTGGCTTAAGCAGGGGGACACGTCTGGCACTGCAGAAATTGAGTCCCTGGCGGCGTAGTGTGTTACTGATGGTAGCCTTTGTTACTTTGGTCCCAGCTCTCTGCAGGTCATTCACTAGGTCCCCCCGTGTGGTTCTGGGATTTTTACTCACCGTTCTTGTGATCATTTTGACCCCACGGGGTGAGATCTTGCGTGGAGCCCCAGATCGAGGAAGATTATCAGTGGTCTTGTATGTTTTCCATTTTCTAATAATTGTTGATAGTTGATTTCTTCACACCAAGCTGTTTACCTATTGCATATTCAGACTTCCCAGCCTAGTGCAGGTCTATAATTTTGTTTCGGGTGTCCTTTGACACCCGAAACAAAATTATAGCTCTCTAGTTTTGGCCATGGTGGAGTTTAGAGTGTGACTGTTTAAGGTTGTGGACAGGTGTCTTTTATACTGATAACGGGTTCAAACAGGTGCCATTAATGAAGCCAACGAGTGGAGGACAGAGGAGCCTCTTACAGAAGAAGTTACAAGTCTGTGAGAGCCAGAAATCTTGCTTGTTTGTAACTGACCAAATACTTATTTTCCACCATATTTTGCAAATAAATTATTTAAAATTCAGACAATGTGATTTCCTGGATTTTTTTTTCTCATTTTGTCTCTCATAGTTGAGGTATATCTATGATGAAAATTACCGGCCTCTCTCATCTTTTTGAGTGGGAGAACTTGCACTATTGGTGGCTGACTAAATACTTTTTTTCCCCACTGTATGTTTTTCTCCATCTCCTATCTGTTCATTTATTTTCATTTAAAGCACTTCCAATTTAAATGTGGACCAAAGCCATGCACTTAAAATTTTCTTGCCTTACAGTAAATTAAATTTGCCTAAAATATATCAAAGATATTCTGGTTTAAAGGTAAACTGGATCCAATATATCTTCTTTTCACTCTCTCACGGTTGATTAGGTACATCTTTCTGTTAACTCGTTATTTCTCTCTGCTGATAAAGAAAACTGTGGCCATGTCGCAAATGTAGCAGTGCTACAGGGGAAGGGGTGATTTAATCAAAAAGTTGTAAAAGAAAAAAAAAGGTGAAGCGAGAGCCTGCTTCTGCAGATCGTAAGGCAAATCAAGAAATCTAATTTAAATACGGTGTTGCAAATGTAACTGCCAAGAGATTAATATTGACTGGGGAAAATTAAGACTCTTCCAGCTCTGCCTCTCAGCTCTTCCATTCAATATTCCCTTTCAGTTCCAAAGGGTATTTTATTGGCTTGATGCTTGTAGATAGAGTGAAAACAAAAGGTGTCAGAAAAATTTCTTGTTAATTATTATCAGTCCGCCACAGCTAACTACACTTGGTATTTATGATAGAGCGAGCAGGATTTTATTTATGACAACTATAGGACAATTTTCATGCATTTTTTTCACTATTGTTGATCAGATTAAAAATCAACAGGAGGAAACCCACTACTTTCGGTATATCTCCTGTTGTTGTCTCACATTCTTTCCAATTTCACACATTAGCCAATTACAAACAGAAGATAATCAAATCATCCCTTTTAAATGCACACCCTAGTCATCTGCTGGGCTGGAGGGATGGCATTAGTTCTCCATCAGTGGTGATCTCTGGGCTTAAGTTTCTATTGCATTATGGGGCTTGGCTGCAGCAGGTTAATTAGATTTGTCTTTAAGGCAGCTGCTTGATGAAGGGGTGTTAAAGGGATGGTCTGCTGGTTGTCTTTGTCTGTGAAGAGACATCCAAAGAATGTGTGAGATCTCAGCTCTACCATGCAACCCCGGGCTTGTGCATATTCCCGTCTTTTGGACATTTGTGTGTTTCATCTAAGCCTCTGAAGAAGTTTCAGTCCATGTGGTGGCGGGGTCAGGGGTTGATGGGAGGGATGGAGCCAACAGGAAGCGACATCTGTTGTCTGATGTCTGACAAGGATGGATTGCATGACTGATGGGTTCTCAGGTCGAACGGCGCTTGCCTGGAGGTCAGTATTAGCCGGAGCCTTTTCAGAACTTTCTACTCCAGGAGGCCAATCAACTTCAAACACTGGCTGAAAATGAGTGGTTGGGGGGGGTAATTGCAAATCAAATTGACAAGTCAATCTGCCCCGAGTGCCCCTCTTGCTTTTTATGTAAAATTACCCTTTTCCTTCTTTTTTTTCCTCCATTAGAATCTATCTTTTTTATTCCTTTTTTTCTGGCAGCCTTCAGACAATGTTTGTGATGGAAAACATTTCCTTTAAGGAAAACAGAGCAGTGTGGCAGCAAAAGAGTAAACTAGTCAACAAAATGAAATGGGTTATTTTATTGAGTGTATACTTAAGTGCCAGCTGACAATCAAACAGACACAAGCAGAGCCAGCTGCCTCAAGAATACTCTGGACTTTTTTATTCACAATTCATTGCATTAAATCTACCCACTTAAAAAAACAAAGAAAAAAAATCCTTCCTGTCTATGGGTAGAGACCCATGGATGGAGATAAAAGGTATGGCCATAAGTGTTTAGTGAGAAACAGAAATGGTTCTTCTTTCTGCTTCAGAAACTCAAAGCATTTACAGCAAAGACAATTTGACTGGATGATCTGGTTGGATTGTAAAGTGCCTTGAGATGACATGTGTTGTGAATTGGCGCTATATAAAAAAACTGAATTGAATTAAATAAAAGGCACATTCTGATTTGTTAGGTGTTTTGCCATCATTTTGTTTTGCATTTCAGTCTTTTAGAATAAAATTATATATACACTCCTGATCAAAATATTAAGACCAGTCAAAAAATTGCAAAAATTAGCATTTTGCACTATTGGATCTAAAGAAGGTTCTAAGTAGAGCTTCACAATGTTAAAAGAAGAAATCAGCGTAAAAGACAAAAACTTTTGAGCGGGGAATTAATTGAAAACTGCATTTACACTCAAACATGATTTTTTTCAGCTGATCAAAAGTTTAAGACAATAGCTCAAAAAAAAACCCAAACCCCCCAAAACAGAAATCAAAGTGTCAAAAAAAGCTCCACCATTCTTGTTGATGACTTCAAACAATCGTTTAGGCATGCTTGATGCCAGTGTTTCCAGGAGGCTAGTGGGAACCTTGCTCCAAGTGTTGAAGATGGCTTCACCAAGGGCATCCACTGTCTGGAACTGATGTCCATTTTGGAAACTTCCCTTGCCATCCATCCCCAAATGTTCTCAATAGGGTTTAGATCCGGGGAACATGCAGGATGGTCCAAGTTATTCTCTTGGAAGAACTCCTTTGTCAGGAGGGCATTGTGAACTGCAGCATTGTACTGTTGAAAAACCCAATTTTACCACACAGACGAGGGCCCTCACAACTTTCTTCCACCTTTCAATGTCCCATGTTCCCCCCAAGCTGGTAAAATATTCTTGGGTCTACCACTTGACTTTTTTGTTCCATAACCCTCAGGATCATTTAAAAGATGCAAAATGACAGTCTTACTGCGTCCAACCTCAGCAGCGATCGCATGTTGTGAGAGGCCTTGCTTATGCAGCTCAACAATCCTACCACGTTCAAAGTCAGTGAGCTTTTGCCATCAAGAGGTCTTGACAGTGTAAAGACTTGACAGAAAATGACATGGAATTCAGATTTTTGCACAGCTTTTGGCTTTTAAAGACTGGTCTTAAACTTATGATCCACTGAAAAAATAATGTTTGAGTGTAAATGCAGTTTTCAGAAAATTCCCTGCTCAAAAGTTCTTGTCTCTTGCACTGATTTTTTCCTTTAACATTGTGAAGCTCTACTTAGGACCCTCTTAAGATCCAATAGTGCCAAATGCAAATTCTTGCAATTTTTTGACTGGTCTTAAGATTTTCATCAGGAGTGTATTATATTTCTTATTTTAAAAAAGTAAAAAAAATCCACTGGACTTTGTTTACAAGTTTGAAGACGTTTTGCTTCCCCTACAGGAAACTTTTTTAAATTATAAACATCATAAATAGTGTTGAGTTCGAGGCTTTATACAGTAGCCCAGTAAAGCCTTGTTTTTTGCTTAGAAAACATGCAAATATAGCCATATTACTTTAAGACTGAAGTTAAAGCTGTGAAGTAGAGTTACATCTTGGTATCTGCTTCCTCTTTCTGTTCTTCCTGACTGGACTGAACGAACTCCGCTGTGAGGACACACCTGTCAGTCAAGCCCCACCATCAGAGGAGGTACGATAGACACGCATGCTCCTCGTACTGACTTTCATAAGTTTTCACGCTCTTTCAAACCTTTTCTCTTGCCTCACCCTGACATTAACCCTAAACATAACCATTACGAGTCCCTACCAAAACCTCAACTCAATTCATACCTTTCTAAACGTCAAAAAGACATCAAACACCTCTACATGGATGCTTGTGCATTTTGAGCAGATGCTCTGGATGCCGGATGTTCGGCATTCATCGCGCTGGGTGCTTGACGCTTCTGGTGTTGAGCTACAATGTTCTTTTCCTTTCTGTCTAGAAAATGGTTCACCTTTATTTGCTTAAATGAACTGGGGGAAAAAAAAGGATTTTAAGGTTTTAAGAAAGAAAATACACCTCAGAATGACGCATGCACTCAGTTCATCAAGATTATGATACTTTCATTTTATGTTCTTGTTCAGCATAGTGATAGCACTGTAAATCCAGTGGAGTTTATCTTTGTATCTATTTATTTTTCATACTTTTATGCTAACAGCTCTGCAGAAGCAGAGATCAGGGTTCGCATTGAGTATCCTTCTCCCGGACAGCTTCTGGATCAGCTCCTCCGATCAATGCTCACCTTCCAGCTGCCAAATTTCCAATTTCCAAACTCTGCTGATCCAAATGCTGAAAATCATGCTTCACCTGACACTAGAAAAGCTGCAGGACTGCATTCCTGATCCTTGGACCTCTCGAAGCTCCTCAATGTCGTCTTCCATCAACTTTGCATGTAAACCAGATGCCCTAATGCTGAAAAGGTGTTTGGTATGAACACACCATGCGTCCTAAACCTAACCGTTTGCAATAAAGGAAGTGAGAACCAGAAAAATGTCCTTACTTTGGTACAGACGTTCCACAATTTGATGGTGAAATCATAAAAATTACCCTTACTCTGATGAGGGACCTTTTTATTGGCTAACATTCATGGCTACGGCTAACCTGAACCCTCACCCTAACCCCGACCATTAGCAGTAAAAACCTAACCTTAAACCTCACCTAAACTCAATTCACATCCTAGTCCTTTTCTTCAGGGGGACCAGTTGGAGAGTGGAAACCAGCTGACTGTAACATATTCCTGTCAGGGCTCCAGTCTGTGTGTTTGTTTTTGTGTTTGTCTCCCTTCCACCAACAGGAGGCGCCTGGTTTCGGTCTGCCTCCTCACACAGCTGCTGATGGTTTCCTCGTTAACGGAGTGCTCTTAGGCTGCTGATTGCCACTACCTCGACGCCAGAGTGTTTGCCAGTTTTGGGAAGTCCTCCTGCAAACTGGACCTTTTTGGACCTCCACTCCCAGGAGGGATCAACTGAGCCTCAAACTGAGCTAGGGATTCAAACTGGAGGTTTGGATCCAGTCTCCTTGAGAGAACGCTCAGTTTACTCTATGAGCAAGGGAATCATCTTCACTACGACCCATTCAAGTACAGCAGGAAATCTGAGTGGCAGTCAGTATCTCCGTTCACCTACACCGTCCGAGTTCTGGGTAAACCCTGTTCCGCCCTCCACCGGATCAGACTAACTCTGGAAAACAACACACAGATAGGAGTCAAAGATTCTTCAACTTCTCTGGAAATGTGAGTCAACAACCGGATCCTCTTCTTCAAATGCATGAATGAAATTTCCCACTGAGCCTGAACTCAAATCGTTTATCTTCCCCTCACCTTCCAGTTCTGCCTGAGCAGAGTTCAGAGGAACACTGCACCTTGCTTAATCTCTTCAATAAAACCTGTTAAACCTTTTCCCCTGGTCTCTCTGAATTGGTTTTCTCTGCGTTTGGGTCTCATCTTTAGTTAATCATGACAATTCCTGGAAAAGTGTCCTTTCACTGCCCACAAAAGGTAAGAAATCTATGACCACACGTACTTAAACCTGCTCACGAGGCCCTGAATATGACCCATCCACCTTTCTAGAGGCTAGTCCTTGTAGAAAACAAGAGTCTTGGTGGATGACTTAGTTTTTTTTTCTCCTTAATTTTTTGACCAGAACTTGGTTTCTAATGTTAAGGTTTGAATGTAGGTCTATATGTATGTCAGTTAGCCTTCAGAGTGACACCTAGCCACTTAAAGCCAGCTGCTTCCAGAGCTGTGCTCTGTACGGTGATCTGGAGGAGCTTGTTAAAGGATGGCCTCAAGGCTAGCTTTCTCAAATTACTCTTGTGTGGCAGCGGAAATGAGAGCCGGCCAGTCTCTTGTGAGGATTTCTTTAATTGCACAAGGTGATAATTTAAACCCTCCTCCATCCATACCACCACCGATGTTTGCACCTATTGTGAACAATTTCATAGATGAAAAATATTGTTTTGCATACAATGTATCTCTCTATATATCTATGAATGAATCGATGGAAGGAACCAAATCAGTGTTTCCTTTTTTTTCACCTTGCAGTAAGCCATGCAGGATGTCCTTACATGTTTCTTATCTCTGCCTCTCTCAGGGGTATCAGGATAAAAAATGGACATCCTATAATTTTTCCTCTGCTCCAAGCGCTCCTTCAATTACAACCTTTCAACTTAAAATGTTCAACATCTCTCCCTCTTCTCTATGACCAGTGGCTGCTGTAGAAAAGGGTGTGAATTTATTGAAAGGTCAAAAATAAAACCAGAGAAGAAAGAAGCTGTAGAGTGCCGGCATTGGAATGACCGTCACTCCATAAAACTTGTGAGGGGGGTATACGGTCCTCTCTGCAGTGGCTCTTGAATTTGATTCTATTAGCAATGAGGTTATGGAGAGCATTACATACATTTTCACAGAGCTTGAGTAACTGATATGCTATTTCCCTTATCCTTTAAGCCCTCCAAGTGTTAGAGCGTGTTGAAAAAAAAAAAAGCACGTTGATAATATAAAAGCAATAGATAGGGCTGGAGTCTTTTTGGAACAGCTGTCAAATAAAAAGGCTTGACGACAGACTGCTTTTCAGCATAAGTGCAGCTGTGGGTCTGAATGGTGTTGGATTGCAATGTGCCACACAGTCAATTCACGCAGCTGACGCTGCTCGTGTGTGCATGACTGTGCGAATGCATTCAAGGGAGAGTAGGATCAGACTTGTTCATGGAGCTGTGTCTGTGTTCTTTCAGAGGCGGCATCCTGTAGGTCCCTTTATCATCGCTGCATAATGATGTGACAAACCTTCAGAACACCTTTCCACTGCAAAAGGAGAGTTTTTCATGGGTTTTAATGTGCTTACCTTTAACTCAGGGACAGTGATGCAGGTAACATGTTGCTTAGAAGCACCCCACTGTGCCACTTTTTTCAGCAAATACATATCCAAAGCCCCGTCACACCTTCACTATTTAGACCAGCATGTGCCTGACGAAAAATCTGGCAAAAACGCTGGCATTCGTTGGATGAGTTATGGGTACATTTTGTAGAAGTTATGAGCACGCTGAGACACGTTGGCACACGTCGACATGTGTCGACATTTTCGTGACATATGCCAGCGTATCCCATACGTGGGCCATAAGTTGCAGGTAGGTTATCTAATCATTGCGTTCAGGGTAAGTTACTGAAGTCGTGGTGTCCAGCTTATCCAACACCTCTGAGTAACTTGTGCATAACTTATCAAGAACTTCTCCAACGCATATCAACGTATCTGACGTGTTACAGACGACAGCTGAACTGGTTTCCAAGTTATAGCTACTCTATAATGCTGTATTGGCAGCATTTTGGTATGAAAGTTCTCTAGACTTTATCACCATCATAGGGTGAGCAGGAAGGTGAGTGTGATGGATCCTCCCTTTTTTGGGGCGGGAGTTAAACAGCAGTTAGGTAAATACTGCGATCAAAGACATGTTTTTATGCAGACCATGCACCAGTCTTTTAATTTGCTACAACCTGATTCAGCTGTACAATGACTGATTGATTACAAACACAGAGAAGGATTGTTTATTTCTATTTTGTCAACAATGGGTGGAGAGGTTGCTCGAGGACCCAGATACAGAGACAAGTGAAGCAGAGATGAGTTCTGAGAGGTTTAATTGCAGACCAAATAGCAGCAGAAGCAGAAATACAGAAATCCAACTTAAAATATAAAACAAACCAAAATCATGGAGACATCAGGGGAAAAAACGAGCCTGAGGAGCCACGGGGAGATGAGCTGAGTAGATGAGTACAGCATTTAGAAGGAACCAGCACTGAGTGACTGCAGAGGTGGAGTATTTAAGGAGAACCAAACAAAAGGATGGACTACCGAGCTGAATGGGGAGCAGGTGTGGGTGGAACTGGCAAGAGGGAATCCAAGGGGAAAGAAAACAATCACAAGGGGGCAACAGAGAGTAACTAGAGAATGCTTGAAGATCATGGAAAATAAAAACAAAACAACTGATAACAGAAAACTGAAAACTCAGAGTCACAACAAATGAGAACCATAACATATTTTTATTTTTTCTGACACTGTTTTTATGCTTTTGTACGGTGACCTTGAGTGTCCAGAAAGGCGCCTTTTTAAATAAAATGCATTATTATTATTATTATTGATAGTGTTAAATGGGGGTTCATTTTTGATGAACCTCTCCTGAAACAATAATAAAACCTCTATATGAGAACCTGATCCAGTTCAAAGTAATATTCACATTTCTTAACAGTATCTGAACAACACTTTGGCTTTTAAATGAATTTATTCTTCCTCAGAGGCCGTTCCTATGGATTGTAGATTTTACTTTCAGGGAACAGACAGGGTTTGGTAATAACTGCCTGTCAGATTGTGTCTCCGTATCGACAGCTTCACCTTTTATCTCCCTTCTTTATATCGTGTATACCAATGAATTTAAAAGCACTCTTGAACACAGTTATCTTGTCAAGTTATCAGATGAAACTGGACTGTTGTCTCTTCTCAATGGTACACAATCAGAACATGGGACATTAATCTGTTTTTTTAAATTTTATTTCTTGGTGTGACATTAATTTCCTAGATTTTAATGTAAAAAACAAAAACAAAAGGACAAATTTTTGATTTTAGACGTAAACAAGGTTCGACCTCTGAGAGCATAATTCATAATGAAGGCGTTGAACTGGTCTCATCTTATAAGAATCTTGGCACAGTTTTAGAAAATCACTTCAAGTTTTAAGTTTAAAGCTGCAGCTGTTGTGAAACGGCCAACAAAGAATGTACCTTATGAGAAAGCTAGTTTTTTCAGTCAGTCTATTTACCATGTGCTGATTCTAAGAGGCTTTCATTATGAACCTTCTGTGTTTTTTATTTATCTGTTGGTATTATTGCCTCATATGGAAAGATTAAAACAGTCTAAATTGTGTCGTTAAACCTCTTCTAAAATCATAGGAGTGCACCGGATGGATGAGAATTTTTTTTGTAATGAACAAGGATAAAATGCGAATGTTATCCTCTCTTCATCTTGACATGCTTTAAACAATAATGATCTTTGTTTCCTTTAAGATGCCACGTCGTAAAACAAACCGGTGTGCACATTGTTTGACTTCTAAACTCTCTGTCTTTGGGTTGTTTTCAAGCTGTGCTATATTTATTTCTTACTATATATACTATAATTATTTTTATTATTACTGGTGATCACCAAAGTCCACTGAAGTTCAATTATCATGGATTTATTATTTATGCTGGGATTATTATTATATATATTTTTTTGTCTTCTGTGCTGCTCAAAGGAATGACAAAGAAATCTAAGTCTACTTGGAATTGTTTTAAATCTAACACTGATGTGGAGGCTCGCCTTGCAGTGTTGCTCACGAGTTTTTCTCCTGTTTAAGTCTGAAATATGTACTTTCATGTACACATGTCAGCTGTGCTCTAAAGAGCTTTTGATGGTTCAGCTCACATTGGTATCTTTCATCGTCTTGACGAACGTAGCCCATGTTCTGAAACAGAGTTAGAAGTAAAAGGTTTTACCTGTGATTTACCTTACCCCCGATATCCACTGTTGCTCCATCTCACATAAAGTGAATTAATGATGTCCTGCTTTAAACTGGAGAAAATTAGATCTATTTAAACTTCTTTCTTCAAATACCTATTAATTATTAACTGTAACACAATATAGAACCAGAAAAATCTGAGTTATGTTTTGATTTTTTTTTTTTTACTTTACACCTAGCTTTTACTTTGCCGTATTATTTAAACTTTAAACCATAAGTGGCTTGAACATGGCTATTTATTTAATTTGACAAAATTTATTAGAACTTAAAAAAACAAAAAACAAACATTGCCTATCCCTTTAATATCCACTGTGGTAAAAATGAATAACGATGAAGTGTTTGGGAGAGGAGCTTAAAATTTAACATGTATAAATGTCTGAGTGAGGGATTTTTTGGAGGCATGGAGAGAAAATTTGCATGAGATCGTTTCAGCGCACGAGTGGGAGAAGTTCAAATTATTATTAATACTCATTTGAAGTTACCGTTATTTAATTGGTCAGTCACTTAATACAAATATTCCTGATATTTAGATAAAATGTAACATTAAGAAAGAAACTTTATATCATTTTATTTAGTGGGAAAAAAATAAAATAAATAAAAAAAGAAAAGAAAAGAAAAAACAGGCAAGAAGTAAAAAGATCGGTATAACTTTAACTAGAAATGTATTTATATTCAGCGGATTGGTATATATTCTTAAGAAAGAATTATCAAACTTTTATTAAATTAGCTTTTTATTATTACGAAAAAAAGACCTCCAATAGAAAACTCCAAACTCCAAAAGCTTAATCAATGGATTTTAGAAAAAAAAGAAAAAACCTACATGATAGAATAAATTCCACCAAATTTAGATCATTTTATTTCAAACATAGAAAGAAGAACAGATCAGACAAATAATGATGGAACTGCCTAAAGATATATGGTGAGAAGCCATTAATTAGGCTCCAGACCAGGGATAAAAGCATTAAACTGATTTAAAAAGGTGTTTAATTTGAGTTAGTAGTTCTTGCTTGCTGAACTGTGGAAATTTTAAATCAAATGTGAAAAAAACCCAACTAAAACTAAGTCAGTGATTCAAACATGGACTTTATGCAATAATTACTGATCATCAGCAGTTTGGTCCCTCACAAACAAATATCATGTAGCTGTCTGGAAATAAAATGTTCAGCTTGTTCTAAACTGGGATCTGAACTGGTAAATCATCCCAAACGCAGGAGAAATTCTCCTGCAGACTGGCTAAACATCCTAAAGCATCAAGCTTCTGTCAAGTCCAGGTCTTAAATTAACTATAATTCTGTTTCTGGACGTAGAGAGCTGTGCAGAAAGAAAACTACAGAATAAAAATCTTAAACCACTACAGCAACATTTTAGAGAAAACATAACTGAAATTCGTCAACAGATTTGTATTTATCTTAAATCCTAAATAATTATAAATGAGGGTGGAGTTAATTTCTTAGTGCTCTGATATTTGGACTTTATTTGTTTTTATTCTGGTATTCAGTTGAATATTTTCGTGTGTTTTTCTACAATTTAAATTGGATTTTAATTATTTACTTATTTTGATTTGCAAATGTAGTTTCCTGTAAGTGTTTAATATATTAGTTTTTCTTGTCTTTGAAATCTCTTGATTTTTCAGTCCTTCTCAGGCGGCTCTTTGTAGCTCCCGGTATCTGAACACCATTTTATTTCTTTGACATGTTTTATCACACTAACCCAAATGAAATTAACGTAAGGCAAGGTGGATTAATCTATATAACACAGTTCATTTATATAGCATTGTACAGCTTTGTATTCATGTAAAATCACTTTTATTTTTGGTATTTAAGCACATCTAATGACGCTAATCCTTCCGTTTCAGATGAATCCTGTACATATTTGCATTTTGTTTTTTTAAAATTGATCTGTTTTTATTTTAGGACAGCCAGACTTGTGGTATCCTTTCATCCATTATTCACTGTTACACATTTGAAATGGATTGACAGACAAAAAGAGTTTAAAAAACTTACCTAAAAGAGGTTTTAAATATCTATTTGAATCTTTTCTCTGCAAAGAATGTATTCATGAAGCATTTGGAGCTGCAGTGATGCATGACTTTGGTATTGTTAAAAATAAATCCAACTTCTTAAAAAAATTTATCTAAAGAAATGGCTTTAGCCGTCTCAACCCTGTCTGGTACAGAGTTTTGTTTATAAATTAAATCAGAGTCATAATATATATCTTTATTTCATGCATAGAGACAAGGCTGTTAGTATGATAATATAACTGAATAATCCTGATACCTCACTTGGCATTCTGTGTCATTGCACGATTTTATACATCACACTGTTTCTCTCCTCTGTTGGACTCTCTCTAATGGATGCAACACTAGGGAGCACACTTACTCCAGAAATGAGAAGACGGCAGAAACAAGAAGAAGGGAGTAACAGAGGAGGGGGTTGGAGAGAAGGAGGTGGTTCATGGCTACAGGGTGAGAAAATGAAAGGAGGAAGAGGAGAGAAAGCAAGTGTGTGAGCGACTCCAAAATCGAGCTTTGTGGGCTACATGGAGAGCAAACCGAGATCAGAGGCAAAGTGAACACAAGTGTGTGAGTGTGTGCAAATGGAGAACCGCGGTGTTAGGCTTGATTTCATTATGGGGGCTAATCAGGTCCATATACTTTAAGTGCTGCTTTAATTTGTCTAATCCCTGCAGGGTATGGCTGCTGCCCTGCAGACTGACTTGAAATGCCCTTCTTGGAGATTCACGTCTTTTTTCAGACTTACACATTTTCCATTCAGTTGTCACCAGTTCTAGCACAGATTCCTCCATGTCTGACCACATGATATCTTTGCTTTTGAAGGTCTGCATGAACTTAAAATCTTCTCAAATTGTCTGCAAGCCTACAGCTGGGGACCTTTACTACCACTCAAAGCTCCCTTTTTTTGCATATTTTTTATTAAAAGGAAACTTACTTGACAAAGTAAAAGTGCCATCTGCTCGAGCTTAAATAAAACATGTTAACTTGCTTAGAGGAAGTGATTAGCAAAACCTTAAATTAGATTGCATTTTGTTAGGGTTTTTTGCAATAGGGCAATGCTGTCAGGTTGCGTGGAGTTTTACAGAGGATCCAAATGCAGAGACAGAAACTGAGGTGGGTACCTAAACATTTAATAAGGAGAGGTGGCAACAGAAGCATAAATCCTGAAATAACAAATTAAGGAACAAGAACAAAGGGGAACACATGGGTTGTCATGATTTTTCTAAAGCTCGGACCCACATGCAGTGAAGCCAAACAGAGAGACACAGAGTAAAGATTTGAACGGGTTTTATTGAAGGGTATATTGAGTTTGGCGCAAGGTTCCTCCAAACTCTGCTCAGCCGGAAACTGGAAGACGAAGGGGAGACAGGCTGTTAGGTTCAGGCTCAGTGGGAAATTGGAGCTGTCAATCTTGAAGGAGAGGATTTGTTGCCACTCACATTTCAAGAGAAGAAGAGACACGTACACTCCAGTCTGTGTGTTGGTCTTCCAGAGTTTGTTTGATTCGGTGGTGGGCGGAACAGGGTTTACCCAGAACTCGGACAGAGTGGAATGATGCAGCCGCTGGTTGCAACTCAGTTTTCCTGTGGTACTTGAACGGGTCGTGGTGAAGTTGACTTCCTTACTCAGAGAGATATCCGTGTGCTCAAAGGTGGCTGGATCCAAACCTCCTGTTTGGAATCCGTCGCTCAGTGTAAGACTCAGTTGATCCCACTTGGGAGGAGGCAGTCCGAAAGGGTCCAGTTTGCAGGAAGGCTTCCTGCCGAAAGGCAAAGAACAAACAAGGTTTAGTCTCAGGGAGAAACAAGCGCTCAGTAAAACTCTATGAGATCTCAGCTTGACTAGAGGACAAAAACTCAAAATGTAAAACTCAGACTAGACTCAGAATAAAACAAGGCTTGGCTAGAGTACCCCAAACTGGCAAACACTCTGGCGTCGAAGTAGTGGTAACCAGCAGCTTAAGAGCAGTGATGAGGTAAACGCTTGCAGGTGCGTGAGAAGGCGAACCGGAGCCAGGCGCCTCCTGGTGGTGGAAGGGAGAAACACAAAAGACAAGACAAACACAAAAAACAGGGATCCTGACATGGGTTAGGGGGGGAAATGATGAGAATCCAGCAAACAGTAACTGCAGAGGAGGAGAATGTATGGAAAACAGAATAAAGAATGGAGTAATCAACTGATTGGGAGCAGGTGTGGAGAGAAGACACTGGTAGAGATCTATATAAAATCCAAAAGACTGTGGGGTGTAAGAGTTGTACAAAAGGAAGGCGGACAGAAGAGGTATTAATATCTCGACTTAGAATTGGTCATACTGGACTTAATAGTTCTCTTTTCAGAATAGGGAAACATGACACAGGGACTTGTAATCACTGTAATAGAAACAGTGGAACATGTATTAATGGAATGTGATAAGTATTCACAGGAACGTCAGCATTTAAAGTTAACGGAAAATAAAGAAAAAAAATGGATTCTCAATGATAAACCTTCTAGGAAATACATCAAATTCTGCAAGAAATCAGTGAATTAGATTTAAAAAAAAACACTGGATTATTTAATCGTATTTAAATAAAGAATATAAGTGTGTATATGCATGTGAATATTCACACATATTAATTTATATCTAAGTTTGTATAGATATTGATTCATAAATAATATGCAGTTTCATTCATACCATTGAGGTATGAATTAATAACTTCCCTCTCACATCATTGATAACCACACTCTAGTCTGGTAGGTGGCGGTAAATGCACCTTAAGTTGGTTGCCATCCGCCAATAAAAAACATAAGAAGAAGAAGAAGGTGTCACACAATGATCTAGAAGGGAGCTGGGAAAAGAAGAATGACACAAAGGGGTAAACAAGATGTACATAAGAACTCAAATATAACCAGAAAACAACTAGGATGTCACAATGAAAACACAGAATAACATGAAAGTGTAACACACTCAAAAATCTGGTGTAGATTCTCAGTCATCCAGGTCATAGACATAACTTTCTTTTCCAAGTTTGAAGACGTTTTGCTTCCCATCCAGGAAGCTTTTTCAATTCAAAAAGCTTAAAAAATCATATTAAAGCTACAGTGTGTAATAATTACAGGGATATACAGTCAGAAATGTAATATATTATACATAACTATGTTATTTATCATCATCTACGAGCTCAGCCTCTTAACCTTAATATTTGCGTTGCCTTAGAATTCGTTATGTATAATTACATAGGAGCGGGTGTCGCAGCCATGGAGGCAGACATCTTTGCGCTACGGCAGCGCAGAGCCAACAAACTAGCGATTGCGAGATCGCCCATTACACTCGAAAGTAACTACGGCAAGTTGAGAGAGATGAACTGAGACGGTACTGAACAATAGATGGCAGTATTAAAATGATCTATGTAAACAAACCTCATCACTTGAGAAGGTAGGTGATGTGGATGTCGTGGAAGACATTTTGTCCCGTAACGCTCGCCGTACTGTTGGGCGGGAGAAGCGGTGGGGGGGAGATGTTCATGTTGCTGCGGTCTGCAGTCTGGACGCTAGATGTCGCTGAAAATTACACACTGTAGCTTTAACTTGTTAAGAAGAAGTGATTATCTAAACCTTAAACTATATTGCATTTTGTGCAATATGGCAACGCTGTCAGGTTGTGTGGAGGTTTGTAGAGAACCCAAATGTAGAGACAGAAACTGAGGTGATTTCTTACAGATTTATAAAGGAGGGGTGACAACAGAAGCATAAATCCAGAAGTAACTAATTAAGGAAGACAGGAACAAGAACAAAGGGGAACACATGGGGGAGACAGACAAAAGGGGATAAACAAGAAAGACAGAATGACATGAAGTGTAACAAACTCAAAAAAATAAGGAGATCAATCCACTGGCTTTTGTTTCCAAGTTTGGAGATGTTTCACTTCCCATCCAGGAAGCTTTTTCAATTCAAAAAGCTTAAATGAAACATGTTAACTTGCTCAGAGGAATTTGAATTTGACTTGAAAAAGTCCTGGAATGGAAGTTAAAAAATCCAGTGGATTGTTTTTAAACTTTTTTGGGATGACAAACTAAAATAGAAAACTTAAACAGAACCAAAAAGCTCAGAAAGGGCAGAATCATGGCAAACACTAATTAGAGCAGAATTGCAAATGATAAATGATACAGTAAACAGTTCTCCACAGATTTTATTGCTTTTATATCATCAAAGGGTTTTCAATTAAAGGAAAAACTAAAAAACACAATTGTCATTTGTTATTAATTCCCAGGGCCAGTGCTTTTTTGTTTTTGTTTGCAGTTCTAGCAATGCAAAAAAAAACTCCAATTAACCAAGTCTTACAATCTTAGATATAGGCAGAAAATTATTTTTGATTTGGTTTTGAAATTGATATAATAAGCAAGACTTAGTTAGATTTTTAAGTTTTCAAGGTCTGTGTATAAAAAAAAAAAAAAAATAGATATTTCTTCACAAGGTTAAAAAGGCATTATACATTATACATCCCAACATTTACAAAAAAAAAAATCAATTACCCCCCTCTTTTTTTTTTTTAAACGGTTTGTATTAAGTGATTTTTCTTCCATTATTGTTGCAGGAAAAAAACATTTTTTTTTTTTTTTTACAAAAAAGTTTGGTAAATTTGTAAATGTTTTTATAAACAAACAACTGTACGATACTTTCAAATTATATTTGATTTTTTGTTTTTATTCATACTCTATATTTTTTTAATATTTGTTTTTTTTAAACTTTATTTTTTCTATGTATTTTTACAGATTTTATTTTTGCAAATTGTATTTATTTTCTAGATTAACTTGAAAATGCGTCCTCTGAAGTACAGATTCTTCAGCTGATTACGTCATAGCGTTATGGATTGGAATGTTCGGATTGGAAGACTCATCAGAATACTTTTTGCTTGTTTTGAAGGACGGGTCTGGTGTATCCTACCTAGCCTTTGGTATCCCATAATTCATTGGGAGCCCAAGCTGCTCAGAGGAAGAAGATACTTGGAGCCGAGAAGCAGTTACTGCATATTGTGATTGCAGTTTAATATAATACACGTTTGTGAATAGTTCCGTCTTAAATTAATTATAATAGGCAGGTAATTTTTGGTTTATTGAAAGGTTTTACCTGTCCCTGTGCAAATGGGTTTGACACTTAAGCACAGATTCTAATATCTCTGCAGTGTGGGGACTATAAATCTGATATTCACAGTACTGCTACTTAAGCTCCTCGAAATTGTTCTAGCACCCAGAACAGTAGTGAGAAGCGCATATTTTTCAAATCTCAGAATTTACCAAAGAATTCTTGATTGTGACAATAATTCAACAAAATTGTCTCCATGGGTTTAGCTATTTGAGTTCATTTGAACAGGGAGTGTACACAATGTGATGGTTCTTGCTGCACATGGACATTTGGCTGAAAGTTTTCACTGTGAGAAGCAATGGATCTACTCTAAATGTTGTAGTAGAACCCCTTCATGATGTTGCAAATTCTGTTCACAGATTTATGAACCAACAGAGGAATACAACAACTAAAGAAGCGTTGATATCCAAATTGTCTTCTAGGTTAACATCTAGTTTACATGTTAAAGCTTCACCTCTGCTAAATGCAGAGTGCACACATGTACCCTGTTCTTTGCACTCTGTCAAAATATCCTGCAGCATTACCAGCTGGGCTGCACAAGATATCAAAAATGTATCTGCATCACAACATAAAAATGCACAGAATCTCAAAGGACTGCTTAGGCAGCAGTAAATGATAGGAAACTGTATTCTAGGTGACATGCATTCGCAATTTGCACATCAATAATTTATTTGGACCATTCAGCCGCCTTCTTACTGCTGCTGATGCCCACACTCACTTCTGATGATCGTTGCTGATGAGATGCTGAGGCACCCGGAGAGCTTCAGCATCAAAATGAAATGAGAAAAAAAAGGAAGTAAAGCGTGGGTTTGTCACAACCAATAAAAATTCATTATATCATTCACATTACAGCAAGTCTGCTTAAGTGAAACAGTCTGACCTGCACTCACAGTGAGCAGAAGTTGTTCAGTTTCTTGAACAACGTTGAGCTATCTAAAGGTGGTGCAATATTCATACCCTGAATATGGAAATTTACCCTTGTGTTAAATACTAACCACAAACTGGTGTTTAAAATTGGAGAGGGGTCTGGCTGCAGACCTGCACTGTCAGGACCCTTCATTGCAGAAATGCACAATGGGGGTCTTCTTCACTTTCAGGACCAGATGTTTATTCCAAACATTTTAATCAAAGCCTTCAGGAAAAGCACATAGCACATATGTGCAGCCGGATTTTTAAGAAGAAGGGATATTTATTTGCGTGGGGAGTGCTGACTTACGAAAAATTTGCCTTTTCTCTACTTTTCCTTCCTTAAAGGGGAACACCGTATTTTTACATTTGGCCCTTGATTTTACGTTATTACATCATGTTCTACTCACCCGTATAAGTTTTGTGTCATTTGGAGCCGTTCTGAAGATATTCCATTAGGTTATATCCAAGTAATGTCTTCCTATGGGCAACGACTTGAAGGCACAAACTAAACTGTTCATAATTTATTATTTATGGTACACCAGCATTCATAACATGTAGGCGAATCATTGTCCCCCAGACATCTACGGTTATATTTTTTATATTTATGTCTTTTAAAAACAAAGCGGAGCGTGTATGACGACACCCAGCAATTGTACTAAAGTAAGAGGAACATTACTTTAATGCTTTCAGTCAAGTTAAAGTTAAAAGTAGCCATCTAAGAGATTAGCTAATCAAGACGGAAGAAGTATTTGGTCAAAAGTCTACTAAAGTACTGTCTAGAAATTATCCAGTCAGACATATGTTATATTCAACTTATGCTATTTTAAAGACTGAAATTCATAAAAACATACAAATAAATCATAGAATTATAAAATAAAAAATTCCTGTTGAAGAAACACTTTTGCAAATTGATTTCTAAACTCAAACTTTTGCAACTCATCCATACAGAGATAACTGTATTCATAAAAGGACAGAACTGGGTTAATTGATTTTGCTTGTAAAGCGGAGAGAATGGCGCTAGGCTTACCGCAACATGATGTCACTGCCAGAAAATGTCAGTGATGAGTTCCTATATTTGGCCGCAAAAATTGCCGCTCCTAGACTCAGTAATCGCGACGAAAAATGTTTTAATCTGAAAAATTCACACAAAGAGAAAAGACAAATAGGAGAAATGGATTGATAGAATTACTTTGTCTTGGTGTTCAGACCTCGGCAGGAAAACATAGCGCTAAATTTTGATAGATATGCATGAACAGGAGCAAAGAACAGGGCTGTTTCCCCCCAGGCCTGAAACTGGAGGTGGAGTGGAGAGGATGAAGTTGGTCAGTCTGTAGACTGTTGGTTAGTAAGATGTTGAGCTTTATGGGGAGATCCAGTGGACTGCATGGGCTGATACTAGAGCTTCACTCAGGGACCTGGAAGATGGAAGTCCAGTTTGGATAACACAGGTTAAGAGAACTTGTCCATGATGAGCAAGCATAAAGTGACAGTGGAGAGGAAAAACTCCCCGTTGGGAAGAACCTCTGGCAGAACTAGGCTCAACATGGCGATCTTCTGCTGGACCGGTTAAGATGGGACTGGAGGTGGGTTGAAATGGTGTAATCTGAATGAAGTCACAGCGCATCCGCCGCCTGCGCACAGGAGCAGACACGTGCGTATCAGAGGCCTTTTAAGATGAGTTTTGGATCCCGATTGGTTTTTGTGGAGGTGAGGTTCAAAGCTGATTGGCTGTCGCAGGGGGATGTAGGAAAGCAAATTAGTTTCTTCAGTTGAACTTCCGCCAAGGCTCTATTTCTATTTTTTTTACTGATTAACGTTAAATTCATTAAATTACCGCAAACGTATTAGTTTTAGGTACAGTATAGATAATGATTCATTGATTATTCCTTGCTGACCGGACTTCTCCTTTAAATCATTTTATTTTTTTTTCTATGTATGGTTTTTGTTGGGATCTGGAGCTGTACCACCTTCCTCCAGCAGAGTGCGCCGTGGGTCTCCTGGAGCTGGAGTCTTCCAGCACACCTGAGACGTATCTACTCATCAGGAGACCTCCCCTTTATAACCAGCTGCCAGACCTTGCTTCGACGCCGCAGTGTTGACCTTAGTTTGGTTAGCAACCTGAGCCTTGAAACTGTAAGAATCTTAGTTGTCTCTGGAGAGAGATCAGATTCTAACTCTCTTCTGTTTTTGCCTCACAGGAAACCTGTCTCTAGCCTGAAGCTCTGGATGAGCCTAACCTGCCAATCTGCCCTGGAGAGCCAAACCTGAAGATTCCTATGTGGATTCCCCTGCTGCTCTTAGTTAAGAGCTGGAAACTCTGATCAAGGTCTGCCATTAAAGTCAGAAGCTAGACGCTGCAGCTGCCCTTAAACTCTGCTGAACAAACAGTCTCTGGACCCAACGGTTCCCTCTCTCTCAAAGAGAAGCTCGGATTCAGTCAAGGCAGAATTCTGAATTATCAAAGACTCATTCTCATCAGCCCGCCTTCTAATCAAACTATCTTCTCAGCAGACTTCTGTGAACCAACCCGGACCAGCCCCTGACCCAGTACATTGTCTGATTATTGTAAAACATTCAATAAACCTTGTTTAACTTTTACCCAGCCTCCGTTGTGTTCTGCATATGGGCTAAGAACCTAAACCCATCATTACAGTTTTATCATAAAAATTTTGATCGTAGTTTTCAAATCCTTTGTCATCTTGTTGAATGTCCTATATTCTGCTCAGGAGTCTCGTTACTAATTATTTTCCACAGGTACTTGTTCTCTTTGGTTGATTCCACTGATTTTTAATTCTGTCTTATTTAATTCCCAGTATTTACTTGTTTTATTTGTCGGTTTAGTTTATTCAAGAATTATAATTATTGATTAGTTTGTCCCTTTATCGATCAAATGTCTGTCTTTCTGTTTTTTAACACCCGTAATAAAGATTTTGTCCTGACTCTATGAAAAGTGCTCTACTAGTGCAATTTATTGATGATTGATTGACTTCATTGTAATCTGAAGAAAAGATTAGCTTTTAAATTCCTGGGAAAAAAATTTACCTATAGAATCACAACAGCTTACAAAATTATGATTTTGGCATTACTTTTTTTTTTATTTGTGCAAAATATCTGATGCTTTGCACATTTTGTCGTAATGTGCATTGCTGTGAGATGATTCACTGTGATGTCTAATAAAAAAAATGACTTGATCAAACACATTGGGACGTTTTTAATGAGAAGAAAAGTAGTTTTTCTTATGCATGAAGTTTGGCTTTTGTTTGCACCATGCCAACATGCATTTTATAGTTCTCGGTTTGATCATTTTTAAAGTTTTTAAATTGGGAACTGTTGTTGTTTAAGTAATACTATATCAGCAGCTGAAGCTGTGATTGTGGTGCATGTAAGCAGTTCCGTGTGTGTGTGCACTGATGCCTCCACATGACCCTGCCTCTGGCACCGCTGCATTCACCACCCGGGAGCCGCGCTGTTAGCTTTTTTCTGTGCTCGCTGCTGTCTTGTCAGATTTGGTTGCACCTCTGCTAAAAAGCTAATCCTCATGTTCTCACTTGCACATAACATCAAGCATTTATGGCCGCTGCTGTCAGAGGATGTGACAACATAGGGCGTGGGTGTGTATTTCTGTGTGTGAGCGGCTACTGTGTGTAAGCATACTTTAGTTAGGGTCTATAGTGTGCATGACAAAATTCTTCACCCAGATTTAGGTTTTTTTTTGCATTGTGAATTTTTGACTTGGGGAGGAAAAAAACAAAGAAAGACTTTCTTTTTTTTTTGCAGTAGAAAAAATAAAGCCTGACTACATTTACCTAAAAAGTTTAGTTAAATATGTTTTTCATAAAAATAATAACATTTATACCACAAGTACAGATTTATGTAGAGAAAAACACAATACTTGCTAGCTATGTGCTCAAGGGTGGATACTCCAGAGCTAAATGTGAGAAGTATGGGACATCTTCCTGACTGTAAGAGGATAAGCCAGGAAACTATTTTTTCAAATTAAAGGTTTGAAACATTACTGGCAAATAAAATATAAATGAACTTTTGAAAACACGACCCAGAGAGGTTTTGCTTGATCAAATTCCAATTGTTTTAGTCTGTTTAGATAAAGGGGAAATATAACATAGCTCCACAGCTGGATTGGTGAGAAGGTAATCGTGACAGTGATGCTGTTTTTGTGATTTCCTAATGTTCTTTCCTGCTCATTTTTCTGCCATCCGATTGCCTCCTCGGTCTGCTCTAAGATCTGTCCTCAGATTTAGTGAAATGTCCATATAACAATGAAAAGGCTGCCTTAATCAGTATCGGTCTTACTGTGGAGAGGCTAATGTTACCCCCTGTATGCTACATGACGCAGGACCAACTTTGAAGCTTAAACTTGGCCCGATCTAAAGTTCTCACATAACTGGAAAGCCAACAAAAATGGGCCAAAAATCATGCCGTGTTTATCTGCCCTAATGGTCCATCTACGGGCCCTTTTTATTTATATCTAAATGTTCCTCCTAACTCAGATTTTAATGATAAATTACATAAATTAGATAAGTTTGTAACTATATAGACAACAGCTAGTCACCAGGTGACTATCAGCCCAATTAAGCTCTGGTTAAATGCAGAGAGTAAATCAATCAATGAGCCGACATTTTCTTCAAATTTATTACCGTATTTTCACGACTATAAGGCGCATATAAACGTCTTTTTTTCCCCTCAAAATGTGCGGTGCGCCCTATAGTGCGGTGCGCCCTATGTGTGTTGTTACTGCGGACGTTATTGAGACCGCCATGAGAAGGTTGAAGGGGGAAGTGTGGGCGTGGATTGTGTATAAAAGAACAGGTATGTGCTTCATGCAGAACTCCTCATCTCCTCATTGAGGAGATGATGAAAGAGTGGCTGAGGGAGGTGTATGTAAGGAGACCAGGTGGTTTTTTTCCACTCATCACCATTGCTGTTAATCTGTGACTCCATGCGTGCCCATCTCACAGCCGATGTGAAAACATGGTGAAACAAATGAACGCTGTGCTTGCTGTTATTCCGGGAGGTCTAACAAAGGAACTTCAACCGCTCGACATCGGTGTGAACTGGCCGTTCAAAGTAATGCTACGTTCACACCGGACGCAGCAAGAGCAGCAAAATCGCGTCTGCTGCTTCATTTTTGCTGCTTGTACCATTTAGTTCTGACGCGCGGCTGAAGCAGCTTTGCTGCTCTGGCTGTGCGGTCAAAAAGTGTGTCTGAGCTTATCTATCCTTTCTTTGCTTTGCAGCTATATTTGCTGTGATCAGTGGGAATAAAGTAGTTTTAATATGTTTTTAAGTGAGAAAGTCCACCTGAAAATTTAATCATTGCAGTCAGTTCATCCAGATTACCATCCTGCCTTCCAATATTATTTTTGTCGGAGCCGCTAGGACCCCCACATACCAGCGGTGCGCTGTCAGGAGGAATCCCATTCAACAGCAGCCTCTGGCTGGGTCGCCTCCTCTCGGTTCACCGTGGCAGCTGGTAGGTGTTTTTCATCTAAATAATCTAAACTGCAGGCACCAGGATAATAAAAGCAAACATATTCTGCCGGCAGGTTTCAGCATTTTAAGTTAATTTAGGCGTCAATAAACTGTTTCAGAGGAGTGATCACAGGGCTCTCTATCATCAGCGATGTGTCTCTCTCACGGCCCGCACAGGTTTGATTAATACTTTGTAATAAATACATGAATAAAGCACAAACATACTCAGTTTTGCTCCCGCTCTATTTTTAAATACGCAGTAGAGGTATTTAAACGTAGTACAGGACATGTACCGGTATATAAAACCTGCACCCTATAGTCCGGTGCGCCTTATGTGTGTGTTAAATACAGGAATGGCACACATAACTGAGACTGCGCCTTTTAGTACGGTGCACCTTATGGTCGTGAAAATACGGTAATTAAAATACGGTAATTGGCTTTTTGTTCTTCTAATTGCCCTTTAAAAAACATGTTCTTTCCTTGAACCTATAATGGAATACATTTTCTTCATATGATTGAAAATTAAACCTCTTCCTTTTCTGCTTAGTCCAGGAATAATTTCTCCAAAGTTTCTAGCTTAGGAGTGGCTTGACATGAAGAAAGAAAAATTTAGAGCCAATATCTAGTATTTGTCTTTGCCGAGTGGCTGTAGATGTGCTGACTCCAGCCATAATCCTCTAAATGCCTCTGATCTTCCTGCTGCTGATGCAACTTCTCCCACCACACTTCTTTTGCATAGATACAGAGCTCTGTTAGTAACCAGCTTCTTTAGCAATGATTTTTATTTTTTTGTTTGTTTGCTAGTTTTCCTTCTTGTGATGAGTGTCGATGACATCTGTCAAGTCAGCAGGCTTCCCAATTATTGTTGAGTCTACTGACCCAGAGGGAGAAACCATTTAAAGGCTCAGGAAACCTTGCAGATGTTTGGAGGTAATTAGCTGATTAGAGATTGACACGAGGAGTTTCTATTAATTAACTTTTTTACGGTATTCTAATTTTCTGAGACTAAATTCTGGGTTTTAATTATCAGAGAGCCATAATCTGAAAAATTACAAGAGACAAAGGCATTGGAATATATCTCTGTGCAATGATTATTTTATACAGTATGAGTTTCCCTTTTTTAAATTACTGGATGAGAAATATTGTAGTTTTGTGCAATACCAAACCAAGGACTCTTAGGCTACACTCACACTGAAGGTGTTAATGCTCATTTTCAGTTATTTTTCTGCAATCCTTTTTCTTTTGCATGCTTGTTCACATTTCTAAATATATGCAACTTGTATATGATCTCTTGTGTGAACTGCAGTGTTGCCAACTCAGCGACTTTGTCGCCATATTTAGCGACTTTTCAGACCCCTCCAGCGACTCTTTTTCAAAAAAGCGACTGGCGACAAATCTAGCGACTTTTCTAGTGTCTGCCGTGGGGCGCCTCCCCCCGTCCCAACCCCGTTTTCCCGCTTCCGCAGATGTCCCTCTCAGCGCTACAGTCAGAGACACAGATGTGTTCCCTCAGCGTCCAGACAGCAAAAGAACCGTGCGCATGCGCCGGGTTTGACGGCACAGGTTGATCACTCTGGAGTCAGCTCCCTCAGTTGCTGAGCCTGCCATAGAGAGCCTTGACCAACATGACCATGATCCACTCTTTCTGTGAGCAGGCAAGCACAACCTGTGTGTGTGTGCAGGGAATTCTTATTAGTTAAAAAAAAAAAAAGCAATAATTAACATTTGCTCACATTGTCATTGATTCTTTATAGTCTTTTTTCCCATTTAGATTGTTAATGTAATGTAAAAAAAAATGTTATGGTTCAAAATGTTCATGTTTTAGCATGATTTTTAAGGTCCTTAGTGGACCACAAGGGAAAAAAGAAAAAGTTAAATTAAAAAAAAAAGTTGGAAAAAAAATATATATATTATGCAAATTAGGCAATGTTGCATTCAGCGACTTATAGCGACTTATAGCACAGCCAATAGCTACTTTCCTTTCTGAGGAGTTGGCAACACTGGTGAACTGCATTTATTAAACATTATTGTCCCGTATTCACAGTAGAGGGCGTAATGGTTTTCAAAGCCAGTGCATTAACAACACAATCTTTTCAAGAGGGTTGAAAATAAAGATTACTCTCCGCTTTATCGTCCGCCATGGTTGTTGTTTTTCTTCCCACTTCTTTGCGAAGAAAAAAATGAAGAAAAGTTACCTTTGTCGAGTATTAATGTTATATAGGTTCAGTGTATTCTCATTATCAGTTCGTATGAAATCGTACGAAAAGTGATGCAAAGTATTTCGTAGGTTTTTTTCGTCTTATTTCATTGTATTTTTACGTCTTGCCTCGAGACAAGATATCAGTGCGCATGCGCATTTTTTTCTTAAAATAAGTGCATTTGTTCTTGAAATGAGGAGGTAAAAGACACATTTGGCCAATGGAACAAGACAATTTACATTTAAAATAACAAAACACAATTGCATTGTCTTACTTCAAGTGCATTTTATCTAATTGTCGTATTTTAAGAGTAAAAATGCTAATTCCATTGGCATATCATCTCATTTACCTATTCAAAATGAGGGTAATTACACTTAATTTAAGAAATTTTTACTTATTGCTAGGGCGTTTTTCTAGTGTAATGTAAGCTGTATGTAATGAAATTTTGTTTTGTAAACACTCTATGTATAGAAAATGACAATAAAGTTTGTCTAAGTCTATGGAACCTATCCCTGCATCTTTAAGTGATCCATCTTGAACAGTTTTAGTCCATGTTTTGCTCACAAGTTAAATGATTATTGCTCAGATCTCCCGTTGGATTTTAGGACTGATTAAACCAACATTAAACTAAACTAAATTCTTAAAGCTTTCAGGTATTCTTCGCAGACCCATAGGAGGTCCACAAAAAGAAAAATTACCTTTTCATTATATTTTTCAAAAGATCAGCCACCCAAGAAAAGACCAACCACATTCAGAGAGGATTTGCAGATCAACTCAGTTATCCAGGATTTATGTAAGAGGAACCACAGTAATGTTCTCATTTTATTATACCTTATCTTATTCATTTATTCTTATTTTGGTCCGTTGAATATGTTTAAAAACTTAATTTCCATCACATCTACCAAAAATTAAATATTCACAGAAGTACTGTCTTGTGTCATAGAGTGTTTTTATAGAATCTACAGCCTCTTAGAAGGTCTGAATTGTTTAGCTGTTTTGTAAATTGTAAAAAAAAAAAAAAAAAAGCTGATACAATAATAACTGAAGATTTTTAATCCTTGGCCTATTACCAAATATTCATACACAGTGTAGTTTGCGCAGGATTCGATTTCAGTGGTTCCTGTCATACTCCTAGGCCTGGGTGCAGGCCGGTTTTTCCTTTTTTTTCTCTCTCTGCAGGGCTGGACGGGCCAGTGCTCTTCATCAAGCTGATTCCCACCTTTATAAGGAGCTGGAACCAGGAGTAGGGCGTCAGTTCGTTAATGCTCCAGCGTGGTACAAATGATCCTTTACCAAGCCTTGCTTCTTAGCTTTGCCAAAACCTAACCCTGTACTCTCTTGCTCCTTCTCTTAGAACCCGGGATCCCAAGCCTGAAACCACTCCACAGAGACCTCTTCGCTCTGGACTCCTGTCAGAGGCGTTTCAGTCAGCCTCAAGGTACCAGTGAAGCTACGGGCCTCTGAACTATTAAAGCCCTCCTGCCTGAGCTCGCCTGCCTGTCCACCTTTAGACACCACCATCATATCTTACCCACCGGACCTGCACCATTCGCCTGGACCACTGGTCACCATCCTCCCAAGACAGACACCAAGCCGCCCTCTCTGTGATTCACATACATCCCTCACTTTTCAACCAGCACCGAACTGTTGCTCACCTGTCACCTAACCTCTTCTAGCAGTATCCTGAAAACCCTGCCTGCCGGACTTCACTTTGTACCACCTTAAACCTTCGATAAAACCCTTTAACTGATTCTTGCCTAAACATGACAGTTCCTATATTATTGCCAGTGCCACTTCTTAGTTCCCTTTTGGTTATGTTACTTGAACTGCAGAGAATAATTAATAAACCTAGAATAATTAATAAACCTAATAAATTTTAGGAGGGCCCATACTTCTTTACGCTCTCTGAAAATTACCAAAATATAGAATATAATGTATATTTAGTGAAAAATTTTCCACATTACTACAGATCACTTATTGTTAACATTTACTGTGCTATAAAAATGTAACATTTTATAACTGTGTTTCAGTTAAATCAGAATCAGAAATACTTTAATAATCCCAGAGAGAAATTACTTTTGTTACACGCTCCAGTTACAGTTTTACATGATATATACACACATCCAACTCTACAATATAATAAAGATAAAAAATAAGAATAAAAAGAGATAGAATATATACACATATAGCTATACTCTGAAAACCTACAACCTATAGCTGCACCTTTCCTTATCTAACCCTGACAAGGGTTGCATGTCTAAAGTCTTTCAAAATCTCACTCCAGGGTTTGGTGAAAAGTTGGCAGCCTGGACAATACCATGCTAAAGTATGCACTGTGTTCATTTGTCAGATAGAGTTTGGGTTTGCATACTGAGTCTCTATTGTCATACGCATCTCTTTTGCTTATCACCATTCCAGGAGCATCATTCTAGTTTCCATATATTGTTTCTTTATGTGCACTGTGAAAAGATAAAAAGCTACTTTCAGCTATCTTCTATCTCACAAAATGCATTCCAGCTGAGTTCGGATAAATGTAAAGGAGGGAATGGACAACATGCAATTACTTCAGTCTTTCTTTAAACAGTTGTTGTTGATAGATAGTACGGAAGTAAACAGACCCACAGGAAGAATTGGAGAAGGGCTTGTTTATTCCTTTCGTCTTTATTTATTTTAAACCACATTCCCTTTTTGACCAACAAACAGCACATCATTATTACTGCCTGAACACGTGACTTTGCTCCACTTCATGCGCTGCCAACTATAGGAGCCTGAGAATATAACTTTACAATCACCACAGAGTTTGTTATTGCTTTTGAAATGCATCATCCAATAGTGTGATCCCAGTCCCCTTGATATCCCCCATAATGATGAATTTGTTTATCTGCTGCTGCCAAGCTTGTAAATAAAACATTTCATACTGAGAGAATGGTGAAGCTGGGCCTACACGCTCCGCATTCCAATGGTTGTTGTCTATGGCCTAGAACGCCCCGCAAGACGCATCCTGTCTTAGCTCATTCCTTATAGACCAATTAATCAATAAATTTAACTTTAGCAATGTGCCTAAAAACTGCCTAATTTAGACTGAGTCAGTATTTTGTAAGTTCTTTATAACAACACAGTGAATGAAACAGTAAAATTAATCGATTATCGGTGCACAGAATATATTTTACAAAAATTTTCTTTAAAATTTCTTTAACTACCCCACTTTCAAACAGTTAGACAGTAATGGGGCATTGCAGGCTAACAAAAGAAGCCAAACGACTCATATTCCAAAGGGGTGGACCCGCTCCTCCATTACAATTTGCATGTTTTCAAAACAAAAAAAAAAAGGTTTTGTGGGCTACTGTTTAAAAGTCAACACCATTCCTGACATTTTGAATTTAAAAAGCTTAGTGGATGGGAAGCAAAACGTCTTCAAACTTTGAAACAAAGTCCAATTCTGTTGAATATCATGCTCTTTTAACCCTTCAAAAAGTCTATTATGGGTAATTATATGATGAAAAACGGCCTGTAGTGCTATGGAGTATTTATTTGTCATTCAATATTAGTTGCTTTCTACCAATCTAAAAGAAAGACAGTTTGCCTTCACAGCAACTTTGCCTTTCTCGTGTGTACCTCTGATTTCCCCGCTCTCTTCAAAGCCACTCTGAAGCAATTGCAATGTTGGCACCACAGTGACCATTCTAACGGGCTGGTGATGTCAAAAGGTAGTCTGAACTTTATCTAACTTGGTAGGCATCCTCTCAGCCTTCTGACACCATGTCATCAATCATTTCATTGGGAAAAGTTGAGGACACATATCAGTTTTCATTTTCATAAAAGAATGGCTTTTCTAAAAGAAATTATGTAAACAACCCTACTATTCTTTTTTACTTATGTACAATAATAAAGCCATCTTTATGCCTCTCATCAGATAATGCAGTTTTGCTTGTTTACTACAGAAGCGCCAGGCAGATCAGACACTTTATTCACATTAGCTGCCATCAACTTGTCCACTAATAGCACCTTCAGGTGACTTTAAGTACATGTTTTTCCACAATTTGTGGTAGTTCCCACTTGCGCTAAGTATTAAAAAGCTCAACAGACAGGCAGCCAAAAAGTGCTCCAAACTGAATGTAACCCTGGACAAAGTGTTTTTAATGAGGTGATCCCGGACAAGCCCCCATTTATGTAACAACCCCAGTATCATCCCCTTCAAATACCAGTCGTCATTTAGGCATTGGTTTTTAGGCTAAATTTGATCGGTCCATCATAGTCTTGATGTAGTCCAGAACTAGTTGTCGAAAATTCTTTAGTCGGTCTGATTTTGTCCCACTTATACAATAATAGATGTTGAAAACCACGCTTTCATAAATTTACTGCTTTTCACCTTGAACCCAATGTAGACATTTTTAACATAACTCATGTCGTCTTTTCAATGTCTTTTCAACCAATTTCAACACTTTCCTGGACCCCCCCCATACTTTATACCAGTCTTAATGATTTACTTTCTGCAGGTCTCTTTAGCTTAAACCAAAACTTGTGTCTGTTGATTTATGATTCAGCAGTTGTTTTTATTGACACATGCAGGAAGAAGGTCATAGACCTTTCTGCAGAGACTGTATGTACATGCTTTGCCTGCATGAGGTCTGCTTCTGCCAACTTCGACAACCTTCGACTGTCCAACTAATGTTAAATCACCAAAGATCACCTCCTCCACACACTGGTTGATAACCTTGAAATTAAAGCAGAGACATTACTGGAATCTGTAACGGAAATAAAAAAAATAATACTCTCAATATTAATGTTGTTCCTAATACATTTTATTGAAATAAAACACATATAAGACCTTAATGTCAAATCATATACCTGAATATTTTAATTATCACACAGAAAATCTGTGTATATGGAAACCAAATCTGATTTGCAGAGAAAATAGTGTTAAAAGCAGTAAAACAATATGTAGGAAAAAGTTTTGAAAGTCAGGTTTTATAGGTTATCTTCCATTAGCATTTGGATGTTGTTCAAATAAAATCAAAAAATAGTTTTCTGTTGGTTTAAGCAAATATTGTTTGTCTATTCCTCATGTGGTTATAGAGGAAGACTGATGCCAATGTTAAAATATTGCTACTGGGTCCTTCCAAGGAGCATTTAATTCTGTAGATAAACTGAGACATTTGTAACACTGAGCGCTCCCTGAAGCAACGTGATTATGTAAGCTGATTTGTTTGTTTTCCCTAATGATATGAAGCCAGTGACACTCTGTGGAAGTGCTCAGGATATTAGAGAATAATTCAAAACAATGTAATGCATTCAATAGTCAGTTCCATAAACAATCACTAGTGGGATTTGTTTATGCTCTGATCTTCCAGAACTCAGGAAGGTACAACAGCTACATATTTACTTATATGTGGAGGGATCTTAAGTTAGGTAAATCCTTTCTGAGCTAATTTAACAATCCTGTTAAGGTGTTGAAAATGGTATAAATGTTGTGTTTTGTCCTCGAAACAAATTTCCCGATGAAGCTCTTCATGTTTTTAATGCTTCAGTTTATTGTAGTCTTTTGGCTTTGATTTATTGTAAACACAAGTTTGTCACTTGATTTTAGATCTGGGGAGTTTCCTAAGCTAAATGTTAACTGCTCCAATCTTGAAGTCAATTAAAGTTCACAGACCAGCGCAGAAGGTGTAATTTATGCTAAAAAAGTGGACCGTTCATCGGCATGTTGTCAGACAAATTTTAATATTTGCACTTTTTAGATACTCATTCTTATAGCTGTTTCCATATAAAAAGGTGTAAGTGTTGATTTTATAGACCAAGGTGCAGACATGATATGCTCAGAAACTAAATTGTTTCCATTTTATATCATGAACCGGTTCTTCCTTATGTTCCCAACAGCACACTTCACTCTCAGTCTGCAGGTTTACCAGTCATTCCTATTATTTCTAAAAGAGGTATAGGAGGAAGATCTTTTAGTTATCAGGAGCCAACTAGTGTAGCAGCTTTAGTATATGAGGCAGACACCTTGTCTACATTTAAGGCAAGGCTTAAAAATTTCCTTTTTTTTTAAGCTTTTAGTTACAGTGGCTGAGGTTTTCCTGAGCTAGCTCTATAGTTATGCTGCTATAGGCTTAGACTGCTGGAGGACATAGGGACCACTTTTCATTATTCTGCTTTATTCTACTGCTGTTCTCAAACCGTGTAGTATTTGTTAAATCAACGCATTAATGAATGTTCTATTTTCTGTTTCTTGTCATAGTAGCTTAATCTGGTCTTGTTCTGTTTGGCTGTGAAACCATGCTGAAGACCAACATCAGCTGGGCTGTTGCCCTCAACAGCTTGGATTTTAGATGATAGAGTTGGGTCTGTTTTAAGCGTTTAGTCCTGTTTAGTCCTGACAGTTTTTAACCAATCTGACAATTTATTCTAATTGAAATGTGCATTAAGAGGAGGTGTTGTAAATTTGCATAATATATATAAACTGAGTTTAATGTAATTAAATTGAATTGATTTGAATTTGATTGTAATTAAATATCACATGGACAGTAACTAAAAGCTTACAGTAGAGGAAGGTGTAAATGTCCTTACAAGTGATGGGGACTCAAGCCAAATTACTTAGACTTGAGTCAATACAAATTCAATGATTTTATCACTATGGCCTTGTATATATATATATATATATATATATATATATATATATATATATATATATATATATATATATATATATATATATATATATATAAATAAAACTGGACTATTAGAATAGCATCTAATTAGAAATGTATTAACAGACTGAATGTTGTACGAAAATACCATAAAATGTTTTAATGAAAAGGCCACTGCAGGCTGTCACTCTACGAATTGCTTTTAGAGTTCATAAATGTGACAAGACAGTGGCAAACATAATAACTGAAAATCAGACATGAACGACAGTTATTCCCTCAGGCTAACTTCATGGTATCCTTTCATTTTCAACTTTCCTAATGGGAGATTTGGAGCTTTTTTTTAAATACCCTGAGCTTGGGCAAATGCGAGAAAACAGTTTTCACACGAACATAAAAAACTCGATCAAGTTATGAAAAAATCATGATAACAAACCATGTCCTTTATACAATGATTCACCCTGAGAAATGAAAAAAAAAAAAATGTGGCTAAAAATATGTGACCATCCTGTACGTCGGTCGACTGCAGCACTCAGCATGCAGGTTGATTTTGTGTTAGTTTAGGAACAGGTCATTTAATTTGAGAGCCATCATTTTGTCCTTACCTTTTCTAGCAGAGGCCTCCAGGTTGAGCTGCAACCTTGAGCCACTTCAGGGGAACGGAGACTTTTTTCTGTCACCTTCAAACTCCGCCTCCCACAGCAGATATATATGGGACTCCAGCTGCCCTTCGCCCTCCTTGCTGCATGAAGGCCCATGGGAGGAAATAACAAGCTAGGGAGCTGTTAGAAGGTAGGCTGATGTATATCTAATGGGTCTGTGAGGGTACCCGGGTCACTATGCTAGCCGAGCTGTTATTGATGACTATCATTGCACTGCCTGCATACAGAACTCAAACAGCCACAGTGGATGGCACCATTATACATGGGCATATAATAGTTGCTGCTGACAGGGACCGACCCCCACCTAGTTAACTTTCACTTTGGAATCGTGCAGCTTTGGAATCCAGAGAAAAGCATTGTTGGGGAAGGAAATACAGCTGGTCCAGCTGGACAAACACAATTCAAACATCACAGTGCAAAGCTGACCGCATGATGATAGCCTTGATTTAAACAGAGAAGTGTAGGCCAACTCATGAATTACGATGGCGAGTAATAGCGGGTAATAGAGACACATAATGAAGTTAGAAAATAAATATTTCCTGAGTTGCTCTGTTGTTTTGTCAATAAATGAATGCTGACTGCTTGCCAGGCTGAGGATGACATCACTCGGTAAGGAAACCGTTTGAATAAAGACACCGCAGCTCTCCTGCTGTTTGGCCGGCAGCATTTTGAGATTTTAGAAAGACAACCCAGCAGTGAAAGAAAAGATGTCAAACTGCAAATTTGGCAACTGCTAACTAATCTGTGTCAAACCATTGAATTTGCTATTGTAAATGTATTTACACAATAAAAGATTTATACAATTGTTTCATTTTTACCTTATTGTGTTTTATTGTTGTTGATGTCTTCATTTGTCTTTGTAAAAAGATAAATGACCCAAAGGAAATAATAAAGCAAGGCTGTTTTTTTTCCTGTCTTTTAGCAAAGTGACACAACTAAACCTGAATAAACCTCAATAAAATCTTAATACCAATACCAAATTATTTTAGAATATTTTGTTATGCAATTAAAGGTGCAGCATTTTTTTTACCATGTGGCTTAAAGATCTCCCCACAGCCACTTAGCTCGCAGTAAAAGAGAAGGTCTGGACGTCAAAATAAAAAAATGGTCCCTGCTACAATGAGAAATCAATTAATAATCCCAACCAATCACAAAAGCCAGTCCGTTGTACACGATTGGTTCCTGAAACGTTAATCATGGTCGTCTGCTTGTCCCTCCCCCCTGTGCGCGTACCCTGACACATGAACAAATCACCCACCAATGCTCGTACAGGACGACATGGCTGGAACCTAGCCACTGTTATGCTACGTTTACACCTAAACCACCAAGAGCAGCAAAAACGCATGTGCTGCTTCATTTTTGATGCTTGTAAAAGTTTAGTTCTGACGCGCAGCTTAAGCATTTCTGCTGATATGGCTGCACGTTGGAAAAAGTGGGTCTGATGCGCGTTGGGCAGAGCTACCCTACCTTCCTTTGCCTGTAACAATGGCAGCTATATTTGCTGTTAGTTTGTAAAAAGTACTTTGAATCTATTTGGAAGTGAGAAAGTCCACCTGAAAACAGGGTCAGGTTATCCAGATTACCATCTTGCCTTCAAATATTATTTCTGTCGGAGCCGCTCAGACCCCCATACACCGACGGTGCGCTGTCACTGGGAATCCCATTCAGCAGCAGCCTATGGCCCGGTGGCCTCCAAATGGTTTGCTGCGGTGGCTGGAAGCATTTTTCATGTACGTAATCGAAAACCCAAGGCACCAGGATAGTAAAAGCAGCAGAGGGCACCAAATAGAAACCTGGAAGACTGGAAATAACAACAAAATAATAATTAAACTACTAGGATTATACAACATGGAGAAAAGAAAACTAAACACTCAAAAGAAAACATAACATAACCTTTGACTCAGACATTAGCTGAGAAAAAACCAAAGAACTCAATAAACTAAGAATTAACCCACTAAAACTAGAAAACAAGGAGCAAAGCAAAACTGGATACTTAAGAGAAAAACATAACAGAAACAGAAACCTGACACTCAATGTATCTTAATTAAACTAAAGAAACCTTATCCACAGTGAACATGCAGCCATCGTTCGGACTGAACCTTAAAAACCAACCACCTCACACCTCTGCGGCACACAGATCAATATTCATGACAGCCCCCAGTGAAATTCCGTCGTCAGTGTTTGAAAGCAAACACCCTGTAACTAAATCTTCTTGTCTCGTCATAGTGGTGTGAAGCTTTGGGAGGTTTGTTAACACTCACTTCTGAAGGAATCTACCAGTAGCGCCAAAAAACCCTCAAAAAACATGTCATGTTAAAAACCTGTGAAACCCTGACTTTATCTTAACACCTCCATCACCACCTTCCTGCTGTCCGCTTTGCTTGTATATCACAACAGCATGTCACAGCATGCGAACACAGCCTGTTACTGTTGCACATGTGGAGATTACACCTGGGTGGGATTCTGGTATCTGTACATCTGTAGTTACTCAAAGATATCAGGCCTGAAAACAAATAGAAAGACAAATGGATACAAATCAAAGAAATATTTCTAAATTATAATTAATGCACCCAATTCAAAGGTATCAAGTATTGCTGTCATAGATCCATATTATGCTTTAGTCTAAAAGCAATTACATCAAAATTAAAACATTTTCATAGCTTAGAATAAGTTGTTAAATGCATAAGTGGGGGTGCATCCAATGAAGGATGACATGCTGTCGCCATCTTCGCTTAAAGGGAACAAACTTGTTACCCTAATATGGTTTACCTGTAGATTAAGACGTGTTATCGTCGTAGTATAAAATAAGCAAAGATCACTGTAGATCATTCTACATGCTTTTTTAGTAGAAATACAGATTTATCTCTAATCTTTGCTGTGAAAGAAGAAAGAGAAGTAATAACTTGGAGAAAACAAGAGTCTACAAGCCTTTACCAGGTGGATGCAATTTATGAGGGAGCTTCCAAATGCAGGACAGGTGAGTTCATCCAGTATAAAATTTAATTTCATTTTGGCATTATAATGAAAACAGGGCAGTTTAGTGCAGCAACTACTCTGCTCTCTGGGCAGAGATGGCTAGTTTGTTTGTTAGCCTACACTGGAAAAACGTCATTGAAAGAGTTATCAGTTGCTTTTATTCTTCACATAATTCATAGCATCAGGTGACCATAGCTGTCAGGTATTAGCAGTAGCTTGGTAGCAAACACATGGAGGCAATAATTGTATAACCTGACTCCGCGAGATGGATTTGCTCCGCATATCCATCTGGAAACCTTCCGTAGGAAGTAATTTTGGGGAGGGGCGAAAATACTGGTTAGCTGATTGGCTTATGTTGGTGATAGACGGGCCAAATAAACCAATCAGATCAACGAAAATATAACGTAACAGAGCGACGAAGAAGAGGAGCCAATTGATAGATCAAACTCTTGCCGAAACCAGTCGGGAGAAGAGCAAAAACATCTTTTCCTCTGAGAAAAGCCTCCAGAGCAGTGTTTTGCTCTTCTTTCAGTAAACAAATACTCTGTAATTCCAACGTTGATTGGACGTTCGTTTGGTGAACGGCTCCAAATTTTCTTCAACGGAGAGTCTCCAGACTGATCAGTGAGTGAAATCTTCAAAGCTCGCGAGATCACGATGGTCTCACCAGGCTAATAATTGTAACTCATTGGCATTCATAAAAAAGAGAATTAGAATTGCAGGATGTTGACATAAGACCAATTTACACAAACCTCCTAAAACTGATCCATGCCGAGTTTGGATCAGTTAACCATGCCGTGCTTGGTTCATTATGACCGTTTACACACCTCGCTGGCACGCTCCTTGCCTCCTTGTGTCGACCTACAGTATTACTGCTCTCTAGAAGGAAACACGCATACCAACATGGCAGCGCCCACATAACATTCAGGAAGTCAGTCGAAGAAGCAGCCTTTGGTGAATTTACTTTACAGAATCGGCTTTTGGGAAGTGGATACAACAAACGATAGTCTAATCAGGCCTAAGACATGCAAGAAATAACACCAGGAGTTAAATGAAAGGGGTTAAATGCGGTGCCCTGGGAGCAGTATGGGGTTAAGGGTCCTTGCTCAGGAAACCAGAGTGGCTGTGGGAGTAGGTTTCAAACTCACAACCTCAGGATTCCAAGCTCTATGCTTAAACTACTAGGCCTGAACTCCCCACAAAGTATCTGGGTGTTCAACTGACCAAATAACTGGACAGTCAAATGCTCTTTATAGGAGACTGTACCTCCTAAGAAGTCAAGTGAAGACTTTCTCAGCCATCTTCTATGGTGTAGTTTGTTGGATTTACCACTGAGAGAAAGGAGATAGAAGAGCTAATCTGTTGGAAAATGTCTCCCACCTCCTGCATGAAGTTGTTATAGAGTTGGAGAGCCTCCTTTGTGACTGCCGCACCCTAAGTGCCCTAAAGTGTGTTATCATAGATGCCCCCTCCCGGCGTCTAACCTGTATAGCCACCACTGCTCCAAACAAACTCAAAAAGTTTTTCAAAATCTCTGCTGATTTTTATGTCTATTTTTGTATCTTGTGAAAATTCTATTGGTGTTTTATGCATAAATAATACATAGACATACATTTCTTTGATTAACCCTGTTCTGTTACCACATTTGGCATTTTTATGTTCTTATTTCTAACAATAACTGTACTGTTTTTTATTCTCAGGTTGCAGATGTTACTCTTATAGTACTTTCGAAAACTATGCTCAGTTTCTCCAGTGAGAGTTATTCTGCTATATTAAGATTACATCAAACCATTTTCTATACACAACTACTGCATCCCTTGTCGGAGTATTATAGTAATTTGCCCTTGCAATGTCACAAATGTCTATTCACTATACCGGAGTAGAAAAAGAGGTGAAAAGGAGGAGACAATTATGCATCACAGACTCATATCTAAGGCAAATTTCGTAATTCCTGCTATCAGGAATGTTTACTTGCATTCAGCATCTGGTGCAGACATTCGCTCCATCCAGGATTTTTATAAATGTAGGCTCAGGAAAAGGGAACTTAACCTCTTTGCAGATCCCACACATGCTGAACATAAACTTGTACCTCCAGACCTGTGTTACAGAGCTCTTTTTATCCAAAACCATCCGCCACAAAATGTGTTCCCTATGCTGTCTCTCTAACAATAACTACGAACACCAAACAGCCTGAGTAATAAGCTGTTCAACTGTAAAACAAAGCAATCATATTTGCACCACATTATTTGGTTTTTATATGTTCATAGAAAAATACCTTACATAAACAGACTGTTCCTTGGATCCTTAATTCTATTGTTTCTGAAGTTTATATATTCAATCTTAACATCTATACACTGCCAGCGCAGTAGCACTCAAAACAGAGGTCATGTTTCATGATTGTTTACACCGTTTTGACAAACAAAGCTAATTCTGATGTTTTTGGGCAGTGGAAGCGAGTCATAATACCCTGAGAAAACCAACAAGGAACAACACTCAAATTCCACTAAGAAAGGTCTTGACCGGGAAATGAACTAAAGACCTACTTTATACAAGAATATACAGCGTAGAGATTAATGAGGTTGAATCTCTAAAAAGCATCTCTCATAACCACATGCAGGTTTCTATTTTAAATAATTATGAATCTACCCTCTCAGTCATTATAAATCTTTAATATCTTTATTCAGTTTACCTATTAGATTTAGCTTCAATCAGTTACTTTTCTTTTGGCCACTGAGGGATACTGCAGAAAATAAGATATAAGTAAACAGTTTTATTGAGATAGCTGTATTTTCTCTCATACTGAGCAGATAAGCAGTACCATTTGTCAATGGAATACAATCATTTAGGTTTAAAGTAAGACAAAATGACTTAATGATCTTTTTCAGATGCACAATATCTAATTGTCTTGTGTTTGAGGGGAAAACTACTGATTATACTGGCTGGTCATCTGATCTACCTGCTCAAATTGAGGGCTAATAAACTTGCTAAAGACATTTTTACTTATTAATTAATCAGGTTCTACATTGTAGGTTTGCATTAGACAATTATTAGCTGCCCTTCAATGAAATGCATAAATAGCTGCAGCCCTTAATAAGATTCTAAAGAAAACAACGGAATTGTAACTGTAATTTCTAACTTATAAACCTGTGTGCCCCACAAATCTTTATTCTGGGTTTACCTTTACTACTAACACAGTCATAGAGTGAAACTGTATGCAAAGGATATATTTATATATATATATATTTTTACAGATGGTGGAAAACACCTAAAAAAATGTCTACTACCAGATAAGTAAATGCTGCTTAGAAATGCATGCTTGTACACTAGATTCTAACTGCTTACAGCCGTGGTGTAGGGTGGAAAATCATTGGTGTGTGGTGAACCAAATACAAAGGAAAGGGTTTCAGAGCACTAACATGCTGTGGTTGCCTTTTTTCTTTCTTTTGTATTCGGTCAGAACACGAATCTGGGAATAAATTCACTGAAAAATCTTATCTGAAAATACAACCAAGTACCTAGCCTTATTTTAAGCTTGCAAATAAGATGCTGCACCAATGGAAAGTTATTTTACTCTTAAAATAGGAAAATTAGATATTACTAAAAATATCAATTACCTAGTAATTTCCAATTAAACAGGCACTTTTATGCAAAGAAAATAAGATAACACATTTAATATGATATGTAAATTTGTGTCTCTGGCTGCCATTTATAACCTTCTAACTTTCGGTTTTTAAAATAAACCGAGTTAAAACTTTGCTCTAAATAAGACACTGATCATGTGAAACAGAGATGGCAAAAGTACACACTTTCCGTACTTGAGTAAAAGTACAGATACTTGTGTTAAAAAATACTCTGGTAAAAGTGGAAGTACAAATTAAACTTCTTTACTCAAGTAAAAGTAACAAAGTACAGGCTTGTAAATTTACTTAAAGTATAAAAGTAAAAGTAGAAACCACTTTTTTCATGCCGTTGCCTACATTTTAAATGGATGTCTGCCAATAGGACTAGATCTCCGTTGTGTTCATTTTCAATCATCTAGTCGTCCATACTACTATGCTAACGCCACCGCCACCAAGCTGCAATGATTTGCCGCGAATGAATACCGCCGAATCTGTCGATTCATCTTGTAGTGGTGCGTCAAATGCAACGCAGATTCCCATCCAATTAGATTGAATTTGGTATTGATGACGTGAAAAATAGTAACTCCATTGAAATGATTAAAAACTAAAGTAATGAGCCAATTTTTAAAAATGTAAGGAGTAGAAAGTACAGATATTTGTGTAAAAATGTAAGGAGTAGAAGTAAAAAGTCGCCATAAAAATAAGTAGTAAAGTAAAGTAAAAATATCAGAAAAATCTACTTGAGTACAGTAACAAAGTATTTGTACTTCGTTACTTCCCATCTCTGATGTGAAAGCATATAGCGTTGGCTTTGAGGCGGGTTGAGGTGTGACGCAACGAGAAGCACGACAGTTCAGTCTAAAGAACATGGCGGCTTCAGCCAATGAAACTAGCGTTAGCGTGGCTATCGAGCAAGTTTTATCGAAATTACAGAGTATTTCTTCACTGAAAGAAGAGCAAAACACTGCTCTGGAGGCTTTTCTCAGAGGAAAAGATGTTTTTGCTCTTCTCCCGACTGGTTTCGGCAAGAATTTGATCTATCAATTGGCTTGTGCCTGGCTTGTGGTTGTGTTTTCGTCATCGCTCTGTTAGTACGCCATATGCTTTGTTGATCTAATTGGTTTATTTGGCCCGTCTATCACCAACATAGGCCAATCAGCTAACCAGTATTTTCACCCCTTTCCAAAATTACTTCAACGGAAGGTTTCCAGATGGATATGTGGAGCAAATCCATCTGGTGGAGTCAGGTTAGCTCAATGTATCCCTGTCTCCCCTGACAAAAGTCTTCAGTGATCTACTTCCTGGTTCCTAGCGTCAGAGAAGACAACATCTAACCATCTGTTCTTGCTGCCATTCCTCCATCATCCCTTCTGGCGCCTTTGTTCCTTCCTTTTGAAGAAATAAATACCAAATATCATTTGACCTCCATACATCTAACTCCTGTTAACCTCGGCTGTGTGGTTGAACAAAGCTAGACGCTGCTGCTGCTGAGCTCTCTGCTACCTCCACAATCTCTGGACCCAACCGGTTCCCCATCTCAAGGATCTGTCAGAACCTCTTCAAGGTACATTCAGAAATTACTCACTCGTCAAACCTTCTAACTGCCTGGCTAATCAAACTCTCATCCCTTCAGATATCTGTGAAACCAGTCCCGGACCTGTGCCAGAACCAGTTCATGATTTCTCAGTGAATATTTCAATAAACTCTGTTAAACTTTTACTCTGCTTCCAGTGGTGTTCTGCGTTTGGGTTTAGCTCCACAAAGACCCATCATGACATATATAAGATGAAAAGCTACCCAAACTTATGTGAAGAAGTAATTACCTCACGATACCTAATAGCTGCGTGGCAAACAGTCCAATAACTAGTAAAGAGGATTTTCACTTTGAGCAGGCCACTAAAAAACCTTAATTATTAGTTTTTCTAAACCATGAAGAGATGGGCTTGCTGTAGTGCCGAGGAGAATCCTCTTAATCCATAACTCAATTAGCATGAGTTTAAGGTTACAAACTGCCAAACAATGTTCTATTTGGTACAAACATGCTTCTGATTGTAAAAATTATCCCTGAACTTAAAATAGGTTGTACAAAGGCTTGTTTCTGTTCTTTGTGTCCAGTAGGACTCAACAAATCCATGTATTTCAAAACAGCTGCTTCTAACCTATGCCAATGCTTTCCTTTTTTATATGATGTTAGATTTTTGCAGAATATGTATTAAAACAATACTTAATTTTCTGTTAATAAAAAGGCAAATTTGTTAAACACTGTCAAATTAATGATCCCTATATAAAACTGTTTTTTTTCTCCAATTGTTGAACTGTTGTTTGTCTCATATTAAAGTTACTTAATGATATGCAAGTTGAACATTAATGTTTGCAAAAAGCTAAACACAAGAAACATTTAATTTGGCAAACTATATTTCTACAGCACTGTTTAATGTATAGCTTGCCGAAAGGTATTTGGAGGGTTTTCTGTTTCCTCAGAATATCTGCTCCTCATGGGAATGGAGGTAGCCTCACACACAGTGATTTTACATCCTGAAACAGATGGCTATTGGAGGACTTGTGCATGACAGCCAGTCACTCTCCACTGTATCTTGTTCCGCTCATGCCTCAGTGATCATGGGTGCCTGCAGTAGCTTATGAGCTAATCATCAGAGCAAAACACTGGACAGTGATCTAATTTAAGCTGTTGTTGGGCGACAAGGCCTGGAGGAAAAGAGAAGAGAGCAACTGAGACATGAATTCATGGCTTGTGCACATCTTGACTAGAGATAACAGCAACATCTGCTCACTTCCTCACCATCATAGCATATTGAACCATGTACCATCAGTTTATGCTTTTTATCTGAAGACTGCTAATATTTAGCCTAGATTATTAATAATTATAACCAAAAAAATAAAAAATAAGGTCCAAGTCAAACAGAATTCAGGAGTATTAGTATTTGGGATGTCAAAACGATATCAACCATTGATTAAACAGATTTTCTTGTTGGACAATAGCTATAAAACACCCAATAAGTCTTGCTGGAACGTAAAGAAAATGAATAAGTCCTCGGACATTGTTGAAAATGTTGTGCACTTGCCCGCAGAGTAGAAGGAGATATTCATCTCATCCCCTCGTTTCAGTGTGACCTCTTAATGACGATGGAACAGGCCTGCAAGAATTCAGGCAATTTTCTAAATTGATTTTTCTCCTCAGACAATTTACTTTGCCATTAAGGCGTCATTCATAACTTTGGAGGAGATTTGACACAAGCCTCTCTGTTTTTAACAGAATGAACCCCATGTCCTCTCAGAGAGGTTATTCCCTTACATGCTTACATATTTTACAGAATAGAAACAAATAGCATGGAAGATCCCTTTATTGCCCCACAAAGGGGAAATTGCTTGCTAATTAATACATGGCCATTCGTAGTATAATGTAGTATATAAACACAAACACACACACCTACATATATATATATAATATATATATATATATATATATATATATATATATATATATATATATATATATATATATATATATATATATATATATATTTATATATATATATATATATATATATATATATATATTTATATATATATATATGTATTATATATTATATTTATGTATTAAAGATATGTATATAAATAAAGATATATATTAAAGATATATATATATATATATATATATATATATATATATATATATATATATATATATATATATATATATATATATATATATATCTTTAATACCATTGGAACTAAAGAACAAAAAAAGATATAAAATAAAATATCTTTAAAGTGATTACAAAATTAACATCACAATAAGTTTTTGGTATATATTTCTAATCGGTATTATGCCTGGCCTAAACATACTTTTAGACAATTTTGGAAAATTCCTAAATATGGTACTTAATCATAAAATAATATAATCCAAAACAATATGATTAAAAAAAAATGTGTAAAGGATAACATTAGATATTATATTAGATATAAGAAATATCTGCTCATGAACAAACATTATCTAAACAGCACTTAATAGGACAATAAATAGGCTACAAGCTGTAGGAAACGTTGAGAGATCTTTACAGAAACGATTGGGGACAGTATATTTAGATGTAGTTATGTATTTTGGTTTGTATTAAAGATCCTAGACATGTATGTTTTTGGACAATAAAAGCTTTTGGTTGGCTATAAAATAGGTATGAAAATGAAAAATATTGCTTTTCAAGCTATATACCAAAATAAATTATACTTTGAAATCTTTCCATATGTATATGTATATATATATATATATATATATATATATATATATATATATATATATATATATATATATATATATAGGCAACGATATATATATATATATATAGGCAACGATCAAAATAGGCAACGATCAAAATATAACAACAGAAAACCAAAACCTAGAAAACATCAGGTAAAACACATATGAGGAGCCAGGAAAAGACGAGGATCCAGCACATTGAGAGTATATATGGGAGACAGAACAAAGACTGAGCGATTGACCTGACAAGGAGTAAGTGTTGGAGGAGGACCTCTGGAGGATGGAATCTCTGCAGCTGCAACCTTCGATGCCTGCGTCTCTGCAGCAGGAACCTTGGAGTCCAGCGTCATGGCCATGACGAACTCCGACTGTGGCAAAGGAGCCTATGGAGAGGCTAACTTTTTAAAGAAAAATTTCCAAATCAATATTTTATTTCACCTAATTATCATTTAATAATTCTTACTTTGAGTTGTGAGTTATTTGAATGACTAGTGTGAATTTTTCCTTTTCTTAATGGGAGGATGTGTTAATTTTCAACCACAATTTATTTAGATTGAGAACTGTGAGAAAATAGAACTTTTGAAGAATGAGGAAAAGGCTGATGATTAAAGTATATCTATAAAAAATTACCCTTGTTATTTTGTGCTATGAAGTTACCCCATTCCATGGAGCTTACTAGAACCTAGCGTAACATTTGGAGGTCTGACTAATATAAGGTGACCAGATTTCTGAGACTACATCTGGGAACATTTTCATCGTAAAGATAAAAATAAAGAGATGTTTTAATATGTAACAGCAGGAGAGTATCTCTCCTCATTGTTGTTAGCATTTCCTGAGAATACAATAATAAAGTGACAGTAGCAGTAATACAGTGCATGGGGAAGGAGTAGGGCATTCATCCATGCATTAAGTCCTGCTCATCCTGTTCCTTTTTTTCCCCACAACACTCTTCTGCTCTTTTCCACCTTCTTGCCTTATTCTTCTCAGTCTTCTTGTTTCCTCTACTCAAATTCATTTGGTTTTCAGTCTTCTTGTTTTTCTCATCTGATATCTTATATCAGTTGTTCTATATTCCAAAATAGACATTATATAATCACAAAAAACATTATAGCATAACCCTTCACCATAAGGAAAGTATTTAGCTAACAGGTTTTGTCACAGATACTTTTTATAAGTTATTTATTTTCAGATCAGAATCTGGGGTCATCCTAGTGTCATCTTCATGTAAACATTCATGTATGTTGTTTATATAACTAATTTCCTAAGTTCATGAAATGTTCAAAAAGCTATACTTTTTTATTTTAAACTTCTTCTTGGAGCTAAAAGTTTAACAAAAGAAATGCTTATTTAACCAGGGAAGGATCTCTCCCTGTTCATATTTCTCATTTCATGGTTTACTGTAATGAACATGTCCCTATTTTCTGCAGACGATTCCTGCCAAACCTATAGCATGCATTGGCCATGGACTTTGACAGGAAAAAGATGACTTGTCCACTTCAGGTTGTAGGAGAGTTCCTGCCTCAAGTAGAGGAGTTCAAGTACCTTAAAGTGAGGAGAGAATGAAATGGAGATGGAGAGATGAATCGATTCGACAGCTGCTGTAATGCAGATGCTGCATTGTGGTGAAAAGAGAGCCAGGTGAAAAAGCAAAGCTCTCAATTTACTATTTGGTCTACATTTCTACCGTCACCTATGATTATGAAATCTGGATCATGATCGAAAGAACGAGATCCTGGATACAAGTGGCTAAAAGTAGCTTTCTCCGCAGGGTGGCTGGGATGCCTTATAGACCGGTTGAGGAGCTTGGTCATTCAGGAGGGGCTCAGAATAGAGCTGCTTCTCCTCCACATCGAAAGGTGAGTCAGGTGAGTCAGCAGAGCTGGAGGAGGTATCTGCAGAGAGGGAAGTCCGGGAGTCTCTACTGAAAATGATGCCCCCATGACCTGCTCAGGATATAAGTTGAAGACGATGAGTTGGAGTATGATTCCACAAAGGCATTAAAGTTACTCTCAAAAACTGTCCCGAGAGAAGGTTTCAGTTCATTTCATTTCTAGATTGTATTCTTGATTTGACAAAAAGTGTTATTTGCTTGCAATAATAATGGAACAAAATTCTCTCCATAGGGATATAGTATGCATGAAGCGGGTCTTTCTGGTAGTTGGGTAAAGTTATAGCACAAATAAGGTGACTGGTTTGACCAATAGTTCTACAGTAGTCGTAACACAAGAGTTTTGGAAATTTTTTGACTTAAAAATTAGGTGCACTCATTAAAACTATTACAATTTAAAGAAGTCGTTCCTCAATTCTGAAACTAACTTAAATTGTCAATAACTGCTGGAGAGAAATGAAAATGTTCTCATCTCTGTTCTTTGACAGCAATAAAATCCCCATTACTGTACTTCACATTTTTACCTGGTGGTTTTCATCCTTATGTGATCTCTCTAGAATATTTTTAATGTTATGTTTCTTGGGTTGAGGTTGGTTTACAGTGTGATTAGTGGAAACCAAAGCTAAATTCCTTGGTCATGCATACAAACTTCGCCAATAAAGTTATTTCTGATTCTGATTAGCAAGTCGCTTGAACAGATGTCGAGTCCCTGAGAAATTAAAGCCCTCTCAGTCTGGCTTCATACCTCAAAGCTTTGCATAAAGTTCTCATCTCTTTGCACCAAAGTTATGCAAATGCCACAGGTCTGTCTGCAAAGCCCTGTCTGCACACTTTCACAGCAAAAGCAGTGACTTGATAATTTTCTGCTGCCATCACCATCAGGGGATCTGCTGCTAAGAGAGAAAAGAGCAGATAAGAGAGTCAATCAGAATATTTCACGATGAGGAACAAACCAGCTGACAGGCTGACTACTAATGGTGGGTGTAACACCAACTCAAGTGACCGACATCTTCAGCAGGTCTTATCACTTTGGTGGTAAAAGTCTGAATCGACACCAGTGGCACAACTTAATTAGGCAAATGTCATGTGCTCATCTCCTGCAGCAGACAACAGCTCGGCCCACCTGCGGTGAAATAATATTGTTAACCGATCACAGTGGCTGACCTCATTAACTCCTCCAGACGTCTGCTGTCATCAGCTTCTGGCAGCTGCAGTTTTCACACCCATTTTTCCTAATAAGCCACAAAGTGACCCATTGTAGTAGCCAAGCTAGTTTGTATGGAAGACTTTAAAGTGTCCCATCCAGAACAGCCGATCCTGGGGAGTCATTTTCTGCTGTCATCCACCTTAAGCATTCACTTTAATTATAAACTATAAGGAAAAAAAAGTTAGGTGAAGAGGATCAAGATAAACCTTTTTTAATCACTTACAGTAATTTTACATTTTGATGTTTCTGAGTCCTAACCAAAGTATGTGTTTAATATCTTGGATTTCGTATCACTAATAAGAAGTATTGACTATTTAATTATTATGTGTTCAGCAATGTCTTCTTTGGAGTGCCTTACCTAGCGTCCACATCTAGGACACTTGAAAAAAGAGAAATCATTTTTGTTGAAAAAATATTGGATATAATAAATATAGTTTGTAAAAAAAATAAATAAAAAATGATCGTAAGAGTAGTCCCCGATTCTTGGTTAGATTGGGACTTATTTGAACAAATGAAAACATTTGTGAAATATTGTTCCCTTGTACCTTAGTAATGGGAAAGGAGGTCATTTGAATTGAATGAATCTCTAAAATCAATACATAATCACTCAGTTAAGGCCATTGCATTTTTGGTTTTACTGTTAAAATGAGCTGCTTGGGTTAAAAAGGGTTCTTCTTACAGAGCTGCAACCAATGTTGTGCTGGTTCAGAATTAAAGGCATACTATGCAACATTTTTCAGTTAATTAATGTGCAGTTATCATGGCGGAACCAGTGAGAAAACGGCCAAAGCACATGCATAACAAATAATGTATGGAACCATGCTAAATTTTCAAACTCGAAAATTGGAACAAAATAGTCACTTACCGCAGTAGACATGGTGATTCGTTGCGTTCGCCTGTCTGCTAAGCTCAAAACAACCGCGCCTGGCTTGACGGAGAAACCAGGAGAACAGCTGAGCATATTTACGACAGTGCACTTTTACTTTCGCCCTCTGGGGGGAGCCTCGCTGAAAAATCAACACCGGTTGCATAGTATACCTTTAAAAAGAAAAAGCTCAAAGCTGTTTGCACAGATAAAAATGAACTAGCTCATTTTAATTGTTCACTTTGTTAAAAAAAAGGAACTAAGTTAACAAACCTATAAATGAACTAGTATAAGTTAATTAGATGTCTGCGTCTGAGCAGTGGCCTGCCACAGCTCCAGATAAATACACAAAATACCAATTAAGCAGCGATCCTGCATCTACGACCACCAGCGCCAGCTGGAGCTTTGGTCACAAAATGTCGTTTCTGGACTCTTAAATACAGCCAAATGCAGGCATAAGAGTGGCTGCAGAGGCGGACTAACGACGAAGCTAAGAAGAAATCCTCTCAGGCCACCATTACCATCAATCCTGCTTTCTAACGTACGACAACACCCCCTCCCCCCTGCTGATGCTTTCTGAATAGGCTAAACAATTTCTTTGGAAGGTTTCAGGCACTAAACAGCACTCCAGTAGTGAAAGCTGTTCCACATCAGAGATAGCAGGCCCTTTGCCTCGACACAGCTGATGCGTGGAAGACTCTGAGGAGAAATCCAAAAGGCTCCGATAACATACCTGGGCGGGTGTACAAGGAGTGTTCTGGGCAGCTGGCTGTAGTCCTCACAGACATTGTTAATACCTAGCTGGACCAATCCATAGTGCCACCATACTTTAAGTCTGCCACCATCATTCCCAAAGTCCCAAAGAAGCCTCAGGTCACCTCATTTAATGACCTCATTTCATGAAATGCTTCGAAAATCTAGTTAAAGAATACACTGTCTCCAGTCTCCCCCCAACATTCGACCCGTCCCAAGTGCAGATGCTGTTCCTGGACTTCAGCTCAGCTTTCAACACCATCATCCCACAGCATCTGATAGGCAAACTGGAACAACTGGCCTTCGATACACCCCTCTGCAACTTGTTGCTAGACTTTCTCACAAACAGAGCTCAGTCATTCCAGTTTGGACAGAACACCTCTGATGTCATCACCCTAAGCACAGGCTCCCCTCAGAGCTGTGGCCTTAGCACCCTTCCGTCCACACTGATTACACCCGACTGCATCCCCAGGTTCACCACCAATCAAATTGTTAAGTTTGCAGGCAACACGACGGTGGTGGGCCTCATCAGAGACGGCAACAACCAGAACTAGAAGACGAAGGAGATTATCACTGTCATCAGAAAGAACTGGCCTGTAGAGGCTGTAAGCAGTACCAAATTCTTGGGGGTGCACATCACAGATAACCTCACCTGGACTGTAGACACCACCTCACTTGTCAAAAAGGCACAAAAATTATTGTACTTCCTGCGGAGCATGAGGAGAGCCCCCTGGCCCCCACCCATTCTACAACCTTCTACAGAAGAAGCTTTGAGAGCGTTCTGACCAGCTGGCTCACTGTGTGGTGTGGAGGCTGCAGCACCGCAGACTGGAAGAAGGTGAGAAGAGCGGTGAGAACAGCAGAGAGGATCATGGGGGCTCCTCTTCCCGACATTAAAGAAATGTCATCCCAGCGCTGAGTGTCCTGAGCCCGTAACATCATCAATGACTCCTCACACCCTACCATGGAATTTTCTCCCTGTTCTTCCCCAAAATACTGCATATTTGCACCATATATATAAATGCTTTGAACTTCCATATCAATGCATTTTTTGCACCATGTTTTTTTTTTGTCCCACACAGTTTACAATTGATCAATGCTGCACTATATGGAATGGAAATGCTAATTTACTGCTCATTACATTTTTTTTTCTTAGAATGTTTTCCTTTTTTTCCCCCAAACTTTCTGTGCTCATTTTGTTGTGACTTGAAGTTCTCCACTGGATTACCTTGATGCTGTTGGTGTAGGATAAAGCATAACTGTCCTAGTGCAGTTTTCTTAGTTTTGTCCTTTTTATTCCTCAAATCTGGACAATAAAGAAATGAGTTCACAAGTACCCATGTTAGCATCGTAATAGATGATAGATTTTAATGTTGGTCTATTAGGTAAAAAACCAATTTAATGATAATGCAGCTAGTCATTGTAGCATGAAAAATGTCAAGGAGAATGTTAACTTTAACAAGCCACTTTGAACAAGGAATTTGAAATTTTGGAGATTACAGACATTGGTATAACATTGCAAGGAAACTTTCTATAAAACCAGAGGCCTGCAGGGATAATTCAAACACCTGCTTTCCCTCTATAAGCTTAGATGGAGGCATGGCGGGTGGCAGTAGGAGGAAATCTGAGCAGTTTGGACATTGATGAATGGCTTAAGGAGTCACCGAAGCATGTAAAATCTCACCTTGCCTTGCATCTGCTATCCATGTAAAGCTCAGACCTGATCATGTGGATCTTTTGTCAAACTGCCCTCACCTGCCCCAATACAAATGGAGGTTTGGCTCTGCTGAGTAAAAGAGCTAAGAAATTTGATCTGGACAGGAAAGCAGCTTTTATGTCTGAGGTTGGACAGCCAGGACATCTGCAGGGACCATCTCCACGCACCCAGGTCTGATTTGTTTGTCCTTACTGCTTTGGCTTTTATCTCCACATTCTGAGCTAATGTTTCTGACAGCAAAGACCTCAGCAGTAATGGACAGCACACCACCTCTTCTAAGGATGTCAGTCGAGCCACTGTCTCTCCATCCGGCACAGAAATGTTTTTCCTGGGATTGTTTTTTTTTATGTTAGCTCAGTGTTTCTTAGTCTGAAACTGGGAAACAAAACTATTTGGTTACAAATCAAACTTAACAACGGGCAGCAAAATGCAGAGATGCAATAAAAGGGCTTTATGTGAATTCAAGGCAAGGCTGCTGGCGTGCTTTTCCTACATTTTTTTACCCCCCAATCTCCAAATTTGAACAAAAATATGTCAACAGCAGTGATTTAAATATTGCAATTATATAAACTAAAATCTACTTTAAATTGTAAAACTACCACCTTACCATGAAGCAATTTTAAGTTATGCTTACATTGACATGAATGAACATTGCTAGTCATGCTGCTGTAGGCTTAAACTGCTGGAGGACATAGGGCCAATTTTCATCATTCTGTCTCTATTCTTCAATTCTACTGTATTTGTCATGTTCCACCTAACTGTATGTCCACCTAACTGTATGTCCTCTGTTTCATCCTCTGATATGGGAGCTAGCTTGGAGCTCATCTGCCTGGCTGTGTCTTACCAAGACAAGTCCACCTGAGGAGCTGAGTGATTGTTAACTTTTGTATCTTTGCTTCTTCTTCTATGTGTGATTCCGTCTCCTTGAAACCCAGTCGGCCTTGACAGACTGAGCCTGGTTCTGCTGCAGGTTCCTTTCTGTTACAAAAAAAATAGTTTTCCTCTTCGCTGTCGCTAAAAGCATTCTTGGTCTTAGGGATTGCTGTCAAGTCAATGAGTCAGTGCAATCAGCTGATTTTCCTTAGATAGAAAATGTCGAACCAATCTGACTGTATGATCTGGTCGAGTTGTCTCAGTAAAGTGCCTTGATATGATACAGTATGTGATCTGAACTGGCGCTATATATATGAACTGAAATGAATTTCAACTGAACAAAGAAATACATTCATTTTCAACCACTAACCCTAACCCTGGGCAAGTAAAAATTGTTTCTGGGCAAATGAAATGTGAAAGTCCCTTTGGGCAAGTGGTAAATATCCTTAACATCAACCCCTGAAAGACATGGCAGTTGGAAAGTAAGATTCATTATTGAGGATACCGCTAACGGAAACAGGTGAGCAGGAACCTGAGGTCAGCTCATCTTTGTCCTCCAGTGGCTACCTGAAGCAACAGTACAAGCACAGCAGCACCCAAATCCAACATAAAGAGGTCCACCTGCAATAAATTGACCTGTTAGCTGCATAAAGTTTAAATGAGGGTTAGCAGATAAACAAAAAAACAAACACACCAACCTGCAGGTATCGCTGGAGATGGACTTAACAGTATTTTAGATGTGCAGCGGTGTAAAAACAGACGGACAGTGATAAATACCACTGAGTGAGTAAGTGAGTGAGTGAGTGAGTGAGTGAGTGAGTGAGTGAGTGAGTGAGTGAGTGAGTGAGTGAGTGAGTGAGTGAGTCAATGTTTTAAATGTATATAAGTGTGGGTGTGTGAGATAGTATGCGTGTAAGAAGTCTTTATCTCTGCATAGAAAGGCCCAACTGGGAACAGGAGCTGTGAATTAGCCTCAGCTATAAACTCTTTATGCATAACATAAGCTGTAAGCATTGTAACTAGGTTTGACTGCATTGTTCCTGTCAAATAAACACATTAAATGAATAGTCATGATCAGTGATCCCACTCTAAGAATCTAATCTATTTTCAGATCAGTGAACACATCTAGCAGTTTGTGCTAATGATATCACTCTTTGATGAAGGCTGTTTCTATGGGAATAAGACTCAGTAAGCTGGAAGTGTTTAAAAATGAAATTGAACAATGCACCAATGTTCTAAGACACTTTTATGAAGGAAAAATCTATTTTTATGGAGTCCTGTTGGGTCTGTCCTGAGCTCAAAACAACAGGGAGTTAAAGGAGGAGCTAACAGGAAACTGAATGAGATACAGCAGTGTTGCTCAGTTTTATATTTTTGAAGAGTCCATGTTTGTTTTTAGTTGAATGCATTATTTGACAACTGTTATCATATGTTCAAGTATAATATCTGACTAATGTTTTGTGCTTTATTACTACTGTCAGTAAGGCTCCCCAACCACTAAAATTGTCAGGACTCCTGTTTTTGTGTCTGTGTTTGTCTCCCTTCCTCCACCAGGAGGCGCCTGGTTCTGGTCCGCCTCCTCACACACCTGCTGATGGTTTCCTCGTTAAATGAAGTGTTCTTAAGCTGCTGACTGCCACTACTTCGACGCCAGAGTGTTTGCCAGTTTTGGGTACTCTAGCCAAGCTGAGTTTTTGCTGAGTCAAGCTGAGCTTTTTGTCAACCTGAGTTCAACTTTGTTTTTGTTTTTGCCTCTCGGCAGGAAGTCATCCTGCAAACTGGATTTCTCGGACCTTCTCTCCCTGGAAGGATCAACTGAGCTTCAAACTGAGCTGGGATTCAAACAGGAGGTTTGGACCCATTTTCCCCAAGAGATTGTTTGAGCTTCGCACTGAGAAAGGGATTATTCTCCACTACGACCCGTTCAAGTAACGCAGGAAATCTGAGTGGCAATCAGTTTCTCCATTCACCAACTTTCAACCACATTCTGGGTAAACCCTGTTCCGCCCTCCACCGAATCAGACAAACACTGGAACCACGGCACACAGACAGGAGTCAAGGATTCAACAACTTCTCTGGAAACGTGAGTCGGCAACCAAATTCTCTTCCCCAAGTTCACAAGTCAAATTCCCCACTGAGCCTGAACTAACCGCTGTGTCTTCCCCTCACTTTACAGTTCTGGTTAAGCAGTGTTGAGCAACACCTCTTCCTCTGCTAAACTTCTTCAATAAAACCTGTTAAACCTTTTCCCTGGTCTCTTTGTTCGGTTTTCTGCTTTTGGGTCTGAACTTCTTAACATCATGACAAAAATGATCATTTACAAATGTGAAACTTTTCAATTTGTTCTAAGACACTAAGACAATAATTGACATTAATTAAATCTTGACTTTTGATTAAGGTCAATATCTGGTTCAGTCTCAACAGTGTAAATTAAATTGTGTTATTTTATTTAATTGGCAGGGTTAGGTTAGTGTGCACTGCTGGGCTTGTACAAAAGAAAATAGCTTTCATTTGTAATTATTTTACAAAAACCATAAAGATGTTCTATTTGTCTTCTTAGGTTTAATTAAGTTACACATATCTAGAAAGTAGTAAAGAAAGTGAAATATATAAGCAGTGGATTTCAGGATAAAGGAATGAACAAACCAATGTAATTAAAAAATGTATAACATTAGTTTATATTAGGATCTGGAAGACATTTTCTAAAGACATCCCTGGAGAAATCAGTACTTTTTCTGCTGCATAAGTGTATAAATAGATCTCTTATAGTCCTGTGTGCATCTAACATGCAGCTAAGTAAATAGGAAGTTTTGAAAACTGCTAGTTTCTACTTCTTCATATACTGTTGTGTTGAAAGGCAATACCAGGGTTTACAGTCAAATACCACATACTTTATTTACTTTTCAAAGCTAAAACAGAATTAAGGCTAATCTACAACATCTTCAAACTACATGTATGTGTTGACTTGCAGATATATTTTCATAAATGTCATAGAAACTTTACACTGTATATGGTTTGCAGAGCTGGGTGGCCATTGACGGCGAATGCCTGGGACTGCTGATTTCCAACATCTTCATCTTCGTCTTTGAATATGACTTGCTTTTAAATTTAGTGAATACATTTATTTAAAGCACATGTTAAGAGAGAAAAAAACCAAAAAACTCTTACTTTGGAGTAAATGTTTTAGAAGCCAGGCCTTTTTGTGTTCAAAGGACTAATTTAGCGCAGTAGGACCCAAAAAGCTTCACATAGACTCATAAGAAATTAATTAAACTACAGTTGAAACAGTGAATGAAACACAGAAGTAAATTCAGTCACGGTGGCAGGAACTTTAATTGTAATCTACACTGTTTTTAACAACACTGACTGTGAACGGCTTCAAGCAAAGCTTCCAAGAGTCGTGCAAAAATGATAGACATTTAAAGGAACACAGCTTCTTTAATTCACAGAGCTGGAAAAGTTTTGACTTTCTTTTCACACTGCAGGGGAGACTTTTCGGAGGAGGACTGATTCTGAAAACTGAGCTGATGGTGTAACCTTGTGTTATGCAGCAAAATAAGGTTGACTTGAAATTTGGTGGAGGCTCCAACCGTGGGTTATAAATCAGTCACCGGTAATGAAACACAGAGCATTGCCGTAAATTGCTTGAAGGGGTCTCAGGGCTGCGGATGAAACATGCACATTTGTGTTTCCATATGTGGAGAGCAGCAAAAGTGTGAAGAAAAGTCAAAGACATTATATAATTTATTAATGTTATTTATTAGGTAGTCAAACGCGTGCGCAGACCAGAGTCATCTGTTTTGAGCTAAACGGATCTGCTTTAATGACTAACTTTGGGGAAAACTTCATGTGTTGTGTTAGCAACATTTTTTGGAAACATTCATTAAATTTCTGTCCTTCATTTATGCAACCAGCGACAAAGAAATGCAATGCAGCTTTATATTTTTTTCATTTCACTCCTTGATTGGTGGAACAATGAGGGTTTTAAGTAAAGACTGGCATAAATCTCTCTATTATGGACAGCCACACTTAGAGCTTACTGTCTTTTGTCATCCATTTCACCTGTTATAAATCCTTTCAATTGTGTGCTTATCAAGCTGGGTGGTCCCAGTTTGTGACTAAGATTCACTTCACGGGTAGAACCAATATATTCAGGATGTACAGAGGTGATTCACTGGGATAAAAGTGAAGACAAAACACAGCAAAAAAAAAAAAACTACTGGTTCTGAACTTGTTGGGAAATATCATTGTGAGACAGGTCACGCTTCATTACAAGGCGAGGCAAGTTTATTTATATATAAATAAATTCAGTAGAGGCAATTCCAGTGCTTGAATCAAAAAATAAAATATAAGAAAAAATAAATGCAGCATAAAAGCAAATCAAGACAGAAACAGGATAAAAGCAGGTACTAAACATATTAAACAATTGAACCACAACCTTACACTAATTATATCTCAGTTAACAGATTAATTGCTCCCCAGGCGCCACATAATGGCAGCCAGCAGCTCTCCAAGGGATGGGTTAAAATGCAGAGAGTGAATTTCACAATTTTGCGACAATAAAGGGCTTTACATTTACAATTTCAGCAGTCAAAGGCTGCTCTAAACAAATGCGTTTTTAACTTTGACTTAAAAGCAGGTTTATAGTCTTTTGGGAGTTTATTCCAGATAAGTGGAGCAAAGGAACTAAATCCTGCTTCTCCATATTTGGAATAGATGATGTGCTCTACTTCCTTAAGCCCGGTTTATGCTCAGATACCAGCGCGTGTGTCGCTGTTGACGCAGATATCCCACCCCGTTCCGCAGACATTCAGGTGCACCACCCTGAAAATGTAGGTGACCGCAGACAGTGCCGTGGATAGCATCACAGTGAGGACAGAAAGGAGGCCTCTGATTGGTCAATTCTACCGCTCTTCACTATCCATATTTCCTGTGAATTTGCTGTATTTCCTGCAAACAAGCTCATCAAACTGACACACAGACACTCACAATCCTAGCTAGTTCAATTCAATTCAATTCAGTTTATTTATATAGCACCAAATTCACAACACATGTCATCTCAAGGCACTTTACAGTTCAACCAGATCATACAGTCAAATTGATACAAAGTTTTCTATCTAAGGAAAACCAGTTGATTGCATTGACTCATTGACTCAAATACAATCCCTCACACTAAGCATGCTTGTAGCGACAGTGGAGAGGAAAAACTCCCTTTTAACAGGAAGAAACCTCCAGCAGAACCAGGCTCAGTGTGAGCGGCCATCTGCCGCGGCCGACTGGGGTTCAAGGAGACAGAAGCAGAGATACAAAAAGCAGCTGTAAAAGGCAGCCCCGTCCAGGAAACACACAGCCAGGCAGACGAGCTCCAAGGCAGCTCCAATGCCAGAGGATGAAGAGAGCACATCCACCCAGCCACGGCCAGAGAAACAGGACCACACTGGAAAACAGGCCGATCTCCAACATCTACAAACAAGGGTGTTGATGGAAGCAGCACAGCTGATGTTTCTTTCCTGGGTGACATCACAGCCAAACAGGAACAGACGAGGCAAAGCTACTCTGAGGAAAAGCAGAGAGAGCAGAAGGTTAGAGATTGAACAAACAGATTCTGCAGAATAGGAGAACAGAGAGAGAATGAAGCAGAATGATCAAATGGGGGTCCCTATGTCCTCCAAAAGTCTAAGCCTATAGCAGCATAACTTTAAAGACATCTCCGGATAACCTGAGCCACCCTAACTATAAGCTTTATCAAAAAGGAAAGTTTTAAGCCTAGTCTTAAAAGTAGACAGAGTGTCTGCCTCACGGACTAAAACTGGTAGTTGGTTCCACAGGAGAGGAGCCTGATAACTAAAAGATCTGCCTCCCATTCTACTTTTAGAAACTCTAGGAACCACTAGTAAACCTGCAGATTGAGAGTGAAGTGCTCTGTTAGGAACATAAGGAACAATCAGATCTGTGATATAAGATGGAGCTTGGCCATTTAAGGCTTTATATGTGAGAAGGAGGATTTTAAATTCTATTCTTGATTTAACAGGAAGCCAATGAAGAGAAGCCAGGATAGGAGAGATATGATCTCTCTTTTTCATTTTCATCAGAAAATTTCATCAGAAAAGCTGCAGCATTTTGGATCAGCTGAAGGCTTTTAACTACAGTTTGTGGACTTACTGATAGTAAAGAATTACAATAGTCCAGCCTTGAAGTAACAAATGCATGGACTAGTTTTTCAGCATCACCCCTGGACAGGAGATTTCTAATTTTTGCAATGTTCCTCAGATGAAAGAAGGAAATTCTAGAAACCTCTTTGATCTGGGATTTAAATGACAGGTCCTGATCAAAAATAACACCAAGATTTTTTACTTTATTATCTGAAATCAGTTTAATCCCATCCAAATGAAGTGACTGGCTAATCAGCTTCTTTTTCAGAGACTCTGGTCCAAAGACTATAACTTCTGTTTTGTCTTCATTCAGAAGCAGAAAGTTAAGAGTCATCCAGGTTTTTATGTCTTCAAGACATGCCTGTAATCTATGTAATGGGTTAGCTTCATCTGGATTTATAGACAGATATAGCTGGGTATCATCAGCATAACAGTGGAAATTAATCCCATGCTGTCTAATAACTCTACCAATTGGGAGCATGTATAAAGTAAAGAGAATTGTTCCTAGCACTGATCCCTGTGGTACTCCACAGGTAACCTTTGAGCGTGTTGAAGATCTATCATTAACATAAACAAACTGAATTCGATCAGATAGATAAGATTTAAACCAGTCTAGTGCTGTTCCTTTAATTCCAACAAAATATTCAAGTCTTTCTAAAAGAATATTATGGTCAACTGTATCAAATGCAGCACTAAGATCCAACAGGACGAGCACAGATACAAGTCCATTATCTGAGGCCATGAGAATATCATTAGTGACTTTCACCAGAGCTGTTTCAGTGCTATGATGAGCTCTAAAGCCAGATTGAAACTCTTCAAAAAATTCATTATGGTGTAAGTGGTCGCAAACCTGTTTGGCAACTACTTTCTCAAGAATTTTGGATAAGAAAGGAAGATTGGATATAGGTCTATAATTAACCAAGTCATCTGGGTCAAGAGACAGTTTCTTAAGCAGAGGTTTAATTACAGCAACCTTAAAAGCTTTAGATACATATCCCTGTAACAGAGATAGATTAATCACATCTAAAATGGAGGAGGAGATCAAAGGGAATACCTCCTTAAATAACCTGGCTGGAACTGGATCTAACATACAAGTTGAAGGCTTAGATGAAGACAATAATTTTGCTAATTCAGAAAGTTCAACTGGATCAAAGCAGTCTAAACCCGGTTCAGATTCCATGACTACCTCAGGTACAATCGCGGATAGAGGAGTGCTTATGATCTTATTTTTAATAAGATCAATCTTATTTATAAAGAATCCCATAAAATCATTGCTGCTAAGAGCAGGTGGAATGGACGGTTCAACAGAGCTTTGGCTCTAGGTGAGTTTGGCAACTGTATTAAAAAGAAATCTAGGATTATTCTTATTCTCCTCTATTAATGAGGAGAAGTATGCTGCTCTTGCTTTACAAAGGGTCCTCTTATACAGCAGTAAACCATTTTTCCAGACTAGGAAGGACTCCCGCAGGCCTGTGGAGCGATATTTTCTCTCCAGTTTCCATTCATTTAGTTCATGATTGTCCCTCTTGCGTTGTGGCGTGGAATAACCATGCTTTAAAATGAGGACATATCATCCTTATTTTATTCTAACCTTATTTTATTCTTATATCTTATTTGTACTTACAAGCTTATTTTGTTTTAATTCTGTAAATGGTTGTACTGCAAGAAAAAAAAATTCCGCAAGGGATTAATAAAATACAGCAGATTCTTTGACTTGGCAGAATTCAAATGAGCCAGTTTAATCTAGATTAATTCCAAGATTACAGTAAGATTAATCTAGATAAAAAATAAAAATCTATGCCGACCACAAGTTTTTTTTTTGTGTGTTTGCATTTCCGTAAAAGCAATTTCAATTAGTCTCTGTCTTAATGGTGCTTTCCATATGCCTTCACCCTGCTTTACGTTTTAGTTTGCATAACAGAGCAGCCATGTGTACCAGACCAGAAGGGTCAAAAGCTAAGCTGGTCTGATGATTTTTGTTTTAATTCGCCTTAAACTTGAGATTATCCGTTTCCTTCGGCCTGGACATCACATGCTATCTATACTGTCAGCCACTTTTTTGTGTGATATTACAAAAAAAACCCAGTTCTAATCACAATTTTAACAAAAAGGCATTTTTAAAACAAGTATACCACTTTTGCATGTCATCTTTCTCCAGCCAAAAAAAGAATTTAATGGAATTTAGGGTCTGTTCTAATTTACCTAAATAAATGATAAACTCTGGGTTCAGGAGGCCTATTAATCAATCCCAACTAATTTTAATTAACTCAAAAATGATCGTCTTTTATGTTATTTTCCTCATCCTTTAAATACATTCTTGTTTTTTTTAGACGGACAGCCTTTATGTGTTTCCTGTCAGTTCAGCAACGTCTTGGATGGATCACAGCCACTTGTGCATGTCACTTTTTTAGAAATACACAAAGTTATGCAAAAGACAGGTTGTCCACTCAATGATGAAACCTCAAATCTATTTTTTGCCCTTGAGGTTCTCCAATCAAGCAAACATAATTGCTGGAGAGAAATCCATCACAAGTAAGGCAACTGACCTACAAATACTGGAAAAGAATGCATAGGTAAGTGTGCATCTAAGTCAGCTTAGACCCGAGGCTGTATCAACAAACCTCTGGCAGATGTAACAGGTGAATGCAGTGAATGCTAAGAGATTTGCTACGCACTGATGCTGAGACGTTGGACTCAACCATGTAGGAAGAACTTCCTGACTGCATCAGTCTTAGATAGATCACTACAGCTTGATATAAATTAAATCAAAGACTGTAATTTTGTTCTTAATGGGACAGTGTATATTATTTATCTCCACCAAGTGGGGCATTAAATGAATCACAAGTGAACAGGTGACGCCCCGTTGTGCATCTGAGCCACAGATTGACATTCTACTGTTTCTGAATGGAAGGAACATATCGGTATCCATCAGCCTTGTCAAATCAGCTAAAATAAACAATGGAAAAAGAGGAAAATATCACTGAACATAGGAGTGAAAGAAGCCTACACTGATATGCTGATATGAGTTCTGTGAAGAATAACAGCAACTGAAAACTGTTGCATTGGAGCCAGTAGTCTAGTTGTAAAAAAAAAAAGAAGGTGGATGGTGGAATTTTATTTTTATTTTGGAAGCATACACAGCCTAATTAATATATTCTATTAACCTAAAGCAATATGCATGGTCTGTGTCATGATGTTACAAAGTTCTGACCCAAATGCAGAAAACCGAACAGAGAGACCAGGGTAAAGGTTTTAACGGGTTTTATTGAAGAAGTTTAGCAGAGGGAGAAGTGTTGCTCTGAACACTGCTCAACTGGAACTGTAAAGTGAGGGGAAGACACAGCGGTTAGTTCAGGCTCAGTGGGGAATTTGACTCGTAAACTTGGAGAAGAGAATTTGGTTGCAGACTCATGTTTCCAGAGAAGTTGTTAAATCCTTGACTCCTGTCTGTGTGCTGTAGTTCCAGTGTTTGTCTGATTTGGTGGAGGGCGGAACAGGGTTTACCCAGAATGCGGTTGATAGATGGTGAACAGAGAAACTGATTGCCACTCAGATTTCCTGCGGTACTTGAACGGGTCGAGGTGGAGAAATATCCCTTTTTCAGTGTGAAGCTCAAACGATCTATTGGGGAAAGGGGATCCAAACCTCCTGTTTGAACCCTCAGCTTGAAGCTCAGTTGATCCTTCCAGGGAGTGAAGGTCCGAGAAATCCAGTTTGCAGGATGACTTTCTGCCGAGAGGCAAAGACAAAACAAACTTAAACTTAAGTTGACAAAAACTCAGCTTGACTCAGCAAAAAACTCAGCTTGGCTAGAGTACCCTAAACTGGCAAACACTCTGGCGTCGAGGTAGTGGCAGTCAGCAGCTTAAGAACACTCTGTTTAATGAGGAAACCATCAGCAGGTGTGTGAGGAGGCGGACCAGAACCAGGCGCTTCCTGGTGGATGAAGGGAGACAAACAGAAACAGAAAACACAAACACAAAAACAGGAGTCCTGACAGTCTGGTTGTTACATGTCAGGTACGCTTGTCATTGACCTTGACTGAGGCACCTTACAGTAGAACTGCTGTCAGTCCCTGACTGGCATGGCTAAAACTGCCCCTACATAGTTAGGGACTAATGCAGAGAACAAATCCCACTGATATATATATATATATATATATATATATATATATATATATATATATATATATATATATATAAATATAAATAGTTTTTTATATATTTTAAAAAGTGCATACAGTATAACAAAACAACGCAGATTTTAGAGGTGCGTTGATTCAATTTAGGCACACTTCGGCACCCACTCAAAAACCGTCTTAAAACCGCTATTGTTTAATATGTCCCTGTCTGTTTAGTATGTCCTCGGCTAGTCTGATAAAAAATGGTGATGAAACATTGCATCTCCCATTGGGTGCAGCGCCCCCTACTGTTGCATTATAAACTACTAATTCTAAGCTATGAGAAAGCTTTTTCTTTTTTATTTAATTTTTTAATAATGAAAAGCAGAATTTTTTACACATTGTCCCTTTAAGGAAGATACGATGGATGGATGGATGGATGGATGGATGGATGGATGGATGGATGGATGGATGGATGGATGGATGGATGGATGGATGGATGGATGGATGGATGGATGGATGGATGGATGGATGGATGGATGGATGGATGGATGGATGGATAAAGAAGCAAATACTCAAGGTACTGACCGTAAAGAAAGCAAAAACCGACTCACTGATTAACCTAAAGATTTCTGGCACTACCCAACAACTGCACAGTACGTCAAAACTCCTGTAGCTAAATGTGTGGTGTGTAACACAAACTCAAAAATATTTTTAAGACCTACTTTGGAAAGTGTGAGCTGGAAGGTACTACTGCTGGTTTGATTTAAAGTTATAATTTCACCTCTATCAATGTCATAGTGATTGAGTTATTGCAAATCCTACAAGAAGTCTTAATCAAAGCTTTAGGCAAAAAAACAGAAATTAAAAAGGTGGAGTGTATGGGATATTGGTGCTTTTTGTGCATTCCTTAGAATATCACAAATATGTCTTCAAAATGCATATAGATCTCAAGTATTTGAGCAATTAACCATAATGCAAAAGAATCTGCTCTGGACTAAAACAAGACTTAATTGATAATCTTGTTCTTAATGCAGAATAATTGCCCATTTCCTATCAGTTGGGGATTAAATAAATCCCTTTTTTGTTTAGAAAACAGTGTTAGTCTTCAGGAGCCTAGGCCAAACATTTACTCAGTATTAAGGGCTCAGAAAAGGGCCCTCGGCAGCCGGGCTACAGACTGAAACCAGACTTGACAGAGCCATACAAATTCCTCTTGCCCTTTGATGCTATTCTGAGAGACCACAATGACAGAGCAGAAAAAATGAATATGCTATATAATGCTTACTTTGGCTGTCCAGCATTAAACATGTTTAATCTAGCCGAGAACAGAAACACACAGAACACGGATGTTAGGGTTATTTTCCCTCCTTTTGTTGAACTGTTTGTTTGTTGAGCCTCACTTGGTTATTTCTGTAAATAGAGACAGAAAGACCAGAAGCAGAAACAGGAAAGCCTTGGGCAAATTCATCATTCCTCAGTAGACAGTTCTAAGGTTTTAGGAATAAAATACTTCACATAGAGTATCACAGCCATTAGTGTATAACCACAGAATCAGCTCAGAGGATCTTGTTTTTTTTTAACTAGACCACTAGCATTCAGACATACTGAAATAAAAGTATGCTTCCTAACCTTAACATGTTTGCAGCACAGGTAAACATTTTTAATTGTAAAGCTAAAAAAATATCCCAGCCAAACATCAAGCCAAAATAAGGAATGATACAAAGTGAGTAATGTTCACTGTCAACTCAAAAAAGATTGTACAATGATTCCATCAAATTTGAAAACAATATTTTACAGTATGGATTCTAAAACTGCAGTTTAAACGACCACTGAGGGTAATTCAGTGGTACTGTGAAGATGCTTTCACATCAGTGGTAGGTACCTTCCACATAAGGTAAGTAAGAGTAAAAAGTACACTAACAGCCATAAATGATTAAGTTGTCAAAGACACTAAAGAGAAAGGCCATAGACAATATTTAATATCTCTAAATAATATCTCTTATCTGATCTTTAGAAGGTTTGCTTGTCTTAAATCAGGTGTTTGTAGAAGCAAAGCTCATGTATTTACAACAGGTGCAAACTGATCATTTTTTTTGCAATTCAGCAGATACTGCTCCTAACCTATTTTTTTGCATGTGTGCCTTCATTTTTATGGAGATCATATTCTAATAAGGAATGCAAATTTAGTGGTGGACGATATGAAAATGTAAACATTTCCCAACAACACTGCAAAGACAAACTAGAAATAAGTAAACGTTTCTTAAATTAAGTGTATTTACCCTTAAAATGAGACAGTTTGCAAATGGAGTGAGTATTTTTACTCTTAAAACAGTATAATTAGATAACATGCACTTGAAATAAGACAATCCAATTGTGTTTTCTTATTTCGAGTGTAAATTGTCTTGTTCCATTGGCAAAATGTCTCTTTTACCTCCTCAATCCAAGAACAAATGCAATTTTAAGAAAAAATTACTTATCCAGATTTAGATTTTTCCCAGTGAATGACATCTTTCTCATGTCAGATATAACATTTTTGCAATTCAGATAAGCTTAATGTAAATAATGTTTACTATCCATATTATTTATTTATTAAATTATATTCTTTTCCTCAATCTCCATGATTTAGAACCTTATCTTTCTTGTAGGAGCACTATTAAACTGCCTGAAGAATATATGGTCTGGCCAACAGCTATCTATCTTTGTATATCATATATAAAAAAAAAAAAAAAAAAAAAAAAAAAAATATATATATATATATATGTATATATATATATATATATATACATATATATATATATATATATATATATATATATATATATATATATATATATATATATATATAATTTATGTATTTATTTTTTTTTTTGCACGTGTTATTTAGGGCTCAGAATATATGGTCTGGCCAACAGCTATCTATCTTTGTATATCATATATATAAAAAAAAAAAAAATATATATATATATACAGGTGCTGGTCATAAAATTAGAATATCATGAAAAAGTAGATTGATTTCAGTAATTCCATTTAAAAAGTGAAACTTGTATATTATATTCATACATTACATACAAACTCATATATTTCAGATGTTTATTTTGTTTAATTTTGATGATTACAAATGACAACAAATGAAAATCTCAAATTCATCATATCAGAAAATTAGAATATTACTGAAGACCAATAAAAACAAAGGATTTATAGAAATGTTGGCCAACTGAAAAGTATGAACATGAAAAGTATGAGCATGTACAGCACTCAGTATTTAGTTGGGCCTCCTTTGGCCTGTATTACTGAAGCAATGCGGCGTGGCATGGAGTCGATCAGTCTGTGGCACTGCTCAGGTGTTATGATAGCCCAGGTTGCTCTAATAGTGGCTTTTAGCTCTTCTGAATTGTTGGGTCTGGTGTATTGCATCTTCTTCTTCACAATACCCCATAGATTTTCTATGGGGTTAAGGTCAGGAGAGTTTGCTGGCCAATTAAGAACAGGGATACCATGGTCCTTCAACCAGGTACTGGTAGCTTTGGCACTGTGTGCAGGTGCCAAGTCCTGTTGGAAAATGAAATCTGCATCTCCAAAAAGTTGGTCAGCTGCAGGAAGCATGAAGTGCTCTAAAACTTCCTGGTATGTGGCTGCGTTGACCCTGGACCTCAGAAAACACAATGGACCAACACCAGCAGATGACATGGCACCCCAAACCATCACTGACTGTGGAAACTTTACACTGGACTTCAAGCAACGTGGATGAAGTGTCTCTCTTCTTTTCCTCCAGACTCTGGGACCTTGATTTCCAAAGGAAATGCAAAATTTACTTTCATCAGAGAACATGACTTTGGACCACTCACCAGCAGTCCAGTCCTGTTTCTCTTTAGCCCAGGCAAGACGCTTCTGACGCTGTCTGTGGTTCAAGAGTGGCTTGACACAAGGAATGCGACAGCAGAAACCCATGTCTTTCATACGTCTGTGTGTGGTGGTTCTTGAAGCACTCACTCCAGCTGCAGTCCACTCTTTGTGAATCTCCCCCACATTTTTGAATGGGTTTTGTTTCACAATCCTCTCCAGGGTGCGGTTATCTCTCTTGCTTGTACACTTTTTTCGACCACATCTTTTCCTTCCCTTCGCCTCTCTATTAATGTGCTTGGACACTGAGCTCTGTGAACAGCCAGCCTCTTTAGCGATGACCTTTTGTGTCTTGCCCTCCTTGTGCAAGGTGTCGATGGTCGTCTTTTGGACAACTGTCAAGTCAGCAGTCTTCCCCATGATTGTGTAGCCTATAGAACTAGACTGAAAGACCATTTAAAGGCTTTTGCAGGTGGTTTGAGTTAATTAGCTGATTAGAGTGTGGCACCAGGGGCCATCAATTTTGAACCTTTTCACAATATTCTAATTTTCTGATATGATGAATTTGAGATTTTCATTTGTTGTCATTTGTAATCATCAAAATTAAACAAAATAAACATCTGAAATATATGAGTTTGTATGTAATGTATGAATATAATATACAAGTTTCACTTTTTAAATGGAATTACTGAAATCAATCTACTTTTTCATGATATTCTAATTTTATGACCAGCACCTGTATATATATATATATATATATATAATTTATGTATTTTTTTTTTTTTTTTTGCACGTGTTATTTAGGGCCCTTAATCTTGGAAGATCAGGCCTTGAGTTTGAAGCCAGTCAGAATAATAAGGTGTCGTCAACCTGCATCAAGAATGATATTAAATCCAGTTGCTTTAACCAACGGTTTTCCTTTAAACATGTTTTTCTCTATTGTTGTCAGTTCACACTCAGTTGTTTTCTCTTTGGCCATGTTTATTTACTCAGGTTTTCTGAGTAAAATCTGTTCCTGTATGGTGTTTTGTGCTTGTAATGTTGTTGTTCACCACACACTCCATGACCAAACCTATATATTTTTTTTAAATAGTGATATGTGAGGTCTCTCAGGTTTCGAATATCGACCAACAATTTTAAAATCTTGCCATGTAGACCAAGCATATGTATACCTAAACTTACTATTCATGTATTCATTGTATTTAGGCAATAAATTGGAAACCCTGAAAGGGACGTATTAAAGATATGTTTTACGAGGTCACGCTTTCACTATAGAACCTGCAAGGAGACCAACTGCAGGGACAAAACAATCCTTTTCATGGACATGGATAGAAAGCGGACAAAGGACAATGCACCACAGTTAAGAAATTCAGAATTACAAAATCAAGCTTTAGATGTACCAAGAAATGTGTATGTGTATGCAACACAGTGGGTTGAAAATATAATGCATATATGTTGGTGATTTTATTAGCATGTGGTCCTGCTCTATGTATTATTTATGTGTAGAGCAGGTAAAATATGTATTGAGCAAGTCCAAATCTGCCCTCATTTTAGACAGTTTTAATTTGACCACTAAAATAAAATTCAAACAGGAAAAATAAATTATTAAAAACATTCATTAATCAATTTGTTTCTCAAAAACAGTCTTAATCTTAGTTAACATAAATCTTTAATACATTTTTTATACTATTTTATCTATCTATTAATCTATCCATCCAAACAACTTTGAAATAATTTTTTTGCTTAAAACTCTGCATTTAATAAACCATTATGTGTTGGGATCCTGAGGCTTGCCCACCAGAGGGCGCCGAGGATCCTCTTCTGTTTTTTGTTTTCTTTTAGGGACTGGGTTACTGTTTGGATCTGGGGATGTACCACCTTTCTCCAGCAGAGTGCGCCGTGGGTCTCCTGGGCTGGAGCCCTCCAGCACACCTGGAGCTCGTCAGCCCATCAGGAGACCTTCCCTACATAAGCAGCTGCCAGACCTCCCTTCAACGCCGCAGTGTTGACCTTAGTTTGAGTAGCAACTTGACCTCTGTTACCAGAAAGAATCTTAGTCATCTCAAGTGAGAAAACTGATTCTAATCTGCCTCTGTCTTGCTCACAGGAAACCCGCCTCAAGTCTGAAGCTCTGGGTGAGCTTAACCTGCCTTCCAGCCCTGGTGAGCCAAACCTGAAGATCCCAATCTGGATTTCTCCTGCTGCTCTAAGAGAAGAGCTGGAAACTCTGATCAAGGTCTGCCATTCAAAGTCAGAGGCTAGACGCTGCTGCTGCTGCTTGTGCACTCTGCTGAACCACCAGTCTCTGGACCCAACGGTTCCATCTCTCACAAGTTAAGCCTGGACTCCTTCAAGGTAGACTCTGAAATATCTAAAAACTCAATTAATCTTCTGACTACCTGGCTAATCAAACTGTCCATCTCTGCAGACATCAGTGAACCCAACCCGGACCAGTACCAGATCCAGTTCATGTTCTTGTGTCAAACTTGTTTCATTAAACTCTGTTAAACTTTTACCCAGCCTCCGTTTGTGTTCTGCATGTGGGTTTGATCTAAAACCAATCATGACATTATGAAAATATCGACAAAGTACGTGTCTTGAGATTGCTCGAAATGTATTAAACTAGAATACACCTTTTTGAGCCATGAAACCAGCTATTTTTTCTTCACCCAGAAACAAACCATGTTTTCACTACAGATGTCTTTAAATAATCATCATATGAGTAATTGCCGATAAATGGTTCATTAGATTAACATTTGTTCTATCCAATTAATTGATAACATCCACTTAGAAAGAATGTATATAATTTTTATCATGTAACCGCCGCGCAATAGAGGGTGCCACGTTTTATTTTCTAGCACTAGTATTTTTAAGAGAAGTAATATGAGTGCATATGTGCGCTCTCATATTAATAACTCATATTATTAGCAGAAACATGAATCAACTAAGGGGGTGTTCGATTTCAGAGGCTGCATCCTCCAAGGACCTGATCTATCTGGACTGGATCCTTCAAGGTCTGTGAAAATAAGGAGGCCGTAAAAGATTCTGCAATGGATTCAAACATGTCCAGCCTTCTCCAGCTTTCACGTCCCGTTCTGTTGCCTGCCAACCATAACAGTTGACACACAAACTAGGCAAAGTATAACTGCTGAACCACTCATTACTGTTCTTGATGCTAATAACATTTTCGAGGAGCTTTAGCAGCAGTACACTCGTCACAAATATCAGATTTGTAGTCCCCACACTTCACAGATATTGGAATCTGTCCTTAAATATCAGCCAAACCCATTTACACAGGGACAGATAAAAACTTTTCAATAGGCTAAAAATTATCCGCCACACTTCTGACTCAAAAACCATTTAAAAAAGTTTTTTCATTTATTTTAGATGGAAATATTCACATACTTTTTACATTATATTAAACTGCACAATATTCACTCTCTGTTTGAACTTAGCACAAGAGTCTGATTCGGGATTATTCATTCTCTGCTACTTAATGGTGGAAGAATGCAGACTGGCCAATATGCAATTCTGATTGTAAAGAAAAACACATATTAACTCCTTAAGTTGTCACTTAAATAGCTCCCATTCAGCCATGCTGCATGGTAGAGAATGCCCAACTGCTGTGTTTAGAAGGCCAAGATGTGATGACAGAGAAGTGGTTGATATTATACACAATTTGTCTTTCAATGCTTGCAATACGTTATGTAGATTATTGGGGCTTTTGTGAGTTAAAACACTTTATAAAGCCATATTTAAGATTCCTGTGAGAGCAACCAAAACCCTCTGTTTAAAGGCCCTGCTAGAAGGACAAAGCGTCCATTAGAACTACATGCTAACTTAGACTTAAAATAGAGAACTACATCACAGTAAGTATCCACTTCATACGGAAGAGGATTAGGGCCAGTGGAATAAAAAAAAAAATTAACTGATTTTAAAATTTTATTTCAGGTTAGTATGGGAAAAAAGTCAGAAATCTGAGAAAAAAAATCAGAATTCTGACTTTTTTTCTCAGAATTCTGACTTTAATCTGAGAATTCTGACTTTTTTCTCAGAATTCTGACTTTAATCTCAGAATTCTGAATTTTTTTCTGACTTTAATCTGGGAATTCTGACTTTTTCTCAGAATTCTGACTTTAATCTCAGAATTCTGACTGAATTCTGACAATAAAAAAAGTCAGAAGAAGTGGCAAATAGTAAAGAAGTCAATACAATATAGTAAAGAAGTGGCAAATAGTCTGACAGCATGTCGGAGCAACATACCCTGTCTTTTATTTTTTTTCATTCAGTAAGCTAATATGTTCCTGTATTTTTATATCTCATCAATAAGTTTAACAATATGCAAGAACAAACTTTTTTGTTTATTCAGTCAGTATGTTATATAGCTGGCACAGTAAATAATTAAAATATAATTATGTACATTCTCTTTAATTTAGCATATTGTACAAAAATATTTATTTCCTCATGTTATGGAAATATTCTCATGATATTAGAGAAAACAGGGTTTAAGGAAAATAGCCGCTTATCAATTAACTGTTAGTTGATCTATGGAATCAATCAACTTTAGATTAGTTCATTAATTGATAACTTGCATACCTTACACACAAACTTCTATATTTATGGCCCAAATGCCACAATTGCTCAATGCACAGTAGCACCACAGAAGCAATCATTACAAATTCTTCTGGGCCTGCAGTTTTTTTAAACCTTACATTTTTTCTCTCACCAGTTAAGTAAAAAGGGCCTCTGTTGTTTTCCTTCATTGTCACTGCCTTAATGGCTCGATGTTTGTTATCGCAGCAGGATCACTCCTATCTTGAAGAATTAGAGAGAGATAGATAAGAGTTTTAAGAGGTTTTCTTTCTTCCTTGAAAGGGGTTAGATTTGTATCGGAGTCCTTAAACAGAAGTGGGGCTGCCGTAGATCAGTCATGGTGGAAATTAGTTTGTTTTTTTGTATTTTTTTTTTAGTCGACACAGCATGCCCCGCAGCTTAAGCCTTTCTATCTGTTGGCAAAATCGCCAGCAAACAGGAACATTACAGGAACTTAACTTTTTAATATCCACAAACAAGCACATGATGTCATGCACTTGTAAAGATTTCCATTTTAAAGGTTAAAAAGTCCTTCTCCTCCACTTTTTTTGTGGAATCTTGCTGCCGTTTTTGACTTTAAAGGCAGCAACAAACCTGTTGTGTAAATGTTTTTTTTTTTTTTAAAGAATTACATTCAACATTTGTGGTTTATAGGACCGTAAATGTCTATTGCAGTGGGTGGTTCTAGCCTCAACAGATCCACTTTCATTTATTTTTTGACCTTGTCTCTGGACTCTGGCTTGAAGGGGCGGCGGCTGCCAATGTTGATTCTGAGTATGGCCCTTTTAATTAGAAGGCATGGGAAGAGGCTTCCTGTATAAAAAAGTTTTTTTTTCTGAGTAAATTACTCCAGACAGTCTGAGACTGATCATCATAGAGAGGAAGCTACTATGAACGTTCATATTGACTCACATTGGTTTTAGATTGTTCTGCACACTAATTAGAGACTGATTTATTACAAAGTGGCTTCGTTTTAAGAAAACACATTAACAAAAGTATTGTCTGTGTATTGATGGGAAAATGATCAGCCAACTTCATCTCACTATATGCACGTCATCAGCAAGCGAAGCTATTAAGGATTTGTTTGACATCACTCTATCAAGTTAATTAGCAAGCAAGCTGCAAACAAAGGAGGGATAAATGTGCTTTAAATCGCTGTCTGCCTGTAAAGAAAACTATGAAGAGTAGTAAAGTGCTAAATTATTTTTAGGACTACCTATGGTGTAGTTGTTGAAGTGTTTGACTGCCATGTGGGGCAGTTTAAGAAAGCAGATTTGACAAATTGAGATTTAAATCTTCAATTTTGAGTTGATCAGGGAAGAGAAGCTGAGTGTCAGCAGTCTTCAATTACACAGTAAATAAGTGGCTGTCTGACTGTGCAGTTGCTATTTCTAATGCTGTTATCGCACATTGATGTGCTTTTACCAATGTGAATCATTTATAGGCCAGATAAGGTCTGGATGTGTGTGATTGATTGTGAGGTAAAAACTAGCACCAATAACAATACCATAATATGAATCAATACGAGGTCTGAGAACCTTTTACCTCTAAACACTTAATTCTCTGTGAATTAAAGCCGCTCAATTTTTTATTGTATTGATGTCTAAAGCACGTGCTATATTTTTATTTTTAGCACCTAATGTGCCTAACGGACTTAGTGAATGAGTTTGTTTTTATTTACAAAATAACCACAGAATTTTGCAAATTAAGTCAGTTTCTCAATATGTACTTCTTTGCTCGTGAAACGTCATCAGCCTCAGGCCTAGTTCTGGAACAGCCATTCACAAGAACAGCAGACAGAGAACGGACAAGGTCCCCGGATGTTCTTTTCACCCCTGAGATTGACAGCTGTCCCAGCATGCACTGGGTAATAAATAAGTCAGAGTAATAAATATGCAAGTTTTTTATTGACGGGGAAGGGCCATTTTGAATGGCTGCTACTGTATCTATGTTAGACCTGGGCTACAACTGTCACATTCCTTGTTTCTAGCCAATCGTGAGCCAAAGATCAGAAATTGGGAGAAACAAAACAAGACTGGTGACTTTGATGAAAGTACATTTTTACATTTTAATTTGAAATAAAGATCCAAGGGTCTGAATAAAGAGTGAAGATTTCTGCTGTAAGCAAAATGATTAAAAAAGTATTTAGGAAAATAATGTCAGTTCTCAGATATCAGAAAACGCTGGAGCTCTTTTTTTCAAATTTATTAAAATTGTTACTGACTGGGAAAAAAACTTGAGTTTAACAAAGCAAACATTCTCGTCTAAAACACCTTTAATTTTTAATTTCGGTCTTCAAAAATGAAATATATCATTTTTTTTAAGTTAAGTACATTTTGCCACCATCGTCCACCATTTCTGTTCAAACTGACCCGCAATGACTCATGGGAAATGGAGAATCAAGTAGGATAATCAGCGCAGGAGCAAACATTCCAGGAGACATTTTACCTAAATAGGAGCAGTGACTCTTTAAAACAATATTAGTCAATAAAAAGTTATATTTTTCAAAATGTTTCTTTTGTAAACGTGGGTAGTTAGTACCAACCAAGTATTGAGAGCATGCACTCTTCACTGCATGGACACACTTCCCAGTTAGCTTAGATTTCGACACAAACATTTTATTGCTCCTATTTATTGCTTTTATCAGAAGCAGTGTCAGGAAAATGTATAAATACTAGAAATATATATATATATATATAGGTCATTCTAATAAATCTATATGGCACAATTTGGGTTTGACTTTTTAAAATTCAATCTTTCTGATAAATTATTCTTCCAAGATAATCAAATTTATTGAGATGGAATGGGACCAACGGGAAACTGACTGTAAAAATACATTTTTAGTAATGTCTTATGCATCCTCTCCCTATGAGACCCCATTAATTGTGTTATAAAGCTCACAGTAGCACATGCCCTCCCTCCTCTTTTGCATTTCATTTATTATATTTTTCTCTCTGTTCTTTCTTCCTCTTTTCTCTCTAAATGGATCTTATATTAGAGGAGCATGACAAACCCATCGAAGCATTTCTGTCTTGATTTTGTTCTGTAATGTTATATAAATAAAAACAAAACTTGTGTCTGTTGGGAATCGGAAAAGGGACATACAGGTTTAAATTAAGGTAAATAAAGTTGACACAAAGAGAGGTAATCAAATTAAATGTTTGGATGTTGGATTACAGGATTTGTTGGAAAACTCACATAATGTTAAATCTAAACTTTTAAAGAGAATTGTACTTTTGGGGAAGTTTAGGCACCTCTTAAATTATGAAGCACTGTCCATACTTCACTTCTAATTAGTTCTGCTATATATATAATCTACTGCACACCTGCCTTTATTCATTCTTAAAAAAACATTAACAATAATCAATAATGTAACAATCTTACTGATTTAATTATCTACAAAATGGCAATAATAATGTTCAAGACAAGGAGTAAAACATTACCAGGAAATCTGCAGAAATTACTCCGTGAAAAACAAGGTTTAGGTTTAAGAGGTAAACGCCGTTTCAAATCACATATATCATCTGGGGTTGATGTTAAGGATTTTTACCACTTGCCCTTCAGGCAAGTTACTTTCACATTTCATTTTCCCAGAAACAATTTTTACTTGCCCAGTATAATGTTTGATAAATATAGTTTCTAATATTCATTTTTGTATATATATCAATGAAACATGTTTGTTTTTTTAAATGTTTTTTGTTATTCAGTATTTTTTAAGTTTACAGCTTCCTAGTGTGTATATGCATGCCTCAGAAAATGAACTCAAGCCTACATTACCGTGTTAACATGCTTTTCAATCCTTCCTGCACATTCTTTTCAAACTAAACTTTACTTTAAACTGTTGTGTGCTTGGAAAAATAATTGTAATGTTAAAAAAAAACACAAAAAAAAACTTGACAGGTTAAAAACTAAAATCAGAAGATAGTAGTCAATGTCATAAATGAATAACTTATTTTGGAGTCACGGTATGTTTATACAAGATAATACTATTAATATAATGTGACTATTCTAGAGAATCATTATACATAGTTATTTTATACAGGGTTTCCACAGTCTTACATAATTTCAGAATTCCCTGACATTTAACTGACTCAGGATTAGTTTTCCCTGACAAAATAAATGCAGCAACAAATAATAATAACATAACAGGTCACCAATTTAACATGTTTAGCTCTATAACATTTAAATGCACCTCTCCAATGTCTAAGAGAAAAGAGATTAATGAACATTTTTTAATGTATGACCTGCATCACTGCCATATGATAGCACTTTCTAGCTTGTTTGTCGTTTTTGGTAACTACATCAAAATTACCGCTAGGTTGACAAAACTCACAAGTAAATCACGCCATCTGGCGGAAAATCTTGATGCTTTTTCAAATCACGTGTCTTTTTCAAATCATGCGAGAATGTGTACAAAACAACAAAAATGGTGCCGGCTGGGTCGTTTTCAGCTAATGTCGGTGATTTTAAAGTAATTTTGAGTGATAAATAATATTTTTTTTTTTGCGATCACTGCACTTGCGCGGCGGGCAAATGCAATGAAATTTGTACTCTCCCGACAATAAAAACTACTTGCCCCGGGCGATCGGGCAATGGTTAACATCGAGCCCTGATCATGTTTAAAATGTGTATTTTAAATTATTTATTAAAGTTATGGAACAACCACTATATAAAATTTTTTAAATATTATGATAAAATTAAATTCAAAAGCAGATACAAAAAAGGAATTTTCAATATGTACACAGACACCAGGCTGCATTATTTTCCATAATTAGTTACTTTGCTGTTAATAGGCTTTTGCACTTTTCTATATTTAGCCCTACATAGATTTCTGAAGTGTTGTGTTTATCTAGATACAATAATAATAATATCCATTTGTAGGACATTTACTTATTAGAATAATAGGTTTTATTACATGATAAGTATATTTCTGTAATGTAGATTGCTGCTGTTTAACGATTGTATACTCAACTATAATGTATATTCAAAATCTTAGGGACATGTGTTATTGGCATGAATTTACTGATAACTTAAACATTATCTAACTGGTTTCTTTACATGTATTTCACTTTTTTATCTTATTTTTGTTGAAATGTATTGTTCTAAATAATGATTGATTCATTTATTCTTTCTTTCTTTTCCCGAAAAACTTATGACTTAATCATTACATAAAAAAACACATTTGAGTTTTGTGAATAAACTTCCAAATTAGTGGCTATTTGACTTATTTTTTATTTTTTATTGAAATGCTATCATTTTAAAGGCCTTTGGGCAGCAGTAGACCGCTTTATATTTTCTATAAATTAATGCGACAAAACTCCCCCTTCTCTTGCCCACTCAGACGTCCCGTCAGGCCGTCTGTCAAACATAATTCTCACAAACCTCAGTCTACTGAGAAAGTTCTTAAACTGACAAGGGGAGAGCTGTTATCCTAATCTGAAATAACTTAGCCATCACAACAATTATTCTGATTTCACTTTTCAGATTGAATAATCTCAACATGTTGGGACATAAAAGCTTGATCCCAAGCTGGTTTGGAGTGTAGGGTCACGTCTAATAATCCTCCTCAGTTTGCAGAACTTCCTAATTTGTCTCAAAAACAGTTTAAGGTTATATTAAAAACATTATTATATAAAAATGATAAATAATGGTGAATTAAACATACAGTGTGCCATTGCAGCATCATGAGTTTCCTTATTTTGGACAGTGTATGCTGGTGGTTGCTCACCATCGACAGAGGCTTCTGTAAATGTGTTTATCAGCTGGAAACCATGACAACAGCAGATGGATGGAGGTGTGTTTAGTTCACCTGCTGTAAGTACAATCTACACAAAGAGCTGTAGACGATGCAGTAGCAGCCATTCAAAATGGCTCTTACCAGTCAAAAGCCAGCTGAAAGGTAGACGAATAGCAGCAAAATCCCCTCCAACCTTCAGCCACTGGCCTTCTCATGGGAGTTCAGATTTTTTACTCTGACTCCAACCTTTCACTGAATGACAGGGTCCGACCAGGACATAACTGTCACAGTCTTGGTTCTGTTATGTTTTCTTTTGAGTATTCAGTTTAACTTTGCTCCATATTTTCTAGTTTTATTGGTTTAACTCTTATTTTGTTGTGTTTTCTGCATATATTTGAGGTCTAAGGTTTTTATCTGTTGCCGTCTTGTGTTGGTCTTTTCTCTTGCTCTTTCTGTCTGCTCTGTTCACACCTGCTCCCAATCTGCTCGTTAGTCCTCTCTTTGTTCAGTCTCCCATAAATACTCTCCTTGTGCAGTTCCTCAGTGCTGGTTCCTCGTCTAACTTCCTCCAACTCCGTCTTACTGTGTCTTCCTCGTTGTGATGGTTTTCCCCTGAAGTCTCCATGGTTTCTGGTTTGTTTGACTTTTTTCATGTTTGATTTTTGGATTCCTGCCTCATTGTCTGTTGAGCTTTTCATTAAATCTACAAGAAACTCACCTCTGCCTCCCTGCCTCTACATTTGGGTCCTCAAACCACAACCAAATCCTGACAATAACACTTCTCTTTAGATCTTAATGTCCACAAATCGTGACAGACAGAATATTTTAGATGTGTAACGAATGTGAGGAAATTCCAAATGGACGGGTCACATGACCAGTGTCTAATTACACCGCCAGGCTGGACGGCATAAAGCCACCTGCTTCACCATAATAATACAGCGAGATACTACAGGGATGTTATACAAAATGAGAGCAGAGCCTACCACGCCAATATTGTCTGAATATGTTGAACATTGAGATGGAGATACAACAACACTACAAAGAAAATAAGTTCTCTTGTTGGAGGGCAGGATCCCTATAATTTGTCTGCTAGCCTGTTTTCATCCATTCAAGACCACCATTCGTCCAAAATCCATGACTTTGTTTCCACGACAATCTTACTTTTCAGGAAATGTACTGTATGCTTCAAAAAGTTTGGATGTAAGTCAGGCTATAATAGCTAGCGTGTTATTCAGACCAGGGAGTTTTCTCCCCGACTGGAACCTTGCTCACTAATTTATGTCGCTCTGAAACATTGTGGCATCTACAATACAAAGATGACTCTTATCCTGGCGGGGAGCGAGAAAATTCTGGTCGCCCTCTAGGCTTAACCACTGGCAGAAAACCCTGCATGCTTGTCAAAAGATGAAACGCTCCACTTGTTGTTGACTAACAAAGACAATTTCCACATGTTTCTTTCCAAGACCGACACCTGTGGAGCTAGTTTACTGATGGCTTTTCTAACTGAACGAATTTGTAGATCTGTCCTTCAATGTTTGTTTTGCATGTCTGTGTCAGGGTTTAGGCTCTGCTTGGGTTTATTTTTAAGTTTCTTTGTGTTCTGTGTCTTTGTAGTTTATTGCTACCAGTGCTGAGTTATTTGGTTACCCTCTGTTGCCCCCTTGTGCTTGTTTTCCTTTCCTCTTGGCTTCCTCCTAGTTAGTGTTGCCCACACCTGCCCCCAATCTGCTGATTAGCCTGTCTTGGTTCAGTCTCTGGTTTGCTGGTTTGTGGTTTTCTTGTTCCCTTGTCTCTGGCTTCCCATGTGAGTTTTCCCTGATGTAAACTTATTTTTGGGATTTTTTTTGTATTTCTGCCTCAGTTTCCTATTAAATCTGCAAGACTCAACTCTGCCTCCTGGTCTTTGCATTTGGGTCTTCAAAAACCTCCAACCTTCGCTCACACTGAGCCGGATTAAGCTGGAGGTTTCTTCCTGTTAAAAGTTTTTTTTTGTTTTTTTTTTCTGAAGTGTCGCTGCTTGCATGCTCTGTGTGAGGGATTGTCGATGCAATCAGCTGGTTTTAGATAAAAACTTTGAAACAAGCTGACTGTATGATCTGGTTGAATCATTACTACTGTATAAAGACCCTTAAGATGACATGTGTTGTGAATTGGCGCCGTATAAATAAACTGAATTGAATGAGATTGATACGTCCCCTGAACTAAATTTGTGCTTTAACACTGATTAAAAATATAGTTCTTCCAGTTTTAGCTTCAGTCAAATTGAGAAAGAATCACAGTTTTCATCTAGTTACTGTAGATCCGAGGTTTTCAGAGCTGCAAATGGCCCTTTGTCCTGTTTTTAGTTTTATTTTTTTGTTCAGAAAATTTAGTCTATAACCACCACAGGTAATATATATGTAGAAATGGACTAACAAAACAAAAAAAGAACCCAAAATGGGAGCATGTTAAAATGTCAAGCATAAATTAACCTTAAGTCATATGCCATAATGCATCCATATTTCAAAGAGCAGAGACTCACTCATTTCAAACAGGGTTTCACAAATTTTGCAAGGTGCAGCTGAGATTTAAATCAAATATTACCCAATTGTCCCCTTGTGAGAATATTAGATAAACACCAAAGGATTTGGACCAAACTTTGAGAAAGTTTAACTTTTATGCTTTTTTAAAGTTCCAGGTGTACACCTTTTCCTCTCTCAAATTTTAACTTCTTCCCCTACAGATATTCCAGGCAATACGTTTTTTTTTTATTTATCTTCTAATTATTAAACAGCCGCCTTATCGTGTTTTTAATCATTATTTGCGCTAACCCAGCTTTTGATAGCCCAGTGAATATCAGAGCACTTTCCTTCTATTTAAATCTGAAATAGAGCTTTTTTGCTCCAGACATCACAGCTTACAGTCTTGGCACAGCGCCGCCAGAACTTTATTATGTGGGTGTTTCAGCTGAGATTCAGATGCACTTGAATTTAATTTTCATTTATTATTTAACAACACCACTCACCGTACAGTGCATATATCAGCTGGAGGAGCTTGGGTTTCCTCATTAGTAGCACCAAAAGCAAGCAGCAGTAGAACAAATAAGCCTGAGCTAGCAGACATAACAACAGTGTCCAGTAAAGCTGGAGTGGTAGTGTATGAGAACGAGCTCTATGTAAGCAAATGAAACCCGACACCGCGGCTAAAATATTTCTATAACAGAACCCACATTCACTGCAGCCCTGAAGTAGTTACCTAAACTTTGACTTCGGCAAACTTTTTTTTTTTTTTTATGTTATGTGATCTCATTAACAGTCAGACTCATAAGAAAGACCCCCCCCCCGCCTTTTTTTTTTAATGCACATATTTCTGATGTCACCACATGATAAAGTTCCCTTTTTTCTTTACCAAGATATGAAATTATTCTGATCTCACCTCAAATTTAATAGAAACACTCAATTGGCTTCATACTGTTGGTATTTACTGAGGAACCATGAAGTGCAAAAGAAAAGGACTCCCTTCCATAACCTCATATCTCTGATTTAGAGGTAAAGTTGGTGAGTTTTAGGAGATGAAGAATAAATGCTCTTTTATTTTAAAATAATTTGTAGAATTTCAATCTTAATGATTGAGATTTACTGAATACGAGAAAACAATCCTTAATTGTATCACCTATTTCTCTTCATATTGACTTTCGTTTGGTAATATCTTTTATTCTATTCTCAAGACTTTTTTTCTTACGGAGCCCCTAAAGGGACATGGAGGGGAAAAAAAGAACGTACTTTTGCGAGATCCAGCAATAGTTTCACAAGATCTCGCAAAAGTATTGCGGGATCTTGCAAACGTTTATTTTTTGCGAGATCCCGCAATACTTTTGCAGTATCCAGCAATACTTTTGCGAGACCCCGCAATAGTTTTGCGAGATCTCGCAAAAGTATTGCGATCTCGCAAAAGTTTATTTTTTGCGGGATCTCGCAAAAGTTTATTTTTTGCGGGATCTCGCAAAAGTTTTATTTTTTTCCCTCCATGTCCCTTTAGGGGCTCCGTATTTTTTTGTCATGTTAATACTCTCTCAAAAACATATTTTCCTTATCCTCCATTGGAGATCTGTGTGTACATCAATGAAAAGTTCACAATTGACAACTTTATAAAAAAAATGAAAAAAGACCACAAATATTTAGATTTCACTGATTAACCAGACATTTTCAAAGAAATGCAATGCTAATGCTTACATTAAGGACACCGTCACGTGAGGTAAATTTTTGTTATATCAGAACATATTCCACAAATGTGTTTCCATCTCCTTATTGGTCAGAGGGGGTTAGATTTCCCAGAAATTGTACTTAAGTAAAGTAAAAGTCTTAGTAGTCAAGAAAATACTAAGTAAGAGTAGAAAACTACTTAACAGTTATTTAGATATTCTTTTTTTTTCAAAGCATAATTAAAAATGATAAGAAAAAAATAGCATGATTACTAAAAACTACTTCAGACTGATACTTTTTTTTAAACAAACACATAGAATATGTAGGTAATGCATTTATATCTGTAAAGGATAAAGACATTTCACTGACAACATGTACTGTTAACCCTATAATGCAAAATGTATCGTATTTGATACATATGGTTTCTGAAATGTTTGGCATCTGACACCTTTTGCATAATTTAATGGTAAAAACTTTGCTCAAAATCCTATTGTACACAATCAGATATACCTGATAACAGCCAGTAGAAGACTACACAAAAAATAATCTTGACTTATCGCATAGTAATAAATTATTAATACCAAAAATGTATGTCTGTTTTTTTCTTTTTACATAATTTGTTGAAAGGGCAAATAAGGAATTCAAGCAAAAAAAAGTAATTTTCTGTTTTGTTTTATTCTTGGATCGGGCTTTAAAGGGTTAAGTACATGTTGCCAATGTTAAGCAAATATGCAGAAAATATTTACATAACATTAAACAGCTCTGAGTTGTTACTCATGGTGGATTGAGTAACTAGACATTTTACTAAAATAACAGTAAAGTTTTGCTAAAGTAAAAGAAAAAAGTACACTAAAGTACAACTGATCCTACAATGAATTGTCTTTCTAAAAGTAACTAGTGTTAACATGTTAACACCTGCCTCTATTTTGGGGCATGTACTCTTTTTAGAAAATATCAAACACCACCTGAAGGGACTGTAAAAACTTTTATTGCAAGTTGTTTTAAATTTAGCCTTTTTCATCAAACTCTGCTAATGCAATATTTCAAAATACACATAAAAGAATGTTGATAGAAGCATATCTATTTAGTTTGTAGAGTGTCGGAAGCTTATAAAAATCTAACAAGTGCTGGGAAGAAGGATCTAAGATAACTCTCACCAGTATACCTATGGGTACAGTCTGTCCCTGAAAGGGATCTCAATTTTTTATGGTTTACTGCATGGGCTGCATATTTTCTCCAAACATCAGCACTCTGTTCATAAGGTATCCAAGAATAGAGGTGACCTTTTTGATTGATTTTTTAACCCCATCCAGTCATATATATTGTACTTGGGAACATATTAGCCATAATGCAGATCTGAACATCTGAAAAACAAATAAACATCTATATGTAAGCACAAATGCTTCATATAACTGTAAGGCACAGTGGTGGAGGCTGATGATATGGGCTTGTTCTGCAGAAACAGGACCTGGCTAACCTGCAGTCACTGAATAAACCACAGACTCCTTTTGTTCACCCTATGCTGGCCAGGTGAAACTCAGCACCAAGTGGGTCTCTTGGAAAACTATCTCAAATACTGCAGTTAATCTATAATGGAATAATGGAGAAGAAAATAATTAGGGAGTTGAAACTTCCCAAAGTCAAGATGTTGAAAAGAAGAAGGCACCTGAATATCTCAAACACAATTTGGGAGACTGAAAAAGGCAGACAGAAAATTATATTGTGATGATAAAGACTTTGGAATTATTTTTGCTTTTTGTGGCTATTAGATTTAAGTATTATTATGCTCGATATAGGTGCACTCAGTTTTCAATGCAGACCAACAGTTTAGGTTTTACAGTTTAATAAGAGGAGAAACAGACCGGACGGATTCAGCGTCTACAGCTGGAACCTCTGCAGGAGGAGACAATAGGTTAGTGAACTTGTTTAGCTGAAAGTGCTTGCAGATAAACAGGTGGGTCACTAACCTGGTCTTAATGTCCAGTTCTGGTCCAAGAGTAGAGGTAGATCCCAGCAGGTGGGAGGCCAACCCGGTGCAGCGGCTGCTGCTCAGAGAGTCCCAGATGTAGGGGTATCGGAGATCGGAGAGCAGAGCCAGAAACTTGAAGACAAACCTGAGCAGAATGGGCTTTAGAGCAAAGCAAAGATTAGATTAGGGACGTGGTCGATGGTCAGAGCCAGGAGATCAGAGAGCCGGTGAGATGACCAAGGACAATCCAGGGGTCTGGTGACAGGTTCAATTCACAGAGCAGAAGACAGGCTGGGCAAGGGGAAGGCAGGCTTGGTCATCAGGAATAAAATCTGGTCGGTACACAATGGCAGAGATCAGTCAGGTACTCAGGTCAGGCAGAAGGTGGAAGACAGGTCAGGCAATCAGAATCAGAAGGTAATAGGCAAGCTCAGAAGTTAAGAGGCAGACAGGTAAGGATCAGAAAGTCAGAATTAAAAATGCTGCAATAAGTCTCATCAATGGCTTGAAATATTCTGGCACTGATGACTGGTCTATAGGCTGGTTATATAGTGGCTAATGGAGGTGGATCAGATGAGTGAGTAAAGAGAACTGGAAGGAGTTAAGCAGGTGTGTGAAATGTGTGATCAGACCAGGCATCAGTGCGGAGATCATGACAAATAATTATACAGGCTGTAAAATAATCTATGTTTAAAATTATTTACTGATGTATAAAACCCTAAATTTGGGGAATAGTTTATATAAAAAATATGTTATACCAAATTACTAAGAAAAGGCATTTTAACTCCACTGTATAAATAAGCAGTGTTGCTTCATGTTGCTTTCTACCTGATCTAAAAATGTCTGCATGTGTTTGCGTGGTATTTGTTACAGATTTACCTCGTTTCAAAGCAGATTCAGCACCTTCTGGAAGAGCACCTCCTAAATACGTTGCTTATGTCTGCGGGTCAGATGAAAGTCACATCGCTTTCACTTCAACACCTGCAGATCTGAGAGGTCGCCGAGCCTTGGTTGGATGTTTGGGGTCACATGACTACCCTTCTGCAAATCTCAGCCCAACATCCAAGCTTTTTCTTTTTTCTTTTATAAAGCAGCCTTTACTGGTAACGGTGGTCGTAGAGCTGAGCTGACAAATGAGGAATGACAGAATGTGACCCACAACTCTTTGAATATGGAGCCTTTCCACCTGAGAGGGGGATGGTGGGCTTCCCATCCAGCCTTCCCCGCAGCAAACCTAAACTCAGCCTCACTGCACATAATCTGACCCAATCTCCTGACTGTTTTATGTTTTTAGTTTTAAAAAGGATAGTTTATCTGAACAATAATCATTTCTTTCCTTATTGTATTAAACCTTTTTTTATTTCTTACAACCACAGTTTATTTTTATTAAATCCCCATGGTTTCGGTACCTACTTTTGCAGCATATCTTGAGAGGTTATTTTGATTTAGAAAAACCAAAAAGTCTCCATACGAAAAATCGTTGACTGTACGTCTAATTAGAAAAGATATATGCTTTTAATTCAGGGTTAGCAGCTTAATTACAACCATAAAATTAAGTTAGATAAAATAAATAGTTACTAATTAATACTAGGTGTGACATGATTCATTCTGTATTTAATATTTTCAAATCAGCTAAAGATTGGATAGAAATTAAGTCTTTATTTTAAAGCTTTTAATTTTTATGAACAAAAATCTATAGAACTTTACAGTAGAATAGACATTATTACGCTCTATAAAAAAACAATTTACTACCTAAATATATAGAAATTGTCTTTAATTATTGGTTATTGGTAATAAATTACTTTATTTTGACTAAAGACCTTTATTTTCAAAAATGCTGATAACTCAAAATGTTCTAAGAAAATAAGAAATAAAAAGAAATACCGGTATTTATAAAATTACGATATAAATCAATAAATACTTCTTTTTTTTTCTTAACCTTTATTCAACCAGGAAAAAAGTCCCACTGAGATTAAAATCCTCTTTTTCAAGGGAGTCATGGCCAAAAGGCAGCAAAGTTACATAATAAACAGAGATACATTAAATTAAATGACAGCTACATAAAAAAATAAAAAATATCAAGTAAAACATAAGGGCCAACATTTCTCTGATGCACTATATACAGTCAGTGAAACTCATTATTTCTGTTTAAATAAATTGTTGACTGAATATTGTTAAAAAATTGCAAAACATAATTCAATGACAAAAGATACAATTAAACAAAATTGTTAAAAATAAAGGAATCATATAGCTATGGAAATACAAATAACAAGCAGCAAAAAGACACAATTTGTCAAAAAAAGTGTTCTTTAAACAAACAAATTGATTTGTTAACATATAATATGTTATTGATATGTTATTAATACCTTAAAGGTGGTTACAGGGTTTTGACCAACTTAGCAGAGGCTCATATATTTTAATATATGAGCCTCTATAACTTCATAACTTTTGTTCTATAATTATTCAGTGGATTTTTTTTTTTTATTTGTGTTACTTACATTGCTCATATGTATATATATATATATATATATATATATATATATATATATATATATATATATATATATATATATATATATATAACATATATAACTCATATTGCTGGTGTGGACTAAAATAACAAACAAAAAATGAAACATAAGAAAAATAATTATGTTTTTACATAGTTTTTATTTTTTAAATGATTCATACTTTTTATCAACAAGCAAAGAATTAAATTTGATGGCAATAGAAAAATGTCAGGAAATACTGTATTGTACACCTACAGAATGTTCTCCACCATTTTTAGTGCTATGGTTTAACAAAAACCGCATGGAGGAAAAATGTAACCTGGTTACTAAAAAGATTTAGAAAATTCTTGATAATGATAAATTAATATTTCCTTTGTTCTGTGTTTGAAAATACCAAAACTGAAGAAAAAAAGACACCAAACTACAAAACAAAAATGATTTGTTTTCCAAATCTATTCTGTCATTTTGTAAAGCATAAAGATTTTCCAAAATGAAACACCTTAAACAACCTTTAAAAAACAAAAAAATATTTTACTCCATAAATTTAGATTTGTTTTTAGAGAATAGAGATATTATATTTTTTTCCTTCTAATTTAAACATTTTCAGAGCATATATAATATAGGAAAAACAAAAAACTTCCAATTCATAAAAGTACCAAATAGTTTTAATGGCATGACTGTTACCTTAAATGGCATGACATTTAACCGTGCCATTAAAATGACAAATATACATGAACAAAAGATTAACACATAGCACCTTGAAATTGACCAACTACTTAAATAAACCAAAGAAAACATATAAAAAGTTTTCAAAATCCTAATATGTAGACATTAAATGAGATGATGAGACAAAGGGTCTTCAAGCTATAAAAACTGGTTCCACAGAAAATTCATAAACCTAATGTTGTATTTCTCTGTTTAGATAAAAAGTTTTAATTTGAAATATATTAAGCAAATTTGGTTTATTAAATAAAGGAATAAAGGAGTTCCAGGTGCTTCTGTTCCTTAATAAGTTCCTTAACAAATAGCGTATAATGGGGATTTTATAAAGCTGGATGGATACATATTAGCATGAACAATATTGCAATATGTTAAATAAGGATATATGAGACCAGAATACACAATGAAAAAAATAGTTAATAATAGGATAGAATAATCGTTTTTTCTTTTTAAAGAAACCGTTAACCACATTTCAGCTGCCAGATAAATAATCAAAACTATTCACTGTATCTAATGGCCGTTATTAAGGTGAAGGTAAGAAAAACTCAACGCTCTGAGAATGTTTGAATAACACAGCAAACCCAGTAAGCTAGAAAATACAAATATTTATCCAAACTTTTACTTTTTCTATTAATGTCTTATGCCTTAATTTATGAGACAAATGTCCATAAATATCTTTTTCTGGACATTTAAAACTATGAATTAAATTTTGAAATAAACTTTTACATGGATTTTGTTTTAATATTTTTTCCAATAAAGAATATTTTAGAATTAAATTTAGCAAGCAAAAAACCCTCAGAGGATTCTACATGAAAACAATTAAGTTCAGTTCAAATAAGATAAATTCACCCAATTATTTTAATACGTCTTCAGTATAACTCTGTATATGGAAAAAAGTAATTAAAAATAAATGTTGTACACTGCAAAAACAATCTAGATTTAAGTAAAAATGTCTAATTAAGTGCGTTTAAACTTAATTTGAGCATGTAAATAAGATTATTTGCCAACAGAATTAGTATATTTACCCTTAAAGTAGGATGATTAGATAATATGCACTTAAAACACTGTAATTGTTTTCTCTTGTTTTATATGTAAATTGTCTTGTTCCGTTTCCTAAGTGTGTCAGATTGCTCCTCAATTCAAGAAAAAAAGCAATTATTTTAAGAAAAAAAAATACTTATTAAGATTTCAATGTTTTGCAGTGTACCTTCTACATATTCCAATTACAAAAATCAACAGAGGACAATTTAATCACTTTTCATTTTGCTAAATTACAATAACCCAAACTTAAAACCTTCAATGTCCAATTTTGTCCTTATTCTAAAACAAGGTACACATCAAAGAGGGCAGACCCCGCCCTCTTTTTTTTCCTTTTATTTTATTTTTTTGTTTAATGGAATCTTTATGTTTCCTGGGCAGAATTTTATGGAAAAAGACCATCTTCTCCCTGTCTCTGTCATTCTTCATTTGCTAAATTACAGCCAATCCTTTAAGAAGTCAAATCAATATGACAGAGTACCAAAGTCAGTTTACTGTTTCCTTTTCTTCAAATTCATGTTTACTAGGCAGAGGGCAAATAAAAATTCCCTCTAAGTGGTTGTGCCAGGTCATGAATGCTGGCGCGCCCGTTTGGCGCTGGATGGCCTTAATTCCTTCTGTCAGGCAGTAATCAGGTCTGTTTCACATAACGGGCCATTAGTTTAAAGAGCAAATCTGCTTTCGGCACTACTGACAATGGACTGTGTGTGTTTGTGTGCGGTAGGGGCTTGTAGTGGGGTGGCTGACTTGGGCGGGGCCAACGCTGATCTGGCGAGGCCGGGAACGAGGAGCGGACGGTGACGCAGAAATAGAAATAGCTTTAGTTGAAAGATAGAGGGGCCGCTGTTGTGAGAGACACGCTCGTCGGATCCACTGGAGGAAAATGAGATTGACGGGTCAGCGTGTGCCCCGAAGATGTTTCTATCTTAGCTCCAGTCAAATCTGTAATCGCTGCCCTCCGCATGAACCTACTCCTCTTTACTTCTTCATGCACGAGGGAGGGGGGGTAAAGAAGACACACACTTACAAAAAGAAGTGGCTAGTATCTGTCTTACACCAGAGGACCTACAACCTTCGATGTCACAATGTTCCTCGTCCTTCCTTCGGTGTTCTGGGAGGTTTTCTCTTTCCAACAACAACAGCGTGCATGAGAGGTCAGCCCAGACAAGAGTATGACAACAGGATGCTGAGCCACCGGCTCAACCCAGCCCCCAAGAGATGTCACCAACTCATTAGATCATCCCCTCGCTGCCACAGTCCAGTGGGCAATTAATTGGAAACATGGCAGCGCAAGAAGTCACACAAATACCCAACATTGCATTTTCTCAGAGCCGCTGTGAAAGTTAATTCTCTCAAGTGAGAAGGGCAAGTCTGCGCGAGTCACTGTTTTCTGGCCGTCCGTGTCTGATGGAGTGCGAGGGGGGGTCAGACCGAATGCCGCTCCTTACCCTAATGGTTTCGGACACATCCAGCATTTGCTTTCATCTCTCAGGGGCAGCACTGACACAAACAATTTTCATTCCTCTCTGGAATCCCTTTACCCACAATTCTGCAAAACTTCCCTTTGTAATTATCATTTAATTTCAGCGCCTTAACACAAAACAGCATTTTATGTAACAAAACATGAAAAAAGCACCAAAAAGTAGTCCAGAGGGCAAAGTGGGTTTTAATGAGACGACTCAGAAATGCTAAACCTTTACTGTCCTTTTTCACCACAATCAGGATTGAGATAAGCGGTGTAGCTATGAGTGAAATTGTTTCAGATGGATCTGCATTGCTTCATTAACTAAAAATAATTACATTTTTACATCTTATTTTTTCTAAAGGCTCGGTTGAGCAGGGGTTGCAAAAGCTGGACTGAGTGCTAAATATTGCTTTAGATTCTGCTTAGCATCAGCCTCAGCAAGCCACACATTTCAAGGCTTTCAGGACACTAAAAGGCAACATTATCTTTAACTAAACACCCAAAAGATTTGTCCTCTTTTATATTATAACATCTTCCTGTTATTATGCAACTTCCAAACCAGAAGGAATGTTTTGTTCCTGAAGCCAATATGCAGGTTGGGAACATTTTTAACAGAATTTTCTGAAATATGATTTTCAAATATATCAGTCTCTTAAAATGCAGAAATATTTTGGGAACTTTTTTAAATGTTGGATGTTAGTAAGGTCTTGTGGTAACCTTTTTTTTTTGTTACCCGCTTAGTTAATTATGTTTTAAAGGTATACTATGCAACCGGTGTTGATTTTCCAGCGAGGCTCCCCCCAGAGGGCGAAAGTAAAAGTGCACTGTCGTAAATATGCTCAGCTGTTCTCCTGGTTTCTCGGTCAAGCCAGGCGCGGTTGTTTTGAGCTTGGCAGACAGGCGAACGCAACGAATCACCATGTCTACTGCGGTAAGTGACTATTTTGTTCCAATTTTTTAAATTTGAAAATTTTGCATGTTTTCATACATTATTTGTTATGCATGTGTCTAAATAACAAAGATTGAAGTTAGCCAAGTTGGAGTTTCCCATACATTTATCCGACTGTCGGATGACATGGGCTTTCGCTGTTTTCTCGCGGGTTCCGCCATGATACCTGCTCAAATATCGCCACTGCGCTAGTAACGAGCATGCCTTTCACTGGGGGCGTGTAGCAGTTCTCGCCGTAAAGCAAGACCGACTCTCGCGATGCACGAGACTTCTGAGCCTGTGGGTGCGGGGCGAGGGCTCCTGCAATTGCAAGTACGGTATTTCCCCTACAGACCACCAGGGCGGCCGAGAAAACCTTTGCTTGACCTGAAATGACTCATTTAATCATCCAAAACGTTATGGAACACATTAATTACGTAAGAAATGTTGCATAGTATGCCTTTAAATCATTAAAGCTCTATTTTTAATTGTACTGCAAATCATGTTTGCCATTGTATTGTACCATAAGAAACATGTGAACTTCTATATGCCATAAAAGGATATAAAAAGTCAAAAAGAACCATAAACAGTGAAGGTTGGCAACTACTTAGATCAGTCTTTACAAATTTTATATGGCAGATTACGTAAAGGATTACAGCAGAGTGATAACATTTAGAAAAATTGCTGATAATAGCTTTAGGGGTGTAAGAAAAAGATGAATTCTCCCTCCTATCCTGTTAACTCTTGAGAAAATATATGTATTGATTTAAAGCTACAGTGTGTAATAATTACAGGGATATACAGTCAGAAATGTAATATATTATACATAACTATGTTATTTATCATCATCTACGAGCTTAGCCTCTTAACCTTAATATTTGCGTTGCCTTAGAATTTGTTATGTATAATTACATAGGAGCGGGTCTCGCAGCCATGGAGGCAGACATCTTTGCGCTACGGCAGCGCAGAGCCAACAAACTTGCGATTGCGAGATCGCCCATTACAATAACATGCTGCGTGATGATGCTGTTACTCTCCAGTATACTTATTCAGAAACGTCCCTGACGTTTCACAGGTAATGATTTAGTAATTTTCTGTAAAATAATTTTCTGGATATATACCTCGGTTACTTCTCTCCGGCTCCTTTGGAGATCTTCAAGCCTTTCCTCCTCTGCTCTAGTCACCCCGCTATAGGGATATTCATGTTGCTTCGGTCTGCAGTCTGGACGTTAGATGTCGCTGAAAATTACACACTGTAGCTTTAAAATCCAGCTAAACGGATCTTAAAGCTATATCATAAAAACTCAATATGACGTCTTTGTTAATGTAAAGGCAGAAATCTTATCTTTATATGTGTATTGTGATATGTAACTTATCACTGAATTCACAATTCACACCCTTTATAGTTATTTACTTTAATAAATTGAATGATTTTTGAGCAAACTACCAGAACAATAGATGAAGAAAAGTTTTATTTTGCTCAAAGTCACATGTGTTCAGGATTCAGCCACTTTATCTCTCTCTGAAAGGCATTACGGGTTCATGGGTTGTTTTTAGTAGAGCAGAAAAAAGCTCAGTTTGTCACGTTACAAAGTATTTGTTGCTTGGTGAGAGTTTAAATCTGTCAGCTGGATTTGCTCCATGGTTAACATAAAGCAGTTATGATTATGTAACTTAACTTCCGCTGTCAGCTGGAAAAGTGTTTGGCATGAGAGTGTAATTATATGTTCCCTCACATTTCCAACCAACACCTCACCAGCAAAGTAAAGATGACATTATGCATTAATAAAGTGTATAACAATCATTAGTCTTTATTTTCTGATTTAAAAAACAAGCAGTAAAGCAGAAGGAGTGTAGATCTTTGCATTGCTTTTTTATCATAAACATAGCTAAGAGTCTTTAAAGAAAAGTAGAGAGGTTTATTTAATTAAGTTGTTTAAAGATTCCTCAGTCAACACTTAAATGATTAAATTGCAGCAATACTGTAGTTATAAATGAAGCATCTGCTAAAGGTTTCTTCTTTACTTCAATCTGAATTTTCAATCAAGGCTTAATTATTGATTTTACAATGTTTAGAGATGTAAAACATTCTTACTTGTCGTCTCCCGCTTGAGTAGAAAAGATTCCCAGACTTCCCTCTCCTCAGACGCCTCCTCCAGCTCAGCAGAGGGAAGGCCGAGGCGCTCCTAGCAGAGAGACATAGTCCCTCCATGGTGTCCTGCTCATCCCCAGGGCCTCCCCCTGGTGGAATGTGCCTGAAACACCTCCTGAAGGAGGCGTCCAGAGGTCATAGCTACCTCAGCTGACTCCTATTGATGTGGAGGAGAAGCAGCTCTAATCCAAGCCTCTCCCAAATGACTGAGCTCCTCACCCTCTCACTAAGGGAGAGCCCAGCCTCCCTACAGAGAAAGCTCATTTCAGCCGCTTGGATCCGGGATCTCGTTGTTTTGATCATGATCAAAATTTCATGATCATAAATGAGGGTAAGAATGTAGACAGACCGGTAAATTGAGAATCTTGCTCAGTTTTCTCTTTACCACAACAGACCGGCGCAGCATCTGCATTACAGCAGCAGCCACACCGATCCGTCTATCGATCTCCCGCTCCTTCCACCTCTCATTAAAGAACAGGACCCCAAGATGCTGAAACTCCTCCCCTTCAGGCTGTAACTCACTTCCACCCTGAAGGGGACAAGTCACCTTATTCTTGTCGAGATGTAAAAGCTTCTCAGGGATTGTTTAGAAAGTCTAGTTTGAAGGAAAAAAATATATATCAAGGAGCTACAGTAAAAGAAACAAACCGAAAGATACAGTAAGAGTGGGGTGTAAATGGTGGACATATAAATGAGCCTTGCATACATTCTTCTGTTTCTTTTTTATGTTGTCTTGTTTTGTTCCAGAAAATCTTACCAGGTCTAACATATAAATATCTTTTTTTTTATGATGGTTTCATTCTTTAAAGGAGAAAAGTTATCCAAACCAACCTGGCCCTGATGTGAAGACTAACTGCCCCCTAAATGTTCCACCATTGGCAGAAAGAACTGGCACCTGAAAGAACTTTCTTTTTATGTTTTTGCCCACTTCATGTTGTCATACAGGTACTTTCCAGGTGCTAATCAGACTAAAAATGATAAATCTTTATTTATTATTAATAATCAACAGAAATGCTCAATTTCTGCTGTGGATAAAGATGTAGATATTCTCATCATATCGCTCATTTTCTGTGTCAGTCTTTCTAGGTTGAAATATCAGTTATTTACAGTGTTGGGCACGTTACTTTGAAAAAGTAATTAGTTATAGTTACTAGTTACTTCTCCCAAAAAGTAACTGAGTTACTAACTGAGTTACTCCACAATAAAAGTAACTAGTTACTAGTAAAAGTAACTATTGCGTTACTTTTGCGTTTCTCGCCCCGTAACCCTCACCACCCAGCCCCCACCTTCTCGCCGTGTGTTTCCAAAGCCAGCTGAATAGAGCGGACGACAAAGACAAGAACCTGCAGAGAGTTTAGCATTTATTGCAACTCAACGTAAATGACATCAGGGGGGAACGCCATGTGAAGTTTTTTAACAGGGCATTCAGATCTGGTGAAATTAATAACTGGGGATGTCTAATTCTGAAATCCTGTGCGTTTGGGTTGTTATAGATACTGCAACATCTATCTATCCATCTATCTATCTATCAAGATGTATACTCTGCGTGTGACATAAAATATGGATCTCCATCCCTGCCACAAAGGCCATCAAATAATGTTTAAAATAAAAAATACAGTAGGTTGAAAAGGCAGAGTATCCATCCATCCATCCATCCATCCATCCATCCATCCATCCATCCATCCATCCATCCAGATTTCTCCCTTTCATTTGATCGTTCACGCTCTCCATAGTTCTTCGGCGCGAGCACAGGGCGACTGTTGCGCGCCTTTAGCGAGCATGCGCGTTTCCTGTCGCTTGTGCGGTGACTCTTGCCGCCTGCGCTGTGCGGAGATGCAGGGGAAACCGTATGTGATGGGGAAACGCAGCTCGAGGTAACACCGGTATTTCCATCAGCAAAACGCTGTTTTGCTGCTGGAGTCCTCCTCACTCTCCATCTCTCTGTGTGTGCTGTATGTTAACACCCACCAGCGGAAACACCCACCTACCCAACTGACAGACGGAATCTCACTATACATCAGCCATTCTCATCCTCCCCTCGCTCATGACAAGGCGCGCACCTCTGGATGACCTAAAAAATAATCTTTAATATCTCTTAAACAAAAGTAGCACAAACAATATTTTTTTCTGCACAAATCTGCACTAACGTTGCACTAACCATTCAGTCTATTTGCAGAGTTTTTTGACGTGGGGTGCCAGCTTCACGCAGCTGCGCACGAGTCCTATCATGAAAAAAGGTTCATTGTGCGACCTGAGTAACGCGCAGTAACGGGGTGTCTGCAATGGTAACTGCGTTATAGTTACAGTCAAAGTAATTAGTTAGATTACTCGTTACTAAAACAAGGTAACGGCGTTAGTAACGACGTTACTTTCAACGCCGTTAGTCCCATCACTGGTTATTTAAAGCAGTATTCATTTAAAAGACTGCTTGTTTCTATTTACTCTGGTATTCTTGGATATCCATCCATTTATCTTCCTTCGCTTATCCGGGGTCGGGTCGCAGGGGCAGCAGCTTAAGAATGGAGGCCCAGACTTCCCTCTCCCCAGCCACTTCTTCCAGCTCTTCAGGAGGAACCCCAAGGCGTTCCCAGGCCAGCCGAGAAACATAGTCTCTCCAGCGTGTCCTGGGTCTTCCCCGGGGCCTCCCCCCGGTGGGACGTGCCCAGAACACCTCACCAGGGAGGCGTCCAGGAGGCATCCTAACCAGATGCACGAGCCATCTCAACTGGCTCCTCTCGACGTGGAGGAGCAGCGGCTCTACTCCGAGTCCCTCCCGGATGACCGAGCTTCTCACCCTATCTCTAAGGGAGAGCCCAGCCACCCTACGGAGGAAACCCATTTCGGCCGCTTGCATCCGCGATCTTGTTCTTTCGGTCATGACCCAGAGTTCATGACCATAAATGAGGGTAGGAAAGTAGATCGACCGGTAAATCGAGAGCTTCTCTTTTTGACTCAGCTCTCTCTTCACCACGACTCTTGGATATTACATTTATTTTAATAATCCTGTCAAATGTCAAAAAGTTGTTTTTTTATTTTCAACCTCTGTTAAAATGGAATTTCACCATTATATCATCATTATACATCCCATAATAAGCACTGCCAGGTGTTTAAACATCCTCTCTTTAAAGGCTTGTGTATTCAGCACACCTTTTAGATTTTTTTAAAGATTGTTTTGGACATTATTTGATCAGCTGTATAGATTTCTTTGAAACTGTGCTCCTTATAGAAGTAGAATGGATAATTCTAAAGGTCCAAACCTTATAAATGCATTTTATTAATAGTTTTTATTCAGAAATTCATATAAATCCCATGCAAATTTAAAGGGACAGTGTGTAAGTTTTACCATCACAAGAGAAAAGACTGGTGCCTCTCCGTCAAGTTTAAGAGACACACTACGGAAGCCATGGAGTGACATATTACTCTGAAGGGAGAGGACACATCAGCCTCCGTTACTCTTTTTAAATTCTGCTAAATGAAACAGGTGCAACAGTTCTATTTGAAAACAGGACTGAAAGAAGCCTATGGTCACAACCTGTTGGAGAAATATTGGAGCTTGTCCAGTGTAAGCTAACAAACAAGCTACCCATTAGCCAGCAGGACAGAGCCAGCTTTATCACCCTTGATATATCGGCTGAAATAAATCATGAAAAACATGGAAACTCTCTCAGAAAACAGAGATCAAACGAGCTAATGGCCGCCTGCTCATATGACTTCTGTGAATAAAACAGGAGCTGATAATGAGATTTGTTTTTCTTGCCTCTCACTCATAAAGAGTACGGATGGTCCACAGTTGCCGCATACAATGCTGAATTGGATTACATTGCAACAAGAACACCTTTTCAGATACAGGTTAAACACGTAGGGCTGACCTTTGGCTGATCTGGCAATATGGCGTCTTCCATTTAATGCACGGCCGCCTATGTATTTATAAACTCTTAATTCTAAGTAATGAGAACACTTGTATCTTTGATGCTTTTCAACTATTGGAGTATATGTATTTTTTTTAAAGCAATACCTGATTTTTGCTAATCAAAAGACATATTTTATCCACTGTCCCTTTAAGTTTTTAAGATTCAAAGGAGAAGTCCGGTAGGGCTGGGTCCCGAACTTCGGTTCTTTGATGGTACCGACCGAAATGCTTTGTTTCTACAGAGTATCGAAACATGCCTCGTCTTTCGGTACCAAGTTTCGGTGATTGGCTGTAACACTTAACGTGATTGCGTCATCCCAGAAAAAATACACAGGTGGTCACGCCTACAGCCAGGGTTCATGTGTATCTGTTGTGAACTGGTTGCGAGTGTCGTGGAACCCCTTTAAAATGTCCCCCAGGTCAAAAGTGCGGCTTCACTTTATTAAGACTGATGCCAATAGTGCGCAATGCAATACATCGTGCATGGAAACAATTTAAGAGCAGAAAGTTGCTCGGTGTTTGACTGCAAGAAGAGCGGACCACAGCCGGTGCAACCATCCTCCTCTCAGCAGCCCTTGGGCAGAGCAAAGCCAGAGCGGAGTGAATCATGCTGCTTTCAAACTGGACGCAGCAGGAGCAGCAAAATCGCGTCTGCTGCTTCCTTTTTTGCTGCTTGTACCAGTTTAGTTCTGACGCGCGGCTGAAGAAGCTTTGCTGCTCTGGCTGCGTGGTCGAAAAGTGGCTCTGACCTTGGGCGGAGCTACTCTATCCTTTATTTGCCTTGCAGCTATATTTGCTGTGATCAGTGGGAATAAAGTAGTTTTATTATGTTTTTAAGTGGGAAAATCCACCTGAAAACAGTCAGTTCATCCTGCCTTCCAATATTTCTGTCGGAGCCGCTCAGACCCCCACGGTGCACTGTCAGTAGAATCCCATTCAACGGGCTTGTTTGTCAGACATGGTAATTTTTCTAAAGGAAAACTGCTAAGTAAAAAGGTCTTCACAATGTAACAGTGAATATTAGACACTGATTTTTTTTTTTTTATGTAAGAGGAAAAATGTAAATGGAAAAATCAGAGCTTCAAATAAAACTCAAGATTTGTACTTTTTTATGTTGTGTAATTTTCTTTTTCTTCGAATTGATATTATAAAACTGGTATCGAAAAAAGTATCGTTCAGGAAGCGGTATCGAAGTGAAGGTATCGGTATTGGTACCGGAACCGAAAATTTTTGAACAATACCCAGCCCTAAAGTCCGGTCATATTCAGAATTCAAACTTCTGAAACTACTTGAAATATGAAACTATTACATACCGTTCAATTAATGATAGGTGTTTTTAATTAAGAGTGAGTTTTATTTGAATGTGCTTTACTGGAGGCATCCATGTTTGTCAAAGAACACTACTGCCACCTACCAGTTTGCGACGTCACGGTGCGGTATCGGCTGTTGAGCAAGTTCCAGTTCTGTATCTGGTGTTTGTCACAATGCGCTATTATCCAAGTCATCATGAAAACATTCTCCTTGCAAATCTTGGCTATTTTGCTTGTAAAGCAGGGAGATTAAAGCTTAATTCATTAAATCACCACAAACATATTAGTTTTAGGTATACATAATGATCCATTGATTATTCCTTGCTGACCAGACATTTCCTTTAAAGTTCTTCTAAGGAGAAACATGTTAACAGTAATGATTTCTGCATCAAGCCCTCAGCGTTGGTGCAGTTTGTTCATAATCTGTGGGTACAAATCCATCCTGTCATAACAGCAATTTGGTATTTCTGCATGCTTTCCCAGTTTATACATCATGCATATGTGTTCAGTGAGGTAAATTTTACATTAGTTCTCTTTCTGAAAGGCCGGGCTGTAGTCTCCATACCTCGGGGGGGAAAAACGTCCGATCCGGAAGCTTTCCCCGTCTCGCCCCTCCAGTCCGCCGCCGCCATGTGAGGCGCAATAAAAAAGCCCCCACTTACTCTCCTCCCTCCCCCTCTCAACCAGCGACATGGTATTTGCACTGCTGAGGAGAATGTGAGCTAATGAAAGTGTAAAGCCTGTGTTCACTAGAGTATAAAATTCACATTTGGCCAGTACTGGCTGTGCAATCTGATATTATGAGCCCTGCTGCTGAGAGAGCAGGGGGTTGGAAATGGCAAAAAAAGAGAAAAAAATTCCAACAAGAGAGAGACACACTACGCCAGAGCACATTTTGTGAAATGATTTTGTTGTAATCAGTCTGGTTAAGTTGTTGCTATCGTAATTTTAACATTATCGTGTAATAATGACGGCGAAAAGTCCAACTTCCTGGGGAAAAAAAAGGTCTGGAATTAACAAAAAAAAAGTCACAGCTGGAAAAGAAATGTCATCCTGGTAGCGTTATTCAAAGAAAAGTGCAAGAGATTAACCAAATGCAAGGTACCGTACGCCGCCATCTTGTTTTTTGTGCACACATAGAGAGAGCCGCCGTTAGCTCTGTTAAATGGAGGTTTGCTGCAGACAGAAACGAGGTCACAGACAGCGTAAGGACATGACGCAAACAAACCAAGAGGGTGAGAAAAAGGTCTAACCAGGACTTCTCTGGGTTGCAACAGCGTAAAAAAAACAAACAAAAAAAACAGATTAATCTGGAAATTAAACAAATCGGATATAAAATAAATAACTGCAAGCTTGTTTTTGATCGATTTTAGCATCTTACTAAGTTGACAGCTCTACTGCTTTTTGACTACTTGCTCAGAAGCATAAAATAAAACTAGTAAAACATAATAACTAACATTGTGTCCCGGATTAAATGTCGGCGGTTGTGTTCTGGCAGTAAGAGGACTCGTTTGTTGAGCTACTAGCTGCACTTCTTTCAGGTCAAAAGTTCAAGCACATTAACACTGGCTGACCTATTTTCTCTACTGAACTTCGGAAGGCATCTCTTTGTGTTTGGGTTTCTCCACTTCTATCTACCCAGCTGGATAAGTCAGTGAATATTTTCCTTTTTAAAATAAAAACAAAAATGCCACTTTTTGTATTTAAAATTATAGACACCAAATCTGTGGATTCAGTGTATATATGTAGCGAAAGCACCTTAGATATCATGTTAAAACGTTGCGATAATTGTAATATTTTCTTTAGTTCTTTCTGTGTATAGTTTTTTCACGAATATTGCATCTTAAATATGCATGAAATATTAATTTCCGAGATGGCTGCAAACGCTTTTTATTAAAGATCAACCTTCTTAACCTAAAATCATATGGAAATATTTTGTTATTGTTGCAAATAAAGATCCTGCTTTCTAAATGGAAAAAAGAGTTACAGTACTCTAAATTTTTTGTTCAATTTTTCCCCCCATATTTTATTGTTCATGTTTTTTTTTTTTTTACAGATATTATTTTTAAAATGCAATTTTTTTTAGATTTCTATTTTCCAGATAGAGTTTTATGAATTGGATTATTTATAAATGTACTAATGATCTTTACTTCTGTGCTTTGCTATAGAGCAAAGATACATTTCTATTTTTCTGCACGAACATTAGAAACAACATTTTTATTCGTCAAGAGCGAGCATTCGTATTGGGCCTGAAGTGAAGAGAATGTGATCTGTGGAACACTAGAACCGATGCAATTCGTAAAACTCAATTTGAAAAAAGAGAAATTATAAATTCAAAATATATATATCGCAAACCTTTAATGAAAATAAAAACAATTCTGGAAAAAAGGAAGAAAAAAAGGTTAAGCAAACAAAAAAGCTCTTCTCAGAACCTTTATATAAGTTTTTCAAGGTTTAATTTCTTGATTGCTTTGTTCCAAATGTCCATTTACAAAATGCAATAATAATGGAACAAAAATAACTCCAAGACTTAATGTATAAATATCACTACATACGAATTAGTCTAGATCTTTTATATGTTCTTCCCTCAAATAAACATACGGCTGCAGCCCCATTTTTATTAAACTAAATACAAGACGTCAATTTTTAAATGATCTACATGAAAATTGTTTTGTTCCTTTTGCTGCTAAATCTATCATCTGTTCTGTTTGTACCTTCATCCAAACTACATTTAACCTCGGTTACAGTGGTTATACAACAATCTAACAATATATTTGTCCCTAAAAAATTACACTTAAATATCAACCCTATGCAGCCCATCATTATGAATCACCATTAGTCCCCGCCAGCGTTTGCTGAGAAGATGAGAGGGCGGATAGGAGCGAAGGTCAAAAGTCACATGTTTGTCAGCAGTAGAACATGATCTGTGCTGCGGGTGAGCCAGTCAAGCACCGTGATGAGCAAGGTTGGCAATTATCATCAGGCAAATGGAGGCCTACCTAAATGATTGCATGCTATTGTGTTTCTGCAGAACTTTGCAAAGACAGCGTGGAAAATATAAAGTGGCCATCACTGTGGATTAACTTTTATATTTCATTCAGACTTATATATGGGGAGGGAGGGGCATTGTCTCACCAGGTTCACTCAGAGTGTATGTAGGACAGCATGTGTTGCGGAGTGCGGTGGCCCTTTAGCTATAGGCCAGCCTTGTTTTGAAGATGTCTAATTTTCTTTATTTTTGTCTGTAACAACTCTGGCTCTTATTTCCTTTATATAACCAGGTGAAGCTGTGTTTTTTGTTTCACTGCAGGCGTTCAGACCTGTTTACTTAGAGCTCCGTGAGGCGCAGCCTACTGTAAAGACCGCAAACAGGGTAAATAAAGTCATTAGATGTTAGAAAAAAATACAAAAAAAACATATATATATATATATATATATATATATATATATATATATATATATATATATATATATATATATATATATATATATATACACACACAGTGCAACAAAACAGTCTGGATGGAATATCCATATTTTCTTCATCCCAAATGACTTCAAACATTTCCAGGGATTCTGCAAAGAGTCACATCGAAAGAGGATCCTATTATTTTGTATTTAACTCTTAATCCGGCAAAAATACTTCAAATTCTGAAATTATTATTCAGAAAAAACAAAAAGATATTTTAAAAAGTATCCCTTAAAAATCGGTTTACTTAACAGTTAATCATAGCTTCCATACAGTTCTATTAAATTTTAAGTTGTTAGCAGTTGTTGTTTTGACCCATTAAGAACAAGTGGCTGATATTTTATATCTTGTTTTTTTTTTGTGTATAATGAGATGATGGGATTTTAAATTTTATTTTGGAAGTTAAAAGAGTGCAGTGTTTTCCGTTTGAAAAATTTAAACATGTTTCATATAGATTTTAATAATCATCTTCTTTTTAGTTCATAATTTACAGTAGAATCCTCCTTTGGTTTATGTAGACGAGACCGGCTGGTCATCGGGGGTCAATAAAGCAAAAAGAGAGACCAGAAAAGACAGAATAGTGTCGTAGCTCAGAGGTTGACTTTAAAACTAAAACCCAGCATCATCTTGATAGTTCATCAGCTGCATTTTGGGGTTCTTGACCATTTGGATAGAGACTATAAATAAATCCAAATCTCACTGTTTTATTTCCATTACCGTTTCTAATATTTAGATATTAAGATCAAACCTTTTTGTCAGTTGCTTTTTATGACGATTATTGCTTGTTTTTTGTTTTTTCTATTTTTTTATTCAGTCAAACTTTAGTCATAGAGCAAATGGTGATACAATCAAGTCTAAAACAGACAGTTTAACAGAAGCGAAAATCCAAATGAACAAATCAAGTAAAAAAGATGAAAGCTAATATTTACTGTTATTAAAAGACTAAGGTAATCAAAGAGAGAGAGAGATTTTTCTTTTTATATTATTTAATCTATATTAATTAGTTTAGCTTAAAAACCTCTTTTTAAGCGAGTCCTGGCCACGAGGCAACAAAAGTTACATAACAATAAACAAAACACAATTTAAAAATAATTACAATTTAATCAGGTTGATCAGATTAACAAAGTACTCAGAATAAGGAACTTTGGAAATACAATCGTTTAGATTAGATTGGTGAGGAAACACTGCAGCGTTTACTTAGAAGGAGAAAGTAGTCGAACTGATCACACGTTACAGTAAATGGTAGATAAATAATCATAATAACTATAAACGGAAATAGCCTTTTCTTTTTTCTAAATCAGGGGTTCCCAAACGTTTCAGCCTAAAACCAACGAGGTAAAAATGTAACAGACTGGTGACCCCCTAAAAATACATATTCACGTCACGATATAACTTCACTCAATTTCTATTCATACATATAAAGGGATGTTATTATATAAATAAAAATATATATATATATTTTTAAATAATATTTAATTAATTCATTTTTTTTTATCTCATTTATATATTTTTTATTATTAAAGGAACTTTAAGAATTTCAAAAATGAAAATACATAAATAAAAAATGTAAAATTTAGTCATTGTGCATTTTATATTTGTATGTTAGTAATAAATATACACTTCATCTATTTATTATTTGTACAACTACATGCATGTATTTTATAGTATATAGTCCTCCACATACCTTAAGAATAATTGTGACCCCCCACTTGGTGTCCAGGGACCCCTCAGGGGGTCCTGACCTTCACTTTGAGAGCCCCTGCTCTCAATAAATAGCAGGACTTGACTGGAATATTAAAAATGAACAACGACATAATAAAATATTAAAGTCAAAAAATAATAAAACATGAAGGTTGCTAGGGATTAAATAAAAAACATTGATGATATAAGCTAATTAATAGCTATAAACCATTAAATATTTGTTTGTTTTGCGTTTATATAAAAATAATTATAAAATGTCCTCAAGATTTTTATAACCAGAAAAAAATCTCAAGAATTCTGGGAAACGGAACGCATAAGCTGACGATGCTCTGACCTCCGGTTGGTTTTTATATTTATTTATATGATTGCAGCTTGTGAGGTTGCCGTGCGTTTGCATGTTACCTTGCATTAAAAGATATCTTCAGGGCAATAGAAAATAGTAATTCAAATACCAGACGCAGAAACAAATTAAATCTGCATATATATCTACATATACATTTATATATATATATTTTTTTTTTTTTTTATACATTTTTTTTTTTTTCAGACTCCAAATAAAGGTGTTTTCTGTGAGGTTGTCGCTCAGGGCTGGAGTGGAAAGTCAAAGAGAGGTCACAGCGATGAAGATGGCCAGAAAGAGAGAAGTTGTGTTCAACACGACTGCAGAGGGGAAAGATCCCACTCCACTGCAGAGAAATCAAACTCACCTCTGGATGTATTTTTGTAACATTGCTGCAGTGGGTTTTGGGAGGACTTAAAACGGATGTGTGGAAAGAAGGTAATGCACATTCAGAGTGTGATGCGTGTTGCATTTCAGCTGCCAGACAGCCGCTCAGCCCTTTTTCCATCCCAGATTTAGGTCGAACAGCTACAGAAGTGTTTTTCTCCGAAACTCTGCCTCCAGGTTCTTTCCCCGTCCCCGGCCTCGTTCAGGGAGACTTCACACTCCATATCCATGTTCCCCTCCGGCCCTTAACCTTGTTTTGGACGAAATCAAAGACTCTACAGGTGAAAAACTTTAAAATTCACCTTTGGTATTCAGTTCCAAACTGTCATTGTGGAGAAGGAGTAAAGTGTCTGAGAAGTACAGGTATTCAGTTGTGTGGAATATGGTGTAAAATGAGCGGTGGCAGCTTAAACTTTCCGCCTATAAAATCCTCACATATGTTGGGATTTGCAAAACTGTCAGACCTGATTCCTCTGCAGAGTCAACCTTACTGATTTAAAGAGGGAAAAAAAAGTTCTGTTGTAACTGATAAAGAAAAAAACAAACATTGATTGAATCACAAAGAGCGAAAAAATATAACGGCAATTTGTCACTGAAACATCCAAAAGAGGAACAAAGTTTTTAGTTACGCATCATCAAATCAATTAGGAATGTTATTTAACTACTTTAGAAAGATTTTAAAACAAAATGTCTCCCAAATGTATTTTTTATGTAAGAATATTAAATATTCGGCATAAATGTAATTAAATTCGAAAATGTCACTGCATTCTATATATTGCTCTTTATTTTGTAATATTTGCTAAGAAACGATCAAATAAAAAAATTTTTCACAGCAAAAATTACCTCAAACTGAGTAAAAATGTCTTAAATTAAGGTTATTTACCCTTAATTTGAGCAGGTAAATAAGATGATTTGCCAATGAATGAGTATTTTTACTCTTAAAATAAGGTATCTAGATATTATGCACTTGAAATAGGACTATGCAATTGTTTTTTTCTTATTTTAAGTGTAAATTGTCTTGTTCTATTGGCAAAGTGTCTCACTTAAATCCTTATTTCAAGAAAAAATGACTTATTTAGATTTAATTTTTTTGCAGTGTTGTATTTTACTCAAAAACGGTAAAATACGCCCATGTACATCCGCTGCACTGTTGAATAAAAATATCATTAGATTTTAAACAAATGTCATATATTGTTTCATACATCTAATTAATGATGTTTGCATTTTAACTCCTGGCCTAGATTCATATTTTTGGATTATTTGCTGGATTTTTTTATACTTTTCTCTTAAATTTTCACATTAGATGTAGCGTTCCAGATTCATAGATGCAGAGAATTGATTCTGGGGTCAGCTTGTCGTCCTGTGTTTCTTAAATTTGTGGCTCCAAGTGTCAGAGCGTGGGTTCCGCTCGCGGTTTTTCCATCGGCTCCCAGTTTGTTCGGTAGACGGCACACTCGCTCCACATTAAAATCAGCAGAGTTCTAATGGCGGCTTTCGGTTATGACACAACCAAAACGAAAGAATGCGTGTGTGTGTGGGTCAGACAAGCTGACCGAGCACTCACCTCTCCCCAAACACTTTTATTTATTTATTTCCACTGTGGAAGAGCTTTTGTTAAGCTAACCTACATAACAGCTTGCTTGTGCAGCCAATGCGACAACAACGCATCACCTTGATACAGATACGATGAGAGATGCCTCAGAAATAAACACAATGGCTTCTCCGTCACTCATGTTGGCCCAGTTAGTTACTGGAAATCACACGGACACTTCATTAGACTCTTTTGAGTTTCTCCACTCAAGCACATTATGCTTTGCTGAGAAACTTGGGGCCTATTGAGAAGTAATTTACTTCCATATCATGAACTGAGGCCATCAGAGACAATTAAATCTTCTTGTTTGTTTGTGCTGAACAGCGGTTCTCAGTCAGATTCGGTTTTCCTTATCATCGTTTTAAATGCACGGAGTGAATTTGGTTCCGTTATTGGTGCAGCATAGAACACCAATTTGTAAATGGAAATTAGAAAACAATACCATATAGAAATAATAGAAAAAACTGAAAATTTCTCCATTAAAAAAAAGTTTTAAAAGTGTCTTTGATTTCTTTCAGATAATTTTAAAATTTCAAGCAAAATAATAATCTATTTTTTATTTGTTTTTTTTTTATATTTCCTTTTTCAGATTTAGATTTACGAACTGCATCCTTTTCCAATTGTGTAGGAATAAATTCTGCACTGGAAAAACGATCTAGATATAAGTAAACATTTCTTAAATTAAGTGTATTTGTCATTAATTTGAGTAGGTAAATGAGATAGTTTGCTAATGGAATTAGTATTTTTACTCTTAAAATACGATATTTAGATCATATGCAATGAAAATAAGACAATGCAACTGTGTTTTCTTATTTTAAGTGTAAATTGTCTTGTTCCATTGGCAAAATATCTGTTTTACCTCCTCAATCCAAGAAGAAATGCACTTATTTTAGGAAAAAATTAATAATCTTTAGATTTTTTCCAGTGTGGGAGCAGATTTTCCTATGGAGTCAGGAGCAATAAGCATTTTGATTTGGCGAGTGCGCCTTAATAGGAAGGGTTTGTATCGGGCTCGAAGTGTAAAATATCAAATCTGTAAATAAAAAAAAAATAATAATAAAAAAAGTAAATCTTCAAATAGTCTGCAAGCCCAGGGTCTTCCTCTATGTTTGCATGGTGAGTTTTTTTTTTTTTTTAACAGATGGTTCAAAGTTTCTTTTCTGGATTTTTATTATAATTTTTTTTATCTCAATTTTAAAAAACATGTTCTTTGTTTTCAGTAATAATCAAACAAAATTAACCGTAGGTAATAAAATCACAGATAAAACTTTAAATTAAAAATGATTCCCATTATGCTCATCACTCTTTATATGATATGAAAAAATTTATAAGATATGCAAAAAAAATTGAATTTCACAATTAATCAACTACGTAATACTGTGAAATCACACAGTAGAACATATTAACATAAATTTATCCTCAACTTAAAACTCTTTAGTTAAATCTGAATTTCTGGCTTATTTAGTACAATGCCTAAAAGTCTGAGAAGTTAAAGCCGACGGTTTCTGTTTCAATAAAACTGTAGCTATAGTCTTTGACAGCAAATAAATGTTTTACAAACAGCTTTTATGCTTATAAGATCAATTTACACGTACATCATGATAAATAAAATGCACAAGCAGTAGGTAGAGGTCGATTTATGTTTTTCGGAGGTATGTTTGTCTGAATATTCTGTAGGCATACACAGGATGTGTTTTAATTAATCATCTTCAGTCTTATTAATGACCTAAATTCTTCAAAAACAATTTAATAATGTTTAAAACTTTACTTCTCTAATACCTTTTCATTCATGCCTTTTGTATTACTGCTAAAAGTTGTCATAAATATTATAGATCTCAACCGAAATAAGTTAAGAGATTTAGTTTTACAATGTTTTTACTTGCTTCCTCTGCTGAATAATCATTTTCAAAATGAAATATATATATATATATCTTTAAAGCTACTTTATATTATAATAGAAAGAAAAATCAAAATGCATATCTTCCTTTGATATTTTTTATTACTGCGTGTTAAATCGAGTTTTCCAGTTTCATTTTACACATGCATACAGTACGTTTGCATTGAGAGGCAGATGCATGGTGTACATGGATTATGCCCAAAGGTTCATAATTAGAGCATGAAAGCAAACAGCAGGGAATAAAAAAGACAAACAACAAATGTCTAAATGCTTCATCAGTCTGGGGGAGAGGACAACAGCCCATAATGATATCACGCCAACATGGTTTAAGGGATTGTGCCGTAGTTCCAGCTGGTCGCATCAAGAGGTGAATGGTCCAGAACCTGTCTGGTTCATGGGCGCTGCCCTCTGAGGTATCACCCGTTTAAAGCTCTCAGGGGACGCAGACCGTTTACACACGGGACACGAGGAGCACATGTCCTCTGTCCTCACATGTCCCCGCATCATGCTGAGGTCACGGGGAGGTTGGCGTGGAATATGATTGTCTCCTGTGGCATGTAATGTAGGACTCCTCTGGTTGATGGCTCTAATTTGAAGCCGTCTCTCGGTGCCCTGCTGATGGCAGCAGTGTCAAGTCAAAGTCTGCATCTGAAAGCAGGACACTCACAGATTATTCTATCAGGGATTTCAGAAACTGGCTTTTCTGTGTCCCGGCTTGTGGCGTGTAAAAGTATTTTTATGGGATCAGGAACACAGGATTGTGTTTGTTGGAGAGAGCCGTGAACAAAATGGAGGAACGGCGTGAAAAACAGAGAAGGACGTCTTTCATGAGCACAGGTATGAAAAAGGCGAGAGTATGGGAGCGAAACACAGCTCAGCGTGGTCAGCGCGCCGCGGTCAGATTCAGTCGATCTTTCTCGAGGGCAGCGGCCATGATGAACTCGAGATGAACCCGCTTGTATCTGAGAGAGCTGAGCAGATCAGGCCTGTGATTGGACGAGGCTGCAGCTTCGTGTTTGGGAGATTATTGAAGCTAAGTTCAGACCATCATCAGCGCTCCAAAAACACCCCCCCTCCTCCATGTATGATGATTCAAAATGTTTTACAGGCCATTTAATTGACCTATAGTTTCCTATCATCAGATTCTGGAATACAGAGAGCAAATTTTTTATCTTAGTAATATTTAGAACATCATAACTATTTTTATTTTCACAAGAAAAACACTTAAATCAATCATCCTTTCTGCAACTGAAGAGCGTAAAGTAATAATTAAGAATAAAGCTGGGAAAAAATTGTAACGGTTATAAATTTTTAATTAATATCTCTCTTTTAATTTCAAAAGCTTGAAATCTTAATGTAAATATTATTACACCCTGATGCCTAAAGTAACTAAAACAAAAATTATGAGAAGATATACTTTGGATTATTCTAAAAAAAAAAAAAAGAAAAAAAAGTATTTCTTTATTTTTTGGAAAACTTAAACAACAGGTTTTTTGTTAGAATAATAGTAACATCTAAGTTTTATTTGTATTTGTGATCCAGTTATTTAAAAAGAAAAACACCAGAAATTGTAAAGCTTAATAAATAAGTTTTACATACTTATTAAGTGAAGTAATAAAGTAAATAACCAATATTTTCCATATACCTTTTATATTTGTCTAAATAATAATAAAAAGATAAATATATATATATTTTTTTATCCATATATTTTATTGTATTTCATTGTTGTGTTTGCTGCTTATATTTTATTTCACATTTTACTAAATTATATTGAGATTGTTTTAATACATATATCTGTGTCAGTACAAGAGAAATGTATTATTGCTGTATTTAACTGTGTAAAAAAATGTGTAGATAATAAATCTTGTATTTGTATAGTTTTATTAGTCATGTTTCAGTAATTTCTAAAACAAACTTATGAAGATCATTTATTGATAGTCAAAAATCCTCAGGCTGATTGTTCATATTATCAGGTCATATCAGGTTGCTCTGGCTTCTGGTTCACCCTGAGGTTTTGGGGATGTTTACCCCCTAAAACATGTTCTGACCCCTTCAGCTACAGAACCAGCATCCTCAGGGTTCAGAAAAAGTTTATGGATTTGCTGATATAGAGTTTTAGGATCGTGCCGGCGACTAATGGAAGGTGGCGCAGACGATGGAGCCAGGCGGAGTGGAAACAGTGGCTCCCGCCTCCTGCCATACTAACCCCTGTCTGAACCGTCTATCCCACAGGCCCTTTCCTCGCCCCCTTACTGTCACGTGCTTTCTGACCATGGCTCCCATGGAGAGTCCCCCCCCTCCCACCACCTCTCAGCCTCTTTTTGGAGCGCTTTATTCTCAAATTGATAAACTTTCTTTTTTTCCCTCTCCTGTTGTACCTCATTTCATATTCATTGCTGTTTTTCATGATGAATGAGTGCACTGCTATTCCTCTTAATGGATCCAGATTCAGTCCAGAGGGCTATAATGAACTTTCTTTAGAAATCAGAAGGAGGAACATTTTTTCAGACAGATGGTCTAAGCACCTCTGATAAGAAATCATGAAGTCAGTCTGGGATTAGAAGAAAAACTGTGATTCTAAATCCTTAGTAAAACACAAAAAAGCACTAAAAAAATAGTATGTAGTTACATCCAACAGCTTAAACATTTACATTTTTTAGGAGGTCACATATCTTGATCAAAAAAGTTTTATCCGACATCATGTGTGAGAACAATCTTCTCCCAGTTTGATGCTAAAACTCTTTTTATTTGAAAATCTGTATTTTTTGGGGGTTTTTTATTTACAGACATTCCCCAGTTGAACCTTCCAGAGTTGCTTCACTTTAGTGTGCGGTACATTGGAGCGCCTCCCTTCAGATGATGAAAACTTACTGGGCTCACACTGCTCGTCAGCTTGATTTGTGTCACAAGAGTTTAATCGAAGTGAAAATTGGTGCTGCAGTGGTGTTCCCCGACCAGAGCCGGTGGGGGCGCTCTAGGCTCACTGTGGAGCGACTCGTGATTGGGCCTTTTAGGTCTGTTTCTCCTAAGTTGGCTTTTAGCTTGAGGCAACAGCTGGCACGAGTTTATGGAAGTAAGCCATTGGTTGGTGGGGGGGTGGGTTACACGCAATCCTCCCCCTTAACCCCCCCCCCCCTTGTGTTAATCTCGGATCTCCGACCATTTAACGAAGCCACCAGTCACAGTTGGGGCATGCAGTGCAGATTGAGCACAAAAAGTTACAGCAGCAGACCAGAATAAAGCTTCTTAAAACTTCGCGTACTTGGATCTCTCCATCATTGATTGCTATTCAAAGATTCTTATAGAAAAATAGAATTAATTGCCCTATGACATCTGACCAGTTAACCAAATTATACAGACTTGAGTGCGTGTTTTGCATCAGAGTAGATGGGGAACCGGTTTCTTTTTTACAGGAGTGTGGTGAGTACATAAACATTGAAGTTAAACCCATAAAACATTTCACAGAGTTAAATATTTTTATTGCAAATGTTGTTAAGGTCATGTCTATCAGGGTACAAATCCTTTGGTAAATTATTCATACCTTTATTTTGATTTTATTTGGCAAACAGATTCATTTTAGTTGAGTATATTTATATATACAGTATTTATATATATATAGTATATATAATGCTGCAGAATTGGAGAATAAAATCAATCAGAATGATGAAAGGAGGTTCGTCTGTCCTCCAGCAGGCTAAGCCTATAGCAGCATAATTATAGAGATAGCTAAGATAACCTGAGCCAGTCTAACTATAAGCTTTAAAAAATGAAACTTTCAAGCCCTGAAAGTAGACGGAGTTTCTGCCTCATGGACAAAAACCAGAAGATAGTTCCACAGGAGAGGATAACTAAAAGATCTGCCTCTCATTCTACTTTAAAAAATCTAGGAACCACAATACATCTGCAGATTGAGAGTGCAGTGCTCTGTTGGGAACATAAGGAACAATTAGATATATATCAAATCACATAACCAGTTGAGTGGTATTTCTCTAACAGCAATGATGATCTAATGACTGAAATTGCTATAAATGCTTTAAGGCTTCTGAAGAAGAGATGGGATGATTGCATCAAAGGAACAGCTGAAATCCACAAACAGGGTCCTGGCATAGGTACCTGTATAATATATTTAGATATTATTAAATGTGGTTACTGTGCGACATTTATCATTATAAATCATACTTGAATATGTAACCGGTGTCCTGGAGAAGCTGATTAGATTTTTATAGATCTAGCATAATATTTATGATCATGGAGTGATCATTGCTTTGGTATACAATCATAGCTATACAGTTACACAAAAAAGGCTTTAAATGTTTTTTGATTTTTTTATATGTCAAGATCTTACCACAAAATATCTTGATAAAGGGGAGATGGCACAGCTATGAATAAGCATTCTGTTGTAAACGGAGCACAGAACTACAGCCGTAAGAATAAATGTAACAGTTTTCAGAGATGAGCGCACAGCTTCAGTTAATCCAGCTAGCAACCATCAATCAGGGCCAATCTCTGGGCATAGTGATGGACTCAGACCTGAACCCTCAGAGGCTCATAAAGACAGAAACAAAGTCGGCCTTCTATCACCAAAACAACATCTCCAGGATTAAAGAACTATGTCTCAGCAGGTTCTTGGAAAACTAATTCCTGCTTTGTTCGTCTTTAGTAGAATTGATCCATGCAGTGGTGTCTTCATAGGTCTGCCTAAAGACTGGATCAAACAGCTGCAGGTGATCCAGAGTGTCAGGCTCTCTCTGGTTCTTCTCTGACACCTTGGTATTTCTCCAGTTTCTTGTGTTTGTTCCCGATATTCCGCCACCATTTAGTCTGTTGGTGTCAAGAAGTCCCACAGGATCTTAGCTTTGTCATTCTCCACCACATTGAAAGGTGGCTCCCTTTTTGACCTGGGGATCAATTTGTTTTCTGTACTGATGTTTCTGTTCACCATACCAGCCACTTGGTTATGATGTTCCATGTATTCCTTCACTGCCAGTATCTTACACCCTGCTGTGAGATACTGGGTTGTTTCTGGGGCCTCTTTGCACTGCCTGAACCTGGGATCACACCAGGTTTGGTAGATCTGGGCCTCTATTGCCCTAGTGATCAATGCTTGTTCCTGTGCTGCAATGATCAGTGCTTCTGTGCTGTCCTTTACCTCAGCCACATTTAAAATTATACACACACATACACTTCAAGTTTTTTTAGTGCATATTGCTCTAACGTTACTATAAAGAGAAGACTATTTTTCATTTGTGAAATATATCCAGGTAATACATTCCTCTGTTACATTCCTCTGTAGAGAACAGTCTTTTTAATGATGTTAGTTTTTCTACTTGTAAAGTGAAATTACCAACACTAGCATGTATTGTGAGGTAAGTGTGTTTACTTGCATTTGCGAATTTAAAATTAGTTCTATAACTAATAATTAATTAATTAATAAAATTTGTAGTTGTACTAATATTTCTGTGTTTGCATTTGACCAGATTAAAGAAGATTAGTCATATTTTCACCAAATCAGGGAACTAGTAACCTGACTCATTGCTTCTGGTGTCATAAAGGCGACAGATGTTTTAATTGTTGAAATGCCATTCCCGATTTTTGCCACTTTCTCCATGTTAATTTATGATCAATGAAATTCCTTAAAAGTTTAACATGATGTACCTGATCGGTTGAAATTGCATTTATTTTCAAAATCAATCTAGGATTTTTACTCATTGATTAGTTTGACCAATGTATTATTCTGTTTTTGTTGTAATCTTAAAAAAAGAAGTATTATTTTTCGGCCCAATGAATGATTATAATTCCATTTTAATAATCCTCCTGAATTCATCTATAGTAACTGCCAATGGATATACAACTGAGTGACCTGCATACATCATAACTTTTGTTTTGCTTAATATTAATGCTGAATCATTGGTTAAAAATGCTTTGTAATATAGACTAATGCAATTTCCCTGAGGTACTCCATGTTTCTTTTTAAGCATTAAAAAAGCCGCTAAAAACTCTGTGTTCTATCTAACAAATAACTTTCAATCTATCTAAGAAATGGAAGAGTGATATAGTCTTTTAAATTCCAGTTTCAGAAACAAATTATGATTATAATATCTAATGCCATAAATTCCCTTATGTTTTATTATTCTCTAATTCTCTGAACCAGTCTTCAGGCCTAAAAGTAAGTAGCCTCGTGAGACCATCCTGATCTCGCGAGCTTTCAAGGTTTCACCCGCTAATCAGTCTGGAGACTCTCCGTTAAAGAAAATTTGGAGCCGTTCACCAAACGAACGTCCAATCAGCGTTGGCTTTGAGGCGGGTTGAGGTGTGACGCAACGAGAAGCGCGACAGTTCAGTCTAAAGAACATGGCGGCTTCAGCCGATGAAACTAGCGTTAGCGTGGCTATCGAGCAAGTTTTATCGGAATTACAGAGTATTTCTTCACTGAAAGAAGAGCAAAACACTGCTCTGGAGGCTTTTCTCAGAGGAAAAGATGTTTTTGCTCTTCTCCCAACTGGTTTCGGCAAGAGTAGCCTGGCTTGTGGTTGTGTTTTCGTCGTCGCTCTGTTAATACGTCATATGCTTCGTTGATCTGATTGGTTTATTTGGCCCGTCTATCACCAACATAGGCCAATCAGCTAACCAGTATTTTCGCCCCTTCCCAAAATTACTTCAAGGGAAGGTTTCCAGATGCATATGCGGAGCAAATCCATCTGGCGGAGTCAGGTTAGAAAGTAAGAGCTATAAAGGTGGAATGCCCTTTTCTGTAACCATGCTGAAAATGAAAGATCTTTTGGAGTAATCATCGATCCATGCATCTATCCATCATCTCAATCCACCGTTTATCTTTCGGGCTAAAATACATCTACAGTGGAAATTTGTTTGTTCCATATTAATTCTAACATATAAACTTTGTAAAATGAAAAATTAAGTGGAAAATATTGGAAAAAGATTGCTTTTTGAAGACAAAAAAAGGAGCATAACTATAGAATTTATTACAAATGTAAAATCATAAAAAGGTTTTTAAACTATTTGCGGTTGCAAATTTCTTAAAAGAAGTGACCTTCCTTTCCCAATGTCAGAGTTAAAACACTGATATTTAAAAAGCTTTTTCAGGGATTTCTTTGGTACAAACACTTTTCTTTTTCTGCCGCATCTGGTACTTTTTTCCTTGCTTACATTTGTCCAAGATAAATAATAGATACATGCAATCGGACAAATGGAAAAAAGAAAAGCAAGAGAAAACTCTTCTCGGGACATTTCTACGACTGTATTTTTAGCCAGCTTTTATTTCCAAACATTATTTACTCTTCTAGAGTTTGTGCAGCCATCATAGAAATGGAGGGAGAAAGTGTTTTGAAATCACCTCTGTGTACCTTCCATTAGCTGGACATGATTTTTCCCTACATCCAGAGTATTTATTTTCCTGCCAGCCTTTTTTATTTTTTCTCAGACTCCTATCTGTTACTTTTATTTCAGGTCTTTGGTCGGATGGCAGATGGAGGCATCGGTACAAGCATCTCATAAATAAATGATGCCATGAAACATCGATTGCACATCTTTTTAAACGGTTCAAGAAACAGTAAAATGGAAAGATTTAAATTTTTGACAGTGAATCCAGCCAAGCCAGGAATAGAACAACTCAGAGAACATGCAGAGATGCCTGTTCTACATCTTTTACTGAACCAGACTCTAAAAATTAAATGTTGAATTTTATTAAAACCAAGATGCACACTGCAAAAACCATCTAGAAATAATTCAACATTTCTTAAATTTAGTGTATTGACCCTTAATTTGAGTTGGTAAATAAGAAGATTTGCAGATGGAATGAGTATTTTCTACTGTTAAAATAAGATAATTAGATATTATGCACTTGATATAAGAGATTGCGGTTGTTTTTTCTTATTTTATTGGCAAAATGTCTCACTTACCTCCTTAATTCAAGGAAAAATGCACCTATTTTAAGAAGAAATTGCTTCTATATTGCCAGAAGTATTTGCTCACCCATCCAAATTATTGGAACCAGGTGTTCCAGTCACTTTCATGGCCACAGATGTATAAAATCAAGAACCTGGTCATGCAGACTGTTGTTACAAACATTTGTGAAAGAAAGGGTCACTCTCTGGAGCTCAGTGAATTCCAGTGTGGATATGTGATGGGATGCCACCTCTGTTGTCTTATATCCTACATGTTGCACAATCAACTGTCAGCGGTATCATCAGAAAGTTTTTGGGAAGGACAGCAACTAGGCCACAAAGTGTTAAGCCACATAAACTGACAGGTTAGGGTCAGTGGATGCTTAAGCTAATAGTGAGGTCACCAACTTTCTGCAGTCACCCATTAAACACCTCCTCACTTTATGTTGCCTTCAGGATAGCTGAACAACAGAGAGCGTCATTTACTGGGTTTCTATGGTTTAGCAGCTGCATCTGTGCCATACATCACCAAGTACAATGCCAGGCTTTGGATGCAGTGCTGCAAAGCACGCTGCCATTGGACTCCAGAGCAATAGAGATGCGTTCTCTGGAATGACAAACCACCTCTATCTGGAAATCTGATGGGCTTCTCTGGGTTTGATTGCTAGGGGCACGGTACTAGTATGAAACAATTTTGCCAAGTGTAAAGTATGGAGGGGGTTATGGTGTGGTGCTAAGGGGGGCAAGCTGGGACCTTAGCCTGGCCCCTTAGTTCCAGTGAAAGAAACTCTGTATGCTTTAGCAGACAAAGACAGTTTTGATAATCCCATGCTTCCAACTTTGTGGGAACAGTTTGGAGCTGGCCCCTTCCTCTTCCAAAATGAAGACACTGATGGCAGAGATTGGTAAGGATGAACTTGACTGGCCAGCACGGAGTCCTGACATCAATCCCTAAGAATACCTTTAGTGTGTAGACCGAGAGCCAGGCCTTCTGGTACAACATCAGAGCGTGACCTCACAAATATGCTTCTGGAAGAATGACAAACATTCCCATAAACACTCCTAATCCTTGTGGACAGCCTTCCCAGAACAGTTTAAGCTGTTCCAGCTATAAAAGGGAGGGACACAGTCATATAGAACCCCAATGAATTAGGAATAGGATGTCAGTGAAGCTCATGTGTAAGACAAGGCCGGGGAGCAAATACTTTTGGCAATAAGGTATATGTCATCTGGTTTCTCTAAGCTTAGTAGATTAGTGCAAACAGTATCATACATTTACTTTAAACATAATTATTAATGACAAACAAATTACGACCACTAAATCCAGATTAATTTGATAGATGCCAATAAGGATTAATTATATCAGTTATGTTCAGTTTAATTCATATTATTGAGTTGTATTAACTCTGTTGCCGTTAAACAACCTAGTTTAGTGAAACAATTTGGCATAACTGAGTTAAGTAGTTGCACCTTTTAATATTAAGTGAGAGGATTATGTTGGAATCAGTCTCTAATCCTTTTTTTTCAACACCGTTTTTTTTGTTATTTTTGTTAGGTTTATTCAGTGATGATTATAAAATTAATGTGTGCTTATAAAACATTTGTGCAAGGGAATGCTCCACTCCTGTGTCATGATTCAGTCAGGAGACCATCCTGCCTTGTCATTCTGATGGAGCATTCTGTCTTCATGAACTAATCAATTGTTTTATCAGAACAATACTGTTTGTAACCATGTGTCATGGTCTTTTAATAAAACTGCTCTGTGGAGGAAGTCCAGGGGGAGACAGTATGTTTGAGTCTAGGGTTCAACTGTCTCTCCTTCCTGCAGGAATTTTATCCATAAATTGTGTATTTCAGTTCTTCTTAAGCAAAAACCTATATTTTATGAACCCGACAATTTTAATATGGTTTAATGTCGTTATGTTTAGCATGAAAAACATAAAGATACTGTTTGGTAGTCTATCACCATAAACATTAACCTTACAGAATCACTATATTACAGTTTTCAGTGTTAATTCTGGGGCTGCTATGAGTAAAAATCTAAAAAGTAACCAGAATAGCATTACATTGTACCATGGGAGACTCGGTCTCTTCCATTAATGTGCCTGTGATGGTAAATTATCAGAGGCCTCGAGGGTCCCGTTTCATATCCAGCTTGTCAATCAGTCTAGCAACAAACACAAGCAGATTCTAACTGGAGTAACTGGGACATTTCAGTTTAGCCCAGCAGTGTTTGCATCACAGCGCCCCTTCAACTCTGTGGAACTTATAAATGCATGAAAAACTAAAAAGCAAAAAATTTAATCTAGTCTTCTGCAGCATTCATTTCTGGGAATGACCAGTAGGGATGCTGTTGACTGTCAAATCCAACTCAGACTTTCTGAAAGGAGACAGAGAACCTTAAAACTCCTCTTACTCTCACCCAGTCTGCTCCCATTAGGGGCACAAAAAGAGGAGCTGGGGGGACTAGCTGTGCTCCTGTGGGCCCTCGCCTCATTTTTTTAGCTTTCCCATTTTCTCTGCGCCTCTCCTGTCCCTGGCTGCATAATGCCACATCAATGCCGCAGCAGGGAGGAGGCACCACACGAATGTAAACACTGAACCTTCGACACAAAGGAGGGATGAATAAGGTGAGACATGTCATCCTGATTAGAGTTAATAAAAAAAGACGAAGAAAAGGAGAAAAAAAGTGGACCGAAAGAAAGATGGTGAGGGGGGGTTTGAACAGAATTGTTGTCCCTAAAATGGCATCATGGGCATAAGTCAGGCTTTAGGATGGGCCACCCTCTGAATGGGTCCTGCATGTCGGGTCCAGTGGGAGAACTGAACGGGGAGCAGAGGGTAGCCGGGAGAGCCTCCTGGATTTTAATCCTCCAGTCTGAGTGGGAGGAATTAAACTCTTCACAGTTATTACTGCGGCGGTGGGAACCTGCTGCTGCCCTTTTCTGTGACTCATAAAGTATTCAGTCGCCTCTTCGCGACTGTTTGACACTTTTTTTTTCTGCTGCTGCTTACTGTTAGCCCTGATTGAAGGGCTTGTGGTTTTTTACTTAAATACAGCAAAGATTTCCAGCTGTGAGATGCTAAGCCTCTTTAAGACGGTGGAAGATCCCTGGAACCGGCCACCCTCAGCAGGGAAGGTACAGTAAGATGAACCCAGCCAGGATAAAATCACTAACATTTTGAACTGTTTTCCCCATTTTAAACCTAAACATTATGTGAAATCTGAAAAACAAACTCATAAAGAAACTGAATGCTACAATAATGCCACATCTTTGAAGAATATCTACAAGCCTATGTGGCCTTTTCACTTCATTTCCAGTTTGTTTAAATGAGAAATTAAACTTGTGAGATAAGCTGTGGTAGATTTACACAGAAGAACAGACTGAAATTTATAAAACCAGTTTTAGCCTTAAAAAAACAGGCATTCTATTGAAACTATAGTTGCCATCCTAGGAGGCTTTTATAGATGAGAACATGCCACAAAAAGAGTTAGAGCATGTGTAGGGTGGTACACAGATGAGTGTACAGCAGCCAAGATGAGAATCACCTCACCCAAGTCCAAGTGCATCACCCCCCATGTCCCCTCAGCTTGGAGGAGAGTATCTGTGGGAGACCAATAGATGGATCGGTGCGGCAAAAGAAGAGTTCTTTAACATATTGTTCTTGTGTTAGGGGAGTGGCGGCCTAGTGGTTAGGGCATAGGGCTTTGAATCCTGAGATTGGGAGCTCGATTCCCCACTCCCCCCAGACTGCCACCCTGGGTCCCTGAGCAAGACCCTTAACCCCACACTGCTCCCCGGGCGCCGCACAATGGTAGCCCACTGCTCCCCAAGGGGATGGGTTAAATGCAGAGAAATTTTCTCCAATGTGAGATTTAACATACGTCAGGCATACGCTGGCTAAGCCGTCATTGTGAGACAGGGGCTTAAGGTAATGCTAAATGGGAACCATTTCTTGGCTCCATCATGGAGCTACTAAGACCTGACAACACCTGAGCTCCATCTCACATGACTTCAAGTTAGTATTCTGATTGGTGCAGAATTTCTTAGTGCTGATATTAGCATCATTACTAAAAGTAAATATTTAAATATTAAATATATACTTTCAAAATAAAATATATATATATTTATTTACTATTTGTATTATTTTTCCACTGAATGTAATATTTTATTACTTGAGATCACTCTGGACCATTACTCTTCTGTGGATGGATTTTTTTTTATTTATTAATCATTTTGATTAAAGGATTGTAGCTAAGTCAGTTTTAAGACATAATTGTTTAAACATGGGTCGTTTGACAGATCATAAACAATTTTTTTTTTTACCAAAGTCACGATTAGATTGGCTTTACTAGATAAGGTATCAACCAGGACTAATAATAAAATGGACTGGCAGGTAAGGGAAGCCCAGGAAGAGGTAAGGACTCAGAGGGTAGATATCATCAGGTCTGACAAAGGTTGGAGTTTTCTACACAGGCCCTAGAAAACAGAATATAGATCACTGGATTTCAGAACTCCTATATTGACACTGAAATATTGTTTCTGTTAGAGATTATATGGGTAGACTTAGAGCTTCAGGATGTCAGGAACTCAAGTAGAAAGTAAATGAAATACAATGAGCAAAACAATCTGCTTTCTGTTCCTGTTTAAGCTGTTCTTGATGAGCCCTAATGGGCAGGATGTGATGGGCCTGCAGCTGCCCGTCACATCTTGGAAGGAAGCAGGAGCAAAGAAACACCAAAACAACCTGAAAGCTTTGAGGATTCGACTGATGTGCTTCAGGATTTGACAGATTTTTGCAAAACCTGCAGACTTTTGTGGTCCTTCAATTTTCCATTTTCAAACTAAGCATGGAAGACTTTCTAATCAGGCGGTTTTAATTGGTCTGAACGTGAACAAAATATACAACACAAGCACATGCATAAAACATACCAATACATTGATTTGTCTCCAAATTAGATGTGCACATGCTATCCATCTTTTTATGTTTACCCAGCAGGGTTGAAAATATCTTGAACCTTGAGTGACAGAAACTTTTCAAGGCTACCAGTACATTTGTGTGTGGGTGTGTGTATGATGCAGGTGCATTTAACAGGATAGTTTATGTATTAACTGGAGACCCGGCGGTTAGCATGGACGGGTATATATATATATATATATATATATATATATATATATATATATATATATATATATATATACAGTGGGGCAAAAAAGTATTTAGTCAGGCACCAATAGTGCAAGTTCTCCCACTTAAAAAGATGAGAGAGGCCGGTAATTTTCATCATAGATATACCTAAACTTTGAGAGACAAAATGAGAAAAAAAAATCCAGAAAATCACATTGTCTGATTTTTAAAGAATTTATTTGCAAAATATGGTGGAAAATAAGTATTTGGTCAGTTACAAACAAGCAAGATTACTGACTCTCACAGACCTGTAACTTCTTCTGTAAGAGGCTCCTCTGTCCTCCACTCGTTACCTTCATTAATGGCACCTGTTTGAACCCGTTATCAGTATAAAAGACACCTGTCCACAACCTCAAACAGTCACACTCTAAACTCCACCATGGCCAAAACTAGAGAGCTGTCAAAGGACACCCGAAACAAAATTATAGACCTGCACCAGGCTGGGAAGTCTTAATCTTCAATAGGTAAACAGCTTGGTGTGAAGAAATCAACTGTAGGATCAATTATTAGAAAATGGAAAACATACAAGACCACTGATAATCTTCCTCCATCTGGGGCTCCACGCAAGATCTCACCCCGTGGGGTCAAAATGATCACAAGAACGGTGAGTAAAAATCCCAGAACCACACGGGGGGACCTAGTGAATGACCTGCAGAGAGCTGGGACCAAAGTAACAAAGGCTACCATCAGTAACACACTACGCCGCCAGGGACTCAAATCCTGCAGTGCCAGACGTGTCCCCCTGCTTAAGCCAGTACATGTCAAGGCCCGTCTCAAGTTTGCTAGAGAGCATTTGGATGATCAAGCCGATGACTGGGAGAATATCATATGGTCAGATGAAAACAAAATAGAACTTTTTGGTAAAAACTCTACTCATCGTGTTTGGAGGAGAGAGAATGCCGAGTTGCATCCAAAGAACACCATACCTACAGTGAAGCATGGGGGTGGAAACATCATGCTTTGGGGCTGTTTTTCTGCTAAGGGACCAGGACGAATGATCCATGTGAAGGAAAGAATAAATGGGGCCATGTATCGTCAAATTTTGAGTGCAAACCTCCTTCCATCAGCAAGGGCATTGAAGATGAAACGTGGCTGGGTCTTTCAGCATGACAATGATCCCAAACACACCGCCCGGGTAACGAAGGAGTGGCTTCGTAAGAAGCATTTCAAGGTCCTGGAGTGGCCTAGCCAGTCTCCAGATCTCAACCCCATAGAAAATCTTTGGAGGGAGTTGAAAGTCCGTGTTGCCCAGCGACAGCCCCAGAACATCACTGCTCTAGAGGAGATCTGCATGGAGGAATGGGCCAAAATACCAGCAACAGTGTGTGAAAACCTTGTGAAGACTTACAGAAAACGTTTGATCTCTGTCATTGCCAACAAAGGTTATATAACAAAGTATTGAGATAAACTTTTGTTATTGACCAAATACTTAATTTCCACCATATTTTGCAAATAAATTCTTTAAAAATCAGACAATGTGATTTACTGGATTTTTTTTTCTCATTTCGTCTCTAATAGTTGAGGTATATCTATGATGAAAATTACCGGCCTCTCTCATCTTTTTAGGTGGGAGAACTTGCACTATTGGTGGCTGACTAAATACTTTTTTGCCCCACTGTATGTGTGCCTGTATATGTATATATGTCTATGCCTGTGACCAGCTCAAAGTAAGAGCATGATGCCACTGCACACTTTTATATCTATTTGTGCAGTTTAACGTAACCATAGTATTTTAGGATGTTATTTTGATATTTTGTTCTTTGTGTAATGGCGAAATGTTTAATAATGTCTAAATACTATGACCATTCAATTTTTTTCTTGTGGTTTGTGTAAAAGGATTTTGGAGCTAATAGTCGTGTGTGACATAAACACCAAATCTATGTTGTTATAATGTTATTATGAAAATTAAATAATAGCACATGTGAGAAATGATGTCTGAGTGTTACAGATCCTGGTTGCATGCACTGAAGTGTATATGACAATAAAGTAGTAAATCTCAATCTGTTTACTTATTTATTTTCATTGCATTTTAAATAGGCCTATAGGTTCACAGGTTTTTTTTTTTTTTTAAACAACAAAAATTTCACAGCACCCCCTGTTCAAAAGTCGTTCCAGCAGCCCTGCTCATCCTGGAATAAACCACTTCTGCAGCTTGCTAACTTTAAAACGTACCGTTCAGACAAAGGGCATCACCAACTTTCCAGCTAATTTCTAACTTTTTAAAGTCCAAAAAAAAAAAAACACATTACTTTTCTCAAAGCTTATAGGAGCCACGACAGAACCAAAGCGACCAAAGGACGGCTCCTTTGCACCAGAGTGATGTCTAGACACCACTTTGGTGCTAATCGAAGAGATCAAACAGATTTAACACTCTGCTAATGCAGATCAAAGACTTAACCAACCCATAGGTGGTATGGAAAGGGGGTGGGGGGGAGCAGAAATTAATTGGGGACAGATAAAAACAAGTGTAGCAACAGGGACCTGATTAAGTTTTGATTCAATGATGGAGGAAGAGATGAAACATGAAGCTGTGTAACACAACGACAGACATTAGCAGCTGTTTCTTGTAGCTATTTGTCTGACTTTTGCAAAACGGAGGTGTTGAATTATTCATTATGTCAATGTTTTTGTACTTTAACTTTCTAAATCATCCACGACCACCACTTTGTATCTGAACCCTGAGACTCTAAGCCCAATCAGAGTGTCTAAACAGCCTGTGCGACACCATCAACCTGCAGCACTCCTGTAATCATAGAAAGACTCAGACATCGATGCAGACATAGCAGTACCCAATCAATGACAGTCATCTGTAAATCTGGGTATAAAAATTTTTGTTTTTATGTGGTCAAAAGGCATTACAATTATTGTCAGACAGTGGAAGCCATCATGTCTGAAATTATCACAGCAAAGGTGATCGGTTTAAGAAAAAAAAATGTCTGATATTATTTATATTCATCTGAATGTAGTAGATGATATTTTAGTTTGCAATAAATGCATTTATTTATATATCAAACAGAACACTGAATAAAAAAACAAGAAAGTAAAAATGTGATCTTAGTGACACCTCATTTATACTCAAGTGTCCTGTTTATTTGGTGCTGTAGGTTTTCCAAACAATTTCTTTGGTTTAAACGTCCCTGTTTGTTTAAAAGCAAAACCAAACTCAGTGGGTTGTCAAGAGTCTAAAACAAAACAATGTGGCAGTCTGAAGGAATGGTTTAATCCAGATGTAATTTGTTCCACATGTATACCAGCAATGCCATGTAAATGATTCAATTCTCACTGTTTTAAAAGCGATCAATCATCAGCTACAATCATTAAGTAGCTTTAGCAACACTTGATGTAGTTTTATTGATGTAGTCAGATTGAGGGAATGTATTTGACTGGTGGTCATGTCATATACAGCTGCCTATTGGGTACACAGATGTCACAAGTGCCCAAAGTTGGAACCAATGTGTGTGATTGTGAAACCCCTCACTCAGGGCTGTCAACTCTCACCCATTGGGCGTGAGACGCATCTCAGTGTCTTTACACCCTCTCACTCCATCATTTTTCATTACTTTTTTTTGGTTTAAAGTCCTTATTTGGCCATTTAAAAAAATATGTAAGAAGAAAAAAAAGAAATACATTTTTGATATTAATAATTTATTACTATGCGATAAGTCAAGATTTGTGTGTAGTCTACTGCTGGCTGTTATCAGGTATATCTGATTGTGTAAAATAGATTAAATTATGCAAAAGGTGTCAGACGCAAAACATTTCAGAAACCGTATGTATTAAATATGATACATTTGGCATTACAGGGTTAAAAAAGACCTGGAGTTGTTAGCAGCCCTGTCTCACTCCATTAAAGTTGTTTGAGTCCATATTGTCCTCGTCTGATTGACTTGAGTGACTTGTACTGAAGGTTTACCAACTATGTATTGGCTACCATTGACTAATGGCAAATAGCGTCATGTTTAGTTGGGATTCTTTTTTATTTGTCTTATGTGGTCTATTGTCAGTGCAAAGAGGAGACAAGACCATTCCAGACCAAGATTTATAGAGACATGCCAGCGTTACTCCTGGCATTATATTATGAGATGAAATAGGGTCGAACACTTAGTCATTCCACGTAATGACTCATGTGACCCTGATAGTACATCACATGCTGTGACCACATGGTAAAGTCTTACTGTGTGACATTACCAGTCCAGATATGACATATGTGTATTTCGACTGAAGGACCTCTTGGGGTCAGCAAGTTTCCCCATTTTTCTCCATCTGAACATTTGGTGGATAAGGTCAGACACCACTTCTGACCCACTGTTGATCTGGCAGATTTGGAGGGGTTCATGCATCAGCCATGGGTGAACTTGCTGCAAAAGTAGACGATGGCTAGATGGAGCTCAAAAAAATTGAAAATAAACCATGCCTTGCCATTCTACGGAAGAGGATTAGGACCACTGGAAAAAAAAAAAGTTAACTGATTTTTAAATTTTATTTCAGTTTAACATGGGGAAAAAGTCAGAATTCTGACTTTTTTCTCAGAATTCTGACATTAATGTCTTTCATAAAAAAGTCAGAATTCTGAGATTAAAGTCAGAATTCTGACTTTTTTCTCAGAATTCTGACTTTAATCTCAGAATTTTGACATTTTCATTGTCAGAATTCAGTAATAATTTTGAGATTAAAGTCAGAATTCCGAGAAAAAAGTCAGAATTCTGAGAAAAAAGTCAGAATTTTGACTTTTTTCTCAGAATTCTGACTTTTTTCCCATAATAAACTGAAATAAAATTTAAAAATCTTTTTTTTATTTTTTCACTGGCCCTAATCCTCTCCCCTACCATTCGGCTGACTGCAACTTCATAATAATTCTAAATGGTTAAGAAAAAAAAAGAATGGATTAAAGTTACCTTGATTTTATTTCAAAACACAAGACCAAGATAATACCAGTTATTAACTGCTTAAAAACCCTAAGAAAATGTTAATAACTTAAGGAGGTTGCTTCAAACTCAGCAACCATTAGTATCTTGCCCATTTTGACTGGAGTTTGATGGGTGTGGACATTAGGGCTAAAAGAGTTTGACTAAAACTGATTGCTTTAGAAATTAGTAAATTATATTCTGTTAAACAGCAATTATATTACAGATTAATTTAATTGCCGAGACCTAATCTAATGTTGTGATGCTTAATATCTTATTGGGATGCACATTGTGTATCTATAACCACTAACAAATACAACTAAAGTTCTTTGAGATATTACCTCTGCAAAACTGATAAACATTGATACCCCGCAATATATTGAATACAAGGAAGTCCATTTCTCTCACAATAATTCCATTGTCCTTTTATTTTTGCAGGTGAGTCCAACATTACGTGCCCCATCAATGGAAGTCCATAATTTGATATTGTAAATAACATATGTTGTAAATCCATCAGTATATAGTTTAGAATATCAGCCTCTTTCTACAGTTGACTGGAATAATCACCATTGAGCCTATGAGGTAGAGATTTCCTGCCAAGGTCAAGCCAATATTTTCGTAGATGTTGAAAAAATCCTTCATACCACATACTCGTATGTAAATCTAAATATTAGCAGGTCATTCCAGTGAAGTATGACCTCACAGATATTATCAAACTTACTGCAATCAGTTGTCAGGGAATTTGAGCAACCAATGTTCTATGCTCCGTCAAATATTCTTGGACAGTTTTGTTTCTTTTTTACTAATTATCATCAATATAATCTGGTGGAGTCTCTTCAGAGTTAAACAGAACAGACTTTATGATATTTTACATTTTATGTATTTTCATAAATTAGTTGGATGTTTGATTTGATGGAAAAGCATGAAAAACAGTAACACTCACTGTTTTATAATGACCATAAATGCATGATAATGTTTTAATGGAGTTAAAAAATAAAGCTGATTTGTCTTTACCCAAGTGTCCTGCATCCATCCATCTTTTCCCACCTATTTCGTCAGGGTCAGTGGTGGGGGGGCTGCCTATCTCTGCCAGCCTACAGGCAAGACGCAGGGTACACCCTGGACAGATCCCCAGTTTGTTGCAGGGCACTGCATACACCTTTTATTGAACTAAGATCATTTAATCTCATTTTTCAACCCCTACAATAACTTTATCATTTCATGAAATGTCAAAGATGCAAATTCTTTATTGGAAATGCAATACAAGATATTTTCAACACTATTTTTCAGGATTTTCTGGTCTTAAAATAAGTTTTTATATTTTACTCAAATGTATCTCCATATATGGTTTTGACTTGTGTTTTGGTTTTTGCAGTATGACCTCAGAAATATCCCTTTGTGAATGTTTAATTCCTGATTTTAAGTGACCGCAGCAGTCAATAATCTAAACAGCTCAACATAGCTGAGCTGTAAACTTCCCAAATCTGTGTAACATATCCTCACGAGAAAAAGGACAAGAACTTCTGACACAGTCTAACTAACAGTACGTTGTAGACATGTAATTGTTTGGACATGTCATGAAACTAGCCATGTAAATAAAACTCAATTTGTCAGCTTCACTAAAACGGAGAGGTGTCAGCTCCCTCAGTCTGTGCGTTCTAAATCCATCAACGAATACCACCTCAGTCCAGGCGCTTGTAAACTGGTGAATAACTGTATAGAAATTCTAAATGTACCACACATTTTCTCATTTTAACCAATCCTTTCACAGGCTTATAGGCTTAATGAAAAAAGACAAACATAAGGAACCCAATACATATACAACCCAAGCCGTACTATTTTTCAAAACTATTGAATTTGCTGAGCTCTACGGGTTTTTCTGCTTGTGTATCTGTCACCAGGCATTTAAGAGATCCAATTACTTCGAGGCTGAAACATTTCCACTATAAAGGCCTCAGTGGGCAGATTCCTTCCCCAGTTGCCCTACACTCACACCACCTTCAATCCAGTTCTCCACATCTGCTGCAAAACAAAGAGGCCAGATGAGGCACAGCACTCCATAGAAATCTGGGCAGATACGAGTTTCACTTTGACAAAATAAACCAAGGGGAGCCTCAGATGCTGGATAAATAAGCAGTACGCTGTGGCCTGCTGGAGAAACAACGCTCCCCGGCGCACTGATATAAGTGATTGTTCCTTTTACCCACTGATTAAAAGGAGCCTAAAATTCACAGAGGCTATTACATTAAACAGTAAAAATTCCCCTAATCCCTGGAAAATGATCAGCTAAACAATTTTGACTGGCAAAGTCCCACAAGTATCAAAAGAATTTTAAGGCTCTTTGATGTGGAACAGAAATGCTCTCGAAGGTCGGAAACCTGAAGAAAAGACTTCATGTACAATATTATGTCCATATTCAGCATGGAATAAGCTTAATAAAGAAAGACTATGGGAACTGTGATTAAAAATCCACCTATTGCTTTGCGGTTTCTTCTATTTAGAGAAATATATTCAAATCTACATTACAACTCAGAATACAGCTAGGTTCATATTAAAAGCATCAAAAAAGCAATATATATCCCTCTCACAAAGGAATCTGGGATATACACTATATTGCCAAAAGTATTTGCTCACCTGCCTTGACTCACATATGAGCTTAAGTGACATCCCGTTCCTAATCCATAGGGTTCAATATGACGTCGGTCCACCCTTTGCAGCTAGAACAGCTTCAACTCTTCTGGGAAGGCTGTCCACAAGGTTTAGGAGTGTGTTTATGGGAATTTTTGACCATTCTTCCAGAAGCGCATTTGTGAGGTCGCACACTGATGTTGGACGAGAAGGCCTGGCTCTCAGTCTCCGCTCTAATTCATCCCAAAGGTGTTCTATCGGGTTGAGGTCAGGACTCTGTGCAGGCCAGTCAAGTTCATCCACACCAGACTCTGTCATCCATGTCTTTATGGACCTTGCTTTGTGCACTGGTGCACAGTCATGTTGGAAGAGGAAGGGGCCAGCTCCAAACTGTTCCCACAAAGTTGGGAGCATGGAATTGTCCAAAATGTCTTGGTATGCTGAAGCATTCAGAGTTCCTTTCACTGGAACTAAGGGGCCAAGCCCAGCTCCTGAAAAACAACCCCACACCATAATCCCCCCTCCACCAAACTTTACACTTGGCACAATGCAGTCAGACAAGTACCGTTCTCCTGGCAACCGCCAAACCCAGACCCGTCCATCAGATTGCCAGATGGAGAAGCGCGATTCGTCACTCCAGAGAACGCGTCTCCACTGCTCTAGAGTCCAGTGGCGGCGTGCTTTACACCACCGCATCCGACGCTTTGCATTGCACTTGGTTATGTATGGCTTGGATGCAGCTGCTCGACCATGGAAACCCATTCCATGAAGCTCTCTGCGCACTGTTCTTGAGCTAATCTGAAGGCCACATGAAGTTTGGAGGTCTGTAGTGATTGACTCTGCAGAAAGTTGGCGACCTCTTCGCACTATGCGCTTCAGCATCCGCTGACCCCGCTCCGTCAGTTTACGTGGCCTACCACTTCGTGGCTGAGTTGCTGTCGTTCCCAAACACTTCCATTTTCTTATAATACAGCTGACAGTTGACTGTGGAATATTTAGGAGCGAGGAAATTTCACGACTGGATTTGTTGCACAGGTGGCATCCTATCACAGTTCCACGCTGGAATTCACTGAGCTCCTGAGAGCGACCCATTCTTTCACAAATGTTTGTAAAAACAGTCTGCATGCCTAGGTGCTTGAATTTATACACCTGTGGCCATGGAAGTGATTGGAACACCTGATTCCAATAATTTGGATGGGTGAGCAAATACTTTTGGCAATATAGTGTATGTGCTCGTCCAGTGACCAATAATCACAGACATTATATACATAGATGCCTGATTGGACACTGTCAGCAGCAAGGCCGACATGCCTAGGCGGCGGCCATCTTGGATTGGACCACAGTTCACACAGCTGCTGTCAGAATGAATAGGAGACTCCTTAGATCTAATTTTAATCACATGAAAGACGAGTCAGAGATAATAGTACATTAAAATCTTTCATTTCACAATCTCTTAAAAGACCAAAAAAAATGTTAAAATTACCTTTCAGTTAGATACACTTATTTATTCACATTTAAAACTATTTAAACTGAACTCAAACTGGATGAGATATATGCAAAGTTATGTATTTTGAATTAAACCATAAAAAATTATATTTTAACTAAAAATGATCTCATGTCTTCACGAAATTTCCACCTCTATTCAAGCACACATACTTCCCATAATCAGGACAAAAGTAGCTTTGTAACAAAGACAACAAGATTGTTCCACCTCAAAATGCAGGAAATAGTGTTTCAGAGAGTCTAAATAAAAATTTCCCCTACACTGCACAAGGCCTAAAGATGTGAAACATCAAGGTGTACAGCCTATGAAAATAAAAATAATAAAAATACTGATGGTGGCAAGCTGCAATATAGCCAAAGCTGCCCAGGGGTAACCTGACTCCGCATATCCATCTGGAAACCTTCCGTTGAAGTAATTTGGGGAAGGGGCGAAAATACTGGTTAGCTGACTGGCCTATGTTGGTGATAGACGGGCCAAATAAACCAATCAGATCAACAAAGCATATGACGTACTATCAGAGCGACGACGAAAACACAACCACAAGCCAGACTACTCTTGCCGAAACCAGTCGGGAGAAGAGCAAAAACATCTTTTCCTCTGAGAAAAGCCTCCAGAGCAGTGTTTTGCTCTTCTTTCAGTGAAGAAATATAGTGTAATTCCGATAAAACTTGCTCGATAGCCACGCTAACGCTAGTTTCATCGGCTGAAGCCGCCATGTTCTTTAGACTGAACTGTCGTGCTTCTCGTTACGTCAACCGCCTCAAAGCCAACGCTGATTGGACGTTCGTTTGGTGAACGGCTCCAAATTTTCTTTAACAGAGAGTCTCCAGACTGATTAGTGAGTGGAATCTTAAAAGCTCGCGAGATCAGGATGGTCTCACGAGGCTAGCCCAGGGGCACAATGACAGAATGGAGGCTGCCAAACACAGGCGCCATAGGCCGTCAGACCACCATCAGTAGGCCCCTTCATCAGCAATTATTTACATAAAGCTGAAGTTGTACACAGTGGAGTCAACAGTGGACAAACTTGAAAAAGTATTCTAGAGGGCTGGGAGTTACACAGAAGTTTATAATTAAAATCTACATTAACTTCTATTTTCAACTTTTTCTACCAAAAAATCTTATACTAAGGTAATTGCCTTCTTCATTACACATGTAATGGACACTCTGTACCTACTTTCTGGTGTTACAGACAGATAATAGCTAGCACCATCAATTTGATGATTGTGGTTTCTAGAAAATGAATCCCAAATTTTAGAGAATAAAAAAGGCAGTTTAGAGACAAATCAGCCTTGTCATGTAAAAAAAGGAAAAACCAACCTGTATGACATCCTGGTCAGAAGATTTCTTGTTACTAATGGAAAAACCTGAGTCTCTGTAGGCTGGACAGGCTTTGACTTACATGTTAACTATTGTAGCTCAGTCTGAATACCTCAAATTGATAAAGATGGTGGAATCTACTGTGGAAGTATGTTTTCCAACGAAGTGATAAGAGCCTTCTGAATAAGCTACAATATGAGGTATTTTAAGTGAGCCTCTGATCCGTCATATAGTTCCATGTCTGCATATATGGTGGTAGAGTGGAGATGGATGAAGTTGGTTCAGTCCATAGACTGCTGGTTAGAGAGACGATCTGCTAGAGCTGTACTGGTGAGACGCAGTAGACTGTTTGAGCTGATGCTAGTACTTCAGTCAGGGACCCGGAAAGATAGATGTCCACCTTGGATAAACAAGCATGAATCTGTTTGATGAGCAAGCATGAAGCAACATTGGAGAGGAAAAATTCCCCTTTGGGAAGAAATCTCCGGCAGAACCAGGCTCAACATGGCAGTCTTCTGACGGACTGATTGAGATGTGTCCGGGAGGAAGGACACATCTCAATCAGTCCGTCAGTCCTTGATAGGGACAAGGTCGAAGAAGCACCATGGAAAAGCTGGAGCTTACATGAGACTGTGAAGAAGGGGATGGAGGTGGGTTGAATCAGGGGGATCTAAGTCAAAATCAGACATAGCATAACCACTGCTTGCGCATTGGGTGGGTAACAGGCTGGGTCATGGATTTAAAGAGTTTTTAAGATGAACTCTGGATGCTGATTGGGCTTCATGGAAGGTGCGGTTCAAAGCTGATTGGTTTGCATCAGAGGCACTTGAGCCACTGATGATGAGGGCAAGTAACTTAGTTTCTTCAGTTGAACTTCCGTCTAGGCTTCATTAGATAAAATCCTTTTAAAAGAAAATCTCAAATCTTGTCAACAACTGGGATGATAATCACAAAAAAACTAACCAGGTAAAAACGAACATGTGTTGTAAATAGAAACTTTTTAAGAAAAACTAAACACATTTTGACAATGGAAATTGAAAAAAAAACATCTAAGTAAGCCAAAAGGAATCCAAAAAAAGGTTAAAACACTGTTTAATAGATAAAAAGGTTTTAAGGGTAAGTTCGTTCTTTTCTAAGATTTCTCAAAAATCCATTTTATTTATTTTTTCTCTACAGATTTTATACTTATTATATCTTTTTTTTTTTTCATTATTTTTTTTTCAATTTACTAATTGTTTTTTTTAAGGTGTTAACCTGGAACGCCTCCTGAAACAGCAGAGGAAGAGAAACCAGCATCTGCACAATGATAGACTTTTATTTCTCCGTCTTAAATAATTTTCTTTCAGATCTTAACGTTTTCTTGACCTTTTTTTTCATATTTTCTCCAAAGCTAGGCATATTTTCCAGACCTAAACTGCTCCTCTGCAGCACAACTAAAGCAACATGTTCAAGTTTTCTTTTTCTGTATGTGACGTTTGCACAGCTCAGCAGAAGAGGCAGCTGGGCAGCATTGTTTTACTCCCATTCTGAAATCATCAGCTGCTTCCCACCCATCTCTTACATCTGCTGGACCCACATATGGTGCAGTGGCCTAAAAACACACACAGCTCCCCATTTTCAGCACAGCCCCCTCTTTGCAACACATCAGCATGGGATAAATTTCCTTGTGTCTTTAACAGCACTTAAAAGTCTTAATTAGTCTTTATATTATGCACAGATAGCAAATTTTTTACATTGAATTTGACTTTTTTATTTTTTTTTATTTTGCATCTCTAGGTTTTGTGTATTTGTACCTTGGATCTAACTCCATATCATGCTGATTTTGCAGGCAGATCTCAAAAGAAGAAGTGGGATGCTATTATATTAATTACCTTAGTAATCTAATTACAAAATATCTATTTTTCATTTTATACATTTATTTTCTAGTATTTCAAAAAATGTCTTATTTATTTCTGTCTTAGCTTTTACTGATCTATTTTACCGTTATTTGCGCTTGTATGACATGGTATGGTATGCTATGGTATGATACGCTACGGTACTGTACTATATAATATGTTATGGTTATTATTTGTGTGTGTCTGAGGTTCAGTTTATTTGTTTTTGTTTAAAAACTGATTAAAAGATGCTTAGATTTTACTTTAACCAAATGCCTGCTTCATTGAAACAATTGGCCTTGATTCAATACCATGTTGTTTAACATCCATCGTCCAACTCAGGAAAAAAGGACTTGCTCTTCAATATTCAAAGCAGTAAATCTGTTTTTTACTAGACTCCATCCAGCTCACACGCCCTCCAAGCATAAAAGCAACACCCCCAATATTTGATACCATCAGTGTTCTTAAGCCAAGCCTTTTTCTTCCCTGCCCAGTCTTCCATGAAGTCCAGCTTTGTGGACCGTACGGTGTGCAGAGCTTCAATGGACCGACACCAGCCTCAGCTGTGGAGCTCTGTGAATCCCTCAGAGGTTATCTTTGGCCAGTCGCCCTTCTTTCCTGCTCTGTGAGTTGGGGTGGTCTCCTCTTTCTTGGCGGGCCCGTTTGGTGCCATATTTTTTTTCATTTTTCACTTTTGAATTTGATGCTGCTTCAAGGGTTTTAAAAAAAGAAAAAAACCTCCAGAGACTAAATGGAAAGTTTAAACGAGCTTGCTCACAACCAGTGATTCCTTTGTGATGCTAAGCAACATATCTGGGAAAAAAAATAAGATAAAGAGTTAAAGCGCTGTTGAAATTTATAGCTTGAAGATGAAACTGTGGGGTGAATTTTGATCCTTTATTCTTGCTATAAAATCAAATTTGGAACTGAAATAAAGAAATTGAATCCATAAATGAAACTAAAATTGCTTATATCTAAAAAATGCTTAAGGAGTTACCTCGCTCTTTACTCAGATACGTTTTCTTTATTATTAGACTTTTTATTTTTCTATTTTTATATACAGTAGGTTTTTCAAATACATTTTTTAGTTTAACTTTTCTATTTCCTTTTTTCCACTTTATGTTTATTCTACTTTTATTGCATTCTTTTCAAATGGAGTTTTAAGGATCAGATTATTTCAACGCAACACTTTTTTATGGTCAAGAACAAGTGTTTCTATTGGCCTTGAGGTGAAGAGAATGTAATCATGAAAACACAACTTTAAAAGACTGCAATTTGTGTAAATAATCTGAAAGAACTGTACATCTGGCTTAGCCTTGCCTAGCAGCATCTATTTCGTTCATTCTCTCCTCCTTGTCTTAATTACCTCTTGTGATTTCTGCATTTTAATCAATTTCAATACACCCTTGTTCAAACTGTAAAGATTTGACATTACTTTGGACACTTTACGCTACAGGACCTAGGATACTAGCATTTACCCAGAATGCATTACAGTGTAAACAGTTAGGCAACATTGCTGTGACAATATTTTACTAATACTTATTAAGACTCAACAGCTTACAATATTTTTACTGTATTGTATCTACATCAAAGATAAATATTTATGAAATAAAGCCTATTGTTACAATAATCATAAATCTCTATCAGGTTTTCATACCATCAGAATTTCATTACGGCAAATACTTGTTTAGAGAAATAGTACTTTTTTGATTTTAGAGATCTTAGCCTCATCAAGTCTAACTAAGTGCTAATGTCTGCATCTGTGGAAACTTTTTTGACCAGGTGAAAATACTGAAACATGCAGCCATTTACTGGATTTTATGAAAACACCTTCTTAGTAATGTTTAACTTGTCAGGATTCCAGTTTTTGTGTTTGTCTGTTTGTCTTGTCTTTGTGTTCTCCCTTCCACCACCAGGAGGCGCCTGGCTCCGGTCCGCCTCCTCACACACCTGCAAGCGGTTGCCTCATCACCGGACTGTTCTTAAGCTGCTGGTTGCCACTACCTCGACGCCAGAGTGTTTGCCAGTTTGGGGTACTCTATCCAAGCCTTGTTTATTCTGAGTCTATCTGAGTTTTTGCATTGCGAGTTTTTGTACTCTAGCCAAGCTGAGATCATATTGAGTTTGACTGAGTGCTAGTCTCCCAGAGATTCAACTTTGTTTGTTTCTGCCTTTCGGCAGGAAGCCTTCCTGCAAACCGGATCTTTCCGGACTGCCTCTCCCAGGAGGGATCAACTGAGTCTTACAATAAGTGACGGATTCCAAACAGGAGGTTTGGATCCAGCCACCTTTGAAAACGCTAAGGTTCTCTCTCTGAGTAAGGAAATCATCTTCACCATGACCTGTTCAAGTACCACAGGAATACTAAGTTGCAACCAGCGGCTGTATCATTCCACTCCGTCTGAGTTCTGGGTATACCCTGTTCCGCCCTCCACCGAATCAGACCAACTCTGGAAGACCAACACACAGACTGGAGTCGAAGAGTCTCCACTTCTCTGGAAATGTGAGTGGCAACAAATCCTCTCCTTCAGGATTAACAAATCCAATTTCCCACTGAGCCTGAATCTAACAGTCCGTCTTCCCCTCGTCTTCCAGTTTCCAGCTGAGCAGAGTCTGCACCGAGCTTAAAACATTTCAATAAAACCAGTTGAACTTTTACTCTGTGTCTCTCTGTTTGGCTTCACTGCATGTGGGTCCGAGCCCTAGATAAAATCATGACATAACTTTTGTAGGTGAATATAATCAAAATGGATGTGGTTATAATATGTAATTTTATAGTACAACCTTAGATGGAGGAGCATAAACTTGCATAAGTGTACAGTAGACCTTAAGAACTCTCAGATTTGAAACGAAAACATTTAAGATAATTTATCCAGCACCAAAACGAAAATGAATTTCAATCCTACACCAACCAACAGATAAGTGCAATCCAACATGATAAACGCAGCGTTGAGAGAGAACAGAGTCAAGTTGGTGCAATAAGAATGATATAAAGTGTGTTAATATGGTGGTGCTTGATTGTAACTATTTCTGTATGTCTTGCTCATAGGCACACTGGCTTTTGTTCGATGAGGAAGGGAGGTGAGTCATGGGGAAGTCATGTTTTCTGCTGAAAGTGTCATGTAAGTCATGCTTTTCATTAATTGTTTGGATCTAGTCAGTTTATATCTGAGTAAGTGCTTGTTTGTGCATCGTTCAGCCGTTGATTTGGAAATGAATGAAAATTAGGGTTGATCCTGAACTGGCCTGGAGTTTGATTTGGTGCATGCACCGGTTCTATCCATAGTGGCATTCAACTCCACCAATACTATTAAACCCTACTTTAGAAGGTGTTATCACTTATTTTCATGGTTTTGGTTCTGTTTAATTTCTCTTTTTGAGTTTTCATTGTTTTTGTCATGAACCGAAGACAGATGGACCCAGTATTCAAGGAGAGACAGTCAGTAGGAAAGTTCAAAAAGTTTATTAAATAAAACAAACTTAAGTGGAGCTGTGGCTCGCAGGCACTGCAGGATGGGGAGCGGGGCATCGCCCAATCACAGACACTCTGTAGTGGGAGAAACACGGGTAAGTGACCACGATCATCTGACAGAAGATTATCTGAGTTGGCCACTTACCTGGTTTAACAGTCCAGACCAAGAATGTCCCAGTGCTGCAGTCCCAGAGGTGATGCTGGAAGCCGATCCTGGTCAGGGATCCAGAACAGACAGGAACAGACAGAACAGGCAGAATCCAGATCAGGCAGGAACAGAAACAGGTGGCATCCACAGGCTCCCAGGAGGGTTCAGAGTCTGACTGGGACAGAAGCATGACCAGGTGGTCATGCACAGGAGCAGACAGGATTAGGTGCAGCTGAGCAGGCTCAGTGGAAGAGGGTAGCCCAGACAGGACGTGGAACCGGAACTTGAAGCAGGACTTTAAACTGGTCTCCTCCCTGGAGCCAGGCTTACTGGATAAAAACTGAACCTCCCCACATAATGAGCCAAAAACCCAGAGGACTCCACGGGGGACGAACAGTGGACGATCAGGAGACGAGACAGACACAAAAACCCTCTTTCCACTGGCTGCTAGGATCCAGAACATGAACCATGAACTAAAACTCAACAGACAGACTGACAAAAAGACAAGAAGTGATCTGGCACTCAGACAACCTGAGTTGTCTGAGTGCCAGATCACTTCTTGAGTGCTGAGTGCTCAGACAACCTAAAAAAAATACGTAAAAATTAATTATATGGTCCATGAAGGATTGCTTTGTTTCCCAATGGGATTTAAATATTAGAATTACTCACTCTGGAATGCAAAAACTCCTTTATATTAAAACTAATAATTGAAGAATAGGAAGTGCAACTTCACCTGAAAACTCTGATTTATCCTTTTTTTAGGAGGCAATTTGTGTAAAATCTTCTTTTTTCGCCAGATGTCATCAGCATAGCCTGGAGTGAAGCACAGGAGCTCATTGTCAGTTTGAGTTTTGTGATTTTTAGAGATGATGTAAACCCTTTATGACAAATACATAGATTTTTCTCTTTTTATATGAATAACTATGCAAAGTTTTTCTATCAAGCTAAAAAAAAAAGAAATAGATAAAATGGGTTGTTCTTTTAAAAAATGTCACAAAAAGCCATAATTGAGCAAGTATTTCAAATATTTAATGATTCAAGTTGATTAAACAGGAAAATGAGTAGATGAGAAGACACGCTTCAAAAAGATGGTACAAGATTATTTTCTAGTATATCCTCTTACATGCAGAATATTGAGAAAAATAAATATCTTGTGCAAAATAATTCCACTGATTTTTGTTTCCAAGTGGAATCAACAAAAAGTTATCTGAGCTGGACGAGCCAAAACCCCACATAAGCAGTAGTGTTCATGTCCAGGGGAGTTCACAGCCAGCGGCAGCGTCTGCTTTCATCTTCCCTGGAGTGAGATGAAGAGAAAGGGAGAGCCGAAAGAGGAAGAGATGAGAAAGTGCGATAGATGAAAAGAACAGTACTAAAAGAGCACTTCTTCTTCCTCATATGTAGTTGGTTTTTTTGGTGAAGGTTTCCTGTGTTCGGTCCTTTCATCCATCTCTGCATCTTGATGCATCCCCACTGGACTTCGGCAGTTTCCACAAAAGAAGCTCATGTTGAAACGAGCTAAGTGTCCCTTTAACAGGTATGTATTTCTATAAACAATTTAAATATAAAACACTTTTTTTAATTTTTCAAAGACGTCTTTGTTTGTGATTGAGATCAAAACATCCTTAAGATCTTCATGTGTGGTGATAACGGTGATGTTTATTTCACTGCTAAGCTGCTCATTCACTGTTGAAAAGCTGCATGTATCAAAATTTTACAAAATGACAATAAAGGTTGTCTAAGTCTACGATCAAGTGGCCTAAATCCCAAGGAGGATAACAGGCTGCTTGAACTAAAGAAATCACTCCAAGGCGTCCAGATATCAAATTGATCGTAGAGATTTGCTTCACCTTCAATGTTATAAGTATTTGTGTCCTTTGAAACCAACTATCATATTCCTGTTTGAAAATGAATATTTTACAATTATAAGAAAAAAAAATTAGTCTGAAGCCACTAGAGCCAAAATCTGAACATTTAGGTTTTTCCAAAGGTGACCATTTTTGCGCTACCAACATCATCCAAATGCTAAACATATTCTCATTATCAGTTCGTATGAAATCGTACGAAAAGTTCAGCACAGTATTACGTACATTTTTGACGTTTTTCCTCGAAAACACAGATCAATGCGCATGCGCAGCCAGACAGACGAAAAAAGCAGATCCGCGGACGGACGTAAACTGGGAAAAACAGTGCAATAATTACTTCTTTATGTCTCTCACTAGGTTGCTTTCTGTTTTGTATCTTAGGGTTAGGGTTAATTGTATGATAAATTCTATGTTATTGAATGATGCGTAAGATGGGCATGCGCAAGGATATCTTGTCTCGAGGCAAGACGTAAAAATACGACAAAATACCACGAAAAAAACGTCAAAAACGTACGAAATTACTGTGCATAACTTTTCGTACGATTTCATACGAACTGATAATGAGAATACACTGAAATGCTAGATTCTGTAGAAACCAAATGCATATTATTGTGCTGGTAAAATAAATTTGGCTCGTTACAGATGTAATCTCTTTTTGCATTTATGTCTAAATCTATTCTTTCAGATTCTTAAGTAAATGTCAATTATTAATTTTTTTTAATTCATTGTTCCTAAAAGCAGGAACATATATGAAAAAAGGTCAACTTCCCTTGAAAACATTGCTGTCATTGGTGACGGCTCGCTTAACGCATTGGAAAAACATTGGTATCACTTCCACACTAACTGTTTTTCCTAAACCCTTGGCTGTTTATTTTTGATGTATTTGTCAGGTTTATTCAATTCAATTCAATTCAATTCAGTTTATTTATATAGCGCCAAATTCACAACACATGTCATCTCAAGGCACTTTACAGTTCAACCAGATCATACAGTCAAATTGATACAAAGTTTTCTATCTAAGGAAAACCAGTTGATTGCATTGACTCATTGACTCATTGACTCAAATACAATCCCTCACACTAAGCATTCAATGATGATTATAAAATTAATGTGTGTTTATGAATCATTTGTGCAAGGGGGATGCTGCCCTGTGTCTTGTGATGCAGTCAGGAGACCATCCTGCCTTGTCATTCTGATGGAGCATCTTGTCTTTATGAACTGATCAATTGCTTTGTCAGAACAAATACTGTTTTGTAACCATGTATTATGTTCTGTTAATAAAAGACGGCTGCAGGAGGGGATTCGGAGAAGGAAAGCTTGAAGTTGGGTTGGGCTTTTTCTTTCCGCTCCTGCAGAAGCTGCTTGAATCTCTTTCCTGTGTAGGCTCAATTTCTATTTATTTGCAAACCTACATTTTCTGAATCCAACAGTATTGATATCTGAGGCTGCACTGTTAGTTTCAGCCCTTTCAAAAATAAAGGAAAGCATTAGCATTTTATCCCCTATGAGATCATCTACAACACAGATCATTGAGTTAGACGAGTGGTAAATACAATCCTTAAAAAAGAATTTAAAAATAACAGTCACATAATGAGCAGCAAATTCACTAGATTGTAATAGCAGAGGCTATAACCAGCCTCTGTTAGGCAATGGAGTTAGGCAATGGAGGATAGCTCTCCATCTGGGATAGCAACTCCAACACAAGCTTCTTCTCCTTTATTTGGTCCACATCTTCTTTACCCCTTGTTGTTTTTACATTTTCATCTATTTCAAATTGCAAATGCTCCAGCTCAAAGTAAAGGGTTTAAAGTTGCTGTTTCATCTGGACAAAGCTAATGCTAAAGGATGCTAAGAATATTGGACCAATAGAGGCCTTACCAAACCCTTTACAATCAACCTTTTTCTTTTCTTTTATATTCTATTAAGGTCTTCATTCATTCATTCCTTGTAGAATTAGATCCATTCCTGTTACATATCATCACTACTAAAGTCTACAATACAAGGAAACACTTGTATTATTATCCTCTTCCTTTATTGATTATTCTTTTTTCCTTTTTTTTTCTTATCACATCCTCTTATCTCCTGATTCACTCAGACATCTTCTGGTGCCACCTACCTGTTCAATCATCTGCGTTTTCTGGGTAATTGGCGGTACGCTGCAGGGACCCCGGGGTCCTCTGAGCCCTATACATTAAAAGCTCTGTATGCATTACAAAACAGAATAAAACATCACTTAATTTGCATGCTTATCGTTTAAGCTGCGCCTTGTGGCTTGACCCAGGTAATAATGTTGTTCTGAATGTATTCATAAGAGACTGAGCCACCGCATTTGAAATAACAACATAGAAAGGCTCAGACGCAGTTAAAGAAGACAGGGAAGAAAAAGACAAATTGCAGTGCATTTATTCTGACAGAAAACTAGTATTAACGGGGGGCACACTCTGAAATAAATAATGTTCTTCTACGTTGTTTGAAGAGACCAACAAATGGTCAATTCAATATGATACTGCATTATTTGTTTATTGGGGGGCCACATGCCGAAGGCATGGCCCACCTACTACTATCTCACATATTTATTCCGCGTATTATTGGGGGGCCACATGCCGAAGGCATGGCCCACCTACTACTATTGCACATATTTATTCCGCGTATTATTATTGGGGGGCCACATGCCGAAGGCATGGCCCACCTACTACTATTGCACATATTTATTCCGCGTATTATTGGGGGGCCACATGCCGAAGGCATGGCCCACCTACTACTATTGCACATATTTATTCCGCGTATTATTGGGGGGCCACATGCCGAAGGCATGGCCCACCTACTACTATTGCACATATTTATTCCGCGTATTATTGGGGGGCCACATGCCGAAGGCATGGCCCACCTACTACTATTGCACATATTTATTCCGCGTATTATTGGGGGGCCACATGCCGAAGGCATGGCCCACCTACTACTATTGCACATATTTATTCCGCGTATTATTGGGGGGCCACATGCCGAAGGCATGGCCCACCTACTACTATTGCACATATTTATTCCGCGTATTATTGGGGGGCCACATGCCGAAGGCATGGCCCACCTACTACTATTGCACATATTTATTCCGCGTATTATTATTGGGGGGCCACATGCCGAAGGCATGGCCCACCTACTACTATTGCACATATTTATTCCGCGTATTATTATTGGGGGGCCACATGCCGAAGGCATGGCCCACCTACTACTATTGCACATATTTATTCCGCGTATTATTGGGGGGCCACATGCCGAAGGCATGGCCCACCTACTACTATTGCACATATTTATTCCGCGTATTATTATTGGGGGGCCACATGCCGAAGGCATGGCCCACCTACTACTATTGCACATATTTATTCCGCGTATTATTATTGGGGGGCCACATGCCGAAGGCATGGCCCACCTACTACTATTGCACATATTTATTCCGCGTATTATTATTATTATTATAATTCTCCCGTATACCCAAAACTTCGGCACGTAACTAGTCCCGCACGGTTTGGCGGATCGGGCCCAAAGTTGGCACACGCGTCGGGACCAATGGGGTGATGTGTGCTTGTATAAAACTTTCTCATTAGTCCGAAGGTTTGCGAATTATTAGCGAAAACGTCGCAAAAAAATCCCATAGGAAATGAATGGGGAGAGGAAAAAAAAAGCATAAAAAACAGCACTTCACTGTGTCGGCATACATTCACCTAGAAAAACAGTTTGAAGCTCAGTTTGTAGATAAATCCTTCGTCTATTTAAAACTGAAGACGGTATGTTGATAACTGCTACGGTTTTTGTATAATCAGACCTCAAGCGCCACAAAGTTTTAGCAAAATCCAGCCTGCTAGAGTGGAGCAACTGAAAAGCTAGAGTGTGAGGCAGGCGTTTTTTAAACACAAAAAAACATTTTAAACTCGCCCTCACGGCCACATATTTATAGCTAGAGTCACCATTTTTGGTCAGTTTGTAGACTGAAATCTCTGGACCCACACAATATCTTCGGAATTACGGTAGGATTAATACTTTTCCTTAAAAACCCTCCAGACCGACCTAAAGTCGATGAAAATCAGAGCCGTTTTTCATTGGTTTTGGAGCAGAAGAGGGGAGAAAAACGAATCAGACTATGTGTTTTAAACTCGTCATAAATATTTTTCTGAATGACACACATACACCAAAGTTGGCATAGTTGGAGTCGAAGGATGGCTGACGCTCACGGTGAAAAAATATTTTGAATAACTCATACGGTTTTTGCTCAGCAGTCGTTTGTTCGGAGGACATTTTAAGCAGCTGAAAGCTGGGGGAGAGTGTCCTGCTGCAGCTAGCTCAATTAGAAGATCAGGTGTGACAAAACGTTTTTTCTTTTTCTTTCTCTTCCCATTCAGGTTGTAGATGACCTACAGCCATGAAAGTTACTCCAATTGAAGACAAGATATAGCTGTCGCTTAGATAAAAATAATTTTTCAGATACCTTTTACGGTTTTTACTCAGCAGTCGTTTGTTCGGAGGGGTGCTTTAGCAGCTAAAAGGTGAGTGAGAGTGAGGTCCTGCAGTTCAAACAAAGGGAGGAGCAGGTGGGCCAACCATTTTGTTTGTGCTTCGTTTTGGGTTGTGAAAGACCTACAGACATGAAGGTTACCCCAGTCTGAGACAAAGGATAGATGTTGCTTTCACTGAAAGAATTTTTCAGATATCTTTTACGGTTTTTGCTCAGCAGTCGTTTGTTCGGAGGGTAAGCACCTGGAAGCTAGCTGACAGTTAGCTTCTGCAGCAGCCTGCTAGAGTGCAGCTGCTGAAATCTTAGTGTGAGGCGGCCATTCTTTTAAGATCAAACATCTTATTCTCGCCCTCACGGCCACATATTTGGAGCTACAGTCACCATTTTTGGTCAGTTTGTAGACTGAAACCTCTGGACTCACACAATGTCTTCGGAATTACGGTAGGATTAATACTTTTCCTTAAAAACCGTCCAGACCAACCTAAAGTCGATGAGAGTTTCAGCCTTTCTCTATTCTTTTTGAGCTGAAGATGGGAGAGAAACGAATCAGACTATGTGTTTTCAACTCGTCATAAATATTTTTCTGAATGACACACATACACCAAAGTTGGTATAGTTGGAGTCGAAGGATTGCTGATGCTCATGGTGAAAATGTTTTTTGAATAACTCATACGGTTTTTGATCAGTAGTCGTTTGTTCGGTGCCGTTCTTCCCATACAAAAAAGCCTGGGAAGAAGAAACCAATAGTGAGTGCAGCTGTTGTCTGTGTCAGTGAGAGGCTCGTTAAGCGTTGTCAAGGTTACCAAGCTTCAAACAGATTTTACCTCTGCTGTTTTAAACAGCACATATTAATCTAATGGAGGGTGAAAGGACTGATTTAACATTGGGAAATGGATACTATATGACTGCTGTCCATGACACTTCCCTTGCCACTCAGCACTGATAGACTTTCAAAATAAGACTCCAGGGACCCTACAAAATAAAAGCCTCTATATTTTTTACATATATTTATTGCCCTATATGGCTCAACATTATGACCCAAACTCAACCCCGTTTTAGAGAATAGACTCTAGGAGACTGTTTAAAACACACCCTGTAGCAAATTTCAAAATAAAAGCCTCCCATTTCCGCTTCATCTACTGCCCTAATAACATGGAAAAAGAGTGATTTAACGATTGGAAAGTAATCAACTATCATTGACGGGTCTGAACATTTTCTATAAACACAACTCTGTTGGACTTTCAAAATAAGACTCCAGGGACCCTACAAAATAAAAGCCTCTAGATTATACTAATGCATTAATTGATGCAAATGGCTCAACATTATGACCCAAACTCTTCCAGGTTGTTTTTATTAGACTCTAGTGACCTTTTCAAAACACACCCAGAGCAAATTTCACAATAAAAGTCTCCCATTTACTCTGTAATACAGCAACTATTCACCTAATAACATGGAAAACCAGTGATTTAACATTTGGAAATTGATTCTATATAACTGCTGGGCATGACCCATCTTTAGATGCACTTCCATGATAGACTTTCAAAATAAGACTCCAGGGACTCTACAGAATAAAAGCCTCTTCCTTATACACACTCATACATTCTGGCATATTGCTCATTGCCATTGGTGATTTCATCACTGCAATGGCTCTTAGCAGGCGGGCAGAGCCCGCCATTGGTGATTTTTTTCATCGCTGCAAGGGCTCCTAGCAGACGGGCGGAGCCCACCAACTGAGCTTTACCCACTGCGGTTCAATATGGACAACCCATATTACCCTTTTGCATCATACGCTGTGCACGTCTATTTCCCAGATTTCAGCACAAGTGGCACACAGCTCTCTTTGCCCATGACCTAGCCCTCTTTCCTTCCCTCAGCAGCCCTCAAAGGCGTAAGCAGTTGGTCTGGGGAGCCCCGACATCACTTGCCAGGGCCGTATTGGCCCTGTTCCCCAGACGGGCAGTAGGTGGCCCCCCTCAAAATTTCTTTAGAAATTTTCTAGTTATTATTATAATTCTCCCGTATACCCAAAACTTCGGCACCTAACTAGTCCCGCACGGTTTGGCGGATCGGGCCCAAAGTTGGCACACGCGTCGGGACCAATGGGGTGATGTGTGCTTGTATAAAACTTTCTCATTAGTCCGAAGGTTTGCGAATTATTAGCGAAAACGTCGCAAAAAAATCCCATAGGAAATGAATGGGGAGAGGAAAAAAAAAGCATAAAAAACAGCACTTCACTGTGTCGGCATACATTCACCTAGAAAAACAGTTTGAAGCTCAGTTTGTAGATAAATCCTTCGTCTATTTAAAACTGAAGACGGTATGTTGATAACTGCTACGGTTTTTGTATAATCAGACCTCAAGCGCCACAAAGTTTTAGCAAAATCCAGCCTGCTAGAGTGGAGCAACTGAAAAGCTAGAGTGTGAGGCAGGCGTTTTTTAAACACAAAAAAACATTTTAAACTCGCCCTCACGGCCACATATTTATAGCTAGAGTCACCATTTTTGGTCAGTTTGTAGACTGAAATCTCTGGACCCACACAATATCTTCGGAATTACGGTAGGATTAATACTTTTCCTTAAAAACCCTCCAGACCGACCTAAAGTCGATGAAAATCAGAGCCGTTTTTCATTGGTTTTGGAGCAGAAGAGGGGAGAAAAACGAATCAGACTATGTGTTTTAAACTCATCATAAATATTTTTCTGAATGACACACATACACCAAAGTTGGCATAGTTGGAGTCGAAGGATGACTGACGCTCACGGTGAAAAAATTTTTTGAATAACTCATACGGTTTTTGCTCAGCAGTCGTTTGTTCGGAGGACATTTTAAGCACCTGAAAGCTGAGTGAGAGTGACCTGCTGCAGCTAGCTCAATTAGAAGCTTAGGTGTGATGAAACGTTTTTTCTTTTTCTTTCTCTTCCCATTCAGTTTGTAGATGATCTACAGCCATGAAAGTTACTCCAATTGAAGACAAGATATAGCTGTCGCTTAGATAAAAAGAATTTTTCAGATACCTTTTACGGTTTTTACTCAGCAGTCGTTTGTTCGGAGGGGTGCTTTAGCAGCTAAAAGGTGAGTGAGAGTGAGGTCCTGCAGTTAAAAGAAAGGGAGGAGCAGGTGGGCCAACCATTTTGTTTGTGCTTCGTTTTGGGTTGTGAAAGACCTACAGACATGAAGGTTACCCCAGTCTTAGACAAAGGATAGATGTTGCTTTCACTGAAAGAATTTTTCAGATACCTTTTACGGTTTTTGCTCAGCAGTCGTTTGTTCGGAGGGTAAGCACCTGGAAGCTAGCTGACAGTTAGCTTCTGCAGCAGCCTGCTAGAGTGCAGCTGCTGAAATCTTAGTGTGAGGCGGCCATTTTTTTAAGATCAAACATCTTATTCTCGCCCTCACGGCCACATATTTGGAGCTACAGTCACCATTTTTGGTCAGTTTGTAGACTGAAACCTCTGGACTCACACAATGTCTTCGGAATTACGGTAGGATTAATACTTTTCCTTAAAAACCCTCCAGACCAACCTAAAGTCGATGAGAGTTTCAGCCTTTCTCTATTCTTTTTGAGCTGAAGATGGGAGAGAAACGAATCAGACTATGTGTTTTCAACTCGTCATAAATATTTTTCTGAATGACACACATACACCAAAGTTGGTATAGTTGGAGTCGAAGGATTGCTGATGCTCATGGTGAAAATGTTTTTTGAATAACTCATACGGTTTTTGATCAGTAGTCGTTTGTTCGGTGCCGTTCTTCCCATACAAAAAAGCCTGGGAAGAAGAAACCAATAGTGAGTGCAGCTGTTGTCTGTGTCAGTGAGAGGCTCGTTAAGCGTTGTCAAGGTTACCAAGCTTCAAACAGATTTTACCTCTGCTGTTTTAAACAGCACATATTAATCTAATGGAGGGTGAAAGGACTGATTTAACATTGGGAAATGGATAGTATATGACTGCTGTACATGACACTTCCCTTGCCACTCAGCACTGATAGACTTTCAAAATAAGACTCCAGGGACCCTACAAAATAAAAGCCTCCATATTTTTTACATATATTTATTGCTCTATATGGCTCAACATTATGACCCAAACTCAACCCCGTTTTAGAGAATAGACTCTAGGAGACTGTTTAAAACACACCCTATAGCAAATTTCAAAATAAAAGCCTCCCATTTCCGCTTCATCTACTGCCCTAATAACATGGAAAAAGAGTGATTTAACGATTGGAAAGTAATCAACTATCATTGACGGGTCTGAACATTTTCTATAAACACAACTCTGTTGGACTTTCAAAATAAGACTCCAGGGACCCTACAAAATAAAAGCCTCTAGATTATAGTAATGCATTAATTGATGCAAATGGCTCAACATTATGACCCAAACTCTTCCAGGTTGTTTTTATTAGACTCTAGTGACCTTTTCAAAACACACCCCAGAGCAAATTTCACAATAAAAGTCTCCCATTTACTCTGTAATACAGCAACTATTCACCTAATAACATGGAAAACCAGTGATTTAACATTTGGAAATGGATTCTATATCACTGCTGGGCGTGACCCATCTTTTGATGCACATTCATGATAGACTTTCAAAATAAGACTACAAGGACTCTACAGAATAAAAGCCTCTTCCTTATACACACTCATACATTCTGGCATATTGCTCATTGCCATTGGTGATTTCATCACTGCAATGGCTCTTAGAAGGCGGGCGGAGCCCGCCAATGGTAACAGGCGGGCGGAGCCCGCCAAAGGTGATTACATCACTGCAATGGCTCTTAGCAGGCGGGCGGAGCCCGCCATTGGTGATTTCATCACTGCAATGGCTCTTAGAAGGCGGGCAGAGCCCGCCATTGGTGATTTTTTTCTTCACTGAGATGGCTCCTAGCAGGCGGGCGAAGCCCGCCAACTGGGCTTTACCCACTGTGTTTCAATATGGACAACCCATATTACCCTTGTGCATCATACGCTGTGCACGTCTATTTCCCAGATTTCAGCACAAGTGGCACACAGCTCTCTTTGCCCATGAACTTGCCCTCTTTCCTTCCCTCAGCAGCCCTCAAAGGCGTAAGCAGTTGGTCTGGGGAGCCCCGACGTCACTTGCCAGGGCCGTATTGGCCCGGTTCCCCAGACGGGCAGTAGGTGGCCCCCCTCAAAATTTCTTTAGAAATTTTCTAGTTGGGGGGCCACATGCCGAAGGCATGGCCCACCTACTACTATTGCACATATTTATTCCGCGTATTATTATTGGGGGGCCACATGCCGAAGGCATGGCCCACCTACTACTATTGCACATATTTATTCCGCGTATTATTATTATTATTATAATTCTCCCGTATACCCAAAACTTCGGCGCGTAACTAGTCCCGCACGGTTTGGCGGATCGGGCCCAAAGTTGGCACACGCGTCGGGACCAATGGGGTGATGTGTGCTTGTATAAAACTTTCTCATTAGTCCGAAGGTTTGCGAATTATTAGCGAAAACGTCGCAAAAAAATCCCATAGGAAATGAATGGGGAGAGGAAAAAAAAAGCATAAAAAACAGCACTTCACTGTGTCGGCATACATTCACCTAGAAAAACAGTTTGAAGCTCAGTTTGTAGATAAATCCTTCGTCTATTTAAAACTGAAGACGGTATGTTGATAACTGCTACGGTTTTTGTATAATCAGACCTCAAGCGCCACAAAGTTTTAGCAAAATCCAGCCTGCTAGAGTGGAGCAACTGAAAAGCTAGAGTGTGAGGCAGGCGTTTTTTAAACACAAAAAAACATTTTAAACTCGCCCTCACGGCCACATATTTATAGCTAGAGTCACCATTTTTGGTCAGTTTGTAGACTGAAATCTCTGGACCCACACAATATCTTCGGAATTACGGTAGGATTAATACTTTTCCTTAAAAACCCTCCAGACCGACCTAAAGTCGATGAAAATCAGAGCCGTTTTTCATTGGTTTTGGAGCAGAAGAGGGGAGAAAAACGAATCAGACTATGTGTTTTAAACTCGTCATAAATATTTTTCTGAATGACACACATACACCAAAGTTGGCATAGTTGGAGTCGAAGGATGACTGACGCTCACGGTGAAAAAATTTTTTGAATAACTCATACGGTTTTTGCTCAGCAGTCGTTTGTTCGGAGGACATTTTAAGCACCTGAAAGCTGAGTGACAGTGACCTGCTGCAGCTAGCTCAATTAGAAGCTTAGGTGTGATGAAACGTTTTTTCTTTTTCTTTCTCTTCCCATTCAGTTTGTAGATGATCTACAGCCATGAAAGTTACTCCAATTGAAGACAAGATATAGCTGTCGCTTAGATAAAAAGAATTTTTCAGATACCTTTTACGGTTTTTACTCAGCAGTCGTTTGTTCGGAGGGGTGCTTTAGCAGCTAAAAGGTGAGTGAGAGTGAGGTCCTGCAGTTAAAAGAAAGGGAGGAGCAGGTGGGCCAACCATTTTGTTTGTGCTTCGTTTTGGGTTGTGAAAGACCTACAGACATGAAGGTTACCCCAGTCTGAGACAAAGGATAGATGTTGCTTTCACTGAAAGAATTTTTCAGATATCTTTTACGGTTTTTGCTCAGCAGTCGTTTGTTCGGAGGGTAAGCACCTGGAAGCTAGCTGACAGTTAGCTTCTGCAGCAGCCTGCTAGAGTGCAGCTGCTGAAATCTTAGTGTGAGGCGGCCATTTTTTTCAGATCAAACATCTTATTCTCGCCCTCACGGCCACATATTTGGAGCTACAGTCACCATTTTTGGTCAGTTTGTAGACTGAAACCTCTGGACTCACACAATGTCTTCGGAATTACGGTAGGATTAATACTTTTCCTTAAAAACCCTCCAGACCAACCTAAAGTCGATGAGAGTTTCAGCCTTTCTCTATTCTTTTTGAGCTGAAGATGGGAGAGAAACGAATCAGACTATGTGTTTTCAACTCGTCATAAATATTTTTCTGAATGACACACATACACCAAAGTTGGTATAGTTGGAGTCGAAGGATTGCTGATGCTCATGGTGAAAATGTTTTTTGAATAACTCATACGGTTTTTGATCAGTAGTCGTTTGTTCGGTGCCGTTCTTCCCATACAAAAAAGCCTGGGAAGAAGAAACCAATAGTGAGTGCAGCTGTTGTCTGTGTCAGTGAGAGGCTCGTTAAGCGTTGTCAAGGTTACCAAGCTTCAAACAGATTTTACCTCTGCTGTTTTAAACAGCACATATTAATCTAATGGAGGGTGAAAGGACTGATTTAACATTGGGAAATGGATACTATATGACTGCTGTCCATGACACTTCCCTTGCCACTCAGCACTGATAGACTTTCAAAATAAGACTCCAGGGACCCTACAAAATAAAAGCCTCTATATTTTTTTACATATATTTATTGCCCTATATGGCTCAACATTATGACCCAAACTCAACCCCGTTTTAGAGAATAGACTCTAGGAGACTGTTTAAAACACACCCTATAGCAAATTTCAAAATAAAAGCCTCCCATTTCCGCTTCATCTACTGCCCTAATAACATGGAAAAAGAGTGATTTAACGATTGGAAAGTAATCAACTATCATTGACAGGTCTGAACATTTTCTATAAACACAACTCTGTTGGACTTTCAAAATAAGACTCCAGGGACCCTACAAAATAAAAGCCTCTAGATTATACTAATGCATTAATTGATGCAAATGGCTCAACATTATGACCCAAACTCTTCCAGGTTGTTTTTATTAGACTCTAGTGACCTTTTCAAAACACACCCAGAGCAAATTTCACAATAAAAGTCTCCCATTTACTCTGTAATACAGCAACTATTCACCTAATAACATGGAAAACCAGTGATTTAACATTTGGAAATGGATTCTATATCACTGCTGGGCGTGACCCATCTTTTGATGCACATTCATGATAGACTTTCAAAATAAGACTACAAGGACTCTACAGAATAAAAGCCTCTTCCTTATACACACTCATACATTCTGGCATATTGCTCATTGCCATTGGTGATTTCATCACTGCAATGGCTCTTAGAAGGCGGGCGGAGCCCGCCAATGGTAACAGGCGGGCGGAGCCCGCCAAAGGTGATTACATCACTGCAATGGCTCTTAGCAGGCGGGCGGAGCCCGCCATTGGTGATTTCATCACTGCAATGGCTCTTAGAAGGCGGGCAGAGCCCGCCATTGGTGATTTTTTTCTTCACTGAGATGGCTCCTAGCAGGCGGGCGAAGCCCGCCAACTGGGCTTTACCCACTGTGTTTCAATATGGACAACCCATATTACCCTTGTGCATCATACGCTGTGCACGTCTATTTCCCAGATTTCAGCACAAGTGGCACACAGCTCTCTTTGCCCATGAACTTGCCCTCTTTCCTTCCCTCAGCAGCCCTCAAAGGCGTAAGCAGTTGGTCTGGGGAGCCCCGACGTCACTTGCCAGGGCCGTATTGGCCCGGTTCCCCAGACGGGCAGTAGGTGGCCCCCCTCAAAATTTCTTTAGAAATTTTCTAGTTATTATAATTCTCCCGTATACCCAAAACTTCGGCGCGTAACTAGTCCCGCACGGTTTGGCGGATCGGGCCCAAAGTTGGCACACGCGTCGGGACCAATGGGGTGATGTGTGCTTGTATAAAACTTTCTCATTAGTCCGAAGGTTTGCGAATTATTAGCGAAAACGTCGCAAAAAAATCCCATAGGAAATGAATGGGGAGAGGAAAAAAAAAGCATAAAAAACAGCACTTCACTGTGTCGCCATACATTCACCTAGAAAAACAGTTTGAAGCTCAGTTTGTAGATAAATCCTTCGTCTATTTAAAACTGAAGACGGTATGTTGATAACTGCTACGGTTTTTGTATAATCAGACCTCAAGCGCCACAAAGTTTTAGCAAAATCCAGCCTGCTAGAGTGGAGCAACTGAAAAGCTAGAGTGTGAGGCAGGCGTTTTTTAAACACAAAAAAACATTTTAAACTCGCCCTCACGGCCACATATTTATAGCTAGAGTCACCATTTTTGGTCAGTTTGTAGACTGAAATCTCTGGACCCACACAATATCTTCGGAATTACGGTAGGATTAATACTTTTCCTTAAAAACCCTCCAGACCGACCTAAAGTCGATGAAAATCAGAGCCGTTTTTCATTGGTTTTGGAGCAGAAGAGGGGAGAAAAACGAATCCGACTATGTGTTTTAAACTCGTCATAAATATTTTTCTGAATGACACACATACACCAAAGTTGGCATAGTTGGAGTCGAAGGATGACTGACGCTCACGGTGAAAAAATTTTTTGAATAACTCATACGGTTTTTGCTCAGCAGTCGTTTGTTCGGAGGACATTTTAAGCACCTGAAAGCTGAGTGACAGTGACCTGCTGCAGCTAGCTCAATTAGAAGCTTAGGTGTGATGAAACGTTTTTTTCTTTTTCTTTCTCTTCCCATTCAGTTTGTAGATGACCTACAGCCATGAAAGTTACTCCAATTGAAGACAAGATATAGCTGTCGCTTAGATAAAAAGAATTTTTCAGATACCTTTTACGGTTTTTACTCAGCAGTCGTTTGTTCGGAGGGGTGCTTTAGCAGCTAAAAGGTGAGTGAGAGTGAGGTCCTGCAGTTCAAACAAAGGGAGGAGCAGGTGGGCCAACCATTTTGTTTGTGCTTCGTTTTGGGTTGTGAAAGACCTACAGACATGAAGGTTACCCCAGTCTGAGACAAAGGATAGATGTTGCTTTCACTGAAAGAATTTTTCAGATATCTTTTACGGTTTTTGCTCAGCAGTCGTTTGTTCGGAGGGTAAGCACCTGGAAGCTAGCTGACAGTTAGCTTCTGCAGCAGCCTGCTAGAGTGCAGCTGCTGAAATCTTAGTGTGAGGCGGCCATTTTTTTAAGATCAAACATCTTATTCTCGCCCTCACGGCCACATATTTGGAGCTACAGTCACCATTTTTGGTCAGTTTGTAGACTGAAACCTCTGGACTCACACAATGTCTTCGGAATTACGGTAGGATTAATACTTTTCCTTAAAAACCCTCCAGACCAACCTAAAGTCGATGAGAGTTTCAGCCTTTCTCTATTCTTTTTGAGCTGAAGATGGGAGAGAAACGAATCAGACTATGTGTTTTCAACTCGTCATAAATATTTTTCTGAATGACACACATACACCAAAGTTGGTATAGTTGGAGTCGAAGGATTGCTGATGCTCATGGTGAAAATGTTTTTTGAATAACTCATACGGTTTTTGATCAGTAGTCGTTTGTTCGGTGCCGTTCTTCCCATACAAAAAAGCCTGGGAAGAAGAAACCAATAGTGAGTGCAGCTGTTGTCTGTGTCAGTGAGAGGCTCGTTAAGCGTTGTCAAGGTTACCAAGCTTCAAACAGATTTTACCTCTGCTGTTTTAAACAGCACATATTAATCTAATGGAGGGTGAAAGGACTGATTTAACATTGGGAAATGGATACTATATGACTGCTGTCCATGACACTTCCCTTGCCACTCAGCACTGATAGACTTTCAAAATAAGACTCCAGGGACCCTACAAAATAAAAGCCTCTATATTTTTTACATATATTTATTGCCCTATATGGCTCAACATTATGACCCAAACTCAACCCCGTTTTAGAGAATAGACTCTAGGAGACTGTTTAAAACACACCCTATAGCAAATTTCAAAATAAAAGCCTCCCATTTCCGCTTCATCTACTGCCCTAATAACATGGAAAAAGAGTGTTTTAACGATTGGAAAGTAATCAACTATCATTGACGGGTCTGAACATTTTCTATAAACACAACTCTGTTGGACTTTCAAAATAAGACTCCAGGGACCCTACAAAATAAAAGCCTCTAGATTATACTAATGCATTAATTGATGCAAATGGCTCAACATTATGACCCAAACTCTTCCAGGTTGTTTTTATTAGACTCTAGTGACCTTTTCAAAACACACCCAGAGCAAATTTCACAATAAAAGTCTCCCATTTACTCTGTAATACAGCAACTATTCACCTAATAACATGGAAAACCAGTGATTTAACATTTGGAAATGGATTCTATATCACTGCTGGGCGTGACCCATCTTTTGATGCACATTCATGATAGACTTTCAAAATAAGACTACAAGGACTCTACAGAATAAAAGCCTCTTCCTTATACACACTCATACATTCTGGCATATTGCTCATTGCCATTGGTGATTTCATCACTGCAATGGCTCTTAGAAGGCGGGCGGAGCCCGCCAATGGTAACAGGCGGGCGGAGCCCGCCAAAGGTGATTACATCACTGCAATGGCTCTTAGCAGGCGGGCGGAGCCCGCCATTGGTGATTTCATCACTGCAATGGCTCTTAGAAGGCGGGCAGAGCCCGCCATTGGTGATTTTTTTCTTCACTGAGATGGCTCCTAGCAGGCGGGCGAAGCCCGCCAACTGGGCTTTACCCACTGTGTTTCAATATGGACAACCCATATTACCCTTGTGCATCATACGCTGTGCACGTCTATTTCCCAGATTTCAGCACAAGTGGCACACAGCTCTCTTTGCCCATGAACTTGCCCTCTTTCCTTCCCTCAGCAGCCCTCAAAGGCGTAAGCAGTTGGTCTGGGGAGCCCCGACGTCACTTGCCAGGGCCGTATTGGCCCGGTTCCCCAGACGGGCAGTAGGTGGCCCCCCTCAAAATTTCTTTAGAAATTTTCTAGTTATTATTATTATAATTCTCCCGTATACCCAAAACTTCGGCGCGTAACTAGTCCCGCACGGTTTGGCGGATCGGGCCCAAAGTTGGCACACGCGTCGGGACCAATGGGGTGATGTGTGCTTGTATAAAACTTTCTCATTAGTCCGAAGGTTTGCGAATTATTAGCGAAAACGTCGCAAAAAAATCCCATAGGAAATGAATGGGGAGAGGAAAAAAAAAGCATAAAAAACAGCACTTCACTGTGTCGGCATACATTCACCTAGAAAAACAGTTTGAAGCTCAGTTTGTAGATAAATCCTTCGTCTATTTAAAACTGAAGACGGTATGTTGATAACTGCTACGGTTTTTGTATAATCAGACCTCAAGCGCCACAAAGTTTTAGCAAAATCCAGCCTGCTAGAGTGGAGCAACTGAAAAGCTAGAGTGTGAGGCAGGCGTTTTTTAAACACAAAAAAACATTTTAAACTCGCCCTCACGGCCACATATTTATAGCTAGAGTCACCATTTTTGGTCAGTTTGTAGACTGAAATCTCTGGACCCACACAATATCTTCGGAATTACGGTAGGATTAATACTTTTCCTTAAAAACCCTCCAGACCGACCTAAAGTCGATGAAAATCAGAGCCGTTTTTCATTGGTTTTGGAGCAGAAGAGGGGAGAAAAACGAATCAGACTATGTGTTTTAAACTCGTCATAAATATTTTTCTGAATGACACACATACACCAAAGTTGGCATAGTTGGAGTCGAAGGATGACTGACGCTCACGGTGAAAAAATTTTTTGAATAACTCATACGGTTTTTGCTCAGCAGTCGTTTGTTCGGAGGACATTTTAAGCACCTGAAAGCTGAGTGACAGTGACCTGCTGCAGCTAGCTCAATTAGAAGCTTAGGTGTGATGAAACGTTTTTTCTTTTTCTTTCTCTTCCCATTCAGTTTGTAGATGATCTACAGCCATGAAAGTTACTCCAATTGAAGACAAGATATAGCTGTCGCTTAGATAAAAAGAATTTTTCAGATACCTTTTACGGTTTTTACTCAGCAGTCGTTTGTTCGGAGGGGTGCTTTAGCAGCTAAAAGGTGAGTGAGAGTGAGGTCCTGCAGTTAAAAGAAAGGGAGGAGCAGGTGGGCCAACCATTTTGTTTGTGCTTCGTTTTGGGTTGTGAAAGACCTACAGACATGAAGGTTACCCCAGTCTGAGACAAAGGATAGATGTTGCTTTCACTGAAAGAATTTTTCAGATATCTTTTACGGTTTTTGCTCAGCAGTCGTTTGTTCGGAGGGTAAGCACCTGGAAGCTAGCTGACAGTTAGCTTCTGCAGCAGCCTGCTAGAGTGCAGCTGCTGAAATCTTAGTGTGAGGCGGCCATTTTTTTCAGATCAAACATCTTATTCTCGCCCTCACGGCCACATATTTGGAGCTACAGTCACCATTTTTGGTCAGTTTGTAGACTGAAACCTCTGGACTCACACAATGTCTTCGGAATTACGGTAGGATTAATACTTTTCCTTAAAAACCCTCCAGACCAACCTAAAGTCGATGAGAGTTTCAGCCTTTCTCTATTCTTTTTGAGCTGAAGATGGGAGAGAAACGAATCAGACTATGTGTTTTCAACTCGTCATAAATATTTTTCTGAATGACACACATACACCAAAGTTGGTATAGTTGGAGTCGAAGGATTGCTGATGCTCATGGTGAAAATGTTTTTTGAATAACTCATACGGTTTTTGATCAGTAGTCGTTTGTTCGGTGCCGTTCTTCCCATACAAAAAAGCCTGGGAAGAAGAAACCAATAGTGAGTGCAGCTGTTGTCTGTGTCAGTGAGAGGCTCGTTAAGCGTTGTCAAGGTTACCAAGCTTCAAACAGATTTTACCTCTGCTGTTTTAAACAGCACATATTAATCTAATGGAGGGTGAAAGGACTGATTTAACATTGGGAAATGGATACTATATGACTGCTGTCCATGACACTTCCCTTGCCACTCAGCACTGATAGACTTTCAAAATAAGACTCCAGGGACCCTACAAAATAAAAGCCTCTATATTTTTTTACATATATTTATTGCCCTATATGGCTCAACATTATGACCCAAACTCAACCCCGTTTTAGAGAATAGACTCTAGGAGACTGTTTAAAACACACCCTATAGCAAATTTCAAAATAAAAGCCTCCCATTTCCGCTTCATCTACTGCCCTAATAACATGGAAAAAGAGTGATTTAACGATTGGAAAGTAATCAACTATCATTGACGGGTCTGAACATTTTCTATAAACACAACTCTGTTGGACTTTCAAAATAAGACTCCAGGGACCCTACAAAATAAAAGCCTCTAGATTATACTAATGCATTAATTGATGCAAATGGCTCAACATTATGACCCAAACTCTTCCAGGTTGTTTTTATTAGACTCTAGTGACCTTTTCAAAACACACCCAGAGCAAATTTCACAATAAAAGTCTCCCATTTACTCTGTAATACAGCAACTATTCACCTAATAACATGGAAAACCAGTGATTTAACATTTGGAAATGGATTCTATATCACTGCTGGGCGTGACCCATCTTTTGATGCACATTCATGATAGACTTTCAAAATAAGACTACAAGGACTCTACAGAATAAAAGCCTCTTCCTTATACACACTCATACATTCTGGCATATTGCTCATTGCCATTGGTGATTTCATCACTGCAATGGCTCTTAGAAGGCGGGCGGAGCCCGCCAATGGTAACAGGCGGGCGGAGCCCGCCAAAGGTGATTACATCACTGCAATGGCTCTTAGCAGGCGGGCGGAGCCCGCCATTGGTGATTTCATCACTGCAATGGCTCTTAGAAGGCGGGCAGAGCCCGCCATTGGTGATTTTTTTCTTCACTGAGATGGCTCCTAGCAGGCGGGCGAAGCCCGCCAACTGGGCTTTACCCACTGTGTTTCAATATGGACAACCCATATTACCCTTGTGCATCATACGCTGTGCACGTCTATTTCCCAGATTTCAGCACAAGTGGCACACAGCTCTCTTTGCCCATGAACTTGCCCTCTTTCCTTCCCTCAGCAGCCCTCAAAGGCGTAAGCAGTTGGTCTGGGGAGCCCCGACGTCACTTGCCAGGGCCGTATTGGCCCGGTTCCCCAGACGGGCAGTAGGTGGCCCCCCTCAAAATTTCTTTAGAAATTTTCTAGTTATTATAATTCTCCCGTATACCCAAAACTTCGGCGCGTAACTAGTCCCGCACGGTTTGGCGGATCGGGCCCAAAGTTGGCACACGCGTCGGGACCAATGGGGTGATGTGTGCTTGTATAAAACTTTCTCATTAGTCCGAAGGTTTGCGAATTATTAGCGAAAACGTCGCAAAAAAATCCCATAGGAAATGAATGGGGAGAGGAAAAAAAAAGCATAAAAAACAGCACTTCACTGTGTCGCCATACATTCACCTAGAAAAACAGTTTGAAGCTCAGTTTGTAGATAAATCCTTCGTCTATTTAAAACTGAAGACGGTATGTTGATAACTGCTACGGTTTTTGTATAATCAGACCTCAAGCGCCACAAAGTTTTAGCAAAATCCAGCCTGCTAGAGTGGAGCAACTGAAAAGCTAGAGTGTGAGGCAGGCGTTTTTTAAACACAAAAAAACATTTTAAACTCGCCCTCACGGCCACATATTTATAGCTAGAGTCACCATTTTTGGTCAGTTTGTAGACTGAAATCTCTGGACCCACACAATATCTTCGGAATTACGGTAGGATTAATACTTTTCCTTAAAAACCCTCCAGACCGACCTAAAGTCGATGAAAATCAGAGCCGTTTTTCATTGGTTTTGGAGCAGAAGAGGGGAGAAAAACGAATCCGACTATGTGTTTTAAACTCGTCATAAATATTTTTCTGAATGACACACATACACCAAAGTTGGCATAGTTGGAGTCGAAGGATGACTGACGCTCACGGTGAAAAAATTTTTTGAATAACTCATACGGTTTTTGCTCAGCAGTCGTTTGTTCGGAGGACATTTTAAGCACCTGAAAGCTGAGTGACAGTGACCTGCTGCAGCTAGCTCAATTAGAAGCTTAGGTGTGATGAAACGTTTTTTTCTTTTTCTTTCTCTTCCCATTCAGTTTGTAGATGACCTACAGCCATGAAAGTTACTCCAATTGAAGACAAGATATAGCTGTCGCTTAGATAAAAAGAATTTTTCAGATACCTTTTACGGTTTTTACTCAGCAGTCGTTTGTTCGGAGGGGTGCTTTAGCAGCTAAAAGGTGAGTGAGAGTGAGGTCCTGCAGTTCAAACAAAGGGAGGAGCAGGTGGGCCAACCATTTTGTTTGTGCTTCGTTTTGGGTTGTGAAAGACCTACAGACATGAAGGTTACCCCAGTCTGAGACAAAGGATAGATGTTGCTTTCACTGAAAGAATTTTTCAGATATCTTTTACGGTTTTTGCTCAGCAGTCGTTTGTTCGGAGGGTAAGCACCTGGAAGCTAGCTGACAGTTAGCTTCTGCAGCAGCCTGCTAGAGTGCAGCTGCTGAAATCTTAGTGTGAGGCGGCCATTTTTTTAAGATCAAACATCTTATTCTCGCCCTCACGGCCACATATTTGGAGCTACAGTCACCATTTTTGGTCAGTTTGTAGACTGAAACCTCTGGACTCACACAATGTCTTCGGAATTACGGTAGGATTAATACTTTTCCTTAAAAACCCTCCAGACCAACCTAAAGTCGATGAGAGTTTCAGCCTTTCTCTATTCTTTTTGAGCTGAAGATGGGAGAGAAACGAATCAGACTATGTGTTTTCAACTCGTCATAAATATTTTTCTGAATGACACACATACACCAAAGTTGGTATAGTTGGAGTCGAAGGATTGCTGATGCTCATGGTGAAAATGTTTTTTGAATAACTCATACGGTTTTTGATCAGTAGTCGTTTGTTCGGTGCCGTTCTTCCCATACAAAAAAGCCTGGGAAGAAGAAACCAATAGTGAGTGCAGCTGTTGTCTGTGTCAGTGAGAGGCTCGTTAAGCGTTGTCAAGGTTACCAAGCTTCAAACAGATTTTACCTCTGCTGTTTTAAACAGCACATATTAATCTAATGGAGGGTGAAAGGACTGATTTAACATTGGGAAATGGATACTATATGACTGCTGTCCATGACACTTCCCTTGCCACTCAGCACTGATAGACTTTCAAAATAAGACTCCAGGGACCCTACAAAATAAAAGCCTCTATATTTTTTACATATATTTATTGCCCTATATGGCTCAACATTATGACCCAAACTCAACCCCGTTTTAGAGAATAGACTCTAGGAGACTGTTTAAAACACACCCTATAGCAAATTTCAAAATAAAAGCCTCCCATTTCCGCTTCATCTACTGCCCTAATAACATGGAAAAAGAGTGTTTTAACGATTGGAAAGTAATCAACTATCATTGACGGGTCTGAACATTTTCTATAAACACAACTCTGTTGGACTTTCAAAATAAGACTCCAGGGACCCTACAAAATAAAAGCCTCTAGATTATACTAATGCATTAATTGATGCAAATGGCTCAACATTATGACCCAAACTCTTCCAGGTTGTTTTTATTAGACTCTAGTGACCTTTTCAAAACACACCCAGAGCAAATTTCACAATAAAAGTCTCCCATTTACTCTGTAATACAGCAACTATTCACCTAATAACATGGAAAACCAGTGATTTAACATTTGGAAATGGATTCTATATCACTGCTGGGCGTGACCCATCTTTTGATGCACATTCATGATAGACTTTCAAAATAAGACTACAAGGACTCTACAGAATAAAAGCCTCTTCCTTATACACACTCATACATTCTGGCATATTGCTCATTGCCATTGGTGATTTCATCACTGCAATGGCTCTTAGAAGGCGGGCGGAGCCCGCCAATGGTAACAGGCGGGCGGAGCCCGCCAAAGGTGATTACATCACTGCAATGGCTCTTAGCAGGCGGGCGGAGCCCGCCATTGGTGATTTCATCACTGCAATGGCTCTTAGAAGGCGGGCAGAGCCCGCCATTGGTGATTTTTTTCTTCACTGAGATGGCTCCTAGCAGGCGGGCGAAGCCCGCCAACTGGGCTTTACCCACTGTGTTTCAATATGGACAACCCATATTACCCTTGTGCATCATACGCTGTGCACGTCTATTTCCCAGATTTCAGCACAAGTGGCACACAGCTCTCTTTGCCCATGAACTTGCCCTCTTTCCTTCCCTCAGCAGCCCTCAAAGGCGTAAGCAGTTGGTCTGGGGAGCCCCGACGTCACTTGCCAGGGCCGTATTGGCCCGGTTCCCCAGACGGGCAGTAGGTGGCCCCCCTCAAAATTTCTTTAGAAATTTTCTAGTTATTATTATTATAATTCTCCCGTATACCCAAAACTTCGGCGCGTAACTAGTCCCGCACGGTTTGGCGGATCGGGCCCAAAGTTGGCACACGCGTCGGGACCAATGGGGTGATGTGTGCTTGTATAAAACTTTCTCATTAGTCCGAAGGTTTGCGAATTATTAGCGAAAACGTCGCAAAAAAATCCCATAGGAAATGAATGGGGAGAGGAAAAAAAAAGCATAAAAAACAGCACTTCACTGTGTCGGCATACATTCACCTAGAAAAACAGTTTGAAGCTCAGTTTGTAGATAAATCCTTCGTCTATTTAAAACTGAAGACGGTATGTTGATAACTGCTACGGTTTTTGTATAATCAGACCTCAAGCGCCACAAAGTTTTAGCAAAATCCAGCCTGCTAGAGTGGAGCAACTGAAAAGCTAGAGTGTGAGGCAGGCGTTTTTTAAACACAAAAAAACATTTTAAACTCGCCCTCACGGCCACATATTTATAGCTAGAGTCACCATTTTTGGTCAGTTTGTAGACTGAAATCTCTGGACCCACACAATATCTTCGGAATTACGGTAGGATTAATACTTTTCCTTAAAAACCCTCCAGACCGACCTAAAGTCGATGAAAATCAGAGCCGTTTTTCATTGGTTTTGGAGCAGAAGAGGGGAGAAAAACGAATCAGACTATGTGTTTTAAACTCGTCATAAATATTTTTCTGAATGACACACATACACCAAAGTTGGCATAGTTGGAGTCGAAGGATGACTGACGCTCACGGTGAAAAAATTTTTTGAATAACTCATACGGTTTTTGCTCAGCAGTCGTTTGTTCGGAGGACATTTTAAGCACCTGAAAGCTGAGTGACAGTGACCTGCTGCAGCTAGCTCAATTAGAAGCTTAGGTGTGATGAAACGTTTTTTCTTTTTCTTTCTCTTCCCATTCAGTTTGTAGATGACCTACAGCCATGAAAGTTACTCCAATCGAAGACAAGATATAGCTGTCGCTTAGATAAAAAGAATTTTTCAGATACCTTTTACGGTTTTTACTCAGCAGTCGTTTGTTCGGAGGGGTGCTTTAGCAGCTAAAAGGTGAGTGAGAGTGAGGTCCTGCAGTTAAAAGAAAGGGAGGAGCAGGTGGGCCAACCATTTTGTTTTTGCTTCGTTTTGGGTTGTGAAAGACCTACAGACATGAAGGTTACCCCAGTCTGAGACAAAGGATAGATGTTGCTTTCACTGAAAGAATTTTTCAGATACCTTTTACGGTTTTTGCTCAGCAGTCGTTTGTTCGGAGGGTAAGCACCTGGAAGCTAGCTGACAGTTAGCTTCTGCAGCAGCCTGCTAGAGTGCAGCTGCTGAAATCTTAGTGTGAGGCGGCCATTCTTTTAAGATCAAACATCTTATTCTCGCCCTCACGGCCACATATTTGGAGCTACAGTCACCATTTTTGGTCAGTTTGTAGACTGAAACCTCTGGACTCACACAATGTCTTCGGAATTACGGTAGGATTAATACTTTTCCTTAAAAACCGTCCAGACCAACCTAAAGTCGATGAGAGTTTCAGCCTTTCTCTATTCTTTTTGAGCTGAAGATGGGAGAGAAACGAATCAGACTATGTGTTTTCAACTCGTCATAAATATTTTTCTGAATGACACACATACACCAAAGTTGGTATAGTTGGAGTTGAAGGATTGCTGATGCTCATGGTGAAAATGTTTTTTGAATAACTCATACGGTTTTTGATCAGTAGTCGTTTGTTCGGTGCCGTTCTTCCCATACAAAAAAGCCTGGGAAGAAGAAACCAATAGTGAGTGCAGCTGTTGTCTGTGTCAGTGAGAGGCTCGTTAAGCGTTGTCAAGGTTACCAAGCTTCAAACAGATTTTACCTCTGCTGTTTTAAACAGCACATATTAATCTAATGGAGGGTGAAAGGACTGATTTAACATTGGGAAATGGATACTATATGACTGCTGTCCATGACACTTCCCTTGCCACTCAGCACTGATAGACTTTCAAAATAAGACTCCAGGGACCCTACAAAATAAAAGCCTCTATATTTTTTACATATATTTATTGCCCTATATGGCTCAACATTATGACCCAAACTCAACCCCGTTTTAGAGAATAGACTCTAGGAGACTGTTTAAAACACACCCTGTAGCAAATTTCAAAATAAAAGCCTCCCATTTCCGCTTCATCTACTGCCCTAATAACATGGAAAAAGAGTGATTTAACGATTGGAAAGTAATCAACTATCATTGACGGGTCTGAACATTTTCTATAAACACAACTCTGTTGGACTTTCAAAATAAGACTCCAGGGACCCTACAAAATAAAAGCCTCTAGATTATACTAATGCATTAATTGATGCAAATGGCTCAACATTATGACCCAAACTCTTCCAGGTTGTTTTTATTAGACTCTAGTGACCTTTTCAAAACACACCCAGAGCAAATTTCACAATAAAAGTCTCCCATTTACTCTGTAATACAGCAACTATTCACCTAATAACATGGAAAACCAGTGATTTAACATTTGGAAATGGATTCTATATCACTGCTGGGCGTGACCCATCTTTTGATGCACATTCATGATAGACTTTCAAAATAAGACTACAAGGACTCTACAGAATAAAAGCCTCTTCCTTATACACACTCATACATTCTGGCATATTGCTCATTGCCATTGGTGATTTCATCACTGCAATGGCTCTTAGAAGGCGGGCGGAGCCCGCCAATGGTAACAGGCGGGCGGAGCCCGCCAAAGGTGATTACATCACTGCAATGGCTCTTAGCAGGCGGGCGGAGCCCGCCATTGGTGATTTCATCACTGCAATGGCTCTTAGAAGGCGGGCAGAGCCCGCCATTGGTGATTTTTTTCTTCACTGAGATGGCTCCTAGCAGGCGGGCGAAGCCCGCCAACTGGGCTTTACCCACTGTGTTTCAATATGGACAACCCATATTACCCTTGTGCATCATACGCTGTGCACGTCTATTTCCCAGATTTCAGCACAAGTGGCACACAGCTCTCTTTGCCCATGAACTTGCCCTCTTTCCTTCCCTCAGCAGCCCTCAAAGGCGTAAGCAGTTGGTCTGGGGAGCCCCGACGTCACTTGCCAGGGCCGTATTGGCCCGGTTCCCCAGACGGGCAGTAGGTGGCCCCCCTCAAAATTTCTTTAGAAATTTTCTAGTTGGGGGGCCACATGCCGAAGGCATGGCCCACCTACTACTATTGCACATATTTATTCCGCGTATTATTATTATTATAATTCTCCCGTATACCCAAAACTTCGGCGCGTAACTAGTCCCGCACGGTTTGGCGGATCGGGCCCAAAGTTGGCACACGCGTCGGGACCAATGGGGTGATGTGTGCTTGTATAAAACTTTCTCATTAGTCCGAAGGTTTGCGAATTATTAGCGAAAACGTCGCAAAAAAATCCCATAGGAAATGAATGGGGAGAGGAAAAAAAAAGCATAAAAAACAGCACTTCACTGTGTCGGCATACATTCACCTAGAAAAACAGTTTGAAGCTCAGTTTGTAGATAAATCCTTCGTCTATTTAAAACTGAAGACGGTATGTTGATAACTGCTACGGTTTTTGTATAATCAGACCTCAAGCGCCACAAAGTTTTAGCAAAATCCAGCCTGCTAGAGTGGAGCAACTGAAAAGCTAGAGTGTGAGGCAGGCGTTTTTTAAACACAAAAAAACATTTTAAACTCGCCCTCACGGCCACATATTTATAGCTAGAGTCACCATTTTTGGTCAGTTTGTAGACTGAAATCTCTGGACCCACACAATATCTTCGGAATTACGGTAGGATTAATACTTTTCCTTAAAAACCCTCCAGACCGACCTAAAGTCGATGAAAATCAGAGCCGTTTTTCATTGGTTTTGGAGCAGAAGAGGGGAGAAAAACGAATCCGACTATGTGTTTTAAACTCGTCATAAATATTTTTCTGAATGACACACATACACCAAAGTTGGCATAGTTGGAGTCGAAGGATGACTGACGCTCACGGTGAAAAAATTTTTTGAATAACTCATACGGTTTTTGCTCAGCAGTCGTTTGTTCGGAGGACATTTTAAGCACCTGAAAGCTGAGTGACAGTGACCTGCTGCAGCTAGCTCAATTAGAAGCTTAGGTGTGATGAAACGTTTTTTCTTTTTCTTTCTCTTCCCATTCAGTTTGTAGATGACCTACAGCCATGAAAGTTACTCCAATTGAAGACAAGATATAGCTGTCGCTTAGATAAAAAGAATTTTTCAGATACCTTTTACGGTTTTTACTCAGCAGTCGTTTGTTCGGAGGGGTGCTTTAGCAGCTAAAAGGTGAGTGAGAGTGAGGTCCTGCAGTTCAAACAAAGGGAGGAGCAGGTGGGCCAACCATTTTGTTTGTGCTTCGTTTTGGGTTGTGAAAGACCTACAGACATGAAGGTTACCCCAGTCTGAGACAAAGGATAGATGTTGCTTTCACTGAAAGAATTTTTCAGATATCTTTTACGGTTTTTGCTCAGCAGTCGTTTGTTCGGAGGGTAAGCACCTGGAAGCTAGCTGACAGTTAGCTTCTGCAGCAGCCTGCTAGAGTGCAGCTGCTGAAATCTTAGTGTGAGGCGGCCATTTTTTAAGATCAAACATCTTATTCTCGCCCTCACGGCCACATATTTGGAGCTACAGTCACCATTTTTGGTCAGTTTGTAGACTGAAACCTCTGGACTCACACAATGTCTTCGGAATTACGGTAGGATTAATACTTTGCCTTAAAAACCCTCCAGACCAACCTAAAGTGGATGAGAGTTTCAGCCTTTCTCCATTCTTTTTGAGCTGAAGATGGGAGAAAAACGAATCAGACTATGTGTTTTCAACTCGTCATAAATATTTTTCTGAATGACACACATACACCAAAGTTGGTATAGTTGGAGTCGAAGGATTGCTGATGCTCATGGTGAAAATGTTTTTTGAATAACTCATACGGTTTTTGATCAGTAGTCGTTTGTTCGGTGCCGTTCTTCCCATACAAAAAAGCCTGGGAAGAAGAAACCAATAGTGAGTGCAGCTGTTGTCTGTGTCAGTGAGAGGCTCGTTAAGCGTTGTCAAGGTTACCAAGCTTCAAACAGATTTTACCTCTGCTGTTTTAAACAGCACATATTAATCTAATGGAGGGTGAAAGGACTGATTTAACATTGGGAAATGGATACTATATGACTGCTGTACATGACACTTCCCTTGCCACTCAGCACTGATAGACTTTCAAAATAAGACTCCAGGGACCCTACAAAATAAAAGCCTCTATATTTTTTACATATATTTATTGCTCTATATGGCTCAACATTATGACCCAAACTCAACCCCGTTTTAGAGAATAGACTCTAGGAGACTGTTTAAAACACACCCTATAGCAAATTTCAAAATAAAAGCCTCCCATTTCCGCTTCATCTACTGCCCTAATAACATGGAAAAAGAGTGATTTAACGATTGGAAAGTAATCAACTATCATTGACGGGTCTGAACATTTTCTATAAACACAACTCTGTTGGACTTTCAAAATAAGACTCCAGGGACCCTACAAAATAAAAGCCTCTAGATTATAGTAATGCATTAATTGATGCAAATGGCTCAACATTATGACCCAAACTCTTCCAGGTTGTTTTTATTAGACTCTAGTGACCTTTTCAAAACACACCCCAGAGCAAATTTCACAATAAAAGTCTCCCATTTACTCTGTAATACAGCAACTATTCACCTAATAACATGGAAAACCAGTGATTTAACATTTGGAAATGGATTCTATATCACTGCTGGGCGTGACCCATCTTTTGATGCACATTCATGATAGACTTTCAAAATAAGACTACAAGGACTCTACAGAATAAAAGCCTCTTCCTTATACACACTCATACATTCTGGCATATTGCTCATTGCCATTGGTGATTTCATCACTGCAATGGCTCTTAGAAGGCGGGCGGAGCCCGCCAATGGTAACAGGCGGGCGGAGCCCGCCAAAGGTGATTACATCACTGCAATGGCTCTTAGCAGGTGATTTCATCACTGCAATGGCTCTTAGAAGGCGGGCAGAGCCCGCCATTGGTGATTTTTTTCTTCACTGAGATGGCTCCTAGCAGGCGGGCGAAGCCCGCCAACTGGGCTTTACCCACTGTGTTTCAATATGGACAACCCATATTACCCTTGTGCATCATACTCTGTGCACGTCTATTTCCCAGATTTCAGCACAAGTGGCACACAGCTCTCTTTGCCCATGAACTTGCCCTCTTTCCTTCCCTCAGCAGCCCTCAAAGGCGTAAGCAGTTGGTCTGGGGAGCCCCGACGTCACTTGCCAGGGCCGTATTGGCCCGGTTCCCCAGACGGGCAGTAGGTGGCCCCCCTCAAAATTTCTTTAGAAATTTTCTAGTTATTATTATAATTCTCCCGTATACCCAAAACTTCGGCACGTAACTAGTCCCGCACGGTTTGGCGGATCGGGCCCAAAGTTGGCACACGCGTCGGGACCAATGGGGTGATGTGTGCTTGTATAAAACTTTCTCATTAGTCCGAAGGTTTGCGAATTATTAGCGAAAACGTCGCAAAAAAATCCCATAGGAAATGAATGGGGAGAGGAAAAAAAAAGCATAAAAAACAGCACTTCACTGTGTCGCCATACATTCACCTAGAAAAACAGTTTGAAGCTCAGTTTGTAGATAAATCCTTCGTCTATTTAAAACTGAAGACGGTATGTTGATAACTGCTACGGTTTTTGTATAATCAGACCTCAAGCGCCACAAAGTTTTAGCAAAATCCAGCCTGCTAGAGTGGAGCAACTGAAAAGCTAGAGTGTGAGGCAGGCGTTTTTTAAACACAAAAAAACATTTTAAACTCGCCCTCACGGCCACATATTTATAGCTAGAGTCACCATTTTTGGTCAGTTTGTAGACTGAAATCTCTGGACCCACACAATATCTTCGGAATTACGGTAGGATTAATACTTTTCCTTAAAAACCCTCCAGACCGACCTAAAGTCGATGAAAATCAGAGCCGTTTTTCATTGGTTTTGGAGCAGAAGAGGGGAGAAAAACGAATCCGACTATGTGTTTTAAACTCGTCATAAATATTTTTCTGAATGACACACATACACCAAAGTTGGCATAGTTGGAGTCGAAGGATGACTGACGCTCACGGTGAAAAAAATTTTTGAATAACTCATACGGTTTTTGCTCAGCAGTCGTTTGTTCGGAGGACATTTTAAGCACCTGAAAGCTGAGTGACAGTGACCTGCTGCAGCTAGCTCAATTAGAAGCTTAGGTGTGATGAAACGTTTTTTCTTTTTCTTTCTCTTCCCATTCAGTTTGTAGATGACCTACAGCCATGAAAGTTACTCCAATTGAAGACAAGATATAGCTGTCGCTTAGATAAAAAGAATTTTTCAGACACCTTTTACGGTTTTTACTCAGCAGTCGTTTGTTCGGAGGGGTGCTTTAGCAGCTAAAAGGTGAGTGAGAGTGAGGTCCTGCAGTTCAAACAAAGGGAGGAGCAGGTGGGCCAACCATTTTGTTTGTGCTTCGTTTTGGGTTGTGAAAGACCTACAGACATGAAGGTTACCCCAGTCTGAGACAAAGGATAGATGTTGCTTTCACTGAAAGAATTTTTCAGATATCTTTTACGGTTTTTGCTCAGCAGTCGTTTGTTCGGAGGGTAAGCACCTGGAAGCTAGCTGACAGTTAGCTTCTGCAGCAGCCTGCTAGAGTGCAGCTGCTGAAATCTTAGTGTGAGGCGGCCATTTTTTTAAGATCAAACATCTTATTCTCGCCCTCATGGCCACATATTTGGAGCTACAGTCACCATTTTTGGTCAGTTTGTAGACTGAAACCTCTGGACTCACACAATGTCTTCGGAATTACGGTAGGATTAATACTTTTCCTTAAAAACCCTCCAGACCAACCTAAAGTCGATGAGTTTCAGCCTTTCTCCATTCTTTTTGAGCTGAAGATGGAAGAGAAACGAATCAGACTATGTGTTTTCAAGTCGTCATAAATATTGTTCTGAATGACACACATACACCAAAGTTGGTATACTTGGAGTCGAAGGATTGCTGATGCTCATGGTGAAAATGTTTTTTGAATAACTCATACGGTTTTTGATCAGTAGTCGTTTGTTTTCGTTGCCGTTCTTCCCATACAAAAAAGCCTGGGAAGAAGAAACCAATAGTGAGTGCCGCTGTTGTCTGTGTCAGTGAGAGGCTCGTTAAGCGTTGTCAAGGTTACCAAGCTTCAAACAGATTTTACCTCTGCTGTTTTAAACAGCACATATTAATCTAATGGAGGGTGAAAGGACTGATTTAACATTGGGAAATGGATACTATATGACTGCTGTCCAGGACACTTCCCTTGCCACTCAGCACTGATAGACTTTCAAAATAAGACTCCAGGGACCCTACAAAATAAAAGCCTCTATATTTTTTACATATATTTATTGCCCTATATGGCTCAATATTATGACCCAAACTCAACCCCGTTTTAGAGAATAGACTCTAGGAGACTGTTTAAAACACACCCTATAGCAAATTTCAAAATAAAAGCCTCCCATTTCCGCTTCATCTACTGCCCTAATAACATGGAAAAACAGTGATTTAACGATTGGAAAGTAATCAACTATCATTGACGGGTCTGAACATTTTCTATAAACACAACTCTGTTGGACTTTCAAAATAAGACTCCAGCGACCCTACAAAATAAAAGCCTCTAGATTATACTAATGCATTAATTGATGCAAATGGCTCAACATTATGACCCAAACTCTTCCAGGTTGTTTTTATTAGACTCTAGTGACCTTTTCAAAACACACCCAGAGCAAATTTCACAATAAAAGTCTCCCATTTACTCTGTAATACAGCAACTATTCACCTAATAACATGGAAAACCAGTGATTTAACATTTGGAAATTGATTCTATATAACTGCTGGGCATGACCCATCTTTAGATGCACTTCCATGATAGACTTTCAAAATAAGACTCCAGGGACTCTACAGAATAAAAGCCTCTTCCTTATACACACTCATACATTCTGGCATATTGCTCATTGCCATTGGTGATTTCATCACTGCAATGGCTCTTAGCAGGCGGGCAGAGCCCGCCATTGGTGATTTTTTTCATCGCTGCAAGGGCTCCTAGCAGGCGGGCGGAGCCCACCAACTGAGCTTTACCCACTGCGGTTCAATATGGACAACCCATATTACCCTTTTGCATCATACGCTGTGCACGTCTATTTCCCAGATTTCAGCACAAGTGGCACACAGCTCTCTTTGCCCATGACCTAGCCCTCTTTCCTTCCCTCAGCAGCCCTCAAAGGCGTAAGCAGTTGGTCTGGGGAGCCCCGACATCACTTGCCAGGGCCGTATTGGCCCTGTTCCCCAGACGGGCAGTAGGTGGCCCCCCTCAAAATTTCTTTAGAAATTTTCTAGTTATTGGGGGGCCACATGCCGAAGGCATGGCCCACCTACTACTATTGCACATATTTATTCCGCGTATTATTATTATTGGGGGGCCACATGCCGAAGGCATGGCCCACCTACTACTATTGCACATATTTATTCCGCGTATTATTATTATTGGGGGGCCACATGCCGAAGGCATGGCCCACCTACTACTATTGCACATATTTATTCCGCGTATTATTATTGGGGGGCCACATGCCGAAGGCATGGCCCACCTACTACTATTGCACATATTTATTCCGCGTATTATTATTATTATTATAATTCTCCCGTATACCCAAAACTTCGGCGCGTAACTAGTCCCGCACGGTTTGGCGGATCGGGCCCAAAGTTGGCACACGCGTCGGGACCAATGGGGTGATGTGTGCTTGTATAAAACTTTCTCATTAGTCCGAAGGTTTGCGAATTATTAGCGAAAACGTCGCAAAAAAATCCCATAGGAAATGAATGGGGAGAGGAAAAAAAAAGCATAAAAAACAGCACTTCACTGTGTCGGCATACATTCACCTAGAAAAACAGTTTGAAGCTCAGTTTGTAGATAAATCCTTCGTCTATTTAAAACTGAAGACGGTATGTTGATAACTGCTACGGTTTTTGTATAATCAGACCTCAAGCGCCACAAAGTTTTAGCAAAATCCAGCCTGCTAGAGTGGAGCAACTGAAAAGCTAGAGTGTGAGGCAGGCGTTTTTTAAACACAAAAAAACATTTTAAACTCGCCCTCACGGCCACATATTTATAGCTAGAGTCACCATTTTTGGTCAGTTTGTAGACTGAAATCTCTGGACCCACACAATATCTTCGGAATTACGGTAGGATTAATACTTTTCCTTAAAAACCCTCCAGACCGACCTAAAGTCGATGAAAATCAGAGCCGTTTTTCATTGGTTTTGGAGCAGAAGAGGGGAGAAAAACGAATCAGACTATGTGTTTTAAACTCGTCATAAATATTTTTCTGAATGACACACATACACCAAAGTTGGCATAGTTGGAGTCGAAGGATGACTGACGCTCACGGTGAAAAATTTTTTTGAATAACTCATACGGTTTTTGCTCAGCAGTCGTTTGTTCGGAGGACATTTTAAGCACCTGAAAGCTGAGTGACAGTGACCTGCTGCAGCTAGCTCAATTAGAAGCTTAGGTGTGATGAAACGTTTTTTCTTTTTCTTTCTCTTCCCATTCAGTTTGTAGATGACCTACAGCCATGAAAGTTACTCCAATTGAAGACAAGATATAGCTGTCGCTTAGATAAAAAGAATTTTTCAGATACCTTTTACGGTTTTTACTCAGCAGTCGTTTGTTCGGAGGGGTGCTTTAGCAGCTAAAAGGTGAGTGAGAGTGAGGTCCTGCAGTTCAAACAAAGGGAGGAGCAGGTGGGCCAACCATTTTGTTTGTGCTTCGTTTTGGGTTGTGAAAGACCTACAGACATGAAGGTTACCCCAGTCTGAGACAAAGGATAGATGTTGCTTTCACTGAAAGAATTTTTCAGATATCTTTTACGGTTTTTGCTCAGCAGTCGTTTGTTCGGAGGGTAAGCACCTGGAAGCTAGCTGACAGTTAGCTTCTGCAGCAGCCTGCTAGAGTGCAGCTGCTGAAATCTTAGTGTGAGGCGGCCATTTTTTTAAGATCAAACATCTTATTCTCGCCCTCACGGCCACATATTTGGAGCTACAGTCACCATTTTTGGTCAGTTTGTAGACTGAAACCTCTGGACTCACACAATGTCTTCGGAATTACGGTAGGATTAATACTTTTCCTTAAAAACCCTCCAGACCAACCTAAAGTCGATGAGAGTTTCAGCCTTTCTCTATTCTTTTTGAGCTGAAGATGGGAGAGAAACGAATCAGACTATGTGTTTTCAACTCGTCATAAATATTTTTCTGAATGACACACATACACCAAAGTTGGTATAGTTGGAGTCGAAGGATTGCTGATGCTCATGGTGAAAATGTTTTTTGAATAACTCATACGGTTTTTGATCAGTAGTCGTTTGTTCGGTGCCGTTCTTCCCATACAAAAAAGCCTGGGAAGAAGAAACCAATAGTGAGTGCAGCTGTTGTCTGTGTCAGTGAGAGGCTCGTTAAGCGTTGTCAAGGTTACCAAGCTTCAAACAGATTTTACCTCTGCTGTTTTAAACAGCACATATTAATCTAATGGAGGGTGAAAGGACTGATTTAACATTGGGAAATGGATACTATATGACTGCTGTCCATGACACTTCCCTTGCCACTCAGCACTGATAGACTTTCAAAATAAGACTCCAGGGACCCTACAAAATAAAAGCCTCTATATTTTTTACATATATTTATTGCCCTATATGGCTCAATATTATGACCCAAACTCAACCCCGTTTTAGAGAATAGACTCTAGGAGACTGTTTAAAACACACCCTATAGCAAATTTCAAAATAAAAGCCTCCCATTTCCGCTTCATCTACTGCCCTAATAACATGGAAAAAGAGTGATTTAACGATTGGAAAGTAATCAACTATCATTGACGGGTCTGAACATTTTCTATAAACACAACTCTGTTGGACTTTCAAAATAAGACTCCAGCGACCCTACAAAATAAAAGCCTCTAGATTATACTAATGCATTAATTGATGCAAATGGCTCAACATTATGACCCAAACTCTTCCAGGTTGTTTTTATTAGACTCTAGTGACCTTTTCAAAACACACCCAGAGCAAATTTCACAATAAAAGTCTCCCATTTACTCTGTAATACAGGAACTATTCACCTAATAACATGGAAAACCAGTGATTTAACATTTGGAAATGGATTCTATATCACTGCTGGGCATGACCCATCTATAGATGCACTTCCATGATAGACTTTCAAAATAAGACTACAGGGACTCTACAAAATAAAAGCCTCTTCCTTATACACACTCATACATTCTGGCATATTGCTTATAGCCATTTGTAATTTCATCACTGCAATGGCTTTTAGGAGGCGGGCGGAGCCCGCCAATGGTGATTTTTTTCATCACTGCAATGGCTCCTAGCAGGCGGGCAGAGCCCGCCATTGGTGATTTCATCACTGCAATGGCTCTTAGCAGGCGGGCAATGCCCGCCATTGGGGATTTTTTTCATCGCTGCAAGGGCTCCTAGCAGGCGGGCGGAGCCCACCAACTGAGCTTTACCCACTGCGGTTCAATATGGACAACCCATATTACCCTTGTGCATCATACGCTGTGCACGTCTATTACCCAGATTTCAGCACAGGTGGCACACAGCTCTCTTTGCCCATGACCTAGCCCTCTTTCCTTCCCTCAGCAGCCCTCAAAGGCATAAGCAGTTGGTCTGGGGAGCCCCGACATCACTTGCCAGGGCCGTATTGGCCGGGTTCCCCAGACGGGCAGTAGGTGGCCCCCCTCAAAATTTCTTTAGAAATTTTCTAGTTATTATTATAATTCTCCCGTATACCCAAAACTTCGGCGCGTAACTAGTCCCGCACGGTTTGGCGGATCGGGCCCAAAGTTGGCACACGCGTCGGGACCAATGGGGTGATGTGTGCTTGTATAAAACTTTCTCATTAGTCCGAAGGTTTGCGAATTATTAGCGAAAACGTCGCAAAAAAATCCCATAGGAAATGAATGGGGAGAGGAAAAAAAAAGCATAAAAAACAGCACTTCACTGTGTCGGCATACATTCACCTAGAAAAACAGTTTGAAGCTCAGTTTGTAGATAAATCCTTCGTCTATTTAAAACTGAAGACGGTATGTTGATAACTGCTACGGTTTTTGTATAATCAGACCTCAAGCGCCACAAAGTTTTAGCAAAATCCAGCCTGCTAGAGTGGAGCAACTGAAAAGCTAGAGTGTGAGGCAGGCGTTTTTTAAACACAAAAAAACATTTTAAACTCGCCCTCACGGCCACATATTTATAGCTAGAGTCACCATTTTTGGTCAGTTTGTAGACTGAAATCTCTGGACCCACACAATATCTTCGGAATTACGGTAGGATTAATACTTTTCCTTAAAAACCCTCCAGACCGACCTAAAGTCGATGAAAATCAGAGCCGTTTTTCATTGGTTTTGGAGCAGAAGAGGGGAGAAAAACGAATCAGACTATGGGTTTTAAACTCGTCATAAATATTTTTCTGAATGACACACATACACCAAAGTTGGCATAGTTGGAGTCGAAGGATGACTGACGCTCACGGTGAAAAAATTTTTTGAATAACTCATACGGTTTTTGCTCAGCAGTCGTTTGTTCGGAGGACATTTTAAGCACCTGAAAGCTGAGTGACAGTGACCTGCTGCAGCTAGCTCAATTAGAAGCTTAGGTGTGATGAAACGTTTTTTCTTTTCTTTCTCTTCCCATTCAGTTTGTAGATGACCTACAGCCATGAAAGTTACTCCAATCGAAGACAAGATATAGCTGTCGCTTAGATAAAAAGAATTTTTCAGATACCTTTTACGGTTTTTACTCAGCAGTCGTTTGTTCGGAGGGGTGCTTTAGCAGCTAAAAGGTGAGTGAGAGTGAGGTCCTGCAGTTAAAAGAAAGGGAGGAGCAGGTGGGCCAACCATTTTGTTTGTGCTTCGTTTTGGGTTGTGAAAGACCTACAGACATGAAGGTTACCCCAGTCTGAGACAAAGGATAGATGTTGCTTTCACTGAAAGAATTTTTCAGATATCTTTTACGGTTTTTGCTCAGCAGTCGTTTGTTCGGAGGGTAAGCACCTGGAAGCTAGCTGACAGTTAGCTTCTGCAGCAGCCTGCTAGAGTGCAGCTGCTGAAATCTTAGTGTGAGGCGGCCATTTTTTTCAGATCAAACATCTTATTCTCGCCCTCACGGCCACATATTTGGAGCTACAGTCACCATTTTTGGTCAGTTTGTAGACTGAAACCTCTGGACTCACACAATGTCTTCGGAATTACGGTAGGATTAATACTTTTCCTTAAAAACCCTCCAGACCAACCTAAAGTCGATGAGAGTTTCAGCCTTTCTCTATTCTTTTTGAGCTGAAGATGGGAGAGAAACGAATCAGACTATGTGTTTTCAACTCGTCATAAATATTTTTCTGAATGACACACATACACCAAAGTTGGTATAGTTGGAGTCGAAGGATTGCTGATGCTCATGGTGAAAATGTTTTTTGAATAACTCATACGGTTTTTGATCAGTAGTCGTTTGTTCGGTGCCGTTCTTCCCATACAAAAAAGCCTGGGAAGAAGAAACCAATAGTGAGTGCAGCTGTTGTCTGTGTCAGTGAGAGGCTCGTTAAGCGTTGTCAAGGTTACCAAGCTTCAAACAGATTTTACCTCTGCTGTTTTAAACAGCACATTTAATTTAATGGAGGGTGAAAGGACTGATTTAACATTGGGAAATGGATACTATATGACTGCTGTCCATGACACTTCCCTTGCCACTCAGCACTGATAGACTTTCAAAATAAGACTCCAGGGACCCTACAAAATAAAAGCCTCTATATTTTTTACATATATTTATTGCCCTATATGGCTCAACATTATGACCCAAACTCAACCCCGTTTTAGAGAATAGACTCTAGGAGACTGTTTAAAACACACCCTATAGCAAATTTCAAAATAAAAGCCTCCCATTTCCGCTTCATCTACTGCCCTAATAACATGGAAAAAGAGTGATTTAACGATTGGAAAGTAATCAACTATCATTGACGGGTCTGAACATTTTCTATAAACACAACTCTGTTGGACTTTCAAAATAAGACTCCAGCGACCCTACAAAATAAAAGCCTCTAGATTATACTAATGCATTAATTGATGCAAATGGCTCAACATTATGACCCAAACTCTTCCAGGTTGTTTTTATTAGACTCTAGTGACCTTTTCAAAACACACCCCAGAGCAAATTTCACAATAAAAGTCTCCCATTTACTCTGTAATACAGCAACTATTCACCTAATAACATGGAAAACCAGTGATTTAACATTTGGAAATGGATTCTATATCACTGCTGGGCGTGACCCATCTTTTGATGCACATTCATGATAGACTTTCAAAATAAGACTACAAGGACTCTACAGAATAAAAGCCTCTTCCTTATACACACTCATACATTCTGGCATATTGCTCATTGCCATTGGTGATTTCATCACTGCAATGGCTCTTAGAAGGCGGGCGGAGCCCGCCAATGGTAACAGGCGGGCGGAGCCCGCCAAAGGTGATTACATCACTGCAATGGCTCTTAGCAGGCGGGCGGAGCCCGCCATTGGTGATTTCATCACTGCAATGGCTCTTAGAAGGCGGGCAGAGCCCGCCATTGGTGATTTTTTTCTTCACTGAGATGGCTCCTAGCAGGCGGGCGAAGCCCGCCAACTGGGCTTTACCCACTGTGTTTCAATATGGACAACCCATATTACCCTTGTGCATCATACGCTGTGCACGTCTATTTCCCAGATGTCAGCACAAGTGGCACACAGCTCTCTTTGCCCATGAACTTGCCCTCTTTCCTTCCCTCAGCAGCCCTCAAAGGCGTAAGCAGTTGGTCTGGGGAGCCCCGACGTCACTTGCCAGGGCCGTATTGGCCCGGTTCCCAAGACGGGCAGTAGGTGGCCCCCCTCAAAATTTCTTTAGAAATTTTCTAGTTATTATAATTCTCCCGTATACCCAAAACTTCGGCGCGTAACTAGTCCCGCACGGTTTGGCGGATCGGGCCCAAAGTTGGCACACGCGTCGGGACCAATGGGGTGATGTGTGCTTGTATAAAACTTTCTCATTAGTCCGAAGGTTTGCGAATTATTAGCGAAAACGTCGCAAAAAAATCCCATAGGAAATGAATGGGGAGAGGAAAAAAAAAGCATAAAAAACAGCACTTCACTGTGTCGGCATACATTCACCTAGAAAAACAGTTTGAAGCTCAGTTTGTAGATAAATCCTTCGTCTATTTAAAACTGAAGACGGTATGTTGATAACTGCTACGGTTTTTGTATAATCAGACCTCAAGCGCCACAAAGTTTTAGCAAAATCCAGCCTGCTAGAGTGGAGCAACTGAAAAGCTAGAGTGTGAGGCAGGCGTTTTTTAAACACAAAAAAACATTTTAAACTCGCCCTCACGGCCACATATTTATAGCTAGAGTCACCATTTTTGGTCAGTTTGTAGACTGAAATCTCTGGACCCACACAATATCTTCGGAATTACGGTAGGATTAATACTTTTCCTTAAAAACCCTCCAGACCGACCTAAAGTCGATGAAAATCAGAGCTGTTTTTCATTGGTTTTGGAGCAGAAGAGGGGAGAAAAACGAATCAGACTATGTGTTTTAAACTCGTCATAAATATTTTTCTGAATGACACACATACACCAAAGTTGGCATAGTTGGAGTCGAAGGATGACTGACGCTCACGGTGAAAAAATTTTTTGAATAACTCATACGGTTTTTGCTCAGCAGTCGTTTGTTCGGAGGACATTTTAAGCACCTGAAAGCTGAGTGACAGTGACCTGCTGCAGCTAGCTCAATTAGAAGCTTAGGTGTGATGAAACGTTTTTTCTTTTTCTTTCTCTTCCCATTCAGGTTGTAGATGACCTACAGCCATGAAAGTTACTCCAATCGAAGACAAGATATAGCTGTCGCTTAGATAAAAAGAATTTTTCAGATACCTTTTACGGTTTTTACTCAGCAGTCGTTTGTTCGGAGGGGTGCTTTAGCAGCTAAAAGGTGAGTGAGAGTGAGGTCCTGCAGTTAAAAGAAAGGGAGGAGCAGGTGGGCCAACCATTTTGTTTGTGCTTCGTTTTGGGTTGTGAAAGACCTACAGACATGAAGGTTACCCCAGTCTGAGACAAAGGATAGATGTTGCTTTCACTGAAAGAATTTTTCAGATATCTTTTACGGTTTTTGCTCAGCAGTCGTTTGTTCGGAGGGTAAGCACCTGGAAGCTAGCTGACAGTTAGCTTCTGCAGCAGCCTGCTAGAGTGCAGCTGCTGAAATCTTAGTGTGAGGCGGCCATTTTTTTCAGATCAAACATCTTATTCTCGCCCTCACGGCCACATATTTGGAGCTACAGTCACCATTTTTGGTCAGTTTGTAGACTGAAACCTCTGGACTCACACAATGTCTTCGGAATTACGGTAGGATTAATACTTTTCCTTAAAAACCCTCCAGACCAACCTAAAGTCGATGAGAGTTTCAGCCTTTCTCTATTCTTTTTGAGCTGAAGATGGGAGAGAAACGAATCAGACTATGTGTTTTCAACTCGTCATAAATATTTTTCTGAATGACATACATACACCAAAGTTGGTATAGTTGGAGTCGAAGGATTGCTGATGCTCATGGTGAAAATGTTTTTTGAATAACTCATACGGTTTTTGATCAGTAGTCGTTTGTTCGGTGCCGTTCTTCCCATACAAAAAAGCCTGGGAAGAAGAAACCAATAGTGAGTGCAGCTGTTGTCTGTGTCAGTGAGAGGCTCGTTAAGCGTTGTCAAGGTTACCAAGCTTCAAACAGATTTTACCTCTGCTGTTTTAAACAGCACATATTAATCTAATGGAGGGTGAAAGGACTGATTTAACATTGGGAAATGGATACTATATGACTGCTGTCCATGACACTTCCCTTGCCACTCAGCACTGATAGACTTTCAAAATAAGACTCCAGGGACCCTACAAAATAAAAGCCTCTATATTTTTTACATATATTTATTGCCCTATATGGCTCAACATTATGACCCAAACTCAACCCCGTTTTAGAGAATAGACTCTAGGAGACTGTTTAAAACACACCCTATAGCAAATTTCAAAATAAAAGCCTCCCATTTCCGCTTCATCTACTGCCCTAATAACATGGAAAAAGAGTGATTTAACGATTGGAAAGTAATCAACTATCATTGACGGGTCTGAACATTTTCTATAAACACAACTCTGTTGGACTTTCAAAATAAGACTCCAGGGACCCTACAAAATAAAAGCCTCTAGATTATACTAATGCATTAATTGATGCAAATGGCTCAACATTATGACCCAAACTCTTCCAGGTTGTTTTTATTAGACTCTAGTGACCTTTTCAAAACACACCCAGAGCAAATTTCACAATAAAAGTCTCCCATTTACTCTGTAATACAGCAACTATTCACCTAATAACATGGAAAACCAGTGATTTCACATTTGGAAATGGATTCTATATCACTGCTGGGCGTGACCCATCTTTTGATGCACATTCATGATAGACTTTCAAAATAAGACTACAAGGACTCTACAGAATAAAAGCCTCTTCCTTATACACACTTATACATTCTGGCATATTGCTCATTGCCATTGGTGATTTCATCACTGCAATGGCTCTTAGAAGGCGGGCGGAGCCCGCCAATGGTAACAGGCGGGCGGAGCCCGCCAAAGGTGATTACATCACTGCAATGGCTCTTAGCAGGCGGGCGGAGCCCGCCATTGGTGATTTCATCACTGCAATGGCTCTTAGAAGGCGGGCAGAGCCCGCCATTGGTGATTTTTTTCTTCACTGAGATGGATCCCAGAAGGCGGGCGAAGCCCGCAAACTGGGCTTTACCCACTGTGTTTCAATATGGACAACCCATATTACCCTTGTGCATCATACGCTGTGCACGTCTATTTCCCAGATTTCAGCACAAGTGGCACACAGCTCTCTTTGCCCATAAACTTGCCCTCTTTCCTTCCCTCAGCAGCCCTCAAAGGCGTAAGCAGTTGGTCTGGGGAGCCCCGAAGTCACTTGCCAGGGCCGTATTGGCCCGGTTCCCCAGACGGGCAGTAGGTGGCCCCCCTCAAAATTTCTTTAGAAATTTTCTAGTTATTATAATTCTCCCGTATACCCAAAACTTCGGCGCGTAACTAGTCCCGCACGGTTTGGCGGATCGGGCCCAAAGTTGGCACACGCGTCGGGACCAATGGGGTGATGTGTGCTTGTATAAAACTTTCTCATTAGTCCGAAGGTTTGCGAATTATTAGCGAAAACGTCGCAAAAAAATCCCATAGGAAATGAATGGGGAGAGGAAAAAAAAAGCATAAAAAACAGCACTTCACTCTGTCGGCATACATTCACCTACAAAAACAGTTTGAAGCTCAGTTTGTAGATAAATCCTTCGTCTATTTAAAACTGAAGACGGTATGTTGATAACTGCTACGGTTTTTGTATAATCAGACCTCAAGCGCCACAAAGTTTTAGCAAAATCCAGCCTGCTAGAGTGGAGCAACTGAAAAGCTAGAGTGTGAGGCAGGCGTTTTTTAAACACAAAAAAACATTTTAAACTCGCCCTCACGGCCACATATTTATAGCTAGAGTCACCATTTTTGGTCAGTTTGTAGACTGAAATCTCTGGACTCACACAATATCTTCGGAATTACGGTAGGATTAATACTTTTCCTTAAAAACCCTCCAGACCGACCTAAAGTCGATGAAAATCAGAGCTGTTTTTCATTGGTTTTGGAGCAGAAGAGGGGAGAAAAACGAATCAGACTATGTGTTTTAAACTCGTCATAAATATTTTTCTGAATGACACACATACACCAAAGTTGGCATAGTTGGAGTCGAAGGATGACTGACGCTCACGGTGAAAAAATTTTTTGAATAACTCATACGGTTTTTGCTCAGCAGTCGTTTGTTCGGAGGACATTTTAAGCACCTGAAAGCTGAGTGACAGTGACCTGCTGCAGCTAGCTCAATTAGAAGCTTAGGTGTGATGAAACGTTTTTTCTTTTTCTTTCTCTTCCCATTCAGGTTGTAGATGACCTACAGCCATGAAAGTTACTCCAATCGAAGACAAGATATAGCTGTCGCTTAGATAAAAAGAATTTTTCAGATACCTTTTACGGTTTTTACTCAGCAGTCGTTTGTTCGGAGGGGTGCTTTAGCAGCTAAAAGGTGAGTGAGAGTGAGGTCCTGCAGTTAAAAGAAAGGGAGGAGCAGGTGGGCCAACCATTTTGTTTGTGCTTCGTTTTGGGTTGTGAAAGACCTACAGACATGAAGGTTACCCCAGTCTGAGACAAAGGATAGATGTTGCTTTCACTGAAAGAATTTTTCAGATATCTTTTACGGTTTTTGCTCAGCAGTCGTTTGTTCGGAGGGTAAGCACCTGGAAGCTAGCTGACAGTTAGCTTCTGCAGCAGCCTGCTAGAGTGCAGCTGCTGAAATCTTAGTGTGAGGCGGCCATTTTTTTCAGATCAAACATCTTATTCTCGCCCTCACGGCCACATATTTGGAGCTACAGTCACCATTTTTGGTCAGTTTGTAGACTGAAACCTCTGGACTCACACAATGTCTTCGGAATTACGGTAGGATTAATACTTTTCCTTAAAAACCCTCCAGACCAACCTAAAGTCGATGAGAGTTTCAGCCTTTCTCTATTCTTTTTGAGCTGAAGATGGGAGAGAAACGAATCAGACTATGTGTTTTCAACTCGTCATAAATATTTTTCTGAATGACATACATACACCAAAGTTGGTATAGTTGGAGTCGAAGGATTGCTGATGCTCATGGTGAAAATGTTTTTTGAATAACTCATACGGTTTTTGATCAGTAGTCGTTTGTTCGGTGCCGTTCTTCCCATACAAAAAAGCCTGGGAAGAAGAAACCAATAGTGAGTGCAGCTGTTGTCTGTGTCAGTGAGAGGCTCGTTAAGCGTTGTCAAGGTTACCAAGCTTCAAACAGATTTTACCTCTGCTGTTTTAAACAGCACATATTAATCTAATGGAGGGTGAAAGGACTGATTTAACATTGGGAAATGGATACTATATGACTGCTGTCCATGACACTTCCCTTGCCACTCAGCACTGATAGACTTTCAAAATAAGACTCCAGGGACCCTACAAAATAAAAGCCTCTATATTTTTTACATATATTTATTGCCCTATATGGCTCAACATTATGACCCAAACTCAACCCCGTTTTAGAGAATAGACTCTAGGAGACTGTTTAAAACACACCCTATAGCAAATTTCAAAATAAAAGCCTCCCATTTCCGCTTCATCTACTGCCCTAATAACATGGAAAAAGAGTGATTTAACGATTGGAAAGTAATCAACTATCATTGACGGGTCTGAACATTTTCTATAAACACAACTCTGTTGGACTTTCAAAATAAGACTCCAGGGACCCTACAAAATAAAAGCCTCTAGATTATACTAATGCATTAATTGATGCAAATGGCTCAACATTATGACCCAAACTCTTCCAGGTTGTTTTTATTAGACTCTAGTGACCTTTTCAAAACACACCCAGAGCAAATTTCACAATAAAAGTCTCCCATTTACTCTGTAATACAGCAACTATTCACCTAATAACATGGAAAACCAGTGATTTAACATTTGGAAATGGATTCTATATCACTGCTGGGCGTGACCCATCTTTTGATGCACATTCATGATAGACTTTCAAAATAAGACTACAAGGACTCTACAGAATAAAAGCCTCTTCCTTATACACACTCATACATTCTGGCATATTGCTCATTGCCATTGGTGATTTCATCACTGCAATGGCTCTTAGAAGGCGGGCGGAGCCCGCCAATGGTAACAGGCGGGCGGAGCCCGCCAAAGGTGATTACATCACTGCAATGGCTCTTAGCAGGCGGGCGGAGCCCGCCATTGGTGATTTCATCACTGCAATGGCTCTTAGAAGGCGGGCAGAGCCCGCCATTGGTGATTTTTTTCTTCACTGAGATGGATCCCAGAAGGCGGGCGAAGCCCGCAAACTGGGCTTTACCCACTGTGTTTCAATATGGACAACCCATATTACCCTTGTGCATCATACGCTGTGCACGTCTATTTCCCAGATTTCAGCACAAGTGGCACACAGCTCTCTTTGCCCATGAACTTGCCCTCTTTCCTTCCCTCAGCAGCCCTCAAAGGCGTAAGCAGTTGGTCTGGGGAGCCCCGACGTCACTTGCCAGGGCCGTATTGGCCCGGTTCCCCAGACGGGCAGTAGGTGGCCCCCCTCAAAATTTCTTTAGAAATTTTCTAGTTATTATAATTCTCCCGTATACCCAAAACTTCGGCACGTAACTAGTCCCGCACGGTTTGGCGGATCGGGCCCAAAGTTGGCACACGCGTCGGGACCAATAGGGTGATGTGTGCTTGTATAAAACTTTCTCATTAGTCCGAAGGTTTGCGAATTATTAGCGAAAACGTCGCAAAAAAATCCCATAGGAAATGAATAGGGAGAGGAAAAAAAAAGCATAAAAAACAGCACTTCACTGTGTCGGCATACATTCACCTAGAAAAACAGTTTGAAGCTCAGTTTGTAGATAAATCCTTCGTCTATTTAAAACTGAAGACGGTATGTTGATAACTGCTACGGTTTTTGTATAATCAGACCTCAAGCGCCACAAAGTTTTAGCAAAATCCAGCCTGCTAGAGTGGAGCAACTGAAAAGCTAGAGTGTGAGGCAGGCGTTTTTTAAACACAAAAAAACATTTTAAACTCGCCCTCACGGCCACATATTTATAGCTAGAGTCACCATTTTTGGTCAGTTTGTAGACTGAAATCTCTGGACCCACACAATATCTTCGGAATTACGGTAGGATTAATACTTTTCCTTAAAAACCCTCCAGACCGACCTAAAGTCGATGAAAATCAGAGCCGTTTTTCATTGGTTTTGGAGCAGAAGAGGGGAGAAAAACGAATCAGACTATGTGTTTTAAACTCGTCATAAATATTTTTCTGAATGACACACATACACCAAAGTTGGCATAGTTGGAGTCGAAGGATGGCTGACGCTCACGGTGAAAAAATATTTTGAATAACTCATACGGTTTTTGCTCAGCAGTCGTTTGTTCGGAGGACATTTTAAGCAGCTGAAAGCTGGGGGAGAGTGTCCTGCTGCAGCTAGCTCAATTAGAAGATCAGGTGTGACAAAACGTTTTTTCTTTTTCTTTCTCTTCCCATTCAGGTTGTAGATGACCTACAGCCATGAAAGTTACTCCAATTGAAGACAAGATATAGCTGTCGCTTAGATAAAAATAATTTTTCAGATACCTTTTACGGTTTTTACTCAGCAGTCGTTTGTTCGGAGGGGTGCTTTAGCAGCTACAGTAAAAGGTGAGTGAGAGTGAGGTGCTGCAGTTTAAAACAAAGGGAGGAGCAGGTGGGCCAACCATTTTGTTTGTGCTTCGTTTTGGGTTGTGAAAGACCTACAGACATGAAGGTTACCCCAGTCTGAGACAAAGGATAGATGTTGCTTTCACTGAAAGAATTTTTCAGATACCTTTTACGGTTTTTGCTCAGCAGTCGTTTGTTCGGAGGGTAAGCACCTGGAAGCTAGCTGACAGTTAGCTTCTGCAGCAGCCTGCTAGAGTGCAGCTGCTGAAATCTTAGTGTGAGGCGGCCATTTTTTTAAGATCAAACATCTTATTCTCGCCCTCACGGCCACATATTTGGAGCTACAGTCACCATTTTTGGTCAGTTTGTAGACTGAAACCTCTGGACTCACACAATGTCTTCGGAATTACGGTAGGATTAATACTTTGCCTTAAAAACCCTCCAGACCAACCTAAAGTGGATGAGAGTTTCAGCCTTTCTCCATTCTTTTTGAGCTGAAGATGGGAGAAAAACGAATCAGACTATGTGTTTTCAACTCGTCATAAATATTGTTCTGAATGACACACATACACCAAAGTTGGTATAGTTGGAGTCGAAGGATTGCTGATGCTCATGGTGAAAATGTTTTTTAAATAACTCCTACGGTTTTTGCTCAGCAGTCGTTTGTTCGGAGGGGTGCTTTAGCAGCTACAGTAAAATGTGAGTGAGAGTGAAGTGCTGCAGTTAAAACAAAGGGAGGAGCAGGTGGGACCAACCATGTTGTTTGTGCTTCGTTTTGGGTTGTGAAAGACCTACAGACATGAAAGTTCCCCCAGTCTGAGAAAAAGGATTGCTGTTGCTTAGACTGAAATAATTTTTTAGATTCCATTTACGGTTTTCCTTCAGCGCTCCTTTGTTCGGAGCAGACTTCCCATAAAAAAAGCCTGAGAAGAAGAAACCAATAGTGAGTGCAGCTGTGGTCTGTGTCAGTGAGAGGCTCGTTAAGCGTTGTCAAGGTAACGAAGCTTCAAACAGATTTTACCTCTGCTGTTTTTAAAACAGCACATATTAATCTAATGGAGGGTGAAAGCACTGATTTAACATTGGGAAATGGATACTATATGACTGCTGTCCATGACACTTCCCTTGCCACTCAACACTGATAGACTTTCAAAATAAGACTCCAGGGACCCTACAAAATAAAAGCCTCTATATTTTTTTACATATATTTATTGCCCTATATGGCTCAACATTATGATCCAAACTCAACCCCGTTTTAGAGAATAGACTCTAGGAGACTGTTTAAAACACACCCTATAGCAAATTTCAAAATAAAAGCCTCCCATTTCCGCTTCATCTACTGCCCTAATAACATGGAAAAAGAGTGATTTAACGATTGGAAAGTAATCAACTATCATTGACGGGTCTGAACATTTTCTATAAACACAACTCTGTTGGACTTTCAAAATAAGACTCCAGGGACCCTACAAAATAAAAGCCTCTAGATTATACTAATGCATTAATTGATGCAAATGGCTCAACATTATGACCCAAACTCTTCCAGGTTGTTTTTATTAGACTCTAGTGACCTTTTCAAAACACACCCCAGAGCAAATTTCACAATAAAAGTCTCCCATTTACTCTGTAATACAGCAACTATTCACCTAATAACATGGAAAACCAGTGATTTAACATTTGGAAATGGATTCTATATCACTGCTGGGCGTGACCCATCTTTTGATGCACATTCATGATAGACTTTCAAAATAAGACTACAAGGACTCTACAGAATAAAAGCCTCTTCCTTATACACACTCATACATTCTGGCATATTGCTCATTGCCATTGGTGATTTCATCACTGCAATGGCTCTTAGAAGGCGGGCGGAGCCCGCCAATGGTAACAGGCGGGCGGAGCCCGCCAAAGGTGATTACATCACTGCAATGGCTCTTAGCAGCCGGGCAGAGCCCGCCATTGGTGATTTCATCACTGCAATGGCTCTTAGAAGGCGGGCAGAGCCCGCCATTGGTGATTTTTTTCTTCACTGAGATGGCTCCTAGCAGGCGGGCGAAGCCCGCCAACTGGGCTTTACCCACTGTGTTTCAATATGGACAACCCATATTACCCTTGTGCATCATACGCTGTGCACGTCTATTTCCCAGATTTCAGCACAAGTGGCACACAGCTCTCTTTGCCCATGAACTTGCCCTCTTTCCTTCCCTCAGCAGCCCTCAAAGGCGTAAGCAGTTGGTCTGGGGAGCCCCGACGTCACTTGCCAGGGCCGTATTGGCCCGGTTCCCCAGACGGGCAGTAGGTGGCCCCCCTCAAAATTTCTTTAGAAATTTTCTAGTTGGGGGGCCACATGCCGAAGGCATGGCCCACCTACTACTATTGCACATATTTATTCCGCGTATTATTATTGGGGGGCCACATGCCGAAGGCATGGCCCACCTACTACTATTGCACATATTTATTCCGCGTATTATTGGGGGGCCACATGCCGAAGGCATGGCCCACCTACTACTATTGCACATATTTATTCCGCGTATTATTATTATAATTCTCCCGTATACCCAAAACTTCGGCGCGTAACTAGTCCCGCACGGTTTGGCGGATCGGGCCCAAAGTTGGCACACGCGTCGGGACCAATGGGGTGATGTGTGCTTGTATAAAACTTTCTCATTAGTCCGAAGGTTTGCGAATTATTAGCGAAAACGTCGCAAAAAAATCCCATAGGAAATGAATGGGGAGAGGAAAAAAAAAGCATAAAAAACAGCACTTCACTGTGTCGGCATACATTCACCTAGAAAAACAGTTTGAAGCTCAGTTTGTAGATAAATCCTTCGTCTATTTAAAACTGAAGACGGTATGTTGATAACTGCTACGGTTTTTGTATAATCAGACCTCAAGCGCCACAAAGTTTTAGCAAAATCCAGCCTGCTAGAGTGGAGCAACTGAAAAGCTAGAGTGTGAGGCAGGCGTTTTTTAAACACAAAAAAACATTTTAAACTCGCCCTCACGGCCACATATTTATAGCTAGAGTCACCATTTTTGGTCAGTTTGTAGACTGAAATCTCTGGACCCACACAATATCTTCGGAATTACGGTAGGATTAATACTTTTCCTTAAAAACCCTCCAGACCGACCTAAAGTCGATGAAAATCAGAGCCGTTTTTCATTGGTTTTGGAGCAGAAGAGGGGAGAAAAACGAATCAGACTATGTGTTTTAAACTCGTCATAAATATTTTTCTGAATGACACACATACACCAAAGTTGGCATAGTTGGAGTCGAAGGATGACTGACGCTCACGGTGAAAAAATTTTTTGAATAACTCATACGGTTTTTGCTCAGCAGTCGTTTGTTCGGAGGACATTTTAAGCACCTGAAAGCTGAGTGACAGTGACCTGCTGCAGCTAGCTCAATTAGAAGCTTAGGTGTGATGAAACGTTTTTTCTTTTTCTTTCTCTTCCCATTCAGTTTGTAGATGACCTACAGCCATGAAAGTTACTCCAATTGAAGACAAGATATAGCTGTCGCTTAGATAAAAAGAATTTTTCAGATACCTTTTACGGTTTTTACTCAGCAGTCGTTTGTTCGGAGGGGTGCTTTAGCAGCTAAAAGGTGAGTGAGAGTGAGGTCCTGCAGTTCAAACAAAGGGAGGAGCAGGTGGGCCAACCATTTTGTTTGTGCTTCGTTTTGGGTTGTGAAAGACCTACAGACATGAAGGTTACCCCAGTCTGAGACAAAGGATAGATGTTGCTTTCACTGAAAGAATTTTTCAGATATCTTTTACGGTTTTTGCTCAGCAGTCGTTTGTTCGGAGGGTAAGCACCTGGAAGCTAGCTGACAGTTAGCTTCTGCAGCAGCCTGCTAGAGTGCAGCTGCTGAAATCTTAGTGTGAGGCGGCCATTTTTTTAAGATCAAACATCTTATTCTCGCCCTCACGGCCACATATTTGGAGCTACAGTCACCATTTTTGGTCAGTTTGTAGACTGAAACCTCTGGACTCACACAATGTCTTCGGAATTACGGTAGGATTAATACTTTTCCTTAAAAACCCTCCAGACCAACCTAAAGTCGATGAGAGTTTCAGCCTTTCTCTATTCTTTTTGAGCTGAAGATGGGAGAGAAACGAATCAGACTATGTGTTTTCAACTCGTCATAAATATTTTTCTGAATGACATACATACACCAAAGTTGGTATAGTTGGAGTCGAAGGATTGCTGATGCTCATGGTGAAAATGTTTTTTGAATAACTCATACGGTTTTTGATCAGTAGTCGTTTGTTCGGTGCCGTTCTTCCCATACAAAAAAGCCTGGGAAGAAGAAACCAATAGTGAGTGCAGCTGTTGTCTGTGTCAGTGAGAGGCTCGTTAAGCGTTGTCAAGGTTACCAAGCTTCAAACAGATTTTACCTCTGCTGTTTTAAACAGCACATATTAATCTAATGGAGGGTGAAAGGACTGATTTAACATTGGGAAATGGATACTATATGACTGCTGTCCATGACACTTCCCTTGCCACTCAGCACTGATAGACTTTCAAAATAAGACTCCAGGGACCCTACAAAATAAAAGCCTCTATATTTTTTACATATATTTATTGCCCTATATGGCTCAACATTATGACCCAAACTCAACCCCGTTTTAGAGAATAGACTCTAGGAGACTGTTTAAAACACACCCTATAGCAAATTTCAAAATAAAAGCCTCCCATTTCCGCTTCATCTACTGCCCTAATAACATGGAAAAAGAGTGATTTAACGATTGGAAAGTAATCAACTATCATTGACGGGTCTGAACATTTTCTATAAACACAACTCTGTTGGACTTTCAAAATAAGACTCCAGGGACCCTACAAAATAAAAGCCTCTAGATTATACTAATGCATTAATTGATGCAAATGGCTCAACATTATGACCCAAACTCTTCCAGGTTGTTTTTATTAGACTCTAGTGACCTTTTCAAAACACACCCAGAGCAAATTTCACAATAAAAGTCTCCCATTTACTCTGTAATACAGCAACTATTCACCTAATAACATGGAAAACCAGTGATTTAACATTTGGAAATGGATTCTATATCACTGCTGGGCGTGACCCATCTTTTGATGCACATTCATGATAGACTTTCAAAATAAGACTACAAGGACTCTACAGAATAAAAGCCTCTTCCTTATACACACTCATACATTCTGGCATATTGCTCATTGCCATTGGTGATTTCATCACTGCAATGGCTCTTAGAAGGCGGGCGGAGCCCGCCAATGGTAACAGGCGGGCGGAGCCCGCCAAAGGTGATTACATCACTGCAATGGCTCTTAGCAGGCGGGCGGAGCCCGCCATTGGTGATTTCATCACTGCAATGGCTCTTAGAAGGCGGGCAGAGCCCGCCATTGGTGATTTTTTTCTTCACTGAGATGGCTCCTAGCAGGCGGGCGAAGCCCGCCAACTGGGCTTTACCCACTGTGTTTCAATATGGACAACCCATATTACCCTTGTGCATCATACGCTGTGCACGTCTATTTCCCAGATTTCAGCACAAGTGGCACACAGCTCTCTTTGCCCATGAACTTGCCCTCTTTCCTTCCCTCAGCAGCCCTCAAAGTCGTAAGCAGTTGGTCTGGGGAGCCCCGACGTCACTTGCCAGGGCCGTATTGGCCCGGTTCCCCAGACGGGCAGTAGGTGGCCCCCCTCAAAATTTCTTTAGAAATTTTCTAGTTGGGGGGCCACATGCCGAAGGCATGGCCCACCTACTACTATTGCACATATTTATTCCGCGTATTATTATTATTATTATAATTCTCCCGTATACCCAAAACTTCGGCGCGTAACTAGTCCCGCACGGTTTGGCGGATCGGGCCCAAAGTTGGCACACGCGTCGGGACCAATGGGGTGATGTGTGCTTGTATAAAACTTTCTCATTAGTCCGAAGGTTTGCGAATTATTAGCGAAAACGTCGCAAAAAAATCCCATAGGAAATGAATGGGGAGAGGAAAAAAAAAGCATAAAAAACAGCACTTCACTGTGTCGCCATACATTCACCTAGAAAAACAGTTTGAAGCTCAGTTTGTAGATAAATCCTTCGTCTATTTAAAACTGAAGACGGTATGTTGATAACTGCTACGGTTTTTGTATAATCAGACCTCAAGCGCCACAAAGTTTTAGCAAAATCCAGCCTGCTAGAGTGGAGCAACTGAAAAGCTAGAGTGTGAGGCAGGCGTTTTTTAAACACAAAAAAACATTTTAAACTCGCCCTCACGGCCACATATTTATAGCTAGAGTCACCATTTTTGGTCAGTTTGTAGACTGAAATCTCTGGACCCACACAATATCTTCGGAATTACGGTAGGATTAATACTTTTCCTTAAAAACCCTCCAGACCGACCTAAAGTCGATGAAAATCAGAGCCGTTTTTCATTGGTTTTGGAGCAGAAGAGGGGAGAAAAACGAATCCGACTATGTGTTTTAAACTCGTCATAAATATTTTTCTGAATGACACACATACACCAAAGTTGGCATAGTTGGAGTCGAAGGATGACTGACGCTCACGGTGAAAAAATTTTTTGAATAACTCATACGGTTTTTGCTCAACAGTCGTTTGTTCGGAGGACATTTTAAGCACCTGAAAGCTGAGTGACAGTGACCTGCTGCAGCTAGCTCAATTAGAAGCTTAGGTGTGATGAAACGTTTTTTCTTTTTCTTTCTCTTCCCATTCAGTTTGTAGATGACCTACAGCCATGAAAGTTATTCCAATTGAAGACAAGATATAGCTGTCGCTTAGATAAAAAGAATTTTTCAGACACCTTTTACGGTTTTTACTCAGCAGTCGTTTGTTCGGAGGGGTGCTTTAGCAGCTAAAAGGTGAGTGAGAGTGAGGTCCTGCAGTTCAAACAAAGGGAGGAGCAGGTGGGCCAACCATTTTGTTTGTGCTTCGTTTTGGGTTGTGAAAGACCTACAGATATGAAGGTTACCCCAGTCTGAGACAAAGGATAGATGTTGCTTTCACTGAAAGAATTTTTCAGATATCTTTTACGGTTTTTGCTCAGCAGTCGTTTGTTCGGAGGGTAAGCACCTGGAAGCTAGCTGACAGTTAGCTTCTGCAGCAGCCTGCTAGAGTGCAGCTGCTGAAATCTTAGTGTGAGGCGGCCATTTTTTTAAGATCAAACATCTTATTCTCGCCCTCACGGCCACATATTTGGAGCTACAGTCACCATTTTTGGTCAGTTTGTAGACTGAAACCTCTGGACTCACACAATGTCTTCGGAATTACGGTAGGATTAATACTTTTCCTTAAAAACCCTCCAGACCAACCTAAAGTCGATGAGTTTCAGCCTTTCTCCATTCTTTTTGAGCTGAAGATGGGAGAGAAACGAATCAGACTATGTGTTTTCAAGTCGTCATAAATATTGTTCTGAATGACACACATACACCAAAGTTGGTATACTTGGAGTCGAAGGATTGCTGATGCTCATGGTGAAAATGTTTTTTGAATAACTCATACGGTTTTTGATCAGTAGTCGTTTGTTTTCGTTGCCGTTCTTCCCATACAAAAAAGCCTGGGAAGAAGAAACCAATAGTGAGTGCAGCTGTTGTCTGTGTCAGTGAGAGGCTCGTTAAGCGTTGTCAAGGTTACCAAGCTTCAAACAGATTTTACCTCTGCTGTTTTAAACAGCACATATTAATCTAATGGAGGGTGAAAGGACTGATTTAACATTGGGAAATGGATACTATATGACTGCTGTCCATGACACTTCCCTTGCCACTCAGCACTGATAGACTTTCAAAATAAGACTCCAGGGACCCTACAAAATAAAAGCCTCTATATTTTTTACATATATTTATTGCCCTATATGGCTCAATATTATGACCCAAACTCAACCCCGTTTTAGAGAATAGACTCTAGGAGACTGTTTAAAACACACCCTATAGCAAATTTCAAAATAAAAGCCTCCCATTTCCGCTTCATCTACTGCCCTAATAACATGGAAAAAGAGTGATTTAACGATTGGAAAGTAATCAACTATCATTGACGGGTCTGAACATTTTCTATAAACACAACTCTGTTGGACTTTCAAAATAAGACTCCAGCGACCCTACAAAATAAAAGCCTCTAGATTATACTAATGCATTAATTGATGCAAATGGCTCAACATTATGACCCAAACTCTTCCAGGTTGTTTTTATTAGACTCTAGTGACCTTTTCAAAACACACCCAGAGCAAATTTCACAATAAAAGTCTCCCATTTACTCTGTAATACAGCAACTATTCACCTAATAACATGGAAAACCAGTGATTTAACATTTGGAAATTGATTCTATATAACTGCTGGGCATGACCCATCTTTAGATGCACTTCCATGATAGACTTTCAAAATAAGACTCCAGGGACTCTACAGAATAAAAGCCTCTTCCTTATACACACTCATACATTCTGGCATATTGCTCATTGCCATTTGTAATTTCATCACTGCAATGGCTCTTAGAAGGCGGGCGGAGCCCGCCATTGGTGATTTCATCACTGCAATGGCTCTTAGAAGGCGGGCGGAGCCCGCCATTGGTGATTTCATCACTGCAATGGCTCTTAGCAGGCGGGCAGAGCCCGCCATTGGTGATTTTTTTCATCGCTGCAAGGGCTCCTAGCAGGCGGGCGGAGCCCACCAACTGAGCTTTACCCACTGCGGTTCAATATGGACAACCCATATTACCCTTTTGCATCATACGCTGTGCACGTCTATTTCCCAGATTTCAGCACAAGTGGCACACAGCTCTCTTTGCCCATGACCTAGCCCTCTTTCCTTCCCTCAGCAGCCCTCAAAGGCGTAAGCAGTTGGTCTGGGGAGCCCCGACATCACTTGCCAGGGCCGTATTGGCCCTGTTCCCCAGACGGGCAGTAGGTGGCCCCCCTCAAAATTTCTTTAGAAATTTTCTAGTTATTATAATTCTCCCGTATACCCAAAACTTCGGCGCGTAACTAGTCCCGCACGGTTTGGCGGATCGGGCCCAAAGTTGGCACACGCGTCGGGACCAATGGGGTGATGTGTGCTTGTATAAAACTTTCTCATTAGTCCGAAGGTTTGCGAATTATTAGCGAAAACGTCGCAAAAAAATCCCATAGGAAATGAATGGGGAGAGGAAAAAAAAAGCATAAAAAACAGCACTTCACTGTGTCGGCATACATTCACCTAGAAAAACAGTTTGAAGCTCAGTTTGTAGATAAATCCTTCGTCTATTTAAAACTGAAGACGGTATGTTGATAACTGCTACGGTTTTTGTATAATCAGACCTCAAGCGCCACAAAGTTTTAGCAAAATCCAGCCTGCTAGAGTGGAGCAACTGAAAAGCTAGAGTGTGAGGCAGGCGTTTTTTAAACACAAAAAAACATTTTAAACTCGCCCTCACGGCCACATATTTATAGCTAGAGTCACCATTTTTGGTCAGTTTGTAGACTGAAATCTCTGGACCCACACAATATCTTCGGAATTACGGTAGGATTAATACTTTTCCTTAAAAACCCTCCAGACCGACCTAAAGTCGATGAAAATCAGAGCCGTTTTTCATTGGTTTTGGAGCAGAAGAGGGGAGAAAAACGAATCCGACTATGTGTTTTAAACTCGTCATAAATATTTTTCTGAATGACACACATACACCAAAGTTGGCATAGTTGGAGTCGAAGGATGACTGACGCTCACGGTGAAAAAATTTTTTGAATAACTCATACGGTTTTTGCTCAGCAGTCGTTTGTTCGGAGGACATTTTAAGCACCTGAAAGCTGAGTGACAGTGACCTGCTGCAGCTAGCTCAATTAGAAGCTTAGGTGTGATGAAACGTTTTTTCTTTTTCTTTCTCTTCCCATTCAGTTTGTAGATGACCTACAGCCATGAAAGTTACTCCAATTGAAGACAAGATATAGCTGTCGCTTAGATAAAAAGAATTTTTCAGATACCTTTTACGGTTTTTACTCAGCAGTCGTTTGTTCGGAGGGGTGCTTTAGCAGCTAAAAGGTGAGTGAGAGTGAGGTCCTGCAGTTCAAACAAAGGGAGGAGCAGGTGGGCCAACCATTTTGTTTGTGCTTCGTTTTGGGTTGTGAAAGACCTACAGACATGAAGGTTACCCCAGTCTGAGACAAAGGATAGATGTTGCTTTCACTGAAAGAATTTTTCAGATATCTTTTACGGTTTTTGCTCAGCAGTCGTTTGTTCGGAGGGTAAGCACCTGGAAGCTAGCTGACAGTTAGCTTCTGCAGCAGCCTGCTAGAGTGCAGCTGCTGAAATCTTAGTGTGAGGCGGCCATTTTTTAAGATCAAACATCTTATTCTCGCCCTCACGGCCACATATTTGGAGCTACAGTCACCATTTTTGGTCAGTTTGTAGACTGAAACCTCTGGACTCACACAATGTCTTCGGAATTACGGTAGGATTAATACTTTGCCTTAAAAACCCTCCATACCAACCTAAAGTGGATGAGAGTTTCAGCCTTTCTCCATTCTTTTTGAGCTGAAGATGGGAGAAAAACGAATCAGACTATGTGTTTTCAACTCGTCATAAATATTTTTCTGAATGACACACATACACCAAAGTTGGTATAGTTGGAGTCGAAGGATTGCTGATGCTCATGGTGAAAATGTTTTTTGAATAACTCATACGGTTTTTGATCAGTAGTCGTTTGTTCGGTGCCGTTCTTCCCATACAAAAAAGCCTGGGAAGAAGAAACCAATAGTGAGTGCAGCTGTTGTCTGTGTCAGTGAGAGGCTCGTTAAGCGTTGTCAAGGTTACCAAGCTTCAAACAGATTTTACCTCTGCTGTTTTAAACAGCACATATTAATCTAATGGAGGGTGAAAGGACTGATTTAACATTGGGAAATGGATACTATATGACTGCTGTACATGACACTTCCCTTGCCACTCAGCACTGATAGACTTTCAAAATAAGACTCCAGGGACCCTACAAAATAAAAGCCTCTATATTTTTTACATATATTTATTGCTCTATATGGCTCAACATTATGACCCAAACTCAACCCCGTTTTAGAGAATAGACTCTAGGAGACTGTTTAAAACACACCCTATAGCAAATTTCAAAATAAAAGCCTCCCATTTCCGCTTCATCTACTGCCCTAATAACATGGAAAAAGAGTGATTTAACGATTGGAAAGTAATCAACTATCATTGACGGGTCTGAACATTTTCTATAAACACAACTCTGTTGGACTTTCAAAATAAGACTCCAGGGACCCTACAAAATAAAAGCCTCTAGATTATAGTAATGCATTAATTGATGCAAATGGCTCAACATTATGACCCAAACTCTTCCAGGTTGTTTTTATTAGACTCTAGTGACCTTTTCAAAACACACCCCAGAGCAAATTTCACAATAAAAGTCTCCCATTTACTCTGTAATACAGCAACTATTCACCTAATAACATGGAAAACCAGTGATTTAACATTTGGAAATGGTTTCCATATCACTGCTGGGCGTGACCCATCTTTTGATGCACATTCATGATAGACTTTCAAAATAAGACTACAAGGACTCTACAGAATAAAAGCCTCTTCCTTATACACACTCATACATTCTGGCATATTGCTCATTGCCATTGGTGATTTCATCACTGCAATGGCTCTTAGAAGGCGGGCGGAGCCCGCCAATGGTAACAGGCGGGCGGAGCCCGCCAAAGGTGATTACATCACTGCAATGGCTCTTAGCAGGCGGGCGGAGCCCGCCCTTGGTGATTTCATCACTGCAATGGCTCTTAGAAGGCGGGCAGAGCCCGCCATTGGTGATTTTTTTCTTCACTGAGATGGCTCCTAGCAGGCGGGCGAAGCCCGCCAACTGGGCTTTACCCACTGTGTTTCAATATGGACAACCCATATTACCCTTGTGCATCATACGCTGTGCACGTCTATTTCCCAGATTTCAGCACAAGTGGCACACAGCTCTCTTTGCCCATGAACTTGCCCTCTTTCCTTCCCTCAGCAGCCCTCAAAGGCGTAAGCAGTTGGTCTGGGGAGCCCCGACGTCACTTGCCAGGGCCGTATTGGCCCGGTTCCCCAGACGGGCAGTAGGTGGCCCCCCTCAAAATTTCTTTAGAAATTTTCTAGTTATTGGGGGGCCACATGCCGAAGGCATGGCCCACCTACTACTATTGCACATATTTATTCCGCGTATTATTATTGGGGGGCCACATGCCGAAGGCATGGCCCACCTACTACTATTGCACATATTTATTCCGCGTATTATTATTATTATTATAATTCTCCCGTATACCCAAAACTTCGGCGCGTAACTAGTCCCGCACGGTTTGGCGGATCGGGCCCAAAGTTGGCACACGCGTCGGGACCAATGGGGTGATGTGTGCTTGTATAAAACTTTCTCATTAGTCCGAAGGTTTGCGAATTATTAGCGAAAACGTCGCAAAAAAATCCCATAGGAAATGAATGGGGAGAGGGAAAAAAAAGCATAAAAAACAGCACTTCACTGTGTCGGCATACATTCACCTAGAAAAACAGTTTGAAGCTCAGTTTGTAGATAAATCCTTCGTCTATTTAAAACTGAAGACGGTATGTTGATAACTGCTACGGTTTTTGTATAATCAGACCTCAAGCGCCACAAAGTTTTAGCAAAATCCAGCCTGCTAGAGTGGAGCAACTGAAAAGCTAGAGTGTGAGGCAGGCGTTTTTTAAACACAAAAAAACATTTTAAACTCGCCCTCACGGCCACATATTTATAGCTAGAGTCACCATTTTTGGTCAGTTTGTAGACTGAAATCTCTGGACCCACACAATATCTTCGGAATTACGGTAGGATTAATACTTTTCCTTAAAAACCCTCCAGACCGACCTAAAGTCGATGAAAATCAGAGCCGTTTTTCATTGGTTTTGGAGCAGAAGAGGGGAGAAAAACGAATCAGACTATGTGTTTTAAACTCGTCGTAAATATTTTTCTGAATGACACACATACACCAAAGTTGGCATAGTTGGAGTCGAAGGATGACTGACGCTCACGGTGAAAAATTTTTTTGAATAACTCATACGGTTTTTGCTCAGCAGTCGTTTGTTCGGAGGACATTTTAAGCACCTGAAAGCTGAGTGACAGTGACCTGCTGCAGCTAGCTCAATTAGAAGCTTAGGTGTGATGAAACGTTTTTTCTTTTTCTTTCTCTTCCCATTCAGTTTGTAGATGACCTACAGCCATGAAAGTTACTCCAATCGAAGACAAGATATAGCTGTCGCTTAGATAAAAAGAATTTTTCAGATACCTTTTACGGTTTTTACTCAGCAGTCGTTTGTTCGGAGGGGTGCTTTAGCAGCTAAAAGGTGAGTGAGAGTGAGGTCCTGCAGTTAAAAGAAAGGGAGGAGCAGGTGGGCCAACCATTTTGTTTGTGCTTCGTTTTGGGTTGTGAAAGACCTACAGACATGAAGGTTACCCCAGTCTGAGACAAAGGATAGATGTTGCTTTCACTGAAAGAATTTTTCAGATATCTTTTACGGTTTTTGCTCAGCAGTCGTTTGTTCGGAGGGTAAGCACCTGGAAGCTAGCTGACAGTTAGCTTCTGCAGCAGCCTGCTAGAGTGCAGCTGCTGAAATCTTAGTGTGAGGCGGCCATTTTTTTCAGATCAAACATCTTATTCTCGCCCTCACGGCCACATATTTGGAGCTACAGTCACCATTTTTGGTCAGTTTGTAGACTGAAACCTCTGGACTCACACAATGTCTTCGGAATCACGGTAGGATTAATACTTTTCCTTAAAAACCCTCCAGACCAACCTAAAGTCGATGAGAGTTTCAGCCTTTCTCTATTCTTTTTGAGCTGAAGATGGGAGAGAAACGAATCAGACTATGTGTTTTCAACTCGTCATAAATATTTTTCTGAATGACACACATACACCAAAGTTGGTATAGTTGGAGTCGAAGGATTGCTGATGCTCATGGTGAAAATGTTTTTTGAATAACTCATACGGTTTTTGATCAGTAGTCGTTTGTTCGGTGCCGTTCTTCCCATACAAAAAAGCCTGGGAAGAAGAAACCAATAGTGAGTGCAGCTGTTGTCTGTGTCAGTGAGAGGCTCGTTAAGCGTTGTCAAGGTTACCAAGCTTCAAACAGATTTTACCTCTGCTGTTTTAAACAGCACATATTAATCTAATGGAGGGTGAAAGGACTGATTTAACATTGGGAAATGGATACTATATGACTGCTGTCCATGACACTTCCCTTGCCACTCAGCACTGATAGACTTTCAAAATAAGACTCCAGGGACCCTACAAAATAAAAGCCTCTATATTTTTTACGTATATTTATTGCCCTATATGGCTCAACATTATGACCCAAACTCAATCCCGTTTTAGAGAATAGACTCTAGGAGACTGTTTAAAACACACCCTATAGCAAATTTCAAAATAAAAGCCTCCCATTTCCGCTTCATCTACTGCCCTAATAACATGGAAAAAGAGTGATTTAACGATTGGAAAGTAATCAACTATCATTGACGGGTCTGAACATTTTCTATAAACACAACTCTGTTGGACTTTCAAAATAAGACTCCAGCGACCCTACAAAATAAAAGCCTCTAGATTATACTAATGCATTAATTGATGCAAATGGCTCAACATTATGACCCAAACTCTTCCAGGTTGTTTTTATTGGACTCTAGTGACCTTTTCAAAACACACCCCAGAGCAAATTTCACAATAAAAGTCTCCCATTTACTCTGTAATACAGCAACTATTCACCTAATAACATGGAAAACCAGTGATTTAACATTTGGAAATGGATTCTATATCACTGCTGGGCGTGACCCATCTTTTGATGCACATTCATGATAGACTTTCAAAATAAGACTACAAGGACTCTACAGAATAAAAGCCTCTTCCTTATACACACTCATACATTCTGGCATATTGCTCATTGCCTTTGGTGATTTCATCACTGCAATGGCTCTTAGAAGGCGGGCGGAGCCCGCCAATGGTAACAGGCGGGCGGAGCCCGCCAAAGGTGATTACATCACTGCAATGGCTCTTAGCAGGCGGGCGGAGCCCGCCATTGGTGATTTCATCACTGCAATGGCTCTTAGAAGGCGGGCAGAGCCCGCCATTGGTGATTTTTTTCTTCACTGAGATGGCTCCTAGCAGGCGGGCGAAGCCCGCCAACTGGGCTTTACCCACTGTGTTTCAATATGGACAACCCATATTACCCTTGTGCATCATACGCTGTGCACGTCTATTTCCCAGATTTCAGCACAAGTGGCACACAGCTCTCTTTGCCCATGAACTTGCCCTCTTTCCTTCCCTCAGCAGCCCTCAAAGGCGTAAGCAGTTGGTCTGGGGAGCCCCGACGTCACTTGCCAGGGCCGTATTGGCCCGGTTCCCAAGACGGGCAGTAGGTGGCCCCCCTCAAAATTTCTTTAGAAATTTTCTAGTTATTATTATAATTCTCCCGTATACCCAAAACTTCGGCACGTAACTAGTCCCGCACGGTTTGGCGGATCGGGCCCAAAGTTGGCACACGCGTCGGGACCAATGGGGTGATGTGTGCTTGTATAAAACTTTCTCATTAGTCCGAAGGTTTGCGAATTATTAGCGAAAACGTCGCAAAAAAATCCCATAGGAAATGAATGGGGAGAGGAAAAAAAAAGCATAAAAAACAGCACTTCACTGTGTCGGCATACATTCACCTAGAAAAACAGTTTGAAGCTCAGTTTGTAGATAAATCCTTCGTCTATTTAAAACTGAAGACGGTATGTTGATAACTGCTACGGTTTTTGTATAATCAGACCTCAAGCGCCACAAAGTTTTAGCAAAATCCAGCCTGCTAGAGTGGAGCAACTGAAAAGCTAGAGTGTGAGGCAGGCGTTTTTTAAACACAAAAAAACATTTTAAACTCGCCCTCACGGCCACATATTTATAGCTAGAGTCACCATTTTTGGTCAGTTTGTAGACTGAAATCTCTGGACCCACACAATATCTTCGGAATTACGGTAGGATTAATACTTTTCCTTAAAAACCCTCCAGACTGACCTAAAGTCGATGAAAATCAGAGCCGTTTTTCATTGGTTTTGGAGCAGAAGAGGGGAGAAAAACGAATCAGACTATGTGTTTTAAACTCGTCATAAATATTTTTCTGAATGACACACATACACCAAAGTTGGCATAGTTGGAGTCGAAGGATGGCTGACGCTCACGGTGAAAAAATATTTTGAATAACTCATACGGTTTTTGCTCAGCAGTCGTTTGTTCGGAGGACATTTTAAGCAGCTGAAAGCTGGGGGAGAGTGTCCTGCTGCAGCTAGCTCAATTAGAAGATCAGGTGTGACAAAACGTTTTTTCTTTTTCTTTCTCTTCCCATTCAGGTTGTAGATGACCTACAGCCATGAAAGTTACTCCAATTGAAGACAAGATATAGCTGTCGCTTAGATAAAAATAATTTTTCAGATACCTTTTACGGTTTTTACTCAGCAGTCGTTTGTTCGGAGGGGTGCTTTAGCAGCTAAAAGGTGAGTGAGAGTGAGGTCCTGCAGTTCAAACAAAGGGAGGAGCAGGTGGGCCAACCATTTTGTTTGTGCTTCGTTTTGGGTTGTGAAAGACCTACAGACATGAAGGTTACCCCAGTCTGAGACAAAGGATAGATGTTGCTTTCACTGAAAGAATTTTTCAGATATCTTTTACGGTTTTTGCTCAGCAGTCGTTTGTTCGGAGGGTAAGCACCTGGAAGCTAGCTGACAGTTAGCTTCTGCAGCAGCCTGCTAGAGTGCAGCTGCTGAAATCTTAGTGTGAGGCGGCCATTCTTTTAAGATCAAACATCTTATTCTCGCCCTCACGGCCACATATTTGGAGCTACAGTCACCATTTTTGGTCAGTTTGTAGACTGAAACCTCTGGACTCACACAATGTCTTCGGAATTACGGTAGGATTAATACTTTTCCTTAAAAACCGTCCAGACCAACCTAAAGTCGATGAGAGTTTCAGCCTTTCTCTATTCTTTTTGAGCTGAAGATGGGAGAGAAACGAATCAGACTATGTGTTTTCAACTCGTCATAAATATTTTTCTGAATGACACACATACACCAAAGTTGGTATAGTTGGAGTTGAAGGATTGCTGATGCTCATGGTGAAAATGTTTTTTGAATAACTCATACGGTTTTTGATCAGTAGTCGTTTGTTCGGTGCCGTTCTTCCCATACAAAAAAGCCTGGGAAGAAGAAACCAATAGTGAGTGCAGCTGTTGTCTGTGTCAGTGAGAGGCTCGTTAAGCGTTGTCAAGGTTACCAAGCTTCAAACAGATTTTACCTCTGCTGTTTTAAACAGCACATATTAATCTAATGGAGGGTGAAAGGACTGATTTAACATTGGGAAATGGATACTATATGACTGCTGTCCATGACACTTCCCTTGCCACTCAGCACTGATAGACTTTCAAAATAAGACTCCAGGGACCCTACAAAATAAAAGCCTCTATATTTTTTACATATATTTATTGCCCTATATGGCTCAACATTATGACCCAAACTCAACCCCGTTTTAGAGAATAGACTCTAGGAGACTGTTTAAAACACACCCTGTAGCAAATTTCAAAATAAAAGCCTCCCATTTCCGCTTCATCTACTGCCCTAATAACATGGAAAAAGAGTGATTTAACGATTGGAAAGTAATCAACTATCATTGACGGGTCTGAACATTTTCTATAAACACAACTCTGTTGGACTTTCAAAATAAGACTCCAGGGACCCTACAAAATAAAAGCCTCTAGATTATACTAATGCATTAATTGATGCAAATGGCTCAACATTATGACCCAAACTCTTCCAGGTTGTTTTTATTAGACTCTAGTGACCTTTTCAAAACACACCCAGAGCAAATTTCACAATAAAAGTCTCCCATTTACTCTGTAATACAGCAACTATTCACCTAATAACATGGAAAACCAGTGATTTAACATTTGGAAATGGATTCTATATCACTGCTGGGCGTGACCCATCTTTTGATGCACATTCATGATAGACTTTCAAAATAAGACTACAAGGACTCTACAGAATAAAAGCCTCTTCCTTATACACACTCATACATTCTGGCATATTGCTCATTGCCATTGGTGATTTCATCACTGCAATGGCTCTTAGAAGGCGGGCGGAGCCCGCCAATGGTAACAGGCGGGCGGAGCCCGCCAAAGGTGATTACATCACTGCAATGGCTCTTAGCAGGCGGGCGGAGCCCGCCATTGGTGATTTCATCACTGCAATGGCTCTTAGAAGGCGGGCAGAGCCCGCCATTGGTGATTTTTTTCTTCACTGAGATGGCTCCTAGCAGGCGGGCGAAGCCCGCCAACTGGGCTTTACCCACTGTGTTTCAATATGGACAACCCATATTACCCTTGTGCATCATACGCTGTGCACGTCTATTTCCCAGATTTCAGCACAAGTGGCACACAGCTCTCTTTGCCCATGAACTTGCCCTCTTTCCTTCCCTCAGCAGCCCTCAAAGGCGTAAGCAGTTGGTCTGGGGAGCCCCGACGTCACTTGCCAGGGCCGTATTGGCCCGGTTCCCCAGACGGGCAGTAGGTGGCCCCCCTCAAAATTTCTTTAGAAATTTTCTAGTTGGGGGGCCACATGCCGAAGGCATGGCCCACCTACTACTATTGCACATATTTATTCCGCGTATTATTATTATAATTCTCCCGTATACCCAAAACTTCGGCGCGTAACTAGTCCCGCACGGTTTGGCGGATCGGGCCCAAAGTTGGCACACGCGTCGGGACCAATGGGGTGATGTGTGCTTGTATAAAACTTTCTCATTAGTCCGAAGGTTTGCGAATTATTAGCGAAAACGTCGCAAAAAAATCCCATAGGAAATGAATGGGGAGAGGAAAAAAAAAGCATAAAAAACAGCACTTCACTGTGTCGCCATACATTCACCTAGAAAAACAGTTTGAAGCTCAGTTTGTAGATAAATCCTTCGTCTATTTAAAACTGAAGACGGTATGTTGATAACTGCTACGGTTTTTGTATAATCAGACCTCAAGCGCCACAAAGTTTTAGCAAAATCCAGCCTGCTAGAGTGGAGCAACTGAAAAGCTAGAGTGTGAGGCAGGCGTTTTTTAAACACAAAAAAACATTTTAAACTCGCCCTCACGGCCACATATTTATAGCTAGAGTCACCATTTTTGGTCAGTTTGTAGACTGAAATCTCTGGACCCACACAATATCTTCGGAATTACGGTAGGATTAATACTTTTCCTTAAAAACCCTCCAGACCGACCTAAAGTCGATGAAAATCAGAGCCGTTTTTCATTGGTTTTGGAGCAGAAGAGGGGAGAAAAACGAATCCGACTATGTGTTTTAAACTCGTCATAAATATTTTTCTGAATGACACACATACACCAAAGTTGGCATAGTTGGAGTCGAAGGATGACTGACGCTCACGGTGAAAAAATTTTTTGAATAACTCATACGGTTTTTGCTCAGCAGTCGTTTGTTCGGAGGACATTTTAAGCACCTGAAAGCTGAGTGACAGTGACCTGCTGCAGCTAGCTCAATTAGAAGCTTAGGTGTGATGAAACGTTTTTTCTTTTTCTTTCTCTTCCCATTCAGTTTGTAGATGACCTACAGCCATGAAAGTTACTCCAATTGAAGACAAGATATAGCTGTGGCTTAGATAAAAAGAATTTTTCAGATACCTTTTACGGTTTTTACTCAGCAGTCGTTTGTTCGGAGGGGTGCTTTAGCAGCTAAAAGGTGAGTGAGAGTGAGGTCCTGCAGTTCAAACAAAGGGAGGAGCAGGTGGGCCAACCATTTTGTTTGTGCTTCGTTTTGGGTTGTGAAAGACCTACAGACATGAAGGTTACCCCAGTCTGAGACAAAGGATAGATGTTGCTTTCACTGAAAGAATTTTTCAGATATCTTTTACGGTTTTTGCTCAGCAGTCGTTTGTTCGGAGGGTAAGCACCTGGAAGCTAGCTGACAGTTAGCTTCTGCAGCAGCCTGCTAGAGTGCAGCTGCTGAAATCTTAGTGTGAGGCGGCCATTTTTTTAAGATCAAACATCTTATTCTCGCCCTCACGGCCACATATTTGGAGCTACAGTCACCATTTTTGGTCAGTTTGTAGACTGAAACCTCTGGACTCACACAATGTCTTCGGAATTACGGTAGGATTAATACTTTTCCTTAAAAACCCTCCAGACCAACCTAAAGTCGATGAGAGTTTCAGCCTTTCTCTATTCTTTTTGAGCTGAAGATGGGAGAGAAACGAATCAGACTATGTGTTTTCAACTCGTCATAAATATTTTTCTGAATGACACACATACACCAAAGTTGGTATAGTTGGAGTCGAAGGATTGCTGATGCTCATGGTGAAAATGTTTTTTGAATAACTCATACGGTTTTTGATCAGTAGTCGTTTGTTCGGTGCCGTTCTTCCCATACAAAAAAGCCTGGGAAGAAGAAACCAATAGTGAGTGCAGCTGTTGTCTGTGTCAGTGAGAGGCTCGTTAAGCGTTGTCAAGGTTACCAAGCTTCAAACAGATTTTACCTCTGCTGTTTTAAACAGCACATATTAATCTAATGGAGGGTGAAAGGACTGATTTAACATTGGGAAATGGATAGTATATGACTGCTGTACATGACACTTCCCTTGCCACTCAGCACTGATAGACTTTCAAAATAAGACTCCAGGGACCCTACAAAATAAAAGCCTCCATATTTTTTACATATATTTATTGCTCTATATGGCTCAACATTATGACCCAAACTCAACCCCGTTTTAGAGAATAGACTCTAGGAGACTGTTTAAAACACACCCTATAGCAAATTTCAAAATAAAAGCCTCCCATTTCCGCTTCATCTACTGCCCTAATAACATGGAAAAAGAGTGATTTAACGATTGGAAAGTAATCAACTATCATTGACGGGTCTGAACATTTTCTATAAACACAACTCTGTTGGACTTTCAAAATAAGACTCCAGGGACCCTACAAAATAAAAGCCTCTAGATTATAGTAATGCATTAATTGATGCAAATGGCTCAACATTATGACCCAAACTCTTCCAGGTTGTTTTTATTAGACTCTAGTGACCTTTTCAAAACACACCCCAGAGCAAATTTCACAATAAAAGTCTCCCATTTACTCTGTAATACAGCAACTATTCACCTAATAACATGGAAAACCAGTGATTTAACATTTGGAAATGGATTCTATATCACTGCTGGGCGTGACCCATCTTTTGATGCACATTCATGATAGACTTTCAAAATAAGACTACAAGGACTCTACAGAATAAAAGCCTCTTCCTTATACACACTCATACATTCTGGCATATTGCTCATTGCCATTGGTGATTTCATCACTGCAATGGCTCTTAGAAGGCGGGCGGAGCCCGCCAATGGTAACAGGCGGGCGGAGCCCGCCAAAGGTGATTACATCACTGCAATGGCTCTTAGCAGGCGGGCGGAGCCCGCCATTGGTGATTTCATCACTGCAATGGCTCTTAGAAGGCGGGCAGAGCCCGCCATTGGTGATTTTTTTCTTCACTGAGATGGCTCCTAGCAGGCGGGCGAAGCCCGCCAACTGGGCTTTACCCACTGTGTTTCAATATGGACAACCCATATTACCCTTGTGCATCATACGCTGTGCACGTCTATTTCCCAGATTTCAGCACAAGTGGCACACAGCTCTCTTTGCCCATGAACTTGCCCTCTTTCCTTCCCTCAGCAGCCCTCAAAGGCGTAAGCAGTTGGTCTGGGGAGCCCCGACGTCACTTGCCAGGGCCGTATTGGCCCGGTTCCCCAGACGGGCAGTAGGTGGCCCCCCTCAAAATTTCTTTAGAAATTTTCTAGTTATTATAATTCTCCCGTATACCCAAAACTTCGGCGCATAACTAGTCCCGCACGGTTTGGCGGATCGGGCCCAAAGTTGGCACACGCGTCGGGACCAATGGGGTGATGTGTGCTTGTATAAAACTTTCTCATTAGTCCGAAGGTTTGCGAATTATTAGCGAAAACGTCGCAAAAAAATCCCATAGGAAATGAATGGGGAGAGGAAAAAAAAAGCATAAAAAACAGCACTTCACTGTGTCGGCATACATTCACCTAGAAAAACAGTTTGAAGCTCAGTTTGTAGATAAATCCTTCGTCTATTTAAAACTGAAGACGGTATGTTGATAACTGCTACGGTTTTTGTATAATCAGACCTCAAGCGCCACAAAGTTTTAGCAAAATCCAGCCTGCTAGAGTGGAGCAACTGAAAAGCTAGAGTGTGAGGCAGGCGTTTTTTAAACACAAAAAAACATTTTAAACTCGCCCTCACGGCCACATATTTATAGCTAGAGTCACCATTTTTGGTCAGTTTGTAGACTGAAATCTCTGGACCCACACAATATCTTCGGAATTACGGTAGGATTAATACTTTTCCTTAAAAACCCTCCAGACCGACCTAAAGTCGATGAAAATCAGAGCCGTTTTTCATTGGTTTTGGAGCAGAAGAGGGGAGAAAAACGAATCAGACTATGTGTTTTAAACTCGTCATAAATATTTTTCTGAATGACACACATACACCAAAGTTGGCATAGTTGGAGTCGAAGCATGACTGACGCTCACGGTGAAAAAATTTTTTGAATAACTCATACGGTTTTTGCTCAGCAGTCGTTTGTTCGGAGGACATTTTAAGCACCTGAAAGCTGAGTGACAGTGACCTGCTGCAGCTAGCTCAATTAGAAGCTTAGGTGTGATGAAACGTTTTTTCTTTTTCTTTCTCTTCCCGTTCAGTTTGTAGATGACCTACAGCCATGAAAGTTACTCCAATTGAAGACAAGATATAGCTGTCGCTTAGATAAAAAGAATTTTTCAGATACCTTTTACGGTTTTTACTCAGCAGTCGTTTGTTCGGAGGGGTGCTTTAGCAGCTAAAAGGTGAGTGAGAGTGAGGTCCTGCAGTTCAAACAAAGGGAGGAGCAGGTGGGCCAACCATTTTGTTTGTGCTTCGTTTTGGGTTGTGAAAGACCTACAGACATGAAGGTTACCCCAGTCTGAGACAAAGGATAGATGTTGCTTTCACTGAAAGAATTTTTCAGATATCTTTTACGGTTTTTGCTCAGCAGTCGTTTGTTCGGAGGGTAAGCACCTGGAAGCTAGCTGACAGTTAGCTTCTGCAGCAGCCTGCTAGAGTGCAGCTGCTGAAATTTAGTGTGAGGCGGCCATTTTTTTAAGATCAAACATCTTATTCTCGCCCTCACGGCCACATATTTGGAGCTACAGTCACCATTTTTGGTCAGTTTGTAGACTGAAACCTCTGGACTCACACAATGTCTTCGGAATTACGGTAGGATTAATACTTTTCCTTAAAAACCCTCCAGACCAACCTAAAGTCGATGAGTTTCAGCCTTTCTCCATTCTTTTTGAGCTGAAGATGGGAGAGAAACGAATCAGACTATGTGTTTTCAAGTCGTCATAAATATTGTTCTGAATGACACACATACACCAAAGTTGGTATAGTTGGAGTCGAAGGATTGCTGATGCTCATGGTGAAAATGTTTTTTGAATAACTCATACGGTTTTTGATCAGTAGTCGTTTGTTCGGTGCCGTTCTTCCTATACAAAAAAGCCTGGGAAGAAGAAACGAATAGTGAGTGCAGCTGTTGTCTGTGTCAGTGAGAGGCTCGTTAAGCGTTGTCAAGGTTACCAAGCTTCAAACAGATTTTACCTCTGCTGTTTTAAACAGCACATATTAATCTAATGGAGGGTGAAAGGACTGATTTAACATTGGGAAATGGATACTATATGACTGCTGTCCATGACACTTCCCTTGCCACTCAGCACTGATAGACTTTCAAAATAAGACTCCAGGGACCCTACAAAATAAAAGCCTCTATATTTTTTACATATATTTATTGCTCTATATGGCTCAACATTATGACCCAAACTCAACCCCGTTTTAGAGAATAGACTCTAGGAGACTGTTTAAAACACACCCTATAGCAAATTTCAAAATAAAAGCCTCCCATTTCCGCTTCATCTACTGCCCTAATAACATGGAAAAAGAGTGATTTAATGATTGGAAAGTAATCAACTATCATTGACGGGTCTGAACATTTTCTATAAACACAACTCTGTTGGACTTTCAAAATAAGACTCCAGGGACCCTACAAAATAAAAGCCTCTAGATTATAGTAATGCATTAATTGATGCAAATGGCTCAACATTATGACCCAAACTCTTCCAGGTTGTTTTTATTAGACTCTAGTGACCTTTTCAAAACACACCCCAGAGCAAATTTCACAATAAAAGTCTCCCATTTACTCTGTAATACAGCAACTATTCACCTAATAACATGGAAAACCAGTGATTTAACATTTGGAAATGGATTCTATATCACTGCTGGGCGTGACCCATCTTTTGATGCACATTCATGATAGACTTTCAAAATAAGACTACAAGGACTCTACAGAATAAAAGCCTCTTCCTTATACACACTCATACATTCTGGCATATTGCTCATTGCCATTGGTGATTTCATCACTGCAATGGCTCTTAGAAGGCGGGCGTAGCCCGCCAATGGTAACAGGCGGGCGGAGCCCGCCAAAGGTGATTACATCACTGCAATGGCTCTTAGCAGGCGGGCGGAGCCCGCCATTGGTGATTTCATCACTGCAATGGCTCTTAGAAGGCGGGCAGAGCCCGCCATTGGTGATTTTTTTCTTCACTGAGATGGCTCCTAGCAGGCGGGCGAAGCCCGCCAACTGGGCTTTACCCACTGTGTTTCAATATGGACAACCCATATTACCCTTGTGCATCATACGCTGTGCACGTCTATTTCCCAGATTTCAGCACAAGTGGCACACAGCTCTCTTTGCCCATGAACTTGCCCTCTTTCCTTCCCTCAGCAGCCCTCAAAGGCGTAAGCAGTTGGTCTGGGGAGCCCCGACGTCACTTGCCAGGGCCGTATTGGCCCGGTTCCCCAGACGGGCAGTAGGTGGCCCCCCTCAAAATTTCTTTAGAAATTTTCTAGTTATTATTATAATTCTCCCGTATACCCAAAACTTCGGCACGTAACTAGTCCCGCACGGTTTGGCGGATCGGGCCCAAAGTTGGCACACGCGTTGGGACCAATGGGGTGATGTGTGCTTGTATAAAACTTTCTCATTAGTCCGAAGGTTTGCGAATTATTAGCGAAAACGTCGCAAAAAAATCCCATAGGAAATGAATGGGAAGAGGTAAAAAAAAGCATAAAAAACAGCACTTCACTGTGTCGGCATACATTCACCTAGAAAAACAGTTTGAAGCTCAGTTTGTAGATAAATCCTTCGGCTATTTAAAACTGAAGACGGTATGTTCATAACTGCTACGGTTTTTGTATAATCAGACCTCAAGCGCCACAAAGTTTTAGCAAAATCCAGCCTGCTAGAGTGGAGCAACTGAAAAGCTAGAGTGTGAGGCAGGCGTTTTTTAAACACAAAAAAACATTTTAAACTCGCCCTCACGGCCACATATTTATAGCTAGAGTCACCATTTTTGGTCAGTTTGTAGACTGAAATCTCTGGACCCACACAATATCTTCGGAATTACGGTAGGATTAATACTTTTCCTTAAAAACCCTCCAGACCGACCTAAAGTCGATGAAAATCAGAGCCGTTTTTCATTGGTTTTGGAGCAGAAGAGGGGAGAAAAACGAATCAGACTATGTGTTTTAAACTCGTCATAAAGATTTTTCTGAATGACACACATACACCAAAGTTGGCATAGTTGGAGTCGAAGGATGACTGACGCTCACGGTGAAAAAATTTTTTGAATAACTCATACGGTTTTTGCTCAGCAGTCGTTTGTTCGGAGGACATTTTAAGCACCTGAAAGCTGAGTGACAGTGACCTGCTGCAGCTAGCTCAATTAGAAGCTTAGGTGTGATGAAACGTTTTTTCTTTTTCTTTCTCTTCCCATTCAGTTTGTAGATGATCTACAGCCATGAAAGTTACTCCAATTGAAGACAAGATATAGCTGTCGCTTAGATAAAAAGAATTTTTCAGATACCTTTTACGGTTTTTACTCAGCAGTCATTTGTTCGGAGGGGTGCTTTAGCAGCTAAAAGGTGAGTGAGAGTGAGGTCCTGCAGTTAAAAGAAAGGGAGGAGCAGGTGGGCCAACCATTTTGTTTGTGCTTCGTTTTGGGTTGTGAAAGACCTACAGACATGAAGGTTACCCCAGTCTGAGACAAAGGATAGATGTTGCTTTCACTGAAAGAATTTTTCAGATACCTTTTACGGTTTTTGCTCAGCAGTCGTTTGTTCGGAGGGTAAGCACCTGGAAGCTAGCTGACAGTTAGCTTCTGCAGCAGCCTGCTAGAGTGCAGCTGCTGAAATCTTAGTGTGAGGCGGCCATTTTTTTAAGATCAAACATCTTATTCTCGCCCTCACGGCCACATATTTGGAGCTACAGTCACCATTTTTGGTCAGTTTGTAGACTGAAACTTCTGGACTCACACAATGTCTTCGGAATTACGGTAGGATTAATACTTTTCCCTAAAAACCCTCCAGGCAAACCTAAAGTCGATGAGAGTTTCAGCCTTTCTCTATTCTTTTTGAGCTGAAGATGGGAGAGAAACGAATCAGACTATGTGTTTTCAACTCGTCATAAATATTTTTCTGAATGACACACATACACCAAAGTTGGTATAGTTGGAGTCAAAGGATTGCTGATGCTCATGGTGAAAATGTTTTTTGAATAACTCATACGGTTTTTGATCAGTAGTCGTTTGTTCGGTGCCGTTCTTCCCATACAAAAAAGCCTGGGAAGAAGAAACCAATAGTGAGTGCAGCTGTTGTCTGTGTCAGTGAGAGGCTCGTTAAGCGTTGTCAAGGTTACCAAGCTTCAAACAGATTTTACCTCTGCTGTTTTAAACAGCACATATTAATCTAATGGAGGGTGAAAGGACTGATTTAACATTGGGAAATGGATACTATATGACTGCTGTCCATGACACTTCCCTTGCCACTCAGCACTGATAGACTTTCAAAATAAGACTCCAGGGACCCTACAAAATAAAAGCCTCTATATTTTTTACATATATTTATTGCCCTATATGGCTCAACATTATGACCCAAACTCAACCCCGTTTTAGAGAATAGACTCTAGGAGACTGTTTAAAACACACCCTATAGCAAATTTCAAAATAAAAGCCTCCCATTTCCGCTTCATCTACTGCCCTAATACCATGGAAAAAGAGTGATTTAACGATTGGAAAGTAATCAACTATCATTGACGGGTCTGAACATTTTCTATAAACACAACTCTGTTGGACTTTCAAAATAAGACTCCAGGGACCCTACAAAATAAAAGCCTCTAGATTATACTAATGCATTAATTGATGCAAATGGCTCAACATTATGACCCAAACTCTTCCAGGTTGTTTTTATTAGACTCTAGTGACCTTTTCAAAACACACCCCAGAGCAAATTTCACAATAAAAGTCTCCCATTTACTCTGTAATACAGCAACTATTCACCTAATAACATGGAAAACCAGTGATTTAACATTTGGAAATGGATTCTATATCATTGCTGGGCGTGACCCATCTTTTGATGCACATTCATGATAGACTTTCAAAATAAGACTACAAGGACTCTACAGAATAAAAGCCTCTTCCTTATACACACTCATACATTCTGGCATATTGCTCATTGCCATTGGTGATTACATCACTGCAATGGCTCTTAGAAGGCGGGCGGAGCCCGCCAATGGTAACAGGCGGGCGGAGCCCGCCAAAGGTGATTACATCACTGCAATGGCTCTTAGCAGGCGGGCGGAGCCCGCCATTGGTGATTTCATCACTGCAATGGCTCTTAGAAGGCGGGCAGAGCCCGCCATTGGTGATTTTTTTCTTCACTGAGATGGCTCCTAGCAGGCGGGCAAAGCCCGCCAACTGGGCTTTACCCACTGTGTTTCAATATGGACAACCCATATTACCCTTGTGCATCATACGCTGTGCACGTCTATTTCCCAGATTTCAGCACAAGTGGCACACAGCTCTCTTTGCCCATGAACTTGCCCTCTTTCCTTCCCTCAGCAGCCCTCAAAGGCGTAAGCAGTTGGTCTGGGGAGCCCCGACGTCACTTGCCAGGGCCGTATTGGCCCGGTTCCCCAGACGGGCAGTAGGTGGCCCCCCTCAAAATTTCTTTAGAAATTTTCTAGTTGGGGGGCCACATGCCGAAGGCATGGCCCACCTACTACTATTGCACATATTTATTCCGCGTATTATTGGGGGGCCACATGCCGAAGGCATGGCCCACCTACTACTATTGCACATATTTATTCCGCGTATTATTATTATTGGGGGGCCACATGCCGAAGGCATGGCCCACCTACTACTATTGCACATATTTATTCCGCGTATTATTGGGGGGCCACATGCCGAAGGCATGGCCCACCTACTACTATTGCACATATTTATTCCGCGTATTATTATTATTATAATTCTCCCGTATACCCAAAACTTCGGCGCGTAACTAGTCCCGCACGGTTTGGCGGATCGGGCCCAAAGTTGGCACACGCGTCGGGACCAATGGGGTGATGTGTGCTTGTATAAAACTTTCTCATTAGTCCGAAGGTTTGCGAATTATTAGCGAAAACGTCGCAAAAAAATCCCATAGGAAATGAATGGGGAGAGGAAAAAAAAAGCATAAAAAACAGCACTTCACTGTGTCGGCATACATTCACCTAGAAAAACAGTTTGAAGCTCAGTTTGTAGATAAATCCTTCGTCTATTTAAAACTGAAGACGGTATGTTGATAACTGCTACGGTTTTTGTATAATCAGACCTCAAGCGCCACAAAGTTTTAGCAAAATCCAGCCTGCTAGAGTGGAGCAACTGAAAAGCTAGAGTGTGAGGCAGGCGTTTTTTAAACACAAAAAAACATTTTAAACTCGCCCTCACGGCCACATATTTATAGCTAGAGTCACCATTTTTGGTCAGTTTGTAGACTGAAATCTCTGGACCCACACAATATCTTCGGAATTACGGTAGGATTAATACTTTTCCTTAAAAACCCTCCAGACCGACCTAAAGTCGATGAAAATCAGAGCCGTTTTTCATTGGTTTTGGAGCAGAAGAGGGGAGAAAAACGAATCCGACTATGTGTTTTAAACTCGTCATAAATATTTTTCTGAATGACACACATACACCAAAGTTGGCATAGTTGGAGTCGAAGGATGACTGACGCTCACGGTGAAAAAATTTTTTGAATAACTCATACGGTTTTTGCTCAGCAGTCGTTTGTTCGGAGGACATTTTAAGCACCTGAAAGCTGAGTGACAGTGACCTGCTGCAGCTAGCTCAATTAGAAGCTTAGGTGTGATGAAACGTTTTTTCTTTTTCTTTCTCTTCCCATTCAGTTTGTAGATGACCTACAGCCATGAAAGTTACTCCAATTGAAGACAAGATATAGCTGTCGCTTAGATAAAAAGAATTTTTCAGATACCTTTTACGGTTTTTACTCAGCAGTCGTTTGTTCGGAGGGGTGCTTTAGCAGCTAAAAGGTGAGTGAGAGTGAGGTCCTGCAGTTCAAACAAAGGGAGGAGCAGGTGGGCCAACCATTTTGTTTGTGCTTCGTTTTGGGTTGTGAAAGACCTACAGACATGAAGGTTACCCCAGTCTGAGACAAAGGATAGATGTTGCTTTCACTGAAAGAATTTTTCAGATATCTTTTACGGTTTTTGCTCAGCAGTCGTTTGTTCGGAGGGTAAGCACCTGGAAGCTAGCTGACAGTTAGCTTCTGCAGCAGCCTGCTAGAGTGCAGCTGCTGAAATCTTAGTGTGAGGCGGCCATTTTTTAAGATCAAACATCTTATTCTCGCCCTCACGGCCACATATTTGGAGCTACAGTCACCATTTTTGGTCAGTTTGTAGACTGAAACCTCTGGACTCACACAATGTCTTCGGAATTACGGTAGGATTAATACTTTGCCTTAAAAACCCTCCAGACCAACCTAAAGTGGATGAGAGTTTCAGCCTTTCTCCATTCTTTTTGAGCTGAAGATGGGAGAAAAACGAATCAGACTATGTGTTTTCAACTCGTCATAAATATTTTTCTGAATGACACACATACACCAAAGTTGGTATAGTTGGAGTCGAAGGATTGCTGATGCTCATGGTGAAAATGTTTTTTGAATAACTCATACGGTTTTTGATCAGTAGTCGTTTGTTCGGTGCCGTTCTTCCCATACAAAAAAGCCTGGGAAGAAGAAACCAATAGTGAGTGCAGCTGTTGTCTGTGTCAGTGAGAGGCTCGTTAAGCGTTGTCAAGGTTACCAAGCTTCAAACAGATTTTACCTCTGCTGTTTTAAACAGCACATATTAATCTAATGGAGGGTGAAAGGACTGATTTAACATTGGGAAATGGATACTATATGACTGCTGTACATGACACTTCCCTTGCCACTCAGCACTGATAGACTTTCAAAATAAGACTCCAGGGACCCTACAAAATAAAAGCCTCTATATTTTTTACATATATTTATTGCTCTATATGGCTCAACATTATGACCCAAACTCAACCCCGTTTTAGAGAATAGACTCTAGGAGACTGTTTAAAACACACCCTATAGCAAATTTCAAAATAAAAGCCTCCCATTTCCGCTTCATCTACTGCCCTAATAACATGGAAAAAGAGTGATTTAACGATTGGAAAGTAATCAACTATCATTGACGGGTCTGAACATTTTCTATAAACACAACTCTGTTGGACTTTCAAAATAAGACTCCAGGGACCCTACAAAATAAAAGCCTCTAGATTATAGTAATGCATTAATTGATGCAAATGGCTCAACATTATGACCCAAACTCTTCCAGGTTGTTTTTATTAGACTCTAGTGACCTTTTCAAAACACACCCCAGAGCAAATTTCACAATAAAAGTCTCCCATTTACTCTGTAATACAGCAACTATTCACCTAATAACATGGAAAACCAGTGATTTAACATTTGGAAATGGTTTCCATATCACTGCTGGGCGTGACCCATCTTTTGATGCACATTCATGATAGACTTTCAAAATAAGACTACAAGGACTCTACAGAATAAAAGCCTCTTCCTTATACACACTCATACATTCTGGCATATTGCTCATTGCCATTGGTGATTTCATCACTGCAATGGCTCTTAGAAGGCGGGCGGAGCCCGCCAATGGTAACAGGCGGGCGGAGCCCGCCAAAGGTGATTACATCACTGCAATGGCTCTTAGCAGGCGGGCGGAGCCCGCCCTTGGTGATTTCATCACTGCAATGGCTCTTAGAAGGCGGGCAGAGCCCGCCATTGGTGATTTTTTTCTTCACTGAGATGGCTCCTAGCAGGCGGGCGAAGCCCGCCAACTGGGCTTTACCCACTGTGTTTCAATATGGACAACCCATATTACCCTTGTGCATCATACGCTGTGCACGTCTATTTCCCAGATTTCAGCACAAGTGGCACACAGCTCTCTTTGCCCATGAACTTGCCCTCTTTCCTTCCCTCAGCAGCCCTCAAAGGCGTAAGCAGTTGGTCTGGGGAGCCCCGACGTCACTTGCCAGGGCCGTATTGGCCCGGTTCCCCAGACGGGCAGTAGGTGGCCCCCCTCAAAATTTCTTTAGAAATTTTCTAGTTGGGGGGCCACATGCCGAAGGCATGGCCCACCTACTACTATTGCACATATTTATTCCGCGTATTATTATTATTATTATAATTCTCCCGTATACCCAAAACTTCGGCGCGTAACTAGTCCCGCACGGTTTGGCGGATCGGGCCCAAAGTTGGCACACGCGTCGGGACCAATGGGGTGATGTGTGCTTGTATAAAACTTTCTCATTAGTCCGAAGGTTTGCGAATTATTAGCGAAAACGTCGCAAAAAAATCCCATAGGAAATGAATGGGGAGAGGAAAAAAAAAGCATAAAAAACAGCACTTCACTGTGTCGGCATACATTCACCTAGAAAAACAGTTTGAAGCTCAGTTTGTAGATAAATCCTTCGTCTATTTAAAACTGAAGACGGTATGTTGATAACTGCTACGGTTTTTGTATAATCAGACCTCAAGCGCCACAAAGTTTTAGCAAAATCCAGCCTGCTAGAGTGGAGCAACTGAAAAGCTAGAGTGTGAGGCAGGCGTTTTTTAAACACAAAAAAACATTTTAAACTCGCCCTCACGGCCACATATTTATAGCTAGAGTCACCATTTTTGGTCAGTTTGTAGACTGAAATCTCTGGACCCACACAATATCTTCGGAATTACGGTAGGATTAATACTTTTCCTTAAAAACCCTCCAGACCGACCTAAAGTCGATGAAAATCAGAGCCGTTTTTCATTGGTTTTGGAGCAGAAGAGGGGAGAAAAACGAATCAGACTATGTGTTTTAAACTCGTCATAAATATTTTTCTGAATGACACACATACACCAAAGTTGGCATAGTTGGAGTCGAAGGATGACTGACGCTCACGGTGAAAAAATTTTTTGAATAACTCATACGGTTTTTGCTCAGCAGTCGTTTGTTCGGAGGACATTTTAAGCACCTGAAAGCTGAGTGACAGTGACCTGCTGCAGCTAGCTCAATTAGAAGCTTAGGTGTGATGAAACGTTTTTTCTTTTTCTTTCTCTTCCCATTCAGTTTGTAGATGATCTACAGCCATGAAAGTTACTCCAATTGAAGACAAGATATAGCTGTCGCTTAGATAAAAAGAATTTTTCAGATACCTTTTACGGTTTTTACTCAGCAGTCGTTTGTTCGGAGGGGTGCTTTAGCAGCTAAAAGGTGAGTGAGAGTGAGGTCCTGCAGTTAAAAGAAAGGGAGGAGCAGGTGGGCCAACCATTTTGTTTGTGCTTCGTTTTGGGTTGTGAAAGACCTACAGACATGAAGGTTACCCCAGTCTGAGACAAAGGATAGATGTTGCTTTCACTGAAAGAATTTTTCAGATATCTTTTACGGTTTTTGCTCAGCAGTCGTTTGTTCGGAGGGTAAGCACCTGGAAGCTAGCTGACAGTTAGCTTCTGCAGCAGCCTGCTAGAGTGCAGCTGCTGAAATCTTAGTGTGAGGCGGCCATTTTTTTCAGATCAAACATCTTATTCTCGCCCTCACGGCCACATATTTGGAGCTACAGTCACCATTTTTGGTCAGTTTGTAGACTGAAACCTCTGGACTCACACAATGTCTTCGGAATTACGGTAGGATTAATACTTTTCCTTAAAAACCCTCCAGACCAACCTAAAGTCGATGAGAGTTTCAGCCTTTCTCTATTCTTTTTGAGCTGAAGATGGGAGAGAAACGAATCAGACTATGTGTTTTCACTCGTCATAAATATTTTTCTGAATGACACACATACACCAAAGTTGGTATAGTTGGAGTCGAAGGATTGCTGATGCTCATGGTGAAAATGTTTTTTGAATAACTCATACGGTTTTTGATCAGTAGTCGTTTGTTCGGTGCCGTTCTTCCCATACAAAAAAGCCTGGGAAGAAGAAACCAATAGTGAGTGCAGCTGTTGTCTGTGTCAGTGAGAGGCTCGTTAAGCGTTGTCAAGGTTACCAAGCTTCAAACAGATTTTACCTCTGCTGTTTTAAACAGCACATATTAATCTAATGGAGGGTGAAAGGACTGATTTAACATTGGGAAATGGATACTATATGACTGCTGTCCATGACACTTCCCTTGCCACTCAGCACTGATAGACTTTCAAAATAAGACTCCAGGGACCCTACAAAATAAAAGCCTCTATATTTTTTACATATATTTATTGCCCTATATGGCTCAACATTATGACCCAAACTCAACCCCGTTTTAGAGAATAGACTCTAGGAGACTGTTTAAAACACACCCTATAGCAAATTTCAAAATAAAAGCCTCCCATTTCCGCTTCATCTACTGCCCTAATAACATGGAAAAAGAGTGATTTAACGATTGGAAAGTAATCAACTATCATTGACGGGTCTGAACATTTTCTATAAACACAACTCTGTTGGACTTTCAAAATAAGACTCCAGGGACCCTACAAAATAAAAGCCTCTAGATTATAGTAATGCATTAATTGATGCAAATGGCTCAACATTATGACCCAAACTCTTCCAGGTTGTTTTTATTAGACTCTAGTGACCTTTTCAAAACACACCCCAGAGCAAATTTCACAATAAAAGTCTCCCATTTACTCTGTAATACAGCAACTATTCACCTAATAACATGGAAAACCAGTGATTTAACATTTGGAAATGGATTCTATATCACTGCTGGGCGTGACCCATCTTTTGATGCACATTCATGATAGACTTTCAAAATAAGACTACAAGGACTCTACAGAATAAAAGCCTCTTCCTTATACACACTCATACATTCTGGCATATTGCTCATTGCCATTGGTGATTTCATCACTGCAATGGCTCTTAGAAGGCGGGCGGAGCCCGCCAAAGGTGATTACATCACTGCAATGGCTCTTAGCAGGCGGGCGGAGCCCGCCATTGGTGATTTCATCACTGCAATGGCTCTTAGAAGGCGGGCAGAGCCCGCCATTGGTGATTTTTTTCTTCACTGAGATGGCTCCTCGCAGGCGGGCGAAGCCCGCCAACTGGGCTTTACCCACTGTGTTTCAATATGGACAACCCATATTACCCTTGTGCATCATACGCTGTGCACGTCTATTTCCCAGATTTCAGCACAAGTGGCACACAGCTCTCTTTACCCATGAACTTGCCCTCTTTCCTTCCCTCAGCAGCCCTCAAAGGCGTAAGCAGTTGGTCTGGGGAGCCCCGACGTCACTTGCCAGGGCCGTATTGGCCCGGTTCCCCAGACGGGCAGTAGGTGGCCCCCCTCAAAATTTCTTTAGAAATTTTCTAGTTATTATTATAATTCTCCCGTATACCCAAAACTTCGGCGCGTAACTAGTCCCGCACGGTTTGGCGGATCGGGCCCAAAGTTGGCACACGCGTCGGGACCAATGGGGTGATGTGTGCTTGTATAAAACTTTCTCATTAGTCCGAAGGTTTGCGAATTATTAGCGAAAACGTCGCAAAAAAATCCCATAGGAAATGAATGGGGAGAGGAAAAAAAAAGCATAAAAAACAGCACTTCACTGTGTCGGCATACATTCACCTAGAAAAACAGTTTGAAGCTCAGTTTGTAGATAAATCCTTCGTCTATTTAAAACTGAAGACGGTATGTTGATAACTGCTACGGTTTTTGTATAATCAGACCTCAAGCGCCACAAAGTTTTAGCAAAATCCAGCCTGCTAGAGTGGAGCAACTGAAAAGCTAGAGTGTGAGGCAGGCGTTTTTTAAACACAAAAAAACATTTTAAACTCGCCCTCACGGCCACATATTTATAGCTAGAGTCACCATTTTTGGTCAGTTTGTAGACTGAAATCTCTGGACCCACACAATATCTTCGGAATTACGGTAGGATTAATACTTTTCCTTAAAAACCCTCCAGACCGACCTAAAGTCGATGAAAATCAGAGCCGTTTTTCATTGGTTTTGGAGCAGAAGAGGGGAGAAAAACGAATCCGACTATGTGTTTTAAACTCGTCATAAATATTTTTCTGAATGACACACATACACCAAAGTTGGCATAGTTGGAGTCGAAGGATGACTGACGCTCACGGTGAAAAAATATTTTGAATAACTCATACGGTTTTTGCTCAGCAGTCGTTTGTTCGGAGGACATTTTAAGCAGCTGAAAGCTGGGGGAGAGTGTCCTGCTGCAGCTAGCTCAATTAGAAGATCAGGTGTGACAAAACGTTTTTTCTTTTTCTTTCTCTTCCCATTCAGGTTGTAGATGACCTACAGCCATGAAAGTTACTCCAATTGAAGACAAGATATAGCTGTCGCTTAGATAAAAATAATTTTTCAGATACCTTTTACGGTTTTTACTCAGCAGTCATTTGTTCGGAGGGGTGCTTTAGCAGCTAAAAGGTGAGTGAGAGTGAGGTCCTGCAGTTCAAACAAAGGGAGGAGCAGGTGGGCCAACCATTTTGTTTGTGCTTCGTTTTGGGTTGTGAAAGACCTACAGACATGAAGGTTACCCCAGTCTGAGACAAAGGATAGATGTTGCTTTCACTGAAAGAATTTTTCAGATATCTTTTACGGTTTTTGCTCAGCAGTCGTTTGTTCGGAGGGTAAGCACCTGGAAGCTAGCTGACAGTTAGCTTCTGCAGCAGCCTGCTAGAGTGCAGCTGCTGAAATCTTAGTGTGAGGCGGCCATTCTTTTAAGATCAAACATCTTATTCTCGCCCTCACGGCCACATATTTGGAGCTACAGTCACCATTTTTGGTCAGTTTGTAGACTGAAACCTCTGGACTCACACAATGTCTTCGGAATTACGGTAGGATTAATACTTTTCCTTAAAAACCGTCCAGACCAACCTAAAGTCGATGAGAGTTTCAGCCTTTCTCTATTCTTTTTGAGCTGAAGATGGGAGAGAAACGAATCAGACTATGTGTTTTCAACTCGTCATAAATATTTTTCTGAATGACACACATACACCAAAGTTGGTATAGTTGGAGTCGAAGGATTGCTGATGCTCATGGTGAAAATGTTTTTTGAATAACTCATACGGTTTTTGATCAGTAGTCGTTTGTTCGGTGCCGTTCTTCCCATACAAAAAAGCCTGGGAAGAAGAAACCAATAGTGAGTGCAGCTGTTGTCTGTGTCAGTGAGAGGCTCGTTAAGCGTTGTCAAGGTTACCAAGCTTCAAACAGATTTTACCTCTGCTGTTTTAAACAGCACATATTAATCTAATGGAGGGTGAAAGGACTGATTTAACATTGGGAAATGGATACTATATGACTGCTGTCCATGACACTTCCCTTGCCACTCAGCACTGATAGACTTTCAAAATAAGACTCCAGGGACCCTACAAAATAAAAGCCTCTATATTTTTTACATATATTTATTGCCCTATATGGCTCAACATTATGACCCAAACTCAACCCCGTTTTAGAGAATAGACTCTAGGAGACTGTTTAAAACACACCCTGTAGCAAATTTCAAAATAAAAGCCTCCCATTTCCGCTTCATCTACTGCCCTAATAACATGGAAAAAGAGTGATTTAACGATTGGAAAGTAATCAACTATCATTGACGGGTCTGAACATTTTCTATAAACACAACTCTGTTGGACTTTCAAAATAAGACTCCAGGGACCCTACAAAATAAAAGCCTCTAGATTATACTAATGCATTAATTGATGCAAATGGCTCAACATTATGACCCAAACTCTTCCAGGTTGTTTTTATTAGACTCTAGTGACCTTTTCAAAACACACCCAGAGCAAATTTCACAATAAAAGTCTCCCATTTACTCTGTAATACAGCAACTATTCACCTAATAACATGGAAAACCAGTGATTTAACATTTGGAAATGGATTCTATATCACTGCTGGGCGTGACCCATCTTTTGATGCACATTCATGATAGACTTTCAAAATAAGACTACAAGGACTCTACAGAATAAAAGCCTCTTCCTTATACACACTCATACATTCTGGCATATTGCTCATTGCCATTGGTGATTTCATCACTGCAATGGCTCTTAGAAGGCGGGCGGAGCCCGCCAATGGTAACAGGCGGGCGGAGCCCGCCAAAGGTGATTACATCACTGCAATGGCTCTTAGCAGGCGGGCGGAGCCCGCCATTGGTGATTTCATCACTGCAATGGCTCTTAGAAGGCGGGCAGAGCCCGCCATTGGTGATTTTTTTCTTCACTGAGATGGCTCCTAGCAGGCGGGCGAAGCCCGCCAACTGGGCTTTACCCACTGTGTTTCAATATGGACAACCCATATTACCCTTGTGCATCATACGCTGTGCACGTCTATTTCCCAGATTTCAGCACAAGTGGCACACAGCTCTCTTTGCCCATGAACTTGCCCTCTTTCCTTCCCTCAGCAGCCCTCAAAGGCGTAAGCAGTTGGTCTGGGGAGCCCCGACGTCACTTGCCAGGGCCGTATTGGCCCGGTTCCCCAGACGGGCAGTAGGTGGCCCCCCTCAAAATTTCTTTAGAAATTTTCTAGTTATTATAATTCTCCCGTATACCCAAAACTTCGGCGCGTAACTAGTCCCGCACGGTTTGGCGGATCGGGCCCAAAGTTGGCACACGCGTCGGGACCAATGGGGTGATGTGTGCTTGTATAAAACTTTCTCATTAGTCCGAAGGTTTGCGAATTATTAGCGAAAACGTCGCAAAAAAATCCCATAGGAAATGAATGGGGAGAGGAAAAAAAAAGCATAAAAAACAGCACTTCACTGTGTCGGCATACATTCACCTAGAAAAACAGTTTGAAGCTCAGTTTGTAGATAAATCCTTCGTCTATTTAAAACTGAAGACGGTATGTTGATAACTGCTACGGTTTTTGTATAATCAGACCTCAAGCGCCACAAAGTTTTAGCAAAATCCAGCCTGCTAGAGTGGAGCAACTGAAAAGCTAGAGTGTGAGGCAGGCGTTTTTTAAACACAAAAAAACATTTTAAACTCGCCCTCACGGCCACATATTTATAGCTAGAGTCACCATTTTTGGTCAGTTTGTAGACTGAAATCTCTGGACCCACACAATATCTTCGGAATTACGGTAGGATTAATACTTTTCCTTAAAAACCCTCCAGACCGACCTAAAGTCGATGAAAATCAGAGCCGTTTTTCATTGGTTTTGGAGCAGAAGAGGGGAGAAAAACGAATCCGACTATGTGTTTTAAACTCGTCATAAATATTTTTCTGAATGACACACATACACCAAAGTTGGCATAGTTGGAGTCGAAGGATGACTGACGCTCACGGTGAAAAAATTTTTTGAATAACTCATACGGTTTTTGCTCAGCAGTCGTTTGTTCGGAGGACATTTTAAGCACCTGAAAGCTGAGTGACAGTGACCTGCTGCAGCTAGCTCAATTAGAAGCTTAGGTGTGATGAAACGTTTTTTCTTTTTCTTTCTCTTCCCATTCAGTTTGTAGATGACCTACAGCCATGAAAGTTACTCCAATTGAAGACAAGATATAGCTGTCGCTTAGATAAAAAGAATTTTTCAGATACCTTTTACGGTTTTTACTCAGCAGTCGTTTGTTCGGAGGGGTGCTTTAGCAGCTGAAAGGTGAGTGAGAGTGAGGTCCTGCAGTTAAAAGAAAGGGAGGAGCAGGTGGGCCAACCATTTTGTTTTTGCTTCGTTTTGGGTTGTGAAAGACCTACAGACATGAAGGTTACCCCAGTCTGAGACAAAGGATAGATGTTGCTTTCACTGAAAGAATTTTTCAGATACCTTTTACGGTTTTTGCTCAGCAGTCGTTTGTTCGGAGGGTAAGCACCTGGAAGCTAGCTGACAGTTAGCTTCTGCAGCAGCCTGCTAGAGTGCAGCTGCTGAAATCTTAGTGTGAGGCGGCCATTTTTTTAAGATCAAACATCTTATTCTCGCCCTCACGGCCACATATTTGGACCTACAGTCACCATTTTTGGTCAGTTTGTAGACTGAAACCTCTGGACTCACACAGTGTCTTCGGAATTACGGTAGGATTAATACTTTTCCTTAAAAACCCTCCAGACCAACCTAAAGTCGATGAGTTTCAGCCTTTCTCCATTCTTTTTAAGCTGAAGATGGGAGAAAAACGAATCAGACTATGTGTTTTCAAGTCGTCATAAATATTGTTCTGAATGACACACATACACCAAAGTTGGTATAGTTGGAGTCGAAGGATTGCTGATGCTCATGGTGAAATTTTCTTTTTAATAACTCATATGGTTTTTGCTCAGCAGTCGTTTGTTCGGTGCCGTTCTTCCCATACAAAAAAGCCTGGGAAGAAGAAACCAATAGTGAGTGCAGCTGTTGTCTGTGTCAGTGAGAGGCTCATTAAGCGTTGTCAAGGTTACCAAGCTTCAAACAGATTTTACCTCTGCTGTTTTAAACAGCACATATTAATCTAATGGAGGGTGAAAGCACTGATTTAACATTGGGAAATGGATACTATATGACTGCCGTCCATGACACTTCCCTTGCCACTCAGCACTGATAGACTTTCAAAATAAGACTCCAGGGACCCTTCAAAATAAAAGCCTCTATATTTTTTACATATATTTATTGCCCTATATGGCTCAACATTATGACCCAAACTCAACCCCATTTTAGAGAATAGACTCTAGGAGACTGTTTAAAACACACCCTATGGCAAATTTCAAAATAAAAGCCTCCCATTTCCGCTTCATCTACTGCCCTAATAAAATGGAAAAAGAGTGATTTAACGATTGGAAAGTCATCAACTATCATTGATGGGTCTGAACATTTTCTCTAAACACAACTCTGTTGGACTTTCAAAATAAGACTCCAGGGACCCTACAAAATAAAAGCCTCTAGATTATACTAATGCATTAATTGATGCAAATGGCTCAACATTATGACCCAAACTCTTCCAGGTTGTTTTTATTAGACTCTAGTGACCTTTTCAAAACACACCCCAGAGCAAATTTCACAATAAAAGTCCCCCATTTACTCTGTAATACAGGAACTATTCACCTAATAACATGGAAAACCAGTGATTTAACATTTGGAAATGGATTCTATATCACTGCTGGGCATGACCCATCTATAGATGCACTTCCATGATAGACTTTCAAAATAAGACTACAGGGACTCTACAAAATAAAAGCCTCTTCCTTATACACACTCATACATTCTGGCATATTGCTTATAGCCATTTGTAATATCATCACTGCAATGGCTTTTAGAAGGCAGGCGGAGCCCGCCATTGGTGATTTCATCACTGCAATGGCTGTTAGGAGGCGGGCGGAGCCCGCCAATGGTGATTTTTTTCATCACTGCAATGGCTCCTAGCAGGCGGGCGGAGCCCGCCATTGGTGATTTCATCACTGCAATGGCTCTTAGCAGGCGGGCAATGCCCGCCATTGGGGATTTTTTTCATCGCTGCAAGGGCTCCTAGCAGGCGGGCGGAGCCCACCAACTGAGCTTTACCCACTGCGGTTCAATATGGACAACCCATATTACCCTTTTGCATCATACGCTGTGCATGTCTATTTCCCAGATTTCAGCACAAGTGGCACACAGCTCTCTTTGCCCATGACCTAGCCCTCTTTCCTTCCCTCAGCAGCCCTCAAAGGCGTAAGCAGTTGGTCTGGGGAGCCCCGACATCACTTGCCAGGGCCGTATTGGCCCTGTTCCCAAGATGGGCAGTAGGTGGCCCCCCTCAAAATTTCTTTAGAAATTTTCTAGTTATTATTATAATTCTCCCGTATACCCAAAACTTCGGCGCGTAACTAGTCCCGCATGGTTTGGCGGATCGGGCCCAAAGTTGGCACACGCGTCGGGACCAATGGGGTGATGTGTGCTTGTATAAAACTTTCTCATTAGTCCGAAGGTTTGCGAATTATTAGCGAAAACGTCGCAAAAAAATCCCATAGGAAATGAATGGGGAGAGGAAAAAAAAAGCATAAAAAACAGCACTTCACTGTGTCGCCATACATTCACCTAGAAAAACAGTTTGAAGCTCAGTTTGTAGATAAATCCTTCGTCTATTTAAAACTGAAGACGGTATGTTGATAACTGCTACGGTTTTTGTATAATCAGACCTCAAGCGCCACAAAGTTTTAGCAAAATCCAGCCTGCTAGAGTGGAGCAACTGAAAAGCTAGAGTGTGAGGCAGGCGTTTTTTAAACACAAAAAAACATTTTAAACTCGCCCTCACGGCCACATATTTATAGCTAGAGTCACCATTTTTGGTCAGTTTGTAGACTGAAATCTCTGGACCCACACAATATCTTCGGAATTACGGTAGGATTAATACTTTTCCTTAAAAACCCTCCAGACCGACCTAAAGTCGATGAAAATCAGAGCCGTTTTTCATTGGTTTTGGAGCAGAAGAGGGGAGAAAAACGAATCCGACTATGTGTTTTAAACTCGTCATAAATATTTTTCTGAATGACACACATACACCAAAGTTGGCATAGTTGGAGTCGAAGGATGACTGACGCTCACGGTGAAAAAATTTTTTGAATAACTCATACGGTTTTTGCTCAGCAGTCGTTTGTTCGGAGGACATTTTAAGCACCTGAAAGCTGAGTGACAGTGACCTGCTGCAGCTAGCTCAATTAGAAGCTTAGGTGTGATGAAACGTTTTTTCTTTTTCTTTCTCTTCCCATTCAGTTTGTAGATGACCTACAGCCATGAAAGTTACTCCAATTGAAGACAAGATATAGCTGTCGCTTAGATAAAAAGAATTTTTCAGATACCTTTTACGGTTTTTACTCAGCAGTCGTTTGTTCGGAGGGGTGCTTTAGCAGCTAAAAGGTGAGTGAGAGTGAGGTCCTGCAGTTCAAACAAAGGGAGGAGCAGGTGGGCCAACCATTTTGTTTGTGCTTCGTTTTGGGTTGTGAAAGACCTACAGACATGAAGGTTACCCCAGTCTGAGACAAAGGATAGATGTTGCTTTCACTGAAAGAATTTTTCAGATATCTTTTACGGTTTTTGCTCAGCAGTCGTTTGTTCGGAGGGTAAGCACCTGGAAGCTAGCTGACAGTTAGCTTCTGCAGCAGCCTGCTAGAGTGCAGCTGCTGAAATCTTAGTGTGAGGCGGCCATTTTTTTAAGATCAAACATCTTATTCTCGCCCTCACGGCCACATATTTGGAGCTACAGTCACCATTTTTGGTCAGTTTGTAGACTGAAACCTCTGGACTCACACAATGTCTTCGGAATTACGGTAGGATTAATACTTTTCCTTAAAAACCCTCCAGACCAACCTAAAGTCGATGAGAGTTTCAGCCTTTCTCTATTCTTTTTGAGCTGAAGATGGGAGAGAAACGAATCAGACTATGTGTTTTCAACTCGTCATAAATATTTTTCTGAATGACACACATACACCAAAGTTGGTATAGTTGGAGTCGAAGGATTGCTGATGCTCATGGTGAAAATGTTTTTTGAATAACTCATACGGTTTTTGATCAGTAGTCGTTTGTTCGGTGCCGTTCTTCCCATACAAAAAAGCCTGGGAAGAAGAAACCAATAGTGAGTGCAGCTGTTGTCTGTGTCAGTGAGAGGCTCGTTAAGCGTTGTCAAGGTTACCAAGCTTCAAACAGATTTTACCTCTGCTGTTTTAAACAGCACATATTAATCTAATGGAGGGTGAAAGGACTGATTTAACATTGGGAAATGGATACTATATGACTGCTGTACATGACACTTCCCTTGCCACTCAGCACTGATAGACTTTCAAAATAAGACTCCAGGGACCCTACAAAATAAAAGCCTCCATATTTTTTACATATATTTATTGCTCTATATGGCTCAACATTATGACCCAAACTCAACCCCGTTTTAGAGAATAGACTCTAGGAGACTGTTTAAAACACACCCTATAGCAAATTTCAAAATAAAAGCCTCCCATTTCCGCTTCATCTACTGCCCTAATAACATGGAAAAAGAGTGATTTAACGATTGGAAAGTAATCAACTATCATTGACGGGTCTGAACATTTTCTATAAACACAACTCTGTTGGACTTTCAAAATAAGACTCCAGGGACCCTACAAAATAAAAGCCTCTAGATTATAGTAATGCATTAATTGATGCAAATGGCTCAACATTATGACCCAAACTCTTCCAGGTTGTTTTTATTAGACTCTAGTGACCTTTTCAAAACACACCCCAGAGCAAATTTCACAATAAAAGTCTCCCATTTACTCTGTAATACAGCAACTATTCACCTAATAACATGGAAAACCAGTGATTTAACATTTGGAAATGGATTCTATATCACTGCTGGGCGTGACCCATCTTTTGATGCACATTCATGATAGACTTTCAAAATAAGACTACAAGGACTCTACAGAATAAAAGCCTCTTCCTTATACACACTCATACATTCTGGCATATTGCTCATTGCCATTGGTGATTTCATCACTGCAATGGCTCTTAGAAGGCGGGCGGAGACCGCCAATGCTAACAGGCGGGCGGAGCCCGCCAAAGGTGATTACATCACTGCAATGGCTCTTAGCAGGCGGGCGCAGCCCGCCATTGGTGATTTCATCACTGCAATGGCTCTTAGAAGGCGGGCAGAGCCCGCCATTGGTGATTTTTTTCTTCACTGAGATGGCTCCTAGCAGGCGGGCGAAGCCCGCCAACTGGGCTTTACCCACTGTGTTTCAATATGGACAACCCATATTACCCTTGTGCATCATACGCTGTGCACGTCTATTTCCCAGATTTCAGCACAAGTGGCACACAGCTCTCTTTGCCCATGAACTTGCCCTCTTTCCTTCCCTCAGCAGCCCTCAAAGGCGTAAGCAGTTGGTCTGGGGAGCCCCGACGTCACTTGCCAGGGCCGTATTGGCCCGGTTCCCCAGACGGGCAGTAGGTGGCCCCCCTCAAAATTTCTTTAGAAATTTTCTAGTTATTGGGGGGCCACATGCCGAAGGCATGGCCCACCTACTACTATTGCACATATTTATTCCGCGTATTATTATTATTATTATAATTCTCCCGTATACCCAAAACTTCGGCGCGTAACTAGTCCCGCACGGTTTGGCGGATCGGGCCCAAAGTTGGCACACGCGTCGGGACCAATGGGGTGATGTGTGCTTGTATAAAACTTTCTCATTAGTCCGAAGGTTTGCGAATTATTAGCGAAAACGTCGCAAAAAAATCCCATAGGAAATGAATGGGGAGAGGAAAAAAAAAGCATAAAAAACAGCACTTCACTGTGTCGGCATACATTCACCTAGAAAAACAGTTTGAAGCTCAGTTTGTAGATAAATCCTTCGTCTATTTAAAACTGAAGACGGTATGTTGATAACTGCTACGGTTTTTGTATAATCAGACCTCAAGCGCCACAAAGTTTTAGCAAAATCCAGCCTGCTAGAGTGGAGCAACTGAAAAGCTAGAGTGTGAGGCAGGCGTTTTTTAAACACAAAAAAACATTTTAAACTCGCCCTCACGGCCACATATTTATAGCTAGAGTCACCATTTTTGGTCAGTTTGTAGACTGAAATCTCTGGACCCACACAATATCTTCGGAATTACGGTAGGATTAATACTTTTCCTTAAAAACCCTCCAGACCGACCTAAAGTCGATGAAAATCAGAGCCGTTTTTCATTGGTTTTGGAGCAGAAGAGGGGAGAAAAACGAATCCGACTATGTGTTTTAAACTCGTCATAAATATTTTTCTGAATGACACACATACACCAAAGTTGGCATAGTTGGAGTCGAAGGATGACTGACGCTCACGGTGAAAAAATTTTTTGAATAACTCATACGGTTTTTGCTCAGCAGTCGTTTGTTCGGAGGACATTTTAAGCACCTGAAAGCTGAGTGACAGTGACCTGCTGCAGCTAGCTCAATTAGAAGCTTAGGTGTGATGAAACGTTTTTTCTTTTTCTTTCTCTTCCCATTCAGTTTGTAGATGACCTACAGCCATGAAAGTTACTCCAATTGAAGACAAGATATAGCTGTCGCTTAGATAAAAAGAATTTTTCAGATACCTTTTACGGTTTTTACTCAGCAGTCGTTTGTTCGGAGGGGTGCTTTAGCAGCTAAAAGGTGAGTGAGAGTGAGGTCCTGCAGTTCAAACAAAGGGAGGAGCAGGTGGGCCAACCATTTTGTTTGTGCTTCGTTTTGGGTTGTGAAAGACCTACAGACATGAAGGTTACCCCAGTCTGAGACAAAGGATAGATGTTGCTTTCACTGAAAGAATTTTTCAGATATCTTTTACGGTTTTTGCTCAGCAGTCGTTTGTTCGGAGGGTAAGCACCTGGAAGCTAGCTGACAGTTAGCTTCTGCAGCAGCCTGCTAGAGTGCAGCTGCTGAAATCTTAGTGTGAGGCGGCCATTTTTTAAGATCAAACATCTTATTCTCGCCCTCACGGCCACATATTTGGAGCTACAGTCACCATTTTTGGTCAGTTTGTAGACTGAAACCTCTGGACTCACACAATGTCTTCGGAATTACGGTAGGATTAATACTTTGCCTTAAAAACCCTCCAGACCAACCTAAAGTGGATGAGAGTTTCAGCCTTTCTCCATTCTTTTTGAGCTGAAGATGGGAGAAAAACGAATCAGACTATGTGTTTTCAACTCGTCATAAATATTTTTCTGAATGACACACATACACCAAAGTTGGTATAGTTGGAGTCGAAGGATTGCTGATGCTCATGGTGAAAATGTTTTTTGAATAACTCATACGGTTTTTGATCAGTAGTCGTTTGTTCGGTGCCGTTCTTCCCATACAAAAAAGCCTGGGAAGAAGAAACCAATAGTGAGTGCAGCTGTTGTCTGTGTCAGTGAGAGGCTCGTTAAGCGTTGTCAAGGTTACCAAGCTTCAAACAGATTTTACCTCTGCTGTTTTAAACAGCACATATTAATCTAATGGAGGGTGAAAGGACTGATTTAACATTGGGAAATGGATACTATATGACTGCTGTACATGACACTTCCCTTGCCACTCAGCACTGATAGACTTTCAAAATAAGACTCCAGGGACCCTACAAAATAAAAGCCTCTATATTTTTTACATATATTTATTGCTCTATATGGCTCAACATTATGACCCAAACTCAACCCCGTTTTAGAGAATAGACTCTAGGAGACTGTTTAAAACACACCCTATAGCAAATTTCAAAATAAAAGCCTCCCATTTCCGCTTCATCTACTGCCCTAATAACATGGAAAAAGAGTGATTTAACGATTGGAAAGTAATCAACTATCATTGACGGGTCTGAACATTTTCTATAAACACAACTCTGTTGGACTTTCAAAATAAGACTCCAGGGACCCTACAAAATAAAAGCCTCTAGATTATAGTAATGCATTAATTGATGCAAATGGCTCAACATTATGACCCAAACTCTTCCAGGTTGTTTTTATTAGACTCTAGTGACCTTTTCAAAACACACCCCAGAGCAAATTTCACAATAAAAGTCTCCCATTTACTCTGTAATACAGCAACTATTCACCTAATAACATGGAAAACCAGTGATTTAACATTTGGAAATGGATTCTATATCACTGCTGGGCGTGACCCATCTTTTGATGCACATTCATGATAGACTTTCAAAATAAGACTACAAGGACTCTACAGAATAAAAGCCTCTTCCTTATACACACTCATACATTCTGGCATATTGCTCATTGCCATTGGTGATTTCATCACTGCAATGGCTCTTAGAAGGCGGGCGGAGCCCGCCAATGGTAACAGGCGGGCGGAGCCCGCCAAAGGTGATTACATCACTGCAATGGCTCTTAGCAGGCGGGCGGAGCCCGCCATTGGTGATTTCATCACTGCAATGGCTCTTAGAAGGCGGGCAGAGCCCGCCATTGGTGATTTTTTTCTTCACTGAGATGGCTCCTAGCAGGCGGGCGAAGCCCGCCAACTGGGCTTTACCCACTGTGTTTCAATATGGACAACCCATATTACCCTTGTGCATCATACTCTGTGCACGTCTATTTCCCAGATTTCAGCACAAGTGGCACACAGCTCTCTTTGCCCATGAACTTGCCCTCTTTCCTTCCCTCAGCAGCCCTCAAAGGCGTAAGCAGTTGGTCTGGGGAGCCCCGACGTCACTTGCCAGGGCCGTATTGGCCCGGTTCCCCAGACGGGCAGTAGGTGGCCCCCCTCAAAATTTCTTTAGAAATTTTCTAGTTATTATAATTCTCCCGTATACCCAAAACTTCGGCGCGTAACTAGTCCCGCACGGTTTGGCGGATCGGGCCCAAAGTTGGCACACGCGTTGGGACCAATGGGGTGATGTGTGCTTGTATAAAACTTTCTCATTAGTCCGAAGGTTTGCGAATTATTAGCGAAAACGTCGCAAAAAAATCCCATAGGAAATGAATGGGAAGAGGTAAAAAAAAGCATAAAAAACAGCACTTCACTGTGTCGGCATACATTCACCTAGAAAAACAGTTTGAAGCTCAGTTTGTAGATAAATCCTTCGTCTATTTAAAACTGAAGACGGTATGTTGATAACTGCTACGGTTTTTGTATAATCAGACCTCAAGCACCACAAAGTTTTAGCAAAATCCAGCCTGCTAGAGTGGAGCAACTGAAAAGCTAGAGTGTGAGGCAGGCGTTTTTTAAACACAAAAAAACATTTTAAACTCGCCCTCACGGCCACATATTTATAGCTAGAGTCACCATTTTTGGTCAGTTTGTAGACTGAAATCTCTGGACCCACACAATATCTTCGGAATTACGGTAGGATTAATACTTTTCCTTAAAAACCCTCCAGACCGACCTAAAGTCGATGAAAATCAGAGCCGTTTTTCATTGGTTTTGGAGCAGAAGAGGGGAGAAAAACGAATCAGACTATGTGTTTTAAACTCGTCATAAATATTTTTCTGAATGACACACATACACCAAAGTTGGCATAGTTGGAGTCGAAGGATGACTGACGCTCACGGTGAAAAAATTTTTTGAATAACTCATACGGTTTTTGCTCAGCAGTCGTTTGTTCGGAGGACATTTTAAGCACCTGAAAGCTGAGTGACAGTGACCTGCTGCAGCTAGCTCAATTAGAAGCTTAGGTGTGATGAAACGTTTTTTCTTTTTCTTTCTCTTCCCATTCAGTTTGTAGATGACCTACAGCCATGAAAGTTACTCCAATCGAAGACAAGATATAGCTGTCGCTTAGATAAAAAGAATTTTTCAGATACCTTTTACGGTTTTTACTCAGCAGTCGTTTGTTCGGAGGGGTGCTTTAGCAGCTAAAAGGTGAGTGAGAGTGAGGTCCTGCAGTTAAAAGAAAGGGAGGAGCAGGTGGGCCAACCATTTTGTTTGTGCTTCGTTTTGGGTTGTGAAAGACCTACAGACATGAAGGTTACCCCAGTCTGAGACAAAGGATAGATGTTGCTTTCACTGAAAGAATTTTTCAGATATCTTTTACGGTTTTTGCTCAGCAGTCGTTTGTTCGGAGGGTAAGCACCTGGAAGCTAGCTGACAGTTAGCTTCTGCAGCAGCCTGCTAGAGTGCAGCTGCTGAAATCTTAGTGTGAGGCGGCCATTTTTTTCAGATCAAACATCTTATTCTCGCCCTCACGGCCACATATTTGGAGCTACAGTCACCATTTTTGGTCAGTTTGTAGACTGAAACCTCTGGACTCACACAATGTCTTCGGAATTACGGTAGGATTAATACTTTTCCTTAAAAACCCTCCAGACCAACCTAAAGTCGATGAGAGTTTCAGCCTTTCTCTATTCTTTTTGAGCTGAAGATGGGAGAGAAACGAATCAGACTATGTGTTTTCAACTCGTCATAAATATTTTTCTGAATGACACACATACACCAAAGTTGGTATAGTTGGAGTCGAAGGATTGCTGATGCTCATGGTGAAAATGTTTTTTGAATAACTCATACGGTTTTTGATCAGTAGTCGTTTGTTCGGTGCCGTTCTTCCCATACAAAAAAGCCTGGGAAGAAGAAACCAATAGTGAGTGCAGCTGTTGTCTGTGTCAGTGAGAGGCTCGTTAAGCGTTGTCAAGGTTACCAAGCTTCAAACAGATTTTACCTCTGCTGTTTTAAACAGCACATATTAATCTAATGGAGGGTGAAAGGACTGATTTAACATTGGGAAATGGATACTATATGACTGCTGTCCATGACACTTCCCTTGCCACTCAGCACTGATAGACTTTCAAAATAAGACTCCAGGGACCCTACAAAATAAAAGCCTCTATATTTTTTACATATATTTATTGCCCTATATGGCTCAACATTATGACCCAAACTCAACCCCGTTTTAGAGAATAGACTCTAGGAGACTGTTTAAAACACACCCTATAGCAAATTTCAAAATAAAAGCTTCCCATTTCCGCTTCATCTACTGCCCTAATAACATGGAAAAAGAGTGATTTAACGATTGGAAAGTAATCAACTATCATTGACGGGTCTGAACATTTTCTATAAACACAACTCTGTTGGACTTTCAAAATAAGACTCCAGCGACCCTACAAAATAAAAGCCTCTAGATTATACTAATGCATTAATTGATGCAAATGGCTCAACATTATGACCCAAACTCTTCCAGGTTGTTTTTATTAGACTCTAGTGACCTTTTCAAAACACACCCCAGAGCAAATTTCACAATAAAAGTCTCCCATTTACTCTGTAATAAAGCAACTATTCACCTAATAACATGGAAAACCAGTGATTTAACATTTGGAAATGGATTCTATATCACTGCTGGGCGTGACCCATCTTTTGATGCACATTCATGATAGACTTTCAAAATAAGACTACAAGGACTCTACAGAATAAAAGCCTCTTCCTTATACACACTCATACATTCTGGCATATTGCTCATTGCCATTGGTGATTTCATCACTGCAATGGCTCTTAGAAGGAGGGCGGAGCCCGCCAATGGTAACAGGCGGGCGGAGCCCGCCAAAGGTGATTACATCACTGCAATGGCTCTTAGCAGGCGGGCGGAGCCCGCCATTGGTGATTTCATCACTGCAATGGCTCTTAGAAGGCGGGCAGAGCCCGCCATTGGTGATTTTTTTCTTCACTGAGATGGCTCCTAGCAGGCGGGCGAAGCCCGCCAACTGGGCTTTACCCACTGTGTTTCAATATGGACAACCCATATTACCCTTTTGCATCATACGCTGTGCACGTCTATTTCCCAGATGTCAGCACAAGTGGCACACAGCTCTCTTTGCCCATGAACTTGCCCTCTTTCCTTCCCTCAGCAGCCCTCAAAGGCGTAAGCAGTTGGTCTGGGGAGCCCCGACGTCACTTGCCAGGGCCGTATTGGCCCGGTTCCCCAGACGGGCAGTAGGTGGCCCCCCTCAAAATTTCTTTAGAAATTTTCTAGTTGGGGGGCCACATGCCGAAGGCATGGCCCACCTACTACTATTGCACATATTTATTCCGCGTATTATTGGGGGGCCACATGCCGAAGGCATGGCCCACCTACTACTATTGCACATATTTATTCCGCGTATTATTATTATTGGGGGGCCACATGCCGAAGGCATGGCCCACCTACTACTATTGCACATATTTATTCCGCGTATTATTATTATTATTATAATTCTCCCGTATACCCAAAACTTCGGCGCGTAACTAGTCCCGCACGGTTTGGCGGATCGGGCCCAAAGTTGGCACACGCGTTGGGACCAATGGGGTGATGTGTGCTTGTATAAAACTTTCTCATTAGTCCGAAGGTTTGCGAATTATTAGCGAAAACGTCGCAAAAAAATCCCATAGGAAATGAATGGGAAGAGGTAAAAAAAAGCATAAAAAACAGCACTTCACTGTGTCGGCATACATTCACCTAGAAAAACAGTTTGAAGCTCAGTTTGTAGATAAATCCTTCGTCTATTTAAAACTGAAGACGGTATGTTGATAACTGCTACGGTTTTTGTATAATCAGACCTCAAGCGCCACAAAGTTTTAGCAAAATCCAGCCTGCTAGAGTGGAGCAACTGAAAAGCTAGAGTGTGAGGCAGGCGTTTTTTAAACACAAAAAAACATTTTAAACTCGCCCTCACGGCCACATATTTATAGCTAGAGTCACCATTTTTGGTCAGTTTGTAGACTGAAATCTCTGGACCCACACAATATCTTCGGAATTACGGTAGGATTAATACTTTTCCTTAAAAACCCTCCAGACCGACCTAAAGTCGATGAAAATCAGAGCCGTTTTTCATTGGTTTTGGAGCAGAAGAGGGGAGAAAAACGAATCAGACTATGTGTTTTAAACTCGTCATAAATATTTTTCTGAATGACACACATACACCAAAGTTGGCATAGTTGGAGTCGAAGGATGACTGACGCTCACGGTGAAAAAATTTTTTGAATAACTCATACGGTTTTTGCTCAGCAGTCGTTTGTTCGGAGGACATTTTAAGCACCTGAAAGCTGAGTGACAGTGACCTGCTGCAGCTAGCTCAATTAGAAGCTTAGGTGTGATGAAACGTTTTTTCTTTTTCTTTCTCTTCCCATTCAGTTTGTAGATGACCTACAGCCATGAAAGTTACTCCAATCGAAGACAAGATATAGCTGTCGCTTAGATAAAAAGAATTTTTCAGATACCTTTTACGGTTTTTACTCAGCAGTCGTTTGTTCGGAGGGGTGCTTTAGCAGCTAAAAGGTGAGTGAGAGTGAGGTCCTGCAGTTAAAAGAAAGGGAGGAGCAGGTGGGCCAACCATTTTGTTTGTGCTTCGTTTTGGGTTGTGAAAGACCTACAGACATGAAGGTTACCCCAGTCTGAGACAAAGGATAGATGTTGCTTTCACTGAAAGAATTTTTCAGATATCTTTTACGGTTTTTGCTCAGCAGTCGTTTGTTCGGAGGGTAAGCACCTGGAAGCTAGCTGACAGTTAGCTTCTGCAGCAGCCTGCTAGAGTGCAGCTGCTGAAATCTTAGTGTGAGGCGGCCATTTTTTTCAGATCAAACATCTTATTCTCGCCCTCACGGCCACATATTTGGAGCTACAGTCACCATTTTTGGTCAGTTTGTAGACTGAAACCTCTGGACTCACACAATGTCTTCGGAATTACGGTAGGATTAATACTTTTCCCTAAAAACCCTCCAGACCAACCTAAAGTCGATGAGAGTTTCAGCCTTTCTCTATTCTTTTTGAGCTGAAGATGGGAGAGAAACGAATCAGACTATGTGTTTTCAACTCGTCATAAATATTTTTCTGAATGACACACATACACCAAAGTTGGTATAGTTGGAGTCGAAGGATTGCTGATGCTCATGGTGAAAATGTTTTTTGAATAACTCATACGGTTTTTGATCAGTAGTCGTTTGTTCGGTGCCGTTCTTCCCATACAAAAAAGCCTGGGAAGAAGAAACCAATAGTGAGTGCAGCTGTTGTCTGTGTCAGTGAGAGGCTCGTTAAGCGTTGTCAAGGTTACCAAGCTTCAAACAGATTTTACCTCTGCTGTTTTAAACAGCACATATTAATCTAATGGAGGGTGAAAGGACTGATTTAACATTGGGAAATGGATACTATATGACTGCTGTCCATGACACTTCCCTTGCCACTCAGCACTGATAGACTTTCAAAATAAGACTCCAGGGACCCTACAAAATAAAAGCCTCTATATTTTTTACATATATTTATTGCCCTATATGGCTCAACATTATGACCCAAACTCAACCCCGTTTTAGAGAATAGACTCTAGGAGACTGTTTAAAACACACCCTATAGCAAATTTCAAAATAAAAGCTTCCCATTTCCGCTTCATCTACTGCCCTAATAACATGGAAAAAGAGTGATTTAACGATTGGAAAGTAATCAACTATCATTGACGGGTCTGAACATTTTCTATAAACACAACTCTGTTGGACTTTCAAAATAAGACTCCAGCGACCCTACAAAATAAAAGCCTCTAGATTATACTAATGCATTAATTGATGCAAATGGCTCAACATTATGACCCAAACTCTTCCAGGTTGTTTTTATTAGACTCTAGTGACCTTTTCAAAACACACCCCAGAGCAAATTTCACAATAAAAGTCTCCCATTTACTCTGTAATAAAGCAACTATTCACCTAATAACATGGAAAACCAGTGATTTAACATTTGGAAATGGATTCTATATCACTGCTGGGCGTGACCCATCTTTTGATGCACATTCATGATAGACTTTCAAAATAAGACTACAAGGACTCTACAGAATAAAAGCCTCTTCCTTATACACACTCATACATTCTGGCATATTGCTCATTGCCATTGGTGATTTCATCACTGCAATGGCTCTTAGAAGGAGGGCGGAGCCCGCCAATGGTAACAGGCGGGCGGAGCCCGCCAAAGGTGATTACATCACTGCAATGGCTCTTAGCAGGCGGGCGGAGCCCGCCATTGGTGATTTCATCACTGCAATGGCTCTTAGAAGGCGGGCAGAGCCCGCCATTGGTGATTTTTTTCTTCACTGAGATGGCTCCTAGCAGGCGGGCGAAGCCCGCCAACTGGGCTTTACCCACTGTGTTTCAATATGGACAACCCATATTACCCTTGTGCATCATACGCTGTGCACGTCTATTTCCCAGATGTCAGCACAAGTGGCACACAGCTCTCTTTGCCCATGAACTTGCCCTCTTTCCTTCCCTCAGCAGCCCTCAAAGGCGTAAGCAGTTGGTCTGGGGAGCCCCGACGTCACTTGCCAGGGCCGTATTGGCCCGGTTCCCCAGACGGGCAGTAGGTGGCCCCCCTCAAAATTTCTTTAGAAATTTTCTAGTTATTATTATAATTCTCCCGTATACCCAAAACTTCGGCGCGTAACTAGTCCCGCACGGTTTGGCGGATCGGGCCCAAAGTTGGCACACGCGTCGGGACCAATGGGGTGATGTGTGCTTGTATAAAACTTTCTCATTAGTCCGAAGGTTTGCGAATTATTAGCGAAAACGTCGCAAAAAAATCCCATAGGAAATGAATGGGGAGAGGAAAAAAAAAGCATAAAAAACAGCACTTCACTGTGTCGGCATACATTCACCTAGAAAAACAGTTTGAAGCTCAGTTTGTAGATAAATCCTTCGTCTATTTAAAACTGAAGACGGTATGTTGATAACTGCTACGGTTTTTGTATAATCAGACCTCAAGCGCCACAAAGTTTTAGCAAAATCCAGCCTGCTAGAGTGGAGCAACTGAAAAGCTAGAGTGTGAGGCAGGCGTTTTTTAAACACAAAAAAACATTTTAAACTCGCCCTCACGGCCACATATTTATAGCTAGAGTCACCATTTTTGGTCAGTTTGTAGACTGAAATCTCTGGACCCACACAATATCTTCGGAATTACGGTAGGATTAATACTTTTCCTTAAAAACCCTCCAGACCGACCTAAAGTCGATGAAAATCAGAGCCGTTTTTCATTGGTTTTGGAGCAGAAGAGGGGAGAAAAACGAATCCGACTATGTGTTTTAAACTCGTCATAAATATTTTTCTGAATGACACACATACACCAAAGTTGGCATAGTTGGAGTCGAAGGATGACTGACGCTCACGGTGAAAAAATTTTTTGAATAACTCATACGGTTTTTGCTCAGCAGTCGTTTGTTCGGAGGACATTTTAAGCACCTGAAAGCTGAGTGACAGTGACCTGCTGCAGCTAGCTCAATTAGAAGCTTAGGTGTGATGAAACGTTTTTTCTTTTTCTTTCTCTTCCCATTCAGTTTGTAGATGACCTACAGCCATGAAAGTTACTCCAATTGAAGACAAGATATAGCTGTCGCTTAGATAAAAAGAATTTTTCAGATACCTTTTACGGTTTTTACTCAGCAGTCGTTTGTTCGGAGGGGTGCTTTAGCAGCTAAAAGGTGAGTGAGAGTGAGGTCCTGCAGTTCAAACAAAGGGAGGAGCAGGTGGGCCAACCATTTTGTTTGTGCTTCGTTTTGGGTTGTGAAAGACCTACAGACATGAAGGTTACCCCAGTCTGAGACAAAGGATAGATGTTGCTTTCACTGAAAGAATTTTTCAGATATCTTTTACGGTTTTTGCTCAGCAGTCGTTTGTTCGGAGGGTAAGCACCTGGAAGCTAGCTGACAGTTAGCTTCTGCAGCAGCCTGCTAGAGTGCAGCTGCTGAAATCTTAGTGTGAGGCGGCCATTTTTTAAGATCAAACATCTTATTCTCGCCCTCACGGCCACATATTTGGAGCTACAGTCACCATTTTTGGTCAGTTTGTAGACTGAAACCTCTGGACTCACACAATGTCTTCGGAATTACGGTAGGATTAATACTTTGCCTTAAAAACCCTCCAGACCAACCTAAAGTGGATGAGAGTTTCAGCCTTTCTCCATTCTTTTTGAGCTGAAGATGGGAGAAAAACGAATCAGACTATGTGTTTTCAACTCGTCATAAATATTTTTCTGAATGACACACATACACCAAAGTTGGTATAGTTGGAGTCGAAGGATTGCTGATGCTCATGGTGAAAATGTTTTTTGAATAACTCATACGGTTTTTGATCAGTAGTCGTTTGTTCGGTGCCGTTCTTCCCATACAAAAAAGCCTGGGAAGAAGAAACCAATAGTGAGTGCAGCTGTTGTCTGTGTCAGTGAGAGGCTCGTTAAGCGTTGTCAAGGTTACCAAGCTTCAAACAGATTTTACCTCTGCTGTTTTAAACAGCACATATTAATCTAATGGAGGGTGAAAGCACTGATTTAACATTGGGAAATGGATACTATATGACTGCCGTCCATGACACTTCCCTTGCCACTCAGCACTGATAGACTTTCAAAATAAGACTCCAGGGACCCTTCAAAATAAAAGCCTCTATATTTTTTACATATATTTATTGCCCTATATGGCTCAACATTATGACCCAAACTCAACCCCATTTTAGAGAATAGACTCTAGGAGACTGTTTAAAACACACCCTATGGCAAATTTCAAAATAAAAGCCTCCCATTTCCGCTTCATCTACTGCCCTAATAAAATGGAAAAAGAGTGATTTAACGATTGGAAAGTCATCAACTATCATTGATGGGTCTGAACATTTTCTCTAAACACAACTCTGTTGGACTTTCAAAATAAGACTCCAGGGACCCTACAAAATAAAAGCCTCTAGATTATACTAATGCATTAATTGATGCAAATGGCTCAACATTATGACCCAAACTCTTCCAGGTTGTTTTTATTAGACTCTAGTGACCTTTTCAAAACACACCCCAGAGCAAATTTCACAATAAAAGTCCCCCATTTACTCTGTAATACAGGAACTATTCACCTAATAACATGGAAAACCAGTGATTTAACATTTGGAAATGGATTCTATATCACTGCTGGGCATGACCCATCTATAGATGCACTTCCATGATAGACTTTCAAAATAAGACTACAGGGACTCTACAAAATAAAAGCCTCTTCCTTATACACACTCATACATTCTGGCATATTGCTTATAGCCATTTGTAATTTCATCACTGCAATGGCTCTTAGAAGGCGGGCGGAGCCCGCCATTGGTGATTTCATCACTGCAATGGCTGTTAGGAGGCGGGCGGAGCCCGCCAATGGTGATTTTTTTCATCACTGCAATGGCTCCTAGCAGGCGGGCGGAGCCCGCCATTGGTGATTTCATCACTGCAATGGCTCTTAGCAGGCGGGCAATGCCCGCCATTGGGGATTTTTTTCATCGCTGCAAGGGCTCCTAGCAGGCGGGCGGAGCCCACCAACTGAGCTTTACCCACTGCGGTTCAATATGGACAACCCATATTACCCTTGTGCATCATACGCTGTGCACGTCTATTACCCAGATTTCAGCACAGGTGGCACACAGCTCTCTTTGCCCATGACCTAGCCCTCTTTCCTTCCCTCAGCAGCCCTCAAAGGCATAAGCAGTTGGTCTGGGGAGCCCCGACATCACTTGCCAGGGCCGTATTGGCCCGGTTCCCCAGACGGGCAGTAGGTGGCCCCCCTCAAAATTTCTTTAGAAATTTTCTAGTTATTATAATTCTCCCGTATACCCAAAACTTCGGCACGTAACTAGTCCCGCACGGTTTGGCGGATCGGGCCCAAAGTTGGCACACGCGTTGGGACCAATGGGGTGATGTGTGCTTGTATAAAACTTTCTCATTAGTCCGAAGGTTTGCGAATTATTAGCGAAAACGTCGCAAAAAAATCCCATAGGAAATGAATGGGGAGAGGAAAAAAAAAGCATTAAAAACAGCACTTCACTGTGTCGGCATACATTCACCTAGAAAAACAGTTTGAAGCTCAGTTTGTAGATAAATCCTTCGTCTATTTAAAACTGAAGACGGTATGTTGATAACTGCTACGGTTTTTGTATAATCAGACCTCAAGCGCCACAAAGTTTTAGCAAAATCCAGCCTGCTAGAGTGGAGCAACTGAAAAGCTAGAGTGTGAGGCAGGCGTTTTTTAAACACAAAAAAACATTTTAAACTCGCCCTCACGGCCACATATTTATAGCTAGAGTCACCATTTTTGGTCAGTTTGTAGACTGAAATCTCTGGACCCACACAATATCTTCGGAATTACGGTAGGATTAATACTTTTCCTTAAAAACCCTCCAGACCGACCTAAAGTCGATGAAAATCAGAGCCGTTTTTCATTGGTTTTGGAGCAGAAGAGGGGAGAAAAACGAATCAGACTATGTGTTTTAAACTCGTCATAAATATTTTTCTGAATGACACACATACACCAAAGTTGGCATAGTTGGAGTCGAAGGATGACTGACGCTCACGGTGAAAAAATTTTTTGAATAACTCATACGGTTTTTGCTCAGCAGTCGTTTGTTCGGAGGACATTTTAAGCAGCTGAAAGCTGAGTGACAGTGACCTGCTGCAGCTAGCTCAATTAGAAGCTTAGGTGTGATGAAACGTTTTTTCTTTTTCTTTCTCTTCCCATTCAGTTTGTAGATGATCTACAGCCATGAAAGTTACTCCAATTGAAGACAAGATATAGCTGTCGCTTAGATAAAAAGAATTTTTCAGATACCTTTTACGGTTTTTACTCAGCAGTCGTTTGTTCGGAGGGGTGCTTTAGCAGCTAAAAGGTGAGTGAGAGTGAGGTCCTGCAGTTCAAACAAAGGGAGGAGCAGGTGGGCCAACCATTTTGTTTGTGCTTCGTTTTGGGTTGTGAAAGACCTACAGACATGAAGGTTACCCCAGTCTGAGACAAAGGATAGATGTTGCTTTCACTGAAAGAATTTTTCAGATACCTTTTACGGTTTTTGCTCAGCAGTCGTTTGTTCGGAGGGTAAGCACCTGGAAGCTAGCTGACAGTTAGCTTCTGCAGCAGCCTGCTAGAGTGCAGCTGCTGAAATCTTAGTGTGAGGCGGCCATTTTTTTAAGATCAAACATCTTATTCTCGCCCTCACGGCCACATATTTGGAGCTACAGTCACCATTTTTGGTCAGTTTGTAGACTGAAACCTCTGGACTCACACAATGTCTTCGGAATTACGGTAGGATTAATACTTTTCCTTAAAAACCCTCCAGACCAACCTAAAGTCGATGAGAGTTTCAGCCTTTCTCTATTCTTTTTGAGCTGAAGATGGGAGAGAAACGAATCAGACTATGTGTTTTCAACTCGTTATAAATATTTTTCTGAATGACACACATACACCAAAGTTGGTATAGTGTGAGTCGAAGGATTGCTGATGCTCATGGTGAAAATGTTTTTTGAATAACTCATACGGTTTTTGATCAGTAGTCGTTTGTTCGGTGCCGTTCTTCCCATACAAAAAAGCCTGGGAAGAAGAAACCAATAGTGAGTGCAGCTGTTGTCTGTGTCAGTGAGAGGCTCGTTAAGCGTTGTCAAGGTTACCAAGCTTCAAACAGATTTTACCTCTGCTGTTTTAAACAGCACATATTAATCTAATGGAGGGTGAAAGGACTGATTTAACATTGGGAAATGGATACTATATGACTGCTGTCCATGACACTTCCCTTGCCACTCAGCACTGATAGACTTTCAAAATAAGACTCCAGGGACCCTACAAAATAAAAGCCTCTATATTTTTTACATATATTTATTGCCCTATATGGCTCAACATTATGACCCAAACTCAACCCCGTTTTAGAGAATAGACTCTAGGAGACTGTTTAAAACACACCCTATAGCAAATTTCAAAATAAAAGCCTCCCATTTCCGCTTCATCTACTGCCCTAATAACATGGAAAAAGAGTGATTTAACGATTGGAAAGTAATCAACTATCATTGACGGGTCTGAACATTTTCTATAAACACAACTCTGTTGGACTTTCAAAATAAGACTCCAGGGACCCTACAAAATAAAAGCCTCTAGATTATACTAATGCATTCATTGATGCAAATGGCTCAACATTATGACTCAAACTCTTCCAGGTTGTTTTTATTAGACTCTAGTGACCTTTTCAAAACACACCCCAGAGCAAATTTCACAATAAAAGTCTCCCATTTACTCTGTAATACAGCAACTATTCACCTAATAACATGGAAAACCAGTGATTTAACATTTGGAAATGGATTCTATATCACTGCTGGGCGTGACCCATCTTTTGATGCACATTCATGATAGACTTTCAAAATAAGACTACAAGGACTCTACAGAATAAAAGCCTCTTCCTTATACACACTCATACATTCTGGCATATTGCTCATTGCCATTGGTGATTTCATCACTGCAATGGCTCTTAGAAGGCGGGCGGAGCCCGCCAATGGTAATAGGCGGGCGGAGCCCGCCAAAGGTGATTACATCACTGCAATGGCTCTTAGCAGGCGGGCAGAGCCCGCCATTGGTGATTTTTTTCTTCACTGAGATGGCTCCTAGCAGGCGGGCGGAGCCCGCCAACTGGGCTTTACCCACTGTGTTTCAATATGGACAACCCATATTACCCTTGTGCATCATACGCTGTGCACGTCTATTTCCCAGATTTCAGCACAAGTGGCACACAGCTCTCTTTGCCCATGAACTTGCCCGCTTTCCTTCCCTCAGCAGCCCTCAAAGGCGTAAGCAGTTGGTCTGGGGAGCCCCGACGTCACTTGCCAGGGCCGTATTGGCCCGGTTCCCCAGACGGGCAGTAGGTGGCCCCCCTCAAAATTTCTTTAGAAATTTTCTAGTTATTATAATTCTCCCGTATACCCAAAACTTCGGCGCGTAACTAGTCCCGCACGGTTTGGCGGATCGGGCCCAAAGTTGGCACACGCGTCGGGACCAATGGGGTGATGTGTGCTTGTATAAAACTTTCTCATTAGTCCGAAGGTTTGCGAATTATTAGCGAAAACGTCGCAAAAAAATCCCATAGGAAATGAATGGGGAGAGGAAAAAAAAAGCATAAAAAACAGCACTTCACTGTGTCGCCATACATTCACCTAGAAAAACAGTTTGAAGCTCAGTTTGTAGATAAATCCTTCGTCTATTTAAAACTGAAGACGGTATGTTGATAACTGCTACGGTTTTTGTATAATCAGACCTCAAGCGCCACAAAGTTTTAGCAAAATCCAGCCTGCTAGAGTGGAGCAACTGAAAAGCTAGAGTGTGAGGCAGGCGTTTTTTAAACACAAAAAAACATTTTAAACTCGCCCTCACGGCCACATATTTATAGCTAGAGTCACCATTTTTGGTCAGTTTGTAGACTGAAATCTCTGGACCCACACAATATCTTCGGAATTACGGTAGGATTAATACTTTTCCTTAAAAACCCTCCAGACCGACCTAAAGTCGATGAAAATCAGAGCCGTTTTTCATTGGTTTTGGAGCAGAAGAGGGGAGAAAAACGAATCCGACTATGTGTTTTAAACTCGTCATAAATATTTTTCTGAATGACACACATACACCAAAGTTGGCATAGTTGGAGTCGAAGGATGTCTGACGCTCACGGTGAAAAAATTTTTTGAATAACTCATACGGTTTTTGCTCAGCAGTCGTTTGTTCGGAGGACATTTTAAGCACCTGAAAGCTGAGTGACAGTGACCTGCTGCAGCTAGCTCAATTAGAAGCTTAGGTGTGATGAAACGTTTTTTCTTTTTCTTTCTCTTCCCATTCAGTTTGTAGATGACCTACAGCCATGAAAGTTACTCCAATTGAAGACAAGATATAGCTGTCGCTTAGATAAAAAGAATTTTTCAGACACCTTTTACGGTTTTTACTCAGCAGTCGTTTGTTCGGAGGGGTGCTTTAGCAGCTAAAAGGTGAGTGAGAGTGAGGTCCTGCAGTTCAAACAAAGGGAGGAGCAGGTGGGCCAACCATTTTGTTTGTGCTTCGTTTTGGGTTGTGAAAGACCTACAGACATGAAGGTTACCCCAGTCTGAGACAAAGGATAGATGTTGCTTTCACTGAAAGAATTTTTCAGATATCTTTTACGGTTTTTGCTCAGCAGTCGTTTGTTCGGAGGGTAAGCACCTGGAAGCTAGCTGACAGTTAGCTTCTGCAGCAGCCTGCTAGAGTGCAGCTGCTGAAATCTTAGTGTGAGGCGGCCATTTTTTTGAGATCAAACATCTTATTCTCGCCCTCACGGCCACATACACTATATTGCCAAAAGTATTTGCTCACCTGCCTTGACTCACATATGAGCTTAAGTGACATCCCGTTCCTAATCCATAGGGTTCAATATGACGTCGGTCCACCCTTTGCAGCTAGAACAGCTTCAACTCTTCTGGGAAGGCTGTCCACAAGGTTTAGGAGTGTGTTTATGGGAATTTTTGACCATTCTTCCAGAAGCGCATTTGTGAGGTCGCACACTGATGTTGGACGAGAAGGCCTGGCTCTCAGTCTCCGCTCTAATTCATCCCAAAGGTGTTCTATCGGGTTGAGGTCAGGACTCTGTGCAGGCCAGTCAAGTTCATCCACACCAGACTCTGTCATCCATGTCTTTATGGACCTTGCTTTGTGCACTGGTGCACAGTCATGTTGGAAGAGGAAGGGGCCAGCTCCAAACTGTTCCCACAAAGTTGGGAGCATGGAATTGTCCAAAATGTCTTGGTATGCTGAAGCATTCAGAGTTCCTTTCACTGGAACTAAGGGGCCAAGCCCAGCTCCTGAAAAACAACCCCACACCAGAATCCCCCCTCCACCAAACTTTACACTTGGCACAATGCAGTCAGACAAGTACCGTTCTCCTGGCAACCGCCAAACCCAGACCCATCCATCAGATTGCCAGATGGAGAAGCGCGATTCGTCACTCCAGAGAACGCGTCTCCACTGCTCTAGAGTCCAGTGGCGGCGTGCTTTACACCACTGCATCCGACGCTTTGCATTGCACTTGGTTATGTATGGCTTGGATGCAGCTGCTCGACCATGGAAACCCATTCCATGAAGCTCTCTGCGCACTGTTCTTGAGCTAATCTGAAGGCCACATGAAGTTTGGAGGTCTGTAGTGATTGACTCTGCAGAAAGTTGGCGACCTCTTCGCACTATGCGCTTCAGCATCCGCTGACCCCGCTCCGTCAGTTTACGTGGCCTACCACTTCGTGGCTGAGTTGCTGTCGTTCCCAAACACTTCCATTTTCTTATAATACAGCTGACAGTTGACTGTGGAATATTTAGGAGCGAGGAAATTTCACGACTGGATTTGTTGCACAGGTGGCATCCTATCACAGTTCCACGCTGGAATTCACTGAGCTCCTGAGAGCGACCCATTCTTTCACAAATGTTTGTAAAAACAGTCTGCATGCCTAGGTGCTTGAATTTATACACCTGTGGCCATGGAAGTGATTGGAACACCTGATTCCAATAATTTGGATGGGTGAGCAAATACTTTTGGCAATATAGTGTATTTGGAGCTACAGTCACCATTTTTGGTCAGTTTGTAGACTGAAACCTCTGGACTCACACAATGTCTTCGGAATTACGGTAGGATTAATACTTTTCCTTAAAAACCCTCCAGACCAACCTAAAGTCGATGAGTTTCAGCCTTTCTCCATTCTTTTTGAGCTGAAGATGGGAGAGAAACGAATCAGACTATGTGTTTTCAAGTCGTCATAAATATTGTTCTGAATGACACACATACACCAAAGTTGGTATACTTGGAGTCGAAGGATTGCTGATGCTCATGGTGAAAATGTTTTTTGAATAACTCATACGGTTTTTGATCAGTAGTCGTTTGTTTTCGTTGCCGTTCTTCCCATACAAAAAAGCCTGGGAAGAAGAAACCAATAGTGAGTGCAGCTGTTGTCTGTGTCAGTGAGAGGCTCGTTAAGCGTTGTCAAGGTTACCAAGCTTCAAACAGATTTTACCTCTGCTGTTTTAAACAGCACATATTAATCTAATGGAGGGTGAAAGGACTGATTTAACATTGGGAAATGGATACTATATGACTGCTGTCCATGACACTTCCCTTGCCACTCAGCACTGATAGACTTTCAAAATAAGACTCCAGGGACCCTACAAAATAAAAGCCTCTATATTTTTTACATATATTTATTGCCCTATATGGCTCAATATTATGACCCAAACTCAACCCCGTTTTAGAGAATAGACTCTAGGAGACTGTTTAAAACACACCCTATAGCAAATTTCAAAATAAAAGCCTCCCATTTCCGCTTCATCTACTGCCCTAATAACATGGAAAAAGAGTGATTTAACGATTGGAAAGTAATCAACTATCATTGACGGGTCTGAACATTTTCTATAAACACAACTCTGTTGGACTTTCAAAATAAGACTCCAGCGACCCTACAAAATAAAAGCCTCTAGATTATACTAATGCATTAATTGATGCAAATGGCTCAACATTATGACCCAAACTCTTCCAGGTTGTTTTTATTAGACTCTAGTGACCTTTTCAAAACACACCCCAGAGCAAATTTCACAATAAAAGTCCCCCATTTACTCTGTAATACAGGAACTATTCACCTAATAACATGGAAAACCAGTGATTTAACATTTGGAAATGGATTCTATATCACTGCTGGGCATGACCCATCTATAGATGCACTTCCATGATAGACTTTCAAAATAAGACTACAGGGACTCTACAAAATAAAAGCCTCTTCCTTATACACACTCATACATTCTGGCATATTGCTTATAGCCATTTGTAATTTCATCACTGCAATGGCTTTTAGGAGGCGGGCGGAGCCCGCCAATGGTGATTTTTTTCATCACTGCAATGGCTCCTAGCAGGCGGGCGGAGCCCGCCATTGGTGATTTCATCACTGCAATGGCTCTTAGCAGGCGGGCAATGCCCGCCATTGGGGATTTTTTTCATCGCTGCAAGGGCTCCTAGCAGGCGGGCGGAGCCCACCAACTGAGCTTTACCCACTGCGGTTCAATATGGACAACCCATATTACCCTTGTGCATCATACGCTGTGCACGTCTATTACCCAGATTTCAGCACAGGTGGCACACAGCTCTCTTTGCCCATGACCTAGCCCTCTTTCCTTCCCTCAGCAGCCCTCAAAGGCATAAGCAGTTGGTCTGGGGAGCCCCGACATCACTTGCCAGGGCCGTATTGGCCGGGTTCCCCAGACGGGCAGTAGGTGGCCCCCCTCAAAATTTCTTTAGAAATTTTCTAGTTGGGGGGCCACATGCCGAAGGCATGGCCCACCTACTACTATTGCACATATTTATTCCGCGTATTATTATTATTATAATTCTCCCGTATACCCAAAACTTCGGCGCATAACTAGTCCCGCACGGTTTGGCGGATCGGGCCCAAAGTTGGCACACGCGTCGGGACCAATGGGGTGATGTGTGCTTGTATAAAACTTTCTCATTAGTCCGAAGGTTTGCGAATTATTAGCGAAAACGTCGCAAAAAAATCCCATAGGAAATGAATGGGGAGAGGAAAAAAAAAGCATAAAAAACAGCACTTCACTGTGTCGGCATACATTCACCTAGAAAAACAGTTTGAAGCTCAGTTTGTAGATAAATCCTTCGTCTATTTAAAACTGAAGACGGTATGTTGATAACTGCTACGGTTTTTGTATAATCAGACCTCAAGCGCCACAAAGTTTTAGCAAAATCCAGCCTGCTAGAGTGGAGCAACTGAAAAGCTAGAGTGTGAGGCAGGCGTTTTTTAAACACAAAAAAACATTTTAAACTCGCCCTCACGGCCACATATTTATAGCTAGAGTCACCATTTTTGGTCAGTTTGTAGACTGAAATCTCTGGACCCACACAATATCTTCGGAATTACGGTAGGATTAATACTTTTCCTTAAAAACCCTCCAGACCGACCTAAAGTCGATGAAAATCAGAGCCGTTTTTCATTGGTTTTGGAGCAGAAGAGGGGAGAAAAACGAATCAGACTATGTGTTTTAAACTCGTCATAAATATTTTTCTGAATGACACACATACACCAAAGTTGGCATAGTTGGAGTCGAAGCATGACTGACGCTCACGGTGAAAAAATTTTTTGAATAACTCATACGGTTTTTGCTCAGCAGTCGTTTGTTCGGAGGACATTTTAAGCACCTGAAAGCTGAGTGACAGTGACCTGCTGCAGCTAGCTCAATTAGAAGCTTAGGTGTGATGAAACGTTTTTTCTTTTTCTTTCTCTTCCCGTTCAGTTTGTAGATGACCTACAGCCATGAAAGTTACTCCAATTGAAGACAAGATATAGCTGTCGCTTAGATAAAAAGAATTTTTCAGATACCTTTTACGGTTTTTACTCAGCAGTCGTTTGTTCGGAGGGGTGCTTTAGCAGCTAAAAGGTGAGTGAGAGTGAGGTCCTGCAGTTCAAACAAAGGGAGGAGCAGGTGGGCCAACCATTTTGTTTGTGCTTCGTTTTGGGTTGTGAAAGACCTACAGACATGAAGGTTACCCCAGTCTGAGACAAAGGATAGATGTTGCTTTCACTGAAAGAATTTTTCAGATATCTTTTACGGTTTTTGCTCAGCAGTCGTTTGTTCGGAGGGTAAGCACCTGGAAGCTAGCTGACAGTTAGCTTCTGCAGCAGCCTGCTAGAGTGCAGCTGCTGAAATTTAGTGTGAGGCGGCCATTTTTTTAAGATCAAACATCTTATTCTCGCCCTCACGGCCACATATTTGGAGCTACAGTCACCATTTTTGGTCAGTTTGTAGACTGAAACCTCTGGACTCACACAATGTCTTCGGAATTACGGTAGGATTAATACTTTTCCTTAAAAACCCTCCAGACCAACCTAAAGTCGATGAGTTTCAGCCTTTCTCCATTCTTTTTGAGCTGAAGATGGGAGAGAAACGAATCAGACTATGTGTTTTCAAGTCGTCATAAATATTGTTCTGAATGACACACATACACCAAAGTTGGTATAGTTGGAGTCGAAGGATTGCTGATGCTCATGGTGAAAATGTTTTTTGAATAACTCATACGGTTTTTGATCAGTAGTCGTTTGTTCGGTGCCGTTCTTCCTATACAAAAAAGCCTGGGAAGAAGAAACGAATAGTGAGTGCAGCTGTTGTCTGTGTCAGTGAGAGGCTCGTTAAGCGTTGTCAAGGTTACCAAGCTTCAAACAGATTTTACCTCTGCTGTTTTAAACAGCACATATTAATCTAATGGAGGGTGAAAGGACTGATTTAACATTGGGAAATGGATACTATATGACTGCTGTCCATGACACTTCCCTTGCCACTCAGCACTGATAGACTTTCAAAATAAGACTCCAGGGACCCTACAAAATAAAAGCCTCTATATTTTTTACATATATTTATTGCTCTATATGGCTCAACATTATGACCCAAACTCAACCCCGTTTTAGAGAATAGACTCTAGGAGACTGTTTAAAACACACCCTATAGCAAATTTCAAAATAAAAGCCTCCCATTTCCGCTTCATCTACTGCCCTAATAACATGGAAAAAGAGTGATTTAATGATTGGAAAGTAATCAACTATCATTGACGGGTCTGAACATTTTCTATAAACACAACTCTGTTGGACTTTCAAAATAAGACTCCAGGGACCCTACAAAATAAAAGCCTCTAGATTATAGTAATGCATTAATTGATGCAAATGGCTCAACATTATGACCCAAACTCTTCCAGGTTGTTTTTATTAGACTCTAGTGACCTTTTCAAAACACACCCCAGAGCAAATTTCACAATAAAAGTCTCCCATTTACTCTGTAATACAGCAACTATTCACCTAATAACATGGAAAACCAGTGATTTAACATTTGGAAATGGATTCTATATCACTGCTGGGCGTGACCCATCTTTTGATGCACATTCATGATAGACTTTCAAAATAAGACTACAAGGACTCTACAGAATAAAAGCCTCTTCCTTATACACACTCATACATTCTGGCATATTGCTCATTGCCATTGGTGATTTCATCACTGCAATGGCTCTTAGAAGGCGGGCGTAGCCCGCCAATGGTAACAGGCGGGCGGAGCCCGCCAAAGGTGATTACATCACTGCAATGGCTCTTAGCAGGCGGGCGGAGCCCGCCATTGGTGATTTCATCACTGCAATGGCTCTTAGAAGGCGGGCAGAGCCCGCCATTGGTGATTTTTTTCTTCACTGAGATGGCTCCTAGCAGGCGGGCGAAGCCCGCCAACTGGGCTTTACCCACTGTGTTTCAATATGGACAACCCATATTACCCTTGTGCATCATACGCTGTGCACGTCTATTTCCCAGATTTCAGCACAAGTGGCACACAGCTCTCTTTGCCCATGAACTTGCCCTCTTTCCTTCCCTCAGCAGCCCTCAAAGGCGTAAGCAGTTGGTCTGGGGAGCCCCGACGTCACTTGCCAGGGCCGTATTGGCCCGGTTCCCCAGACGGGCAGTAGGTGGCCCCCCTCAAAATTTCTTTAGAAATTTTCTAGTTGGGGGGCCACATGCCGAAGGCATGGCCCACCTACTACTATTGCACATATTTATTCCGCGTATTATTGGGGGGCCACATGCCGAAGGCATGGCCCACCTACTACTATTGCACATATTTATTCCGCGTATTATTGGGGGGCCACATGCCGAAGGCATGGCCCACCTACTACTATTGCACATATTTATTCCGCGTATTATTATTATTATTATAATTCTCCCGTATACCCAAAACTTCGGCGCGTAACTAGTCCCGCACGGTTTGGCGGATCGGGCCCAAAGTTGGCACACGCGTCGGGACCAATGGGGTGATGTGTGCTTGTATAAAACTTTCTCATTAGTCCGAAGGTTTGCGAATTATTAGCGAAAACGTCGCAAAAAAATCCCATAGGAAATGAATGGGGAGAGGAAAAAAAAAGCATAAAAAACAGCACTTCACTGTGTCGGCATACATTCACCTAGAAAAACAGTTTGAAGCTCAGTTTGTAGATAAATCCTTCGTCTATTTAAAACTGAAGACGGTATGTTGATAACTGCTACGGTTTTTGTATAATCAGACCTCAAGCGCCACAAAGTTTTAGCAAAATCCAGCCTGCTAGAGTGGAGCAACTGAAAAGCTAGAGTGTGAGGCAGGCGTTTTTTAAACACAAAAAAAACATTTTAAACTCGCCCTCACGGCCACATATTTATAGCTAGAGTCACCATTTTTGGTCAGTTTGTAGACTGAAATCTCTGGACCCACACAATATCTTCGGAATTACGGTAGGATTAATACTTTTCCTTAAAAACCCTCCAGACCGACCTAAAGTCGATGAAAATCAGAGCCGTTTTTCATTGGTTTTGGAGCAGAAGAGGGGAGAAAAACGAATCCGACTATGTGTTTTAAACTCGTCATAAATATTTTTCTGAATGACACACATACACCAAAGTTGGCATAGTTGGAGTCGAAGGATGACTGACGCTCACGGTGAAAAAATTTTTTGAATAACTCATACGGTTTTTGCTCAGCAGTCGTTTGTTCGGAGGACATTTTAAGCACCTGAAAGCTGAGTGACAGTGACCTGCTGCAGCTAGCTCAATTAGAAGCTTAGGTGTGATGAAACGTTTTTTCTTTTTCTTTCTCTTCCCATTCAGTTTGTAGATGACCTACAGCCATGAAAGTTACTCCAATTGAAGACAAGATATAGCTGTCGCTTAGATAAAAAGAATTTTTCAGATACCTTTTACGGTTTTTACTCAGCAGTCGTTTGTTCGGAGGGGTGCTTTAGCAGCTGAAAGGTGAGTGAGAGTGAGGTCCTGCAGTTAAAAGAAAGGGAGGAGCAGGTGGGCCAACCATTTTGTTTTTGCTTCGTTTTGGGTTGTGAAAGACCTACAGACATGAAGGTTACCCCAGTCTGAGACAAAGGATAGATGTTGCTTTCACTGAAAGAATTTTTCAGATACCTTTTACGGTTTTTGCTCAGCAGTCGTTTGTTCGGAGGGTAAGCACCTGGAAGCTAGCTGACAGTTAGCTTCTGCAGCAGCCTGCTAGAGTGCAGCTGCTGAAATCTTAGTGTGAGGCGGCCATTTTTTTAAGATCAAACATCTTATTCTCGCCCTCACGGCCACATATTTGGACCTACAGTCACCATTTTTGGTCAGTTTGTAGACTGAAACCTCTGGACTCACACAATGTCTTCGGAATTACGGTAGGATTAATACTTTTCCTTAAAAACCCTCCAGACCAACCTAAAGTCGATGAGTTTCAGCCTTTCTCCATTCTTTTTAAGCTGAAGATGGGAGAAAAACGAATCAGACTATGTGTTTTCAAGTCGTCATAAATATTGTTCTGAATGACACACATACACCAAAGTTGGTATAGTTGGAGTCGAAGGATTGCTGATGCTCATGGTGAAATTTTCTTTTTAATAACTCATACGGTTTTTGCTCAGCAGTCGTTTGTTCGGTGCCGTTCTTCCCATACAAAAAAGCCTGGGAAGAAGAAACCAATAGTGAGTGCAGCTGTTGTCTGTGTCAGTGAGAGGCTCATTAAGCGTTGTCAAGGTTACCAAGCTTCAAACAGATTTTACCTCTGCTGTTTTAAACAGCACATATTAATCTAATGGAGGGTGAAAGCACTGATTTAACATTGGGAAATGGATACTATATGACTGCCGTCCATGACACTTCCCTTGCCACTCAGCACTGATAGACTTTCAAAATAAGACTCCAGGGACCCTTCAAAATAAAAGCCTCTATATTTTTTACATATATTTATTGCCCTATATGGCTCAACATTATGACCCAAACTCAACCCCATTTTAGAGAATAGACTCTAGGAGACTGTTTAAAACACACCCTATGGCAAATTTCAAAATAAAAGCCTCCCATTTCCGCTTCATCTACTGCCCTAATAAAATGGAAAAAGAGTGATTTAACGATTGGAAAGTCATCAACTATCATTGATGGGTCTGAACATTTTCTCTAAACACAACTCTGTTGGACTTTCAAAATAAGACTCCAGGGACCCTACAAAATAAAAGCCTCTAGATTATACTAATGCATTAATTGATGCACATGGCTCAACATTATGACCCAAACTCTTCCAGGTTGTTTTTATTAGACTCTAGTGACCTTTTCAAAACACACCCCAGAGCAAATTTCACAATAAAAGTCCCCCATTTACTCTGTAATACAGGAACTATTCACCTAATAACATGGAAAACCAGTGATTTAACATTTGGAAATGGATTCTATATCACTGCTGGGCATGACCCATCTATAGATGCACTTCCATGATAGACTTTCAAAATAAGACTACAGGGACTCTACAAAATAAAAGCCTCTTCCTTATACACACTCATACATTCTGGCATATTGCTTATAGCCATTTGTAATTTCATCACTGCAATGGCTTTTAGAAGGCGGGCGGAGCCCGCCATTGGTGATTTCATCACTGCAATGGCTGTTAGGAGGCGGGCGGAGCCCGCCAATGGTGATTTTTTTCATCACTGCAATGGCTCCTAGCAGGCGGGCGGAGCCCGCCATTGGTGATTTCATCACTGCAATGGCTCTTAGCAGGCGGGCAATGCCCGCCATTGGGGATTTTTTTCATCGCTGCAAGGGCTCCTAGCAGGCGGGCGGAGCCCACCAACTGAGCTTTACCCACTGCGGTTCAATATGGACAACCCATATTACCCTTTTGCATCATACGCTGTGCACGTCTATTTCCCAGATTTCAGCACAAGTGGCACACAGCTCTCTTTGCCCATGACCTAGCCCTCTTTCCTTCCCTCAGCAGCCCTCAAAGGCGTAAGCAGTTGGTCTGGGGAGCCCCGACATCACTTGCCAGGGCCGTTTTGGCCCTGTTCCCAAGATGGGCAGTAGGTGGCCCCCCTCAAAATTTCTTTAGAAATTTTCTAGTTATTATTATAATTCTCCCGTATACCCAAAACTTCGGCGCGTAACTAGTCCCGCACGGTTTGGCGGATCGGGCCCAAAGTTGGCACACGCGTCGGGACCAATGGGGTGATGTGTGCTTGTATAAAACTTTCTCATTAGTCCGAAGGTTTGCGAATTATTAGCGAAAACGTCGCAAAAAAATCCCATAGGAAATGAATGGGGAGAGGAAAAAAAAAGCATAAAAAACAGCACTTCACTGTGTCGGCATACATTCACCTAGAAAAACAGTTTGAAGCTCAGTTTGTAGATAAATCCTTCGTCTATTTAAAACTGAAGACGGTATGTTGATAACTGCTACGGTTTTTGTATAATCAGACCTCAAGCGCCACAAAGTTTTAGCAAAATCCAGCCTGCTAGAGTGGAGCAACTGAAAAGCTAGAGTGTGAGGCAGGCGTTTTTTAAACACAAAAAAACATTTTAAACTCGCCCTCACGGCCACATATTTATAGCTAGAGTCACCATTTTTGGTCAGTTTGTAGACTGAAATCTCTGGACCCACACAATGTCTTCGGAATTACGGTAGGATTAATACTTTTCCTTAAAAACCCTCCAGACCGACCTAAAGTCGATGAAAATCAGAGCCGTTTTTCATTGGTTTTGGAGCAGAAGAGGGGAGAAAAACGAATCAGACTATGTGTTTTAAACTCGTCATAAATATTTTTCTGAATGACACACATACACCAAAGTTGGCATAGTTGGAGTCGAAGGATGACTGACGCTCACGGTGAAAAATTTTTTTGAATAACTCATACGGTTTTTGCTCAGCAGTCGTTTGTTCGGAGGACATTTTAAGCACCTGAAAGCTGAGTGACAGTGACCTGCTGCAGCTAGCTCAATTAGAAGCTTAGGTGTGATGAAACGTTTTTTCTTTTTCTTTCTCTTCCCATTCAGTTTGTAGATGACCTACAGCCATGAAAGTTACTCCAATTGAAGACAAGATATAGCTGTCGCTTAGATAAAAAGAATTTTTCAGATACCTTTTACGGTTTTTACTCAGCAGTCGTTTGTTCGGAGGGGTGCTTTAGCAGCTAAAAGGTGAGTGAGAGTGAGGTCCTGCAGTTCAAACAAAGGGAGGAGCAGGTGGGCCAACCATTTTGTTTGTGCTTCGTTTTGGGTTGTGAAAGACCTACAGACATGAAGGTTACCCCAGTCTGAGACAAAGGATAGATGTTGCTTTCACTGAAAGAATTTTTCAGATACCTTTTACGGTTTTTGCTCAGCAGTCGTTTGTTCGGAGGATAAGCACCTGGAAGCTAGCTGACAGTTAGCTTCTGCAGCAGCCTGCTAGAGTGCAGCTGCTGAAATCTTAGTGTGAGGCGGCCATTTTTTTAAGATCAAACATCTTATTCTCGCCCTCACGGCCACATATTTGGAGCTACAGTCACCATTTTTGGTCAGTTTGTAGACTGAAACCTCTGGACTCACACAATGTCTTCGGAATTACGGTAGGATTAATACTTTTCCTTAAAAACCCTCCAGACCAACCTAAAGTCGATGAGAGTTTCAGCCTTTCTCTATTCTTTTTGAGCTGAAGATGGGAGAGAAACGAATCAGACTATGTGTTTTCAAGTCGTCATAAATATTTTTCTGAATGACACACATACACCAAAGTTGGTATAGTTGGAGTCGAAGGATTGCTGATGCTCATGGTGAAAATGTTTTTTGAATAACTCATACGGTTTTTGATCAGTAGTCGTTTGTTCGGTGCCGTTCTTCCCATACAAAAAAGCCTGGGAAGAAGAAACCAATAGTGAGTGCAGCTGTTGTCTGTGTCAGTGAGAGGCTCGTTAAGCGTTGTCAAGGTTACCAAGCTTCAAACAGATTTTACCTCTGCTGTTTTAAACAGCACATATTAATCTAATGGAGGGTGAAAGGACTGATTTAACATTGGGAAATGGATACTATATGACTGCTGTCCATGACACTTCCCTTGCCACTCAGCACTGATAGACTTTCAAAATAAGACTCCAGGGACCCTACAAAATAAAAGCCTCTATATTTTTTACATATATTTATTGCCCTATATGGCTCAACATTATGACCCAAACTCAACCCCGTTTTAGAGAATAGACTCTAGGAGACTGTTTAAAACACACCCTATAGCAAATTTCAAAATAAAAGCCTCCCATTTCCGCTTCATCTACTGCCCTAATAACATGGAAAAAGAGTGATTTAACGATTGGAAAGTAATCAACTATCGTTGACGGGTCTGAACATTTTCTATAAACACAACTCTGTTGGACTTTCAAAATAAGACTCCAGGGACCCTACAAAATAAAAGCCTCTAGATTATACTAATGCATTAATTGATGCAAATGGCTCAACATTATGACCCAAACTCTTCCAGGTTGTTTTTATTAGACTCTAGTGACCTTTTCAAAACACACCCCAGAGCAAATTTCACAATAAAAGTCTCCCATTTACTCTGTAATACAGCAACTATTCACCTAATAACATGGAAAACCAGTGATTTAACATTTGGAAATGGATTCTATATCACTGCTGGGCGTGACCCATCTTTTGATGCACATTCATGATAGACTTTCAAAATAAGACTACAAGGACTCTACAGAATAAAAGCCTCTTCCTTATACACACTCATACATTCTGGCATATTGCTCATTGCCATTGGTGATTTCATCACTGCAATGGCTCTTAGAAGGCGGGCGGAGCCCGCCAATGGTAACAGGCGGGCGGAGCCCGCCAAAGGTGATTACATCACTGCAATGGCTCTTAGCAGGCGGGCGGAGCCCGCCATTGGTGATTTCATCACTGCAATGGCTCTTAGAAGGCGGGCAGAGCCCGCCATTGGTGATTTTTTTCTTCACTGAGATGGCTCCTAGCAGGCGGGCGAAGCCCGCCAACTGGGCTTTACCCACTGTGTTTCAATATGCACAACCCATATTACCCTTGTGCATCATACGCTGTGCACGTCTATTTCCCAGATTTCAGCACAAGTGGCACACAGCTCTCTTTGCCCATGAACTTGCCCTCTTTCCTTCCCTCAGCAGCCCTCAAAGGCGTAAGCAGTTGGTCTGGGGAGCCCCGACGTCACTTGCCAGGGCCAAATTGGCCCGGTTCCCCAGACGGGCAGTAGGTGGCCCCCCTCAAAATTTCTTTAGAAATTTTCTAGTTATTGGGGGGCCACATGCCGAAGGCATGGCCCACCTACTACTATTGCACATATTTATTCCGCGTATTATTATTATTATAATTCTCCCGTATACCCAAAACTTCGGCGCGTAACTAGTCCCGCACGGTTTGGCGGATCGGGCCCAAAGTTGGCACACGCGTCGGGACCAATGGGGTGATGTGTGCTTGTATAAAACTTTCTCATTAGTCCGAAGGTTTGCGAATTATTAGCGAAAACGTCGCAAAAAAATCCCATAGGAAATGAATGGGGAGAGGAAAAAAAAAGCATAAAAAACAGCACTTCACTGTGTCGGCATACATTCACCTAGAAAAACAGTTTGAAGCTCAGTTTGTAGATAAATCCTTCGTCTATTTAAAACTGAAGACGGTATGTTGATAACTGCTACGGTTTTTGTATAATCAGACCTCAAGCGCCACAAAGTTTTAGCAAAATCCAGCCTGCTAGAGTGGAGCAACTGAAAAGCTAGAGTGTGAGGCAGGCGTTTTTTAAACACAAAAAAACATTTTAAACTCGCCCTCACGGCCACATATTTATAGCTAGAGTCACCATTTTTGGTCAGTTTGTAGACTGAAATCTCTGGACCCACACAATATCTTCGGAATTACGGTAGGATTAATACTTTTCCTTAAAAACCCTCCAGACCGACCTAAAGTCGATGAAAATCAGAGCCGTTTTTCATTGGTTTTGGAGCAGAAGAGGGGAGAAAAACGAATCCGACTATGTGTTTTAAACTCGTCATAAATATTTTTCTGAATGACACACATACACCAAAGTTGGCATAGTTGGAGTCGAAGGATGACTGACGCTCACGGTGAAAAAATTTTTTGAATAACTCATACGGTTTTTGCTCAGCAGTCGTTTGTTCGGAGGACATTTTAAGCACCTGAAAGCTGAGTGACAGTGACCTGCTGCAGCTAGCTCAATTAGAAGCTTAGGTGTGATGAAACGTTTTTTCTTTTTCTTTCTCTTCCCATTCAGTTTGTAGATGACCTACAGCCATGAAAGTTACTCCAATTGAAGACAAGATATAGCTGTCGCTTAGATAAAAAGAATTTTTCAGATACCTTTTACGGTTTTTACTCAGCAGTCGTTTGTTCGGAGGGGTGCTTTAGCAGCTAAAAGGTGAGTGAGAGTGAGGTCCTGCAGTTCAAACAAAGGGAGGAGCAGGTGGGCCAACCATTTTGTTTGTGCTTCGTTTTGGGTTGTGAAAGACCTACAGACATGAAGGTTACCCCAGTCTGAGACAAAGGATAGATGTTGCTTTCACTGAAAGAATTTTTCAGATATCTTTTACGGTTTTTGCTCAGCAGTCGTTTGTTCGGAGGGTAAGCACCTGGAAGCTAGCTGACAGTTAGCTTCTGCAGCAGCCTGCTAGAGTGCAGCTGCTGAAATCTTAGTGTGAGGCGGCCATTTTTTAAGATCAAACATCTTATTCTCGCCCTCACGGCCACATATTTGGAGCTACAGTCACCATTTTTGGTCAGTTTGTAGACTGAAACCTCTGGACTCACACAATGTCTTCGGAATTACGGTAGGATTAATACTTTGCCTTAAAAACCCTCCAGACCAACCTAAAGTGGATGAGAGTTTCAGCCTTTCTCCATTCTTTTTGAGCTGAAGATGGGAGAAAAACGAATCAGACTATGTGTTTTCAACTCGTCATAAATATTTTTCTGAATGACACACATACACCAAAGTTGGTATAGTTGGAGTCGAAGGATTGCTGATGCTCATGGTGAAAATGTTTTTTGAATAACTCATACGGTTTTTGATCAGTAGTCGTTTGTTCGGTGCCGTTCTTCCCATACAAAAAAGCCTGGGAAGAAGAAACCAATAGTGAGTGCAGCTGTTGTCTGTGTCAGTGAGAGGCTCGTTAAGCGTTGTCAAGGTTACCAAGCTTCAAACAGATTTTACCTCTGCTGTTTTAAACAGCACATATTAATCTAATGGAGGGTGAAAGGACTGATTTAACATTGGGAAATGGATACTATATGACTGCTGTACATGACACTTCCCTTGCCACTCAGCACTGATAGACTTTCAAAATAAGACTCCAGGGACCCTACAAAATAAAAGCCTCTATATTTTTTACATATATTTATTGCTCTATATGGCTCAACATTATGACCCAAACTCAACCCCGTTTTAGAGAATAGACTCTAGGAGACTGTTTAAAACACACCCTATAGCAAATTTCAAAATAAAAGCCTCCCATTTCCGCTTCATCTACTGCCCTAATAACATGGAAAAAGAGTGATTTAACGATTGGAAAGTAATCAACTATCATTGACGGGTCTGAACATTTTCTATAAACACAACTCTGTTGGACTTTCAAAATAAGACTCCAGGGACCCTACAAAATAAAAGCCTCTAGATTATAGTAATGCATTAATTGATGCAAATGGCTCAACATTATGACCCAAACTCTTCCAGGTTGTTTTTATTAGACTCTAGTGACCTTTTCAAAACACACCCCAGAGCAAATTTCACAATAAAAGTCTCCCATTTACTCTGTAATACAGCAACTATTCACCTAATAACATGGAAAACCAGTGATTTAACATTTGGAAATGGATTCTATATCACTGCTGGGCGTGACCCATCTTTTGATGCACATTCATGATAGACTTTCAAAATAAGACTACAAGGACTCTACAGAATAAAAGCCTCTTCCTTATACACACTCATACATTCTGGCATATTGCTCATTGCCATTGGTGATTTCATCACTGCAATGGCTCTTAGAAGGCGGGCGGAGCCCGCCAATGGTAACAGGCGGGCGGAGCCCGCCAAAGGTGATTACATCACTGCAATGGCTCTTAGCAGGCGGGCGGAGCCCGCCATTGGTGATTTCATCACTGCAATGGCTCTTAGAAGGCGGGCAGAGCCCGCCATTGGTGATTTTTTTCTTCACTGAGATGGCTCCTAGCAGGCGGGCGAAGCCCGCCAACTGGGCTTTACCCACTGTGTTTCAATATGGACAACCCATATTACCCTTGTGCATCATACTCTGTGCACGTCTATTTCCCAGATTTCAGCACAAGTGGCACACAGCTCTCTTTGCCCATGAACTTGCCCTCTTTCCTTCCCTCAGCAGCCCTCAAAGGCGTAAGCAGTTGGTCTGGGGAGCCCCGACGTCACTTGCCAGGGCCGTATTGGCCCGGTTCCCCAGACGGGCAGTAGGTGGCCCCCCTCAAAATTTCTTTAGAAATTTTCTAGTTATTATAATTCTCCCGTATACCCAAAACTTCGGCGCGTAACTAGTCCCGCACGGTTTGGCGGATCGGGCCCAAAGTTGGCACACGCGTCGGGACCAATGGGGTGATGTGTGCTTGTATAAAACTTTCTCATTAGTCCGAAGGTTTGCGAATTATTAGCGAAAACGTCGCAAAAAAATCCCATAGGAAATGAATGGGGAGAGGAAAAAAAAAGCATAAAAAACAGCACTTCACTGTGTCGGCATACATTCACCTAGAAAAACAGTTTGAAGCTCAGTTTGTAGATAAATCCTTCGTCTATTTAAAACTGAAGACGGTATGTTGATAACTGCTACGGTTTTTGTATAATCAGACCTCAAGCGCCACAAAGTTTTAGCAAAATCCAGCCTGCTAGAGTGGAGCAACTGAAAAGCTAGAGTGTGAGGCAGGCGTTTTTTAAACACAAAAAAACATTTTAAACTCGCCCTCACGGCCACATATTTATAGCTAGAGTCACCATTTTTGGTCAGTTTGTAGACTGAAATCTCTGGACCCACACAATATCTTCGGAATTACGGTAGGATTAATACTTTTCCTTAAAAACCCTCCAGACCGACCTAAAGTCGATGAAAATCAGAGCCGTTTTTCATTGGTTTTGGAGCAGAAGAGGGGAGAAAAACGAATCCGACTATGTGTTTTAAACTCGTCATAAATATTTTTCTGAATGACACACATACACCAAAGTTGGCATAGTTGGAGTCGAAGGATGACTGACGCTCACGGTGAAAAAATTTTTTGAATAACTCATACGGTTTTTGCTCAGCAGTCGTTTGTTCGGAGGACATTTTAAGCACCTGAAAGCTGAGTGACAGTGACCTGCTGCAGCTAGCTCAATTAGAAGCTTAGGTGTGATGAAACGTTTTTTCTTTTTCTTTCTCTTCCCATTCAGTTTGTAGATGACCTACAGCCATGAAAGTTACTCCAATTGAAGACAAGATATAGCTGTCGCTTAGATAAAAAGAATTTTTCAGATACCTTTTACGGTTTTTACTCAGCAGTCGTTTGTTCGGAGGGGTGCTTTAGCAGCTAAAAGGTGAGTGAGAGTGAGGTCCTGCAGTTCAAACAAAGGGAGGAGCAGGTGGGCCAACCATTTTGTTTGTGCTTCGTTTTGGGTTGTGAAAGACCTACAGACATGAAGGTTACCCCAGTCTGAGACAAAGGATAGATGTTGCTTTCACTGAAAGAATTTTTCAGATATCTTTTACGGTTTTTGCTCAGCAGTCGTTTGTTCGGAGGGTAAGCACCTGGAAGCTAGCTGACAGTTAGCTTCTGCAGCAGCCTGCTAGAGTGCAGCTGCTGAAATCTTAGTGTGAGGCGGCCATTTTTTAAGATCAAACATCTTATTCTCGCCCTCACGGCCACATATTTGGAGCTACAGTCACCATTTTTGGTCAGTTTGTAGACTGAAACCTCTGGACTCACACAATGTCTTCGGAATTACGGTAGGATTAATACTTTGCCTTAAAAACCCTCCAGACCAACCTAAAGTGGATGAGAGTTTCAGCCTTTCTCCATTCTTTTTGAGCTGAAGATGGGAGAAAAACGAATCAGACTATGTGTTTTCAACTCGTCATAAATATTTTTCTGAATGACACACATACACCAAAGTTGGTATAGTTGGAGTCGAAGGATTGCTGATGCTCATGGTGAAAATGTTTTTTGAATAACTCATACGGTTTTTGATCAGTAGTCGTTTGTTCGGTGCCGTTCTTCCCATACAAAAAAGCCTGGGAAGAAGAAACCAATAGTGAGTGCAGCTGTTGTCTGTGTCAGTGAGAGGCTCGTTAAGCGTTGTCAAGGTTACCAAGCTTCAAACAGATTTTACCTCTGCTGTTTTAAACAGCACATATTAATCTAATGGAGGGTGAAAGGACTGATTTAACATTGGGAAATGGATACTATATGACTGCTGTACATGACACTTCCCTTGCCACTCAGCACTGATAGACTTTCAAAATAAGACTCCAGGGACCCTACAAAATAAAAGCCTCTATATTTTTTACATATATTTATTGCTCTATATGGCTCAACATTATGACCCAAACTCAACCCCGTTTTAGAGAATAGACTCTAGGAGACTGTTTAAAACACACCCTATAGCAAATTTCAAAATAAAAGCCTCCCATTTCCGCTTCATCTACTGCCCTAATAACATGGAAAAAGAGTGATTTAACGATTGGAAAGTAATCAACTATCATTGACGGGTCTGAACATTTTCTATAAACACAACTCTGTTGGACTTTCAAAATAAGACTCCAGGGACCCTACAAAATAAAAGCCTCTAGATTATAGTAATGCATTAATTGATGCAAATGGCTCAACATTATGACCCAAACTCTTCCAGGTTGTTTTTATTAGACTCTAGTGACCTTTTCAAAACACACCCCAGAGCAAATTTCACAATAAAAGTCTCCCATTTACTCTGTAATACAGCAACTATTCACCTAATAACATGGAAAACCAGTGATTTAACATTTGGAAATGGATTCTATATCACTGCTGGGCGTGACCCATCTTTTGATGCACATTCATGATAGACTTTCAAAATAAGACTACAAGGACTCTACAGAATAAAAGCCTCTTCCTTATACACACTCATACATTCTGGCATATTGCTCATTGCCATTGGTGATTTCATCACTGCAATGGCTCTTAGAAGGCGGGCGGAGCCCGCCAATGGTAACAGGCGGGCGGAGCCCGCCAAAGGTGATTACATCACTGCAATGGCTCTTAGCAGGTGATTTCATCACTGCAATGGCTCTTAGAAGGCGGGCAGAGCCCGCCATTGGTGATTTTTTTCTTCACTGAGATGGCTCCTAGCAGGCGGGCGAAGCCCGCCAACTGGGCTTTACCCACTGTGTTTCAATATGGACAACCCATATTACCCTTGTGCATCATACTCTGTGCACGTCTATTTCCCAGATTTCAGCACAAGTGGCACACAGCTCTCTTTGCCCATGAACTTGCCCTCTTTCCTTCCCTCAGCAGCCCTCAAAGGCGTAAGCAGTTGGTCTGGGGAGCCCCGACGTCACTTGCCAGGGCCGTATTGGCCCGGTTCCCCAGACGGGCAGTAGGTGGCCCCCCTCAAAATTTCTTTAGAAATTTTCTAGTTATTATAATTCTCCCGTATACCCAAAACTTCGGCGCGTAACTAGTCCCGCACGGTTTGGCGGATCGGGCCCAAAGTTGGCACACGCGTCGGGACCAATGGGGTGATGTGTGCTTGTATAAAACTTTCTCATTAGTCCGAAGGTTTGCGAATTATTAGCGAAAACGTCGCAAAAAAATCCCATAGGAAATGAATGGGGAGAGGAAAAAAAAAGCATAAAAAACAGCACTTCACTGTGTCGCCATACATTCACCTAGAAAAACAGTTTGAAGCTCAGTTTGTAGATAAATCCTTCGTCTATTTAAAACTGAAGACGGTATGTTGATAACTGCTACGGTTTTTGTATAATCAGACCTCAAGCGCCACAAAGTTTTAGCAAAATCCAGCCTGCTAGAGTGGAGCAACTGAAAAGCTAGAGTGTGAGGCAGGCGTTTTTTAAACACAAAAAAACTTTTTAAACTCGCCCTCACGGCCACATATTTATAGCTAGAGTCACCATTTTTGGTCAGTTTGTAGACTGAAATCTCTGGACCCACACAATATCTTCGGAATTACGGTAGGATTAATACTTTTCCTTAAAAACCCTCCAGACCGACCTAAAGTCGATGAAAATCAGAGCCGTTTTTCATTGGTTTTGGAGCAGAAGAGGGGAGAAAAACGAATCAGACTATGTGTTTTAAACTCGTCATAAATATTTTTCTGAATGACACACATACACCAAAGTTGGCATAGTTGGAGTCGAAGGATGACTGACGCTCACGGTGAAAAAATTTTTTGAATAACTCATACGGTTTTTGCTCAGCAGTCGTTTGTTCGGAGGACATTTTAAGCACCTGAAAGCTGAGTGACAGTGACCTGCTGCAGCTAGCTCAATTAGAAGCTTAGGTGTGATGAAACGTTTTTTCTTTTTCTTTCTCTTCCCATTCAGTTTGTAGATGACCTACAGCCATGAAAGTTACTCCAATTGAAGACAAGATATAGCTGTCGCTTAGATAAAAAGAATTTTTCAGATACCTTTTACGGTTTTTACTCAGCAGTCGTTTGTTCGGAGGGGTGCTTTAGCAGCTAAAAGGTGAGTGAGAGTGAGGTCCTGCAGTTCAAACAAAGGGAGGAGCAGGTGGGCCAACCATTTTGTTTGTGCTTCGTTTTGGGTTGTGAAAGACCTACAGACATGAAGGTTACCCCAGTCTGAGACAAAGGATAGATGTTGCTTTCACTGAAAGAATTTTTCAGATATCTTTTACGGTTTTTGCTCAGCAGTCGTTTGTTCGGAGGGTAAGCACCTGGAAGCTAGCTGACAGTTAGCTTCTGCAGCAGCCTGCTAGAGTGCAGCTGCTGAAATCTTAGTGTGAGGCGGCCATTTTTTTAAGATCAAACATCTTATTCTCGCCCTCACGGCCACATATTTGGAGCTACAGTCACCATTTTTGGTCAGTTTGTAGACTGAAACCTCTGGACTCACACAATGTCTTCGGAATTACGGTAGGATTAATACTTTTCCTTAAAAACCCTCCAGACCAACCTAAAGTCGATGAGAGTTTCAGCCTTTCTCTATTCTTTTTGAGCTGAAGATGGGAGAGAAACGAATCAGACTATGTGTTTTCAACTCGTCATAAATATTTTTCTGAATGACACACATACACCAAAGTTGGTATAGTTGGAGTCGAAGGATTGCTGATGCTCATGGTGAAAATGTTTTTTGAATAACTCATACGGTTTTTGATCAGTAGTCGTTTGTTCGGTGCCGTTCTTCCCATACAAAAAAGCCTGGGAAGAAGAAACCAATAGTGAGTGCAGCTGTTGTCTGTGTCAGTGAGAGGCTCGTTAAGCGTTGTCAAGGTTACCAAGCTTCAAACAGATTTTACCTCTGCTGTTTTAAACAGCACATATTAATCTAATGGAGGGTGAAAGGACTGATTTAACATTGGGAAATGGATACTATATGACTGCTGTACATGACACTTCCCTTGCCACTCATCACTGATAGACTTTCAAAATAAGACTCCAGGGACCCTACAAAATAAAAGCCTCTATATTTTTTACATATATTTATTGCTCTATATGGCTCAACATTATGACCCAAACTCAACCCCGTTTTAGAGAATAGACTCTAGGAGACTGTTTAAAACACACCCTATAGCAAATTTCAAAATAAAAGCCTCCCATTTCCGCTTCATCTACTGCCCTAATAACATGGAAAAAGAGTGATTTAACGATTGGAAAGTAATCAACTATCATTGACGGGTCTGAACATTTTCTATAAACACAACTCTGTTGGACTTTCAAAATAAGACTCCAGGGACCCTACAAAATAAAAGCCTCTAGATTATAGTAATGCATTAATTGATGCAAATGGCTCAACATTATGACCCAAACTCTTCCAGGTTGTTTTTATTAGACTCTAGTGACCTTTTCAAAACACACCCCAGAGCAAATTTCACAATAAAAGTCTCCCATTTACTCTGTAATACAGCAACTATTCACCTAATAACATGGAAAACCAGTGATTTAACATTTGGAAATGGATTCTATATCACTGCTGGGCGTGACCCATCTTTTGATGCACATTCATGATAGACTTTCAAAATAAGACTACAAGGACTCTACAGAATAAAAGCCTCTTCCTTATACACACTCATACATTCTGGCATATTGCTCATTGCCATTGGTGATTTCATCACTGCAATGGCTCTTAGAAGGCGGGCGGAGCCCGCCAATGGTAACAGGCGGGCGGAGCCCGCCAAAGGTGATTACATCACTGCAATGGCTCTTAGCAGGCGGGCGGAGCCCGCCATTGGTGATTTCATCACTGCAATGGCTCTTAGAAGGCGGGCAGAGCCCGCCATTGGTGATTTTTTTCTTCACTGAGATGGCTCCTAGCAGGCGGGCGAAGCCCGCCAACTGGGCTTTACCCACTGTGTTTCAATATGGACAACCCATATTACCCTTGTGCATCATACTCTGTGCACGTCTATTTCCCAGATTTCAGCACAAGTGGCACACAGCTCTCTTTGCCCATGAACTTGCCCTCTTTCCTTCCCTCAGCAGCCCTCAAAGGCGTAAGCAGTTGGTCTGGGGAGCCCCGACGTCACTTGCCAGGGCCGTATTGGCCCGGTTCCCCAGACGGGCAGTAGGTGGCCCCCCTCAAAATTTCTTTAGAAATTTTCTAGTTGGGGGGCCACATGCCGAAGGCATGGCCCACCTACTACTATTGCACATATTTATTCCGCGTATTATTGGGGGGCCACATGCCGAAGGCATGGCCCACCTACTACTATTGCACATATTTATTCCGCGTATTATTATTATTATTATAATTCTCCCGTATACCCAAAACTTCGGCGCGTAACTAGTCCCGCACGGTTTGGCGGATCGGGCCCAAAGTTGGCACACGCGTCGGGACCAATGGGGTGATGTGTGCTTGTATAAAACTTTCTCATTAGTCCGAAGGTTTGCGAATTATTAGCGAAAACGTCGCAAAAAAATCCCATAGGAAATGAATGGGGAGAGGAAAAAAAAAGCATAAAAAACAGCACTTCACTGTGTCGGCATACATTCACCTAGAAAAACAGTTTGAAGCTCAGTTTGTAGATAAATCCTTCGTCTATTTAAAACTGAAGACGGTATGTTGATAACTGCTACGGTTTTTGTATAATCAGACCTCAAGCGCCACAAAGTTTTAGCAAAATCCAGCCTGCTAGAGTGGAGCAACTGAAAAGCTAGAGTGTGAGGCAGGCGTTTTTTAAACACAAAAAAACATTTTAAACTCGCCCTCACGGCCACATATTTATAGCTAGAGTCACCATTTTTGGTCAGTTTGTAGACTGAAATCTCTGGACCCACACAATATCTTCGGAATTACGGTAGGATTAATACTTTTCCTTAAAAACCCTCCAGACCGACCTAAAGTCGATGAAAATCAGAGCCGTTTTTCATTGGTTTTGGAGCAGAAGAGGGGAGAAAAACGAATCAGACTATGTGTTTTAAACTCGTCATAAATATTTTTCTGAATGACACACATACACCAAAGTTGGCATAGTTGGAGTCGAAGGATGACTGACGCTCACGGTGAAAAAATTTTTTGAATAACTCATACGGTTTTTGCTCAGCAGTCGTTTGTTCGGAGGACATTTTAAGCACCTGAAAGCTGAGTGACAGTGACCTGCTGCAGCTAGCTCAATTAGAAGCTTAGGTGTGATGAAACGTTTTTTCTTTTTCTTTCTCTTCCCATTCAGTTTGTAGATGATCTACAGCCATGAAAGTTACTCCAATTGAAGACAAGATATAGCTGTCGCTTAGATAAAAAGAATTTTTCAGATACCTTTTACGGTTTTTACTCAGCAGTCGTTTGTTCGGAGGGGTGCTTTAGCAGCTAAAAGGTGAGTGAGAGTGAGGTCCTGCAGTTAAAAGAAAGGGAGGAGCAGGTGGGCCAACCATTTTGTTTGTGCTTCGTTTTGGGTTGTGAAAGACCTACAGACATGAAGGTTACCCCAGTCTGAGACAAAGGATAGATGTTGCTTTCACTGAAAGAATTTTTCAGATATCTTTTACGGTTTTTGCTCAGCAGTCGTTTGTTCGGAGGGTAAGCACCTGGAAGCTAGCTGACAGTTAGCTTCTGCAGCAGCCTGCTAGAGTGCAGCTGCTGAAATCTTAGTGTGAGGCGGCCATTTTTTTCAGATCAAACATCTTATTCTCGCCCTCACGGCCACATATTTGGAGCTACAGTCACCATTTTTGGTCAGTTTGTAGACTGAAACCTCTGGACTCACACAATGTCTTCGGAATTACGGTAGGATTAATACTTTTCCTTAAAAACCCTCCAGACCAACCTAAAGTCGATGAGAGTTTCAGCCTTTCTCTATTCTTTTTGAGCTGAAGATGGGAGAGAAACGAATCAGACTATGTGTTTTCAACTCGTCATAAATATTTTTCTGAATGACACACATACACCAAAGTTGGTATAGTTGGAGTCGAAGGATTGCTGATGCTCATGGTGAAAATGTTTTTTGAATAACTCATACGGTTTTTGATCAGTAGTCGTTTGTTCGGTGCCGTTCTTCCCATACAAAAAAGCCTGGGAAGAAGAAACCAATAGTGAGTGCAGCTGTTGTCTGTGTCAGTGAGAGGCTCGTTAAGCGTTGTCAAGGTTACCAAGCTTCAAACAGATTTTACCTCTGCTGTTTTAAACAGCACATATTAATCTAATGGAGGGTGAAAGGACTGATTTAACATTGGGAAATGGATACTATATGACTGCTGTCCATGACACTTCCCTTGCCACTCAGCACTGATAGACTTTCAAAATAAGACTCCAGGGACCCTACAAAATAAAAGCCTCTATATTTTTTTACATATATTTATTGCCCTATATGGCTCAACATTATGACCCAAACTCAACCCCGTTTTAGAGAATAGACTCTAGGAGACTGTTTAAAACACACCCTATAGCAAATTTCAAAATAAAAGCCTCCCATTTCCGCTTCATCTACTGCCCTAATAACATGGAAAAAGAGTGATTTAACGATTGGAAAGTAATCAACTATCATTGACGGGTCTGAACATTTTCTATAAACACAACTCTGTTGGACTTTCAAAATAAGACTCCAGGGACCCTACAAAATAAAAGCCTCTAGATTATACTAATGCATTAATTGATGCAAATGGCTCAACATTATGACCCAAACTCTTCCAGGTTGTTTTTATTAGACTCTAGTGACCTTTTCAAAACACACCCAGAGCAAATTTCACAATAAAAGTCTCCCATTTACTCTGTAATACAGCAACTATTCACCTAATAACATGGAAAACCAGTGATTTAACATTTGGAAATGGATTCTATATCACTGCTGGGCGTGACCCATCTTTTGATGCACATTCATGATAGACTTTCAAAATAAGACTACAAGGACTCTACAGAATAAAAGCCTCTTCCTTATACACACTCATACATTCTGGCATATTGCTCATTGCCATTGGTGATTTCATCACTGCAATGGCTCTTAGAAGGCGGGCGGAGCCCGCCAATGGTAACAGGCGGGCGGAGCCCGCCAAAGGTGATTACATCACTGCAATGGCTCTTAGCAGGCGGGCGGAGCCCGCCATTGGTGATTTCATCACTGCAATGGCTCTTAGAAGGCGGGCAGAGCCCGCCATTGGTGATTTTTTTCTTCACTGAGATGGCTCCTAGCAGGCGGGCGAAGCCCGCCAACTGGGCTTTACCCACTGTGTTTCAATATGGACAACCCATATTACCCTTGTGCATCATACGCTGTGCACGTCTATTTCCCAGATTTCAGCACAAGTGGCACACAGCTCTCTTTGCCCATGAACTTGCCCTCTTTCCTTCCCTCAGCAGCCCTCAAAGGCGTAAGCAGTTGGTCTGGGGAGCCCCGACGTCACTTGCCAGGGCCGTATTGGCCCGGTTCCCCAGACGGGCAGTAGGTGGCCCCCCTCAAAATTTCTTTAGAAATTTTCTAGTTATTATAATTCTCCCGTATACCCAAAACTTCGGCGCGTAACTAGTCCCGCACGGTTTGGCGGATCGGGCCCAAAGTTGGCACACGCGTCGGGACCAATGGGGTGATGTGTGCTTGTATAAAACTTTCTCATTAGTCCGAAGGTTTGCGAATTATTAGCGAAAACGTCGCAAAAAAATCCCATAGGAAATGAATGGGGAGAGGAAAAAAAAAGCATAAAAAACAGCACTTCACTGTGTCGGCATACATTCACCTAGAAAAACAGTTTGAAGCTCAGTTTGTAGATAAATCCTTCGTCTATTTAAAACTGAAGACGGTATGTTGATAACTGCTACGGTTTTTGTATAATCAGACCTCAAGCGCCACAAAGTTTTAGCAAAATCCAGCCTGCTAGAGTGGAGCAACTGAAAAGCTAGAGTGTGAGGCAGGCGTTTTTTAAACACAAAAAAACATTTTAAACTCGCCCTCACGGCCACATATTTATAGCTAGAGTCACCATTTTTGGTCAGTTTGTAGACTGAAATCTCTGGACCCACACAATATCTTCGGAATTACGGTAGGATTAATACTTTTCCTTAAAAACCCTCCAGACCGACCTAAAGTCGATGAAAATCAGAGCCGTTTTTCATTGGTTTTGGAGCAGAAGAGGGGAGAAAAACGAATCAGACTATGTGTTTTAAACTCGTCATAAATATTTTTCTGAATGACACACATACACCAAAGTTGGCATAGTTGGAGTCGAAGGATGACTGACGCTCACGGTGAAAAAATTTTTTGAATAACTCATACGGTTTTTGCTCAGCAGTCGTTTGTTCGGAGGACATTTTAAGCACCTGAAAGCTGAGTGACAGTGACCTGCTGCAGCTAGCTCAATTAGAAGCTTAGGTGTGATGAAACGTTTTTTCTTTTTCTTTCTCTTCCCATTCAGTTTGTAGATGACCTACAGCCATGAAAGTTACTCCAATTGAAGACAAGATATAGCTGTCGCTTAGATAAAAAGAATTTTTCAGATACCTTTTACGGTTTTTACTCAGCAGTCGTTTGTTCGGAGGGGTGCTTTAGCAGCTAAAAGGTGAGTGAGAGTGAGGTCCTGCAGTTCAAACAAAGGGAGGAGCAGGTGGGCCAACCATTTTGTTTGTGCTTCGTTTTGGGTTGTGAAAGACCTACAGACATGAAGGTTACCCCAGTCTGAGACAAAGGATAGATGTTGCTTTCACTGAAAGAATTTTTCAGATATCTTTTACGGTTTTTGCTCAGCAGTCGTTTGTTCGGAGGGTAAGCACCTGGAAGCTAGCTGACAGTTAGCTTCTGCAGCAGCCTGCTAGAGTGCAGCTGCTGAAATCTTAGTGTGAGGCGGCCATTTTTTTAAGATCAAACATCTTATTCTCGCCCTCACGGCCACATATTTGGAGCTACAGTCACCATTTTTGGTCAGTTTGTAGACTGAAACCTCTGGACTCACACAATGTCTTCGGAATTACGGTAGGATTAATACTTTTCCTTAAAAACCCTCCAGACCAACCTAAAGTCGATGAGAGTTTCAGCCTTTCTCTATTCTTTTTGAGCTGAAGATGGGAGAGAAACGAATCAGACTATGTGTTTTCAACTCGTCATAAATATTTTTCTGAATGACACACATACACCAAAGTTGGTATAGTTGGAGTCGAAGGATTGCTGATGCTCATGGTGAAAATGTTTTTTGAATAACTCATACGGTTTTTGATCAGTAGTCGTTTGTTCGGTGCCGTTCTTCCCATACAAAAAAGCCTGGGAAGAAGAAACCAATAGTGAGTGCAGTTGTTGTCTGTGTCAGTGAGAGGCTCGTTAAGCGTTGTCAAGGTTACCAAGCTTCAAACAGATTTTACCTCTGCTGTTTTAAACAGCACATATTAATCTAATGGAGGGTGAAAGGACTGATTTAACATTGGGAAATGGATACTATATGACTGCTGTCCATGACACTTCCCTTGCCACTCAGCACTGATAGACTTTCAAAATAAGACTCCAGGGACCCTACAAAATAAAAGCCTCTATATTTTTTACATATATTTATTGCCCTATATGGCTCAATATTATGACCCAAACTCAACCCCGTTTTAGAGAATAGACTCTAGGAGACTGTTTAAAACACACCCTATAGCAAATTTCAAAATAAAAGCCTCCCATTTCCGCTTCATCTACTGCCCTAATAACATGGAAAAAGAGTGATTTAACGATTGGAAAGTAATCAACTATCATTGACGGGTCTGAACATTTTCTATAAACACAACTCTGTTGGACTTTCAAAATAAGACTCCAGCGACCCTACAAAATAAAAGCCTCTAGATTATACTAATGCATTAATTGATGCAAATGGCTCAACATTATGACCCAAACTCTTCCAGGTTGTTTTTATTAGACTCTAGTGACCTTTTCAAAACACACCCAGAGCAAATTTCACAATAAAAGTCTCCCATTTACTCTGTAATACAGCAACTATTCACCTAATAACATGGAAAACCAGTGATTTAACATTTGGAAATTGATTCTATATAACTGCTGGGCATGACCCATCTTTAGATGCACTTCCATGATAGACTTTCAAAATAAGACTCCAGGGACTCTACAGAATAAAAGCCTCTTCCTTATACACACTCATACATTCTGGCATATTGCTCATTGCCATTTGTAATTTCATCACTGCAATGGCTCTTAGAAGGCGGGCGGAGCCCGCCATTGGTGATTTCATCACTGCAATGGCTCTTAGAAGGCGGGCGGAGCCCGCCATTGGTGATTTCATCACTGCAATGGCTCTTAGCAGGCGGGCAGAGCCCGCCATTGGTGATTTTTTTCATCGCTGCAAGGGCTCCTAGCAGGCGGGCGGAGCCCACCAACTGAGCTTTACCCACTGCGGTTCAATATGGACAACCCATATTACCCTTTTGCATCATACGCTGTGCACGTCTATTTCCCAGATTTCAGCACAAGTGGCACACAGCTCTCTTTGCCCATGACCTAGCCCTCTTTCCTTCCCTCAGCAGCCCTCAAAGGCGTAAGCAGTTGGTCTGGGGAGCCCCGACATCACTTGCCAGGGCCGTATTGGCCCTGTTCCCCAGACGGGCAGTAGGTGGCCCCCCTCAAAATTTCTTTAGAAATTTTCTAGTTGGGGGGCCACATGCCGAAGGCATGGCCCACCTACTACTATTGCACATATTTATTCCGCGTATTATTGGGGGGCCACATGCCGAAGGCATGGCCCACCTACTACTATTGCACATATTTATTCCGCGTATTATTGGGGGGCCACATGCCGAAGGCATGGCCCACCTACTACTATTGCACATATTTATTCCGCGTATTATTATTATTATAATTCTCCCGTATACCCAAAACTTCGGCGCGTAACTAGTCCCGCACGGTTTGGCGGATCGGGCCCAAAGTTGGCACACGCGTCGGGACCAATGGGGTGATGTGTGCTTGTATAAAACTTTCTCATTAGTCCGAAGGTTTGCGAATTATTAGCGAAAACGTCGCAAAAAAATCCCATAGGAAATGAATGGGGAGAGGAAAAAAAAAGCATAAAAAACAGCACTTCACTGTGTCGGCATACATTCACCTAGAAAAACAGTTTGAAGCTCAGTTTGTAGATAAATCCTTCGTCTATTTAAAACTGAAGACGGTATGTTGATAACTGCTACGGTTTTTGTATAATCAGACCTCAAGCGCCACAAAGTTTTAGCAAAATCCAGCCTGCTAGAGTGGAGCAACTGAAAAGCTAGAGTGTGAGGCAGGCGTTTTTTAAACACAAAAAAACATTTTAAACTCGCCCTCACGGCCACATATTTATAGCTAGAGTCACCATTTTTGGTCAGTTTGTAGACTGAAATCTCTGGACCCACACAATATCTTCGGAATTACGGTAGGATTAATACTTTTCCTTAAAAACCCTCCAGACCGACCTAAAGTCGATGAAAATCAGAGCCGTTTTTCATTGGTTTTGGAGCAGAAGAGGGGAGAAAAACGAATCCGACTATGTGTTTTAAACTCGTCATAAATATTTTTCTGAATGACACACATACACCAAAGTTGGCATAGTTGGAGTCGAAGGATGACTGACGCTCACGGTGAAAAAATTTTTTGAATAACTCATACGGTTTTTGCTCAGCAGTCGTTTGTTCGGAGGACATTTTAAGCACCTGAAAGCTGAGTGACAGTGACCTGCTGCAGCTAGCTCAATTAGAAGCTTAGGTGTGATGAAACGTTTTTTCTTTTTCTTTCTCTTCCCATTCAGTTTGTAGATGACCTACAGCCATGAAAGTTACTCCAATTGAAGACAAGATATAGCTGTCGCTTAGATAAAAAGAATTTTTCAGATACCTTTTACGGTTTTTACTCAGCAGTCGTTTGTTCGGAGGGGTGCTTTAGCAGCTAAAAGGTGAGTGAGAGTGAGGTCCTGCAGTTCAAACAAAGGGAGGAGCAGGTGGGCCAACCATTTTGTTTGTGCTTCGTTTTGGGTTGTGAAAGACCTACAGACATGAAGGTTACCCCAGTCTGAGACAAAGGATAGATGTTGCTTTCACTGAAAGAATTTTTCAGATATCTTTTACGGTTTTTGCTCAGCAGTCGTTTGTTCGGAGGGTAAGCACCTGGAAGCTAGCTGACAGTTAGCTTCTGCAGCAGCCTGCTAGAGTGCAGCTGCTGAAATCTTAGTGTGAGGCGGCCATTTTTTAAGATCAAACATCTTATTCTCGCCCTCACGGCCACATATTTGGAGCTACAGTCACCATTTTTGGTCAGTTTGTAGACTGAAACCTCTGGACTCACACAATGTCTTCGGAATTACGGTAGGATTAATACTTTGCCTTAAAAACCCTCCAGACCAACCTAAAGTGGATGAGAGTTTCAGCCTTTCTCCATTCTTTTTGAGCTGAAGATGGGAGAAAAACGAATCAGACTATGTGTTTTCAACTCGTCATAAATATTTTTCTGAATGACACACATACACCAAAGTTGGTATAGTTGGAGTCGAAGGATTGCTGATGCTCATGGTGAAAATGTTTTTTGAATAACTCATACGGTTTTTGATCAGTAGTCGTTTGTTCGGTGCCGTTCTTCCCATACAAAAAAGCCTGGGAAGAAGAAACCAATAGTGAGTGCAGCTGTTGTCTGTGTCAGTGAGAGGCTCGTTAAGCGTTGTCAAGGTTACCAAGCTTCAAACAGATTTTACCTCTGCTGTTTTAAACAGCACATATTAATCTAATGGAGGGTGAAAGCACTGATTTAACATTGGGAAATGGATACTATATGACTGCCGTCCATGACACTTCCCTTGCCACTCAGCACTGATAGACTTTCAAAATAAGACTCCAGGGACCCTTCAAAATAAAAGCCTCTATATTTTTTACATATATTTATTGCCCTATATGGCTCAACATTATGACCCAAACTCAACCCCATTTTAGAGAATAGACTCTAGGAGACTGTTTAAAACACACCCTATGGCAAATTTCAAAATAAAAGCCTCCCATTTCCGCTTCATCTACTGCCCTAATAAAATGGAAAAAGAGTGATTTAACGATTGGAAAGTCATCAACTATCATTGATGGGTCTGAACATTTTCTCTAAACACAACTCTGTTGGACTTTCAAAATAAGACTCCAGGGACCCTACAAAATAAAAGCCTCTAGATTATACTAATGCATTAATTGATGCAAATGGCTCAACATTATGACCCAAACTCTTCCAGGTTGTTTTTATTAGACTCTAGTGACCTTTTCAAAACACACCCCAGAGCAAATTTCACAATAAAAGTCCCCCATTTACTCTGTAATACAGGAACTATTCACCTAATAACATGGAAAACCAGTGATTTAACATTTGGAAATGGATTCTATATCACTGCTGGGCATGACCCATCTATAAATGCACTTCCATGATAGACTTTCAAAATAAGACTACAGGGACTCTACAAAATAAAAGCCTCTTCCTTATACACACTCATACATTCTGGCATATTGCTTATAGCCATTTGTAATTTCATCACTGCAATGGCTCTTAGAAGGCGGGCGGAGCCCGCCATTGGTGATTTCATCACTGCAATGGCTGTTAGGAGGCGGGCGGAGCCCGCCAATGGTGATTTTTTTCATCACTGCAATGGCTCCTAGCAGGCGGGCGGAGCCCGCCATTGGTGATTTCATCACTGCAATGGCTCTTAGCAGGCGGGCAATGCCCGCCATTGGGGATTTTTTTCATCGCTGCAAGGGCTCCTAGCAGGCGGGCGGAGCCCACCAACTGAGCTTTACCCACTGCGGTTCAATATGGACAACCCATATTACCCTTGTGCATCATACGCTGTGCACGTCTATTACCCAGATTTCAGCACAGGTGGCACACAGCTCTCTTTGCCCATGACCTAGCCCTCTTTCCTTCCCTCAGCAGCCCTCAAAGGCATAAGCAGTTGGTCTGGGGAGCCCCGACATCACTTGCCAGGGCCGTATTGGCCCGGTTCCCCAGACGGGCAGTAGGTGGCCCCCCTCAAAATTTCTTTAGAAATTTTCTAGTTATTATTATAATTCTCCCGTATACCCAAAACTTCGGCGCGTAACTAGTCCCGCACGGTTTGGCGGATCGGGCCCAAAGTTGGCACACGCGTCGGGACCAATGGGGTGATGTGTGCTTGTATAAAACTTTCTCATTAGTCCGAAGGTTTGCGAATTATTAGCGAAAACGTCGCAAAAAAATCCCATAGGAAATGAATGGGGAGAGGAAAAAAAAAGCATAAAAAACAGCACTTCACTGTGTCGGCATACATTCACCTAGAAAAACAGTTTGAAGCTCAGTTTGTAGATAAATCCTTCGTCTATTTAAAACTGAAGACGGTATGTTGATAACTGCTACGGTTTTTGTATAATCAGACCTCAAGCGCCACAAAGTTTTAGCAAAATCCAGCCTGCTAGAGTGGAGCAACTGAAAAGCTAGAGTGTGAGGCAGGCGTTTTTTAAACACAAAAAAACATTTTAAACTCGCCCTCACGGCCACATATTTATAGCTAGAGTCACCATTTTTGGTCAGTTTGTAGACTGAAATCTCTGGACCCACACAATATCTTCGGAATTACGGTAGGATTAATACTTTTCCTTAAAAACCCTCCAGACCGACCTAAAGTCGATGAAAATCAGAGCCGTTTTTCATTGGTTTTGGAGCAGAAGAGGGGAGAAAAACGAATCCGACTATGTGTTTTAAACTCGTCATAAATATTTTTCTGAATGACACACATACACCAAAGTTGGCATAGTTGGAGTCGAAGGATGACTGACGCTCACGGTGAAAAAATTTTTTGAATAACTCATACGGTTTTTGCTCAGCAGTCGTTTGTTCGGAGGACATTTTAAGCACCTGAAAGCTGAGTGACAGTGACCTGCTGCAGCTAGCTCAATTAGAAGCTTAGGTGTGATGAAACGTTTTTTCTTTTTCTTTCTCTTCCCATTCAGTTTGTAGATGACCTACAGCCATGAAAGTTACTCCAATTGAAGACAAGATATAGCTGTCGCTTAGATAAAAAGAATTTTTCAGATACCTTTTACGGTTTTTACTCAGCAGTCGTTTGTTCGGAGGGGTGCTTTAGCAGCTAAAAGGTGAGTGAGAGTGAGGTCCTGCAGTTCAAACAAAGGGAGGAGCAGGTGGGCCAACCATTTTGTTTGTGCTTCGTTTTGGGTTGTGAAAGACCTACAGACATGAAGGTTACCCCAGTCTGAGACAAAGGATAGATGTTGCTTTCACTGAAAGAATTTTTCAGATATCTTTTACGGTTTTTGCTCAGCAGTCGTTTGTTCGGAGGGTAAGCACCTGGAAGCTAGCTGACAGTTAGCTTCTGCAGCAGCCTGCTAGAGTGCAGCTGCTGAAATCTTAGTGTGAGGCGGCCATTTTTTAAGATCAAACATCTTATTCTCGCCCTCACGGCCACATATTTGGAGCTACAGTCACCATTTTTGGTCAGTTTGTAGACTGAAACCTCTGGACTCACACAATGTCTTCGGAATTACGGTAGGATTAATACTTTGCCTTAAAAACCCTCCAGACCAACCTAAAGTGGATGAGAGTTTCAGCCTTTCTCCATTCTTTTTGAGCTGAAGATGGGAGAAAAACGAATCAGACTATGTGTTTTCAACTCGTCATAAATATTTTTCTGAATGACACACATACACCAAAGTTGGTATAGTTGGAGTCGAAGGATTGCTGATGCTCATGGTGAAAATGTTTTTTGAATAACTCATACGGTTTTTGATCAGTAGTCGTTTGTTCGGTGCCGTTCTTCCCATACAAAAAAGCCTGGGAAGAAGAAACCAATAGTGAGTGCAGCTGTTGTCTGTGTCAGTGAGAGGCTCGTTAAGCGTTGTCAAGGTTACCAAGCTTCAAACAGATTTTACCTCTGCTGTTTTAAACAGCACATATTAATCTAATGGAGGGTGAAAGGACTGATTTAACATTGGGAAATGGATACTATATGACTGCTGTACATGACACTTCCCTTGCCACTCAGCACTGATAGACTTTCAAAATAAGACTCCAGGGACCCTACAAAATAAAAGCCTCTATATTTTTTACATATATTTATTGCTCTATATGGCTCAACATTATGACCCAAACTCAACCCCGTTTTAGAGAATAGACTCTAGGAGACTGTTTAAAACACACCCTATAGCAAATTTCAAAATAAAAGCCTCCCATTTCCGCTTCATCTACTGCCCTAATAACATGGAAAAAGAGTGATTTAACGATTGGAAAGTAATCAACTATCATTGACGGGTCTGAACATTTTCTATAAACACAACTCTGTTGGACTTTCAAAATAAGACTCCAGGGACCCTACAAAATAAAAGCCTCTAGATTATAGTAATGCATTAATTGATGCAAATGGCTCAACATTATGACCCAAACTCTTCCAGGTTGTTTTTATTAGACTCTAGTGACCTTTTCAAAACACACCCCAGAGCAAATTTCACAATAAAAGTCTCCCATTTACTCTGTAATACAGCAACTATTCACCTAATAACATGGAAAACCAGTGATTTAACATTTGGAAATGGATTCTATATCACTGCTGGGCGTGACCCATCTTTTGATGCACATTCATGATAGACTTTCAAAATAAGACTACAAGGACTCTACAGAATAAAAGCCTCTTCCTTATACACACTCATACATTCTGGCATATTGCTCATTGCCATTGGTGATTTCATCACTGCAATGGCTCTTAGAAGGCGGGCGGAGCCCGCCAATGGTAACAGGCGGGCGGAGCCCGCCAAAGGTGATTACATCACTGCAATGGCTCTTAGCAGGCGGGCGGAGCCCGCCATTGGTGATTTCATCACTGCAATGGCTCTTAGAAGGCGGGCAGAGCCCGCCATTGGTGATTTTTTTCTTCACTGAGATGGCTCCTAGCAGGCGGGCGAAGCCCGCCAACTGGGCTTTACCCACTGTGTTTCAATATGGACAACCCATATTACCCTTGTGCATCATACTCTGTGCACGTCTATTTCCCAGATTTCAGCACAAGTGGCACACAGCTCTCTTTGCCCATGAACTTGCCCTCTTTCCTTCCCTCAGCAGCCCTCAAAGGCGTAAGCAGTTGGTCTGGGGAGCCCCGACGTCACTTGCCAGGGCCGTATTGGCCCGGTTCCCCAGACGGGCAGTAGGTGGCCCCCCTCAAAATTTCTTTAGAAATTTTCTAGTTGGGGGGCCACATGCCGAAGGCATGGCCCACCTACTACTATTGCACATATTTATTCCGCGTATTATTATTATTATAATTCTCCCGTATACCCAAAACTTCGGCGCGTAACTAGTCCCGCACGGTTTGGCGGATCGGGCCCAAAGTTGGCACACGCGTCGGGACCAATGGGGTGATGTGTGCTTGTATAAAACTTTCTCATTAGTCCGAAGGTTTGCGAATTATTAGCGAAAACGTCGCAAAAAAATCCCATAGGAAATGAATGGGGAGAGGAAAAAAAAAGCATAAAAAACAGCACTTCACTGTGTCGGCATACATTCACCTAGAAAAACAGTTTGAAGCTCAGTTTGTAGATAAATCCTTCGTCTATTTAAAACTGAAGACGGTATGTTGATAACTGCTACGGTTTTTGTATAATCAGACCTCAAGCGCCACAAAGTTTTAGCAAAATCCAGCCTGCTAGAGTGGAGCAACTGAAAAGCTAGAGTGTGAGGCAGGCGTTTTTTAAACACAAAAAAACATTTTAAACTCGCCCTCACGGCCACATATTTATAGCTAGAGTCACCATTTTTGGTCAGTTTGTAGACTGAAATCTCTGGACCCACACAATATCTTCGGAATTACGGTAGGATTAATACTTTTCCTTAAAAACCCTCCAGACCGACCTAAAGTCGATGAAAATCAGAGCCGTTTTTCATTGGTTTTGGAGCAGAAGAGGGGAGAAAAACGAATCCGACTATGTGTTTTAAACTCGTCATAAATATTTTTCTGAATGACACACATACACCAAAGTTGGCATAGTTGGAGTCGAAGGATGACTGACGCTCACGGTGAAAAAATTTTTTGAATAACTCATACGGTTTTTGCTCAGCAGTCGTTTGTTCGGAGGACATTTTAAGCACCTGAAAGCTGAGTGACAGTGACCTGCTGCAGCTAGCTCAATTAGAAGCTTAGGTGTGATGAAACGTTTTTTCTTTTTCTTTCTCTTCCCATTCAGTTTGTAGATGACCTACAGCCATGAAAGTTACTCCAATTGAAGACAAGATATAGCTGTCGCTTAGATAAAAAGAATTTTTCAGATACCTTTTACGGTTTTTACTCAGCAGTCGTTTGTTCGGAGGGGTGCTTTAGCAGCTAAAAGGTGAGTGAGAGTGAGGTCCTGCAGTTCAAACAAAGGGAGGAGCAGGTGGGCCAACCATTTTGTTTGTGCTTCGTTTTGGGTTGTGAAAGACCTACAGACATGAAGGTTACCCCAGTCTGAGACAAAGGATAGATGTTGCTTTCACTGAAAGAATTTTTCAGATATCTTTTACGGTTTTTGCTCAGCAGTCGTTTGTTCGGAGGGTAAGCACCTGGAAGCTAGCTGACAGTTAGCTTCTGCAGCAGCCTGCTAGAGTGCAGCTGCTGAAATCTTAGTGTGAGGCGGCCATTTTTTAAGATCAAACATCTTATTCTCGCCCTCACGGCCACATATTTGGAGCTACAGTCACCATTTTTGGTCAGTTTGTAGACTGAAACCTCTGGACTCACACAATGTCTTCGGAATTACGGTAGGATTAATACTTTGCCTTAAAAACCCTCCAGACCAACCTAAAGTGGATGAGAGTTTCAGCCTTTCTCCATTCTTTTTGAGCTGAAGATGGGAGAAAAACGAATCAGACTATGTGTTTTCAAGTCGTCATAAATATTTTTCTGAATGACACACATACACCAAAGTTGGTATAGTTGGAGTCGAAGGATTGCTGATGCTCATGGTGAAAATGTTTTTTGAATAACTCATACGGTTTTTGATCAGTAGTCGTTTGTTCGGTGCCGTTCTTCCCATACAAAAAAGCCTGGGAAGAAGAAACCAATAGTGAGTGCAGCTGTTGTCTGTGTCAGTGAGAGGCTCGTTAAGCGTTGTCAAGGTTACCAAGCTTCAAACAGATTTTACCTCTGCTGTTTTAAACAGCACATATTAATCTAATGGAGGGTGAAAGGACTGATTTAACATTGGGAAATGGATACTATATGACTGCTGTACATGACACTTCCCTTGCCACTCAGCACTGATAGACTTTCAAAATAAGACTCCAGGGACCCTACAAAATAAAAGCCTCTATATTTTTTACATATATTTATTGCTCTATATGGCTCAACATTATGACCCAAACTCAACCCCGTTTTAGAGAATAGACTCTAGGAGACTGTTTAAAACACACCCTATAGCAAATTTCAAAATAAAAGCCTCCCATTTCCGCTTCATCTACTGCCCTAATAACATGGAAAAAGAGTGATTTAACGATTGGAAAGTAATCAACTATCATTGACGGGTCTGAACATTTTCTATAAACACAACTCTGTTGGACTTTCAAAATAAGACTCCAGGGACCCTACAAAATAAAAGCCTCTAGATTATAGTAATGCATTAATTGATGCAAATGGCTCAACATTATGACCCAAACTCTTCCAGGTTGTTTTTATTAGACTCTAGTGACCTTTTCAAAACACACCCCAGAGCAAATTTCACAATAAAAGTCTCCCATTTACTCTGTAATACAGCAACTATTCACCTAATAACATGGAAAACCAGTGATTTAACATTTGGAAATGGATTCTATATCACTGCTGGGCGTGACCCATCTTTTGATGCACATTCATGATAGACTTTCAAAATAAGACTACAAGGACTCTACAGAATAAAAGCCTCTTCCTTATACACACTCATACATTCTGGCATATTGCTCATTGCCATTGGTGATTTCATCACTGCAATGGCTCTTAGAAGGCGGGCGGAGCCCGCCAATGGTAACAGGCGGGCGGAGCCCGCCAAAGGTGATTACATCACTGCAATGGCTCTTAGCAGGCGGGCGGAGCCCGCCATTGGTGATTTCATCACTGCAATGGCTCTTAGAAGGCGGGCAGAGCCCGCCATTGGTGATTTTTTTCTTCACTGAGATGGCTCCTAGCAGGCGGGCGAAGCCCGCCAACTGGGCTTTACCCACTGTGTTTCAATATGGACAACCCATATTACCCTTGTGCATCATACTCTGTGCACGTCTATTTCCCAGATTTCAGCACAAGTGGCACACAGCTCTCTTTGCCCATGAACTTGCCCTCTTTCCTTCCCTCAGCAGCCCTCAAAGGCGTAAGCAGTTGGTCTGGGGAGCCCCGACGTCACTTGCCAGGGCCGTATTGGCCCGGTTCCCCAGACGGGCAGTAGGTGGCCCCCCTCAAAATTTCTTTAGAAATTTTCTAGTTATTATTATAATTCTCCCGTATACCCAAAATTTCGGCGCGTAACTAGTCCCGCACGGTTTGGCGGATCGGGCCCAAAGTTGGCACACGCGTCGGGACCAATGGGGTGATGTGTGCTTGTATAAAACTTTCTCATTAGTCCGAAGGTTTGCGAATTATTAGCGAAAACGTCGCAAAAAAATCCCATAGGAAATGAATGGGGAGAGGAAAAAAAAAGCATAAAAAACAGCACTTCACTGTGTCGCCATACATTCACCTAGAAAAACAGTTTGAAGCTCAGTTTGTAGATAAATCCTTCGTCTATTTAAAACTGAAGACGGTATGTTGATAACTGGTACGGTTTTTGTATAATCAGACCTCAAGCGCCACAAAGTTTTAGCAAAATCCAGCCTGCTAGAGTGGAGCAACTGAAAAGCTAGAGTGTGAGGCAGGCGTTTTTTAAACACAAAAAAACATTTTAAACTCGCCCTCACGGCCACAGATTTATAGCTAGAGTCACCATTTTTGGTCAGTTTGTACACTGAAATCTCTGGACCCACACAATATCTTCGGAATTACGGTAGGATTAATACTTTTCCTTAAAAACCCTCCAGACCGACCTAAAGTCGATGAAAATCAGAGCCGTTTTTCATTGGTTTTGGAGCAGAAGAGGGGAGAAAAACGAATCCGACTATGTGTTTTAAACTCGTCATAAATATTTTTCTGAATGACACACATACACCAAAGTTGGCATAGTTGGAGTCGAAGGATGACTGACGCTCACGGTGAAAAAATTTTTTGAATAACTCATACGGTTTTTGCTCAGCAGTCGTTTGTTCGGAGGACATTTTAAGCACCTGAAAGCTGAGTGACAGTGACCTGCTGCAGCTAGCTCAATTAGAAGCTTAGGTGTGATGAAACGTTTTTTCTTTTTCTTTCTCTTCCCATTCAGTTTGTAGATGACCTACAGCCATGAAAGTTACTCCAATTGAAGACAAGATATAGCTGTCGCTTAGATAAAAAGAATTTTTCAGATACCTTTTACGGTTTTTACTCAGCAGTCGTTTGTTCGGAGGGGTGCTTTAGCAGCTAAAAGGTGAGTGAGAGTGAGGTCCTGCAGTTCAAACAAAGGGAGGAGCAGGTGGGCCAACCATTTTGTTTGTGCTTCGTTTTGGGTTGTGAAAGACCTACAGACATGAAGGTTACCCCAGTCTGAGACAAAGGATAGATGTTGCTTTCACTGAAAGAATTTTTCAGATATCTTTTACGGTTTTTGCTCAGCAGTCGTTTGTTCGGAGGGTAAGCACCTGGAAGCTAGCTGACAGTTAGCTTCTGCAGCAGCCTGCTAGAGTGCAGCTGCTGAAATCTTAGTGTGAGGCGGCCATTTTTTTAAGATCAAACATCTTATTCTCGCCCTCACGGCCACATATTTGGAGCTACAGTCACCATTTTTGGTCAGTTTGTAGACTGAAACCTCTGGACTCACACAATGTCTTCGGAATTACGGTAGGATTAATACTTTTCCTTAAAAACCCTCCAGACCAACCTAAAGTCGATGAGAGTTTCAGCCTTTCTCTATTCTTTTTGAGCTGAAGATGGGAGAGAAACGAATCAGACTATGTGTTTTCAAGTCGTCATAAATATTGTTCTGAATGACACACATACACCAAAGTTGGTATAGTTGGAGTCGAAGGATTGCTGATGCTCATGGTGAAAATGTTTTTTGAATAACTCATACGGTTTTTGATCAGTAGTCGTTTGTTCGGTGCCGTTCTTCCCATACAAAAAAGCCTGGGAAGAAGAAACCAATAGTGAGTGCAGCTGTTGTCTGTGTCAGTGAGAGGCTCGTTAAGCGTTGTCAAGGTTACCAAGCTTCAAACAGATTTTACCTCTGCTGTTTTAAACAGCACATATTAATCTAATGGAGGGTGAAAGGACTGATTTAACATTGGGAAATGGATACTATATGACTGCTGTCCATGACACTTCCCTTGCCACTCAGCACTGATAGACTTTCAAAATAAGACTCCAGGGACCCTACAAAATAAAAGCCTCTATATTTTTTACATATATTTATTGCCCTATATGGCTCAACATTATGACCCAAACTCAACCCCGTTTTAGAGAATAGACTCTAGGAGACTGTTTAAAACACACCCTATAGCAAATTTCAAAATAAAAGCCTCCCATTTCCGCTTCATCTACTGCCCTAATAACATGGAAAAAGAGTGATTTAACGATTGGAAAGTAATCAACTATCATTGACGGGTCTGAACATTTTCTATAAACACAACTCTGTTGGACTTTCAAAATAAGACTCCAGCGACCCTACAAAATAAAAGCCTCTAGATTATACTAATGCATTAATTGATGCAAATGGCTCAACATTATGACCCAAACTCTTCCAGGTTGTTTTTATTAGACTCTAGTGACCTTTTCAAAACACACCCAGAGCAAATTTCACAATAAAAGTCTCCCATTTACTCTGTAATACAGCAACTATTCACCTAATAACATGGAAAACCAGTGATTTAACATTTGGAAATTGATTCTATATAACTGCTGGGCATGACCCATCTTTAGATGCACTTCCATGATAGACTTTCAAAATAAGACTCCAGGGACTCTACAGAATAAAAGCCTCTTCCTTATACACACTCATACATTCTGGCATATTGCTCATTGCCATTTGTAATTTCATCACTGCAATGGCTCTTAGAAGGCGGGCGGAGCCCGCCATTGGTGATTTCATCACTGCAATGGCTCTTAGCAGGCGGGCGAGAGCCCGCCATTGGTGATTTTTTTCATCGCTGCAAGGGCTCCTAGCAGGCGGGCGGAGCCCACCAACTGAGCTTTACCCACTGCGGTTCAATATGGACAACCCATATTACCCTTTTGCATCATACGCTGTGCACGTCTATTTCCCAGATTTCAGCACAAGTGGCACACAGCTCTCTTTGCCCATGACCTAGCCCTCTTTCCTTCCCTCAGCAGCCCTCAAAGGCGTAAGCAGTTGGTCTGGGGAGCCCCGACATCACTTGCCAGGGCCGTATTGGCCCTGTTCCCCAGACGGGCAGTAGGTGGCCCCCCTCAAAATTTCTTTAGAAATTTTCTAGTTGGGGGGCCACATGCCGAAGGCATGGCCCACCTACTACTATTGCACATATTTATTCCGCGTATTATTATTATTGGGGGGCCACATGCCGAAGGCATGGCCCACCTACTACTATTGCACATATTTATTCCGCGTATTATTATTATTATTATAATTCTCCCGTATACCCAAAACTTCGGCACGTAACTAGTCCCGCACGGTTTGGCGGATCGGGCCCAAAGTTGGCACACGCGTCGGGACCAATGGGGTGATGTGTGCTTGTATAAAACTTTCTCATTAGTCCGAAGGTTTGCGAATTATTAGCGAAAACGTCGCAAAAAAATCCCATAGGAAATGAATGGGGAGAGGAAAAAAAAAGCATAAAAAACAGCACTTCACTGTGTCGGCATACATTCACCTAGAAAAACAGTTTGAAGCTCAGTTTGTAGATAAATCCTTCGTCTATTTAAAACTGAAGACGGTATGTTGATAACTGCTACGGTTTTTGTATAATCAGACCTCAAGCGCCACAAAGTTTTAGCAAAATCCAGCCTGCTAGAGTGGAGCAACTGAAAAGCTAGAGTGTGAGGCAGGCGTTTTTTAAACACAAAAAAACATTTTAAACTCGCCCTCACGGCCACATATTTATAGCTAGAGTCACCATTTTTGGTCAGTTTGTAGACTGAAATCTCTGGACCCACACAATATCTTCGGAATTACGGTAGGATTAATACTTTTCCTTAAAAACCCTCCAGACCGACCTAAAGTCGATGAAAATCAGAGCCGTTTTTCATTGGTTTTGGAGCAGAAGAGGGGAGAAAAACGAATCAGACTATGTGTTTTAAACTCGTCATAAATATTTTTCTGAATGACACACATACACCAAAGTTGGCATAGTTGGAGTCGAAGGATGGCTGACGCTCACGGTGAAAATGTTTTTTGAATAACTCATACGGTTTTTGATCAGTAGTCGTTTGTTCGGTGCCGTTCTTCCTATACAAAAAAGCCTGGGAAGAAGAAACGAATAGTGAGTGCAGCTGTTGTCTGTGTCAGTGAGAGGCTCGTTAAGCGTTGTCAAGGTTACCAAGCTTCAAACAGATTTTACCTCTGCTGTTTTAAACAGCACATATTAATCTAATGGAGGGTGAAAGGACTGATTTAACATTGGGAAATGGATACTATATGACTGCTGTCCATGACACTTCCCTTGCCACTCAGCACTGATAGACTTTCAAAATAAGACTCCAGGGACCCTACAAAATAAAAGCCTCTATATTTTTTACATATATTTATTGCCCTATATGGCTCAACATTATGACCCAAACTCAACCCCGTTTTAGAGAATAGACTCTAGGAGACTGTTTAAAACACACCCTATAGCAAATTTCAAAATAAAAGCCTCCCATTTCCGCTTCATCTACTGCCCTAATAACATGGAAAAAGAGTGATTTAACGATTGGAAAGTAATCAACTATCATTGACGGGTCTGAACATTTTCTATAAACACAACTCTGTTGGACTTTCAAAATAAGACTCCAGCGACCCTACAAAATAAAAGCCTCTAGATTATACTAATGCATTAATTGATGCAAATGGCTCAACATTATGACCCAAACTCTTCCAGGTTGTTTTTATTAGACTCTAGTGACCTTTTCAAAACACACCCAGAGCAAATTTCACAATAAAAGTCTCCCATTTACTCTGTAATACAGCAACTATTCACCTAATAACATGGAAAACCAGTGATTTAACATTTGGAAATTGATTCTATATAACTGCTGGGCATGACCCATCTTTAGATGCACTTCCATGATAGACTTTCAAAATAAGACTCCAGGGACTCTACAGAATAAAAGCCTCTTCCTTATACACACTCATACATTCTGGCATATTGCTCATTGCCATTTGTAATTTCATCACTGCAATGGCTCTTAGAAGGCGGGCGGAGCCCGCCATTGGTGATTTCATCACTGCAATGGCTCTTAGAAGGCGGGCGGAGCCCGCCATTGGTGATTTCATCACTGCAATGGCTCTTAGCAGGCGGGCAGAGCCCGCCATTGGTGATTTTTTTCATCGCTGCAAGGGCTCCTAGCAGGCGGGCGGAGCCCCCCAACTGAGCTTTACCCACTGCGGTTCAATATGGACAACCCATATTACCCTTTTGCATCATACGCTGTGCACGTCTATTTCCCAGATTTCAGCACAAGTGGCACACAGCTCTCTTTGCCCATGACCTAGCCCTCTTTCCTTCCCTCAGCAGCCCTCAAAGGCGTAAGCAGTTGGTCTGGTGAGTCCCGACATCACTTGCCAGGGCCGTATTGGCCCTGTTCCCCAGACGGGCAGTAGGTGGCCCCCCTCAAAATTTCTTTAGAAATTTTCTAGTTGGGGGGCCACATGCCGAAGGCATGGCCCACCTACTACTATTGCACATATTTATTCCGCGTATTATTATTATTGGGGGGCCACATGCCGAAGGCATGGCCCACCTACTACTATTGCACATATTTATTCCGCGTATTATTATTATTATTATAATTCTCCCGTATACCCAAAACTTCGGCACGTAACTAGTCCCGCACGGTTTGGCGGATCGGGCCCAAAGTTGGCACACGCGTCGGGACCAATGGGGTGATGTGTGCTTGTATAAAACTTTCTCATTAGTCCGAAGGTTTGCGAATTATTAGCGAAAACGTCGCAAAAAAATCCCATAGGAAATGAATGGGGAGAGGAAAAAAAAAGCATAAAAAACAGCACTTCACTGTGTCGGCATACATTCACCTAGAAAAACAGTTTGAAGCTCAGTTTGTAGATAAATCCTTCGTCTATTTAAAACTGAAGACGGTATGTTGATAACTGCTACGGTTTTTGTATAATCAGACCTCAAGCGCCACAAAGTTTTAGCAAAATCCAGCCTGCTAGAGTGGAGCAACTGAAAAGCTAGAGTGTGAGGCAGGCGTTTTTTAAACACAAAAAAACATTTTAAACTCGCCCTCACGGCCACATATTTATAGCTAGAGTCACCATTTTTGGTCAGTTTGTAGACTGAAATCTCTGGACCCACACAATATCTTCGGAATTACGGTAGGATTAATACTTTTCCTTAAAAACCCTCCAGACCGACCTAAAGTCGATGAAAATCAGAGCCGTTTTTCATTGGTTTTGGAGCAGAAGAGGGGAGAAAAACGAATCAGACTATGTGTTTTAAACTCGTCATAAATATTTTTCTGAATGACACACATACACCAAAGTTGGCATAGTTGGAGTCGAAGGATGGCTGACGCTCACGGTGAAAATGTTTTTTGAATAACTCATACGGTTTTTGATCAGTAGTCGTTTGTTCGGTGCCGTTCTTCCTATACAAAAAAGCCTGGGAAGAAGAAACGAATAGTGAGTGCAGCTGTTGTCTGTGTCAGTGAGAGGCTCGTTAAGCGTTGTCAAGGTTACCAAGCTTCAAACAGATTTTACCTCTGCTGTTTTAAACAGCACATATTAATCTAATGGAGGGTGAAAGGACTGATTTAACATTGGGAAATGGATACTATATGACTGCTGTCCATGACACTTCCCTTGCCACTCAGCACTGATAGACTTTCAAAATAAGACTCCAGGGACCCTACAAAATAAAAGCCTCTATATTTTTTACATATATTTATTGCCCTATATGGCTCAACATTATGACCCAAACTCAACCCCGTTTTAGAGAATAGACTCTAGGAGACTGTTTAAAACACACCCTATAGCAAATTTCAAAATAAAAGCCTCCCATTTCCGCTTCATCTACTGCCCTAATAACATGGAAAAAGAGTGATTTAACGATTGGAAAGTAATCAACTATCATTGACGGGTCTGAACATTTTCTATAAACACAACTCTATTGGACTTTCAAAATAAGACTCCAGCGACCCTACAAAATAAAAGCCTCTAGATTATACTAATGCATTAATTGATGCAAATGGCTCAACATTATGACCCAAACTCTTCCAGGTTGTTTTTATTAGACTCTAGTGACCTTTTCAAAACACACCCAGAGCAAATTTCACAATAAAAGTCTCCCATTTACTCTGTAATACAGCAACTATTCACCTAATAACATGGAAAACCAGTGATTTAACATTTGGAAATTGATTCTATATAACTGCTGGGCATGACCCATCTTTAGATGCACTTCCATGATAGACTTTCAAAATAAGACTCCAGGGACTCTACAGAATAAAAGCCTCTTCCTTATACACACTCATACATTCTGGCATATTGCTCATTGCCATTTGTAATTTCATCACTGCAATGGCTCTTAGAAGGCGGGCGGAGCCCGCCATTGGTGATTTCATCACTGCAATGGCTCTTAGAAGGCGGGCGGAGCCCGCCATTGGTGATTTCATCACTGCAATGGCTCTTAGCAGGCGGGCAGAGCCCGCCATTGGTGATTTTTTTCATCGCTGCAAGGGCTCCTAGCAGGCGGGCGGAGCCCCCCAACTGAGCTTTACCCACTGCGGTTCAATATGGACAACCCATATTACCCTTTTGCATCATACGCTGTGCACGTCTATTTCCCAGATTTCAGCACAAGTGGCACACAGCTCTCTTTGCCCATGACCTAGCCCTCTTTCCTTCCCTCAGCAGCCCTCAAAGGCGTAAGCAGTTGGTCTGGTGAGCCCCGACATCACTTGCCAGGGCCGTATTGGCCCTGTTCCCCAGACGGGCAGTAGGTGGCCCCCCTCAAAATTTCTTTAGAAATTTTCTAGTTGGGGGGCCACATGCCGAAGGCATGGCCCACCTACTACTATTGCACATATTTATTCCGCGTATTATTATTATTATTATAATTCTCCCGTATACCCAAAACTTCGGCACGTAACTAGTCCCGCACGGTTTGGCGGATCGGGCCCAAAGTTGGCACACGCGTTGGGACCAATGGGGTGATGTGTGCTTGTATAAAACTTTCTCATTAGTCCGAAGGTTTGCGAATTATTAGCGAAAACGTCGCAAAAAAATCCCATAGGAAATGAATGGGAAGAGGTAAAAAAAAGCATAAAAAACAGCACTTCACTGTGTCGGCATACATTCACCTAGAAAAACAGTTTGAAGCTCAGTTTGTAGATAAATCCTTCGGCTATTTAAAACTGAAGACGGTATGTTCATAACTGCTACGGTTTTTGTATAATCAGACCTCAAGCGCCACAAAGTTTTAGCAAAATCCAGCCTGCTAGAGTGGAGCAACTGAAAAGCTAGAGTGTGAGGCAGGCGTTTTTTAAACACAAAAAAACATTTTAAACTCGCCCTCACGGCCACATATTTATAGCTAGAGTCACCATTTTTGGTCAGTTTGTAGACTGAAATCTCTGGACCCACACAATATCTTCGGAATTACGGTAGGATTAATACTTTTCCTTAAAAACCCTCCAGACCGACCTAAAGTCGATGAAAATCAGAGCCGTTTTTCATTGGTTTTGGAGCAGAAGAGGGGAGAAAAACGAATCAGACTATGTGTTTTAAACTCGTCATAAAGATTTTTCTGAATGACACACATACACCAAAGTTGGCATAGTTGGAGTCGAAGGATGACTGACGCTCACGGTGAAAAAATTTTTTGAATAACTCATACGGTTTTTGCTCAGCAGTCGTTTGTTCGGAGGACATTTTAAGCACCTGAAAGCTGAGTGACAGTGACCTGCTGCAGCTAGCTCAATTAGAAGCTTAGGTGTGATGAAACGTTTTTTCTTTTTCTTTCTCTTCCCATTCAGTTTGTAGATGATCTACAGCCATGAAAGTTACTCCAATTGAAGACAAGATATAGCTGTCGCTTAGATAAAAAGAATTTTTCAGATACCTTTTACGGTTTTTACTCAGCAGTCATTTGTTCGGAGGGGTGCTTTAGCAGCTAAAAGGTGAGTGAGAGTGAGGTCCTGCAGTTAAAAGAAAGGGAGGAGCAGGTGGGCCAACCATTTTGTTTGTGCTTCGTTTTGGGTTGTGAAAGACCTACAGACATGAAGGTTACCCCAGTCTGAGACAAAGGATAGATGTTGCTTTCACTGAAAGAATTTTTCAGATACCTTTTACGGTTTTTGCTCAGCAGTCGTTTGTTCGGAGGGTAAGCACCTGGAAGCTAGCTGACAGTTAGCTTCTGCAGCAGCCTGCTAGAGTGCAGCTGCTGAAATCTTAGTGTGAGGCGGCCATTTTTTTAAGATCAAACATCTTATTCTCGCCCTCACGGCCACATATTTGGAGCTACAGTCACCATTTTTGGTCAGTTTGTAGACTGAAACTTCTGGACTCACACAATGTCTTCGGAATTACGGTAGGATTAATACTTTTCCCTAAAAACCCTCCAGGCAAACCTAAAGTCGATGAGAGTTTCAGCCTTTCTCTATTCTTTTTGAGCTGAAGATGGGAGAGAAACGAATCAGACTATGTGTTTTCAACTCGTCATAAATATTTTTCTGAATGACACACATACACCAAAGTTGGTATAGTTGGAGTCAAAGGATTGCTGATGCTCATGGTGAAAATGTTTTTTGAATAACTCATACGGTTTTTGATCAGTAGTCGTTTGTTCGGTGCCGTTCTTCCCATACAAAAAAGCCTGGGAAGAAGAAACCAATAGTGAGTGCAGCTGTTGTCTGTGTCAGTGAGAGGCTCGTTAAGCGTTGTCAAGGTTACCAAGCTTCAAACAGATTTTACCTCTGCTGTTTTAAACAGCACATATTAATCTAATGGAGGGTGAAAGGACTGATTTAACATTGGGAAATGGATACTATATGACTGCTGTCCATGACACTTCCCTTGCCACTCAGCACTGATAGACTTTCAAAATAAGACTCCAGGGACCCTACAAAATAAAAGCCTCTATATTTTTTACATATATTTATTGCCCTATATGGCTCAACATTATGACCCAAACTCAACCCCGTTTTAGAGAATAGACTCTAGGAGACTGTTTAAAACACACCCTATAGCAAATTTCAAAATAAAAGCCTCCCATTTCCGCTTCATCTACTGCCCTAATACCATGGAAAAAGAGTGATTTAACGATTGGAAAGTAATCAACTATCATTGACGGGTCTGAACATTTTCTATAAACACAACTCTGTTGGACTTTCAAAATAAGACTCCAGGGACCCTACAAAATAAAAGCCTCTAGATTATACTAATGCATTAATTGATGCAAATGGCTCAACATTATGACCCAAACTCTTCCAGGTTGTTTTTATTAGACTCTAGTGACCTTTTCAAAACACACCCCAGAGCAAATTTCACAATAAAAGTCTCCCATTTACTCTGTAATACAGCAACTATTCACCTAATAACATGGAAAACCAGTGATTTAACATTTGGAAATGGATTCTATATCATTGCTGGGCGTGACCCATCTTTTGATGCACATTCATGATAGACTTTCAAAATAAGACTACAAGGACTCTACAGAATAAAAGCCTCTTCCTTATACACACTCATACATTCTGGCATATTGCTCATTGCCATTGGTGATTACATCACTGCAATGGCTCTTAGAAGGCGGGCGGAGCCCGCCAATGGTAACAGGCGGGCGGAGCCCGCCAAAGGTGATTACATCACTGCAATGGCTCTTAGCAGGCGGGCGGAGCCCGCCATTGGTGATTTCATCACTGCAATGGCTCTTAGAAGGCGGGCAGAGCCCGCCATTGGTGATTTTTTTCTTCACTGAGATGGCTCCTAGCAGGCGGGCGAAGCCCGCCAACTGGGCTTTACCCACTGTGTTTCAATATGGACAACCCATATTACCCTTGTGCATCATACGCTGTGCACGTCTATTTCCCAGATTTCAGCACAAGTGGCACACAGCTCTCTTTGCCCATGAACTTGCCCTCTTTCCTTCCCTCAGCAGCCCTCAAAGGCGTAAGCAGTTGGTCTGGGGAGCCCCGACGTCACTTGCCAGGGCCGTATTGGCCCGGTTCCCCAGACGGGCAGTAGGTGGCCCCCCTCAAAATTTCTTTAGAAATTTTCTAGTTATTATTATAATTCTCCCGTATACCCAAAACTTCGGCGCGTAACTAGTCCCGCACGGTTTGGCGGATCGGGCCCAAAGTTGGCACACGCGTCGGGACCAATGGGGTGATGTGTGCTTGTATAAAACTTTCTCATTAGTCCGAAGGTTTGCGAATTATTAGCGAAAACGTCGCAAAAAAATCCCATAGGAAATGAATGGGGAGAGGAAAAAAAAAGCATAAAAAACAGCACTTCACTGTGTCGGCATACATTCACCTAGAAAAACAGTTTGAAGCTCAGTTTGTAGATAAATCCTTCGTCTATTTAAAACTGAAGACGGTATGTTGATAACTGCTACGGTTTTTGTATAATCAGACCTCAAGCGCCACAAAGTTTTAGCAAAATCCAGCCTGCTAGAGTGGAGCAACTGAAAAGCTAGAGTGTGAGGCAGGCGTTTTTTAAACACAAAAAAACATTTTAAACTCGCCCTCACGGCCACATATTTATAGCTAGAGTCACCTTTTTTGGTCAGTTTGTAGACTGAAATCTCTGGACCCACACAATATCTTCGGAATTACGGTAGGATTAATACTTTTCCTTAAAAACCCTCCAGACCGACCTAAAGTCGATGAAAATCAGAGCCGTTTTTCATTGGTTTTGGAGCAGAAGAGGGGAGAAAAACGAATCAGACTATGTGTTTTAAACTCGTCATAAATATTTTTCTGAATGACACACATACACCAAAGTTGGCATAGTTGGAGTCGAAGGATGACTGACGCTCACGGTGAAATTTTTTTTTGAATAACTCATACGGTTTTTGCTCAGCAGTCGTTTGTTCGGAGGACATTTTAAGCACCTGAAAGCTGAGTGAGAGTGACCTGCTGCAGCTAGCTCAATTAGAAGCTTAGGTGTGATGAAACGTTTTTTCTTTTTCTTTCTCTTCCCATTCAGTTTGTAGATGACCTACAGCCATGAAAGTTACTCCAATTGAAGACAAGATATAGCTGTCGCTTAGATAAAAAGAATTTTTCAGATACCTTTTACGGTTTTTACTCAGCAGTCGTTTGTTCGGAGGGGTGCTTTAGCAGCTAAAAGGTGAGTGAGAGTGAGGTCCTGCAGTTCAAACAAAGGGAGGAGCAGGTGGGCCAACCATTTTGTTTGTGCTTCGTTTTGGGTTGTGAAAGACCTACAGACATGAAGGTTACCCCAGTCTGAGACAAAGGATAGATGTTGCTTTCACTGAAAGAATTTTTCAGATACCTTTTACGGTTTTTGCTCAGCAGTCGTTTGTTCGGAGGGTAAGCACCTGGAAGCTAGCTGACAGTTAGCTTCTGCAGCAGCCTGCTAGAGTGCAGCTGCTGAAATCTTAGTGTGAGGCGGCCATTTTTTTAAGATCAAACATCTTATTCTCGCCCTCACGGCCACATATTTGGAGCTACAGTCACCATTTTTGGTCAGTTTGTAGACTGAAACCTCTGGACTCACACAATGTCTTTGGAATTACGGTAGGATTAATACTTTTCCTTAAAAACCCTCCAGACCAACCTAAAGTCGATGAGAGTTTCAGCCTTTCTCTATTCTTTTTGAGCTGAAGATGGGAGAGAAACGAATCAGACTATGTGTTTTCAACTCGTCATAAATATTTTTCTGAATGACACACATACACCAAAGTTGGTATAGTTGGAGTCGAAGGATTGCTGATGCTCATGGGGAAAATGTTTTTTGAATAACTCATACGGTTTTTGATCAGTAGTCGTTTGTTCGGTGCCGTTCTTCCCATACAAAAAAGCCTGGGAAGAAGAAACCAATAGTGAGTGCAGCTGTTGTCTGTGTCAGTGAGAGGCTCCTTAAGCGTTGTCAAGGTTACCAAGCTTCAAACAGATTTTACCTCTGCTGTTTTAAACAGCACATATTAATCTAATGGAGGGTGAAAGGACTGATTTAACATTGGGAAATGGATACTATATGACTGCTGTCCATGACACTTCCCTTGCCACTCAGCACTGATAGACTTTCAAAATAAGACTCCAGGGACCCTACAAAATAAAAGCCTCTATATTTTTTACATATATTTATTGCCCTATATGGCTCAACATTATGACCCAAACTCAACCCCGTTTTAGAGAATAGACTCTAGGAGACTGTTTAAAACACACCCTATAGCAAATTTCAAAATAAAAGCCTCCCATTTCCGCTTCATCTACTGCCCTAATAAAATGGAAAAAGAGTGATTTAACGATTGGAAAGTAATCAACTATCATTGACGGATCTGAACATTTTCTATAAACACAACTCTGTTGGACTTTCAAAATAAGACTCCAGGGACCCTACAAAATAAAAGCCTCTAGATTATACTAATGCATTAATTGATGCAAATGGCTCAACATTATGACCCAAACTCTTCCAGGTTGTTTTTATTAGACTCTAGTGACCTTTTCAAAACACACCCCAGAGCAAATTTCACAATAAAAGTCTCCAATTTACTCTGTAATACAGCAACTATTCACCTAATAACATGGAAAACCAGTGATTTAACATTTGGAAATGGATTCTATATCACTGCTGGGCGTGACCCATCTTTTGATGCACATTCATGATAGACTTTCAAAATAAGACTACAAGGACTCTACAGAATAAAAGCCTCTTCCTTATACACACTCATACATTCTGGCATATTGCTCATTGCCATTGGTGATTTCATCACTGCAATGGCTCTTAGAAGGCGGGCGGAGCCCGCCAATGGTAACAGGCGGGCGGAGCCCGCCAAAGGTGATTACATCACCGCAATGGCTCTTAGCAGGCGGGCGTAGCCCGCCATTGGTGATTTCATCACTGCAATGGCTCTTAGAAGGCGGGCAGAGCCCGCCATTGGTGATTTTTTTCTTCACTGAGATGGCTCCTAGCAGGCGGGCGAAGCCCGCCAACTGGGCTTTACCCACTGTGTTTCAATATGGACAACCCATATTACCCTTGTGCATCATACGCTGTGCACGTCTATTTCCCAGATTTCAGCACAAGTGGCACACAGCTCTCTTTGCCCATGAACTTGCCCTCTTTCCTTCCCTCAGCAGCCCTCAAAGGCGTAAGCAGTTGGTCTGGGGAGCCCCGACGTCACTTGCCAGGGCCGTATTGGCCCGGTTCCCCAGACGGGCAGTAGGTGGCCCCCCTCAAAATTTCTTTAGAAATTTTCTAGTTATTATAATTCTCCCGTATACCCAAAACTTCGGCACGTAACTAGTCCCGCACGGTTTGGCGGATCGGGCCCAAAGTTGGCACACGCGTCGGGACCAATGGGGTGATGTGTGCTTGTATAAAACTTTCTCATTAGTCCGAAGGTTTGCGAATTATTAGCGAAAACGTCGCAAAAAAATCCCATAGGAAATGAATGGGGAGAGGAAAAAAAAAGCATAAAAAACAGCACTTCACTGTGTCGGCATACATTCACCTAGAAAAACAGTTTGAAGCTCAGTTTGTAGATAAATCCTTCGTCTATTTAAAACTGAAGACGGTATGTTGATAACTGCTACGGTTTTTGTATAATCAGACCTCAAGCGCCACAAAGTTTTAGCAAAATCCAGCCTGCTAGAGTGGAGCAACTGAAAAGCTAGAGTGTGAGGCAGGCGTTTTTTAAACACAAAAAAACATTTTAAACTCGCCCTCACGGCCACATATTTATAGCTAGAGTCACCATTTTTGGTCAGTTTGTAGACTGAAATCTCTGGACCCACACAATATCTTCGGAATTACGGTAGGATTAATACTTTTCCTTAAAAACCCTCCAGACTGACCTAAAGTCGATGAAAATCAGAGCCGTTTTTCATTGGTTTTGGAGCAGAAGAGGGGAGAAAAACGAATCAGACTATGTGTTTTAAACTCGTCATAAATATTTTTCTGAATGACACACATACACCAAAGTTGGCATAGTTGGAGTCGAAGGATGGCTGACGCTCACGGTGAAAAAATATTTTGAATAACTCATACGGTTTTTGCTCAGCAGTCGTTTGTTCGGAGGACATTTTAAGCAGCTGAAAGCTGGGGGAGAGTGTCCTGCTGCAGCTAGCTCAATTAGAAGATCAGGTGTGACAAAACGTTTTTTCTTTTTCTTTCTCTTCCCATTCAGGTTGTAGATGACCTACAGCCATGAAAGTTACTCCAATTGAAGACAAGATATAGCTGTCGCTTAGATAAAAATAATTTTTCAGATACCTTTTACGGTTTTTACTCAGCAGTCGTTTGTTCGGAGGGGTGCTTTAGCAGCTAAAAGGTGAGTGAGAGTGAGGTCCTGCAGTTCAAACAAAGGGAGGAGCAGGTGGGCCAACCATTTTGTTTGTGCTTCGTTTTGGGTTGTGAAAGACCTACAGACATGAAGGTTACCCCAGTCTGAGACAAAGGATAGATGTTGCTTTCACTGAAAGAATTTTTCAGATATCTTTTACGGTTTTTGCTCAGCAGTCGTTTGTTCGGAGGGTAAGCACCTGGAAGCTAGCTGACAGTTAGCTTCTGCAGCAGCCTGCTAGAGTGCAGCTGCTGAAATCTTAGTGTGAGGCGGCCATTCTTTTAAGATCAAACATCTTATTCTCGCCCTCACGGCCACATATTTGGAGCTACAGTCACCATTTTTGGTCAGTTTGTAGACTGAAACCTCTGGACTCACACAATGTCTTCGGAATTACGGTAGGATTAATACTTTTCCTTAAAAACCGTCCAGACCAACCTAAAGTCGATGAGAGTTTCAGCCTTTCTCTATTCTTTTTGAGCTGAAGATGGGAGAGAAACGAATCAGACTATGTGTTTTCAACTCGTCATAAATATTTTTCTGAATGACACACATACACCAAAGTTGGTATAGTTGGAGTTGAAGGATTGCTGATGCTCATGGTGAAAATGTTTTTTGAATAACTCATACGGTTTTTGATCAGTAGTCGTTTGTTCGGTGCCGTTCTTCCCATACAAAAAAGCCTGGGAAGAAGAAACCAATAGTGAGTGCAGCTGTTGTCTGTGTCAGTGAGAGGCTCGTTAAGCGTTGTCAAGGTTACCAAGCTTCAAACAGATTTTACCTCTGCTGTTTTAAACAGCACATATTAATCTAATGGAGGGTGAAAGGACTGATTTAACATTGGGAAATGGATACTATATGACTGCTGTCCATGACACTTCCCTTGCCACTCAGCACTGATAGACTTTCAAAATAAGACTCCAGGGACCCTACAAAATAAAAGCCTCTATATTTTTTACATATATTTATTGCCCTATATGGCTCAACATTATGACCCAAACTCAACCCCGTTTTAGAGAATAGACTCTAGGAGACTGTTTAAAACACACCCTGTAGCAAATTTCAAAATAAAAGCCTCCCATTTCCGCTTCATCTACTGCCCTAATAACATGGAAAAAGAGTGATTTAACGATTGGAAAGTAATCAACTATCATTGACGGGTCTGAACATTTTCTATAAACACAACTCTGTTGGACTTTCAAAATAAGACTCCAGGGACCCTACAAAATAAAAGCCTCTAGATTATACTAATGCATTAATTGATGCAAATGGCTCAACATTATGACCCAAACTCTTCCAGGTTGTTTTTATTAGACTCTAGTGACCTTTTCAAAACACACCCAGAGCAAATTTCACAATAAAAGTCTCCCATTTACTCTGTAATACAGCAACTATTCACCTAATAACATGGAAAACCAGTGATTTAACATTTGGAAATGGATTCTATATCACTGCTGGGCGTGACCCATCTTTTGATGCACATTCATGATAGACTTTCAAAATAAGACTACAAGGACTCTACAGAATAAAAGCCTCTTCCTTATACACACTCATACATTCTGGCATATTGCTCATTGCCATTGGTGATTTCATCACTGCAATGGCTCTTAGAAGGCGGGCGGAGCCCGCCAATGGTAACAGGCGGGCGGAGCCCGCCAAAGGTGATTACATCACTGCAATGGCTCTTAGCAGGCGGGCGGAGCCCGCCATTGGTGATTTCATCACTGCAATGGCTCTTAGAAGGCGGGCAGAGCCCGCCATTGGTGATTTTTTTCTTCACTGAGATGGCTCCTAGCAGGCGGGCGAAGCCCGCCAACTGGGCTTTACCCACTGTGTTTCAATATGGACAACCCATATTACCCTTGTGCATCATACGCTGTGCACGTCTATTTCCCAGATTTCAGCACAAGTGGCACACAGCTCTCTTTGCCCATGAACTTGCCCTCTTTCCTTCCCTCAGCAGCCCTCAAAGGCGTAAGCAGTTGGTCTGGGGAGCCCCGACGTCACTTGCCAGGGCCGTATTGGCCCGGTTCCCCAGACGGGCAGTAGGTGGCCCCCCTCAAAATTTCTTTAGAAATTTTCTAGTTATTATAATTCTCCCGTATACCCAAAACTTCGGCGCGTAACTAGTCCCGCACGGTTTGGCGGATCGGGCCCAAAGTTGGCACACGCGTCGGGACCAATGGGGTGATGTGTGCTTGTATAAAACTTTCTCATTAGTCCGAAGGTTTGCGAATTATTAGCGAAAACGTCGCAAAAAAATCCCATAGGAAATGAACGGGGAGAGGAAAAAAAAAGCATAAAAAACAGCACTTCACTGTGTCGCCATACATTCACCTAGAAAAACAGTTTGAAGCTCAGTTTGTAGATAAATCCTTCGTCTATTTAAAACTGAAGACGGTATGTTGATAACTGCTACGGTTTTTGTATAATCAGACCTCAAGCGCCACAAAGTTTTAGCAAAATCCAGCCTGCTAGAGTGGAGCAACTGAAAAGCTAGAGTGTGAGGCAGGCGTTTTTTAAACACAAAAAAACATTTTAAACTCGCCCTCACGGCCACATATTTATAGCTAGAGTCACCATTTTTGGTCAGTTTGTAGACTGAAATCTCTGGACCCACACAATATCTTCGGAATTACGGTAGGATTAATACTTTTCCTTAAAAACCCTCCAGACCGACCTAAAGTCGATGAAAATCAGAGCCGTTTTTCATTGGTTTTGGAGCAGAAGAGGGGAGAAAAACGAATCAGACTATGTGTTTTAAACTCGTCATAAATATTTTTCTGAATGACACACATACACCAAAGTTGGCATAGTTGGAGTCGAAGGATGACTGACGCTCACGGTGAAAAAATTTTTTGAATAACTCATACGGTTTTTGCTCAGCAGTCGTTTGTTCGGAGGACATTTTAAGCACCTGAAAGCTGAGTGACAGTGACCTGCTGCAGCTAGCTCAATTAGAAGCTTAGGTGTGATGAAACGTTTTTTCTTTTTCTTTCTCTTCCCATTCAGTTTGTAGATGACCTACAGCCATGAAAGTTACTCCAATTGAAGACAAGATATAGCTGTCGCTTAGATAAAAAGAATTTTTCAGATACCTTTTACGGTTTTTACTCAGCAGTCGTTTGTTCGGAGGGGTGCTTTAGCAGCTAAAAGGTGAGTGAGAGTGAGGTCCTGCAGTTCAAACAAAGGGAGGAGCAGGTGGGCCAACCATTGTGTTTGTGCTTCGTTTTGGGTTGTGAAAGACCTACAGACATGAAGGTTACCCCAGTCTGAGACAAAGGATAGATGTTGCTTTCACTGAAAGAATTTTTCAGATATCTTTTACGGTTTTTGCTCAGCAGTCGTTTGTTCGGAGGGTAAGCACCTGGAAGCTAGCTGACAGTTAGCTTCTGCAGCAGCCTGCTAGAGTGCAGCTGCTGAAATCTTAGTGTGAGGCGGCCATTTTTTTAAGATCAAACATCTTATTCTCGCCCTCACGGCCACATATTTGGAGCTACAGTCACCATTTTTGGTGAGTTTGTAGACTGAAACCTCTGGACTCACACAATGTCTTCGGAATTACGGTAGGATTAATACTTTTCCTTAAAAACCCTCCAGACCAACCTAAAGTCGATGAGAGTTTCAGCCTTTCTCTATTCTTTTTGAGCTGAAGATGGGAGAGAAACGAATCAGACTATGTGTTTTCAACTCGTCATAAATATTTTTCTGAATGACACACATACACCAAAGTTGGTATAGTTGGAGTCGAAGGATTGCTGATGCTCATGGTGAAAATGTTTTTTGAATAACTCATACGGTTTTTGATCAGTAGTCGTTTGTTCGGTGCCGTTCTTCCCATACAAAAAAGCCTGGGAAGAAGAAACCAATAGTGAGTGCAGCTGTTGTCTGTGTCAGTGAGAGGCTCGTTAAGCGTTGTCAAGGTTACCAAGCTTCAAACAGATTTTACCTCTGCTGTTTTAAACAGCACATATTAATCTAATGGAGGGTGAAAGGACTGATTTAACATTGGGAAATGGATACTATATGACTGCTGTCCATGACACTTCCCTTGCCACTCAGCACTGATAGACTTTCAAAATAAGACTCCAGGGACCCTACAAAATAAAAGCCTCTATATTTTTTACATATATTTATTGCCCTATATGGCTCAACATTATGACCCAAACTCAACCCCGTTTTAGAGAATAGACTCTAGGAGACTGTTTAAAACACACCCTATAGCAAATTTCAAAATAAAAGCCTCCCATTTCCGCTTCATCTACTGCCCTAATAACATGGAAAAAGAGTGATTTAACGATTGGAAAGTAATCAACTATCATTGACGGGTCTGAACATTTTCTATAAACACAACTCTGTTGGACTTTCAAAATAAGACTCCAGGGACCCTACAAAATAAAAGCCTCTAGATTATACTAATGCATTAATTGATGCAAATGGCTCAACATTATGACCCAAACTCTTCCAGGTTGTTTTTATTAGACTCTAGTGACCTTTTCAAAACACACCCCAGAGCAAATTTCACAATAAAAGTCTCCCATTTACTCTGTAATACAGCAACTATTCACCTAATAACATGGAAAACCAGTGATTTAACATTTGGAAATGGATTCTATATCACTGCTGGGCGTGACCCATCTTTTGATGCACATTCATGATAGACTTTCAAAATAAGACTACAAGGACTCTACAGAATAAAAGCCTCTTCCTTATACACACTCATACATTCTGGCATATTGCTCATTGCCATTGGTGATTTCATCACTGCAATGGCTCTTAGAAGGCGGGCGGAGCCCGCCAAAGGTGATTACATCACTGCAATGGCTCTTAGCAGGCGGGCGGAGCCCGCCATTGGTGATTTCATCACTGCAATGGCTCTTAGAAGGCGGGCAGAGCCCGCCATTGGTGATTTTTTTCTTCACTGAGATGGCTCCTAGCAGCCGGGCGAAGCCCGCCAACTGGGCTTTACCCACTGTGTTTCAATATGGACAACCCATATTACCCTTGTGCATCATACGCTGTGCACGTCTATTTCCCAGATTTCAGCACAAGTGGCACACAGCTCTCTTTGCCCATGAACTTGCCCTCTTTCCTTCCCTCAGCAGCCCTCAAAGGCGTAAGCAGTTGGTCTGGGGAGCCCCGACGTCACTTGCCAGGGCCGTATTGGCCCGGTTCCCCAGACGGGCAGTAGGTGGCCCCCCTCAAAATTTCTTTAGAAATTTTCTAGTTGGGGGGCCACATGCCGAAGGCATGGCCCACCTACTACTATTGCACATATTTATTCCGCGTATTATTATTATTATTATAATTCTCCCGTATACCCAAAACTTCGGCGCGTAACTAGTCCCGCACGGTTTGGCGGATCGGGCCCAAAGTTGGCACACGCGTTGGGACCAATGGGGTGATGTGTGCTTGTATAAAACTTTCTCATTAGTCCGAAGGTTTGTGAATTATTAGCGAAAACGTCGCAAAAAAATCCCATAGGAAATGAATGGGGAGAGGAAAAAAAAAGCATAAAAAACAGCACTTCACTGTGTCGGCATACATTCACCTAGAAAAACAGTTTGAAGCTCAGTTTGTAGATAAATCCTTCGTCTATTTAAAACTGAAGACGGTATGTTGATAACTGCTACGGTTTTTGTATAATCAGACCTCAAGCGCCACAAAGTTTTAGCAAAATCCAGCCTGCTAGAGTGGAGCAACTGAAAAGCTAGAGTGTGAGGCAGGCGTTTTTTAAACACAAAAAAACATTTTAAACTCGCCCTCACGGCCACATATTTATAGCTAGAGTCACCATTTTTGGTCAGTTTGTAGACTGAAATCTCTGGACCCACACAATATCTTCGGAATTACGGTAGGATTAATACTTTTCCTTAAAAACCCTCCAGACCGACCTAAAGTCGATGAAAATCAGAGCCGTTTTTCATTGGTTTTGGAGCAGAAGAGGGGAGAAAAACGAATCAGACTATGTGTTTTAAACTCGTCATAAATATTTTTCTGAATGACACACATACACCAAAGTTGGCATAGTTGGAGTCGAAGGATGGCTGACGCTCACGGTGAAAAAATATTTTGAATAACTCATACGGTTTTTGCTCAGCAGTCGTTTGTTCGGAGGACATTTTAAGCAGCTGAAAGCTGAGTGACAGTGACCTGCTGCAGCTAGCTCAATTAGAAGCTTAGGTGTGATGAAACGTTTTTTCTTTTTCTTTCTCTTCCCATTCAGTTTGTAGATGACCTACAGCCATGAAAGTTACTCCAATCGAAGACAAGATATAGCTGTCGCTTAGATAAAAAGAATTTTTCAGATACCTTTTACGGTTTTTACTCAGCAGTCGTTTGTTCGGAGGGGTGCTTTAGCAGCTAAAAGGTGAGTGAGAGTGAGGTCCTGCAGTTAAAAGAAAGGGAGGAGCAGGTGGGCCAACCATTTTGTTTGTGCTTCGTTTTGGGTTGTGAAAGACCTACAGACATGAAGGTTACCCCAGTCTGAGACAAAGGATAGATGTTGCTTTCACTGAAAGAATTTTTCAGATACCTTTTACGGTTTTTGCTCAGCAGTCGTTTGTTCGGAGGGTAAGCACCTGGAAGCTAGCTGACAGTTAGCTTCTGCAGCAGCCTGCTAGAGTGCAGCTGCTGAAATCTTAGTGTGAGGCGGCCATTTTTTTAAGATCAAACATCTTATTCTCGCCCTCACGGCCACATATTTGGAGCTACAGTCACCATTTTTGGTCAGTTTGTAGACTGAAACCTCTGGACTCACACAATGTCTTCGGAATTACGGTAGGATTAATACTTTTCCTTAAAAACCCTCCAGACCAACCTAAAGTCGATGAGTTTCAGCCTTTCTCCATTCTTTTTAAGCTGAAGATGGGAGAAAAACGAATCAGACTATGTGTTTTCAAGTCGTCATAAATATTGCTCTGAATGACACACATACACCAAAGTTGGTATAGTTGGAGTCAAAGGATTGCTGATGCTCATGGTGAAATTTTTTTTTTAATAACTCATACGGTTTTTGCTCAGCAGTCGTTTGTTCGGTGCCGTTCTTCCCATACAAAAAAGCCTGGGAAGAAGAAACCAATAGTGAGTGCAGCTGTTGTCTGTGTCAGTGAGAGGCTCATTAAGCGTTGTCAAGGTTACCAAGCTTCAAACAGATTTTACCTCTGCTGTTTTAAACAGCACATATTAATCTAATGGAGGGTGAAAGCACTGATTTAACATTGGGAAATGGATACTATATGACTGCCGTCCATGACACTTCCCTTGCCACTCAGCACTGATAGACTTTCAAAATAAGACTCCAGGGACCCTTCAAAATAAAAGCCTCTATATTTTTTACATATATTTATTGCCCTATATGGCTCAACATCATGACCCAAACTCAACCCCATTTTAGAGAATAGACTCTAGGAGACTGTTTAAAACACACCCTATGGCAAATTTCAAAATAAAAGCCTCCCATTTCCGCTTCATCTACTGCCCTAATAAAATGGAAAAAGAGTGATTTAACGATTGGAAAGTCATCAACTATCATTGATGGGTCTGAACATTTTCTCTAAACACAACTCTGTTGGACTTTCAAAATAAGACTCCAGGGACCCTACAAAATAAAAGCCTCTAGATTATACTAATGCATTAATTGATGCAAATGGCTCAACATTATGACCCAAACTCTTCCAGGTTGTTTTTATTAGACTCTAGTGACCTTTTCAAAACACACCCCAGAGCAAATTTCACAATAAAAGTCCCCCATTTACTCTGTAATACAGGAACTATTCACCTAATAACATGGAAAACCAGTGATTTAACATTTGGAAATGGATTCTATATCACTGCTGGGCATGACCCATCTATAGATGCACTTCCATGATAGACTTTCAAAATAAGACTACAGGGACTCTACAAAATAAAAGCCTCTTCCTTATACACACTCATACATTCGGGCATATTGCTTATAGCCATTTGTAATTTCATCACTGCAATGGCTCTTAGAAGGCGGGCGGAGCCCGCCAATGGTAACAGGCGGGCGGAGCCCGCCAAAGGTGATTACATCACTGCAATGGCTCTTAGCAGGCGGGCGGAGCCCGCCATTGGTGATTTCATCACTGCAATGGCTCTTAGAAGGCGGGCAGAGCCCGCCATTGGTGATTTTTTTCTTCACTGAGATGGCTCCTAGCAGGCGGGCGAAGCCCGCCAACTGGGCTTTACCCACTGTGTTTCAATATGGACAACCCATATTACCCTTGTGCATCATACGCTGTGCACGTCTATTTCCCAGATTTCAGCACAAGTGGCACACAGCTCTCTTTGCCCATGAACTTGCCCTCTTTCCTTCCCTCAGCAGCCCTCAAAGGCGTAAGCAGTTGGTCTGGGGAGCCCCGACGTCACTTGCCAGGGCCGTATTGGCCCGGTTCCCCAGACGGGCAGTAGGTGGCCCCCCTCAAAATTTCTTTAGAAATTTTCTAGTTATTATAATTCTCCCGTATACCCAAAACTTCGGCGCGTAACTAGTCCCGCACGGTTTGGCGGATCGGGCCCAAAGTTGGCACACGCGTCGGGACCAATGGGGTGATGTGTGCTTGTATAAAACTTTCTCATTAGTCCGAAGGTTTGCGAATTATTAGCGAAAACGTCGCAAAAAAATCCCATAGGAAATGAATGGGGAGAGGAAAAAAAAAGCATAAAAAACAGCACTTCACTGTGTCAGCATACATTCACCTAGAAAAACAGTTTGAAGCTCAGTTTGTAGATAAATCCTTCGTCTATTTAAAACTGAAGACGGTATGTTGATAACTGCTACGGTTTTTGTATAATCAGACCTCAAGCGCCACAAAGTTTTAGCAAAATCCAGCCTGCTAGAGTGGAGCAACTGAAAAGCTAGAGTGTGAGGCAGGCGTTTTTTAAACACAAAAAAACATTTTAAACTCGCCCTCACGGCCACATATTTATAGCTAGAGTCACCATTTTTGGTCAGTTTGTAGACTGAAATCTCTGGACCCACACAATATCTTCGGAATTACGGTAGGATTAATACTTTTCCTTAAAAACCCTCCAGACCGACCTAAAGTCGATGAAAATCAGAGCCGTTTTTCATTGGTTTTGGAGCAGAAGAGGGGAGAAAAACGAATCAGACTATGTGTTTTAAACTCGTCATAAATATTTTTCTGAATGACACACATACACCAAAGTTGGCATAGTTGGAGTCGAAGGATGACTGACGCTCACGGTGAAAACTTTTTTTGAATAACTCATACGGTTTTTGCTCAGCAGTCGTTTGTTCGGAGGACATTTTAAGCACCTGAAAGCTGAGTGACAGTGACCTGCTGCAGCTAGCTCAATTAGAAGCTTAGGTGTGATGAAACGTTTTTTCTTTTTCTTTCTCTTCCCATTCAGTTTGTAGATGACCTACAGCCATGAAAGTTACTCCAATTGAAGACAAGATATAGCTGTCGCTTAGATAAAAAGAATTTTTCAGATACCTTTTACGGTTTTTACTCAGCAGTCGTTTGTTCGGAGGGGTGCTTTAGCAGCTAAAAGGTGAGTGAGAGTGAGGTCCTGCAGTTCAAACAAAGGGAGGAGCAGGTGGGCCAACCATTTTGTTTGTGCTTCGTTTTGGGTTGTGAAAGACCTACAGACATGAAGGTTACCCCAGTCTGAGACAAAGGATAGATGTTGCTTTCACTGAAAGAATTTTTCAGATATCTTTTACGGTTTTTGCTCAGCAGTCGTTTGTTCGGAGGGTAAGCACCTGGAAGCTAGCTGACAGTTAGCTTCTGCAGCAGCCTGCTAGAGTGCAGCTGCTGAAATCTTAGTGTGAGGCGGCCATTTTTTTAAGATCAAACATCTTATTCTCGCCCTCACGGCCACATATTTGGAGCTACAGTCACCATTTTTGGTCAGTTTGTAGACTGAAACCTCTGGACTCACACAATGTCTTCGGAATTACGGTAGGATTAATACTTTTCCTTAAAAACCCTCCAGACCAACCTAAAGTCGATGAGAGTTTCAGCCTTTCTCTATTCTTTTTGAGCTGAAGATGGGAGAGAAACGAATCAGACTATGTGTTTTCAACTCGTCATAAATATTTTTCTGAATGACACACATACACCAAAGTTGGTATAGTTGGAGTCGAAGGATTGCTGATGCTCATGGTGAAAATGTTTTTTGAATAACTCATACGGTTTTTGATCAGTAGTCGTTTGTTCGGTGCCGTTCTTCCCATACAAAAAAGCCTGGGAAGAAGAAACCAATAGTGAGTGCAGCTGTTGTCTGTGTCAGTGAGAGGCTCGTTAAGCGTTGTCAAGGTTACCAAGCTTCAAACAGATTTTACCTCTGCTGTTTTAAACAGCACATATTAATCTAATGGAGGGTGAAAGGACTGATTTAACATTGGGAAATGGATACTATATGACTGCTGTCCATGACACTTCCCTTGCCACTCAGCACTGATAGACTTTCAAAATAAGACTCCAGGGACCCTACAAAATAAAAGCCTCTATATTTTTTACATATATTTATTGCCCTATATGGCTCAACATTATGACCCAAACTCAACCCCGTTTTAGAGAATAGACTCTAGGAGACTGTTTAAAACACACCCTATAGCAAATTTCAAAGTAAAAGCCTCCCATTTCCGCTTCATCTACTGCCCTAATAACATGGAAAAAGAGTGATTTAACGATTGGAAAGTAATCAACTATCATTGACGGGTCTGAACATTTTCTATAAACACAACTCTGTTGGACTTTCAAAATAAAACTCCAGCGACCCTACAAAATCAAAGCCTCTAGATTATACTAATGCATTAATTGATGCAAATGGCTCAACATTATGACCCAAACTCTTCCAGGTTGTTTTTATTAGACTCTAGTGACCTTTTCAAAACACACCCCAGAGCAAATTTCACAATAAAAGTCTCCCATTTACTCTGTAATACAGCAACTATTCACCTAATAACATGGAAAACCAGTGATTTAACATTTGGAAATGGTTTCCATATCACTGCTGGGCGTGACCCATCTTTTGATGCACATTCATGATAGACTTTCAAAATAAGACTACAAGGACTCTACAGAATAAAAGCCTCTTCCTTATACACACTCATACATTCTGGCATATTGCTCATTGCCATTGGTGATTTCATCACTGCAATGGCTCTTAGAAGGCGGGCGGAGCCCGCCAATGGTAACAGGCGGGCGGAGCCCGCCAAAGGTGATTACATCACTGCAATGGCTCTTAGCAGGCGGGCAGAGCCCGCCCTTGGTGATTTCATCACTGCAATGGCTCTTAGAAGGCGGGCAGAGCCCGCCATTGGTGATTTTTTTCTTCACTGAGATGGCTCCTAGCAGGCGGGCGAAGCCCGCCAACTGGGCTTTACCCACTGTGTTTCAATATGGACAACCCATATTACCCTTGTGCATCATACGCTGTGCACGTCTATTTCCCAGATTTCAGCACAAGTGGCACACAGCTCTCTTTGCCCATGAACTTGCCCTCTTTCCTTCCCTCAGCAGCCCTCAAAGGCGTAAGCAGTTGGTCTGGGGAGCCCCGACGTCACTTGCCAGGGCCGTATTGGCCCGGTTCCCCAGACGGGCAGTAGGTGGCCCCCCTCAAAATTTCTTTAGAAATTTTCTAGTTATTATTATAATTCTCCCGTATACCCAAAACTTCGGCGCGTAACTAGTCCCGCATGGTTTGGCGGATCGGGCCCAAAGTTGGCACACGCGTCGGGACCAATGGGGTGATGTGTGCTTGTATAAAACTTTCTCATTAGTCCGAAGGTTTGCGAATTATTAGCGAAAACGTCGCAAAAAAATCCCATAGGAAATGAATGGGGAGAGGAAAAAAAAAGCATAAAAAACAGCACTTCACTGTGTCGCCATACATTCACCTAGAAAAACAGTTTGAAGCTCAGTTTGTAGATAAATCCTTCGTCTATTTAAAACTGAAGACGGTATGTTGATAACTGCTACGGTTTTTGTATAATCAGACCTCAAGCGCCACAAAGTTTTAGCAAAATCCAGCCTGCTAGAGTGGAGCAACTGAAAAGCTAGAGTGTGAGGCAGGCGTTTTTTAAACACAAAAAAACATTTTAAACTCGCCCTCACGGCCACATATTTATAGCTAGAGTCACCATTTTTGGTCAGTTTGTAGACTGAAATCTCTGGACCCACACAATATCTTCGGAATTACGGTAGGATTAATACTTTTCCTTAAAAACCCTCCAGACCGACCTAAAGTCGATGAAAATCAGAGCCGTTTTTCATTGGTTTTGGAGCAGAAGAGGGGAGAAAAACGAATCCGACTATGTGTTTTAAACTCGTCATAAATATTTTTCTGAATGACACACATACACCAAAGTTGGCATAGTTGGAGTCGAAGGATGACTGACGCTCACGGTGAAAAAATTTTTTGAATAACTCATACGGTTTTTGCTCAGCAGTCGTTTGTTCGGAGGACATTTTAAGCACCTGAAAGCTGAGTGACAGTGACCTGCTGCAGCTAGCTCAATTAGAAGCTTAGGTGTGATGAAACGTTTTTTCTTTTTCTTTCTCTTCCCATTCAGTTTGTAGATGACCTACAGCCATGAAAGTTACTCCAATTGAAGACAAGATATAGCTGTCGCTTAGATAAAAAGAATTTTTCAGATACCTTTTACGGTTTTTACTCAGCAGTCGTTTGTTCGGAGGGGTGCTTTAGCAGCTAAAAGGTGAGTGAGAGTGAGGTCCTGCAGTTCAAACAAAGGGAGGAGCAGGTGGGCCAACCATTTTGTTTGTGCTTCGTTTTGGGTTGTGAAAGACCTACAGACATGAAGGTTACCCCAGTCTGAGACAAAGGATAGATGTTGCTTTCACTGAAAGAATTTTTCAGATATCTTTTACGGTTTTTGCTCAGCAGTCGTTTGTTCGGAGGGTAAGCACCTGGAAGCTAGCTGACAGTTAGCTTCTGCAGCAGCCTGCTAGAGTGCAGCTGCTGAAATCTTAGTGTGAGGCGGCCATTTTTTTAAGATCAAACATCTTATTCTCGCCCTCACGGCCACATATTTGGAGCTACAGTCACCATTTTTGGTCAGTTTGTAGACTGAAACCTCTGGACTCACACAATGTCTTCGGAATTACGGTAGGATTAATACTTTTCCTTAAAAACCCTCCAGACCAACCTAAAGTCGATGAGAGTTTCAGCCTTTCTCTATTCTTTTTGAGCTGAAGATGGGAGAGAAACGAATCAGACTATGTGTTTTCAACTCGTCATAAATATTTTTCTGAATGACACACATACACCAAAGTTGGTATAGTTGGAGTCGAAGGATTGCTGATGCTCATGGTGAAAATGTTTTTTGAATAACTCATACGGTTTTTGATCAGTAGTCGTTTGTTCGGTGCCGTTCTTCCCATACAAAAAAGCCTGGGAAGAAGAAACCAATAGTGAGTGCAGCTGTTGTCTGTGTCAGTGAGAGGCTCGTTAAGCGTTGTCAAGGTTACCAAGCTTCAAACAGATTTTACCTCTGCTGTTTTAAACAGCACATATTAATCTAATGGAGGGTGAAAGGACTGATTTAACATTGGGAAATGGATACTATATGACTGCTGTACATGACACTTCCCTTGCCACTCAGCACTGATAGACTTTCAAAATAAGACTCCAGGGACCCTACAAAATAAAAGCCTCCATATTTTTTACATATATTTATTGCTCTATATGGCTCAACATTATGACCCAAACTCAACCCCGTTTTAGAGAATAGACTCTAGGAGACTGTTTAAAACACACCCTATAGCAAATTTCAAAATAAAAGCCTCCCATTTCCGCTTCATCTACTGCCCTAATAACATGGAAAAAGAGTGATTTAACGATTGGAAAGTAATCAACTATCATTGACGGGTCTGAACATTTTCTATAAACACAACTCTGTTGGACTTTCAAAATAAGACTCCAGGGACCCTACAAAATAAAAGCCTCTAGATTATAGTAATGCATTAATTGATGCAAATGGCTCAACATTATGACCCAAACTCTTCCAGGTTGTTTTTATTAGACTCTAGTGACCTTTTCAAAACACACCCCAGAGCAAATTTCACAATAAAAGTCTCCCATTTACTCTGTAATACAGCAACTATTCACCTAATAACATGGAAAACCAGTGATTTAACATTTGGAAATGGATTCTATATCACTGCTGGGCGTGACCCATCTTTTGATGCACATTCATGATAGACTTTCAAAATAAGACTACAAGGACTCTACAGAATAAAAGCCTCTTCCTTATACACACTCATACATTCTGGCATATTGCTCATTGCCATTGGTGATTTCATCACTGCAATGGCTCTTAGAAGGCGGGCGGAGACCGCCAATGCTAACAGGCGGGCGGAGCCCGCCAAAGGTGATTACATCACTGCAATGGCTCTTAGCAGGCGGGCGCAGCCCGCCATTGGTGATTTCATCACTGCAATGGCTCTTAGAAGGCGGGCAGAGCCCGCCATTGGTGATTTTTTTCTTCACTGAGATGGCTCCTAGCAGGCGGGCGAAGCCCGCCAACTGGGCTTTACCCACTGTGTTTCAATATGGACAACCCATATTACCCTTGTGCATCATACGCTGTGCACGTCTATTTCCCAGATTTCAGCACAAGTGGCACACAGCTCTCTTTGCCCATGAACTTGCCCTCTTTCCTTCCCTCAGCAGCCCTCAAAGGCGTAAGCAGTTGGTCTGGGGAGCCCCGACGTCACTTGCCAGGGCCGTATTGGCCCGGTTCCCCAGACGGGCAGTAGGTGGCCCCCCTCAAAATTTCTTTAGAAATTTTCTAGTTATTATTATAATTCTCCCGTATACCCAAAACTTCGGCGCGTAACTAGTCCCGCACGGTTTGGCGGATCGGGCCCAAAGTTGGCACACGCGTCGGGACCAATGGGGTGATGTGTGCTTGTATAAAACTTTCTCATTAGTCCGAAGGTTTGCGAATTATTAGCGAAAACGTCGCAAAAAAATCCCATAGGAAATGAATGGGGAGAGGAAAAAAAAAAGCATAAAAAACAGCACTTCACTGTGTCGGCATACATTCACCTAGAAAAACAGTTTGAAGCTCAGTTTGTAGATAAATCCTTCGTCTATTTAAAACTGAAGACGGTATGTTGATAACTGCTACGGTTTTTGTATAATCAGACCTCAAGCGCCACAAAGTTTTAGCAAAATCCAGCCTGCTAGAGTGGAGCAACTGAAAAGCTAGAGTGTGAGGCAGGCGTTTTTTAAACACAAAAAAACATTTTAAACTCGCCCTCACGGCCACATATTTATAGCTAGAGTCACCATTTTTGGTCAGTTTGTAGACTGAAATCTCTGGACCCACACAATATCTTCGGAATTACGGTAGGATTAATACTTTTCCTTAAAAACCCTCCAGACCGACCTAAAGTCGATGAAAATCAGAGCCGTTTTTCATTGGTTTTGGAGCAGAAGAGGGGAGAAAAACGAATCCGACTATGTGTTTTAAACTCGTCATAAATATTTTTCTGAATGACACACATACACCAAAGTTGGCATAGTTGGAGTCGAAGGATGACTGACGCTCACGGTGAAAAAATTTTTTGAATAACTCATACGGTTTTTGCTCAGCAGTCGTTTGTTCGGAGGACATTTTAAGCACCTGAAAGCTGAGTGACAGTGACCTGCTGCAGCTAGCTCAATTAGAAGCTTAGGTGTGATGAAACGTTTTTTCTTTTTCTTTCTCTTCCCATTCAGTTTGTAGATGACCTACAGCCATGAAAGTTACTCCAATTGAAGACAAGATATAGCTGTCGCTTAGATAAAAAGAATTTTTCAGATACCTTTTACGGTTTTTACTCAGCAGTCGTTTGTTCGGAGGGGTGCTTTAGCAGCTAAAAGGTGAGTGAGAGTGAGGTCCTGCAGTTCAAACAAAGGGAGGAGCAGGTGGGCCAACCATTTTGTTTGTGCTTCGTTTTGGGTTGTGAAAGACCTACAGACATGAAGGTTACCCCAGTCTGAGACAAAGGATAGATGTTGCTTTCACTGAAAGAATTTTTCAGATATCTTTTACGGTTTTTGCTCAGCAGTCGTTTGTTCGGAGGGTAAGCACCTGGAAGCTAGCTGACAGTTAGCTTCTGCAGCAGCCTGCTAGAGTGCAGCTGCTGAAATCTTAGTGTGAGGCGGCCATTTTTTAAGATCAAACATCTTATTCTCGCCCTCACGGCCACATATTTGGAGCTACAGTCACCATTTTTGGTCAGTTTGTAGACTGAAACCTCTGGACTCACACAATGTCTTCGGAATTACGGTAGGATTAATACTTTGCCTTAAAAACCCTCCAGACCAACCTAAAGTGGATGAGAGTTTCAGCCTTTCTCCATTCTTTTTGAGCTGAAGATGGGAGAAAAACGAATCAGACTATGTGTTTTCAACTCGTCATAAATATTTTTCTGAATGACACACATACACCAAAGTTGGTATAGTTGGAGTCGAAGGATTGCTGATGCTCATGGTGAAAATGTTTTTTGAATAACTCATACGGTTTTTGATCAGTAGTCGTTTGTTCGGTGCCGTTCTTCCCATACAAAAAAGCCTGGGAAGAAGAAACCAATAGTGAGTGCAGCTGTTGTCTGTGTCAGTGAGAGGCTCGTTAAGCGTTGTCAAGGTTACCAAGCTTCAAACAGATTTTACCTCTGCTGTTTTAAACAGCACATATTAATCTAATGGAGGGTGAAAGGACTGATTTAACATTGGGAAATGGATACTATATGACTGCTGTACATGACACTTCCCTTGCCACTCAGCACTGATAGACTTTCAAAATAAGACTCCAGGGACCCTACAAAATAAAAGCCTCTATATTTTTTACATATATTTATTGCTCTATATGGCTCAACATTATGACCCAAACTCAACCCCGTTTTAGAGAATAGACTCTAGGAGACTGTTTAAAACACACCCTATAGCAAATTTCAAAATAAAAGCCTCCCATTTCCGCTTCATCTACTGCCCTAATAACATGGAAAAAGAGTGATTTAACGATTGGAAAGTAATCAACTATCATTGACGGGTCTGAACATTTTCTATAAACACAACTCTGTTGGACTTTCAAAATAAGACTCCAGGGACCCTACAAAATAAAAGCCTCTAGATTATAGTAATGCATTAATTGATGCAAATGGCTCAACATTATGACCCAAACTCTTCCAGGTTGTTTTTATTAGACTCTAGTGACCTTTTCAAAACACACCCCAGAGCAAATTTCACAATAAAAGTCTCCCATTTACTCTGTAATACAGCAACTATTCACCTAATAACATGGAAAACCAGTGATTTAACATTTGGAAATGGATTCTATATCACTGCTGGGCGTGACCCATCTTTTGATGCACATTCATGATAGACTTTCAAAATAAGACTACAAGGACTCTACAGAATAAAAGCCTCTTCCTTATACACACTCATACATTCTGGCATATTGCTCATTGCCATTGGTGATTTCATCACTGCAATGGCTCTTAGAAGGCGGGCGGAGCCCGCCAATGGTAACAGGCGGGCGGAGCCCGCCAAAGGTGATTACATCACTGCAATGGCTCTTAGCAGGCGGGCGGAGCCCGCCATTGGTGATTTCATCACTGCAATGGCTCTTAGAAGGCGGGCAGAGCCCGCCATTGGTGATTTTTTTCTTCACTGAGATGGCTCCTAGCAGGCGGGCGAAGCCCGCCAACTGGGCTTTACCCACTGTGTTTCAATATGGACAACCCATATTACCCTTGTGCATCATACTCTGTGCACGTCTATTTCCCAGATTTCAGCACAAGTGGCACACAGCTCTCTTTGCCCATGAACTTGCCCTCTTTCCTTCCCTCAGCAGCCCTCAAAGGCGTAAGCAGTTGGTCTGGGGAGCCCCGACGTCACTTGCCAGGGCCGTATTGGCCCGGTTCCCCAGACGGGCAGTAGGTGGCCCCCCTCAAAATTTCTTTAGAAATTTTCTAGTTGGGGGGCCACATGCCGAAGGCATGGCCCACCTACTACTATTGCACATATTTATTCCGCGTATTATTATTATAATTCTCCCGTATACCCAAAACTTTGGCGCGTAACTAGTCCCGCACGGTTTGGCGGATCGGGCCCAAAGTTGGCACACGCGTCGGGACCAATGGGGTGATGTGTGCTTGTATAAAACTTTCTCATTAGTCCGAAGGTTTGCGAATTATTAGCGAAAACGTCGCAAAAAAATCCCATAGGAAATGAATGGGGAGAGGAAAAAAAAAGCATAAAAAACAGCACTTCACTGTGTCGGCATACATTCACCTAGAAAAACAGTTTGAAGCTCAGTTTGTAGATAAATCCTTCGTCTATTTAAAACTGAAGACGGTATGTTGATAACTGCTACGGTTTTTGTATAATCAGACCTCAAGCGCCACAAAGTTTTAGCAAAATCCAGCCTGCTAGAGTGGAGCAACTGAAAAGCTAGAGTGTGAGGCAGGCGTTTTTTAAACACAAAAAAACATTTTAAACTCGCCCTCACGGCCACATATTTATAGCTAGAGTCACCATTTTTGGTCAGTTTGTAGACTGAAATCTCTGGACCCACACAATATCTTCGGAATTACGGTAGGATTAATACTTTTCCTTAAAAACCCTCCAGACCGACCTAAAGTCGATGAAAATCAGAGCCGTTTTTCATTGGTTTTGGAGCAGAAGAGGGGAGAAAAACGAATCAGACTATGTGTTTTAAACTCGTCATAAATATTTTTCTGAATGACACACATACACCAAAGTTGGCATAGTTGGAGTCGAAGGATGACTGACGCTCACGGTGAAAAAATGTTTCGAATAACTCATACGGTTTTTGCTCAGCAGTCGTTTGTTCGGAGGACATTTTAAGCACCTGAAAGCTGAGTGACAGTGACCTGCTGCAGCTAGCTCAATTAGAAGCTTAGGTGTGATGAAACGTTTTTTCTTTTTCTTTCTCTTCCCATTCAGTTTGTAGATGACCTACAGCCATGAAAGTTACTCCAATTGAAGACAAGATATAGCTGTCGCTTAGATAAAAAGAATTTTTCAGATACCTTTTACGGTTTCTACTCAGCAGTCGTTTGTTCGGAGGGGTGCTTTAGCAGCTAAAAGGTGAGTGAGAGTGAGGTCCTGCAGTTCAAACAAAGGGAGGAGCAGGTGGGCCAACCATTTTGTTTGTGCTTCGTTTTGGGTTGTGAAAGACCTACAGACATGAAGGTTACCCCAGTCTGAGACAAAGGATAGATGTTGCTTTCACTGAAAGAATTTTTCAGATATCTTTTACGGTTTTTGCTCAGCAGTCGTTTGTTCGGAGGGTAAGCACCTGGAAGCTAGCTGACAGTTAGCTTCTGCAGCAGCCTGCTAGAGTGCAGCTGCTGAAATCTTAGTGTGAGGCGGCCATTTTTTTAAGATCAAACATCTTATTCTCGCCCTCACGGCCACGTATTTGGAGCTACAGTCACCATTTTTGGTCAGTTTGTAGACTGAAACCTCTGGACTCACACAATGTCTTCGGAATTACGGTAGGATTAATACTTTTCCTTAAAAACCCTCCAGACCAACCTAAAGTCGATGAGAGTTTCAGCCTTTCTCTATTCTTTTTGAGCTGAAGATGGGAGAGAAACGAATCAGACTATGTGTTTTCAACTCGTCATAAATATTTTTCTGAATGACACACATACACCAAAGTTGGTATAGTTGGAGTCGAAGGATTGCTGATGCTCATGGTGAAAATGTTTTTTGAATAACTCATACGGTTTTTGATCAGTAGTCGTTTGTTCGGTGCCGTTCTTCCCATACAAAAAAGCCTGGGAAGAAGAAACCAATAGTGAGTGCAGCTGTTGTCTGTGTCAGTGAGAGGCTCGTTAAGCGTTGTCAAGGTTACCAAGCTTCAAACAGATTTTACCTCTGCTGTTTTAAACAGCACATATTAATCTAATGGAGGGTGAAAGGACTGATTTAACATTGGGAAATGGATACTATATGACTGCTGTCCATGACACTTCCCTTGCCACTCAGCACTGATAGACTTTCAAAATAAGACTCCAGGGACCCTACAAAATAAAAGCCTCTATATTTTTTACATATATTTATTGCCCTATATGGCTCAACATTATGACCCAAACTCAACCCCGTTTTAGAGAAAAGACTCTAGGAGACTGTTTAAAACACACCCTATAGCAAATTTCAAAATAAAAGCCTCCCATTTCCGCTTCATCTACTGCCCTAATAACATGGAAAAAGAGTGATTTAACGATTGGAAAGTAATCAACTATCATTGACGGGTCTGAACATTTTCTATAAACACAACTCTGTTGGACTTTCAAAATAAGACTCCAGGGACCCTACAAAATAAAAGCCTCTAGATTATACTAATGCATTAATTGATGCAAATGGCTCAACATTATGACCCAAACTCTTCCAGGTTGTTTTTATTAGACTCTAGTGACCTTTTCAAAACACACCCAGAGCAAATTTCACAATAAAAGTCTCCCATTTACTCTGTAATACAGCAACTATTCACCTAATAACATGGAAAACCAGTGATTTAACATTTGGAAATGGATTCTATATCACTGCTGGGCGTGACCCATCTTTTGATGCACATTGATGATAGACTTTCAAAATAAGACTACAAGGACTCTACAGAATAAAAGCCTCTTCCTTATACACACTCATACATTCTGGCATAATGCTCATTGCCATTGGTGATTTGATCACTGCAATGGCTCTTAGAAGGCGGGCGGAGCCCGCCAATGGTAACAGGCGGGCGGAGCCCGCCAAAGGTGATTACATCACTGCAATGGCTCTTAGCAGGCGGGCAGAGCCCGCCATTGGTGATTTCATCACTGCAATGGCTCTTAGAAGGCGGGCAGAGCCCGCCATTGGTGATTTTTTTCTTCACTGAGATGGATCCCAGAAGGCGGGCGAAGCCCGCAAACTTGGCTTTACCCACTGTGTTTCAATATGGACAACCCATATTACCCTTGTGCATCATACGCTGTGCACGTCTATTTCCCAGATTTCAGCACAAGTGGCACACAGCTCTCTTTGCCCATGAACTTGCCCTCTTTCCTTCCCTCAGCAGCCCTCAAAGGCGTAAGCAGTTGGTCTGGGGAGCCCCGACGTCACTTGCCAGGGCCGTATTGGCCCGGTTCCCCAGACGGGCAGTAGGTGGCCCCCCTCAAAATTTCTTTAGAAATTTTCTAGTTGGGGGGCCACATGCCGAAGGCATGGCCCACCTACTACTATTGCACATATTTATTCCGCGTATTATTATTATTATAATTCTCCCGTATACCCAAAACTTCGGCGCGTAACTAGTCCCGCACGGTTTGGCGGATCGGGCCCAAAGTTGGCACACGCGTCGGGACCAATGGGGTGATGTGTGCTTGTATAAAACTTTCTCATTAGTCCGAAGGTTTGCGAATTATTAGCGAAAACGTCGCAAAAAAATCCCATAGGAAATGAATGGGGAGAGGAAAAAAAAAGCATAAAAAACAGCACTTCACTGTGTCGGCATACATTCACCTAGAAAAACAGTTTGAAGCTCAGTTTGTAGATAAATCCTTCGTCTATTTAAAACTGAAGACGGTATGTTGATAACTGCTACGGTTTTTGTATAATCAGACCTCAAGCGCCACAAAGTTTTAGCAAAATCCAGCCTGCTAGAGTGGAGCAACTGAAAAGCTAGAGTGTGAGGCAGGCGTTTTTTAAACACAAAAAAACATTTTAAACTCGCCCTCACGGCCACATATTTATAGCTAGAGTCACCATTTTTGGTCAGTTTGTAGACTGAAATCTCTGGACCCACACAATATCTTCGGAATTACGGTAGGATTAATACTTTTCCTTAAAAACCCTCCAGACCGACCTAAAGTCGATGAAAATCAGAGCCGTTTTTCATTGGTTTTGGAGCAGAAGAGGGGAGAAAAACGAATCCGACTATGTGTTTTAAACTCGTCATAAATATTTTTCTGAATGACACACATACACCAAAGTTGGCATAGTTGGAGTCGAAGGATGACTGACGCTCACGGTGAAAAAATTTTTTGAATAACTCATACGGTTTTTGCTCAGCAGTCGTTTGTTCGGAGGACATTTTAAGCACCTGAAAGCTGAGTGACAGTGACCTGCTGCAGCTAGCTCAATTAGAAGCTTAGGTGTGATGAAACGTTTTTTCTTTTTCTTTCTCTTCCCATTCAGTTTGTAGATGACCTACAGCCATGAAAGTTACTCCAATTGAAGACAAGATATAGCTGTCGCTTAGATAAAAAGAATTTTTCAGATACCTTTTACGGTTTTTACTCAGCAGTCGTTTGTTCGGAGGGGTGCTTTAGCAGCTAAAAGGTGAGTGAGAGTGAGGTCCTGCAGTTCAAACAAAGGGAGGAGCAGGTGGGCCAACCATTTTGTTTGTGCTTCGTTTTGGGTTGTGAAAGACCTACAGACATGAAGGTTACCCCAGTCTGAGACAAAGGATAGATGTTGCTTTCACTGAAAGAATTTTTCAGATATCTTTTACGGTTTTTGCTCAGCAGTCGTTTGTTCGGAGGGTAAGCACCTGGAAGCTAGCTGACAGTTAGCTTCTGCAGCAGCCTGCTAGAGTGCAGCTGCTGAAATCTTAGTGTGAGGCGGCCATTTTTTAAGATCAAACATCTTATTCTCGCCCTCACGGCCACATATTTGGAGCTACAGTCACCATTTTTGGTCAGTTTGTAGACTGAAACCTCTGGACTCACACAATGTCTTCGGAATTACGGTAGGATTAATACTTTGCCTTAAAAACCCTCCAGACCAACCTAAAGTGGATGAGAGTTTCAGCCTTTCTCCATTCTTTTTGAGCTGAAGATGGGAGAAAAACGAATCAGACTATGTGTTTTCAACTCGTCATAAATATTTTTCTGAATGACACACATACACCAAAGTTGGTATAGTTGGAGTCGAAGGATTGCTGATGCTCATGGTGAAAATGTTTTTTGAATAACTCATACGGTTTTTGATCAGTAGTCGTTTGTTCGGTGCCGTTCTTCCCATACAAAAAAGCCTGGGAAGAAGAAACCAATAGTGAGTGCAGCTGTTGTCTGTGTCAGTGAGAGGCTCGTTAAGCGTTGTCAAGGTTACCAAGCTTCAAACAGATTTTACCTCTGCTGTTTTAAACAGCACATATTAATCTAATGGAGGGTGAAAGGACTGATTTAACATTGGGAAATGGATACTATATGACTGCTGTACATGACACTTCCCTTGCCACTCAGCACTGATAGACTTTCAAAATAAGACTCCAGGGACCCTACAAAATAAAAGCCTCTATATTTTTTACATATATTTATTGCTCTATATGGCTCAACATTATGACCCAAACTCAACCCCGTTTTAGAGAATAGACTCTAGGAGACTGTTTAAAACACACCCTATAGCAAATTTCAAAATAAAAGCCTCCCATTTCCGCTTCATCTACTGCCCTAATAACATGGAAAAAGAGTGATTTAACGATTGGAAAGTAATCAACTATCATTGACGGGTCTGAACATTTTCTATAAACACAACTCTGTTGGACTTTCAAAATAAGACTCCAGGGACCCTACAAAATAAAAGCCTCTAGATTATAGTAATGCATTAATTGATGCAAATGGCTCAACATTATGACCCAAACTCTTCCAGGTTGTTTTTATTAGACTCTAGTGACCTTTTCAAAACACACCCCAGAGCAAATTTCACAATAAAAGTCTCCCATTTACTCTGTAATACAGCAACTATTCACCTAATAACATGGAAAACCAGTGATTTAACATTTGGAAATGGTTTCCATATCACTGCTGGGCGTGACCCATCTTTTGATGCACATTCATGATAGACTTTCAAAATAAGACTACAAGGACTCTACAGAATAAAAGCCTCTTCCTTATACACACTCATACATTCTGGCATATTGCTCATTGCCATTGGTGATTTCATCACTGCAATGGCTCTTAGAAGGCGGGCGGAGCCCGCCAATGGTAACAGGCGGGCGGAGCCCGCCAAAGGTGATTACATCACTGCAATGGCTCTTAGCAGGCGGGCGGAGCCCGCCCTTGGTGATTTCATCACTGCAATGGCTCTTAGAAGGCGGGCAGAGCCCGCCATTGGTGATTTTTTTCTTCACTGAGATGGCTCCTAGCAGGCGGGCGAAGCCCGCCAACTGGGCTTTACCCACTGTGTTTCAATATGGACAACCCATATTACCCTTGTGCATCATACGCTGTGCACGTCTATTTCCCAGATTTCAGCACAAGTGGCACACAGCTCTCTTTGCCCATGAACTTGCCCTCTTTCCTTCCCTCAGCAGCCCTCAAAGGCGTAAGCAGTTGGTCTGGGGAGCCCCGACGTCACTTGCCAGGGCCGTATTGGCCCGGTTCCCCAGACGGGCAGTAGGTGGCCCCCCTCAAAATTTCTTTAGAAATTTTCTAGTTGGGGGGCCACATGCCGAAGGCATGGCCCACCTACTACTATTGCACATATTTATTCCGCGTATTATTATTATTATAATTCTCCCGTATACCCAAAACTTCGGCGCGTAACTAGTCCCGCACGGTTTGGCGGATCGGGCCCAAAGTTGGCACACGCGTCGGGACCAATGGGGTGATGTGTGCTTGTATAAAACTTTCTCATTAGTCCGAAGGTTTGCGAATTATTAGCGAAAACGTCGCAAAAAAATCCCATAGGAAATGAATGGGGAGAGGAAAAAAAAAGCATAAAAAACAGCACTTCACTGTGTCGGCATACATTCACCTAGAAAAACAGTTTGAAGCTCAGTTTGTAGATAAATCCTTCGTCTATTTAAAACTGAAGACGGTATGTTGATAACTGCTACGGTTTTTGTATAATCAGACCTCAAGCGCCACAAAGTTTTAGCAAAATCCAGCCTGCTAGAGTGGAGCAACTGAAAAGCTAGAGTGTGAGGCAGGCGTTTTTTAAACACAAAAAAACATTTTAAACTCGCCCTCACGGCCACATATTTATAGCTAGAGTCACCATTTTTGGTCAGTTTGTAGACTGAAATCTCTGGACCCACACAATATCTTCGGAATTACGGTAGGATTAATACTTTTCCTTAAAAACCCTCCAGACCGACCTAAAGTCGATGAAAATCAGAGCCGTTTTTCATTGGTTTTGGAGCAGAAGAGGGGAGAAAAACGAATCCGACTATGTGTTTTAAACTCGTCATAAATATTTTTCTGAATGACACACATACACCAAAGTTGGCATAGTTGGAGTCGAAGGATGACTGACGCTCACGGTGAAAAAATTTTTTGAATAACTCATACGGTTTTTGCTCAGCAGTCGTTTGTTCGGAGGACATTTTAAGCACCTGAAAGCTGAGTGACAGTGACCTGCTGCAGCTAGCTCAATTAGAAGCTTAGGTGTGATGAAACGTTTTTTCTTTTTCTTTCTCTTCCCATTCAGTTTGTAGATGACCTACAGCCATGAAAGTTACTCCAATTGAAGACAAGATATAGCTGTCGCTTAGATAAAAAGAATTTTTCAGATACCTTTTACGGTTTTTACTCAGCAGTCGTTTGTTCGGAGGGGTGCTTTAGCAGCTAAAAGGTGAGTGAGAGTGAGGTCCTGCAGTTCAAACAAAGGGAGGAGCAGGTGGGCCAACCATTTTGTTTGTGCTTCGTTTTGGGTTGTGAAAGACCTACAGACATGAAGGTTACCCCAGTCTGAGACAAAGGATAGATGTTGCTTTCACTGAAAGAATTTTTCAGATATCTTTTACGGTTTTTGCTCAGCAGTCGTTTGTTCGGAGGGTAAGCACCTGGAAGCTAGCTGACAGTTAGCTTCTGCAGCAGCCTGCTAGAGTGCAGCTGCTGAAATCTTAGTGTGAGGCGGCCATTTTTTAAGATCAAACATCTTATTCTCGCCCTCACGGCCACATATTTGGAGCTACAGTCACCATTTTTGGTCAGTTTGTAGACTGAAACCTCTGGACTCACACAATGTCTTCGGAATTACGGTAGGATTAATACTTTGCCTTAAAAACCCTCCAGACCAACCTAAAGTGGATGAGAGTTTCAGCCTTTCTCCATTCTTTTTGAGCTGAAGATGGGAGAAAAACGAATCAGACTATGTGTTTTCAACTCGTCATAAATATTTTTCTGAATGACACACATACACCAAAGTTGGTATAGTTGGAGTCGAAGGATTGCTGATGCTCATGGTGAAAATGTTTTTTGAATAACTCATACGGTTTTTGATCAGTAGTCGTTTGTTCGGTGCCGTTCTTCCCATACAAAAAAGCCTGGGAAGAAGAAACCAATAGTGAGTGCAGCTGTTGTCTGTGTCAGTGAGAGGCTCGTTAAGCGTTGTCAAGGTTACCAAGCTTCAAACAGATTTTACCTCTGCTGTTTTAAACAGCACATATTAATCTAATGGAGGGTGAAAGGACTGATTTAACATTGGGAAATGGATACTATATGACTGCTGTACATGACACTTCCCTTGCCACTCAGCACTGATAGACTTTCAAAATAAGACTCCAGGGACCCTACAAAATAAAAGCCTCTATATTTTTTACATATATTTATTGCTCTATATGGCTCAACATTATGACCCAAACTCAACCCCGTTTTAGAGAATAGACTCTAGGAGACTGTTTAAAACACACCCTATAGCAAATTTCAAAATAAAAGCCTCCCATTTCCGCTTCATCTACTGCCCTAATAACATGGAAAAAGAGTGATTTAACGATTGGAAAGTAATCAACTATCATTGACGGGTCTGAACATTTTCTATAAACACAACTCTGTTGGACTTTCAAAATAAGACTCCAGGGACCCTACAAAATAAAAGCCTCTAGATTATAGTAATGCATTAATTGATGCAAATGGCTCAACATTATGACCCAAACTCTTCCAGGTTGTTTTTATTAGACTCTAGTGACCTTTTCAAAACACACCCCAGAGCAAATTTCACAATAAAAGTCTCCCATTTACTCTGTAATACAGCAACTATTCACCTAATAACATGGAAAACCAGTGATTTAACATTTGGAAATGGTTTCCATATCACTGCTGGGCGTGACCCATCTTTTGATGCACATTCATGATAGACTTTCAAAATAAGACTACAAGGACTCTACAGAATAAAAGCCTCTTCCTTATACACACTCATACATTCTGGCATATTGCTCATTGCCATTGGTGATTTCATCACTGCAATGGCTCTTAGAAGGCGGGCGGAGCCCGCCAATGGTAACAGGCGGGCGGAGCCCGCCAAAGGTGATTACATCACTGCAATGGCTCTTAGCAGGCGGGCGGAGCCCGCCCTTGGTGATTTCATCACTGCAATGGCTCTTAGAAGGCGGGCAGAGCCCGCCATTGGTGATTTTTTTCTTCACTGAGATGGCTCCTAGCAGGCGGGCGAAGCCCGCCAACTGGGCTTTACCCACTGTGTTTCAATATGGACAACCCATATTACCCTTGTGCATCATACGCTGTGCACGTCTATTTCCCAGATTTCAGCACAAGTGGCACACAGCTCTCTTTGCCCATGAACTTGCCCTCTTTCCTTCCCTCAGCAGCCCTCAAAGGCGTAAGCAGTTGGTCTGGGGAGCCCCGACGTCACTTGCCAGGGCCGTATTGGCCCGGTTCCCCAGACGGGCAGTAGGTGGCCCCCCTCAAAATTTCTTTAGAAATTTTCTAGTTATTATAATTCTCCCGTATACCCAAAACTTCGGCGCGTAACTAGTCCCGCACGGTTTGGCGGATCGGGCCCAAAGTTGGCACACGCGTCGGGACCAATGGGGTGATGTGTGCTTGTATAAAACTTTCTCATTAGTCCGAAGGTTTGCGAATTATTAGCGAAAACGTCGCAAAAAAATCCCATAGGAAATGAATGGGGAGAGGAAAAAAAAAGCATAAAAAACAGCACTTCACTGTGTCGGCATACATTCACCTAGAAAAACAGTTTGAAGCTCAGTTTGTAGATAAATCCTTCGTCTATTTAAAACTGAAGACGGTATGTTGATAACTGCTACGGTTTTTGTATAATCAGACCTCAAGCGCCACAAAGTTTTAGCAAAATCCAGCCTGCTAGAGTGGAGCAACTGAAAAGCTAGAGTGTGAGGCAGGCGTTTTTTAAACACAAAAAAACATTTTAAACTCGCCCTCACGGCCACATATTTATAGCTAGAGTCACCATTTTTGGTCAGTTTGTAGACTGAAATCTCTGGACCCACACAATATCTTCGGAATTACGGTAGGATTAATACTTTTCCTTAAAAACCCTCCAGACCGACCTAAAGTCGATGAAAATCAGAGCCGTTTTTCATTGGTTTTGGAGCAGAAGAGGGGAGAAAAACGAATCCGACTATGTGTTTTAAACTCGTCATAAATATTTTTCTGAATGACACACATACACCAAAGTTGGCATAGTTGGAGTCGAAGGATGACTGACGCTCACGGTGAAAAAATTTTTTGAATAACTCATACGGTTTTTGCTCAGCAGTCGTTTGTTCGGAGGACATTTTAAGCACCTGAAAGCTGAGTGACAGTGACCTGCTGCAGCTAGCTCAATTAGAAGCTTAGGTGTGATGAAACGTTTTTTCTTTTTCTTTCTCTTCCCATTCAGTTTGTAGATGACCTACAGCCATGAAAGTTACTCCAATTGAAGACAAGATATAGCTGTCGCTTAGATAAAAAGAATTTTTCAGATACCTTTTACGGTTTTTACTCAGCAGTCGTTTGTTCGGAGGGGTGCTTTAGCAGCTAAAAGGTGAGTGAGAGTGAGGTCCTGCAGTTCAAACAAAGGGAGGAGCAGGTGGGCCAACCATTTTGTTTGTGCTTCGTTTTGGGTTGTGAAAGACCTACAGACATGAAGGTTACCCCAGTCTGAGACAAAGGATAGATGTTGCTTTCACTGAAAGAATTTTTCAGATATCTTTTACGGTTTTTGCTCAGCAGTCGTTTGTTCGGAGGGTAAGCACCTGGAAGCTAGCTGACAGTTAGCTTCTGCAGCAGCCTGCTAGAGTGCAGCTGCTGAAATCTTAGTGTGAGGCGGCCATTTTTTAAGATCAAACATCTTATTCTCGCCCTCACGGCCACATATTTGGAGCTACAGTCACCATTTTTGGTCAGTTTGTAGACTGAAACCTCTGGACTCACACAATGTCTTCGGAATTACGGTAGGATTAATACTTTGCCTTAAAAACCCTCCAGACCAACCTAAAGTGGATGAGAGTTTCAGCCTTTCTCCATTCTTTTTGAGCTGAAGATGGGAGAAAAACGAATCAGACTATGTGTTTTCAACTCGTCATAAATATTTTTCTGAATGACACACATACACCAAAGTTGGTATAGTTGGAGTCGAAGGATTGCTGATGCTCATGGTGAAAATGTTTTTTGAATAACTCATACGGTTTTTGATCAGTAGTCGTTTGTTCGGTGCCGTTCTTCCCATACAAAAAAGCCTGGGAAGAAGAAACCAATAGTGAGTGCAGCTGTTGTCTGTGTCAGTGAGAGGCTCGTTAAGCGTTGTCAAGGTTACCAAGCTTCAAACAGATTTTACCTCTGCTGTTTTAAACAGCACATATTAATCTAATGGAGGGTGAAAGGACTGATTTAACATTGGGAAATGGATACTATATGACTGCTGTACATGACACTTCCCTTGCCACTCAGCACTGATAGACTTTCAAAATAAGACTCCAGGGACCCTACAAAATAAAAGCCTCTATATTTTTTACATATATTTATTGCTCTATATGGCTCAACATTATGACCCAAACTCAACCCCGTTTTAGAGAATAGACTCTAGGAGACTGTTTAAAACACACCCTATAGCAAATTTCAAAATAAAAGCCTCCCATTTCCGCTTCATCTACTGCCCTAATAACATGGAAAAAGAGTGATTTAACGATTGGAAAGTAATCAACTATCATTGACGGGTCTGAACATTTTCTATAAACACAACTCTGTTGGACTTTCAAAATAAGACTCCAGGGACCCTACAAAATAAAAGCCTCTAGATTATAGTAATGCATTAATTGATGCAAATGGCTCAACATTATGACCCAAACTCTTCCAGGTTGTTTTTATTAGACTCTAGTGACCTTTTCAAAACACACCCCAGAGCAAATTTCACAATAAAAGTCTCCCATTTACTCTGTAATACAGCAACTATTCACCTAATAACATGGAAAACCAGTGATTTAACATTTGGAAATGGATTCTATATCACTGCTGGGCGTGACCCATCTTTTGATGCACATTCATGATAGACTTTCAAAATAAGACTACAAGGACTCTACAGAATAAAAGCCTCTTCCTTATACACACTCATACATTCTGGCATATTGCTCATTGCCATTGGTGATTTCATCACTGCAATGGCTCTTAGAAGGCGGGCGGAGCCCGCCAATGGTAACAGGCGGGCGGAGCCCGCCAAAGGTGATTACATCACTGCAATGGCTCTTAGCAGGCGGGCGGAGCCCGCCATTGGTGATTTCATCACTGCAATGGCTCTTAGAAGGCGGGCAGAGCCCGCCATTGGTGATTTTTTTCTTCACTGAGATGGCTCCTAGCAGGCGGGCGAAGCCCGCCAACTGGGCTTTACCCACTGTGTTTCAATATGGACAACCCATATTACCCTTGTGCATCATACTCTGTGCACGTCTATTTCCCAGATTTCAGCACAAGTGGCACACAGCTCTCTTTGCCCATGAACTTGCCCTCTTTCCTTCCCTCAGCAGCCCTCAAAGGCGTAAGCAGTTGGTCTGGGGAGCCCCGACGTCACTTGCCAGGGCCGTATTGGCCCGGTTCCCCAGACGGGCAGTAGGTGGCCCCCCTCAAAATTTCTTTAGAAATTTTCTAGTTATTATTATAATTCTCCCGTATACCCAAAACTTCGGCACGTAACTAGTCCCGCACGGTTTGGCGGATCGGGCCCAAAGTTGGCACACGCGTCGGGACCAATGGGGTGATGTGTGCTTGTATAAAACTTTCTCATTAGTCCGAAGGTTTGCGAATTATTAGCGAAAACGTCGCAAAAAAATCCCATAGGAAATGAATGGGAAGAGGTAAAAAAAAGCATAAAAAACAGCACTTCACTGTGTCGGCATACATTCACCTAGAAAAACAGTTTGAAGCTCAGTTTGTAGATAAATCCTTCGTCTATTTAAAACTGAAGACGGTATGTTGATAACTGCTACGGTTTTTGTATAATCAGACCTCAAGCGCCACAAAGTTTTAGCAAAATCCAGCCTGCTAGAGTGGAGCAACTGAAAAGCTAGAGTGTGAGGCAGGCGTTTTTTAAACACAAAAAAACATTTTAAACTCGCCCTCACGGCCACATATTTATAGCTAGAGTCACCATTTTTGGTCAGTTTGTAGACTGAAATCTCTGGACCCACACAATATCTTCGGAATTACGGTAGGATTAATACTTTTCCTTAAAAACCCTCCAGACCGACCTAAAGTCGATGAAAATCAGAGCCGTTTTTCATTGGTTTTGGAGCAGAAGAGGGGAGAAAAACGAATCAGACTATGTGTTTTAAACTCGTCATAAATATTTTTCTGAATGACACACATACACCAAAGTTGGCATAGTTGGAGTCGAAGGATGACTGACGCTCACGGTGAAAAAATTTTTTGAATAACTCATACGGTTTTTGCTCAGCAGTCGTTTGTTCGGAGGACATTTTAAGCACCTGAAAGCTGAGTGACAGTGACCTGCTGCAGCTAGCTCAATTAGAAGCTTAGGTGTGATGAAACGTTTTTTCTTTTTCTTTCTCTTCCCATTCAGTTTGTAGATGACCTACAGCCATGAAAGTTACTCCAATTGAAGACAAGATATAGCTGTAGCTTAGATAAAAAGAATTTTTCAGATACCTTTTACGGTTTTTACTCAGCAGTCGTTTGTTCGGAGGGGTGCTTTAGCAGCTAAAAGGTGAGTGAGAGTGATGTCCTGCAGTTCAAACAAAGGGAGGAGCAGGTGGGCCAACCATTTTGTTTGTGCTTCGTTTTGGGTTGTGAAAGACCTACAGACATGAAGGTTACCCCAGTCTGAGACAAAGGATAGATGTTGCTTTCACTGAAAGAATTTTTCAGATATCTTTTACGGTTTTTGCTCAGCAGTCGTTTGTTCGGAGGGTAAGCACCTGGAAGCTAGCTGACAGTTAGCTTCTGCAGCAGCCTGCTAGAGTGCAGCTGCTGAAATCTTAGTGTGAGGCGGCCATTTTTTTAAGATCAAACATCTTATTCTCGCCCTCACGGCCACATATTTGGAGCTACAGTCACCATTTTTGGTCAGTTTGTAGACTGAAACCTCTGGACTCACGCAATGTCTTCGGAATCACGGTAGGATTAATACTTTTCCTTAAAAACCCTCCAGACCAACCTAAAGTCGATGAGTTTCAGCCTTTCTCCATTCTTTTTGAGCTGAAGATGGGAGAGAAACGAATCAGACTATGTGTTTTCAAGTCGTCATAAATATTGTTCTGAATGACACACATACACCAAAGTTGGTATAGTTGGAGTCGAAGGATTGCTGATGCTCATGGTGAATTTTTTTTTTTAATAACTCATACGGTTTTTGCTCAGCAGTCGTTTGTTCGGTGCCGTTCTTCCCATACAAAAAAGCCTGGGAAGAAGAAACCAATAGTGAGTGCAGCTGTTGTCTGTGTCAGTGAGAGGCTCCTTAAGCGTTGTCAAGGTTACCAAGCTTCAAACAGATTTTATCTCTGCTGTTTTAAACAGCACATATTAATCTAATGGAGGGTGAAAGCACTGATTTAACATTGGGAAATGGATACTATATGACTGCTGTCCATGACACTTCCCTTGCCACTCATCACTGATAGACTTTCAAAATAAGACTCCAGGGACCCTACAAAATAAAAGCCTCTATATTTTTTACATATATTTATTGCCCTATATGGCTCAACATTATGACCCAAACTCAACCCCGTTTTAGAGAATAGACTCTAGGAGACTGTTTAAAACACACCCTATAGCAAATTTCAAAATAAAAGCCTCCCATTTCCGCTTCATCTACTGCCCTAATAACATGGAAAAAGAGTGATTTAACGATTGGAAAGTAATCAACTATCATTGACGGGTCTGAACATTTTCTATAAACACAACTCTGTTGGACTTTCAAAATAAGACTCCAGGGACCCTACAAAATAAAAGCCTCTAGATTATACTAATGCATTAATTGATGCAAATGGCTCAACATTATGACCCAAACTCTTCCAGGTTGTTTTTATTAGACTCTAGTGACCTTTTCAAGACACACCCCAGAGCAAATTTCACAATAAAAGTCTCCCATTTACTCTGTAATACATCAACTATTCACCTAATAACATGGAAAACCAGTGATTTAACATTTGGAAATGGATTCTATATCACTGCTGGGCGTGACCCATCTTTTGATGCACATTCATGATAGACTTTCAAAATAAGACTACAAGGACTCTACAGAATAAAAGCCTCTTCCTTATACACACTCATACATTCTGGCATATTGCTCATTGCCATTGGTGATTACATCACTGCAATGGCTCTTAGCAGGCGGGCGGAGCCCGCCATTGGTGATTTCATCACTGCAATGGCTCTTAGAAGGCGGGCAGAGCCCGCCATTGGTGATTTGTTTCTTCACTGAGATGGCTCCTAGCAGGCGGGCGAAGCCCGCCAACTGGGCTTTACCCACTGTGTTTCAATATGGACAACCCATATTACCCTTGTGCATCATACGCTGTGCACGTCTATTTCCCAGATTTCAGCACAAGTGGCACACAGCTCTCTTTGCCCATGAACTTGCCCTCTTTCCTTCCCTCAGCAGCCCTCAAAGGCGTAAGCAGTTGGTCTGGGGAGCCCCGACGTCACTTGCCAGGGCCGTATTGGCCCGGTTCCCCAGACGGGCAGTAGGTGGCCCCCCTCAAAATTTCTTTAGAAATTTTCTAGTTATTATAATTCTCCCGTATACCCAAAACTTCGGCGCGTAACTAGTCCCGCACGGTTTGGCGGATCGGGCCCAAAGTTGGCACACGCGTCGGGACCAATGGGGTGATGTGTGCTTGTATAAAACTTTCTCATTAGTCCGAAGGTTTGCGAATTATTAGCGAAAACGTCGCAAAAAAATCCCATAGGAAATGAATGGGGAGAGGAAAAAAAAAGCATAAAAAACAGCACTTCACTGTGTCGGCATACATTCACCTAGAAAAACAGTTTGAAGCTCAGTTTGTAGATAAATCCTTCGTCTATTTAAAACTGAAGACGGTATGTTGATAACTGCTACGGTTTTTGTATAATCAGACCTCAAGCGCCACAAAGTTTTAGCAAAATCCAGCCTGCTAGAGTGGAGCAACTGAAAAGCTAGAGTGTGAGGCAGGCGTTTTTTAAACACAAAAAAACATTTTAAACTCGCCCTCACGGCCACATATTTATAGCTAGAGTCACCATTTTTGGTCAGTTTGTAGACTGAAATCTCTGGACCCACACAATATCTTCGGAATTACGGTAGGATTAATACTTTTCCTTAAAAACCCTCCAGACCGACCTAAAGTCGATGAAAATCAGAGCCGTTTTTCATTGGTTTTGGAGCAGAAGAGGGGAGAAAAACGAATCAGACTATGTGTTTTAAACTCGTCATAAATATTTTTCTGAATGACACACATACACCAAAGTTGGCATAGTTGGAGTCGAAGGATGACTGACGCTCACGGTGAAAAAATTTTTTGAATAACTCATACGGTTTTTGCTCAGCAGTCGTTTGTTCGGAGGACATTTTAAGCACCTGAAAGCTGAGTGACAGTGACCTGCTGCAGCTAGCTCAATTAGAAGCTTAGGTGTGATGAAACGTTTTTTCTTTTTCTTTCTCTTCCCATTCAGTTTGTAGATGATCTACAGCCATGAAAGTTACTCCAATTGAAGACAAGATATAGCTGTCGCTTAGATAAAAAGAATTTTTCAGATACCTTTTACGGTTTTTACTCAGCAGTCGTTTGTTCGGAGGGGTGCTTTAGCAGCTAAAAGGTGAGTGAGAGTGAGGTCCTGCAGTTAAAAGAAAGGGAGGAGCAGGTGGGCCAACCATTTTGTTTGTGCTTCGTTTTGGGTTGTGAAAGACCTACAGACATGAAGGTTACCCCAGTCTGAGACAAAGGATAGATGTTGCTTTCACTGAAAGAATTTTTCAGATATCTTTTACGGTTTTTGCTCAGCAGTCGTTTGTTCGGAGGGTAAGCACCTGGAAGCTAGCTGACAGTTAGCTTCTGCAGCAGCCTGCTAGAGTGCAGCTGCTGAAATCTTAGTGTGAGGCGGCCATTTTTTTCAGATCAAACATCTTATTCTCGCCCTCACGGCCACATATTTGGAGCTACAGTCACCATTTTTGGTCAGTTTGTAGACTGAAACCTCTGGACTCACACAATGTCTTCGGAATTACGGTAGGATTAATACTTTTCCTTAAAAACCCTCCAGACCAACCTAAAGTCGATGAGAGTTTCAGCCTTTCTCTATTCTTTTTGAGCTGAAGATGGGAGAGAAACGAATCAGACTATGTGTTTTCAACTCGTCATAAATATTTTTCTGAATGACACACATACACCAAAGTTGGTATAGTTGGAGTCGAAGGATTGCTGATGCTCATGGTGAAAATGTTTTTTGAATAACTCATACGGTTTTTGATCAGTAGTCGTTTGTTCGGTGCCGTTCTTCCCATACAAAAAAGCCTGGGAAGAAGAAACCAATAGTGAGTGCAGCTGTTGTCTGTGTCAGTGAGAGGCTCGTTAAGCGTTGTCAAGGTTACCAAGCTTCAAACAGATTTTACCTCTGCTGTTTTAAACAGCACATATTAATCTAATGGAGGGTGAAAGGACTGATTTAACATTGGGAAATGGATACTATATGACTGCTGTCCATGACACTTCCCTTGCCACTCAGCACTGATAGACTTTCAAAATAAGACTCCAGGGACCCTACAAAATAAAAGCCTCTATATTTTTTTACATATATTTATTGCCCTATATGGCTCAACATTATGACCCAAACTCAACCCCGTTTTAGAGAATAGACTCTAGGAGACTGTTTAAAACACACCCTATAGCAAATTTCAAAATAAAAGCCTCCCATTTCCGCTTCATCTACTGCCCTAATAACATGGAAAAAGAGTGATTTAACGATTGGAAAGTAATCAACTATCATTGACGGGTCTGAACATTTTCTATAAACACAACTCTGTTGGACTTTCAAAATAAGACTCCAGGGACCCTACAAAATAAAAGCCTCTAGATTATACTAATGCATTAATTGATGCAAATGGCTCAACATTATGACCCAAACTCTTCCAGGTTGTTTTTATTAGACTCTAGTGACCTTTTCAAAACACACCCAGAGCAAATTTCACAATAAAAGTCTCCCATTTACTCTGTAATACAGCAACTATTCACCTAATAACATGGAAAACCAGTGATTTAACATTTGGAAATGGATTCTATATCACTGCTGGGCGTGACCCATCTTTTGATGCACATTCATGATAGACTTTCAAAATAAGACTACAAGGACTCTACAGAATAAAAGCCTCTTCCTTATACACACTCATACATTCTGGCATATTGCTCATTGCCATTGGTGATTTCATCACTGCAATGGCTCTTAGAAGGCGGGCGGAGCCCGCCAATGGTAACAGGCGGGCGGAGCCCGCCAAAGGTGATTACATCACTGCAATGGCTCTTAGCAGGCGGGCGGAGCCCGCCATTGGTGATTTCATCACTGCAATGGCTCTTAGAAGGCGGGCAGAGCCCGCCATTGGTGATTTTTTTCTTCACTGAGATGGCTCCTAGCAGGCGGGCGAAGCCCGCCAACTGGGCTTTACCCACTGTGTTTCAATATGGACAACCCATATTACCCTTGTGCATCATACGCTGTGCACGTCTATTTCCCAGATTTCAGCACAAGTGGCACACAGCTCTCTTTGCCCATGAACTTGCCCTCTTTCCTTCCCTCAGCAGCCCTCAAAGGCGTAAGCAGTTGGTCTGGGGAGCCCCGACGTCACTTGCCAGGGCCGTATTGGCCCGGTTCCCCAGACGGGCAGTAGGTGGCCCCCCTCAAAATTTCTTTAGAAATTTTCTAGTTATTATAATTCTCCCGTATACCCAAAACTTCGGCGCGTAACTAGTCCCGCACGGTTTGGCGGATCGGGCCCAAAGTTGGCACACGCGTCGGGACCAATGGGGTGATGTGTGCTTGTATAAAACTTTCTCATTAGTCCGAAGGTTTGCGAATTATTAGCGAAAACGTCGCAAAAAAATCCCATAGGAAATGAATGGGGAGAGGAAAAAAAAAGCATAAAAAACAGCACTTCACTGTGTCGCCATACATTCACCTAGAAAAACAGTTTGAAGCTCAGTTTGTAGATAAATCCTTCGTCTATTTAAAACTGAAGACGGTATGTTGATAACTGCTACGGTTTTTGTATAATCAGACCTCAAGCGCCACAAAGTTTTAGCAAAATCCAGCCTGCTAGAGTGGAGCAACTGAAAAGCTAGAGTGTGAGGCAGGCGTTTTTTAAACACAAAAAAACATTTTAAACTCGCCCTCACGGCCACATATTTATAGCTAGAGTCACCATTTTTGGTCAGTTTGTAGACTGAAATCTCTGGACCCACACAATATCTTCGGAATTACGGTAGGATTAATACTTTTCCTTAAAAACCCTCCAGACCGACCTAAAGTCGATGAAAATCAGAGCCGTTTTTCATTGGTTTTGGAGCAGAAGAGGGGAGAAAAAAACGAATCCGACTATGTGTTTTAAACTCGTCATAAATATTTTTCTGAATGACACACATACACCAAAGTTGGCATAGTTGGAGTCGAAGGATGACTGACGCTCACGGTGAAAAAATTTTTTGAATAACTCATACGGTTTTTGCTCAGCAGTCGTTTGTTCGGAGGACATTTTAAGCACCTGAAAGCTGAGTGACAGTGACCTGCTGCAGCTAGCTCAATTAGAAGCTTAGGTGTGATGAAACGTTTTTTCTTTTTCTTTCTCTTCCCATTCAGTTTGTAGATGACCTACAGCCATGAAAGTTACTCCAATTGAAGACAAGATATAGCTGTCGCTTAGATAAAAAGAATTTTTCAGACACCTTTTACGGTTTTTACTCAGCAGTCGTTTGTTCGGAGGGGTGCTTTAGCAGCTAAAAGGTGAGTGAGAGTGAGGTCCTGCAGTTCAAACAAAGGGAGGAGCAGGTGGGCCAACCATTTTGTTTGTGCTTCGTTTTGGGTTGTGAAAGACCTACAGACATGAAGGTTACCCCAGTCTGAGACAAAGGATAGATGTTGCTTTCACTGAAAGAATTTTTCAGATATCTTTTACGGTTTTTGCTCAGCAGTCGTTTGTTCGGAGGGTAAGCACCTGGAAGCTAGCTGACAGTTAGCTTCTGCAGCAGCCTGCTAGAGTGCAGCTGCTGAAATCTTAGTGTGAGGCGGCCATTTTTTTAAGATCAAACATCTTATTCTCGCCCTCACGGCCACATATTTGGAGCTACAGTCACCATTTTTGGTCAGTTTGTAGACTGAAACCTCTGGACTCACACAATGTCTTCGGAATTACGGTAGGATTAATACTTTTCCTTAAAAACCCTCCAGACCAACCTAAAGTCGATGAGTTTCAGCCTTTCTCCATTCTTTTTGAGCTGAAGATGGGAGAGAAACGAATCAGACTATGTGTTTTCAAGTCGTCATAAATATTGTTCTGAATGACACACATACACCAAAGTTGGTATACTTGGAGTCGAAGGATTGCTGATGCTCATGGTGAAAATGTTTTTTGAATAACTCATACGGTTTTTGATCAGTAGTCGTTTGTTTTCGTTGCCGTTCTTCCCATACAAAAAAGCCTGGGAAGAAGAAACCAATAGTGAGTGCAGCTGTTGTCTGTGTCAGTGAGAGGCTCGTTAAGCGTTGTCAAGGTTACCAAGCTTCAAACAGATTTTACCTCTGCTGTTTTAAACAGCACATATTAATCTAATGGAGGGTGAAAGGACTGATTTAACATTGGGAAATGGATACTATATGACTGCTGTCCATGACACTTCCCTTGCCACTCAGCACTGATAGACTTTCAAAATAAGACTCCAGGGACCCTACAAAATAAAAGCCTCTATATTTTTTACATATATTTATTGCCCTATATGGCTCAATATTATGACCCAAACTCAACCCCGTTTTAGAGAATAGACTCTAGGAGACTGTTTAAAACACACCCTATAGCAAATTTCAAAATAAAAGCCTCCCATTTCCGCTTCATCTACTGCCCTAATAACATGGAAAAAGAGTGATTTAACGATTGGAAAGTAATCAACTATCATTGACGGGTCTGAACATTTTCTATAAACACAACTCTGTTGGACTTTCAAAATAAGACTCCAGCGACCCTACAAAATAAAAGCCTCTAGATTATACTAATGCATTAATTGATGCAAATGGCTCAACATTATGACCCAAACTCTTCCAGGTTGTTTTTATTAGACTCTAGTGACCTTTTCAAAACACACCCAGAGCAAATTTCACAATAAAAGTCTCCCATTTACTCTGTAATACAGCAACTATTCACCTAATAACATGGAAAACCAGTGATTTAACATTTGGAAATTGATTCTATATAACTGCTGGGCATGACCCATCTTTAGATGCACTTCCATGATAGACTTTCAAAATAAGACTCCAGGGACTCTACAGAATAAAAGCCTCTTCCTTATACACACTCATACATTCTGGCATATTGCTCATTGCCATTTGTAATTTCATCACTGCAATGGCTCTTAGAAGGCGGGCGGAGCCCGCCATTGGTGATTTCATCACTGCAATGGCTCTTAGAAGGCGGGCAGAGCCCGCCATTGGTGATTTTTTTCTTCACTGAGATGGCTCCTAGCAGGCGGGCGAAGCCCGCCAACTGGGCTTTACCCACTGTGTTTCAATATGGACAACCCATATTACCCTTGTGCATCATACGCTGTGCACGTCTATTTCCCAGATTTCAGCACAAGTGGCACACAGCTCTCTTTGCCCATGAACTTGCCCTCTTTCCTTCCCTCAGCAGCCCTCTAAGGCGTAAGCAGTTGGTCTGGGGAGCCCCGACGTCACTTGCCAGGGCCGTATTGGCCCGGTTCCCCAGACGGGCAGTAGGTGGCCCCCCTCAAAATTTCTTTAGAAATTTTCTAGTTGGGGGGCCACATGCCGAAGGCATGGCCCACCTACTACTATTGCACATATTTATTCCGCGTATTATTATTGGGGGGCCACATGCCGAAGGCATGGCCCACCTACTACTATTGCACATATTTATTCCGCGTATTATTATTATTGGGGGGCCACATGCCGAAGGCATGGCCCACCTACTACTATTGCACATATTTATTCCGCGTATTATTATTGGGGGGCCACATGCCGAAGGCATGGCCCACCTACTACTATTGCACATATTTATTCCGCGTATTATTATTATTATAATTCTCCCGTATACCCAAAACTTCGGCGCATAACTAGTCCCGCACGGTTTGGCGGATCGGGCCCAAAGTTGGCACACGCGTCGGGACCAATGGGGTGATGTGTGCTTGTATAAAACTTTCTCATTAGTCCGAAGGTTTGCGAATTATTAGCGAAAACGTCGCAAAAAAATCCCATAGGAAATGAATGGGGAGAGGAAAAAAAAAGCATAAAAAACAGCACTTCACTGTGTCGGCATACATTCACCTAGAAAAACAGTTTGAAGCTCAGTTTGTAGATAAATCCTTCGTCTATTTAAAACTGAAGACGGTATGTTGATAACTGCTACGGTTTTTGTATAATCAGACCTCAAGCGCCACAAAGTTTTAGCAAAATCCAGCCTGCTAGAGTGGAGCAACTGAAAAGCTAGAGTGTGAGGCAGGCGTTTTTTAAACACAAAAAAACATTTTAAACTCGCCCTCACGGCCACATATTTATAGCTAGAGTCACCATTTTTGGTCAGTTTGTAGACTGAAATCTCTGGACCCACACAATATCTTCGGAATTACGGTAGGATTAATACTTTTCCTTAAAAACCCTCCAGACCGACCTAAAGTCGATGAAAATCAGAGCCGTTTTTCATTGGTTTTGGAGCAGAAGAGGGGAGAAAAACGAATCCGACTATGTGTTTTAAACTCGTCATAAATATTTTTCTGAATGACACACATACACCAAAGTTGGCATAGTTGGAGTCGAAGGATGACTGACGCTCACGGTGAAAAAATTTTTTGAATAACTCATACGGTTTTTGCTCAGCAGTCGTTTGTTCGGAGGACATTTTAAGCACCTGAAAGCTGAGTGACAGTGACCTGCTGCAGCTAGCTCAATTAGAAGCTTAGGTGTGATGAAACGTTTTTTCTTTTTCTTTCTCTTCCCATTCAGTTTGTAGATGACCTACAGCCATGAAAGTTACTCCAATTGAAGACAAGATATAGCTGTCGCTTAGATAAAAAGAATTTTTCAGATACCTTTTACGGTTTTTACTCAGCAGTCGTTTGTTCGGAGGGGTGCTTTAGCAGCTAAAAGGTGAGTGAGAGTGAGGTCCTGCAGTTCAAACAAAGGGAGGAGCAGGTGGGCCAACCATTTTGTTTGTGCTTCGTTTTGGGTTGTGAAAGACCTACAGACATGAAGGTTACCCCAGTCTGAGACAAAGGATAGATGTTGCTTTCACTGAAAGAATTTTTCAGATATCTTTTACGGTTTTTGCTCAGCAGTCGTTTGTTCGGAGGGTAAGCACCTGGAAGCTAGCTGACAGTTAGCTTCTGCAGCAGCCTGCTAGAGTGCAGCTGCTGAAATCTTAGTGTGAGGCGGCCATTTTTTAAGATCAAACATCTTATTCTCGCCCTCACGGCCACATATTTGGAGCTACAGTCACCATTTTTGGTCAGTTTGTAGACTGAAACCTCTGGACTCACACAATGTCTTCGGAATTACGGTAGGATTAATACTTTGCCTTAAAAACCCTCCAGACCAACCTAAAGTGGATGAGAGTTTCAGCCTTTCTCCATTCTTTTTGAGCTGAAGATGGGAGAAAAACGAATCAGACTATGTGTTTTCAACTCGTCATAAATATTTTTCTGAATGACACACATACACCAAAGTTGGTATAGTTGGAGTCGAAGGATTGCTGATGCTCATGGTGAAAATGTTTTTTGAATAACTCATACGGTTTTTGATCAGTAGTCGTTTGTTCGGTGCCGTTCTTCCCATACAAAAAAGCCTGGGAAGAAGAAACCAATAGTGAGTGCAGCTGTTGTCTGTGTCAGTGAGAGGCTCGTTAAGCGTTGTCAAGGTTACCAAGCTTCAAACAGATTTTACCTCTGCTGTTTTAAACAGCACATATTAATCTAATGGAGGGTGAAAGGACTGATTTAACATTGGGAAATGGATACTATATGACTGCTGTACATGACACTTCCCTTGCCACTCAGCACTGATAGACTTTCAAAATAAGACTCCAGGGACCCTACAAAATAAAAGCCTCTATATTTTTTACATATATTTATTGCTCTATATGGCTCAACATTATGACCCAAACTCAACCCCGTTTTAGAGAATAGACTCTAGGAGACTGTTTAAAACACACCCTATAGCAAATTTCAAAATAAAAGCCTCCCATTTCCGCTTCATCTACTGCCCTAATAACATGGAAAAAGAGTGATTTAACGATTGGAAAGTAATCAACTATCATTGACGGGTCTGAACATTTTCTATAAACACAACTCTGTTGGACTTTCAAAATAAGACTCCAGGGACCCTACAAAATAAAAGCCTCTAGATTATAGTAATGCATTAATTGATGCAAATGGCTCAACATTATGACCCAAACTCTTCCAGGTTGTTTTTATTAGACTCTAGTGACCTTTTCAAAACACACCCCAGAGCAAATTTCACAATAAAAGTCTCCCATTTACTCTGTAATACAGCAACTATTCACCTAATAACATGGAAAACCAGTGATTTAACATTTGGAAATGGATTCTATATCACTGCTGGGCGTGACCCATCTTTTGATGCACATTCATGATAGACTTTCAAAATAAGACTACAAGGACTCTACAGAATAAAAGCCTCTTCCTTATACACACTCATACATTCTGGCATATTGCTCATTGCCATTGGTGATTTCATCACTGCAATGGCTCTTAGAAGGCGGGCGGAGCCCGCCAATGGTAACAGGCGGGCGGAGCCCGCCAAAGGTGATTACATCACTGCAATGGCTCTTAGCAGGCGGGCGGAGCCCGCCATTGGTGATTTCATCACTGCAATGGCTCTTAGAAGGCGGGCAGAGCCCGCCATTGGTGATTTTTTTCTTCACTGAGATGGCTCCTAGCAGGCGGGCGAAGCCCGCCAACTGGGCTTTACCCACTGTGTTTCAATATGGACAACCCATATTACCCTTGTGCATCATACTCTGTGCACGTCTATTTCCCAGATTTCAGCACAAGTGGCACACAGCTCTCTTTGCCCATGAACTTGCCCTCTTTCCTTCCCTCAGCAGCCCTCAAAGGCGTAAGCAGTTGGTCTGGGGAGCCCCGACGTCACTTGCCAGGGCCGTATTGGCCCGGTTCCCCAGACGGGCAGTAGGTGGCCCCCCTCAAAATTTCTTTAGAAATTTTCTAGTTATTATAATTCTCCCGTATACCCAAAACTTCGGCGCGTAACTAGTCCCGCACGGTTTGGCGGATCGGGCCCAAAGTTGGCACACGCGTCGGGACCAATGGGGTGATGTGTGCTTGTATAAAACTTTCTCATTAGTCCGAAGGTTTGCGAATTATTAGCGAAAACGTCGCAAAAAAATCCCATAGGAAATGAATGGGGAGAGGAAAAAAAAAGCATAAAAAACAGCACTTCACTGTGTCGGCATACATTCACCTAGAAAAACAGTTTGAAGCTCAGTTTGTAGATAAATCCTTCGTCTATTTAAAACTGAAGACGGTATGTTGATAACTGCTACGGTTTTTGTATAATCAGACCTCAAGCGCCACAAAGTTTTAGCAAAATCCAGCCTGCTAGAGTGGAGCAACTGAAAAGCTAGAGTGTGAGGCAGGCGTTTTTTAAACACAAAAAAACATTTTAAACTCGCCCTCACGGCCACATATTTATAGCTAGAGTCACCATTTTTGGTCAGTTTGTAGACTGAAATCTCTGGACCCACACAATATCTTCGGAATTACGGTAGGATTAATACTTTTCCTTAAAAACCCTCCAGACCGACCTAAAGTCGATGAAAATCAGAGCCGTTTTTCATTGGTTTTGGAGCAGAAGAGGGGAGAAAAACGAATCCGACTATGTGTTTTAAACTCGTCATAAATATTTTTCTGAATGACACACATACACCAAAGTTGGCATAGTTGGAGTCGAAGGATGACTGACGCTCACGGTGAAAAAATTTTTTGAATAACTCATACGGTTTTTGCTCAGCAGTCGTTTGTTCGGAGGACATTTTAAGCACCTGAAAGCTGAGTGACAGTGACCTGCTGCAGCTAGCTCAATTAGAAGCTTAGGTGTGATGAAACGTTTTTTCTTTTTCTTTCTCTTCCCATTCAGTTTGTAGATGACCTACAGCCATGAAAGTTACTCCAATTGAAGACAAGATATAGCTGTCGCTTAGATAAAAAGAATTTTTCAGATACCTTTTACGGTTTTTACTCAGCAGTCGTTTGTTCGGAGGGGTGCTTTAGCAGCTAAAAGGTGAGTGAGAGTGAGGTCCTGCAGTTCAAACAAAGGGAGGAGCAGGTGGGCCAACCATTTTGTTTGTGCTTCGTTTTGGGTTGTGAAAGACCTACAGACATGAAGGTTACCCCAGTCTGAGACAAAGGATAGATGTTGCTTTCACTGAAAGAATTTTTCAGATATCTTTTACGGTTTTTGCTCAGCAGTCGTTTGTTCGGAGGGTAAGCACCTGGAAGCTAGCTGACAGTTAGCTTCTGCAGCAGCCTGCTAGAGTGCAGCTGCTGAAATCTTAGTGTGAGGCGGCCATTTTTTAAGATCAAACATCTTATTCTCGCCCTCACGGCCACATATTTGGAGCTACAGTCACCATTTTTGGTCAGTTTGTAGACTGAAACCTCTGGACTCACACAATGTCTTCGGAATTACGGTAGGATTAATACTTTGCCTTAAAAACCCTCCAGACCAACCTAAAGTGGATGAGAGTTTCAGCCTTTCTCCATTCTTTTTGAGCTGAAGATGGGAGAAAAACGAATCAGACTATGTGTTTTCAACTCGTCATAAATATTTTTCTGAATGACACACATACACCAAAGTTGGTATAGTTGGAGTCGAAGGATTGCTGATGCTCATGGTGAAAATGTTTTTTGAATAACTCATACGGTTTTTGATCAGTAGTCGTTTGTTCGGTGCCGTTCTTCCCATACAAAAAAGCCTGGGAAGAAGAAACCAATAGTGAGTGCAGCTGTTGTCTGTGTCAGTGAGAGGCTCGTTAAGCGTTGTCAAGGTTACCAAGCTTCAAACAGATTTTACCTCTGCTGTTTTAAACAGCACATATTAATCTAATGGAGGGTGAAAGGACTGATTTAACATTGGGAAATGGATACTATATGACTGCTGTACATGACACTTCCCTTGCCACTCAGCACTGATAGACTTTCAAAATAAGACTCCAGGGACCCTACAAAATAAAAGCCTCTATATTTTTTACATATATTTATTGCTCTATATGGCTCAACATTATGACCCAAACTCAACCCCGTTTTAGAGAATAGACTCTAGGAGACTGTTTAAAACACACCCTATAGCAAATTTCAAAATAAAAGCCTCCCATTTCCGCTTCATCTACTGCCCTAATAACATGGAAAAAGAGTGATTTAACGATTGGAAAGTAATCAACTATCATTGACGGGTCTGAACATTTTCTATAAACACAACTCTGTTGGACTTTCAAAATAAGACTCCAGGGACCCTACAAAATAAAAGCCTCTAGATTATAGTAATGCATTAATTGATGCAAATGGCTCAACATTATGACCCAAACTCTTCCAGGTTGTTTTTATTAGACTCTAGTGACCTTTTCAAAACACACCCCAGAGCAAATTTCACAATAAAAGTCTCCCATTTACTCTGTAATACAGCAACTATTCACCTAATAACATGGAAAACCAGTGATTTAACATTTGGAAATGGATTCTATATCACTGCTGGGCGTGACCCATCTTTTGATGCACATTCATGATAGACTTTCAAAATAAGACTACAAGGACTCTACAGAATAAAAGCCTCTTCCTTATACACACTCATACATTCTGGCATATTGCTCATTGCCATTGGTGATTTCATCACTGCAATGGCTCTTAGAAGGCGGGCGGAGCCCGCCAATGGTAACAGGCGGGCGGAGCCCGCCAAAGGTGATTACATCACTGCAATGGCTCTTAGCAGGTGATTTCATCACTGCAATGGCTCTTAGAAGGCGGGCAGAGCCCGCCATTGGTGATTTTTTTCTTCACTGAGATGGCTCCTAGCAGGCGGGCGAAGCCCGCCAACTGGGCTTTACCCACTGTGTTTCAATATGGACAACCCATATTACCCTTGTGCATCATACTCTGTGCACGTCTATTTCCCAGATTTCAGCACAAGTGGCACACAGCTCTCTTTGCCCATGAACTTGCCCTCTTTCCTTCCCTCAGCAGCCCTCAAAGGCGTAAGCAGTTGGTCTGGGGAGCCCCGACGTCACTTGCCAGGGCCGTATTGGCCCGGTTCCCCAGACGGGCAGTAGGTGGCCCCCCTCAAAATTTCTTTAGAAATTTTCTAGTTATTATAATTCTCCCGTATACCCAAAACTTCGGCGCGTAACTAGTCCCGCACGGTTTGGCGGATCGGGCCCAAAGTTGGCACACGCGTCGGGACCAATGGGGTGATGTGTGCTTGTATAAAACTTTCTCATTAGTCCGAAGGTTTGCGAATTATTAGCGAAAACGTCGCAAAAAAATCCCATAGGAAATGAATGGGGAGAGGGAAAAAAAAGCATAAAAAACAGCACTTCACTGTGTCGGCATACATTCACCTAGAAAAACAGTTTGAAGCTCAGTTTGTAGATAAATCCTTCGTCTATTTAAAACTGAAGACGGTATGTTGATAACTGCTACGGTTTTTGTATAATCAGACCTCAAGCGCCACAAAGTTTTAGCAAAATCCAGCCTGCTAGAGTGGAGCAACTGAAAAGCTAGAGTGTGAGGCAGGCGTTTTTTAAACACAAAAAAACATTTTAAACTCGCCCTCACGGCCACATATTTATAGCTAGAGTCACCATTTTTGGTCAGTTTGTAGACTGAAATCTCTGGACCCACACAATATCTTCGGAATTACGGTAGGATTAATACTTTTCCTTAAAAACCCTCCAGACCGACCTAAAGTCGATGAAAATCAGAGCCGTTTTTCATTGGTTTTGGAGCAGAAGAGGGGAGAAAAACGAATCCGACTATGTGTTTTAAACTCGTCATAAATATTTTTCTGAATGACACACATACACCAAAGTTGGCATAGTTGGAGTCGAAGGATGTCTGACGCTCACGGTGAAAAAATTTTTTGAATAACTCATACGGTTTTTGCTCAGCAGTCGTTTGTTCGGAGGACATTTTAAGCACCTGAAAGCTGAGTGACAGTGACCTGCTGCAGCTAGCTCAATTAGAAGCTTAGGTGTGATGAAACGTTTTTTCTTTTTCTTTCTCTTCCCATTCAGTTTGTAGATGACCTACAGCCATGAAAGTTACTCCAATTGAAGACAAGATATAGCTGTCGCTTAGATAAAAAGAATTTTTCAGACACCTTTTACGGTTTTTACTCAGCAGTCGTTTGTTCGGAGGGGTGCTTTAGCAGCTAAAAGGTGAGTGAGAGTGAGGTCCTGCAGTTCAAACAAAGGGAGGAGCAGGTGGGCCAACCATTTTGTTTGTGCTTCGTTTTGGGTTGTGAAAGACCTACAGACATGAAGGTTACCCCAGTCTGAGACAAAGGATAGATGTTGCTTTCACTGAAAGAATTTTTCAGATATCTTTTACGGTTTTTGCTCAGCAGTCGTTTGTTCGGAGGGTAAGCACCTGGAAGCTAGCTGACAGTTAGCTTCTGCAGCAGCCTGCTAGAGTGCAGCTGCTGAAATCTTAGTGTGAGGCGGCCATTTTTTTAAGATCAAACATCTTATTCTCGCCCTCACGGCCACATATTTGGAGCTACAGTCACCATTTTTGGTCAGTTTGTAGACTGAAACCTCTGGACTCACACAATGTCTTCGGAATTACGGTAGGATTAATACTTTTCCTTAAAAACCCTCCAGACCAACCTAAAGTCGATGAGTTTCAGCCTTTCTCCATTCTTTTTGAGCTGAAGATGGGAGAGAAACGAATCAGACTATGTGTTTTCAAGTCATCATAAATATTGTTCTGAATGACACACATACACCAAAGTTGGTATACTTGGAGTCGAAGGATTGCTGATGCTCATGGTGAAAATGTTTTTTGAATAACTCATACGGTTTTTGATCAGTAGTCGTTTGTTTTCGTTGCCGTTCTTCCCATACAAAAAAGCCTGGGAAGAAGAAACCAATAGTGAGTGCAGCTGTTGTCTGTGTCAGTGAGAGGCTCGTTAAGCGTTGTCAAGGTTACCAAGCTTCAAACAGATTTTACCTCTGCTGTTTTAAACAGCACATATTAATCTAATGGAGGGTGAAAGGACTGATTTAACATTGGGAAATGGATACTATATGACTGCTGTCCATGACACTTCCCTTGCCACTCAGCACTGATAGACTTTCAAAATAAGACTCCAGGGACCCTACAAAATAAAAGCCTCTATATTTTTTACATATATTTATTGCCCTATATGGCTCAATATTATGACCCAAACTCAACCCCGTTTTAGAGAATAGACTCTAGGAGACTGTTTAAAACACACCCTATAGCAAATTTCAAAATAAAAGCCTCCCATTTCCGCTTCATCTACTGCCCTAATAACATGGAAAAAGAGTGATTTAACGATTGGAAAGTAATCAACTATCATTGACGGGTCTGAACATTTTCTATAAACACAACTCTGTTGGACTTTCAAAATAAGACTCCAGCGACCCTACAAAATAAAAGCCTCTAGATTATACTAATGCATTAATTGATGCAAATGGCTCAACATTATGACCCAAACTCTTCCAGGTTGTTTTTATTAGACTCTAGTGACCTTTTCAAAACACACCCAGAGCAAATTTCACAATAAAAGTCTCCCATTTACTCTGTAATACAGCAACTATTCACCTAATAACATGGAAAACCAGTGATTTAACATTTGGAAATTGATTCTATATAACTGCTGGGCATGACCCATCTTTAGATGCACTTCCATGATAGACTTTCAAAATAAGACTCCAGGGACTCTACAGAATAAAAGCCTCTTCCTTATACACACTCATACATTCTGGCATATTGCTCATTGCCATTTGTAATTTCATCACTGCAATGGCTCTTAGAAGGCGGGCGGAGCCCGCCATTGGTGATTTCATCACTGCAATGGCTCTTAGAAGGCGGGCGGAGCCCGCCATTGGTGATTTCATCACTGCAATGGCTCTTAGCAGGCGGGCAGAGCCCGCCATTGGTGATTTTTTTCATCGCTGCAAGGGCTCCTAGCAGGCGGGCGGAGCCCACCAACTGAGCTTTACCCACTGTGTTTCAATATGGACAACCCATATTACCCTTTTGCATCATACGCTGTGCACGTCTATTTCCCAGATTTCAGCACAAGTGGCACACAGCTCTCTTTGCCCATGACCTAGCCCTCTTTCCTTCCCTCAGCAGCCCTCAAAGGCGTAAGCAGTTGGTCTGGGGAGCCCCGACATAACTTGCCAGGGCCGTATTGGCCCTGTTCCCCAGACGGGCAGTAGGTGGCCCCCCTCAAAATTTCTTTAGAAATTTTCTAGTTGGGGGGCCACATGCCGAAGGCATGGCCCACCTACTACTATTGCACATATTTATTCCGCGTATTATTATTATTATTATAATTCTCCCGTATACCCAAAACTTCGGCGCGTAACTAGTCCCGCACGGTTTGGCGGATCGGGCCCAAAGTTGGCACACGCGTCGGGACCAATGGGGTGATGTGTGCTTGTATAAAACTTTCTCATTAGTCCGAAGGTTTGCGAATTATTAGCGAAAACGTCGCAAAAAAATCCCATAGGAAATGAATGGGGAGAGGAAAAAAAAAGCATAAAAAACAGCACTTCACTGTGTCGGCATACATTCACCTAGAAAAACAGTTTGAAGCTCAGTTTGTAGATAAATCCTTCGTCTATTTAAAACTGAAGACGGTATGTTGATAACTGCTACGGTTTTTGTATAATCAGACCTCAAGCGCCACAAAGTTTTAGCAAAATCCAGCCTGCTAGAGTGGAGCAACTGAAAAGCTAGAGTGTGAGGCAGGCGTTTTTTAAACACAAAAAAAACATTTTAAACTCGCCCTCACGGCCACATATTTATAGCTAGAGTCACCATTTTTGGTCAGTTTGTAGACTGAAATCTCTGGACCCACACAATATCTTCGGAATTACGGTAGGATTAATACTTTTCCTTAAAAACCCTCCAGACCGACCTAAAGTCGATGAAAATCAGAGCCGTTTTTCATTGGTTTTGGAGCAGAAGAGGGGAGAAAAACGAATCCGACTATGTGTTTTAAACTCGTCATAAATATTTTTCTGAATGACACACATACACCAAAGTTGGCATAGTTGGAGTCGAAGGATGACTGACGCTCACGGTGAAAAAATTTTTTGAATAACTCATACGGTTTTTGCTCAGCAGTCGTTTGTTCGGAGGACATTTTAAGCACCTGAAAGCTGAGTGACAGTGACCTGCTGCAGCTAGCTCAATTAGAAGCTTAGGTGTGATGAAACGTTTTTTCTTTTTCTTTCTCTTCCCATTCAGTTTGTAGATGACCTACAGCCATGAAAGTTACTCCAATTGAAGACAAGATATAGCTGTCGCTTAGATAAAAAGAATTTTTCAGATACCTTTTACGGTTTTTACTCAGCAGTCGTTTGTTCGGAGGGGTGCTTTAGCAGCTGAAAGGTGAGTGAGAGTGAGGTCCTGCAGTTAAAAGAAAGGGAGGAGCAGGTGGGCCAACCATTTTGTTTTTGCTTCGTTTTGGGTTGTGAAAGACCTACAGACATGAAGGTTACCCCAGTCTGAGACAAAGGATAGATGTTGCTTTCACTGAAAGAATTTTTCAGATACCTTTTACGGTTTTTGCTCAGCAGTCGTTTGTTCGGAGGGTAAGCACCTGGAAGCTAGCTGACAGTTAGCTTCTGCAGCAGCCTGCTAGAGTGCAGCTGCTGAAATCTTAGTGTGAGGCGGCCATTTTTTTAAGATCAAACATCTTATTCTCGCCCTCACGGCCACATATTTGGACCTACAGTCACCATTTTTGGTCAGTTTGTAGACTGAAACCTCTGGACTCACACAATGTCTTCGGAATTACGGTAGGATTAATACTTTTCCTTAAAAACCCTCCAGACCAACCTAAAGTCGATGAGTTTCAGCCTTTCTCCATTCTTTTTAAGCTGAAGATGGGAGAAAAACGAATCAGACTATGTGTTTTCAAGTCGTCATAAATATTGTTCTGAATGACACACATACACCAAAGTTGGTATAGTTGGAGTCGAAGGATTGCTGATGCTCATGGTGAAATTTTCTTTTTAATAACTCATACGGTTTTTGCTCAGCAGTCGTTTGTTCGGTGCCGTTCTTCCCATACAAAAAAGCCTGGGAAGAAGAAACCAATAGTGAGTGCAGCTGTTGTCTGTGTCAGTGAGAGGCTCATTAAGCGTTGTCAAGGTTACCAAGCTTCAAACAGATTTTACCTCTGCTGTTTTAAACAGCACATATTAATCTAATGGAGGGTGAAAGCACTGATTTCACATTGGGAAATGGATACTATATGACTGCCGTCCATGACACTTCCCTTGCCACTCAGCACTGATAGACTTTCAAAATAAGACTCCAGGGACCCTTCAAAATAAAAGCCTCTATATTTTTTACATATATTTATTGCCCTATATGGCTCAACATTATGACCCAAACTCAACCCCATTTTAGAGAATAGACTCTAGGAGACTGTTTAAAACACACCCTATGGCAAATTTCAAAATAAAAGCCTCCCATTTCCGCTTCATCTACTGCCCTAATAAAATGGAAAAAGAGTGATTTAACGATTGGAAAGTCATCAACTATCATTGATGGGTCTGAACATTTTCTCTAAACACAACTCTGTTGGACTTTCAAAATAAGACTCCAGGGACCCTACAAAATAAAAGCCTCTAGATTATACTAATGCATTAATTGATGCAAATGGCTCAACATTATGACCCAAACTCTTCCAGGTTGTTTTTATTAGACTCTAGTGACCTTTTCAAAACACACCCCAGAGCAAATTTCACAATAAAAGTCCCCCATTTACTCTGTAATACAGGAACTATTCACCTAATAACATGGAAAACCAGTGATTTAACATTTGGAAATGGATTCTATATCACTGCTGGGCATGACCCATCTATAGATGCACTTCCATGATAGACTTTCAAAATAAGACTACAGGGACTCTACAAAATAAAAGCCTCTTCCTTATACACACTCATACATTCTGGCATATTGCTTATAGCCATTTGTAATTTCATCACTGCAATGGCTTTTAGAAGGCGGGCGGAGCCCGCCATTGGTGATTTCATCACTGCAATGGCTGTTAGGAGGCGGGCGGAGCCCGCCAATGGTGATTTTTTTCATCACTGCAATGGCTCCTAGCAGGCGGGCGGAGCCCGCCATTGGTGATTTCATCACTGCAATGGCTCTTAGCAGGCGGGCAATGCCCGCCATTGGGGATTTTTTTCATCGCTGCAAGGGCTCCTAGCAGGCGGGCGGAGCCCACCAACTGAGCTTTACCCACTGCGGTTCAATATGGACAACCCATATTACCCTTTTGCATCATACGCTGTGCACGTCTATTTCCCAGATTTCAGCACAAGTGGCACACAGCTCTCTTTGCCCATGACCTAGCCCTCTTTCCTTCCCTCAGCAGCCCTCAAAGGCGTAAGCAGTTGGTCTGGGGAGCCCCGACATCACTTGCCAGGGCCGTTTTGGCCCTGTTCCCAAGATGGGCAGTAGGTGGCCCCCCTCAAAATTTCTTTAGAAATTTTCTAGTTATTATAATTCTCCCGTATACCCAAAACTTCGGCGCGTAACTAGTCCCGCACGGTTTGGCGGATCGGGCCCAAAGTTGGCACACGCGTCGGGACCAATGGGGTGATGTGTGCTTGTATAAAACTTTCTCATTAGTCCGAAGGTTTGCGAATTATTAGCGAAAACGTCGCAAAAAAATCCCATAGGAAATGAATGGGGAGAGGAAAAAAAAAGCATAAAAAACAGCACTTCACTGTGTCGGCATACATTCACCTAGAAAAACAGTTTGAAGCTCAGTTTGTAGATAAATCCTTCGTCTATTTAAAACTGAAGACGGTATGTTGATAACTGCTACGGTTTTTGTATAATCAGACCTCAAGCGCCACAAAGTTTTAGCAAAATCCAGCCTGCTAGAGTGGAGCAACTGAAAAGCTAGAGTGTGAGGCAGGCGTTTTTTAAACACAAAAAAAACATTTTAAACTCGCCCTCACGGCCACATATTTATAGCTAGAGTCACCATTTTTGGTCAGTTTGTAGACTGAAATCTCTGGACCCACACAATATCTTCGGAATTACGGTAGGATTAATACTTTTCCTTAAAAACCCTCCAGACCGACCTAAAGTCGATGAAAATCAGAGCCGTTTTTCATTGGTTTTGGAGCAGAAGAGGGGAGAAAAACGAATCCGACTATGTGTTTTAAACTCGTCATAAATATTTTTCTGAATGACACACATACACCAAAGTTGGCATAGTTGGAGTCGAAGGATGACTGACGCTCACGGTGAAAAAATTTTTTGAATAACTCATACGGTTTTTGCTCAGCAGTCGTTTGTTCGGAGGACATTTTAAGCACCTGAAAGCTGAGTGACAGTGACCTGCTGCAGCTAGCTCAATTAGAAGCTTAGGTGTGATGAAACGTTTTTTCTTTTTCTTTCTCTTCCCATTCAGTTTGTAGATGACCTACAGCCATGAAAGTTACTCCAATTGAAGACAAGATATAGCTGTCGCTTAGATAAAAAGAATTTTTCAGATACCTTTTACGGTTTTTACTCAGCAGTCGTTTGTTCGGAGGGGTGCTTTAGCAGCTGAAAGGTGAGTGAGAGTGAGGTCCTGCAGTTAAAAGAAAGGGAGGAGCAGGTGGGCCAACCATTTTGTTTTTGCTTCGTTTTGGGTTGTGAAAGACCTACAGACATGAAGGTTACCCCAGTCTGAGACAAAGGATAGATGTTGCTTTCACTGAAAGAATTTTTCAGATACCTTTTACGGTTTTTGCTCAGCAGTCGTTTGTTCGGAGGGTAAGCACCTGGAAGCTAGCTGACAGTTAGCTTCTGCAGCAGCCTGCTAGAGTGCAGCTGCTGAAATCTTAGTGTGAGGCGGCCATTTTTTTAAGATCAAACATCTTATTCTCGCCCTCACGGCCACATATTTGGACCTACAGTCACCATTTTTGGTCAGTTTGTAGACTGAAACCTCTGGACTCACACAATGTCTTCGGAATTACGGTAGGATTAATACTTTTCCTTAAAAACCCTCCAGACCAACCTAAAGTCGATGAGTTTCAGCCTTTCTCCATTCTTTTTAAGCTGAAGATGGGAGAAAAACGAATCAGACTATGTGTTTTCAAGTCGTCATAAATATTGTTCTGAATGACACACATACACCAAAGTTGGTATAGTTGGAGTCGAAGGATTGCTGATGCTCATGGTGAAATTTTCTTTTTAATAACTCATACGGTTTTTGCTCAGCAGTCGTTTGTTCGGTGCCGTTCTTCCCATACAAAAAAGCCTGGGAAGAAGAAACCAATAGTGAGTGCAGCTGTTGTCTGTGTCAGTGAGAGGCTCATTAAGCGTTGTCAAGGTTACCAAGCTTCAAACAGATTTTACCTCTGCTGTTTTAAACAGCACATATTAATCTAATGGAGGGTGAAAGCACTGATTTAACATTGGGAAATGGATACTATATGACTGCCGTCCATGACACTTCCCTTGCCACTCAGCACTGATAGACTTTCAAAATAAGACTCCAGGGACCCTTCAAAATAAAAGCCTCTATATTTTTTACATATATTTATTGCCCTATATGGCTCAACATTATGACCCAAACTCAACCCCATTTTAGAGAATAGACTCTAGGAGACTGTTTAAAACACACCCTATGGCAAATTTCAAAATAAAAGCCTCCCATTTCCGCTTCATCTACTGCCCTAATAAAATGGAAAAAGAGTGATTTAACGATTGGAAAGTCATCAACTATCATTGATGGGTCTGAACATTTTCTCTAAACACAACTCTGTTGGACTTTCAAAATAAGACTCCAGGGACCCTACAAAATAAAAGCCTCTAGATTATACTAATGCATTAATTGATGCACATGGCTCAACATTATGACCCAAACTCTTCCAGGTTGTTTTTATTAGACTCTAGTGACCTTTTCAAAACACACCCCAGAGCAAATTTCACAATAAAAGTCCCCCATTTACTCTGTAATACAGGAACTATTCACCTAATAACATGGAAAACCAGTGATTTAACATTTGGAAATGGATTCTATATCACTGCTGGGCATGACCCATCTATAGATGCACTTCCATGATAGACTTTCAAAATAAGACTACAGGGACTCTACAAAATAAAAGCCTCTTCCTTATACACACTCATACATTCTGGCATATTGCTTATAGCCATTTGTAATTTCATCACTGCAATGGCTTTTAGAAGGCGGGCGGAGCCCGCCATTGGTGATTTCATCACTGCAATGGCTGTTAGGAGGCGGGCGGAGCCCGCCAATGGTGATTTTTTTCATCACTGCAATGGCTCCTAGCAGGCGGGCGGAGCCCGCCATTGGTGATTTCATCACTGCAATGGCTCTTAGCAGGCGGGCAATGCCCGCCATTGGGGATTTTTTTCATCGCTGCAAGGGCTCCTAGCAGGCGGGCGGAGCCCACCAACTGAGCTTTACCCACTGCGGTTCAATATGGACAACCCATATTACCCTTTTGCATCATACGCTGTGCACGTCTATTTCCCAGATTTCAGCACAAGTGGCACACAGCTCTCTTTGCCCATGACCTAGCCCTCTTTCCTTCCCTCAGCAGCCCTCAAAGGCGTAAGCAGTTGGTCTGGGGAGCCCCGACATCACTTGCCAGGGCCGTTTTGGCCCTGTTCCCAAGATGGGCAGTAGGTGGCCCCCCTCAAAATTTCTTTAGAAATTTTCTAGTTATTATAATTCTCCCGTATACCCAAAACTTCGGCGCGTAACTAGTCCCGCACGGTTTGGCGGATCGGGCCCAAAGTTGGCACACGCGTCGGGACCAATGGGGTGATGTGTGCTTGTATAAAACTTTCTCATTAGTCCGAAGGTTTGCGAATTATTAGCGAAAACGTCGCAAAAAAATCCCATAGGAAATGAATGGGGAGAGGAAAAAAAAAGCATAAAAAACAGCACTTCACTGTGTCGGCATACATTCACCTAGAAAAACAGTTTGAAGCTCAGTTTGTAGATAAATCCTTCGTCTATTTAAAACTGAAGACGGTATGTTGATAACTGCTACGGTTTTTGTATAATCAGACCTCAAGCGCCACAAAGTTTTAGCAAAATCCAGCCTGCTAGAGTGGAGCAACTGAAAAGCTAGAGTGTGAGGCAGGCGTTTTTTAAACACAAAAAAACATTTTAAACTCGCCCTCACGGCCACATATTTATAGCTAGAGTCACCATTTTTGGTCAGTTTGTAGACTGAAATCTCTGGACCCACACAATATCTTCTGAATTACGGTAGGATTAATACTTTTCCTTAAAAACCCTCCAGACCGACCTAAAGTCGATGAAAATCAGAGCCGTTTTTCATTGGTTTTGGAGCAGAAGAGGGGAGAAAAACGAATCAGACTATGTGTTTTAAACTCGTCATAAATATTTTTCTGAATGACACACATACACCAAAGTTGGCATAGTTGGAGTCGAAGGATGACTGACGCTCACGGTGAAAAAATTTTTTGAATAACTCATACGGTTTTTGCTCAGCAGTCGTTTGTTCGGAGGACATTTTAAGCACCTGAAAGCTGAGTGACAGTGACCTGCTGCAGCTAGCTCAATTAGAAGCTTAGGTGTGATGAAACGTTTTTTCTTTTTCTTTCTCTTCCCATTCAGTTTGTAGATGACCTACAGCCATGAAAGTTACTCCAATTGAAGACAAGATATAGCTGTCGCTTAGATAAAAAGAATTTTTCAGACACCTTTTACGGTTTTTACTCAGCAGTCGTTTGTTCGGAGGGGTGCTTTAGCAGCTAAAAGGTGAGTGAGAGTGAGGTCCTGCAGTTCAAACAAAGGGAGGAGCAGGTGGGCCAACCATTTTGTTTGTGCTTCGTTTTGGGTTGTGAAAGACCTACAGACATGAAGGTTACCCCAGTCTGAGACAAAGGATAGATGTTGCTTTCACTGAAAGAATTTTTCAGATATCTTTTACGGTTTTTGCTCAGCAGTCGTTTGTTCGGAGGGTAAGCACCTGGAAGCTAGCTGACAGTTAGCTTCTGCAGCAGCCTGCTAGAGTGCAGCTGCTGAAATCTTAGTGTGAGGCGGCCATTTTTTTAAGATCAAACATCTTATTCTCGCCCTCACGGCCACATATTTGGAGCTACAGTCACCATTTTTGGTCAGTTTGTAGACTGAAACCTCTGGACTCACACAATGTCTTCGGAATTACGGTAGGATTAATACTTTTCCTTAAAAACCCTCCAGACCAACCTAAAGTCGATGAGTTTCAGCCTTTCTCCATTCTTTTTGAGCTGAAGATGGGAGAGAAACGAATCAGACTATGTGTTTTCAAGTCGTCATAAATATTGTTCTGAATGACACACATACACCAAAGTTGGTATACTTGGAGTCGAAGGATTGCTGATGCTCATGGTGAAAATGTTTTTTGAATAACTCATACGGTTTTTGATCAGTAGTCGTTTGTTTTCGTTGCCGTTCTTCCCATACAAAAAAGCCTGGGAAGAAGAAACCAATAGTGAGTGCAGCTGTTGTCTGTGTCAGTGAGAGGCTCGTTAAGCGTTGTCAAGGTTACCAAGCTTCAAACAGATTTTACCTCTGCTGTTTTAAACAGCACATATTAATCTAATGGAGGGTGAAAGGACTGATTTAACATTGGGAAATGGATACTATATGACTGCTGTCCATGACACTTCCCTTGCCACTCAGCACTGATAGACTTTCAAAATAAGACTCCAGGGACCCTACAAAATAAAAGCCTCTATATTTTTTACATATATTTATTGCCCTATATGGCTCAATATTATGACCCAAACTCAACCCCGTTTTAGAGAATAGACTCTAGGAGACTGTTTAAAACACACCCTATAGCAAATTTCAAAATAAAAGCCTCCCATTTCCGCTTCATCTACTGCCCTAATAACATGGAAAAAGAGTGATTTAACGATTGGAAAGTAATCAACTATCATTGACGGGTCTGAACATTTTCTATAAACACAACTCTGTTGGACTTTCAAAATAAGACTCCAGCGACCCTACAAAATAAAAGCCTCTAGATTATACTAATGCATTAATTGATGCAAATGGCTCAACATTATGACCCAAACTCTTCCAGGTTGTTTTTATTAGACTCTAGTGACCTTTTCAAAACACACCCAGAGCAAATTTCACAATAAAAGTCTCCCATTTACTCTGTAATACAGCAACTATTCACCTAATAACATGGAAAACCAGTGATTTAACATTTGGAAATTGATTCTATATAACTGCTGGGCATGACCCATCTTTAGATGCACTTCCATGATAGACTTTCAAAATAAGACTCCAGGGACTCTACAGAATAAAAGCCTCTTCCTTATACACACTCATACATTCTGGCATATTGCTCATTGCCATTTGTAATTTCATCACTGCAATGGCTCTTAGAAGGCGGGCGGAGCCCGCCATTGGTGATTTCATCACTGCAATGGCTCTTAGAAGGCGGGCGGAGCCCGCCATTGGTGATTTCATCACTGCAATGGCTCTTAGCAGGCGGGCAGAGCCCGCCATTGGTGATTTTTTTCATCGCTGCAAGGGCTCCTAGCAGGCGGGCGGAGCCCACCAACTGGGCTTTACCCACTGCGGTTCAATATGGACAACCCATATTACCCTTTTGCATCATACGCTGTGCACGTCTATTTCCCAGATTTCAGCACAAGTGGCACACAGCTCTCTTTGCCCATGACCTAGCCCTCTTTCCTTCCCTCAGCAGCCCTCAAAGGCGTAAGCAGTTGGTCTGGGGAGCCCCGACATCACTTGCCAGGGCCGTATTGGCCCTGTTCCCCAGACGGGCAGTAGGTGGCCCCCCTCAAAATTTCTTTAGAAATTTTCTAGTTGGGGGGCCACATGCCGAAGGCATGGCCCACCTACTACTATTGCACATATTTATTCCGCGTATTATTGGGGGGCCACATGCCGAAGGCATGGCCCACCTACTACTATTGCACATATTTATTCCGCGTATTATTATTGGGGGGCCACATGCCGAAGGCATGGCCCACCTACTACTATTGCACATATTTATTCCGCGTATTATTGGGGGGCCACATGCCGAAGGCATGGCCCACCTACTACTATTGCACATATTTATTCCGCGTATTATTATTATTATAATTCTCCCGTATACCCAAAACTTCGGCGCGTAACTAGTCCCGCACGGTTTGGCGGATCGGGCCCAAAGTTGGCACACGCGTCGGGACCAATGGGGTGATGTGTGCTTGTATAAAACTTTCTCATTAGTCCGAAGGTTTGCGAATTATTAGCGAAAACGTCGCAAAAAAATCCCATAGGAAATGAATGGGGAGAGGAAAAAAAAAGCATAAAAAACAGCACTTCACTGTGTCGGCATACATTCACCTAGAAAAACAGTTTGAAGCTCAGTTTGTAGATAAATCCTTCGTCTATTTAAAACTGAAGACGGTATGTTGATAACTGCTACGGTTTTTGTATAATCAGACCTCAAGCGCCACAAAGTTTTAGCAAAATCCAGCCTGCTAGAGTGGAGCAACTGAAAAGCTAGAGTGTGAGGCAGGCGTTTTTTAAACACAAAAAAACATTTTAAACTCGCCCTCACGGCCACATATTTATAGCTAGAGTCACCATTTTTGGTCAGTTTGTAGACTGAAATCTCTGGACCCACACAATATCTTCGGAATTACGGTAGGATTAATACTTTTCCTTAAAAACCCTCCAGACCGACCTAAAGTCGATGAAAATCAGAGCCGTTTTTCATTGGTTTTGGAGCAGAAGAGGGGAGAAAAACGAATCCGACTATGTGTTTTAAACTCGTCATAAATATTTTTCTGAATGACACACATACACCAAAGTTGGCATAGTTGGAGTCGAAGGATGACTGACGCTCACGGTGAAAAAATTTTTTGAATAACTCATACGGTTTTTGCTCAGCAGTCGTTTGTTCGGAGGACATTTTAAGCACCTGAAAGCTGAGTGACAGTGACCTGCTGCAGCTAGCTCAATTAGAAGCTTAGGTGTGATGAAACGTTTTTTCTTTTTCTTTCTCTTCCCATTCAGTTTGTAGATGACCTACAGCCATGAAAGTTACTCCAATTGAAGACAAGATATAGCTGTCGCTTAGATAAAAAGAATTTTTCAGATACCTTTTACGGTTTTTACTCAGCAGTCGTTTGTTCGGAGGGGTGCTTTAGCAGCTAAAAGGTGAGTGAGAGTGAGGTCCTGCAGTTCAAACAAAGGGAGGAGCAGGTGGGCCAACCATTTTGTTTGTGCTTCGTTTTGGGTTGTGAAAGACCTACAGACATGAAGGTTACCCCAGTCTGAGACAAAGGATAGATGTTGCTTTCACTGAAAGAATTTTTCAGATATCTTTTACGGTTTTTGCTCAGCAGTCGTTTGTTCGGAGGGTAAGCACCTGGAAGCTAGCTGACAGTTAGCTTCTGCAGCAGCCTGCTAGAGTGCAGCTGCTGAAATCTTAGTGTGAGGCGGCCATTTTTTAAGATCAAACATCTTATTCTCGCCCTCACGGCCACATATTTGGAGCTACAGTCACCATTTTTGGTCAGTTTGTAGACTGAAACCTCTGGACTCACACAATGTCTTCGGAATTACGGTAGGATTAATACTTTGCCTTAAAAACCCTCCAGACCAACCTAAAGTGGATGAGAGTTTCAGCCTTTCTCCATTCTTTTTGAGCTGAAGATGGGAGAAAAACGAATCAGACTATGTGTTTTCAACTCGTCATAAATATTTTTCTGAATGACACACATACACCAAAGTTGGTATAGTTGGAGTCGAAGGATTGCTGATGCTCATGGTGAAAATGTTTTTTGAATAACTCATACGGTTTTTGATCAGTAGTCGTTTGTTCGGTGCCGTTCTTCCCATACAAAAAAGCCTGGGAAGAAGAAACCAATAGTGAGTGCAGCTGTTGTCTGTGTCAGTGAGAGGCTCGTTAAGCGTTGTCAAGGTTACCAAGCTTCAAACAGATTTTACCTCTGCTGTTTTAAACAGCACATATTAATCTAATGGAGGGTGAAAGGACTGATTTAACATTGGGAAATGGATACTATATGACTGCTGTACATGACACTTCCCTTGCCACTCAGCACTGATAGACTTTCAAAATAAGACTCCAGGGACCCTACAAAATAAAAGCCTCTATATTTTTTACATATATTTATTGCTCTATATGGCTCAACATTATGACCCAAACTCAACCCCGTTTTAGAGAATAGACTCTAGGAGACTGTTTAAAACACACCCTATAGCAAATTTCAAAATAAAAGCCTCCCATTTCCGCTTCATCTACTGCCCTAATAACATGGAAAAAGAGTGATTTAACGATTGGAAAGTAATCAACTATCATTGACGGGTCTGAACATTTTCTATAAACACAACTCTGTTGGACTTTCAAAATAAGACTCCAGGGACCCTACAAAATAAAAGCCTCTAGATTATAGTAATGCATTAATTGATGCAAATGGCTCAACATTATGACCCAAACTCTTCCAGGTTGTTTTTATTAGACTCTAGTGACCTTTTCAAAACACACCCCAGAGCAAATTTCACAATAAAAGTCTCCCATTTACTCTGTAATACAGCAACTATTCACCTAATAACATGGAAAACCAGTGATTTAACATTTGGAAATGGATTCTATATCACTGCTGGGCGTGACCCATCTTTTGATGCACATTCATGATAGACTTTCAAAATAAGACTACAAGGACTCTACAGAATAAAAGCCTCTTCCTTATACACACTCATACATTCTGGCATATTGCTCATTGCCATTGGTGATTTCATCACTGCAATGGCTCTTAGAAGGCGGGCGGAGCCCGCCAATGGTAACAGGCGGGCGGAGCCCGCCAAAGGTGATTACATCACTGCAATGGCTCTTAGCAGGCGGGCGGAGCCCGCCATTGGTGATTTCATCACTGCAATGGCTCTTAGAAGGCGGGCAGAGCCCGCCATTGGTGATTTTTTTCTTCACTGAGATGGCTCCTAGCAGGCGGGCGAAGCCCGCCAACTGGGCTTTACCCACTGTGTTTCAATATGGACAACCCATATTACCCTTGTGCATCATACTCTGTGCACGTCTATTTCCCAGATTTCAGCACAAGTGGCACACAGCTCTCTTTGCCCATGAACTTGCCCTCTTTCCTTCCCTCAGCAGCCCTCAAAGGCGTAAGCAGTTGGTCTGGGGAGCCCCGACGTCACTTGCCAGGGCCGTATTGGCCCGGTTCCCCAGACGGGCAGTAGGTGGCCCCCCTCAAAATTTCTTTAGAAATTTTCTAGTTATTATTATTATAATTCTCCCGTATACCCAAAACTTCGGCGCGTAACTAGTCCCGCACGGTTTGGCGGATCGGGCCCAAAGTTGGCACACGCGTTGGGACCAATGGGGTGATGTGTGCTTGTATAAAACTTTCTCATTAGTCCGAAGGTTTGCGAATTATTAGCGAAAACGTCGCAAAAAAATCCCATAGGAAATGAATGGGAAGAGGTAAAAAAAAGCATAAAAAACAGCACTTCACTGTGTCGGCATACATTCACCTAGAAAAACAGTTTGAAGCTCAGTTTGTAGATAAATCCTTCGTCTATTTAAAACTGAAGACGGTATGTTGATAACTGCTACGGTTTTTGTATAATCAGACCTCAAGCGCCACAAAGTTTTAGCAAAATCCAGCCTGCTAGAGTGGAGCAACTGAAAAGCTAGAGTGTGAGGCAGGCGTTTTTTAAACACAAAAAAACATTTTAAACTCGCCCTCACGGCCACATATTTATAGCTAGAGTCACCATTTTTGGTCAGTTTGTAGACTGAAATCTCTGGACCCACACAATATCTTCGGAATTACGGTAGGATTAATACTTTTCCTTAAAAACCCTCCAGACCGACCTAAAGTCGATGAAAATCAGAGCCGTTTTTCATTGGTTTTGGAGCAGAAGAGGGGAGAAAAACGAATCAGACTATGTGTTTTAAACTCGTCATAAATATTTTTCTGAATGACACACATACACCAAAGTTGGCATAGTTGGAGTCGAAGGATGACTGACGCTCACGGTGAAAAAATTTTTTGAATAACTCATACGGTTTTTGCTCAGCAGTCGTTTGTTCGGAGGACATTTTAAGCACCTGAAAGCTGAGTGACAGTGACCTGCTGCAGCTAGCTCAATTAGAAGCTTAGGTGTGATGAAACGTTTTTTCTTTTTCTTTCTCTTCCCATTCAGTTTGTAGATGACCTACAGCCATGAAAGTTACTCCAATCGAAGACAAGATATAGCTGTCGCTTAGATAAAAAGAATTTTTCAGATACCTTTTACGGTTTTTACTCAGCAGTCGTTTGTTCGGAGGGGTGCTTTAGCAGCTAAAAGGTGAGTGAGAGTGAGGTCCTGCAGTTAAAAGAAAGGGAGGAGCAGGTGGGCCAACCATTTTGTTTGTGCTTCGTTTTGGGTTGTGAAAGACCTACAGACATGAAGGTTACCCCAGTCTGAGACAAAGGATAGATGTTGCTTTCACTGAAAGAATTTTTCAGATATCTTTTACGGTTTTTGCTCAGCAGTCGTTTGTTCGGAGGGTAAGCACCTGGAAGCTAGCTGACAGTTAGCTTCTGCAGCAGCCTGCTAGAGTGCAGCTGCTGAAATCTTAGTGTGAGGCGGCCATTTTTTTCAGATCAAACATCTTATTCTCGCCCTCACGGCCACATATTTGGAGCTACAGTCACCATTTTTGGTCAGTTTGTAGACTAAAACCTCTGGACTCACACAATGTCTTCGGAATTACGGTAGGATTAATACTTTTCCTTAAAAACCCTCCAGACCAACCTAAAGTCGATGAGAGTTTCAGCCTTTCTCTATTCTTTTTGAGCTGAAGATGGGAGAGAAACGAATCAGACTATGTGTTTTCAACTCGTCATAAATATTTTTCTGAATGACACACATACACCAAAGTTGGTATAGTTGGAGTCGAAGGATTGCTGATGCTCATGGTGAAAATGTTTTTTGAATAACTCATACGGTTTTTGATCAGTAGTCGTTTGTTCGGTGCCGTTCTTCCCATACAAAAAAGCCTGGGAAGAAGAAACCAATAGTGAGTGCAGCTGTTGTCTGTGTCAGTGAGAGGCTCGTTAAGCGTTGTCAAGGTTACCAAGCTTCAAACAGATTTTACCTCTGCTGTTTTAAACAGCACATATTAATCTAATGGAGGGTGAAAGGACTGATTTAACATTGGGAAATGGATACTATATGACTGCTGTCCATGACACTTCCCTTGCCACTCAGCACTGATAGACTTTCAAAATAAGACTCCAGGGACCCTACAAAATAAAAGCCTCTATATTTTTTACATATATTTATTGCCCTATATGGCTCAACATTATGACCCAAACTCAACCCCGTTTTAGAGAATAGACTCTAGGAGACTGTTTAAAACACACCCTATAGCAAATTTCAAAATAAAAGCCTCCCATTTCCGCTTCATCTACTGCCCTAATAACATGGAAAAAGAGTGATTTAACGATTGGAAAGTAATCAACTATCATTGACGGGTCTGAACATTTTCTATAAACACAACTCTGTTGGACTTTCAAAATAAGACTCCAGGGACCCTACAAAATAAAAGCCTCTAGATTATACTAATGCATTAATTGATGCAAATGGCTCAACATTATGACCCAAACTCTTCCAGGTTGTTTTTATTAGACTCTAGTGACCTTTTCAAAACACACCCAGAGCAAATTTCACAATAAAAGTCTCCCATTTACTCTGTAATACAGCAACTATTCACCTAATAACATGGAAAACCAGTGATTTAACATTTGGAAATGGATTCTATATCACTGCTGGGCGTGACCCATCTTTTGATGCACATTCATGATAGACTTTCAAAATAAGACTACAAGGACTCTACAGAATAAAAGCCTCTTCCTTATACACACTCATACATTCTGGCATATTGCTCATTGCCATTGGTGATTTCATCACTGCAATGGCTCTTAGAAGGCGGGCGGAGCCCGCCAAAGGTGATTACATCACTGCAATGGCTCTTAGCAGGCGGGCGGAGCCCGCCATTGGTGATTTCATCACTGCAATGGCTCTTAGAAGGCGGGCAGAGCCCGCCATTGGTGATTTTTTTCTTCACTGAGATGGCTCCTCGCAGGCGGGCGAAGCCCGCCAACTGGGCTTTACCCACTGTGTTTCAATATGGACAACCCATATTACCCTTGTGCATCATACGCTGTGCACGTCTATTTCCCAGATTTCAGCACAAGTGGCACACAGCTCTCTTTACCCATGAACTTGCCCTCTTTCCTTCCCTCAGCAGCCCTCAAAGGCGTAAGCAGTTGGTCTGGGGAGCCCCGACGTCACTTGCCAGGGCCGTATTGGCCCGGTTCCCCAGACGGGCAGTAGGTGGCCCCCCTCAAAATTTCTTTAGAAATTTTCTAGTTGGGGGGCCACATGCCGAAGGCATGGCCCACCTACTACTATTGCACATATTTATTCCGCGTATTATTATTATAATTCTCCCGTATACCCAAAACTTCGGCGCGTAACTAGTCCCGCACGGTTTGGCGGATCGGGCCCAAAGTTGGCACACGCGTCGGGACCAATGGGGTGATGTGTGCTTGTATAAAACTTTCTCATTAGTCCGAAGGTTTGCGAATTATTAGCGAAAACGTCGCAAAAAAATCCCATAGGAAATGAATGGGGAGAGGAAAAAAAAAGCATAAAAAACAGCACTTCACTGTGTCGGCATACATTCACCTAGAAAAACAGTTTGAAGCTCAGTTTGTAGATAAATCCTTCGTCTATTTAAAACTGAAGACGGTATGTTGATAACTGCTACGGTTTTTCTATAATCAGACCTCAAGCGCCACAAAGTTTTAGCAAAATCCAGCCTGCTAGAGTGGAGCAACTGAAAAGCTAGAGTGTGAGGCAGGCATTTTTTAAACACAAAAAAACATTTTAAACTCGCCCTCACGGCCACATATTTATAGCTAGAGTCACCATTTTTGGTCAGTTTGTAGACTGAAATCTCTGGACCCACACAATATCTTCGGAATTACGGTAGGATTAATACTTTTCCTTAAAAACCCTCCAGACCGACCTAAAGTCGATGAAAATCAGAGCCGTTTTTCATTGGTTTTGGAGCAGAAGAGGGGAGAAAAACGAATCCGACTATGTGTTTTAAACTCGTCATAAATATTTTTCTGAATGACACACATACACCAAAGTTGGCATAGTTGGAGTCGAAGGATGACTGACGCTCACGGTGAAAAAATTTTTTGAATAACTCATACGGTTTTTGCTCAGCAGTCGTTTGTTCGGAGGACATTTTAAGCACCTGAAAGCTGAGTGACAGTGACCTGCTGCAGCTAGCTCAATTAGAAGCTTAGGTGTGATGAAACGTTTTTTCTTTTTCTTTCTCTTCCCATTCAGTTTGTAGATGACCTACAGCCATGAAAGTTACTCCAATTGAAGACAAGATATAGCTGTCGCTTAGATAAAAAGAATTTTTCAGACACCTTTTACGGTTTTTACTCAGCAGTCGTTTGTTCGGAGGGGTGCTTTAGCAGCTAAAAGGTGAGTGAGAGTGAGGTCCTGCAGTTCAAACAAAGGGAGGAGCAGGTGGGCCAACCATTTTGTTTGTGCTTCGTTTTGGGTTGTGAAAGACCTACAGATATGAAGGTTACCCCAGTCTGAGACAAAGGATAGATGTTGCTTTCACTGAAAGAATTTTTCAGATATCTTTTACGGTTTTTGCTCAGCAGTCGTTTGTTCGGAGGGTAAGCACCTGGAAGCTAGCTGACAGTTAGCTTCTGCAGCAGCCTGCTAGAGTGCAGCTGCTGAAATCTTAGTGTGAGGCGGCCATTTTTTTAAGATCAAACATCTTATTCTCGCCCTCACGGCCACATATTTGGAGCTACAGTCACCATTTTTGGTCAGTTTGTAGACTGAAACCTCTGGACTCACACAATGTCTTTGGAATTACGGTAGGATTAATACTTTTCCTTAAAAACCCTCCAGACCAACCTAAAGTCTATGAGAGTTTCAGCCTTTCTCTATTCTTTTTGAGCTGAAGATGGGAGAGAAACGAATCAGACTATGTGTTTTCAACTCGTCATAAATATTTTTCTGAATGACACACATACACCAAAGTTGGTATAGTTGGAGTCGAAGGATTGCTGATGCTCATGGTGAAAATGTTTTTTGAATAACTCCTACGGTTTTTGATCAGTAGTCGTTTGTTCGGTGCCGTTCTTCCCATACAAAAAAGCCTGGGAAGAAGAAACCAATAGTGAGTGCAGCTGTTGTCTGTGTCAGTGAGAGGCTCGTTAAGCGTTGTCAAGGTTACCAAGCTTCAAACAGATTTTACCTCTGCTGTTTTAAACAGCACATATTAATCTAATGGAGGGTGAAAGGACTGATTTAACATTGGGAAATGGATACTATATGACTGCTGTCCATGACACTTCCCTTGCCACTCAGCACTGATAGACTTTCAAAATAAGACTCCAGGGACCCTACAAAATAAAAGCCTCTATATTTTTTACATATATTTATTGCCCTATATGGCTCAATATTATGACCCAAACTCAACCCCGTTTTAGAGAATAGACTCTAGGAGACTGTTTAAAACACACCCTATAGCAAATTTCAAAATAAAAGCCTCCCATTTCCGCTTCATCTACTGCCCTAATAACATGGAAAAAGAGTGATTTAACGATTGGAAAGTAATCAACTATCATTGACGGGTCTGAACATTTTCTATAAACACAACTCTGTTGGACTTTCAAAATAAGACTCCAGCGACCCTACAAAATAAAAGCCTCTAGATTATACTAATGCATTAATTGATGCAAATGGCTCAACATTATGACCCAAACTCTTCCAGGTTGTTTTTATTAGACTCTAGTGACCTTTTCAAAACACACCCAGAGCAAATTTCACAATAAAAGTCTCCCATTTACTCTGTAATACAGCAACTATTCACCTAATAACATGGAAAACCAGTGATTTAACATTTGGAAATTGATTCTATATAACTGCTGGGCATGACCCATCTTTAGATGCACTTCCATGATAGACTTTCAAAATAAGACTCCAGGGACTCTACAGAATAAAAGCCTCTTCCTTATACACACTCATACATTCTGGCATATTGCTCATTGCCATTTGTAATTTCATCACTGCAATGGCTCTTAGAAGGCGGGCGGAGCCCGCCATTGGTGATTTCATCACTGCAATGGCTCTTAGAAGGCGGGCGGAGCCCGCCATTGGTGATTTCATCACTGCAATGGCTCTTAGCAGGCGGGCAGAGCCCGCCATTGGTGATTTTTTTCATCGCTGCAAGGGCTCCTAGCAGGCGGGCGGAGCCCACCAACTGAGCTTTACCCACTGCGGTTCAATATGGACAACCCATATTACCCTTTTGCATCATACGCTGTGCACGTCTATTTCCCAGATTTCAGCACAAGTGGCACACAGCTCTCTTTGCCCATGACCTAGCCCTCTTTCCTTCCCTCAGCAGCCCTCAAAGGCGTAAGCAGTTGGTCTGGGGAGCCCCGACATCACTTGCCAGGGCCGTATTGGCCCTGTTCCCCAGACGGGCAGTAGGTGGCCCCCCTCAAAATTTCTTTAGAAATTTTCTAGTTGGGGGGCCACATGCCGTAGGCATGGCCCACCTACTACTATTGCACATATTTATTCCGCGTATTATTATTGGGGGGCCACATGCCGAAGGCATGGCCCACCTACTACTATTGCACATATTTATTCCGCGTATTATTATTATTATTGGGGGGCCACATGCCGAAGGCATGGCCCACCTACTACTATTGCACATATTTATTCCGCGTATTATTGGGGGGCCACATGCCGAAGGCATGGCCCACCTACTACTATTGCACATATTTATTCCGCGTATTATTGGGGGGCCACATGCCGAAGGCATGGCCCACCTACTACTATTGCACATATTTATTCCGCGTATTATTATTGGGGGGCCACATGCCGAAGGCATGGCCCACCTACTACTATTGCACATATTTATTCCGCGTATTATTGGGGGGCCACATGCCGAAGGCATGGCCCACCTACTACTATTGCACATATTTATTCCGCGTATTATTATTATTGGGGGGCCACATGCCGAAGGCATGGCCCACCTACTACTATTGCACATATTTATTCCGCGTATTATTATTATTATAATTCTCCCGTATACCCAAAACTTCGGCGCGTAACTAGTCCCGCACGGTTTGGCGGATCGGGCCCAAAGTTGGCACACGCGTCGGGACCAATGGGGTGATGTGTGCTTGTATAAAACTTTCTCATTAGTCCGAAGGTTTGCGAATTATTAGCGAAAACGTCGCAAAAAAATCCCATAGGAAATGAATGGGGAGAGGAAAAAAAAAGCATAAAAAACAGCACTTCACTGTGTCGGCATACATTCACCTAGAAAAACAGTTTGAAGCTCAGTTTGTAGATAAATCCTTCGTCTATTTAAAACTGAAGACGGTATGTTGATAACTGCTACGGTTTTTGTATAATCAGACCTCAAGCGCCACAAAGTTTTAGCAAAATCCAGCCTGCTAGAGTGGAGCAACTGAAAAGCTAGAGTGTGAGGCAGGCGTTTTTTAAACACAAAAAAACATTTTAAACTCGCCCTCACGGCCACATATTTATAGCTAGAGTCACCATTTTTGGTCAGTTTGTAGACTGAAATCTCTGGACCCACACAATATCTTCGGAATTACGGTAGGATTAATACTTTTCCTTAAAAACCCTCCAGACCGACCTAAAGTCGATGAAAATCAGAGCCGTTTTTCATTGGTTTTGGAGCAGAAGAGGGGAGAAAAACGAATCCGACTATGTGTTTTAAACTCGTCATAAATATTTTTCTGAATGACACACATACACCAACGTTGGCATAGTTGGAGTCGAAGGATGACTGACGCTCACGGTGAAAAAATTTTTTGAATAACTCATACGGTTTTTGCTCAGCAGTCGTTTGTTCGGAGGACATTTTAAGCACCTGAAAGCTGAGTGACAGTGACCTGCTGCAGCTAGCTCAATTAGAAGCTTAGGTGTGATGAAACGTTTTTTCTTTTTCTTTCTCTTCCCATTCAGTTTGTAGATGACCTACAGCCATGAAAGTTACTCCAATTGAAGACAAGATATAGCTGTCGCTTAGATAAAAAGAATTTTTCAGATACCTTTTACGGTTTTTACTCAGCAGTCGTTTGTTCGGAGGGGTGCTTTAGCAGCTAAAAGGTGAGTGAGAGTGAGGTCCTGCAGTTCAAACAAAGGGAGGAGCAGGTGGGCCAACCATTTTGTTTGTGCTTCGTTTTGGGTTGTGAAAGACCTACAGACATGAAGGTTACCCCAGTCTGAGACAAAGGATAGATGTTGCTTTCACTGAAAGAATTTTTCAGATATCTTTTACGGTTTTTGCTCAGCAGTCGTTTGTTCGGAGGGTAAGCACCTGGAAGCTAGCTGACAGTTAGCTTCTGCAGCAGCCTGCTAGAGTGCAGCTGCTGAGATCTTAGTGTGAGGCGGCCATTTTTTTAAGATCAAACATCTTATTCTCGCCCTCACGGCCACATATTTGGAGCTACAGTCACCATTTTTGGTCAGTTTGTAGACTGAAACCTCTGGACTCACACAATGTCTTCGGAATTACGGTAGGATTAATACTTTGCCTTAAAAACCCTCCAGACCAACCTAAAGTCGATGAGAGTTTCAGCCTTTCTCCATTCTTTTTGAGCTGAAGATGGGAGAAAAACGAATCAGACTATGTGTTTTCAACTCGTCATAAATATTTTTCTGAATGACACACATACACCAAAGTTGGTATAGTTGGAGTCGAAGGATTGCTGATGCTCATGGTGAAAATGTTTTTTGAATAACTCATACGGTTTTTGATCAGTAGTCGTTTGTTCGGTGCCGTTCTTCCCATACAAAAAAGCCTGGGAAGAAGAAACCAATAGTGAGTGCAGCTGTTGTCTGTGTCAGTGAGAGGCTCGTTAAGCGTTGTCAAGGTTACCAAGCTTCAAACAGATTTTACCTCTGCTGTTTTAAACAGCACATATTAATCTAATGGAGGGTGAAAGGACTGATTTAACATTGGGAAATGGATACTATATGACTGCTGTACATGACACTTCCCTTGCCACTCAGCACTGATAGACTTTCAAAATAAGACTCCAGGGACCCTACAAAATAAAAGCCTCTATATTTTTTACATATATTTATTGCTCTATATGGCTCAACATTATGACCCAAACTCAACCCCGTTTTAGAGAATAGACTCTAGGAGACTGTTTAAAACACACCCTATAGCAAATTTCAAAATAAAAGCCTCCCATTTCCGCTTCATCTACTGCCCTAATAACATGGAAAAAGAGTGATTTAACGATTGGAAAGTAATCAACTATCATTGACGGGTCTGAACATTTTCTATAAACACAACTCTGTTGGACTTTCAAAATAAGACTCCAGGGACCCTACAAAATAAAAGCCTCTAGATTATAGTAATGCATTAATTGATGCAAATGGCTCAACATTATGACCCAAACTCTTCCAGGTTGTTTTTATTAGACTCTAGTGACCTTTTCAAAACACACCCCAGAGCAAATTTCACAATAAAAGTCTCCCATTTACTCTGTAATACAGCAACTATTCACCTAATAACATGGAAAACCAGTGATTTAACATTTGGAAATGGATTCTATATCACTGCTGGGCGTGACCCATCTTTTGATGCACATTCATGATAGACTTTCAAAATAAGACTACAAGGACTCTACAGAATAAAAGCCTCTTCCTTATACACACTCATACATTCTGGCATATTGCTCATTGCCATTGGTGATTTCATCACTGCAATGGCTCTTAGAAGGCGGGCGGAGCCCGCCAATGGTAACAGGCGGGCGGAGCCCGCCAAAGGTGATTACATCACTGCAATGGCTCTTAGCAGGCGGGCGGAGCCCGCCATTGGTGATTTCATCACTGCAATGGCTCTTAGAAGGCGGGCAGAGCCCGCCATTGGTGATTTTTTTCTTCACTGAGATGGCTCCTAGCAGGCGGGCGAAGCCCGCCAACTGGGCTTTACCCACTGTGTTTCAATATGGACAACCCATATTACCCTTGTGCATCATACTCTGTGCACGTCTATTTCCCAGATTTCAGCACAAGTGGCACACAGCTCTCTTTGCCCATGAACTTGCCCTCTTTCCTTCCCTCAGCAGCCCTCAAAGGCGTAAGCAGTTGGTCTGGGGAGCCCCGACGTCACTTGCCAGGGCCGTATTGGCCCGGTTCCCCAGACGGGCAGTAGGTGGCCCCCCTCAAAATTTCTTTAGAAATTTTCTAGTTATTATAATTCTCCCGTATACCCAAAACTTCGGCGCGTAACTAGTCCCGCACGGTTTGGCGGATCGGGCCCAAAGTTGGCACACGCGTCGGGACCAATGGGGTGATGTGTGCTTGTATAAAACTTTCTCATTAGTCCGAAGGTTTGCGAATTATTAGCGAAAACGTCGCAAAAAAATCCCATAGGAAATGAATGGGGAGAGGAAAAAAAAAGCATAAAAAACAGCACTTCACTGTGTCGGCATACATTCACCTAGAAAAACAGTTTGAAGCTCAGTTTGTAGATAAATCCTTCGTCTATTTAAAACTGAAGACGGTATGTTGATAACTGCTACGTTTTTTGTATAATCAGACCTCAAGCGCCACAAAGTTTTAGCAAAATCCAGCCTGCTAGAGTGGAGCAACTGAAAAGCTAGAGTGTGAGGCAGGCGTTTTTTAAACACAAAAAAACATTTTAAACTCGCCCTCACGGCCACATATTTATAGCTAGAGTCACCATTTTTGGTCAGTTTGTAGACTGAAATCTCTGGACCCACACAATATCTTCGGAATTACGGTAGGATTAATACTTTTCCTTAAAAACCCTCCAGACCGACCTAAAGTCGATGAAAATCAGAGCCGTTTTTCATTGGTTTTGGAGCAGAAGAGGGGAGAAAAACGAATCCGACTATGTGTTTTAAACTCGTCATAAATATTTTTCTGAATGACACACATACACCAAAGTTGGCATAGTTGGAGTCGAAGGATGACTGACGCTCACGGTGAAAAAATTTTTTGAATAACTCATACGGTTTTTGCTCAGCAGTCGTTTGTTCGGAGGACATTTTAAGCACCTGAAAGCTGAGTGACAGTGACCTGCTGCAGCTAGCTCAATTAGAAGCTTAGGTGTGATGAAACGTTTTTTCTTTTTCTTTCTCTTCCCATTCAGTTTGTAGATGACCTACAGCCATGAAAGTTACTCCAATTGAAGACAAGATATAGCTGTCGCTTAGATAAAAAGAATTTTTCAGATACCTTTTACGGTTTTTACTCAGCAGTCGTTTGTTCGGAGGGGTGCTTTAGCAGCTAAAAGGTGAGTGAGAGTGAGGTCCTGCAGTTCAAACAAAGGGAGGAGCAGGTGGGCCAACCATTTTGTTTGTGCTTCGTTTTGGGTTGTGAAAGACCTACAGACATGAAGGTTACCCCAGTCTGAGACAAAGGATAGATGTTGCTTTCACTGAAAGAATTTTTCAGATATCTTTTACGGTTTTTGCTCAGCAGTCGTTTGTTCGGAGGGTAAGCACCTGGAAGCTAGCTGACAGTTAGCTTCTGCAGCAGCCTGCTAGAGTGCAGCTGCTGAAATCTTAGTGTGAGGCGGCCATTTTTTAAGATCAAACATCTTATTCTCGCCCTCACGGCCACATATTTGGAGCTACAGTCACCATTTTTGGTCAGTTTGTAGACTGAAACCTCTGGACTCACACAATGTCTTCGGAATTACGGTAGGATTAATACTTTGCCTTAAAAACCCTCCAGACCAACCTAAAGTGGATGAGAGTTTCAGCCTTTCTCCATTCTTTTTGAGCTGAAGATGGGAGAAAAACGAATCAGACTATGTGTTTTCAACTCGTCATAAATATTTTTCTGAATGACACACATACACCAAAGTTGGTATAGTTGGAGTCGAAGGATTGCTGATGCTCATGGTGAAAATGTTTTTTGAATAACTCATACGGTTTTTGATCAGTAGTCGTTTGTTCGGTGCCGTTCTTCCCATACAAAAAAGCCTGGGAAGAAGAAACCAATAGTGAGTGCAGCTGTTGTCTGTGTCAGTGAGAGGCTCGTTAAGCGTTGTCAAGGTTACCAAGCTTCAAACAGATTTTACCTCTGCTGTTTTAAACAGCACATATTAATCTAATGGAGGGTGAAAGGACTGATTTAACATTGGGAAATGGATACTATATGACTGCTGTACATGACACTTCCCTTGCCACTCAGCACTGATAGACTTTCAAAATAAGACTCCAGGGACCCTACAAAATAAAAGCCTCTATATTTTTTACATATATTTATTGCTCTATATGGCTCAACATTATGACCCAAACTCAACCCCGTTTTAGAGAATAGACTCTAGGAGACTGTTTAAAACACACCCTATAGCAAATTTCAAAATAAAAGCCTCCCATTTCCGCTTCATCTACTGCCCTAATAACATGGAAAAAGAGTGATTTAACGATTGGAAAGTAATCAACTATCATTGACGGGTCTGAACATTTTCTATAAACACAACTCTGTTGGACTTTCAAAATAAGACTCCAGGGACCCTACAAAATAAAAGCCTCTAGATTATAGTAATGCATTAATTGATGCAAATGGCTCAACATTATGACCCAAACTCTTCCAGGTTGTTTTTATTAGACTCTAGTGACCTTTTCAAAACACACCCCAGAGCAAATTTCACAATAAAAGTCTCCCATTTACTCTGTAATACAGCAACTATTCACCTAATAACATGGAAAACCAGTGATTTAACATTTGGAAATGGATTCTATATCACTGCTGGGCGTGACCCATCTTTTGATGCACATTCATGATAGACTTTCAAAATAAGACTACAAGGACTCTACAGAATAAAAGCCTCTTCCTTATACACACTCATACATTCTGGCATATTGCTCATTGCCATTGGTGATTTCATCACTGCAATGGCTCTTAGAAGGCGGGCGGAGCCCGCCAATGGTAACAGGCGGGCGGAGCCCGCCAAAGGTGATTACATCACTGCAATGGCTCTTAGCAGGCGGGCGGAGCCCGCCATTGGTGATTTCATCACTGCAATGGCTCTTAGAAGGCGGGCAGAGCCCGCCATTGGTGATTTTTTTCTTCACTGAGATGGCTCCTAGCAGGCGGGCGAAGCCCGCCAACTGGGCTTTACCCACTGTGTTTCAATATGGACAACCCATATTACCCTTGTGCATCATACTCTGTGCACGTCTATTTCCCAGATTTCAGCACAAGTGGCACACAGCTCTCTTTGCCCATGAACTTGCCCTCTTTCCTTCCCTCAGCAGCCCTCAAAGGCGTAAGCAGTTGGTCTGGGGAGCCCCGACGTCACTTGCCAGGGCCGTATTGGCCCGGTTCCCCAGACGGGCAGTAGGTGGCCCCCCTCAAAATTTCTTTAGAAATTTTCTAGTTATTATTATAATTCTCCCGTATACCCAAAACTTCGGCGCGTAACTAGTCCCGCACGGTTTGGCGGATCGGGCCCAAAGTTGGCACACGCGTCGGGACCAATGGGGTGATGTGTGCTTGTATAAAACTTTCTCATTAGTCCGAAGGTTTGCGAATTATTAGCGAAAACGTCGCAAAAAAATCCCATAGGAAATGAATGGGGAGAGGAAAAAAAAAGCATAAAAAACAGCACTTCACTGTGTCGGCATACATTCACCTAGAAAAACAGTTTGAAGCTCAGTTTGTAGATAAATCCTTCGTCTATTTAAAACTGAAGACGGTATGTTGATAACTGCTACGGTTTTTGTATAATCAGACCTCAAGCGCCACAAAGTTTTAGCAAAATCCAGCCTGCTAGAGTGGAGCAACTGAAAAGCTAGAGTGTGAGGCAGGCGTTTTTTAAACACAAAAAAACATTTTAAACTCGCCCTCACGGCCACATATTTATAGCTAGAGTCACCATTTTTGGTCAGTTTGTAGACTGAAATCTCTGGACCCACACAATATCTTCGGAATTACGGTAGGATTAATACTTTTCCTTAAAAACCCTCCAGACCGACCTAAAGTCGATGAAAATCAGAGCCGTTTTTCATTGGTTTTGGAGCAGAAGAGGGGAGAAAAACGAATCCGACTATGTGTTTTAAACTCGTCATAAATATTTTTCTGAATGACACACATACACCAAAGTTGGCATAGTTGGAGTCGAAGGATGACTGACGCTCACGGTGAAAAAATTTTTTGAATAACTCATACGGTTTTTGCTCAGCAGTCGTTTGTTCGGAGGACATTTTAAGCACCTGAAAGCTGAGTGACAGTGACCTGCTGCAGCTAGCTCAATTAGAAGCTTAGGTGTGATGAAACGTTTTTTCTTTTTCTTTCTCTTCCCATTCAGTTTGTAGATGACCTACAGCCATGAAAGTTACTCCAATTGAAGACAAGATATAGCTGTCGCTTAGATAAAAAGAATTTTTCAGATACCTTTTACGGTTTTTACTCAGCAGTCGTTTGTTCGGAGGGGTGCTTTAGCAGCTAAAAGGTGAGTGAGAGTGAGGTCCTGCAGTTCAAACAAAGGGAGGAGCAGGTGGGCCAACCATTTTGTTTGTGCTTCGTTTTGGGTTGTGAAAGACCTACAGACATGAAGGTTACCCCAGTCTGAGACAAAGGATAGATGTTGCTTTCACTGAAAGAATTTTTCAGATATCTTTTACGGTTTTTGCTCAGCAGTCGTTTGTTCGGAGGGTAAGCACCTGGAAGCTAGCTGACAGTTAGCTTCTGCAGCAGCCTGCTAGAGTGCAGCTGCTGAAATCTTAGTGTGAGGCGGCCATTTTTTAAGATCAAACATCTTATTCTCGCCCTCACGGCCACATATTTGGAGCTACAGTCACCATTTTTGGTCAGTTTGTAGACTGAAACCTCTGGACTCACACAATGTCTTCGGAATTACGGTAGGATTAATACTTTGCCTTAAAAACCCTCCAGACCAACCTAAAGTGGATGAGAGTTTCAGCCTTTCTCCATTCTTTTTGAGCTGAAGATGGGAGAAAAACGAATCAGACTATGTGTTTTCAACTCGTCATAAATATTTTTCTGAATGACACACATACACCAAAGTTGGTATAGTTGGAGTCGAAGGATTGCTGATGCTCATGGTGAAAATGTTTTTTGAATAACTCATACGGTTTTTGATCAGTAGTCGTTTGTTCGGTGCCGTTCTTCCCATACAAAAAAGCCTGGGAAGAAGAAACCAATAGTGAGTGCAGCTGTTGTCTGTGTCAGTGAGAGGCTCGTTAAGCGTTGTCAAGGTTACCAAGCTTCAAACAGATTTTACCTCTGCTGTTTTAAACAGCACATATTAATCTAATGGAGGGTGAAAGGACTGATTTAACATTGGGAAATGGATACTATATGACTGCTGTACATGACACTTCCCTTGCCACTCAGCACTGATAGACTTTCAAAATAAGACTCCAGGGACCCTACAAAATAAAAGCCTCTATATTTTTTACATATATTTATTGCTCTATATGGCTCAACATTATGACCCAAACTCAACCCCGTTTTAGAGAATAGACTCTAGGAGACTGTTTAAAACACACCCTATAGCAAATTTCAAAATAAAAGCCTCCCATTTCCGCTTCATCTACTGCCCTAATAACATGGAAAAAGAGTGATTTAACGATTGGAAAGTAATCAACTATCATTGACGGGTCTGAACATTTTCTATAAACACAACTCTGTTGGACTTTCAAAATAAGACTCCAGGGACCCTACAAAATAAAAGCCTCTAGATTATAGTAATGCATTAATTGATGCAAATGGCTCAACATTATGACCCAAACTCTTCCAGGTTGTTTTTATTAGACTCTAGTGACCTTTTCAAAACACACCCCAGAGCAAATTTCACAATAAAAGTCTCCCATTTACTCTGTAATACAGCAACTATTCACCTAATAACATGGAAAACCAGTGATTTAACATTTGGAAATGGATTCTATATCACTGCTGGGCGTGACCCATCTTTTGATGCACATTCATGATAGACTTTCAAAATAAGACTACAAGGACTCTACAGAATAAAAGCCTCTTCCTTATACACACTCATACATTCTGGCATATTGCTCATTGCCATTGGTGATTTCATCACTGCAATGGCTCTTAGAAGGCGGGCGGAGCCCGCCAATGGTAACAGGCGGGCGGAGCCCGCCAAAGGTGATTACATCACTGCAATGGCTCTTAGCAGGCGGGCGGAGCCCGCCATTGGTGATTTCATCACTGCAATGGCTCTTAGAAGGCGGGCAGAGCCCGCCATTGGTGATTTTTTTCTTCACTGAGATGGCTCCTAGCAGGCGGGCGAAGCCCGCCAACTGGGCTTTACCCACTGTGTTTCAATATGGACAACCCATATTACCCTTGTGCATCATACTCTGTGCACGTCTATTTCCCAGATTTCAGCACAAGTGGCACACAGCTCTCTTTGCCCATGAACTTGCCCTCTTTCCTTCCCTCAGCAGCCCTCAAAGGCGTAAGCAGTTGGTCTGGGGAGCCCCGACGTCACTTGCCAGGGCCGTATTGGCCCGGTTCCCCAGACGGGCAGTAGGTGGCCCCCCTCAAAATTTCTTTAGAAATTTTCTAGTTATTATAATTCTCCCGTATACCCAAAACTTCGGCGCGTAACTAGTCCCGCACGGTTTGGCGGATCGGGCCCAAAGTTGGCACACGCGTCGGGACCAATGGGGTGATGTGTGCTTGTATAAAACTTTCTCATTAGTCCGAAGGTTTGCGAATTATTAGCGAAAACGTCGCAAAAAAATCCCATAGGAAATGAATGGGGAGAGGAAAAAAAAAGCATAAAAAACAGCACTTCACTGTGTCGGCATACATTCACCTAGAAAAACAGTTTGAAGCTCAGTTTGTAGATAAATCCTTCTTCTATTTAAAACTGAAGACGGTATGTTGATAACTGCTATGGTTTTTGTATAATCAGACCTCAAGCGCCACAAAGTTTTAGCAAAATCTAGCCTGCTAGAGTGGAGCAACTGAAAAGCTAGAGTGTGAGGCAGGCGTTTTTTAAACACAAAAAAACATTTTAAACTCGCCCTCACGGCCACATATTTATAGCTAGAGTCACCATTTTTGGTCAGTTTGTAGACTGAAATCTCTGGACCCACACAATATCTTCGGAATTACGGTAGGATTAATACTTTTCCTTAAAAACCCTCCAGACCGACCTAAAGTCGATGAAAATCAGAGCCGTTTTTCATTGGTTTTGGAGCAGAAGAGGGGAGAAAAACGAATCAGACTATGTGTTTTAAACTCGTCATAAATATTTTTGTGAATGACACACATACACCAAAGTTGGCATAGTTGGAGTCGAAGGATGACTGACGCTCACGGTGAAAAATTTTTTTGAATAACTCATACGGTTTTTGCTCAGCAGTCGTTTGTTCGGAGGACATTTTAAGCACCTGAAAGCTGAGTGACAGTGACCTGCTGCAGCTAGCTCAATTAGAAGCTTAGGTGTGATGAAACGTTTTTTCTTTTTCTTTCTCTTCCCATTCAGTTTGTAGATGACCTACAGCCATGAAAGTTACTCCAATTGAAGACAAGATATAGCTGTCGCTTAGATAAAAAGAATTTTTCAGATACCTTTTACGGTTTTTACTCAGCAGTCGTTTGTTCGGAGGGGTGCTTTAGCAGCTAAAAGGTGAGTGAGAGTGAGGTCCTGCAGTTCAAACAAAGGGAGGAGCAGGTGGGCCAACCATTTTGTTTGTGCTTCGTTTTGGGTTGTGAAAGACCTACAGACATGAAGGTTACCCCAGTCTGAGACAAAGGATAGATGTTGCTTTCACTGAAAGAATTTTTCAGATATCTTTTACGGTTTTTGCTCAGCAGTCGTTTGTTCGGAGGGTAAGCACCTGGAAGCTAGCTGACAGTTAGCTTCTGCAGCAGCCTGCTAGAGTGCAGCTGCTGAAATCTTAGTGTGAGGCGGCCATTTTTTTAAGATCAAACATCTTATTCTCGCCCTCACGGCCACATATTTGGAGCTACAGTCACCATTTTTGGTCAGTTTGTAGACTGAAACCTCTGGACTCACACAATGTCTTCGGAATTACGGTAGGATTAATACTTTTCCTTAAAAACCCTCCAGACCAACCTAAAGTCGATGAGAGTTTCAGCCTTTCTCTATTCTTTTTGAGCTGAAGATGGGAGAGAAACGAATCAGACTATGTGTTTTCAACTCGTCATAAATATTTTTCTGAATGACACACATACACCAAAGTTGGTATAGTTGGAGTCGAAGGATTGCTGATGCTCATGGTGAAAATGTTTTTTGAATAACTCATACGGTTTTTGATCAGTAGTCGTTTGTTCGGTGCCGTTCTTCCCATACAAAAAAGCCTGGGAAGAAGAAACCAATAGTGAGTGGAGCTGTTGTCTGTGTCAGTGAGAGGCTCCTTAAGCGTTGTCAAGGTTACCAAGCTTCAAACAGATTTTACCTCTGCTGTTTTAAACAGCACATATTAATCTAATGGAGGGTGAAAGGACTGATTTAACATTGGGAAATGGATACTATATGACTGCTGTCCATGACACTTCCCTTGCCACTCAGCACTGATAGACTTTCAAAATAAGACTCCAGGGACCCTACAAAATAAAAGCCTCTATATTTTTTACATATATTTATTGCCCTATATGGCTCAACATTATGACCCAAACTCAACCCCGTTTTAGAGAATAGACTCTAGGAGACTGTTTAAAACACACCCTATAGCAAATTTCAAAATAAAAGCCTCCCATTTCCGCTTCATCTACTGCCCTAATAACATGGAAAAAGAGTGATTTAACGATTGGAAAGTAATCAACTATCATTGACGGGTCTGAACATTTTCTATAAACACAACTCTGTTGGACTTTCAAAATAAGACTCCAGGGACCCTACAAAATAAAAGCCTCTAGATTATACTAATGCATTAATTGATGCAAATGGCTCAACATTATGACCCAAACTCTTCCAGGTTGTTTTTATTAGACTCTAGTGACCTTTTCAAAACACACCCAGAGCAAATTTCACAATAAAAGTCTCCCATTTACTCTGTAATACAGCAACTATTCACCTAATAACATGGAAAACCAGTGATTTAACATTTGGAAATGGATTCTATATCACTGCTGGGCGTGACCCATCTTTTGATGCACATTCATGATAGACTTTCAAAATAAGACTACAAGGACTCTACAGAATAAAAGCCTCTTCCTTATACACACTCATACATTCTGGCATATTGCTCATTGCCATTGGTGATTTCATCACTGCAATGGCTCTTAGAAGGCGGGCGGAGCCCGCCAATGGTAACAGGCGGGCGGAGCCCGCCAAAGGTGATTACATCACTGCAATGGCTCTTAGCAGGCGGGCGGAGCCCGCCATTGGTGATTTCATCACTGCAATGGCTCTTAGAAGGCGGGCAGAGCCCGCCATTGGTGATTTTTTTCTTCACTGAGATGGCTCCTAGCAGGCGGGCGAAGCCCGCCAACTGGGCTTTACCCACTGTGTTTCAATATGGACAACCCATATTACCCTTGTGCATCATACGCTGTGCACGTCTATTTCCCAGATGTCAGCACAAGTGGCACACAGCTCTCTTTGCCCATGAACTTGCCCTCTTTCCTTCCCTCAGCAGCCCTCAAAGGCGTAAGCAGTTGGTCTGGGGAGCCCCGACGTCACTTGCCAGGGCCGTATTGGCTGGTTCCCAAGACGGGCAGTAGGTGGCCCCCCTCAAAATTTCTTTAGAAATTTTCTAGTTATTATAATTCTCCCGTATACCCAAAACTTCGGCGCGTAACTAGTCCCGCACGGTTTGGCGGATCGGGCCCAAAGTTGGCACACGCGTCGGGACCAATGGGGTGATGTGTGCTTGTATAAAACTTTCTCATTAGTCCGAAGGTTTGCGAATTATTAGCGAAAACGTCGCAAAAAAATCCCATAGGAAATGAATGGGGAGAGGAAAAAAAAAGCATAAAAAACAGCACTTCACTGTGTCGGCATACATTCACCTAGAAAAACAGTTTGAAGCTCAGTTTGTAGATAAATCCTTCGTCTATTTAAAACTGAAGACGGTATGTTGATAACTGCTACGGTTTTTGTATAATCAGACCTCAAGCGCCACAAAGTTTTAGCAAAATCCAGCCTGCTAGAGTGGAGCAACTGAAAAGCTAGAGTGTGAGGCAGGCGTTTTTTAAACACAAAAAAACATTTTAAACTCGCCCTCACGGCCACATATTTATAGCTAGAGTCACCATTTTTGGTCAGTTTGTAGACTGAAATCTCTGGACCCACACAATATCTTCTGAATTACGGTAGGATTAATACTTTTCCTTAAAAACCCTCCAGACCGACCTAAAGTCGATGAAAATCAGAGCCGTTTTTCATTGGTTTTGGAGCAGAAGAGGGGAGAAAAACGAATCAGACTATGTGTTTTAAACTCGTCATAAATATTTTTCTGAATGACACACATACACCAAAGTTGGCATAGTTGGAGTCGAAGGATGACTGACGCTCACGGTGAAAAAATTTTTTGAATAACTCATACGGTTTTTGCTCAGCAGTCGTTTGTTCGGAGGACATTTTAAGCACCTGAAAGCTGAGTGACAGTGACCTGCTGCAGCTAGCTCAATTAGAAGCTTAGGTGTGATGAAACGTTTTTTCTTTTTCTTTCTCTTCCCATTCAGTTTGTAGATGACCTACAGCCATGAAAGTTACTCCAATTGAAGACAAGATATAGCTGTAGCTTAGATAAAAAGAATTTTTCAGATACCTTTTACGGTTTTTACTCAGCAGTGGTTTGTTCGGAGGGGTGCTTTAGCAGCTAAAAGGTGAGTGAGAGTGAGGTCCTGCAGTTCAAACAAAGGGAGGAGCAGGTGGGCCAACCATTTTGTTTGTGCTTCGTTTTGGGTTGTGAAAGACCTACAGACATGAAGGTTACCCCAGTCTGAGACAAAGGATAGATGTTGCTTTCACTGAAAGAATTTTTCAGATATCTTTTACGGTTTTTGCTCAGCAGTCGTTTGTTCGGAGGGTAAGCACCTGGAAGCTAGCTGACAGTTAGCTTCTGCAGCAGCCTGCTAGAGTGCAGCTGCTGAAATCTTAGTGTGAGGCGGCCATTTTTTTAAGATCAAACATCTTATTCTCGCCCTCACGGCCACATATTTGGAGCTACAGTCACCATTTTTGGTCAGTTTGTAGACTGAAACCTCTGGACTCACACAATGTCTTCGGAATTACGGTAGGATTAATACTTTTCCTTAAAAACCCTCCAGACCAACCTAAAGTCGATGAGAGTTTCAGCCTTTATTCTTTTTGAGCTGAAGATGGGAGAGAAACGAATCAGACTATGTGTTTTCAACTCGTCATAAATATTTTTCTGAATGACACACATACACCAAAGTTGGTATAGTTGGAGTCGAAGGATTGCTGATGCTCATGGTGAAAATGTTTTTTGAATAACTCATACGGTTTTTGATGAGTAGTCGTTTGTTCGGTGCCGTTCTTCCCATACAAAAAAGCCTGGGAAGAAGAAACCAATAGTGAGTGCAGCTGTTGTCTGTGTCAGTGAGAGGCTCGTTAAGCGTTGTCAAGGTTACCAAGCTTCAAATAGATTTTACCTCTGCTGTTTTAAACAGCACATATTAATCTAATGGAGGGTGAAAGGACTGATTTAACATTGGGAAATGGATACTATATGACTGCTGTCCATGACACTTCCCTTGCCACTCAGCACTGATAGACTTTCAAAATAAGACTCCAGGGACCCTACAAAATAAAAGCCTCTATATTTTTTACATATATTTATTGCCCTATATGGCTCAACATTATGACCGAAACTCAACCCCGTTTTAGAGAATAGACTCTAGGAGACTGTTTAAAACACACCCTATAGCAAATTTCAAAATAAAAGCCTCCCATTTCCGCTTCATCTACTGCCCTAATAACATGGAAAAAGAGTGATTTAACGATTGGAAAGTAATCAACTATCATTGACGGGTCTGAACATTTTCTATAAACACAACTCTGTTGGACTTTCAAAATAAGACTCCAGGGACCCTACAAAATAAAAGCCTCTAGATTATACTAATGCATTAATTGATGCAAATGGCTCAACATTATGACCCAAACTCTTCCAGGTTGTTTTTATTACACTCTAGTGACCTTTTCAAAACACACCCCAGAGCAAATTTCACAATAAAAGTCTCCCATTTACTCTGTAATACAGCAACTATTCACCTAATAACATGGAAAACCAGTGATTTAACATTTGGAAATGGATTCTATATCACTGCTGGGCGTGACCCATCTTTTGATGCACATTCATGATAGACTTTCAAAATAAGACTACAAGGACTCTACAGAATAAAAGCCTCTTCCTTATACACACTCATACATTCTGGCATATTGCTCATTGCCATTGGTGATTTCATCACTGCAATGGCTCTTAGAAGGCGAGCGGAGCCCGCCAATGGTAACAGGCGGGCGGAGCCTGCCAAAGGTGATTACATCACTGCAATGGCTCTTAGCAGGCGGGCGGAGCCCGCCATTGGTGATTTCATCACTGCAATGGCTCTTAGAAGGCGGGCAGAGCCCGCCATTGGTGATTTTTTTCTTCACTGAGATGGCTCCCAGCAGGCGGGCGAAGCCCGCCAACTGGGCTTTACCCACTGTGTTTCAATATGGACAACCCATATTACCCTTGTGCATCATACGCTGTGCACGTCTATTTCCCAGATTTCAGCACAAGTGGCACACAGCTCTCTTTGCCCATGAACTTGCCCTCTTTCCTTCCCTCAGCAGCCCTCAAAGGCGTAAGCAGTTGGTCTGGGGAGCCCCGACGTCACTTGCCAGGGCCGTATTGGCCCGGTTCCCCAGACGGGCAGTAGGTGGCCCCCCTCAAAATTTCTTTAGAAATTTTCTAGTTGGGGGGCCACATGCCGAAGGCATGGCCCACCTACTACTATTGCACATATTTATTCCGCGTATTATTGGGGGGCCACATGCCGAAGGCATGGCCCACCTACTACTATTGCACATATTTATTCCGCGTATTATTATTATAATTCTCCCGTATACCCAAAACTTCGGCGCGTAACTAGTCCCGCACGGTTTGGCGGATCGGGCCCAAAGTTGGCACACGCGTCGGGACCAATGGGGTGATGTGTGCTTGTATAAAACTTTCTCATTAGTCCGAAGGTTTGCGAATTATTAGCGAAAACGTCGCAAAAAAATCCCATAGGAAATGAATGGGGAGAGGAAAAAAAAAGCATAAAAAACAGCACTTCACTGTGTCGGCATACATTCACCTAGAAAAACAGTTTGAAGCTCAGTTTGTAGATAAATCCTTCGTCTATTTAAAACTGAAGACGGTATGTTGATAACTGCTACGGTTTTTCTATAATCAGACCTCAAGCGCCACAAAGTTTTAGCAAAATCCAGCCTGCTAGAGTGGAGCAACTGAAAAGCTAGAGTGTGAGGCAGGCATTTTTTAAACACAAAAAAACATTTTAAACTCGCCCTCACGGCCACATATTTATAGCTAGAGTCACCATTTTTGGTCAGTTTGTAGACTGAAATCTCTAGACCCACACAATATCTTCGGAATTACGGTAGGATTAATACTTTTCCTTAAAAACCCTCCAGACCGACCTAAAGTCGATGAAAATCAGAGCCGTTTTTCATTGGTTTTGGAGCAGAAGAGGGGAGAAAAACGAATCAGGCTATGTGTTTTAAACTCGTCATAAATATTTTTCTGAATGACACACATACACCAAAGTTGGCATAGTTGGAGTCGAAGGATGACTGACGCTCACGGTGAAAAATTTTTTTGAATAACTCATACGGTTTTTGCTCAGCAGTCGTTTGTTCGGAGGACATTTTAAGCACCTGAAAGCTGAGTGACAGTGACCTGCTGCAGCTAGCTCAATTAGAAGCTTAGGTGTGATGAAACGTTTTTTCTTTTTCTTTCTCTTCCCATTCAGTTTGTAGATGACCTACAGCCATGAAAGTTACTCCAATTGAAGACAAGATATAGCTGTCGCTTAGATAAAAAGAATTTTTCAGATACCTTTTACGGTTTTTACTCAGCAGTCGTTTGTTCGGAGGGGTGCTTTAGCAGCTAAAAGGTGAGTGAGAGTGAGGTCCTGCAGTTCAAACAAAGGGAGGAGCAGGTGGGCCAACCATTTTGTTTGTGCTTCGTTTTGGGTTGTGAAAGACCTACAGTCATGAAGGTTACCCCAGTCTGAGACAAAGGATAGATGTTGCTTTCACTGAAAGAATTTTTCAGATACCTTTTACGGTTTTTGCTCAGCAGTCGTTTGTTCGGAGGGTAAGCACCTGGAAGCTAGCTGACAGTTAGCTTCTGCAGCAGCCTGCTAGAGTGCAGCTGCTGAAATCTTAGTGTGAGGCGGCCATTTTTTTAAGATCAAACATCTTATTCTCGCCCTCACGGCCACATATTTGGAGCTACAGTCACCATTTTTGGTCAGTTTGTAGACTGAAACCTCTGGACTCACACAATGTCTTTGGAATTACGGTAGGATTAATACTTTTCCTTAAAAACCCTCCAGACCAACCTAAAGTCTATGAGAGTTTCAGCCTTTCTCTATTCTTTTTGAGCTGAAGATGGGAGAGAAACGAATCAGACTATGTGTTTTCAACTCGTCATAAATATTTTTCTGAATGACACACATACACCAAAGTTGGTATAGTTGGAGTCGAAGGATTGCTGATGCTCATGGTGAAAATGTTTTTTGAATAACTCCTACGGTTTTTGATCAGTAGTCGTTTGTTCGGTGCCGTTCTTCCCATACAAAAAAGCCTGGGAAGAAGAAACCAATAGTGAGTGCAGCTGTTGTCTGTGTCAGTGAGAGGCTCGTTAAGCGTTGTCAAGGTTACCAAGCTTCAAACAGATTTTACCTCTGCTGTTTTAAACAGCACATATTAATCTAATGGAGGGTGAAAGGACTGATTTAACATTGGGAAATGGATACTATATGACTGCTGTCCATGACACTTCCCTTGCCACTCAGCACTGATAGACTTTCAAAATAAGACTCCAGGGACCCTACAAAATAAAAGCCTCTATATTTTTTACATATATTTATTGCTCTTTATGGCTCAACATTATGACCCAAACTCAACCCCGTTTTAGAGAATAGACTCTAGGAGACTGTTTAAAACACACCCTATAGCAAATTTCAAAATAAAAGCCTCCCATTTCCGCTTCATCTACTGCCCTAATAACATGGAAAAAGAGTGATTTAACGATTGGAAAGTAATCAACTATCATTGACGGGTCTGAACATTTTCTATAAACACAACTCTGTTGGACTGTCAAAATAAGACTCCAGGGACCCTACAAAATAAAAGCCTCTAGATTATACTAATGCATTAATTGATGCAAATGCTTCAACATTATGACCCAAACTCTTCCAGGTTGTTTTTATTAGACTCTAGTGACCTTTTCAAAACACACCCCGGAGCAAATTTCACAATAAAAGTCTCCCATTTACTCTGTAATACAGCAACTATTCACCTAATAACATGGAAAACCAGTGATTTAACATTTGGAAATGGATTCTATATCACTGCTGGGCGTGACCCATCTTTTGATGCACATTCATGATAGACTTTCAAAATAAGACTACAAGGACTCTACAGAATAAAAGCCTCTTCCTTATACACACTCATACATTCTGGCATATTGCTCATTGCCATTGGTGATTTCATAACTGCAATGGCTCTTAGAAGGCGGGCGGAGCCCGCCAATGGTAACAGGCGGGCGGAGCCCGCCAAAGGTGATTACATCACTGCAATGGCTCTTAGCAGGCGGGCGGAGCCCGCCATTGGTGATTTCATCACTGCAATGGCTCTTAGAAGGCGGGCGGAGCCCGCCATTGGTGATTTCATCACTCTAATGGCTCTTAGAAGGCGGGCAGAGCCCGCCATTGGTGATTTTTTTCTTCACTGAGATGGCTCCTAGCAGGCGGGCAAAGCCCGCCAACTGGGCTTCACCCACTGTGTTTCAATATGGACAACCCATATTACCCTTGTGCATCATACGCTGTGCACGTCTATTTCCCAGATTTCAGCACAAGTGGCACACAGCTCTCTTTGCCCATGAACTTGCCCTCTTTCCTTCCCTCAGCAGCCCTCAAAGGCGTAAGCAGTTGGTCTGGGGAGCCCCGACGTCACTTGCCAGGGCCGTATTGGCCCGGTTCCCCAGACGGGCAGTAGGTGGCCCCCCTCAAAATTTCTTTAGAAATTTTCTAGTTATTATAATTCTCCCGTATACCCAAAACTTCGGCGCGTAACTAGTCCCGCACGGTTTGGCGGATCGGGCCCAAAGTTGGCACACGCGTCGGGACCAATGGGGTGATGTGTGCTTGTATAAAACTTTCTCATTAGTCCGAAGGTTTGCGAATTATTAGCGAAAACGTCGCAAAAAAATCCCATAGGAAATGAATGGGGAGAGGAAAAAAAAAGCATAAAAAACAGCACTTCACTGTGTCGGCATACATTCACCTAGAAAAACAGTTTGAAGCTCAGTTTGTAGATAAATCCTTCGTCTATTTAAAACTGAAGACGGTATGTTGATAACTGCTACGGTTTTTGTATAATCAGACCTCAAGCGCCACAAAGTTTTAGCAAAATCCAGCCTGCTAGAGTGGAGCAACTGAAAAGCTAGAGTGTGAGGCAGGCGTTTTTTAAACACAAAAAAACATTTTAAACTCGCCCTCACGGCCACATATTTATAGCTAGAGTCACCATTTTTGGTCAGTTTGTAGACTGAAATCTCTGGACCCACACAATATCTTCGGAATTACGGTAGGATTAATACTTTTCCTTAAAAACCCTCCAGACCGACCTAAAGTCGATGAAAATCAGAGCCGTTTTTCATTGGTTTTGGAGCAGAAGAGGGGAGAAAAACGAATCAGACTATGTGTTTTAAACTCGTCATAAATATTTTTCTGAATGACACACATACACCAAAGTTGGCATAGTTGGAGTCGAAGGATGACTGACGCTCACGGTGAAAAAATTTTTTGAATAACTCATACGGTTTTTGCTCAGCAGTCGTTTGTTCGGAGGACATTTTAAGCACCTGAAAGCTGAGTGACAGTGACCTGCTGCAGCTAGCTCAATTAGAAGCTTAGGTGTGATGAAACGTTTTTTCTTTTTCTTTCTCTTCCCATTCAGTTTGTAGATGACCTACAGCCATGAAAGTTACTCCAATTGAAGACAAGATATAGCTGTGGCTTAGATAAAAAGAATTTTTCAGATACCTTTTACGGTTTTTACTCAGCAGTCGTTTGTTCGGAGGGGTGCTTTAGCAGCTAAAAGGTGAGTGAGAGTGAGGTCCTGCAGTTCAAACAAAGGGAGGAGCAGGTGGGCCAACCATTTTGTTTGTGCTTCGTTTTGGGTTGTGAAAGACCTACAGACATGAAGGTTACCCCAGTCTGAGACAAAGGATAGATGTTGCTTTCACTGAAAGAATTTTTCAGATATCTTTTACGGTTTTTGCTCAGCAGTCGTTTGTTCGGAGGGTAAGCACCTGGAAGCTAGCTGACAGTTAGCTTCTGCAGCAGCCTGCTAGAGTGCAGCTGCTGAAATCTTAGTGTGAGGCGGCCATTTTTTTAAGATCAAACATCTTATTCTCGCCCTCACGGCCACATATTTGGAGCTACAGTCACCATTTTTGGTCAGTTTGTAGACTGAAACCTCTGGACTCACACAATGTCTTCGGAATTACGGTAGGATTAATACTTTTCCTTAAAAACCCTCCAGACCAACCTAAAGTCGATGAGAGTTTCAGCCTTTCTCTATTCTTTTTGAGCTGAAGATGGGAGAGAAACGAATCACACTATGTGTTTTCACTCGTCATAAATATTTTTCTGAATGACACACATACACCAAAGTTGGTATAGTTGGAGTCGAAGGATTGCTGATGCTCATGGTGAAAATGTTTTTTGAATAACTCATACGGTTTTTGATCAGTAGTCGTTTGTTCGGTGCCGTTCTTCCCATACAAAAAAGCCTGGGAAGAAGAAACCAATAGTGAGTGCAGCTGTTGTCTGTGTCAGTGAGAGGCTCGTTAAGCGTTGTCAAGGTTACCAAGCTTCAAACAGATTTTACCTCTGCTGTTTTAAACAGCACATATTAATCTAATGGAGGGTGAAAGGACTGATTTAACATTGGGAAATGGATACTATATGACTGCTGTACATGACACTTCCCTTGCCACTCAGCACTGATAGACTTTCAAAATAAGACTCCAGGGACCCTACAAAATAAAAGCCTCTATATTTTTTACATATATTTATTGCCCTATATGGCTCAACATTATGACCCAAACTCAACCCCGTTTTAGAGAATAGACTCTAGGAGACTGTTTAAAACACACCCTATAGCAAATTTCAAAATAAAAGCCTCCCATTTCCGCTTCATCTACTGCCCTAATAACATGGAAAAAGAGTGATTTAACGATTGGAAAGTAATCAACTATCATTGACGGGTCTGAACATTTTCTATAAACACAACTCTGTTGGACTTTCAAAATAAGACTCCAGGGACCCTACAAAATAAAAGCCTCTAGATTATAGTAATGCATTAATTGATGCAAATGGCTCAACATTATGACCCAAACTCTTCCAGGTTGTTTTTATTAGACTCTAGTGACCTTTTCAAAACACACCCCAGAGCAAATTTCACAATAAAAGTCTCCCATTTACTCTGTAATACAGCAACTATTCACCTAATAACATGGAAAACCAGTGATTTAACATTTGGAAATGGATTCTATATCACTGCTGGGCGTGACCCATCTTTTGATGCACATTCATGATAGACTTTCAAAATAAGACTACAAGGACTCTACAGAATAAAAGCCTCTTCCTTATACACACTCATACATTCTGGCATATTGCTCATTGCCATTGGTGATTTCATCACTGCAATGGCTCTTAGAAGGCGGGCGGAGCCCGCCAATGGTAACAGGCGGGCAGAGCCCGCCAAAGGTGATTACATCACTGCAATGGCTCTTAGCAGGCGGGCGGAGCCCGCCATTGGTGATTTCATCACTGCAATGGCTCTTAGAAGGCGGGCAGAGCCCGCCATTGGTGATTTTTTTCTTCACTGAGATGGCTCCTAGCAGGCGGGCGAAGCCCGCCAACTGGGCTTTACCCACTGTGTTTCAATATGGACAACCCATATTACCCTTGTGCATCATACGCTGTGCACGTCTATTTCCCAGATGTCAGCACAAGTGGCACACAGCTCTCTTTGCCCATGAACTTGCCCTCTTTCCTTCCCTCAGCAGCCCTCAAAGGCGTAAGCAGTTGGTCTGGGGAGCCCCGACGTCACTTGCCAGGGCCGTATTGGCCCGGTTCCCCAGACGGGCAGTAGGTGGCCCCCCTCAAAATTTCTTTAGAAATTTTCTAGTTGGGGGGCCACATGCCGAAGGCATGGCCCACCTACTACTATTGCACATATTTATTCCGCGTATTATTATTATTATTATAATTCTCCCGTATACCCAAAACTTCGGCGCGTAACTAGTCCCGCACGGTTTGGCGGATCGGGCCCAAAGTTGGCACACGCGTTGGGACCAATGGGGTGATGTGTGCTTGTATAAAACTTTCTCATTAGTCCGAAGGTTTGCGAATTATTAGCGAAAACGTCGCAAAAAAATCCCATAGGAAATGAATGGGAAGAGGTAAAAAAAAGCATAAAAAACAGCACTTCACTGTGTCGGCATACATTCACCTAGAAAAACAGTTTGAAGCTCAGTTTGTAGATAAATCCTTCGTCTATTTAAAACTGAAGACGGTATGTTGATAACTGCTACGGTTTTTGTATAATCAGACCTCAAGCGCCACAAAGTTTTAGCAAAATCCAGCCTGCTAGAGTGGAGCAACTGAAAAGCTAGAGTGTGAGGCAGGCGTTTTTTAAACACAAAAAAACATTTTAAACTCGCCCTCACGGCCACATATTTATAGCTAGAGTCACCATTTTTGGTCAGTTTGTAGACTGAAATCTCTGGACCCACACAATATCTTCGGAATTACGGTAGGATTAATACTTTTCCTTAAAAACCCTCCAGACCGACCTAAAGTCGATGAAAATCAGAGCCGTTTTTCATTGGTTTTGGAGCAGAAGAGGGGAGAAAAACGAATCAGACTATGTGTTTTAAACTCGTCATAAATATTTTTCTGAATGACACACATACACCAAAGTTGGCATAGTTGGAGTCGAAGGATGACTGACGCTCACGGTGAAAAAATTTTTTGAATAACTCATACGGTTTTTGCTCAGCAGTCGTTTGTTCGGAGGACATTTTAAGCACCTGAAAGCTGAGTGACAGTGACCTGCTGCAGCTAGCTCAATTAGAAGCTTAGGTGTGATGAAACGTTTTTTCTTTTTCTTTCTCTTCCCATTCAGTTTGTAGATGACCTACAGCCATGAAAGTTACTCCAATCGAAGACAAGATATAGCTGTCGCTTAGATAAAAAGAATTTTTCAGATACCTTTTACGGTTTTTACTCAGCAGTCGTTTGTTCGGAGGGGTGCTTTAGCAGCTAAAAGGTGAGTGAGAGTGAGGTCCTGCAGTTAAAAGAAAGGGAGGAGCAGGTGGGCCAACCATTTTGTTTGTGCTTCGTTTTGGGTTGTGAAAGACCTACAGACATGAAGGTTACCCCAGTCTGAGACAAAGGATAGATGTTGCTTTCACTGAAAGAATTTTTCAGATATCTTTTACGGTTTTTGCTCAGCAGTCGTTTGTTCGGAGGGTAAGCACCTGGAAGCTAGCTGACAGTTAGCTTCTGCAGCAGCCTGCTAGAGTGCAGCTGCTGAAATCTTAGTGTGAGGCGGCCATTTTTTTCAGATCAAACATCTTATTCTCGCCCTCACGGCCACATATTTGGAGCTACAGTCACCATTTTTGGTCAGTTTGTAGACTAAAACCTCTGGACTCACACAATGTCTTCGGAATTACGGTAGGATTAATACTTTTCCTTAAAAACCCTCCAGACCAACCTAAAGTCGATGAGAGTTTCAGCCTTTCTCTATTCTTTTTGAGCTGAAGATGGGAGAGAAACGAATCAGACTATGTGTTTTCAACTCGTCATAAATATTTTTCTGAATGACACACATACACCAAAGTTGGTATAGTTGGAGTCGAAGGATTGCTGATGCTCATGGTGAAAATGTTTTTTGAATAACTCATACGGTTTTTGATCAGTAGTCGTTTGTTCGGTGCCGTTCTTCCCATACAAAAAAGCCTGGGAAGAAGAAACCAATAGTGAGTGCAGCTGTTGTCTGTGTCAGTGAGAGGCTCGTTAAGCGTTGTCAAGGTTACCAAGCTTCAAACAGATTTTACCTCTGCTGTTTTAAACAGCACATATTAATCTAATGGAGGGTGAAAGGACTGATTTAACATTGGGAAATGGATACTATATGACTGCTGTCCATGACACTTCCCTTGCCACTCAGCACTGATAGACTTTCAAAATAAGACTCCAGGGACCCTACAAAATAAAAGCCTCTATATTTTTTACATATATTTATTGCCCTATATGGCTCAACATTATGACCCAAACTCAACCCCGTTTTAGAGAATAGACTCTAGGAGACTGTTTAAAACACACCCTATAGCAAATTTCAAAATAAAAGCCTCCCATTTCCGCTTCATCTACTGCCCTAATAACATGGAAAAAGAGTGATTTAACGATTGGAAAGTAATCAACTATCATTGACGGGTCTGAACATTTTCTATAAACACAACTCTGTTGGACTTTCAAAATAAGACTCCAGGGACCCTACAAAATAAAAGCCTCTAGATTATACTAATGCATTAATTGATGCAAATGGCTCAACATTATGACCCAAACTCTTCCAGGTTGTTTTTATTAGACTCTAGTGACCTTTTCAAAACACACCCAGAGCAAATTTCACAATAAAAGTCTCCCATTTACTCTGTAATACAGCAACTATTCACCTAATAACATGGAAAACCAGTGATTTAACATTTGGAAATGGATTCTATATCACTGCTGGGCGTGACCCATCTTTTGATGCACATTCATGATAGACTTTCAAAATAAGACTACAAGGACTCTACAGAATAAAAGCCTCTTCCTTATACACACTCATACATTCTGGCATATTGCTCATTGCCATTGGTGATTTCATCACTGCAATGGCTCTTAGAAGGCGGGCGGAGCCCGCCAAAGGTGATTACATCACTGCAATGGCTCTTAGCAGGCGGGCGGAGCCCGCCATTGGTGATTTCATCACTGCAATGGCTCTTAGAAGGCGGGCAGAGCCCGCCATTGGTGATTTTTTTCTTCACTGAGATGGCTCCTCGCAGGCGGGCGAAGCCCGCCAACTGGGCTTTACCCACTGTGTTTCAATATGGACAACCCATATTACCCTTGTGCATCATACGCTGTGCACGTCTATTTCCCAGATTTCAGCACAAGTGGCACACAGCTCTCTTTACCCATGAACTTGCCCTCTTTCCTTCCCTCAGCAGCCCTCAAAGGCGTAAGCAGTTGGTCTGGGGAGCCCCGACGTCACTTGCCAGGGCCGTATTGGCCCGGTTCCCCAGACGGGCAGTAGGTGGCCCCCCTCAAAATTTCTTTAGAAATTTTCTAGTTGGGGGGCCACATGCCGAAGGCATGGCCCACCTACTACTATTGCACATATTTATTCCGCGTATTATTGGGGGGCCACATGCCGAAGGCATGGCCCACCTACTACTATTGCACATATTTATTCCGCGTATTATTATTATTATTATAATTCTCCCGTATACCCAAAACTTCGGCACGTAACTAGTCCCGCACGGTTTGGCGGATCGGGCCCAAAGTTGGCACACGCGTCGGGACCAATGGGGTGATGTGTGCTTGTATAAAACTTTCTCATTAGTCCGAAGGTTTGCGAATTATTAGCGAAAACGTCGCAAAAAAATCCCATAGGAAATGAATGGGGAGAGGAAAAAAAAAGCATAAAAAACAGCACTTCACTGTGTCGGCATACATTCACCTAGAAAAACAGTTTGAAGCTCAGTTTGTAGATAAATCCTTCGTCTATTTAAAACTGAAGACGGTATGTTGATAACTGCTACGGTTTTTGTATAATCAGACCTCAAGCGCCACAAAGTTTTAGCAAAATCCAGCCTGCTAGAGTGGAGCAACTGAAAAGCTAGAGTGTGAGGCAGGCGTTTTTTAAACACAAAAAAACATTTTAAACTCGCCCTCACGGCCACATATTTATAGCTAGAGTCACCATTTTTGGTCAGTTTGTAGACTGAAATCTCTGGACCCACACAATATCTTCGGAATTACGGTAGGATTAATACTTTTCCTTAAAAACCCTCCAGACCGACCTAAAGTCGATGAAAATCAGAGCCGTTTTTCATTGGTTTTGGAGCAGAAGAGGGGAGAAAAACGAATCAGACTATGTGTTTTAAACTCGTCATAAATATTTTTCTGAATGACACACATACACCAAAGTTGGCATAGTTGGAGTCGAAGGATGGCTGACGCTCACGGTGAAAAAATATTTTGAATAACTCATACGGTTTTTGCTCAGCAGTCGTTTGTTCGGAGGACATTTTAAGCAGCTGAAAGCTGGGGGAGAGTGTCCTGCTGCAGCTAGCTCAATTAGAAGATCAGGTGTGACAAAACGTTTTTTCTTTTTCTTTCTCTTCCCATTCAGGTTGTAGATGACCTACAGCCATGAAAGTTACTCCAATTGAAGACAAGATATAGCTGTCGCTTAGATAAAAATAATTTTTCAGATACCTTTTACGGTTTTTACTCAGCAGTCGTTTGTTCGGAGGGGTGCTTTAGCAGCTAAAAGGTGAGTGAGAGTGAGGTCCTGCAGTTCAAACAAAGGGAGGAGCAGGTGGGCCAACCATTTTGTTTGTGCTTCGTTTTGGGTTGTGAAAGACCTACAGACATGAAGGTTACCCCAGTCTGAGACAAAGGATAGATGTTGCTTTCACTGAAAGAATTTTTCAGATATCTTTTACGGTTTTTGCTCAGCAGTCGTTTGTTCGGAGGGTAAGCACCTGGAAGCTAGCTGACAGTTAGCTTCTGCAGCAGCCTGCTAGAGTGCAGCTGCTGAAATCTTAGTGTGAGGCGGCCATTCTTTTAAGATCAAACATCTTATTCTCGCCCTCACGGCCACATATTTGGAGCTACAGTCACCATTTTTGGTCAGTTTGTAGACTGAAACCTCTGGACTCACACAATGTCTTCGGAATTACGGTAGGATTAATACTTTTCCTTAAAAACCCTCCAGACCAACCTAAAGTCGATGAGAGTTTCAGCCTTTCTCTATTCTTTTTGAGCTGAAGATGGGAGAGAAACGAATCAGACTATGTGTTTTCAACTCGTCATAAATATTTTTCTGAATGACACACATACACCAAAGTTGGTATAGTTGGAGTCGAAGGATTGCTGATGCTCATGGTGAAAATGTTTTTTGAATAACTCATACGGTTTTTGATCAGTAGTCGTTTGTTCGGTGCCGTTCTTCCCATACAAAAAAGCCTGGGAAGAAGAAACCAATAGTGAGTGCAGCTGTTGTCTGTGTCAGTGAGAGGCTCGTTAAGCGTTGTCAAGGTTACCAAGCTTCAAACAGATTTTACCTCTGCTGTTTTAAACAGCACATATTAATCTAATGGAGGGTGAAAGGACTGATTTAACATTGGGAAATGGATACTATATGACTGCTGTCCATGACACTTCCCTTGCCACTCAGCACTGATAGACTTTCAAAATAAGACTCCAGGGACCCTACAAAATAAAAGCCTCTATATTTTTTACATATATTTATTGCCCTATATGGCTCAACATTATGACCCAAACTCAACCCCGTTTTAGAGAATAGACTCTAGGAGACTGTTTAAAACACACCCTGTAGCAAATTTCAAAATAAAAGCCTCCCATTTCCGCTTCATCTACTGCCCTAATAACATGGAAAAAGAGTGATTTAACGATTGGAAAGTAATCAACTATCATTGACGGGTCTGAACATTTTCTATAAACACAACTCTGTTGGACTTTCAAAATAAGACTCCAGGGACCCTACAAAATAAAAGCCTCTAGATTATACTAATGCATTAATTGATGCAAATGGCTCAACATTATGACCCAAACTCTTCCAGGTTGTTTTTATTAGACTCTAGTGACCTTTTCAAAACACACCCAGAGCAAATTTCACAATAAAAGTCTCCCATTTACTCTGTAATACAGCAACTATTCACCTAATAACATGGAAAACCAGTGATTTAACATTTGGAAATGGATTCTATATCACTGCTGGGCGTGACCCATCTTTTGATGCACATTCATGATAGACTTTCAAAATAAGACTACAAGGACTCTACAGAATAAAAGCCTCTTCCTTATACACACTCATACATTCTGGCATATTGCTCATTGCCATTGGTGATTTCATCACTGCAATGGCTCTTAGAAGGCGGGCGGAGCCCGCCAATGGTAACAGGCGGGCGGAGCCCGCCAAAGGTGATTACATCACTGCAATGGCTCTTAGCAGGCGGGCGGAGCCCGCCATTGGTGATTTCATCACTGCAATGGCTCTTAGAAGGCGGGCAGAGCCCGCCATTGGTGATTTTTTTCTTCACTGAGATGGCTCCTAGCAGGCGGGCGAAGCCCGCCAACTGGGCTTTACCCACTGTGTTTCAATATGGACAACCCATATTACCCTTGTGCATCATACGCTGTGCACGTCTATTTCCCAGATTTCAGCACAAGTGGCACACAGCTCTCTTTGCCCATGAACTTGCCCTCTTTCCTTCCCTCAGCAGCCCTCAAAGGCGTAAGCAGTTGGTCTGGGGAGCCCCGACGTCACTTGCCAGGGCCGTATTGGCCCGGTTCCCCAGACGGGCAGTAGGTGGCCCCCCTCAAAATTTCTTTAGAAATTTTCTAGTTATTATAATTCTCCCGTATACCCAAAACTTCGGCGCGTAACTAGTCCCGCACGGTTTGGCGGATCGGGCCCAAAGTTGGCACACGCGTCGGGACCAATGGGGTGATGTGTGCTTGTATAAAACTTTCTCATTAGTCCGAAGGTTTGCGAATTATTAGCGAAAACGTCGCAAAAAAATCCCATAGGAAATGAATGGGGAGAGGAAAAAAAAAGCATAAAAAACAGCACTTCACTGTGTCGGCATACATTCACCTAGAAAAACAGTTTGAAGCTCAGTTTGTAGATAAATCCTTCGTCTATTTAAAACTGAAGACGGTATGTTGATAACTGCTACGGTTTTTCTATAATCAGACCTCAAGCGCCACAAAGTTTTAGCAAAATCCAGCCTGCTAGAGTGGAGCAACTGAAAAGCTAGAGTGTGAGGCAGGCATTTTTTAAACACAAAAAAACATTTTAAACTCGCCCTCACGGCCACATATTTATAGCTAGAGTCACCATTTTTGGTCAGTTTGTAGACTGAAATCTCTGGACCCACACAATATCTTCGGAATTACGGTAGGATTAATACTTTTCCTTAAAAACCCTCCAGACCGACCTAAAGTCGATGAAAATCAGAGCCGTTTTTCATTGGTTTTGGAGCAGAAGAGGGGAGAAAAACGAATCCGACTATGTGTTTTAAACTCGTCATAAATATTTTTCTGAATGACACACATACACCAAAGTTGGCATAGTTGGAGTCGAAGGATGACTGACGCTCACGGTGAAAAAATTTTTTGAATAACTCATACGGTTTTTGCTCAGCAGTCGTTTGTTCGGAGGACATTTTAAGCACCTGAAAGCTGAGTGACAGTGACCTGCTGCAGCTAGCTCAATTAGAAGCTTAGGTGTGATGAAACGTTTTTTCTTTTTCTTTCTCTTCCCATTCAGTTTGTAGATGACCTACAGCCATGAAAGTTACTCCAATTGAAGACAAGATATAGCTGTCGCTTAGATAAAAAGAATTTTTCAGACACCTTTTACGGTTTTTACTCAGCAGTCGTTTGTTCGGAGGGGTGCTTTAGCAGCTAAAAGGTGAGTGAGAGTGAGGTCCTGCAGTTCAAACAAAGGGAGGAGCAGGTGGGCCAACCATTTTGTTTGTGCTTCGTTTTGGGTTGTGAAAGACCTACAGATATGAAGGTTACCCCAGTCTGAGACAAAGGATAGATGTTGCTTTCACTGAAAGAATTTTTCAGATATCTTTTACGGTTTTTGCTCAGCAGTCGTTTGTTCGGAGGGTAAGCACCTGGAAGCTAGCTGACAGTTAGCTTCTGCAGCAGCCTGCTAGAGTGCAGCTGCTGAAATCTTAGTGTGAGGCGGCCATTTTTTTAAGATCAAACATCTTATTCTCGCCCTCACGGCCACATATTTGGAGCTACAGTCACCATTTTTGGTCAGTTTGTAGACTGAAACCTCTGGACTCACACAATGTCTTTGGAATTACGGTAGGATTAATACTTTTCCTTAAAAACCCTCCAGACCAACCTAAAGTCTATGAGAGTTTCAGCCTTTCTCTATTCTTTTTGAGCTGAAGATGGGAGAGAAACGAATCAGACTATGTGTTTTCAACTCGTCATAAATATTTTTCTGAATGACACACATACACCAAAGTTGGTATAGTTGGAGTCGAAGGATTGCTGATGCTCATGGTGAAAATGTTTTTTGAATAACTCCTACGGTTTTTGATCAGTAGTCGTTTGTTCGGTGCCGTTCTTCCCATACAAAAAAGCCTGGGAAGAAGAAACCAATAGTGAGTGCAGCTGTTGTCTGTGTCAGTGAGAGGCTCGTTAAGCGTTGTCAAGGTTACCAAGCTTCAAACAGATTTTACCTCTGCTGTTTTAAACAGCACATATTAATCTAATGGAGGGTGAAAGGACTGATTTAACATTGGGAAATGGATACTATATGACTGCTGTCCATGACACTTCCCTTGCCACTCAGCACTGATAGACTTTCAAAATAAGACTCCAGGGACCCTACAAAATAAAAGCCTCTATATTTTTTACATATATTTATTGCCCTATATGGCTCAATATTATGACCCAAACTCAACCCCGTTTTAGAGAATAGACTCTAGGAGACTGTTTAAAACACACCCTATAGCAAATTTCAAAATAAAAGCCTCCCATTTCCGCTTCATCTACTGCCCTAATAACATGGAAAAAGAGTGATTTAACGATTGGAAAGTAATCAACTATCATTGACGGGTCTGAACATTTTCTATAAACACAACTCTGTTGGACTTTCAAAATAAGACTCCAGCGACCCTACAAAATAAAAGCCTCTAGATTATACTAATGCATTAATTGATGCAAATGGCTCAACATTATGACCCAAACTCTTCCAGGTTGTTTTTATTAGACTCTAGTGACCTTTTCAAAACACACCCAGAGCAAATTTCACAATAAAAGTCTCCCATTTACTCTGTAATACAGCAACTATTCACCTAATAACATGGAAAACCAGTGATTTAACATTTGGAAATTGATTCTATATAACTGCTGGGCATGACCCATCTTTAGATGCACTTCCATGATAGACTTTCAAAATAAGACTCCAGGGACTCTACAGAATAAAAGCCTCTTCCTTATACACACTCATACATTCTGGCATATTGCTCATTGCCATTTGTAATTTCATCACTGCAATGGCTCTTAGAAGGCGGGCGGAGCCCGCCATTGGTGATTTCATCACTGCAATGGCTCTTAGAAGGCGGGCGGAGCCCGCCATTGGTGATTTCATCACTGCAATGGCTCTTAGCAGGCGGGCAGAGCCCGCCATTGGTGATTTTTTTCATCGCTGCAAGGGCTCCTAGCAGGCGGGCGGAGCCCACCAACTGAGCTTTACCCACTGCGGTTCAATATGGACAACCCATATTACCCTTTTGCATCATACGCTGTGCACGTCTATTTCCCAGATTTCAGCACAAGTGGCACACAGCTCTCTTTGCCCATGACCTAGCCCTCTTTCCTTCCCTCAGCAGCCCTCAAAGGCGTAAGCAGTTGGTCTGGGGAGCCCCGACATCACTTGCCAGGGCCGTATTGGCCCTGTTCCCCAGACGGGCAGTAGGTGGCCCCCCTCAAAATTTCTTTAGAAATTTTCTAGTTGGGGGGCCACATGCCGTAGGCATGGCCCACCTACTACTATTGCACATATTTATTCCGCGTATTATTATTGGGGGGCCACATGCCGAAGGCATGGCCCACCTACTACTATTGCACATATTTATTCCGCGTATTATTATTATTATTGGGGGGCCACATGCCGAAGGCATGGCCCACCTACTACTATTGCACATATTTATTCCGCGTATTATTGGGGGGCCACATGCCGAAGGCATGGCCCACCTACTACTATTGCACATATTTATTCCGCGTATTATTGGGGGGCCACATGCCGAAGGCATGGCCCACCTACTACTATTGCACATATTTATTCCGCGTATTATTATTGGGGGGCCACATGCCGAAGGCATGGCCCACCTACTACTATTGCACATATTTATTCCGCGTATTATTGGGGGGCCACATGCCGAAGGCATGGCCCACCTACTACTATTGCACATATTTATTCCGCGTATTATTATTATTGGGGGGCCACATGCCGAAGGCATGGCCCACCTACTACTATTGCACATATTTATTCCGCGTATTATTGGGGGGCCACATGCCGAAGGCATGGCCCACCTACTACTATTGCACATATTTATTCCGCGTATTATTATTATTATAATTCTCCCGTATACCCAAAACTTCGGCGCGTAACTAGTCCCGCACGGTTTGGCGGATCGGGCCCAAAGTTGGCACACGCGTCGGGACCAATGGGGTGATGTGTGCTTGTATAAAACTTTCTCATTAGTCCGAAGGTTTGCGAATTATTAGCGAAAACGTCGCAAAAAAATCCCATAGGAAATGAATGGGGAGAGGAAAAAAAAAGCATAAAAAACAGCACTTCACTGTGTCGGCATACATTCACCTAGAAAAACAGTTTGAAGCTCAGTTTGTAGATAAATCCTTCGTCTATTTAAAACTGAAGACGGTATGTTGATAACTGCTACGGTTTTTGTATAATCAGACCTCAAGCGCCACAAAGTTTTAGCAAAATCCAGCCTGCTAGAGTGGAGCAACTGAAAAGCTAGAGTGTGAGGCAGGCGTTTTTTAAACACAAAAAAACATTTTAAACTCGCCCTCACGGCCACATATTTATAGCTAGAGTCACCATTTTTGGTCAGTTTGTAGACTGAAATCTCTGGACCCACACAATATCTTCGGAATTACGGTAGGATTAATACTTTTCCTTAAAAACCCTCCAGACCGACCTAAAGTCGATGAAAATCAGAGCCGTTTTTCATTGGTTTTGGAGCAGAAGAGGGGAGAAAAACGAATCCGACTATGTGTTTTAAACTCGTCATAAATATTTTTCTGAATGACACACATACACCAAAGTTGGCATAGTTGGAGTCGAAGGATGACTGACGCTCACGGTGAAAAAATTTTTTGAATAACTCATACGGTTTTTGCTCAGCAGTCGTTTGTTCGGAGGACATTTTAAGCACCTGAAAGCTGAGTGACAGTGACCTGCTGCAGCTAGCTCAATTAGAAGCTTAGGTGTGATGAAACGTTTTTTCTTTTTCTTTCTCTTCCCATTCAGTTTGTAGATGACCTACAGCCATGAAAGTTACTCCAATTGAAGACAAGATATAGCTGTCGCTTAGATAAAAAGAATTTTTCAGATACCTTTTACGGTTTTTACTCAGCAGTCGTTTGTTCGGAGGGGTGCTTTAGCAGCTAAAAGGTGAGTGAGAGTGAGGTCCTGCAGTTCAAACAAAGGGAGGAGCAGGTGGGCCAACCATTTTGTTTGTGCTTCGTTTTGGGTTGTGAAAGACCTACAGACATGAAGGTTACCCCAGTCTGAGACAAAGGATAGATGTTGCTTTCACTGAAAGAATTTTTCAGATATCTTTTACGGTTTTTGCTCAGCAGTCGTTTGTTCGGAGGGTAAGCACCTGGAAGCTAGCTGACAGTTAGCTTCTGCAGCAGCCTGCTAGAGTGCAGCTGCTGAAATCTTAGTGTGAGGCGGCCATTTTTTAAGATCAAACATCTTATTCTCGCCCTCACGGCCACATATTTGGAGCTACAGTCACCATTTTTGGTCAGTTTGTAGACTGAAACCTCTGGACTCACACAATGTCTTCGGAATTACGGTAGGATTAATACTTTGCCTTAAAAACCCTCCAGACCAACCTAAAGTGGATGAGAGTTTCAGCCTTTCTCCATTCTTTTTGAGCTGAAGATGGGAGAAAAACGAATCAGACTATGTGTTTTCAACTCGTCATAAATATTTTTCTGAATGACACACATACACCAAAGTTGGTATAGTTGGAGTCGAAGGATTGCTGATGCTCATGGTGAAAATGTTTTTTGAATAACTCATACGGTTTTTGATCAGTAGTCGTTTGTTCGGTGCCGTTCTTCCCATACAAAAAAGCCTGGGAAGAAGAAACCAATAGTGAGTGCAGCTGTTGTCTGTGTCAGTGAGAGGCTCGTTAAGCGTTGTCAAGGTTACCAAGCTTCAAACAGATTTTACCTCTGCTGTTTTAAACAGCACATATTAATCTAATGGAGGGTGAAAGGACTGATTTAACATTGGGAAATGGATACTATATGACTGCTGTACATGACACTTCCCTTGCCACTCAGCACTGATAGACTTTCAAAATAAGACTCCAGGGACCCTACAAAATAAAAGCCTCTATATTTTTTACATATATTTATTGCTCTATATGGCTCAACATTATGACCCAAACTCAACCCCGTTTTAGAGAATAGACTCTAGGAGACTGTTTAAAACACACCCTATAGCAAATTTCAAAATAAAAGCCTCCCATTTCCGCTTCATCTACTGCCCTAATAACATGGAAAAAGAATGATTTAACGATTGGAAAGTAATCAACTATCATTGACGGGTCTGAACATTTTCTATAAACACAACTCTGTTGGACTTTCAAAATAAGACTCCAGGGACCCTACAAAATAAAAGCCTCTAGATTATACTAATGCATTAATTGATGCAAATGGCTCAACATTATGACCCAAACTCTTCCAGGTTGTTTTTAATAGACGCTAGTGACCTTTTCAAAACACACCCCAGAGCAAATTTCACAATAAAAGTCTCCCATTTACTCTGTAATTCAGCAACTATTCAAATAATAACATGGAAAACCAGTGATTTAACATTTGGAAATGGATTCTATATCACTGCTGGGCGTGACCCATCTTTTGATGCACATTCATGATAGACTTTCAAAATAAGACTACAAGGACTCTACAGAATAAAAGCCTCTTCCTTATACACACTCATACATTCTGGCATATTGCTCATTGCCATTGGTGATTTCATCACTGCAATGGCTCTTAGAAGGCGGGCGGAGCCCGCCAATGGTAACAGGCGGGCGGAGCCCGCCAAAGGTGATTACATCACTGCAATGGCTCTTAGCAGGCGGGCGGAGCCCGCCATTGGTGATTTCATCACTGCAATGGCTCTTAGAAGGCGGGCAGAGCCCGCCATTGGTGATTTTTTTCTTCACTGAGATGGCTCCTAGCAGGCGGGCAAAGCCCGCCAACTGGGCTTTACCCACTGTGTTTCAATATGGACAACCCATATTACCCTTGTGCATCATACGCTGTGCACGTCTATTTCCCAGATTTCAGCACAAGTGGCACACAGCTCTCTTTGCCCATGAACTTGCCCTCTTTCCTTCCCTCAGCAGCCCTCAAAGGCGTAAGCAGTTGGTCTGGGGAGCCCCGACGTCACTTGCCAGGGCCGTATTGGCCCGGTTCCCCAGACGGGCAGTAGGTGGCCCCCCTCAAAATTTCTTTAGAAATTTTCTAGTTATTATTATAATTCTCCCGTATACCCAAAACTTCGGCGCGTAACTAGTCCCGCACGGTTTGGCGGATCGGGCCCAAAGTTGGCACACGCGTCGGGACCAATGGGGTGATGTGTGCTTGTATAAAACTTTCTCATTAGTCCGAAGGTTTGCGAATTATTAGCGAAAACGTCGCAAAAAAATCCCATAGGAAATGAATGGGGAGAGGAAAAAAAAAGCATAAAAAACAGCACTTCACTGTGTCGGCATACATTCACCTAGAAAAACAGTTTGAAGCTCAGTTTGTAGATAAATCCTTCGTCTATTTAAAACTGAAGACGGTATGTTGATAACTGCTACGGTTTTTGTATAATCAGACCTCAAGCGCCACAAAGTTTTAGCAAAATCCAGCCTGCTAGAGTGGAGCAACTGAAAAGCTAGAGTGTGAGGCAGGCGTTTTTTAAACACAAAAAAACATTTTAAACTCGCCCTCACGGCCACATATTTATAGCTAGAGTCACCATTTTTGGTCAGTTTGTAGACTGAAATCTCTGGACCCACACAATATCTTCGGAATTACGGTAGGATTAATACTTTTCCTTAAAAACCCTCCAGACCGACCTAAAGTCGATGAAAATCAGAGCCGTTTTTCATTGGTTTTGGAGCAGAAGAGGGGAGAAAAACGAATCCGACTATGTGTTTTAAACTCGTCATAAATATTTTTCTGAATGACACACATACACCAAAGTTGGCATAGTTGGAGTCGAAGGATGACTGACGCTCACGGTGAAAAAATTTTTTGAATAACTCATACGGTTTTTGCTCAGCAGTCGTTTGTTCGGAGGACATTTTAAGCACCTGAAAGCTGAGTGACAGTGACCTGCTGCAGCTAGCTCAATTAGAAGCTTAGGTGTGATGAAACGTTTTTTCTTTTTCTTTCTCTTCCCATTCAGTTTGTAGATGACCTACAGCCATGAAAGTTACTCCAATTGAAGACAAGATATAGCTGTCGCTTAGATAAAAAGAATTTTTCAGATACCTTTTACGGTTTTTACTCAGCAGTCGTTTGTTCGGAGGGGTGCTTTAGCAGCTAAAAGGTGAGTGAGAGTGAGGTCCTGCAGTTCAAACAAAGGGAGGAGCAGGTGGGCCAACCATTTTGTTTGTGCTTCGTTTTGGGTTGTGAAAGACCTACAGACATGAAGGTTACCCCAGTCTGAGACAAAGGATAGATGTTGCTTTCACTGAAAGAATTTTTCAGATATCTTTTACGGTTTTTGCTCAGCAGTCGTTTGTTCGGAGGGTAAGCACCTGGAAGCTAGCTGACAGTTAGCTTCTGCAGCAGCCTGCTAGAGTGCAGCTGCTGAGATCTTAGTGTGAGGCGGCCATTTTTTTAAGATCAAACATCTTATTCTCGCCCTCACGGCCACATATTTGGAGCTACAGTCACCATTTTTGGTCAGTTTGTAGACTGAAACCTCTGGACTCACACAATGTCTTCGGAATTACGGTAGGATTAATACTTTGCCTTAAAAACCCTCCAGACCAACCTAAAGTCGATGAGAGTTTCAGCCTTTCTCCATTCTTTTTGAGCTGAAGATGGGAGAAAAACGAATCAGACTATGTGTTTTCAACTCGTCATAAATATTTTTCTGAATGACACACATACACCAAAGTTGGTATAGTTGGAGTCGAAGGATTGCTGATGCTCATGGTGAAAATGTTTTTTGAATAACTCATACGGTTTTTGATCAGTAGTCGTTTGTTCGGTGCCGTTCTTCCCATACAAAAAAGCCTGGGAAGAAGAAACCAATAGTGAGTGCAGCTGTTGTCTGTGTCAGTGAGAGGCTCGTTAAGCGTTGTCAAGGTTACCAAGCTTCAAACAGATTTTACCTCTGCTGTTTTAAACAGCACATATTAATCTAATGGAGGGTGAAAGGACTGATTTAACATTGGGAAATGGATACTATATGACTGCTGTACATGACACTTCCCTTGCCACTCAGCACTGATAGACTTTCAAAATAAGACTCCAGGGACCCTACAAAATAAAAGCCTCTATATTTTTTACATATATTTATTGCTCTATATGGCTCAACATTATGACCCAAACTCAACCCCGTTTTAGAGAATAGACTCTAGGAGACTGTTTAAAACACACCCTATAGCAAATTTCAAAATAAAAGCCTCCCATTTCCGCTTCATCTACTGCCCTAATAACATGGAAAAAGAGTGATTTAACGATTGGAAAGTAATCAACTATCATTGACGGGTCTGAACATTTTCTATAAACACAACTCTGTTGGACTTTCAAAATAAGACTCCAGGGACCCTACAAAATAAAAGCCTCTAGATTATAGTAATGCATTAATTGATGCAAATGGCTCAACATTATGACCCAAACTCTTCCAGGTTGTTTTTATTAGACTCTAGTGACCTTTTCAAAACACACCCCAGAGCAAATTTCACAATAAAAGTCTCCCATTTACTCTGTAATACAGCAACTATTCACCTAATAACATGGAAAACCAGTGATTTAACATTTGGAAATGGATTCTATATCACTGCTGGGCGTGACCCATCTTTTGATGCACATTCATGATAGACTTTCAAAATAAGACTACAAGGACTCTACAGAATAAAAGCCTCTTCCTTATACACACTCATACATTCTGGCATATTGCTCATTGCCATTGGTGATTTCATCACTGCAATGGCTCTTAGAAGGCGGGCGGAGCCCGCCAATGGTAACAGGCGGGCGGAGCCCGCCAAAGGTGATTACATCACTGCAATGGCTCTTAGCAGGCGGGCGGAGCCCGCCATTGGTGATTTCATCACTGCAATGGCTCTTAGAAGGCGGGCAGAGCCCGCCATTGGTGATTTTTTTCTTCACTGAGATGGCTCCTAGCAGGCGGGCGAAGCCCGCCAACTGGGCTTTACCCACTGTGTTTCAATATGGACAACCCATATTACCCTTGTGCATCATACTCTGTGCACGTCTATTTCCCAGATTTCAGCACAAGTGGCACACAGCTCTCTTTGCCCATGAACTTGCCCTCTTTCCTTCCCTCAGCAGCCCTCAAAGGCGTAAGCAGTTGGTCTGGGGAGCCCCGACGTCACTTGCCAGGGCCGTATTGGCCCGGTTCCCCAGACGGGCAGTAGGTGGCCCCCCTCAAAATTTCTTTAGAAATTTTCTAGTTATTATAATTCTCCCGTATACCCAAAACTTCGGCACGTAACTAGTCCCGCACGGTTTGGCGGATCGGGCCCAAAGTTGGCACACGCGTCGGGACCAATGGGGTGATGTGTGCTTGTATAAAACTTTCTCATTAGTCCGAAGGTTTGCGAATTATTAGCGAAAACGTCGCAAAAAAATCCCATAGGAAATGAATGGGAAGAGGTAAAAAAAAGCATAAAAAACAGCACTTCACTGTGTCGGCATACATTCACCTAGAAAAACAGTTTGAAGCTCAGTTTGTAGATAAATCCTTCGTCTATTTAAAACTGAAGACGGTATGTTGATAACTGCTACGGTTTTTGTATAATCAGACCTCAAGCGCCACAAAGTTTTAGCAAAATCCAGCCTGCTAGAGTGGAGCAACTGAAAAGCTAGAGTGTGAGGCAGGCGTTTTTTAAACACAAAAAAACATTTTAAACTCGCCCTCACGGCCACATATTTATAGCTAGAGTCACCATTTTTGGTCAGTTTGTAGACTGAAATCTCTGGACCCACACAATATCTTCGGAATTACGGTAGGATTAATACTTTTCCTTAAAAACCCTCCAGACCGACCTAAAGTCGATGAAAATCAGAGCCGTTTTTCATTGGTTTTGGAGCAGAAGAGGGGAGAAAAACGAATCAGACTATGTGTTTTAAACTCGTCATAAATATTTTTCTGAATGACACACATACACCAAAGTTGGCATAGTTGGAGTCGAAGGATGACTGACGCTCACGGTGAAAAAATTTTTTGAATAACTCATACGGTTTTTGCTCAGCAGTCGTTTGTTCGGAGGACATTTTAAGCACCTGAAAGCTGAGTGACAGTGACCTGCTGCAGCTAGCTCAATTAGAAGCTTAGGTGTGATGAAACGTTTTTTCTTTTTCTTTCTCTTCCCATTCAGTTTGTAGATGACCTACAGCCATGAAAGTTACTCCAATTGAAGACAAGATATAGCTGTAGCTTAGATAAAAAGAATTTTTCAGATACCTTTTACGGTTTTTACTCAGCAGTCGTTTGTTCGGAGGGGTGCTTTAGCAGCTAAAAGGTGAGTGAGAGTGATGTCCTGCAGTTCAAACAAAGGGAGGAGCAGGTGGGCCAACCATTTTGTTTGTGCTTCGTTTTGGGTTGTGAAAGACCTACAGACATGAAGGTTACCCCAGTCTGAGACAAAGGATAGATGTTGCTTTCACTGAAAGAATTTTTCAGATATCTTTTACGGTTTTTGCTCAGCAGTCGTTTGTTCGGAGGGTAAGCACCTGGAAGCTAGCTGACAGTTAGCTTCTGCAGCAGCCTGCTAGAGTGCAGCTGCTGAAATCTTAGTGTGAGGCGGCCATTTTTTTAAGATCAAACATCTTATTCTCGCCCTCACGGCCACATATTTGGAGCTACAGTCACCATTTTTGGTCAGTTTGTAGACTGAAACCTCTGGACTCACGCAATGTCTTCGGAATCACGGTAGGATTAATACTTTTCCTTAAAAACCCTCCAGACCAACCTAAAGTCGATGAGTTTCAGCCTTTCTCCATTCTTTTTGAGCTGAAGATGGGAGAGAAACGAATCAGACTATGTGTTTTCAAGTCGTCATAAATATTGTTCTGAATGACACACATACACCAAAGTTGGTATAGTTGGAGTCGAAGGATTGCTGATGCTCATGGTGAATTTTTTTTTTTAATAACTCATACGGTTTTTGCTCAGCAGTCGTTTGTTCGGTGCCGTTCTTCCCATACAAAAAAGCCTGGGAAGAAGAAACCAATAGTGAGTGCAGCTGTTGTCTGTGTCAGTGAGAGGCTCCTTAAGCGTTGTCAAGGTTACCAAGCTTCAAACAGATTTTATCTCTGCTGTTTTAAACAGCACATATTAATCTAATGGAGGGTGAAAGCACTGATTTAACATTGGGAAATGGATACTATATGACTGCTGTCCATGACACTTCCCTTGCCACTCATCACTGATAGACTTTCAAAATAAGACTCCAGGGACCCTACAAAATAAAAGCCTCTATATTTTTTACATATATTTATTGCCCTATATGGCTCAACATTATGACCCAAACTCAACCCCGTTTTAGAGAATAGACTCTAGGAGACTGTTTAAAACACACCCTATAGCAAATTTCAAAATAAAAGCCTCCCATTTCCGCTTCATCTACTGCCCTAATAACATGGAAAAAGAGTGATTTAACGATTGGAAAGTAATCAACTATCATTGACGGGTCTGAACATTTTCTATAAACACAACTCTGTTGGACTTTCAAAATAAGACTCCAGGGACCCTACAAAATAAAAGCCTCTAGATTATACTAATGCATTAATTGATGCAAATGGCTCAACATTATGACCCAAACTCTTCCAGGTTGTTTTTATTAGACTCTAGTGACCTTTTCAAGACACACCCCAGAGCAAATTTCACAATAAAAGTCTCCCATTTACTCTGTAATACATCAACTATTCACCTAATAACATGGAAAACCAGTGATTTAACATTTGGAAATGGATTCTATATCACTGCTGGGCGTGACCCATCTTTTGATGCACATTCATGATAGACTTTCAAAATAAGACTACAAGGACTCTACAGAATAAAAGCCTCTTCCTTATACACACTCATACATTCTGGCATATTGCTCATTGCCATTGGTGATTACATCACTGCAATGGCTCTTAGCAGGCGGGCGGAGCCCGCCATTGGTGATTTCATCACTGCAATGGCTCTTAGAAGGCGGGCAGAGCCCGCCATTGGTGATTTGTTTCTTCACTGAGATGGCTCCTAGCAGGCGGGCGAAGCCCGCCAACTGGGCTTTACCCACTGTGTTTCAATATGGACAACCCATATTACCCTTGTGCATCATACGCTGTGCACGTCTATTTCCCAGATTTCAGCACAAGTGGCACACAGCTCTCTTTGCCCATGAACTTGCCCTCTTTCCTTCCCTCAGCAGCCCTCAAAGGCGTAAGCAGTTGGTCTGGGGAGCCCCGACGTCACTTGCCAGGGCCGTATTGGCCCGGTTCCCCAGACGGGCAGTAGGTGGCCCCCCTCAAAATTTCTTTAGAAATTTTCTAGTTATTGGGGGGCCACATGCCGAAGGCATGGCCCACCTACTACTATTGCACATATTTATTCCGCGTATTATTATTATTATAATTCTCCCGTATACCCAAAACTTCGGCGCATAACTAGTCCCGCACGGTTTGGCGGATCGGGCCCAAAGTTGGCACACGCGTCGGGACCAATGGGGTGATGTGTGCTTGTATAAAACTTTCTCATTAGTCCGAAGGTTTGCGAATTATTAGCGAAAACGTCGCAAAAAAATCCCATAGGAAATGAATGGGGAGAGGAAAAAAAAAGCATAAAAAACAGCACTTCACTGTGTCGGCATACATTCACCTAGAAAAACAGTTTGAAGCTCAGTTTGTAGATAAATCCTTCGTCTATTTAAAACTGAAGACGGTATGTTGATAACTGCTACGGTTTTTGTATAATCAGACCTCAAGCGCCACAAAGTTTTAGCAAAATCCAGCCTGCTAGAGTGGAGCAACTGAAAAGCTAGAGTGTGAGGCAGGCGTTTTTTAAACACAAAAAAACATTTTAAACTCGCCCTCACGGCCACATATTTATAGCTAGAGTCACCATTTTTGGTCAGTTTGTAGACTGAAATCTCTGGACCCACACAATATCTTCGGAATTACGGTAGGATTAATACTTTTCCTTAAAAACCCTCCAGACCGACCTAAAGTCGATGAAAATCAGAGCCGTTTTTCATTGGTTTTGGAGCAGAAGAGGGGAGAAAAACGAATCAGACTATGTGTTTTAAACTCGTCATAAATATTTTTCTGAATGACACACATACACCAAAGTTGGCATAGTTGGAGTCGAAGCATGACTGACGCTCACGGTGAAAAAATTTTTTGAATAACTCATACGGTTTTTGCTCAGCAGTCGTTTGTTCGGAGGACATTTTAAGCACCTGAAAGCTGAGTGACAGTGACCTGCTGCAGCTAGCTCAATTAGAAGCTTAGGTGTGATGAAACGTTTTTTCTTTTTCTTTCTCTTCCCGTTCAGTTTGTAGATGACCTACAGCCATGAAAGTTACTCCAATTGAAGACAAGATATAGCTGTCGCTTAGATAAAAAGAATTTTTCAGATACCTTTTACGGTTTTTACTCAGCAGTCGTTTGTTCGGAGGGGTGCTTTAGCAGCTAAAAGGTGAGTGAGAGTGAGGTCCTGCAGTTCAAACAAAGGGAGGAGCAGGTGGGCCAACCATTTTGTTTGTGCTTCGTTTTGGGTTGTGAAAGACCTACAGACATGAAGGTTACCCCAGTCTGAGACAAAGGATAGATGTTGCTTTCACTGAAAGAATTTTTCAGATATCTTTTACGGTTTTTGCTCAGCAGTCGTTTGTTCGGAGGGTAAGCACCTGGAAGCTAGCTGACAGTTAGCTTCTGCAGCAGCCTGCTAGAGTGCAGCTGCTGAAATTTAGTGTGAGGCGGCCATTTTTTTAAGATCAAACATCTTATTCTCGCCCTCACGGCCACATATTTGGAGCTACAGTCACCATTTTTGGTCAGTTTGTAGACTGAAACCTCTGGACTCACACAATGTCTTCGGAATTACGGTAGGATTAATACTTTTCCTTAAAAACCCTCCAGACCAACCTAAAGTCGATGAGTTTCAGCCTTTCTCCATTCTTTTTGAGCTGAAGATGGGAGAGAAACGAATCAGACTATGTGTTTTCAAGTCGTCATAAATATTGTTCTGAATGACACACATACACCAAAGTTGGTATAGTTGGAGTCGAAGGATTGCTGATGCTCATGGTGAAAATGTTTTTTGAATAACTCATACGGTTTTTGATCAGTAGTCGTTTGTTCGGTGCCGTTCTTCCTATACAAAAAAGCCTGGGAAGAAGAAACGAATAGTGAGTGCAGCTGTTGTCTGTGTCAGTGAGAGGCTCGTTAAGCGTTGTCAAGGTTACCAAGCTTCAAACAGATTTTACCTCTGCTGTTTTAAACAGCACATATTAATCTAATGGAGGGTGAAAGGACTGATTTAACATTGGGAAATGGATACTATATGACTGCTGTCCATGACACTTCCCTTGCCACTCAGCACTGATAGACTTTCAAAATAAGACTCCAGGGACCCTACAAAATAAAAGCCTCTATATTTTTTACATATATTTATTGCTCTATATGGCTCAACATTATGACCCAAACTCAACCCCGTTTTAGAGAATAGACTCTAGGAGACTGTTTAAAACACACCCTATAGCAAATTTCAAAATAAAAGCCTCCCATTTCCGCTTCATCTACTGCCCTAATAACATGGAAAAAGAGTGATTTAATGATTGGAAAGTAATCAACTATCATTGACGGGTCTGAACATTTTCTATAAACACAACTCTGTTGGACTTTCAAAATAAGACTCCAGGGACCCTACAAAATAAAAGCCTCTAGATTATAGTAATGCATTAATTGATGCAAATGGCTCAACATTATGACCCAAACTCTTCCAGGTTGTTTTTATTAGACTCTAGTGACCTTTTCAAAACACACCCCAGAGCAAATTTCACAATAAAAGTCTCCCATTTACTCTGTAATACAGCAACTATTCACCTAATAACATGGAAAACCAGTGATTTAACATTTGGAAATGGATTCTATATCACTGCTGGGCGTGACCCATCTTTTGATGCACATTCATGATAGACTTTCAAAATAAGACTACAAGGACTCTACAGAATAAAAGCCTCTTCCTTATACACACTCATACATTCTGGCATATTGCTCATTGCCATTGGTGATTTCATCACTGCAATGGCTCTTAGAAGGCGGGCGTAGCCCGCCAATGGTAACAGGCGGGCGGAGCCCGCCAAAGGTGATTACATCACTGCAATGGCTCTTAGCAGGCGGGCGGAGCCCGCCATTGGTGATTTCATCACTGCAATGGCTCTTAGAAGGCGGGCAGAGCCCGCCATTGGTGATTTTTTTCTTCACTGAGATGGCTCCTAGCAGGCGGGCGAAGCCCGCCAACTGGGCTTTACCCACTGTGTTTCAATATGGACAACCCATATTACCCTTGTGCATCATACGCTGTGCACGTCTATTTCCCAGATTTCAGCACAAGTGGCACACAGCTCTCTTTGCCCATGAACTTGCCCTCTTTCCTTCCCTCAGCAGCCCTCAAAGGCGTAAGCAGTTGGTCTGGGGAGCCCCGACGTCACTTGCCAGGGCCGTATTGGCCCGGTTCCCCAGACGGGCAGTAGGTGGCCCCCCTCAAAATTTCTTTAGAAATTTTCTAGTTATTATTATAATTCTCCCGTATACCCAAAACTTCGGCACGTAACTAGTCCCGCACGGTTTGGCGGATCGGGCCCAAAGTTGGCACACGCGTTGGTACCAATGGGGTGATGTGTGCTTGTATAAAACTTTCTCATTAGTCCGAAGGTTTGCGAATTATTAGCGAAAACGTCGCAAAAAAATCCCATAGGAAATGAATGGGAAGAGGTAAAAAAAAGCATAAAAAACAGCACTTCACTGTGTCGGCATACATTCACCTAGAAAAACAGTTTGAAGCTCAGTTTGTAGATAAATCCTTCGGCTATTTAAAACTGAAGACGGTATGTTCATAACTGCTACGGTTTTTGTATAATCAGACCTCAAGCGCCACAAAGTTTTAGCAAAATCCAGCCTGCTAGAGTGGAGCAACTGAAAAGCTAGAGTGTGAGGCAGGCGTTTTTTAAACACAAAAAAACATTTTAAACTCGCCCTCACGGCCACATATTTATAGCTAGAGTCACCATTTTTGGTCAGTTTGTAGACTGAAATCTCTGGACCCACACAATATCTTCGGAATTACGGTAGGATTAATACTTTTCCTTAAAAACCCTCCAGACCGACCTAAAGTCGATGAAAATCAGAGCCGTTTTTCATTGGTTTTGGAGCAGAAGAGGGGAGAAAAACGAATCAGACTATGTGTTTTAAACTCGTCATAAAGATTTTTCTGAATGACACACATACACCAAAGTTGGCATAGTTGGAGTCGAAGGATGACTGACGCTCACGGTGAAAAAATTTTTTGAATAACTCATACGGTTTTTGCTCAGCAGTCGTTTGTTCGGAGGACATTTTAAGCACCTGAAAGCTGAGTGACAGTGACCTGCTGCAGCTAGCTCAATTAGAAGCTTAGGTGTGATGAAACGTTTTTTCTTTTTCTTTCTCTTCCCATTCAGTTTGTAGATGATCTACAGCCATGAAAGTTACTCCAATTGAAGACAAGATATAGCTGTCGCTTAGATAAAAAGAATTTTTCAGATACCTTTTACGGTTTTTACTCAGCAGTCATTTGTTCGGAGGGGTGCTTTAGCAGCTAAAAGGTGAGTGAGAGTGAGGTCCTGCAGTTAAAAGAAAGGGAGGAGCAGGTGGGCCAACCATTTTGTTTGTGCTTCGTTTTGGGTTGTGAAAGACCTACAGACATGAAGGTTACCCCAGTCTGAGACAAAGGATAGATGTTGCTTTCACTGAAAGAATTTTTCAGATACCTTTTACGGTTTTTGCTCAGCAGTCGTTTGTTCGGAGGGTAAGCACCTGGAAGCTAGCTGACAGTTAGCTTCTGCAGCAGCCTGCTAGAGTGCAGCTGCTGAAATCTTAGTGTGAGGCGGCCATTTTTTTAAGATCAAACATCTTATTCTCGCCCTCACGGCCACATATTTGGAGCTACAGTCACCATTTTTGGTCAGTTTGTAGACTGAAACTTCTGGACTCACACAATGTCTTCGGAATTACGGTAGGATTAATACTTTTCCCTAAAAACCCTCCAGGCAAACCTAAAGTCGATGAGAGTTTCAGCCTTTCTCTATTCTTTTTGAGCTGAAGATGGGAGAGAAACGAATCAGACTATGTGTTTTCAACTCGTCATAAATATTTTTCTGAATGACACACATACACCAAAGTTGGTATAGTTGGAGTCAAAGGATTGCTGATGCTCATGGTGAAAATGTTTTTTGAATAACTCATACGGTTTTTGATCAGTAGTCGTTTGTTCGGTGCCGTTCTTCCCATACAAAAAAGCCTGGGAAGAAGAAACCAATAGTGAGTGCAGCTGTTGTCTGTGTCAGTGAGAGGCTCGTTAAGCGTTGTCAAGGTTACCAAGCTTCAAACAGATTTTACCTCTGCTGTTTTAAACAGCACATATTAATCTAATGGAGGGTGAAAGGACTGATTTAACATTGGGAAATGGATACTATATGACTGCTGTCCATGACACTTCCCTTGCCACTCAGCACTGATAGACTTTCAAAATAAGACTCCAGGGACCCTACAAAATAAAAGCCTCTATATTTTTTACATATATTTATTGCCCTATATGGCTCAACATTATGACCCAAACTCAACCCCGTTTTAGAGAATAGACTCTAGGAGACTGTTTAAAACACACCCTATAGCAAATTTCAAAATAAAAGCCTCCCATTTCCGCTTCATCTACTGCCCTAATACCATGGAAAAAGAGTGATTTAACGATTGGAAAGTAATCAACTATCATTGACGGGTCTGAACATTTTCTATAAACACAACTCTGTTGGACTTTCAAAATAAGACTCCAGGGACCCTACAAAATAAAAGCCTCTAGATTATACTAATGCATTAATTGATGCAAATGGCTCAACATTATGACCCAAACTCTTCCAGGTTGTTTTTATTAGACTCTAGTGACCTTTTCAAAACACACCCCAGAGCAAATTTCACAATAAAAGTCTCCCATTTACTCTGTAATACAGCAACTATTCACCTAATAACATGGAAAACCAGTGATTTAACATTTGGAAATGGATTCTATATCATTGCTGGGCGTGACCCATCTTTTGATGCACATTCATGATAGACTTTCAAAATAAGACTACAAGGACTCTACAGAATAAAAGCCTCTTCCTTATACACACTCATACATTCTGGCATATTGCTCATTGCCATTGGTGATTACATCACTGCAATGGCTCTTAGAAGGCGGGCGGAGCCCGCCAATGGTAACAGGCGGGCGGAGCCCGCCAAAGGTGATTACATCACTGCAATGGCTCTTAGCAGGCGGGCGGAGCCCGCCATTGGTGATTTCATCACTGCAATGGCTCTTAGAAGGCGGGCAGAGCCCGCCATTGGTGATTTTTTTCTTCACTGAGATGGCTCCTAGCAGGCGGGCAAAGCCCGCCAACTGGGCTTTACCCACTGTGTTTCAATATGGACAACCCATATTACCCTTGTGCATCATACGCTGTGCACGTCTATTTCCCAGATTTCAGCACAAGTGGCACACAGCTCTCTTTGCCCATGAACTTGCCCTCTTTCCTTCCCTCAGCAGCCCTCAAAGGCGTAAGCAGTTGGTCTGGGGAGCCCCGACGTCACTTGCCAGGGCCGTATTGGCCCGGTTCCCCAGACGGGCAGTAGGTGGCCCCCCTCAAAATTTCTTTAGAAATTTTCTAGTTATTATTATAATTCTCCCGTATACCCAAAACTTCGGCGCGTAACTAGTCCCGCACGGTTTGGCGGATCGGGCCCAAAGTTGGCACACGCGTCGGGACCAATGGGGTGATGTGTGCTTGTATAAAACTTTCTCATTAGTCCGAAGGTTTGCGAATTATTAGCGAAAACGTCGCAAAAAAATCCCATAGGAAATGAATGGGGAGAGGAAAAAAAAAGCATAAAAAACAGCACTTCACTGTGTCGGCATACATTCACCTAGAAAAACAGTTTGAAGCTCAGTTTGTAGATAAATCCTTCGTCTATTTAAAACTGAAGACGGTATGTTGATAACTGCTACGGTTTTTGTATAATCAGACCTCAAGCGCCACAAAGTTTTAGCAAAATCCAGCCTGCTAGAGTGGAGCAACTGAAAAGCTAGAGTGTGAGGCAGGCGTTTTTTAAACACAAAAAAACATTTTAAACTCGCCCTCACGGCCACATATTTATAGCTAGAGTCACCATTTTTGGTCAGTTTGTAGACTGAAATCTCTGGACCCACACAATATCTTCGGAATTACGGTAGGATTAATACTTTTCCTTAAAAACCCTCCAGACCGACCTAAAGTCGATGAAAATCAGAGCCGTTTTTCATTGGTTTTGGAGCAGAAGAGGGGAGAAAAACGAATCAGACTATGTGTTTTAAACTCGTCATAAATATTTTTCTGAATGACACACATACACCAAAGTTGGCATAGTTGGAGTCGAAGGATGACTGACGCTCACGGTGAAAAAATTTTTTGAATAACTCATACGGTTTTTGCTCAGCAGTCGTTTGTTCGGAGGACATTTTAAGCACCTGAAAGCTGAGTGACAGTGACCTGCTGCAGCTAGCTCAATTAGAAGCTTAGGTGTGATGAAACGTTTTTTCTTTTTCTTTCTCTTCCCATTCAGTTTGTAGATGATCTACAGCCATGAAAGTTACTCCAATTGAAGACAAGATATAGCTGTCGCTTAGATAAAAAGAATTTTTCAGATACCTTTTACGGTTTTTACTCAGCAGTCGTTTGTTCGGAGGGGTGCTTTAGCAGCTAAAAGGTGAGTGAGAGTGAGGTCCTGCAGTTAAAAGAAAGGGAGGAGCAGGTGGGCCAACCATTTTGTTTGTGCTTCGTTTTGGGTTGTGAAAGACCTACAGACATGAAGGTTACCCCAGTCTGAGACAAAGGATAGATGTTGCTTTCACTGAAAGAATTTTTCAGATATCTTTTACGGTTTTTGCTCAGCAGTCGTTTGTTCGGAGGGTAAGCACCTGGAAGCTAGCTGACAGTTAGCTTCTGCAGCAGCCTGCTAGAGTGCAGCTGCTGAAATCTTAGTGTGAGGCGGCCATTTTTTTCAGATCAAACATCTTATTCTCGCCCTCACGGCCACATATTTGGAGCTACAGTCACCATTTTTGGTCAGTTTGTAGACTGAAACCTCTGGACTCACACAATGTCTTCGGAATTACGGTAGGATTAATACTTTTCCTTAAAAACCCTCCAGACCAACCTAAAGTCGATGAGAGTTTCAGCCTTTCTCTATTCTTTTTGAGCTGAAGATGGGAGAGAAACGAATCAGACTATGTGTTTTCACTCGTCATAAATATTTTTCTGAATGACACACATACACCAAAGTTGGTATAGTTGGAGTCGAAGGATTGCTGATGCTCATGGTGAAAATGTTTTTTGAATAACTCATACGGTTTTTGATCAGTAGTCGTTTGTTCGGTGCCGTTCTTCCCATACAAAAAAGCCTGGGAAGAAGAAACCAATAGTGAGTGCAGCTGTTGTCTGTGTCAGTGAGAGGCTCGTTAAGCGTTGTCAAGGTTACCAAGCTTCAAACAGATTTTACCTCTGCTGTTTTAAACAGCACATATTAATCTAATGGAGGGTGAAAGGACTGATTTAACATTGGGAAATGGATACTATATGACTGCTGTCCATGACACTTCCCTTGCCACTCAGCACTGATAGACTTTCAAAATAAGACTCCAGGGACCCTACAAAATAAAAGCCTCTATATTTTTTACATATATTTATTGCCCTATATGGCTCAACATTATGACCCAAACTCAACCCCGTTTTAGAGAATAGACTCTAGGAGACTGTTTAAAACACACCCTATAGCAAATTTCAAAATAAAAGCCTCCCATTTCCGCTTCATCTACTGCCCTAATAACATGGAAAAAGAGTGATTTAACGATTGGAAAGTAATCAACTATCATTGACGGGTCTGAACATTTTCTATAAACACAACTCTGTTGGACTTTCAAAATAAGACTCCAGGGACCCTACAAAATAAAAGCCTCTAGATTATAGTAATGCATTAATTGATGCAAATGGCTCAACATTATGACCCAAACTCTTCCAGGTTGTTTTTATTAGACTCTAGTGACCTTTTCAAAACACACCCCAGAGCAAATTTCACAATAAAAGTCTCCCATTTACTCTGTAATACAGCAACTATTCACCTAATAACATGGAAAACCAGTGATTTAACATTTGGAAATGGATTCTATATCACTGCTGGGCGTGACCCATCTTTTGATGCACATTCATGATAGACTTTCAAAATAAGACTACAAGGACTCTACAGAATAAAAGCCTCTTCCTTATACACACTCATACATTCTGGCATATTGCTCATTGCCATTGGTGATTTCATCACTGCAATGGCTCTTAGAAGGCGGGCGGAGCCCGCCAATGGTAACAGGCGGGCGGAGCCCGCCAAAGGTGATTACATCACTGCAATGGCTCTTAGCAGGCGGGCGGAGCCCGCCATTGGTGATTTCATCACTGCAATGGCTCTTAGAAGGCGGGCAGAGCCCGCCATTGGTGATTTTTTTCTTCACTGAGATGGCTCCTAGCAGGCGGGCAAAGCCCGCCAACTGGGCTTTACCCACTGTGTTTCAATATGGACAACCCATATTACCCTTGTGCATCATACGCTGTGCACGTCTATTTCCCAGATTTCAGCACAAGTGGCACACAGCTCTCTTTGCCCATGAACTTGCCCTCTTTCCTTCCCTCAGCAGCCCTCAAAGGCGTAAGCAGTTGGTCTGGGGAGCCCCGACGTCACTTGCCAGGGCCGTATTGGCCCGGTTCCCCAGACGGGCAGTAGGTGGCCCCCCTCAAAATTTCTTTAGAAATTTTCTAGTTGGGGGGCCACATGCCGAAGGCATGGCCCACCTACTACTATTGCACATATTTATTCCGCGTATTATTATTGGGGGGCCACATGCCGAAGGCATGGCCCACCTACTACTATTGCACATATTTATTCCGCGTATTATTATTATTATAATTCTCCCGTATACCCAAAACTTCGGCGCGTAACTAGTCCCGCACGGTTTGGCGGATCGGGCCCAAAGTTGGCACACGCGTCGGGACCAATGGGGTGATGTGTGCTTGTATAAAACTTTCTCATTAGTCCGAAGGTTTGCGAATTATTAGCGAAAACGTCGCAAAAAAATCCCATAGGAAATGAATGGGGAGAGGAAAAAAAAAGCATAAAAAACAGCACTTCACTGTGTCGGCATACATTCACCTAGAAAAACAGTTTGAAGCTCAGTTTGTAGATAAATCCTTCGTCTATTTAAAACTGAAGACGGTATGTTGATAACTGCTACGGTTTTTGTATAATCAGACCTCAAGCGCCACAAAGTTTTAGCAAAATCCAGCCTGCTAGAGTGGAGCAACTGAAAAGCTAGAGTGTGAGGCAGGCGTTTTTTAAACACAAAAAAACATTTTAAACTCGCCCTCACGGCCACATATTTATAGCTAGAGTCACCTTTTTTGGTCAGTTTGTAGACTGAAATCTCTGGACCCACACAATATCTTCGGAATTACGGTAGGATTAATACTTTTCCTTAAAAACCCTCCAGACCGACCTAAAGTCGATGAAAATCAGAGCCGTTTTTCATTGGTTTTGGAGCAGAAGAGGGGAGAAAAACGAATCAGACTATGTGTTTTAAACTCGTCATAAATATTTTTCTGAATGACACACATACACCAAAGTTGGCATAGTTGGAGTCGAAGGATGACTGACGCTCACGGTGAAATTTTTTTTTGAATAACTCATACGGTTTTTGCTCAGCAGTCGTTTGTTCGGAGGACATTTTAAGCACCTGAAAGCTGAGTGAGAGTGACCTGCTGCAGCTAGCTCAATTAGAAGCTTAGGTGTGATGAAACGTTTTTTCTTTTTCTTTCTCTTCCCATTCAGTTTGTAGATGACCTACAGCCATGAAAGTTACTCCAATTGAAGACAAGATATAGCTGTCGCTTAGATAAAAAGAATTTTTCAGATACCTTTTACGGTTTTTACTCAGCAGTCGTTTGTTCGGAGGGGTGCTTTAGCAGCTAAAAGGTGAGTGAGAGTGAGGTCCTGCAGTTCAAACAAAGGGAGGAGCAGGTGGGCCAACCATTTTGTTTGTGCTTCGTTTTGGGTTGTGAAAGACCTACAGACATGAAGGTTACCCCAGTCTGAGACAAAGGATAGATGTTGCTTTCACTGAAAGAATTTTTCAGATACCTTTTACGGTTTTTGCTCAGCAGTCGTTTGTTCGGAGGGTAAGCACCTGGAAGCTAGCTGACAGTTAGCTTCTGCAGCAGCCTGCTAGAGTGCAGCTGCTGAAATCTTAGTGTGAGGCGGCCATTTTTTTAAGATCAAACATCTTATTCTCGCCCTCACGGCCACATATTTGGAGCTACAGTCACCATTTTTGGTCAGTTTGTAGACTGAAACCTCTGGACTCACACAATGTCTTTGGAATTACGGTAGGATTAATACTTTTCCTTAAAAACCCTCCAGACCAACCTAAAGTCGATGAGAGTTTCAGCCTTTCTCTATTCTTTTTGAGCTGAAGATGGGAGAGAAACGAATCAGACTATGTGTTTTCAACTCGTCATAAATATTTTTCTGAATGACACACATACACCAAAGTTGGTATAGTTGGAGTCGAAGGATTGCTGATGCTCATGGGGAAAATGTTTTTTGAATAACTCATACGGTTTTTGATCAGTAGTCGTTTGTTCGGTGCCGTTCTTCCCATACAAAAAAGCCTGGGAAGAAGAAACCAATAGTGAGTGCAGCTGTTGTCTGTGTCAGTGAGAGGCTCCTTAAGCGTTGTCAAGGTTACCAAGCTTCAAACAGATTTTACCTCTGCTGTTTTAAACAGCACATATTAATCTAATGGAGGGTGAAAGGACTGATTTAACATTGGGAAATGGATACTATATGACTGCTGTCCATGACACTTCCCTTGCCACTCAGCACTGATAGACTTTCAAAATAAGACTCCAGGGACCCTACAAAATAAAAGCCTCTATATTTTTTACATATATTTATTGCCCTATATGGCTCAACATTATGACCCAAACTCAACCCCGTTTTAGAGAATAGACTCTAGGAGACTGTTTAAAACACACCCTATAGCAAATTTCAAAATAAAAGCCTCCCATTTCCGCTTCATCTACTGCCCTAATAAAATGGAAAAAGAGTGATTTAACGATTGGAAAGTAATCAACTATCATTGACGGATCTGAACATTTTCTATAAACACAACTCTGTTGGACTTTCAAAATAAGACTCCAGGGACCCTACAAAATAAAAGCCTCTAGATTATACTAATGCATTAATTGATGCAAATGGCTCAACATTATGACCCAAACTCTTCCAGGTTGTTTTTATTAGACTCTAGTGACCTTTTCAAAACACACCCCAGAGCAAATTTCACAATAAAAGTCTCCAATTTACTCTGTAATACAGCAACTATTCACCTAATAACATGGAAAACCAGTGATTTAACATTTGGAAATGGATTCTATATCACTGCTGGGCGTGACCCATCTTTTGATGCACATTCATGATAGACTTTCAAAATAAGACTACAAGGACTCTACAGAATAAAAGCCTCTTCCTTATACACACTCATACATTCTGGCATATTGCTCATTGCCATTGGTGATTTCATCACTGCAATGGCTCTTAGAAGGCGGGCGGAGCCCGCCAATGGTAACAGGCGGGCGGAGCCCGCCAAAGGTGATTACATCACCGCAATGGCTCTTAGCAGGCGGGCGTAGCCCGCCATTGGTGATTTCATCACTGCAATGGCTCTTAGAAGGCGGGCAGAGCCCGCCATTGGTGATTTTTTTCTTCACTGAGATGGCTCCTAGCAGGCGGGCGAAGCCCGCCAACTGGGCTTTACCCACTGTGTTTCAATATGGACAACCCATATTACCCTTGTGCATCATACGCTGTGCACGTCTATTTCCCAGATTTCAGCACAAGTGGCACACAGCTCTCTTTGCCCATGAACTTGCCCTCTTTCCTTCCCTCAGCAGCCCTCAAAGGCGTAAGCAGTTGGTCTGGGGAGCCCCGACGTCACTTGCCAGGGCCGTATTGGCCCGGTTCCCCAGACGGGCAGTAGGTGGCCCCCCTCAAAATTTCTTTAGAAATTTTCTAGTTGGGGGGCCACATGCCGAAGGCATGGCCCACCTACTACTATTGCACATATTTATTCCGCGTATTATTGGGGGGCCACATGCCGAAGGCATGGCCCACCTACTACTATTGCACATATTTATTCCGCGTATTATTATTATTATAATTCTCCCGTATACCCAAAACTTCGGCGCGTAACTAGTCCCGCACGGTTTGGCGGATCGGGCCCAAAGTTGGCACACGCGTCGGGACCAATGGGGTGATGTGTGCTTGTATAAAACTTTCTCATTAGTCCGAAGGTTTGCGAATTATTAGCGAAAACGTCGCAAAAAAATCCCATAGGAAATGAATGGGGAGAGGAAAAAAAAAGCATAAAAAACAGCACTTCACTGTGTCGGCATACATTCACCTAGAAAAACAGTTTGAAGCTCAGTTTGTAGATAAATCCTTCGTCTATTTAAAACTGAAGACGGTATGTTGATAACTGCTACGGTTTTTGTATAATCAGACCTCAAGCGCCACAAAGTTTTAGCAAAATCCAGCCTGCTAGAGTGGAGCAACTGAAAAGCTAGAGTGTGAGGCAGGCGTTTTTTAAACACAAAAAAACATTTTAAACTCGCCCTCACGGCCACATATTTATAGCTAGAGTCACCATTTTTGGTCAGTTTGTAGACTGAAATCTCTGGACCCACACAATATCTTCGGAATTACGGTAGGATTAATACTTTTCCTTAAAAACCCTCCAGACCGACCTAAAGTCGATGAAAATCAGAGCCGTTTTTCATTGGTTTTGGAGCAGAAGAGGGGAGAAAAACGAATCAGACTATGTGTTTTAAAGTCGTCATAAATATTTTTCTGAATGACACACATACACCAAAGTTGGCATAGTTGGAGTCGAAGGATGACTGACGCTCACGGTGAAAAATTTTTTTGAATAACTCATACGGTTTTTGCTCAGCAGTCGTTTGTTCGGAGGACATTTTAAGCACCTGAAAGCTGAGTGACAGTGACCTGCTGCAGCTAGCTCAATTAGAAGCTTAGGTGTGATGAAACGTTTTTTCTTTTTCTTTCTCTTCCCATTCAGGTTGTAGATGACCTACAGCCATGAAAGTTACTCCAATTGAAGACAAGATATAGCTGTCGCTTAGATAAAAAGAATTTTTCAGATACCTTTTACGGTTTTTACTCAGCAGTCGTTTGTTCGGAGGGGTGCTTTAGCAGCTAAAAGGTCAGTGAGAGTGAGGTCCTGCAGTTCAAACAAAGGGAGGAGCAGGTGGGCCAACCATTTTGTTTGTGCTTCGTTTTGGGTTGTGAAAGACCTACAGACATGAAGGTTACCCCAGTCTGAGACAAAGGATAGATGTTGCTTTCACTTAAAGAATTTTTCAGATACCTTTTACGGTTTTTGCTCAGCAGTCGTTTGTTCGGAGGGTAAGCACCTGGAAGCTAGCTGACAGTTAGCTTCTGCAGCAGCCTGCTAGAGTGCAGCTGCTGAAATCTTAGTGTGAGGCGGCCATTTTTTTAAGATCAAACATCTTATTCTCGCCCTCACGGCCACATATTTGGAGCTACAGTCACCATTTTTGGTCAGTTTGTAGACTGAAACCTCTGGACTCACACAATGTCTTCGGAATTACGGTAGGATTAATACTTTTCCTTAAAAACCCTCCAGACCAACCTAAAGTCGATGAGAGTTTCAGCCTTTCTCTATTCTTTTTGAGCTGAAGATGGGAGAGAAACGAATCAGACTATGTGTTTTCAACTGGTCATAAATATTTTTCTGAATGACACACATACACCAAAGTTGGTATAGTTGGAGTCGAAGGATTGCTGATGCTCATGGTGAAAATGTTTTTTGAATAACTCATACGGTTTTTGATCAGTAGTCGTTTGTTCGGTGCCGTTCTTCCCATACAAAAAAGCCTGGGAAGAAGAAACCAATAGTGAGTGCAGCTGTTGTCTGTGTCAGTGAGAGGCTCGTTAAGCGTTGTCAAGGTTACCAAGCTTCAAACAGATTTTACCTCTGCTGTTTTAAACAGCACATATTAATCTAATGGAGGGTGAAAGGACTGATTTAACATTGGGAAATGGATACTATATGACTGCTGTCCATGACACTTCCCTTGCCACTCAGCACTGATAGACTTTCAAAATAAGACTCCAGGGACCCTACAAAATAAAAGCCTCTATATTTTTTACATATATTTATTGCCCTATATGGCTCAACATTATGACCCAAACTCAACCCCGTTTTAGAGAATAGACTCTAGGAGACTGTTTAAAACACACCCTATAGCAAATTTCAAAATAAAAGCCTCCCATTTCCGCTTCATCTACTGCCCTAATAACATGGAAAAAGAGTGATTTAACGATTGGAAAGTAATCAACTATCATTGACGGGTCTGAACATTTTCTATAAACACAACTCTGTTGGACTTTCAAAATAAGACTCCAGGGACCCTACAAAATAAAAGCCTCTAGATTATACTAATGCATTAATTGATGCAAATGGCTCAACATTATGACCCAAACTCTTCCAGGTTGTTTTTATTAGACTCTAGTGACCTTTTCAAAACACACCCCAGAGCAAATTTCACAATAAAAGTCTCCCATTTACTCTGTAATACAGCAACTATTCACCTAATAACATGGAAAACCAGTGATTTAACATTTGGAAATGGATTCTATATCACTGCTGGGCGTGACCCATCTTTTGATGCACATTCATGATAGACTTTCAAAATAAGACTACAAGGACTCTACAGAATAAAAGCCTCTTCCTTATACACACTCATACATTCTGGCATATTGCTCATTGCCATTGGTGATTTCATCACTGCAATGGCTCTTAGAAGGCGGGCGGAGCCCGCCAATGGTAACAGGCGGGCGGAGCCCGCCAAAGGTGATTACATCACTGCAATGGCTCTTAGCAGGCGGGTGGAGCCCGCCATTGGTGATTTCATCACTGCAATGGCTCTTAGAAGGCGGGCAGAGCCCGCCATTGGTGATTTTTTTCTTCACTGAGATGGCTCCTAGCAGGCGGGCGAAGCCCGCCAACTGGGCTTTACCCACTGTGTTTCAATATGGACAACCCATATTACCCTTGTGCATCATACGCTGTGCACGTCTATTTCCCAGATTTCAGCACAAGTGGCACACAGCTCTCTTTGCCCATGAACTTGCCCTCTTTCCTTCCCTCAGCAGCCCTCAAAGGCGTAAGCAGTTGGTCTGGGGAGCCCCGACGTCACTTGCCAGGGCCGTATTGGCCCGGTTCCCCAGACGGGCAGTAGGTGGCCCCCCTCAAAATTTCTTTAGAAATTTTCTAGTTATTATTATAATTCTCCCGTATACCCAAAACTTCGGCGCGTAACTAGTCCCGCACGGTTTGGCGGATCGGGCCCAAAGTTGGCACACGCGTCGGGACCAATGGGGTGATGTGTGCTTGTATAAAACTTTCTCATTAGTCCGAAGGTTTGCGAATTATTAGCGAAAACGTCGCAAAAAAATCCCATAGGAAATGAATGGGGAGAGGAAAAAAAAAGCATAAAAAACAGCACTTCACTGTGTCGGCATACATTCACCTAGAAAAACAGTTTGAAGCTCAGTTTGTAGATAAATCCTTCGTCTATTTAAAACTGAAGACGGTATGTTGATAACTGCTACGGTTTTTGTATAATCAGACCTCAAGCGCCACAAAGTTTTAGCAAAATCCAGCCTGCTAGAGTGGAGCAACTGAAAAGCTAGAGTGTGAGGCAGGCGTTTTTTAAACACAAAAAAACATTTTAAACTCGCCCTCACGGCCACATATTTATAGCTAGAGTCACCATTTTTGGTCAGTTTGTAGACTGAAATCTCTGGACCCACACAATATCTTCGGAATTACGGTAGGATTAATACTTTTCCTTAAAAACCCTCCAGACCGACCTAAAGTCGATGAAAATCAGAGCCGTTTTTCATTGGTTTTGGAGCAGAAGAGGGGAGAAAAACGAATCCGACTATGTGTTTTAAACTCGTCATAAATATTTTTCTGAATGACACACATACACCAAAGTTGGCATAGTTGGAGTCGAAGGATGACTGACGCTCACGGTGAAAAAATTTTTTGAATAACTCATACGGTTTTTGCTCAGCAGTCGTTTGTTCGGAGGACATTTTAAGCACCTGAAAGCTGAGTGACAGTGACCTGCTGCAGCTAGCTCAATTAGAAGCTTAGGTGTGATGAAACGTTTTTTCTTTTTCTTTCTCTTCCCATTCAGTTTGTAGATGACCTACAGCCATGAAAGTTACTCCAATTGAAGACAAGATATAGCTGTCGCTTAGATAAAAAGAATTTTTCAGATACCTTTTACGGTTTTTACTCAGCAGTCGTTTGTTCGGAGGGGTGCTTTAGCAGCTAAAAGGTGAGTGAGAGTGAGGTCCTGCAGTTCAAACAAAGGGAGGAGCAGGTGGGCCAACCATTTTGTTTGTGCTTCGTTTTGGGTTGTGAAAGACCTACAGACATGAAGGTTACCCCAGTCTGAGACAAAGGATAGATGTTGCTTTCACTGAAAGAATTTTTCAGATATCTTTTACGGTTTTTGCTCAGCAGTCGTTTGTTCGGAGGGTAAGCACCTGGAAGCTAGCTGACAGTTAGCTTCTGCAGCAGCCTGCTAGAGTGCAGCTGCTGAAATCTTAGTGTGAGGCGGCCATTTTTTAAGATCAAACATCTTATTCTCGCCCTCACGGCCACATATTTGGAGCTACAGTCACCATTTTTGGTCAGTTTGTAGACTGAAACCTCTGGACTCACACAATGTCTTCGGAATTACGGTAGGATTAATACTTTGCCTTAAAAACCCTCCAGACCAACCTAAAGTGGATGAGAGTTTCAGCCTTTCTCCATTCTTTTTGAGCTGAAGATGGGAGAAAAACGAATCAGACTATGTGTTTTCAACTCGTCATAAATATTTTTCTGAATGACACACATACACCAAAGTTGGTATAGTTGGAGTCGAAGGATTGCTGATGCTCATGGTGAAAATGTTTTTTGAATAACTCATACGGTTTTTGATCAGTAGTCGTTTGTTCGGTGCCGTTCTTCCCATACAAAAAAGCCTGGGAAGAAGAAACCAATAGTGAGTGCAGCTGTTGTCTGTGTCAGTGAGAGGCTCGTTAAGCGTTGTCAAGGTTACCAAGCTTCAAACAGATTTTACCTCTGCTGTTTTAAACAGCACATATTAATCTAATGGAGGGTGAAAGGACTGATTTAACATTGGGAAATGGATACTATATGACTGCTGTACATGACACTTCCCTTGCCACTCAGCACTGATAGACTTTCAAAATAAGACTCCAGGGACCCTACAAAATAAAAGCCTCTATATTTTTTACATATATTTATTGCTCTATATGGCTCAACATTATGACCCAAACTCAACCCCGTTTTAGAGAATAGACTCTAGGAGACTGTTTAAAACACACCCTATAGCAAATTTCAAAATAAAAGCCTCCCATTTCCGCTTCATCTACTGCCCTAATAACATGGAAAAAGAGTGATTTAACGATTGGAAAGTAATCAACTATCATTGACGGGTCTGAACATTTTCTATAAACACAACTCTGTTGGACTTTCAAAATAAGACTCCAGGGACCCTACAAAATAAAAGCCTCTAGATTATAGTAATGCATTAATTGATGCAAATGGCTCAACATTATGACCCAAACTCTTCCAGGTTGTTTTTATTAGACTCTAGTGACCTTTTCAAAACACACCCCAGAGCAAATTTCACAATAAAAGTCTCCCATTTACTCTGTAATACAGCAACTATTCACCTAATAACATGGAAAACCAGTGATTTAACATTTGGAAATGGATTCTATATCACTGCTGGGCGTGACCCATCTTTTGATGCACATTCATGATAGACTTTCAAAATAAGACTACAAGGACTCTACAGAATAAAAGCCTCTTCCTTATACACACTCATACATTCTGGCATATTGCTCATTGCCATTGGTGATTTCATCACTGCAATGGCTCTTAGAAGGCGGGCGGAGCCCGCCAATGGTAACAGGCGGGCGGAGCCCGCCAAAGGTGATTACATCACTGCAATGGCTCTTAGCAGGCGGGCGGAGCCCGCCATTGGTGATTTCATCACTGCAATGGCTCTTAGAAGGCGGGCAGAGCCCGCCATTGGTGATTTTTTTCTTCACTGAGATGGCTCCTAGCAGGCGGGCGAAGCCCGCCAACTGGGCTTTACCCACTGTGTTTCAATATGGACAACCCATATTACCCTTGTGCATCATACTCTGTGCACGTCTATTTCCCAGATTTCAGCACAAGTGGCACACAGCTCTCTTTGCCCATGAACTTGCCCTCTTTCCTTCCCTCAGCAGCCCTCAAAGGCGTAAGCAGTTGGTCTGGGGAGCCCCGACGTCACTTGCCAGGGCCGTATTGGCCCGGTTCCCCAGACGGGCAGTAGGTGGCCCCCCTCAAAATTTCTTTAGAAATTTTCTAGTTATTGGGGGGCCACATGCCGAAGGCATGGCCCACCTACTACTATTGCACATATTTATTCCGCGTATTATTATTATAATTCTCCCGTATACCCAAAACTTCGGCGCGTAACTAGTCCCGCACGGTTTGGCGGATCGGGCCCAAAGTTGGCACACGCGTCGGGACCAATGGGGTGATGTGTGCTTGTATAAAACTTTCTCATTAGTCCGAAGGTTTGCGAATTATTAGCGAAAACGTCGCAAAAAAATCCCATAGGAAATGAATGGGGAGAGGAAAAAAAAAGCATAAAAAACAGCACTTCACTGTGTCGGCATACATTCACCTAGAAAAACAGTTTGAAGCTCAGTTTGTAGATAAATCCTTCGTCTATTTAAAACTGAAGACGGTATGTTGATAACTGCTACGGTTTTTGTATAATCAGACCTCAAGCGCCACAAAGTTTTAGCAAAATCCAGCCTGCTAGAGTGGAGCAACTGAAAAGCTAGAGTGTGAGGCAGGCGTTTTTTAAACACAAAAAAACATTTTAAACTCGCCCTCACGGCCACATATTTATAGCTAGAGTCACCATTTTTGGTCAGTTTGTAGACTGAAATCTCTGGACCCACACAATATCTTCGGAATTACGGTAGGATTAATACTTTTCCTTAAAAACCCTCCAGACCGACCTAAAGTCGATGAAAATCAGAGCCGTTTTTCATTGGTTTTGGAGCAGAAGAGGGGAGAAAAACGAATCAGACTATGTGTTTTAAACTCGTCATAAATATTTTTCTGAATGACACACATACACCAAAGTTGGCATAGTTGGAGTCGAAGGATGACTGACGCTCACGGTGAAAAAATTTTTTGAATAACTCATACGGTTTTTGCTCAGCAGTCGTTTGTTCGGAGGACATTTTAAGCACCTGAAAGCTGAGTGACAGTGACCTGCTGCAGCTAGCTCAATTAGAAGCTTAGGTGTGATGAAACGTTTTTTCTTTTTCTTTCTCTTCCCATTCAGTTTGTAGATGACCTACAGCCATGAAAGTTACTCCAATTGAAGACAAGATATAGCTGTCGCTTAGATAAAAAGAATTTTTCAGATACCTTTTACGGTTTTTACTCAGCAGTCGTTTGTTCGGAGGGGTGCTTTAGCAGCTAAAAGGTGAGTGAGAGTGAGGTCCTGCAGTTCAAACAAAGGGAGGAGCAGGTGGGCCAACCATTTTGTTTGTGCTTCGTTTTGGGTTGTGAAAGACCTACAGACATGAAGGTTACCCCAGTCTGAGACAAAGGATAGATGTTGCTTTCACTGAAAGAATTTTTCAGATATCTTTTACGGTTTTTGCTCAGCAGTCGTTTGTTCGGAGGGTAAGCACCTGGAAGCTAGCTGACAGTTAGCTTCTGCAGCAGCCTGCTAGAGTGCAGCTGCTGAAATCTTAGTGTGAGGCGGCCATTTTTTTAAGATCAAACATCTTATTCTCGCCCTCACGGCCACATATTTGGAGCTACAGTCACCATTTTTGGTCAGTTTGTAGACTGAAACCTCTGGACTCACACAATGTCTTCGGAATTACGGTAGGATTAATACTTTTCCTTAAAAACCCTCCAGACCAACCTAAAGTCGATGAGAGTTTCAGCCTTTCTCTATTCTTTTTGAGCTGAAGATGGGAGAGAAACGAATCAGACTATGTGTTTTCAACTCGTCATAAATATTTTTCTGAATGACACACATACACCAAAGTTGGTATAGTTGGAGTCGAAGGATTGCTGATGCTCATGGTGAAAATGTTTTTTGAATAACTCATACGGTTTTTGATCAGTAGTCGTTTGTTCGGTGCCGTTCTTCCCATACAAAAAAGCCTGGGAAGAAGAAACCAATAGTGAGTGCAGCTGTTGTCTGTGTCAGTGAGAGGCTCGTTAAGCGTTGTCAAGGTTACCAAGCTTCAAACAGATTTTACCTCTGCTGTTTTAAACAGCACATATTAATCTAATGGAGGGTGAAAGGACTGATTTAACATTGGGAAATGGATACTATATGACTGCTGTACATGACACTTCCCTTGCCACTCAGCACTGATAGACTTTCAAAATAAGACTCCAGGGACCCTACAAAATAAAAGCCTCTATATTTTTTACATATATTTATTGCCCTATATGGCTCAACATTATGACCCAAACTCAACCCCGTTTTAGAGAATAGACTCTAGGAGACTGTTTAAAACACACCCTATAGCAAATTTCAAAATAAAAGCCTCCCATTTCCGCTTCATCTACTGCCCTAATAACATGGAAAAAGAGTGATTTAACGATTGGAAAGTAATCAACTATCATTGACGGGTCTGAACATTTTCTATAAACACAACTCTGTTGGACTTTCAAAATAAGACTCCAGGGACCCTACAAAATAGAAGCCTCTAGATTATAGTAATGCATTAATTGATGCAAATGGCTCAACATTATGACCCAAACTCTTCCAGGTTGTTTTTATTAGACTCTAGTGACCTTTTCAAAACACACCCCAGAGCAAATTTCACAATAAAAGTCTCCCATTTACTCTGTAATACAGCAACTATTCACCTAATAACATGGAAAACCAGTGATTTAACATTTGGAAATGGATTCTATATCACTGCTGGGCGTGACCCATCTTTTGATGCACATTCATGATAGACTTTCAAAATAAGACTACAAGGACTCTACAGAATAAAAGCCTCTTCCTTATACACACTCATACATTCTGGCATATTGCTCATTGCCATTGGTGATTTCATCACTGCAATGGCTCTTAGAAGGCGGGCGGAGCCCGCCAATGGTAACAGGCGGGCGGAGCCCGCCAAAGGTGATTACATCACTGCAATGGCTCTTAGCAGGCGGGCGGAGCCCGCCATTGGTGATTTCATCACTGCAATGGCTCTTAGAAGGCGGGCAGAGCCCGCCATTGGTGATTTTTTTCTTCACTGAGATGGCTCCTAGCAGGCGGGCGAAGCCCGCCAACTGGGCTTTACCCACTGTGTTTCAATATGGACAACCCATATTACCCTTGTGCATCATACGCTGTGCACGTCTATTTCCCAGATTTCAGCACAAGTGGCACACAGCTCTCTTTGCCCATGAACTTGCCCTCTTTCCTTCCCTCAGCAGCCCTCAAAGGCGTAAGCAGTTGGTCTGGGGAGCCCCGACGTCACTTGCCAGGGCCGTATTGGCCCGGTTCCCCAGACGGGCAGTAGGTGGCCCCCCTCAAAATTTCTTTAGAAATTTTCTAGTTGGGGGGCCACATGCCGAAGGCATGGCCCACCTACTACTATTGCACATATTTATTCCGCGTATTATTATTATTATAATTCTCCCGTATACCCAAAACTTCGGCGCGTAACTAGTCCCGCACGGTTTGGCGGATCGGGCCCAAAGTTGGCACACGCGTCGGGACCAATGGGGTGATGTGTGCTTGTATAAAACTTTCTCATTAGTCCGAAGGTTTGCGAATTATTAGCGAAAACGTCGCAAAAAAATCCCATAGGAAATGAATGGGGAGAGGAAAAAAAAAGCATAAAAAACAGCACTTCACTGTGTCGGCATACATTCACCTAGAAAAACAGTTTGAAGCTCAGTTTGTAGATAAATCCTTCGTCTATTTAAAACTGAAGACGGTATGTTGATAACTGCTACGGTTTTTGTATAATCAGACCTCAAGCGCCACAAAGTTTTAGCAAAATCCAGCCTGCTAGAGTGGAGCAACTGAAAAGCTAGAGTGTGAGGCAGGCGTTTTTTAAACACAAAAAAACATTTTAAACTCGCCCTCACGGCCACATATTTATAGCTAGAGTCACCATTTTTGGTCAGTTTGTAGACTGAAATCTCTGGACCCACACAATATCTTCGGAATTACGGTAGGATTAATACTTTTCCTTAAAAACCCTCCAGACCGACCTAAAGTCGATGAAAATCAGAGCCGTTTTTCATTGGTTTTGGAGCAGAAGAGGGGAGAAAAACGAATCCGACTATGTGTTTTAAACTCGTCATAAATATTTTTCTGAATGACACACATACACCAAAGTTGGCATAGTTGGAGTCGAAGGATGACTGACGCTCACGGTGAAAAAATTTTTTGAATAACTCATACGGTTTTTGCTCAGCAGTCGTTTGTTCGGAGGACATTTTAAGCACCTGAAAGCTGAGTGACAGTGACCTGCTGCAGCTAGCTCAATTAGAAGCTTAGGTGTGATGAAACGTTTTTTCTTTTTCTTTCTCTTCCCATTCAGTTTGTAGATGACCTACAGCCATGAAAGTTACTCCAATTGAAGACAAGATATAGCTGTCGCTTAGATAAAAAGAATTTTTCAGATACCTTTTACGGTTTTTACTCAGCAGTCGTTTGTTCGGAGGGGTGCTTTAGCAGCTAAAAGGTGAGTGAGAGTGAGGTCCTGCAGTTCAAACAAAGGGAGGAGCAGGTGGGCCAACCATTTTGTTTGTGCTTCGTTTTGGGTTGTGAAAGACCTACAGACATGAAGGTTACCCCAGTCTGAGACAAAGGATAGATGTTGCTTTCACTGAAAGAATTTTTCAGATATCTTTTACGGTTTTTGCTCAGCAGTCGTTTGTTCGGAGGGTAAGCACCTGGAAGCTAGCTGACAGTTAGCTTCTGCAGCAGCCTGCTAGAGTGCAGCTGCTGAAATCTTAGTGTGAGGCGGCCATTTTTTAAGATCAAACATCTTATTCTCGCCCTCACGGCCACATATTTGGAGCTACAGTCACCATTTTTGGTCAGTTTGTAGACTGAAACCTCTGGACTCACACAATGTCTTCGGAATTACGGTAGGATTAATACTTTGCCTTAAAAACCCTCCAGACCAACCTAAAGTGGATGAGAGTTTCAGCCTTTCTCCATTCTTTTTGAGCTGAAGATGGGAGAAAAACGAATCAGACTATGTGTTTTCAACTCGTCATAAATATTTTTCTGAATGACACACATACACCAAAGTTGGTATAGTTGGAGTCGAAGGATTGCTGATGCTCATGGTGAAAATGTTTTTTGAATAACTCATACGGTTTTTGATCAGTAGTCGTTTGTTCGGTGCCGTTCTTCCCATACAAAAAAGCCTGGGAAGAAGAAACCAATAGTGAGTGCAGCTGTTGTCTGTGTCAGTGAGAGGCTCGTTAAGCGTTGTCAAGGTTACCAAGCTTCAAACAGATTTTACCTCTGCTGTTTTAAACAGCACATATTAATCTAATGGAGGGTGAAAGGACTGATTTAACATTGGGAAATGGATACTATATGACTGCTGTACATGACACTTCCCTTGCCACTCAGCACTGATAGACTTTCAAAATAAGACTCCAGGGACCCTACAAAATAAAAGCCTCTATATTTTTTACATATATTTATTGCTCTATATGGCTCAACATTATGACCCAAACTCAACCCCGTTTTAGAGAATAGACTCTAGGAGACTGTTTAAAACACACCCTATAGCAAATTTCAAAATAAAAGCCTCCCATTTCCGCTTCATCTACTGCCCTAATAACATGGAAAAAGAGTGATTTAACGATTGGAAAGTAATCAACTATCATTGACGGGTCTGAACATTTTCTATAAACACAACTCTGTTGGACTTTCAAAATAAGACTCCAGGGACCCTACAAAATAAAAGCCTCTAGATTATAGTAATGCATTAATTGATGCAAATGGCTCAACATTATGACCCAAACTCTTCCAGGTTGTTTTTATTAGACTCTAGTGACCTTTTCAAAACACACCCCAGAGCAAATTTCACAATAAAAGTCTCCCATTTACTCTGTAATACAGCAACTATTCACCTAATAACATGGAAAACCAGTGATTTAACATTTGGAAATGGATTCTATATCACTGCTGGGCGTGACCCATCTTTTGATGCACATTCATGATAGACTTTCAAAATAAGACTACAAGGACTCTACAGAATAAAAGCCTCTTCCTTATACACACTCATACATTCTGGCATATTGCTCATTGCCATTGGTGATTTCATCACTGCAATGGCTCTTAGAAGGCGGGCGGAGCCCGCCAATGGTAACAGGCGGGCGGAGCCCGCCAAAGGTGATTACATCACTGCAATGGCTCTTAGCAGGCGGGCGGAGCCCGCCATTGGTGATTTCATCACTGCAATGGCTCTTAGAAGGCGGGCAGAGCCCGCCATTGGTGATTTTTTTCTTCACTGAGATGGCTCCTAGCAGGCGGGCGAAGCCCGCCAACTGGGCTTTACCCACTGTGTTTCAATATGGACAACCCATATTACCCTTGTGCATCATACTCTGTGCACGTCTATTTCCCAGATTTCAGCACAAGTGGCACACAGCTCTCTTTGCCCATGAACTTGCCCTCTTTCCTTCCCTCAGCAGCCCTCAAAGGCGTAAGCAGTTGGTCTGGGGAGCCCCGACGTCACTTGCCAGGGCCGTATTGGCCCGGTTCCCCAGACGGGCAGTAGGTGGCCCCCCTCAAAATTTCTTTAGAAATTTTCTAGTTATTATAATTCTCCCGTATACCCAAAACTTCGGCGCGTAACTAGTCCCGCACGGTTTGGCGGATCGGGCCCAAAGTTGGCACACGCGTCGGGACCAATGGGGTGATGTGTGCTTGTATAAAACTTTCTCATTAGTCCGAAGGTTTGCGAATTATTAGTGAAAACGTCGCAAAAAAATCCCATAGGAAATGAATGGGGAGAGGAAAAAAAAAGCATAAAAAACAGCACTTCACTGTGTCGGCATACATTCACCTAGAAAAACAGTTTGAAGCTCAGTTTGTAGATAAATCCTTCGTCTATTTAAAACTGAAGACGGTATGTTGATAACTGCTACGGTTTTTGTATAATCAGACCTCAAGCACCACAAAGTTTTAGCAAAATCCAGCCTGCTAGAGTGGAGCAACTGAAAAGCTAGAGTGTGAGGCAGGCGTTTTTTAAACACAAAAAAACATTTTAAACTCGCCCTCACGGCCACATATTTATAGCTAGAGTCACCATTTTTGGTCAGTTTGTAGACTGAAATCTCTGGACCCACACAATATCTTCGGAATTACGGTAGGATTAATACTTTTCCTTAAAAACCCTCCAGACCGACCTAAAGTCGATGAAAATCAGAGCCGTTTTTCATTGGTTTTGGAGCAGAAGAGGGGAGAAAAACGAATCAGACTATGTGTTTTAAACTCGTCATAAATATTTTTCTGAATGACACACATACACCAAAGTTGGCATAGTTGGAGTCGAAGGATGACTGACGCTCACGGTGAAAAATTTTTTTGAATAACTCATACGGTTTTTGCTCAGCAGTCGTTTGTTCGGAGGACATTTTAAGCACCTGAAAGCTGAGTGACAGTGACCTGCTGCAGCTAGCTCAATTAGAAGCTTAGGTGTGATGAAACGTTTTTTCTTTTTCTTTCTCTTCCCATTCAGTTTGTAGATGACCTACAGCCATGAAAGTTACTCCAATTGAAGACAAGATATAGCTGTCGCTTAGATAAAAAGAATTTTTCAGATACCTTTTACGGTTTTTACTCAGCAGTCGTTTGTTCGGAGGGGTGCTTTAGCAGCTAAAAGGTGAGTGAGAGTGAGGTCCTGCAGTTCAAACAAAGGGAGGAGCAGGTGGGCCAACCATTTTGTTTGTGCTTCGTTTTGGGTTGTGAAAGACCTACAGACATGAAGGTTACCCCAGTCTGAGACAAAGGATAGATGTTGCTTTCACTGAAAGAATTTTTCAGATATCTTTTACGGTTTTTGCTCAGCAGTCGTTTGTTCGGAGGGTAAGCACCTGGAAGCTAGCTGACAGTTAGCTTCTGCAGCAGCCTGCTAGAGTGCAGCTGCTGAAATCTTAGTGTGAGGCGGCCATTTTTTTAAGATCAAACATCTTATTCTCGCCCTCACGGCCACATATTTGGAGCTACAGTCACCATTTTTGGTCAGTTTGTAGACTGAAACCTCTGGACTCACACAATGTCTTCGGAATTACGGTAGGATTAATACTTTTCCTTAAAAACCCTCCAGACCAACCTAAAGTCGATGAGAGTTTCAGCCTTTCTCTATTCTTTTTGAGCTGAAGATGGGAGAGAAACGAATCAGACTATGTGTTTTCAAGTCGTCATAAATATTGTTCTGAATGACACACATACACCAAAGTTGGTATAGTTGGAGTCGAAGGATTGCTGATGCTCATGGTGAAAATGTTTTTTGAATAACTCATACGGTTTTTGATCAGTAGTCGTTTGTTCGGTGCCGTTCTTCCCATACAAAAAAGCCTGGGAAGAAGAAACCAATAGTGAGTGCAGCTGTTGTCTGTGTCAGTGAGAGGCTCGTTAAGCGTTGTCAAGGTTACCAAGCTTCAAACAGATTTTACCTCTGCTGTTTTAAACAGCACATATTAATCTAATGGAGGGTGAAAGGACTGATTTAACATTGGGAAATGGATACTATATGACTGCTGTCCATGACACTTCCCTTGCCACTCAGCACTGATAGACTTTCAAAATAAGACTCCAGGGACCCTACAAAATAAAAGCCTCTATATTTTTTACATATATTTATTGCCCTATATGGCTCAACATTATGACCCAAACTCAACCCCGTTTTAGAGAATAGACTCTAGGAGACTGTTTAAAACACACCCTATAGCAAATTTCAAAATAAAAGCCTCCCATTTCCGCTTCATCTACTGCCCTAATAACATGGAAAAAGAGTGATTTAACGATTGGAAAGTAATCAACTATCATTGACGGGTCTGAACATTTTCTATAAACACAACTCTGTTGGACTTTCAAAATAAGACTCCAGCGACCCTACAAAATAAAAGCCTCTAGATTATACTAATGCATTAATTGATGCAAATGGCTCAACATTATGACCCAAACTCTTCCAGGTTGTTTTTATTAGACTCTAGTGACCTTTTCAAAACACACCCAGAGCAAATTTCACAATAAAAGTCTCCCATTTACTCTGTAATACAGCAACTATTCACCTAATAACATGGAAAACCAGTGATTTAACATTTGGAAATTGATTCTATATAACTGCTGGGCATGACCCATCTTTAGATGCACTTCCATGATAGACTTTCAAAATAAGACTCCAGGGACTCTACAGAATAAAAGCCTCTTCCTTATACACACTCATACATTCTGGCATATTGCTCATTGCCATTTGTAATTTCATCACTGCAATGGCTCTTAGAAGGCGGGCGGAGCCCGCCATTGGTGATTTCATCACTGCAATGGCTCTTAGCAGGCGGGCGAGAGCCCGCCATTGGTGATTTTTTTCATCGCTGCAAGGGCTCCTAGCAGGCGGGCGGAGCCCACCAACTGAGCTTTACCCACTGCGGTTCAATATGGACAACCCATATTACCCTTTTGCATCATACGCTGTGCACGTCTATTTCCCAGATTTCAGCACAAGTGGCACACAGCTCTCTTTGCCCATGACCTAGCCCTCTTTCCTTCCCTCAGCAGCCCTCAAAGGCGTAAGCAGTTGGTCTGGGGAGCCCCGACATCACTTGCCAGGGCCGTATTGGCCCTGTTCCCCAGACGGGCAGTAGGTGGCCCCCCTCAAAATTTCTTTAGAAATTTTCTAGTTATTATAATTCTCCCGTATACCCAAAACTTCGGCGCGTAACTAGTCCCGCACGGTTTGGCGGATCGGGCCCAAAGTTGGCACACGCGTCGGGACCAATGGGGTGATGTGTGCTTGTATAAAACTTTCTCATTAGTCCGAAGGTTTGCGAATTATTAGCGAAAACGTCGCAAAAAAATCCCATAGGAAATGAATGGGGAGAGGAAAAAAAAAGCATAAAAAACAGCACTTCACTGTGTCGGCATACATTCACCTAGAAAAACAGTTTGAAGCTCAGTTTGTAGATAAATCCTTCGTCTATTTAAAACTGAAGACGGTATGTTGATAACTGCTACGGTTTTTGTATAATCAGACCTCAAGCGCCACAAAGTTTTAGCAAAATCCAGCCTGCTAGAGTGGAGCAACTGAAAAGCTAGAGTGTGAGGCAGGCGTTTTTTAAACACAAAAAAACATTTTAAACTCGCCCTCACGGCCACATATTTATAGCTAGAGTCACCATTTTTGGTCAGTTTGTAGACTGAAATCTCTGGACCCACACAATATCTTCGGAATTACGGTAGGATTAATACTTTTCCTTAAAAACCCTCCAGACCGACCTAAAGTCGATGAAAATCAGAGCCGTTTTTCATTGGTTTTGGAGCAGAAGAGGGGAGAAAAACGAATCCGACTATGTGTTTTAAACTTGTCATAAATATTTTTCTGAATGACACACATACACCAAAGTTGGCATAGTTGGAGTCGAAGCATGACTGACGCTCACGGTGAAAAAATTTTTTGAATAACTCATACGGTTTTTGCTCAGCAGTCGTTTGTTCGGAGGACATTTTAAGCACCTGAAAGCTGAGTGACAGTGACCTGCTGCAGCTAGCTCAATTAGAAGCTTAGGTGTGATGAAACGTTTTTTCTTTTTCTTTCTCTTCCCGTTCAGTTTGTAGATGACCTACAGCCATGAAAGTTACTCCAATTGAAGACAAGATATAGCTGTCGCTTAGATAAAAAGAATTTTTCAGATACCTTTTACGGTTTTTACTCAGCAGTCGTTTGTTCGGAGGGGTGCTTTAGCAGCTAAAAGGTGAGTGAGAGTGAGGTCCTGCAGTTCAAACAAAGGGAGGAGCAGGTGGGCCAACCATTTTGTTTGTGCTTCGTTTTGGGTTGTGAAAGACCTACAGACATGAAGGTTACCCCAGTCTGAGACAAAGGATAGATGTTGCTTTCACTGAAAGAATTTTTCAGATATCTTTTACGGTTTTTGCTCAGCAGTCGTTTGTTCGGAGGGTAAGCACCTGGAAGCTAGCTGACAGTTAGCTTCTGCAGCAGCCTGCTAGAGTGCAGCTGCTGAAATCTTAGTGTGAGGCGGCCATTTTTTTAAGATCAAACATCTTATTCTCGCCCTCACGGCCACATATTTGGAGCTACAGTCACCATTTTTGGTCAGTTTGTAGACTGAAACCTCTGGACTCACACAATGTCTTCGGAATTACGGTAGGATTAATACTTTTCCTTAAAAACCCTCCAGACCAACCTAAAGTCGATGAGTTTCAGCCTTTCTCCATTCTTTTTGAGCTGAAGATGGGAGAGAAACGAATCAGACTATGTGTTTTCAAGTCGTCATAAATATTGTTCTGAATGACACACATACACCAAAGTTGGTATAGTTGGAGTCGAAGGATTGCTGATGCTCATGGTGAAAATGTTTTTTGAATAACTCATACGGTTTTTGATCAGTAGTCGTTTGTTCGGTGCCGTTCTTCCTATACAAAAAAGCCTGGGAAGAAGAAACGAATAGTGAGTGCAGCTGTTGTCTGTGTCAGTGAGAGGCTCGTTAAGCGTTGTCAAGGTTACCAAGCTTCAAACAGATTTTACCTCTGCTGTTTTAAACAGCACATATTAATCTAATGGAGGGTGAAAGGACTGATTTAACATTGGGAAATGGATACTATATGACTGCTGTCCATGACACTTCCCTTGCCACTCAGCACTGATAGACTTTCAAAATAAGACTCCAGGGACCCTACAAAATAAAAGCCTCTATATTTTTTACATATATTTATTGCCCTATATGGCTCAACATTATGACCCAAACTCAACCCCGTTTTAGAGAATAGACTCTAGGAGACTGTTTAAAACACACCCTATAGCAAATTTCAAAATAAAAGCCTCCCATTTCCGCTTCATCTACTGCCCTAATAACATGGAAAAAGAGTGATTTAACGATTGGAAAGTAATCAACTATCATTGACGGGTCTGAACATTTTCTATAAACACAACTCTGTTGGACTTTCAAAATAAGACTCCAGCGACCCTACAAAATAAAAGCCTCTAGATTATACTAATGCATTAATTGATGCAAATGGCTCAACATTATGACCCAAACTCTTCCAGGTTGTTTTTATTAGACTCTAGTGACCTTTTCAAAACACACCCAGAGCAAATTTCACAATAAAAGTCTCCCATTTACTCTGTAATACAGCAACTATTCACCTAATAACATGGAAAACCAGTGATTTAACATTTGGAAATTGATTCTATATAACTGCTGGGCATGACCCATCTTTAGATGCACTTCCATGATAGACTTTCAAAATAAGACTCCAGGGACTCTACAGAATAAAAGCCTCTTCCTTATACACACTCATACATTCTGGCATATTGCTCATTGCCATTTGTAATTTCATCACTGCAATGGCTCTTAGAAGGCGGGCGGAGCCCGCCATTGGTGATTTCATCACTGCAATGGCTCTTAGAAGGCGGGCGGAGCCCGCCATTGGTGATTTCATCACTGCAATGGCTCTTAGCAGGCGGGCAGAGCCCGCCATTGGTGATTTTTTTCATCGCTGCAAGGGCTCCTAGCAGGCGGGCGGAGCCCCCCAACTGAGCTTTACCCACTGCGGTTCAATATAGACAACCCATATTACCCTTTTGCATCATACGCTGTGCACGTCTATTTCCCAGATTTCAGCACAAGTGGCACACAGCTCTCTTTGCCCATGACCTAGCCCGCTTTCCTTCCCTCAGCAGCCCTCAAAGGCGTAAGCAGTTGGTCTGGGGAGCCCCGACATCACTTGCCAGGGCCGTATTGGCCCTGTTCCCCAGACGGGCAGTAGGTGGCCCCCCTCAAAATTTCTTTAGAAATTTTCTAGTTGGGGGGCCACATGCCGAAGGCATGGCCCACCTACTACTATTGCACATATTTATTCCGCGTATTATTGGGGGGCCACATGCCGAAGGCATGGCCCACCTACTACTATTGCACATATTTATTCCGCGTATTATTATTATTATTATAATTCTCCCGTATACCCAAAACTTCGGCACGTAACTAGTCCCGCACGGTTTGGCGGATCGGGCCCAAAGTTGGCACACGCGTCGGGACCAATGGGGTGATGTGTGCTTGTATAAAACTTTCTCATTAGTCCGAAGGTTTGCGAATTATTAGCGAAAACGTCGCAAAAAAATCCCATAGGAAATGAATGGGAAGAGGTAAAAAAAAGCATAAAAAACAGCACTTCACTGTGTCGGCATACATTCACCTAGAAAAACAGTTTGAAGCTCAGTTTGTAGATAAATCCTTCGTCTATTTAAAACTGAAGACGGTATGTTGATAACTGCTACGGTTTTTGTATAATCAGACCTCAAGCGCCACAAAGTTTTAGCAAAATCCAGCCTGCTAGAGTGGAGCAACTGAAAAGCTAGAGTGTGAGGCAGGCGTTTTTTAAACACAAAAAAACATTTTAAACTCGCCCTCACGGCCACATATTTATAGCTAGAGTCACCATTTTTGGTCAGTTTGTAGACTGAAATCTCTGGACCCACACAATATCTTCGGAATTACGGTAGGATTAATACTTTTCCTTAAAAACCCTCCAGACCGACCTAAAGTCGATGAAAATCAGAGCCGTTTTTCATTGGTTTTGGAGCAGAAGAGGGGAGAAAAACGAATCAGACTATGTGTTTTAAACTCGTCATAAATATTTTTCTGAATGACACACATACACCAAAGTTGGCATAGTTGGAGTCGAAGGATGACTGACGCTCACGGTGAAAAAATTTTTTGAATAACTCATACGGTTTTTGCTCAGCAGTCGTTTGTTCGGAGGACATTTTAAGCACCTGAAAGCTGAGTGACAGTGACCTGCTGCAGCTAGCTCAATTAGAAGCTTAGGTGTGATGAAACGTTTTTTCTTTTTCTTTCTCTTCCCATTCAGTTTGTAGATGACCTACAGCCATGAAAGTTACTCCAATTGAAGACAAGATATAGCTGTAGCTTAGATAAAAAGAATTTTTCAGATACCTTTTACGGTTTTTACTCAGCAGTCGTTTGTTCGGAGGGGTGCTTTAGCAGCTAAAAGGTGAGTGAGAGTGATGTCCTGCAGTTCAAACAAAGGGAGGAGCAGGTGGGCCAACCATTTTGTTTGTGCTTCGTTTTGGGTTGTGAAAGACCTACAGACATGAAGGTTACCCCAGTCTGAGACAAAGGATAGATGTTGCTTTCACTGAAAGAATTTTTCAGATATCTTTTACGGTTTTTGCTCAGCAGTCGTTTGTTCGGAGGGTAAGCACCTGGAAGCTAGCTGACAGTTAGCTTCTGCAGCAGCCTGCTAGAGTGCAGCTGCTGAAATCTTAGTGTGAGGCGGCCATTTTTTTAAGATCAAACATCTTATTCTCGCCCTCACGGCCACATATTTGGAGCTACAGTCACCATTTTTGGTCAGTTTGTAGACTGAAACCTCTGGACTCACGCAATGTCTTCGGAATCACGGTAGGATTAATACTTTTCCTTAAAAACCCTCCAGACCAACCTAAAGTCGATGAGTTTCAGCCTTTCTCCATTCTTTTTGAGCTGAAGATGGGAGAGAAACGAATCAGACTATGTGTTTTCAAGTCGTCATAAATATTGTTCTGAATGACACACATACACCAAAGTTGGTATAGTTGGAGTCGAAGGATTGCTGATGCTCATGGTGAATTTTTTTTTTTAATAACTCATACGGTTTTTGCTCAGCAGTCGTTTGTTCGGTGCCGTTCTTCCCATACAAAAAAGCCTGGGAAGAAGAAACCAATAGTGAGTGCAGCTGTTGTCTGTGTCAGTGAGAGGCTCCTTAAGCGTTGTCAAGGTTACCAAGCTTCAAACAGATTTTATCTCTGCTGTTTTAAACAGCACATATTAATCTAATGGAGGGTGAAAGCACTGATTTAACATTGGGAAATGGATACTATATGACTGCTGTCCATGACACTTCCCTTGCCACTCATCACTGATAGACTTTCAAAATAAGACTCCAGGGACCCTACAAAATAAAAGCCTCTATATTTTTTACATATATTTATTGCCCTATATGGCTCAACATTATGACCCAAACTCAACCCCGTTTTAGAGAATAGACTCTAGGAGACTGTTTAAAACACACCCTATAGCAAATTTCAAAATAAAAGCCTCCCATTTCCGCTTCATCTACTGCCCTAATAACATGGAAAAAGAGTGATTTAACGATTGGAAAGTAATCAACTATCATTGACGGGTCTGAACATTTTCTATAAACACAACTCTGTTGGACTTTCAAAATAAGACTCCAGGGACCCTACAAAATAAAAGCCTCTAGATTATACTAATGCATTAATTGATGCAAATGGCTCAACATTATGACCCAAACTCTTCCAGGTTGTTTTTATTAGACTCTAGTGACCTTTTCAAGACACACCCCAGAGCAAATTTCACAATAAAAGTCTCCCATTTACTCTGTAATACATCAACTATTCACCTAATAACATGGAAAACCAGTGATTTAACATTTGGAAATGGATTCTATATCACTGCTGGGCGTGACCCATCTTTTGATGCACATTCATGATAGACTTTCAAAATAAGACTACAAGGACTCTACAGAATAAAAGCCTCTTCCTTATACACACTCATACATTCTGGCATATTGCTCATTGCCATTGGTGATTACATCACTGCAATGGCTCTTAGCAGGCGGGCGGAGCCCGCCATTGGTGATTTCATCACTGCAATGGCTCTTAGAAGGCGGGCAGAGCCCGCCATTGGTGATTTGTTTCTTCACTGAGATGGCTCCTAGCAGGCGGGCGAAGCCCGCCAACTGGGCTTTACCCACTGTGTTTCAATATGGACAACCCATATTACCCTTGTGCATCATACGCTGTGCACGTCTATTTCCCAGATTTCAGCACAAGTGGCACACAGCTCTCTTTGCCCATGAACTTGCCCTCTTTCCTTCCCTCAGCAGCCCTCAAAGGCGTAAGCAGTTGGTCTGGGGAGCCCCGACGTCACTTGCCAGGGCCGTATTGGCCCGGTTCCCCAGACGGGCAGTAGGTGGCCCCCCTCAAAATTTCTTTAGAAATTTTCTAGTTATTATAATTCTCCCGTATACCCAAAACTTCGGCACGTAACTAGTCCCGCACGGTTTGGCGGATCGGGCCCAAAGTTGGCACACGCGTCGGGACCAATGGGGTGATGTGTGCTTGTATAAAACTTTCTCATTAGTCCGAAGGTTTGCGAATTATTAGCGAAAACGTCGCAAAAAAATCCCATAGGAAATGAATGGGGAGAGGAAAAAAAAAGCATAAAAAACAGCACTTCACTGTGTCGGCATACATTCACCTAGAAAAACAGTTTGAAGCTCAGTTTGTAGATAAATCCTTCGTCTATTTAAAACTGAAGACGGTATGTTGATAACTGCTACGGTTTTTGTATAATCAGACCTCAAGCGCCACAAAGTTTTAGCAAAATCCAGCCTGCTAGAGTGGAGCAACTGAAAAGCTAGAGTGTGAGGCAGGCGTTTTTTAAACACAAAAAAACATTTTAAACTCGCCCTCACGGCCACATATTTATAGCTAGAGTCACCATTTTTGGTCAGTTTGTAGACTGAAATCTCTGGACCCACACAATATCTTCGGAATTACGGTAGGATTAATACTTTTCCTTAAAAACCCTCCAGACCGACCTAAAGTCGATGAAAATCAGAGCCGTTTTTCATTGGTTTTGGAGCAGAAGAGGGGAGAAAAACGAATCAGACTATGTGTTTTAAACTCGTCATAAATATTTTTCTGAATGACACACATACACCAAAGTTGGCATAGTTGGAGTCGAAGGATGGCTGACGCTCACGGTGAAAAAATATTTTGAATAACTCATACGGTTTTTGCTCAGCAGTCGTTTGTTCGGAGGACATTTTAAGCAGCTGAAAGCTGGGGGAGAGTGTCCTGCTGCAGCTAGCTCAATTAGAAGATCAGGTGTGACAAAACGTTTTTTCTTTTTCTTTCTCTTCCCATTCAGGTTGTAGATGACCTACAGCCATGAAAGTTACTCCAATTGAAGACAAGATATAGCTGTCGCTTAGATAAAAATAATTTTTCAGATACCTTTTACGGTTTTTACTCAGCAGTCGTTTGTTCGGAGGGGTGCTTTAGCAGCTAAAAGGTGAGTGAGAGTGAGGTCCTGCAGTTCAAACAAAGGGAGGAGCAGGTGGGCCAACCATTTTGTTTGTGCTTCGTTTTGGGTTGTGAAAGACCTACAGACATGAAGGTTACCCCAGTCTGAGACAAAGGATAGATGTTGCTTTCACTGAAAGAATTTTTCAGATATCTTTTACGGTTTTTGCTCAGCAGTCGTTTGTTCGGAGGGTAAGCACCTGGAAGCTAGCTGACAGTTAGCTTCTGCAGCAGCCTGCTAGAGTGCAGCTGCTGAAATCTTAGTGTGAGGCGGCCATTCTTTTAAGATCAAACATCTTATTCTCGCCCTCACGGCCACATATTTGGAGCTACAGTCACCATTTTTGGTCAGTTTGTAGACTGAAACCTCTGGACTCACACAATGTCTTCGGAATTACGGTAGGATTAATACTTTTCCTTAAAAACCGTCCAGACCAACCTAAAGTCGATGAGAGTTTCAGCCTTTCTCTATTCTTTTTGAGCTGAAGATGGGAGAGAAACGAATCAGACTATGTGTTTTCAACTCGTCATAAATATTTTTCTGAATGACACACATACACCAAAGTTGGTATAGTTGGAGTCGAAGGATTGCTGATGCTCATGGTGAAAATGTTTTTTGAATAACTCATACGGTTTTTGATCAGTAGTCGTTTGTTCGGTGCCGTTCTTCCCATACAAAAAAGCCTGGGAAGAAGAAACCAATAGTGAGTGCAGCTGTTGTCTGTGTCAGTGAGAGGCTCGTTAAGCGTTGTCAAGGTTACCAAGCTTCAAACAGATTTTACCTCTGCTGTTTTAAACAGCACATATTAATCTAATGGAGGGTGAAAGGACTGATTTAACATTGGGAAATGGATACTATATGACTGCTGTCCATGACACTTCCCTTGCCACTCAGCACTGATAGACTTTCAAAATAAGACTCCAGGGACCCTACAAAATAAAAGCCTCTATATTTTTTACATATATTTATTGCCCTATATGGCTCAACATTATGACCCAAACTCAACCCCGTTTTAGAGAATAGACTCTAGGAGACTGTTTAAAACACACCCTGTAGCAAATTTCAAAATAAAAGCCTCCCATTTCCGCTTCATCTACTGCCCTAATAACATGGAAAAAGAGTGATTTAACGATTGGAAAGTAATCAACTATCATTGACGGGTCTGAACATTTTCTATAAACACAACTCTGTTGGACTTTCAAAATAAGACTCCAGGGACCCTACAAAATAAAAGCCTCTAGATTATACTAATGCATTAATTGATGCAAATGGCTCAACATTATGACCCAAACTCTTCCGGGTTGTTTTTATTAGACTCTAGTGACCTTTTCAAAACACACCCAGAGCAAATTTCACAATAAAAGTCTCCCATTTACTCTGTAATACAGCAACTATTCACCTAATAACATGGAAAACCAGTGATTTAACATTTGGAAATGGATTCTATATCACTGCTGGGCGTGACCCATCTTTTGATGCACATTCATGATAGACTTTCAAAATAAGACTACAAGGACTCTACAGAATAAAAGCCTCTTCCTTATACACACTCATACATTCTGGCATATTGCTCATTGCCATTGGTGATTTCATCACTGCAATGGCTCTTAGAAGGCGGGCGGAGCCCGCCAATGGTAACAGGCGGGCGGAGCCCGCCAAAGGTGATTACATCACTGCAATGGCTCTTAGCAGGCGGGCGGAGCCCGCCATTGGTGATTTCATCACTGCAATGGCTCTTAGAAGGCGGGCAGAGCCCGCCATTGGTGATTTTTTTCTTCACTGAGATGGCTCCTAGCAGGCGGGCGAAGCCCGCCAACTGGGCTTTACCCACTGTGTTTCAATATGGACAACCCATATTACCCTTGTGCATCATACGCTGTGCACGTCTATTTCCCAGATTTCAGCACAAGTGGCACACAGCTCTCTTTGCCCATGAACTTGCCCTCTTTCCTTCCCTCAGCAGCCCTCAAAGGCGTAAGCAGTTGGTCTGGGGAGCCCCGACGTCACTTGCCAGGGCCGTATTGGCCCGGTTCCCCAGACGGGCAGTAGGTGGCCCCCCTCAAAATTTCTTTAGAAATTTTCTAGTTGGGGGGCCACATGCCGAAGGCATGGCCCACCTACTACTATTGCACATATTTATTCCGCGTATTATTGGGGGGCCACATGCCGAAGGCATGGCCCACCTACTACTATTGCACATATTTATTCCGCGTATTATTATTATTATAATTCTCCCGTATACCCAAAACTTCGGCGCGTAACTAGTCCCGCACGGTTTGGCGGATCGGGCCCAAAGTTGGCACACGCGTCGGGACCAATGGGGTGATGTGTGCTTGTATAAAACTTTCTCATTAGTCCGAAGGTTTGCGAATTATTAGCGAAAACGTCGCAAAAAAATCCCATAGGAAATGAATGGGGAGAGGAAAAAAAAAGCATAAAAAACAGCACTTCACTGTGTCGGCATACATTCACCTAGAAAAACAGTTTGAAGCTCAGTTTGTAGATAAATCCTTCGTCTATTTAAAACTGAAGACGGTATGTTGATAACTGCTACGGTTTTTGTATAATCAGACCTCAAGCGCCACAAAGTTTTAGCAAAATCCAGCCTGCTAGAGTGGAGCAACTGAAAAGCTAGAGTGTGAGGCAGGCGTTTTTTAAACACAAAAAAACATTTTAAACTCGCCCTCACGGCCACATATTTATAGCTAGAGTCACCATTTTTGGTCAGTTTGTAGACTGAAATCTCTGGACCCACACAATATCTTCGGAATTACGGTAGGATTAATACTTTTCCTTAAAAACCCTCCAGACCGACCTAAAGTCGATGAAAATCAGAGCCGTTTTTCATTGGTTTTGGAGCAGAAGAGGGGAGAAAAACGAATCCGACTATGTGTTTTAAACTCGTCATAAATATTTTTCTGAATGACACACATACACCAAAGTTGGCATAGTTGGAGTCGAAGGATGACTGACGCTCACGGTGAAAAAATATTTTGAATAACTCATACGGTTTTTGCTCAGCAGTCGTTTGTTCGGAGGACATTTTAAGCAGCTGAAAGCTGGGGGAGAGTGTCCTGCTGCAGCTAGCTCAATTAGAAGATCAGGTGTGACAAAACGTTTTTTCTTTTTCTTTCTCTTCCCATTCAGGTTGTAGATGACCTACAGCCATGAAAGTTACTCCAATTGAAGACAAGATATAGCTGTCGCTTAGATAAAAATAATTTTTCAGATACCTTTTACGGTTTTTACTCAGCAGTCGTTTGTTCGGAGGGGTGCTTTAGCAGCTAAAAGGTGAGTGAGAGTGAGGTCCTGCAGTTCAAACAAAGGGAGGAGCAGGTGGGCCAACCATTTTGTTTGTGCTTCGTTTTGGGTTGTGAAAGACCTACAGACATGAAGGTTACCCCAGTCTGAGACAAAGGATAGATGTTGCTTTCACTGAAAGAATTTTTCAGATATCTTTTACGGTTTTTGCTCAGCAGTCGTTTGTTCGGAGGGTAAGCACCTGGAAGCTAGCTGACAGTTAGCTTCTGCAGCAGCCTGCTAGAGTGCAGCTGCTGAAATCTTAGTGTGAGGCGGCCATTCTTTTAAGATCAAACATCTTATTCTCGCCCTCACGGCCACATATTTGGAGCTACAGTCACCATTTTTGGTCAGTTTGTAGACTGAAACCTCTGGACTCACACAATGTCTTCGGAATTACGGTAGGATTAATACTTTTCCTTAAAAACCGTCCAGACCAACCTAAAGTCGATGAGAGTTTCAGCCTTTCTCTATTCTTTTTGAGCTGAAGATGGGAGAGAAACGAATCAGACTATGTGTTTTCAACTCGTCATAAATATTTTTCTGAATGACACACATACACCAAAGTTGGTATAGTTGGAGTCGAAGGATTGCTGATGCTCATGGTGAAAATGTTTTTTGAATAACTCATACGGTTTTTGATCAGTAGTCGTTTGTTCGGTGCCGTTCTTCCCATACAAAAAAGCCTGGGAAGAAGAAACCAATAGTGAGTGCAGCTGTTGTCTGTGTCAGTGAGAGGCTCGTTAAGCGTTGTCAAGGTTACCAAGCTTCAAACAGATTTTACCTCTGCTGTTTTAAACAGCACATATTAATCTAATGGAGGGTGAAAGGACTGATTTAACATTGGGAAATGGATACTATATGACTGCTGTCCATGACACTTCCCTTGCCACTCAGCACTGATAGACTTTCAAAATAAGACTCCAGGGACCCTACAAAATAAAAGCCTCTATATTTTTTACATATATTTATTGCCCTATATGGCTCAACATTATGACCCAAACTCAACCCCGTTTTAGAGAATAGACTCTAGGAGACTGTTTAAAACACACCCTGTAGCAAATTTCAAAATAAAAGCCTCCCATTTCCGCTTCATCTACTGCCCTAATAACATGGAAAAAGAGTGATTTAACGATTGGAAAGTAATCAACTATCATTGACGGGTCTGAACATTTTCTATAAACACAACTCTGTTGGACTTTCAAAATAAGACTCCAGGGACCCTACAAAATAAAAGCCTCTAGATTATACTAATGCATTAATTGATGCAAATGGCTCAACATTATGACCCAAACTCTTCCAGGTTGTTTTTATTAGACTCTAGTGACCTTTTCAAAACACACCCAGAGCAAATTTCACAATAAAAGTCTCCCATTTACTCTGTAATACAGCAACTATTCACCTAATAACATGGAAAACCAGTGATTTAACATTTGGAAATGGATTCTATATCACTGCTGGGCGTGACCCATCTTTTGATGCACATTCATGATAGACTTTCAAAATAAGACTACAAGGACTCTACAGAATAAAAGCCTCTTCCTTATACACACTCATACATTCTGGCATATTGCTCATTGCCATTGGTGATTTCATCACTGCAATGGCTCTTAGAAGGCGGGCGGAGCCCGCCAATGGTAACAGGCGGGCGGAGCCCGCCAAAGGTGATTACATCACTGCAATGGCTCTTAGCAGGCGGGCGGAGCCCGCCATTGGTGATTTCATCACTGCAATGGCTCTTAGAAGGCGGGCAGAGCCCGCCATTGGTGATTTTTTTCTTCACTGAGATGGCTCCTAGCAGGCGGGCGAAGCCCGCCAACTGGGCTTTACCCACTGTGTTTCAATATGGACAACCCATATTACCCTTGTGCATCATACGCTGTGCACGTCTATTTCCCAGATTTCAGCACAAGTGGCACACAGCTCTCTTTGCCCATGAACTTGCCCTCTTTCCTTCCCTCAGCAGCCCTCAAAGGCGTAAGCAGTTGGTCTGGGGAGCCCCGACGTCACTTGCCAGGGCCGTATTGGCCCGGTTCCCCAGACGGGCAGTAGGTGGCCCCCCTCAAAATTTCTTTAGAAATTTTCTAGTTATTATTATAATTCTCCCGTATACCCAAAACTTCGGCGCGTAACTAGTCCCGCACGGTTTGGCGGATCGGGCCCAAAGTTGGCACACGCGTCGGGACCAATGGGGTGATGTGTGCTTGTATAAAACTTTCTCATTAGTCCGAAGGTTTGCGAATTATTAGCGAAAACGTCGCAAAAAAATCCCATAGGAAATGAATGGGGAGAGGAAAAAAAAAGCATAAAAAACAGCACTTCACTGTGTCGGCATACATTCACCTAGAAAAACAGTTTGAAGCTCAGTTTGTAGATAAATCCTTCGTCTATTTAAAACTGAAGACGGTATGTTGATAACTGCTACGGTTTTTGTATAATCAGACCTCAAGCGCCACAAAGTTTTAGCAAAATCCAGCCTGCTAGAGTGGAGCAACTGAAAAGCTAGAGTGTGAGGCAGGCGTTTTTTAAACACAAAAAAACATTTTAAACTCGCCCTCACGGCCACATATTTATAGCTAGAGTCACCATTTTTGGTCAGTTTGTAGACTGAAATCTCTGGACCCACACAATATCTTCGGAATTACGGTAGGATTAATACTTTTCCTTAAAAACCCTCCAGACCGACCTAAAGTCGATGAAAATCAGAGCCGTTTTTCATTGGTTTTGGAGCAGAAGAGGGGAGAAAAACGAATCCGACTATGTGTTTTAAACTCGTCATAAATATTTTTCTGAATGACACACATACACCAAAGTTGGCATAGTTGGAGTCGAAGGATGACTGACGCTCACGGTGAAAAAATTTTTTGAATAACTCATACGGTTTTTGCTCAGCAGTCGTTTGTTCGGAGGACATTTTAAGCACCTGAAAGCTGAGTGACAGTGACCTGCTGCAGCTAGCTCAATTAGAAGCTTAGGTGTGATGAAACGTTTTTTCTTTTTCTTTCTCTTCCCATTCAGTTTGTAGATGACCTACAGCCATGAAAGTTACTCCAATTGAAGACAAGATATAGCTGTCGCTTAGATAAAAAGAATTTTTCAGATACCTTTTACGGTTTTTACTCAGCAGTCGTTTGTTCGGAGGGGTGCTTTAGCAGCTAAAAGGTGAGTGAGAGTGAGGTCCTGCAGTTCAAACAAAGGGAGGAGCAGGTGGGCCAACCATTTTGTTTGTGCTTCGTTTTGGGTTGTGAAAGACCTACAGACATGAAGGTTACCCCAGTCTGAGACAAAGGATAGATGTTGCTTTCACTGAAAGAATTTTTCAGATATCTTTTACGGTTTTTGCTCAGCAGTCGTTTGTTCGGAGGGTAAGCACCTGGAAGCTAGCTGACAGTTAGCTTCTGCAGCAGCCTGCTAGAGTGCAGCTGCTGAAATCTTAGTGTGAGGCGGCCATTCTTTTAAGATCAAACATCTTATTCTCGCCCTCACGGCCACATATTTGGAGCTACAGTCACCATTTTTGGTCAGTTTGTAGACTGAAACCTCTGGACTCACACAATGTCTTCGGAATTACGGTAGGATTAATACTTTGCCTTAAAAACCCTCCAGACCAACCTAAAGTGGATGAGAGTTTCAGCCTTTCTCCATTCTTTTTGAGCTGAAGATGGGAGAAAAACGAATCAGACTATGTGTTTTCAACTCGTCATAAATATTTTTCTGAATGACACACATACACCAAAGTTGGTATAGTTGGAGTCGAAGGATTGCTGATGCTCATGGTGAAAATGTTTTTTGAATAACTCATACGGTTTTTGATCAGTAGTCGTTTGTTCGGTGCCGTTCTTCCCATACAAAAAAGCCTGGGAAGAAGAAACCAATAGTGAGTGCAGCTGTTGTCTGTGTCAGTGAGAGGCTCGTTAAGCGTTGTCAAGGTTACCAAGCTTCAAACAGATTTTACCTCTGCTGTTTTAAACAGCACATATTAATCTAATGGAGGGTGAAAGCACTGATTTAACATTGGGAAATGGATACTATATGACTGCCGTCCATGACACTTCCCTTGCCACTCAGCACTGATAGACTTTCAAAATAAGACTCCAGGGACCCTTCAAAATAAAAGCCTCTATATTTTTTACATATATTTATTGCCCTATATGGCTCAACATTATGACCCAAACTCAACCCCATTTTAGAGAATAGACTCTAGGAGACTGTTTAAAACACACCCTATGGCAAATTTCAAAATAAAAGCCTCCCATTTCCGCTTCATCTACTGCCCTAATAAAATGGAAAAAGAGTGATTTAACGATTGGAAAGTCATCAACTATCATTGATGGGTCTGAACATTTTCTCTAAACACAACTCTGTTGGACTTTCAAAATAAGACTCCAGGGACCCTACAAAATAAAAGCCTCTAGATTATACTAATGCATTAATTGATGCAAATGGCTCAACATTATGACCCAAACTCTTCCAGGTTGTTTTTATTAGACTCTAGTGACCTTTTCAAAACACACCCCAGAGCAAATTTCACAATAAAAGTCCCCCATTTACTCTGTAATACAGGAACTATTCACCTAATAACATGGAAAACCAGTGATTTAACATTTGGAAATGGATTCTATATCACTGCTGGGCATGACCCATCTATAGATGCACTTCCATGATAGACTTTCAAAATAAGACTACAGGGACTCTACAAAATAAAAGCCTCTTCCTTATACACACTCATACATTCTGGCATATTGCTTATAGCCATTTGTAATTTCATCACTGCAATGGCTCTTAGAAGGCGGGCGGAGCCCGCCATTGGTGATTTCATCACTGCAATGGCTGTTAGGAGGCGGGCGGAGCCCGCCAATGGTGATTTTTTTCATCACTGCAATGGCTCCTAGCAGGCGGGCGGAGCCCGCCATTGGTGATTTCATCACTGCAATGGCTCTTAGCAGGCGGGCAATGCCCGCCATTGGGGATTTTTTTCATCGCTGCAAGGGCTCCTAGCAGGCGGGCGGAGCCCACCAACTGAGCTTTACCCACTGCGGTTCAATATGGACAACCCATATTACCCTTGTGCATCATACGCTGTGCACGTCTATTACCCAGATTTCAGCACAGGTGGCACACAGCTCTCTTTGCCCATGACCTAGCCCTCTTTCCTTCCCTCAGCAGCCCTCAAAGGCATAAGCAGTTGGTCTGGGGAGCCCCGACATCACTTGCCAGGGCCGTATTGGCCCGGTTCCCCAGACGGGCAGTAGGTGGCCCCCCTCAAAATTTCTTTAGAAATTTTCTAGTTGGGGGGCCACATGCCGAAGGCATGGCCCACCTACTACTATTGCACATATTTATTCCGCGTATTATTATTATTATTATAATTCTCCCGTATACCCAAAACTTCGGCGCGTAACTAGTCCCGCACGGTTTGGCGGATCGGGCCCAAAGTTGGCACACGCGTCGGGACCAATGGGGTGATGTGTGCTTGTATAAAACTTTCTCATTAGTCCGAAGGTTTGCGAATTATTAGCGAAAACGTCGCAAAAAAATCCCATAGGAAATGAATGGGGAGAGGAAAAAAAAAGCATAAAAAACAGCACTTCACTGTGTCGGCATACATTCACCTAGAAAAACAGTTTGAAGCTCAGTTTGTAGATAAATCCTTCGTCTATTTAAAACTGAAGACGGTATGTTGATAACTGCTACGGTTTTTGTATAATCAGACCTCAAGCGCCACAAAGTTTTAGCAAAATCCAGCCTGCTAGAGTGGAGCAACTGAAAAGCTAGAGTGTGAGGCAGGCGTTTTTTAAACACAAAAAAACATTTTAAACTCGCCCTCACGGCCACATATTTATAGCTAGAGTCACCATTTTTGGTCAGTTTGTAGACTGAAATCTCTGGACCCACACAATATCTTCGGAATTACGGTAGGATTAATACTTTTCCTTAAAAACCCTCCAGACCGACCTAAAGTCGATGAAAATCAGAGCCGTTTTTCATTGGTTTTGGAGCAGAAGAGGGGAGAAAAACGAATCCGACTATGTGTTTTAAACTCGTCATAAATATTTTTCTGAATGACACACATACACCAAAGTTGGCATAGTTGGAGTCGAAGGATGACTGACGCTCACGGTGAAAAAATTTTTTGAATAACTCATACGGTTTTTGCTCAGCAGTCGTTTGTTCGGAGGACATTTTAAGCACCTGAAAGCTGAGTGACAGTGACCTGCTGCAGCTAGCTCAATTAGAAGCTTAGGTGTGATGAAACGTTTTTTCTTTTTCTTTCTCTTCCCATTCAGTTTGTAGATGACCTACAGCCATGAAAGTTACTCCAATTGAAGACAAGATATAGCTGTCGCTTAGATAAAAAGAATTTTTCAGATACCTTTTACGGTTTTTACTCAGCAGTCGTTTGTTCGGAGGGGTGCTTTAGCAGCTAAAAGGTGAGTGAGAGTGAGGTCCTGCAGTTCAAACAAAGGGAGGAGCAGGTGGGCCAACCATTTTGTTTGTGCTTCGTTTTGGGTTGTGAAAGACCTACAGACATGAAGGTTACCCCAGTCTGAGACAAAGGATAGATGTTGCTTTCACTGAAAGAATTTTTCAGATATCTTTTACGGTTTTTGCTCAGCAGTCGTTTGTTCGGAGGGTAAGCACCTGGAAGCTAGCTGACAGTTAGCTTCTGCAGCAGCCTGCTAGAGTGCAGCTGCTGAAATCTTAGTGTGAGGCGGCCATTTTTTAAGATCAAACATCTTATTCTCGCCCTCACGGCCACATATTTGGAGCTACAGTCACCATTTTTGGTCAGTTTGTAGACTGAAACCTCTGGACTCACACAATGTCTTCGGAATTACGGTAGGATTAATACTTTGCCTTAAAAACCCTCCAGACCAACCTAAAGTGGATGAGAGTTTCAGCCTTTCTCCATTCTTTTTGAGCTGAAGATGGGAGAAAAACGAATCAGACTATGTGTTTTCAACTCGTCATAAATATTTTTCTGAATGACACACATACACCAAAGTTGGTATAGTTGGAGTCGAAGGATTGCTGATGCTCATGGTGAAAATGTTTTTTGAATAACTCATACGGTTTTTGATCAGTAGTCGTTTGTTCGGTGCCGTTCTTCCCATACAAAAAAGCCTGGGAAGAAGAAACCAATAGTGAGTGCAGCTGTTGTCTGTGTCAGTGAGAGGCTCGTTAAGCGTTGTCAAGGTTACCAAGCTTCAAACAGATTTTACCTCTGCTGTTTTAAACAGCACATATTAATCTAATGGAGGGTGAAAGGACTGATTTAACATTGGGAAATGGATACTATATGACTGCTGTACATGACACTTCCCTTGCCACTCAGCACTGATAGACTTTCAAAATAAGACTCCAGGGACCCTACAAAATAAAAGCCTCTATATTTTTTACATATATTTATTGCTCTATATGGCTCAACATTATGACCCAAACTCAACCCCGTTTTAGAGAATAGACTCTAGGAGACTGTTTAAAACACACCCTATAGCAAATTTCAAAATAAAAGCCTCCCATTTCCGCTTCATCTACTGCCCTAATAACATGGAAAAAGAGTGATTTAACGATTGGAAAGTAATCAACTATCATTGACGGGTCTGAACATTTTCTATAAACACAACTCTGTTGGACTTTCAAAATAAGACTCCAGGGACCCTACAAAATAAAAGCCTCTAGATTATAGTAATGCATTAATTGATGCAAATGGCTCAACATTATGACCCAAACTCTTCCAGGTTGTTTTTATTAGACTCTAGTGACCTTTTCAAAACACACCCCAGAGCAAATTTCACAATAAAAGTCTCCCATTTACTCTGTAATACAGCAACTATTCACCTAATAACATGGAAAACCAGTGATTTAACATTTGGAAATGGATTCTATATCACTGCTGGGCGTGACCCATCTTTTGATGCACATTCATGATAGACTTTCAAAATAAGACTACAAGGACTCTACAGAATAAAAGCCTCTTCCTTATACACACTCATACATTCTGGCATATTGCTCATTGCCATTGGTGATTTCATCACTGCAATGGCTCTTAGAAGGCGGGCGGAGCCCGCCAATGGTAACAGGCGGGCGGAGCCCGCCAAAGGTGATTACATCACTGCAATGGCTCTTAGCAGGCGGGCGGAGCCCGCCATTGGTGATTTCATCACTGCAATGGCTCTTAGAAGGCGGGCAGAGCCCGCCATTGGTGATTTTTTTCTTCACTGAGATGGCTCCTAGCAGGCGGGCGAAGCCCGCCAACTGGGCTTTACCCACTGTGTTTCAATATGGACAACCCATATTACCCTTGTGCATCATACTCTGTGCACGTCTATTTCCCAGATTTCAGCACAAGTGGCACACAGCTCTCTTTGCCCATGAACTTGCCCTCTTTCCTTCCCTCAGCAGCCCTCAAAGGCGTAAGCAGTTGGTCTGGGGAGCCCCGACGTCACTTGCCAGGGCCGTATTGGCCCGGTTCCCCAGACGGGCAGTAGGTGGCCCCCCTCAAAATTTCTTTAGAAATTTTCTAGTTATTATAATTCTCCCGTATACCCAAAACTTCGGCGCGTAACTAGTCCCGCATGGTTTGGCGGATCGGGCCCAAAGTTGGCACACGCGTCGGGACCAATGGGGTGATGTGTGCTTGTATAAAACTTTCTCATTAGTCCGAAGGTTTGCGAATTATTAGCGAAAACGTCGCAAAAAAATCCCATAGGAAATGAATGGGGAGAGGAAAAAAAAAGCATAAAAAACAGCACTTCACTGTGTCGCCATACATTCACCTAGAAAAACAGTTTGAAGCTCAGTTTGTAGATAAATCCTTCGTCTATTTAAAACTGAAGACGGTATGTTGATAACTGCTACGGTTTTTGTATAATCAGACCTCAAGCGCCACAAAGTTTTAGCAAAATCCAGCCTGCTAGAGTGGAGCAACTGAAAAGCTAGAGTGTGAGGCAGGCGTTTTTTAAACACAAAAAAACATTTTAAACTCGCCCTCACGGCCACATATTTATAGCTAGAGTCACCATTTTTGGTCAGTTTGTAGACTGAAATCTCTGGACCCACACAATATCTTCGGAATTACGGTAGGATTAATACTTTTCCTTAAAAACCCTCCAGACCGACCTAAAGTCGATGAAAATCAGAGCCGTTTTTCATTGGTTTTGGAGCAGAAGAGGGGAGAAAAACGAATCAGACTATGTGTTTTAAACTCGTCATAAATATTTTTCTGAATGACACACATACACCAAAGTTGGCATAGTTGGAGTCGAAGGATGACTGACGCTCACGGTGAAAAAATTTTTTGAATAACTCATACGGTTTTTGCTCAGCAGTCGTTTGTTCGGAGGACATTTTAAGCACCTGAAAGCTGAGTGACAGTGACCTGCTGCAGCTAGCTCAATTAGAAGCTTAGGTGTGATGAAACGTTTTTTCTTTTTCTTTCTCTTCCCATTCAGTTTGTAGATGACCTACAGCCATGAAAGTTACTCCAATTGAAGACAAGATATAGCTGTCGCTTAGATAAAAAGAATTTTTCAGATACCTTTTACGGTTTTTACTCAGCAGTCGTTTGTTCGGAGGGGTGCTTTAGCAGCTAAAAGGTGAGTGAGAGTGAGGTCCTGCAGTTCAAACAAAGGGAGGAGCAGGTGGGCCAACCATTTTGTTTGTGCTTCGTTTTGGGTTGTGAAAGACCTACAGACATGAAGGTTACCCCAGTCTGAGACAAAGGATAGATGTTGCTTTCACTGAAAGAATTTTTCAGATATCTTTTACGGTTTTTGCTCAGCAGTCGTTTGTTCGGAGGGTAAGCACCTGGAAGCTAGCTGACAGTTAGCTTCTGCAGCAGCCTGCTAGAGTGCAGCTGCTGAAATCTTAGTGTGAGGCGGCCATTTTTTTAAGATCAAACATCTTATTCTCGCCCTCACGGCCACATATTTGGAGCTACAGTCACCATTTTTGGTCAGTTTGTAGACTGAAACCTCTGGACTCACACAATGTCTTCGGAATTACGGTAGGATTAATACTTTTCCTTAAAAACCCTCCAGACCAACCTAAAGTCGATGAGAGTTTCAGCCTTTCTCTATTCTTTTTGAGCTGAAGATGGGAGAGAAACGAATCAGACTATGTGTTTTCAACTCGTCATAAATATTTTTCTGAATGACACACATACACCAAAGTTGGTATAGTTGGAGTCGAAGGATTGCTGATGCTCATGGTGAAAATGTTTTTTGAATAACTCATACGGTTTTTGATCAGTAGTCGTTTGTTCGGTGCCGTTCTTCCCATACAAAAAAGCCTGGGAAGAAGAAACCAATAGTGAGTGCAGCTGTTGTCTGTGTCAGTGAGAGGCTCGTTAAGCGTTGTCAAGGTTACCAAGCTTCAAACAGATTTTACCTCTGCTGTTTTAAACAGCACATATTAATCTAATGGAGGGTGAAAGGACTGATTTAACATTGGGAAATGGATACTATATGACTGCTGTCCATGACACTTCCCTTGCCACTCAGCACTGATAGACTTTCAAAATAAGACTCCAGGGACCCTACAAAATAAAAGCCTCTATATTTTTTACATATATTTATTGCCCTATATGGCTCAACATTATGACCCAAACTCAACCCCGTTTTAGAGAATAGACTCTAGGAGACTGTTTAAAACACACCCTATAGCAAATTTCAAAATAAAAGCCTCCCATTTCCGCTTCATCTACTGCCCTAATAACATGGAAAAAGAGTGATTTAACGATTGGAAAGTAATCAACTATCATTGACGGGTCTGAACATTTTCTATAAACACAACTCTGTTGGACTTTCAAAATAAGACTCCAGGGACCCTACAAAATAAAAGCCTCTTTTTACATATATTTATTGCCCTATATGGCTCAACATTATGACCCAAACTCAACCCCGTTTTAGAGAATAGACTCTAGGAGACTGTTTAAAACACACCCTATAGCAAATTTCAAAATAAAAGCCTCCCATTTCCGCTTCATCTACTGCCCTAATAACATGGAAAAAGAGTGATTTAACGTTTGGAAAGTAATCAACTATCATTGACGGGTCTGAACATTTTCTATAAACACAACTCTGTTGGACTTTCAAAATAAGACTCCAGGGACCCTACAAAATAAAAGCCTCTAGATTATACTAATGCATTAATTGATGCAAATGGCTCAACATTATGACCCAAACTCTTCCAGGTTGTTTTTATTAGACTCTAGTGACCTTTTCAAAACACACCCAGAGCAAATTTCACAATAAAAGTCTCCCATTTACTCTGTAATACAGCAACTATTCACCTAATAACATGGAAAACCAGTGATTTAACATTTGGAAATGGATTCTATATCACTGCTGGGCGTGACCCATCTTTTGATGCACATTCATGATAGACTTTCAAAATAAGACTACAAGGACTCTACAGAATAAAAGCCTCTTCCTTATACACACTCATACATTCTGGCATGTTGCTCATTGCCATTGGTGATTTCATCACTGCAATGGCTCTTAGAAGGCGGGCGGAGCCCGCCAATGGTAACAGGCGGGCGGAGCCCGCCAAAGGTGATTACATCACTGCAATGGCTCTTAGCAGGCGGGCGGAGCCCGCCATTGGTGATTTCATCACTGCAATGGCTCTTAGAAGGCGGGCAGAGCCCGCCATTGGTGATTTTTTTCTTCACTGAGATGGCTCCTAGCAGGCGGGCGAAGCCCGCCAACTGGGCTTTACCCACTGTGTTTCAATATGGACAACCCATATTACCCTTGTGCATCATACGCTGTGCACGTCTATTTCCCAGATTTCAGCACAAGTGGCACACAGCTCTCTTTGCCCATGAACTTGCCCTCTTTCCTTCCCTCAGCAGCCCTCAAAGGCGTAAGCAGTTGGTCTGGGGAGCCCCGACGTCACTTGCCAGGGCCGTATTGGCCCGGTTCCCCAGACGGGCAGTAGGTGGCCCCCCTCAAAATTTCTTTAGAAATTTTCTAGTTATTATTATAATTCTCCCGTATACCCAAAACTTCGGCGCGTAACTAGTCCCGCACGGTTTGGCGGATCGGGCCCAAAGTTGGCACACGCGTCGGGACCAATGGGGTTATGTGTGCTTGTATAAAACTTTCTCATTAGTCCGAAGGTTTGCGAATTATTAGCGAAAACGTCGCAAAAAAATCCCATAGGAAATGAATGGGGAGAGGAAAAAAAAAGCATAAAAAACAGCACTTCACTGTGTCGGCATACATTCACCTAGAAAAACAGTTTGAAGCTCAGTTTGTAGATAAATCCTTCGTCTATTTAAAACTGAAGACGGTATGTTGATAACTAAAAACAGTTTGAAGCTCAGTTTGTAGATAAATCCTTCGTCTATTTAAAACTGAAGACGGTATGTTGATAACTGCTACGGTTTTTGTATAATCAGACCTCAAGCGCCACAAAGTTTTAGCAAAATCCAGCCTGCTAGAGTGGAGCAACTGAAAAGCTAGAGTGTGAGGCAGGCGTTTTTTAAACACAAAAAAACATTTTAAACTCGCCCTCACGGCCACATATTTATAGCTAGAGTCACCATTTTTGGTCAGTTTGTAGACTGAAATCTCTGGACCCACACAATATCTTCGGAATTACGGTAGGATTAATACTTTTCCTTAAAAACCCTCCAGACCGACCTAAAGTCGATGAAAATCAGAGCTGTTTTTCATTGGTTTTGGAGCAGAAGAGGGGAGAAAAACGAATCAGACTATGTGTTTTAAACTCGTCATAAATATTTTTCTGAATGACACACATACACCAAAGTTGGCATAGTTGGAGTCGAAGGATGACTGACGCTCACGGTGAAAAAATTTTTTGAATAACTCATACGGTTTTTGCTCAGCAGTCGTTTGTTCGGAGGACATTTTAAGCACCTGAAAGCTGAGTGACAGTGACCTGCTGCAGCTAGCTCAATTAGAAGCTTAGGTGTGATGAAACGTTTTTTCTTTTTCTTTCTCTTCCCATTCAGGTTGTAGATGACCTACAGCCATGAAAGTTACTCCAATCGAAGACAAGATATAGCTGTCGCTTAGATAAAAAGAATTTTTCAGATACCTTTTACGGTTTTTACTCAGCAGTCGTTTGTTCGGAGGGGTGCTTTAGCAGCTAAAAGGTGAGTGAGAGTGAGGTCCTGCAGTTAAAAGAAAGGGAGGAGCAGGTGGGCCAACCATTTTGTTTGTGCTTCGTTTTGGGTTGTGAAAGACCTACAGACATGAAGGTTACCCCAGTCTGAGACAAAGGATAGATGTTGCTTTCACTGAAAGAATTTTTCAGATATCTTTTACGGTTTTTGCTCAGCAGTCGTTTGTTCGGAGGGTAAGCACCTGGAAGCTAGCTGACAGTTAGCTTCTGCAGCAGCCTGCTAGAGTGCAGCTGCTGAAATCTTAGTGTGAGGCGGCCATTTTTTTCAGATCAAACATCTTATTCTCGCCCTCACGGCCACATATTTGGAGCTACAGTCACCATTTTTGGTCAGTTTGTAGACTGAAACCTCTGGACTCACACAATGTCTTCGGAATTACGGTAGGATTAATACTTTTCCTTAAAAACCCTCCAGACCAACCTAAAGTCGATGAGAGTTTCAGCCTTTCTCTATTCTTTTTGAGCTGAAGATGGGAGAGAAACGAATCAGACTATGTGTTTTCAACTCGTCATAAATATTTTTCTGAATGACATACATACACCAAAGTTGGTATAGTTGGAGTCGAAGGATTGCTGATGCTCATGGTGAAAATGTTTTTTGAATAACTCATACGGTTTTTGATCAGTAGTCGTTTGTTCGGTGCCGTTCTTCCCATACAAAAAAGCCTGGGAAGAAGAAACCAATAGTGAGTGCAGCTGTTGTCTGTGTCAGTGAGAGGCTCGTTAAGCGTTGTCAAGGTTACCAAGCTTCAAACAGATTTTACCTCTGCTGTTTTAAACAGCACATATTAATCTAATGGAGGGTGAAAGGACTGATTTAACATTGGGAAATGGATACTATATGACTGCTGTCCATGACACTTCCCTTGCCACTCAGCACTGATAGACTTTCAAAATAAGACTCCAGGGACCCTACAAAATAAAAGCCTCTATATTTTTTACATATATTTATTGCCCTATATGGCTCAACATTATGACCCAAACTCAACCCCGTTTTAGAGAATAGACTCTAGGAGACTGTTTAAAACACACCCTATAGCAAATTTCAAAATAAAAGCCTCCCATTTCCGCTTCATCTACTGCCCTAATAACATGGAAAAAGAGTGATTTAACGATTGGAAAGTAATCAACTATCATTGACGGGTCTGAACATTTTCTATAAACACAACTCTGTTGGACTTTCAAAATAAGACTCCAGGGACCCTACAAAATAAAAGCCTCTAGATTATACTAATGCATTAATTGATGCAAATGGCTCAACATTATGACCCAAACTCTTCCAGGTTGTTTTTATTAGACTCTAGTGACCTTTTCAAAACACACCCAGAGCAAATTTCACAATAAAAGTCTCCCATTTACTCTGTAATACAGCAACTATTCACCTAATAACATGGAAAACCAGTGATTTCACATTTGGAAATGGATTCTATATCACTGCTGGGCGTGACCCATCTTTTGATGCACATTCATGATAGACTTTCAAAATAAGACTACAAGGACTCTACAGAATAAAAGCCTCTTCCTTATACACACTTATACATTCTGGCATATTGCTCATTGCCATTGGTGATTTCATCACTGCAATGGCTCTTAGAAGGCGGGCGGAGCCCGCCAATGGTAACAGGCGGGCGGAGCCCGCCAAAGGTGATTACATCACTGCAATGGCTCTTAGCAGGCGGGCGGAGCCCGCCATTGGTGATTTCATCACTGCAATGGCTCTTAGAAGGCGGGCAGAGCCCGCCATTGGTGATTTTTTTCTTCACTGAGATGGATCCCAGAAGGCGGGCGAAGCCCGCAAACTGGGTTTTACCCACTGTGTTTCAATATGGACAACCCATATTACCCTTGTGCATCATACGCTGTGCACGTCTATTTCCCAGATTTCAGCACAAGTGGCACACAGCTCTCTTTGCCCATAAACTTGCCCTCTTTCCTTCCCTCAGCAGCCCTCAAAGGCGTAAGCAGTTGGTCTGGGGAGCCCCGAAGTCACTTGCCAGGGCCGTATTGGCCCGGTTCCCCAGACGGGCAGTAGGTGGCCCCCCTCAAAATTTCTTTAGAAATTTTCTAGTTATTATTATAATTCTCCCGTATACCCAAAACTTCGGCACGTAACTAGTCCCGCACGGTTTGGCGGATCGGGCCCAAAGTTGGCACACGCGTTGGGACCAATGGGGTGATGTGTGCTTGTATAAAACTTTCTCATTAGTCCGAAGGTTTGCGAATTATTAGCGAAAACGTCGCAAAAAAATCCCATAGGAAATGAATGGGAAGAGGTAAAAAAAAGCATAAAAAACAGCACTTCACTGTGTCGGCATACATTCACCTAGAAAAACAGTTTGAAGCTCAGTTTGTAGATAAATCCTCTATTTAAAACTGAAGACGGTATGTTGATAACTGCTACGGTTTTTGTATAATCAGACCTCAAGCGCCACAAAGTTTTAGCAAAATCCAGCCTGCTAGAGTGGAGCAACTGAAAAGCTAGAGTGTGAGGCAGGCGTTTTTTAAACACAAAATAACATTTTAAACTCGCCCTCACGGCCACATATTTATAGCTAGAGTCACCATTTTTGGTCAGTTTGTAGACTGAAATCTCTGGACCCACACAATATCTTCGGAATTACGGTAGGATTAATACTTTTCCTTAAAAACCCTCCAGACCGACCTAAAGTCGATGAAAATCAGAGCCGTTTTTCATTGGTTTTGGAGCAGAAGAGGGGAGAAAAACGAATCAGACTATGTGTTTTAAACTCGTCATAAATATTTTTCTGAATGACACACATACACCAAAGTTGGCATAGTTGGAGTCGAAGGATGGCTGACGCTCACGGTGAAAGAATTTTTTGAATAACTCATACGGTTTTTGCTCAGCAGTCGTTTGTTCGGAGGACATTTTAAGCACCTCAAAGCTGGGTGAGTGACCTGCTGCAGCTAGCTCAATTAGAAGCTCATGTGTGACGAAACGTTTTTTCTTTTTCTTTCTCTTCCCATTCAGGTTGTAGATGACCTACAGCCATGAAAGTTACTCCAATTGAAGACAAGATATAGCTGTCGCTTAGATAAAAATAATTTTTGAGATACCTTTTATGGTTTTTACTCAGCAGTCGTTTGTTCGGAGGGGTGCTTTAGCAGCTGAAAGGTGAGTGAGAGTGAGGTCCTGCAGTTAAAAGAAAGGGAGGAGCAGGTGGGCCAACCATTTTGTTTTTGCTTCGTTTTGGGTTGTGAAAGACCTACAGACATGAAGGTTACCCCAGTCTGAGACAAAGGATAGATGTTGCTTTCACTGAAAGAATTTTTCAGATACCTTTTACGGTTTTTGCTCAGCAGTCGTTTGTTCGGAGGGTAAGCACCTGGAAGCTAGCTGACAGTTAGCTTCTGCAGCAGCCTGCTAGAGTGCAGCTGCTGAAATCTTAGTGTGAGGCGGCCATTTTTTTAAGATCAAACATCTTATTCTCGCCCTTACGGCCACATATTTGGAGCTACAGTCACCATTTTTGGTCAGTTTGTAGACTGAAACCTCTGGACTCACACAATGTCTTCGGAATTACGGTAGGATTAATACTTTTCCTTAAAAACCCTCCAGACCAACCTAAAGTCGATGAGAGTTTCAGCCTTTCTCTATTCTTTTTGAGCTGAAGATGGGAGAGAAACGAATCAGACTATGTGTTTTCAACTCGTCATAAATATTTTTCTGAATGACACACATACACCAAAGTTGGTATAGTTGGAGTCGAAGGATTGCTGATGCTCATGGTGAAAATGTTTTTTGAATAACTCATACGGTTTTTGATCAGTAGTTGTTTGTTCGGTGCCGTTCTTCCCATACAAAAAAGCCTGGGAAGAAGAAACCAATAGTGAGTGCAGCTGTTGTCTGTGTCAGTGAGAGGCTCGTTAAGCGTTGTCAAGGTTACCAAGCTTCAAACAGATTTTACCTCTGCTGTTTTAAACAGCACATATTAATCTAATGGAGGGTGAAAGGACTGATTTAACATTGGGAAATGGATACTATATGACTGCTGTCCATGACACTTCCCTTGCCACTCAGCACTGATAGACTTTCAAAATAAGACTCCAGGGACCCTACAAAATAAAAGCCTCTATATTTTTTACATATATTTATTGCCCTATATGGCTCAACATTATGACCCAAACTCAACCCCGTTTTAGAGAATAGACTCTAGGAGACTGTTTAAAACACACCCTATAGCAAATTTCAAAATAAAAGCCTCCCATTTCCGCTTCATCTACTGCCCTAATAACATGGAAAAAGAGTGATTTAACGATTGGAAAGTAATCAACTATCATTGACGGGTCTGAACATTTTCTATAAACACAACTCTGTTGGACTTTCAAAATAAGACTCCAGGGACCCTACAAAATAAAAGCCTCTATATTTTTTACATATATTTATTGCCCTATATGGCTCAACATTATGACCCAAACTCAACCCCGTTTTAGAGAATAGACTCTAGGAGACTGTTTAAAATACACCCTATAGCAAATTTCAAAATAAAAGCCTCCCATTTCTGCTTCATCTACTGCCCTAATAACATGGAAAAAGAGTGATTTAACGATTGGAAAGTAATCAACTATCATTGACGGGTCTGAACATTTTCTATAAACACAACTCTGTTGGACTTTCAAAATAAGACTCCGGGGACCCTACAACATAAAAGCCTCTAGATTATACTAATGCATTAATTGATGCAAATGGCTCAACATTATGACCCAAACTCTTCCAGGTTGTTTTTATTAGACTCTAGTGACCTTTTCAAAACACACCCCAGAGCAAATTTCACAATAAAAGTCTCCCATTTACTCTGTAATACAGCAACTATTCACCTAATAACATGGAAAACCAGTGATTTAAGATTTGGAAATGGATTCCATATCACTGCTGGGCGTGACCCATCTTTTGATGCACATTCATGATAGACTTTCAAAATAAGACTACAAGGACTCTACAGAATAAAAGCCTCTTCCTTATACACACTCATACATTCTGGCATATTGCTCATTGCCATTGGTGATTTCATAACTGCAATGGCTCTTAGAAGGCGGGCGGAGCCCGCCAATGGTAACAGGCGGGCGGAGCCCGCCAAAGGTGATTACATCACTGCAATGGCTCTTAGCAGGCGGGCGGAGCCCGCCATTGGTGATTTCATCACTGCAATGGCTCTTAGAAGGCGGGCAGAGCCCGCCATTGGTGATTTTTTTCTTCAATGAGATGGCTCCTAGCAGGCGGGCGAAGCCCGCCAACTGGGCTTTACCCACTGTGTTTCAATATGGACAACCCATATTACCCTTGTGCATCATACGCTGTGCACGTCTATTTCCCAGATTTCAGCACAAGTGGCACACAGCTCTCTTTGCCCATGAACTTGCCCTCTTTCCTTCCCTCAGCAGCCCTCAAAGGCGTAAGCAGTTGGTCTGGGGAGCCCCGACGTCACTTGCCAGGGCCGTATTGGCCCGGTTCCCCAGACGGGCAGTAGGTGGCCCCCCTCAAAATTTCTTTAGAAATTTTCTAGTTGGGGGGCCACATGCCGAAGGCATGGCCCACCTACTACTATTGCACATATTTATTCCGCGTATTATTATTATTATTATAATTCTCCCGTATACCCAAAACTTCGGCGCGTAACTAGTCCCGCACGGTTTGGCGGATCGGGCCCAAAGTTGGCACACGCGTCGGGACCAATGGGGTGATGTGTGCTTGTATAAAACTTTCTCATTAGTCCGAAGGTTTGCGAATTATTAGCGAAAACGTCGCAAAAAAATCCCATAGGAAATGAATGGGGAGAGGAAAAAAAAAGCATAAAAAACAGCACTTCACTGTGTCGGCATACATTCACCTAGAAAAACAGTTTGAAGCTCAGTTTGTAGATAAATCCTTCGTCTATTTAAAACTGAAGACGGTATGTTGATAACTGCTACGGTTTTTGTATAATCAGACCTCAAGCGCCACAAAGTTTTAGCAAAATCCAGCCTGCTAGAGTGGAGCAACTGAAAAGCTAGAGTGTGAGGCAGGCGTTTTTTAAACACAAAAAAACATTTTAAACTCGCCCTCACGGCCACATATTTATAGCTAGAGTCACCATTTTTGGTCAGTTTGTAGACTGAAATCTCTGGACCCACACAATATCTTCGGAATTACGGTAGGATTAATACTTTTCCTTAAAAACCCTCCAGACCGACCTAAAGTCGATGAAAATCAGAGCCGTTTTTCATTGGTTTTGGAGCAGAAGAGGGGAGAAAAACGAATCCGACTATGTGTTTTAAACTCGTCATAAATATTTTTCTGAATGACACACATACACCAAAGTTGGCATAGTTGGAGTCGAAGGATGACTGACGCTCACGGTGAAAAAATTTTTTGAATAACTCATACGGTTTTTGCTCAGCAGTCGTTTGTTCGGAGGACATTTTAAGCACCTGAAAGCTGAGTGACAGTGACCTGCTGCAGCTAGCTCAATTAGAAGCTTAGGTGTGATGAAACGTTTTTTCTTTTTCTTTCTCTTCCCATTCAGTTTGTAGATGACCTACAGCCATGAAAGTTACTCCAATTGAAGACAAGATATAGCTGTCGCTTAGATAAAAAGAATTTTTCAGATACCTTTTACGGTTTTTACTCAGCAGTCGTTTGTTCGGAGGGGTGCTTTAGCAGCTGAAAGGTGAGTGAGAGTGAGGTCCTGCAGTTAAAAGAAAGGGAGGAGCAGGTGGGCCAACCATTTTGTTTTTGCTTCGTTTTGGGTTGTGAAAGACCTACAGACATGAAGGTTACCCCAGTCTGAGACAAAGGATAGATGTTGCTTTCACTGAAAGAATTTTTCAGATACCTTTTACGGTTTTTGCTCAGCAGTCGTTTGTTCGGAGGGTAAGCACCTGGAAGCTAGCTGACAGTTAGCTTCTGCAGCAGCCTGCTAGAGTGCAGCTGCTGAAATCTTAGTGTGAGGCGGCCATTTTTTTAAGATCAAACATCTTATTCTCGCCCTCACGGCCACATATTTGGACCTACAGTCACCATTTTTGGTCAGTTTGTAGACTGAAACCTCTGGACTCACACAATGTCTTCGGAATTACGGTAGGATTAATACTTTTCCTTAAAAACCCTCCAGACCAACCTAAAGTCGATGAGTTTCAGCCTTTCTCCATTCTTTTTAAGCTGAAGATGGGAGAAAAACGAATCAGACTATGTGTTTTCAAGTCGTCATAAATATTGTTCTGAATGACACACATACACCAAAGTTGGTATAGTTGGAGTCGAAGGATTGCTGATGCTCATGGTGAAATTTTCTTTTTAATAACTCATATGGTTTTTGCTCAGCAGTCGTTTGTTCGGTGCCGTTCTTCCCATACAAAAAAGCCTGGGAAGAAGAAACCAATAGTGAGTGCAGCTGTTGTCTGTGTCAGTGAGAGGCTCATTAAGCGTTGTCAAGGTTACCAAGCTTCAAACAGATTTTACCTCTGCTGTTTTAAACAGCACATATTAATCTAATGGAGGGTGAAAGCACTGATTTAACATTGGGAAATGGATACTATATGACTGCCGTCCATGACACTTCCCTTGCCACTCAGCACTGATAGACTTTCAAAATAAGACTCCAGGGACCCTTCAAAATAAAAGCCTCTATATTTTTTACATATATTTATTGCCCTATATGGCTCAACATTATGACCCAAACTCAACCCCATTTTAGAGAATAGACTCTAGGAGACTGTTTAAAACACACCCTATGGCAAATTTCAAAATAAAAGCCTCCCATTTCCGCTTCATCTACTGCCCTAATAAAATGGAAAAAGAGTGATTTAACGATTGGAAAGTCATCAACTATCATTGATGGGTCTGAACATTTTCTCTAAACACAACTCTGTTGGACTTTCAAAATAAGACTCCAGGGACCCTACAAAATAAAAGCCTCTAGATTATACTAATGCATTAATTGATGCAAATGGCTCAACATTATGACCCAAACTCTTCCAGGTTGTTTTTATTAGACTCTAGTGACCTTTTCAAAACACACCCCAGAGCAAATTTCACAATAAAAGTCCCCCATTTACTCTGTAATACAGGAACTATTCACCTAATAACATGGAAAACCAGTGATTTAACATTTGGAAATGGATTCTATATCACTGCTGGGCATGACCCATCTATAGATGCACTTCCATGATAGACTTTCAAAATAAGACTACAGGGACTCTACAAAATAAAAGCCTCTTCCTTATACACACTCATACATTCTGGCATATTGCTTATAGCCATTTGTAATTTCATCACTGCAATGGCTTTTAGAAGGCAGGCGGAGCCCGCCATTGGTGATTTCATCACTGCAATGGCTGTTAGGAGGCGGGCGGAGCCCGCCAATGGTGATTTTTTTCATCACTGCAATGGCTCCTAGCAGGCGGGCGGAGCCCGCCATTGGTGATTTCATCACTGCAATGGCTCTTAGCAGGCGGGCAATGCCCGCCATTGGGGATTTTTTTCATCGCTGCAAGGGCTCCTAGCAGGCGGGCGGAGCCCACCAACTGAGCTTTACCCACTGCGGTTCAATATGGACAACCCATATTACCCTTTTGCATCATACGCTGTGCACGTCTATTTCCCAGATTTCAGCACAAGTGGCACACAGCTCTCTTTGCCCATGACCTAGCCCTCTTTCCTTCCCTCAGCAGCCCTCAAAGGCGTAAGCAGTTGGTCTGGGGAGCCCCGACATCACTTGCCAGGGCCGTATTGGCCCTGTTCCCAAGATGGGCAGTAGGTGGCCCCCCTCAAAATTTCTTTAGAAATTTTCTAGTTATTGGGGGGCCACATGCCGAAGGCATGGCCCACCTACTACTATTGCACATATTTATTCCGCGTATTATTGGGGGGCCACATGCCGAAGGCATGGCCCACCTACTACTATTGCACATATTTATTCCGCGTATTATTATTATTGGGGGGCCACATGCCGAAGGCATGGCCCACCTACTACTATTGCACATATTTATTCCGCGTATTATTATTATTATAATTCTCCCGTATACCCAAAACTTCGGCGCGTAACTAGTCCCGCACGGTTTGGCGGATCGGGCCCAAAGTTGGCACACGCGTCGGGACCAATGGGGTGATGTGTGCTTGTATAAAACTTTCTCATTAGTCCGAAGGTTTGCGAATTATTAGCGAAAACGTCGCAAAAAAATCCCATAGGAAATGAATGGGGAGAGGAAAAAAAAAGCATAAAAAACAGCACTTCACTGTGTCGGCATACATTCACCTAGAAAAACAGTTTGAAGCTCAGTTTGTAGATAAATCCTTCGTCTATTTAAAACTGAAGACGGTATGTTGATAACTGCTACGGTTTTTGTATAATCAGACCTCAAGCGCCACAAAGTTTTAGCAAAATCCAGCCTGCTAGAGTGGAGCAACTGAAAAGCTAGAGTGTGAGGCAGGCGTTTTTTAAACACAAAAAAACATTTTAAACTCGCCCTCACGGCCACATATTTATAGCTAGAGTCACCATTTTTGGTCAGTTTGTAGACTGAAATCTCTGGACCCACACAATATCTTCGGAATTACGGTAGGATTAATACTTTTCCTTAAAAACCCTCCAGACCGACCTAAAGTCGATGAAAATCAGAGCCGTTTTTCATTGGTTTTGGAGCAGAAGAGGGGAGAAAAACGAATCCGACTATGTGTTTTAAACTCGTCATAAATATTTTTCTGAATGACACACATACACCAAAGTTGGCATAGTTGGAGTCGAAGGATGACTGACGCTCACGGTGAAAAAATTTTTTGAATAACTCATACGGTTTTTGCTCAGCAGTCGTTTGTTCGGAGGACATTTTAAGCACCTGAAAGCTGAGTGACAGTGACCTGCTGCAGCTAGCTCAATTAGAAGCTTAGGTGTGATGAAACGTTTTTTCTTTTTCTTTCTCTTCCCATTCAGTTTGTAGATGACCTACAGCCATGAAAGTTACTCCAATTGAAGACAAGATATAGCTGTCGCTTAGATAAAAAGAATTTTTCAGATACCTTTTACGGTTTTTACTCAGCAGTCGTTTGTTCGGAGGGGTGCTTTAGCAGCTAAAAGGTGAGTGAGAGTGAGGTCCTGCAGTTCAAACAAAGGGAGGAGCAGGTGGGCCAACCATTTTGTTTGTGCTTCGTTTTGGGTTGTGAAAGACCTACAGACATGAAGGTTACCCCAGTCTGAGACAAAGGATAGATGTTGCTTTCACTGAAAGAATTTTTCAGATATCTTTTACGGTTTTTGCTCAGCAGTCGTTTGTTCGGAGGGTAAGCACCTGGAAGCTAGCTGACAGTTAGCTTCTGCAGCAGCCTGCTAGAGTGCAGCTGCTGAAATCTTAGTGTGAGGCGGCCATTTTTTAAGATCAAACATCTTATTCTCGCCCTCACGGCCACATATTTGGAGCTACAGTCACCATTTTTGGTCAGTTTGTAGACTGAAACCTCTGGACTCACACAATGTCTTCGGAATTACGGTAGGATTAATACTTTGCCTTAAAAACCCTCCAGACCAACCTAAAGTGGATGAGAGTTTCAGCCTTTCTCCATTCTTTTTGAGCTGAAGATGGGAGAAAAACGAATCAGACTATGTGTTTTCAACTCGTCATAAATATTTTTCTGAATGACACACATACACCAAAGTTGGTATAGTTGGAGTCGAAGGATTGCTGATGCTCATGGTGAAAATGTTTTTTGAATAACTCATACGGTTTTTGATCAGTAGTCGTTTGTTCGGTGCCGTTCTTCCCATACAAAAAAGCCTGGGAAGAAGAAACCAATAGTGAGTGCAGCTGTTGTCTGTGTCAGTGAGAGGCTCGTTAAGCGTTGTCAAGGTTACCAAGCTTCAAACAGATTTTACCTCTGCTGTTTTAAACAGCACATATTAATCTAATGGAGGGTGAAAGGACTGATTTAACATTGGGAAATGGATACTATATGACTGCTGTACATGACACTTCCCTTGCCACTCAGCACTGATAGACTTTCAAAATAAGACTCCAGGGACCCTACAAAATAAAAGCCTCTATATTTTTTACATATATTTATTGCTCTATATGGCTCAACATTATGACCCAAACTCAACCCCGTTTTAGAGAATAGACTCTAGGAGACTGTTTAAAACACACCCTATAGCAAATTTCAAAATAAAAGCCTCCCATTTCCGCTTCATCTACTGCCCTAATAACATGGAAAAAGAGTGATTTAACGATTGGAAAGTAATCAACTATCATTGACGGGTCTGAACATTTTCTATAAACACAACTCTGTTGGACTTTCAAAATAAGACTCCAGGGACCCTACAAAATAAAAGCCTCTAGATTATAGTAATGCATTAATTGATGCAAATGGCTCAACATTATGACCCAAACTCTTCCAGGTTGTTTTTATTAGACTCTAGTGACCTTTTCAAAACACACCCCAGAGCAAATTTCACAATAAAAGTCTCCCATTTACTCTGTAATACAGCAACTATTCACCTAATAACATGGAAAACCAGTGATTTAACATTTGGAAATGGATTCTATATCACTGCTGGGCGTGACCCATCTTTTGATGCACATTCATGATAGACTTTCAAAATAAGACTACAAGGACTCTACAGAATAAAAGCCTCTTCCTTATACACACTCATACATTCTGGCATATTGCTCATTGCCATTGGTGATTTCATCACTGCAATGGCTCTTAGAAGGCGGGCGGAGCCCGCCAATGGTAACAGGCGGGCGGAGCCCGCCAAAGGTGATTACATCACTGCAATGGCTCTTAGCAGGCGGGCGGAGCCCGCCATTGGTGATTTCATCACTGCAATGGCTCTTAGAAGGCGGGCAGAGCCCGCCATTGGTGATTTTTTTCTTCACTGAGATGGCTCCTAGCAGGCGGGCGAAGCCCGCCAACTGGGCTTTACCCACTGTGTTTCAATATGGACAACCCATATTACCCTTGTGCATCATACTCTGTGCACGTCTATTTCCCAGATTTCAGCACAAGTGGCACACAGCTCTCTTTGCCCATGAACTTGCCCTCTTTCCTTCCCTCAGCAGCCCTCAAAGGCGTAAGCAGTTGGTCTGGGGAGCCCCGACGTCACTTGCCAGGGCCGTATTGGCCCGGTTCCCCAGACGGGCAGTAGGTGGCCCCCCTCAAAATTTCTTTAGAAATTTTCTAGTTGGGGGGCCACATGCCGAAGGCATGGCCCACCTACTACTATTGCACATATTTATTCCGCGTATTATTATTATTGGGGGGCCACATGCCGAAGGCATGGCCCACCTACTACTATTGCACATATTTATTCCGCGTATTATTATTATTATTATAATTCTCCCGTATACCCAAAACTTCGGCACGTAACTAGTCCCGCACGGTTTGGCGGATCGGGCCCAAAGTTGGCACACGCGTTGGGACCAATGGGGTGATGTGTGCTTGTATAAAACTTTCTCATTAGTCCGAAGGTTTGCGAATTATTAGCGAAAACGTCGCAAAAAAATCCCATAGGAAATGAATGGGAAGAGGTAAAAAAAAGCATAAAAAACAGCACTTCACTGTGTCGGCATACATTCACCTAGAAAAACAGTTTGAAGCTCAGTTTGTAGATAAATCCTTCGTCTATTTAAAACTGAAGACGGTATGTTGATAACTGCTACGGTTTTTGTATAATCAGACCTCAAGCGCCACAAAGTTTTAGCAAAATCCAGCCTGCTAGAGTGGAGCAACTGAAAAGCTAGAGTGTGAGGCAGGCGTTTTTTAAACACAAAAAAACATTTTAAACTCGCCCTCACGGCCACATATTTATAGCTAGAGTCACCATTTTTGGTCAGTTTGTAGACTGAAATCTCTGGACCCACACAATATCTTCGGAATTACGGTAAGATTAATACTTTTCCTTAAAAACCCTCCAGACCGACCTAAAGTCGATGAAAATCAGAGCAGTTTTTCATTGGTTTTGGAGCAGAAGAGGGGAGAAAAACGAATCAGACTATGTGTTTTCAAGTCGTCATAAATATTTTTCTGAATGACACACATACACCAAAGTTGGCATAGTTGGAGTCGAAGGATGGCTGACGCTCACGGTGAAAGAATTTTTTGAATAACTCATACGGTTTTTGCTCAGCAGTCGTTTGTTCGGAGGACATTTTAAGCACCTCAAAGCTGGGTGAGTGACCTGCTGCAGCTAGCTCAATTAGAAGCTCATGTGTGACGAAACGTTTTTTCTTTTTCTTTCTCTTCCCGTTCAGTTTGTAGATGACCTACAGCCATGAAAGTTACTCCAATTGAAGACAAGATATAGCTGTCGCTTAGATAAAAATAATTTTTGAGATACCTTTTATGGTTTTTACTCAGCAGTCGTTTGTTCAGAGGGGTGCTTTAGCAGCTGAAAGGTGAGTGAGAGTGAGGTCCTGCAGTTAAAAGAAAGGGAGGAGCAGGTGGGCCAACCATTTTGTTTTTGCTTCGTTTTGGGTTGTGAAAGACCTACAGACATGAAGGTTACCCCAGTCTGAGACAAAGGATAGATGTTGCTTTCACTGAAAGAATTTTTCAGATACCTTTTACGGTTTTTGCTCAGCAGTCGTTTGTTCGGAGGGTAAGCACCTGGAAGCTAGCTGACAGTTAGCTTCTGCAGCAGCCTGCTAGAGTGCAGCTGCTGAAATCTTAGTGTGAGGCGGCCATTTTTTTAAGATCAAACATCTTATTCTCGCCCTCACGGCCACATATTTGGACCTACAGTCACCATTTTTGGTCAGTTTGTAGACTGAAACCTCTGGACTCACACAATGTCTTCGGAATTACGGTAGGATTAATACTTTTCCTTAAAAACCCTCCAGACCAACCTAAAGTCGATGAGTTTCAGCCTTTCTCCATTCTTTTTAAGCTGAAGATGGGAGAAAAACGAATCAGACTATGTGTTTTCAAGTCGTCATAAATATTGTTCTGAATGACACACATACACCAAAGTTGGTATAGTTGGAGTCGAAGGATTGCTGATGCTCATGGTGAAATTTTTTTTTTTAATAACTCATACGGTTTTTGCTCAGCAGTCGTTTGTTTGGTGCCGTTCTTCCCATACAAAAAAGCCTGGGAAGAAGAAACCAATAGTGAGTGCAGCTGTTGTCTGTGTCAGTGAGAGGCTCATTAAGCGTTGTCAAGGTTACCAAGCTTCAAACAGATTTTACCTCTGCTGTTTTAAACAGCACATATTAATCTAATGGAGGGTGAAAGCACTGATTTAACATTGGGAAATGGATACTATATGACTGCCGTCCATGACACTTCCCTTGCCACTCAGCACTGATAGACTTTCAAAATAAGACTCCAGGGACCCTTCAAAATAAAAGCCTCTATATTTTTTACATATATTTATTGCCCTATATGGCTCAACATTATGACCCAAACTCAACCCCATTTTAGAGAATAGACTCTAGGAGACTGTTTAAAACACACCCTATGGCAAATTTCAAAATAAAAGCCTCCCATTTCCGCTTCATCTACTGCCCTAATAAAATGGAAAAAGAGTGATTTAACGATTGGAAAGTCATCAACTATCATTGACGGGTCTGAACATTTTCTATAAACACAACTCTGTTGGACTTTCAAAATAAGACTCCAGGGACCCTACAAAATAAAAGCCTCTAGATTATACTAATGCATTAATTGATGCAAATGGCTCAACATTATGACCCAAACTCTTCCAGGTTGTTTTTATTAGACTCTAGTGACCTTTTCAAAACACACCCCAGAGCAAATTTCACAATAAAAGTCTCCCATTTACTCTGTAATACAGCAACTATTCACCTAATAACATGGAAAACCAGTGATTTAACATTTGGAAATGGATTCTATATCACTGCTGGGCGTGACCCATCTTTTGATGCACATTCATGATAGACTTTCAAAATAAGACTACAAGGACTCTACAGAATAAAAGCCTCTTCCTTATACACACTCATACATTCTGGCATATTGCTCATTGCCATTGGTGATTTCATCACTGCAATGGCTCTTAGAAGGCGGGCGGAGCCCGCCAATGGTAACAGGCGGGCGGAGCCCGCCAAAGGTGATTACATCACTGCAATGGCTCTTAGCAGGCGGGCGGAGCCCGCCATTGGTGATTTCATCACTGCAATGGCTCTTAGAAGGCGGGCAGAGCCCGCCATTGGTGATTTTTTTCTTCACTGAGATGGCTCCTAGCAGGCGGGCGAAGCCCGCCAACTGGGCTTTACCCACTGTGTTTCAATATGGACAACCCATATTACCCTTGTGCATCATACGCTGTGCACGTCTATTTCCCAGATTTCAGCACAAGTGGCACACAGCTCTCTTTGCCCATGAACTTGCCCTCTTTCCTTCCCTCAGCAGCCCTCAAAGGCGTAAGCAGTTGGTCTGGGGAGCCCCGACGTCACTTGCCAGGGCCGTTTTGGCCCGGTTCCCCAGACGGGCAGTAGGTGGCCCCCCTCAAAATTTCTTTAGAAATTTTCTAGTTATTATAATTCTCCCGTATACCCAAAACTTCGGCGCGTAACTAGTCCCGCACGGTTTGGCGGATCGGGCCCAAAGTTGGCACACGCGTCGGGACCAATGGGGTGATGTGTGCTTGTATAAAACTTTCTCATTAGTCCGAAGGTTTGCGAATTATTAGCGAAAACGTCGCAAAAAAATCCCATAGGAAATGAATGGGGAGAGGAAAAAAAAAGCATAAAAAACAGCACTTCACTGTGTCGGCATACATTCACCTAGAAAAACAGTTTGAAGCTCAGTTTGTAGATAAATCCTTCGTCTATTTAAAACTGAAGACGGTATGTTGATAACTGCTACGGTTTTTGTATAATCAGACCTCAAGCGCCACAAAGTTTTAGCAAAATCCAGCCTGCTAGAGTGGAGCAACTGAAAAGCTAGAGTGTGAGGCAGGCGTTTTTTAAACACAAAAAAAACATTTTAAACTCGCCCTCACGGCCACATATTTATAGCTAGAGTCACCATTTTTGGTCAGTTTGTAGACTGAAATCTCTGGACCCACACAATATCTTCGGAATTACGGTAGGATTAATACTTTTCCTTAAAAACCCTCCAGACCGACCTAAAGTCGATGAAAATCAGAGCCGTTTTTCATTGGTTTTGGAGCAGAAGAGGGGAGAAAAACGAATCCGACTATGTGTTTTAAACTCGTCATAAATATTTTTCTGAATGACACACATACACCAAAGTTGGCATAGTTGGAGTCGAAGGATGACTGACGCTCACGGTGAAAAAATTTTTTGAATAACTCATACGGTTTTTGCTCAGCAGTCGTTTGTTCGGAGGACATTTTAAGCACCTGAAAGCTGAGTGACAGTGACCTGCTGCAGCTAGCTCAATTAGAAGCTTAGGTGTGATGAAACGTTTTTTCTTTTTCTTTCTCTTCCCATTCAGTTTGTAGATGACCTACAGCCATGAAAGTTACTCCAATTGAAGACAAGATATAGCTGTCGCTTAGATAAAAAGAATTTTTCAGATACCTTTTACGGTTTTTACTCAGCAGTCGTTTGTTCGGAGGGGTGCTTTAGCAGCTGAAAGGTGAGTGAGAGTGAGGTCCTGCAGTTAAAAGAAAGGGAGGAGCAGGTGGGCCAACCATTTTGTTTTTGCTTCGTTTTGGGTTGTGAAAGACCTACAGACATGAAGGTTACCCCAGTCTGAGACAAAGGATAGATGTTGCTTTCACTGAAAGAATTTTTCAGATACCTTTTACGGTTTTTGCTCAGCAGTCGTTTGTTCGGAGGGTAAGCACCTGGAAGCTAGCTGACAGTTAGCTTCTGCAGCAGCCTGCTAGAGTGCAGCTGCTGAAATCTTAGTGTGAGGCGGCCATTTTTTTAAGATCAAACATCTTATTCTCGCCCTCACGGCCACATATTTGGACCTACAGTCACCATTTTTGGTCAGTTTGTAGACTGAAACCTCTGGACTCACACAATGTCTTCGGAATTACGGTAGGATTAATACTTTTCCTTAAAAACCCTCCAGACCAACCTAAAGTCGATGAGTTTCAGCCTTTCTCCATTCTTTTTAAGCTGAAGATGGGAGAAAAACGAATCAGACTATGTGTTTTCAAGTCGTCATAAATATTGTTCTGAATGACACACATACACCAAAGTTGGTATAGTTGGAGTCGAAGGATTGCTGATGCTCATGGTGAAATTTTCTTTTTAATAACTCATACGGTTTTTGCTCAGCAGTCGTTTGTTCGGTGCCGTTCTTCCCATACAAAAAAGCCTGGGAAGAAGAAACCAATAGTGAGTGCAGCTGTTGTCTGTGTCAGTGAGAGGCTCATTAAGCGTTGTCAAGGTTACCAAGCTTCAAACAGATTTTACCTCTGCTGTTTTAAACAGCACATATTAATCTAATGGAGGGTGAAAGCACTGATTTAACATTGGGAAATGGATACTATATGACTGCCGTCCATGACACTTCCCTTGCCACTCAGCACTGATAGACTTTCAAAATAAGACTCCAGGGACCCTTCAAAATAAAAGCCTCTATATTTTTTACATATATTTATTGCCCTATATGGCTCAACATTATGACCCAAACTCAACCCCATTTTAGAGAATAGACTCTAGGAGACTGTTTAAAACACACCCTATGGCAAATTTCAAAATAAAAGCCTCCCATTTCCGCTTCATCTACTGCCCTAATAAAATGGAAAAAGAGTGATTTAACGATTGGAAAGTCATCAACTATCATTGATGGGTCTGAACATTTTCTCTAAACACAACTCTGTTGGACTTTCAAAATAAGACTCCAGGGACCCTACAAAATAAAAGCCTCTAGATTATACTAATGCATTAATTGATGCAAATGGCTCAACATTATGACCCAAACTCTTCCAGGTTGTTTTTATTAGACTCTAGTGACCTTTTCAAAACACACCCCAGAGCAAATTTCACAATAAAAGTCCCCCATTTACTCTGTAATACAGGAACTATTCACCTAATAACATGGAAAACCAGTGATTTAACATTTGGAAATGGATTCTATATCACTGCTGGGCATGACCCATCTATAGATGCACTTCCATGATAGACTTTCAAAATAAGACTACAGGGACTCTACAAAATAAAAGCCTCTTCCTTATACACACTCATACATTCTGGCATATTGCTTATAGCCATTTGTAATTTCATCACTGCAATGGCTTTTAGAAGGCGGGCGGAGCCCGCCATTGGTGATTTCATCACTGCAATGGCTGTTAGGAGGCGGGCGGAGCCCGCCAATGGTGATTTTTTTCATCACTGCAATGGCTCCTAGCAGGCGGGCGGAGCCCGCCATTGGTGATTTCATCACTGCAATGGCTCTTAGCAGGCGGGCAATGCCCGCCATTGGGGATTTTTTTCATCGCTGCAAGGGCTCCTAGCAGGCGGGCGGAGCCCACCAACTGAGCTTTACCCACTGCGGTTCAATATGGACAACCCATATTACCCTTTTGCATCATACGCTGTGCACGTCTATTTCCCAGATTTCAGCACAAGTGGCACACAGCTCTCTTTGCCCATGACCTAGCCCTCTTTCCTTCCCTCAGCAGCCCTCAAAGGCGTAAGCAGTTGGTCTGGGGAGCCCCGACATCACTTGCCAGGGCCGTTTTGGCCCTGTTCCCAAGATGGGCAGTAGGTGGCCCCCCTCAAAATTTCTTTAGAAATTTTCTAGTTATTATAATTCTCCCGTATACCCAAAACTTCGGCGCGTAACTAGTCCCGCACGGTTTGGCGGATCGGGCCCAAAGTTGGCACACGCGTTGGGACCAATGGGGTGATGTGTGCTTGTATAAAACTTTCTCATTAGTCCGAAGGTTTGCGAATTATTAGCGAAAACGTCGCAAAAAAATCCCATAGGAAATGAATGGGAAGAGGTAAAAAAAAGCATAAAAAACAGCACTTCACTGTGTCGGCATACATTCACCTAGAAAAACAGTTTGAAGCTCAGTTTGTAGATAAATCCTTCGTCTATTTAAAACTGAAGACGGTATGTTGATAACTGCTACGGTTTTTGTATAATCAGACCTCAAGCGCCACAAAGTTTTAGCAAAATCCAGCCTGCTAGAGTGGAGCAACTGAAAAGCTAGAGTGTGAGGCAGGCGTTTTTTAAACACAAAAAAACATTTTAAACTCGCCCTCACGGCCACATATTTATAGCTAGAGTCACCATTTTTGGTCAGTTTGTAGACTGAAATCTCTGGACCCACACAATATCTTCGGAATTACGGTAGGATTAATACTTTTCCTTAAAAACCCTCCAGACCGACCTAAAGTCGATGAAAATCAGAGCCGTTTTTCATTGGTTTTGGAGCAGAAGAGGGGAGAAAAACGAATCAGACTATGTGTTTTAAACTCGTCATAAATATTTTTCTGAATGACACACATACACCAAAGTTGGCATAGTTGGAGTCGAAGGATGACTGACGCTCACGGTGAAAAAATTTTTTGAATAACTCATACGGTTTTTGCTCAGCAGTCGTTTGTTCGGAGGACATTTTAAGCACCTGAAAGCTGAGTGACAGTGACCTGCTGCAGCTAGCTCAATTAGAAGCTTAGGTGTGATGAAACGTTTTTTCTTTTTCTTTCTCTTCCCATTCAGTTTGTAGATGACCTACAGCCATGAAAGTTACTCCAATCGAAGACAAGATATAGCTGTCGCTTAGATAAAAAGAATTTTTCAGATACCTTTTACGGTTTTTACTCAGCAGTCGTTTGTTCGGAGGGGTGCTTTAGCAGCTAAAAGGTGAGTGAGAGTGAGGTCCTGCAGTTAAAAGAAAGGGAGGAGCAGGTGGGCCAACCATTTTGTTTGTGCTTCGTTTTGGGTTGTGAAAGACCTACAGACATGAAGGTTACCCCAGTCTGAGACAAAGGATAGATGTTGCTTTCACTGAAAGAATTTTTCAGATATCTTTTACGGTTTTTGCTCAGCAGTCGTTTGTTCGGAGGGTAAGCACCTGGAAGCTAGCTGACAGTTAGCTTCTGCAGCAGCCTGCTAGAGTGCAGCTGCTGAAATCTTAGTGTGAGGCGGCCATTTTTTTCAGATCAAACATCTTATTCTCGCCCTCACGGCCACATATTTGGAGCTACAGTCACCATTTTTGGTCAGTTTGTAGACTGAAACCTCTGGACTCACACAATGTCTTCGGAATTACGGTAGGATTAATACTTTTCCTTAAAAACCGTCCAGACCAACCTAAAGTCGATGAGAGTTTCAGCCTTTCTCTATTCTTTTTGAGCTGAAGATGGGAGAGAAACGAATCAGACTATGTGTTTTCAACTCGTCATAAATATTTTTCTGAATGACACACATACACCAAAGTTGGTATAGTTGGAGTCGAAGGATTGCTGATGCTCATGGTGAAAATGTTTTTTGAATAACTCATACGGTTTTTGATCAGTAGTCGTTTGTTCGGTGCCGTTCTTCCCATACAAAAAAGCCTGGGAAGAAGAAACCAATAGTGAGTGCAGCTGTTGTCTGTGTCAGTGAGAGGCTCGTTAAGCGTTGTCAAGGTTACCAAGCTTCAAACAGATTTTACCTCTGCTGTTTTAAACAGCACATATTAATCTAATGGAGGGTGAAAGGACTGATTTAACATTGGGAAATGGATACTATATGACTGCTGTCCATGACACTTCCCTTGCCACTCAGCACTGATAGACTTTCAAAATAAGACTCCAGGGACCCTACAAAATAAAAGCCTCTATATTTTTTACATATATTTATTGCCCTATATGGCTCAACATTATGACCCAAACTCAACCCCGTTTTAGAGAATAGACTCTAGGAGACTGTTTAAAACACACCCTATAGCAAATTTCAAAATAAAAGCTTCCCATTTCCGCTTCATCTACTGCCCTAATAACATGGAAAAAGAGTGATTTAACGATTGGAAAGTAATCAACTATCATTGACGGGTCTGAACATTTTCTATAAACACAACTCTGTTGGACTTTCAAAATAAGACTCCAGCGACCCTACAAAATAAAAGCCTCTAGATTATACTAATGCATTAATTGATGCAAATGGCTCAACATTATGACCCAAACTCTTCCAGGTTGTTTTTATTAGACTCTAGTGACCTTTTCAAAACACACCCCAGAGCAAATTTCACAATAAAAGTCTCCCATTTACTCTGTAATAAAGCAACTATTCACCTAATAACATGGAAAACCAGTGATTTAACATTTGGAAATGGATTCTATATCACTGCTGGGCGTGACCCATCTTTTGATGCACATTCATGATAGACTTTCAAAATAAGACTACAAGGACTCTACAGAATAAAAGCCTCTTCCTTATACACACTCATACATTCTGGCATATTGCTCATTGCCATTGGTGATTTCATCACTGCAATGGCTCTTAGAAGGAGGGCGGAGCCCGCCAATGGTAACAGGCGGGCGGAGCCCGCCAAAGGTGATTACATCACTGCAATGGCTCTTAGCAGGCGGGCGGAGCCCGCCATTGGTGATTTCATCACTGCAATGGCTCTTAGAAGGCGGGCAGAGCCCGCCATTGGTGATTTTTTTCTTCACTGAGATGGCTCCTAGCAGGCGGGCGAAGCCCGCCAACTGGGCTTTACCCACTGTGTTTCAATATGGACAACCCATATTACCCTTGTGCATCATACGCTGTGCACGTCTATTTCCCAGATGTCAGCACAAGTGGCACACAGCTCTCTTTGCCCATGAACTTGCCCTCTTTCCTTCCCTCAGCAGCCCTCAAAGGCGTAAGCAGTTGGTCTGGGGAGCCCCGACGTCACTTGCCAGGGCCGTATTGGCCCGGTTCCCCAGACGGGCAGTAGGTGGCCCCCCTCAAAATTTCTTTAGAAATTTTCTAGTTGGGGGGCCACATGCCGAAGGCATGGCCCACCTACTACTATTGCACATATTTATTCCGCGTATTATTATTATTATTATAATTCTCCCGTATACCCAAAACTTCGGCGCGTAACTAGTCCCGCACGGTTTGGCGGATCGGGCCCAAAGTTGGCACACGCGTCGGGACCAATGGGGTGATGTGTGCTTGTATAAAACTTTCTCATTAGTCCGAAGGTTTGCGAATTATTAGCGAAAACGTCGCAAAAAAATCCCATAGGAAATGAATGGGGAGAGGAAAAAAAAAGCATAAAAAACAGCACTTCACTGTGTCGGCATACATTCACCTAGAAAAACAGTTTGAAGCTCAGTTTGTAGATAAATCCTTCGTCTATTTAAAACTGAAGACGGTATGTTGATAACTGCTACGGTTTTTGTATAATCAGACCTCAAGCGCCACAAAGTTTTAGCAAAATCCAGCCTGCTAGAGTGGAGCAACTGAAAAGCTAGAGTGTGAGGCAGGCGTTTTTTAAACACAAAAAAACATTTTAAACTCGCCCTCACGGCCACATATTTATAGCTAGAGTCACCATTTTTGGTCAGTTTGTAGACTGAAATCTCTGGACCCACACAATATCTTCGGAATTACGGTAGGATTAATACTTTTCCTTAAAAACCCTCCAGACCGACCTAAAGTCGATGAAAATCAGAGCTGTTTTTCATTGGTTTTGGAGCAGAAGAGGGGAGAAAAACGAATCAGACTATGTGTTTTAAACTCGTCATAAATATTTTTCTGAATGACACACATACACCAAAGTTGGCATAGTTGGAGTCGAAGGATGACTGACGCTCACGGTGAAAAAATTTTTTGAATAACTCATACGGTTTTTGCTCAGCAGTCGTTTGTTCGGAGGACATTTTAAGCACCTGAAAGCTGAGTGACAGTGACCTGCTGCAGCTAGCTCAATTAGAAGCTTAGGTGTGATGAAACGTTTTTTCTTTTTCTTTCTCTTCCCATTCAGGTTGTAGATGACCTACAGCCATGAAAGTTACTCCAATCGAAGACAAGATATAGCTGTCGCTTAGATAAAAAGAATTTTTCAGATACCTTTTACGGTTTTTACTCAGCAGTCGTTTGTTCGGAGGGGTGCTTTAGCAGCTAAAAGGTGAGTGAGAGTGAGGTCCTGCAGTTAAAAGAAAGGGAGGAGCAGGTGGGCCAACCATTTTGTTTGTGCTTCGTTTTGGGTTGTGAAAGACCTACAGACATGAAGGTTACCCCAGTCTGAGACAAAGGATAGATGTTGCTTTCACTGAAAGAATTTTTCAGATATCTTTTACGGTTTTTGCTCAGCAGTCGTTTGTTCGGAGGGTAAGCACCTGGAAGCTAGCTGACAGTTAGCTTCTGCAGCAGCCTGCTAGAGTGCAGCTGCTGAAATCTTAGTGTGAGGCGGCCATTTTTTTCAGATCAAACATCTTATTCTCGCCCTCACGGCCACATATTTGGAGCTACAGTCACCATTTTTGGTCAGTTTGTAGACTGAAACCTCTGGACTCACACAATGTCTTCGGAATTACGGTAGGATTAATACTTTTCCTTAAAAACCCTCCAGACCAACCTAAAGTCGATGAGAGTTTCAGCCTTTCTCTATTCTTTTTGAGCTGAAGATGGGAGAGAAACGAATCAGACTATGTGTTTTCAACTCGTCATAAATATTTTTCTGAATGACATACATACACCAAAGTTGGTATAGTTGGAGTCGAAGGATTGCTGATGCTCATGGTGAAAATGTTTTTTGAATAACTCATACGGTTTTTGATCAGTAGTCGTTTGTTCGGTGCCGTTCTTCCCATACAAAAAAGCCTGGGAAGAAGAAACCAATAGTGAGTGCAGCTGTTGTCTGTGTCAGTGAGAGGCTCGTTAAGCGTTGTCAAGGTTACCAAGCTTCAAACAGATTTTACCTCTGCTGTTTTAAACAGCACATATTAATCTAATGGAGGGTGAAAGGACTGATTTAACATTGGGAAATGGATACTATATGACTGCTGTCCATGACACTTCCCTTGCCACTCAGCACTGATAGACTTTCAAAATAAGACTCCAGGGACCCTACAAAATAAAAGCCTCTATATTTTTTACATATATTTATTGCCCTATATGGCTCAACATTATGACCCAAACTCAACCCCGTTTTAGAGAATAGACTCTAGGAGACTGTTTAAAACACACCCTATAGCAAATTTCAAAATAAAAGCCTCCCATTTCCGCTTCATCTACTGCCCTAATAACATGGAAAAAGAGTGATTTAACGATTGGAAAGTAATCAACTATCATTGACGGGTCTGAACATTTTCTATAAACACAACTCTGTTGGACTTTCAAAATAAGACTCCAGGGACCCTACAAAATAAAAGCCTCTAGATTATACTAATGCATTAATTGATGCAAATGGCTCAACATTATGACCCAAACTCTTCCAGGTTGTTTTTATTAGACTCTAGTGACCTTTTCAAAACACACCCAGAGCAAATTTCACAATAAAAGTCTCCCATTTACTCTGTAATACAGCAACTATTCACCTAATAACATGGAAAACCAGTGATTTCACATTTGGAAATGGATTCTATATCACTGCTGGGCGTGACCCATCTTTTGATGCACATTCATGATAGACTTTCAAAATAAGACTACAAGGACTCTACAGAATAAAAGCCTCTTCCTTATACACACTTATACATTCTGGCATATTGCTCATTGCCATTGGTGATTTCATCACTGCAATGGCTCTTAGAAGGCGGGCGGAGCCCGCCAAAGGTGATTACATCACTGCAATGGCTCTTAGCAGGCGGGCGGAGCCCGCCATTGGTGATTTCATCACTGCAATGGCTCTTAGAAGGCGGGCAGAGCCCGCCATTGGTGATTTTTTTCTTCACTGAGATGGATCCCAGAAGGCGGGCGAAGCCCGCAAACTGGGCTTTACCCACTGTGTTTCAATATGGACAACCCATATTACCCTTGTGCATCATACGCTGTGCACGTCTATTTCCCAGATTTCAGCACAAGTGGCACACAGCTCTCTTTGCCCATAAACTTGCCCTCTTTCCTTCCCTCAGCAGCCCTCAAAGGCGTAAGCAGTTGGTCTGGGGAGCCCCGAAGTCACTTGCCAGGGCCGTATTGGCCCGGTTCCCCAGACGGGCAGTAGGTGGCCCCCCTCAAAATTTCTTTAGAAATTTTCTAGTTGGGGGGCCACATGCCGAAGGCATGGCCCACCTACTACTATTGCACATATTTATTCCGCGTATTATTATTGGGGGGCCACATGCCGAAGGCATGGCCCACCTACTACTATTGCACATATTTATTCCGCGTATTATTATTATTATAATTCTCCCGTATACCCAAAACTTCGGCGCGTAACTAGTCCCGCACGGTTTGGCGGATCGGGCCCAAAGTTGGCACACGCGTCGGGACCAATGGGGTGATGTGTGCTTGTATAAAACTTTCTCATTAGTCCGAAGGTTTGCGAATTATTAGCGAAAACGTCGCAAAAAAATCCCATAGGAAATGAATGGGGAGAGGAAAAAAAAAGCATAAAAAACAGCACTTCACTGTGTCGGCATACATTCACCTAGAAAAACAGTTTGAAGCTCAGTTTGTAGATAAATCCTTCGTCTATTTAAAACTGAAGACGGTATGTTGATAACTGCTACGGTTTTTGTATAATCAGACCTCAAGCGCCACAAAGTTTTAGCAAAATCCAGCCTGCTAGAGTGGAGCAACTGAAAAGCTAGAGTGTGAGGCAGGCGTTTTTTAAACACAAAAAAACATTTTAAACTCGCCCTCACGGCCACATATTTATAGCTAGAGTCACCATTTTTGGTCAGTTTGTAGACTGAAATCTCTGGACCCACACAATATCTTCGGAATTACGGTAGGATTAATACTTTTCCTTAAAAACCCTCCAGACCGACCTAAAGTCGATGAAAATCAGAGCCGTTTTTCATTGGTTTTGGAGCAGAAGAGGGGAGAAAAACGAATCAGACTATGTGTTTTAAACTCGTCATAAATATTTTTCTGAATGACACACATACACCAAAGTTGGCATAGTTGGAGTCGAAGCATGACTGACGCTCACGGTGAAAAAATTTTTTGAATAACTCATACGGTTTTTGCTCAGCAGTCGTTTGTTCGGAGGACATTTTAAGCACCTGAAAGCTGAGTGACAGTGACCTGCTGCAGCTAGCTCAATTAGAAGCTTAGGTGTGATGAAACGTTTTTTCTTTTTCTTTCTCTTCCCATTCAGTTTGTAGATGACCTACAGCCATGAAAGTTACTCCAATTGAAGACAAGATATAGCTGTCGCTTAGATAAAAAGAATTTTTCAGATACCTTTTACGGTTTTTACTCAGCAGTCGTTTGTTCGGAGGGGTGCTTTAGCAGCTAAAAGGTGAGTGAGAGTGAGGTCCTGCAGTTCAAACAAAGGGAGGAGCAGGTGGGCCAACCATTTTGTTTGTGCTTCGTTTTGGGTTGTGAAAGACCTACAGACATGAAGGTTACCCCAGTCTGAGACAAAGGATAGATGTTGCTTTCACTGAAAGAATTTTTCAGATATCTTTTACGGTTTTTGCTCAGCAGTCGTTTGTTCGGAGGGTAAGCACCTGGAAGCTAGCTGACAGTTAGCTTCTGCAGCAGCCTGCTAGAGTGCAGCTGCTGAAATCTTAGTGTGAGGCGGCCATTTCTCGCCCTCACGGCCACATATTTGGAGCTACAGTCACCATTTTTGGTCAGTTTGTAGACTGAAACCTCTGGACTCACACAATGTCTTCGGAATTACGGTAGGATTAATACTTTTCCTTAAAAACCCTCCAGACCAACCTAAAGTCGATGAGAGTTTCAGCCTTTCTCTATTCTTTTTGAGCTGAAGATGGGAGAGAAACGAATCAGACTATGTGTTTTCAACTCGTCATAAATATTTTTCTGAATGACACACATACACCAAAGTTGGTATAGTTGGAGTCGAAGGATTGCTGATGCTGATGGTGAAAATGTTTTTTGAATAACTCATATGGTTTTTGATCAGTAGTCGTTTGTTCGGTGCCGTTCTTCCCATACAAAAAAGCCTGGGAAGAAGAAACCAATAGTGAGTGCAGCTGTTGTCTGTGTCAGTGAGAGGCTCGTTAAGCGTTGTCAAGGTTACCAAGCTTCAAACAGATTTTACCTCTGCTGTTTTAAACAGCACATATTAATCTAATGGAGGGTGAAAGGACTGATTTAACATTGGGAAATGGATACTATATGACTGCTGTCCATGACACTTCCCTTGCCACTCAGCACTGATAGACTTTCAAAATAAGACTCCAGGGACCCTACAAAATAAAAGCCTCTATATTTTTTACATATATTTATTGCCCTATATGGCTCAACATTATGACCCAAACTCAACCCCGTTTTAGAGAATAGACTCTAGGAGACTGTTTAAAACACACCCTATAGCAAATTTCAAAATAAAAGCCTCCCATTTCCGCTTCATCTACTGCCCTAATAACATGGAAAAAGAGTGATTTAACGATTGGAAAGTAATCAACTATCATTGACGGATCTGAACATTTTCTATAAACACAACTCTGTTGGACTTTCAAAATAAGACTCCAGGGACCCTACAAAATAAAAGCCTCTAGATTATACTAATGCATTAATTGATGCAAATGGCTCAACATTATGACCCAAACTCTTCCAGGTTGTTTTTATTAGACTCTAGTGACCTTTTCAAAACACACCCCAGAGCAAATTTCACAATAAAAGTCTCCCATTTACTCTGTAATACAGCAACTATTCACCTAATAACATGGAAAACCAGTGATTTAACATTTGGAAATGGATTCTATATCACTGCTGGGCGTGACCCATCTTTTGATGCACATTCATGATAGACTTTCAAAATAAGACTACAAGGACTCTACAGAATAAAAGCCTCTTCCTTATACACACTCATACATTCTGGCATATTGCTCATTGCCATTGGTGATTTCATCACTGCAATGGCTCTTAGAAGGCGGGCGGAGCCCGCCAATGGTAACAGGCGGGCGGAGCCCGCCAAAGGTGATTACATCACTGCAATGGCTCTTAGCAGGCGGGCGGAGCCCGCCATTGGTGATTTCATCACTGCAATGGCTCTTAGAAGGCGGGCAGAGCCCGCCATTGGTGATTTTTTTCTTCACTGAGATGGCTCCCAGCAGGCGGGCGAAGCCCGCCAACTGGGCTTTACCCACTGTGTTTCAATATGGACAACCCATATTACCCTTGTGCATCATACGCTGTGCACGTCTATTTCCCAGATTTCAGCACAAGTGGCACACAGCTCTCTTTGCCCATGAACTTGCCCTCTTTCCTTCCCTCAGCAGCCCTCAAAGGCGTAAGCAGTTGGTCTGGGGAGCCCCGACATCACTTGCCAGGGCCGTATTGGCCCGGTTCCCCAGACGGGCAGTAGGTGGCCCCCCTCAAAATTTCTTTAGAAATTTTCTAGTTATTATTATAATTCTCCCGTATACCCAAAACTTCGGCGCGTAACTAGTCCCGCACGGTTTGGCGGATCGGGCCCAAAGTTGGCACACGCGTCGGGACCAATGGGGTGATGTGTGCTTGTATAAAACTTTCTCATTAGTCCGAAGGTTTGCGAATTATTAGCGAAAACGTCGCAAAAAAATCCCATAGGAAATGAATGGGGAGAGGAAAAAAAAAGCATAAAAAACAGCACTTCACTGTGTCGGCATACATTCACCTAGAAAAACAGTTTGAAGCTCAGTTTGTAGATAAATCCTTCGTCTATTTAAAACTGAAGACGGTATGTTGATAACTGCTACGGTTTTTGTATAATCAGACCTCAAGCGCCACAAAGTTTTAGCAAAATCCAGCCTGCTAGAGTGGAGCAACTGAAAAGCTAGAGTGTGAGGCAGGCGTTTTTTAAACACAAAAAAACATTTTAAACTCGCCCTCACGGCCACATATTTATAGCTAGAGTCACCATTTTTGGTCAGTTTGTAGACTGAAATCTCTGGACCCACACGATATCTTCGGAATTACGGTAGGATTAATACTTTTCCTTAAAAACCCTCCAGACCGACCTAAAGTCGATGAAAATCAGAGCCGTTTTTCATTGGTTTTGGAGCAGAAGAGGGGAGAAAAACGAATCAGACTATGTGTTTTAAACTCGTCATAAATATTTTTCTGAATGACACACATACACCAAAGTTGGCATAGTTGGAGTCGAAGGATGGCTGACGCTCACGGTGAAAAAATTTTTTGAATAACTCATACGGTTTTTGCTCAGCAGTCGTTTGTTCGGAGGACATTTTAAGCACCTGAAAGCTGAGTGACAGTGACCTGCTGCAGCTAGCTCAATTAGAAGCTTAGGTGTGATGAAACGTTTTTTCTTTTTCTTTCTCTTCCCATTCAGTTTGTAGATGACCTACAGCCATGAAAGTTACTCCAATCGAAGACAAGATATAGCTGTCGCTTAGATAAAAAGAATTTTTCAGATACCTTTTACGGTTTTTACTCAGCAGTCGTTTGTTCGGAGGGGTGCTTTAGCAGCTAAAAGGTGAGTGAGAGTGAGGTCCTGCAGTTAAAAGAAAGGGAGGAGCAGGTGGGCCAACCATTTTGTTTGTGCTTCGTTTTGGGTTGTGAAAGACCTACAGACATGAAGGTTACCCCAGTCTGAGACAAAGGATAGATGTTGCTTTCACTGAAAGAATTTTTCAGATATCTTTTACGGTTTTTGCTCAGCAGTCGTTTGTTCGGAGGGTAAGCACCTGGAAGCTAGCTGACAGTTAGCTTCTGCAGCAGCCTGCTAGAGTGCAGCTGCTGAAATCTTAGTGTGAGGCGGCCATTTTTTTCAGATCAAACATCTTATTCTCGCCCTCACGGCCACATATTTGGAGCTACAGTCACCATTTTTGGTCAGTTTGTAGACTGAAACCTCTGGACTCACACAATGTCTTCGGAATTACGGTAGGATTAATACTTTTCCTTAAAAACCCTCCAGACCAACCTAAAGTCGATGAGAGTTTCAGCCTTTCTCTATTCTTTTTGAGCTGAAGATGGGAGAGAAACGAATCAGACTATGTGTTTTCAACTCGTCATAAATATTTTTCTGAATGACACACATACACCAAAGTTGGTATAGTTGGAGTCGAAGGATTGCTGATGCTCATGGTGAAAATGTTTTTTGAATAACTCATACGGTTTTTGATCAGTAGTCGTTTGTTCGGTGCCGTTCTTCCCATACAAAAAAGCCTGGGAAGAAGAAACCAATAGTGAGTGCAGCTGTTGTCTGTGTCAGTGAGAGGCTCGTTAAGCGTTGTCAAGGTTACCAAGCTTCAAACAGATTTTACCTCTGCTGTTTTAAACAGCACATATTAATCTAATGGAGGGTGAAAGGACTGATTTAACATTGGGAAATGGATACTATATGACTGCTGTCCATGACACTTCCCTTGCCACTCAGCACTGATAGACTTTCAAAATAAGACTCCAGGGACCCTACAAAATAAAAGCCTCTATATTTTTTACATATATTTATTGCCCTATATGGCTCAACATTATGACCCAAACTCAACCCCGTTTTAGAGAAAAGACTCTAGGAGACTGTTTAAAACACACCCTATAGCAAATTTCAAAATAAAAGCCTCCCATTTCCGCTTCATCTACTGCCCTAATAACATGGAAAAAGAGTGATTTAACGATTGGAAAGTAATCAACTATCATTGACGGGTCTGAACATTTTCTATAAACACAACTCTGTTGGACTTTCAAAATAAGACTCCAGCGACCCTACAAAATAAAAGCCTCTAGATTATACTAATGCATTAATTGATGCAAATGGCTCAACATTATGACCCAAACTCTTCCAGGTTGTTTTTATTAGACTCTAGTGACCTTTTCAAAACACACCCCAGAGCAAATTTCACAATAAAAGTCTCCCATTTACTCTGTAATACAGCAACTATTCACCTAATAACATGGAAAACCAGTGATTTAACATTTGGAAATGGATTCTATATCACTGCTGGGCGTGACCCATCTTTTGATGCACATTCATGATAGACTTTCAAAATAAGACTACAAGGACTCTACAGAATAAAAGCCTCTTCCTTATACACACTCATACATTCTGGCATATTGCTCATTGCCATTGGTGATTTCATCACTGCAATGGCTCTTAGAAGGCGGGCGGAGCCCGCCAATGGTAACAGGCGGGCGGAGCCCGCCAAAGGTGATTACATCACTGCAATGGCTCTTAGCAGGCGGGCGCAGCCCGCCATTGGTGATTTCATCACTGCAATGGCTCTTAGAAGGCGGGCAGAGCCCGCCATTGGTGATTTTTTTCTTCACTGAGATGGCTCCTAGCAGGCGGGCGAAGCCCGCCAACTGGGCTTTACCCACTGTGTTTCAATATGGACAACCCATATTACCCTTGTGCATCATACGCTGTGCACGTCTATTTCCCAGATGTCAGCACAAGTGGCACACAGCTCTCTTTGCCCATGAACTTGCCCTCTTTCCTTCCCTCAGCAGCCCTCAAAGGCGTAAGCAGTTGGTCTGGGGAGCCCCGACGTCACTTGCCAGGGCCGTATTGGCCCGGTTCCCAAGACGGGCAGTAGGTGGCCCCCCTCAAAATTTCTTTAGAAATTTTCTAGTTATTATTATAATTCTCCCGTATACCCAAAACTTCGGCACGTAACTAGTCCCGCACGGTTTGGCGGATCGGGCCCAAAGTTGGCACACGCGTCGGGACCAATGGGGTGATGTGTGCTTGTATAAAACTTTCTCATTAGTCCGAAGGTTTGCGAATTATTAGCGAAAACGTCGCAAAAAAATCCCATAGGAAATGAATGGGGAGAGGAAAAAAAAAGCATAAAAAACAGCACTTCACTGTGTCGCCATACATTCACCTAGAAAAACAGTTTGAAGCTCAGTTTGTAGATAAATCCTTCGTCTATTTAAAACTGAAGACGGTATGTTGATAACTGCTACGGTTTTTGTATAATCAGACCTCAAGCGCCACAAAGTTTTAGCAAAATCCAGCCTGCTAGAGTGGAGCAACTGAAAAGCTAGAGTGTGAGGCAGGCGTTTTTTAAACACAAAAAAACATTTTAAACTCGCCCTCACGGCCACATATTTATAGCTAGAGTCACCATTTTTGGTCAGTTTGTAGACTGAAATCTCTGGACCCACACAATATCTTCGGAATTACGGTAGGATTAATACTTTTCCTTAAAAACCCTCCAGACCGACCTAAAGTCGATGAAAATCAGAGCCGTTTTTCATTGGTTTTGGAGCAGAAGAGGGGAGAAAAACGAATCCGACTATGTGTTTTAAACTCGTCATAAATATTTTTCTGAATGACACACATACACCAAAGTTGGCATAGTTGGAGTCGAAGGATGACTGACGCTCACGGTGAAAAAAATTTTTGAATAACTCATACGGTTTTTGCTCAGCAGTCGTTTGTTCGGAGGACATTTTAAGCACCTGAAAGCTGAGTGACAGTGACCTGCTGCAGCTAGCTCAATTAGAAGCTTAGGTGTGATGAAACGTTTTTTCTTTTTCTTTCTCTTCCCATTCAGTTTGTAGATGACCTACAGCCATGAAAGTTACTCCAATTGAAGACAAGATATAGCTGTCGCTTAGATAAAAAGAATTTTTCAGACACCTTTTACGGTTTTTACTCAGCAGTCGTTTGTTCGGAGGGGTGCTTTAGCAGCTAAAAGGTGAGTGAGAGTGAGGTCCTGCAGTTCAAACAAAGGGAGGAGCAGGTGGGCCAACCATTTTGTTTGTGCTTCGTTTTGGGTTGTGAAAGACCTACAGACATGAAGGTTACCCCAGTCTGAGACAAAGGATAGATGTTGCTTTCACTGAAAGAATTTTTCAGATATCTTTTACGGTTTTTGCTCAGCAGTCGTTTGTTCGGAGGGTAAGCACCTGGAAGCTAGCTGACAGTTAGCTTCTGCAGCAGCCTGCTAGAGTGCAGCTGCTGAAATCTTAGTGTGAGGCGGCCATTTTTTTAAGATCAAACATCTTATTCTCGCCCTCACGGCCACATATTTGGACCTACAGTCACCATTTTTGGTCAGTTTGTAGACTGAAACCTCTGGACTCACACAATGTCTTCGGAATTACGGTAGGATTAATACTTTTCCTTAAAAACCCTCCAGACCAACCTAAAGTCGATGAGTTTCAGCCTTTCTCCATTCTTTTTAAGCTGAAGATGGGAGAAAAACGAATCAGACTATGTGTTTTCAAGTCGTCATAAATATTGTTCTGAATGACACACATACACCAAAGTTGGTATAGTTGGAGTCGAAGGATTGCTGATGCTCATGGTGAAATTTTCTTTTTAATAACTCATACGGTTTTTGCTCAGCAGTCGTTTGTTCGGTGCCGTTCTTCCCATACAAAAAAGCCTGGGAAGAAGAAACCAATAGTGAGTGCAGCTGTTGTCTGTGTCAGTGAGAGGCTCATTAAGCGTTGTCAAGGTTACCAAGCTTCAAACAGATTTTACCTCTGCTGTTTTAAACAGCACATATTAATCTAATGGAGGGTGAAAGCACTGATTTAACATTGGGAAATGGATACTATATGACTGCCGTCCATGACACTTCCCTTGCCACTCAGCACTGATAGACTTTCAAAATAAGACTCCAGGGACCCTTCAAAATAAAAGCCTCTATATTTTTTACATATATTTATTGCCCTATATGGCTCAACATTATGACCCAAACTCAACCCCATTTTAGAGAATAGACTCTAGGAGACTGTTTAAAACACACCCTATGGCAAATTTCAAAATAAAAGCCTCCCATTTCCGCTTCATCTACTGCCCTAATAAAATGGAAAAAGAGTGATTTAACGATTGGAAAGTCATCAACTATCATTGATGGGTCTGAACATTTTCTCTAAACACAACTCTGTTGGACTTTCAAAATAAGACTCCAGGGACCCTACAAAATAAAAGCCTCTAGATTATACTAATGCATTAATTGATGCAAATGGCTCAACATTATGACCCAAACTCTTCCAGGTTGTTTTTATTAGACTCTAGTGACCTTTTCAAAACACACCCCAGAGCAAATTTCACAATAAAAGTCCCCCATTTACTCTGTAATACAGGAACTATTCACCTAATAACATGGAAAACCAGTGATTTAACATTTGGAAATGGATTCTATATCACTGCTGGGCATGACCCATCTATAGATGCACTTCCATGATAGACTTTCAAAATAAGACTACAGGGACTCTACAAAATAAAAGCCTCTTCCTTATACACACTCATACATTCTGGCATATTGCTTATAGCCATTTGTAATTTCATCACTGCAATGGCTTTTAGAAGGCGGGCGGAGCCCGCCATTGGTGATTTCATCACTGCAATGGCTGTTAGGAGGCGGGCGGAGCCCGCCAATGGTGATTTTTTTCATCACTGCAATGGCTCCTAGCAGGCGGGCGGAGCCCGCCATTGGTGATTTCATCACTGCAATGGCTCTTAGCAGGCGGGCAATGCCCGCCATTGGGGATTTTTTTCATCGCTGCAAGGGCTCCTAGCAGGCGGGCGGAGCCCACCAACTGAGCTTTACCCACTGCGGTTCAATATGGACAACCCATATTACCCTTTTGCATCATACGCTGTGCACGTCTATTTCCCAGATTTCAGCACAAGTGGCACACAGCTCTCTTTGCCCATGACCTAGCCCTCTTTCCTTCCCTCAGCAGCCCTCAAAGGCGTAAGCAGTTGGTCTGGGGAGCCCCGACATCACTTGCCAGGGCCGTATTGGCCCTGTTCCCAAGATGGGCAGTAGGTGGCCCCCCTCAAAATTTCTTTAGAAATTTTCTAGTTGGGGGGCCACATGCCGAAGGCATGGCCCACCTACTACTATTGCACATATTTATTCCGCGTATTATTATTATTATTATAATTCTCCCGTATACCCAAAACTTCGGCGCGTAACTAGTCCCGCACGGTTTGGCGGATCGGGCCCAAAGTTGGCACACGCGTCGGGACCAATGGGGTGATGTGTGCTTGTATAAAACTTTCTCATTAGTCCGAAGGTTTGCGAATTATTAGCGAAAACGTCGCAAAAAAATCCCATAGGAAATGAATGGGGAGAGGAAAAAAAAAGCATAAAAAACAGCACTTCACTGTGTCGGCATACATTCACCTAGAAAAACAGTTTGAAGCTCAGTTTGTAGATAAATCCTTCGTCTATTTAAAACTGAAGACGGTATGTTGATAACTGCTACGGTTTTTGTATAATCAGACCTCAAGCGCCACAAAGTTTTAGCAAAATCCAGCCTGCTAGAGTGGAGCAACTGAAAAGCTAGAGTGTGAGGCAGGCGTTTTTTAAACACAAAAAAAACATTTTAAACTCGCCCTCACGGCCACATATTTATAGCTAGAGTCACCATTTTTGGTCAGTTTGTAGACTGAAATCTCTGGACCCACACAATATCTTCGGAATTACGGTAGGATTAATACTTTTCCTTAAAAACCCTCCAGACCGACCTAAAGTCGATGAAAATCAGAGCCGTTTTTCATTGGTTTTGGAGCAGAAGAGGGGAGAAAAACGAATCCGACTATGTGTTTTAAACTCGTCATAAATATTTTTCTGAATGACACACATACACCAAAGTTGGCATAGTTGGAGTCGAAGGATGACTGACGCTCACGGTGAAAAAATTTTTTGAATAACTCATACGGTTTTTGCTCAGCAGTCGTTTGTTCGGAGGACATTTTAAGCACCTGAAAGCTGAGTGACAGTGACCTGCTGCAGCTAGCTCAATTAGAAGCTTAGGTGTGATGAAACGTTTTTTCTTTTTCTTTCTCTTCCCATTCAGTTTGTAGATGACCTACAGCCATGAAAGTTACTCCAATTGAAGACAAGATATAGCTGTCGCTTAGATAAAAAGAATTTTTCAGATACCTTTTACGGTTTTTACTCAGCAGTCGTTTGTTCGGAGGGGTGCTTTAGCAGCTGAAAGGTGAGTGAGAGTGAGGTCCTGCAGTTAAAAGAAAGGGAGGAGCAGGTGGGCCAACCATTTTGTTTTTGCTTCGTTTTGGGTTGTGAAAGACCTACAGACATGAAGGTTACCCCAGTCTGAGACAAAGGATAGATGTTGCTTTCACTGAAAGAATTTTTCAGATACCTTTTACGGTTTTTGCTCAGCAGTCGTTTGTTCGGAGGGTAAGCACCTGGAAGCTAGCTGACAGTTAGCTTCTGCAGCAGCCTGCTAGAGTGCAGCTGCTGAAATCTTAGTGTGAGGCGGCCATTTTTTTAAGATCAAACATCTTATTCTCGCCCTCACGGCCACATATTTGGACCTACAGTCACCATTTTTGGTCAGTTTGTAGACTGAAACCTCTGGACTCACACAATGTCTTCGGAATTACGGTAGGATTAATACTTTTCCTTAAAAACCCTCCAGACCAACCTAAAGTCGATGAGTTTCAGCCTTTCTCCATTCTTTTTAAGCTGAAGATGGGAGAAAAACGAATCAGACTATGTGTTTTCAAGTCGTCATAAATATTGTTCTGAATGACACACATACACCAAAGTTGGTATAGTTGGAGTCGAAGGATTGCTGATGCTCATGGTGAAATTTTCTTTTTAATAACTCATACGGTTTTTGCTCAGCAGTCGTTTGTTCGGTGCCGTTCTTCCCATACAAAAAAGCCTGGGAAGAAGAAACCAATAGTGAGTGCAGCTGTTGTCTGTGTCAGTGAGAGGCTCATTAAGCGTTGTCAAGGTTACCAAGCTTCAAACAGATTTTACCTCTGCTGTTTTAAACAGCACATATTAATCTAATGGAGGGTGAAAGCACTGATTTAACATTGGGAAATGGATACTATATGACTGCCGTCCATGACACTTCCCTTGCCACTCAGCACTGATAGACTTTCAAAATAAGACTCCAGGGACCCTTCAAAATAAAAGCCTCTATATTTTTTACATATATTTATTGCCCTATATGGCTCAACATTATGACCCAAACTCAACCCCATTTTAGAGAATAGACTCTAGGAGACTGTTTAAAACACACCCTATGGCAAATTTCAAAATAAAAGCCTCCCATTTCCGCTTCATCTACTGCCCTAATAAAATGGAAAAAGAGTGATTTAACGATTGGAAAGTCATCAACTATCATTGATGGGTCTGAACATTTTCTCTAAACACAACTCTGTTGGACTTTCAAAATAAGACTCCAGGGACCCTACAAAATAAAAGCCTCTAGATTATACTAATGCATTAATTGATGCAAATGGCTCAACATTATGACCCAAACTCTTCCAGGTTGTTTTTATTAGACTCTAGTGACCTTTTCAAAACACACCCCAGAGCAAATTTCACAATAAAAGTCCCCCATTTACTCTGTAATACAGGAACTATTCACCTAATAACATGGAAAACCAGTGATTTAACATTTGGAAATGGATTCTATATCACTGCTGGGCATGACCCATCTATAGATGCACTTCCATGATAGACTTTCAAAATAAGACTACAGGGACTCTACAAAATAAAAGCCTCTTCCTTATACACACTCATACATTCTGGCATATTGCTTATAGCCATTTGTAATTTCATCACTGCAATGGCTTTTAGAAGGCGGGCGGAGCCCGCCATTGGTGATTTCATCACTGCAATGGCTGTTAGGAGGCGGGCGGAGCCCGCCAATGGTGATTTTTTTCATCACTGCAATGGCTCCTAGCAGGCGGGCGGAGCCCGCCATTGGTGATTTCATCACTGCAATGGCTCTTAGCAGGCGGGCAATGCCCGCCATTGGGGATTTTTTTCATCGCTGCAAGGGCTCCTAGCAGGCGGGCGGAGCCCACCAACTGAGCTTTACCCACTGCGGTTCAATATGGACAACCCATATTACCCTTTTGCATCATACGCTGTGCACGTCTATTTCCCAGATTTCAGCACAAGTGGCACACAGCTCTCTTTGCCCATGACCTAGCCCTCTTTCCTTCCCTCAGCAGCCCTCAAAGGCGTAAGCAGTTGGTCTGGGGAGCCCCGACATCACTTGCCAGGGCCGTTTTGGCCCTGTTCCCAAGATGGGCAGTAGGTGGCCCCCCTCAAAATTTCTTTAGAAATTTTCTAGTTATTATAATTCTCCCGTATACCCAAAACTTCGGCGCGTAACTAGTCCCGCACGGTTTGGCGGATCGGGCCCAAAGTTGGCACACGCGTTGGGACCAATGGGGTGATGTGTGCTTGTATAAAACTTTCTCATTAGTCCGAAGGTTTGCGAATTATTAGCGAAAACGTCGCAAAAAAATCCCATAGGAAATGAATGGGAAGAGGTAAAAAAAAGCATAAAAAACAGCACTTCACTGTGTCGGCATACATTCACCTAGAAAAACAGTTTGAAGCTCAGTTTGTAGATAAATCCTTCGTCTATTTAAAACTGAAGACGGTATGTTGATAACTGCTACGGTTTTTGTATAATCAGACCTCAAGCGCCACAAAGTTTTAGCAAAATCCAGCCTGCTAGAGTGGAGCAACTGAAAAGCTAGAGTGTGAGGCAGGCGTTTTTTAAACACAAAAAAACATTTTAAACTCGCCCTCACGGCCACATATTTATAGCTAGAGTCACCATTTTTGGTCAGTTTGTAGACTGAAATCTCTGGACCCACACAATATCTTCGGAATTACGGTAGGATTAATACTTTTCCTTAAAAACCCTCCAGACCGACCTAAAGTCGATGAAAATCAGAGCCGTTTTTCATTGGTTTTGGAGCAGAAGAGGGGAGAAAAACGAATCAGACTATGTGTTTTAAACTCGTCATAAATATTTTTCTGAATGACACACATACACCAAAGTTGGCATAGTTGGAGTCGAAGGATGACTGACGCTCACGGTGAAAAAATTTTTTGAATAACTCATACGGTTTTTGCTCAGCAGTCGTTTGTTCGGAGGACATTTTAAGCACCTGAAAGCTGAGTGACAGTGACCTGCTGCAGCTAGCTCAATTAGAAGCTTAGGTGTGATGAAACGTTTTTTCTTTTTCTTTCTCTTCCCATTCAGTTTGTAGATGACCTACAGCCATGAAAGTTACTCCAATCGAAGACAAGATATAGCTGTCGCTTAGATAAAAAGAATTTTTCAGATACCTTTTACGGTTTTTACTCAGCAGTCGTTTGTTCGGAGGGGTGCTTTAGCAGCTAAAAGGTGAGTGAGAGTGAGGTCCTGCAGTTAAAAGAAAGGGAGGAGCAGGTGGGCCAACCATTTTGTTTGTGCTTCGTTTTGGGTTGTGAAAGACCTACAGACATGAAGGTTACCCCAGTCTGAGACAAAGGATAGATGTTGCTTTCACTGAAAGAATTTTTCAGATATCTTTTACGGTTTTTGCTCAGCAGTCGTTTGTTCGGAGGGTAAGCACCTGGAAGCTAGCTGACAGTTAGCTTCTGCAGCAGCCTGCTAGAGTGCAGCTGCTGAAATCTTAGTGTGAGGCGGCCATTTTTTTCAGATCAAACATCTTATTCTCGCCCTCACGGCCACATATTTGGAGCTACAGTCACCATTTTTGGTCAGTTTGTAGACTGAAACCTCTGGACTCACACAATGTCTTCGGAATTACGGTAGGATTAATACTTTTCCTTAAAAACCGTCCAGACCAACCTAAAGTCGATGAGAGTTTCAGCCTTTCTCTATTCTTTTTGAGCTGAAGATGGGAGAGAAACGAATCAGACTATGTGTTTTCAACTCGTCATAAATATTTTTCTGAATGACACACATACACCAAAGTTGGTATAGTTGGAGTCGAAGGATTGCTGATGCTCATGGTGAAAATGTTTTTTGAATAACTCATACGGTTTTTGATCAGTAGTCGTTTGTTCGGTGCCGTTCTTCCCATACAAAAAAGCCTGGGAAGAAGAAACCAATAGTGAGTGCAGCTGTTGTCTGTGTCAGTGAGAGGCTCGTTAAGCGTTGTCAAGGTTACCAAGCTTCAAACAGATTTTACCTCTGCTGTTTTAAACAGCACATATTAATCTAATGGAGGGTGAAAGGACTGATTTAACATTGGGAAATGGATACTATATGACTGCTGTCCATGACACTTCCCTTGCCACTCAGCACTGATAGACTTTCAAAATAAGACTCCAGGGACCCTACAAAATAAAAGCCTCTATATTTTTTACATATATTTATTGCCCTATATGGCTCAACATTATGACCCAAACTCAACCCCGTTTTAGAGAATAGACTCTAGGAGACTGTTTAAAACACACCCTATAGCAAATTTCAAAATAAAAGCTTCCCATTTCCGCTTCATCTACTGCCCTAATAACATGGAAAAAGAGTGATTTAACGATTGGAAAGTAATCAACTATCATTGACGGGTCTGAACATTTTCTATAAACACAACTCTGTTGGACTTTCAAAATAAGACTCCAGCGACCCTACAAAATAAAAGCCTCTAGATTATACTAATGCATTAATTGATGCAAATGGCTCAACATTATGACCCAAACTCTTCCAGGTTGTTTTTATTAGACTCTAGTGACCTTTTCAAAACACACCCCAGAGCAAATTTCACAATAAAAGTCTCCCATTTACTCTGTAATAAAGCAACTATTCACCTAATAACATGGAAAACCAGTGATTTAACATTTGGAAATGGATTCTATATCACTGCTGGGCGTGACCCATCTTTTGATGCACATTCATGATAGACTTTCAAAATAAGACTACAAGGACTCTACAGAATAAAAGCCTCTTCCTTATACACACTCATACATTCTGGCATATTGCTCATTGCCATTGGTGATTTCATCACTGCAATGGCTCTTAGAAGGAGGGCGGAGCCCGCCAATGGTAACAGGCGGGCGGAGCCCGCCAAAGGTGATTACATCACTGCAATGGCTCTTAGCAGGCGGGCGGAGCCCGCCATTGGTGATTTCATCACTGCAATGGCTCTTAGAAGGCGGGCAGAGCCCGCCATTGGTGATTTTTTTCTTCACTGAGATGGCTCCTAGCAGGCGGGCGAAGCCCGCCAACTGGGCTTTACCCACTGTGTTTCAATATGGACAACCCATATTACCCTTGTGCATCATACGCTGTGCACGTCTATTTCCCAGATGTCAGCACAAGTGGCACACAGCTCTCTTTGCCCATGAACTTGCCCTCTTTCCTTCCCTCAGCAGCCCTCAAAGGCGTAAGCAGTTGGTCTGGGGAGCCCCGACGTCACTTGCCAGGGCCGTATTGGCCCGGTTCCCCAGACGGGCAGTAGGTGGCCCCCCTCAAAATTTCTTTAGAAATTTTCTAGTTATAGTTCTCCTCGCCACCCAAAAACTTCGGCACCTAACTAGTCCCGCACGGTTTGGCGGATCGGGCCCAAAGTTGGCACACGCGTCGGGACCAATGGTGCGATGCGTGCTTGTATAAAACTTTCTCATTAGTCCGAAGGTTTGCGAATTATTAGCGAAAACGTCGCAAAAAAATCCCATAGGAAATGAATGGGGAGAGGAAAAAAAAAGCATAAAAAACAGCACTTCACTGTGTCGGCATACATTCACCTAGAAAAACAGTTTGAAGCTCAGTTTGTAGATAAATCCTTCGTCTATTTAAAACTGAAGACGGTATGTTGATAACTGCTACGGTTTTTGTATAATCAGACCTCAAGCGCCACAAAGTTTTAGCAAAATCCAGCCTGCTAGAGTGGAGCAACTGAAAAGCTAGAGTGTGAGGCAGGCGTTTTTTAAACACAAAAAAACATTTTAAACTCGCCCTCACGGCCACATATTTATAGCTAGAGTCACCATTTTTGGTCAGTTTGTAGACTGAAATCTCTGGACCCACACAATATCTTCGGAATTACGGTAGGATTAATACTTTTCCTTAAAAACCCTCCAGACCGACCTAAAGTCGATGAAAATCAGAGCAGTTTTTCATTGGTTTTGGAGCAGAAGAGGGGAGAAAAACGAATCAGACTATGTGTTTTCAAGTCGTCATAAATATTTTTCTGAATGACACACATACACCAAAGTTGGCATAGTTGGAGTCGAAGGATGGCTGACGCTCACGGTGAAAGAATTTTTTGAATAACTCATACGGTTTTTGCTCAGCAGTCGTTTGTTCGGAGGACATTTTAAGCACCTCAAAGCTGTGTGAGTGACCTGCTGCAGCTAGCTCAATTAGAGGCTCATGTGTGACGAAACGTTTTTTCTTTTTCATTCTCTTCCCATTCAGGTTGTAGATGACCTACAGCCATGAAAGTTACTCCAATTGAAGACAAGATATAGCTGTCGCTTAGATAAAAATAATTTTTGAGATACCTTTTATGGTTTTTACTCAACAGTCGTTTGTTCGGAGGGGTGCTTTAGCAGCTGAAAGGTGAGTGAGAGTGAGGTCCTGCAGTTAAAAGAAAGGGAGGAGCAGGTGGGCCAACCATTTTGTTTTTGCTTCGTTTTGGGTTGTGAAAGACCTACAGACATGAAGGTTACCCCAGTCTGAGACAAAGGATAGATGTTGCTTTCACTGAAAGAATTTTTCAGATACCTTTTACGGTTTTTGCTCAGCAGTCGTTTGTTCGGAGGGTAAGCACCTGGAAGCTAGCTGACAGTTAGCTTCTGCAGCAGCCTGCTAGAGTGCAGCTGCTGAAATCTTAGTGTGAGGCGGCCATTTTTTTAAGATCAAACATCTTATTCTCGCCCTCACGGCCACATATTTGGACCTACAGTCACCATTTTTGGTCAGTTTGTAGACTGAAACCTCTGGACTCACACAATGTCTTCGGAATTACGGTAGGATTAATACTTTTCCTTAAAAACCCTCCAGACCAACCTAAAGTCGATGAGTTTCAGCCTTTCTCCATTCTTTTTAAGCTGAAGATGGGAGAAAAACGAATCAGACTATGTGTTTTCAAGTCGTCATAAATATTGTTCTGAATGACACACATACACCAAAGTTGGTATAGTTGGAGTCGAAGGATTGCTGATGCTCATGGTGAAATTTTTTTTTTTAATAACTCATACGGTTTTTGCTCAGCAGTCGTTTGTTCGGTGCCGTTCTTCCCATACAAAAAAGCCTGGGAAGAAGAAACCAATAGTGAGTGCAGCTGTTGTCTGTGTCAGTGAGAGGCTCATTAAGCGTTGTCAAGGTTACCAAGCTTCAAACAGATTTTACCTCTGCTGTTTTAAACAGCACATATTAATCTAATGGAGGGTGAAAGCACTGATTTAACATTGGGAAATGGATACTATATGACTGCCGTCCATGACACTTCCCTTGCCACTCAGCACTGATAGACTTTCAAAATAAGACTCCAAGGACCCTTCAAAATAAAAGCCTCTATATTTTTTACATATATTTATTGCCCTATATGGCTCAACATTATGACCCAAACTCAACCCCATTTTAGAGAATAGACTCTAGGAGACTGTTTAAAACACACCCTATGGCAAATTTCAAAATAAAAGCCTCCCATTTCCGCTTCATCTACTGCCCTAATAAAATGGAAAAAGAGTGATTTAACGATTGGAAAGTCATCAACTATCATTGATGGGTCTGAACATTTTCTCTAAACACAACTCTGTTGGACTTTCAAAATAAGACTCCAGGGACCCTACAAAATAAAAGCCTCTAGATTATACTAATGCATTAATTGATGCAAATGGCTCAACATTATGACCCAAACTCTTCCAGGTTGTTTTTATTAGACTCTAGTGACCTTTTCAAAACACACCCCAGAGCAAATTTCACAATAAAAGTCCCCCATTTACTCTGTAATACAGGAACTATTCACCTAATAACATGGAAAACCAGTGATTTAACATTTGGAAATGGATTCTATATCACTGCTGGGCATGACCCATCTATAGATGCACTTCCATGATATACTTTCAAAATAAGACTACAGGGACTCTACAAAATAAAAGCCTCTTCCTTATACACACTCATACATTCTGGCATATTGCTTATAGCCATTTGTAATTTCATCACTGCAATGGCTTTTAGAAGGCGGGCGGAGCCCGCCATTGGTGATTTCATCACTGCAATGGCTGTTAGGAGGCGGGCGAAGCCCGCCAATGGTGATTTTTTTCATCACTGCAATGGCTCCTAGCAGGCGGGCGGAGCCCGCCATTGGTGATTTCATCACTGCAATGGCTCTTAGCAGGCGGGCAATGCCCGCCATTGGGGATTTTTTTCATCGCTGCAAGGGCTCCTAGCAGGCGGGCGGAGCCCACCAACTGAGCTTTACCCACTGCGGTTCAATATGGACAACCCATATTACCCTTGTGCATCATACGCTGTGCACGTCTATTACCCAGATTTCAGCACAGGTGGCACACAGCTCTCTTTGCCCATGACCTAGCCCTCTTTCCTTCCCTCAGCAGCCCTCAAAGGCATAAGCAGTTGGTCTGGGGAGCCCCGACATCACTTGCCAGGGCCGTATTGGCCCGGTTCCCCAGACGGGCAGTAGGTGGCCCCCCTCAAAATTTCTTTAGAAATTTTCTAGTTTTCTTTTATTCCCTGGCACAAATATATCTCATTAGACTTTTTTGTTTTTGCAGGGCTCTGTTATACTAGTGAAAAAGTTCAAACAGAATCTGAATCCACTTATGCTGAATTTAAAAGGTTTTTGCTGAAGTCACTGAAGGTTTTTTATAAGGTTTTTTGCAAAATCCTAAAATGTCTGTGTGTCCAGAATATATATATATAGACAGTGTTGTGCCTGAACGTGTTCATTGAACGAAAGTTCATGAACTCGTTCATATTTTGGGCGAACGTGAACTGAACGTACTGCATTACTGCCTGATGAACGCTATTGTGAACTCGTTCATTCTGGTGTCTGTGAACGGCACGCTCTCTCAGTTCAACTCCGTTCAATAGGTTGCCAGATTTCTATAGAGCCCTCCAGGCGAAACCCCGGCTAAATCACACCGTAAACAGGCCTTAATATGTAGCGGGAAAAACACCCAATCTGGCAACACCAGCTACCAGTGCCGTAGCCTACAGCCGCGTGCGTCATCAAAACAAAATGCAGCGTGGAAGCCACAGCAGCATGGAGGCGACAAAGCAGCAGTATGATCACTTAAAACAGCTTTATGACCAGGTGGTCGGTGAGGATGATGGCAACAATCTTACATTTCTCTGCAAACTTTGCCCGCCGGCTTTCAGTAAAAAAATCCGCACTTAAACCTGCCTGGTAAAATTTTTCAGGATTCCTTTTTAGTACGTACTGAAATGAAATTTCACTCTCCTCTGTGTCGCTGAGCAGTGCTGCAGAGTGCAAAAGCATAGCTTATTCCCCTTCACAGGTTGATGATTTTGTTGATGGGGTTGCTAGTTCTCTGCGTACTGCCTTAGACAACGCAGCTCCCTTGAAAATGAAAACCGTTGAAAATAGAAAGCTTGCTCCTTGGTTTAATGCAGAGCTGCGTACTTTGAAGCAAAATGCTAGGAAACTGGAGAGAAAATATCGCTCCACAGGCCTGCGGGAGTCCTTCCTAGTCTGGAAAAATGTTTTACTGCTGTATAAGAGGACCCTTTGTAAAGCAAGAGCAGCATACTTCTCCTCATTAATAGAGGAGAATAAGAATAATCCTAGATTTCTTTTTAATACAGTTGCCAAACTCACCCAGAGCCATAGCTCTGTTGAACCGTCCATTCCACCTGCTCTTAGCAGCAATGATTTTATGGGATTCTTTATAAATAAGATTGATCTTATTAAAAATAAGATCATAAGCACTCCTCTATCCGCGATTGTACCTGAGGTAGTCATGGAATCTGAACCGGGTTTAGACTGCTTTGATCCAATTGAACTTTCTGAATTAGCAAAATTATTGTCTTCATCTAAGCCTTCAACTTGTATGTTAGATCCAGTTCCAACCAGGTTATTTAAGGAGGTATTCCCTTTGATCTCCTCCTCCATTTTAGATGTGATTAATCTATCTCTGTTACAGGGATATGTACCTAAAGCTTTTAAGGTTGCTGTAATTAAACCTCTGCTTAAGAAACCGTCTCTTGACCCAGATGACTTGGTTATTTATAGACCTATATCCAATCTTCCTTTCTTATCCAAAATTCTTGAGAAAGTAGTTGCCAAACAAGTTTGCGACCACTTACACCATAATGAACTTTTTGAAGAGTTTCAGTCTGGCTTTAGAGCTCATCATAGCACTGAAACAGCTCTGGTGAAAGTCACTAATGATATTCTCATGGCCTCAGATAATGGACTCGTATCTGTGCTCGTCCTGTTGGATCTTAGTGCTGCATTTGATACAGTTGACCATAATATTCTTTTAGAAAGACTTGAATATTTTGTTGGAATTAAAGGAACAGCACTAGACTGGTTTAAATCTTATCTATCTGATCGAATTCAGTTTGTTTATGTTAATGATAGATCTTCAACACGCTCAAAGGTTACCTGTGGAGTACCACAGGGATCAGTGCTAGGACCAATTCTCTTTACTTTATACATGCTCCCAATCGGTAGAGTTATTAGACAGCATGGGATTAATTTCCACTGTTATGCTGATGATACCCAGCTATATCTGTCTATAAATCCAGATGAAGCTAACCCATTACATAGATTACAGGCATGTCTTGAAGACATAAAAACCTGGATGACTCTTAACTTTCTGCTTCTGAATGCAGACAAAACAGAAGTTATAGTCTTTGGACCAGAGTCTCTGAAAAAGAAGCTGATTAGCCAGTCACTTCATCTGGATGGGATTAAACTGATTTCAGATAATAAAGTAAAAAATCTTGGTGTTATTTTTGATCAGGACCTGTCATTTAAATCCCAGATCAAAGAGGTTTCTAGAATTTCCTTCTTTCATCTGAGGAACATTGCAAAAATTAGAAATCTCCTGTCCAGGGGTGATGCTGAGAAACTAGTCCATGCATTTGTTACTTCAAGGCTGGACTATTGTAATTCTTTACTATCAGGAAGTCCACAAACTGTAGTTAAAAGCCTTCAGCTGATCCAAAATGCTGCAGCCAGAGTTCTGATGAAAATTAAAAAGAGAGATCATATCTCTCCTATCCTGGCTTCTCTTCATTGGCTTCCTGTTAAATCAAGAATTGAATTTAAAATCCTCCTTCTCACATATAAAGCCTTAAATGGCCAAGCTCCATCTTATATCAGAGATCTGATTGTTCCTTATGTTCCTAACAGAGCACTTCGCTCTCAATCTGCAGGTTTACTAGTGGTTCCTAGAATTTCTAAAAGTAGAATGGGAGGCAGATCTTTTAGTTATCAGGCTCCTCTCCTGTGGAACCAACTACCAGTTTTAGTCCGTGAGGCAGACACTCTGTCTACTTTTAAGACTAGGCTTAAAACTTTCCTTTTTGATAAAGCTTATAGTTAGGGTGGCTCAGGTTATCCTGAGCTGTCTTTAAAGTTATGCTGCTATAGGCTTAGACTTTTGGAGGACATAGGGACCCCCATTTCATCATTCTGCTTCATTCTCTCTCTGTTCTCCTATTCTGCAGAATCTGTTAGTTCAATCTCTAACGTTCTGCTCTCTCTGCTTTTCCTCAGAGTAGCTTTGCCTCGTCTGTTCCTGTTTGGCTGTGACGTCATCCAGGAAAGAAACATCAGCTGTGCTGCTTCCATCAACACCCTTGTTTGTAGATGTTGGAGATCGGCCTGTTTTCCAGTGTGGTCCTGTTTCTCTGGCCGTGGCTGGGTGGATGTGCTCTCTTCATCCTCTGGCATGGGAGCTGCCTTGGAGCTCGTCTGCCTGGCTGTGTGTTTCCTGGACGGGGCCGCCTTTTACAGCTGCTTTTTGTATCTCTGCTTCTGTCTCCTTGAACCCCAGTCGGCCTCGGCAGATTGCCGCTCACACTGAGCCTGGTTCTGCTGGAGGTTTCTTCCTGTTAAAAGGGAGTTTTTCCTCTCCACTGTCGCTGCAAGCATGCTTAGTGTGAGGGATTGTATTTGAGTCAATGAGTCAATGCAATCAACTGGTTTTCCTTAGATAGAAAACTTTGTATCAATTTGACTGTATGATCTGGTTGAACTGTAAAGTGCCTTGAGATGACATGTGTTGTGAATTTGGCGCTATATAAATAAACTGAATTGAATTGAATTGAAATTTCAAATGGAAAAAATTATTAAAATTAAAAAAAACATTTGTAACCTAAAGACTACTTTCCTGTTTTCTTTTAATAATTCCTCATAAAAAAAGACCATTCAAGCAGCACATTTTTCCTGATGTTTTTTGAGAATATACTGTAGGGGTGAAAGCTGCAGCTGCTACTAGTGTGAAGTGAATGGACAGCAACAAAGCGTTAAAGCAACAATGGGGAAATGCTGTCCCCTCAATGCTAATGTAAATCCTGGTGAGATAAGGATTCAAAACTGGATATGAAGATGAAATCTGACGCACAGTTTCAGAGTTACAACTGATAAAATAATTGCTGTCTGTGGTTCTACAGTAGGCTATGGTGTAATTGAGCAATACATGAAAAAAAAGAACTATGAACTAGTTCTTTTTTTGAAACTGTGAACTTAGTTCAAAATTTTGAATTATGAACTATGAACTGAACTAGTTCATTTTAAAATGTGTGAACTGAACTTTGAACTAGTTCACGTAGAAAGAGAACTTTCCCAACACTGTATTTAGACAGGTTTTAGACAGTATTGCAGGATAACAAAGGAGCCAAATGACCACAATTCCAAAGGGATGGACCCATTTGTTCATTTCAATTTGCATGTTTTCTAAACCAAAACAAGGCTTTGTTGGGCTACTGTATAAAACTTCGAACTCAACGCTTTTTGTGATATTTTGAATTGAAAATGCTTCCTGGAACGGAAGCAAAACATCTTCAAACTTGAAAACAAAGTCCAGTGGATTGTATTTTAACTTTTTTTGGAATGTTATAGGTAAATATGAAGCAATATCTGCAACCCGTCAATATATGACGAGAGGGGTACCTCTGACATTACTAAGTGATGTGAAGGGAGCTTCAACCAAAAGCTTCAGTATTTCACAAGTTGGAAAAGAGATTGTGTTGGCCAAGCAGTTGAATTAAACCCTTCCTTCAGCATGTGCAGTGAAACATGCTGGATAAAGTTTTGTGTTATCATATAGTTTCAGGAGATGGGTTCTGGCAATAAGTTTTAGGGAAAAGCTTCCTTAGGACACCGGGAGCACCTTAGTGCAGTTTATGCTCCCAGCTTTCTGGGTACACCTTGTTGATGGACCTACGAGATTGTGCGGAAGTATTTGACTTTGAAAATACTCTTCTGTCTGATCAGAAATTCCTTTTTGACACACACCTACACCATTTTGAAAAGCCATTCTAAAAGATCATTGACCTTGATACTACATTAGATTGATGTCATCCACCCACTCTTAAAACGACAAATCTGGATTTTCATTAAAATCACTGTTCTCATCTAAATCAGAGCTCTTCAACCTGTACTTTTCTTATTATGTGGCTCATTGTTTAAAAGGCATTTTTATCATTTTATTCTTTTGTTTTTTACACAATAAGAAAAAGCAACTCTGCTCCACTGTGAGCTCACTAGTAAATAAAGTCTACAGTATAACCGCCACTGAGAACAACACAAACTTGTACCACATTTCTTGCAGCCTTTTACTTTAATTTATTTTAATCAGAATATTTTGCAACATCGTTTGACCTTACTAACTGTAAGAATGTTAGATAAAAATATAGATTTTTTTTCTTTTGTTTTTAGGTCTTAGTGTGGTTATTATGTATGATGTGTAAAAATTGTCTCCTTCCTTTACTTATTTTTCATCATTTTTCCCACAGGATGTCAGTCTGCAGCTTCTTTCATGCTACCAAACAGTTAAAGAGTTCCTTTTCCGACTCTTGAAGAAAAAAAAATGCTTTCAGGCAATTTCAGAAAATGTCAACAGCACTCTTCGCCTGTGCTGTTTTTCCCTACTGGAGCTCACAGGAGTGTGGTGTGAGGAGGTATGGATGGACTGGGGGGGGGGGGGGGGTGCTGTCTTGAGAGGGATGTGATACCTGTTTTATTGGGCAAGCACTTGGCACTTTCTCCCCTCAGAGCGCTGCATTGAGCACAACCCTTCACTGGCTGCAGAGGATATAGAGACTATCTGCTCATACTTCATTCCTGTTCTACCTTTTAAATCCAGCTGCCAAACCAAATAGTCGGTAATGAAGAACAAAAACACAATGCCTTAACCCTAGATACCTACACGTCTGCAAAAAACAACAGGAAATCAAACTTATAAGTTATTCAGAGCCCCTCTTCATGAATGCTCAAGTACTATGTTGATTTAATCAAAGAGTATAAATTTATACTGCTTTGTAAACACCCACCAGGAGGGCCCCTAAAGTAATTAGCAAGTAATTAGTATTCCAATTAGATAGCTGTCAGGTGTTGGGCACCCATGACAGCATGCGAAAATATAATTCAACTCTAATTTTTTGGAGTTTCCACTCGTGTTAGATTGCCTTTTGTATGATGGACCACGCAGAGCATGTCTTCACAGAGAGAGTGATCAATGTGAGAGCCACTGGAGGGTCCATTAGAGGATCCACACCAACTGGGTCCCACTCTCTGTTCATACAGTATCAAAGGCATCCAATTAAGCGTAAGGGCAGGAGCAGAACAATGGAGTGCATGCTGAAGGAGTTGTTTTAGGATGAGAGTCCGAAAGAAAGAAGCATCTTTAGTTCATATTCCATCTGTGGAATCATTTCCTTCACGTTTAATCCCATATATTTCAAGGCTGCACGATCCTTGAAGACGAGCTGTAAAAAAAAAAAAAAAAAAACTTTCTGAATATTCTCTTTAGAGTGATATGCATACACTGTATATAATGAGTTTCTACCTATGTTTTACATAGCTACCAGACACTTAAAGGCACACAGTGTACGTTTTCACCACTGGGGGGTTGTCTAGCACCTCTAGTGGCCACAAGCGCTCCAGCACTGTCGCAAAATTCAACACAGTCACCCTGCAAGCTCCTGTGTCTTCATCATTACCACCCTCATAATCTTTATTTGTAAAGAGCTTTAAAACAGCTACAGTAGCAGCCATTCAAAATGGCCCTTCCCAGTCAAATGCCTGCCGAATGGAAGCCCACTTCCCTGCGAATCCAAGCAAAATCCCCTCCAACTTCCAGCCACTGGCCTTCTCATCGGCATACATATTTTTTTACTCTGACTCCACCCTTTCACTGAATTACAGGTTCTGACAAGAAGATAACACTTCTCCTTAGATGCCCACAAATCATGACAGAATATTTTAGCACAAAGATTGATGTTTAAAAAGGAATTGTAGGGGACCAGCCAAGGGCCCATCAAGGAAAGTGGGAAGCTTTTGAATGGCTACTACTGTACAGCTGAACACAAAGTGCTGAACAGAGCTAAAAATATTAAAATACAGCATAAAAATATAAAATAATGCAATAACATGAATTTATTTAAGCTAAATAAACCAGGTCACAACAACTAAGTCCTGCCGGTGTTAAAAGCCAGCACATAAAACTAAGTCTTGAGCCGTGTTTTAAAATTTGGAAGGGAAGGAGTATCCATAAACAAGGAGCAGCAATAGAGAAGGCTATGGCCCCTCTGAGCTTCCTCTTAAACCACAGTACATGCGGGAGCTGCTTTTCTGCTGACCTGAGGGACCGTCTTTTGATTGGGGACTGTGCTAGGTATCTAGGTTCAGCTAGGAGGGCGTGAGAAACGCAGCTGCTCTCTGGAGATCACCACTGTGGCAGGCCGGCCGGAACCCACTGATTGGGGTGGAGGACCAGCGGTGGAGCTTCAGTGAAAAACCACCGCCTACTAGCTTTCTCTGCCCATACTTTGCTTCTACTAAACATCAAAAATAATAAAAAAAATATATATATGAATGTACACTAGAAGCAAAGTGTTAAATTACCAGTCTTCAACATCCGGCTTTTTCTTTCAGCCTGCGCCAACGCACAAACTCCTTTCCGAGATTCAGTCTTCTAAAAAAGTAAAAAAAAAACAAACAACTGGACTTTGCTTGCCAAGTTGAAAGATGTTTTGCTTCCTATCTAGGAAGCATCACATGACCTGGCCAACGATGATGCATCATTTCCTAACTTACATAGTCAGTATTTCAAGAGGGGAGCCAAGCTTGTAGCATTCATAGTGTCAATCGCTGTATATAGGCCTATGGAATAATTTAATATAACTCAAAAGTCAGTGGTCTGCCTGTAACCTTGCATATAAGCTGATTTGTTTTTAGTATGTGCGTTCAAACACACCAGAGGTTTATGTCACAAAAGGTGAATTAATTAATTCCAGGATAAGAGATAAAGCCAGACTCAATCCAGTCTGAAAATTGCATCCTTGCTTTATCTGTTCCAAAAAGGCCAAATCAGGCTCCAAAGGTGCAGCTAAGTCATACCAGGTGAAAGTGATCAAACTAAACGATGGTCTGAAGCTTTATTTAGAGACCAAGAGGCGATCATAGATTCATCAATTCAGCTAACAATACAGGGTCGACTAAATACTTAAACTGCCTAAAATACACATTTACTAAACTCTTCCCCAAGGAGTTAATTATTTTTCTCAAATAAAGAACCACTGATCTACAAATGTACAGTGGAAGCCAATGTGGTCAGATGTGCAGTTCCTAAAGTTAATAGATTTAGAATATATTTTTTCCTACTTTTTAGTCTCTCTGTGGTGTAGTGGTTTATGTCTTTCCCATTTAAGCCGGACACTCTGGCTCAAATGCTTCATAAAAATGATCTAGTATTAAAAACTTTATTCAACAGCTGATATGATTTATCACTTTTCTTTGTAACACTATTCAAATCCCCCTTATGTGCTCTAGAGCAGTGTTATATCTTAATGCGTGTGCAGACTTTAAGGAATCCTGCATCAAAACATTTAAAATTTGTCCATCTGTTCAAATTTATTTTTGTGATGTGTAGCATAGCTCATTTTATATCCAATATTGTAGAATCCCTCCTTAACATAGTTTACGAAGGTGTGCGTATTATCCTTTGATGCCAAATACACATTTCTGCACTGCAAAAAATATGTATCGAAATAAGTCTGTTTTTTCTTAAAATAAGTGCGTTTTTCTTGAATCGAGGAGGTAAGTGAGACACTTTGCCAATGAAATTAGACAATTTGCACTTAAAATAGGACAAAACAATTGCATTGTCTTATTTCAAGTGCATTTTATCTAATTATCTTATTCTAAGAGTAAAAACACTCATTCAAATGGCAAACATTCTTATTTACCTGCTCAAATTAAGAATAAATACACTTAATTTAAGACATTTTCCCTTATTTCTAGATTGTTTTTGCAGTGTGCAAATAATTTCTTTGCTAACATACCATACCATATAAACATACCACTAGCAGAAAATCGGACATTAATACAGATCATCTGAGCAACAGCAAAGACCTGGTTCTGTTCTGTGTGGTGTTGAATTTATCGACCCAGGAGTCAAATGTCATCCACAGAAAGGCAGTAACGTTAATTCAGGTAATTGTGGGGGTAAATTCAAATATGGGCAATACTTTCATACCTTTAGCACATGAAATATTTTAACGAGGGCATCTCTATCAAACGTAGAACAAAAACAGTCTTTATAAGCACATCAAACAGTATTAATGTCCAAACAGAAAATTATAAGGGTAATAATGGTATGGACTTCCATAATAATGTTAACATAAATAAAGTATTTGTCTTTATAGGAATATGTATTAGTGGTTTTAATGTAGGCTGATTAAGAAATGGCACAATATGCAGATACGGTAACAGAATAAGTGAAAAAACGTATTAGTTCCTGATTGTCATCACAGCTTACTGAATGGATACGGTGTCTGGTTTTAGTTAGTCTGGCTGTTAGCCTGGTCAGGACCAGACTAGCTGCAGAAAAAAATGTCTTACTGCTGTTAAAGCTTGCTTAGGGCAGGATATCTGGAAGATTCCAACTTAACTGCTTATCTCGTTGTTGTTTTTTTTTAAAGGCCTCATCTTAAATAATTTTATTCATTTAGATCCACAACTGCTCAGCCAATCACTTTGCAGCATTTGTGTGCAAAAATAAACCTGAGGGCTACATGTTATCAATCAGGCTGCCAGGTTATCAGAAATAATTAGATTTAGAAAAACAACTAATACTTCTTTAACCCTTTGAGGTTATATTGTTAATCATTTGCCAAGGCATATTTTATTGTTTTGACTATAAAAAAGAAAGTACATGTCATTGTTTTGGTCCTATTTAAGTTTTATCTTTGAGTTTTCTTCGGGTATATTTCTATTTTGTGATTGTAGTTATTTTTTTATTGTATTTGAGTTCTTAAGTATTTCTTGTTTGACCTCTTGTGTCAGTGTCTTTTTCCCTAGCTCCCTTCTAGACTCCTCTGTCCACACCTGCTCCTAATCTGCTGGTTATCCTGGTCTTTGTTTCTCTCTCCTATATATACACCTCCTGCTCAGTCACTGTTTGCTGCTTTAACATAATTTCTTCCCCTTCAAGTGAATTTTCTGGTTTTCTGTATTTTTGTGGCTCCTTAGGATTTATGTTTTTGGATAAATAACCAACTTTAGCTTCAGTCTCTGCATTTGGGTCCTCCCTTTAAACCTTCACCCCAACCTGACAGTGCAAGATATAAATGTGTGCTTTGACTGTTGTTTACCAAACTATCCCTTCCTTGCATACCTATTTTTTTCTTTTATATTATATTCTTAAATAAGTGGATCACTGCTCTTGAGAGAAAGAAAAAAAATTGTTTTGTTTTTAATTGAATCAGTAATTGAAAATGCATTTGAACACAGAACAAAAATAATTTGAAATGATGGATTTACACATAATCATAATATGATACTCAATGTATTTTTTGTTTAGCTTTAAAGTTTTTAATATGAAGAACATTTCAGAAAACAAATTAATAAAAAAAAACTAAACTTACTTGCTAATGACATAGCTGTCCTAAGAGCTTTAAAAAAAGTTTAAAAAAAAAAAAAATGATCAGGGCAGTTGAGTTATTTAGGAGCGTTTGGAGAATTTCTATTTTGAATTATTGTGGGCCACAAATTGATTGAATAGTAAATGTAAAGTTTGCTTTCTCACAATAATTCATCCCTTCATCTATGCATGCATAGAAGCACTAATGAAAGCAAAACTTTATAAATGAGCTGGAGTTTAAGTTATTATTTCCAAAGATAAAGGCAACACATGCAACAACATTAAAGACATAGGGATTGTAAGAAACGTATCATCAAGGGAAATAAAAATGGCTTTTAAAAAGAAAAAAACAATGCTCCTTATCTGGCATACAAACATGTTTTACTCTCAATTTCAGCTCTTTCCTAGAAGGAAACCAATTTGATAGAGTAAATTGAAGATATAAAGTCGCACCAGTCTGTGCCATAAAGTCACGCCTGCTGTTTACCCGAAGGGGACCCATGTCAGCAAAAGCCCTACAGCAACAGGCAGCTAAACAAGCTTTGTTAGCTCTCTCTATCAAAGTCAGAGTCTATGGCAGAAGATTTATAACTGCACCTTTTTGTGTTATTTGACCCAACTTTTAGAGGGACCCAAAGAAAATACTGAGATTTATGTCCCTGGAAGAGACTGCAGGAGTCCTCCAGAACTGAACAGAGGTGGTCACTTCTGTGTTTGACAAAGGTTTAAAACCAGGCTGTATGTGTCACAAAAGGGTAAACTGGTTAATACAAGAGAAAACAGACTCTGTGATATATCTGCTGCTCTGTGGACTCTTATTCTCTGGATCAAGAGGCTGCTGGAACTTCACTTCATTAGAAAGATAACAGGGAAAATATGAGCCTGCAAGCACTGTTAAACCTGGAAACAAAAGAAACGGAAGCATCAGATAAAGCCTTAAAGGTATTGGGGAGGGTTTTTATGAATTTTTAAAAGACCCGCCCTCCCCACTTCAAACAATTACACATGCACAACCCTGTAACCGCTCCCAAGATGGAACGCATGGGAGAGCATGCTTGGGCCCATTTCTCCTTGTCAGGGTTCCTACAGCATAAGGCAAGTTAAATTCAAGACTTTTTAAGACTTTTTAATGCCGCTTGAAATAAAAATTTAAGACCAAATTCACAAGAAAAACCTGCATGCGACAACTTAATACAAAGGTTTATTTTAACATAAACCGCTGCACTAATGTTTCAAATTTTGAAAAGCTTCCCATACATGAAGAAAGCTAAAAACACACAAATGACAGATTTATTTTAACAATTATTTAACTGAATTCACAAACTTTGTTTTAGCAGGGAACAAAACAAATCAGTTTTAAAGCCACAACATAACCAGTGCTAAGTCTTTTTTGCAACTATTTTTCTTTGTATGGTTTTCTTAGTATGTTTGATTTGGTGATAAGTGGAGGCGTTGCAGAGACAAGGGTGGAACTAAACTGAGAAATACCGGCTGTTTCTCGGTAACTCCATTTTTGAAGCTTTGTGTTTCGTGCTTCACATGTGCGACTCCACTGCCTTAATTCCTATCGTTCCGAGCTTGAATGACTTCTTCTGCACAAAATCCACTGAGCCTCATGTATGTTCCCTGGTTTTAGCCATGGAGAAAACTCTTGGCTGGAGCCAATTTTGGTTACATTTACACTTGCTCATATTTTCCAGACAAAAAGTTAATGGCGCATCTCCCAAATGTCCCGGCCACAACAACGCTTTTATTGGTTCCGCTATCGGGACGGAACCAATAAAGGCGAGCCATTATTTTTTTTAAATAAAAGAAATGGTCAATGGTTTTAATGTTTTATTTAGATTACAAAAATAAATCGTAATAAAAATAATCCTATTTATGATGTTTTAAAAATTAAGACCTACCAAAGACTGATTGAAGACATTTTAATACCACTTAAGGCCTTAGTTTTATTTTGAAGAATTCAATGCCGTTTAAGACTTTTTAAGGACCCGCGGGAACCCTGCTTGTGCACGCTATGTTTAAAAGTTGCTGTTGTCATAGCTCCTGAATCCTAAATCCCTCGATCACTGTATAGAGCAGTTACTATATAGTGGACTTTATAGTGAACTCAGTAAACAGACAGATGATCACCGCTTTTTGCTCCCAGTTGAGTGCGCTGCCTGCTCCATCTCTGGTATTGGTCACCGCTGTCGGGTAGCGACAGCTTATGGCGACAGTAGGCCACTGTGACTGCAAATGTCATAATGCTTTGCGAGGAGAACTCTCTGTGCAAACCATTCTGGGATATAAAGAAAGCATTCCTTTCTTTACTTCTCATACACTATGTAAACACTTTTTCTTTTACGACCCTCGGCCATTTTTAAAGAACCGCGGTGAGAAAGGTGAGCTTCAATGACTGTCTGAAACGGTAGCTATCTACACATATATGCCTGAAAGTGTGCATGCGCAGAAAAAGATAGCTAACAGGGGACGAGTACGTAGGACGGCCTTATGTAAACATATCACCAGAATGATTGACAGTTGGGAGGACCACTTAATTAGATGATCCACCCGGAAATAAAAGATCATCATCTATACCTTTTAATGCTTACATTTCCATAAAAACATTATGACAATTACAGGCATTACAATCTTAACATTCCAACACCCAAAAAAATGATTTAAAAAAGTAAAAAATTATTTTTAGAAAAAGTGAATTTACCAACAGAAAAAGTCTTCTTACCTTTGAAATAAGATAATTAGATATTATGCACTTGAAATAGGATAATTGAGGGAAATGTTCTTATTTTAAACATAATATATCTTATTCCTTTCCTAGTGAAGCTGCCTCCACAAACAAGTGAAAATCTATTTAGTAATTGAAGACAAAACTGATGTACTCATCTCACAATTGTTGCAGCGGTCTTTTGTTGACTTAAAAAACAGCCTCTTCTTTTAGGGGACAGAGCAGGTATCAGATCTGCTCGAGCCCCGTACATGCCGGTGATGTTACACTCAGTGTATGATTGACTAAAAATCGTCACGATGACAATAATAATAACATAATGCAGTGTCTGTTTGATATCTGCAGCGTTATTTAATCTAATGATATATCAAGTTTTAGCTGACGGAGAATAAAAATAAAAAGATGAGTTTTTGGTGGACAAGTAACTGCAAAAGCATGGTATAAAGGGCAGAGCTGGGTGGCAATGTGGCTATCTGTGCTCTGTAGCCAACAGGCTAGCCTCTTATAGCTTGAACAGTTACAAGTATTAAGCTACTCTTAATTTTTTTGTCAACAACCACCATCCATTTTCTACAAGTAGAATATCTTTTGTTTCTCTGTCTAAAATTTCTGTGAAATTTATTCCCCTGCCCTCTGATCTTAAAAAGAAGCAATGAAACTTTTTGTGTCACCTTTTAAACGGCAGAGCTTAGTCTGTCTCAGAACGCAGTTCTTTCTTTCAAGACTCTGAATGATTGTTTTCTACCAGAGTTAAGCCTGTTTTATGCTTGATGCGTCCATAAGGTCTGAGTGGCCAAATTACATCAGGTTAGCTTCAAGCAAACACAACGAGGAACAAATTTCCGGCCTGCAGACGTAGGAAAACTTATGTGGAAAGCTTTGTACAGAAAGGCATGATGGATGAAAAAGAATAACTATGAAAAACTAGGTCAAAAAATAAATCAATACCAAAAATGCTGAAAATAGATAACTGAAAGAAATAACAAGAAAAAGTAAGACAAAAAAGTAAAAAAAATAAAAATTTTAACAACACAGAATAACATAAATGAAAGCATAATTGAAAACTCAAAGTGAAAACTAAACAGTCCAGAATGGCAGATCTTAACACCAGGCTCCGGCCAGAATATTAGATAAATATGTAAAAAGCTAACAAAGATATTAGCTAGAGACATTGTATCTGAACCTGTGTGTATCAAACAGAAATATACCATAAGGTCGTCTTTGCACCCTGAGGAGAATCCTCCTCACAGAGTGGATAATGCTCAGCACAGAGGTCAAAGGGGAAAAAAAATCAGATTTAAAAATATGATTACAATATTTTATCAGAAACTCACTTAAAAAATACCTGTAAGAAAGAGTCAATACAAAGTCGCCACATGGCTGCACTTTTTTCCTAAACCTGAAACTCAGTTTACTAATAAAACTGCCAAAGACATAAAAAAAAAGAAAAAAATTTTAGCTGATAAAATCAAGCCGATAAAGGGGTTATAAATGATCCCCATCCTGACATGACTGATGCGTCAACCAGCAGCCTTTAGGTTTTGATTATTATTGCGGCAAAGCTGTCGCCAGATTTGGAGGAGAAAGGTGGAACGTTCCTCCTCAGAGCTGTGTATATTCATAGCAGTGCCTTGCAGTTATTGCGGGAAGATTTTGAGTTGTAGCACATTTTATAGAGATAAAAGCCTCCCTCTGATGTGCTGAGTGTGAAGCGAGCTAAATGGAGCTGAAACCTCAGCATGTGGTTATCAAACTGCTGAAAGCTCCAGGGACTCCCTCCTGTTCATTTAAGAATGCCAGTTTCAGACTGATGATATCACTTTTTTAACAGATGAGTTTTTGTTTCTGCATGGGTGACATGATTAGGGAAAGCTTTTAAGGAAACTTAAAAGTGTTGTGTTGTTGAGGGCTGAGATATCGGATTGATTTTATTTTCTTTTTGTGCTTTTAATTACCAAGGAGTAGGGCTTTACACAATGAATAACTGCCAATAGAAAAGGCGAGGTACTTCAGGACAAAGGAGCAAAGAAAAATTACATTTCAGCATTCCATAAAAAGAAAGAGAAACTTAACTGCAAATTACACACAAATATTAAGGGCTGATAAAACTTATAGTTTATCATTTAATCATTTTGAGACATTCAAGATAAGAATGTTCTCTACAATTCTGATTCAAAAAGAGACACAAAAATCTCTTAAGGAAGACAAAATAACTTTTTTTCGTCAATAGCTGAGTAATTTAACACCAAGAGTATGTGCAGCTCAGATAGAAAAGAAATATGACTTGTCTTTAAACAAAAGATATTTGACAAAAGTGTGCTGATAGAATTGGAAAAGCTTTCAATATTATTAACTGAAGAAAGAAACAGATTTATAACCATGTGGTGTAGGGAACCAAGGCAACGTTCACAATACACACTCGTTTCCGACTTCTTTACGGCAACGAGCAGCCATATTCCAATTTGATCACTTTCTTGAAAAATCCCAGTTGTGCCAGTTCTCATCATGTGGGTTTTCCTTAATCATGTCACATTTCATTCGACTCTCACATGAACATCTCAGGCTCCTCTTCAGTGTTACAGGGGTTACAGGGTTAACGTTAACGTATTACCGTAGTATTACCGCATTACGTTCAGACAGTAACAGAAAAATATTATCCACTACCAACAAATTTTGGGAATATTATTGCATTTCCTAAGGCATTACAATCTGAACTATCAATGTCGATTAAAGAAACCCACGACCAACAGCCTAAATAAAGAGGAGAAGCCTTTGGTCTTCTTGGGTTTTTTTTTTTAGAAGACTTACACTATATTGCCAAAAGTATTTGCTCACCTGCCTTGACTCACATATGAGCTTAAGTGACATCCCGTTCCTAATCCATAGGGTTCAATATGACGTCGGTCCACCCTTTGCAGCTAGAACAGCTTCAACTCTTCTGGGAAGGCTGTCCACAAGGTTTAGGAGTGTGTTTATGGGAATTTTTGACCATTCTTCCAGAAGCGCATTTGTGAGGTCGCACACTGATGTTGGACGAGAAGGCCTGGCTCTCAGTCTCCGCTCTAATTCATCCCAAAGGTGTTCTATCGGGTTGAGGTCAGGACTCTGTGCAGGCCAGTCAAGTTCATCCACACCAGACTCTGTCATCCATGTCTTTATGGACCTTGCTTTGTGCACTGGTGCACAGTCATGTTGGAAGAGGAAGGGGCCAGCTCCAAACTGTTCCCACAAAGTTGGGAGCATGGAATTGTCCAAAATGTCTTGGTATGCTGAAGCATTTAGAGTTCCTTTCACTGGAACTAAGGGGCCAAGCCCAGCTCCTGAAAAACAACCCCACACCATAATCCCCCCTCCACCAAACTTTACACTTGGCACAATGCAGTCAGACAAGTACCGTTCTCCTGGCAACCGCCAAACCCAGACCCGTCCATCAGATTGCCAGATGGAGAAGCGCGATTCGTCACTCCAGAGAACGCGTCTCCACTGCTCTAGAGTCCAGTGGCGGCGTGCTTTACACCACCGCATCCGACGCTTTGCATTGCACTTGGTTATGTATGGCTTGGATGCAGCTGCTCGACCATGGAAACCCATTCCATGAAGCTCTCTGCGCACTGTTCTTGAGCTAATCTGAAGGCCACATGAAGTTTGGAGGTCTGTAGTGATTGACTCTGCAGAAAGTTGGCGACCTCTTCGCACTATGCGTTTCAGCATCCGCTGACCCCGCTCCGTCAGTTTACGTGGCCTACCACTTCGTGGCTGAGTTGCTGTCGTTCCCAAACACTTCCATTTTCTTATAATACAGCTGACAGTTGACTGTGGAATATTTAGGAGCGAGGAAATTTCACGACTGGATTTGTTGCACAGGTGGCATCCTATCACAGTTCCACGCTGGAATTCACTGAGCTCCTGAGAGCGACCCATTCTTTCACAAATGTTTGTAAAAACAGTCTGCATGCCTAGGTGCTTGAATTTATACACCTGTGGCCATGGAAGTGATTGGAACACCTGATTCCAATAATTTGGATGGGTGAGCAAATACTTTTGGCAATATAGTATGTATCAGGAGAAGATGGTTTCAAAACAGTGTATGTCGGTCTCTGCCAGGGCTGCCCTTTTTCACAGGTTTCCAAGGATCGGAGGGTGTCCGGTTTGGTAACCTCAGGATATCATCCCTGCTGTTTGCAGATGATATTGTCCTGTTAGCCTCATCAAACCAGGACCTTCGACATGCACTTGGGTGGTTTGCAGCAGAGTGTTAAGCTGCCAGGACAGCTGTGGCTCTCCTTTTTTTTTTGCCATGGTTCTCCACCGGGGAAAAGGTTGACTCCCCTCTTCAGGTCGGTGGAGAATCGTTGCCTCAAGTGGAGGAGTTCAAGTATCTTGGGGTCTTTTTCGCAAGTGAGGGACTGACGGGGCGTGGGATCAATAGACGTTTCAATTTACAGATTAATCTACCTCCCACCCTCACCTATGGTTATGAGACCTGGGTAATGACCGTAAAGGACAAGAACATGAAGACCAGCGGCTGAAATGAATTGTCTTTGCAGGGTGGATGGGTGCAGCCTTCAAGATCATGTGAGGAGCTGAGTTACCCAGGAGGAGCTTGGAGTAGAGTTTTTGCTTCTCCATATCGAAAAGAGCCAGCTGAGGTGGCTCAGGCATCTGTTCCGGATGCCCACCTGGTCGCCCCCCTCGGGACGACATCCAGGCATGTCCTATTGGGAGGAGGCCTTACAGAAGGCCAAGGACACGCTGGAAGGTCTCTTAGCTGGCCTGGTGTCGCCTCAGGGTCCCACCAGAGCAGCTGGACGAGGTGTGCATGGATTGGGAAGTCTGGGTATCTCTGCTTAGACTGCTGCTTCCATGACCCAGCCCCAGATAAACAGGCAAATAGATGGATGGATTCAAAACAACCAAAGAACATGTTTTAAAAACATTAGAAGAAGAATTTTCCAAGCTGCCACAATTGAACTAATTGATGTTAATATTGAAATAGTATAAACTACTGTCATGTTTTGTTTCAAGGAGATGTGACTTTCATTGAACCTTGCTGCACTTTACTTTATTAGGAGCCAATTAATCAAGGCATAGAAAAAAGAGCTTATGTCATGCCGTCTAAAGGTTTTTGCTGTTTAATTATTTGTTATAAATATGCTTTTCTGCTTCAGCTATTTATCGTAAGATTTATCTTGTCACTGTCTGTTTGCATGAATGATTGAATTTAGAGTAAAGCATTTTGGTCCAGTCTCCTGATTTAAAAAGAGCTCAACATCAGTAAAGGATATTTACTATTTTACCATTCATACCAAATTATTGTGCACAATCATTTTGCAATTTCTTGTCTTGTCCTAAATTTTTATTTTGGCAAAAGTTACTAAAAAGAAACCAGTAACTTGTAACTTTACACAGATGGTAATATTGTAAAGAAACTTTTTGGAGGTAAGTTGCCCAAAACTGCTCCTCTTCAGCACAGCAGTTACTGTCACACTATACACAATGCAAATAGTTCTGTTATATTTCTTCTTATCTTTCTTATTTTCAGCACTGTTTGTTCAACAACTTTTATTAACACAGAAATAGACCAATGTTATTACTTCTGCAAACAATCAGTGTTGTGAGTGATGTCTACACTATACTTCTGATCATGTGGGTTGCTTTGGGGCAGTGAAACTTTCAGACTGGAGTCTGAAGAAGGTGGCATTTAAGTAGTGACCTAAGAGACCATGAAAAACAAATTAGATTCAATGAAAAAAATAAAATAAAATCAGAATTAAGAACCAGGACCTGCAGAGACCCCTTAAAGAAACAGCCTAGAGTAAACAGACAAATGGGAAGAGTTCTGTCATTTATTTCTGTATCGTTATGTTTTCTTTTTTTAGCAAAAGACAAACCTGATCCCTTAGTTCGAAACATTATTCATTCTGAATCATTTTAGTGTTTCTTTTACAATGTGTAATAGAAAAAAACTTCAGATAAATGACCTGTGCCAAGCCAAGTGTCGGTACTCCGTAGCCTCAACACCAGATGGTCTGGGTTCACCTCACCATGTGAGAACAAACACCAAAACACCTTCTCTCATTTCCCTCAGGCTGCCATTATAACCGTCTTTGAGCTGCAGATGCTTCAAAGTCAGGTGGCAAGTCTCCAGCCTCTGAGGTATGTTTTCAACCCAAGCTGAGTTCCTGAGCAAAGGACACTGACCTAATGCACCACCTGTGTATTATATGTAAAGGAGTATTAACGTGGTTTCACATATACAGTCTATTTCAAATAGCCTTATTTCATGTTTAATCACTTATAGGAAAGACAAATAAAATAGAGTTCATCCAGACCTCTTTTTCATACCACTTTTTTTTCGAGGGTATGCGTGAGAATTTGAGTTGTGTGTATGTGCGTTTATGTTACACTGCAAAAAATGGAAATCTAAATGAGTCATTTTTTTCTTAAAACCAGTGCGTTTGTTCTTTAATTAAGGATGTAAGTGAGACACTTTGTCAATGGAACAAGAAAATTTACACTAAAAATAACAAAAAACATTTGCATTGTCTTATTTTAATTGCACATTATCTAATTATCTTGTTTTAAGAGTAAAAATACTCATCCCATTGGCAAATCATCTTATTTATCTACTCAAATTAAGGGTAAATACACTTAATGTAATCCATTTTTTACTTAACTTCTCGGGTTGTTGCAGTGTAGGTTTGCCACTTGTTCCAAAAAGTACTGAATTGTCCTTTATTTAACAGTTAAATGTTGCAACCCCTTTTGAACACATAAACGAAATGGTTTGTGCTGTATTTTCATAAATGTTCAATACAAAAGCCTGTTACAAACACTCACTAAATCTAGCAGAAATTATCTGAATAAATCAGAGGAACTACTAAAGCTAGCTAAATTTACTTGGCAGAATCTAAGCAGGACCTTCTCAGCTCTGGGTCTGCTGCTGTCACGGTTACCTATACTGTAGATCAGCGGTCCCCAACCACCGGGCCATGGACGGGTGTGTGTATATATATATATTTATTTATAGAAATATAGATATATATTTATAGAAATATATATATATATATATATATATATATATATATATATATATATATATATATATATATATATATATATATATATATATATATATACACACTTCATGTGTCATTTTCTCCGATTACGCCTAGATGGGACCGGCTTGTTGTTTTATTTTTATGCTGTTTGTATTTGATTTTATGGCAGTCGTATCATTTTACTTGATCGTATTTACCCCCCCGGCCGCTCCATGTAAACATTGTCTGACATATAGCGGTCTGTGATCTAAAATCTACTACTTATCCTCAGAAGGAAGTATTTACAATTACGGTTGTGAGTGGGAAGACGCAGTGACAATGATATGAAAATGTACAGCGAACTGCAGCTGAATTTAGTTACTTTCTCACACAAAGCCAAAAAAAAAGTTAAAAAATGTACATTTTTAGGCATGAATTGACCCTATTTTTGTTTAAGATTTCAGTTATACTCCACATAACTATTTTGATTGGTTAATTAACCAAGACTTGCAGGTTACTCTTTCATGACATAAGAAATGAATAAGTTGATTAAAATGGAGGTTTATTTTCTAGAAAATATAAATGGGACAGTTGGTGGCCCATATCCATTTATATTGTCTGCGGCCTGAGTGTTAACATAATGTTGGACGCATGTTGCTGAATTCTAAAGCTTCTCAAAGATCTTTGACTTAAGGAAAAACAATATGTTGAGGTAAACTATGCATTGCATGACGTATTCGTAGCTTAATGGATTGACAATTTAACATGCAAAGGTCTACAGTTTAAATTAGTGATAATAAAAGGTCAAACCCTGCCTGGGGAAAATGTATCGCTCACATCAGAAACAATATCTGCTTTTCCCTAGCAGACCAGCTGGAACGTGCAAATTGTATGTAGTGCTAATAAGTGAGCTCTTTGTGTGTTAGCATGCAGCATGCACCATGTCTGCCGCCTTATTTGCTGATTACCACTTCGCCTCTTCTGTTTCATCTGATTAGAATTCAGTTTTTTTGTCCCCGCTCTCTGTTTTTCCTCCTTTGTTTTTCAATGCTTTATGATGACAGTCAGAAGGCATGGATGCTGATTTTCTTTCAGGCTGTGTTGGTTTATCTAAATTCATGGAAAGGCTGACATCTGCGTACTTGATCACAGATTCACAAACAGCTGGCCGTGCATACAAAATATGACTCTGTAATGACACGCAGGGCAAGAATTGTGCTTCGTAAATGTCACATTTCTATCGTATCAGCAAGTTTTTCTTTCCATCCCCCTTTATAATATTTTGCATTTTTTTTTAATACTTCTAGGACTTCAGACCCAGCTAGTCATTTTCAAACTTCTCATAAGCCTATGAGCTGTTCGTTATTTTCCTCTGATTGCATCTGATTGTTTTTTCTTCTCATAAAATAAAAGGCTCACAATCAAATAAGAGATCCGAACCTTCTGCAGGCCCTTAGCTCTTGCATCAATCTGTGCTGCTCCTTTCCTCTTATGCAGAGATAATCTCAGTGTACACGGTATCCAATGGCAACTGCTGATAACAGCTCCTTATTAGAGAACAGACCAAAATAATGGAAAGAAAACTCGGTGAAAGAGCTGAGCACAAATGTTTGGTAGGAGCAGCCTTGTTGCCTAAATGGACTCTGAAGTGCTTGAAGGTAGAATAACTCTCACTTGTCTTTGTCTAAATGTGAGATGAGAAATCTCAGATGAAGGACTGTTCTGTGTTGTGACTATGTGCACTGTATGTGCCCTGCTCTCACTAACCACAGTCATTAAAGCTGAAGTAGGCACCCATGGTTTGGAATAAAAAAAAATCCTATCAGTGTTTCAGCTTATTGCAGTCTAAGACAAACCAAGACCTGTCCATCTCCTCCACATCTCTGCACCTGGTGCCATTTCAAATTTCATTTTGAATTGTCTTATGACAACCCCAATAATAACTGATCATATTTCCCACAGTACGCGACCCCTTGACTGTTTTCTTTTAACAGCTATAACCTTTTTTATGTTCATCACCAAGCTTCTCGCACAGACCTGGCTAAAGATATATCTACATGTTTGTGATGATTTGGTAAAGTTAATTGAAGATGCACGATTTTCTGGCACAGACCTTGGTTTTGAATATAACCCAAAAAGTTACAATAACTGGTGTCAGATCCATTTCAAAAAGGTTAATGGTACTCTGTTGTCTCCATAAAAAAACAAAAAAAAAACAAAAAAAACATTAGTGTCTGGGGGTGATATTCTTGTTGGTATAGTGGTTGGTACCACTATTTTCCACATTTAAATGCCTGACCTAAGCTACAGCTTTGTCCTCAACAATGTCCTCAATACACGAAAACTAGCCTTGCAATACAAAAAGTTGGCAGACAGCATAAAGGTTTGTTCTTTAAAGCAAAGTTATCTTATGTTGGTATTGGTAATAGCAGTTGAACTTATAGTAGAAAGATGTAAGGGGTAAACTGTCATAAAAATTCAATAAATCCTATAAGTTGATGGACACAAACAGGTTTGTCAGACATGTATCTGACTTCATGAAGAGAAATATCCATAAAAACAAGGATGTTAGCCGGCTGGACTTAACTCCTTCCAATGAAGTCAATAAAGCCTTGATGAAATACCAAGCTCCTATTACTTGCTAAGAGAGCATTTACCTAACCTGACTCCGCCAGATGGATTTGCTCCGCATATCCATCTGGAAACCTTCCGTTGAAGTAATTTTGGGAAGGGAAAAGCCTCCAGAGCAGTGTTTTGCTCTTCTTTCAGTGAAGAAATACTCTGTAATTCCGATAAAACTTGCTCGATAGCCACGCTAACGCTAGTTTCATCGGCTGAAGCCGCCATGTTCTTTAGACTGAACTGTCGCGCTTCTCGTTGCATCACACCTCAACCAGTTGGTGAACTGCTCCAAATTTTCTTTAACGGAGAGTCTCCAGAGTGATTTGCGAGTGAAACCTTGAAAGCTCGCGAGATCAGGATGGTCTCACGAGGCTAGCATTTACCCTCTAAACTGTAAAAAGAAAAAATGCTGCTCCAACTTAAATTAAGTGCTTGTTACCAATTGAAACAATACATTTAACAGGTTTATAAGTTGAAAACTTAAATTAATTTGGGCAAACTTGATTTGATTACTTGTTACTGATTGAAGCAATTCCTTTAAGTTGGATCCGCATTTTTTTTTTTAAGATGTCTGGGCTTTCAATTCAGGGGTCTCCAATATGCTTTAATCTACATTCACCCATTCATGCACACACACACACACACACACACGCACACACACACACACACACACACACTCACTAATGGTGGCAAGCCACATTGTAGCCACAGCTGCCCTGGGGCACATGGATAAAAGTTTTTCTATTTTTTTTTATTTAAAAATTATTGAAACTGCTGAAGTCAACAAAATGACTGGCTAGTTAGCCATTCACCTATCAAAGAACTGATTTAATTCATAAACAGCTCACTGTGATATCACACCTTTCTATGTAAGGAAATAGTTACCAATATCTTTGGCCACAAATTCAGTATAATCACTGTTTGTGAAGCATGTCTAAAACTCAAGTTGAAAACAAATTAATTTTTGGTGGTTTCAAAATGTCAACAAAGATGCAGTGACCCAGTAAGGACTTCCCTTGATCTCACAAACTTTTTTGCAGAAGCTTCATTCCACTCAGGATCCTAAATTCTGCAAAGCAAAAGTGAAATCTATCCCATAATTTACTATGCAGCCTGGATAATAATCATCTAACACATCTTGGACGCTTATTGCTCACTGAAATAGAATTGTCTGATTCTGTTTTTATCTTAATAAGAAAAAAATAAGACATCACTGAAAAAATACAAAAGCAATTAATTTTAAAGTGCCCCAGAGCACATTTAATTTTGCATCATTCAAATGTGGTATACATGCACTGTACACAAAGGGAGAGAACCAGAAGGGAGAAGTTTGCTTCAAAGAGCAGAAAACATTGATGTCTTCAAATCGACTTAGTTTCTTCATATTTAGATGCACTTGTTTGGATTTCAAAATGTTAGCATATATGGTAGAAGGTAAGCAGTGTGAAAACAGCCCAATTATTGCTGTTTTTTTCCATTTTCTTTACCTTATGCCATTTTACAAATTTTAAGTTTGTTAGTATTAACATGTCATGAACCTATTTGTAATCTGTAATATCTAGAGTTCCATTTTTATTCCTTTTTCATGTACAATCCTTCTATTGTAAATAACATCATGGCTGTGTGGGTTAAACTGTCATTATGGCCTGTACTTATATAGCACTTTTTCAAGTCAGAGGACTTGACCCAAGCGCTCTACACTACATTCAGTCATTTACCCATTCACTCACACACTGATGGTGGCATGCTACATTATAGCCACAGCTGCCCTGGGGCTCGCTGACAGTAGTGAGCCTGCTGTACACTGGCATCGCCATTATTGTTTTTATTATTATTTCTTTTACCCAGTCATTTTGTTGAGGTGCTGACTTTTTCACCCCCCGAGGTTTTGTTTTTGAAGTTTTTGAAGTTTTAGCTAAATCATTTTCTTTTGTGTACTTTCTACATAATGATACTTGAGAGAACAGAGAGAATCTCGCTTGTTTTCTGCAGGGATCTAATCAAATGGCAGAAAAGGTGTTTGCATCACTCTACCTCGACGCCGGCAGATGTGAAAGAAGTTCACATCAGAGTAATTATGTCTTCTTTGTGTGGATTCAGCATGTCCATATGCTATTTGTGTTGAAACGCGCATCTGCCCCGTTTCACCCCTTGGCACTTTCCCCCTGCAGTCGTGCTGCAGAGTTGCTGCCAAAACCAGCTAAAGAGAGAGGTGGTGAGGGAGTGCAAGAATAGATGAGCAGTCACAGCTCTTTGCGTGCTGCCGGTAATTAAACAAAGACAAGACGGACTGAGGTCACACCTGCACAGTAAGCCTGTCATGTATCTTCTATCATTGCTGATGCAGTGATAATTAAAAAGAATATGTGAAAATCAGCCGAATTAATTGAGTTTTGTCTTTTATATGTGGGTGCCTGCTTAATTTTCTCCTTTATTGTCTACATTTTCAAAGTAATCAAGATGTCCTCTCCTCCAGAAGTCTTGTTAATACTGCTAAGTATATTGCATTATATATCTTTTAGCAAACAAGATGTCTTCCTACATTATTTAGAGCTAATGAAACTTTAACTAAGGTATAAATGGATTTTAAACTACTAAACTTTGAGATTGTGCTGCCATTGTTTATGTTCACAGCTCACATTTTACAAAAGTATTTTACATCAAGACTGATGTGAACGAGGAGGCAGGATTTTTTTATTTTACCTAATGTCATGAACGGGGAGAGATGGACCCAGTATTCAAGGTAAGACAGTGGGAAAGTTAAACGCATTTATCAACCAAACGCATAACGGAACAGAAGCGGTCTGCTGTGGATCTGCGGACTGCAGGGGCAGCAGGGGGGAGGAAGGGCACCGCCCAGTCACTAACACTCTGGAGGGACAAACACAGGTAAGCAAGTCTGCAGCCTGGTCTGGGGTTCCGATCCACACAGGAACACACAGATCCAGGGTTCCAGGAATCCTCATAGCGTGAAGGCGGGTTCAGAGTTAGACTGTACTCCACCTAGGAGCCACGATTATGGGACTTTAAAGTAACTTCCACTCTGCCGAGCCAAAACAGGAACAGAGAGCGCTCAGCGGAAAAGAGCCAGGACATGACCAGGAGACAAGACAAACACCAAAACCCTCTCAACCCACTGGACTCCAGAAACGGGGACATGAACCTTGGAATAAACTGGAACTAACAAAACAAACAATGATCTGGCCCCGATAGCTGGGCTGAGCCGAATATAAAAGGAGCAGACACAGGTGGATAAGATGAGGAATAATTAGGAACTGGGCAGAGTTAGGCAGGTGAATGAAGTGAACAATTAAGGTCACCTATCATGGCAGATCGTGACACCTAATGATATGAAATGAAGCCAGAACTCTGCATTAATGAATACTCATATTACTTTTAGTTAAAGCATATGTACCTCAAATGCTGTACATGTGAATTTTGAACGCCTAATGGGTGTAGATTCAAAACCATGAAGCATGAGTCCATAGGTTTGGGAATTGATCAGATTGTCACGATTCTGATTCCCTTATCGATTTTGTGAAACGATTTGATTCCTTATTGATTCTCTTATCGATTCTCGTATCAATTCTGTGAAACAATGAACTTGGTAAGTGCACGGTGACATTTGTCTACCTTGGCCTGGGACATTCTATTTCTACCTGCCTCAGCAAAACCAGAAGTCAGTGAACAGGAGTTGCAAGCCTCTGAGCCAGCCAGGCTGCCCGTCTCATCACAGTCATCTAAATTTAATGGAGAAGGCATCCGTTTAATGAAAAAGCATTACTGTATAACTTTGGGAAATAAACTCATCTCCTCTTGATTTAAATAAACGAGCGTCACCTTTCTCTCGCGACCCTGAACTGCGGAGCAGGAACCACATTAAGCACAGCCAGTGATATAAAACTAGCTACTTACCACCAGAGTTGACTTCCATGCAGGTTGTAACTTTAGCTTCTGCCCGGAAGCATCAAAAACATGGCATTCATTAAAATGTATGCCATGTTGTGTGCGCAGGTGTTTCTGCATGTTGGATGTATTTCCTCCTGCGGATGTAATTGCCACTGTGCAATGATTTCAATGCACCTTGATGCCATCTTTCTCTTCCTTAAAATGAAGCCAATCTTTCGATTGCTTTGACGAATTTTGTTTTGCTTTTCTAGATTACGCCTGGTCACGTCGTACTTGTTTACTGAATGCTGTGTGGGTAACTTGCGTGAAAAACGTGACATAAGTCGTGCTGCCCAGCATTAGGCTCTGGTGCTGCCTGGAATCGTTAAGAGAATCGTTAAGCAAGCTGCCAAACGGTGCAAAGGAATTGGAACACCCGCGTTTAAGAATAATCCTAGGAGCTATGTTGTCCGGGGCATTATTCCCCTGGTAGGGTCTCTCGTGGCAAAAAGGTCCTAGGTGAAAGGTCTGACTAAGAGCAGCTCAGAAGACCCTTATGGAGAGAGTCAAATTAAAGGCCGTGACATTGCCATATATGGCGCAGCCAGGGCCCCACCCTGGAGACAGGCCTGGGGTTGGGGCTCTCGTGCGGGCTCCTGGTGAGTGGTCAGGCCTTTGCTCACGAGGCCCAGCCGGGCCCAGCCTGAATGGACAACTTGTGCGTGCCCTCCTTTGGACCCAACAACCACAAAGGGATCCATAGAGGTTGGTTGCAGTCGACTGGGTGGCAGTCGAGGCGGGGTGGCTTGATGAACCGGTCCGCGCACACAGCTTCTGGCTGTAGGGATGTGCTACGTCCTTGCAGCTATAAAAAAAACTTTAATTTGGGGGGAATATGTCAAAGCATTTTGGAAGGCTTTCTACAAAATTAAAGAACAGGGTGGCAAGAATTACTTGGCAAACTCTAGTCTCAGACAATGATGTTTAAAAACACTGGCTGGGTCAAGGTCTTCTGTCTAAAGTATCCAAAAAGGTATTTCATCAGTTGGAGGTCAGGAATCTGTGAAGGACAGTCGCGTCCTTCCATACCATAGAAACTGGACAAGTTCAAACTATTAGAATAAAGCTTGCAGCACAAATCCATAAAAACATGTCATGGTTAGGAAAAGCATTTGAATTGCTTTTTATCAGTACTAGTTTTCTGTTGAACAGCCTTAGTTGCTGCACAGTATCCGTTTAATAATCTTAAATTATTTCCCAATGCTGGCAAAACAAAGTTAATGTTGTTTACAAATTTTAAGGAGATGCCTCAAACTCTGCTGGTAGTGAACACTCTGGAGGGGTGTGTCATTAACGTGGACATGAATATAAATAACTTGGAATAGCAATTTTTGACTCTTACTTTTAAACCTTTATTGATAAACTAATTAATTAAAACTTATATTGAGTTTATTCTTTAGTTAGAAGACATGTTTTTCTTTTGGAATGAAAAAGCAGCTTGTCTTTCAGGCTTAGATTATGGTGACATTTTTTTGATGAATGCTACTTTTTCATATGTTAAAATGTGGGACTCCAGATGTTTCAATGAGGTTGAACACAAACTGTGATTTGGGTGGGATGGCCTTCCCACTCCAGGAGGATGCAGTGTCATTAGTATAGTTTTATTTAGAAGGCCCTTCTTGGATTGTTGCCTCTTACATTTTCACATTACTTACAAAGAGAAGCAGGGCCTATTATGCCCCGAGATTCAATTATCACACTGAAAAAAAAATTAACTCTAAATTAGTAAAACTTTCTTAAAATAAGTGCATTTTTTTCTTAAATTGAGGAGGGAAGTAAGACACTTTGCCAATGGAGAAGACAATTTACATTTCAAATAACAAAAAACACAATTGCATTGTCTTATTTCAAGTGCATAGTATCTAATTATCTTGTTTTAAGAGTACAAATACTCATTCGATTGCAATTGTGTTTTCTTATTTTAAGTGTAAATTGTCTTTTTCTATTGGAAAAATGTCTCTTTTACCTCCTCAATTCAAGAACAAATGCACTTATTATAAGAAAAAAACGACTTATCTAGATTTAGATTTTTTGCAGTGTGCAGCTGTTGCTTAATGTTCCTTTTGTCCGCACAGAGCTAGGAAAGAATGCCTTTATCTGTGCAGCTTTGTGTATGTGGGGCTTTCTTCAAAGAGACTGGAAGTTGACTAAGTGTTAATCAAATGCTTTTAATCAAAAAATGAGAGTTTGAGACTACTTGAATTATCTGTAATTGTTTTACCTGATATGTTTTTCTTACACATGTACCTGTCACTTTAATGTAATGTTAATGTTCTTCTTTTCAATGTGTAACTTTACTTCCTCTTGGTCAGGACTCCCTTGAAAAAGAGGTTTTTAATCTCAATGGGATTTTCTTTTTTTGCTTAAATACAGATAGAATAAAAAAAGAAATAGTATGAGTCCAACGTTTGAAGGAATGCCACTTACACTACTGACTGGTTAACAGTAAGATTAAGCTCTAAACAGCAGAATTTACTTCTGCAAAATATTCAGAGCACCTGCTTGAAGCAAAATACTAAAAAACGAGGTAGATATATAATTGTCTCAACACTAAAACTTGAACAAACAATGTTGTATAGCAGGGGTCCCCAACCTTTTTTGCACCACGGACCGCTATATGTCAGACAATGTTTTCACGGACCGGCCGGGGGGTGGGGTGGGGGGATACCATCAAGTAAAATGATCGACTGGCATAAAATCAAATACAAACAGCATAAAAAGAAAACAACAAGCCGTTCCCATCTAAGCGTAATCGGAGAAAATGACACATGAAGTGTCCTCCTGATGTCCAGTCTGCTCCGTAGCTTTGTTTTGGTCGCTGTAACCGCAGAAAATCCCGCTTCACAAATCTTGAACTGAATTAACCTGTGTCAAGAGGCACAGATGCATCGACTGATGTAATTGGGAGAGAATACCGCAATTTTTTATATTTTTCAAAATAAAACATCACTCAGACTCTGATCGTCGATAAATTTTATATATATATATATATATATATATATATATATATATATACTTTTTTCTGTGCGGCCCGGTACCAAATGACCCAAGGACCGGTACCAGTCCGCAGCCCGGTGGTTGGGGACCGCTGTTTTATAGAAATTAAGTTGCCTTGAGAGAGCTGTCACTAGTGATTCCCAGTATGGGCACCCTCCTGTATGCAGGGGTCTGCAGCTCTAAACATCCATCCATCCATTTTCTGTCATCCTAAATCCCAGTTGGGAGAGTTGCTGGTGCTCCAGCGATCTCCAGCTCTCTATGGGGGAGGGGCCATAGACAGGTCATCAGCCCACAGGGCATCACAGAGACAAACAACCTAACAGTCATGTTTTTGGACTGTGGGAGGAAGCCAGAGTACCCTGAGAGAACCCATGCATGCTCAGGGAGAACATACAAACTCCATTTCAGAAAGACCCCGGGCTGGAATTCAAACCTGCAACCTTTTTGCTGCAGGGCAGCAGTGCTACCCACTGCTCCACTGGGCAGCCCCTCTGCTCTAAACAGCAATAGAAAATTCAAAAGCAGCATCCTTAAAGGTTGATGACCTGATTGCATGTTTTTGAGGTGTACTTTCTCACTTAAAAACATCTTAAAACCTTTTTTTTTTGTTTCCCTCCTCACAGCAAAGCACATTTGCATCTCTCATTTTACTCAAGTGGCCGACAACATGCATCAGATGCGTCTACAAACACTTTGCTTGACAGAAAAATGTGACTGACGTCAATGAGCGGAAGCCTCCAAGATGAAGGGTCGGATGCCTTTTTGACACTCAAAAGGTGTTTGTTGTATCACAGCATTATGAAGGCGATTACTCTGGTATAGATAATTATTACAAGAGTTTAAAAAGAGAATAGTGTAGCCACACCTCCTTTATAATAGTCCCTCTTTTGGCCTCTTTGCATCCCTTCTCTTGTTTATATAGACGGAAACTTTACAGGATCTGCTGAGGTGACATTGTTTTGACATTGCATTTTTCCAGGTGACATTTTTTCTAAACCCTGGAGGAAGGAGATTTATGCTCACTGGGACTGTGGAAAGGAGAGTGATGGCTTCTGCATCTTCGTTTTATTGCACTGATACCCGGAGCATCCCATATCTCTTTATGTTCCGCTAACGTTGACAACATCTCCATTCGCTCCCCATGAGCTCATTATCACTTGCTGGAGCGAGTTGGTGATGTAGGGCGACATGTCAGCACAGGACTGCATGTACAAATAAGAGCATACAACCAATTCTAGCATATGTTTGTTTACGTGGACTACACGGACTACATTTGCACACACATTTCTAAGCACTGCAGAGTGTGACAAGTGTAAAGAAAAAAACTACAACTCTTGGATTTGTGCATGCCGTGAAATTCCTTTGAATCAATTTGTACATGCAGATCTCGTTTCCTCATTAGTTCTGATTTTTGTCACTTCAAACCCAAGAAGATGAATCGTTCCATCTGCCACATGTTTATGTGAATTTCATTTCACATCACGCCACTCTTCCATCTCTCTCACAGAGCTCCCACAAAGACGCTAGCTCCTTAGTCTGTCATTGTCCACATGAGCTCAGACCCTAAAATTTCACAATGATCTGGGATCAAATAAAAGCGAAAGGAAAGTAACAGCACAATGCCGAACCTTTGAGGAATCACAGCGCACTAAGCAGACATGACCGAGCATGAGTGACGCGGCTTCAAGCTGTCTGCCATCCATCAGTGCTTTGGTGACATCTCACAGCCTGCTCTGCTTGAAGTTTCCCCACAGCTGATGAGAGAAGGCAGCAGGAAGTGTGAAACTTGCTAGACTTCAGAAGATAGGGCTGCATCTCAGTTCAGCCACACTAGTTCATTCTGGGGAAGAAGCAAACCTGACTAACTACGCACCTCTCACCTGTTAAACAATCATCAGTCCTTGCCTTGTGATCTTTTCTGATTTTTTAAAACCTCTAGCCCTTTCAGAGATGCTGTTCACCTCTGGGTCATTTCATATAAAGGCTGTATCTTTCAAGGTAATGAGCTGAAATGGCTAAATAGTTTATTAAAAAACTTTTCTTTTGTAATTTAAAATGAAACTAAAGATGATTTCAAACTAAAATATATTTTCCAGACTAAATAAGTCATTTTTTATATATTTATATACAGTTTAAAGCAGCTGACTCTGTCAAGGCTCCAGTTTGTGTGTTTGTTTTTGTGTTGTCTCCCTTCCACCAACAGGAGGCGCCTGGTTCCGGTCCGCCTTCTCACACACCTGCTGACGGTTACCTCGTTAACGGAGTGTTTGGCAGTTTTTGGTACCCTAGCCAAGCTGAGTTTTCTACTGAGTAAGACTAAGTTCTTGTCTGCATGAATTTTGACTTTGTTTTTTCTCTTTGCCTCTCGGCAGGAAGTCATCCTGCAAACTGGACCTTTTCGGACCTCCTCTCCCAGGAGGGATCAACTGAGCCTTAAACTGAGTCGGGGATTCAAACAGGAGGTTTGGATCCAGTCTCCTTGAGAGGACGTTGAAATTTCTCTCTGAGCAAGGGAATCATCTTCACCACGACCCGTTCCAGTACAGCAGGAAATCTTAGTGGCAATCAGCATCTCTGTTCACCTACACCGTCCGAGTTCTGGGTAAACCCTGTTCCGCCCTCCACCGAATCAGACAAACTCTGGAAAACAGCACACAGATTGGAGTCAACGTGAGAAACGTGAGACAACAACCAGATGCTCTTCTTCAAATCAACGAATGAAATTTCCCACTGAGCCTGAACTAATAGTCTGTCTTCCCCTCACCTTCCAGTTCTGGCTGAGCAGAGTTCAGAGCAACACTGCACCGTGCTTTATCTCTTCAATAAAACCTGTTAAACTTTTCATCTGTGTCTCTCTGAAATTGGTTTCACTGCATGTGGGTCCGAGCTTTAGATAAAATCATGACAGACTCATAAGTTTGGGTGTGGGCCTTAGCTAACATGAGGAGCTGAATGATCACATACAACTTTTACTTTCATCTATGTATTCCATACGCACCCGACCCATCATCCATCTATTCTTCGATCCTCCCTCAGTGTTTATAGGTTTGAAGGTTCTGAAAGGAAATTACCACAAAATGTATTTCTAACCCAAACATGACAGAGAAGTCAGATAATCGGAGCGTAAATAAAAAGGAAATTGAACATGGGAAATGTGTATGAACACCATGAATAGAGCCCATCTGCCACTACTAACAACTTGGGGTTCAGTGACATGCCAAGAACCCGGATATCGAACCACCAACCCTGTGATTAGTAAACAAACAGCTCTGCCAGAGCAGCTACTTCATGTTGAGTCTTTCTGGGGTCATTATTGTTTCTAGCTTTGTCTGATTTAGATCTAGCAGAGGTCAATTATTGTGTATTGATTCTGAAAGCGTGTTCCTGTAATCCTGCCTTAATGGGAGTCATTCTACATGGACATTTCTGCATCTATTTTTCATCTTTATTTCTATATGTGGCATGCTATACATTATGAGGCACTTGTGCCACTGAAAAAACGATCTAGAAATAAGTAAGGAATTCTTAAATTAAGTGTATTTACCCTTATTTTGAGCAGGTAAATGAGATTTGCCAATGGAATGAGTATTTTAACTCTTAAAATAAGATATTTAGCTAAAATGCACTTGATATAAGACAATACAATTGCTTTTTCTTATTTTAAATGTAAATTGTCTTGTTCCATTGGCAAAATGTCTCTTTTACCTTCTCAATTCAAAAACAAATGTACTTATTTTAAGAAAAAATACTTATCTAGATTTGGATTTTTTCCAATGGATTCTCTCTATTCATGTTATGATAATTTTGTAATTTGAGAAGGTTTATTTTCTTCAACAATGACAGGTTGTTGTAGTCTTACTGTACATTCGGAGGTGCTGCTCAGGCTCTCCCTCATGGAGCTAAATTAGCTTTTTGTGTGTACATCACAGGGCTGTCAACTCTCACCCATGGGGAGTGAGACTCCCGCATCTGTGTCTTCACACGCTGTCATTCCATATCTCCAATTTTTCATGCTTAAAAAATGACGGACATTAAAACTCAACTCAATTCCATTTATTTATATATAAAAATACCATGGTGATAAAAATCCAGTCCGTGTTTTCAACACAACCATCCTTGTTTGCTCTTGTTTAACCACCTGATTTAGTCCCAGTTTTAGCCCCTGTTTTGCTCACAAGTAAAATAATTATTGCTCAGTCTGCTAGGAAGTTTGTTGGTTGTGGGCATAAACGCAGGGACGATCCATCACCTTCACCTTCTCAATTATCCTATGATTGGGTTGAAGCCTGGAGCAGAACTGACGGTTTCCTCCTGTAAACCCCCTTTTATACCAAAATGCTGCCAATACGCCATTATACAGTAGCTAGAGTTAGAAAAACATTCAGCGGTCGTTATTATTTTATTTGACTGATATATTGTCTAATTTATCTACTCAAGTCAAGGGAAAATACACTTATTTCCAGAAGAATTTACTTAGATTTCATTTTTTGTAGTGTTTGCTTTCAGTCAGGGGCCATAAAAGGGGCCTGAAACCAGTTCTACTTAGCACCCGTTGGCCCCTGGCTAGATCCACCAATGCTTAAAGATCGACATACATTAACCATGCCTTTTCAATTCAGGTTATTTTTATAGCGCTAATTCACAACACATGTCATCTCTAGGCGCTTTACAGAGACAATTCAACCAGATCATCCTGTCAAACTGATTGAACGTTTCTAAGGAAAACCAGTTGAATGCATCGACTCATTGACTCAATGTTAATCCCCTTTTCTTTTTACCAATGAAGACTGGGTGAGTGAAATTTGATCTTTTGCCTGATTAAAAAAAGGAGATTTTTAATACTTATTTTAAAAACACTTTGATCTAAATGAGGAAAGTACAAGACGATTTTCATTACTTGAAATAACTTTTTAGGGAGTCACGTTGATCTGCTTTTCTTTGATTGGGGTAGAAAAACAGGATGAGAAGAAGTGTAACCACATCCTATAAGGATTTTATGATGACGGGCCTTTCTATTTCACCTGACAACAAGCTGCTAAGCATCTCCCCTTCCTGACCCCCTTTGTCTTTCATCAAGTCTCCATCTTGCTGTTTTAAAATGTCTTTCTTTGCCTCCTCTTTCTCCTTCTATTTCACAAGCCACAATGCATTCTCCATTAAGTCTTTATAGGCTGATGGAAATGTCATAAGGGCATTGAGATGGTCATACATCACCTTATTCACTCCCTCTTTCTGCTGAGCTTTCGTTTTTTTCCTTTAGCGTCTTCTGTCATTGTGTCAAGAGTGCAGAGGCAAATAACTGCTAGATTCTCGGCTTTATCCAAGCTGTGTTAATGCCTACATCTTCACATAAAAAACTGTCATAATCTATACTAAAAAAAAAAAAAACACCTGCTTGCAACCTTTGCGTAAGTGAAGGATTTCATGTGTAATGCAAGTGAACAGATCCATAGGCACTGAGGCACTCCTGGTGCGCGTGTCCCTCTGCCACAGGGATTTTGCAGGAGATCCGTTTTTGTAATTTTTCTTGTTGGTTTTTGATAAGCAGTGAATAAGCTATTTTCCTATTTCCTGTAACTGCGGCGTAGTCACCTTAGAGCCTGTTGAGGTGTGGTTGTAATAGGCAGAGGAGCAATGTCAGGCGATGAAATAAGAGTGTGTTAGCTGAGCTGAGGACCTGCTGTATCCCTCTTCTCTATCCTGTGCCCCTTATCACATTACAGCTCAGATAGATGGTTCCCAAACCCCAGAGGTAAGGGATTAATTTGTTTAAAGCTCTGCACACTGCTCTGGCTGACCTTGGTTGGGCAGAGGAAAAAAAAGGGAGAAGAAAAGGATGATTTTTCCTTCCAGTTTTTGCTATACACATCTGCCTGCAGGGAAAAGGAAAAGATTAATAGAACGACTGAAGTCATATCTCTCCTTTCACAAACTGAAAAATATAAGTAAAGTAAGGGGGTCTCTAGGCTGTTTCTCCCACTGTATTTGTTTTCTCAAGAAGATGCTGTTAAAATGTTGAAGTTTATCCTCCTTTAGTACAATATATAAGAAAAAAAAACCTATATATATATATATATATATATATATATATACTGTATATAGATATACCATACGCCAGTCTAGTAACTGTAGCTAGCTGATTGTCTCCCTGTCTACTTTTAAGGCGATGGATACATTTGTTAATAAAGCTTACAGTTAGAGTGGCTCCGGTTATCCTGAGCTACCGCTATAGTTATGCTGTTATAGGTTAAGACAGCTGGAGGACATAGAGACCACTTTTCATCATTCTGCTTAATTCTATCTCTATTCTCCAATTATGTTTTCTGTGAACACGCGCCCAACTGGCTGTGTAAGGGCAACAAATGTAAGTGTAAATCGAACTGAAATCATGGTCACACAGTTAACTCTGCAGATATATAGAATAAATTCACAACGGCTTCTATTGAAAATATCAAATTTTTTACGACAATCAATCTGTCTATCTAGGAGAACTAACACAATCAGTGGCTGACTAAATACTTTTTGGCCCATTGTATATATATATATTTCACAGGAAAAAAAGCTAGCCGGCCTCAGAGCAGCTTTGCTGTTCAGAATACATTATCATGGTGACTATTCTAACTATAAAAGAAGCTTCCCAGAAAGTCAAGATTGAAACTTAATGTTGTCTGGCAGAGCTTTGTTAATGAGCTCCTTTCGGAATTAGGTGTGTTGAAGCAAAGATGCATCTAAGGCTGGGCATACACTGTACAATATTTTCAATCATTGTACTCAGCTTAAGCTCAAACTGTACAATAAAACCGTAGGCTTAAAAAGGTCAGCGCCCACAAAATACGTTCTTACACTGTATTTCCCAGAGCTTCTATAACTGCTCACACTGTATGTCCAGAAACCGCAGGTTGAATTCAGTGCCAAGAGATGGCACTGATCAGACTCAGCAGTCCAGTTGTTGTCGATGACTGATCGGGAGGTGGTCTTAAGAGGCTAATCGCCCCTTGTTAACCCCTGTATACTACACGACGCAGGGCGCATGATGAGGCTGAAACTCGGGCTGATCCAAAAAGTTCTTGCACGACTAAAGAAGCAGCCCAAAAAAGGGCAAAAACTTATGCCCGGCTTAAGGCCCTGTTCACACTGCAGGCTAATGTGGTCCAAACCTTAATATTTTTGGGTCAAGTAATTAGGCCAGGCGTCGGATAAGGGAGTTTGCCCTGCAACCAGAGGGTTGTTAGTTCAAGCCCTGGCATTCAGTGTTCTTGTGTCCTTGGGCAAAACACTTCACCTATATTGCCCACTGATGGTGGTCGGAGGGACTGGTAGCGCCAGTGTTTGGCAGCCTGGCTTCTGTCAGTGAGCCTCATTGCAACTGTGGGTATAATGTCAGTGTGTGAGTGAATGGGTGAATGACTGAATGTAGTGCAAAGCACATTGGTCAAGTCCTCTGAATTGAAAAAAATAGCTGTACAATTTAACATTTTAAGTCAAATGGGAACGGTCAGTCCTATGTGGTCCTGAATCTGATGGGAATCTGTGGCTCTAGTGGGAAAGATAATGGTTAATTAGATATGACTTTAACTTCACTTTTTATCGGCTTAGGTTTGACTGCAAAAACCATTTAAAAATGAGTAAAAAATGTCTTAAATTAAGTGTATTTACCCTTAATTTGAGCAGGTAAATGAGATAGTTTGCCAACAGAATGAGCAATTTTACTCTTAAAATCAGATATTTAGATAATATGCACTTGAAATATGACAATGCAATTGTGTTTTCTAAATTTAAGCGTAAATTTTCTTGTTCCATTGGCAAAATGTCTCCTTTACCTCCTCAATCCAAGAACAAAATGCACTTATTCTAAGAAAAAATTACTTATCTAGATTTGGATTTTTTTTCCAGTGTAGGGAAACTATTGGTCTTAAGTTTCATTGGTCTGATGTAATTGGTCCTTAGAACTTAGAAAACAGCCAATCAGGAAGAGAGAAGTTGAAATTTAAGGCAGAACAACCAATGGTGTGCTGCTAATTTAAAGGGACAGGAAAGACCAGACAGGCACTCTGACAGAGCGGCAGCAGCAACTACCAGGCAGCAGAGCTGAGAGAGGAGAAGAGGCAACTGCTGCAACAATAATGTACTGTAAAATATAAAAATGTTATTTACATCTAATTATTGGTTAATAAGGAGGTCAGTCCAAAATCTTTGCAGGCTATGGTCCCTATGCAAACCTACACACATGCAGATTTGTCACAACTTTTCGCTGCCCAGAAGGACGCAGCAGCAGTTAGCAAAACAGATGGAGCTGCACAGCGGAGAGACAATGATACCTTAGAGCTCATTATTAAACAGGGATCAAACTTTATTTAAACTTAATCGCAAGGACTTTATTAACCATGTGGATGTGGGACATAGTTTTTATTGTAAATTTGTCCACAACAGTTCAAAAAAAGGACTTTTTTCTTATTTGAATTAAATAAAACAATTTATTAAACATCAATACATTTTCTGTGAAAAGCTGCTTAATTAGGCTTATTTGTTCTTCATATAAGTATATCTATCTTTTTATTAAAAAGATATTTGAGATTAGTTATGTGTTTTTCCTCCCACATGTTTAAACGTGTTCATGCTTCTTCTCGCCCCATTTAATCACATCAAAAAAGTGATGCTGATGAAGCTCCTTCACTAATAATGTGTAAAGATAAAGCCAGTGACTGACACTGACAATATAGTTTCAATTACAGGTACGCCGGACTCCAGGTTTTATACACATGGATCCATGTGCACTCACTCTCCATGCCCATCACTCTTCCATTCATTAGTCGTGTCACAGGCCAGCGTGACGAGGGTGCTGTTCAGAAGGTGTGGCTGTCAGCATCAATAAGAGCCTTCCAGTTTGAGGGTCCATTAATACCAAAGTAGCCACTCGGCATGTTGTCAGATATGAATAATGGTTTGCATAACAAATCATTTCGCTTTCTGACAGGCATTCCAGCGGCGGCTCAGGTTACAGCATTTTGCTCCCATCAGCAGCCTGGCTTCTTGATCAAAGCTGAAGTTGAAATCAGGCCGAGGACAAATTGGCAAAGCAGATTTTTCCACACGGATGACACCTTGTTTTCGGTGGCCACAGCGAAGATGATGCAGGGAAAGGTTACGCAGCACGGTGACGGAATGAATCACCAGCGGTCATAAACAGTTAGTGTCCCACAGCTGGGAAATAATGATGTTTTCTAATCATCCTCAGAGGTCACCACACCTCATCTCCCACAGCAGACGTCTTGGCAGCAAATGCAATTTGACCAGAAAACAACAGCCTGTATGTGCTGTCACCTGGTAACTTTCCACATCAATCTTGCCACAAAACCGAGCTGATTCATCTGCCCTAACAAACAAGAAGGTGGCCTCTTCAAATCAAATGAAATGTTTCTGATGAAAATGCTTGTGTGCTTGGAATATATGATAGTGTCGGAAGGGAGCGGTTGCTGCTCTGACAGCTCGCCTTTATATCAGTGCTGCTAGTGGAGGAAGTGTCTAAGCATGTAGAGAACAGTTTTAGCGCTCAGCAGTGGGCCATGCGGGAACAGGACAGTATGCACCTGCTGAAAGAAAGAACTGGCAGACAAACGTTGGAGCAGTCACAGAGAAACCAGGTTATACGCCGCATTGCTCGCCCCGTGCTGTAACTCTGCAGGTTGCCTGTGAAATGGGGTCACTGGTGGCCTGAGTGTGTGTGGAGAATTCAGAATCAATTTGAAGTTTTGGTGCAGGGGAGAATAAAACACAACTCTAGCTGAGGAGGGAATATTACATCTCACAAGTTCATTCAACATTTATACATTTTTACCTGATTAAAGCTGAAGTCACTACACTCAACCCTCTCAATCCTTGCTTAATTTAGCTGTTTTTGAATATTTTATATCACATTTGTCCAAAGGAGGAGTTATTAACCAGTATGCAGATTTTTATACTGAAAGTAAATAATCCAGTAAACTGAAGCCTTGTGGTCATTGCAGCATTTTACTTCTTCCAACATAATCTCTGTCCGCTTTATAGATTGTAATAAATCATATCCTAGCTGCTTTCACTCTAAGGTGAAAAGAACATAATAATCTTTAGTCCCTGAGAACTTTATTCTTTAGAGGTAACTGGTATCAGCTGTGCATTTGAAAAAAAAACTAATTAAAGTCAATCAGGAGTTAAGGAATACAGTATGATAGCTACCTTATAAATAGAAATGATAAAGTTATAATGTCCAAAAAGCTAAAACCTCTCTGGAGTACAGCTGTTCAGTTTCTACCCACATAGTGTTCATAGTGTTGACCCTATAAAAGCTGAAGGAACAGGAGCTAGGCGTTACAATTGAGAGTACCTGAAGGGTTCATATGGTGCTCTTTCATATACTGCATCTCAAATATTTAGGTTATATTGAGGTATTTTCTGCTTTTGTGCTGCTATAGGCTTAGACTGCTGGAGGACATAGGGACCCCTTTTCGTCTGGTCTTTTCCTGTTTGGCTGTGACTCCATCCTGGAGAGAAATATTAGCTGTGCTGCTGCCATCAACACCTTTATTTATAGAGGTTTGAGCTTGGCCTGTTTTTCAGTGTTGTCCTGTTTCTCTGACTGTGACTGGCTGGATGTGCTTTCCTGGGCAGGGCTGCCTGTGGAGCTGGTTGACAGTTGCCTTTTGTATCTATGCTTCTTTTTCTATGTCTGCTTCTGTCTCCTTGAACCCCAGTCGGCCTCAGCAGATGGCCGCACACACTGAGCCTGGTTCTACTGGAGGTTTCTTCCTGTTAAAAGGGAGTTTTCCTCTCCACTTTTGCTACACGATGCTTGGTTGAGGCTTTGCTGAACAGTCAATGAGTCGATGCAATCAGCTGGTTTGCCTTGAATAGAAAACTGAACCAATCTGACCGTATGATCTGGTTGAATTGTCTCAGTAAAGTGCTGATGACATGTGCTGTAAATTGATGAAATAGAATATCTTCCACGTTTAACAGACCAGCTCATTTTCCTTTAAAAGGTTGGTTTACATAACATAAAGCTCTTGATCAATTAGAATGTTTTGATTTCTTTTTTTTTGTGCTATTTTTCGGTTACCTTTTTATTTCTAGCCTGTTATATCCTTGTTTTTACTGCCACAGCAAAACTGAGTCACAATAGTTCTTACTTTTGCTTATTTGCACTAGTGAAGATTAAAAATGTTAAAGTTGTAAAATAGAAACACAAGCAATGAAGGATGATCAAAGATCTGAGGTAGAAAGCCTCCGAGTATCTTACATCATATTTATCTACAGGCTGTGAAGCAAAGAGAAGAAGCCGCACATAGACTTATTTCTGGTTGTTCCCAGGCTGTCTCCCTGCATGTTGGTCCTTCCCTCTACCATATTTACAAGGTTGTAGGGACATATCTTCCAACAAACAGAGTTCACTCCTCTGCTCTGTGCTTACTCTTAGCCTGTAAATCAGAATTTAGGATCAAAGCATCACATTTACAGTAAAAGCTAACTTGTAAAATGGAAATGTCTTTCTGGACGAGGACCCGGTGTCATGGTGACACAAAGCCTCAAGCAGCCTTATGTTTATAGTCCAATGATTTCGTTTTTTTCTTTCACAGTTTCTGTTTGCTCATTTCATGCTCTACGGCTGAGACATAGAGGCCATTACAGCCAAATTCACATGTTGTAGTTTATTGTTTTCTCTCAGAATATAATTGAAGTTCCAAGTCATTGAAGACAGTTCAATTCAAGTCAGGTCGACTCAAGATGTCTCTGGCAGAAATTTAGCTACAGAAGCAAATGGTTGGTGAAATTGTGGTGAAATTACTGGTGAATAATTATTTTAATAATTAGATAGATAGATAGATAGATAGATAGATAGATAGATAGATAGATAGATAGATAGATAGATAGATAGATAGATAGATAGATAGATAGATAGATAGATAGATAGATAGATAGATAGATAGATTTCGCAAAAGTTTATTTTTTCTGTCCATGTCACTTTAGGGGCTCCATAGTTTTGCCATCAGCTAAATGGTTAAATGTGAGAAAAATGTCTTACTCTGAAGGGGCCACATTGATTTGTAGCCCATGTGACAAACTCCAGCCAATTGGGTCGCTATGTTCTCTGGCGTTAGCAGAGAAAGCCAGGAAGAAGAAGAGAGAGAACAAAGCTAACGGTGTTGTGCTGGTAAAGAGAGACAATAAGAGAAAATTGACCATTGAAAAGACTACGTGCTGTCTGGAATATTTTTCACGTTTTTTGGAGGAGGAACTTTCCACATATTTTTTTTTTTCCTGACCGCATTCGGGAGCGTTTTATGTTACAGAACTGGACTTGGCCTTAAGTTTCTGCCGGAGATTGGACCGGGAAAGTGAATTGCTGAGTTGGATTCCACTAGTGAGAAACAAGATGTCGAGCCGTAATCCAGGAGCCCTGTAACTGCCGTCTAGCAGGAGATACGCCCTCTGCTGGACATTTCAAATCATCCAAACTGGTATGACCTGCCCATTTTTTTCCTGCTAAAAAGCAGTGGATTCAGAGAAAAACCTTCAGGATAAACAGAGAGAAAGGACATTGATTGAAGCACAAGCTATCCGATCTTTTGTTGGATTGTTTCTGTTATCTTTTATTGATTTTCTTTCTGGACCATTTTCAGTATTCATTGTTAGTGTGTGGAATGTAAATTGTCTGTTGGGTTGTAATAGAAACAAGAACTAGTTAAAACAGGAAATCAAAACCCCTTAACTTACTAAAAAGAACTCTAAATTACTAAAATTGATTTAAAAAAAGAGATTAAATTCGAACAAACTATAAATAAAATAGTTAATCATATTATTCTTGAACTTAAATAGAGCTATAACCTAGGTTTAACTAAATAGTATCCTTTAATACCTAAAATTAGGTGTAAATGTGAAACGGGTCAAACCGATAATTCTTAAAGAAATAGGGAAACTATTTTGGATTGAATTTTGCGCATCGATGTCTATTGTTTGTAATATTGCTCTTTTCAAATAATAAACTGGCAGTTTAATCATATTTTCTGGTCTGTGGTCATTAATACACTTGCACATTTTTCTACTTTCATAGCCGAACCCAGCACTGATCTTATTATTTGTTTTATCAACTGTAAACTCATCGTGTGTGTTACATTTTACTCATTCTTTGATTTAAAAAAAAAGAAAAAAAGAGTTTAGAAACAGCAAACAAAGCATTCTGTGAGAGGGAAAACATTATTTTCACAGTTCTCTAGTTTTAAATCAATTCCAAGAAAAACAAGTCCTGAGCCACAAAGCACACGTTTGACATTTAGAAAAAAATTATAAACAACAACAAAAAAAATGTATCAAAGAAGCTACCTGCAAGTCAGGAAGAAAGATTTAACCCAACCTTGACCTCCATGAAAAGGCTCTTATTCCTGAACCGAAGTGGAGCCTTTCAAGAATCACGTCTCAGGTGGAAGGTGAGGAAAGTGTTGCCAGAGGTGGATTTGCAGAGGTTTCTCTGCAACCCAGCATGTCAGCAAATGTCACAGTCTTATTCTCAGTGCCGTCCGCCAGCTTTCAGCTGTTGAGGCTTTTCTTTTTCCGCGGCAGAGTTATCAGGTCTGACATTTCTGAGGCTGGTATCACTCAGTTTAAACTCAATAACTTATTTTAACGTTGTCCACTTATGTTTCTATATGAATAAATCTGCTGTAGAGAATCTAAGTGGATGTGAATGCTAGTATGAAGAAGACCTGCTGATATTTCCCCTCTCTCGGTGTTTGCCCTTAATGAGAAAGTGAGCAGGTTGCAGGTGCAAGCAGACCAGTGAACTGATACTAAAGTCCTCTTCAGACCTGGGAGACAAGAGCTGCTGACTTGGAGGGTTTTTGTTATTGTAGATTGCTGATGCAACATTATTGAGTTTTCCCCCTGTAAGCCATATAGATGGGCAGCAACCCACTTCTGTGGCCTCTTTCTCTCCCCACAAACACATCTTCCTACTACCAGGATGTTAAAGGATGCTCTCTGCTGTTGTTTGTTTAGATAAGAGGATAAAGAAAAATATAATAACAGATGTTAATAATTTTTATAAAGAATCATTCAATCAATCCAATATTTATAAATTTACAGACCTTAGTGGTCAAAGTTATCTAGAAGTAAATAAACAAAGAAATAAATAAAATTAAAAAGCCTGAAACTAAAACACATAAACAAAAGCAAAAGAGCATCTAGAAACAATAAATAACATAATAATAACTAATTATAAGAACACTGATATTTCAGCCCATTTAAAAGCCAAATTAAAAAGACTGGTGTTTATAAATGACAAAAAAAAATCGCTGCAGTTGCTGAGAGACTTGCAGTGTTTCCTGAATCTTAACCCCAATAGTTGCAGTTTCTCAAAGAGAACTTCAGTTTTCTTGAGTCACAACACGACTCAATCCAACCCACTTTATTTATGTAGCACATTTAACGAGAAAATATTTTCCAATATGCTGTACATCAAAACAAACAAAAAACAACGCACACACAAAAAGTCAGTAAGAGTTTAAAATAACTAAAAAAGACACAGACAACCACTCAATTAGCTGGTGTTAAAAGCAAAAGAGTAAAAGTGGGTCTTAAGAAGTGACTTAAAACGGCTCCAATGTGGAGAAAAGGATCTGACCCCTGTGGTTTTAGAGCCTCGTCTGATGCTACGTTCACACCAGACGCAGCAGGCGCGGCAGAGGCAGCGAGTTTACATGCAAAGTCAATGGTTGACGCGCGTCAAGGCGCAGCAAAAGGTCCCGCAGCGCGTTTTGAGCAGCAGGCGCAGCGCGTCTGAGCAGCTGAAGGAGCGCATCCGGCGCATTTAAGCATCTGATGCGCTGCTGCTCGAGAAGGAAAAATTTAACTTTTGCTGCTCGACGCGCCGCGTCAACCAATCAGAGAAGCTGATCTGGGAGCTGGCAGGGAGAGAGACACAGAGCGCTTTATTGATGCATAAATGAACTTAAAATGCAGGAATCTGCCGGCAGAATATGTTCGCTTTTATTATCCTGGTGCCTGCAGTTCGGATTATTTGGATGAAAAACACCTACCAGCCGCTGCGGTGAACCGGGAGGAGGCGACCCGGCCAGAGGCTGCTGTTGAAGGGATTCCTACTGTCGGCGCACCGCTGGTATGTGGGGGTCTGAGCGGCTCCGAGAGAACTAATATTGGAAGGCAGGATGGTAATCTGGATGAACTGACTGCACTGATGAAGTTTTCAGGTGGTTCTTCTCACTTATAAATATTTTAAAACTACTTTATTCCCACTGATCACAGCAAATATAACTGCAAGGCAGAGAAAGGATAGTGAAGCTCCGCCCAATGCGCGTCAGAAACACTTTTGCACCGCGCAGCCAGAGCAGCAAAGCTGCTTCAGCCGCGCGTCAGAACTAACTGGTACAAGCAGCAAAAACGAAGCAGCAGACGCGATTTGGCTGCTCTTGCTGCTTCCCGTGTGAATGTAGCATTAGGCGCTGTTAGCTGAAGATGACCGTTAGACGTCAGAGCACGTGCTGGAGAATAAATCTGGAGGAGGTCTGTAATAGATTGAGGAGCCATCCCATTCAAAGCTATAAACACAAACAATTAAATCTTAAAATTAAATTTAAAACTAACAGGAAGGCAGCGCAGACACGCAAGAATTGGTTGTAATATGTTGATGTTTTCTGGTCCTCATTCAAAGATGAACTGCTGTGTTATGGAGAAACTGAGAGAGAGAGCTCTTGGCTAATGCCTGAATGAAATGCATTGCAGTAAAAATAAAGAGTGTAAAACCTGCTCAAAGAGGTTAAAATATAAAAACGGTTTTACCTTAGATAAAAGACGGAGTTGATAAAAACACGATTTTAAAACGCCGATCTCAAACTTCTTCCAAGAATATTCTTTAATCTTCAAGTTTAATTTAGAAATCACATTCAAAAAACAACTGCAACATTTACCAAAGATCTCAATAGAGGTTTTTCAAAAAGAAAAAATAGAAAGACACCTTAATATCTGAATGCTCTAATTAAAGCCTTTTAAAAAGATTTTTTAGTGTAAAGTTTCAGTTAGATAAAAAAGATCTCTAGCCATTTAAACCTGTAAAAAAACAGAATTAAAACTTTAAAAACAATCCTAAAACAGAGTGAACCACTACAGGGAATATATTAGGCGGTAATGTGCTCATGCCAGTTGTTACCCATTAGCAGACGGGCTGCAGCATTTTGGACCAGCTGCAGGGGCATAGAAAGCAGTTTTCCTACCATCATAAAAAGAGTTAAAGTGGTCCAGTCTAGTGGTAATAAAAGCACCTTCCAAGATGACTATGAGGTAAATTGGGTTTTATTCTTCTAATTAACCTGAAATGAAAATAGCTAGACTAATATAAAGGATTGATCGGTTGGATAAATCAAAATCTTTTCTTGGAGGCTGTTTAACGTGATAATTTAAAGAAAAAAATAATAAACTCTGTTTTATGCAACATATTTACACTCTAATGTACAGTTGGTTAGTGGGATAAAAACGGTGCTGAACTTTGACTGTCTAAAAAGTTTGCCAAGAGTTTTGGCAGCGACACAAATGTTGGAAATCTACAATTCCAGTTTTTGTGCTGACACTTTACAATGTTCTTTATTTTTATTATTGCAGAGACTCGTAAGATATGGAGCTGCTCATTACAAAGAGTATGTCAGCCTTAACAGGTCACTATTTCACTATTTAAGACTAAAATCAGAAGCTAAATTTCTTTCATATCAGTGAGAGAGCTGGGCCTCATCCCTCTGACAGGATAAGTTCACAGACTAATTACTGTAACAGAGGAGAGGATGTGCTTGAAATCCTTGCTGTCTTTTTAGCAATGGTGACTTCAGAGGAGAAGTGTGCAGCTATCATTGCTTCGGATTAAAATGGCCTCATGTTATGATTCTGGCCTGTCTTTCTGCTACGTATTCGCTTCCTGCTGTCATTAGGAATCAAGAGTCAAGATGATTTGCTGTCATTGGGTCATCATAGTAACATGTTGGTGAGACAGTGGCTTAGAAGGCAGTTATATTCATACATAAACATAAATTAAAAAGAATTACAGATAAATAAAATAATAAGCAACTTTAAAGAAGAGCCTCTAAACTATAACATACATTTAGAAGAAAAATACAAAGTGATTAATAGATTTTTTTAAACCTTTAGAAAATGGTAAAATATAGAAATAATTTTAAATGAAATTAACATCTTTGAAGACAATACAAAACATTATGAATGGAGGTGTATGTCCTGATTTTATCAAGAGCTCCGACCCACATGCAGAGAAACCAAAACAGAGAGACCAGGAAAGAGTTTAACAGGTTTATTGAGAAGCTTGTGGAGATTCCAGTGTTGCTCTGAACACTGCTCAACCGGAACTGAAAGGTGAGGGGAAGGCACTGCGGTTATTTCAGGTTCAGTGGGAAAATTTATTCTCGAACTTGAAGAGGAGAAATGGTTTGCAGACTCACGTTTCCAGAAAAGTGGTTGACTCTTAGACTCCAGTCGGTGTGGGGTGTTCCAGTGTTTGTCTCATTCGGTGGAGGGTGGACTGGGTTTGTAGGAGAACGGCGAAACTGACTGCCACTCAGATTTCCTGCGGTACTTGAATGGACTGTGGTGCAGATGAATCCCTTGCTCAGTGTGAAACCCAAACGATCCCTTGGAGGAAAGTGGATCCAAACCTCAAGTTTGAATCCCCAGCTCAGTTTGAGGCTCAGTTGATCCTTCCGGGGAGAGAAGGTCCGAAACGTCCAGTTTACAGGATGACTTCCTGCCGAGAGGCAAAGACAAAAATTGCAAGATTAAAACTCAGGTTGACAAAAACTCAGTTTGACTCAGCAAAAGTCAGCTTGGCTAGAGTACCCAAAACTGGCAAACACTCTGGCATCGAGGTAGTGGCAGTCAGCAGCTTAAGAGCGCTCCAATGAGGTAACCCTTAGCAGGTGTGTGAGGAGGTGAATCAGGACCAGGCGCCACTTGGTGGAAGAAGGAAATCAAATACACAAAACACAAACCACACAGACAGGAGTCCTAACAGTGTAGTATTTACATAAAGTGCAGTTTGTGCTCAAGCAGTCTATAAAAATTTGCTGGTGGCCTTTTTGGTTGTGTTTATGTGTAAATGTAATCTTGTTTGTGAGTTTAAAGAGGGATTTTTATGTAAAGGAGTGGCTGACTGCTGAGGGATGAATGTTCACAAATGCTAATAAGTCCTAGTTAAATTTCGGTGCGCCTCTTTTTACACTTAACTCTACTGCAATCGAATGGTTGTACCTAATGTCACGTGCAGGTGGCAGTAATGTGGAGGAAATGGCTTTATCTGATCAGGCTAACCTCTAAAGAAGAACACCAGGTAAAAAACAGCCGGTAAGTAATAACAGACAATGGCTTCAGGCAGAGATGGGGACTCGTTCTCGAGTCACACTCAAGTCTCATATTTAAGTGACTTCAGACTCATCTTAGACTTGCATTTGAAGGACATCAGACTCGACTTGGACTTGAGATTTCAGACTTGTGACTGTCTGATGGATGTTTGGTTTCTTTTCTTACCCACACACAGTAGAGGTAGAATAACTGCAGAGGGGCTGTCAGGCAGTCACATAACAATGCTACATGATGCAGCTTCTGTAGGAAAAACAATACACACCACATCTAATTTTTAGTTGTGGACTGGCGTGGACATGCCCTCACCAATAATTTTCGCTGTTTTCTTTCCCCCTTTCCGCTCAATGACTTTAGCCAACAGTAACTGTCAGCGTTGGTGCAGCTGTCTAAGTGAGCTTGCTGCACGAAAGGATTAAATCCAAGTTAATCTTGGACAAATGAATCATTTTAGTGATGGAGATGGAAACACAGGGGCAAATATGCAAGCATGCCTACGTAAATTATTGCACCTATTTCAATTAGCTTATAGTTTTGATAAAGCTTGTGCTTAGTCTCTGGGTGAGTAAAGCGGTAGGTGGAGGTAGACTGTAAACAGGCCGATAAAGCAGGGAAAAATTTCAATCTGAACATACTCCTTGGCTTTACAATGGCCCTGCTATGGCTCTACCATACTTATCCCGCACATTTTTTTTTATAGTTATGCTGCTATATGTTTAGGCTGCTGGATCACATAGGGGCCATTGTTCATCCTTCTGCCTCATTCTATCTCTATTCACCCATACTGCAGTATTTGTTAGTTCAACCGCCAACACTATGCTCTATCTGCTTTTTCTGATCGTAGTACCTTCACCTGATCTGTTTTGCTGTGACACTATCCTGGAGAGAGCTGTGCTGCTGCCATCAACACATTTTCTGAAATAGATTTTGGACCTAGTCTATTTTTCAGTGAAGCCCTGTTTCTCTGACTGTGACTAACTGTATGTTCTCTCTTCATTCTCTGACATGGGAGCTGGCTCGGAGCTTGTCTGCCCGGCTGTGTTTTCTCGACAGGGCTGCCAGTGGAGCTGTTTGACAGTTGCCTTTTGTAATTCTGCTTCTTGTATGTCCCCTTCTGTCTCCTTGAACCCTAGTCAGCCTCGGCAGAGGGACGGTCACTCTGAGCCTGGTTCTGCAGGGGGTTTCTTGCTGTTTAAAGGGAGTTTTTCTCTCCACATTCGCAATAAGCTTTCTTGATGCGAGGGATTGCTGAAGAGACAACAAAAAAATAAAAGCAAAAATAACTGCTGCAAGCTCCTTTAGAAGTAGCATGTCTTGTAAATCAATGACTGGATTCAACCAACTGGTTTTCCTTGACAGAGACTTTTAACCTGTCTGACTGTATAGTGTCTGTAAAGTTTCTTAAGATTACTTTTTGTGAAAAATCGTTATAGAAATAATCATTGTGCCTTATACCGTATTGTAACGGCTTTAAAACTAGAGCAGTCCTGTTATATTTTACGCAGCAAGTTAGTTTAACTTTATTTACCTGTAACCCTAACCCTGTAAGTTACTGGGGAAAAGGTGCTTAAGTCTGTTTGCCTTGGATTAAATATTTCTGTAAATTTTCCCGATGGAAATGTGTCCCCTTATGTTACATCCAACCCCTTGTTTATCAGCACAAGGCTAATTGACAAAGTTCAGTTAAGTTTTCTTCAACTGCCAATAAATTCAGCTGTGCTCTATCCATTTGTGCACCATGCCTATACTGCTCTGATTGCACAATATGCGCAATGCCAAAACTTCTGCCTAATAGCGCTGGCTTTGTAGAGGCTCCTGAAGTCACCTTTAGGAACAGCATGGATATCTCTTGCTCTACTTAACACATACAGCGTGAATTCTCCAAAAGAGGGGAAGGGATTAAGTCTAAAAACACAAAACACTAAGGAATAATTAAATTCTGTAGCACAAAATATAGGCATGGATAAAAGGAAAAGATCTTAGACTTAATGTGATTGCAATACATGGAGCAGATTTAGGATAACCAATCCATATCCAAGGGAGTGGACATTTAACGTTCTTCCATGGCATATTTTTTTTTCCCTTAGCAACCCAGGGAAGTGCGAAAAAGGGGATTTTCCAGCAGGATGAAAAACGTGATGACAAATTGGCTCAAAATTCAAAACAATGAAAATTTGGAACGACGGGTGGGGAAATTTTCTGGATCTTAACCCCAACTAGGAACTAAGGGGAAATCTAAAAGCAGATGTAGAAAGAGAAGCGAGACAAGAACAGGTCACCATGAGCCAGCATTTTGTCAGTAAAGATTACAAAAGCTATGAGAAGAAGCAACACTTGACTCTTCACACAAATTAGTAAGTATGTTCTGATGGAACAATAGAAAATGTCACGAGATGCATCCAAACTATAAAAATCTAAACAAAACTATTGTGCAGCTATGAGGCTGCAGTTCATTTTGTAATACCAACTCTAAGTGGACAATAAAAAAGAGAGATGTAAACTGCATTCAAACCCCAAGTCTCACCCCAAGTTTCCAAACTTGCATCTGAATGGAGCACATAACTTCTGGAACTATGTCTTTTTGTAGATGTTTGCAGGAAAAAAATAAAAAATACTGCTCAGAGAAGATCAGTCCCAGCAAAAAGGCATAAATGTAACAGCCCTAAAAATGGTGGTGAAGGCCTAACGATTTGCATTCATTCTGTAGTTCAAATGGTCCAGACCTCAGCTAAGTAAAAGAAAAGCGATGAGTTGAATAAGATATATCCTTAACAATGTCAGAGCTAAAGCACTCCAAATAATTACTGAGAGATTTTGTTTTGTTAATTAGGTAATATAAACTGCCATTAATAAACTTTAGATACTTAGTGTTAGGGGATTATTGATCAAACGGCGGTATTAACACAAGTACCTGGAAAAATACCATGCACATAGAAATTAGCACTAAGAAATTATAAAATTTATTTTATTTATTTTTATTTATTTGTTTATTTGACAGGGACAGTACAATTAAACATTGCAACCAAATAGGTGGCCGATGTCCAAGTACATAAGGCTTGTAGCCATGGGCTAATTTGCAGCCTTCGTCCCTGGTTAGGCTTTTAAAAGGTGTTAGCATTAAGGGGTAGGGAGGTTAGTAACGACACACAAATGCATAAAAAAAAACAAAAAAAACAACAGAAGTTAAAACAAAAACAAAAAAATTCATATATGATGTTGTATGCAGATGATATTAAACTGTTGCTCTTTTCTTCAGGGATCTATTATTAATACGACTCGAAATCTGAGCGGGAAAATATTTTATTAATTTCAATACATTTCATCCTTTATCTATTTTTTATCTATCTGTCTGTGTATGTCTATCAATATAAATCACACTACATTTAAATAGAGGCATCAGGTCTAGTGATTGTTGAAAGTTCTATATTAGTTTTAATTTAAGCTGAATAATCTTAATATGTTTTTTGCAATTAATAATTTGTAGGAGGTAGTTTACATTTTTAAGAAAAAAGAACAAAAGGAACAAAAATGTTTTTACGGATGTCCCAATATAGATATATTGAAAATTGGTGCAAAATTAGCCATATAGTAATATCAGAATATATCGGGCTGCGTTTAAAATTTCCAGTATCAGCAATCTGGTAGAAATTCTCCATTTCTTAGTTTTTGTAATCAATTGGTTAATAAATCCAAGAGTTCCTCTCATAATTATTGCTGTCAACTATTATTGTGCTTCAATAATATTAATTAATTAAGCTTGTTTTAATATTCCACACTAAAAATAAGCATTAAAATTATGTATGATTGTATCTGATATCGTTTTGGGTCAGTATCAGTATTGGTCGATACTCAAAGCTGCAAATTAATATCATATCAAAAATAAAAATTTAACATAACTAGCTGTTATGTTTCTTCATTTCATCTTTAAAAACTGAACTTTTTTTCGTTTGTTAAACGGATCTAGGAACCTGTTTAGATATTTACTGCGAGGGAACCACTCAAACTGAAGAGGCAGAGCAGCTTCCATTAATTTCATATCTATAAGTTTGGTTTAGATATGTAACATAGGAAATACTGAGGAAATCAGCTTCTTCTATACACTAACATGACCTAAACACATTGAATATTCACATATACACTATATTGCCAAAAGTATTTGCTCACCTGCCTTGACTCACATATGAGCTTAAGTGACATCCCGTTCCTAATCCATAGGGTTCAATATGACGTCGGTCCACCCTTTGCAGCTAGAACAGCTTCAACTCTTCTGGGAAGGCTGTCCACAAGGTTTAGGAGTGTGTTTATGGGAATTTTTGACCATTCTTCCAGAAGCGCATTTGTGAGGTCGCACACTGATGTTGGACGAGAAGGCCTGGCTCTCAGTCTCCGCTCTAATTCATCCCAAAGGTGTTCTATCGGGTTGAGGTCAGGACTCTGTGCAGGCCAGTCAAGTTCATCCACACCAGACTCTGTCATCCATGTCTTTATGGACCTTGCTTTGTGCACTGGTGCACAGTCATGTTGGAAGAGGAAGGGGCCAGCTCCAAACTGTTCCCACAAAGTTGGGAGCATGGAATTGTCCAAAATGTCTTGGTATGCTGAAGCATTTAGAGTTCCTTTCACTGGAACTAAGGGGCCAAGCCCAGCTCCTGAAAAACAACCCCACACCATAATCCCCCCTCCACCAAACTTTACACTTGGCACAATGCAGTCAGACAAGTACCGTTCTCCTGGCAACCGCCAAACCCAGACCCGTCCATCAGATTGCCAGATGGAGAAGCGCGATTCGTCACTCCAGAGAACGCGTCTCCACTGCTCTAGAGTCCAGTGGCGGCGTGCTTTACACCACCGCATCCGACGCTTTGCATTGCACTTGGTTATGTATGGCTTGGATGCAGCTGCTCGACCATGGAAACCCATTCCATGAAGCTCTCTGCGCACTGTTCTTGAGCTAATCTGAAGGCCACATGAAGTTTGGAGGTCTGTAGTGATTGACTCTGCAGAAAGTTGGCGACCTCTTCGCACTATGCGCTTCAGCATCCGCTGACCCCGCTCCGTCAGTTTACGTGGCCTACCACTTCGTGGCTGAGTTGCTGTCGTTCCCAAACACTTCCATTTTCTTATAATACAGCTGACAGTTGACTGTGGAATATTTAGGAGCGAGGAAATTTCACGACTGGATTTGTTGCACAGGTGGCATCCTATCACAGTTCCACGCTGGAATTCACTGAGCTCCTGAGAGCGACCCATTCTTTCACAAATGTTTGTAAAAACAGTCTGCATGCCTAGGTGCTTGAATTTATACACCTGTGGCCATGGAAGTGATTGGAACACCTGATTCCAATAATTTGGATGGGTGAGCAAATACTTTTGGCAATATAGTGTATTTTAGCCACACGGCCCGGTTATTGTTCCATCAGATCTGTCCTAATGTCAAAATGACATGTGACCTTTTCCTTCATAAGCTTCATGTCACAAATCAATCTGTATTCATGTCTTTTCTTGACTTCAGCCCAATCAATCATGACATTATGTTCACTGAAAGGTGAAGTGAGAAATATTGATTATGTGGTTAGAACCTGCAGAGGAGGACAGATGTGTTCTCTCCTTGAACATGATGTCATGAAGCCTCTTAAGAGGCAAATAAATTTATAAAGGCGAGACTGTCACCCACATTCACTGTAAATAATATGAATGTCTTGACTCTCAGAATTAGCAAACAAGCCACTGGTTTCCATGGTCAAGAAGGTACAGGTACTTTTTAACCTTGAAAATTAAAGTATTAAGGACTTCAGTACCTTAACAGTAACCAAAGTGACTTGAGGGGTAATACGATTTGAAAGTTATGAGCTTGCATGTCTTGTTTTAGCTGTTATATCATGAATGAATCTTTAACAAATCTAAATGGGATTGGAAAACCCCCTGTCAGAGAAGATCCAACAGCTCCCCACATCTATTTAGAAGGACCATATATCTCCTCTAGCCCAGGTGTTCGTTGTGTTCCCTAAAAATTTTCTAAACTCTGCTTTTCTGCTGTTTGTTTCCTGAACTTTTATGGAATTGTTAACTTTTTGAGTCACACTTTTAACATCTAGTCCACCAACTTTAGGAAGAAAACACCAATCAGTGATACAGAAGAATCTGTGAGGAGTTTATAGCCCCATTTACACTATCCTTGAAAAACCGATCCATGCCAAGACCGGTCCGAGCTCGGATCACTTAACCAGACCGAGCTCGGTTCTAACGACCGTTTACATAATCTCAGTTCCTCGACTCCTCGCCTCCTAGTGACGATCTGCGGTATTACTACCAGTATTAAAGGAGGAAATCAAGCAGTTGGAGGCGTTAATGCACCAAAAGTTGTTTGCCAACTGCCATAATACACAAGAAGAAGAAGACGAAGAAGGAGGGAATGAAGCAAATCAAAATGGCGGTGCCCGTCACATTCAGAAAGTTATGCTTGATTGTTATTGCTGTATTTATTATTTAAAATGCCCTTATTTTAAATGTTGCATGGAGAAGATTTCGATTGTTGTTTATAGTTAAAGAAGAAGTTGTTCTTCTGTTTCTGGATGGGCATTACTGCCAACTATTGGAATGGAGTGTGAATCGCGATGTGCAGCCAGACGGAGATGACGCGTTCTGCTAATGCGCTCTTGTTATCAGAGAACCGAGCCAGGGAAAAACGAGCCGAGCCCACCTCTGGAACTGGTCTGCAGTTAGCGCGGTCCGGTTGTGTCTAGCTCGGTTCAGTTCAGTTTGCTTTCCATTTACACACGATAAGTTATCTCAGTTACTGAGCTTGGACCGGTCTCGGCACGGTTTTTCAAGGGTAGTGTAAATAGGGTATATGCACAACCTTGGAAAGTGTTTGTTCGTGATAAAAAGTTTGCCTAAACTGCAATTAAAGAAAGTAGTCGTCTCCATGCAACACTTAAAGGAAAAGTCGGGTCAGCATTGAATAATCAATTAATCATTATCTTTACCTAAAACCAATACGTTCGCATTGATTTAATGAATTTAGCATCAATCAGTAAAAAAATTGAAATAATAATTTTCATTGCGATCAAAGAGAACAACAATCGTTCAGTTTGGTATATAGAGAATATCCTGATTCACATTTTTTATAAAACACCTGAACTGACCGTTTGTTATTTTTCTTTTTCTTTTTTCTGTCTTAATGTTGGCATTGGGCTTTAGGCTGCCCTGCAAGGCTTTAAACCTGGGTTTGAATGGAGACTAAGCCATTCTCAAGCACATATCAAGGAGCTCATTTTGAGCCTGGATCCAGATTTATTTTTGATTCTGTTCATGTTGGAGAATCCTGCTTCACAGCAGCAGGTTGAGCCAAACATCCTCTAAATGTGCAGGGTCATCTTTGAGCACGCCATTTCACTTTTCTTTCACCAGTTCACTGCAGTTCTTCCAGCAGTCCACACTTTTTCTGCTCTCTTTTTCTCATCGTCTTCTCCTTCTTTCCCATCGCCCGGCTTGCCACAGGTTTGCCTGCTGTGTCTAAAAGCAGCAGCAGCTGCAACCCAGACTGACAGCTCATTGGCTGATTTCTGTCACATGTAACCTGTAGCCTATCACTTTACTTGGATTTATCACTTTGCTTGGATTTTCACTTTATTTGGATTTAGTTTTTACATATGCATAGATATACGTTCATATATATCTGTATACAGAAGAGCTATATGTGTATATATTTTATCTCTTTTTATTCTTATTTTTTACCTTTATTATATTGTATAGTTGGATGTGTGTATATATTATATAAAACTGTAACTGGAGCGTGTAACAAAAGTAATTTCCCTCTGGGATTATTAAAGAATTTCTGATTCTGATTCTGGTCCCGGAAACTCTTGAGGGCTTTACCGTATTAACAGGAGTAGCGGCGCAAGTGAAGTTAGACACTGTTGTCGGACAATATAAGGTAGTTTATAAATGATTTAAATCAGGAAGGGTTCAGATTAGCGAGCAGCTTGGGTCCAGATCTGGAACCCGGTCTGCTAATCAGTGACCTCTGGTCTAGCTCTATCGAATTCATGTTAGCATATTTGATGCATATTTGCTGCGCCGTACCCTGCAGAAAGAGCAGCACAAACAGCAACCTGTCTGAACTGTACCGTTCACTGATGTAAAGTAAGCTGTACCTGTAAAATGGACGTCATGTTTTTTTTGGTAATATAAATATTTTCATTTTTTTTATTTATTATACAGTGTACATTAATCAACATTAAAACAATGTAAATATACCCGAGTTAGCTAAGGAGTGCTAATTTTCATCGGCAGTCCCCCAGCCAGATATTAAAAAGGCAACCTTAAAAATAAACACAAGTATAAAATCACAAGATTAAATTACAATATCAATTACATAAAAAAAATTATGGTTAAGAAATAAAACTCATGTAAAATGATTAAAAATTTATTGTAAAATTATTTAAATACACACTAAAAACCTTAGTGCCAACAAATTTGGCTCTCTACAAGCCATTTTTTTTGCATTCTTTTTGAATGAAGAGAATGACAAAGAGTCTTTGATGGTTTCTAATTGGTTTACTGTCATAAATATTGCTACATATATGGAATTTATAAAAACCACAGGAGCTGAATTGACTCAAACCTTAAAAAAAAAAATAAAATAAACAAAATAAATCTCCATTCAGCTGTCAGTGAGCCATGGATTTTAGAAATGCTTTCTAAACTATTCTGTCTCTGGATTGTTCTCTGCCGACATGGCTTTCTACTCTTGACAGACCATAGCTAAATGTGTTGCCCTTAATATTACTATGAGCATAACAAGTTGAATAGCTAACGCTGTAAGAGCGAGGTCATAGGTTAATGTTAGACCGCTACACTTCACTGCTATTTGTCCAGTACGTTACGTCTCCTTAATCAAACCCCATTATTCCTCATTTTATGTGACACCATGGCTGTTGTGTATGTTTCCTCCCAGGGTTTACGTTCCTGTCTTTATGTGTTTATCTAAGAGCTTTAATTAAAAACCCTTGAAGAGAGCGCAGTCATGAGCATTGATCAGGGATTCCCTGTCCAGCTGCATAAGGAAACAGTTGAATATCAGGGGAGGAATGAGCCTAAGAAGTGATGAAAAAGGAAATTAAACTGGAGTTTCTGAGTTCTGATACTGAATAGACTCACATGACAGATGTTGAATAACTGAATTGGAGCGTGGAACATTGCTGTTTTTTCATCCAGCAGATCATATGGAGCTCTTATGATTCTTTCACCAAATTACACCACTCTTTTTCACCTGATGATGTTACATGATGGGATTTATCTGATTTATGAAAAAGAAAACACTCATGCATCATAATGTGACTGAATTTCTCCCACATTTACATAATGACACAGCGGTGAACACATCATCTGCTGGGATTAATCTGTAAATAACACACCTCTGTATAGATATATCAAGGAAAAAAATAATAAATGAGGTGGAATCTTAATAAACAGGCAGCAGAGGTGGGTAGGACTCGTTACATTCAATAGAGCAACTTTTGAAACAAAAAAGTACTTCCAAGGCCTCAGGCTTCAGCCTGAAGTGATCCAAATCAATTTTTTTTGCACAAATGCGACCTGTATCTGATCTTTCCATGGAAGTCCGAACAACACAGATCAGACTTATTCCGATGCGACCCAGGCCACTTGTCTACATGGTCCTAAATTCGACCCGAATCTCATCTTTTGAAATATGACCTGTGTCTGAACGGCCAGGTCGCATTCATCTGACCTGACAGCAAAGGTCACTATTTTGTGTCTTGCTACACAGAAGCGGAAAGAAAAACAACAACCATGGCTTCAACAATAATCTGAAGAGTAGTTTTTATTTTCAACTGTCTTGAAAAGATTGTGTTGTTAATTCAGTGGCTGAGGTTGGAAAGAAATGAAGGATTGCTAGATGTGCTCGTGCACTACCATCCATGTTAACTTCTGTAAATACAGAGCAAGTGTAAAACTTTTATTACCTTAAATAATCCTTTATTTAGTTACCTGTTTGAGAGAACAATAACTTAAAGAATAAGACCGCTGTTTATTTCCCAGCTGAATATAAAGAGCACTCAGACCAAACCAGGGCTTGATAGAGTGAGACCCAGCTTTGCCCTTACAAGTGTTTGGATCTTAGTAGCGTGTGACACGGGGTGGCCTTTATGTGTTTTGTTGCTACCCCATTGATCTAGTGAGGGTAACAGTAATTAAGACTAATCCAAGTCAAAGGACGTGGCACTTTGTGTCCCAGGACCATTATCTGCTGCTTCATTAAAGAGGGCGACAGAGTGTGCCTGACCCCACAGCTCGTCAAGTGTTGAGTGAAGTGACAGAACGCAGAGAGCTGAGCTAAGCATGAGACATCCACAGAGCCAAATTAGCTGTGACATTTTCCCATCTTTACTTTTAGTGAGAAAAAAAATGTCATTGTCCAAGCAACTTTCTGGTGGATGCAGCTGGCCGTCCAAGAAAGAAAAGCATCTGATCCCACTGTAAGATGTAGTATGTAATTAAAGGCTCTCAGCAGTGTTAGGGGAGTAATAATGTGAAGTAAATGCATGTAAAGGGATTTCTACAGAAGCTCAAACAGTAAATTTCTGGCAGATTTTTAATGGTGAACAGCAGAGTAATTGCCAGCTTGAGCATTCCAGGAAAATAGTGAGAACAGATTTGGAAGCAGAGCTCAGGCTGATTAACCGGCATCAGTGTTTCCCAAAGTTGATGTAATGGAAGGTATGGATTTCACTTGACTAAAATGGGGCGCTGGGGTCTGAACTAATTCAGTTTTTGCTCCATAGAGGTTACCCTTTAATTAGAGCAGGGAGCATCAGCTCCTGTCCTCCACTGACACTTTTCTTTAACCTCTGGATGGATCCGTGCTCAACCCACCTACAGCATCGAAAGGCTGAACCACCTCTGAAAGATGTTTCTAGATTTTCTCAAATTTTTTATTACATATTTTATATAGTACATATTTTGAATATTATGTAATTTTAGACGATGAACTGGGGGAGGTGTAATAGATTAGGACTGTAATGGATTACGATGGACCCACAAGACAACCCGCAAACTTTAAGAGTCTTTACTTAAGAGAAGGGTGGCACGGACTCCCGGGACATGCAGTTCACGTTCAGCAACTGGCAGCTCCTACAGACAGAGTGGTGGTTAGTGACCAGTAAAGGCAGACAGAAATGAGAGTTGAGGGCTTGGTCACTAACCTGGCCACGGGAAGACTCGGTTGGGCACAGTCTGGTTTCAGGAAAGGACGGAGTCCGTGCTGGGTTATTCCAGGGTTCTTTGTCCAGGTTCGGTCTGGGTCTTGACCAGGGGGAGGTCCGTTAATCCAGCTGAGGTATCCAAGGGAGAATCCAGGGGAGGTTCCAAGTCCAGATCCAGTTCCACAATCGAAAAAGGCAAAGACATTTTAAGGGGCAGGCAATCTCCGTTACTCACAGGCAGGCAGGGTCAGAACACGGTTAGACAGTCCAGATCACTGAGGCTGACGAGCAGGGCGCAGGCGGGCAGACAAAATCCAGAGAGGGGTCAGGCTGGCTCAAAAAACAAGGGCAAAAAACAGGTCGAGGTTCAGACAGGCAGACGGACAATTAGATAAGGCTGGAGGCTGAAGTTCTCACCGTTTGGCTAGAGACGTTCTGGCACTGGAGGCTGGAGGGACGGAGCCTTTAAGCAGGTGGGGTGGAGTGAGAACAGGTGCACTGACTGCAATTAGCAGCTCCAGTGCCATGAACGTTACACGAGGGCTTTCTTCTGAAGTGAGGAGTGAAGATGTATTTTGATTGTTTTTATTGATTGCTAACAAAAACTTTTTTTTTCAGTGTTTGTCAAAAGACAGTGTGTAAAACACAATTTGAAAAGAATGCAAGTTATAAAACTGAATCTGAAAAACAAACCCAATCTCCGAAAATGGCACACTCCCAAAACCTTTTCCACCGCAAGTTGAGGAGCTTAAGTTTCCTTGGGTCCTGTTCATGAGTGAGAGGAGAATGGAGCAGGAGATTAATAGACGTTGCAACTGCTGCTTTAATGCAAATGCTGCACTTGTCTGTTGTGGTGAAGAGAGAGATAAGTGAAAAGGTAAAGGTCTTGATTTATTGATTGGTCTATGTTCCTTCCCTCACCTACGGTCATGAAATCTGGATCATGACCAAAAGAACGAGATCCCTGATACAAGCTGATACGAGATGAGCTTTCGCTGTTGGGAGGCTGGCCTCTCCCTTATAGATAGGGTGAAGAGGTTAGTCATAATCACTCGGACATCCCTTTTGGATGCCTCCATCAGGAGGTGTTCCAGACCGGACACTACCTACAAGAGGAGGCCAAGGGAATGACCCAGGACACACTGGAGGGACCATTTCTCCCTGCTAGCCAGGGAGCGCATCTGGCTTCCACCTGCAGAACTGGAGGAGGTGTCCGAGGAGAGCAAAGTGTGGGAGTGTCTGCCTTCAAGACCCGGTCTAACTGACCTGTTTTTACAGTGTTTCTGTATTACAAGTACCCTTAGCTATGGGACGTGTCTTTATGTGCTTTTTTTCATCCTTTTGACATAAAAAATGTCTCAGAGCTTATCTGCTTAAATGTTTTTTTCCTAGACAGAGCCACTTATGGAGGTTGTTTATCTTTTCTAACTTATACCCTTTCCCACTGGCCTGTTTGAACCCGGGAACATTCAGCTTTTACTGGCAGTTGGAACAGCTCACTGACGCATATCTATCCGGGTGAGGACATCAACACACCGCGTCTGTTGCGTCTGATCAAACAAGACCAAACAACCCCGTTTACATGTGGCGCAGCAATAAAGCACACTTACTATGCCCTGACTTGCTGACATGTTGCTCTCCACTGTTTACTTTCTTGATATCTGTTGCACTGGTGACACCATTAAAGCTAACCCAGCGTGATGGTGTCACCAGACACAAAAGGCTGCTCACACTGAGTCTGCTAAAGGTTTATTCCTATGGGACACAGTGCAAGAGAATATTTACTGCCGCTACTTGCTCTTCCAGAAGATGCAAATCCTACAAAGTCAGATACCTGATGCAGTCGGCTACCTTTCATTAGAGTGACAATTTTGACCAATCTGAATGTAAGATCTAATTGAACTGTCTTGGTCTGGTGTTTTGAATTGGTGCTTTATTAATAAACTAAATTAAGTTGTGTTAAAGCAAAAAACAAGATAATGGAAGTTTCCAAGTTTGAAGATGTTTCGCTTCCCATCCAGGAAGTTTTTTCAATTTAAAATGTCAGAAATATGGTTAAGTTTGAGGTTTATACAGTATCTCAACAACGGCTTGTTTTTATTTCGAAAACATGCAAATTGAGGGGCGTGCTTTGGTGGCGCAGTGGTTAGCGCACACGACCCAGGTATGGAGGCCTTATTCCTCGACGTGAGTGACCCGGGTTGGAATCCGGCCTGAGGTCTTTTCCTGTATGTTTCTCCCCTTCTCTCATACCCCCTTTCCTATCAGCCTACTGTCCATAAAATGGGCCACTAGTGCTGTACAAACTCAAAAAAATACATAAATAAAACTTGCAAATTTAAACGGCAGACGGGTCCACACCCTTTGGAATTTGGTCTTTGATGTGATGTGAAACGAAAATGTATTTTTTAAAGGTATGCTTAATCTATTAAACCTAGCCTTTGAACTGGTCGTGAGAGGCTTAATCCTTCCCTCTGCCTACATTCCCCAGAATGCCATGTGGCTCATCATTATAGTTGTGTCGAATTATAATTAAATGGAATGTGAGTCATTGTTTTTAATCTTTTTTGGGGGGAATGGCTATGACCTGGAGGACTCAGAATCTTCACCAGCAAGATAATGGAAGATTTCATTGGGTTGTTGTCTTCAAATGAAAAACTAAATTGCCTGAAAGTTCAATGACGATCTGACAGGTTCTTGTGATTTTTTCCAAGAGGCAGAACTTTTAAAACGGCATCTTTGATGACACTACAATACTGTGGCTAGACATTTTCTTAAAATGAATCCAAGTTAGAACAACTTTTAAAGATGAAATTTATTTTTCTGAACATTTACAAGAACAAAAGCTCTACTTCTCATCTTTTCCCCTCTTCAACTGCCTGTGATTTCTATGGTTTAGTGCTAGAAGTTTATTTATAAGACTTTCATCCTTTCCTTCTGACTCATGCCACTGCACCGACCGTCATTATGAAAGAGCCTTCCTGTAAAGCTCTGCGGTGGGGCTGAGCTGCTGGAACAATGTGTGTAGGCAGCTGGGAAGACCAGCGGTAAGGATTCTGCTTTACAGCCAAAGAAAAACGACCACAAGATATATTTGCTTCTGTTAGGCTGAGTTTTATAGATGCAGGACAATTTTCTGCCATCGTTTCAGGCAATTACAAGAACTGCGTAAAACATCATTAAACAGACAGACTACTGTAATCAATACATACACCGGAGGGAGGCCCCAGGTCCTTAATAGCCTAAAGCCTCTAATACCTCCCGTATTTTTAGTGGAAAACACACGTGCCACTGCTCTGTTCTGAAGACATTTATAACGGTAATTGATTCTTACCCAAACACACAGCGCTCAGGTTCTGCCTCCTGTTTAAAGGAAATCCTGAGAATGTTTACTGTGTGAAAATCAGAATGTTTCTTTCTGATTTATGTCGACTCCTTTTGAACCGTCTGTCTGTGTTCAGCGATTTAAAGCAATTTAACAGAAACAAGTGGCGTCAAGTAGGTCTGTCATTTAACAGTTAGGAAACAGTAGATTAATTTAAAGGCTCAGATGCTTGAAGCATGCACGGAAATTACCTTCACAGACACAATGTCTGCAGCAGTTTCCATTGTACCTAATATTCTGGCCAACTTTAGGGGGGGTGTACTGTACAATCCATATGCTTCCAACACCACACTACACAAGGAAGTAGAAAAGACAGCAGTTTTCAATAAACCCTCTTTATGCCGTCCAAGATGGAGAGTAATTTCTCTCCAAGAATTTTTGTGATATTTAGTGGCTAAATCAAGAGATGTCGCTAAATGTTTATATTTGTAAACCCTCCTCAGTAGGAGCTGTCACTCATCCACCGTGTTTTTCCATGTGGAGCATTGTCCAAGGTGTGCAATGTGGAATCTCTGTCCGTGGGACCGCACATGGGGGCGGCTTGGAAGCTAAAATGACAATTGGATAAATTCCCTGTGCTTTATTCAGAATCAGAAATACTTTAATAATCCCAGAGGGACATTACTTTTGTTACACGCTCCAGTTACAGTTTTATATATTTATATATATATATATATATATATATATATATATATATATATATATATATATATATATATATATATATATATATATATACACAAATCCAACTGCACCAGATAATAAAGATAAAAATAAAAAAGTGATAAAATATATACACATATAGCTCTTCTGTATATATATGTATGTATAAATATTCATATGTAAAACTAAATCCAAGTAAAGTGAAAATCCAAGTAAAGTGATAAATCCAAGTAAAGTGAAAATCCAAGTAAAGTGATCAATCCAAGTAAAGTGATACGTGGCGTGCAAAAATAGAGCATAAATGTCAATTACAGGGGGTCTGAATCACTTTAGGGCGGCGTTATAGAGATTGATGACCACAGGTAGGAATGATTTCCTGTGGCGCCCTGTGTTGATCTGGGTAGGAGGAGTCTTCTGCTGAAGGAGCTCGTCTGCTGGACCAGTGTGTCATGGAGAGGATGTGAGTCATTGTCTAAGATGGACTGAAACCTGGACAGCATCCTCCTCTCTGCCACGGTGGTCAGAGTGTCCAGCTGCTCCCCCACAACATCACCGGTCCTCCTGATCAGTTCAACATATTCTCATTATCAGTTCGTATGAAATCATATAAAAAGTTATGCACACTATTTCGTACGTTTTGGAAATTTTCCCTTCAAAAACCAGATCAGTGCGCATGCGCAGGCAGACAGACAAAAAAAGCCGATCGGCGGACGGATGTAAAACTGGGAAAAACACTGCAATAATCACTTCTTCATGTCTATAACTACGTTGCTTGCTGTTTTATATCTTAGGGTTAGGGTTAGGGTCAGGGTTAGGGCTAATTGTATTTTAAATTCTATGTTCTTGAATGGTGCGTAAGATGCGCATGCGCATACGACGAAAAAAACGTCCAAAACGTACGAAATTACGGTGCATAACTTTTTGTACGATTTCGTACAAACTCATAATGAGAACAGGCTGATCAGTTTGTTCAGTCTGTTGTTTTCAGCGACCCTCAGCCCACTGCCCCAGCATTTGACCACGAAGAAGAGTGTTCAGAATGCAAATTATTATAGTCACAAACTTAATATAATTTATTCGAATCTCATAGACTAAAGCAAAGTAGCTTGTTATATTATTTACTAGCTTGTTTGTTTAGGGGCATCATCCTGCTAAAAGGGAAACTCCACCACAGTTTCTAAAGTTTTTCAGCCATAAACAGGTTTGGCTCCGGGTTGGTCTTATATTTTGCTCCATCCATCATCTCATTATTATATGAGACCAGGTAAAAAAAAAAAATCCCCAAAGCATGATGATGCCATGGCCATGTTTCACTGTGTTGCTGGTGTTTTCAAGATGATGTTACCCGATCGCCCGGGGCAAGTAGTTTTTATTGTCGGGAGAGTACAAATTTCATTGCATTTGCCCATCTGGAAAGTGCAATGATTGCAAAAAAAAAATGTATCACTCAAAATTACTTTGAAATCACCGACATTCGCTTAAAAAAGGACCCACATGCGTAGCCGGCGCAGTTTTGTTATTTTGTACACACTCCATCTGGCGGAAAATCTCGCGGCTTTTTCAAATCACGCGAGATTTTCTGCCAGATTGAGTGATTTTTGTCCGGGAATTTGCACGAATCAGACACATTCTTTTCGACTTGGCAGGCTATAAAACAACAAGGCAAAAAATTTTAAGTAGAGTAACACACCCACCACCTATTTTACCCTCCACCCATTTCACCCACCACCCAGAAAACCCTAGATTAAAAATTATTGGTCAGGGATTAGCACAATTGGCATAATTGTATGCCATGCGCACAGTGTAAATATGGCTACCAGGAACCTGTAAACTTAAAAAAATACTGAATTACAAAAAACATTTAAAAACAAACATGTTTCATTGATGTATATACAAAAATTAATATTAGGAACTATATTTATCAAACATTATACTGGGCAAGTAAAAATTGTTTCTGGGCAAATGAAATGTGAAAGTCACTTTGTCAACGTCAATGCCTGATATGTATATATATATAGATATATCTATCTATATATATATATATATATATATATATATATATATATATATATAGATATATCTATCTATATATATGTATATATATATATATATATATATATATTTATATACATTATTGTTATTTTTTATATAGTTTACATAGTTTTATATAGCTGTTTTTTAATGCCCTAGGAAGGTATTAGTTTTAAAATTTATTGTAAAAATAAACTCCATAAATTAGAGTTTCTATGTGTTTTGTAAAGTGGGAAGTTCATGGGTAGCTCATGGGTTAGTATGTTTACTGTTCTTCCATTTCTCTAAAAAATGTCTCAGTGTCTGACATGTATAGAGATCGTTAAATATTCCTCCGGTATCGTATTTCTTGCTCTAAAAGTGTTTTAATTTTCATTCCTTCTATTCTAAAATTGAATCCAGTGTCACTAATTATAACTGATTTGGATGCTATAGTCAATCTGATACTTTTGACATGATAAAAATATAAAAAAGGCTTAAAACATACAATAAGTCTACAGGTAAGGCACATTATTGACTACTTTGACAATCACAGGCAATAAAATCTGCTAATTCAAGTGACTATTTCTGAAAAGGAAATAGTTTTTAGACAGATCCAATTCTTAAACCTCTTTTTACATCTAAAGTCTGAATTATTCACATTTGATTGAAACCTCAGAATGAATACTTGGAGAAATGGGAGGAAAGGAAGTGAAGATTTAAACCAATGCTTTAAATCTTTCTTAAAATTATACAGCTGGAATTTAAGCAGAGGATAAGGCAGAAGTGAAAATGTGTGATGGTGCCAGATCCCAGCAGAGCCTCTGCATTTTTGGGTTGGAAATAGTCAGTTTCAGATATTGCTGGGAACTACAGCGGTGCTGCGTGTAAATCCTGTCAGAGGCCTGATGATACAGAAGGCAAAGTCATTATGATTCTGTTTTTGTCTTAAGTCATGTTTGCAGACAATCTTTGAACGAAGATTTAAACATAAATGATTGTTCACTTCAGTCCAAACAAAAAAAAAAGACTCTTATGGAAGACTTTTTATCTCCTTAATGTAGTAAAAGCTTTGACCTTGTTTACACAGCATTCAAATCATGATCATTGCTCCGAGTATTCGCCATTAGTCTTCTGCTCGGCCATCTGTTGTCACATTCCCCTCAAGACATTCACTGAGGGAAAAATACACTCATTTTCAAGTGGACAATGGCCAAAAACCACAGCGCCACTCAAAGGGGCTGCTTGTGTCCTTTTTCCGCAGGCAATTTCATCTCAGTTATGATGTATAAAGGGGAAGTTCTTGTTCTTCAGATGACTTTATTTCATACATAATCTCATGATAAAAAAGGGACTTCATATTGTCTTCATCCCAACAGCATTTCATACCCTGTTATTGCTAAAAATGTGTAGTTTAGTCAGTAGTTCAACTAATGGACGGCTGTTCAAACTTTCTTTCTGTTGATGATGGGTATAAATAAACTTTGGATTAGTAAATGCAGGTTTTACTCTATTTAAAAAAAATACACTTCTTTTCTAAGAAGTTATTTGTTTCTGATGCACTTTCAGGCAATAACACAGCGACTATCTTTCCGTTTCAAGGGTAAACAATCCTTTCCAGAACAATCTGGAACAGACTAAACACTTTAAAACATTTTCTGCTTGATAAAACCTTGTTCAATTTCCTGTGCAGCACAACCCTCAGACATGTCAGCTTTGGCCCAAATTCTCCTAGACAGCAATTACAAACAGAGACCATCCAGTTGATCAGGACCCTTCTAAGCTTCATGAATGAATTTACTTCAATTAGAGGCAGCAGTCAAGCACAGGAGGATGGAGAGTGTTGTCTTTTATGAGCGTTTGTTGTTACACAGTGTAATGACCATGCACGCTGTGACCCGAGTTAATGACACCGTAGATTAACGCCAGCGGGTCGCCTTTGGTAAAGTCCAAAACTATTGATCCGGAGGCTTGCTGTGAAATTGAACTGTCAGGTGTTCCGCGAGGCCTTGATATGATATTGATTGCTCCTGCTTAACGACCAACAAAGAGTCTAGTTACCTGAATCAGCACGTGCAGGGCTGAATATACCCCTCCTGCTGGCATTTGTTGGAATTTTAAATATAAATTGGATCACCTGTCTCTTTGGGGAATATTAATGTCACCTTTTGGCCTCAGGATGGTTTCTCTCTGCTTTAGCTCAGACTATTAGCCATGCTTTCTCCATTATCCCAACAGTCTGATGTTGTGAGCTGAGCTGACACTGAGCAGCCATTAAAGTCAAAAGCGCTTCCATCTTTGTTTAAAGCCACATCGGTATGAAGTATTTGTTCCATAACTGGAAATTTACAAAGCGGATTCATCCCACCCTCCCTACCCACCAACAAAAAAAATAATAATAATATTTTACTATTTCAGAGAAAAAGGATCTCAGATTAAGTTTTAGCATTTTTTTTTTTCATGGTTAATTTTACAATTCTTAATTGTTTTTTTTTTCAAATTTCTTTTTTTCCATATTAAGCTTTTGGTTGGTTGGTTTTCAGAGTAAATTTTTCCAAAATGTATTTTCTTTGTTATACATATTATTATTTATTTTATTTGTGTGTGTTTCCTGGACGGGGCCGCCTTTTACAGCTGCTTTTTGTATCTCTGCTTCTGTCTCCTTGAACCCCAGTCGGCCTCGGCAGATGGCCGCTCGCACTGAGCCTGGTTCTGCTGGAGGTTTCTTCCTGTTAAAAGGGAGTTTTTCCTCTCCACTGTCGCTACAAGCATGCTTAGTGTGAGGGATTGTATTTGAGTCAATGAGTCAATGCAATCAACTGGTTTTCCTTAGATAGAAAACTTTGTATCAATTTGACTGTATGATCTGGTTGAACTGTAAAGTGCCTTGAGATGACATGTGTTGTGAATTTGGCGCTATATAAATAAACTTAATTGAATTGAATAATTTTTTTTATTTATCTTTTCTCTAGTCCACTGAATTTAAAACAATGAGAAATTTCTGGAAAAAAAGTTAAAAATATAATAAAAAATTATAAACACAAGGAAATCTAAAACAGCAGCAAAATTACTAATAAGTTTTCATTTCAGGATTGCATTTTTTTAAAAGTTTAACATCTATAATACGTGTCCTTTGCTCTCAAAAATAATGGAACAAAATTGACTCCATAAGATAGAGACAGGTCTGGCTCTAAACCAGCTATTTGCTCCTTCTTTTCACACACTCCACTTTAATTAGAGTATCTTCAGCTGAGCCGTGGTGTCAGTGAGTGCATGAAAGCAATCAGCACCCCACATGGCAGGAGTCAAATGCCTTTGATCAGCTCATGGAGACTGATCCACAGTGACCACAAGGAGGTGTGGGTGATCCCACTGGCCTCGCATGCCAACCAGGACAGCCGCCAGTGTGGTAGCAACCCACACCCCTGGTTGAGACCGTCATACTGTGAAGATGTTAATGTCAGTGTCTGTCATCGCGCCGCGTAAGCGGTGAGTTGGGATTCTGAAGAATCATTAGATTGAGTCAGATTTAGGTTGTTATTATGATTAGTGATGCAGAGCTCATTCAATGCGCTCTGGAAGAAATGTACTGGTGTATTAATGCATTTAATAACCTTCACACTGGAAACATTCAGTCTAAGCTTGCTGCACCTCTTAATTTTGTTTCTTTTATTTTATTAGGTCAGACTTCACCTTTATCCCGCATGCTAAATATTATAAATCAGTTTTTGTCCAATAGCTTTTCTCCTTGTCAGCAATAGTTTGGCAATTTGTGCCACTGGTGGAATAAAAAACTCTGGCTGCTCTGTCGTCTCAAGCACCTACTGACACCAACCGACTTTAAGAGATGCCAAAGAATGAAGCACCAGAGTCAAAGCTGGTGAGTGTGGCAGCTTCGTGAGCATTTATTCCAATGGGTTTTACAAAACTGCTTAGGTTAGCATTGACTACTGCAGTTCAGAGAAAAGTTTTAGTGAGAGCCTTCACCAACTTATCATGCTAAGAATGTTTTGACTAGTCTTTTCCCAGTAAGAGGAGCAGATATGCACAAAATCATTGCTTTGGACTGTTAGCAATGCTTAGCCCCCCCCAAAAAAAACATTCTTGGTCTATTTGAGAAATGCATCACAAAGGTCTCACACGAAATATGGATCATTACAAAACTTTAAGTAGAGAGATTGTGACCAGAGAGAAGCACATCAGCAGGATGTGAAAGTGAGGTGGAAAAACGTTTGTATAACAGAAACCGGTTACATTCTAAAACATTTTGTAGGATTTAACTTTTCACATAGAGCAGAGCTCACGGATTAGCAGACTGCAGTCTGGATCCGGAACCCAGCTGCTGGCTAATTAGGACCCAACCTGAACATTTATAAATTACTGCATGTTGTCGGACGACTGTGTCCAACTTCAATCGTGCCGCTTCTCCTGTTAATACGGTAAAGCCCTCCAGAGCGTCCGGGACACAGGCTACACGTGATCCAAAATAGCAAATGAGCTGCTGTCAGTCTGGGTTGCTGCTACGAGCTACTTTTAGACACAGCACAGGGCTTGATGTTAACCATTGCCCGATCGCCCGGGGCAAGTAGTTTCTATTGTCGGCAGAGTACAAATTTCATTGCATTTGCCCGCGGGCAAGTGCAATGATCGCAAAAAAAAAAAAATGTATCCCTCAAAATTACTACAAACTGAAAACGACCCACAAGCGTTGCCGGCGCCATTTTTGTTGTTTTGTACACATTCTCGCATGATTTGAAAAAGCGGCGTGATTTTCCGCTAGATGGCGTGATTCAACTCTTGGGGAGAGAATTTTGCAGAGCAGCAGCTGGATGACGAATTTAATCTACACTATAATACACGCTAGATTAAAAATGATCAGTCAGGAATCAGGAAAATAATAGCAATAATTGTATGCGCACAGTGTTAATATTTCTATCATAGGGCAGTCTTCTGTACAGTGGTCATACATTAAAAAATGTTCATTAAATTTTTTTTTTCTTAGACATTGGAGTGGTGCATTTAAATGTTATAGAGCTAAACATGTTAAATTGGTGAGTAGTAGTAGTGTAAGTTTGTAACCTGACAAGTTTTTTTTCAGATTTTTAACATTACAATTTATATTTTTCCAAGCACACAACAGTTTAAAGCAAAGTTTAGTTTGAAAAGAATGAGCAGGAAGGATTGAAAAGCATGTTAACACGGTAATGTAGGCTTGAGTTCATTATCTGACGCATGCATATACACACCAGGAACCTGTAAACTTACTGACTTACAAAAAAACATTTAATAAACAAACATGTTTAGGGTTATATTTATCAAACATTATACTGGGCAAGTAAAATTTGTTTCTGGGCAAATGAAATGTGAAAGCCACTTGCCCGAAGGCAACCCCTGCAGCAGGCAAACCAGTGGCAAGCCGGGCGATGGGAAAGAAGAAGACGAAAGTTGAACAGAAATCACAATCATGGGGAGGAAAAGCACTGCAGTCTGATTCTGTACCTGAACTGGCATCTTTTTCAGAGATTTATAATCACATCTGTAGCAAGAAAGTTATAAATATTGAATCTATGGTAAATGTTGTAGCTAAATGAGACACATTCCATGGGCGAAAACTAACCCATTAGTTCCTCCTCTTATTCGATCAGACTCCATTTTCACATTTTTTATTTCTCTAGACAAGTGTTTTCCAAACTTTTCAGCCACATTCAACTCATCAAATATTTATGCTTGTTGAAGCCCACAGATATTGCCTGGGATCTTTCTCTAATCATGTATTGAAGCGCACTGGTAGTGACTTACTTAGAGTTTTTGGTTTCAGAACAGCTGAAATCTGGTACCTAAACTCAGCACCTATTCAACTTTGAGTTTAGCTCGAGAAGATAAGAAAGCCTCAACAATAGGATTTGTTTTTTTTGAAACAAAGAAGTTTATGACATAAACCAACATTGTTACAGGAATCCAAATGATTTAGCTCAAATTCACAATACATGTCATATTAAGAGAGATTTAAATCTGATCAGAGAGAGATTGGTTTGAATTTTCTATGTAATTAAAATTAGCTGACTGCATCCACTCATTCATCCACTCTGCAGGATACACTTTGGTCTAATTTGTCACACTGGAGTCCAATAATAGCCATTGAACCATCTGAAAATCATGGCTTTTCAGGTTGTTATTTTTTTTCAACCAAATATAGGTGTCGTTTTTTATTTAAATCATGTCTTCTTTTCAATGTCTTTTCAACCAATTGTTGCTCAGAGGGAATGGTCTATAGTTCCAGACAAGGGGGGGGTGTTTGGTCCCTTGCACTTTTACTGTCCAAAAGCAATGTTACGCTACAGTACGTAGACAGCCGTGGAGCACTAGGACCAAGTGGAAAACCATAGCTCAACTTGAAGCCTGCTTCCCAGAGTTCAGACAGCCCACAAGCTCCTGATTGGAACATCCGTCTTTTCTTGTGTGATTGGCTATCACTGCTGTCACTCATTAGAAGCTGACTTTACAAAAATCTGATGCGCCACTGAATGAGGTTTGTGAAAGCTCTTAAAGAAAAATTTGGCTTTGCACAAGAGACATAAGAGTATTTAAAAGTCAAAGTGTAGGTTACATTCATAGAACTGTGTAACATCCCTCCTAAAACACCTTTACTGGCTTTAAAAATCAACATATCCACCTCAAGATCCTCCTCCACATCTTAAGTTTTAAATAACCTTGTAATGTTGTATATTCATTTTATTAAAAGTACTGATAAATCAAATGAATTGTTGTTATTATTATCATCAAAAAAGGAAAAAAGCAACATATGAATGCAATTTTACACACATCCTGTCATGATTTAATTCTAAGATCTGACCCACATGCAGGAAACCAAACAGAGAGACCAAGGGAAGGTTTAACAGCTTTATTGAGAACTGGTAGAGATGGATCCAGTGCTGCTCTGAACACTGGCGAACCGGGACTGAAAAGTAAAGGGGAAGTTCCTGAGGTTAGTTCAGGCTCAGTGGGAAATTTGAGCTTCGATTTGCAAAAGGAAAGGCAACGGGACTCACGTTTCCAGTAAAAGGTGTTTTTTTCTGAATCAAGTCGGTGTGGGTTGTTCCAGTAATTGAGTTGCTCGTTGGAGGGCGGACAGGGTTTACCCAGGTTGAGGTGTTTCTTAGAGGAACGGAGGAGCTGACTGCCACTTAGATTTCCAATGGTACTTGAACTGTTTCTTGTGGAGATGAATCCCCTGCTCAGTGTGAAGCCCAAACAATCCTGAGGGAAAAGTTGACCCAAACCACCTGTCTGAACCCTCAGCTCAGTTTGACGCTCAGACAATCCTTCCAGGGGGAGAAGGTCCAAAACGTCCAGTTTGCAGGATGACTTCCTGCCGAGAGGCAAAGGCAAAAAAAAAACAACAAGGTTAAGACTCAGGTGACAAAAACTCAGATTGACTCAGCAAAACTCAGCTTGGCTAGAGTACCCAAAACTGGCAAACACTCTGGCGTCGAGGTAGTGGCAGTCAGCAGCTTAAGAGTCCTCTGGTAATGAGGCAACCATCCGCAGTTGTGTAAGAAGGCCAACGAGAACCAGGCGCAACCTGGTGGTGGAGGGAAAACAAACAAAAAAACTCACACAAACTGGATTCCTAACACATCCAAGCTCATAATAAATGTAAAACTATGTTTTTCTTTTATATTCTACATGGATTGTTGCTCCCAAATTGTCCAGTTGTTCATGTCATGCATCCATATATAGTGGAGGGATAGCAGAGTTGCAAGAGAAAGTAGAGAAAACAAACACACGAAAACTACTAGAAAATACGCTTAACTTATATATAATAGGTATATTTTAAAAAGCTTGCTTCCCCCCACTTCTGAAATCAAAATTTCATCCATGGTTTCAAGAAGTCGCCTTGCATTTCCTGAAAAAGTTTGGTTGGTTCATTGTAAAAACCTTTTACATTCAAGTTAAAAACAACTCCAACAAAAGCTTTCACTTTCAGAAAAAGAGCCATGTTGGTAATATTAATCACAGGACAGTAATTCCTTGTATGTTTGCCCATGAAAAGAAATTGTAATTTCTAGAAAAGTAATGTTGGTTTTAGCTACATGTTGTATTGACCCATATGGGTGGGCTCTGGACAAGTAGTTAAGCTATAATTCTAAGAGAAATACGCCTACATGTTCCTTGAAAGTATTGGTTCTGTTATGTAAGACTGCATTTCTTTTCATGTTATCTTTATTAATCAGTAGTAATTTTCATGTACTGTCTTGCTGGCAACTTGTCAGAACAGACATCTAGTTTGTTTTTAGGCTGCTTTAAAATGTGCACACTCCACTGTTCCAATCGCAGGCCCTCTCTCAAAGTAAGAACCTCTCCAATCAGACGACACTTGCTTTCTACTTCCATCGTTTCAATCGGAACGAACAAATAAACAGCCTTATGAACCATCAGACATTTTACTTCGAGAAAGGAATAAAATATTGCACAAGCTGGAAAATAAGAAGAACCTGTTGTTATTGTATTGCTTTATTTTTTTTCTTTCTAGTTTTCTACTGGAGTGTAAGAGGGCAAATTGTCTGTGTCCAGAGCTGGAAAAAAGACAAAACAAGCACTCTTGTGTTTGAGATGAATTGGGCCTGTGAGCCAGAGAGTTTATTTGTATTTCTCAACAACTCAGCTATAACAAAGCACACTCTTTACACTGATGACAAAATGGAAGAGAAAAGAGGGGGAAACATGAGTCTTTGGTTGCTTTTTGTGCGGCTGTTGAAGAGCCAGCTTTACCCTCACAGCACAGATGTAAGGGTATTATTTAGAACTCTGGCATAGTCAAAACACCTGAATTGTAGCTGAAGTAATGCAACAACTAGATGTATAATAAAGTGGACCACACACAGAGCATGAGAAGAGGGTATTTTTCAAATTTTGATCTTTGTTCTTCTCTTTGTGACACAGAAGGTTATTTATTCTAGAATTACTTATGTTCACTGCTGCCATTCTGTCTGTCTGTTCCTGAGTCTTGTTGCTGTATACTGTGTGAATGAACTGGTTGCTTTGTCTCGGTTTAGTGATCCTTAGTAAGGTATATCTCAACTCTTGCACACTTGAAAAAATCCAAATCTAGATAAGTCATTTTTTCTTAAAATAAGTGCATTTGTTCTTGGATTGAGGTAAAGGAGACATTTTGCCAATGGAACAAGACAATTTACACTTAAAATTATAAAACACAATTGCATTGTCTTATTTCAAGTGCATATTATCCAATTATCTTATTTTAACAGTAAAATTGCTCATTCCGTTGGCAAACCATCTCATTTACCTGCTCAAATTAAGGGTAAATACATTTAATATAAGACATTTTTTACTCATTTCTAAATCGTTTTCGCAGGAGAATTTTACATGCGAGTCGCATGTTAAAAGCAGATCGTATTTCCAAATGTATTACCACATTCTTCAAATTGACTTTTTAACCAAGGTTAAAGAAGTTGAAAAAAAATGCATTTATTGCTCCAATTATCCTTACAAAAGATAAATGCTAAAATGGGACAAGACCAAAAGGCCTTGAAATAAAGACTCTTACTTACAAAGGTCATACATGCTACGTCCAGTGTTTTTGCTTTTATCTACAATGTTATTCTGAAAAACGTAACTAGTTATATTTGCTGGTTTCTTCTCCAAAAAACAATAAAATCGGTTGTTGAAATGCTAATGGATACCCAGCCCTGTCTCATGATGGGGTCATTATCATGCCTGACGAAGAGGCAGGGAACAAATAGTAGAGAAAGCAATCTGTCTTGTAAGAAGATTGTAGCACCATGATGGTTGTTTAAAAAAAATTCTTGTTCTTAGGCCCCGTCCACACGAAGACGAACCCTGGCCTAAACGCACAAATTTTTCACCAAACCAGCCTCTCATCCACACGAAGCCGGCGTTTCGGGGGTCTGTAAACGATCTTTTTTTTATTCAGCCTTCAGAGTGGGAAGATTTTGAAACGCCGTTTTCGCGTTTCCATCTTTACGCTCTAACCGCATTTTTTTTTTGCACGCATGCGTCATAGCGTCGCCTCTAAACACGCATGCGCAACACAGTATCACAACAACAATGGCGCCGTACTGTGTTGAATGGTTGCTGCTAATGCTACTCACCCTGCTGTCGGGCTTACAACAGAATCTTCTTCTTCTGGAATATCTCCAGGAAGAACAGAGCAATATCGACCACATAGTTCAGCACCTGAATTTGACTGAACCACGAAAACGGACCCGCAGGGCAACCATGTATAAATATTGGTGCGCATGCCCAACATTTCGTCGCCTATTTTTGCTTTGGCACCACAGCGCCACTTACAGGCCTGGCATACATTTTGCAGCGTTTTCATGCATTCGTGTGGACGATCACATTACGGCAAACGTTTTGGAAAATATCAGCGTTTCATGTTCGTTTTGACTTCGTGTGGACGGGGCCAAAATCTTTTATCACATTGGCTGCATTGGGTTTCCATCTTAGCTGTTGTACCTCTAGTTCCCTATAGTACTACTTTTTGCTGGAATACACTTAGCCCTGCTTTCCCATTGCTAGTTCTATAAAATAAAACTGTTGAAAAGTTGAAAGTTATTTGGACTATGGATCTTTAGTTATTTTGTTTGTTTGTTTGTTTGTTCCCTTTTTTGAACTTTGCTCTACTTCATTCTTTGTTTTGTTTCTCTTATAGTCTCTATTTCAGTCTAACATTCATTTCTTTAAGACAAAGAACTGCTTTAAGACATAAAAAGTCACATATTCCGTAGAAGCCAGAGTTTATACATATGTATACTTACGGGCCGGCATATTCTTAAGTTGAGTATTTGTGAGCCAATCAAGTTGGTTAAATAACAGCTTATAGTGTTGTTTTGGGCGTGCTTAAGTCTCCAAACATGGTGTTTAAGTATACAACTTTTAATCAAAACCCAAGAATGAAGTATTTTAGAAGCATGATTCACACCATTGCACACTAGGAATGCATTCCACTTTCCCCATTTTCTTGGTTCTACATGATTTCCTTCGATATACAACCCATCTGGATGTATGTGGAGAAATAATCAAATACAATCCTACACATGGCCAGAGTTAAAGATCATATGTTCAAACACTCTTACGGCTCAAGAGAAAAATAAACTCTACTAATTACTAATGATTGAAAAGTTAGGGGCCAGAAAACTGGCTACCTTGTGTTTCTTTAGTTTTTTTTTTTCCAGTGAACCTTGTCACTGAATTCCAAAATGATTTAAGATATATAATATGTTTAAAAAAATCTTTAAAAGGGACATTTTTTCACAGCTACAATCACTGAGAACTTAGAAGGATAAAAATAAATCTGGTAAATGTGGCAATCAAAACGTTCTGCTGCAAATAAGGATGCACTAAAATGTTCACCTCTATACTAACATGCTCTGATTAAAGGCAGTTAGAAAAACAACACACCTGTAGTATAGCCAATATCAGTATCATATAGGAATCAGAGAGAAATATTCTGAAGTCATGAAACAAAGGCCTTTGTTTGCACAAAATGTCTGAGTCTCTTTGATATAGACACCACTGTACAGTTTTGTTCTCTCCAGTTATTATGTACTCCTCATCACTTAGCAGGAGGGCTTTAAGCGTGGGTGTCATCCATGTTTTCCAGGAACGACAGCCGTGGCGGGGACGGCAGAAACGGTCGGTCTGTTGTTTAAGATAAGCTCCTGCTGAAATTAAAAGCCCAGCATCGACACAAGACAACCGGCGGGAGCCGGGCCATGGTGAGGAAGGCCCTGAGCTTTGTCTGTCCCGCTTGCACCGGTTGGCTCAAAGACAAAAGCTGTGTTCTTGGTAAGCTGACCACGGAAAAGAGCAAACACCTCAGAGCCAAAACGGTGTCTGAAAAGCATAAGAATTAAGAAACATCATAATAAACCCAAAAGCATTGATTTTCCAGATCCAATTTTTAAAGCATAAGGAACAGCGACAAAACTGCAAAGATTGGAATGAAAAGTGTGTTTTTAACACACATTTGACACCTGATCACCATAACATTTAACTTCACCAGTAAGTTAGCTAATCAGTAACACCCCTTAACTATATTCACAGTACAAAAACACAACTATTCATATCTCCTCTTTAATTTTTAGCCACTATATACTGCATTATAGAGGCATTGCTTCCAACCCTGGTCCTCAGGACCCACTGTTCCGAATGTTTAATGTATTTCCCTGCCTCTAAACACCTGGGTGACATATATGGGTGATTAAAAGTCCTCTGAAGCCTTTGATGGTTGCTGAGGAGGTATTGCAGACATTTGGATGGGCTGTACTGGAGCAGTGTCACATCATAGAAATACAGAACAGTGGGTCCTTAGGACCAAGTTTCGGAACCAGTGGTCAGAGGAAAAAGTTGGAGGCTGTCAAAATTTGACAGAGATATTCACCTTTGATAGATTCCTTATTTATAACATAGGAAAATGTTGAGACTAAAAGAAGGAAACATATTAACTAAAAAAAGGGAATTATCCCTACGTAAATGATTTTGGACAATTTGAAGAAGCTGTAGTTTCTAAAATTAAAACACAAGGATACAATGTCAATGTTAAGAGATGTTTCTGCAAACCCAATAACCAGCTAGACATGGTGCTGCACTAAAAATGTTTATTTACAGTAATGATGATAATAATGAACTGCAATTTAAACAAGGCAGACTGTAAGAAGGTTTCAGAAGCCAGGAAACACCAGCTGGTGACAGGCTGAACAAGCTGGAGGCAGGCTTTGGCTGGAGGCAGGTGGATAATTGCTGACAGACTGGCTGGCTTTGAAAGCTGCAGCCAGTAGAACAAGCAGAGGCAATTTAGGACATGATGATCATCAGAGACCAATGAGAATCCAGTGCAAGCAGGCTGAGCAAATGAACATAGGAGTGCAGGTGGTGCAGACAATCATTTGAATTAATTAAAGTCAAGGAGACAATCTGGCAAAGACTGACAGAGAGAGGTAGGTATTAAATGGCATGATCAAAGCTGGAAATAAATAGGGTGGAGCAGAGCACAGAGTGGTGAGCAGCCAGCAAGCTCAATCATCCCTCTCAAAAACACGCTGGAAGTAATCTTCACTCAATCAGTGTGAATTACACCAAGCATTGCCTCTTATCTTAAGATCTAACTGATCAGGTTTCAGCTTCCCATGTCAGATTGTTTGTCTGACTTGTTTGTTTTTCAGAACTTTTTTCACCATCACAAATTGACTCGATCGGTATTTGTGACGGATAACAGAGAGGGGGAATGCCACGATGGCATGGAGCCGGTGGGAATTACCACATCAACTAGAATAGGTTATATCTGTAGTTGAGGGGACCCATGAATGACAGTCTATGTGAATGAGGGGCCAGCCTCTGTTGCAATGCAATCAGGCTATTTCCTTCACCTGTTACATTGATTATTATCTCATGCCAGCCACCTGTTCACCCTACTGTATAAATTTTTCATTTCTCATAGGCTGTGTCTGAACGTCCGCCCTAACCGAGCACTATATAGTGGTTACGGCATTTTAGATGAGTGTCTAAATGTCTAGTGGATGAGAAAGGACTCGAAATTTCCCTCAATGCATCTTGAAAAGTAGTGATCACTGATGGTCACTAGACGAGCAGATATATCCCAGAAGGTTTTAGGAGAGCTATTCCCGCAAAGCATCATGGGATTTGTTTAGTAGCAATAAATAACAAAGTTGGCGCAGGAATCGTCTGGGGAGGCAGAGTTATGTGACCAACGGGGAGGGAGAAGTGGTTATAATTTGCCCGAACGGTCAGTTAATTCAGTTCACTATAAAGACGACTATGTAGTCCCCGCTTTATATAGAGTCCTGAGGGATTTAGGGGTTAGGGTGAATGTTTGGGCACAGCCAGAGTTCTTTGCTGGAGTATCATCAGCTCTTTGTTAATCTCAAATCAACATTTTTGACAAGACCAGCGGTATGTTTTTCTGGATGGCTATCAATATAATCTTCAACTCAATGTGCTGCTTCTACCTGTCTCTCTGCATTTGGGTCCAACGTCATTACTTACATCTGCCCGAGGAAAATATTCTTGTGTATGATGTCATAACCTCTTCATTTGTAGCAGGCTTTCCTCAATTCCTTTAAATGGTTAGCCTCACCCCAAAGCAGGGTAGTTGGACTCTGTACTACCAAAACAGTCTTGGGCTCTAGACAAATAAAGTTCTCCTGTAGTGTTGGACTCCAGGCCAGAAATGTCAGACCCTTCATGTCATTTGGTAGGAGCTTCAAACATCTATGAGCTTTTTTGTTAATTGCATCCCATAGATTTTCATACTTAACTGAGACATGAAGAATTGTAATGCCAAGGCAACAACCTAACCAGTTTAAGTGGGTCTCTTCTACAGTAAAAATTCCCTTGTAATCACAGAAGCAAGACAGATGAGTATATAACTACCTTCAACGTTTTGATATTCTAGGGCAGATAAATGAAAATATATATTCACACACAGTGTTATTAGGGAGAAGTTGAATTAATTAATTCTGTCTTTACAAAACTGGGAATATTTTGTTAAGCAGGACTTTGTACTGGCATAATTATCCCTAAAGGAATAAACCATCATTAATTTCCTGTTTATTTTCAGTCTCTCATTTTCTGTTCTCTTACAAACTGATGACAGATGAAATTGCTTGTTTGATTTGATAATGTTTTGGAAAACTTTTCCAAAATTACCACGAAAACTTGAATGTTCCTTCTTATGTTCTGTGGGTGTTCAACAGAAAAAGAAACATCTGATCACTGTCATTAATAGCTCATAAAGACCCTAGGCCCCATGTTTTGTCTATGATTCTTTCCATCTGACGACGACCACATTCATTAATGCTCAAGCTCTTGCCTGCCCCGGCGTGTTAGCTCTTTAGAAGCCGGTTTAAATAAGAATACCCTCTGCGACAGCATTTTGGATGAAGGAGCATGACAGGTCTTTGCTGTGGGTTTTGGACAGCAGGCGGTGGAATAGCAGGGTGCAAGCATGGCATAGACGCAGTGGAAAGAAATGGGTAGTGGTGATAATGCAGAGCGGATGCCCAGTCTGGTGCGGTGGGGACTAATTTTGCTCTCCAGGGCAACTGATGAGCCCCAGATGGACCGCCAGCTGCTTTGGGTTTGTGAATTCGAGATGGTGGGCGTCACCGAGGAGAGAGCAGCATGTTATTAACAGCATGGATACAGGTCAAAGAGGTTCTACTACATAAAGGTGAAGATTAGATTTGTTTTCTTTTTTACATTTAATTCCCTTCAGCATCAAAAACTTTTGAACAGAAGTGGTCGTTTACTACCCAGAAGGACTCTCAGGGGATGACCAGACCTTGATAAAAGAAGTCAATGCATCCATCTGCTTTTGTTGTGTCCAGTGCCACGTCCTCCACCAGAGGAGTAATTAAAAAGCCACCTGATCTACCTGGGCTGCTTATAATACCACTCTAACAAATATCAGACTGCGGATGTTGATTGACTGGCCTAAAGATGAGTCCCTGATGTGAATAAACATCTCATAAAGAGGGTGGCAGATCTTTCTGCGAGCCTCCGGTACATGAATATGAAACACACTACAAACTAACTCTGGTAGCCTTTAATGGAAGAGGCTTTTTTTTTTCAGGATTCTGATTGGGATGAGCATCCAGACTGAACTGCTTGTCAATCTACTGCTCATTAATTTGGATGATTGCCCCCCAGCCGGCCTGCAGTTTAGAGCATTAGTCATCATGCTTGTTTCCTTTTTTCCCCCCCCTTTTCCTCTCATCAATTCCATGGAGACAATGGCTCTGCAGAAAAAAAAAAAAAACCTCTGTGTACAGTGTGGTGGATCATTATTTGCCATCCGTATAACCACAGTCCACAGCTGCGTACACTGCGGATTTTCTGCCCGAACAAAAGAGACAACAAAAACAAACAAAGCTAAGAGAAAGCAAATGCGAGTATCGAAGCAAGGCGAGGGATGTGGCAGACATATAAAGCACAGTTCAGCTCCACTGTCAGCTTTTCGTCTACCTCTGCACCCTGCATCCTAATCGAGAATACAGAGGGAAGTAGAAACCCACCCGGATGCACTGTTCTCACTAGAAAAACACTGCGAGCCAATGCTAGACACGAAGTGTCGCTTCATAGGACACAGATGCACCTCTGCAACCTCAACCCACACGCCATGTTCAGTTCTCACAGATCAGCCTACATAACCTGTGTCAGCTTCTCTGTTTTACATCAGGATGCAAATGCTATTTATTGGTAAATATCCATAACATCTGGCAGCGCTTCTCAAGCTGAGAGGTTGGGATGCTTGAGGCCATTGCAGTCACGGCTAAGCCCTGATGAATAAAGATTTTTTCATAGAAAGCAGCACTTCTTCTTCTTCACATTTTAGCTCTAATTACGACTGAGTTGAGACAGAGATCACAGTTTGGGAAACTCAGAGGGGTTATAGACATGTACATCATGTTCGGGGAGTATTGGCCTAGTGGTTAGAACAGGACGCTTCTGCTCTGAGAAGGTTGCAAGTACCAGGTTCGAGCCCCGCACAGCCGGCACTCTGGCTCTCTGAGCAAGACCCTTAACCCCTCATTGCTCCCTGGGTGCTGCACAGTGGCAGCGAAGTGCTCCCCAAAGGGAGGGGTCAGATGCAGAGAGTTATTTTCTCCATTTTGAGATCAATAAAGTTAAATTTCTATCTTTCTTTTCTATCAACTAGTTGGTGCTCTATGCAATCATTATTCATCACTGAATCATTTTTGCTGTTTAGTTTGTTAGTTATATTGGTTTAATCTCTGCTGGTGTCAGCAACAAAACAGGAGGCTCCCATCTTTGGCCACATGTTGTTTAATACAGATGTTAATTTTCTACAGATATTGGAAAATAAAGTATCTCTTTTGTTAAAGATCTCAAAAACTCACTGACAATGAAAGATGACTGAGGACTTTTCCAATCTGGGAACCATGCCCACCATGTCTCAGGTTTGACACCAATTCCAAGAGTATATGGCTGGAGATTGAAGACCTTTCATGTCATAGGAAAGAGGTCAATAAAGTATAATCACACCAACTATGGCAGGCTAAATATGCATTTAATAGTTAGACTGGACCTTTAATGAACTCAAAACCTAAAACCTCCTCTTCATCTGTAAGATGAATAAAAAACTTTGTTTCAACAGCTAAATATATTTCTAAGATGAGTGGCTTTGACATCTTCTTCAGACTTCAACGTGGTTCAAGGTGCTCATTGACATTCATATAAACAGAGACTTTAGAAGATCCACAAGACTGGTATTTTTGGACCTTATTGCAGCATGCATCACCCTTGATGCCTGCATTTTATTAATTTAATTCAGTTATGTTTATTTATATAGCATCCAATCACAGCACAATGTATCCCTCGGCGTTTACAGAGACAAAACAGAATGGTTCAAAGTTTCTATCAAGGAAAACCAGTTGATTACATCGAGTCATTGATTTACAAGGCATGCTGCTACTGGATGAGCTTGCGGCATCAATTTTTGCTTGCATTTTGTCGTTGACTCTTCAGCAAACCCTCATACCATGCAAGCATTTAGCAACAGTGGAGATAAAAAAATCCCTTTTAAGAAACCTTCAGCAAAACCAGTCTCAGTGCGAGTGGCCTTCTGCAGAGGCCAACTGAGGTTCAGGGTGATAGAAGCATCCATACCAAGAGGAAGCTGATGTATCACAGCGCCTGAAAAGCTTTGTTGGCCTTTCTTGTCCATCACTGGACTGTTTTGAATCCTATTTGAATGACAGGGACCTTTTTTTACTGAGTAAATAAAGCATCAGAGACTACCAAAATCACATGTGGTGATCCTCAAGGGTCCATCTTAGGGCCCCTTTTATTCAGTATCTACATGCTTCCTCTAAATATAAAATAACTACATAAGCCACCCTAATGATGCAGATGATACACAGTTATGAATCCAAGTGACCATAAATCCATACAAGTGCTAGATAAATGAATGGAATAAAGAAATCAATGCATTGATGGGCCAAAAACATCCTCAACAAATGTTAAAATTGTATTTTCTTTTCTGTTTGTAGATGAAACTGTGATCACCACAACAGTAACAATGGAGACTTTTTCAGAATGATTCTTCTACGTTTTTTAAAAGTTGATAAACATTTTTTTAGCTTATGTGGTCTGTTTATTTTATGTAAGAAAGTTATGACTGGACACATTTGTAAGGCGGGTAGTTGCTTTCATTGAAAACCTGTTCATCATAGAAACATAAAATGCAGAATTTGTTCTTCCTAATGAACAAACCAGTAGCTACAGTTTAGGGTTTTTTCTAAAACTGAATCTTATTTAGAATGAGATTAGAGACAAATATCCTTAGCCATCTAGTCTTACTTTTTAAAATATCTTTCAAAAACATGATATAAATACAACGTAAATATGATTTTTCGATTGATGCATTCGCATTCACGTCTTTTGCTTTTATATATTTATATATTTACATAAAATTTAACAGAGAAAGATGGGATTATTGTTAGTTTTACACCTATACCGATACTAGTCGGGACCCCGATCCAGCACTAAAATGGTAGTACCAACAAATAGGGCACCGACAACATTTTGAAAGCCAAAAGTGTATTCAACTATTGTCACCCAATCCAGGTAGGCAATAAAAAATGCTACTGGATTCACTTTGTATTAGTCTTTTTCCTGCTTCACAAAGGTAGGCAGCAGCTACACAAAGCCATGATGGCAATTATTTTATATCCAAGTACAATGCAGTTCTTCATATATACACACACAGAAATTATTGGCCAATACTGCACAGCAAAGTACCGGTATCAGGGCCAAAAAATGGCATCGGTGCAAAACTAATTATTGTACCTGTAAACTGCTATAAAGTCAAAATATTATTTTTCCACACTCAGAATCCCTTTATTACTTTACTCCACCCACTGTAACCAAAAGAATACAAGCTGGGGATATAGACACATAATATTTTTAGAATGAGGCACATATGAAAAAAAACTTAAAAAACACGACAGCCTTTAAACAGAGGTGGCTACAGAGAAAAACCTCAAATAACGGATTTGTATACTATTTCTGCACAATGGGACAAGAAAGAAAGAAATGAAAGGCTCTAAGGCATGATGTACTGCTCCCAAAGGGTTGTTCTCTTAATTTTATTTAATAAAACACACAGACATATAAAACAAAAAAATATTGAATAGTGTAATGTAAAGGTCAGGATCTGCAGCATGCAGTGGGGAGAAAGCCTAACTTAAATTTGCTTTTCAGCTTGTTATGTGTCAATTTTTATTCAGCAAACATTCTTCTGTGACAGTTGACCTTATCCCGGCACCCTGAAATATGGCCATCAGAGCAGTTGATCGAAAGCGAGTTCATTTTATGAGCTGTACTGTAATATGTTGAGTTAATTCCAAGTTAAATGTCAGGTGAAATGCTGATCGAAAGTCCTTTTTTCTTTCTCTTTGCCGGTTGGTTTCGATACATAGCTTTGGTTCACCTGACCGACGATGTCGATTAGTCTCTCTCCTTCACTGTCGTCTCAAGCCACTCTTTTGAATAATTTGTTGGTGGTAAAATGTCATTTACTCTTTCAGCTCATTTGTGGGACTGAATTAATGTGTCATGCAAGCCTAATTTAAATGTTAAACATCACCACCAATATATGGCCATTTGCTGTTTTTTTGATTCAATGCAACGTCCATATACGCATCAAAACACATCTAATCTTCCATAACAAATGAATAAACTGCAGTACAAAATATTTCATCATTTACTCACACACATATATATATATATATATAAATATATATATATACAAATATATATATATATATATATATATATATATATATATATATATATATATATATAAATAAAACTGAAAGGAGCTAAAAAAAAAGTAAAAAAAAAAACATGACATTTAACACTAGTGATGCTGAATTTCTGATGCTGGTGAAATGTCTCTGTTTAATTTGTTCCCAAGGTGTAACACCAGATTGAAGCTACAGTAGAATATATCACAAGTAAATTCTATAAGCCACAGTGTTGTTGTGGGTTTATCACAAAAAAAAGAAATGCACACCTGTATTTAGTCTGAGTAATGTGACATTTCCCAGATGTTTCCTCATAATGGGAAGAATGTTTCTAAATTCAGCAGAAAGCCTGAAATGATGTTGGTAGAGGCTAAATCTCCCTTACCTTGCAAGGTAGATGAATTGTTGTGAGCTTTTTGAATTCACAAACTCCCGAAAACACATCTCGCTAGAAGCAAATAGATGCATTAGATACATTCCCCTCAATACAGAAATGTCTCACACCATTGAATGCAGTGACGTGTGTGACATCACCACATCAACCAGAAGTGGAAGGCTGAAGCAAAACAAACATGGCTGAACCACTTTTAGCTGGAATCACCTTCACACCTGTTCCTCAGACGGATTTGAATTTGTTTTATCGGTTAATTGCACTGGTTGTGAAACAAATCAAGAACATAAGATGGCACAGCTGCTACTGCTGCTGCGATTGGCTAAAAGATCAATGTGGAAGGCAACTGCCACTTGGTGATTTACCCAATCAACTCCAAGAATTGTACTAAATGTCCCTCCCTTCTGTGAACACCTTCTTAAAAAAAAAAAAAACTACAGCAATCAATCTGGGCAGGTCAGAATATCCCATCTAAATTTCAGTGTATAGATCAGGGGTCATTATTCTTTTTAAGGCCGGGCTACTTCATGGATACTGAGTCATAGGAAGGGCTTCCAATAATCACCTTTGAGCATTCACCTAAACTTCATGCATAATAAACATATTTTTATTGTTTGTTTTAATTGCTAATTTTGTTTTCGATATTGTCATTTTTAAATCCTTATACCTGCTTTAATGGTCTTTATGATTAAAATGATGAAATGCTCTGTAAATGACTGAAAAAGAAGAGCCACGTTAAAAAACTTAGCCCATTGGTGAGTTATTTATTTTCAAAAGATGCTCTGGCTGCCTCATGTAGTCTTTTAGGGCTCCTTGGAGCCTGCATGCATCGTATTGGTGTCCCCTTCTCTGTACCTTTAAGTTTTAAATGCAATTAACTTCACATTCTTTCCCAACCAATAATTGCAGTAAATGCAAGTAATTGCAGATTTATAGCAAAGTTACTCTCAAAATCTTTTGTGATTTTTGTGATGTTTCAAAATTTCATTTCTGCTGCTTTTTTTAAATTTTCATTTACAAAATGTTTTTTTTTTTAGAAACAATTATGAAGTAAACTTCCCTCCATAGGGTGGGTTCATCCATGACTGTATGTGTGTAGGCCTCCATCTGTTAGGACCTGTGTGCTAGCGAGGAAATGCTGGAAAAGGACATTACCTTTTGGGTCCAGTAGGCACCAAAAATGATTTAATTCCAGCTGCATATTTGCATCTCCTCCATGACTTCACTCTGAATGCATTGAGTTTCCGCTGATCTGGGAGAGCAGTCACTTCAAGCACAGAATATTGAGAGGTTTCACACTAAAAGCTGGTCGAACAGGAAAGCACAGGAGCAAATCTCACCTCTCACTCTTTTTCGAGGTAGGTTGAATGACAGCGTGACAAAGCCATCCTGTGAGTGTGTCTGAGAAGGCACGACGGAGTCAGGGCTGTGACAAGTGTTTGCTCGGCTGGAGGAGGATGTCAAAGGCAGTGACAGTAACGCTGGTTGACTGTGAGAGGGAATGCAATGTGCAAAAAACGAATCCTTATACCTTCCACTTGAATATAGGTATGCTCATTTTTTAATGCTGATCTCCAAGTATGAGAATCCTACTGTCTCTGAATATCTTCAGGCCGCCAACTCCGAGCCCGCTGTTGGTGAGACGAGGGTGATATCTCTGAGAGGCTGCGTGGATAAGTCTCTGCGTAGTTCCACTGCTGATTAAAAAGCTTTTTAACAAGATCATCTTGGGTGGCACTAACTGTCACTGACAGCACATTATTGCCTGAGTGAAGTGCCTCTGATCCGACTTTAATAAATGTTAGCTTGTCAGGGCCACTAAAGCTGATAAAGATTAGAATCCTTCTCTATATTACAAAATGCCAGCCAGCATAACAACCTTGACTTAACAGGTTCTCTGAGCACCTCCTCTTCACATTTAGGGTGTCTGCAGATCCTGTCAAAGTTGAAGCATGCAACGCAATAAAATCACACAATAAAATGAGGCGGATGAAATTTATCTTGTGTGGCTTTTCGTTTCCCCAGTGTTTTTAGCTTTCAGAACCGTGTCTGGAGGAGATGTTATGGTTGTTTTTTTTAATCAAAACGACAACCTTCGAACATTTTTACTCTTTGAATTTTTTATTTGGTCAAATAACTGTGATGGCATCATCATGTGACCCATCAATTCAAAAACATTTTCTTTCAACCTCAGTCCTTGCAGCATCACTGAAGGGTTGGTGCCTTTCTCTAAAGGCGCATTCACACTGAAAAGTTTCCAGTAACCAGAGCCACCGATTTACCTTATGAGACAGGCCAGTAAATATAGCAAATTTGTGTCCCAAGGCGACGGCAGGCATGGGGTCCTTTGAAAATAACACAAAACCACAAAAACATACAGATACAGACATGTTAACAGAAAACATGCATTATTGTTTTATCATTTGTTCCTCTCTTCCAGTCCTCTTTTTTCATGTTGGTTTCTTCCATTTTGCTTTGGGCCCTTTGACTCGTTAACCTGACTCTGCCAGATGGATTTGCTGGATTTGCTCCGCATATCCATCTGGAAACCTTCCGTTGAAGTAATTTTGGGAAGGGGCGTAAATACTGGTTAGCTGATTGGCCTATGTTGGTGATAGACGGGCCAAATAAATCAATCAGATCAACGAAGCATATGACGTACTAACAGAGCGACGACGAAGAGGAGCCAATTGATAGATCAAACTCTTGCTGAAAACAGTCTGGAGAAGAGCAAAAGCATCTTTTCCTCTGAGAAAAGCCTCCAGAGCAGTGTTTTGCTCTTCTTTCAGTGAAGAAATATTCTGCAATTCCGATGAAACTTGCTCGATAGCCACGCTAACGCTAGTTTCATCGGCTGAAGCCGTCATGTTCTTTAGGCTGAACTGTCGCGCTTCTCGTTGCGTCACACCTCAACCCGCCTCAAAGCCAACGCTGATTGGACGTTCGTTTGGTGAATGGCTCCAAATCTTCTTCAACGGAGAGTCTCCAGACTGATCTGTGAGTGAAACCTTGAAAGCTCGCGAGATCAGGATGGTCTCACGAGGCTAGCTTTTTCCCCCTTTCGACCCTAAAATCTTTATTTGGAGCACAACAGAAGGACAATGTGGACAGTGTTGCATATCAGCACACTATATGTCTTTTGAGGGAGTGTTAACCTACTGGCTAGAGCAGTGCGCTTGTCCTCTGAGAAGGTTACAAGTACCAGATTCGATCCCTACAGCCTCCACTCTGGTTTCCTGAGCAAAACCCTTAACCCCACACTGCTCCCTGGGGACCGCACAATGGCAGCCCATTGCTCCTCAAGGCGATGGGTCAAAATGCAGACAATAAATTTCCCCATTATGGGACAATAAATGTACTTATTTCTTTTCTTTATGTGGAAGAAATAACAGATGTCAACATAGCTGTTTCATGATTTTGTCATTTGTTTTCCAACAATGGGATCCGAAAATATTATGATCACATCATAGCGACACAAAGAAATGCAAGAAAAAAGAGAGCAGAACTGTTAACAATGCATTTTTGTAAAGCAGTGACTCCTCTGCTGGAGAGGAGTCTGTTTGTAAAAGTATTCAGAGCCTAGATGTTAACATGAGAGCCGAATGAAATGACTTTTCAGACAATTCAAAATTATTTGGAGGTTAAAAGATTGGAAATGGACTGAAAAAGTTGGATATGATTCGCATTAGAGGCAAAAATGTATTTGGCTCATAACAATTTGAATGCAAACAAATCAATTCAGTCACAATGACTGTGGGAGAATGTGAAGATATCCCTGAAAACCAGCTGTGGTAAAATCTGAACCCCTCTTCTGCAGCTAAAAGAGCTGATAAGGAATTTTTCCATAAACTTATACTAGACAACAACCTTACTACAATAAGTAGCTCCAATCTCAATAATGTGAATGTAACATGGAAGAAAAAAATTGATTCCACCAAAATTCCTTCATCTTATATTTTTATTAATGTATTCAATTTCAGTTTTACCTTGAAATTATTACTTTAAAGGCACACTATGCAACATTTTTCAGTTAATTAATGTGTTCCATAACGTTTTGGATGATTAAATGAGTCAATTCAGGTTGAACAAAGGTATTCTCGGCCGCCCTGGTGGTCTGTGGGGGAAATACCGCACTTGCAATTGCAGGAGCACCGACCCGCACCCACAGGCTCAGAAGTCTTGCGAGAGTCGGTCTTGCTTTACGGCAAGAACTGCTACACGCCCCCAGTTAAAAGCATGCTCGTTGCTAGCACAGTGGCGATCTTTGTGCAGCGCTGCTTTCACACCGGACGCAGCAAAATCGCGTCTGCTGCTTCATTTTTACTGCTTGTACCAGTTAGTTCTGACGCGTGGCTGAAGCAGCTTTGCTGCTCTGGCTGCGCGGTGCAAAAGTGTGTCTGACGCGCGTTGGGCAGAGCTTCACTATCCTTTCTCTGCCTTGCAGCTATATTTGCTGTGATCATTGGGAATAAAGTAGTTTTAATATGTTTTTAAGTGAGAAAATACACCTGAAAACGTAATCAGTGCAGTCAGTTAATTCAGATTATAATCCTGCCTTCCAATATTTTTTCTGTCGGAGCCGCTCAGACCCCCACATACCAGCGGTACGCCGACAGTAGGAATCCCTTCATCAGCAGCCTCTGGCCGGGTCGCCTCCTTGCGGTTCACCGCGGCAGCTGGTAGGTGTTTTTCATCTAAATAATCCAAACTGCAGGCAGCAGGATAATAAAAGCCAACATATTCTGCCGGCAGATTTCTGCATTTTAAGTTAAGTTAGGCGTCAATAAACTGGAGTGATCATAGCGCTCTGATCATCAGCGCTGTGTCTCTCTCCCTGCCAGCTCCCAGATCAGCTTCTCTGATTGGTTGACGCGGCGCGTCGAGCAGCAAAAATTCAATTTTTCCATCTCGAGCAGCAGCGCGTTTGCGGTCAGATGCTTAAACGCGCCCGACGTGCTGCTTCAGCTGCTCAGACACGCTGCGCCTGCTACTCAAAACGCCCGCGGGACCTTTTGCTGCGCCTTGACGCGCGTCAACCATTGACTTTGCATGTAAACTCGCTGCTTCTGTCGCGCCAGCTGCGTCCAGTGTGAACGCATTAGTCATTCGTTGCGTTCGCCTGTCTGCTAAGCTCAAAACAACCGCGCCTGGCTTGACGGAGAAACCAGGGGAACAGCTGAGCATATTTATGACAGTGCACTTTTACTTTCGCCCTCTGGGGGGAGCCTCGCTGGAAAATCAACACCGGTTGCAAAGTGTACCTTTAAAGAACAATAACCTGTATAATAGTTTTGGGGAAAGTTTAGTTTTACTTTTGTGGGTATAACCTGTGACATCACTTCCTCCTTCCCCACAGTGTTCATTACTGCAATGGAGGAAGGTGGCTTGATGTTGGCTGGATGTTTTTATTTGCTGCTGAAAAGTTTTGTTTCACTCTTTTCAGAATAAACACGCCATTTATTGGCTGACTTGGAGTGATTGAACGGTGCATTATTGCACAACGCGGAGGCCGGTTACACCAAAGCAATTATTTTGAATTCTTAGCAATAAATCTTGGTGAAATAATCGTAAAGTAGTTTTTGGATTCCAGGATGGTACCTTACCCAAACAGAACCAGGCCAGATGAAGCTACTACAACGCGAAAAAGCAGAGATAACATAAAATTGAAAAACAAAAAATTTAAAAAGTTGAACTAACAAATACAGTATAGTGGGAAAATAGAGATATAATGAAAAAGAATGATGAAAAGTGGACTCTATGTCCTCCAGCAGTCTAAGCCTAAAGCAGCAAGACTACAGAGATAGCTCAGGATAACATGAGTCACCCTTACCTATGACTGGTTTCCCAGGACAGGAGCCTAATAACTAAAAGATCAACATTTTCATTGCTATTGTTTATTGTGTGGAATATCTTATATACACTCAGATGCTTATTTTTTCACTGTTTATCTATATGAAAATAATGAACTGTAGAAAATGTTACAAATCATTTTACCATAAGTTTTTCATTATGGACTACGGTGTGATGGAGCGCCGCTAAGCGTCCATCCCAGACTCCACGTGTCCGTGCTCCCTCTGACCCAGGGGAGCGCGGTGCCAGGAGCGCGCGCACGGGTAGAAATCTCTCCCACGTGAGTGCGCTGCCCGGCAAACTGCTGCATGCACACCCGCACCTGTGTCCCGCGGTCCTGCACGGTCCCAACGAACATCCCCCCCCGTCTGAACCGGTCATCTCGCGCGCGTCCGAGGGTGCACACTCGGCGCCAAGCTTCCACACACTCACCTCTCACCTCTGGGTGTTTTGTTTTGTATTTTTATATTGTTTATGTTCCTGACGTTTTGAAGACTGTATGGAGTCATTTTGGTTCATTTTTGAGTTTCTATGAAGAAAACTGGGTTTTGAGTTTTGTTATTTTGTTTTGTCCTTAAAACCCCTTAATTTGTATTTTGGTTTACCCTGGGGAGGGGCTAAAGGGTATTTAAAGGGGAGCTGAGCTCATTTACGACAGAGAGTGCTGGATCTGATGGTGGTGTTGGCTGTCCGAGTAAGTTGTCCTGTAAATACTTGTTTTTGTTTTCTCGCTTCACTGTAAATATCATCACTGTTTTCACCTGGGGAGCAATAAAAGAAAAGCACAAACAATATTTTTCGGCTGGGCCATCATTTTTGTTTTTATTTTTGGAACGAACCCGTGACATACGGCATTAATTATAATCATATATTATCTTTATCCTGATCAAAACCAGATTTTTGCTCTGGAGCATTACTAACATAGTAACAAGGGTAAAAAACCAGCCCCATGTCATTACCTGAATGTTAAAAAAGAAAAAAAAAGAAAGCCCCAGGCTATTATATTTTCCATGTATTTTTATTGTATAACCATTTAGTAAAATAAATCAGTTTCAATCAATGTGATAAAAAAAAAAAAAGTTTTATCACATATTTCTGCGGTATTTTTGAATGTTTATTGTGGGATTTTGGATATTTCCAACTCAGGCTAGGCTTTTTCTAATAAAAGACGATTTATAATCCAACATGCAAGTGCTGTTTCTGCAGATGTTCCTGCTAATTTATTTCCACACTCAACTAAACACAAGTAGTTAGTTCTGTAGGAGATAAAAGCTGCAGGGAGTCGTTTAAATTACTGTTCTGTCATGGCTTCTGTTTTATAAAGCCTTCGGAGTGTTTTTCTTTCTACAACCTGGAAAAGAGCATCCCAATATTTCAGCAGTAAATAAAGGGCTCCAGCTGGCCTGGCTTTTATTCAGATGCAGGTCAGAATTGTCTGAGAAAGCCGGCGCCCGTATTCTTCACCTGCACCACAAAGCCTCTGCAGCTCCAGCAGAACAAAAAAAGGCAACTCTTCTCATCTCCTTCGAAAAAGTGATTGCGGCACTGAAGTCAGTGTAGGAGTTTGGTTTCTTCTCACAAAAAACAGCAAAAGGTGGCGTTGATGCTTTCAGGCTGAATAGTGTTCCTTGTTATCTTTGATTTTTCCACAGACCACAGTGCTATTCAGATTGGCTGGAATTGTGTATTCAGTGAAAAAAAAAAGAGAAAAAAACTCAACCTCGCTTTCAAGGAGGAAATAATCCTCCTGTGTGTGCTGTTGCCATGGTGTCCATAGTTTAGCTGAAATTTGTTATAGTTTGTATATTTGTCTCTATAATTATCTTTGTGACACATGGTAACAATGGGTATGTCACGCTGTAAATTGGAGCTCCCTACAGTTACGACTGACATCCTGGGTGGTTGCTCTGCAGGTGCACACCAGTGGGGAACAGCCACCCCAGGAAGACTGATCTCAGCATTTTCCCTTTAGGGCATTTCTACACACTAGAGAGCTTCTTTTCAGACTTTTTAAAAGGGCTTTTATTGTTAGAATGAAAAAAAAAATTACTGTCTTGACAGCAGCATTAGACTGTATTTCAATGAGCGGTAGTATACCGATAGCAGGTTGTGTTGATGTTTTGTTTATGATGAAAAAAACGACAAGAACTGAGAAGTAACTTAATTTACTAAACCATGTATCCAACTTGAAGCAGCAGGATAAGGCGGTTAGTGTCATGAACAGAGGACAGATGGACCCAGTATTCAAGGAGAGACAGTCAGTAGGAAAGTTCAAAACGTTTATTTGGTGAAAAACAAAACTAAAAGGGGAGCTGCTAGGATGTGAGGCACGCAGCAACTGCAGGCAGGGGGGCGGGTCACCGCCCAATCTCAGACAATCTGTAGTGGGAGAAACACAGGTAAGTGACCACGATCATCTGACAGAAGATTATCTGAGTTGGTCACTTACCTGGTTTAACAGTACAGACCAAGAATGTCCCCAAGTGCTGCAGTCCCAGAGGTCATGCTGGAAGCCGATCCTGGTCAGGGATCCAGAACAGACAAAAACAGACAGAACAGGCAGGATCCAGATCAGGCAAGAACAGAACAGGTAGCAGGATCCAGACTTCCAGGCATCCACAGGCTCCCAGGAGGGTTCAGAGTCTGACAGGGTCCGAAAGCGTGACCAGGTGGTCACACACAGGAGCAGACAGGATCAGGTGCAGATGAACAGGCTCAGTGGCAGAGGGTAGCATAGACAGGACGTGGAACCAGAACTTGATGCAGGACCTTTAAACTGGTCTCCTCCCTGGAGCCAGGCTTATTTGGATAAAAACGGAACTACCCCACATATAGAGCCAAAAACCCAGAGGACTCAGCGGGGGAGGAACAGTGGACGATCAGGAGATGAGACAAACACTAAAACTCTCTTTCCACTGGCCGCCAGGATCAAGGACAAGAGCCATGAAATAAAAATAAGAGACAGGCTAACATAAAGACAAATAATATGGCAAGGAATGCTCAGGCTGAACTGAATATAACCAAGAGGAAACAGGTGAGAGAATAAATTATAATTGAGGCAGGTAGGGAAAACTACAGGTATAGAAAACTATATCCTTTAAAACTGTTTCCATTTTTTACAATGCAACCACATACTTTTGTAAAAAAAAAACTGAACAGCACAGTGTGATTTTTAATATCTGCAACATCGGGTAATTAGTAAATACACTTCAGCTGTATGTACTTTAATCACAGGAGTACCTAGAGACAAAAGTGATATTTGGCATGCAACTGTTGAAAATGGCATATGCCAGGAAAAATTGTATATGCCATTAGAAAAGTGGCATATGCCAGTTTTACCAAAGCTCTTACATTGTCGCTGAATGTCATAATCTGGTTTTATTGTCAATATATTTTTGATATTTTTGCAGAAAACAGTAAATTCTCATACCGCCAAATCTTTGAGTTTGTTGTTAGTATTACAGGTATGAAGTGAAGCGCGAGTGATCTGCTAAGCATTAGCTTAGCCACAGTCTGTACACTGATGAGAGTGGCTCCAGATCAATGAAAATATAATTTTCATACATTTGGATTTAAAATTAAAATAATCACATTGAAAATCTATTTTTGTCAGAACACAGCAACTTTATTTAATTTGAAGCAGGCCTATTTGAAGCAGTCCAACAACTAAAGAACAATTAAGACAAAAAAGTTGGGTGACTTTGACCATTTTGCTTTATTTCCCTTTGGGATTAATAAAGTATTTTTTTAATTGAACATGAATTCAATGTGTAATAGCTAAAATCAGTGGCCTGTTTTACTTGATAGTATTCAGTTTTGATTCTGATATGTCTGAGTACTGTACTAAAATATTTATTTTGTGCTAATTTGCTTCTGTGATACAATACAAAACACAGTGGCATTTTTTTTTCAAATAGGAAATGGGAATAGAGCCATGACTAGTTTTTTACAAAAATAAAATGCCTGCAGCTTTGATGATAAAATCTTGATTTATATGAAGATTTTTGTAGGTGATGAGCTATAACTGCTTTGCAGGTATTGAAAACCACAATTAACTAACAACATAACTTATAAACCAAAACGTAATCACCTAAATTAATTAGCAAAACCAGCAAAATACTTATTACCTTACGTCATCAACTATCTCATACAATTAAAGAAGCACTACAACTATTTTTATCAGAGAGCTCCTTTCTTGAAATGATCTGTTCACTGTGTTTGACAGGCCTTTGGTGCGAAGAATCAGGCATTCAGAGTCATATCTGCAGATTTGGAAACTCAGCCTTCCATACTCTTCATTCTCCTGGAAAAAAAGATTAGTATATAAGATTACACCTCTTTATTAAAATAAAATAAAATAAAATAAAATAAAAACATACAAGGCATTGAACTTTCTGCTACTATCACCAGGAACATATTTTTGTTCAGGTACCTCATTTAAAATGACATCATTGATGAGTGCATTGTTATCAGCGTCTGCTTCTAGTTTTCCCACTAACAGTTTCAGCCTTTGACAGAGTTTTTCGTCTATTCAAGTATTCAAGACAGCAATTAGGACATTTTATTTAAGACCCTGTTATCTAGCCAGTTTAGTAAAAAATTGCTTTATAATTTTGAGAATTTTTCTACTATCATATTTTCAAATGTCATCAAGGATGACATAGCAAGAATAATATGAAAGCTAAGAAGTAGAAGTAAAATGTGGCATATCTCCTAATTTTATAGATTATTGTAAAAATTGTCAAAGTCACCAATCTTTTTGGTGTAATTTTTCTTTAGTTGTCAAAACTTGAATGAGTATACTTCAATTGAATAACTAAATATAGTGATTGAGTTCCATCTAACAACAATGGCTTTTTGATGTGAAGATATATATATTTTTTTGTTAATTTCAAATCCAAAGGTATGAAAATGAAAGTTTCATTGATCTTAGGCAACACCCACATGTACAGCCGGGGGCGGTAATGGTTAGCAGATTATGACATTTTGAGCCCAGTTTTACTTTTGGTACAACTGGTATATGCCATTTTTAAGGCAGCATATGCAACATTTCAACTGGCATATGCCACTTCCACACTGGCATATTCCATTTTTCAAAAGTCGCATGCCAGATATAACTTCCACTGTCAGTCTTTAATCATGGGGCACACTGCTGAATTTTGGTTAAGGAATATTAGTGAAAAACACCACCATAAAGACAAAGAAATACAGTGGGGAGGGAAGGGATAAAGTACTGGGGGGGTTAAAAATTAAGTACATTTAGGATGAAACGTCCAAAGATTTAAACAATTCTTAAACTATTGCTCCATGTGGTTTGAAAATAATCAGGCTAGGACACAAGTGCAATCCAATAAATACTTGCTTCATTTAAATACTTTCATTTTATCTCCTATGTCCTAATCTGAGCACCTATCCTTCACCTTTTGCAGAGTCAACAGAAACAACTTTATCCAGGGTAGAAAAGGAGCTCTGGATTGCTGTGCTTGAATCAGGGCAGCCTCCACCTTTATACATCTCATTGTGCCATGGACACTGACAAGAATGATGCTGGTCAAATTGGGACTACAGCCTTCTGACAAATGTTGTGAACGGAGGAAGCTCACTATAATAAAACCCAAATTATATGAAGAAATTAGCATGTGTAACAAAGAGTACACATGGAGAAATTATTTATTTTCATAAGGTAAACTATGCCTATACATCCTGCCTCGCAAATGATTGTGGGCAAACATATAGGTTCTAGAGGCGTGTCATTCTCCTATAAATTCACAATTATTTGCTCTTTTAATTTTCCTTTTACATTAAATCATAATAAATCCCATAGAATCTAGGGCATAGATGTTTGTGCTTTTATATGTTGTGATTAATGTTGCACCGATACCGATACCATTATCGGTATCCAGCACTAAAATGGTGGTATCGGTATCGGCGAGTAACGACAAATAAAGCCGATACCATTTTGAGAGCCAAAAGTTTATTCAACTATTGTCACCCATTCCAGGTTGGCAATAAAAAGTTCTACTGGATTCACTTTGTATTAGTCTTACTTAGTGTATTAGCAGCTTGACAAAGCCATGATGGCAATTATCTTACATCCAAGTAGTATGCAGTTCTTCATATATACACACACACATCAATTTCAAACAGATGGTATCGGTATGTTATCGTTATCGGCCGATTCTGCACAGCCAGGTATCGGTATCAGGGCCAAAATAATAACCTGACTCCGCCAGATGGATTTGCTCCGCATATCCATCTGGAAACCTTCCGTTGAAGTAATTTTGGGAAGGGGCGAAAATACTGGTTAGCTGATTGGCCTATGTTGGTGACAGACGGGCCAAATAAACCAATCAGATCAACGAAGCATATGACGTACTAACAGAGCGACGACGAAGAGGAGCCAATTGATAGATCAAACTCTTGCTGAAACCAGTCGGGAGAAGAGCAAAAACATCTTTTCCTCTGAGAAAAGCCTCCAGAGCAGTGTTTTGCTCTTCTTTCAGTGAAGAAATACTCTGTAATTCCGATAAAACTTGCTCGATAGCCACGCTAACGCTAGTTTCATCGGCTGAAGCCGCCATGTTCTTTAGACTAAACTGTCGCGCTTCTCGTTGCGTCACACCTCAACCCGCCTCAAAGCCAACGCTGATTGGAAGTTCGTTTGGTGAACGGCTTCAAAACTTTCTTTAACGGGAAGTAGCCAGACTGATCTGCGAGTGAAAGCTTGCGAGATCAGGATGGTTTCACGAGGCTACCAAAATATGGCATCGGCGCAAAACTAGTTTTGATACCACAGTAGGAGCTCCAACATGGGGAGGGATGTCTTGGTTGCTTGCTTTTAACCCCAACTGAATATTAAAACTTTGATTTTTTTTCTTGTTTTTAGCTTGAATAAAATCATAATTATTTGCAGAAAATATCAGCAATGAAAGTTCTTAATTATCATTTATCTTTATAATTATCTAGAGTAACGCAGGCAAATTGGAATTATATTCTGACCTATCAGTCTGTTGGACCGCTTCAGATTGGTGTTTAAAATTAATCTATGCCACTGCCATGGAAAGTGATGCTTGACATAAGTCACCCTGATGTGATTCTGGCTCCATGAGACTGTCTTACTCTTCTTACATTGAGTGCAGGATCAAAGGAAACAAACTGGCAGCACAAACAAACTAAAACTGGCCTTTTGCCATCTGCCACAGAGCCAAATTTATCTCAGGTCGTCTCGTAACCCACTCCCTCTTAATACCGCTGTTGATTTGTTGCCATAGTCGCACATTTTGTCTGCAGTTGCTGACTAAGAACTGAGAGAAATGCATTGTGATAGGTGATATCATTAAACCAGCATTACTGGCTCTGTTTTCAAATTGTGCAGGTCTCTCCTGTGTCTAAGTTGTTACATTACAGCTGCAAACAGCCACAAAAGCAGTGAGCGATGTGCAGCAGATGTGAACTGCGACTCTATTCCCAATGTCAACTCATGCTCATCTAAAGAATATGCAATTATCCACTCTACTATCTGCAGCCCATTATAGTAATTGTATTTGTGGCTCTTCTCTCTCTAATAACTTGGCACAGGTGCAGAAATGATAATCGTGCTGAAGGTTTAGACAGAGATGATTGTGAACCAAAACAGGAGGAGCTACGGAGCGAGCAAGAAGGAATGTAGTGCTTACTGGAGACAGCTAGAGCTTCCTTTATAGCATGCACAGTCAAACTAAATCAACCTATGGATCATTTTATAGGTTTTACAGTTAAGATAAAATTAACTGACTGAAATGAGTTTCCTCCAAAGGGTGACAAGGATCCACTTTAAAGATTGATTGAGGAGATCTGTGGTCCAGGAGTAACTTGAGGGTACATAGACAGTACAGGGCTTTTCTGAAAGAGCGCCGCATCCTGCTGGGCTACTTTTTCTCATTTTTGTGTCTTAGATTTCCTTTTGCTTAATGTTTTATTAAATGAAAAAAATATATATATATATAATCCTAAGAGGGTTAACACTGGCTCAACACAGGGACTAAAGAATGAATGTATTAGGTTGACCATATTTGGGTATCTGAAAAGAAGGACACCTTTCAGAGGGGGTGGCCGCTCGGCCGCTGACTGGACCGTACTGGGCATTCGAACCGAGCCATCAGCTCCGAGGCTGATCCCGATCCGGATCCAGCCGGGGACGGAGCGACCGAACCCGGCTTCCCCCCCACCTGTCTTACCATGAAAGGTTTCTCTGCCAAGAATCTGTTCTTATCAAGGGGAAAAAATAACTTAGATACCACAACTCAATCCCTGTAAAAGACGCTTAGATATATAATTAACATTAAAGCAATTATTAATGTTTACATAGATTCTCAGATTTAGAGATGAACAAACATCAAAACATCCAAAGTGTGTAGGAGGATGTTGCAATGATGTATTTTTAATTCTATATATTGAGATTATATTCTAACTAGTCTAAATTAAAACAAAACGATAAAATAATATATGTAACTAAACACAGTCTTTTAATTTATCAACATATTTTAATGTTTGAATGAATCAGTTTAAATCTAAAGGGATTGTTGGCCTAGTGGCAAATGCAGTGAGACTGTGCTCAGAGAAGGTTGCAAGTACCAGGTTTGATCCCCACCGGGTTCCTGAGCAAGATCCTTAACCTCTGATTGCTCCCCGGGCGCCGCACAATGGCAGCTCACTGCTCCCCAAGGGGATGTGATAAATGCAGAGACAAATTTCTCCAATGTGAGATCAATAAAGTTCAATTATAATTATCAATTATATTATTAATCAGTCACAATCTTTACCTGATAGATTCATAGGTAAAATAAAAAAACATCTTGTTTCATTAATTCCCTCCTTTAGAGCTATGAATCCTTACATTTAAATATATGAGATCCTTCATAAGAGCAGTTATAGAAAAACAAAAATATACTTCAAACCCCCTTCAGCAGCAGTGCTGTACTGACTAACATAGAAAAGGCTTTAAGCTTTCAACCAGAGGGGGCAGCAAAGCTCTGCTTTAGAGCCAGATGTCAGCAGGCCATGTGGACTTTCTCAGGTTCCATTTTGTTAGACTTGCAACAAGAAGGTATTCGTGCATGCACAAACACACTTGTGAGCATGCAAACAGACGTGATGAACAGCCGTTCACTTCACCGCTGAGAAACAATGAGCTGCAGGAACACGGCTGCACAGGTGGATTCCTTTAAAACCTGCAGAACTGTACTTTTTCCCCACTTTATATAAGAGCAGACCTCAAACCGCATGCTTTTACATGCATGCACTGGCTGGTAAATGAAATAAGAAATATTTCTTTCTGTAAACATAATCTAGTTCTTTTGTTTTTGGCTTCTGTGAGGACATTGTGAGATCCTATTTCTTTAAAAACGCTTTTGTGCAGTTTCTGTTTGCTGTATCTTGACAGACATTAAATATTGAGATGAATATGAGGAGGAATCGATACATGTATGCAGAACTAAGAACACTGAAATAAAAAAAAATTAGAAAAAGCAAAAATTTGGAAAATTGTGTATTTTAAAATGTAAAATAAATTACTTTAATTTCAGTAAAAAATAAAATTCTAAAATATAGCAAAAACATGTGAGATATAAAATTAATATTTAAATAAATAAACAAGTACATGCACACACACAGATGAACTTATATATATATATATTTTTTATTATTGATGATGGCTTGCTGTATCTTTCTGTGTATTTATGGAAATGTTCTGCTCACACATAATTACATAAATAACATTCAGGGTCATAATTTTACAAGCCTCATTCGAACATCTAATCTGAACATATTTGATATGACTGTAGATCTAAAGAAAAGCCTCATTAAAAATCTTCAGAAAAAAAATGTCTGAAACGTTGCTCTCCATCATTTTTCACAATTGTCTACAATCGTTTGAGGAAACATTGGATTTGGCTTCTCATGGAAATAAACTTATAATGCTTTACAGCAGCTCTGATAGCTCAGATTTCTGTAATTTTTTTCCAACCACAACTCGGAAAGCTTGGAGGCCATTACAGCGCGTACTCGATTTATTGTTCCAGATTTACGACCTCCCCGTCTGGTTCAGAGCAGGGACATGATACAAGCATTAGAGTTGTGGTGAAACATATCAAATACACAGTTTTCACTGTCAAACATGCAGTAAAATCACAAATTACTCTTATTATTTAGTTGTATCTGTTATCAAAAGTACAATTTATTAACTGTTTTATCCTGATTTTGTCACGTCTAACAAAACTTAAAGAATGTCTTATGAGGCAGAAATAACCAATTCATCTGAAAGACTTTAATATATCAGTGTAACAGATCTGTCGGTTGACTTTGCATAATTAGGTAATATTTAATATGTTTTTTATGCAAACTTCCCTCATATTTCCTCTCCACAGACTTAAGCTTCCTTCCTCAGGTCAAAACGGACGGACCGTCGTGGGTTTTCTCCGCTTGTGACCACAGATGTAAACACAATGGACACACAATTGGAGACTTTTACAGTCTTGGGAAATCAAAGCAGTAACATTCCTGTAAATGTTTCCCACCATCCCGCGGCAGCCTAATCCTGGCTCAGCACAGGGCCGGCTCCCTCAAACCCCCCCAACACTCTAATGGAGACAAACAGAGACTTTTTTAACCAGCGCTTTAATCAGGACGGGCTGTAGGTGGCAACTTCTGCCTCCGGCTGCTGAGTCGCTCAGATAGCAATACATTTGAAAGGATTTAGAAACTGATCTAATAGTTGTGGACAGTGAAGGGATTAGAATTTTCTTTTTCATGCTCGTCGACCAATCAGAGAATCTGTACAGTGCTGGGCTTTTTCATTACAGGGATTTACGGGTGGGCCGTCACGCTGACCCTCCACCTCTAGCCTTCTGTTTCATTTGAATTTGTTCTGTCTCTGGATGTTTGTGTGCCAAATGTGACTCATGGCTTCACAATAAAACACAAACCGTTAGGGAAGACTGGTGCTGATAACAATAATGAAACAAAAATCTACTAGTTTGAGGCGGTTTTTCAAGCTGAGTGTAAAATAAGCTTCACCCCTTTGTCCATCTCATCCTCCTGAAATTACCATGAAGATTTAAAAGTTTCTGCACAGCAGCCAGGACTCTCTGCTGCTGTCCTTTAGCATCCATTGTGCGCCAAATCTTCTGACCTTCTTTGATTAAACTCTGAGAGATTTAACTCCTTTTGCGGCACCAGCTTGCTGTGAGCGTCGACCTTCAGCCGATGTTTAAGTGAAATACGGACATTAAAGCCGGAGGCCATCTTGCTTCAGATTTATCAGCTTCATTTGGCTTTTCTTTTTGTCTGAACTTTTTAAGACAACCCCTGCTAATACAGAACACTGGATGAGACAGGTCCAGATAAATCCCATCTCCCAAACATTCAGAGAGAAATGCTCCTCTATGCTTTGTCCTAGCCTGCTGCCAAGCGAGGATTACTTGGAAAAAGAAGAAATGAGCAACCAAAGAAGGGGAGCAGAGCCCCAGCGGGCTGCCTGTGCACACTGAGAGTGAGAAGCAGCCACTTTCTGGCCTCTGTGTGGAGGCGATGAGAGGCCCTACTAGCTTCTCCAGGACTATTCCACCCAGGGAAAAAGGCCACTAAAGGCCAGTTCCCAGCAGGAATGGGCAAATGGGGAGCAATGTCTCCACAGGAAAGATGCCAACGGAGAGGAGGAAGGCTGCAACTTAAGGTTATGTACAGGTCATCTCAAGGGGGGAAAAAATCTAGAAATGCTTAAATGAGAGACAAGACCTCACTGCCTGTTGATTGATTAATGTGAAATACTGCATTGGAACTAACCTCTCTTAAAGATGACTGCTTTACTGACCCCTTTATTTGGTGCTTATCTTGGTTTTTGACTCATTTTTGCTTTCTGAAGTACCTTAACTCTTCATGGCTTAGAATCAACAATCAACACTCCTCAGAGACTTTACTACATATTGACATAAAAGCTTCATATGTTTCTGGCTAATTGTTTAAATGAACATTGACAGTGAGAATGTCCAACTCCACCACTAGTCAAAATAGAGTATGAGTTTCCAGCCTAAGCCCAAGATGAAATTCTGGCCAGATTAGGTCTTGCTGACATCCTGTCTACTTTCAAGCCTTGGCTTTAAACTTTCATATTTGATAACAGTTAGTAGCTCTTATCCTGAGACATCTCTATAATTATGCTGCAATAGGCTTAGACGTAGACAGACTTCATTGTCATTTTGTACACACAGAGTGTATAGTAAAAAAAAAATGTGTTCAGTACAGCTCTCCTGTATTTTCACTTTTTCAAGTGCAGCAGTGATAAATGTAAACATATGACTGTATAATAGTTACAGTTTCCAACATTCTTTTTTTTTTTCATAACCCCATTTTATACAACATTTAGCAGTCTAATAGCCTCGTGAGACCATCCTGATCTCGCGAGCTTTCAAGGTTTCACTCACAGATCAGTCTGGCTACTCTCCGTTAAAGAAAATTTGGAGCCGTTCACCAAACGAACGTCCAATCAGCGTTGGCTTTGAGGCGGGTTGAGGTGTGACGCAACGAGAAGCGCGACAGTTCAGTCTAAAGAACATGGTGACTTCAGCCGATGAAACTAGCGTTAGCGTGGCTATCAAGCAAGTTTTATCGAAATTACAGAATATTTCTTCACTGAAAGAAGAGCAAAACACTGCTCTGGAGGCTTTTCCCAGAGGAAAAGATGTTTTTGCTCTTCTCTCGACTGGTTTCAGCAAGATTTGATATATCAATTGGCTCCTCTTCGTCATCGCTCTGTTAGTACGTGAGGGGTCATTTATAATGTTATGGGCTCAGGACATGCAGCACGGGATGAAATGTCTTTAATGGAGGGAAGAGGAGCCCCCATGATCCTCTCTTCTGTTCTCACCACTCTTCTCACCTTCTTGCAGTCTGAGGCGCTGCAGCCTCCACACCACACAGAGAGACAGCTGCTCAGAACGCTCTCTATGGTGCTTCTGTAGAAGGTGGTGAGGGTGGGTGGGGGCAGGTGGGCTCTCCTCATCCTCCTCAGGAAGTACATGCGCTTTTGTTCACTTTTAACCAGGGAGTTTGTGTTTACAGTCAAGATGAGGTTGTCCGTGATGTGCACCCCCAGAATTTGGTGCTGTTGACCACCTCTACAGTTGAGCTGTTGATGAGCATTGAAAATTGGTGACTATGGATTCCATCAGAGTACGCAGGACATATCTGTGAATAGTCTGATCAATCCAGGTCAAGTTTGAAAAAGTTTCATCCAGACAACTGGACAGGAAATTTTCTAGAAGACATTTTGCCTCTCACCCTAGAGGCTTCTTCAGTTCTAACTGAAGAAGAATGTGAACGGTTTTCCATGCTTGTAACAAAACTAGCAGCAGTAGAGGAGTTTGGATTTGCATTCAAGGATAATCAACAGATTTCTCAAAAGGTTAATTAGGAATAGAACCGAAGTTAACAGTGTCACTGTCTAAGCAAGGAACCTCAGCAGTAATACAAAACATGTTAGTAACAACTTCTTTATGGAAGTGTATGATGATGAATGTGTGAGTCACCAGCCTGGTCTTATAGTTCAGTCCGAGTCCAGAGGATGAGGTTGGTTCCAGCCGGTCGGCTGCCAATGCGACGCAGCAGTCGCTGAGCAGAGAGTCCGAGACGCTGATGTCTAGGAGGTCGGAGGACAGGAAGGAGATCAGATCCAAGTGGACGAAGGCAGGCAGGATAATCCAGAGGGCGAAGCCAAAGCCAATGTCGTTGATGTGCTCGGATGTCAGAGCCAGGAGAACACAGATCCAGTGAAGGGCAGAGGGAGAAACCAGAACTGAGTTTGGTAACAGTTCCAGGTTCGGTGCGCAGACAGGCAGAGACCCGGCAGGAGTCAGAAGACAGGTCAGGCAAACAGAGCAGACAAGGCAGACTTACAGTTCCAGAGGAAGAAAGGTCAGGGTCAGGTAATCGAAAATAAAGCAATGGTAGAAGAATTCTCACCACATGCCTTCAAAATAATAGGGCACCGATGACTGGTCGTAAGGTCGGTTAAATAGAGACTTAAGCAGGTGGAATAGATGAGCGGTAATTAGAACTGGGCAAAGATAAGCAGGTGAGTGACATGAGTAATCAGACCAGATATCAGTGTCAAGATCATGACAACATGTTGGCATAGCATGCACATGCTCACTAAAGTCAGCTGTCCTCATTCAGAAGAGATCGAGTTGTTTACATGCATGCTGATCAGGTTGTTGATCCCTATAAACCATTCCTCTCAGTCGGATTACAATTTCATTTCAGTCCTGCCGCATTTGGTCAGAATATTCTAACTGACAATTTGACATGACACGGTGGTAGTTCAATTTGATGTTTATTCAAATTACATATGTTCATGTACATTTAGCTAATGATCTGAAGCTAAATGACTTGGCCGTTCTAACTCATGATTTCCCGCTCTCAACTTTTCTGCAGCCTGTAACAGTTTTTGCTCCAGAATTGCCCTCCTTTTAGCTCCATCCACCAATCTAGCAGCTTTCATTTACCCAAGAAAGCTATCAACACTTTCTGCAAGAATTCCAATCTTGGGGATATACTGTACACATATTCGACTAAATCATTCCTAAGAAAAGAATAAAAATATTGAACGTTCTTTATTTATTTTTGCACTGTATTATCTGCCTTTATATTTTTCTTATGTATCTGTATTTTTTTGTCTGTTTTTTTTCTTGTTTTTTTTCCTCCTATTTTCACTGTTCGGTCTTTGTACCTGTCTCTCTTTCTAGCTATGACGTATGTTTTGGCTTACCAAACTCACTCATATATAGCATTGGGAGTACTTCCCCTCCTGTAGTTGAGCTAGGTCACAACTTTTTCTTCTGTGATGACTGGATTTTTGCTTTATGCCATGGCATGAAGTACTTGAAGTACTTGCTGCATTTAAAACAATTTATGGTGCATTAAAAAAAACAAACAAACATAGATATTCTTTCTTGCTACAGCACTTGTTAATTTCCTTTTTGCTCTCTCTCCTCTCGTGGGAGCATGTCTTTATGCTAGTGAAAGGTACGTGAATCAGCGTGAAGGGCCTCTCAGGACATGACAGACACATAACTGACCATTATTTTCAATGGCCTGCACAGGGAAAAGGCAGGTTATCACATGGAGCAAAAGTACGACTCACCAATTTGAGAGCTCCCACAATGAAAGCATCAATGAATGCATACATGCACGGCCATGAGGAAGCAAAATGAAGCAGCTAATATTGTGTGTCTTATGTCCCTTAACTGTATGACACAAGTTTAAGATCTTTGCATCTCTTAAAATAATCTTGTTAACAACCCTGAACTTCCCGGGCTGCTCTCTGTACCAAAGGTTTCGTGCACCCTCCCATATAGAAGGGTGTCATGCATGGCATAGATACATGTTTGCTGTATTTCCTGTCCAATTTGTGTCATTAATGAAGAAAAAGACGCACATTTTAATCCAGCTTATTTTAATTTTGCTTCTTCATAGCAGTGATAAAGGAGTGACTAAAGACAGACAGATGTTACCTTGCTTTGTGTAGAAAGGCTGATAAATGTAATGATGAAAGTGTTCTCCTTACTACTGATCCACAGAAACCAGCTTACTCCTACCAGATCAGTAAATCCCTGAAATAAAATAGAAATGAATGCCATAATGCATGTTTAAAGCATTTTTGCTATCTTGAATATATATTTGCATTGACTTAATCTATTAAATTTCAATAAAATACATAAATAGTAGAATATTTTTAAAATGCATGAAAGCATTCACAAAATCCCCTATATCTCTCTAAAGAATTACGATTAACAAGATTACTTCTACTTAGATTTTGTGTTGTTTTGTTTTCTGTTTGCAGACCAGCACAGGTAAGCTTTTATGTAAAATTAGAACCTAAAATTTTTAGTTGCTGCCGAAGCCTGCTAGATAAAGCTTGGGGAACCAATTCAATACACAATATAGACTTCCCTTAGAGTGGCATTACATCCCTGGATCCAGGGTGTTGGTATGCATGAAATGTGTGCTCTCTGGAGGGCTTCTCTTCTTCAGCACAGAGAGGATCTCTTTATCTTTTATTAAGACGTTACAGTAGGAAGAAATCCTGGAGAATAGGTTTGCTAAAGGTCAAATGCTTGGTAGGGGCAGAAAAAAGACACATTTTCATCAATGATTGATGACAATCTCCCTGCAAAGCACCAAGGCACAGTACATGGAACATAAGCAGAGAGGTCACACATGTATAAGGATGAGTGTGAACAAATCTTCCTTAAAACCATCCATGTCTAAAGAAATGCACAAACTTCTAGGCAGAATCAGAGAAATTAGATTTACAAAATGCTTGAGAAAAAGAGGCAATACAGAGAGAAAAAAAGAAATTACCCACTGGCTTCCAGGTGTTTTTTATTTTATATTTTATGCATAGCATATCTGGACACATGGATTTTAATTATCAATTAGCATCGATGGACAATAAAAACCGAAGAAAATGATATACCATTTTTTGGTCAAATATAGAAAAAAGAAATTATTTCTGGTAGTGATTTTGGGCACCTTCATACGGAAGAGGATTAGAGCCACTGAAAAAAAAAAAATCTGAAGTCAGAATTCTGACTTTTTTCCCATCTTAAACTGAAATAAAATAAAAAAAATCAGTTAACTTTTTTTTTTTCAGTGGCCCTAATCCTCTTCCGTATCTTCATGTTTATTCCTAATGGATAAAACCACATTTAGACAAATCAGATTCTGATAATATCTTTACCCACCATTTTGAAAGAGGTGGGCTATGTTTAAACCCCAGACATTGAACACAATGGTAAGACTTAAAGACCTAAAGCTTTCAAAAGGATATAACATTCAGAGTCTGGCAAAAAACTTACAGATAGCTTTAAAGAATTTAGGTTGCAAAGTTGCATGTACTTTAACAACAATTTCCAGGGTGGGTGATTACATTAGTCTACATTAAAATAATTAAAAATTCTCAAAAAAAATAAATTTTTTCTCATTTACAAAAACAATCATTTTCTAAATATTGCATGTCATTTTTTTACACATGCAGTTTTACAGTGATTCGTTGTGTTAAAAGCTTTCATGCATTTTTACTGATATTGACCTATAGAAAACATTAGATGCTGTACAAAAATCTAGCTAACCAAAGGTTAACCTACTATAAAAACGTGTTAAAAATTTTCTAGAACAAGTCAAGGGTTGCTTTTATTTATTTATAGATCCAATCCAGTCAAACTTGTGGAAATTGAAAAAGAATTGCAGAAAGAACATTTGAATGCTGGAACTCTCCACCGTACAAGAGAAAAAAGGCTACAATGTCTTTTTAGAATCTTCCTGGAAGAAAAATTATAACCAAGTGGAATAATCTAAAAATAATTACAGTTTTATGTCAAATATATATTGAGGAAATCAACTGATCTAAAGAAATATGATGCTATAAGATGACAGTAACTTAAAAGGGCCGTTAAATTCTGCTTTCATGCATCACGAGCACAATTACTTATAATATTTTAGATATATCCTGATTATTTTTAAGATTTCTAAGTACACACTTTATGATAAAGCTCCGGTTTCAATATAGTAATACTTGATGCCGTGATGAAATATTCAATATCAAGTGATGCAGAATGAAACTCAGGGAAAAACAGCATGCAAGTAAACAACTCACTCCCTGCTGAGGGCCGTTTGTTAGAGGAGAGAAAAAATGATTACACTAACCTTGAGGACCCGTAATCTCCACAGACGAGCAAGTACGACCAACAGTGTCATTCTGATATCCACCTGACCATACTGCCGCTTCCTCTGCCCTGTTTGATTATCCCAACAGGATCATCAGATCGGTCGGAAAAAGACTCCATGTGTGCACTTCACCTGTCTGCAAAGGAATCGCTGTGAATGTTAACAAGCTCTGCTCAGCATACATATTCATGGGTGTCTATGTGGAGGATGAGCGATGTGCCTGTCGGCTGACCTAAAACATTGGCGTTCGCTGATAAACCTGGGAGGCAGGGATTTTTAAAATGGGTTTGATGTGCAAGATGAATACTTGTCCATTTACAAAGCTAAACACTGAGGACAATGTTTCACATAAAGGTCAAGCATCTTAGCTTAAGCTGAAGTGTTAGATGAATTTCTGAGCTGCTCGGTAAGCCTTTACATATGCATTTTCGTTCCCATCTCTCCGTCAGTGGATGGAGAGACCTTTTTTGAGATTAGCAGTAGTTGTTGTATAATTAGGTCAATGCATCATGTTGACATGTGTCCTGCCTAAGCGGAGGCATAGAAAGGGAAAAAGCCTAATACTTGTTGGGAGAATTGCTAGAGTAGACATAATCCTGTATTTGGGATTTCCTTTTGGTTACAGTCAACCTCATGGTTTGTGTAAGCAGAGCTGCTTTTAAAACAAAAAATAGAGATTCTCCAATTTATGGTTCTGGGTCAAAATCCTGAAACCTTGATATGAAAGTTTGAGAAAGCAGAAAAAACAAGTCAATAAAATAGTTGTTCACAACTTTAGTGAAAATGTCTGAGTTTGACATTGTTTTAAAACCATTTTAAAAATGCTTACTTAGCAATAGAAACTGTAAAGAAAAGGAAAAAAATACGGCCTTCTATCACCTTAGGAACGTGCAGGATTAAAGGACTAATGTCACAGCAGGTTCTTGTAAAACCAACTCCTGATCCCTGCTGTGTTTTCACAGGTTTGTCTAAAAAGCGGATCAGACAGCAATGCTGTCTGCATCCTCACTATAACTAGGAAAGTGGAGAACATCAGCCCTGTTCTAATGTTCTTTAGACTACTTCCAAAAAAGTAAAAAATTTCATTTAATTTTCATTTATTGTTTATTTGAAAGGGGACAGTGTACATTAATCAACATTAAAACAATGTAAATATACCCGAGTTAGCTGAAGAGTGCTAATTTTCATCGGTAGTCCCCCAGCCAGGTATAAAAAAGGCAACCTTAAAAATAAACACAAATATAAAATCACAAGATAAAATTGCAATACCAATTACATAAAAAACATTATGGTTAAGAAATACAATTCATGTAAAATAATTAAAAATTAATTGTAAAATTATTTAAATACACACAGAAAACCTTAGTGCCCACAGATTTGGCTCTCTACAAGCCATTTTTTTTGCATTCTTTTTGAATGAAGAGAATGACAAAGAGTCTCTGATGGTTTCTGGCACTGTGTTCCATTGCTGAGATGCTCTTACGGAGAAGACAGCCCGACCAAAGGCTGTTTTTCTCCGAGGGATGATGCAGTCTTCCCTCACTGCCTCTCTGGTTACCCTGACCTCACTGGATCTGAACTGTACAAAGTCACATAGTGGAGGTGGTGCTAAACCATGTCTGATTTTATAAATTCACTGGACTTCGCTTCCAAGTTTGAAGATGTTTTGCTTCCCATCCAGAAAGCTTTTTCAATTCAAACTGTCAGAAATAGAGCTGAGTTCAGGGCTTTACAGAGTGGACCAAAAACAAAGCCTTGTTTTGGCTTAGAAAACATGCAAATTGAACCAGATGAACGGGTCCACCCCTTAAGACTGTTGTTTGGTCTCTTTGTTAGCCTGTAATACGCGATACCAGTATTTTCTCTGAAATAGGGGTCGTTAAAGGGAATTGTTGGCCTGGCTAAACAGAAGAGGGGTTCCGTTTAACTGTATGGGGTTAGGGGCTGCGTTAATACAAGGAATGAATCAATTGTATTTTAGATTTTTGAAAGCTACAATCTGAGTCCACCCCCTCTGTTTAAGGCTGTTTTTTCTTTCTTACATAAATGGCTTCCTTCTCACCCCTTACAAACCACCTATGTAATTTGTCCAAAATGTGAACATTCTGGTCCTCAAAAGAATGTCCTTTGTCCATAAGGTGTAGATGTACCGCCGAGTCTTGTGCCGAGGAGGGCGCTCTTCTGTGTTGGGCCATGCGTCTGTGGAGAGGTTGTTTGGTTTCTCCAATATAAAGTTCAGAGCATTCCTCACTGCATTGAACTTCATACACCACTCCGCTCATATTTGGTCTGAGGGTTTGATCTTTAGGATGAACTAGTCTCTGTTTAAGGGTGTTGCTAGGTTTGAAATGTACTGGGATTTCGTGTTTGGAGAAAATCCTCAGAGATGCGAGCAACAAATGAGATGCTGATGTTTTTGCATCGCTTCCAGAAATGGAAGCGAAAAGTCTTAAAACTTGGAAACAAAGTCCAGTGGATTGTTTTATAACTTTTTTGGATTGACTATGACTTGGATAACAGAATCTTCACCAGCATATGTCTTTAGACTAAATTACACTACAGACTTGTTGACAGTGGATCAACGGCCAGAGCTCTCAGGTCTTCTGGGCTATGTCTACTGCATAGAACCAGAACTAAATGAGAATCAGGTTTAGTTCTCATGCTGGACAATTCTGGGATAAATTCCCAGAAAACTTTGAAAGCACTGACATCCTGAGTTGCATGAAATCGAGATTAGAAATGCATTTTTGTAGAGTGTCCTATGAATTATTTGACCTATTTCCATTTCCAGTTAAACTTGTTAACTTTTTAAAATCATGTTGTCTTTTTAAATGTTTAATAATCATTTGATCTTTTTGATATAATCCTGTTTTATACTGTGTGATTTGTATTATATACTGTAACTATTTTCCTGTTCTTTTATTTCTCATGTGTAGCACTTTAAATTGCTCTGTATATTTTGTTTGTGGAATGAGAATGACCTACAAAACATCTCATCCAGTTTTCATAATGCTGATACAGAAAAGAATGTTGAAATGCTTGGACTTAATAAGGTCTACCTGTTTTCAAACATTTTCGTCATACCCTGTCACAAGATAATGATTGTGACTGCAGTGTGTGTCAAGCTTTTGTTGCATTTTTAAAGCTTTGCAGAATTGTTGCCCTGCTTCACCTTAGCAGAAAAGTCTTCTATGCATCGCCATGTTTCTGTGGAGAGAAGCGACTGCTGACAGTCTTTCCTTCCATATTCTTTTCATAAAATTGGTAAAAGATATATTTTCTTGATTTCTCAAATCAATGCGTTTTGTTTGTTTCATCTTTCTTTTTAGCTTTCCTGTCTTATCAGAATAAAAATGAAAAAAGGCTTTATTGCCAAGTAGTGTTCACACATGTAAGACATATTTGCTTTTTTTAATAAGGTGCAACGTGCATACAGACATATATACAGCTCTTTTAAATACATTGATAAATTTAACATTAGGAATAAACAAATGCGAGTTGCATAAAATTCTTAAGAGAATAAAGAAAAACAGACAAACTATTTGGAAAGTAGGAGCATCATGGCAAATATTAAAGATATACAACAAAAACAATACAATATAGTTAATTAGAATTAACGCGCTTCAAGATATTTTTCATCATTTTAAGTAGGAAAGTGTCAGTGGGGTGACTTGGGCTTTTTTAATGAGGCTAGGTACAGACAGGAAGAAGCTGTTTTTGCGGTGGGAGGTTCTGGTACTGATGGGCAGCAGCCCTCCGCCAGCGGGGAGTCTGGAACAGCTTGTGTCCAAGGTGGGAGGAATCAGCTGCTGCCTGATCGCCTGTGGGTCCTGGAAGTGTACACTTCTTCAAAAGACAGAAGATTGCTGCCATTTACCCTTTCTGTAGAGTGAATGTAATGCTGCAGCCTGTGCTCGTCGCCTGTGGAGGTGGTGACGCACCAGATGATGATGGAAGAGGAGAGGATGGGTTCACTAATGGTGGAATAGAAAGGCACCATCATTGTCTTTGGCAGGCTGAACGTCCTCTACTAGGCCTTCTTTGTGACGGATGCTGGACGTCAGGATCCAGAAACACTTTCATAGAGGGATGATTGGCCAGATTCAATTCTTTTTTCTCTTAATTTCATGAACCATCCAGACAATCAGTACTCTCTACAAAAGGAGCCTCATCACTGCATCACAATCATAGAGATCCTTCAGGTTTATGGAAGGCCCAAATTCATCTTGAAATGTGTACATGCAAATGTCCCATTAAATAAATAAATGTGCCATAAAAAAAACTATGAATGTAATGATTAAAATGATAGCTATATGATGAAATAATAAAACGCAAAATTAAGTGATTTAAAGTCTGATTAATCATTAAGAATAAATAAAAGATTATTAATAAGATAATTACATTTCATTGGCAACAATGAAATACAATTTTTCAAATAATAGATATGCCATAAAATTAAAAAATGCAACAAAAAAAATATATATAACAACATAACAGTAAAATTTGGTATTAATTGCTTAAAAAAATATATACACTCACTGGCCACTTTATTAGGTACCCCATGCTAGTAACGGGTTGGACCCCCTTTTGCCTTCAGAACTGCCTCAATTCTTTGTGGCATAGATTCAACAAGGTGCTGGAAGCATTCCTCAGGGATTTGGGTCCATATTGATATGATGGCATCACACAGTTGCCGCAGATAAGTAGGCTGCACATCCATGATGCGAATCTCCCGTTCCACCACATCCCAAAGATGCTCTATTGGATTGAGATCTGGTGACTGTGGAGGCCATTTGAGTACAGTGAACTCATTGTCATGTTCAAGAAACCAGTCTGAGATGATTCCAGCTTTATGACATGGCGCATTATCCTGCTGAAAGTAGCCATCAGAAGTTGGGTACATTGTGGTCATAAAGGGATGGACATGGTCAGCAACAATACTCAGGTAGGCTGTGGCGTTGCAACGATGCTCAATTGGTACCAAGGGGCCCAAGGAGTAACAACAAAATATTCCCCACACCATGACACCACCACCACCAGCCTGAACCGTTGATACAAGGCAGGATGGATCCATGTTTTCATGTTGTAGACGCCAAATTCTGACCCTACCATCCGAATGTCGCAGCAGAAATCGAGACTCATCAGACCAGGCAACGTTTTTATAAATCTTCTATTGTCCAATTTCGATGAGCTCGTGCAAATTGTGGCCTCAGTTTCCTGTTCTTAGCTGAAAGGAGTGGCACCCGGTGTGGTCTTCTGCTGCTTTAGCCAGTCTGCCTCAAAGTTCGACTTACTGTGCGTGCAGAGATGCTCTTCTGCCCACCTTGGTTGTAACGGGTGGTTATTTGAGTCACTGTTGCCCTTCTATCAGCTTGAACCAGTCTGGCCATTCTCCTCTGACCTCTGGCATCAACAAGGCATTTCCGCCCACAGAACTGCCGCTCACTGGATGTTTTTTCTTTTTCAGACCATTCTCTGTAAACCCTAGAGATGGTTGTGCGTGAAAATCCCAGTAGATCAGCAGTTTCTGAAATACTCAGACCAGCCCTTCTGGCACCAACAATCATGCCACGTTCAAAGTCACTCAAATCACCTTTCTTCCCCATACTGATGCTCGGTTTGAACTGCAGGAGATTGTCTTGACCATGTCTACATGCCTAAATGCACTGAGTTGCCGCCATGTGATTGGCTGCTTAGAAATTAAGTGTTAACGAGCAGTTGGACAGGTGTACCTAATAAAGTGGCCGGTGAGTGTATATGAAACATTAAATGAAATAATCAAATAAACCCAGCCTTACGCCCATAGACTCCTGGGAATAGGCACCACACTGCAAAAACCATCTAGAAATAAGTAAAACATTTCTTAAATTAAGTGTAGTTATCCTTAATTTTAGTAGTTAAACAGGAGGATCTGCCAATGAAATTAGAATTTTTACTCTTAAAATTAGTGTTGCACCGATACCGATACCAGTATCGGACAGGGCCCCGATACTGCCCTAAAATGGTGGTATCGGTATCGGTGAGTACCAACAAATAGGGCACCGATACCATTTTGAGAGCCATAAGTTTATTCAACTATTGCCACCTATTGCAGGTAGGCAATAAAAAGTTCTAATGGATTCACTTTGTATTAGATTTTTTCCTGCTTCACAAAGGTAGGCAGCAGCTTGACAAAGCCATGATGGCAATTATTTTACATTATTATGGTATCGGTATCGGCCGATACTGCACAGCCAGGGGCCGTAAAAATGGCATTGGCGCAACACTACTTAAAATAAGATAATTCGATAATATGCACTTGAAATAAGACAATGCAATTGTTTTTTCTTATTTTAAATGTAAATTGTCTTGTTCCATTGGCAAAGTGTCTCACTTACCTCCTCAATTCAAGATAAAATGCACTTAGTTTAAGAAAAAATTACTTAAGATTTACAGTTTTTGCAGTGCAGCCCTACAGCAACCCTGACAGATATAAAGAAGATGAATGGGTAATTAAATGTTGTTTTTTTTTATAAATTTCTTTATCCAACACATAATTTAAATATTAAACATACCAAGAAATTATGAAATGCATAATAATTAAATGTCCCATTGAACAATTAAATACACTTTTCAAATAATCAACCATAAAATGTTTTCTATATTACTACATTTATTCATCTCTATTATAAAAAATAAAGAGAGAAACAGTTATATATATTTTAGGTTAGTTTTGAAGTAACAGGCTCAAATGTTCGCTGTATGAAAATATGCTCTAGAGGTTTAAGGCTTTTTCTCCAGAGAGTTCTTTTGATGTACAAATTATTTGAAGATCGGGATCTTTTGATATCGGACGACTATTGTTCCAGTCCTTTGGCTTGATAACATTCCTGTCTGTCACAGCAGCACCAGATGATTTACTCTGAGTAATTAGACTTCCTTCCTAAACACAGTGACCATCTATCGGCACCGATGACAATGCTATAGATTCACACATCGATGAGGAACTAAAGCTTAACCACTCAATAGGTAGAAGGAAATGTTGGGGGGGGGGGGGGGATTCTCAGCAGCCAGTGAGACTGAGGGATATACCGGATGCTTTTGGCAAACATTTGAAAGGCTGACGTGAAGCTGATTGGGAGCTAATGGGTCGGGCCATTGAACCACTTCCTGGTGAGGATTTAATTCCCACCAGGCTAAGAGTGGGTGCTGTTATCAGGCTTTTCTGGAGGCTGGAGGAGGAAGTGACTTCACCTCTGAAGTGGGTTTGATAACACACTTCCACTCAAATGCCTGCCAGCCTGTTGAACACCAGCCCTGGATGATCTCTGCTCATTTACTAAAAATAGAAAGTGTTGTCATTTCTGTTTTTGGGCCACAAAGGAGGGGTTCTCTGATCTGAGGCTTTTAAAACAATGAAGAATTGAAATAAACAATGTCAAATTTCCATTTTCTGAATAACATCATGTCCTTATTTAAGCTTGTTTGTAATTCCCTCTGTGGAAAACCATGCAAAATGCATAAAAATGAACTTATCTCAGATCAGATCACTCATTTAAGATTTTGATGGGAATTTAGTTCTGTTCACTGAAAGTTAGGCTTTACAGTCCAGTGCCCTCATACTAATTAAAAACAGTCTTATATATCTTAAATAGAAAATACTTCAAATATAAGGTTTCTATAGAGCTGGTTTCTCATTATGTGTCATAACTGTAATATTCATGTTGAGGAGGCTGTGTTTTTCCTATGGTGGCAGGGTATATGTGATGTGAAGTTCCACTCTCCCGGCTGGGCTAAAAAGCAATCATGGCAGCCGTATCACATGATCTCTCAGGGTCATAAGCGGTGGATCCAGGCCAGGACTCAGTGAGAAATGAAGTGACGAGTGCATGTGGAAGGATCACAGTGTGAAGCTGCTGCTGACCTGTTGTACAGAGTTAGACACCATGAGAGCGTCTCAGGAGCACAGAAAGCAGTTAAGGATATTGTCAAGATGGTACTAAGGATAACATTACCAATGATTGCCTTCAGAGGAATGGATGTTTTCTTTTTCCATTTCTAACTCAATCCAGGCACTTTCTACCTGAAATTTTTACCAAATTTTGTCATGAACAGAGGACAGATGGACCCAGTATTCAAGGAGACAGTCATGTCAGTTCAGAGTCTGAGAGAGTTCCGAAGCATGACCAAATGGTCACGCACAGGAGCAGACAGGATCAGGTGCAGATGAGCAGGCTCAGTGGAAGAGGGTAGCCAAGACAGGACGTGGAACCAGAACTTGATGCTGGACCTTTAAACTGGTCTCCTCCCTGGAGCCAGGCTTACTGGATAAAAACTGAACCTCCCCACATATTGAGCCAAAAACCCAGAGGACTCCACGGGGGAGGAACAGTGGATGATCAGGAGATGAGACAAACACAAAAAACCTCTTTTCACTGGCTGCCAGGATCCAGGACATGAACTATGAACTAAAACTGAACAGACAGACTGACAGACAAGAAATGATCTGGCACTGAATGCTCAGGCTGAACTGAATATAACCAAGAGGAAACAGGTGAGAGGAATAAATTATAATTGAGGCAGGAAAGGGAAACGACAGGTGAAAGGAATGACTAATTAAGGGAGAGAAAACAGGCAAGATCATGACAAATTTGGTTTCTTTTTCATAAAAAGGAAGGATATTGAATGATTTATGTAGTATCTAAAAATGTTAACTTAAAAGGATCTAAGACTAGTTGACCATGTTGGCCTACATGCTTTTGTCATTTTCCTATAAAATGGAAAAATGTCACAATGTTACGTAAAAAGTCATAATAACTTGGGTTGATGATGCGTTTAGGGCTAACTGGACTGGATCCTACAGAGCAAACACAGGAAAAGCTAACATAACCAGAGTTAATTTTTTGACTGGTGTAAATTCAGATAACATGGCTGCCAAGGCTCACGCATTGAGTGTGACACTATGTTTTAGCACTACACAACTTTTCTCATGCATATTTTCCCATTCAATACTTGTAGCAGCTTGCCGTAGTTTGAGTGAGTAGCCCAACTCTGACAGACTTTTATAACCAATCCCAGACCAATCCATCAGTCCTTTGTACCTAAATTTAACCAACCACACAAGGCAGCTTGCAATATAAACCAATAAGAAGCAATGTGAGCCGGGTCTTTGCTCCTCTAACCATCTTCTACACATAACAACATTGAAAACCCACAAGAAGTCCTCCTGGTTGCTGCCAAATAAGTATTTGATTATGATAACTGTTTCTTCCTGAGTTTTCTAGTTAATATGCACAACTTCAGATTATGTTAAAACTTAAATCCCCAAAAGCAGTGGTTTTCACAATTCTAAATTTGTTTGAATATCCATGCAAAAAGCATGTTTATTTTTAGCATGGGCAAAAACTGATGTGTCCCAGTTAGAAATGAAGAAAGGAAAATTCCAGAACACAGGAAATGTCCCATATGCTCAGCACGTGAATGAGGAAGGATGGGATAGTGGCTCAGGTAACGACATGGAAACTGTCTTTAAGCTGCACACCTGTCAGCAGGTGTGCTCCATGCTGACATTTCTGTAATTTACAGGCTAATACAGACTAGATCCGGATTGTTTTGGATAAAAAAGTGAAATATTGTGATTTATTTTTAGTGTATTTTAGGTTGTTTTTTTATGAGGGCACAGAACATGAGAATACCACACAAACACACACACATATAAATACCCATGCAACCACCCTGTGCAATAACCCTGTATAATGATGGAAAAAGATGTGGATGCACTGTATATAATGTATATATACCATGTATATACCATGCGGGTCCTTAAAAGGCATTAAATTCTTCAAAATAAAACTAAGGCCTTAATTGGTATTAAAATGTCTTAAATCAGTCTTTCATAGGTTTTAATTTTTAAAACATCATAAACAGGATTCTTTTTATTACGATTTATTTTTGTAATCTAAATAAAACATTAAAATTGACAAAAAAAAAATTTTTATAAAAAAAAAATTACGGCTCGCCATTATTGGTTCCGTCCCGATAGCGTAACCAATAAAAGTGTTGTTGCGGCCGGGACATTTGGGAGATGCTCCATTAACTTTTTGTCCGGAAAATATGAGCAAGTGTAAATGTAACCAAAATTGTCTCCAGCCAAGAGTTTTCTCCATGGCTAAAACCAGGGAACATACATGAGGCCCAGTGGATTTATGCAAGAAGTCATTCAAGCTCGGAACGATGGGAATTAAGGCAGGAGAGTTGCACATGCGAAGCACGAAACCCAAAGCGTCAAAATGGAGTTACGGAGAAACAGCCGGTATTTCTCAGTTTAGTTCCACCCTTGTCTCTGCAACGCCTCCACTTGTCACCAAATCAAACATACTAAGAAAACGATACAAAGTAAAATAGCTGCAAAAAAGGCTCAGCACTGGTTATGTTGTGGCTTTAAAACTGATTTGTTTTGTTCCCTGCTAAAACAAAGTTTGTGAATTCAGTTAAATAATTGTTAAAATATATCTGTCATTTGTGTGTTTTTAGCTTTCTTCCTATATGGAAAGTTTTTCAAAATTAGTGCAGTGGTTTATTGTAAAATAAACCTTTGGGTTAAGTTGTCGCAAGCAGGTTTTTCTTGTGTTTCTTGTGAGTTTGGTCTTAAATTTTTATTTCAAGTGGCATTAAAAATTTTTAAAAGTCTTGAATTTAACTTGCCTTATGCTGTAGGAACCCTGTTTGACAACTTGAGCTGATGTAACGAGGACATTTCTCCCTGTGAGATCAACAAAGTCAATCAATCAATTAAAAGGGATTGAAGTAGAACAAAACCCATATTTATTTAGTCTTTAAAATAAGTCTTTAAAAATGGGAAGAGAGACCATCAATGTTAAATATGTATGAATTTATCAGCCTCTACAGTGAGACTGGAAATCTAATTCCATTTCAAGTAGTCACTGGTGCATTTTAATACATTTTAAGAAATCACAAATATACCTGGTGCTCATTTTCCTGACAGACAGAGCACATTTTCAGTCTAATAAAATAAAATCTCCACTACCATTAGATGCTGATAGATTTTAAGAAACAACAGTGGGACTAACCTTTAATTTCCCTGACATTTAATTATTTTGTAGATCTTTCCTACTACAATATGTAAGATATTTGGTGTAGACCAGGAGAGATAAGAAACGAAGATCATAACCGACCATGGAAAAAGAAAGAGAGGCTAATATTAGTAAATATTAAAATTGTTGTTGTTAAAGTCTTTTAACGTGGAAAGACATAACTTGAACACTGTATACCATTTTGTTGTTGTATGTTATAATTTTATAATTAAAATAAAACAACCTGCTGCCTCCTCATGACAACAGAGGACTGTGACATGTAGGAGTGGATAGATTTTCCTTGGAAAAGCCGTCAGATATTCTTATGAAAAGGCACATATTGAATAAAAAATGGATTCCCTCAGGAAGTCTCTCTTTCCTTTCATAAAAAACTCTCAGGCTGAGTGGCAGGAGTGCAGTTATAATCTGTGTCCGTGATGCAGGAGTCATGCACCACCACTCTAACCTTTGCTTCCATCTCGGGATTGACTGAGATCTCCATGGCAACCAGAATCTGAATATCAAGAGCTTTATTGGAAGCGACAAATTAATAAGCTGTTGCCTCCAGAGGGACATTAACCACACCTCAGTTTATTTTTATTTTTTCATTTATTACTTAACTATGTAGCTCAGAGTCTCTTAATATGTTTGAATGAAGGAAGATTCTCTTCTTCCTCTGCATTACAATCATTTTTTTTTCCCAGTGTGACCTTCAATTTTATAAAAAGAAATATCATAAAGCTCAGTAACGTTTTTTATATTATATTTTATTTACATTTCAGAGCTGAACTGAAAAGGGGCTTCATTGTTGCACTGTTTCCTAGGCTGGTGTCTCTCTGTGTGGAGTTTGCATGTTTGCCTTGTCAGTGGCGGTTTAGGACCAAATACGCCAGGGTGGGGCAAGTATTTCTTTCCATGGAGGCACAAAACATAACAATAAGAAAGTTAAGTATATTAAATGAGCAACAAAGCCAAGGTTGCAGATCCAAGGTTGCAGACCCTTAATCTAATAGATGAAACTGTGATCCTATCTTAATTTGGCTGCAGCTGTAAGCTGTCTGTATATTTTAAATAACTATAAATCAGTTATGGTCTCCTCTGTCATATCTTGATCTTTAATATTTCACAGCAGATCCCAACGATTCCAAAAATAGGTACAAAAAATTTTAAGATAAGTATTTCTCCTTAATTTGAGCAGGTAAATACACTGCAAAAAAATTAAATCTAAATAAGTAATTTTTTCTTAAAATAAATGCATTTTGTCTTGAATTACGGATTTAAGTGAGACACTTTGCCAATGGAACAAGATAATCTACATTTAAGATAAGAAAAAAACAATTGCATTGTCTTATATCAAGAGCATAATATCTAATTACCTTATTTTAAGAGTAGAAATACTCACTCCATTGGCAAATCATCTTATTTACCTGCTCAAATTAAGGGTTAATACACTTAATTGAAGACATTTTTACTCATTTCGAGATAATTTTTGCAGTAGGATCATCTGCCAATAGAATTGTTGTTGTTTTTTACCCTTAAAAAGATAAATATATATGTTGAACTCGCATTAGGATTATGGTATTATTTTTCATCTATCTATTTCCTGGTAGCAAATCTTACTTATCTTAATGCTCAAATCAAGATAATAAAAACGTATTTTAAGACAAAAAAAGAGCATCCACTGGAAGATAAACGTATTTATCAGCTCAAATTTTGGACAAATACATTTATCTTAAATATCATTTTCCTTATTTCCTCTACGTTTTTGCCCACAGACTCCTGCAGATTGCCCGCCCACCCAGTGAACAGAAAAAAATGCTTGAGCTGATATCTTGGTTTTTAGAAACAATTAATTCTTCCAGTCGTCAGGCTCTTGTCATTTCTGTCAGCTTCAGTGCACTCCTTAGACCATTGATTGATGTATTTTACAGAGGTTGGTAGAGTAACTGAAAGTTGAACTCAAGTAAGAGTGGCACTACTTCAACAATTTTTATTTTTCTGCTTAAGTCATACGTAGTAAAAAGCAGCCGTCCAATATATTACTCAAGCAAGAGTAACTTTGGATTACTGCATCTGATTTAGTGTATGAAAGTCATGCAGTCAGACTGGTGCTATGTGGAAGGGTTTGTATCTTTAATACTAAAAACAGGGTTTATACACCTTTTCCAAAGTCAAAATCAAGCACTTTTCAAGCACTTTCAAGATCCATTTTAAAACTTTTTCTAGCACCTTACACCTGCGTAAATTACATACCAATACATAGTCAAAATTATTACACGGATGATCAAAGAAAATTACTCCTCTGCCATGGCGTAGTAACATAACCAACCAGAGGGTGTCGCAATTCAGTATTATCAGCCGTAGAGTTGGGGTTTTTTTGTTTTTGTTTTTTGGAACGTTGGCGAGGCAGCCACTTCGCCAAGATAGTGCTGCGGGAAACACTGCAATACTAACATTACATTATCACACCGTACTCTCAGTCAATCAGTAACTTAGCCTGTGAATTCCTAGCTAGCAGTTACTAGCGTAAACAAATAGGCGCTAACGTTAACGTGTACTAGGCTACTTCAGTTGGCTTACTTAAAAAGTCTATGACTTACGCTTCATGTGACTCGAGAGCGCAGACTCGCCCATTGTGAAAAGCTGCACATCTTTTTTTCAGACTTTACAAGCGGCAACTCGTGGGGTTTGTCCCCGTTTAATCCATCATTTGTATTTATCATCTTACAGCCAACGTTGATTGAAACGACAACCTCCCGGCATGGTGCAGTAGTGGTTTCATGGGGGCGGAGTCACACATGGAAATAGACTGGCAGATCGCAGTCACACATGAGCGAGCAAGTTTCATTTTCGGGCTCTCCAACATTTTATTTCTCCATTTAATACACACACGATTCAGTTAGATAGGTATTTGTTGCGAAAGAATTAGTTACAATTTCAAGCATTTTCAAGAATTTCCTCCAAAATATAAGCACTTTTCAAACCTTGAAAACACAACGTCAAAATTCAAGCATTTTCAAGGATTTCCAGCACCCGTATGAACCCTGTAAAAAGCATTCAGAAAGTACAAATAAATAATATTTCAAAATAACAAGTTCATACAGAAGAACCCAAATCAATTGTTTTAAACATAAAGTGTTTGAAAACCAATAGGTCTATTAAGTAATCTATATTTGTCAGGACAGGGTTGAGAACCTCCACTGACACTATCTGCTGTTCACACTGTGTTTGCCTGATCTCTAAATAGCTCATGTTACTCATGGTGGACAGAAATCCCAGACATTTCACTTAATTCGGAATAGGTATACCTTGCTACAATATCACTCAAGTAAAAGTAAGAAGTACAGTGAAATAAAACTACTCCTAAAAGCATTTTTTTCTAAATATTTTTCAAATAAATATAACTGAGTAGGTTTAACTTTTTCCTACCCGCCTCTGATCATTCGTCATACGTGACGAGGCTGTTCTGAGGATTTGCTCCTCCTGTCCATTGGATAAAATCTTTGGAGGGTACATTGTGGGACGAAAAGATGTTGTGGCTTTAAATGTATGGCATACTGGACAAACTGATTAATCCAGGTGTCTCTGACTTAAATCACCATGGCAACATTAGCCAGACACACCTGGATTAATCAGTTTGTCCAGTAATGAAAGACAGGAAACAAAGGAGCTTGCTGAAGTTCAGGAATTGGTGGAGTTGGGCATATAGTCCATTAAAGCCATCGCCTAACACCACAGAAGCCTGACATTATACCATGCAGTCCAACAATAAATGCTTCTCTAAATTATTAATGATTAAATACTTTGTGAGCTGTGAGTATTTTCAAAGTTCAGGATATCAGATTCGGCAGATAACAGCTGCTAATGTGTCAGTTTTGTTCAGTTCGCTGAAGCATGAAAAGCTTTTACATCTAAGAGTTGTTTTCTTCTTGTGCTTAGAATGTGCATCAAATTTAGAAGCAAATGTGACTTTGAAGTCGCATCTTTATGTGTCACAGGATCTCTAAGGCATTTGAAGGATTTTTTTTTTTTACAGGCTTTGAAGTTAAGAGTACAAGGAAATGCTTACTTTCCTCTGGAGATGCATTAGTGTCAAACAGACTGCAACAATATTCTCCCTGACTTACTAACACATTGCTCTGCATTATTCTGACCCAGCCTGAACACTTTTCCTCTTGACTTTTACAATTCAGCCGGGACAATCAGTTAAGTTGACGGAGTCAGAACAAAGTATTTTAGCATTGTGGTGCAGAACAAATAGAATTTATGAGTTTATATGCAAACCAGGTGCAGACATGGGGGGGTGGGGTAATATTTTTGAATAATGTTTGGTTCACCTGATTCATTGTGTCCAGCATCTTTTGTTTAACTCAAAGTCAAGCATCCCTATATGCTTAAGTCGTCTGACATAGACTTCAGATTCAGTTGACACACTTGAGGGCCTGGCGGTGACAACATTGTGTTCGAACAATACTTGACAAACACAACTGTTGGTATAAAAGCAGGAAGTTGGCATAGTGGGCTAACGAAACACCAGCAATGTTTCCCCAAAGTCGTGCCTGCATTGTTTCCAGTTCACAAGCTGCAACTCTGAAATAGGAACTTTTGTTCTGTGCTTACTTTTCCTGCACAGTTGGAGAATAATGCCAACATTAATAAACACTTCCGCCTACCTTGGCCTGGTGGAGACTTCTGTCTCCCACAGAATACATCTAATGGACCATGGTTTTCTGAGTGTGAGGACATCAATTAAATTGTTAAAGAGTTTATTTCTGTTTAGATTGATGATGTCATGCAGTAAGTCGGTGACTAAGGGTTGCCTAAGAGGGGGTGAGAGTCAGGAGGTTTGTGGGACACTATTATCCTTATCTTCAGAAGGTGTGTGTGGCCTAAAGCAGGTGCAGATGTGTTCATATCTGCAGAGCAGATCTTCAAAAGTGCAAAGTGTTTGCAATTCAGCATACAGTGTGTGCAAACTTTTTTTTGTGTGTATGTGCTGTCATCAATATGCAGTTCAATTCAGTTTATTTCTATAGTGCCAATTTATTACACATCTTCTCAAGGCACTTTACAGTTCACCAGATCATCCAGTCAAATTGATTCAAAGTTTTCTATCTAAGGAAACCCAGTTAATTGGATTGACTCATTGACTCCAAGGCAATCCCTCACACTAAGCATGCTTGTAGCGACAGTGGAGAGGAAAAACTCCCTTTTAACATGAAGAAATCTCCAGCAACACCAGGCTCAGTGTGATCGGCCATCTGCTGAGGCCGACTGGGATTCAAGGGGACAGAAGCAGAGACACAGTAAGAAGCGGAGATAAAAAGGCAACTGTGAAAGGCGGCCCCTGTCCACTGAACACACAGCCAGGCAGACGAGCTCCAAGCCAGCACCTATGTCAGAGGATGAAGAGAGCACATCCAGCCAGTCACAGTTAGAGAAACAGGACTACACTGAAAAAACAGGCCGATCTGGAACATCTATAAACAATATGCAGATTATATAAAAAAACACAACAAAAAAACAGAACAAGTTTATGGGGGGAGGATATGCAAATATATATATATATATATATTTATTTATCACCAGCAAAGCGATTTTCCGAAACTGATCAACTTCGTCCAGTTTAAGTGTCTTTCTTATTACTTCTGAATGTCAGGTACAAACTAACATGCAAACAATGGGGATTGTTGCTACAAAGGATGCATTGGTACAATGACAGAGTAGGGAGGGAGATTATTTGCACATAAAGAAAAAATAAGATCTGTAAAAAAAATTAAATATTTAAATTTGGAAAAACAACATTCAGGGGGAAAAAAGTAAAAACAAAATAAAGAAAATAAAAAAAGATATGAGAAAACAAGTATAACCCTTTTTCTGATTAAAAACCTTCTCAAAGTTTTTATTTCTGGACGGTATTTTTTCATATTTCAAAATCAACAAAACACGTTTCTTGTTTGCAGCAATAATGGATTAAATTCACTCCATATTTTTCCTGACCCTTTGGCAACAAATACATCCATAGTTTTGTAAGAATCTTAATAAAACTCTCAGTGCAGGCATGTTTTCCTTTAAATGGTACAGAGATAATTGATGACCCTCTTAGGAGTTTTTCTCCAGTTAATCTTTATGATTTACCAATAAACCACAGTTCATGTACACAGTTTAGCTTCAAGAGCAGTATTAAGTATGGCAGATTTTCATTCCTGCTTTGGTAAAAATGTGTTGGCATCACACATGAAAAGGGATATGGTCCTTAAGGAGGAATGCATGTGTTCCCCACCCATAGCCCTCCAGAGGTCCCGTACCCTCCCAGATGTTTTAAATCCTCCGCCTGCGATGGTATGCAACACACAAGGGAGAAAAGAGTCACAGTGACCATATGCGCTCACATTAAGGCAGAGGCACAAACCAAAGAAGATATAACCATCAACACATGAACAAACATAATTATATGAGTGGGCAAAGACCCTTTTCACAGCATTGTTATGGAAACTAATATGTCACGGAGATTCACGTTAACGCCGGCTTTTACTGATTGCCGCTGGCCACTGATATGAATTCAATACCTTGCTTTTGCTACCTCAGACTGATCCCTTTATAAGTGGGGGATCTGTTAAGACAACATTTTTGCTCCAAGGTATTGCCAGCAGCTATGTGTGTTATATCGGCACTTTTTTCTATTGCTTTTTATGCAGTATTTGTTGTGTTGACAAGCCTATACTGCAAACATGGTGCCAAAAGCCAAATTGTCCTTGATTTATAAAACTTCAGTGTGTTTTACTTTACTTGATGAAATAAGAATGTAAAGAAAGTGCTTTATGTGAAAATCCAAATCATTGTAGATAGATCAATTATTTAATTTGGTTGGTTTTATATTATGTACCTTTGCAATGGTCCTAATTAATGGCATCTTGTTTGTGTCACATTGAAACAATCAATCCTAACAGAGCAAAATGCCACTCTGGTCGAAACGTAAAAATGTTTAGAGTGTTATGCTACGTTCACACCAAGAGTAATGGATGCCTGTGCTCAATGATGTCAGAAGCACATTTTTACCTTTTTTTGACGCCCTTGATGTATAAAGGCTGGTGAAATGGAGAGAGTGTCTTTGCATTTCATTTTTGAATTGAAAAAGCTTCCTGGAAGGAAAGCAAAATGTCTTCAAACTTGGAAACAAACTCCAGTGGATTGTTTTTTAACTTTTTTGCAATGACTATGACCTGGATGACTGAGAATCTTCACCAGCATGTGTCTGAGCAATATTTGCTTAGTGGAAAAAAGAAGATTCAAGATGGACTTAAAAGTGAAAAAGTAAAACTCAAACTCTTTCATACAGTCAGTTTGTTAGATAGATAGATAGATAGATAGATAGATAGATAGATAGATAGATAGATAGATAGATAGATAGATAGATAGATAGATAGATAGATAGATAGATAGATAGATAGATAGATAGATAGATAGATAGATAGATAGATAGATAGATAGATAGATAGATAGATAGATAGATAGATAGATAGATAGATAGATAGAAACTCAAGCATCTGATTATTTTGACAAGCTTAATGCACAATGAAGGACCAGCTCTACCTTATTTAAAAATAAGTACAGAAGTAAATAAATGCTCAATAAATGAATAGGCATATGATAAATTGCCCCCCAAAATACAATAAATAAATAAATACAGGTAGAAATTAAATTATACATTGAGACATAAATGTATATGTCTCTTAATTAGCTTCCTAGTTATTTAACCTTGTAATAATTACCTTATTTATTTATGTGCATGTTATAATATTTTTGTCTGATTTATTCTTCCTTTGTGTTTTTTTTTACCTATTTATTTCTTTAGTGCTATTTATTTCTGCCTATGGTTTTTACATTTCTGTTTGCATTTCTGTCTCTCATTATGCAAATGAGGAGGGGCTGTGTCTTACAGGTTCAACTTCTGCCCATTGGTTGGTTAGGATTTTACAGCTTCGGTCCAATCTCCATGCCACCGGCCGAAGTCACAACAAAGATGGCTAACTACGTTGAAGTTGTCAGTGAGCTGAGGTATTTAACAACTGTTTGTGAAAACAATGCTAACGTTATAAATATTGACTTTATTATTTTTTCGCTTGGACGCTCTGACAGAACGTGTGTTCCAGTTAGCGGCACACATGGACACAGATAAAGACAATGTAGTTTTTCAGAATCTGGAGGAAGCGGCCATCTTCTTAACTCACACAGCTCAGAGTATGAAGTTAAAAGTTCTCTTTTCTGTTGCTGTTGTTCTATAAAAGTATGTTTTAAGATCATTTGAGGTGAGAACATTATACTTTTAAGCCTCACTATATGGCCCATCTACCGATTTATTGCATAATTTTAGCATAAAGTTGAGAGGACCGTGGCAACCAGCGGAGCTCCAAGGCAGCCGGGTCTAATCCTAACCCATCTACAGCAGCGCTCTCTCTGCATTACTCTGTGCGAAGGACTGCTGGCTCTGATGGAGATTTTTCTGTTTTATTTGGCAAACTGTGTTAACTATTATTCTCCCAATAAATAAAAAAAAGAAAAAATTTATTATTATCTAGAGACTATTAATAACAGCCAGCACGAGTATGACATCACAAGTACGCTTCTGTTCTAACTGACCCATATTTATGCTGCGTTCTCCCAGAGTCCAGACTTTCCTGTGTTCTTGTCAAGAAAATACTTGGCGAGGACACGACTCCGTACTCACATTCTTATGAATTGAGAAACGGCCACAGACTTCAGAGTCTACTCTCCTCCTATAGATTAAACCGATGCAGTAAAATGCTAACCAACCAGGGTAGAAGCTGACCCTCTAAGACACAGCCCCTCCTCATTTGCATAATGAAGCAGAAGTCCAGACAGAAATGTAAATACAGGCAGAAATAAATAACATTGAAATAAATAGGATAAAAAAATAAAAAGGAAGAATAAAATATTATAACATGCACATAAATAATTAAAAATATAAGTAATTATATATATATATATATATATATATATATATATATATATATATATATATATATATAATTTCTACCTAATCTTATTTGTTTATTGTATTTTGGAGCGCAATTTGTTGTCTGCTTATTTATTTATTAAGCATTATTTTAAGATATGGTGGAGCTGGTCCTCCATAGGGCACGGCAACATTTGGAATTGCAAAACAGAAAAGATCTGATACCAGTCAGTCAAAATGTGACCTTGACACCCTTTGATGTGCTTCCACCATAGAGTTTGAATGTATATAATGTAAAGCGTTTGGTGTGAGTGTAACATTAGTGGTATGATTTATATTAAATACTGAAAAGTAACCCAAAATATTATATATTTTCTAAAATATTCTCAAAATGTTGTGTGGGGGTACAAGAAGAAATTAATATGTTAGGAGTGTAATTCTCCATGGTTTTATGTTTGTCTTTAAATAAATATTGGTCAATGTACAGGTATAAACTTTATTTCAGCTATGTGTTAACACAATGTGATGGTCCATTTATGCATCAGACTTAAAAAGCCTGTATGGGTCTATCTCTGCTCTGTATATCACTTACACAGACTTCTGTCTGACTGGGTGTTTTCCCCAAGATTGTGCAGGGTTTTTTTTTTTTATTGTTAGTGTGGATGGATGGATTATTTAAAGCATTGCTGAAGATATTTACTAAGCTGACAACATAAAGCAGCATTGCATCTTGCAATCTTCTCATGTTTTCTCAGCTTTTACACAAAATGATGGCATGTATGAGAAATGTCAAGGGCAGCAAGAATGTCTAGGAGTTGCCAAGTCAGGTCAATTTAAACTTAGTAAAGAAAAATACAGGATGTAAACTATACTACAGGAAAAGCTTCTAAGTCATGTTTCTTTAAGCTGTTATTATTTTCATGCATGTTTATGCAGATATAATCATGTATGTATGTATATATATATATATACTTATATATATATACTTATATTAGCAAAACATTTTACTCTAAAATGTGTTAGAAATATGCTGTTTGATGGTAAAAATGTGGAGACCTTATACTGGTTTTTATCCTGAATGATTTATGAGGTAGTACTTCTCTATAACAGGCTGGAAAAAGATGTCCAAAGAAAGCCAAAGTACACAAAAAACATAAAAAAAACAAAACAAAAAAACATGCAGTACTGATGAAGATGCCTTATTTTTTTCATATTCTAAATATGTTTGCTTCTCAGCTCAGCACTTATTTCCAGCTATGATTGTTTCATCAATAAAGTTAAAGAAGATGATTTTAAAGTTAACTCCTCCCAGCCAGTAGGTGGCATACTCATGGTCACCCACTCTCGTACTAATCGTCTATTGTATTGTTTGCCAGCCAGATGTCAGGTTCATCAATGCTAATGCTAAGTTTTTGTTAACTTTTTTTTACTTTAGCAAATATTTATTTACCTGTCCAGAAGAAAAGCGTTCCCTCGCAAAAGTATTGTGTTACCTCGCAAAATTTTGCGTTACCTCGCAAAACCTTTTGCGTTGAAACGCAAAACCTCTCTTTGGTAAAGTTAGAAGGATATTCAAAGATTCGGACTTCCGGGATCAAAAAAAGCTGTTGTAGTGCGATCACCAAGAGCCCCTTGGTGTGTGTGGTGATTTTGGAGTCTCTGCACTTTATGGCAGTGGAGTTTTTGATTTTTATTTGCAACGTTTTGCTGTTGTTTTACCATTTGCAAACGGTCCCTTACCACTCGCCTGGCCGCTGCCTGTGCATAGAGATCAATGTAATACATCCAGCTCGGAGAACGGCTCGTTTTTCTCGAAAATAACGCTTTTTGATTCTTGTAATACATAGTCTGTGCTATCAGGACATGAAAGAGGCGCCATTTGTGTTTCAACAACGAGAGTTATTGATCCTGGGAGTCCGAATCTGTGAATATCTTTCTAACTTTACCGAAGTAAGGTTTTGCGTTCTCATGCAAAAGGTTTTGCGTGGGAACGCAAAACTTTGGCAAAAGGTTTTGCGAGGTAACGCAAACTTTTGCAAAGTAACAGAGGGCTCTGTACTAAACCATTTTGTGTCCTAAAGTTGGCACCAAAGCCAGAAAATCTGGCCCGCTTTATTCGAAAAACTTTAATGCGATCTCCGAGACTAGCTACCAATACCATGGAGCTACAACGGCCTAGCCACACTTGAGCTCCGTCTCATGGACTTCAACTTCCTATTCCTAACATGCAGAATCCTTCATTGGCCTCTTAACCACAAGTAAATATTTATGTATTTGGGAACCATCAAAACTCATCAAATTTATGACAATATATATGTTTGAAGTAGAAGCAATAGTTTTTATTTTTCATCAGTTTAGATGTCTAGTTAATAAAAATATTTTGTGGATGAATTATTTAAGTGAAAGAGTTGTAGGTTTGACCTTGAAATAATAGTTTTTTCCCTGGAATTATTTTTTACGGTTTAATCTGTTTCAAGTTACAAAATCTGTTGTTTGTGTAGAATATATAATCTGCTAATGCTTGACAGACAAAAATAATATTTCCATGGATTATTTTTTCCTGGTGTGACAGACTATGTTGTATTTATTGTTTCTAATATAAAAGTTATGCTTTGAGGAGAAAGTTTCTATGTGGTTTTCAATAAAACTTGTTGACCTTTAGAAAATAAAAAGAAAACAGACTTAAGATGACAATGATGTTTCCCTGGAAACCGTTAAAGCACGAAGGGCCTGATGTACTGGCTTGAGTAAGCAATTGAAAAATTATGGTTATGTTTTATGATGAAAAATGAAAAGAACATAAGAAAGAAACAGATTTATGTGTGAGCATGATGCCTTTAAATGTTTTTATTGCTCTGATGTGCCTCAGCTCACGTGTTATCCTCCTACCTTTTGACTCAAAAATAACTGCCTGTGTTTCATACTTAGTTTAACATGGGTCTAAAAGCAGCTGGCGCTGCATTTACTTGAAGCACAACAATTAAGTTAGGTAACAAGTCACGGTCACCATGGAAATAAATTTCCTTTTTCATATCATTTTGTCCATCAAATCTGTTTTATGGACTGTAAGTTAGAAAACACCTAAGTGCCACACTTCTCCCGAGCCTCTATTCTGTTTAAGCCTCACCTAGCAATAGCATTTCGCTCTTGGCTATACTCCCCATTAGCAGCTGCTAACATTAGAGCCTTGAGATCAGCAGAGGTGCAAGACAGGAGCCAAAAACAAATCCTCTCACACACCTCACTGTCCCTTTTTCTCCCTGTTACTATCTAGCACGAGCAGAGTGCCTGGCCCTCAGGATATCATGTAGCTGTGCAGCTGACAGGTGTTTCCAGTAGGAGGTTTTGCTGAAAAGGTGTTGCAGCAGCTATTAAATGAGAAACTGACCGGGAGCTTGTTAATTTGAAGCAAAGTGAGGATGGGAATGTTTTGGGATGCTTTGGAACTTGTTGGAAGATGATGGATAATTAAAAATGTCTGCTCCTGTAACACAAATCCTCCAAACAATCCAAGAGCATTTCTAACGTTCCCCTTCTGCATTAAAATCTGATGAATTAATCCCCACGTCTTCTAAGTCTTATTATGCGATGTGTGGGAACAAAACCAGGCAGAAATATTAAAGATAAAGTTAATTTTTTGAAGTCACCACAGGAAAAGCTAAATCCATCATAACTGTAGTGATTAGATTAGATTAGATTAGATTAATCTAAATTAGATTATTTAAATTCTACTTGGGAGGAAAAAAAGTGTGAGTTAACACAAATGCCAAAGTAGTACGACGTCAACAATGACCATAAATGTTGGAATATAAGATAATTTCCACCCAATTTGAACTACAATAATTTTACAGAGAATATTTTTTCTCAACAGCTGCTGATCTTCTAAAGTTCAAGCCTCCATTTTTATGTGTTTAAGGTTTAAATATGTCATTTATATACTAATTTATAACCATATTGGAGAAAGTGGAAGAGATAACTTAGAAAATTGATCCTTGGAGAATTAAGTGGTGAGGAGCAACAGACACCTACAAGTGATTTTCATGTTTCTGGCTGGCGACTAAGACGTGTAAAGTCTGCAACAAAGCCTGCCCCTCCTATGCTCTATCTGTCTGTCCAACCGACAAACTGACCGACCGACCTACCTACCTACCTACCTACCTACCCGCCCATCCATCCATCCATCCATCCATCCATCCATCCATCCATCCATCCATCCATCCATCCATCCGATGGAGGTTACCCTCCAGCGAGGGTAGCAGCCTTACTAGGGGAATCCTACTAATCCTAATAGCTTCTCTAGGGGAATCCCAATGCGCTAAAAAGCCATCATCTCAACGCATTTAACAGTTCACCAGATTATCCAATCAAATTGATTCAAAGTTTTCTATCTAAGGAAAACCAGCTGATTGCATCGACTCATTGACTCGTAGGCAATCCCTCACACTAAGCATGCTTGTAGCGACAGTTCAGAGGAAAAACTCCCTTTTAACAGGAAGAAACCTGCAGCAGAACCAGGCTCAGTGTGAGCGGCCATCTGCTGAGGCCGACTGGGGTTCAAGGAGACAGAAGCAGAGACACAAAAAGCAGCTGTAAAAGGTGGCCCCGTCCTGGAAACACAGCACACAGCCAGTCACAGTCAGAGAAACAGGACTTCACTGAAAAACAGGCAGATCTCGAATGTCTATAAACAAAGGAATTGATGGCAGCAGCACAGCCGAAATTTCTCTCCAAGATGGAGTCACAGCCAAACAGGAACAGACGAGGCAAATCTACTAAGAGAAAAATAAAAGAGAGCAGAACGTTAGAGATTGAACAAACAAATTCTGCAGAGTGAGTCTTGCAGCAAGAAGGTTCTGGGTTTGATTCCTGGCCCAGGGTCTTTCTGCATGGAGAAGGCATGTTCTTCCTGAGCATTCGTGGGTTCTCTCCGGGTACAAAAACATAACTGTTAGGTTAATTGGCTTCTCTAAATTCTCTTTAGGTGTTAGTGTGTGTGTGTGAACGGTTGTTTGTCTCTGTGTTGCCCTGTGGCGGTTGTTTCCCGCCTCTCACTCATTGACAGCTGGAGATAGGAACTAGCACCCCTCGCGACCCCACTTGTGAGTAAACATGTTAGAAAATGCAAGAATAGAGATAGAACGAAGCAGAATGGTGAAATATTGGTCCCTATGTCCTCCAGAAGTCTAAGCCTATAGCAGCATAAATACAGAGATAACCTGAGCCACTCTAACTATAAGCTTTATCAAAAAGGAAAGTTTTTAGTCTACTTTTAAAAGTAGACAGGGCAATATAGATAAGATAATATTTGTCAAGTGTGCCCTCTACAATAAAGAGTAAACAAAATAAAAGACACAACTAATGTTGGTGCTTTTGTGGAATTCTCCCCTAAAAACAGCTGTTTGATCAACTGTATGGTATTTTTTCGTTTCTAACATAGGTAATTTGGTTTACGAGATCTGAAATCATGTAATATAAAATACTAAAATAAAAGAAGTATTAAAGCTTCTTCTGTTTCAATTTGTTTGGAATATTTCACAATAGGGCTAATTATTCAAGGTTTAATTATTCAACCCATGATGAATTAAACGACTTTAGGTTAATTATGTAATTATGATTAAAAAAAGACCAAAAAGAAACATACTGAGTAAGTGTTTCAGTTGTGACCTTGATTGAGTTCAGCTTGGTTCTTACAAAGAAGTTCTACATGTCGCACAGTTTTACCTTGTCATGCTGTTTGTTATGAACAATATTATTAACATTTATATATAATTACTGAATCAATTATTACTTTTAATGCTACAATTAATCGACTTCTATAAATAGAGTTTTAGTTATACTTCGTTGCTCTATCAATTTGCATTTTGCAGGGAAAAGATTATTTAGTATTATTTGTAAAAAGGGTGTAAAATAACTAAATATGTAAATAGAGCAATATTGTGAATACTTCACAGGTCTAACTGTAGCAACATTAGACTCATAAATCCATAACTAACAAAAAAAAGAATTTAGATGGACTTAAACTTAAATTACTCTAGTAGGTTAAAGACTTAGAATCCTAAATGTATAGAGAGACCCTAAATAGCTTAAAGGTATTGTGGAGAATTGCTTAAAAGACCTGCCTTCTCCACTTAAAAAAAATATGTGTGTGCAAGATAGAGACTGACATTTTTTCGGGAATCCCATGGGTCACGGGATTCCCGTGGGATTCCCGTGGGATGGGAGTCAGTATTAGTAACGATCACGTGATTGGAACGGTACAGGATTAAACTTTAACGGGAGCAGACGGGAGCGGGAGCAAACCAATATTAACTAAAAAAAACGAGGATCTATGCCAAAAAATTTAATAACATAGAAAGATAAAAAATCCAGTACTGCGCCGCCATTTTCTAGTTTTTTTCCTTGAAGCCTACACTATAATGCAAGTCAAAAAAACTACACGACCCAAAAAGCAACAGTGCTTCCGCTCTGAGTTTTTCACCCGCGCTCAAAAGCAACAATGGAGGGACCAACAGATACTACAGTTAGAAACAGGAACTTAACTGACCCTTCATAGAAATTCAGATTCAATGTATTGGCAGAAATCTTATTGAAGACAACAAGAATGGGAGTGGTGCAGGAGCGGGAGTCATTCTGAATGGGAGCGGGATGGGAGTGGGAGTAATTTCACTTGGAGTGGGACGGGACAGGAGTGAAAATCCACGCCCGTGTCAGTCTCCAGTGCAAGAGCGTGCACAAGCCCATTTCTCCTTGTGCACGCCCTGTTTAAAATGGGTTGTGCTCATAGATCATATAAGCTTACTGTGTCCACATACAGCGGGGACTTTATAATGGACTTTATAGAAAACTCAGTTAACTGACCGCTCAGACAGATGATCACTTCTTTTTGCTCCATTGGTCACATGACTCCTCCTCAACTGCACAGTGCCAGCGCCATCTTTGTTATGAGTCGCTGCTGTCGGGCAGCGACAGCCTATGGCAACAGCGGGCCACTGTAACAGCAAATCCCATAGTGCTTTGTGAGGAGACCTCTCCGCACAAAGCATTCTGGCATATACCTGCCTCTTCTGAAGCCTTTCTTTTCTTCTCATACACTTCGTAGACACTCTTTTTCTTACGACCCTCGGCCATTTTTAAAGAACTGCGGTGAGAAAGGTGACAGTCTGAAACTGTAGTTCACCACACATATACGCCTAAATGTGTGCATGCGTAGAAAAAGAGATATTGTAAATATCTTTAATCTTTTTCTCCCGCAGACTCTCTCCAGCGGAACAAAATTATGATGTCGGAGACAGAGAACTTCTGGCAATCAAACTCGCACTGGAAGAGTGGCGGCATTGGCTAGAGGGCGCAGAACATCCTGTATTGGTATGGACCGACCACAAGAACCTGTCATACATACAATCAGCTAAGAGATCAAATCCCCGTCAGTCCCGTTGGTCTCTGTTTTTCTCCCGCTTAAATCTGATTATTTCCTACAGACCTGGTTCAAAGAATATCAAACCTGATTCTCTCTCTCGCCTGTACTCATCTGACAAGCCCGAAACTCCTGAATCTGTTCTACCTGCCAGCTGTACGGTGGCAGCCGTCTCCTTAGAGATCACCGACCTGATTAAAGAAGCTCAAGCTTCCGAACCTGACCCTGGAAATGGACCACCCAATCGGACGTATGTACCTACCTCCGTCAGATCTCGTCTGATTCACTGGATGCACTCCGCCAAGTTTTCCGCCCTTCCTGGTGTGAGTAGAACAATTGCCCTAATCACTCGTCGTTTCTGGTGGCCGTCCCTTCATAGGGATGTTAAAGAATACTTTCTAGCTTTTCCAGTCTGTGCTAGAGACAAACCTTCTCATCAGCCTCCATCAGGTCTTCTGCATCCATTACCTGTTCCATCCCGTCCCTGGTCCCAGATTGCTGTGGATTTTGTTACCGGCCTGCCATTCTCCAAGGGTATGACAACAATCCTCACCATTTTACATCTTGTCCCTCTCAGGAAGCTCCCGACGGCCTTCCAAACGGCTCAACTGTTGATCAAACATGTTTTCAGACTCCATGGCATCCCCCAGGAGATCCTATCTGATAGAGGCCCTCAGTTTACTTCTCAGGTGTGGAAACACTTCTGTTCTGCTCTGAATACCAAGGTGTCACTTTCTTCAGGTTACCACCCTCAGTCCAACGGGCAGACGGAGCGCATGAACCAAGAAATGGAATCCACCCTTCGCTGTCTCACGTCCACCAATCCAACCGACTGGAGTCAATTCCTCCCATGGGTAGAGTACGCTCATAACACTCAAATATCATCTGCAACCGGTCTGTCTCCATTTCAAGTATCCCTAGGTTATCAGCCACCCCTGTTTCCAGCCGATGAAAGAGAAATCTCCGTTCCCTCCGTTCACCATCACATTCGCCGCTGCCAGAAGCTCTGGAAGGAAACCATCTCAGCCCTGAATTGAACATCAGCTCAAAATAAGAAATATTCAGATTGCAAGTGACGTCCAGCTCCCATCTACTCACCCGGTCAACAGGTCTGGTTATCCACTCGTGACATTCCACTCAGATCCATGTCCCGTAAACTCTCCCCTAGGTTCATCGGTCCTTACAAGATTGCATCCATCATGAACCCGTCTGCCGTCCGCCTGCATCTGCCACCCTCACTCCGTATCCACCCGACCTTCCACGTTTCCCAAATCAAGCCCGTTCTCACCAGTCCTCTGTGCCCTCCTTCCAACTCCCCTCCACCCGCCCGGGATATTGATGGTCACCCTGCCTTCAACGTTCGCCGGATCGTGGACTCCCGTCGCCGAGGTGGCGGTTGGCAGTACCTGGTCGACTGGGAGGGCTACGGTCCGGAGGACTGCACTTGGGTCCCTGGGTCCTTCATATTGGATCCCACCTTGATTGACGACTACCGTGAGTCTCTGCCATCTACATCTTCTAGACCGCCAGGAGGCGGTCGTTGAGGGGGGGGGTACTGTTGGGATCTGGAGGTCTGTCCACCTTTCTCCAGCAGAGGGCGTTCTATGTCTCCTGGAGCTGAAGCTGATCACCACACCTGCAGCTCATGAGCTCATCAGGAGACCGGCATTTAAGGAGGGGCACAGCTACAATCCGACGCCAGAGTGTTTGCCAGTTATGGTTAGCGAACCTGAGCCAACCTGCCTGTCTGTATCTCTGACTCCCTTTAAGCCTGAACCTGAACCTAATCTGCTTTTTGTCCTCTCTGCTTCTCAGGAAGAACCTGCCTGGAAATCTGAACACCTGGAAGGAATTCTCAAACGTGAAACCAAACTGTCTGTTCTCAGTAGAACCCTGGAAATCCAACTCAGTCTTAACCCTGCCTGGCCGCTCTCAGTAAGAGCTGAGAGAGAAGCTCAGAACCTGCTCAGTAAGATTATCTGCTCTGCCCTGCCTTTGCCTAGCCTCTGCCTGCCTTCAACCTCTGGACCCTCCCGGTTTCCCCCTTCTACCGCTCTGCTCATCTCTGATCAGGTATTGACCTGCAAATACTCAACCTGCAAATTCACTGAAAGACTGCTAACCAACCTGTCCCTCTCTGCAGTGAAGACCAGTCGTGACCAGACCCGGACCCAGTTTATCCCAGAAATCATTTTTGTTATTGTAAATATCTTTAATAAACTTGTGAACTTTTTCCCTGCCTCTGAGTGTTCTGCATGTGGGATAGATCCCTGAAAGCCAACATGACACTTTCATTACTGGATAAACTGATTCATATAGGTGTGTCTGGTCATTCACATTATGGTTACCGAGTTCACACATGCTATTCATTTTAGATAGAAAAAACAAAAAATGTTGAAGAACTACGTGTGTTTAAGTAGAATATGGTAAGCTGTCACACCATCTCGCTGTGTTGCTCTAGAGCAGCAGTCCCCAACCTTTTTTGCACCACGGACCGCTATACTGTATGTCAGACAATATTTTGACGGACCGGCCGGGGGGGGGGGATGTAAATACGATCAAGTAAAATGATACGACTGGCATAAAATCAAATACAAACAGCATAAAAATAAAACAACAAGCCGGTCCCATCTGGGCGTAATCGGAGAAAATGACACACGAAGTGTGCTCCTGATGTCCAGTCTGCTACGTAGATTTGTTTTGGTTGCTGTAACTGCAGAAAATCCCGCTTCACAAAGATATGTTATAGATAGGATGCGTCTTGAACTGAATTAACCTGTGTCAAGAGGCACAGATGCACCGACCGATAGAATTGGGAGAGAATACAGCAATTTTTTATATTTTTCAAAATAAAACATCACTCAGACTCTAATCGTCAATAAATTATATATATATATATATATATTTACTTTTTCTATGCGGCTCGGTACCAAATGACCCTCAGACCAGTACCGGTCCGACATAGGTCTGACATAGCAAATATTCACCTCACAGGACTGATTGGCTGTTTCCATGGCTGCCGGCGTCCTGAAAGCAGTACCGAATCACACTTCTCTTTTGACATCTCTGGATGAGGGGACCATCGGCAACACTAGTTGACATTTTTAAAGGAATAGTACACCCAAAACATGATTGGCCTTCATTTTCTACTCACCCCCATGCTGAACAACACTCTGGAGTACTTTTTTGATTTCTCAAATGCATCTGGAGATCTGGGAGGCTTCTTGCTGTCTGCTGACATTCAAATAATGGAGGCCCATAGCGCCCGAGGCAGAAAGGTCCATAAAAGTCCACAAAAAACGTGTCAATATTCCTCCATACTGCTGTCCAAAGTATTCCAAGTGTCCTGAGTGGGTAGCATCCATAATTTACTCGAAACTACGTCATTTAGAATGTTTTTAGAGCATAAACAGTAGTGTATAGGATTTCCTAAAAGCGTGCGCCTACGAGTTCACGACTCTATGGAAACCGCGGCATACCAAACCAGGTGAAAGTGCGCATTCAGCTCGGCAAAGAACTCATGCTCTTCCTCAACACTGAAGTCCTCTGACATTTTTCTTTCTTTGTTTCTTTCTTTGCACAGGTAAACAGCACATTTCTTCTTCTACGCTTGCATTATCGGCAGAGCAGACGCTGAATGCGCACTTTCATCTGGTTTGGTCTGCCGCGGTTTCCGTAGAGTCCGGAACTCGCAGGCACGCGCTTTTAGGAAATCCTATACACTACTGTTTATGCTCTAAAAACATTCTAAATGACTTCGTTTCGAGTAAATTATGGACGATACCCACTCAGGACACTTGGGATACATTGGACGAGCAGTATGGAGGAATATTGACACGTTTTTTGTGGACTTTTATGGACCTTTCTGCCTCGGGCGCCATAGACCTCCATTATTTGAATGTCAGCAGACAGCAAGAAGCCTCCCAGATCTCCAGATGCATTTGAGATATCAAAAAAGTACTCCAGAGTGTTGTTCAGCATGGGGGTGAGTAGAAAATGAAGGCTAATCATGTTTTGGGTGTACTATTCCTTTAAGGAAAAGCAACTTTTATTACACATTTATTAAAACCTCGACCCGCTGATCAGTGGTCTGCATTAGTTTGCTACAGCTACCTTCTGTTTACTTCAGCCAAGCCTTACGCGAGCATATGACAACAACACACTTTCCATGGCCTTGTTATAGAGGCAGCCATTCAAAATGGCCCCTCCCAGTCAAGCGCCAGTCAAATGGCAGCCCACTTCCCTCCAACTCCCAGCAAATTCCCCTCCAACTTCTAACCAATGGAATGACCCCCTTTTCCATATTTTTTACTCTGATTCCACCCTTTCACTGAATTAGAGTCTGACCAGGAGAAGAATATTTTAGTACAAATGTTGATGTTTAAAAAGGAATTGTAGCAGACAAGCCAAGGACCAGCCAAGGGCCCATCAAGGAAAGTGGGGAAATTTTGAATGGCTACCAACATAGTTTGCTCCAGTCAATAGAAAAACATAATTTAAGTTTTCCTTTTTTCAAACTTTGCTCAAAACTGCTTCTTCTTGCTCACATGTTTTGGGATAAATTCTGTCTGTCTTCAATAATCCAGTCGATTGTATAGTCGACGATTATCGAGAATTAGATAATCCCTTTTGAATAAAACATGTGTCAGGACTCTGCCTGCCCTTCTGCCTCTGCCAGGTGTTCCAGGTTGACTAATGAGTGGTGCTCACACACCTGTAGGTGGTTCAACAGTACCGGGGCGCTCTATAAGAACTGCGCTCAGACAGCGGGAGGACGCCTGAGTGTTGCAGTTGTGGTATGCTAACCTACCACAGTCTCTAACCTTCAAAGTTCTTTGGGTAATCAATCTTACCTTTGTGTCTCCCAGGTACTCCCCGTGTTCAGATCCATCCACTTGTGTTCTCGTTATCCCTCTCTTGTTGGATTCCTCTGAGTGGTTCCCCCGGTTCCCTCCGAGTCGGTTTCCCCCTCTGGACCCATCACCCTCACGGACTTCCACCTGTTTCCTTCCGCTGTTCTGGATCCCTGGATTTTCCCAGTGCTGTTGGGATCCTCTCTGGCTTCAGCTCTCTGGTCTCCTGGATGATCGCCTTCTCTACCTTTAGGCAAGCTTAGAATCCAACTTGCTTCCACCCCGGTTCGGCTTTTCCCGCTCTGAGGTAAGCGTTCGTCCAGCTGTACATTCCTCTCTGCTCCGTCCTTGGTTAACCGCCCTTCTCATTCCCTTAGACGTCCCCTGGCTTCGGCTCCCTGTGCTGAGCTCCGGTCTGCTGTTGCAGATTCCCCTTCGTTAAACTTTCCAATAAAACTCTTAAAGATCTGCCTGTTTCCGAGTGTATTCTGCATGTGGGCCAATCACGTCAAGCCAAACATGACAACATGTTTTTGTGATCTGCAGTGAAAGTTTGTCTACTAAGTTATATGCAAAGGAGTCAACCTCTTTCCTTGCTCATATGCATTATTTAGTTGGTCTCAGTTTTGATCTTCTTTAGTGTGTTTGTTTATTATAAAGTGCATACGACAATAAGCTATATTATGAAGGTATGACAGCAAACAAAGTTTTCTATTACAATTCTGTTATAAAAGCCTCGGTAATAAACTTGACTTTTTACATGGGGACACACTTAAACAAATAATTGCTCTTGTCTGCTATTGTGTAGAACTTTTTCCCAATATCATCATCCATGACCTTCAGTATAAATGGGAACCGCTGGAAATCAAGAGAAATTGAGCTTGGTATTAGTCCTGAAATGAAATAGATCACCATTTCAAGCTATTCAGATGGTAATTGTAGATTTTAAAAAGCATAGGGATTGAAGCTGTGTGGCTAGACTAGCTGAAATTGCTGGTGGGGGATCCCATAACAGTTTAGTCATGCAATCAGACTCATACTGTTCACAATCAGTCCTATTCTATCAATCAGAGCATTATTTGACACAGCATTTAATTAACATTAGGATTTAGATGCTGCTAACACTTGGGTCTTTTGCATGTTGTGTGAAACTGCAAAAGACAACAAATGTTCATAGCACACATAAAAAGTTGGATTTGTAATATTGTACAATTTAGAGTTATTTGGTTTTTAACGAGTACAGGAATCTTCAATGGAACCAGGTGTATGGGGTAGAAAACAATTTTGTTTTTTTAATTTTTTTTTTCTCATATCCAGATTCTTATCTAATGACAATTTACCCAAAAACTATATATCGAAAAAATAAAGCCCCTTTTCAGTGCAAACAACCCTAAGCATTTTTGGTCCTAAATTACTCAGTAAATAAACATAACAGCACAGCAACACAAATATTTATTGTTTTTATTATATTATGTAGGTTATTAAACTATCAGATAGGTTAAAGGTTATAATCGTTTAGGATTTCTTACATACATCTGATATTGTATGCACATTATTTGAAAATGCTACCTCCTTCACAATTTCTTCCACTGAATACCATTAAAGATAAAGCAACAAGGAATAAAATACTGGCTTTAAAGGTTTAACATTCAAGTTCTAAATCTCACAGTAGAACTATGAGAGTAGAGCTGTACATTAAGCAACATCTGCTACTTAATGCAAGATTTCATGCAGCCAAAACAGATATACCACTACACGGAGGACCATGAGAGGCAGTGAAAAAGAAAAAGACCTATTTCAAATTTCACGTTTAAATCATAGATTCAGAAATACAATATGAGAAGCGGTTCTTTTTCACTTTGCAACACAAATATGAATTGCTGAAGGCCCAATATTTTTTCCCAGTGTTTTTTATTGTCACTACACTATCACAAGCCCAATAAAATTCACTTTCTGCATTTATTCATCCCCTCGGGGAGCAGTGTGGGGTTAAGGGTCTTTGCTCAGGGACCCGGTGTCAACTGGAACTTGGGTGGTCAGACTGGTCACGGCAGGATCACCACTGAGGAGGATAGAGAGGTTAGAGGAGTTCCAGGTACACTGCAGTTTATCAGATGATGGGGTAAATACCTGCTCAGAGGTGGAACTGATCAGCAGGGGGGGAACCTTGAGGGTCCAGAGGCTAGTCGGCAGGCAGAGGGCTGAGGGCAAGCAGAGACTGAACTGAGTGCAGGCAGGCGGAGGACTGAGAGCTAGGCAGAGGCTAACTGAGTGCAGGCAGGCAGATTCCAGACTGATATTCTCCAGGATTTCAGGTTGATCTCACAGGACTGGATCTGTGAGGCAGAAAGAAACAGGGTCAGGCAGATTTACAAAAATCAGGGAAAACAGATCAGAGAAGCAGGCTCAGGCTTTGCTGGTACCATTACTGGCAAACACTCTGGCAGGGAAGTGTCAGCCTGTTCCCCCTTAAATAGGGCCTCCTGATGAGCAGATGGAAGACAGGTGTTGCAGTCAGCTCAAGCCCTCAGGAGATCTCGTGCGCCCTCTGGTGGAGAAGGTGGACAAAGCCTCCAGATCCCAACACCCGGAGTGGCAGGCTATGGGAGTGGGTTTCAAACTCACAACCTTAGGATTCTAATCTCTATGCCCTAACCATTAGGCATCCATTCCCGCTAAATCTTTCATGTTGAAAACAGAAATAACAGCTCTGTGTAATCTAAAAGGGGATGACTTGCAGCAAGTAAACAACTGGTGACTCAGCACTCAGCACCGTCTCTCAGCTCTACAGCCTCTTTTATTCCATTGTTCTCACTTCTACGACATCCAGCTCATAGATTGGCTGCACACAGCTCTGTGCTGCAAAACCGATCTAAGCACAAATTTCTTAAATTAAGTGTATTTACCCTTAATATTAGTAGGTTAATGGGATGATTTGCCCACAGAATTATTATCTTTACTCTTAAGATAAGATAATTGGATAATATGCACTTGTTTTAAGACAATGCAATTATTTATATACTTATTTAAATGCAAATTGTCTTGTTCCATTGCCAAAGTGTGTTACTTAGCTCCTCAATTCAAGAAAAAAAGTGCTTAGTTTGAGGAAAAAAATGACTTATTTAGATTTAAATTTTTTACATTGTGTTACTGCACCAAGTGGTTGGTGGAGGCCCAATGCTGATGTTTCACTGTATGACAATCAGAAGTGGTGTGCTACATGTACATGTTATTTACATTAAGTGGAAACTTACATGAGCCAAAATCTCCAATATCAGGTGCATTTTATTATTGCAGATATGAGCTCTCAGTTTCCGTAATAAAATTTATAAAATTGCTGTTCTGAAATTCTCATAAGTCCAAAGGGTTTAGGGTACCTGAGAAAGACGTGTACAATATGTTGCAGGCTTATGTTTTATAGGATGTTTGCCGCGACACAGGAATATCCTGAGTTCACATCTTATATATATTTTCTGTAAAGTCAGGGTGTTTGGTTTGAACCTGGTGCTCCAGTTTCCCTCCGCAGTCGCAAAGTCATGCATGTTAAGCTAATAGAGCCCTCTAACTTACTCTTAGGTGTGACTGTATGAAAACTATCTGTAGGTTTTATCCCTGCTGGCCCAGTGGTTGACCTATCTGAGTCAAATATCACCTTCTGCTCAGTGAAAACTAAACAATATACAGCCGGTTGAGAAAGTGGATGAAAGTTTATTTGCATAGAAAAGATGCCAATATTCATTCAGTGTTCATACAAAACAAGAATTACTCAAATATTCTCAAAATTCATAGACAGAAAATTAAAAGGCTTACACAAAAACAAAGCAACCTGAGGAGAAAAAACACAACTTGAGAGACAACGAAATACCATCAGAAACAATATATATATAAATACAAAACATCAGAGAAAATATGGAAGAAAAATACCCTAAAAGTATATGAAATACAATCACAGGACAAAAACTCATAAATAAAACAGACAAAATATGCTGGGAAAAAAAGGGGAAAAGTGGAGGCTGTTGTAGAGGTTACAAAACCTCCTTATGAGAAAAAAAATAAAATACATTTAAATTGTAGTATGTCTGAATCTAAGTGTCAAGTATGTAATTATACAGATAAATTGAGTAAATCTTTTATTTTTATCTATATCAACTTAAACACATCTACTATGAACTTAAATTGTTAAGTACACCTAAAATTTCCCAAAAACTCCCAATGCAAGAGACTTTAAATTAACTTAAATAATGTCACTGGACTTAAAATATATATATTTATGTAAAATACTTTTTTACACAAATATATATATGGTAAAAAAGTACTTTTTCAGAGTTTCCTCGTTTTTTTAGGGAATCAGTTCACAGATATATCTTTGTATAGACTGGGTATTACACTGAAGCTTTTCCAATTCAAATGTCACTTTGCACGCGCTTGACGAGCATAACGCATGAAAGCTCAAAACACGCCTGATGCGAACCGCCATGCAGGGCCTCTAGATTCCCCGTGGCACTGGCTTACCATAGACTTTGCATGTAAACCAGCTGCCTCTGACGGTCAAAAAACATTTGATCTGAACGCAGTATAAGACTGTTTTCACCCTAGAGTTTTTTTTTTCCAATATTGTGAAGAGTTTGTTGAAATTATGTTATAAATGAAAGACTCAGATTGTCTGTAAAGCTTAATGAAAGGTCAAATTCTTATCAGGATGAAAACATTTCCAAAAGTTATTTTTGGTAATCCTCCAGAAAATTACAAGGCATGTGTCAACAAACCTAAACAACAACAACAAAAAAGCATTTTTATGAAAAGCATTTTTAAAGTGTCAAAGCAAACGTCATGTGTTCCTCTCTAGGAGACTCTAATCTGTGGTAATACATCTTTCCATATTACCTACACAAGACACGCATCTTCAGGACGTTGTTGTGACCTGGTCATGAACACGCTATGAGGATCAAGTATCGGCACTGAGTAAATGCCACCTTTCAGCAGGGGAGTTTATAAAGATTGACCTTTTGTCCTCCAGAACGACCCAGAAAAAACTGAATATCAATTTGGAGGCTACAGCATGCAAACGGATTTATATGGTTAAATGTCTTCCAAGTGACTATCGGGTTTGCTGTGTAAATATCAGGATATGTAATGCCAGCTTTCACAAAGATAGAATAAAATTAGGCTTTTAAATAGAGTCATGTCATCGTCCTTCTTTTTTTTTTTTATAAAATAAGCCTTATTTTGAAGGTGAAGTTAAAGAAATACCTACAAGTTAAAACTTTCCATTATAGAGGCGTGGGCCAGTTTTGGTTGAACTGGCACGCCAACAATGGCTTTAAACGAGTGAATAAAGTGAATGTGATTGGTTGTTTATCAACGAGGCGGGATTATTGTGGAGGAAGGTTCGCAAGCAGGTTTGGTTATGGCCGGTGTCTCGGAAGAGTCTTGCTAATCAGTTAGCAACTTAGTGCTAGCAGGTTCCCAATGGGAAATTCCATTGGGACCAAGTAGCACTAAATTGGTGACTTAGAAACAACACTGTTAAGGAACGCTATGGACAGCGGAAACATGCAAGAGGAGGAGATGTCGTTGAGGAGTCTCCTCCATCATACATTGTATTATTTAGAGGAGGAAAGCGGGGACGAAGATGTTGTGGAAGAGGACGCCAGGGTGGCAAAAGCTTGGTTTGGTGTAGAACGCTTACATGCTTACAGGCCATACATGTATTTAAATTAAAATACTCTGCATTATTAAACATTTAAAGCTGGTGGACACATACCTGAGAAGACAGCCTGATTGCATTAATGTGTGCATTCATTCAGATTGTGACAAACCAAGAACATTTTCAAAAAGGGTCAATATTTTAAAAGCCAGTTTATTGTTTTTAGTTGTAAATTTCTGTCAATTGGAAAATAGAGTTAGAAAAAAATAGTACTAAGTTGGTGAAAAAATTGAAATTTAGTATCCTAAGCACTGGGATTTACAAAGCACTAATTTTAAAATGACAGCAAATAAATCCCCTTATTTTTCACCCAAACAACAGAAAAACTAAAATATTTTACATCATCGGAAAAAGGAAATACATTCCCATATAATAAGCATGCATACATAAACAGACACCATACGATGTTGCTTCTGGAGACAAAGGACTGAGAGTCTGTGGAAGTAAGGCAGCGGGGACGTCAGGCTTGACTGAGAATGAACTTCCAGCATGTGAAATTAGCTTTCCTGCTGTAAGTTACAGCCCCTTTGCTGAGGTGAATATAAATATTTCCACGTACTCCAGCGCCCAGAGGTTAAAACCTTGTGAGCAGTGAGCACAACAGGGATATACATTATGCTATCTCTGTCAGAGCATAAAAAACACATTTCCCCAATGCTTTAACCGTGATTATAACAGGAGCCAGAGGGCAGTCAGAGCACTGGGGGTGGTTTTAGGTCTAAACTTGCTGAATGTTGGGAGAAATGTGATAATGTTACATGTCAACAGACTTAAGAAACAGACAATGACCCCAGAGTGTTCTCTACACTTAATGTACATATAAATAAGTTGGACAGTTTTGGCAGCAGAATATTTTAAAGCCATTGCGGAGCTCTGGGTTTCTGGAAACAATGCTGTTTATTCCAAAATGCAGAAACCTTATTGTTCTTTCTTGTGTTTTTTCTTTTCTATGTACACAATGGCATTTGTGGAAAGTTCCTTAATAAAATAACAATGGGCAAACATGGTGGGTTTTCCTTTCTCTGGTAATCTCATGATCTGCCATTCTGGACTTGTTGGTTCTGTGTAGGTTTTCATTTTTCTCTCTCAGCCATGTTTTATTTTATGTTCTTTTTTATTGTTAAAATTTATATCTTTTTTTGAAGTTTTACTCTTCCTTGCTATCTCTTTTCAGCATTTTTCCTATTATTTATTCCTCGGTCTAGTTTTAGGTAGTTATTCATCGTCTCTTCCTAAGGTTATGTTTTCCATGGCTTCAGTTATCTCCATTGCCTTCTCTTATCCTCTAATTTTCCCCTTGGTTATTCCTTATTTTGTACTCATCAGTTTTATTCCCCGTTATTTGTCCACCTCATTTAAGTTCGTTTCTGTTAGGATCAGGGGCCTTGCCCACCAGAGGGCGCCGTGGATCTATTCCTGGGGAGCTTGGGTTCAGTGTTGACAGCTGTTCCCCATCAGCTGATTAGGCCTCCCTATATAAGCTGGCAGAGAGCGTCACTCGAAGCCGGATTGTTTTGTTTAGCAAGCCCGAGCCACCCTGCCTGTCTGTTTCTGGAAACCTGTACCGGTACCTGAACCTGATCTGTTTGTTCTCTCTGCCTTCCAGAACCCTGTTTTTAACCAATAAATCTTTGGACTTTACCTCTGCCTCTGTGTGTGTGCTCTGCATCTGGGCTAGTAATCCTGCGGATCATGACAGAACAATCCGGCCAACAGACTAGCCCAGCAGACATATTCCGGAGGATGTTGGAGTCGAATTGCATCATCCTGGAACTATTGAGCCGTCTGGAGACCCCTGAGCCCGCTCTGCGTCTTCCAGAGACTCCGGATGTGGAGCCACAATCGGTGGTTTCCTCTGTTCCTGATGTGGAGCCACAGTCGGTGGTTTCCTCTGTTCCCGATGTGGAGCCACAGTCGGTGGTTTCCTCAGTTCCTGATGCAGAGCCGCAATCGGCGGCCTCCTTAGTTCCTGATGCGGAGCCACAATCGGCGGCCTCCTCAGTTCCTGATTCGGAGCCGCAATGGGCGGCCCTGTCTGAGTCTATTGCAGAGCAGCAGAAGAGGAGGCGGCGTCCTCCTCGGAGCTTCCTGCAGAAGCAGAGACGGCGTCTTCCTCGGAGCTTCCTGCGGAAGCTGGGATGGCGTCCTCCTCCGGGGTCCCTGCAGCTTCTGAGACTCCTGTCCCGCGGCCGGCCTCCGGAGCGTCTGTTTCAGCTCCGTTTCCACGGCCGGCCACCTGAGACTCTGCTCTGCTGCCGGTCCCATGGCCGGCCACCTGAGACTCTGCTCTGCTGCCGGTCCCACGGCCGGCCACCTGAGACTCTGCCTTGCATCCCTGGTTCACCCTTCGCCCACCTTGGGCAAGTTATTATTTTTTTTTTTTGGGGGGGTCTTTTTCTTTGGGGCGTCTGGAATCCGCCCTTGAGGGGGGTTCTGTTAGGATCCGGGGCCTTCCAGAGGGCGCCGTGGATCTATTCCTGGGGAGCTTGGGTTCAGTATTGAAAGCTGTTCCCCATCAGCTGATTAGGCCTCCCTATATAAGCTGGCAGAGAGCGTCACTCGAAGCCGGATTGTTTTGTTTAGCAAGCCCGAGCCACCCTGCCTGTCTGTTTCTGGAAACCTGTACCAGTACCTAAACCTGACCTGTTTGTTCTCTCTGCCTTCCAGAACCCTGTTTTTAACCAATAAATCTTTGGACTTTACCTCTGCCTCCGTGTGTGTGCTCTGCATCTGGGCTAGTAATCCTGCGGATCATGACAGTTTCTAGTTACAGTTAAACACTGTTTTCCCTGGTTATTCTTTGTTGCGCCCTAGTGCCTGATTCATTTTCCTCTTAGCTCCTTTCTAGCTGCTTCTGTCCACACCTGCTCCCAATTAGCTCATTACTCCACTCCTTGTTCTGTTTCCCATATATACTCCCCCTCTGCAGTTCCTCACTGCTGGATTCTCTTCATTTCTTCTTGCACGTTCTCCTGAGTTTCTCTGTTTTTTCAGTTCCTGAGTTCCCAGCCTGTTATTTCTGGATTAATATATTTGTACCATCTACTTCACCATTAAAACTGCTAGAATTATCACTGCCTTCTGTACTCAGTAGTTGGGTCGACAACAACATCTACAAAACCTGAGAAGGATTTTTATAAATAGGTTTATATGAGTCAGCTGCCCTTTCAGTAATGGAGAGTTTGGAGATGTGCAGTCAATAAGTCACCTCAATGACATGTATTTGTTCTGCCCAGCCAGTGAACAAAGTGAGTCCAATCTGCACAGTGGATACAATTGTTCAGAATGGACTCACCTTGTTCAGGGAGTGGAAAAAAACAGATGCATGTCATATAGATATCTTGATTCCTCCACATCTCCCACTTCTGGTGTTTTGAGCTTCCAAGAGCATCAATGATTGCATTCAACCTACAGCAGTTTTGATGTGGTTGAATTTTTTTGACATCTCTAAAAAAACAAAATACCAGACAATTACATGGAGTTTGCTAAAGTGTTGAATGTCCAGCAAGTTAATGCCAGAGCTTTCTGTTACTCTTTTTCATGATAATGAAGGGCAAAAATGTAGTAGTATGACTTGATGTTAATTAGAGCCCGACCGGCGGGCCGATTTATCGGTCCAATTTTAGCATATGGCTCATTAATCAACATCGGTCAAACTGTGGCCAATATAAAAAGTTCTATTTTTGCTGCAAACAGCAAAAAGAAACTGTTGCCAGGCAGCATCTGTAGTGTTGAAATTAGTCAGGGCTCCAGCACCTAAGGAAAAAAAAAACACTGTAAATTTTAAGCAACATCAAAACCAGCACCACAGACATAGATTTTATTTATAGTCCTATGTTAACACTGCTCAAATTAAAGTGGCTTATTTTAATTCCATATTTTGATTTTTCTTTTGGCCAATATCTGATATTGGTCATAAATCGGACATTGTTTTTTTAAAGCCCCCAATATTGATATCGACCTTCGAAATCTCATATATCGCAGGCTCTAGCATTAATCTCTATAGCAAGGCGATGGATAAAATGCAGTAAAAAGAACATACTGGTAACAGCTCCTTCTATGTAAAGAGCTGCTTTAGATGCTATCATCTGAATAAATGGCCATTATTAGTGGCCATCATTCCCATAGAATGGCTTCATTGTGCCTCCTACCTACCAGTATATTGTTTTCACCGAATTAATCCTAATCCTAACCCTAAAATAATTTCAATTTTTTCCTGCAGAATAGGCTAAATAATCTATTTATGTGTGAACTGAACTGAATTTTAGGTAGTTCTTTTCGTTCTTGTAGTTAGGTAGTTCATCTATTGTAAAAAAAAAAAAAAGGATTTAAGTCGCTCATATCTACCCCTCCAAAATAAATCTCATATTGTTTCAATTCAGTTGGTTTTAAACACCACATTAAATCAGTGTGAGTGAAACGTGGAATTCAATCGCACTAAAGCTTTACAACACTTTACAACGCGAAGAACGTAGATATATATATATATATATATATATAAAGTAGGTAAATAGAAAGTGAAACTTAAGCTTTTAGACATGGCCGAAGTGGCTATTATTAACAATCGGCTGCATATTATTGTCATGATGGGCTTTAAGGTTCTAACCCACATAGAGAGACACACTGCAAGGTAAAAGTTAATTGGTTTATTTGTAGGTTAACAAAAACAGAGTGAGAGGTTATACAGCAGGGTAAACTCAGTTGAACCTCAGCGGACTGGTGAACTGGAAACGGAAACTCTGAAGGGGAGATCACAATGAGTTCAAGGCCTGTAGGAAATATGACTGAGACTTGTCATATGCAGGAATGGGACTCACGTTTGGGGGGCTCTTAGTTTTCCTTAGGATCCAGTTTGTGGGGTTTTATCCAAAGATGAATGAACTTGTTGGAGGGCGGACAGGCAGACTAGCGTTGGGTCCAGTGGAGCAACGGAGCGGACTACCTTCGGGTTTTCCTGGAGCACACTTGAACGGATCTGTTGGAGGTTTCCCCTTGCTCAATGTGATTCAAATAATTCCTTCAAGGGGGGTAGAAGGTCCAGGCTTATCCAGTGGATCAGGGAGGCGTCCTACTGGAGAACAAAGACAAAGGCAAAGCTTAGACTCAGAGAGAAAAGACAATAATAAGACTCAGCTAATCTCAGTTTGGCTAGAGTACCTAATACTGGCAAAAACTCTGGCGTTGAGGTAGTGACAGCCCGCTGCTCAAATACTCCTCTGGTGATGACCCAACGAGCCGCAGTTGTGCGAGGAGGCCCAAACGAGGAGAGGGCACCATCTAGTGGTGGAAAGGAAGAACAAAAGAAAACACAAAAACAACCCACACAAACTGGAATCCTAACAATTATCAGCCATAAGAAACCTACAAGGAGGTAAAGGAGACGCAGTCTGAAGCCATTCTGTTGAAATGATAACAGCTAATGAAAGCCATTTAATTTTTGATCATATTGAAACGGATGAACAGCCAAGCAAACTCAAACCTGGGTTCCCTATCAGCTCAGTCAGCAGAGACACCCATCAGAAAACAATGACTATTTTTGGGCTCATTGGCGGTATTGCCAGAAAACGTTAAGAGACATTACTACCATCTGCTGCGGCTGGACAGCCCACATTTGGATTCTTTTTAAAAAAGAATAAACTAGAGGGCAAGAGAAAACATCAATGTCAACGAGAGAGAAAATTTACTAATATGGCAAGACACAAATACAAAGAAATTAAAAGTTGAGGCATATCCAAAACATGGAATTCTTAAAGTGAAACTTAAAATCAATAGAGAAACTAAAACCAATAGAAAAATACTTAAATTTAACAATAAAACAAATATAAAGAGTACAAATGTAAATTAAGCTCTCAAAGAACCCCAGATATTAACAGATATGTCTTCGATGTTTTGTTTGCGAGGCTACACCATTGCATTCTGAAGTTCATCATTCTCTAAAATTGATTTATTTCTCTGGTGAAACCTCTTTCTTTTAATTATTCTTTTTTTCTTTGATTACTATTTCTCTTTTCCTTTGTGTTTGTCTTCTGATAGTGCCTCTAGTAATCAGATGTCAGACTTTTTATTTAAACCTTTTTAAAGTTATTTGGTTAGCAATGACACTGTGTTGACAATTGCAATGTAGGGTGGTTCATTTTGTACTACGACAGACATACTTGACAATTTACATCAAATTTACATCATAGAGCCACCCCAGGGGATTATATTCTGATATCCTATTTATAGTAATGCGGTGAACACTGGCAATTTTTTTTTGTTCTTGTTGTTTTTAAATGGTATAGAACTGCAGCACAAAACCACACAAAAAACACAAATCTCTGTATCCTCAAACACCCCTCACTATTTTCTTTTGCAGACCAACAAACAGCCCCCAACATAAGGTCAGAGCAGGAAACAGGCAGTTTGGAAAACAGCTTTTCTCCAGATGAACCATTATCAGCTATTTATGGTGTCACCATGAGGCTTACAACTACGGCGGCTGATGAAAACTCTCTTTCCCATTAACCCCAACTACTCAGCTTTCTTCCTTTACTTCCGATGCTCCAAACATGGGACCTATTAGAGCACAAAACAAAATGTTGAGTCATAGTAGACGCAAACAGCCATGGGAATTAAAAGAGAGTAACAGAAAAACACATACATTCAGGTATTAATTCATAATGAGTACATTTTCCTTTCATTAAGAAAGCAAAAACTCAGGTTTTACTCTTATATTTTAACTGCCAACCACATCAACTTCTGAATGTTATAGCAGAGTTATAACAAATCATATTTGGTAACCAGATCATAAGCAGTCAATTTGCTGAATGAAGTCGAAGAAACACCAAACTTACAATTCCAAAGGGGTTTCTAAGTTTACATGGAAATATTAAAGTAATTAAATCAAATCAGGTTCCTATATTTATGATAAACTTGTCCCTCTGGAAACCTAAGCATTAAATTGGAAACCCTGGTTTCAGACATATCTGTGTGGAAAACCTTTAAACATACAAGACTATCAACTTCTGGATCAGATTATGCTCCTATGAACCCTTCCCAGATCCAAAATCAAACATAGAGCAGTACCCTGGTGTAGCTACAACTGCCAGTCTTGACAGTTTATCGGTGTATTGAAGGGGTTTGCTTGCAGTATTTTTTTTGTTTCAGGTCCCAGACTATCAAAAGCATGAAGACTTGATATGACAAAGAAAGTAATTCAGCCTCCATTGAACAAAAACTATAATTGTCAGTTAAACAGAAGTTATTTGTCTGTATGAGATTGCTGGTAGTATATTGTGATTACTTACATTCTAATTGAGATAATATTTCAACAAGATTGTTTCTTATGAACATATGTTGATGGTGAACTTAACAACTCCAGTGGCGTAATTTACACATTAAGTTCCCAAAAACGTTCCAAAACCAGCAAAATCGTGGCACACTTATCTAAATTATTTGCATCTCTTAAAACACAACCATAACTACGATATTATCATTAAAAGTAATATTCAGTTTTCAGTGTTTTTATTTGTTTGTTTGTTTTTTTTGGGGTGGAGGTGTCTAGTGGGACTAGTGTTGCCAGATACAGCGTTGCCAAAAACTGTGTTTCCAGATACAGTTCTTACTCCCAGAGCAACAAGTCCATGCATTTGTTACTTCAAAGCTGGACTATTGTAACTCTTTACTATCAGGAAGTCCTCAAACTGTAGTTAAAAGCCTTCAGCTGATCCAAAATGCTACAGCCAGAGTTCTGATAAAAATTAAAGAGAGAGATCATATCTCTCCTATCCTGGCTTCTCTTCGTTGGCTTCCTGTTAAATCCAGAATAGAAATTAAAATCTTCCTTCTCACATATAAAGCCTTCAAAGTGCCTTGAGAATACTTGTCCTGTGGATTGGGGCTATAGAAATAAACTGAATTGAACTGAAGAACCTGGTTACAACACTGGCCTTGAAATTTCCTCTTAGTCATAAAAGTAATAAAACAGGTTTATACATGTCTTCTGTAATTTTTCTAAGGTTTACATGATATAAATGGCCTTACTCAATAACTGCTGACTGAATATAACCTCATTATTTTTAACATAATTAGCTATTACTGTTTCATGTCTGCTTGTGTGACAAGCCAATGACCCTGAACAGTGGAGTGTATTTGCCGTAGCCTGTAGGTGATAACTCCCAGGCAGAAAGACTATATATTTACATAAGTTAAGGATTTCAAACATGAAAAAACTTTTTCACACAAATTTTGAGAGCCAGAATGATTGTTGAGAGTTGGGTTGTTAGGAATTAAGGGGTTTGATGGATCAGAAGAAGGCCTATAACCGGGTCTGTTTAGATATTTTGTGATATGATGTTGGGCATAAGGGTTTATTTTAATGCCATCTTGCCCTGGCACTGTCTGCATTTCCTGCATTGCCTATGCTGTTCCCAGGCTCAGTTACATTATGTCATTGGTGTTAATGGACAAACTCTCAAGAAATAGTTTTGCAAAAGAGCGTGTCTGATTTGGGAGCCTCCATTTATCTCCCTTTTTTATTATGTTGGGCCTTTAACTCTATTAAGGCTAAAAAAAAATATTTCAAGCATGGGGGGGGACGGGACTATAGGTATGGGCCAGTCTTTCTTTCAAGTCAAGGTATCTTCATGTCTTGTAAACAAGCTTCTTTAGTGTGGTGTGAGAGAGAATAAGATAAGCTGGGCCTGATCTGTAGTTTTGAAATCATTCTTCTGGTCAAGGCGATGAAAAACCAAATAGTGAAATTCATAATTCCACCAATTTCCCATCAATTCCCAGTCCTAAACAATCAACACTGAATTCACATTATGACTGAAAGAACAAAGTCTTGTTTCCAGGGTCAAAATAACCCTCAACTGTAGGGTGGCAATACTCCCAGTCTTAACAGGGTCTCACTGGAGAACTGTTGCTCCTTTATATCAAAAGGAATCAGTTGAGGTACTTTGGGCAATTGTATACAGAATGCATTCTAGTACTTGTTGCCTTTAAATTAACTGGGACTCCTCGAGCTCTGCTAGGGTTAGCCTGATGTGTCCAATGCTAGCCAAGGTCCCTCCAGGTTTCTCTGGCTGTACCCTGGGCCTCCCTCCTGTTGGAAGATGCCTGAAACACCTCCTGAGGCTCATATTTCTGACCCGCCTGAGCGGATTCCTTTTGATGAAGTGGAGAAGCAGCTTTGTTCTCATCCTCTCCTGGATGACAGAGGTCCTCACTCTATCCCTAAAGGGGTGCCCAACCATCCTATTGAAGCTTATTTCTGCTGCTTGTATGTGGGACCTCACCCTAATGGCTGCCATCCAGATTTCATGATCATAGGTAAGCGAGGAATGTAGCCTGACCGGTAAATCAGAAGCTTTGCCTTTTGGCTTAGCTCATCTTACCACAACAGAACAGTAGACTCCAAACTTCCCTCATTCAAAATACTTGACCTCTACCACTTGAGGCAAAAATTCTCCTCCAACTTGAAGGAGACACCTGTTTCTGTTGAAGAGCGATGGCCTCAGACTTGGAGAAGATGCTTCTTATCCTGGCCACTTCAAACTCGTCTGAGAAGCATCCTAGTACAGGGTTTAGGTCTTGGCAGGAGGAGACAAACTGAACCACGTCACCTGCAGAGAGCAGGAATGAAATCCACTGGTGCCCAAACAGACCCTTTAAGCCCTTGGCTGTGCCTAGAAACTGTGTCCATAAAGCATTCTTATTCTTCCCAGTAGGCCTGCCATTCTACTAATGGCAGACCTATGCAATAGAAAAAATACATTTATGTCATGGGAATGCATTGGGATCACACAGAATAAACTGGAGGGTGTTGCTGGGAAGAGAGTTGTCTGGGTTCCCCGTCTAGATGTTTTACCCCTGTGACCTGCGATCTTATATTTGCAGAAGATACTGAGGAGATGAGTGATGAATGGATTAATGTTGTGGTAATTTCTAATGATGCAGTTAATCTACATATATATTATTTAGTCATTCTGCAACTTTCTACTCATTATCTTTATTCAGCTGTCTGCATTTTGCCATATCTATTAATTATTATTGTTTTTTTTTTATTCTTTTCAGACTGGACTCTTGAACCCTCAATTTTCCCCTGCTGGATTGTTTGATGTGTTAAATTTTTTTTAAACGCAATACTTGCTGTGTCTATGTATATTTTTGGATTATGTTTTGAACTTAGCTTTGACTCAATCAGGCAGCAATTAAGTTTCTCCACAGCCCATTTGCCTGACAAAATTAAGTCCATATTTCGTTTTTGCTGTTTTGTTTTCAAAGTTGCTGTTTATTGACTCGTTTCTATGAAATATTTGTTAGAGCATTAAATTATTTGTTGCACTTTACAAAGTGTCATCTTAAACTAGTTCTTAAAAGGTCTATTTTAATGTCATGCACTGAGACATGTGCACTGCACCTCATCTTGCATTGAGCAGAAATTGGCCTGGGGGGACACCACCCTCCTTCCTCCATCCAGTCCAGCCCACCCTGCGCTCAACTATAGACAGGACCCACCTGCTTCTACTCAGCCGCAGCCCCTTTGATGTCTACATGTGGAGGTCCCCTTCCCCTTTGCCTGCGGCTGCTCTGCCCTAATTTCCCACTGTATACACGGATTATCTATGCCTGGGTAATGCAAACAGTGGGATCATCTAAATGTATGTGAACGCCCTTAATGGATGCTTCCAATTGGTTCAAGAACAGGGCTGCTGGATTTGGGCAGACCAAGTTTGTACCGGAGCAATTCGTCAAAGGGATTACCCAGGTCTGCAAGGGATTCTTTCCAAAGCCCAGAGTTATTAGGATGGAACCTGTGCACATTATGATGTATTTATCCTTTTAAAGTTGTTTCTTTTCACACGTTAAACATAAAACTGTTCAAACTTTTTTCAATTAGTCAAGATTTTCCTGTTCTACCTTTATTTAATACAATATACCAGAAATTGGCCATTTAAAGTAACATTTATATCATTCATATGTCACATGGCATATTGGAGTAAAAATCTGTGCTAGAACCATATGTTTGGCAGTATTAGACTTTTTTTTTCTTTTCCTGTTTTCCAAACTTGCTCACTTGGCTTCAACTCAAACACATTGAACCAAGAACCTCTAAATGTCACTCCAAGTGAAAGACAACCAATGCGCAATGTGGGATGCAGTTAATGAGTTTAAAGTACAACAGCATCTGTTATGAGCCCCTATGAGTCAGACTGACAGGTACGGCCAGAAAATCCACAATTGGTGAAAAAAAGCTGCTTCCCACAGATGCTGCAGACAGATGACAGTTGCTGGGCATCATCAAACCTGTCAGGCAAGCTTCTGCTTTATAGCTGATTGAGCACACGAAAGCTTTCAGGCAGTAGGCTGAGGGAATTCAGCTCAAACTTCAGGAAGCCGAAGAAATCCACATTGAGGGACAATTCAGAATTTAGTTCAAAAGACTTCATCTTCAAAGCAAAAACATAAAAAAAAGAAAAATCTAATCAGCTAACTTTCACACATCAATTGGTAAGGACAGCAATATCACACTGTTGCTTGGGAATGTCGGAGTGAAAGTTGTTCCATTCTTGTTGCAAGCTAAGCATACTTTTTGCAAATGAAATTTCAAATTATTAACCAAAAAAGGTACTGAGAGTAACATTGCTGCTCTTTTCATGTTTACTTTTTCACAAAATTTTTGTTTTCAAATTTTTTTTTTAGATCATATATTTTCTAGTTTTATTTCTTATAATGTTTCATATTTCATTTTTTAAAATCTGTTTTGTAAAATGTTATGTAATTTTTTTTATTTATTTCTCTTTGCATAGAATTTAGAAACAAAATTTGTATTGGTCAATCTGCGTGTAAAGTGCGGCATTTGTAATTGGCTTGAAGTGAAGAAAACTTGATCTGTAGAATTCAATTTGAAAAGACTGCACATCGTTAGACTCAATCTTAAAAATATTAAAAAAAAAAAAAATTTCAAAACCTAAATTTGATATTAAATATTTTAAACATTTTGAAAAAACTGAAACATAAAATTTGAGATAAAGTCAAAACTACTCCTTACACCTTTTTTTTTGGTAAAGAAGTTTAATTTCCGGACTTCATTTTTGTTTGTTTGATTTTGATTTACAAAATGTTTTCCTTGTTTATCCACAATGGTGGATAAAAATTCACTTCATAAAAATGCAAATATCATTTGTACCTATAAATTCTCAATAAAGGAATTTTTGTACTGGACATTACGAGTCATTTAAGACTTTGGGCACAGCCAGAACTGTACTGAAGGAAATTAATGTATGTGCTGTTAGAAAATAGAGCTGCAACATACGCTCTGGACTCCGCTGAAATCGTATCTTGGACAGAATGCAGATGACGTCAGCGCCTGACCACGGAAACAATGCAGACTCTAACAAATTGCTGTCTTTGGTTTTATTGGCGTTTGACCTTGAAACTGATGCTGGATCTCTTCATAATATAAAAGACCATAGATTATGAGGAAATGTGTTTTCAATAGAGTCCAGATCCATCCGTGCTTGCTGCTTTACAAGCGTTTTGAAGTGGATTTATCCAGGGAGTGCCATAAGTGAGAGGGATGGGGATCATCTTTCCTAAAGCCTTCTTTAGGGCAGACAAGGCATCCTTAAAGTCATTTACAATATATCCTATGCTATGCCTAATACTTTCTAAAACAGACTGGCAGCCTAGAGTTAAAACTTTCATTGCTTGTAACTTTCCAAGTAAAAAATCTTTCTTTCCATTGTCATTTAGAATATACTGTATCATAAACTGACAGAACTGACAAACTACAGGCTTGAATTGTGATGTCTGTTCCGATAAAGGTTACTAAAATATATGTTTACAATAAAGGAATGCCATAAAATAACTTCAGCTTCAGTCTAAATTGATGTTTTATATAAAAAGTCACGTACAGTTCTTTTAAAGATGCATTTTTATGATATATGCAGGCAGCATTTTAGATCTTGAAGCCTGTCGAGTCAGCTCCTCTGGGCTGTCACTTCTAATAACCATAATGAATGAAAGGGCCTACAAAAGCATCTCAAACTCAGTTTGTGCTGCTTGATCTCATCAAGTATCTTTAAAGCAAGAATAAAAGTACCAGTCCTGACAGTAAGCTGTTTTTTATGTATGTCCTCTGAACCTGTTTGCAGATAAAGGGTGTTTTTCTGGAAGAACATACTGACCTCATGCAGTTCTTGGGAGATATCAGTCTTAAAAGTGGCGGCCTATTGGTTAGGGCATAGAACTTGGAATACTGAGGTTATGAGTTCGAGCCCCACTCCCACAGACTGCCACTCTGGGTCTCTGAAAAGACCCTTAACCCCACACTGCTCCCTAAGGGGATGGGTTAAATGCAGAGGTAAATTTCTTCAAAGTGAGATCAATAAAGTTGAATTTCTATAATAATTAATGGTCAGTCCTGCTAGTAGTTTGAAAGAAATTATGTTGTGATTTTAGTTCATTGTGTTTTCAATTTCTATATAGAGACTGGACTCAACTAATAAAGCTGTAGCTCCTACGAGGTAAATACCTGCAAATTCATTAAGTACACTTCTTTAGATGTCAGAAAAGTCAACAAAAATCCTTTAATCAGAGAACAAGTAATTCAATGCATTAGGCAAGGCAAGGCAAGGCAAATTTATTTGTATAGCACAATTCAGTACAAAGACAATGCAAAGTGCTTTACATGATTAAAATACAGGAAGATAAAACAGAATCAAAGCAAGTAGGAAAAAATAAAAAAAATAAATAAAATAAAATAAAAAATGCAGAAAGAAAAAAAGAATATTAAAAACAGTTGGACTAAAGAAAATATGTTTTAGTTGAACTGTTTAACTAGAACAGTCGAAGGCAATCCTAAACAAATGTGTTTTTAGTCTTGATTTAAAAGAACTCAGGCTTTCCGCACTTTTACATATTTCTGGAAGTTTGTTCCAGATAAGTGGAGCATAGGAACTAAATGCTGCTTCTCCATGTTTAGTTCTGGTTCTAGGTATGCAGAGCAGGCTGGAGCCAGAAGACTTGAGTGGTCTGGAGGGTTGATACACTGATAGCAAGTCTGTGATGTATTTAGGTGCTAAGACATTCAGAGATTTATAGACTAACAGAAGCATTTTAAAGTCTATTCTCTGAGATACAGGAAGCCAGTGTAAGGACTTTAGAACTGGGGTGATGTGCTCTACTTTCTTAGTCTTAGTGAGGGCACAGGCAGCAGCGTTCTGGATCAGCTGCAGCTGTCTGATCCACTTTTTAGGCAGACCTGTGTGAGTCATCTAAGCGTTGGTTTCAAAAGGGAGGAGCTATGAAACTTTGAACGGAGTGGGTGCCGTATGGACAGGTCTATATTTTTTAGAAACTTCCTATTATCAGGAATTTTAAGGCATCAGTTCAAAACTGTAATGTTACAAAAGAGAAAAATATCCAATGCGAGGCAGTTTGGTTGAATAAAATGTCTTACTGCTTTTAGATTTTGGAGAAGAGTTGCTGTAGAAGACTGAAAGGCAGCAGCAGCTTTTAATAACTTCTTATTAGATCAAAGGTATGCAGAGCACTATTTCTGATTGGACAGTAATTTAAAAGCATCTGTTCAGAAGGACAATCATAGTCAGTTCAGCTCTTGTAGAGTAAGGGGAGGAAACTATTTTTTTTACAAATATGCTGGATTACTTTTAATCTGTTGACACTTATGGATGAATGGAGTATAAACAATTAAAGACTGGATTTATAAAACGGCTTCAATGGTATGTTGTTGTGGCTGCTTTGCTTGTTTACATCTTGACATGCTGCTATATCTGTGTTAATCTGCTTTGTTGCTCGCTGTGTCCATACAATGAACTTGGCGATTGAATTGTGGAAAATCTAAGCTTTCCAACGATGTCTAACATGTCTATCTTGGTAAACATTTTACAGGTGGAATTTTCATGCATTCTGAGTCATACTCAAACCTCTCAAAATCCACCGGGTTGCCAGCGACCTGGTAGTTTTTGAGAGGTTAATAGTGTTCACAGCACTTAATTTGAGAGGACTTCCTGTTATTTCCCAGGATTCTTAGCTGCATGTTGGCTGCTATTACAGTAACGTATGCCTCTGTATAATTAGCCATGCCATTGTCAAAACTCCTTTAAAGTTTTTTAAACAAAAGATATTCTGATCAGTGTGTAAGGTTGACATGCAAAGTGGATGGAAGAGAGATTTGAGATGTGCCTACAGTGGCATGATCTAATTATTAGGAGCAGTGAATTTTAGTGTTTAAGCTCACAGAGCAATAGATGCTGAAGTTGGAAATCTGACGTTTTGCAGCTGAACCCTGAGCATCGGCCCTGGGAGACACAGGATGTGAGCGGATATCTCTGCTTCAGCAGAGCTGTTAGCATAAAACTGTGAAAGATGATTTTATATATAGGAGTAAAAATCCACTGGTTTTACCTAAAAGGTCAGAACAATTGATTTTTTTTTTTTTTTTGTACATGGAAAGGAGAGTGCTCTGATCATCATTACTGCATTCAAATATTGAACTGTAAAGAAACACTTTGTAATACCCACATTAACTAAAAATGTCAAAACCTGCCACTAAAAGAATTCTGTTTTATATTTTGATACTGATTTGACCAAAACCTATAAAATGCTTTATATTCCCTTTCAGCATCTAGAAACGGCAGCGGGGAATCCATCATATCTTGGCCGCCTTCAGCGAGATTTCACTGGGGATCACTGCGCTGTGACTCCCCAGGTATGTGGTGGGTCTGCTGCTCTGAATAGGAAGAAAAAATTAGCAGGATCATAACCCTGATGAACTGACTCCACAGGTGGCGTTTTGAGGTGAACTTACACGTATAAAAAAAACTTTGAAAACGCTTTTTTTAAACATTTCATACTTATAAAACACCGTTTGAGTCGTGTTACATCGTATTTAGCTGATTTAAATTTTTCAAATTGCAAACAAAGGAAATAATGTGTAAATACAGAGTCATTGAAATCAAGGCAAAATTGAAATGATGTGCTTTTGTCATTTATATATATATATATATATATATATATATATATATATATATATATATATATATATATTATATACATTTTTTTTAACTAAAGTCTTAAAACGGTTTTCGAATATATATTTAAGCATTTACTTTGTGGCTTTGAGGTTTTATCAAAACCTCATGTGTAACTTAGCCATATCAATGTGTACACATGGGTGTACAGTTTCTCTAATCCAACTTATATCAAAAAGTAAAATTTATTATCCTTTCCTTTTCTGCATTCCCTTCCCTCCTCCTGTTCCTTCTCCCAGGCTATGATGAGGTATGGAGAGACAGAAAGGATTAAGTTCCCAGGAAATTGTAAAGGTGCAAGAGGTGCCAGATATGTGAGATTACTGGAGTTTATAACACATAGCCTGATGAGGATAACACGTGTGTTTAACACCGTGCGTGAGACATGTCTGGCCTGCGGAGAATAGCTGCATGGAGGGTGCTGATAGATTGAGCGATACCTTTGGATAAATGAGAACGCCGTGAGGGAGGGGTCCGGTGTTTAGGTCAGGGATGCGGTTTGGTTCCCAGCAAGGTGAGGTGCAAGTGTACATGTGTGCTTGTTTAAATTTATTATCATACAGGGAGAAGGAATCATTTCAGGCAAAGCTTGTTATTTAAATATTTAAAGGATTTAGGTTTAGTAGAAACCCATACTTCAGCTGCCATTCAGGTTATGGAATGTGGTAAGGGATGTGATGGAGGACACTGTAACATTACTAACTGAACTAACACCTAGTCAGGAGTTTCAGCTTAAGGAAAAATGTAAAGGAACTGTCCTCTTTATGAGACCCTCACTATCTCACATTGCTGTTAAGGAATGCTGACCAACTTTTCTTACTAGAACTGATTTATTTTATTCAGATTCCAAAACCTTTGGTATTTCTTTACAGCTTTCCTAAACTCTCTGACTTTATTTAAATTATCCTGAGGTCTAGACTTTTCTGTTGTATAGTGCTTGTGATTAGATCATGTTAAATACTCAGCTTATGCCTTTATTTATTGTATTTATGGTAAATGGTAAGCACTTATATAGCGCCTTTATTCAAGTTAGGAGAGTTGACCAAAGCGCTTTACACTACATTCATTTACCCATTCACACACACACTGATGGTGGCAAGCTACATTGTAGCCACAGCTGCCCTGGGGCTCACTGACAGAAGCGTCAGTAGACAATGCAGGTGAAGTGTCTTGCCCAAGGACACAACGACAATGAAAGTCTGAGCTGGGCTTGAACCGTCACCCATCCAATGCCACTGTCGCCCCTAATTATAATTAGTGTGGCTCAACCTATCCTGAGCTATCTCTATGCTTATCATGTTATAGGCTTTGACTGCAGGAGGACATGGGGACCACTTTTCATCATTCTACTATATTCTATCTCAATACAGGTAGGTTTGATACTCGACATGTACAGATATGCAGATAATCCAGTTAGCATCTCCCAGCAAAGTTGTAAAAATACTGAATAAGGAAAAGTCCAAGTTCTTGTATTATAAAACACAAAAATATTTGATTCCAAGAGGGATAACACTCAGAGAGCACCCTGAATATTGAATTCTAATGTTACTGAACCAAAGCTAAAGGTGCTGAGGCGTTCAGATGTCACTGAGTAGATGTATGCATGTGTAAACATCCTTATTAATTCTAATATTATTGATAGCAATGCAAATTTTAAAGCTTCTGTTTTTGTCACACTGGCTGCAGCGCAAATAGAGAGGCTACTGCTACACAAACAGGGTGAGCAGATGTCCCGATCTGTGCAGGACTGTGCTCCATTTTTCACTTCTGTCCTGGTGTCTGAAATTTAAAACATTGTCCGGCATTTGTCTGGGTAGTACGGAAGAGGATTAGGGACACTGGAAAGACAAAAAAGTTAACAGATTTTTTTATTTTATTTCAGTATAGTATAGGAAAAAATTCTGACTGAATTCTGACAATAAAAAAGTCAGAATTCTGAGAAAAAGGTCAGAATTCTGAGATTAAAGTCAGAATTCTGAGAAAAAAGTCAGAATTCTGACTTTTTTTTCCCATACTATACTGAAATAAGAAAAAAATCAGTTAACTTTTTTTTTCAGTGGCCCTATTACTCTTCCGTAGGGTAGGATTGTGAAATAAAAAAAAAGATACATTCAACATATAACATTCAACAGGCTTTTTTTTATTGTAAAGAAAGCAGAGCTGTTGTCAATGTCACAGAGCAAATGTTAGACATAAAAAAAGAAAACTCAGCTACAAAAAAAGTCATAACTGGTTGAGGTAATGTAAAAGGTGAAGATACACATATGTGAGGATATGTAATCTGGGGGTAAGTTTTCCCACGTGGAGTAGTTTCTTGTGATTGGCTTATACAAGGGAGCTTTGTGATTGGTGGCAAACCATTCCCTGTTTAAAAAAATGCAGTGAATCTTGTCCTTTGTGTGTGTGGATTTTTTTGTGCTTGTGTGAATCATGTTGCACATGTGTGGATCTTGTCCAGTTTGAAGACGTTTCTCTTCCCATCAAGGAAACATTTTCAGTTGAAAAAACAAAGTGGTTTGATTATTGACTTTTTTTTTTTTCCACCCTGCTTGATATAAACCCAAAGTGTTTTCAAATGGCTTAAATACCTTTTCATTTAGACATTTTGCTATAAGTTTTCACCATTGTGTCTCTTTTCCTGTAAGACTCATGATATTGCTACTAAACTACGTATTGGTCTGATTAGCCTCATGCATTTTCAATGTCCACTAAGTGGTAAGATCTTTCTCATGTGTTCAAGCCTCTAGTCGCGGTAGGGACCTAACTAGGGCCACTAGAATCTGAGAACGAGCGTTGAATTTTTTTGGTATTTCTCTGAGCATTCTGTGGATTATATGTCCTTAGGTTTAATTTCAAGTCCTCTCCAGGGAAGACTCCCAAAATACAAGTTTTCATATTCGACAGTACACCTTTTTCTGTACAATGATAGATTTTTAATAGTTAGGGAATGGCCTTTTGATCAGTGACAGATACAGTCAGATACAAGTGTCTTTCTAAGGTAATTATTGATGGCTCTCAACCTTAAGATTGTTTGAAAAAGAAACGGCATCTTCCAACTCTCAGACCTCATCACCATACAGCTATTTTAGTTTTTCAAACTGGTAATCATTAGTTAACTGTTGTGTTTAATCAGCAGGAAGGGCTATTATTATGTTATTCAAAGCCCTGCTATGCCCTAATAGGTGGTAAAACAAACAAGTCTGAAGATGTTGCATTAAGTTTTTTTCTTCAGTGAATATGCTGGTATCAGCAGATTTGTCCCTTTAAATTCACTTCCTTGTGATGAAAAAGAAAAAATTGAAAAACTCTGAAAGAGAGAACATTTGTAACCTTTGTTTCATGCATTTGTTATTCTGACTGTTGCTACCACTGCATAGATGTTTGCTGCATCTGGGTAACTTAGCAAAGCGTTATTAACATAGAAAATGAATGAACGCTGACCCTGGAGAGCGTGTGTGCTTGCAGATGATACCTTTGTGTTAGTGATCGGGGGCTGACTTCTATAAATGAATCAGTAATGGTGTACATGATGTCGGTAAACGTATTGCTTGTTTGTCCCCAGTTGTGTGAGCAATGGATGAGGACGGCAGGTGGTCTCTTCAGAAGCTTTCCCTGCTGTGATTCCACCCTGAGCTCCCTCTCAAATGTAATCACCATTCTGTAATTATTTACTAATTACACTATAGCGGGTATAGAAGCCCTCCTGATCATTTCTTATCTCCAGCTGGAAAATAAAAGTGAGAGTAATACATTGGAAACAAATATGTTGCTTATTGTTTGATGCAGCCATGACCTTACATACAATAAGTTAAATATAAGCCTTGAAGCAAAGTAATTTACTTTCTTTTCTTTACATTGAAAGATGATTATGTTTTTTTTTTTGCTCATTAAGACTAACACTATATTTTATGTACATATATTACCCCTCCAACCCATTTTTACCTGGCAAGTAATGGAGAAAGTAAGCAACAACATATTAACATAGTATTGAAAATAATGCGCTAAACAACTGAGCACCAGCAACTTTGTCACAATACTCAAAACGTTGCACCGTGAATTCAGGGGAGAAAGACAGCAATTATTTAAAAAAGCGTTTATTTTAATATTTATTTGTGCAGCTGCTTGTCAGCGGAGGCGGGCTCACTGGATTCTCTGGCTAAGTTCAGTCTGAGCCTAGAAGAAGGAGCGATGTCCAGATGAGCGGAAATCTGTAGCTTGTTACTGAGCCGGCACCAGAGATCCAGGAGAGAAGAGGAGCAGCGACCTGCAGCAGCCAGAGAGCGCAGAGGAACTGAAGTATGTAGAAGGGTAAATCCAAGTCATTGTCAGAACATCGGTACAAGGTCAACAACAGAAAACAAAGCAGAACAGGGGCGGCCAAAACTCAGAAGTCCATTTACAGTATAAGGTAGATGTGATGAGACGTGATGAGCAAAGCAGATAAGAGCAAAAAGGAGTAAAACTCAGCCTAAGGTGCCAAGATCATGACAATTATAACTGCAGGTATTAACATACAAAAACTGATCAACACAATGCCTTCTTATCGTTATCTTCTTTTTCAAACCAATTTCACTTTATTTATGGTTCCTATTTTGTAAAAACCTTAGATTAATAGTTTATTACTGTGCTTAATCAAAGTAGTAGTTTTACACATATTAAATATGTACCATTTTATTTTATTTTATGTTTTAGTGTCATGCTTATGGCTCTGGGAATAATTGTCACAAAGTTATGATTTTAACAGATTTGCTTTCTCAAGAAGACCATTAATACTGTTGCCATTTGATTCTGACGGATACTTGTATGTTAAACTTTATTCAAAATTATTTAGGGAGTCAAATCGTATTCAATGGCGATGAAGGTGAGAAAGATCATGGATGAGAGATTTTTATTTTGTTTTTTTATTTAACCTTTATTTAACCAGGAAGTCCCATTGAGATTCAGAATCTCTTTTTCAAGAGAGACCTGGCCAAGGTAGCAGACAAACCACAGGAAGTGCATACATATTTACAACATATTACATTATGCAAAATAAAAAATAAAGAATTAAAAAATTAAAAACATAAAAAAATAAAATCAGAGCAGTATGTTAAAACACATTGAGCATCTCAAGAAAAACAAGTACATATCTCCCTCACTACATTCTTCATGGTTGCTTTAAATTCATTAATGGACACGAGAGTTTCTAATTTGAGCTCTTTCTGGAGGTTATTCCATCCCGAAGGTGCAGAGTAGGAGAATGCAGTTTTTCCCAACTCAGTTGAAGCTCGGGGTACATTAAAAAGTAACCACTGAGAGGAGCGCAACTGATAACTACCGGAACTCACAGAGTTCATATTTGAACTTGTCATCTACTAAAATAATCCCAATGTGGAGGTAATGACTTGTTCTTGAGAATTATTACTCACATGAGCTTTTAAAATATATAAAATATCGCACAAAGTCCTTAGAAAATCAGATCTCAAGCACTGGGATCCAAACACAGGTGTGGCTTGGCTGCCATCTTGGATTGTTTCTCTGTGCCGGAGACTAAGATAAGTGAAGAGAGAGAGAGAGAGAGAGAGAGAGAGAAGAAAAAGTGCATGAAAAGAGAGAACATATTACAGCAACAAGAAGACAACAGACAACCAAAGTAAACATTAAAAAAGCTTTAAGAGCAGCAGATATTGTTGGGATCTGGAGATCTGCCACCTTTCTCCAGCAGAGGGCGTCCCGGGTCTCCTGAGCTGAAGCCACCTTCACACCTGCGGCTGATCAACTCATCAGGAGACCAGCTTATAAGCAGCGGCTGAACTTCCCTTCAGTGCCTGAGTGTTGAATCAGTTACGGTTAGCAAACCTGAGCCAACCAGTCTGCCTGACTCTCCTGAAACCTTGAACCTGATCCTGATCAGTTTTTTGTCCTCTCTGTCCTTCTAGGAAGATCCTGACTGAAACCTGGAGCTTTGGAGAAGCCTCTCAGCAGTTCCCTGCTTGCCTGCTCTCAAAGCACACCTGAAGATCCAATTGTCTGAACCAGCCTGCCTGCTCTCAAAGCACACCTGAAGATCTAACTGTCCGAACCTGCCCGCCAGCTTGGAGAGAGCTTGGAGAACCTCAAGTCTGAAGTCAGTTCCTGCCGCTGCTAAGCCCTCTGCTGAACCCTCAGTCTCTGGACCCAACCGGTACCCTCCCTCTGACGCTCAGCCTGAACCACTGAACAGTGAACCCCATGTGACCAGCCCCTGATCTGATTCCTGCATCTAATCCCTGACCTGTGGTTTCCTAAATAAACTGTTAACTTTTTCTTCTGGCTCCTGGTTTTCTGCATTTGTGCTAGAAACAAGAACCCATCATGACAGATATCTCTTAGATGTCCGTGTGTGGAAGGCAGAACCTATGGTGATTACACAATATTATTCAGAGTGGTATATCTGTAGCTGCAGCTTAGTATTTAGTATTAGTGTGTATCTATGAACACCTGGAACCAAACCCCCACGGTTTGTATGCATTGGTATGCTTGTGTATAAAGGATTCACAAACCTTCTTCAGAAGGGAAATACGCTTAAGAGAAGGTGAGAACGGACCCAGACTACAACGTCATGGACAATAAAGAGACGATGCCAGCCCAAGATACCAAGATCACTGGGTCACAATTAGGGCAGGCATAGGGATTGCTGCACCCACCAAAGAAGGACAGACGAGAGCATCTGGAGCCCGACCCCGAGGGGCCAAACCCCAAAGGTGTTTTATTATACATCATCTAATGTAAACTAGTGTAGCACAGCTTTTTTGTCACAAAGTATTTATTTTGTACAGTTAAGTTAAATGAAAGCCTGACTCTTAAGTAAACTGTCCTTTACTTTCTGTTATAAGGTGTTTCAGCATCTCTGTCTTTTATATTTGGGGCACGCTAAATATTGTTTACTCTAAAATCATGTTAGAAACACAGACAGAGGTTAGAAGATATTGTAATTAAAAGTCCAATGCATGGGTTTTACATTCCTGCTGATGAGTTCTTTCCACAGAGTAAACCCAGTCCTGATCCGAATCCGGTTATCTCTTCCTCTCATCTTCTAAAAAAGTTTTTCTTTGTCATTTTTTGCCGACTCCACCATGTCATACACCCCCATAGTGACAGATGAGATAAAACAATGTTTGCTTTTAACAAGAAGGAATCCCAATATTTCTAGTAACAATTACCAGTTCTCCAATGACTCGGCTATTGTAGGCTGTGTTTCCGAGGTGAACGAACTGGAGTATCGACAAGTCATCATGAAATTTGCAGACTGCTGTGAGAAGAACCACCTGTGCCTTAACAGCACTCCCACCTCACTCAGGGGCAGTACATAGACACTGTGGAAAGTTCTAAATACCTGGGTGGTCATGTCAATAATAAACTGGACTGATAACACTGAAGGGCCAGAGCTGCCTCCACCTCCTGAGGAGGCTGAGGTCCTTTGGAGTGAGCAGGCCCCTGCTTAAAATCTTCTATGACTCTGTGGTGGCCTCAGCCCTCCTCTACACTGTTGTCTGTTGGGCCCCTGGCAGCACAGAAAGGGACAGAAAGAGACTGAACAAACTGGTGAAAAAGGCAGTTTTTGTCCTAGGCTGCACTCTGGACACAGTGGAGGAAGTGGCTGATAGGAGGATGCTGTCCAAGCTAACATCCATGTGGAGAACACCTTCCACCCTCTGCACCAGACTGTAGAGGAGCTGAGCAGCTCCTTTAGTCAAAGACTTTTACACCATGTTTGTAAAAAGTAGCGCTAATGCAGGTAATTCATCCTTGCTACAACCAGACTCTACAATGCGTCACTACAAAGGCGATAACATATGCAATGTATAATGTGCAATTACTATTTGATATCCTGTGCAATAACCTGTTTCTCTACATTTGACATCCAGTACTATAAATATATATAGAAATATCCATCAATAGAAATACCCATCCAAATACCCTGTGCAGTAACCCTGTATAATGATCCTGCTAAACAAAAAAAGCAAAAAAAGCTGTCATAGTTGGACGCACTGTAGAGTATATACCGTAAATATCCCATGCACCTTTTTCTTCCTTTGGCACATTCTTCTCCTTTGACTATGTGAGCTGCGAACTTTCTTTTTTTATCCCTAACTGAAAAGAAATCAGAACTAAATGTTACAAATGGCCCAATATTCACAAACAGCAATGCACAGTCAATTAACATAAACAACAAAGAAAGTTTATTAATTCCAATTAGGGTGCCACATGAAGAAAAATAATCCAGTTCTGCAGCTCTGCAACATTAACCTATGTTTAATTACACAGATGAGAGAATGCATTTGTTGTCTGGAACCCTTTTAAACAGAAATGATCTAATAAGACTGGTTGAGTCATTAATTCCAACAGGGAAAGTTTCTCCAAGGCAAAAGGCTGCTGAGTTTCACACAGCTCAGCGGCGCGTCTGGCAGACAAACACTCCGGTTGTTTCCTAATTTCTGTTTTCTCTGCTATCCAAGTGTTTAAAGAGATCCACAATTAGATTATAACTCTAAACTTTATTTGAAAAATATTTTATTTCAATATAAATAAAATACAATAAATTCTGACACAAAGCTGTCCAAGTTGTGTATGCTACAATGATGTATGCAGGTTATACTCCTGCAGCAGTGTTTCGCAGTAAGCTTCTTGCAGATATTTTTGATTTATGCCCAGTTTGAAGTGTGGTCTGCGCTGTTATTCCACAACGCAAGAGGGACAATCATTAACTAGCTGTGGGTCTAGATATGGGCGAGGTGTTAAGGAAGTGGAAAAACTAAAGAGGGAAGTTTGTGCGACAATGGAGGGACATGAGGGCCAAAAAGATCGGGGATCCAGGTGGAAAAGGGGTCCCTGCATTATCACGCACCTCGCTCTTCTAGCTAGGAAGCCAATGAAGAGAAGCTGGGATAGGAGAGATATGATCTCTCTTTTCAATTTTGATCAGAACTCTGGCTGCAGCATTTTGGTTAAGCTGAAGGCTTTTAACTGCAGTTTGTGGACTTCCTGATAGTAAAGAATTACAATAGTCCAGCCTTAAAGTAATAATGCATGGATTAGTTTATCAGCAACAGAATCATTCTTGGAGAAGAAAATGCAGTTTTGATGATTTATCTTTAAATCTATTATTTTTTATAGGCTAATAAATGTTATTGTTGAAGTAATTATGATTTTGAAGTATCCCAGGTGGGAATTTTCAAGTAATATTTCGACCAGGATGAACTGCTAGTAGTGGATCCTTTTAAGATTATCATGAGGGGCATCTAAATACCATGATAGGTTCGTTAGAACTTCATTTGAAATGTTAACAAGCATCTATAAGGTGAAGCTCTTTGTTTTTTTTTCCTATTTTTCTGAGGAATGCCTGATCTGATGGAGAGATTATCCTGAGATGTCAACTGGATTTGTGGGCATCATTACGCATTTTCTTAATGCAATTTTCTATTTCAAGCTTTTTTAAAACCTGCGAAGACAATTACAGGCAAATATATGATGAAATATTAGCTCTGGCACTTAAAGTGCCAGAAAAACCGTTGAAAACCGTTGAAAATAGAAAGCTTGCTCCTTGGTTTAATGCAGAGCTGCGTACTTTGAAGCAAAATGCTAGGAAACTGGAGAGAAAATATCGCTCCACAGGCCTGCGGGAGTCCTTCCTAGTCTGGAAAAATGGTTTACTGCTGTATAAAAGGACCCTTTGTAAAGCAAGAGCAGCATACTTCTCCTCATTAATAGAGGAGAATAAGAATAATCCTAGATTTCTTTTTAATACAGTTGCCAAACTCACCCAGAGCCATAGCTCTGTTGAACCGTCCATTCCACCTGCTCTTAGCAGTAATGATTTTATGGGATTCTTTATAAATAAGATTGATCTTATTAAAAATAAGATCATAAGCACTCCTCTATCCGCGATTGTACCTGAGGTAGTCATGGAATCTGAACCGGGTTTAGACTGCTTTGATCCAGTTGAACTTTCTGAATTAGCAAAATTATTGTCTTCATCTAAGCCTTCAACTTGTATGTTAGATCCAGTTCCAACCAGGTTATTTAAGGAGGTATTCCCTTTGATCTCCTCCTCCATTTTAGATGTGATTAATCTATCTCTGTTACAGGGATATGTACCTAAAGCTTTTAAGGTTGCTGTTATTAAACCTCTGCTTAAGAAACCGTCTCTTGACCCAGATGACTTGGTTAATTATAGACCTATATCCAATCTTCCTTTCTTATCCAAAATTCTTGAGAAAGTAGTTGCCAAACAAGTTTGCGACCACTTACACCATAATGAACTTTTTGAAGAGTTTCAGTCTGGCTTTAGAGCTCATCATAGCACTGAAACAGCTCTGGTGAAAGTCACTAATGATATTCTCATGGCCTCAGATAATGGACTCGTATCTGTGCTCGTCCTGTTGGATCTTAGTGCTGCATTTGATACAGTTGACCATAATATTCTTTTAGAAAGACTTGAATATTTTGTTGGAATTAAAGGAACAGCACTAGACTGGTTTAAATCTTATCTATCTGATCGAATTCAGTTTGTTTATGTTAATGATAGATCTTCAACACGCTCAAAGGTTACCTGTGGAGTACCACAGGGATCAGTGCTAGGACCAATTCTCTTTACTTTATACATGCTCCCAATTGGTAGAGTTATTAGACAGCATGGGATTAATTTCCACTGTTATGCTGATGATACCCAGCTATATCTGTCTATAAATCCAGATGAAGCTAACCCATTACATAGATTACAAGCATGTCTTGAAGACATAAAAACCTGGATGACTCTTAACTTTCTGCTTCTGAATGCAGACAAAACAGAAGTTATAGTCTTTGGACCAGAGTCTCTGAAAAAGAAGCTGATTAGCCAGTCACTTCATTTGGATGGGATTAAACTGATTTCAGATAATAAAGTAAAAAATCTTGGTGTTATTTTTGATCAGGACCTGTCATTTAAATCCCAGATCAAAGAGGTTTCTAGAATTTCCTTCTTTCATCTGAGGAACTTTGCAATAATTAGAAATCTCCTGTCCAGGGGTGATGCTGAGAAACTAGTCCATGCATTTGTTACTTCAAGGCTGGACTATTGTAATTCTTTACTATCAGGAAGTCCACAAACTGTAGTTAAAAGCCTTCAGCTGATCCAAAATGCTGCAGCCAGAGTTCTGATGAAAATTAAAAAGAGAGATCATATCTCTCCTATCCTGGCTTCTCTTCATTGGCTTCCTGTTAAATCAAGAATCGAATTTAAAATCCTCCTTCTCACATATAAAGCCTTAAATGGCCAAGCTCCATCTTATATCAGAGATCTGATTGTTCCTTATGTTCCTAACAGAGCACTTCGCTCTCAATCTGCAGGTTTACTAGTGGTTCCTAGAATTTCTAAAAGTAGAATGGGAGGCAGATCTTTTAGTTATCAGGCTCCTCTCCTGTGGAACCAACTACCAGTTTTAGTCCGTGAGGCAGACACTCTGTCTACTTTTAAGACTAGGCTTAAAACTTTCCTTTTTGATAAAGCTTATAGTTAGGGTGGCTCAGGTTATCCTGAGCTGTCTTTAAAGTTATGCTGCTATAGGCTTAGACTTTTGGAGGACATAGGGACCCCCATTTCATCTTTCTGCTTCATTCTCTCTCTGTTCTCCTATTCTGCAGAATCTGTTAGTTCAATCTCTAACGTTCTGCTCTCTCTGCTTTTCCTCAGAGTAGCTTTGCCTCGTCTGTTCCTGTTTGGCTGTGACGTCATCCAGGAAAGAAACATCAGCTGTGCTGCTTCCATCAACACCCTTGTTTGTAGATGTTGGAGATTGGCCTGTTTTCCAGTGTGGTCCTGTTTCTCTGGCCGTGGCTGGGTGGATGTGCTCTCTTCATCCTCTGGCATGGGAGCTGCCTTGGAGCTCGTCTGCCTGGCTGTGTGTTTCCTGGACGGGGCTGCCTTTTACAGCTGCTTTTTGTATCTCTGCTTCTGTCTCCTTGAACCCCAGTCGGCCTCGGCAGATGGCCGCTCACACTGAGCCTGGTTCTGCTGGAGGTTTCTTCCTGTTAAAAGGGAGTTTTTCCTCTCCACTGTCGCAGCAAGCATGCTTAGTGTGAGGGATTATATTTGAGTCAATGAGTCAATGCAATCAACTGGTTTTCCTTAGATAGAAAACTTTGTATCAATTTGACTGTATGATCTGGTTGAACTGTAAAGTGCCTTGAGATGACATGTGTTGTGAATTTGGCGCTATATAAATAAACTGAATTGAATTGAATTGAAAAGAGTAAACGTGTTGTTTGCTGATGCTGTTTATTCAACAAAAAAAAAAAACGACTTGTCTTAACTGTGACACCATCTGTAGTAAAGTAGTCGTTACCCACTGGTACAGCTACTGTAGCTACAGCTAGGTGTCGTGCGGGTTCTTGCATTTGGGAAGACCTCTCACGGCCAACAAAACCCAAATTTGTATGACCTAAAAACTGGCTCTAAAAAAAAGAAATAGTTGCTGTCACTGCATGGATTAAGTACTAAAAGAGCCTATTTGCCTGAAGATTTATCTTTTAATCTATTTTTTTTTATTAGGCTAATAAATATAATTTTTGAAGTAATTATGATTACTGATGAACAGGTGTTAATTTTCGACCAACATAAACTGCTAGTTGTGGATCCTTTTAAGATTATCATCAGGAGCATCTAAATAGTCTCTTTAAGTTCTTTAACAGAAGGTAATGCGATTTTTTTGTTGGCTTATTATGGGGGTAAACATGTTGAGCTGCTATGTTGAGATTAGAGAACATGCTCCAATGTTAGGCATTTTACACGTTAAACCTTTTGAAAGTAATGATAGGAACAGGTTGACCATGGTCAGGGCTCTCCAACCTCGAGCCAGGACAATTACATTAGGGCGATGAATCCCTCACATATATCAGTCCCTCCACTTCTCTTGTTCTCTAATGTAATACGAAGATTTTGGCCTGGCTCATGGATGTCAGCAAACGCATCAGATTTATGGCTTTATTAAACGTCAATAAAATCAGCTGCTTTGGGCGGAATTCTGCCTAACATAAGATGTATGATTATTTAGGAGAAAGTGCTCTCCAGAGAAAACGGATAAGTTGGTGTCACAGATGACATGAGCAATTTATTAACAGACTGTATTCATGGGAGCTGAGGATTAGATGCTGATACTACTGTGCAATATGACATGAATTTAACTCAAGTCTATCTGTATACATTTCCAATTTGTTGTTAATTAGGAAAACAAGGCAATCTAGAATTTGGCATTAGCTATTTAAAAAACGACTTAAAGCCTAATTGACCCCACAGAGTGCCTCCATTTTAACTGCCTGAAATTTATTGAAAACACCTTTTCATTATTTAAAGTTGATCACTTTTAAGTTTTTAAGGGTGGTGGGGGGGCATTCTGCTAGGTCATTAACTCCTTGGTTTTGGTCTCATGCCTCATTGAACTGTGAGTCGGGTGAGGGCGGCTGGGAGGTGAATTTTCTGGGTTTTGTTCCTTTTTTAAGTAGGTGAAAGGTTATGTCTTAGACCACCTTTTTTCTCACAGCATTTCGTTGTCATTACACTGTCCCAAGTACAACGCAATCAAAATGACTCTGCATTGAACACATCCCCTTGGAGAGCAGTGGGTGTTTGCGGCGCCCCGGGAGCAGAGTGGGGTTAAGGGGCTTTGCTCAGCCCAGAGTGGCAGTCTGTGGGAGTGGGTTTCAAACTCACAATCTCAAGATTCCAAGCTCTATGCCTTAACCACTATGCCACCACTTGGCCTCTGTTGAGAGAACTCTTCTCCACGTTAACAAAGATGGGTTCCTTAACCGTTCACTCAAACCATCTTTCTTCCTTTGCCAGAATATGGATGTTGTTGTCTGCAAATGAATGCCCTTTAGCCTTCAGGTGTGGATGAACAGCTGCGTCCCCTCCTGAGGAATTGGCCCTCCTGTGTTGAGTCATGCGCCTTTGAAGCAGTTGCTTGGTCTCTCCAATGTACAGGTCTGCGCACTGTTCTTTACACTGAATCTTGTAAATCAGGTTGTCGGTCTTGTTTCCGTGTGTTTTAGCTTTGGACTGAACCAGTTTTTGGCTCAGGCTCTTGCCGGGTTTGAAGTGCACAGGGATCAGGTAATGGTTGAAAACCCTCCTGAGTTTTTCAGAGACTCCAGCAACATAGGGAATGACGATTTTCCTTCCTCTGTTTTCTTCCCTCTTAGCAGGCCTCTTGATTTTTTGAAAAGCCCATCTGGGATAACCACAGTTCTTCTTCATGGCTGCCCTGATCTTTTCCTGTTCCCTCATTTTCCCTCTGTAGGCGGTGGGAATGGTTTCTGCTCATGTCTGTATGGTTCTGATGACACCTAGATTGTGTTCTGGTGGGTGGTGTGAATCAATCAGAATAAAAATTACGTTATTAACCCCTTGCAGCCTTACCTTCTAGCAAGGCCTTCAAGTAAAGCAAGGCTGCCATCTTTCTCATCTTCCCAGTTGAACTTGATGTTTCTGTCCACTGATGTTATTTTGAACCATATGTCATCAAGTATCTGAGCCATTGACTGCGTTTGGTTCCCATGTATGACCCTTGACGTTGTTTATTTACTTGACATCAGAAAACATAGTTTGTTTACATCATCACAATAAAAAAAACAACCATTACCAAACAAAAAACACACACACACACACATGTTAAATATTAAGAACCAGTGTGCCATCTTCCACTACTGAACATAAAACATGTCTACTCCCCCACATAGCCCTAAAAGGCTCCAGATTACTAGTCAGTGTGTAGAAAGCATGCTCCACTCTCAGACGAGCTGCAACCAGACCTTTCAGGCTCTGCACCACATCTGTCCAACAATGACCCAGGATCTTATTCTTCCTGGTTCTCCAAATGGCTAGTTTAGCCACCCCAAACAAAAAATGTATTAAAACAAATTTCAGTTTTCTCCTCACTGTGTATCTGGGTCCAAAAACAAACAGAGGAAGAGAGAAAACCTCCCCCAAAGCTTCCACCCATCCTTTCAAAACTTTAAAAAGACCAACTAGCTGAGGACAACCCACCACTAAGTGATCTAGCGTTTCCCTCTGAGTGCAGAACGGACAGCCCTCCCCAGTGCCTGGATCCAGATGAGCTCTGTGTCTGTTTGTGGCTATTGCTCCATGTATAATCCTCAACTGAAGGTCCGCCATCCGTTTCTCAAGTGTAGAGCTCTGCTTTCCACTTCTTCCATATATAAGTTTGGCACCATGGGAGACACAGGAGAGCCCATCCCACATCCGTTTTCCTGCCTTTAGAGAGCTTAGTTGAATTGGAAGTATGTGTTGGTGAGGTAGTCCAGAAGAGAACAGATGTATTCAGTGGTCAGGTTGGTCCTACCTGGCAGAGTGTGGTCTTGAAGTAAACACATCCTTTCTGTGGAGACTGCCTCTGTGGTGAGGATGCAAGTAAAAAGAGATGTGACATCATAGGAGGCCATGGTCATATCAGGTCCTTTATCCTGTTGGAGAAGTCCTGTGAATTAGCAAGCTGATGTGGTGTGTTGACAACCAAAGGACAGAAGGGAGATGTTTGGGAATGTTGTAAGTGACAGAGTTAATGGTGCTGATAATGGGCCTGAGAGGAGCTCCTTCCTTTTGTATAATTTTGGAGGCTGTAGATCCCTGGAACAGCTTCTCCTGCAGCTGGTAGGAGAAGCTGTAAACAGTTTGTAGGTTCCATTCCAGTTAGACCTAACCTTGCATACATTAGAGAGGTGAAAAAATGGCGACAAGGGATATACAATTTTAATAATTAATTAAGAATTTATGCATATCAGAAATCTTGATTTCTAAATTATTAGGAAAATTACAACATATTTAAGCCAACATGTTCAACTACTTGTGGATCCATTTGAACTTTAATATTAAAAGATTTATAATTAGAGATATAAAGAAGTAGAATTGTAACAGGTTATTGTCCTAAAGTTTAAAAGAATTTATATTTTCGTTTCTGTCTTCATGGCAGGTAACATTTCTAGTAAATTGGCCACATTCCATGGAGTTTGAGAAACCTGACATGACACAACCATTCCTAAACAATTTCTAAAGTTTAAGTGAGTTATAATTTGTCTACACTTTAGTGCCAAATAAAAGAGTCATCTTTTACAAAAAAAAATGGATGAAAACAACAAAGCAGGTCTGCTGGAAACCAAACACAAGAAGGTTTCAGCGTCTGAGCAGAGACAGAAGGCCTGAGCAGTGAAGCTCAGAGAGGAGACGCATTGAAAACACAATGCATTATTCATTGTCCACCTCATGCTACTGTATTCTTCAAATAACATCAAGGAAACAATTTGGCACAGATCACAGTATGTCTGCCCCGGCTTTGTCTGTTGTCTGGCTCTGAGGGGGGTGATCGCCCATCTGAGATCCAGTCAAGACAAACACTGTGGGCTTGGTAAACACATTTAAACACGCACGCACAAAACAGACAGCAGCTTGAGAGCTTCTCTGTGTTCCTAGATCAGCTATTCTAACGATATGGCTAGAAAAAAGAATTTCTCAGTTTAAAAGACCAAACCCTTTGCAGCAAGCTTGTAATAGGCACATTTTCCACCAGACCAATTACAAAACAACAGATACATCCTAAAGAACGACATCATTATCTTAATTAGCTTTAAAAAAAGGTTATGTTTTCTTTTTTCTTCCCTTCCTTTCTTTTTAAATGTTTCTTTTTTAGGTTTTACTAATAAGTTTCTTTTCGAACATTTACAAGTCTTCGCTTCTGGGGATGGGCTTTCCTATTGGGTGAAGAGAGTCTGCATGGATAATGGTCAAGGTGGATTTTTATGTTGGACTTGAAAGGAAGAGAAAAGGATCCATAAAATGTTATTTTAAAGAGCCCATAAAATTATTCTGCAGGGTAACTGGTGCTGGTCCTTAAGGTCTCTGAATAGGGTGTGTAACATTAGCCTCGTGAGACCATTCTGATCTCGCGAGCTTTCAAGGTTTCACTCGCAGATCAGTCTGGAGACTCTCCGTTAAAGAAAATTTGGAGCCGTTCACCAAACGAACGTCCAATCAGCGTTGGCTTTGAGGCGGGTTGAGGTGTGACGCAACGAGAAGCGCGACAGTTCAGTCTAAAGAACATGGCGGCTTCAGCCGATGAAACTAGCGTGGCTATCGAGTAAGTTTTATCGGAATTACAGAGTATTTCTTCACTGAAGGAAGAGCAAAACACTGCTCTGGACGCTTTTCTCAGAGGAAAAAATGTTTTTGCTCTTCTCCCGACTCGTTTCGGCAAGAGTAGCCTGGCTTGTGGTTGTGTTTTCGTCGTCTCTCTGTTAGTACGTCATATGCTTCGTTGATCTGATTGGTTTATTTGGCCCGTCTATCACCAACATAGGCCAATCAGCTAACCAGTATTTTCACCCCTTCCCAAAATTACTTTTACGGAAGGTTTCCAGATGGATATGCGGAGAAAATCCATCTGGCGGAGTCAGGTTAGTGTAACATTGGTTGGGCTGAAAATGGCATATTTGCTGTTCTATGGGCCCTAATGCAAGCCTGGTTAAAAGCCCTAGAACCAAACGACAGGTTTTCTTCCTTTTATGGTATGATCCTGATTATTTAGATGAGTTGTGCGCTGATTAGTTGGTTTACAACGAGCAAAGCTGCTGAGCAAAGAACCATCACAGCAACAAGCACTCACTCACCGAAACATCAAATTGTTGATATGGTAGGGTGACCAGACGTCCTCTTTTTCCCGGAAATGTCCTACTTTTAATACCTAAAAAAATTTCTGGGGCAATTTCTAAATCGCCCAGGATTTTGGTCGACTACAGTGCAGCAGAACCGAACTGTGAGCTCCGGGGCGGGTGGTGGCTGGGGACGGAGCAACCGAAACCAACCCGGTGACGGCAGCCTGGACACCAGCGGCTCAGTGCTTCCGCTGAGCGGAAGAACCAAATATTGACGTCAATTCGGGGCTTCGTTTGGATTCGCTCGTTTTATGTGGAAGTTTAGAATTGTGAGATTTGCAGAGAAAGGAGGCGTCGATGGGGTTCGAACTTCTCTGTACGTCCATTTCACCCACTGAACTATCGTTATTCATCTATGACAACGGAAACTCTGTTTTGCATTCTATGGCCCATAAAGTTCAATCCAAAAAGAAGAAATTAAAACATTTAATTTGAAAAAACTCTAAACAAAAAATATATAATTAACAGTAAGAAATAAAAATAACAACGACAAACATTAAGAATAATATTTTTTCCATTACTTATCCTTCTCTAATTGATTAATAAAAATATTCAAATTAATTAATAAAACCCTTTAAAACTAAAATAACACAAATTGCTTAGCTAGAATGCCATCCCTATCTTTGCCAAATGTGTAACCTCTGTTGATCTCCGGTTTGGAAAGCTGAAACGTCTTCAAAGTTAGAGGTGTAGTGGAGGATTTTCTTTTTCCGGGTGGATCATCAAAATAAGTGGTCCTCCTAATTGTCAATCATTCTGGTGATATGTTTACGTAAGGCCATGCTATGTGTTCTTCCCCATTTTCAATTAATGGTGGTGAGTCTGACATAGTGAAAAAGAAGTTAATCTTTTGGAAAGTAAGCTTGTATGAGCGATGAAAACAGCAACTTTTAAACAGAGCGTGCTCAAAGAGAAACGGGCTCATGCATGCTCTCGCACACATTTAATAGCAGCAGATGACATCATGTCAGTTTATGTCTGCTCATGTTGCCTGGTCCTGGAATTCTATTTAGGCTCTGAAAGGACTTCCTAAACACTACCAGGACGGACGCTTTGTGTATATAACCTTCATTTACCGTTATCAAATAGTTTTTCGTCTCTTTTTCTACAGATATATCACATTACTATGCACTTTTAATAAATGACTTTATCACATGATTAGCACAGCGTTTTCTGTTGCTAAGGGCAAAGTTAAAGAAATTATTTTTGCATTAAAGGCTTGAAGAAAGATTAAACTTTAGCCTTAATAAAATTTAATGATTCCTGTTAAAAGTTCAAAAGGGCTTGAATACCTTAAGTGAATATAACACTCAGTCAGCAGCCTCTGTGTTGAACAGTTAAATTTAAAATAATCTAAAATGCCCTGAGCAATAGGCTGGCAGGTAAGTAGATGTGACTATTGCATTGAAAGCGTAAATTCATTTTCAGGCAGCTAAGATAAGACTTTAGGTTTTCTCAGAGCCATTGAATGAGTGGGATTTTTTTTCTTCCGTTCTGATTCTATATTTGGCTCAATAGTACACTGATTTCTAGGTACATATGTCATGATCTGGCCTGTTTGCTCTCCCTTAATTAGTCATTCCTTTCACCTGTAGTTTTCCCTCCCTGCCTCAATTATAATTTATTCCTCTCACCTGTTTCCTCTGGTTTATATATTAAGTTCAGCCTGAGCATTCAGTGCCAGATCATCACTTGTCTTTCTGTTAGTCTGTCTGTTTAGTTTTTGCCTTGGTTCATGTCCTGGATCCTTGCAGCCAGTGGAAAGAGGGTTTTAGTGTTTGTCTCGTCTCCTGATCGTCCACTGTTCCTCCCCCGCGGAGTCCTCTGGGTTTTTGGCTCTTTATGTGGGGAGGTTAAGTTTTTATCTCAGTAAGCCTGGCTCCAGGGAGGAGACCAGTTTAAAGTCCTGCATCAAGTTCTGGTTCCACGTCCCGTCTCGGCTACCCTCTGCATCTGATCCTGTCTGCTCCTGTGCGTGACCACCTGGTCATGCTTTTGGTCCCAGTCATCCCTCCTGGGAGCTTGTGGATGCCTGGAAGTCTGGATCCTGCCACCTGTTCTGTTCCTGCCTGATCTGGATCCTGTTCCTGTCTGTTCTGGATCCCTGAACAGGATCGGCTTCCAGCATCACCTCTGGGACTGCAGCACTTGGGGACATTCTTGGACTGGACTGTTAAACCAGGTAGGTGGCCAACTCAGATAATCATCCTTTGTCAGATGATCGTGGTCACTTACCTGTGTTTCTCCTGCAGTGTCTGTGATTGGGCGGTGCCCCGCTCCCCATCCTGCAGTGTCCGCGAGCCACAGCTCCACTTTATTTTTTGTTTATTTAATAAACCTTTTTGAACTTTCCTACTGACTGTCTCTCCTTGAATACTGGGTCCATCTGTCTGCGTTTCATGACAACATATGTGGCAAGTTGAAATTTTAAAAGTTGATGTCTGTGGTTTTATTAGGTGAGGTGTGGTGCTAACAAGAAAAAGATACAACATCTGTCAGTCCAAACTCTAAGGGCTCTTTAGTGTCACTGTTTCCTATTTGCATTTACGATCTCTCCAGCCTGTAGGTCGATTTGTTGAGAGCTGTGCTTACTTTAATGCACAGGTGATGAACATTTTCATGAAAAACCATCACTAGATCTGAACCTCTTGAACTCTTGCCCATTTTTTTACTCTACAAGTGCATCAATGTACTTTTGTGAAATTCTCATTCAACCCAAAGAAGGGACCTACTGTAAGATGAAAGGTAAAGGTGTGATACATCACACCTACCTGGGTACAAATTTTAATATCTGAATAAATCCAGCTGTTGTGAAAATACATAAACTTTGTGTACGGTTCATTCAAAGTCGTGTTGTTTTTTAAAATAAGATTGATCAAAGAAGAACAACAACAACCTGTCGTTTTTCTGTCCTGTTTTATTAGATATGCAAAATATTTTGGTCAGATTTGACTAAAACTGAATGGCCAACATGCAAAAACTGTGTAGAAGAAAACTAACACTACATGAAACCATGAACATCCTGTTCCTATTGAGAAACATGGTGTTAGCAGCATCATGTTCCATACCTGACTTTGTTCAGAGGTGATGTGTCAGTTAACTAGAATGAATGGGAATATGAAGTAAACAAAAAATGGCGACAGAGGTTCTTCACACAAGGTTTTCTGCGATTTTTAAAGAAGGTGCAAAGAGATTTGAGTTTACAATGTATTAGGCGCTTTTTAAAAGCCACCTACAAACATATTTAGAGCATTCCCGCTTCATCCTTACATTCATTAATTCATACATTTTTTTCTCTATCTTTCACGTTTCCGCTGCCTCCTTCACTAACGGTCACAGCTATGCTAAGCTAGTCCTGATGAATGGATTTCACGAAGTTAATGAAAATTAAAGTTTAGAATTTTTAACTCCTGAAAATTTTACATAGCATACTTTGCTGTAATGAAAAGCAATCAGTTTTAACTGAATTTGCAAAAATCACACCATTCGCCTGACAAAATATCCCACCTTTGCTTCGCTCCCCTTTATTGCAAAAAAATGTCTCCTGTATACATTTTAACACTTTACTTCAATTATTTTCATCATATAAGTTTTAACCTCTGATTGAAGCACACTATGTGAATATTATTTAGTATTACTATTTTCTATTGATTTTCTAAATGACTTAAGTCATTATCTGCAACTACATGGCTTAGAGCCTCATCTTTCTTTTATGACTGGCTGCCTGTAGAGCACGCAGTCTGCTTAAATTATAATGGATGGGGAAAAAAACGATTTGCAAGTCTCAAAATTTGCACAGCAACCTTTGTAGTTCACCCACAACCCATACTTTTTGCAGATACTAAAAAAATGGAGTTCCAATGAAATGCCTCTTATTGGAATCTTCAAAGATCAGGACCTAAGTTAACAACCAGAGGGGAAATGAAAGATCAATACATATTCATGAGTTAACATTCCTGATTGAAGAAGATGAACAATTTAGTCCCTAAATGTGGAAGGTGAAAGGGACTCTGAATACTTTTGCTGTGCATTTCATGATAATAATTTACCAAATGATTTTTTTCTAAAGTAATTTAAAAGCAAAGAACAGATTCAGTTCAATTTGGGCTTGGTGGCATTTTTCCATTAATATCATTTATTAGAGAGCATCATTAGCTCTGCATGGGGCGCCTGATTGTGCAGGAGGGTTGTTGACTTTTTCCATAATGTGGAGCCAGGTCATAGAAGTCTCTACCTATTTCAAAGAGCCCTGCAAGTTGATTAGATCTGTACTGGAGCTTAAAAAAGCTCAAGCAGGATTTATCATCAGATAATTTACATTTTGTACTTGCTCTGTCAGGTTTCAATCTTTTCATGTCAGAAAAGATATCTTATTAAGATATCAAAAGTTTACTTTATTGATAATTAGTATTTTTGAGTGATTGGTTTATGCAGTAAGCAATTCTTCAAGACTTGTTTTTGCATTATGTGTAAAGGGAAGTAAACTCTTAACTCCACTGGTTCCTAAAACAGGCGTAGCTGCAGTGTTTAACTCAGGATTTAATGTTGGTAAAAAGCAGGAAGGGAATCAGAGGGTCAGAAAAGAAAGACTCCAGAAAAAGCGGAAGGGAAAAGAAAAAGTGAGAGGTTTTTGTTCAGGTTTCCGCCCTATGCATGCAAAAACACCATTACTGTTGACTTGTTTTTACAGCTTTTTTGATCACAAATGTAATTCCAGCAACATGACGTAACTGCCTATTTTTCCTTTGTCGGAGCACATTCCCAGTTAACATGTCACTTTTTACCTTCTGGATCCCAAACACACACAGACAGAGATTAGGTGCAGGGGTTTATCTTATCAACTCTGCAAGCATCCAGGGTCAGGTTTGGGGCCCTAAACAAACAGGAGCATGTATACTTCTTCTGACAGTGAGGCGCAATTACAATATTTATTTTGTGGGTACACACAAATGTGAACTCTAAACATTCATCGTATCAACACAAGTTCAAACAAAAATCAGAACAGTCAAGTCCATACACTACAGTACATAAAATATGATTAATCTCTAAATAATTTCTGTTATTTTGAAATAATTAAACTAACAAAATCAGAGGAAATGTTGTTGAAGCCTCAGAGCTCCAAGGGTTTCTGCCAGAAATCTGAATTAGACTATATGTTATTATATTATTATGCCTCCTACAGTCAATTATTAAAGACTTCCTACTCTATCAAACATCATTGTTAGCTTTGCTTTTAAATTACACAATAAAATAAACAGGTTGAAATGACAATAAGGACATTTTTATGGGAAAGGTTATGTGATTAATAGCAGTGAAAATCTGTCTTAGGATCCTTAAAAAAACTAAAAGGAATGAAGCATATTTATGTTTAAAGACATGAAAGCATCGCTTAGGAATTGATAAAAAAATATATATATATAAAAACATATATATATATATAATGTCGATGCTATTTTTACTATTTTACCTATGGTGACAGACTTTTTTTTTTTTTTGCTTATAAAGATTTGTTTTCCTTCCTGTACTTTGGGTCATGATTCCATTCTGGTTCTATTTTGTGAGTCAGAAGCAGAAAAATGAGGGAACCTCAGTTTTAAAGGAAATTGTTGTCTATATTAATTTTATAGATAATCAAGTATAGTTGACTTTTCCTAGTTCAACTGTAGAAAAGCATCAAGAGGTATTGGTGGGGTGTGAAAATTTCTTGTATTCCAAAGGTAGGCCCAGAAGGCAGAATGATTTGCAACCACTGTTTTTATTATTATTTTATTATTCATTTTATCATTATTATATTCAGAACAAATGTTAAATGGAGATAAAAGTAAGAGAAACATCATATTTGTTGATATTTCTTTATGTATATTATAGCATTGTCTGTGAGTTTGTAATAGAAATGGAAACATACATTGGCTAACTGATTTTACATTTTCTTTCTTGTCATTATTGCCAAATGCGCTCATGTGTTTCCTAATTCATTATCAAGCAGCCAAGCCTTGAGATTATTTTCATTCAATGTTTGATTTGTTAATAAATGTTTATAATTGTTTAAATTTAACTAACTGAAACTGTTTTTAACATTGTCAACTTTTTCAAATTCAAATAAAGGAAGAAAAAACAGCATCGACCTAAAGATTCGCAACACGTATCGGGAGCAATTAGAATAAAGTCAAAATAATATGAATCATCATCTTTCACTACACCCAGATTTAGATCCTGATTGGTGGTTTCTATCTTTATGAACTGAGACAGTGTGCTTTCTATTAAACTCTACTTTTGGTCCAAAACATTCAGTTTTGTCTTTGTTTTTATTCCATGCATTGACCCAGCTTTTGTAAATGTTCGTAGTCTCTGGGTGACATTTAAAACATACAAGTTAAAAAGAAAACTGTATTGATCAATCATTAGTTAGCAATAAGGGTCCACGGCCAGATGATGTTAGCGAGGCCACAGCATGGAAACCTTTAGAAATTCCCATCATAAGTAACAACAGACACATTTATTAAAAACCAACAAACCATTACAATAGAACAAAATTACATAAAAAATTGTCTTCCAGTATAAATTTAGACTGTTTCAGCTTTTTAAACAGGAAGTCCGGTCAGCAAGGAATAATCAATGGATCATTATTTATATTATTTACCTAAAACCAATACGTTTGTGGTGTTTTAATGGATTTAGCATTAATCAGTAAAAATTAAAAACAACAATTTTCATCACGATCACGGATTCTGTGATCGGCCTAGCGCCATTCTCCCCGCTTTACAAGCAAAATCAATGCGAACTACTAGACACATCTGCAACCAACAACAATTATTGAAGATTTATACCATTTTACCATTGAAATTCACCAGAGCTATAGTGAAACTAACAATGCCCACCTGCATGGGAGCTGGATGTTGGAATACATCGGGTTAAAGTGGAAAAAAAAGAGTTATTTCACCTTTCTGATTCCTGATCCTCCACGGACGGGTTAGTCGATGGATTGCCAACTTGAAGAGGGAGGATTTGCCATCGAACTTCTGGCCTGAGAAAAAACACGTAATATGTAGCCAACATTTGGAAGAAGAATGTTTTCAAGATGACTTGGATAATAGCGTTTTGTGACAAACACCAGATACAGCACTGGGACTTGATCAACAGCCGATACCGCACCGTGACGTCACAGTATTGTTCTTTGACAAACATGGATGCCTCCAGTAAAGCACATTCACATGAAAATTACTATTAAATAAAAATACTTATAATTTATGGAACAGGGTGTAATAATTTCATATTTAAAGTACTTTCAGAAGTTTGAACTCTGCATATGACTAAATTTGTCCTTTTACGTGCAAAAGGCTGAAAGTTTCTCCTCTTTTTATTGTCTTTCTGTAAATCCATACATGGAACATCTTGTCTCTGTTTTTGGCTGTAGAAGCAGCTCTTGGATGTAAAGCATTGACCAGGTTCATGAGGAGGTTGCCCTCCCATAAATCTGTCGTCACCATGGCACACAGTAGAACACAGGCTGGCCTCTGCTGATTTACACCCTGCAGGGAATGATAGGCAGGCGCTCGGGCCCGACAGCCTCTGCTCTACATTTGGACCTCGAGAGATGAAGAGGTCTTTGGCGGGGTTAGAGGGCTCCGCTTGATGCTGTCCAGGGAGGGAAACACAACTTTACAGTGCACAGCAATGATTGGATGGAGAACTGTGGCAGGAAAAAGCACAGGCTTTCCATGTGCTGAGTAATTCTACTTTGGTTTGACGTTAATATTCAATGATCAGGCTATGGAAGAACTGCGTCCTCTGCTTGCTTTTAAGGAGTGGGTTACATGTTCTTAGTGAATGGATATGTACTGTGGGTAGTGTGCCAGTGTGTGACGCTGGAAAGTGTGACTGTGTACGTGGGAAGTGTGACAGTCCCTTTGGGTAGACAAAACCAGAGTACAAGAGCTCTTTTGTGTTTCTGACTACATGCAGGAGTGGGACACGTGGGTGTTTGAGTGTGACCGTCGTTTCCCGTTATGTTCCTACGTGAGCACATGTTCAAAGGTGATCCACCGTGTCCAGGTTGTGTGAGGAACATCCAGCTGGGTTTCTATGTGGGTGCGTGTCTGAATGTGTCAGGGTGGCGGCGTAGGGTTGGGGCAGCTGGTGTAGAGTTACCTCAGTATTCCCACAACAAATTATATTCACTTGTGATCATAATAAACGGGTGTCAAAGTGCACGAAATGATTACGTTCAGCGAGTGTGAAATAAAAGGGTAATTTGTCAATGTGCTCGCTGCCATTTTGCGATACGCAAAACACGACATCAGCATAATGTGACAGCTGCAAATTAGTTTAAACAGTGAAACTGTTAAAATAATGATAATTACAGGTTCAGATTCCAAAGGGATGGAGTCTTCAGTTCTAACTTCCCATAATAAATGTTTCTTAATGTCGGCTGGGATGATTTTGATTGATCAGCATTTTGTAAAGTGGAGATATTTTCTTTTATATTGAATCTGAAGTTCATATTAAATGAGATGTGGAGAAGAATGTTTCTGTTCGGTTTTATTTGAGCTTCTCATTGAAGTCCCCTGTCTTCACAGAGTTTTGTCTTCAAAGGCCCTTTTATAGGCTCCAGATGTGCTGTGCAGAATATCATGATGGGCTTTCAGCGATCGCTAAACCAAAGAACAGTTTTCTGATACAAATTATAAAATAACTTTTGCACAGTTAAATGAAGAAATACACCAGCTAAGAGTTTTTGATGATGTGTTTTTAAAGCTATAGCTTATTGAATCTTAGCTGATCCAGGGACATAGCTAGATGGGGGACCAGGGGGGGCCATGGTCACCATTGTCCCCTTATTGGCCTCCATGAAAAGGCCATTTCCCATCTTAGCCATTCCTCTCCGTTTTGCATGTTCATGTATCAGGTTGTCTCAGTAAGTTCAATTCAATTCAGTTTATTTCTATAGCGCCAAATTCACAACACATGTCATCTCAAGGCACTTTACAGTTCAACCAGATCATACAATCAAATTGATACAAAGTTTTCTATCTAAGGAAAACCAGTTGATTGCATTGACTCAAATACAATCCCTCACACTAAGCATGCTTGTAGCGACAGTGTAGAGAAAAACTCCCCTTTAACAGGAAGAAACCTCCAGCAGAACCAGGCTCAGTGTGAGCGGCCATCTGCTGAGGCCCACTGGGGTTCAAGGAGACAGAAGCAGAGACACAAAAAGCAGCTGTAAAAGGCGGCCCCGTCCAGGAAACACACAGCCAGGCAGACGAGCTCTGAGCCAGCTCCCATGTCAGAGGACGAAGAGAGCACATCCAGTTAGTCACAGTCAGAGAAACAGGACAGCACTGGTAGCACTAAGTGTTAGGATTGAGGGGAAAAGTCATAAACCAATTCAAATGAAGAATTTATTTGGAGCACACAACAGAGGAATGCACTAAATATCCATGCCAACATCAGTTTAAGGTCAAGTATTTGGACATGATCCATTAACAAAGAGAATCAACCACATTCTTAAAATGTTATAGAGAGAAAAAAAAGGTGTGTCTTCACACTGGCATTAACATAATTACTTTAAATGCTCCCAAAGGTCCCTATTTTGTTCTACATACTATAAACTGGTTGTAGGGGGGAGCGGTAGCCTTGTGGTTAGCCCATAGTGCCCAGAATCCTGAGGTTGGGAGTTTGAAACCCACTCCCAAAGACTGTCACTCTGGGCTAGCAAAGACCCCTAACCCCACACTGCTCCACAAATGGCAGCCTGCTGCTCCCCAAGGCAATGGGTTAAATGCAGAGAGTACAGTCTAATTGTGACAGTGTAATGACAATAAAAACAGCTTTCCCAGCTGGTGAAGACGTCTTGTTCTTCTTTTTTCCTCTGTTTAGAGGCAAATAACCTGAAAATTATGCAAAAAGCCCATGCAAGAGGGATTACCACAGCACAGACAGCAAAAAGTCTCCATATTTCCTGCAACACCTCATCGCATCTATCTACATAAAAGCCAGCTGCTGATGATGAATGCGATTGTTAAGGGTTGTCCCAATTAATAGGGCTTACCTTTCATGCCCTACCCCTTGTAGCTCCATTTAAGGGGTAAGGGAAGGGGGCAAGGGGTGGAATGGAATTCATTGTCGGTCATTCATTTTATTTTTGTTATGCAAGTCTCAAGATGTTAAGGGTTGTCTCAATTAGTAGGGGTTACCTTTCCACCCCTACCCCTTGTAGCTCCATTTAAAGGGTCAAGGGGTAGAGGTAAGGGTTGGAATGGGATTCACTGCTTGTCATTGTTAGGCAAGTTTCATGTGCCAATTCAAGACTCAAAGTCAGATAAAAAGAGTTGAGTTTCAAGTAAAGACAGGTAGTTCAGGTCAAGTCCCAACTCTGAAACTTCAAACTTCTGGTCCTTTCAAGCCTTTTTATTAAATGAAGTTGAAGTGTATTTTAAATCTGAATATTTAACAGTGTGTTCTTTTTTGTGGCATGGAATCGCATTTTCTGTTTTTTTTCTCCATCAACATTCATATGACAATTAGATGGAAACTTAAGACTTAACAAATATTTGAGTTGTTTCAGTTCAACACATTCAAAGTACTTGTTGAACCATGTTGTGAGATTTAACTTTAAGTCTGTGGAGCTTATAAAGTATATAATCTGATAAGTTTGTCTTTAGTTTTGTCCTATTGGTTTATTTTTTTTCTGTCTATTCAATAAATGTACACATCTTTCCTAATGTTAAATGTGATAAAATTATGTATTTCTCAACTAGAAACACTTATCTCACATTAGACATGTTGATAATGTAATAATTAAATAATATTTCTTTATTGTTAAATAAAGTCACAGCAAGTAATTGAAACTTTAGTATTTTGTGTGACTGCTCATTTTTGGTGCAGACTTAACTTCTAATTAACAAGTTTGTCATTAAATCATTCTTAAAAATAATTGGTGAGAGATTTCTAAAGTTTTATTCCTGCTTTTTTTTTTTGTCTTTTTATTTGCTTTTGCCAAAATGTTTTATGCTTGTGTATCTAAGTATTGATGGGTGTATGTGAAACATTTTTATGATTTAGTTTTTAACCTTAGCAGAGACTGAGATTTTAATTAGTAATGCTTGACTTCTTAATGACCTTTCATTTTAGCGAGAAGTTGTCTCCATAACAACCATAAAAAAATCTATTTAAGGACAAACTGGTTTTAAAGAAAAAGACAGGAAAAAACTAAAACTTTTTGTATGATTTCATTACAAAATTAAAAGTTTGAAATTTGCCAAAATGCTATTTGGACCTCAGCAAGAACTGAACACATTCTCAGAACCAAAAAACTTCAGTATGTTTTGTGTGAAATAAATTATGACTGTGGAAAAGATACTCAGGCTAATTATGCAGCAGAGGATCTGTGACACTAAAGGAATTATCTTTATTCAACAATATGATGAGCTATATGACATAACTGCAGGAAAACTGAAAACGAACCATTACCCATTTTCTCATAATGATAAAAAAATACTTCATAAAACAAAAGATCAACCTTCCATGGCCGTCTCCTTCTGCAGACCTGAGTCCTGTAGAAAAGTCTGGATAAACTGGAGAAATGAAAGCATCAAAGGGGATTCAGGAAACTGGTCAGCATGAAGCTTTTCTGCACATAATTATAAAAACATTCAGAGCTTCTGTTTTCTCTTTTTGTGTTTAATTGTTCAATTTTCTTTCATTTTGTTTGATTTTTGGGATTTGAGAACAAGTTTAGGAGCAGATTATACTTTCGTCCCGAGGAGGCTTCAGTTTACGGAGGGAATTTTACTCCATTATTACAGCATTTTCTACATGGAACTGTAAAATAAAATTCAATTAAGATATGAAACTATATACAAATATTGTGAGTAACTTTGCTTTTTTCTGCTTTTTTTAATTTTATTTTTCCAAAACATATTTTTCTCTTTTTCAGATAGTTTTACAAATTTCATTTTAGAATTTTTTTAATTGGGTTTTACGTATCACATTCTCCTCTTTCCTCTGGACTTCAGAGCAAAGGTGCATTTCTTTTGCACAGTAAGATGATCTGTGAAAAACAGTTTGTAAAAAGAAATGCAATTTGTAAAAATTATTTGAATAAATACAAATTTTAAATTAATTTATATTATATTATTGAAATAAAGTAAAAAAAATACAATGAAAAACAATTATTTTAAAAATGAAATGGAGAAAAAATAGCAAAGTGTCTCATAAACCTTGTTTTTATTACAAAATGCTTTCCTGCTCCTTTTGTGGATGGCATTTTTTTTCCCATTAACAAAACATGTTCTTTGCTTCAAAAATAATCACTCCATACATGTTCCATGGTTCCAATCCTAACTACTGCCAGCCTGGGTCTCCTGAGGAAGACAATCAGTTCCAGAAAGTTCCCTGGGTGCTGCACAGTGGCAGCCCGTTGCTCCCAATTGGTTTTAACACAGAATTTCAGTGGTGAAAATGATTATTTCTATGAACATCCATGCATTTAATCTCCTCTTTCTGTGACTAAAATATTCTAACAAAGGATATAATCAATAATGAGTCTAACTTCAGATGAAAAGAAAGACCTGATAAGTGTCTGAACATGTTTGAATACTGAGCTGAATAGAGCTGCACTCTCATCTCTACCTTGGTGTTGAAATATTCATGTTCCTCCCTTGGGGGCGCTCTTGTGTTACAGAGGGCAGCGAAGTGGAAGGAGTCATCACAGACAAAGAAAGATATGACAAATGGTATCACAGAGAGAGAGAGTGAACAGGAGCAGAGTCTGCCTGTAATGCCCCCCCCCCCCAACCTGCCGTCAGAAGGCACCTGACGTTGTCCGACCGCTCTGAGAGAAGCTCGATCTTTGTGCAGCACCCAACATTATTCTTTGTATGTGTCAGGAGCTTTTCCCAGGGTTTTGTCCTGCCAGCGTCTGGAGCCCAGCCTTTTAGTTCCAATGAAGGACCTCTTCCTGTCATTCAGGGCCAGTTCCTTCCTCCGTCCAAACGCCCTCTTTGTTCTGAAGGAATAACTGCAGACACGATATCAATGCCACTAACAACCACCAATGCCTCAGGTGAAGCGGCTGCTGATCCATTGATTTTCATTCCTTTTTTGCTTTGTTTGATAAAAGATTAATAAATCACAGCCTGAAAGAGGAAATTGTTTTATATCAACCAGTCTTTTTATGAATGTGTTGACCTACCTAAAAATGTCAAGAAAACCATCAACCATTCTGACAAAATGGACTTTATAGACTCGATGTCAGATGCAGGAGGTATAAATTAGAGCCCACAGGTGCAGAGATGTATCACATCCTGGATGGTCGTGACCTGAAAGCCCCAGCCGTGCGGCTGGGGATTTTTACGAGAGCAAATGGAGCTAACCTTCAAGAACATCAATACCACTACATATGTATTGATTCTTAAGGAATCCTCAAAATACATTAATTGCTAGGTTAAATAACTAATAAATTTTAAATTGTATATATAACCAACAGTATTAAGCATAACCTATGTGAAACCTGATGTAACATTATCTAAAGTAGGCAGTCGGTCCTTGAGGGCCACTGTCCTGCAGGTTTTAGAGGTTTCCCTGCTTTAGCACAGCTGATTCTGATGATTGCAGTTCAGCAAAAGCCTGTTAATCAGCAATCAATAAAAATCAGCTGATATGAAGCAGGGAAACCTTTAAAACCTGCAGGACAGCGATCCTCGAGGACCGACTTTGGGGAGGCCTAATCTAAAGCAAACAGCTGAGTTCTAAAGAAAGATAAAAAACAAACCTCTGGCCTTTTTATCAAAGTCTGAAGACGTTTTGCTTCCCATCCAAGAAGCTTTTTAATTCAAATGTTAGAAAGAGCGTTCAGTTGCTTCATACAGTAGCCCAACAAAGCCTGGTTTTTGAACCAACATGCAAATTGAAAGGGACAAACCGGTCCACTCCTTTGGAATGGGGGTCGTTTGGCTTCTTTTGTTAGCTTGCAAAATTTTTTACTTTTTTTGTTTGTAACTATGACCTGGATGAACGAAAATCTTCACCAGCACAAACAGCTGGGGTAGAAGAAAACAGAAAAATGTTGCTTGGACTGTAAAGAAACTGAATGTGAAAATTGATGCTATATGTGTTTTAAAAGTCTGAGCTTGAAGTGTCCATTTCACTTTACACTGTAATCATGGCTTGTGGGGAAACATAAAGAAACAAAAGAAGGTTTCTAAGCTCCTCCACGTGGACACAAACTGCTTCATTTTTGTGGGACATCCCAAGTTCGCATGAATGCAGTCAGAAATTATCTTAGAAAGTGGAGATTTCTACTTTAAGACAGTAGCCCCAAAAATCTAAGGTTTTCTATTGTATATCTCTCGTACACATGTCTAAAATGCCACAAAATTTGACTCAAGTAAAAATAGCACTACCGTAACATTTATTGTATTCTACCAAAAGTAGAAGTTACAATAATCATCAAGAGTCACAAATGATCTTGTAAAATTGCAACAAAAGCACTGAGTAATTGTCGGCTCATAACAGCAGAATTTATATTGCAGCTTATGTAATCAATAGAGAGTGAAATAAATAAATATAACATGACTAGAAAATAAAAAAATAGTCAAAGAAAAAAACACTTTTTAAAAGCTACTAAAACTATAGCCCCATTTACACTACCCTTGAAAAACCGATCCATGCCGAGACCGGTCCGAGCTCGGATCAGTTAACCAGGCCGAGCTCGGTTGTGACGACCATTTACACATCACGCTATCTCGGTTCCTCGACTCCTCGCCTCCTAGTGACGATCTGCGGTATTACTGCCAGCATTGAAGGAGGAAATCAAGCAGTTGGTGGCGGTAATGCACCAAAAGTTGTTTGCCAACCGCCATAAAACACAAGAAGAAGAAGACGAAGAAGGAGGGAATCAAGCAAATCAAAATGGCGGCGCCCGTCACATTCAGTTATGCTTGATTATTATTGCTGTACTTCGGTGTTATTATTTAAAATGCCATTATTTCAAATTTTGCGTGTAGAAGATTTCGATTGTTGTTTATAGTTGAAGAAGAAGTTGTTGTTCTTCTTCTGTTTCTGGAGGGGCATTACCGCCAACTACTGGAATGGAGTGTGAATTGCGATGTGCAGCCAGACGGAGATGACGCGTTCTGCTCAGGCGCTCTTGTTATCAGAGAACCGAGCCAGGTAAAACCGAGCCGAGCCCACCACTGGAACTGGTCTGCAGTTATCTCGATTCAGTTGTGTCTAGCTTGGTTCAGTTTAATTAGCTTTCCATTTATACACGATAAGTTATCTCAGTTACTGAGCTCGGACCGGTCCTGGCACAGTTTTTCAAGGGTAGTGCAAATGGGGTATAATCCTGACATTAGGTAATGCATGTTTGTTAGGAAAGGAGAAAAATTTTAAGCAATAATCTCTACTGTTTACTGTCTTTTACGTGGTTCTATTTCAGGAACAATTGCCTCCTTACCCTGAGTAGTGAAAGATAATCTGAGTCGTTCTACTCGTCTCTTTCCCACTCTTGAGTTTTCAGTTTCAGAACAGGTGGCCGGGAAATAACTAAACTCTGCATTTAATTAACTCTGTGATTAGCACAAGGATGAGTGTTAATGAAGCCCTCTTCAATGAAATGCAGATAACAAGATTCACCATGGCAACAGCTGGAAGACGGCCTCTAAGAGCTTAATTAGTGGCCACACCCCCAAGGCCAAGGGAGTGGAGTCGTTCAAAGGTGCCTCCTTTTCTAACAGGTTCTTATGACCTGGGGGCGTGGCCACAGACTCGGCCAATAAAGGGATATGTTTAATGGGCATATCTTCCAAACATTTTACTATTTAGGATTCAGATCTATCAGGTAGGATATATATTTAGATTCCATTTTAATTTAAGATATGGATTTACATATGCATTTCAAAAATAACATTCATTCATAGATGTGGGATTTAAAAATAGATAGTTACATAGATAATTACAGATATGACATAAATATATAATTTTAATATCCATATTTAGCCTTTACAACTAAACGTGAGTGAAAAAAACCTGAATTTGTAGAAAATGTAGTGAAACAGAAATGTGACATTAAAGCATGTGACCCATGTACAGAGGCTTTGGTCCCTGGTGTGGCCATCACAGGTTCGCATGACCTTTGCTTCCCCTTCACTCCAATCCCTTTTCCTGTCTATCTACTTTCAAAAATAAAGGCCTCTGGAGCTTAAAAATAATCTTAAAAGATTATTTTCCATTCTGCCCACCTTCATATTTTATGTTCACTGAATATGTGTCCAGGTGCAGCAATTGAAGATATGTTTTCTACTGGCAATGGCAAAAAAATTATATCGGTCAAGTATAATGTAAATGCTCCCATATCTTATGTATTGCATGCTGCTTATATTAAAATATGATTATTTGACTAAAGCTAATTTTGAAAAGTCATTTTGTTTGGGAAAGACAAATCATTCAATCACATTCTAATCGCTCACCCTCTCCTGATAGAGGGCTTTGGATTTAAACATAAATCTAGTCTTTTTGAGGTTTCTGTTTTCCTTTGGTGTTAACATTATGGTATATGGTGTGTAATCTAAAGAAAGAAACAACTAAAATGCGGATTAACATGGTTCAGTCATATTGCCGGACTGCTTCAGCATATCTGATGATGACGACAGAGAAGCAGTGTAACTGAAAAAATGTAAAAAACTTCAACATTGCATCAAAAAAGACAGAAAGCTTCTTTTAAAGATGTGTATTAGCATTTTTTTTAAGTATAAGAGATTATAGTACCATCATTACATTATTCATGGAAACCCGGATATATATCTGTTTGCGAATGCGCAGAACGGATTGTGCTTCCAGGTCGGATTGGGTAGTGACAATGGCGAAGCAGACACACTTCTGCTGCTGTTAACATTAACTGTCTGTACCACTTTGAGGATCTAGCAAGGCTAATGGCCTACTAGCTTTCTGAAACTGAAAATCTAGAGTATGCAAGATTTTACCCCAGATCCTACTTTGGATTGCCACCCACGCTGATATGACTGTTAGGTTTATTCAATGATGATTATAAAATTAATGTCTGTGTGTGCTTATGAAACATTTGAGCAAGGGGATGCTCCACTGTGTCTTGTGATTCAGTCAGGAGACCATCCTGCCTTGTCATTCTGGTGGAGCATCCTGTCTTTATGAATGTTCTGTCAGAACAAATACTGTTTTGTAAGTGTTATGTTCTGTTAATAAAAGACGGCTGCAGGAGAGGATTCGGAGAAAGAAAGCTTGAAGTTGGGTTGGGCTTTTTCTTTCCGCTCCTGCAGAAGTTGCTTGAATCTCTTTCCTGTGTAGACTCAGTTTCTCTTTTACAAACCTACATTTTCTGAACCTAACAATGACCTCCATACAGCTCAGGTTACACGTGGTGGGGGGGGGGGGGGGGGGGGGGGGGTTACTCTCATAGAATTATTACAACATAAAAGTAAAAAGTACCGTAAAATACACATTTGTTTTAAGGTTTCTGTTTCCGCATCAAGAAACATGTCCTCCTCACGTATTCTCCCATCTAGACTGTGGACAGGCTGCAGAGTGAAAAAATCAGCTGCAGTTTTTTGACAGATGTGGGTCTAGGAAACAAATTTGACTATTGGGGCCAACAACGGCCAAGAAGCACTGGACCTCTACACCATTTCTTTGTCCTATATTTGGTAACTGATCATGAAACTGACAATGAAACTATTTTTGCCAAATTGCGTTCAATCTTCTCAAAATCCTCACTTGGTTAAATTAACTGAAAGTCATTGAGAAGCAGTACATTGTGAGTGTACACTCTATTACACTTTTATTCCTTAAAATGCTGTAATAAAAACAAAATACAACCCATTCTAAAGCAATGCAGTCAAACTTTTTAAAACTCTATATCTTACCTATATAAAATTTAAGAAAGTTAATTCCAATTAAAAGTCTTAGATCCTTTGCAGAGTGGAGCATTAATTTGCAGGATGCCCCAGATTTTCTGATCTAACATAAAGCTGAATAAACGCAGAATCTGTTCTGCTGAAATGTGAGCTTAATGAGGCAAACATAGAAAAACTCAGCATGACTGAACATGCTCAGCATTTCTACTGACAGCTTTACATCCTGGCTCTGAAGTCTCAGCATTACACTGCTGGAGACACGATTATTAATCTTGTTTAATTTTTACAGCAGAATTATTTCCAACACAAATAATTTGATTAAAAGTTTAACTAAAGTTCACTCAAGTTGAAATTAGTAGTGAGATATTTTTTTTTAAAGATATATTTCTTAAGATTTAAGACAAATCACAACAGATTCATTTAAACAAAAAGATACACTGTATATTTCTAACTGATTGTTTATGTTCATAAAGTGTTCAGGTGATTGAGAAACCTCCGTCAAAGAAAGGAAGCCCAGCTACATAGCAGCTATTATTAACACTGAGTTTATACTTGGGTGTCTTGGGCGTCAGGTTTTGATCAGAATAAGACAGTATACTGAATGAAATGCACAAAGATGTATCATTATATATAGGAACCTTTAGCTGCTCTTCTGTAGTGCAGTAATGTTACTCGTACCCCTACTCATCGTCTTCTGCTTCATCTAGGACCAGATCACAGTAGCAGCAGTCTCCTCAGAGACTCCCAGGGTTCCATCTCCACATATACCTCCTTTATCTCCTCTGAGGGAAGCCGGGGGCTCTTCAGAGTCAGCCAAGAGACATTATCACTGAAGCAATCCCTGGGCCAGCCCCTGGGCCTCCTCCTGGTGGGACATAACTGGAACATCTCCTGTTGGAGGCATCCATGGGGCATCCAGAAGGAATGTCTGAGTCACCTCAGCTGACTCCTCTCTATTTGGAAGAGAAGCGGCTCTACTCCCTCTCTTTAATGAGAGAGATAGCAGAAAAAGTTCATTTTTAATCACTTTTATCCAGTGATGGGACTAACGGCGTTGAAAGTAACGGCGTTACTAACGCCGTTACCTTCTTTTAGTAACGAGTAATCTAACTAATTACTTTGACTGTAACTATAACGCAGTTACCATTGCAGACACCCCGTTACTGCGCGTTACTCAGGTCGCACAATGAACCTTTTTTCATGATAGGACTCGTGCGCAGCTGCGTGAAACGGACACCCCACCCACGTCAAAAAACTCTGCAAATAGACTGAATGGTTAGTGCAACGTTAGTGCAGATTTGTGCAGAAAAAAATATTGTTTGTGCTACTTTTGTTTAAGAGATATTAAAGATTATTTTTTAGGTCATCCAGAGGTGCGCGCCTTGTCATGGGAGAGGGGAGGATGAGAATGGCTGATGTATAGTGAGATTCCATCTGTCAGTTGGGTAGGTGGGTGTTTCCGCTGGTGGGTGTTAACGTACAGCACACACAGAGAGATGGAGAGTGAGGAGGATCCAGCAGCAAACAGCGTTTTCCTGATGCAAATACCGGTGTTACGTCGAGCTGCGTTTCCCCATCACATACGGTTTCCTCTGCATCTCCGCACAGCGCAGGCGGCAAGAGTCCCCGCGCAAGCGACAGGAAACGCGCATGCTCGCTAAAGGCGCGCACCAGTCGCCCTGTGCTCGCGCCAAAGGAGAACTATGGAGAGCGTGAACGATCAAATGATAGCCTATATGAAGAAAGGGAGAAATCTGGATGGATGGATGGATGGATGGATGGATGGATGGATGGATACTCTGCCTTTTCAACCTACTGTATTTTTTATTTTAAACATTATTTGATGGCCTTTGTGGCAGGGATGGAGATCCATATTTTATGTCACACACAGAGTATACATCTAGATAGATGTATAGATAGATGTTGCAGTATCTATAACAACCCAAACACACAGGATTTCAGAATTAGACATCCCCAGTTATTAATTTCATATACTCACCAGATCTGAATGCCCTGTTAAAAAACTTCACATGGCGTTCCCCCCTGATGTCATTTACATTGAGTTGCAATAAATGCAAAACTCTCTGCAGGTTCTTGTCTTTGTCGTCCGCTCTATTCAGCTGGCTTTTGAATCACACCGCGAGACGGTGGGGGCTGGGTGGTGAGGGTTACGGGGGCGAGAAACGCAAAAGTAACGCAATAGTTACTTTTACTAGTAACTAGTTACTTTTATTGTGGAGTAACTCAGTTAGTAACTCAGTTACTTTTTGGGAGAAGTAACTAGTAACTATAACTAATTACTTTTTCAAAGTAACGTGCCCAACACTGCTTTTATCAAGGATCCCTTTCATTCATACATGATCCAGTTTTAGGTCATGGTAGGAACGTGGACGAACCGGCAAATCTTGAGCTATACCTTAGCACTTACTCTCTTTTCACCAAAATGGACCATCCACGTCAGCATTATTGGACAGCCACACCTATCCATTTACCAATCACTGGCTTCATTCTTCCCATGGGTACAGGACCCCAAGTACTTGAACTCCTCGAATTGAGGCAGGAACTAGCCTCCAAACTAAAGAGGGCAGACCATGTTTTTTCAGATGAGAAATATAACCTCTTACTTAGAGGAGCTAATCTTGTTCTTGGCTTAACAGTTGGCTGCAAACTGCCCTCAGTGCATGCTCTAGGTCTTGGCGGGAAGGAACAAGCAGAACCACATCACCCACCTAAAGCAGAGATGAAATCCGATGGCGATGTGCTTAAAAATCTCATCTATAAAGGTTATGAACTGGACCAGTAAAAGAGGCACAGTCAAACATGCACCAAGAACAGGCCCAACCTGATGATGGAAACGTGAGCCAGACTTCTGCTCTGCTTGAAAAGTGGCTGGATGATTTTTAGTGAAAGGCCCCAGCCTCTGTACTCCTGGAGCACCTCCTGCAGGGCACCATGATGGACAAAGACCAATGCCTTTAGCAGGTCCACAAACCACATATGAACTGGTTGAAACTCTTAAGAACCATGCAAAAAGTGTAAAGCTGATGCAGTGTCCGACTGCCGGATAAAAAAAAACCCTCTTTCATCTCTCTTTTCATATTTGACTTCACAACAGCTTATAGCAGAGGTCTTCAACAGGGGGTCCGCGACCCCTAGGGGGTCCGCGGAGGTACTGCATGGGGGTCGCGAAAGTCTTGGTTGATTACTTTTTTTTATATTCCCTCCTGCAATTTTTTGCACTAATTAAAATGTCTTTAAATACACATTAACATGAATTCAACACACTGTAGTAAACAGATAAATGAAAGCAGAAGATGTCTTTCAGTCATCAATGCAAACATTCAGCGACACACAGGAGCTCTTTCAAACCTGGACACCGTTTCATTCACAACACCTGTCCCATCAACCAGGAATCAGAATCAGAAATACTTTAATTATTGCAGGGAGAAATTACTTTCATTACATGACTCCATATGTAATAGAGTGCCTATAGGACCAGTTTGATATAACACAATTTCATACAATATATATAATTAGGGGGTCCCCGCTCCATCTCGCAATCAGTTTGGGGGTCCTTGGCCTCGAAAACGTTGAAGACCCCTGGCTTATAGTGTTAGCAACGGCTAAAATAATTATCAGCAGATCACAAGCTGACAAAACTTTTGTTTCAACAAATAACTTACTGCTAACTTAAATTTTGAGGCAGCGACGCTGTGGGGCATTGTTTAAATTTAAACCAGTCAGGTAAAATACAATAAAAAAAATAACTGGTAATTTTAGCCTTTCTGTGCTTAAAATGTAGGTTCAAGTCTAGTCAGATCTAACTATGTCATCTGCCCAGTATGCATTGCAGAGGTGAATAAATGGCAAACTCCATTGGTGAAATATACAGTTAGGAGAATATAAGCCCTGTCCCATTTCTTTCACTTGCCCTTGATTTGTGCCTTAGCACTCGGATTTGCGCGTTCACGTGTAAGGGTAGTGTGTCCCAATAATCTTAAGAGCTGGGGGGAAGTGCCCTTGAACCCTTAGAATTATCTCTTCAGACTGAGGATGGTTAAGAGCTGACTTTGAACGAAGTGGCTTCCCAGAACTCATTCAGCGAAATGAAAAATGCCGTCAGGCTGTGAAAAGGATTGCACAAATGTAAGTATATTTTTACAATTAACCACACGTTTAAAACACGTCACTGAAGTGTACAGGCCATGTATTACCGGCATTTTCTAGACTGTTTTGCAACTAGTGATGTCCAATTTCTTTGGGAGAAAATCTTCACTTGCACTGCCCTCATTGAGTGGACTTCAGTGTGGAGTGAACTCAATGGAGTGTTCTGGAAATATTTATGAGTTTTATAGTTGTATCCCAATAATAATTTTTTATATCAATAGAAAAATACAACAAAATTGGGACATTTTCAATTAGTTGTGTAGCACTTTAATAAAGAAAGAAAAAAGTCAAAAAACAAGAAGGTATGATAAAAAGCCAGAACCTTTAACTTTGCCACACTAAACTAAAAGATGCATTGATTTTTTAAGACAAGCAGCTTCAACAGAAAAGGCTGAAAACTTCTCAAGGGAAAAACAAGCAAAACATAACAGAAAAGCAAGGTCAGCAATTTGCAGGCTGGCAGGTTCCATTGAAAGCATTATGATTATGAGTTATTGGTTTTTAAAGGAGAAGTCTGCGGTCATCAAGGAATAATCAATGGATCATTATTAATACCTAAAACTACGTTCACAGAGATTTAAAGAATTTAGCGTTATTTCAGTAAAAAAAAATAAAAATGATCATTTTCGTTGTAATCACTTAGCCAAATAGAGTAACACCTCCCTCCTGTCATCTTCTGGCAGTGACGTCACAGTGCGGTAAGCGTAGCGCCATTTTCCCCGCTTTACAAGCAAAATCAATGGGAACTACTAGACACATCTGCAATCAACAACAATTATTGAAGATTTCCAGAGGACTTCACTGTTAGGAATCCAGTTTGTGTGGGTTGTGCTTTTGTGTCTTTCTCTCCCTCCACCACCAGGTGGTGCCCTGTTCTCGTTGGTCCTCTCACACACCTGCAGCTGGTTGACTCATCACTGAGGACCATTTCAGCCATGGACACCACTACCTCGGCGCCAGAGTGTTTGCCAGTTTTGGGTACTCTAGCCAAGCTGAGTTTTGATGAGTCTAACTTAGTCTTTGTTATTCGCTGAGCCTAACCTAGTTTTTGTCTTTGCCTTTTTGGCAGGAAGTCTTCCTGCAAGCTGGATGTTTGGCCTTCTCCCCCTGGAACGATTGTGTGAGTATCACACTGAGCAGGGGACAAACCTCCACAAGTTCCGTTCAAGTCCTCCTGGATTCACAAGTGACAGTCCGCTCAATAGCTCCTCAGGGTCTAACCAAGTCTAACCTGTCCACCCTCCAACGAGTATCAACCTCTGGAAAACCCCACACCAACTGGATTCTGGGAAGAAAGTTTTCTCCACTAACTTGAGTCCCATTTTCTCTGTCTCTCCAAGTCATTGTTCAAAGTTCCCACGGATCCTGAACTAATCACTGAAACTTCCCTCTTCCAGTTCCGGTTCACCAGTTCACTGTGTTTACTGAATTCAATCCCGCTGGTTTCATCAATAAACCTTTTCACACTTTTACCCTGGTTCTCTGAGTGGTGTACTGCATGTGTGTCAGATCCCTTAAGAAAATCATGGCATTCACCATTGAAATTCACCAGAGCTATAGTGAAACTGACAATGCCCACGTGCATGGCAGTTGGATGTTGGAATAATTCGGGTAAAAGTGAAAAAAAAAAGAGTTTTTGTTACCTTTCTGATTCCTGATCCTCCAGGGACGGGTTCGTCGTTGGATTGCCAACTTGAAGAGGGAGGATTTGCCATCGAACTTCTAGCCAGAGAAAAAACATGTAATATGTAGCCAACATTTGGAAGATGATTATTTTCAAGATGACTTGGATAATAGAGCTTTGTGACAAACACCAGATACAGCACTGGGACTTGATCAACAGCCGATACCGCACCGTGACGTCACAAACCGGTAGGTGGCAGTAGCGTTCTTTGACAAACATGGATGCCTCCAGTAAAGCAGATTCAAATGAAAATTACTCTTAAATAAAAACACTTATAATTTATTGAACGGTATGTAATAATTTCATATTTAAAGTACTTACAGAAGTTTGAACTCTGCATATGACCAAACTTGTCCTTTTAGGTGAAAGTGTGTTACAAAAGTCCATGATTGTAGTTGACACATGGCAAAAACTGGAAAAACTCCAGAGTAATGAATATTTTGGCACAGCACTGTATTTACGTCTGTTCCACACACAACTTAGACATTTTTCACAGAATATTTTGAAATCCATTCACTGCTGTGTGTAATAGATAAGGTGAGAGTGTTAATAATAGATTTAGAAGGAGCTAAACAGCAAATCCTGTCAGTAGTCCAGCTGACACGTTTTCAAGTGCCTGTCATACATTTCTGAAAGATAAGAATCGGCAAAATAAATAAAATATTGCTTCCATGTATATTTTGGTCTAAAAAAATTATCTTTTCTATTTTGCTATTAGAGAATAATACATGTCTGGAGGAAGAAACTCTGAAAATGAAGGGACCCTAAACTCTCAAAACAGATAAATGATATCCATCCAACACACAGCCATCCCCACTTAAGTTAATCTAAGGTTGGAGTGAGGAAAAGTATTGAAAAGATGTGTTGAGTAAACTTAGCAATGAAATAACTAAAGGAACCTATAGACTATTTGGCATATATTATTCATAATCATTACATATAATTGAGATTGATTTTCCAGCTTACAGGAACATTACTTCAATGTACTTTTTCCTCATTGATCATGAAAGCATCCATGGTTTGCTGATATTGATATTCTGGCTGCACTTTACTGTAGTTAGAAAACAAGGCATTCAAATAAGGAAACAAAAATATCCATACCTTTTTCCAGACATTGGAAACTACAAACTAAACATGCTTTTTTCTTTCTGAAAAAACTTCCGGGTTTAAAAACCAAAGTTGGGAGGCTACAAATAGTTAGCATTTTTACATATTAAGTAGGACAAAAAATAACATTGACAGCTGCATTTTAAACCAGATATTTATTTAGACTGTAAAAAAATAAATGTCATATGTTTTTTATTTCTACACTGCTGATATCAAGTAAGCTTATTCTGATTAAATGACAGAAAATAAGAAGAAAAAAAAGAACAAAACCAAAACGTATGTGTCATTATAAGCTATGTAAATATCTGGTGTCATTGTTATTTTAAAGATGTAGATAGCAGTTATGACGGTTTAAAGCTGAGCTTTTATCTATTGAACTGTAATACTGTAAAAGATTTGTTGAAGTATCTTAATGAGTTTGAAGCATGTAATACAGCCGTTGTCCACAGTACTCTTATATTGCTGCTGATGTCTATGCTGTTTGGACAAAACAGAAGTAAAATAAATCTTAAAAGAGAACAACAATATGAACAGGAATAGATAGTCACTGCTTATCGGAAAGTGAACATGGTTACAAAACCTGATGCTTACCCTATGCCACGGATGGAAGACTGTGTTGATCAGGTTGGTTCAGCTAAGTTTGTCAGAAAGTTTGATTTATGGAAGGGTTATTGGCAAGTTCCGTTGACTGAGAAAGCTAGTGAGATTTCTGCCTTTATAACTCCCCTTGGTCTGTTTTCTTACGCTGGTATGAGTTTTGGCTTGCGTAACGCACCAGCAACGTTCCAGGGTCTCATGAACATGGTTGTGTCTGGGTTGGAGGGGTGTGCCGTGTATTTGGATTACGTGGTTGTCTTCAGTGATACATGGAAAGAACATCTGGCTCACGTACGTAAGCTGTTTGAACGACTGGCTGAAGCGCACTTGACTATTAATCTGTCCAAGTGTGAGTTTGCGAAGGCCACTGTTACCTATTTGGGTAAGGCGGTGGGGCAAGGGACAGTGCGTCCAGTAGAAGCCAAAGTGACTTCAATTTTGCAGTATCCTGTACCAACCACAAAGAAAGAACTCCAGCGGTTCTTGGGTCTTGTGGGGTACTGCCGCAGTTTTTGTAAGAACTTTTCCACGGTGGTTTCTCCATTGATAGATTTGCTAAAGGATAAGATGAAGTACACCTGGTCAGAATCCTGCCAGAAGGCTTTTGATGATGTCAAGTCTGTTCTCTGTTCTTCCCCTGTTCTTGCAGATCCACGACTGGATCAACCTTTTGACCTACATCTGGATGCGAGTGATGTAGGTGCAGGTGCTGTCTTATTTCAGCAAGGTGATGATGGGGTTGATCGACCTGTGAGTTTCCACTCTAAAAAATTCAACCATTTTCAGGTGAACTATTCTGTCATTGAAAAAGAGACATTGGCATTATTTTGGGCCTTACAGCATTTTGAGGTATATGATCCATTATTTGGCGTTTTCTCAAACATTTCACATGAAATTTGCTGTTTAAGCCCAATACAAAGACTTACTCTTGAACACTATGTGATATCATAATTAGACAACCTAATGCTGATGCATTATTCACATTTGGATTTTCACATTTCATTTCAGAAGGAAAGTGAATCAATAACATACAGTGAACTTGGTCCTTAGTGCTGAATGAGGACAACAGGGAGTAGATGACATATCATAGGTTGACCAAACGTCCGTATTTCCCGGGACATATCCATATTTCACGTCCTGTCCCGGGCGTCCCGGGTTTTTTTTAGAAAGTGAGGAAATGTCCTGATTTTTTAAATTACCTTCATTGGACCATTAAATTTACATACAGACCGGGTCGAGACAAACGGGAGGCCTTGTGCACAGTGTGCAAAGCAGGCACATATGTCTCGGTGTCCAATTGAGGTGCAAGGAATCTGAAAAGCCACCTGGAAAGTAAACATAGTCTATTGATACGTTTGTTCATTTTTGGTACATTTTGAATAATTTTTGCTACACAAGAGGTATTTTTTGTTAATTAGCTCATTTGTTAATTTATTTTTTCCAATAGTCTACAGAACAGACATTATTTCGTTCATTACTGAGGCTGAGTATCATCTGTTATTGGGAGTTGAGAGTTATTGTTAACTTTTATTGTTAAGTGAGGGATGTTTAGATGAGACATTATTTCTTTCATTGTGCTATTCATTCCTTACAGGAATTGTTAAGCATTTTTAATAAATACATTTTGAATAAAATTATCATTTGTTATTGGAGTTATTGCTGTTGACTTTTACTGAAAAGCATTTTTAATAAATCAACTGTAAATATCATGTTATTGTAGGATTACGTAGATCTATGTTAAAGGAATAGTACACCCAAAACATGATTAGCCTTCATTTTCTACTCACCCCCATGCTGAACAACACTCTGGAGTACTTTTTTGATATCTCAAATGCATCTGGAGATCTGGGAGGCTTCTTACTGTCTGCTGACATTCAAATAATGGAGGTCTATGGTGCCCGAGGCAGAAAGGTCCATAAAAGTCCACAAAAAACGTGTCAATATTCCTCCATACTGCTCGTCCAATGTATTCCGAGTGTCCTGAGTGGGTAGGGTCCATAATTTACTCAAAACGAAGTCATTTAGAATGTTTTAAGAGCATAAACAGTAGTGTATAGGATTTCCTAAAAGCGCGCGCCTGTGAGTTCACGAGCCTACGGAAACCGCAGCAGACCAAACCAGATGAAAATGCGCATTCAGCTCGGCAAAGAACTCATGCTCTTCCTCAACACAGAAGTCCTCAGACATTTTTCTTTCGTTGTTTCTTTCTTTGCACAGGTAAACAGCAAAGTTCTTCTTCTACGCTTTCATTATCAAGAGCAGACGCTGAATGCGCACTTTCATCTGGCTTGGTCTGCCGCAGTTTCCGTAGGCTCGTGAACTCGCAGGCGCGTGCTTTTAGGAAATCCTATACACTACTGTTTATGCTCTAAAAACATTCTAAATGACTTTGTTTCGAGTAAATTATGGACGCTACCCACTCAGGACACTTGGAATACATTGGACGAGCAGTATGGAGGAATATTGACACGTTTTTTGTGGACTTTTATGGACCTTTCTGCCTTGGGCACCATAGACCTCCACTATTTGAATGTCAGCAGACAGCAAGAAGCCTCCCAGATCTCCAGATTCATTTGAGATATCAAAAAAGTACTCCAGAGTGTTGTTCAACATGGGGGTGAGTAGAAAATGAAGGCTAATCATGTTTTGGGTGTACTATTCCTTTAAGTGAGTGCATGCCACAGACATCTCTATGCATGGGAACAGAGACCCACCCCCCGCTCCAAGCTGTCCTGGTTTTCCCAAATGAAAATATGGTCACCCTAACATATCATGCTAACTGGGCAAGCTAATATATATAAACTCTTTAGAGCAATTTAGAGAGGCCTGTTATTCTAAAATGATTGTTTAAGCCAATATTGACACTCAACCTTCTTTCTATGAGGAAATTATGCTAACATCTTGACCTCCGTACACCATTCAGATCCAGTGATTTAACTGCAGACATGTTAGTCATCAAAAAAGTTATTGTTTTTTAATGTATATATATTTTTTTTAGCTTTTTCTATTTAAATTCTAGCATTAACAGTTCTTGAAGGAATAAAAAAAGTTTTCTTTCAAGTTTTACATTTTTCTACATCTCCAACCAACAAGATGATAAATCGGTTTTCTTTTTGCACTGAATTGTGGTCATGAAATATCTCATATTTATATCCTGTTCTAAGTTAATGTCCCCCAGAGGAGCTTGTGGACAGCTCTTATCATTCAGTCAGGGGTGGGTGGGTGGGATGGTCATAGGGGAGAGATGTGTAAGTCATTTCCAGATAATGGCAGGGTTCTGTCTCTCCTTGCTGTTCTAGCGGGCCCAGTTTGGCCGTCTCATCAATCCGCTTGCAGACACACCACACCCCCACAGCTCTCTGCTCACTTATCACCCCAAAACTACCACTTGTGCACTCTAAATAACTGCTTCCCCTTCACTAATCTCTCCCAATGCCCCATGATGCCTTTCCTCCTCTGCATCAAATCTTCCTCCAATCTGTTTTCTTTCCATGTGTTTGAACAGAACTTCCTCTGATAATAGCCCGGTGACAAATGGCTGAATGTTTTCCTCCTGTTTCATCCCGCAGCAGCAGCAGTTATTTTTGAGATCTGAAGCCAACGTCTCCCGATGACTCCGAAAGTCAGTAGGTGTTGGGAAGGACAAAGTGAAGATGGCGGCGATAATTTGATCTACATGGGTGGTCCGCCCCCTTTCAGGTGACCTCATGCTTAACGAGGAACACAAACAGCTTAGTAAAATATGTGGTGGACGGTATGGCAGGCCAATTTGACATATATTAACTTGAATAAAAATGTACTTCAGATATATCTATCTTATTCAGATATATCTAATGCATTTCTTTATTGTCAGAAGGAACATTTCAGATATAATAAATAATTAATTAATTATTACTTTTCCCATTCAGGTGTATTGTGTGTATTCCAAATATCTAAAATAAACATCTTGGATGAACTTCATTTCCAGATCTCTATAATCCAGTTAGCCCTGCGATGGACTGAGGACCTGTCCAAGTTGGACCCCGCCTCTCGCCCCCATAGACAGCTGGAGATAGGCAACTGCACCCCTCACATCCCCGATTGCGATAAGCATGACGGAAAATTAATGGATGAATAATCTAGTTAATACTAATCATAATGACCATTTCCGATATAAAAAATTAATAGATATCCAGAAATCCAATTGTTGACATCAAAGATATATTTATAGTAGTAGAAATGTCATTATACATATCAGCTATTGATATATGATTAATGATGGTTAAATAGGAATTATATATATCTAAATTTTTATAATATCCTTTCAAAATGCACTTTTAGATATGTAAGCATGTTTTAATTTACTTTCAAAAGAATAATGGTGCTTGGTTTTAACATAAAATAAGATTAGAATAGAAAATCCCTCTATTGTTCCACAATTGGGAAATTCTGGTGTTTACAGCAGCAAAACAATAAAAACAAATGGTCAAACAAATGTGGAACTTAGAAAAATGTATAAGAATAACATAATAGTGATGTCATGATGGGTTTAGTTTAGGGAATTAAGTGACAAGCCTTTGAAAAACGGTCGACGATGGTTAAAATGGTGGACATACTTTTGGAAATCGGGAAATCGGGAGGTTGCTAACCAAACTAAGGTCAACACTGCGGCGTCGAAGCAAGGTCTGGCAGCTGGTTATAAAGGGCAGGTCTCCTGATGAGTAGATGCGTCTCAGGTGTGCTGGAAGACTCCAGCTCCAGGAGACCCATGGCGCACTCTGCCGGAGGAAGGTGGTACAGTTCCAGATCCCAACAAGTGAAGAGTTAGAAAACAAACAATTAAAATACTGTATTGTAAAGTGTTAACAATATAAATACTGTTCACCTGGATAATTAACAACCAATATTCAGCTAAGGAGATAATATACTGACAGGAAATAATACAACAAATGTCACTTTCTAAATTCATGTGTATTAGAAATAAAGTATTTGTTGGGCCCTCAGGATTGTGTGCTGAGCTGTGTTAGGGTTTCTCTTACCTTTCCTCCTCAGAGTCTCCAGCCCAGAAGAGCCTCCAGCTGGTTCCAATTGGACGCAATCAGGGAGCAGTATTTAGAGGAGTGGATTTCCTGGGACGGATGCCAGTCGGTTAATTTCCACGCAGTGGTAACTTACCAGCTAGCTCTTCTTAAACTGAACTCTGTGTCTTGGCTCAAGCTCACCTCCTTGTCTTCCTTGTCCCCTAGAAGCCTTGCAGTTCCAAGCCGGTTCTCTTCTCAGTCCTCCTGGATCCATCCTCAGCTGCTCACCTGCCTGTCCACCCTCTGGAGCTCTCAAGTCGAAACCCGACACCTCAGCCAAACTCAATCTCTGTGTGCAGTTCCTGATTAAGCTGCTGTTTCCTGAGCATCTTCGCCGATCCAAAAACTATCTCTCTGTCAAACCTTTTCAATAAACTTTCTAAACCGCTTCCTGACTCGTTTTGTGTCTGCGCCAGAGTCAACTCTAGAATCATGTCAGAACCGACTGGCCAGCATGACTCTGCAGCACAACTACGAACCGCTTTATCTGAACAGGGAGTTCTCCTCGGCCGACACGATTCGGCTATCTCAACTATTGCTCAACAACAAACCTCAATCATGCAAACCCTTAGCCAACTGTCACTCCAAGTACAGGAATTAAGCTCTAAATTGCCGTCTCCTTCTCCTCCGAAATCTAACTTACCTGTTGGTTCTGCAGCTTCTTCCAGGTCTCCCATGTCTAGAGACGTTGTTTTGCCCACCCCGGAGCCATTCGGCGGCGACCTGAACAAGAGCAAAGGATTCCTGCTACAGTGCTCCCTAGTGTTTGGGCAGTCCCCGCAGTCATTTCCGGATGACGCCAACAAGATCTCCTACCTCATCGGCCTGCTCAGAGACAAGGCTTTAAGGTGGGCGGAAGCAATAATTGATGAATCTAACATTTATGACTACTCCTTCAAAGAAATTCTTGGAATTATTCATACAAACATTTTGTCTAACTGTTGGGGAGGAAGAAGCAGCCAAAAAATTATGGACTTTGAAACAGGGAAACAAGTCTGCTGCCGAATTGGCAATTGAGTTTCGCACTCTAGCCGCCGACTCAGGTTGGAACTAGACAGCCCTCAAGGGGGGATTCCAACATTCCCTTAGTGAAAAGCTTAAGGTTGAATTAGCCTGCCGAGAGGAACCAGAAACCTTGGACCAGCTAATTAATCTAGCCATCCGAATTGACAATAGGCTCAGAGAAAGGAGCCGTCAGAGATATTTAGCTTCCCCGCACCAAGCTTTTGCTATGACTCCTAGCCCTCAGTCTCAGCCTCGGCCACCTTCTCCAGAACCAATGCAGATTGGCAGAGCTCGGCTCTCACCTGAATAACGCCAACGGCGGTTGTCTTCTGGGTGTTGTTTGTATTGTGGTCACTCTGGTCACTTTATTTCCACCTGTCCGGTTCGCCCAAAAGCCTTTGCCCGTCAGTAAATCTGGGGGTACTGGCGGGCAAAACCATGATTCAAGACAACCTCCGCTTAACTTTTCACTCATCCATCTGCCTAGACCATAAAAGCCTCCCGGTGCTCTCCCTAGTGGATTGCGGTTCTGAACAGAATCTCATCAGCCCAGATCTCGTTCACCAATATAAGATTCCAGTTCAAAGACTCCCAACTCCTATTTTTGTGTCAGCCTTAGATGGCAGCGCTCTCAAGAAAATAACTCATCAGACTGTCCCTCTTCAGTTTGTGTCCCTAGGCAACCATCACGAGCAGATTTCATTTTTGGTTTTTCCCACTAAAAATTCCCCAGTGGTTTTGGACTACCCCTGGCTAATTAGACATAATCCCCAAATAAACTGGCCTCTATCCCGCATTGAGTCCTGGAGCCCTGAGTGCTCAAATAGCTGTCTCCGCTCAGCACTCCCTCCTCTGAGTTCTGTGTCCAATCCCCAGCTACATCCAGCTGACCTCTCTAAAGTTCCACCAGATTATCATGATCTACAACGCGTCTTCAGTAAAGAATTAGCCCTCTCCTTGCCTCCTCATCGGCCATATGATTGTGCCATCAATCTTCTTCCTGGCGCCCCTCTTCCCTCAGGCCGACTATACAACTTATCCAGACCTGAACGTCAGGCCATGGAGAACTATATTAACAGTTCTCTTGAAGCAGGTATCATCCGTCCCTCCTCATCTCCAGTTGGGGCTGGATTCTTCTTTGTCGAGAAAAAAGATAAGACTCTCCGCCCCTGCATTGATTATCGGGAACTAAATCAGATCACTATCAAAAACAAATACTCTCTTCCGCTCATATCCGCCGCCTTTGAACCCGTAAGCCAAGCCACCATTTTCACTAAACTCGACCTCCGTAATGCCGACCACCTGGTCCGTATTCGGGAGGGGGACGAGTGGAAAACCGCTTTCAAGACTCACATCGGTTATTTTGAATATCTGGTCATGCCTTTTGGTCTTTCTAATGCCCCTGCAGTTTTTTAGGCCCTTGTTAACGATGTCCTGAGGGACTTTCTAAACATCTTCGTTTTTGTCTACATAGACGACATCCTGATCTTTTCCAGATATCTGGAGGAACACAAGACCCACGTAAGACAGGTTCTCCACCGTTTGCTAGAGAATCGCCTGTATGTTAAGGCCGAAAAGTGTGAATTTCATGTTCCTTCAATCTCTTTTCTTGGTTTTGTTTTTGAGGGTGGACAGGTGAAAACGGACCCAGCCAAGATCAAGGCAGTGTTGGACTGGCCAACCCCTGAAACCAGAAAGCAGCTCCAGCAGTTTCTTGGATTGGCCAACTTCTACAGGAGGTTCATACGAGGTTCATCTCTCACTTGAAGAGTGCAGACACTGGCTAGAAGGCTCAGAACTCCCAGTGGTTGTTTGGACTGACCACAAGAATTTGTCCTACCTCCAAAACGCTAAGAGACTTAACTCCCGGCAGTCCCGCTGGACTTTGTTCTTTTCTAGATTCAACCTAAATATCTCCTATCGTCCTGGGTCACGCAATATTAAGCCAGATGCCCTGTCCAGACAGTTTGCCTCAGATATTTCTCTAAAACCCCTGAGCAAATCCTTCCACCATCCTGTGTGGTAGGGGGGCTATCCTGGAATCTGGAGAGGGCCATTGAAGCAGCCTTGAAGGCCGAGCCCGATCCTGGGGGGGGACCTCCAAACCGCCTCTATGTTCCGGCTAGAACCCGTTCTCAGGCCATCCAATGGGCGCATTCTTCTCAGTTCTCCTGCAACCCTGGGGCTAGTCGTACCATTGGTTTGCTCCGCCACTATTTCTGGTGGCCTTCCCTCAACAAGGATGTGTTGGAGTTTGTCTCAGCCTGTTCCACATGTGCACGTGGAAAAAATCTTCACCGCCCTCCAGCTGGTCTCCTGTAACCTCTCTCAGTCCCTAGTCGGCCCTGGTGACATATAGCACTAGATTTTGTCACTGGTCTTCCTATCTCAAAAAATAAGACAGTCATCCTGACAGTCATAGACAGATTTTCCAAAGCCTGCCACCTAATTCCTCTTAACAAGCTTCCATCTGCTGCTGAAACCGCTCGCCTCCTATTTTCTCATGTATTTAAACTTCACGGCATCTCCTCAGAGATTCTATCAGACCGAGGACCTCAATTTATTTCTCGTGTCTGGAGGGACTTTTGCTCTATCCTGGGAGCCAAACCTCGTCTCACGTCAGGGTTTCATCCCCAAACCAATGGCCAATGTGAGAGGCTGAACCAAGAACTAGAAAACGCGCTGCGTTGCGTTTGCACCAACAACCCCTCCTCTTGGAGCACACATTTGCCTTGGGTTGAATATGCCCACAACAGTCACATCTGTGCTGCCTCTGGGTTGTCTCCTTTTGAAGCTTCTCTTGGCTATCAGCCATCCCTCATCCCCTCTTCTTTTCCTGACGCTGTCATCCCCTCTGTAGGGGTCCACATGGAGGCCTGTCGCCGCATCTGGGACCAGACCAGAGCAGCCCTCAACCGCACGGCTGCCCAAAACAAGAAGTTTGCAGACCGCAGACGCGTCCCTGCCCCAGTTTAATCTCCTGGACAAAAGGTCTGGCTTTCATCTAAGAACTTTCCTCTTAAGGGGTGCTCCCGAAAAATTTTCTCCCAGGTTTTTGGGCCCTTTCTCTGTCCAAGCCTCATCAGTCCTACCACTGTCCGCCTGAAGCTCCCTTCTCACCTTCGGGTCCATCCCGTTTTTCATGTGTCCCAAATCAAGCCAGTGTCTTCCAGCCCTCTGTGCCCTCCGTCCAGGCAATCTCCACGCGCCCGGATCGTTGACGGCCACCCTGCCTTCACTGTGCGTCGCATTGTGGATGTCCATCCCCGAGGTCGGGGTTGCCAATATCTGGTCGATTGGGAGGGTTATGGTCCAGAGCAGCGGTCCTGGGTTCCACGCTCCTTCATTCTAGATCCCGCGCTCATCTCTGACTTTGAGCGCCATTCAGCGTCTTCTTCTGCTCGTCCGCCAGGTGGCGTCCCTTGAGGGGAGGGGTACTGTTGGGCCCTCAGGATTGTTTTCTGAGCTGTGTTAGGGTTTCTCTTACCTTTCCTCCTCAGAGTCTCCAGCCCAGAAGAGCCTCCAGCTGGTTCCAATTGGACGCAATCAGGGAGCAGTATTTAGAGGAGTGGATTTCCTGGGACGGACGCCAGTCGGTTAATTTCCACGCAGTGGTAACTTACCAGCTAGCTCTTCTTAAACTGAACTCTGTGTCTTGGCTCAAGCTCACCTCCTTGTCTTCCTTGTCCCCTAGAAGCCTTGCAGTTCCAAGCCGGTTCTCTTCTCAGTCCTCCTGGATCCATCCTCAGCTGCTCACCTGCCTGTCCACCCTCTGGAGCTCTCAAGTCGAAACCCGACACCTCAGCCAAACTCAATCTCTGTGGGCTCATCCAACCTCCCCTCCATCTGCTTCGCTCTCCATGGATCTGTAAGGAGTTTGCATCTTTTCTAGTTTACTCAGTTCCCCAGCCCGAATCTAACTGATCTCTCTCTCTGTGCAGTTCCTGATTAAGCTGCTGTTTCCTGAGCATCTTCGCCGATCCAAAAACTATCTCTCTGTCAAAACTTTTCAATAAACTTTCTAAACCGCTTCCTGACTCGTTTTGTGTCTGCGCCAGAGTCAACTCTAGAATCATGTCAGTATTTTGAATGTCAGAAATTATACTCTATATATCTGGAATGTTTTCATTAAATGTTTATATCTTAAACAAAAATTAGAACCAGTAAAACTTTGATTGCAGAGATCTGTAATTCATTTTTAGATAACCAGAATGTCAATTTTAGATAGAAGTAACATATTGTGGATACCTGAGAGTAAAAGCCAAATACACACGAATGGGGAAAAGTGATGTAATTTATACTAGTAAAAAAGACATTTCAGATATTTGAGTTACGTATTCAATCAAGCTGACAAATGTCAAAATGGCCTCTTAAAACATGGAAAGATAGTAATAATAAGAATAATAAGAATAATAAAAAAAGAACTTAATTGATCTCAAATTGGAAAAATTTACCTCTGCATTTAACACATCCCCTTGCGGAGCAGTAGGCTGCCATTGTGCGGCAGCTAGGGAGCAGTGTGGAGTTGAGGGTCTTGTTCAGGGTCCGAAAGTGGCAGTCTGTGTGAGTGGGGGTCAAACTCAGAACCTAACCATTCCAAGCTCTATGCCCTAACCACTAGGCCGCCACACCCCTATTTATCTCCACTTATTTATTTTTGCATCATGAAATTTAGTTTGTGAAAAAAAAAAATTAGGCTATCTATATTTGTAGCTCTGACTTGTAGGAATGTAGTTTTCAACAGGAAGAATCTTGTTTTAGTGATCTACAAATGGAATAACAGAGAGTACAGCTCATCTAGTAAATGTCAAAACAGCCTGCCATACAGGGAAGCTAAACGTTCAGATGCTGAAGTATGAGTATGATGGCTACATTAGGAAGGTTCTATAGTTACCGTAAGACAGAGCAAAGCTGCCACTATGTGTTTGCCAACAGTGCTGACCAGACACCCTACTTTGATTAAAGGTGTTTATACTGGCAATTTGATCCGGTGTGACAATAGGTCTGGCTTTGAGTCTAACCTGGAGCCGAATACGCCACTAATGAAGACCAGGCTGGGCCAGTCGGCCTCTCCTTTTTAAATATGACACGGTGAATCAGGCTCAGCATGGCTGACAAATATAGCCTGTTCCTGCTGGGTCATTTCTTCTTCTTCTCTCATTCTCCAAATGGTCAACTGGAGAGTAATTTGTTATTCGCAACATCAGGGAAACTTTGACGTTCCAGAATCTTCATGTGACAGATCTATTGTTTAAGAGAATAATTAGGAAAAGATCCAAATTAGCATAAATTACCTGAAAAACAACCCTGATCTGCTAGATTTGGAACAGAAGAAAAGATCTGTGCTTATTTTATTTTTTTTTTAGGAGGAATGCAATCACTACAAAGGCTTACATTATATTAGACATCTGCTTCTTTTCAGAAATACTGTACATGTTTTTATTTTCCGCAGACACATTTACAAGGCGTTCAGGAATGTTTCCACATCTGATGATGTCTGGTTTACATTACCGACACAAATGTCTACAAGAATATAGAAAATGAGCAAAACCTCACATTTAAAAACAGATCTAAAAATTTATAAAATCGTCTGAATATGAGTGTTTTCCCTTAATCTGAACAGGTAAAGATATTAATATGGCAATGGGATTTTTTTTTGCCTTTAAACTAAAACAATTAGATGTTATGGACTTGAAATGAGATAATAAGGTTGTTGTGTTTTTATTCTAAATTCTATTAATTAATTTGAAATTCTCTCATTTATCTGCTCAAGCATGGAGTAGTTTTGTTCCATTATTGTTGTAAGCAAATAACACATTTTGTAAATTTAAATTTGAAGAAAAAAACTGCCATCCAGAAATAAAAAATAAATAAAATAAAACAACTCTATCAACTAAAGTTTTTGAGAGTAACTTTGCTGTTTTCATTTTTTAAATATTCTATTTATTTCACGCTTTCATTTTTTAAAATTAGATTCACATTTTATAGTTTTTCAGGTTGAGTTTTAGAAATTGTATTTTATTCAAATTGTGTTTCAGGTTACTATACCTCAGAGCTAATAAAAAAGCTCACTCTTGACGCACACATTGACCAATAAAATGCTGTTACTTACATACATTCAGACCAATAGGAAATGGTCTTTGCTTCTTTCTTTAGATGAAAGCCCGCCCCCAGAAGAGAAGAGAAATAGATCTGATAAATAGATCTATGAAAAAAAAATTTAAATGAAAGACTATTTACTGTTGTGCTCGATAGTTTACATACCTATCCATTAAAGGCATTCAAAATTAAATAAGAGAAATTAAAATTGACAAAACAAACGATAAATAAAAATAATAAAAATGGAGATCATGACATTGATTTTGAAGATATATAACATTTGAATAAGGTACATTTATAAAATCTTTTGAAAAAAAAAGAGAAAACAGAAATGTTACACTTTTAACAAATCATTTGATAAACTTTCATTACCTTTTTGCGTTTCTTTTCTAATTTTAATTAACAGCATGTCTTTTTCAAATTTTTATTTACAAAACATGCTCCAGGCTTGCAACTCTAGTGCATCAAAGTTTCCTCCATTTTTAAATCAAGGCGAAAAACATTTATTTAAAGAAAATTTTAATTCCTTGTATTTCAATTTTGCAGTGTAGTTTTAACTTCAAATTTTTAAAAGGTTAATAAAGATAAAATCCGCCAGAAATGTTGATACAAGTGAACAGAGTGATTGCTATGTTGCTACAAAGCCCCTTTGTTTGTTAAAAGGAAGTTGAATAAAGAAAGTGTTAAAGCCATTATCTGATGCACGGCTGGAAGCTGGACAGATTATCTCTCTTACACTGGTGTCTAAGTGTGGTCTTTAATAACATATTTGCCCCGTCAGCATCTCACCTCTCAAAGCAAAGCAATTTATTCTAAACAGGCTAAAGACAAAAAGCCACACAAACAGCCTTTAGGAGGAATAACATTAAAGAAGATGACCAACTAATTTGTATTTATACAACATGTAGATGTCCACAGGGGCCTTTACCGCATTACAGATAAAATGGCTGCTTCTAAGATTTTAACAGAGCCTCAGTGCAAACAATTCAGAGCTTTCCCTTCAATGAAGATCAATTTTTGAAGGAACAGATACATGATGGATGGATGGATGGATGGATGGATGGATGGATGGATGGATGGATGGATGGATGGATGGATGGATGGATGGATGGATGGATGGATGGATGGATGTAAAGAAGATGATGGAATGATGGAAGGATGGATGTAAAGAGGATGATAGATGGATGCATGGACAGATGGACACAGACAAAGGATGGATGGATGGATGATGATGGATGGATGGATGGATGGAAAGAAGATGGATGGATGTAAAAAGATGATGGATGGATGGATGGATTGATGGATGAATGGATGGATGATGGATGGATGGATGGATGGATGGATGGATGGATTGATGGATGGATGGATGTAAAGAAGATGATGGATGGATGGATGATGGATAGATGGATGGATGAATGTAAAGAAGATGATGGATGGATGGATGAATGGATAATGGATAGATGGATGGATGAATGTAAAGAAGATGATGGATGGATGGATGGATGGATGGATGGATGGATGGATGGATGGATGGATGGATGGATGGATGGATGGATGGATGGATCGATGGATGGATCGATGATGGATCGATGGATCGATGGATCGATGGATGATGGACAGATGTAAAGAAGATGATGGATGGATGGATGTAAAGAAGATGATGGAATGATGGATGGATGGATGTAAAGAGGATGATGGATGGATGCATGGACAGATGGACACACAGACAAAGGATGGATGGATGGATGGATGGATGGATGGATGGATGGATGGATGGATGGATGGATGGATGGATGGATGGATGGATGTAAAGAAGATTATGAAATGATGGTTGGATGGATGGACAGACGGACACATGGACAAAGGATGGATGGATGGACAGCTCGATGGACGGACAGATGAAGGATGGTTGGATGGATTCTAACACTGACTACACTTACCCTCCCCCCATCCATCACTCCTCCAATTAAGCCATCAAAGCGGGGCAGATGGTTGTGTCAGAATCAGGGTGCTATGCTGCCCCTGTGCCCACATCTCGTACCCTCTCTCAGCCATCCATCACTGGAGGACCTCTAATTAGCTTGTTATTCTGCCATGCACACTATTCCAGGGCCTCCTAACGTTTTGAATGACAGAGCAAGTATTGAGAGAGGGCAAATGGCAGAGGGAGAAGAAAGCCAATCACTGAGCGCAGAATGGCATTTGAATAGCCTTTTCAGTACGCTACAGCAGCAATTATTCCCTCCCCCCCTCCAAGACTTCCTGCCAGGATATTTTTCTTTGTTGTTTCCTCATCAAAATGGTGCCATCAATTGACAAGTTAAGCATGACAGAACAAAGGCGCAAATGAAACGGGTCAAAAGAGTCATTTCATCCCCGGCTGAATGTTATCGGGGCAGTAAGCAAGCATAGTTTCATTCAGGCAAATGTTTCGTGTCTGTAAACACTCAAGACGTCCGCACAAAGGTCAAGTTGGGTATTGATGCCTGTACTAGAACAACACAATCAATCCTTCAACCTTTATTATCTTTTTCTTTTTCTCTGAGACCTATAAATTGCCAAAATGTCTGTCTACCTTTCTGCTTGGCAAGAGTTTGCGGGATTCTTGTCAGGCAGCATGCACAACCAGAAGAGACTGTGTGTCCTTCCTCCCCCAGAGAGCAGTTTACCTCCAGAGCTGTGGGAAGCATTGAATTATTTTGATATGCCACATGCTCCACCCAACATAAAGAAGGTAAGAACTCTTTCTGTCTGAATACATTAGATTCACTCACACATCCTCCCTGTTACACTTGCAAAACATTGTAATATAACAGGATTAGGCTTTCAATAACAGGTAGTAAACAATCAAACTCTCTAAATACAGAGGGATGCATTTTCATAAAGACGGATATTCCCAGTATGGATAGAATAGTGAAGGATTGTGTCAGAACTAGTCAGTCTATCAGTGCATGATTATTCCACCAGAACCTTTTGGCCTTCACCTTCCTCAAAAAGCAATTGTCAGAATACGTTTTCCAGATCGCTAATGGATCAGATGAACATTTTCAACATGGTCCATTAAGACTGAAAATGAAAACAACATATGGAGTCCTCTCCCCTTAGTTTCAGCATTGCTTGATGTTTTCTGTCAGCTTGTTTGGCTTTTTGTGTTTAGATGCTATTACCTGTCAATAAAAGTTTGTTTACTGTGGGATTTTCTGTTTGACTCATATGTGTATTTAAAGGACTTTAGACTTCATGTCAGGGCGATGACAGTTGTTATGGATCAGAACTACAACTCCCATATCAGAGCATCTGATTCTACATGGGTTTCAGAGCAGTCTGTTCCCCTGACCTCACATACTCAAGCAGTGAAACCATTAGAACCACCAGAACCCATTTTCTCTTCCTCTTCACTGGTGACCACCTGTCCAGACGAAGAGAATCAAAATTCGAGTGGAATACCCGGGTAATATCTGGCGCTGTGGTCTGTTTTTGCTGGCGAAAAGGACTACATCCCTCTTCGAAGAAGCTATGAGCTTAAAATAAAGCATAACCTTGCTGGTACCGCATATTCAGAATTCAAACTTCTGAAAGTACTTTGAATATGGAATTATTACCTACTTTTCAATAACTGATAAGTGTTTTTTTTTAAGAATAATTTCATTTGAATGTGCATTACTGGAGAAATCCATATTTGTCAAAGAACACTACTGCCACCTACCAGTTTGACGTCACGGTGCGGTATCGGCTATTGATCAAGTCCCAGTGCTGTATCTGGTGTTTGTCACAACGTACTATTATCCAAATCATCTCTAAAACATTCTTCTTCCAAATGTTGGCTACATATTACGTGTTTTTTCTCTGGCTAGAAGTTCGATGGCAAATCCTCCCTCTTCAAGTTGGCAATCCAACGACGAATCCGTCTGTTGAGGATCAGGAATCAGAAAGGTGAAATAACTTTTTTTTTTTTCACTTATACCCGATGTATTCCAGCATCCAGCTGCCATGCACGTGGGCATTGTCAGTTTCACTATAGCTCTGGTGAATTTCAATGGTGAAGTCCTCCTGAAATCTTCAATAATTGTTGTTGATTGCAGATGTGTCTAGTAGTTACCATTGATTTTGCTTGTAAAGCGGGGAGAATGGCGCTAGGCTTACCGCACTGTGACGTCACTGCTGGAAGATGGCAGGAGTGAGGTGTTACTATATTTGGGCAAAAATAGCCGCTCCCAGACTCAGTGATCATGACGAGAATTTTTTTTTTTTACTGATTAACGCTAAATTCATTTTTTGACTCGCTCTAGCTCTCAGCCAGAAAAAGGAGGAGTGAGGAACTTGGCCTTCAGGGACGGGAAGCTGCTCCTCCACCTTCAGAGGAGAATTCTGAAGTGTCCCTGGTATCCTTTAAATTTGAAGTCTTTTGATTATATAACATGATTAGTAATATTCTGAGTTTTGTGAATCTTTATTTAACATTTTTGTTATGACACTATATTTTGTAAGCGATTGTAGTTCCTTAGTTCAGTGGCTCAACTATCTGCACATACCAGCTGTTCCTTACCCGACTTGGTAATTGACCTGCTTAGTAATAATAATAATAATTATAAATTTTATTTCAAAAGCGCCTTTCTAGATACTCAAGGTCACCGTACAAAAGATGCCACAAGCTTGTTTTGTTTTTTTGTCAATAAGTTCAATAGTGACAAGAAACGTTTTTTGTCCTGTACCCTTATTCCTTATCTGTTCACCTGGGAAATAAATAAAATACTTTAAAAAAAGGTTTAACTTTTAAAAAGTATGATTACACCTCTGATGATCTAAGGCTTTACATGAATTCGCAAAGTTCTTACCAGTTAGTGTCAAAGAAGTGAACTGAGGTCCTTAAATTTGTCTAAATCTGCTTTGTTTCCCTATTTAGGAATTATGCTAATAAAATTAGAATTACAAATTAGAAAATATAATAAGCCAATGAATAATTTTGATTGGTGACTAGTTGACTAGATTAGTTTGACTTTAGCTCTATTCAAATGTAAACAGTTCAACATTTCTTGTTTTATGAAAGGAGGGTCCCACAAATAATACAAGGAAGCTTGAAGTGAAATCTAGAAACCTCCCTGAATTCCTGTGCTTCCTTGGGTGTGCATGCCTGAACAGTAAAGTACAGTGCAGTGGGACATGCTCTGTCTCAATGTTGGCTTCACAGGTGTGCTGCTTTAGCTTTGTCACTTTGGATTTCCTGCCTCTGGCATCAACAGGTGGATCGTTTCCAAGAGCACAAGTAGGGTTTTAAATTCAGAGCCCCTGTAGCTACGTTGATTCCCAATTAGGCTGTTTCAGGGGAAACAAAGACACATTTGTGTGAAATGTAATGAGTGACCTCACCTCTTTGGGTCTGTGTGTGAAGCCTGAACTTGCTAGATATAAGTATAAAAAAATCAGTGCAAGATTTTTTTGAGTATAAGTTTCATTTAAGAAGTTTCAGCTCTTCAAAAAAGTAAAGATGGTAGGATGGTAATGATATTTCAGCTTTTGGATGTTAACTCATCCACAGAAAAGGTTTGATCAAGCATTTATACCCAAACAGAGACAAATCTTCAACATCCATTGATATGAGAACAATTGACAAATATCTTATTTATCAAGGAGAGAAAAATTGTCAAGAACAATCGATATGAGAACTGTCATGATTTTATTCAAAGATCTGATCCACATGCAGAAAACCAAACAGAGAGACCAGGGGGAGGTTTAACAGGTTTATTGAGAACTGGTAGAGATGGGTCCAGTGCTGCTCTGAACACTGGCGAACCGGGACTGAAAAGTGAAGGTGAAGTTCCTGTGGTTACTTCAGGCTCAGTGGGAAATTTGAGCTTCGATTTTGCAAAAGGGAATAAAGGCAACACGACTCACGTTTCCAGAAAAGGTGTCTTTCTTTGAATCCAGTTGGTGTGGGTTGATCCAGTATTTGACTTGCACGTTGGAGGGCAGACAGGGTTTACCCAGCTTTAGGTCTTTCCTTGAGGAACGGAGGAGCTGACTGCCACTTAGATTTCCAATGGTACTTGAACGGTTTCTTGTGGAGATGAATCCCCTACTCAGTGAGATGCTCAAACAATCCTTTGAGGAAAAGTAGATCCAAACCTCCAGTTTGAATCCCCAGCTCAGTTTGAAGCTCAGAAGATCCTTCCAGGGGGAGAAGGTCCAAAACATCCAGTTTGCAGGATGACTTCCTGCCGAGAGGCAAAAAAAAAAACAAGGTTAAGACTCAGGTTGACAAAAACTCAGTTTGACTCAGCAAAACTCAGCTTGGCTAGAGTACCCAAAACTGGCAAACACTAGTGGCAGCCAGCAGCTTAAGAGTCCTCAGGTAATGAGGCAACCATCCGAAAGGTATGTGAAAAGTCCAACGAGAACCCGGCACCACCTGGTGGTGGAGGGAGAACACACAAAAACACAACCCACACAAACTGGATTCCGAAGAAGAACAATTGATCAATATATTATTAATCAAGGGGTTACAGAAACATACAATTTTGTCTTTGAGAGACTTAAATCACAACCAAAAACAGAATGAGTGGACCCGTTTGTCCGGTTCAATTTGCATGTTGTCTAAGCAAAAAACAAGGCTTTGTTGGGCTACTGTATAACGCAACTCAACGTTATTTCTGACATTTGAATTGATGAAGCTTCCTCAATGGGAATCGAAATATCTTCAAAGTTGGAAAAAACGTCCAGTAGTTTGTTTTTTTAAACTTTTTTGGAACCAAAAACAGACCATGCAACTTAAGAATTGGTAAAGTGACATCAGGTTTTGGGTTTCTGTTGTAGGAACATTTTATTTTTGTTCTTTACTTCTCAGTATATTGGCTATGTACTCTCTAAAAATGTTTTTTTCTCGGCTAGTTTGTCTCACTTGCAAGGCCACCTAGTGTCTAAGTGGAAGATGATTATAGACAAGACATACCTTTTTCCCATAACAAAACCACATACTTTTTCAAGGGAACAGTTTAACCAAAGTGTTTGTTCTTGTTTTGACTCTGCCTTAAAAGCAAGGGAACAACTTTGTCTAAGTTAGAACTGGCCAGACTATCATGCTGTGAATGTGAATGTCTTGTTCTCCTTTACTTTGCAAAGTAAATAAAATGCTGACTGAGTAAATCCATCGATCTCTTTTATTTAACTGGACTAAATAGTTGAAAACTTTTTTTCACACAACAGTTTTTGTTTCGGTTCTCCTTTGGTATTTTAAGTTGGGGTATATGACTGGTGCTAAAATGTCAAAATATGGAACTAAGTTCGGCAGGTGGACTGAATGCTGTATTAGCAATGACGGTATACATCAGGGGTAGGCAACGTCGGTCCCCGAGGACCACTCTCCTTCAGCTTTTGAATGCATCCCTCCTTAAACATGCTTAAAACAAATAAATGCTTAATGCCCACTCCTCTGCTAAACTAACCGACATGCAAAGGTGGTATTTTGGTCTTATATTTCAGGTATGTTCGAGCAGGAATGTATGCCAAAGCTGCAGAACAGTGGCACTCGAAGACTCATGTTGCTTGGTATATATATATATATATATATATATATATATATATATATATATATATATATATATATATATATATATATATATATATATGTGGTATATATGTTCTCACGCCATAAGCCATCATATTAGCTGGGGACAAACAGATCTTCTGACCTAAGCTGCACCCCCTCCTCTGTAAACACCCCCAGAGCTACATCCCAGTGACATGTTATGCCCCTCCTGCTGGCTATAAAGCCTGTGCTGAAACCCACACATTATTTTGAACATGGATTCAAGAGGAGATCCCACACTGAAGAGAATCAGTTGAATGGATGTCCATGCAGGGTAAGGAATCATCTATGCACTACCCAAGTAGGCCGTCTGGCTAATCACAGAAACATATTTCTCTAAAACATGCCAACGTCAATATATCTCTCTTAGATTGTAGGTGTAACTTTAAGATACGAGACTGACGATCCATGGAACATCTGAAAGGACACAACTAACGTCTAGGTCAACCAGCTGCAGATCCAAGCTAAGCTCTCCTGAGCTTAGTAGACACCTCAGCTTTCCAAATGTAGATCAACAGAGATCATTGATCTGGCAAAGCATTTCCAGTTTAACATTTTTTTTCATGATTTATTTATTTTTTTACAGTGTCCTGTCTGGCAATGTGGCAATAAGAATAATTGTCTTGATGCCAAATAGAGCCCAACAGATTTTACTTTCACAAGTGTAGCAGTAAGGCAGTTGCCATATTGCTACACTTGTTTCATGCAAATTAAATATAATTATGCAGGGAGTTTTACAGTTTATATGGACACTGCAATGTAAATAGAGCAGAAAAACAGAAGAAGAAATAGGAAAAAAGAAAAAAAAAAGAGAAAAGATGAAAGAAAGAGGAGATATGAAGGAGACAATGACATTTTTCATGATTTCTAAGCATGTCATGTGTTTTACTGCTGAGCAAGCAAACTAACAGAAGCTGATAGCGACGGTAATTGCATAATATCTAGACTTGATGTCATATTTATTTTGGCCACATTTACTTTATAATGTTCCAGCTGCTAAGAACATTTTCCTCCAAAGATCAAAGAGCCCTTTGGCCTAATGCATTCATGTTAGAAAGTATGAAAATCACATTTTAGAGCGACAAATAAAAGGGCGACCTAATATAAGTGGACAATTCCCATCATCAGACCAGAAACTTCTCAGACGAGAGATGAAAAGCTTCCAAGACTAAAAACAAACAATCTTTGTACCCAATTTTAATGAGTTTTTTTTTTTTATGAGCCCACCACTCTCAGTACTTTGAAAGTTTCACTGTTAGATATTTTTACACTGTTTTAAATCACTAATTTATGGGGTGAGTATAGTTTTATTATTCATTTTACACATTTTGCAAATAGAAATAAAGAAATCAACTGCAATTGAAAAATGAGATGTTGAAAAGCTTCTTAATGAAAAAAAAGGTTGTGAGAGTAACTTTGCTGTTTTTGCAGATTTAATTTTTCAAAATTATTTTCCTTTTTTATCACATTTTTTTTATTTTATTTTTTCATGTTATTATTCTCCAAGTTCATCCTTTCCACCTTGCGATTTAAGGATCGCATTAACTTTACCTCTTGGGTTGAAGACTCAACAACATTCTTATTGATCAATGTGTGTTTTAAGAGCGAGTGTTTTTATTGTTCTTGAAGTGAAAAAATATTTGCAAAAAAGCAAATTGAAATAAACAGCAAAGTTAATCTCAAAACATTTTATTAAGAAGTTTTTCAAAGTTTCTCTTCTGGATTGCATATTTTTCAAATTTCTATTTACAAAACGTGTGCTTTCCTTGCAACATTTATGTAACAGCATTCTCTCCATAGTATTATCAAGTTCACACATTTACTTATTTCATCAAACCCTTCACTTATTGTGGAGCAATGCATAAACATAAACTGATAACTCATCTCTAAAATGTCTGAGTTACAATATCATGCGCAACATTTTATCATTTCCTTCTCTTGTTTGTAGGTAAATTACATTTCTAAAGTTTCCATCATGAAATGGAATCTCTATATAATCAAAAACAACTGGTACCCAATGCTCAGGAGAAGAAAAACACAAAACGATTTTACTCTCAGAGTTGATCGCACAATTTGTTAGTGAGGACAAGAGCCTGTGCTTTCACAAACAACCAATCATAATGATGATGAATGGAGCGATCAGATGGCAATTGTCCTCTTCTGCCTACACGCCTCCTTGTCAATACAAGAGGAATCATCAAATCACTCGATCACCATTTTCTTCAGGGCTTTGGTCAATAGTACCTCCAATTAACATCCAATTACCCAGCCTGGTATTAATCACCTGGAACCAAGGGGAGTGAAGTCTGTAAAAGGTCACATATGCACAGTGAAGATTAACAGTGACGTGGAATCGATTGGCTTGTGGGTAGGTTAATGTAGTGGGATCATTGGAAAGAAGAGGGATGTTTTTTTTGATTGAGGTGTGCACTGTGAGGATAAGAATTAAGCATGTTTTTGTCTGGATGTTCAACTTTAGTCTTTTTTGTCATATTTCAAAGAGGTCTTTATCAATAGTTTGCCAGATTTCCTAAATGTCTTTGGAATGTTATTTTTTTTTTAAGACCTTGTTTGCTTTTCCCCTTAGTCCGCCCTGGGCCTGATTATTTTCAAGAGAATGTCCAGAGACATCTATTCATAACACGCGACACATCACAGACTTCCAAACTGTGGGTTGATGACTTTGAAACTTCTTCATATTCAGCAGTTTTTTTTATCAATAGACACTATATTCAACATATCCCAAAGCTATACAAGCTGAAAACAATAACAGTATGAAAATAAGATTTTAATTCAGCAAGATCGTTCCAAAGAAGATGAAACCTGCTTTGATGCATTTGGTGCTGTATCCACCCTTTAAAAAAACTGCCTTCTGTCATTAACAGTTATTTATAGACAGACAGACAGACAGATACACTGGAAAAAAATCAAAATCTAGCTAAGTAATTTTTTCTTAAAATAAGTGCATTTGTTCTTTGATTGAGGAAGTAAATAAGACATTTTGCCAATAGGACAAGATTATTTACATTTGAAATAAGAAAACACAATTGCATTGCCTTATTTCAAGTGCATATTATCCAATTATCTTATTTTAAGAGTAAAAATACTCATTCCATTGGCAAACTGTCTCATTTACTTACTCAAAATAAGGTTAAATAAACTTAAGACATTTTTACTCATTTCTAGATTGTTTTTACAGTGTAGATAGATAGATAGATAGATAGATAGATAGATAGATAAATAGATAGATAGATAGATAGATAGATAGATAGATAGATAGATAGATAGATAGATAGATAGATAGATAGATAGATAGATAGATAGATAGATAGATAGATAGAAAGATAGATGCTGACTAACTGACATATTTTAAGTCGGATCTTTAAAAGTGCAATAGAGTGTAGAGCGTTCTGCGAAGAATGTTGACTTAACCTGAAAATATGAACAAACACACCTAACTGTTCCCAGAGGTCTGTTCAGCCAAATTAGTGATGAGTAATATTAAGCATTTTTAGCTTAAACTGGAGCACATTTAAATCGATAGAAAAGTGGAAACCACAAGAGCTGATTGAGAGGAGAACCAAACGGAGGAAGAGAGGAGAGTGTCTGAAAAAGCTGGAGTTTGTTGCTACCATGAGATGCTAACCCAGATAGCTATGTTACAAGAGCTCCTATTTCTAAATGAGGCAGTTTCTGGTTAACATCGGCATCAAAACATTTTCTAAGATACAACCAAACAATGAGTTATAATGTCTGAAAGATTCTTCACTCTCATTTTAAATATTTGCTAATTGTTTTCTGATTTGATTATTTCATGTTAGCTTCTGCTAATGGTGTTAGCTGTAGCTAATATGGTAAACTGTAGATAACAAGCCAAAGACATTTGTCTGTTTTAACAGATATCTCATGTATATTAAGGGTCATGAAAAAATTGAGGAAGTGATTCAATGTGGCATTGTGTAGATTTACACAAGTCGTGATAAAAAAAAAAAAAAAAAACACCTTCCATTGCGCAGGTCAAAAAATTCCGACTTTCACCGGTGAAAAAATAACAGAAGATACATCATTTTTAAAATCCTTTTAAACTTTTATTTGTTACGAAAAGCAATTTATAAGTTAATACATACAGTGGTGTGAAAAAGTGTTTGCCCCCTTCCTCATTTTCTGTTTTTTTGCATGTTTGTCACACTTAAGTGTTTCGGAACATCAAACCACTCTTGGGAAGGTTCACCACTGTTCCATGTCTTCGCCATTTTTGGATAATGGCTCTCATTGTGGTTTGCTGGATTCCCAAAGCTTTGGAAATTGCTTTATAACCCTTTCCAAACTGATAGATCTTAATTACTTTCTTCCTCAATTGTTCCTGAATTTCTTTGGATCTCGGCATGATGGGTAGCTTTTAAGGATCTTTTGGTGGACTTTACTGTGTCAGGCAGCTCCTATTTAAGTGATGTCTTGATTGAAAATTGGTGTGGCAATAATCAGGCCTGGGTGTGGCTAGAGAAATTGAACTCAGGTGTTAAAAACCACAGTTATAGTATATTTTAATGAGGGGGGCAATCACTTTTTCACACAGGGTCATGATGGTTTAGATTTTTTTTCTCCTTTAACAATAAACACCTTCATTTACAAATTGCATTTTGTGTTTACTTGTGTTGTCCTTGACTATTGTTTAAATTGGTTTGATGTTCCGAAACACTTAAGTCTGACAAACATGCAAAAAAAACAGGAAATGAGGAAGGGGGCAAACGTTTTTTTACACCACTGTATATTAAAACATATTTAGACCAACAAGTTCAATTAACCCTTTAAAAGCATCACTGGATTTATTTCAAACAAACAAAAACAAAGACCATTCTGTTTCAACAAGTGGTGGTCAGTTGTTGATAAGATTAATAAATGCATCTGTGTATATAGTGAGACCAGAGCACCAACCTTAAAACAGCAAATACTGAGAGTTATTTACCTTCCTTTTGTCTAGAAAGTTTAGATCTACCTCCTTGAAACTGTAACAAAATCAGAGGAAAACCACCGCTCTTGTATTCTTCGATTTAATACGCCACAGTGAGAGCGGCCATGCATCATCTTTATAACATAAATCCATATTATTTGAAAACCTATGATATATAATATGGTGCAGTCCAAACATGCATCATTTAATGTGCTAAGTCAGCTTTAGGTTGCTGACATTAGTGGGACTGTTTGCCCTTGAAACAATAGATATTTCATGGTTAAGCTGATAGATGGTGTCTCTAAAACATTATCACTAAGAGCTCTATAGTGATTGTGAGGAATCTAATAACTGTTTAAAATATCCAGATATGGTAGATTGTACACATGAACACAGAAAAGAAAATATATCAATACATAAAGCTGCTGATTCAACAACAAAAACACAAAAATATGAAAATCAAGGTCAGAAGGCTCCACTTTCAAACCGCATGCAAATGCACAAATCCCTCCTCTCACTTATCTCCTGCAGCAGCTGCCGTGCCTGGGGAGTCGTGATGTAGGCCTTGATCCTTGCAGCGTCTGGAGACATAGTTTTTGATTGCTCCGGCAGGCCTGCTAGATCAATGAGTCATCAATAACAGCAATAATCTAACATGCTGTGGCGAGTCCTTCCTGTTGTCTCTGTGATGGCTCCCAGACAAAAGGAGAGTCAAGTCAATAAATGGCAAGATACTGAAATCAATGTGGAAAAGTGTGTCGAGGAATGCTTTAATTCAAGGCGACTACTTCAGCTGCATTTTATTAATTGTATTTGTATGATCTGAAACATATACTGCTGCACTTTAAGAAAATGGGAATGTCATGAGAGGTGTACAAAACGAAATTACGTTCTGTATACACTTAATAAATGTTTTCTAAGTTTGAGTTAAAACTCTGAGTTGTTTTTACAGAAAATTATACTTCATAAAGGTTGGACATGTATGAAAAACACCTAAAAGTTCTTAAACTTGATGAACTGAACTTGCTTTTCTAGAATTATTGTTCCCAAATAAACAATAAAGATTGTATTTTTTGCTACCATTAAACCCCCTCCCCCCATATATCTGGAATATTCCCACGTTACAGCCAGTCAAGGTCACTATTTTCATTTCTGAAAGCAAAACATCCACAGAAATCTGTCACATATATCAGATTTTTTAAATAAATGGATAATTTCAGTCTTTTATGTGCATTTCTGTCTATTATGTATGCAGTCTGCCAATCAAAAAATGAAGGATGGACTGTCCTGCTTTCCATCCTGTGCTTATTTGGCCCAACCCTCCACATACCACAAGACGCCACAGCAAGTTAAAAGACCAGCTTGGTAGTTGGACACCATGAAAAGCCCAACGGATCTACTTTCAATATGATCTATACAAAATAAAATAAAAATTCATTGAAGTGTTTATACATTTTTTGCATCTACATTTATTGAATGTATTTGTTGATATTAATAGAAAGTGTGTTTTGTATGCAAACAGAAAAATAGAGAATACACAAAAAATAAATATTTGTACTATATCAGACTAAAACTAGACAAAAACTCTCAAAGTTTTCGTCAACTAAAAGTTAATTAAAATATTTGTATATAAAATGACTTAATGGTGACCAGAACTAATAAGCTTTTTCCTCTTAAAGATTTATGCTACCTTCATGTGGTAAAGATGATCCTTTGCACTATGTTTAAGTACTTTTGCTGTAATAGAGAAGAGAAACATGTTGGAGCCAAAGATTATCCTAACATACTGTAATATTGGGCAAGACAGTTAGATTTCTTAGTTCATCTTCGACAGGAAGAAGAGGATGCATCAAATGCATGGACTGCCTGCTAGAGAGTATCTGATCAAATCCAACATCAATGGTCATTTCAAAAAAGACAAGTTTAAATGGTGATGTTCTTTTAAAAAATATATATATGTCACAGCATTCTGTCAGCTACAACAACAACGGGAGAGATTGCTTATCGATGCAGCACACGCCACACGGAATCATATCGCTGCTCTCTGCCACGCTGAAAGGTCAGGTTTACCTCATCTCGGCATCTTGGGTATCATAAAATCTTTTCAGCTTTCCAGTGGAAATGATGATATGAGTGGGTCATGTGAAATTTTCGTGTTGGGCCAAATGAAGGCACCATTTAACATTTTAACATGGAACCAGAGAAGAGGAACCATTCTGTGATGGGTACTGCATTGTATAACCTTCTCCCTCGTTGCGTTTGTAGCCTACACAATCCTCTGACTTACTTTTCATTTTACAATATCGCCATCTAAATTTGTTTTGGTTTTAAAATAACCGTTGATGTTTCATTTTATCAGATGCGAGCTAGATGCTAATCTTGCTAAAGCTACATTCACATGAATGTGTATAAACATATGTCTCCTAAGTTTATTAAACACAAACTTTTCAATATTTTAAAAAGAAGTCCAAATTTGAAATACCAGGTTATGAACCCATAACTAAAATAAATATGATGGCAGCAAGGGGTGTGAATAGGGTTGCCAACCGTCCCTTGAAAAACGGGATTGTTCCGTATTTAGAAATAAAAGCACCTGTCCCATTTTTGTGGAAAAGGAACGCACTTTGTCCCATGTTACTACGAGAGTAAAAATATAGTCAGTAAAAAGCTAGTGGAAAATGAACAACAAGAAAACGTTCCTGGGAGCTGTCCTGCATTTTGACCAATGAGCTTACAACATATATGTAACGATCCAGAATACCCTCATCCTATTGGTCGAACCAAGTGTTGCTCATGGAGAAGATAGCGGGAGACAACAGAGCAGTAGTTAGGGATGAACGACTGACGCTGCTTTTGAGAGTGGACAACTTAGTGCTGCAAGAGCTCAGTGGAAATACAGGTGGAAAAAGTAGGCTATCGCTACATAATGTGGCACCGAGCTAACGATTTTTTTCTGTTTTACAACTGTAGCCTACAGTTATTGCACAAATATGTTTAAAAGTTTGCTGCACCAAAAAATGTGCACTATTTATTTATTGTTTTATATTCATTTTTACACTTTGAAGTGAAGCAGGACAGGCTTATGTTTAAGATACTTATTTTAGTCACCAAAGTTTGTTATTTTGCATTAAAGTGAACTGCGGGAAAATAGTATGTTTTCCATGTGTTCACGTAAGTTACAAATATACATCTAATTCAATGCAGATTTGAGTCAAATAGTTAAAAATAATAATTTGACACATATATAGGGGCTAAAAAAATCACGATTCCAGGAGGGGTAAAGGCTATTTTCTAAGCCGAAATAAGGCTTTGTTTTTGGTCCACTCTATAAAACCTTGAACTCAACGCTAATTCTGACATTTTGAATTGAAAAAGCTTCCTGGATGGGAAGCAAAACATCTTCAAACTTGGAAACAAAGTCAAGTGGATTGTTTTTTAACTTTTTTGGGACGACAGGAAGCTAATCTCTATTGGTTAACATTAGCTGTCCATTAAAATCCATTTAAGTTAACCGGCATTACAGTACATTCAAGCTGTACTTTCTACAATATTTGAATGACCAGTAGTTGTATTAGTATAATAGTAAAGTTGTCATTAAGCAGAAATCTTAGCTGTGTTATGAAAGACCTTTGCCAGTCCAAATATTTGCAGCTTTATTTTGTCACAGTTCCAGTAGTTCTAGATCAAAACCCTGAAGGCCTAACAGACACAGCACTGTGGCTTCTGCACAGACTCTTTAACAAAACAAAACACAGACTCTGACATGGATTTTGAATTATGACTTTTTCTCAGTCCTTCAAAGCGCCAACATGTTTCTTTAACAAGGTTTCATTCCAACCTACAAATTTGAGCTCAAAGCAAATATAAGCTTTAAGGAAAGTTCCGGCCTTCTTATTTTTGCCTTTTCAAAGTTAAATGAAAAAGACCAATTTACAATTCCATTTTAGAGGAACTTCCAACAGAGGATGAGCAGACATATTAAATTGTTATGGTTTTATGATACTTCTTTTTTTTGTGTGCACCTGAAGAGTGACAGGGCAGGAGAAAACCAGCAACCAAAGATAAAATAATAGAAGTCTTTGAAGCAGCAAAGGCGTCAGCTACAGTAATAACAAAGTGAGCAATATCCATGAAAGAGAAAATGAAGCTGATGTTCCAAGCCTTGAGGTTCCTGCTCGGAACCAGAAGGTAGGCATCAAACATAAATGCTTCATCATGTTAACAATTAATACAATTATGTCGAAGCCTCCTGGCGAACATGTTTTCTGTGACTATGATGAGTTTAGTGAGATTAGATCTGGAGGGAGTGGTGGTTGTCAAGCTCATACATCTGACTAGAAAGGTTTCCCTCCTAGGAAATAGGGAGATTGTTTTTTTTTGTCAGCAAAATCTGGAAAGCAGAGTAAACAATCCACCTGACAGGATCAGATTTGGTTTAGCTGCTCCACCCGTCGTCCTTTTTGTTAATTCCTGTTCCCTTTGTTTCGTTCCTTTCTGTGGACTCTTTTGATGATAACCACAAAATACTCCATTTAACCTGTGTTTGTTTTCATTATGACTGAGTCAGTTTGTATGAATGCCTGTCTTGTGGGTAGTGTGTGAGCGATGGGGCTTTCAAATTTCATAAGTCTTCAAAATAAAGTTTATTATGAGTGCTCTTATTACATCTGTTACCAAAACTCTTTACATACAAAATGTGGTTCTGTCTGTTGATGATTTTAGCAGTTCTCTTTATCCAGTTCCAAAACATTTCTTAAACTGTAATAAACAATTTAACACTGGATTTTATTAGGAGAAAATAGTTGGTTGTGCTTTGTCAAAACGTTTGGATTCCGCATGACCCAGGGTACTGAGAATTTACACAGTGATAATAATTTCTTAATTTTGTTTAAGATAAACACTAAGGGTCGAATCTGCTGAGGATTTGCACATTTTAAAACAGGTGCAAACATGTCTGTATGTGCAGAGTGAATGTTCAAAGAAGATGCAAAGTGATTTGTGTTTGAACAGTTTGCGGAAGCCATGTACCTTCATCAATATTAACATTGTTTTCTATTGATCCTAATTCACAAGACCATTAATGGAGGATAAGAAAATACAAACATTTAAAACATCTGCAGTTATTGTTGTCATAAATAAGGCACCGGTACAATAATAGAGGATGGAGACAGATTTGTTTTTGCATACAAACATATTTAGGCATTCAGAACTAATATCAATTGAATAATATTATAATAAAGAAAATCATAGTGGGCATAAATCAATGCAGGAGGGTCACAAAAATGCAACCCTGAGGGGGACAAAGAGAGACAACTTTCTATTGATTTATGATATTTCATTTATTTATGTTTAACTGTTGTTATTTTTACACCTTTATTTCTATTTTTGTAGCACTTAGAGATAGGCTACCTATATAAAGTTCTCTATGAATATCATTTGAATTACTGATATAATTATTTTAATAATAATCAGTATTAGGTCTAAATACGTGGCTTAGAACCTTATCTTTTTTTTCCCAAACATTCTTGAACTGCTAGTAAAACATACAATCAGCTAATTTCAATTGGTGGTACCAAAGTGGTTTGTATATCTTAAAATTTTTGCAGCAGTCACCAACACCAGCAGTTATTGCACAAACTAAAAATAGCAATTTAGCACCTTTTTTTTTCAATTTTTCTTACAAAACAAGGAATTTACAGTGAAAAAGGAGTCCCTGATAGGACACCCAAGGGAGATTGGAGATCTAACGTTGCCCAGGGATTAGTTCCCATTAGGGGTGTAAATAATAACCGTTTTGTATCGATGCATCAATCCAACAGCTGACGATCCGATGCATCGACACGTCCGCAAGAGAATCGATTCATGTTTTTTTTTTCCCTCCGGTCAATTTTTATCCATTTGCTCCTGGGCGTAATTCTCCTCCTGTGCTGCGGTGGCGCTAAACCTGTTTTGCCCTCCTACCTCGCTTCCTGGTTATACTCTTACAGCAGTGTGTTGCAGTGAGCTTGACACAGATATTTTTAAATTATACTCAATATTGAAGCTTGGTCTGTGCTACACGCTGTGGGTCTAGATACGGCCGAGGCGGCGAGGAAGTGGGGGTGAGTTTAGTCCGACAACAGAGGGACATGAGGGCCAAAAAGAGCGGAGATCCAGCTTGAGTCCCAGCGTTCTCTTGCACCTCGCACTTCTAGCAGGTAAAACTTCACGAGTTGTTTTCCGCAATTTCGGTCATAAAAACAAAACAAGCCGGCCACCCGTCTGCGGCACTGTTTACGGTCAGCTACAATTTAGGAGAGGTGCAGCGGATCGTCTCTGAAGGGGGCAGGACGTCTGGAGCCGAGGTATTGAATTGCACTCATTGCACTGATTTTCTGCAGTATTTTTGCAGTATTTTTTGATGCAACTTTTCTACTTCTGTTATTTGCTGTTGTTTCTAAAAAATAAAAAATTCATAACGATATTACAGCTTTCATTGATTTATTTCAAACTTGAAACTTTGTTTAGCCTGTAAGGTGTAACAAAAAATCAAAAAAATTAACCGATTAATCGAATCGAAACGTTGTGTATTCTTGAGTATCGAAAATAATTGAATCGCTGGGTCAGGATATCGATACTAAATCGAATCGCCATGATGGATGTGATTTACACCTCTAGTTCACATACACCAAATAAGACGCCCACACATTTAGCAGGTTTTTCCACATTCCATGTAATATAAGTAAACAAACCATAGTATATGCCTGTATGTAAACTGGAGGATATCAGATTGTTTCCTTTTAAAATTAAGTGATTCTTTAATGAAATAAATTATACAATACAAAATTCCTTGAAATTATCTTGTGTAAAGTTTCCTAAATACTTTGTATGAAAACTATAGGTGGTTAAATTTAGAAAATGAAAATAAAAATTCCTAGTTATCTTTCAAGCTCTTAACTTAACCAGGTGGTTTTAAATCAGCTGAGTCACACTGCCTGTGTATGTAGAAGCTCCTACTATGTATAGGGTGAACATATCCCAGTCTGTTCAGGACTGTGCTGCATTACCTCTATCCTGGTGCCCCACATATTAAAATGTTTCAGATTTCACTGCCTTTGATTATGAAAACAAGGGGGGGGAAAAAACATGTTTTAGATTGCAAAAGCAGAGCTGCAGAGGCATGCAGGTTGTAAGTCTAAATACAAAGCAGGGTATAGAGGGCATATAACCAAGCCCCTAAACCTTTTTATTTACTATAAACAATCAGATTCAGAGTTTATGAAGATAAGTGACAGGGTTCCTTCAGGACCAGTTCATACTGGATTAAAAACCTGCTTTAATTTGTAATTTGTAAAATAAGCCTCAATATGGATTATCTTTTCTGAGTCATCTGGGTTACCTCTAAATCAGTCTGGGATTCGTATTAACATCATAAAACACCTTGGTTGTCCAGCGTTTTTAAGCATGCATAAACGGTTTTAATCCAACAACCGAGAGAAATCAAAGCAGAAAAGGTCATCCTGACCTGGATCCTGGCCTGTAAAGCAAATACATGATTGCAGCAGTCAGTGTTGCCAATTGTAAATCACAATAAGTGGCTGTGGTGAGGGAGCAGAAGCCTCTCCTGAATTTAGAAAATGTCCACTAATAGAAATCTAATGGAAGCATGTCGACAAGGTTGTGATATTGGTGACATTAAACTAGAAATGTTCCAGAAACACAGACAGTTGAAGAAAGTTGTAACAGAATGTCAGTGTTAGGAAGTTGTTGTAGGAAAGTGTGTGTGCAGCGTAGACGTGGGCAGCCCAAAAAAGCAATACCAGATCCGCAGTGGATCCTTCAAGGCTCAGTGTAAAGAACTCAAATGTGTTGTTATCAGAATCCCTGATGTTTCTAATAAAAAAAGCATCATGTGTTTTCTTTGGGAATCTGAGAGATCTGGTGAGATGTTTAAAGAGTTTAGCAGTGGTGCATTCATATTAAACATGATTCCAGCAACAAAATTGCCTCTTTCGTGTGCAGTTCCTTGCTTGACATCAGTACAAATAAATAACCTCATCATAAATCATCATAAAGCTTATATTTAGAGTGGCTAAGGTTATCCTGAGCTATCTCTATGGTTATGCTGCTATAGGTTCAGACTGCTGGGGGACATGGGGACCCCTTTACATCATCCTGCTTCATTCTATTTCTGTTTTCCCGCTCTGCAGAATTTGTTAGTTCAATCTCTAACGTTCTGCTCTCTCTGCTTTTTCTCATAGTAGCTTCATCTGGTCTGTTCCTGTTTAGCTGGAGAGAAATATCAGCTGGGCTGCTGCATCAACACCTTTCTTTATATGTATTGGAGCTTAGCCTATTTTTCAGTTTATTCCTGTTTCTCTGACTGTGCCTAACTGTATGTGTTCTCTTTCATTCTCTGATATGGGAGCTGGCTGGAAGCTTGTCTGCCTGGCTCTGTGTTTTCTGGATGGGGCCGGCTGTGGAGCTGGTTCATAGTTACCTTTTTTATCTCTTCGTCTTTCTGCAACTCTGCTTCTGTCTCCTTGAACCCCAGTCGGCCTCGGCAGATGGCCGCTCACACTGAGCCTGTTTATGCTGGAGGCTCCTTTCTAAAATGGGAGTTTTTCTCTCCACTTTCGCTACAGGCATGCTTGCTGAGGCATTGTTGAGGAGTCAATGAGTCGATACAATCAGCTGGTTTTCCTTAAATAGAAAACTTTGAGTCAATCGGACCATATGATCTGGTTAAATTGTCTATGCAAAGTGCTTCAAGGTGACGCTTTGGGAATTGGAGCCATGTAAATAAACTCAATTATATGGAATTAAGGAGCTGTCCTGCTCAGGAATTCTCCTGTCTGACCAGCATCTGGGTCAATCCCACTTCCGGAACAGGGGTAACGTGATGCACTCAGACACAAGTGGAGATCAGACACAAGTGTGTAGATTTGAGCACCAACCCCACCAAAGAGTTCCCCAGCATGGGGCAAAGGCATCCGCCCATGTCCCGCTCTAAAGCTAAGAGCAGGAGATCGAAAGAGGACATCAGTAGATCAGAGAAGTCCACTGAGCAGAGAGCGCCAGGGAGGACAACGAATGATGAATGATTTAACAGTCCTTTTAACGCGTAAAGTAAAACCTTTTTTTTTTTAAAGCCACCTAAACAACCTTTAAAAAGTTTTCCTTACTTAGACTTTGACTGAGACAACATTTATTGTCATTTTGTATACACTCTCTGTAAATTTCGTTTTGTACATCTCTCATGACATTTCCATTTTCTTAAAGTGCAGCAGTGATCAAATGTAAACAATGTGAGAGAAAAACATGGTGCAAAAAATATATTGATATGGTCATTTTGATAAAGAGTCTGTGATATGATTTAGAGTTACCTCTTCGTCAACATTAATCCTTGTATCTTCCATTTCGATAGAAAAAAAGCTCTGTCTCCACTAGGGGTGTAAATATTAATCGTTTTGTATCAATACATCGATCCAACAGCCCGCGAGCCAATGCATTGATACGTCTGCAGGAGTATCGATTCATGTTTTTTTCCCCCCTCCGGTCTATTTTAACCGGCGTTCCCGGGGTTCTCGTGCACCTCAAACTTCACGAGTTATTTTCCACAATTTCGGTCATAAAAACAAAACAAGCCGGCCTCCTGTCTGCGGTCAGCTACAATTTGAGAGAGGTGCAGCGGAGCGTCTGTGGAGGGGGCGGGGCGTCTGGAGCCGAGGTATTGAATTGCACTCATTGCACTGATTATGTGCAGTATTTTTTGATGCAAGGCCTTTCAGAATCTATAACGCAGGGGAATTATTATTTTTCAGTGAATGAGGTTTTAATAGGCTTAGGTGGAGTAAAACTTTTCTACTTCTGTTATTTGCTGTTGTTTCGTAAAAAAAATGCATAACGATATTACAGCTTTCACTGATTTATTTAAAATTTGAAACATTGTCTAGCCCGTAAGGTTAAAAAAAGAAAATGAACCAATTAATCGAATCGAATCGTATCGTGGTGTATTCTTCAGTATCGAAAATAATTGAATCGTTGGGTCAGGAAATCGACACTGAATCGAATCGCCATGGATGTGATTTACACCCCTAGTCTCCGCTGCACTCACTCACTCTACACAGCTACAGCTACTCCGTACAGCAAGTTCAGATTTTCCAACTCAACCGACTGTCCTTCAGAAGTTCTGTGTTGCATCTGTTCTGATAAAACCACCAAATTCATGCTTGTGGCTTAACTCTAAACATGTCTGTCACAATGCTTTGTGTTACTTTACTCCTTTTTGAGGGATAACATGTAAATCAAATGTTTTTGGTTTGACCGCACCTTTATTTGTCTTCCTACTAACCAGGATTTTTAAAAGATTTTCAGTAATCAAGCCTGACATGTTACAAATAGTGTCAGGATATCTATTTGGTGTGAGGAGGCTCCAGACGTCACGGTCTTCTGCTGTTAGTTCCTATTCAACAATGGAGCCACAGTGCAATGGCAGGCTTTCGAACTATTACATAATCTGGGAAATGTCAGTTGTGGTGAAAAGATTAAACTGACTCTTTTGTTTTTATAGACAACAAACAGGTCATTGCTGTTCAGTCTCACAGTTTTGTTCAAATCTCTTACAGCCACAACATGTGACTGTTTTACAGGAAACAAAGGATTTGAACTGCCTTCATGATAAGCAATAATTGTCCCAGTGCTGTTTTGCTCTTTCAGCTCGTTCTGGTGTCCTCGAGAGGTTTGCTATGAGTCACAACAACCCATTAAGTTTCTTTCTTTCACATAGTCGAGCGGTACATGAGTCTGTAAGAATTTTTTTCCCCTTTTTTGGTGGACAGTATTTCCTTGGATAAGTACACACCTTTGGCACGCTGATGCTTTTGAAAACAATGACTCGTACCTTTACAAAAAGATTACATCTCTCATTTTTAGAGGAGTGATATAAAAAAATAAATCTGTTTTACAGACTTTTAATGCTATTAAATACCTCCTGTAAACTTCGTCATGACCAAAAAAATAAATTTCTCTTTGCATTTCAGTTACATAACATAAAATGATTTAATGAATGCAGTAAAGTTCTCCTATTCTGCAGAATCTGTTTGTTCAATCTCTAACCTTCTGCTCTCTCTGCTTTTCCTCAGAGTAGCTTTGCCTTGTCTGTTCCTGTTTGGCTGTGATGTCACCCAGGAAAGAAACATCAGCTGTGCTGCTTCCATCAACACCCTTGTTTGTAGATGTTGGAGATCGGCCTGTTTTCCAGTGTGGTCCTGTTTCTCTGGCCGTGGCTGGGTGGATGTGCTCTCTTCATCCTCTGGCATGGGAGCTGCCTTGGAGCTCGTCTGCCTGGCTGTGTGTTTCCTGGACGGGGCCGCCTTTTACAGCTGCTTTTTGGATCTCTGCTTCTGTCTCCTTGAACCCCAGTCGGCCTCGGCAGATGGCCGCTCACACTGAGCCTGGTTCTGCTGGAGGTTTCTTCCTGTTAAAAGGGAGTTTTTCCTCTCCACTGTCGCTACAAGCATGCTTAGTGTGAGGGATTGTATTTGAGTCAATGAGTCAATGCAATCAACTGGTTTTCCTTAGATAGAAAACTTTGTATCAATTTGACTGTATGATCTGGTTGAACTGTAAAGTGCCTTGAGATGACATGTGTTGTGAATTTGGCGCTATATAAATAAACTGAATTGAAAATTGAATTAAAGCCATAGGAGTGAGGGAGAGGCTAATATGTGTTAAATTATAAAGTAGAAGCAATGCAAAATGGCCCTTTCCAGTCAAGCGCCAGCCGAATGACAGCCCACTTCCCTAGCCTCGTGAGACCATCCTTGATCTCGCGAGCTTTCAAGGTTTCACTCGCAGATCAGTCTGGAGACTCTCCGTTAAAGAAAATTTGGAGCTGTTCACCAAACGAACGTCCAATCAGCGTTGGCTTTGAGGCGGGTTGAGGTGTGACGCAACGAGAAGCGCGACAGTTCAGTCTAAAGAACATGGCGGCTTCAGCCGATGAACCTAGCATTAGCGTGGCTATCGAACAAGTTTTATCGGAATTACAGAGTATTTCTTCACTGAAAGAAGAGCAAAACACTGCTCTGGAGGCTTTTCTCAGAGGAAAAGATGTTTTTGCTCTTCTCCCGACTGGTTTCGGCAAGAGTTTGATCTATCAATTGGCTCCTCTTCGTCGTCGCTCTGTTAGTACGTCATATGCTTCGTTGATCTGATTGGTTTATTTGGCCCGTCAATCACCAACATAGGCCAATCAGCTAACCAGTATTTTTGCCCCTTCCCAAAATTACTTCAACGGAAGGTTTCCAGATGGATATGCGGAGCAAATCCATCTGGCGGAGTCAGGTTACCACTTCCCTGCAACCCCCAGCAAATTGGTCTCCAACTTCCAGCCGCTGGAGTGACCCCCTCTTGCAGATTTCTTTACTCTGACTCCCCCCTTTCGCTTAATTAGGGGGTCTGACTAGGCCAAGACCCCATTAAGGTCAACGTCAGGATTTGAACCTAGAACTCCTGCTTGGATGACTGAGGATCCTTTAAGGAAATTGGTCGTCCATCTACTCATACGCCACAGTACAAGATTTTATAATCCTTTAGGACCATAACTGATTGGGAATAAACAACAAGGAAAGCATATATACACATATAATATTGGTTGTACATATTTTAAATATAAAAAAGAAATAAAAATAGATTGCATTGTTGTAGTCTTTATGTCTGCCTTAAATGATCACAAACAATATCCGCATTAGCTCTGCAGTCATCTCAGGTGGACTGTACATGCATGGATTTGGATTTTCCATTAAAGCTGCGATTTAAATACCTCCCACGGAACCACAATACTTCCGAAAATTGTCAAGCACAAAAGGGGATGAATCCCAGGCAATAGAGGAAAAGAGAATCCATTTGCGCTCTCATGCAGAGTCAAAGCTATAAACAAAAGCCCGTAATGAGATATGTGCTTTGAGCTTTTCCACAATTCATTGAGGTCCGTCTCACTGGAATCAAACAGGAAGCATCGATCGCTCTAAGACAAAAACAAATGAATCCACTGATAGCTTGGACATTAATTTGAATCCATGGTTTCCCTGTAATGCCACAGGGATTGAAAGCATTTCTTCAATTTTCATGAAAGCTATCTGTGCATGTGTTCCCAGTGGTGGAGGAAATGCAGAGCCTCTTTTTAAACAACTACTACCGATATGTTTTCTATGAAAATCCTACAAATTGAAGCGTCTCTTGTATGAGAAACTCTCATACACAAGTCCTGCAGACCTATCAGGTGCATTGATGCAAACTCAGAAATAAGGAGCGCTTCATTGCACTGCCTCACTTTCAGCAGAAACATTGATCCGCTCAATCCTCATGCATGAGATACGATTCTGTGTTTTACTGGTTGAAGCTTTTTCACATTAAATCTCTAAAAATGGGTTTAGAGAAATATTGTCCAAGTTAAATCTGCATCTAAAGTGACTCAAGTTAACATTTCACTGAGCCTTTTTATTGTTCATCAGCAACAACCTTTTATTTAGCTGTTTACTGGGACTTTATATAATTTATCAACAGAAACTTACACATAACTGTAAAGTGAAGAAAAGATATACATTCTTTTAAAGCGTTATTACAAATTAAAATCTTAATTTGCAATCATCCCTGTTCTTCTTTTCAAAATTGTTCAATCTCAGTGAAAGTGCGCATTCTTTGTTGCGACTTGAGTCTTGACTGTTATGGTTCCAGTAGCGCTGTTTCAATTCAATTTCCCTTCACTTTTTAATATACCACCAATTCACAGCACTTGTTTGTCAAGGCACTTTACAGAGACGATTCAATTCAATCAGATCACCCGGTCAGATAGGTTCAAAGTTATCTGTCTAACGAAAACCAACTGAGTACAGCCAGTCATTGACTACAGAATGGTCTCTTCTTGGATGAGAATGTGGGTTCATCCAGGCTCAGTGTGAGCAGCTCTCTGCAGAAGCTGGCTGGGGTTTCAAGGAGACAGAAGCAGACACAGAAACTTAAAAACACTGATCTATAAATACTTTCTATGTTAGAAATGGTAACAGTGATCTAGCTCCATGGTTGGCTATCCAAGACAGAGCCGTCTTGGATAGAAACACTTAGGCCGGATCCTAATAAACCCCCTAGCCCTACCCTTACATTTTTCTGAGTGTAGTGGTGTCCCAATTCCTCTTTACATGTAGAGGTAGTGGACATAACCAGGGTTAGGGGATATGAATCTAGCCCTTAAAAATTTGGCATTTCAGATGCTGACTTGCCGTGGAAGGGCCAGACACAATTTCCCAGAAAACATGGAGGACAGAGATTCTTTTAAAAGTCGAATAAAGCCGTTGGTTTCTGCTTTCTAGGTTCACCTTATTCACTCGGACAACAGAGGTAGGGTGAAAGGGTGTTCTGGAGCTCAGGCAGGAGCAGCGGGATATCAGTGTGAGAACATTTTAAGAAATAGCACCAGAACTGAGATCAGTAGGCCAGGTGTGCCCCCCTCTGGAGCTAAGGTACTCCAGAGTGAGATCGGAGGAGCGTTGAGGAAACAGCGCACCACAGCAGTGGAGAGGTGGGGGTTTGCTGCTAGTTCAGGAGGAGATCAAAGGAGAGCAGTAGAGTAGAGGAGCCCACCGGGGAAAAAGTACCAGAGCTAGGAGAGGCATCGGCTGGCTCGGCTAACTGCAGAGGGTCAAAGGTACACAACAGTAGATCTGATAAGCCGACCCTGAAGGCAGGGGAGAGGCTTTGCTGGTCGGTAGGAGGACAGCAGTGCTGTATATCCATCAGAGAAGTCCTCCACAAAAAGAGAATTCGGAAAGTCCATGGCTGCACTAGAAAAAAACAAAATCTAGATAAGTAATTTCTTCTTAAAATTAGGGCATTTGTTCTTGAATTGAGGAAATAAAAGAGACATTTTGCCAATGGCACAAGACAATTTACATTTAAAATAAGAAAATACAATTGCATTGTCTTATTTCAAGTGCATATTATCTAATTATCTTATTTAAAGAGTAAAAATACTCATTCCATTGGCAAATCACCTTATTTATCTACTCAAATTAAGGTTAAATACACTTAATTTAAGACATTTTTACAAATTTTTAGATTGTTTTTGCAGTGTGGTGGGAGTTAGCCTCTACATAGAGTAATAAAAGTAGCATTTCTATTGGTCTGCAAGGATATTAGCAATAGTTTTACAGGTCAAAGCACACAGCGAGAATGAGTTTTATAAAAAGAACACAATTCATATAATTAAAAAGAGAAATTTGAAGGAAAAAAAAGCTAAAAGTTTGAAAACCTAATGATCCACAAAAAAGTTTGAAAAAGTTTAATAAAATTAGAAAAAATTATTATTAAGAATATATTATATATATATTTGAATATATATTTGGTAACACCTATTTTTTTTTTAAGTTTTATCTCTAGATTGCTTTTTTTTTCTCAAGGTTTATCTTACAGGATGCTGGTGAAGATTCTCAGTCATCCAGGTCACAGTCATTCAAAAAAAAAAGTTAAAAAACAACCCACTGGACTTTGTTTCCAAGTTTGAAGACGTTTCGCTTCCTATCAAGCTTTTTTTAATTCAAACTGTCAGGAATAGCTTTGGGTTCGAAGATTTATACAGTAGCTCATCAAAACCATGTTTTTGTTTTGAAAACGTGGAAGTTGACACTGACGAATGGGTCAACCCCTTTGGAATGGGGGCTGTTTGGTATCTTACAGGATGTGTTTTATCAAATTTCTTTTTACAAAATATATTCTCAGCTTGGAACAATATTGGAACAAAATTCACTCCATACCATTGCAGCTTATGTGATGCAGAAGTTAGAATGTCTTTTCTGTTTTCGAGCGATAATTTATTCCACATTTGCAGCTTGAAAAGCAGTTTGCTGAAATAATATTACAAAAAATGAGTGGCACACACATTAGCGGCATAGATTTAGAACAAAATAAACATAAATCCTCTTTCCCTCCACCTTTATATGTATTTTAAACTTCATATCCATCAAACAACAACAAAATACAATGAAACAATCCCCTTTAGGTAAAACAGCACAATCATTCTGTCACAAGCCTTTTTCTTCATCACAATTACAAGCACAACGAATAAAAAAACATGAATGCATATTAGATAAATAATCCTCAATCTTAATGCCCAAATGAATGTCTGTGATCCCTGTTGGCCCCAACTTAGATGAGTGCTGTGCCGTCTGGAGCTCAATTATGAGGCATCTGCATAGTAATCCCAGCCACCTTCACATGATAAAGACGGCCCTGTACCAGCACATCATGCCAAATGAGCCTTTGCTGTCACACCTCGTAGAGGAGAAGACATCAAGCTGCTATTGTGTGTGAAATGATACAGAGGACTGACGAGGAGGAAGTAAATATTCAAAGCTTTTTCCTTGCAGAGATGAGACACCATCATCAGGAACGTCTCGCCTGCTGTTATGCATGTTAAATATAGCCATATGTGCGCAGAATAAAGCTATAAAGCATCATTATAAATTATTAAATTGATTTATAGTAATATGACACTTTTTATGCTTTTGAATTTTAAGTTGTAAAACCTGTTTTTCTGTACAAGTTATATCTTTTGCTGTTACTGAAGAATGTCATTTGGTTGTAGTTTTGTCTGCGAGTAAAGTTGGGTTTGCTTCTGTTTTGGTTGATTTCTGGTTCAATTCTGCTTTTTTATTTCTGTTATTGTTTCAATTCCATCTCTTATTACCTCATCTTATTTTATTCTAAATTAGTTCTGTTCTTGTTTAATCACCTGTTGCTACATGCCTTACTTTTAGATGCCTGTTTACCGAAGCTTTTTTTTTTTTTATTACCTTTTGTGAAGTGTGGTTTTCAATAATAGTAATGAACTGATAAAGAAGGCAGTTTAGGAAAAATATAGAACCTTTGTGTTAGGAATCCAGTCTGTGTGGGGTTGTGTTTTGGTGTTTTTCTCTCCCTCCACCACCAGGTGGTGCCCTGTCCTCGTTGTTCCTCCTGCACACCTGCGGCTCGTTGACTCATCACTGGGGAGTATTTGAGCGGCGGACTGTCACTAGCTCGACGCCAGAGTGTTTGCCAGTTTTGGGTACTCTAGCCGAGCTGAGTTTAGCTGAGTCTAACTGAGTCTTTGTTTCTCTGAGTTTTAACGTTGTAATTTGTCTTTTCGGCAGGAAGTCATCCTGCATACTGGATTATTGGCCTTCTCCCCCCTGGAAGGATTTGTTTGACTTTCACACTGAGTAGGGGATTTATCTCCACACGTCCAGTTCAAGTACTCCTGGAAATCTAAGTGGCAGGAACCAACTAACCAAAACCTGTCCGCTCTCCAACGAGCCCCTCAATCTCTGGAAAAACCCACACTGACTGGATACTGGGAAGAAACCTTTCTCCGCAAACTTGTGTCCGGTTTACCTTGGTTTTTGCAAGACGTCGTTCAAAGTTCGCACGGACCCTGAACTAAACTCTGTAAACTTCCCCTCTTACTTCCAGTTCTTGTTCACCAGCCCTCTGAATTCACCTGAATCCAACCCATTTGGACTCCTAATAAACCTGTTAAACTTTTACTCTGGTTTCTCTAAGTGGTTTCCTGCATGTGGGTCAGATTTCTTTAAAATAGCATGACACTTTGGAGAGTCAGTCAGAGGCTTCTGCTACATAAGTCTTCCTCTCCACTGTTAATAACATTTATAGAATAAAGTTGCTATGAAAAAAAAAAAAAAACAATTTACGAGATATGATTTCCCTTTGGTATTGATGAAATAATTTAAATTGAATTGAATCAAAATAACCTGATTATATTTAGAAGTAATGATCAAGCTTTGAGAAAGTAAGGGATGTTTATGTTTCTTAGTTTCTAGTTGTCTTTACATATATTCACTAATTTTCCTTTTTTATTATCGATTACACAAGGATAATATCCTTTTATAATCAAAAGGCTGGAACTGATTTTGGAAAATTTCTATTTCTCTTATTTCAATTAATTAATTTATCTTATTTACTCACTATAAACGTTTTCACTCAGTCTGTTTCACCTGCAAGTCCACACAATTCTCCTGCATGAGGGTGTTTGTGGATCATACATAGCTTCTTCCCAAAACAAGCCAGATTCTTTCTAATGATCAAGCTTTGAGAAAGAACCGAGTGTTTATATTTAAGTGCAATGAATAAAAGTAAAAAGCACTTAGGAATATATTAAAGTGAAAAGCCAAATAAACTTATTTATGTACTGTCATGGTTTTGGTTCTGTTGTGATTTACTTTGCTCAATGTTCCCTAGTTTTATTGGTTTAATTCCCTTTTTGTTGTAATTTCTAGATTTATGTTAGTTCTCATGTTTTTCTATTTTCCTCTGTTGCCCTCTTGTGTGTGTTCCTTTCCCCTTGGCTCCCTCACTGTCTCCACTCACACCTGCTCCTTATCAGCTCGTTAGCCCTCCCTTTGTCTCTGTCAGCTATATATTCTCTCCCTCTGCTCTCACTCCTTGTTGGTTCCTTGTCTTTGCTGTCTTCCCAAGCTGTTGTCCACCTACCTCGTTTCTCCCTGGCTCCTCGTGTTTGGTTTCCCCAGATGTCTCCATAGTTCTGGTTTGCTTTAATTATTAGTTGGATTTTTGGTTTCCTGCCTTTGTTTACTGTTTTTGCCCCATTAAACTCCAAGAAATCTCCTCAGCCTCTCTGCCTCTGCATTTGGGTCCTCCAAACTACAACTAAACCCTGACATGTGCAGTAACAAAATATTTATACTTAGTCGAATACAGTGCTAATAGACTATATTCAGCTATTTTAAAAGTCACAGCTGAATTACTCGTCAACTCATTTGGTAACTTATTTGGTAACATATTTAAATTATGACTCGCATTGCTCCAGAGCCTCAGTTCTGCGGCATATAAGATTTGACCTGAAGACAGTTGATGAGCGGGGGTCTCGTCTGTGATTGACAGGGGCAGGCTGGCACAGCAACACATACATGATAAGTAAAGAAACCCAACCGATGGTCTTTTTTGAAACATGCATTCATATGAGGTAGAGGATTTCACTCCACCACCAGAGGCAGAGGGAAAGGTTTAACAAAGCAGAGAACAGAAACCTTTAGCAATACAAAGGAATTTTAACTAAATACATCATAACACAAAGAATAACTGTGCAATATTGTGCCTGTCTTGCATTAAAAAAAAACTAAGGAATCAATTGTTTGGACAAACCATCCTCACCGAAAAGGGAAACTAACTTCAGCTACACAATTACAAGAATATCAGAAATGTAGGGTTTTCACTTTAATCAAGATTCTTCCAAGATGTAATGTAAGACTGACTAAATTTGAATTGAAAAAAATATAGCGCCCGTCAAACACTGATATGTTATCAAAAAATAAGCGATGATGTCTAATTTATTTGTGTAATAGACTGAGTTCTCCACCTAATGGACTTTCACTTCTTCAGAAGTATCTTCCATCTGCTTGGTCATCACTATTCGGTCTAATTTCCATGGAATTCAGAGCTTCAAACACAGATTTATTGGTTTTAACTCTTGCTTAGGAGGGTGATGGTGGCTCAGGAAGTAGGGGATTTTTCCTGTGGGTTGCCCCACTTAGTCCAGACTCTATAGCACCGATTGTATGGCAGTTTTGGTTCTGTCACTCTGCCCCAGGGCAGCTGTGGCTACATTGTAGCTTACCACCATCAGCGGTGAATTTTTGAATAAATATATTGCTAAGTTCTTTGGAGATTTTGGACCTAATAAAATACAAAATGCAGGCTATTTCCTAGCTTGGCAGAATGTTGAAGTTTAACCATATAGCTAAAATCTACTTAGGAAAACTGTTGAACGTTCTATCTCAAACTTAACCCAGTTAGCCACATCTAATCAAGTAAGTTTTTTGTACTCATACAGTAGCAGCCATTCAAAGTGGCAACTCCCAGTCAAACGCCAGCCGAATGGATGCCCACTTCCCTCCTGCTTCCAGCAAAATTCCGTCCAAGTTCCAGCAACTGGAGTGACCCCTCTTGCATATTTTTATTTTTTATCTGACTCCACCCTTTCACTAAATTACTGGGTCTTTTTAGTAGAATGTGCTTCTCTTTAGATCTTAATGTCCACAAATTATGACAGAAAGAATATTTTAGTACAAAAATTTATGTTTAAAAAGGAATTGAATTGGACCAGCCAAGGACCAGACAAGAAGCAGCCAAGGGCCCATCAAGGAGAGAGGGGAAAATATGAATGGCTACTGGCTACTTATGAATGGCTAGTAACTCCATCTGACCACATATTGTGTTTGAGAGGGACACATTGGCTGGGCTACCTCTCTGCTATGTTTTTTCCCGCTCACTTTTGCTCAGTTTTTCTGAAGACTTTTCCCCAACTATCCAGGAGCTGTCATTTCTGTCGGCTTGCACAAGAGCATCTCTAGTTCAGAAAAACTACATGAAAGTCTTGTTGCCTCTGATTTTAGCCTTTTTATGTTGCCACAACCCAGATGACTATGGATTTATGCAGGCCTAAAGGAGCTACTCTTTTAAAAGCAAAATGTCTAAGGTTTCTCTCACATAGAAGGTACACCTGGGTCGGTGTTCCTGTGTTTCTTTTGTATGTCTGCTCTGTTTGTCCATCGCCCAGTTGACCTCAGCAGAAGGCTGGTCACGCCGAGCCTGGTTCTGCCAGAGAATCCTTCCCATTATAAGGATTTTATTCTCCACTGTCACCACATGCTTGATACGTGTGAAAGACTGATTGTCTTTGGACACAAATCGAGTCTGTGTCCACTGCTCCAACACGCTCATCCAGGAGTGAATTTACTAGTCTGTAACTCAATGCAATCTGTGCCTTTTCCTTAAATAGGAAACTCTCAAATGTCCATGTTAGCTAATATATATTCAAACTGTAAAGTTACATGTAATATTAATTGGTTTTCTAAATAAAATAACTACTTTCAATAGATTTTTTCCCCCTATAAAATGTAAATAAATTCAAATTTAAAGAAATAAAAACTCAGTGGGTTAACATCAGTTGCAAATTTTCAGCTTTATGAATTTTTCATCCATTAAAAAAAATATATATATGATATCTGTCATTTTGGTAGAAAATCTAGAAATAAGCTTCCTGCTTAGTGATTCATGAATCCGTTTGTTTCAGATTTGCTTCAACAAAATAATTTTAATCTTTGGAGTTAACAAGTGATTAGCAGAGCAAAGTGAGAAAAGCTACTGAATGTTTAAGAATATTTTAGCCTAACTGCTTCTATTTCTGCTGTGTTTATGCTAATAAAAGAAAAAATATGAAAACATAACACTAAGGCATCTGCATGTCGAGAATAATTGGATAGACCCACTGGTCCCTGAAAGATCCCTAACATCATCCTCTAAGGGAAGAAAGTTAATGTTTTAGAGTTGATGAAGATGAAGTCATGCCACAGATGATAATGATATTTGCTGAAAGTCATACAAATAAACAACTGAGATAAACAACGAGATACAATTAGGATTATTGTTTTTCTGGCTCTGGATTAATAACCACTTTAGAGGGGATGGGAGAGCGGTAGGAAGCATTCTCTACCTGAATATTAATGACTATTTATTTACACTGAGGGTGAAATATGCCGCTCTAAACTTATTTATATCACTTTTCACCATACTGTTATATTTTGAAAAAATGAAAATATAAAGTTTAATGTGTTTTCTCACTCATTTAAATTTTTTTTTTTATATATATATATACACCTTCCATATTTATTATGCATAGTGTTTAGTACCTCATTCGCTGGTTCTTGTAATTTTGATGAATATAGCTGATAGAACTTGAAAATTCTGTGCCTTAGGAAACATGTATTTTACATAAGATATTTTAAACCAAAATGTACTTCAGTAATTATTTTGACCTTCTTTTGCATTAATGAGAAGCGTAACAATGCAGGGTGGCTATGAGGCAGTCAGCGTGTGTTCTGCTGAGGGGTTATGGAAGCCCTAGTTCCTGTGACAGCGCCTCTCGTGTCATCTACAATGTTGATCCACTGTCTCTCATCTTGTTCTTAATATTGCAAAAACAGTTAAAAACAATCCCCTGGACTTTGTTTCCAAGTTTGAAAATGTTTCGCTTCGCATCCAGGAAACTTTTTCAATTCAAAATTTACAAATTAGTGTTGAGTTCAAAGATTTATAGAGTAGCCCAAAAAGTCATTTTGGCTTAGAAAATATGTAAATTGAACCAGAAGAGCGGGTCCACCCCTTTAGAATGGAGAGTAGTTTTTGGTTCTTTGTTAGCCTGCAATACTCGATACTGGGTTATGCCTATGAAAGGGGGGTCGTTAGGGGCTGTTGTTGGCCTGGCTGTCCATGCGAGATGTTTTGTCCCCTGCATGAGGGTGGGGGGTTGAAATGATAGCAGAATGAATAAGAAATCTATAAATTAATACTGGATGAGGTATCTTTTCCAATATTAAGGTTTTTCATTTTGGTTTAACTAAAATCACTCCTTTGTAATACAAAAACAGCCAAATGAAATTACATTTTCAATCAAAAAGTGCTGAAATATTGCCTTTCAGGGAAATGTTATGGAGGACTAGTCCTGCCAAAATAAAAATACATGAATAAATTAATTAATAGCTCAAAATTCTTCCTTGGCCAAAAAAAAAAAAAAAAAACGCTTGAAATTTAAATTTCTGTTCCATTAAATCCAACAAATTGATAAAAAGAAGAGATTTAATTAACAGCTGATCAGTTACTTAGATACACTATATTGCCAAAAGTATTTGCTCACCTGCCTTGACTCACATATGAGCTTAAGTGACATCCCGTTCCTAATCCATAGGGTTCAATATGACGTCGGTCCACCCTTTGCAGCTAGAACAGCTTCAACTCTTCTGGGAAGGCTGTCCACAAGGTTTAGGAGTGTGTTTATGGGAATTTTTGACCATTCTTCCAGAAGCGCATTTGTGAGGTCGCACACTGATGTTGGACGAGAAGGCCTGGCTCTCAGTCTCCGCTCTAATTCATCCCAAAGGTGTTCTATCGGGTTGAGGTCAGGACTCTGTGCAGGCCAGTCAAGTTCATCCACACCAGACTCTGTCATCCATGTCTTTATGGACCTTGCTTTGTGCACTGGTGCACAGTCATGTTGGAAGAGGAAGGGGCCAGCTCCAAACTGTTCCCACAAAGTTGGGAGCATGGAATTGTCCAAAATGTCTTGGTATGCTGAAGCATTCAGAGTTCCTTTCACTGGAACTAAGGGGCCAAGCCCAGCTCCTGAAAAACAACCCCACACCATAATCCCCCCTCCACCAAACTTTACACTTGGCACAATGCAGTCAGACAAGTACCGTTCTCCTGGCAACCGCCAAACCCAGACCCGTCCATCAGATTGCCAGATGGAGAAGCGCGATTCGTCACTCCAGAGAACGCGTCTCCACTGCTCTAGAGTCCAGTGGCGGCGTGCTTTACACCACCGCATCCGACGCTTTGCATTGCACTTGGTTATGTATGGCTTGGATGCAGCTGCTCGACCATGGAAACCCATTCCATGAAGCTCTCTGCGCACTGTTCTTGAGCTAATCTGAAGGCCACATGAAGTTTGGAGGTCTGTAGTGATTGACTCTGCAGAAAGTTGGCGACCTCTTCGCACTATGCGCTTCAGCATCCGCTGACCCCGCTCCGTCAGTTTACGTGGCCTACCACTTCGTGGCTGAGTTGCTGTCGTTCCCAAACACTTCCATTTTCTTATAATACAGCTGACAGTTGACTGTGGAATATTTAGGAGCGAGGAAATTTCACGACTGGATTTGTTGCACAGGTGGCATCCTATCACAGTTCCACGCTGGAATTCACTGAGCTCCTGAGAGCGACCCATTCTTTCACAAATGTTTGTAAAAACAGTCTGCATGCCTAGGTGCTTGAATTTATACACCTGTGGCCATGGAAGTGATTGGAACACCTGATTCCAATAATTTGGATGGGTGAGCAAATACTTTTGGCAATATAGTGTATAAATATATATTTGTTTTTCATTTTTGTGCCATGCAAAAGATCTTTTGTTTTACTTATGGCACAGTAAAGTTCTCCCTCCCTATGCACTTATTGACCAGGAAAAATATTTTGGCTAATGTTCATGTAGACCAATAGTAAATGCCTCTTTGCTCCTAATTCCAGAGAAAAGCCCAGTGAAGAGAATGTGATCCGTAAAAATACAATTTGACAATAAAATATAAATAAAACATAAAACTAAATCTGAAAAGGAGAGAAGAAAATGTATATATATGTATTTTATTATTACTGTTTATTTTATTTTGTTTTTAAATAAAAAAACAAAACAAAAACTTTAAAAAGTAAACTTTTAAGAAAATAATTTGAGAAGATACAATTAAGAAAACAGCAAAGCGACCTCCAACTGTTTTTTTTTTGTTGTTGTTTTTTATTGGTTTCTTTAAGTTATATGTCTGGATGCATTTTCTAAATTTAGTTTCCTAAAACACCAAAATTCACTCCATACTTGACCAGCAAAGTTTGGGGGCATTTTCCTTACTCTCTTTTTTTTTTATGGCAAAAAAAAGAAAAAAGAAAAAAAAAACATTTCACAAAAGAGCAAAAATGACACAATGATGAATCTTTAAATAATCACATTATCTCATATATGGCGACACTGTGGCTCCTTTGACATCCTGTGAATCACAAGATAAACATGGCTGCAGTCCTAAACAGGAACGCTAATGTAATTAATAACTAAAAAGGTTCCTACTGGTAGAGTGTCATATTATTACTAAATAAAGCTAAATAATGTCATAGGATAGTGAAGAGATTGGACAGAGATTGAATTTTTCTCGCTGCAGGCTTCAGGATGTCACCATTTCTATCTACAAATTGTGCAATGACATGCAAATAATGCAAGCTGCATACTAATGACACACATCAGGTCTCTACTTGTTATTCACAGGTTCTGACATCATGCTGCTACACCGATGTTGCCCAGGCAGACGGAGAGTCAGTCAAATACTCTGGGAATTTGAAAGTCTTAATGATGGAAGCCCTGGGAAAAAAGCTAAGAGTTTGTAAGAAGATTGGATTCAGCGGCAGTTCGAGACTTTTACAAATATGTGTGCTGCAGTAGCAGGTTGCATACAGATTAGGCAAGGGTGATGCACATCACGTCAATAGGCAGGGAAAAAGACAAGAATACACTGGATTTAAGTTGATGTGAGTTTGCAGTCTATTCAACAAACTTTGAGCTGTTTTCAGTTCTACACAGCGGGACTTTCTGTGGAACAGGTTTTCTTAAGAAATAAACTTGATATGTTGCAGATTTAGATTAATAAATTATAAAGTACAAATAATAAAAAAAAGACAAATGATAAAAAAAAAAATTGTCGATATTTTTAGAAAACTGAAAAAATGCTGGGTCGTAACTAATATCTGCAAACCTATTTCTCCTTCAGCTGCTCTATGTGACTAAGAACTGGAGAGGAACATTTCTATTAAGCAACAGGATTACTTTGTAGAAATTGTAAAAAAGATTATCAGAGAGAAGTTGATATGCTATCACATTTGGACCTTTTTAATTTCACTTGACCAGACATCTAAAAAAAAAAAAAAAGTGAGACTACTAAAATGCTTATGATGGAAAATACTAAATAAAATTAAGCTTTGCATTTCTTTTCTGACTCACATTTACAGTGTTGCTTTGCATTGACATTGTAAAATTTCAAAGTGTCATGATTTTCTTAAGGCAGAGGTCTTCAACAGGGGGTCCGCGGAGGTACTGCATGGGGGTTGCGAAAGTCTTGGTTGATTACTTTTTTTATATTCCCTCCTGCAATTTTTTGCACTAATTAAAATGTCTTTAAATACACATTAACATGAATTCAACACACTGTAGTAAACAGATAAATGGAGGCAGAAGATGTCTTTCAGTCATCAATGCACACATTCAGCGACACACAGGAGCTCTTTCAAGCTGGGCACCGTTTCATTCACAACACCTGTCCCATCAACCAGGAATCAGATTCAGAAATACTTTAATAATCCCAGGGAGGGATTACTATAGTTACATGACTCCATATGTAATAGAGTGACTATAGGACCAGTTTGATATAACACAATTTCATACTATATAATTAAGGGGTCCCCGCTCCATCTTGCAATCAGTTTGGGGTTCCTTGGCTTTGAAAATGTTGAAGACCCCTGTCTTAAGGGATCTGACCCACATGCAGTAAACCACTCAGAGAAACCAGGGTAAAAGTTTAACAGGTCTATTGAGGAGATGAACGGGGTTGGATTCAGGGAAACTCAGGGTACTGGTGAACAGGAACTGGAAGTGGGAAGGAAAGTATCAGAGGTTAGTTCAAGGTCCGTGGGAACTTTGAACAGTGACTTTGGAAAAACAGAAAACGGGACTCACCTTAGTGGAGTAAACTTTCTTCCAAGAATCCAGTCTCGTGTGGGTTAACCAGAGGGAGGAACTCGTTGGAGGGTGGACAGGTTTTGTTTTGGTTGGTTCCTGAGGCACTATGGAGCCGACTGTTACTTGGAATCCAGGAGGTCTTGAATGAAACTTGTGGAGGTTAATCCCCTGCTCAGTGTGAGACTCAAACAATCCTTCCAGGGGAAGAAGGCCAAAAACATCCAGCTTGCAGGAAGGCTTCTTGCCAATAGGCAAAGACAAAAACACAGTTAGAACTCAGAGAAACGAAGACTCAGTTAGACTCAGCAAATCTCAGCTTGGCTAGAGTACCCAAAACTGGCAAACACTCTGGCGTTGTGGTAGTGACATTCCACAGCTTAAGTAGTCCTCGGTGATGAGCCAACCAGCCGCAGGTGTGCGAGAGGACCAACGAGAACAGGGCACCACCTGGTGTTGGAGGAAGAGAAAGACAAAAAAAAACACTATCCACACAAACTGGATTCCTAATACAAACTTTGCAAACTTCACAAAAAGCTCTCTGAAAATCACTTCCACTACCTCGCCCAGTTATAAACCATTATGCAGTCTTTCTTTTCTTTAACCATAGTTTCCATCATATTATGTATGGCATTCTTTTAGCACTTCTATTCTAAGAACATTGTGCACAGCTTGGTGATTATGTGTGAAACTGGTGCAGCTCTGTTACAATGACTGCAGCTCTGCTTTCCTTGCATTTAGGGAAGCTTCATGTTAAGTACTTTTAAGGTCTTCTTTTTATATGGTTTGGTCAGATGCATATGCAAATTGTTTAAATTTGTGGGGCAGGAGGAAAAAAGTGAAAAAGGTGGCACAGTGCCACATAAATCAGTACATCTGATCTCCTTGTTCAGAGCCAATATATCAGCCTATACAGAACTATGATAGTCTCAGAAAACTGAGATTCTTAAATTGCGTGCTACTATGATGATATTAACGCTATTTTCATTCTTGGTCTATCATTAGATTTTCATACAAACATTGATTAGAGGTTATCATTACCTCAAAGAATTTTTGGAAAGATATATGACAACATAAAGGTGTTATGGTTTCCCCCTTTTGGACTTTGATCTTTGAGTTTTCATTTTTTGTTGATCTTTGGTTTATTGTCTATTTTGTGTTATATTTAAGCAATCTTTAGTTACTCTCTGTCACCTTGTGCCAGTCTCCTTTCCACTAGCTCCCTTCTAGTCACTTCCATCCACACCTGCTCCATATCAGCTGATTACCCCAGTCTTTGTTCTGGCTCCCATATATACTCTCCTTGTGCAGTTAGTCAGTGCTGGTTCCTTGTTGTTATTTGTTCCCCTCATGTGTTTTCTCCTTATGTCTCCTGGGTTTTGGGGTTTGACTCCCGGATTTTGTTTTTGTTACCGTTTACTCATTAAACCTGCAAAAACTCATCTCTTCATTTGGGTCCTCCACATTCACATTGGCAAAAACGCTTTAATTAATTTCAACTTAATTAGAAAGAAGTTGAATCACCTAATTAGAAAACCTGAATGGTTCTTATAACTATAATAATATTCATTATTTTAACAAATCAGAGATAGTTAACTATTTTTATCCTTATTATATTTTTCTCCATGTTCAGCAAACAATTTGGTGCAATTTGGAAATAATAATGCCACAGCTAAATTTTTTTTACAAAGCTGAAAAAATACCAAATTAAGATCTGAATAATAGAACTGGCAGTACCTCATTTATTTGATGCGTACATGTTCTTTAATCTGCAACCTGCTAACTGACCAAACCAAAATTACCAATAACACCGGAAAATACAGACTTTAAGTACCTGTTATTTTTTTAACCCTTGGGAGGGTCTAGCCTGCAAACTGTTGCATTGGCAGATAGAAGCCTTATGTGGCAGAATGAGACTTTAAATAACACTGCATACATCCAGCAGACGGCTAACAGTAAGTACTAAATATAGACATAAATATGTGTAGGCCTACAGTAAAACATGAAAAATAAAATCAGAACATATCACACATTTGTGTCTGCCTTGTGTTTAAATGAAGTAAAAACTGATCTACCTCAGGTAAATAAAAGCTCAATGTTTATTGTGGAGTAAACAATATGATCACTAAAACCAGGAGGCAAACAGAGGGTTTCCTCCAAATAGTGCATAATTGTTACTTCTTTTTTATTTGTTATTTTTTGTTTGTTTTTTAAGTGCAACATTTGGATCATCTCCATCCAAAAATCTTATGTAAATACAGCTTAAGGAGGTGACTGATGTTTAACTGATTTAGGAGCGACAGACAATAATGACACCAAAGAGCTGGTGCCTAAACTATAGAGTGAGAGCTCTGTTTGAATGCAAAAATCTTAATTCCATCTGTATTTTGACGGAAATGATTAGAATAAAACGGCTTATTACCCTTTAGGACCTCTCCTCTACATCTCATCAAAACATCTGGAAAACATGAGTTGCTCCTCTAAAATACCACAGAAATAAACATTCTGGACAAAATATGTTTTATAAATCTGTTTTCAGTCACCACTGACCATGCAGCAGGTCAGGTTTCACCAAAGTATCTGAACTGGCACCTCATTAGTGGCCTTAACACTCAGCTTTCCACTTTGACTCTCTTTAACTCTGACAGAGGTTTGTTGTAAATGTCAATGAGGTGACAAACCTTTAGCCTGTAGCTGTAGGATAGTTGGCAGGTTGGTTGACATGTCCTACATTTTCATTTCTTTGTGGTTATCCTTTATTGAGCTTTAAGCTTTTTACCTGAATCCAAAGCAGAGGGCAATGAAAAAAACAAATGAGTTTTTCAATTATCATTTAAAGTTGAATATTATGGGAAACAAAATAAAAATATCAGAAACCAACATTCTGACACATTTAGCTAATGCAATCCTTAAGAAATCATTTTTAATAACTGTTGGTTTGTTAATTTACTCCATCCATCCATCCATCCATCCATCCATCCATCCATCCATCCATCCTCCTGGAGTACTTTGCTTTCCTATTTAAATGATCATGGTTGTGTTTTATCCAGTTGTCAGAGCTAATAAAAAAAATTGAGAACTTTTATCCCTTTGATGAAATGAAGCTGCACTGATTTGATTAAATGTGCAGGATCGGTCGGGTTCTGCATCTTTAGTAGCTGCAGATTGTGGTTTCTCTTTCCTTTGACTGTTGTGCAACTTAAATATATTTATTGTCCACCCTATCGGGGCAATAAGATATTATTCAGACTGTCATATATTGTTTAAGAACACAAGCCCTACTGGCTGTGTGTTAGAAAACAAATGAAAGTGTGATTCGAGCTCCAATCATGGTCAAACGGATAATTCTGCACATACATGGTACTGTATACATTCACCATAACTTCTGTTCAAAATATAAGATTTTAGCAGTAGAAATCATTCAGCTCCAAATCAAACATAATTCAGTTAAAAAGCTCTTGACTAAAAACTAGTGAAACTCAACTAAACTACTGTGCACAAAGAGGAAGGGAAAACATGGTTGAAAACCATATTACAGTTTAAGATGGACTTATGTTGGAGAATCAAAGTTTATGTTGAAGAATTCGGAATGTGATCAGATTAGCTTTTCATTTAATTTGGAGTGATTGGAATTTTTTCAGACCAATTCACAAAGCAGAACTAGAGTCTATTAAGCCATATTATGTTATGTTATGTCAGTGTCTTTTTGTGATGCACTTGGAAAGTCATATCACCAAAAGATATACTACTCTAAAATACGTAACGTGTAGTTTAAGAAAGAAAATGCAGAGCAAATGTCTCTGTTTTTCATTTGTCCTGTAATATTCCATGTTGGTATAGTGTACGACACAAAATCCAAAGGAAAAACATCAATGATTGTTGTTAGAACCTAACAAATATGAAAAAAAAATCCATAAGATATAAAGATATCTTATTGAAAGGAAACAAAGAGGAAGAACATAATCAAGGTCACACCCTTTCAAATCAGCTGCTGTATTTAAAGACATACAAAAACAAAAAGCAATCCAAAAAAGCTTCTTTCCAGTGACTTCATTTCACAGAGCTTAAAGAACAAAAGAGCTTCAAGTAAGTGTTAGAATAAAGGTGTACGGTGGCTCGTTTTTTTCTGTGATGGTGACAGAAGGTCGAACCACAATGAGGAGGTTGGAAATACAGAAGTCAAGGGTAATTTTTCAATTTCATCACATAAGACCTGCAGAAAACAAACAAATCCAATTGCACTGAATGTAAAATCTCATTTTGGTTTTTGTAAGATTTATTATTAGCCTGCAGAAAGTGTGATTCTTTTTTTATAACTTCATCACAGCTAAGAATGCCATACTACTCTGCTGAAATAATATGTCAGCTTGAGAAAATCTGCAGATCATAAGACGGCGTGATGAGGGAAACCTTTCGGAATGTAAATTTACCAAGAGGTCTTCACAGTAAAAAGAGATCTTATTAAGCTCAAAGTAAAGATAGAATTTGAATCAAAGAATGAAAATATTTTAAATATAATGTGCTTAAGCTAATTAAGGTATTTAATTGATGGAAATGGAGCATCTTATCTCTTCTGTACATAGAACAGAATAGAATAAGATGGAATAGAATAGAATAGAACAGGAAATCCCTTTTTTGTCTCACAATGGGGAAATTCTGATGTTTACATCAGCAAAAAAATATTAAGAAATGGTTACAAAATATGGATCTTAGAAAAATGTATAAGAATAACATAGTAGTGAAGAGTTAAAATGATAAACATTAAGATACTGAAGCGTACAGTGTTTTAACAAATATAAAAACTGTGCACACAGAGAATAAATAACCAATAAATACAGGAATGAGCATTTTTACAGCAATGGATATTTGAAAATAGCAGCAGCATCAGAGATGAGTATATCGCCTTTAGAAGCTGAAAACTTTCTCAGTTTGTTAAATGTATTAATGTAACAATTTCAATATAAGAAGTTAAAAATATATATATAAACACATATAAAAAGCCAAATGATGAAATAAAAAACCTTACTGATAACTTATTTAGACAACAGAGAAAGTCTAAAAATAAAAAAGGCATTATGTGCGATTATGTAAGTAATGGCATCTGTTGCAGAACCACATTCATATGTCCTGTCAAATATATCCCCTTTACTCAAGGCGGTGTTGTTGCTTCTCTGAATTTTTTATGTTGTCATTAGACAAAACCAACATTACACTGCAAAAACTATCTAAAAATGAGTAAAAATGTCGTAAATTAAGTGTATTTACCCTTAATTTGAGTAGATAAATAGGATGATTTGCCAATGGAATTAATACTTTTACTCTTTACATAAGATAATTAGATAATATGCACTTGAAATAAGACAATGCAATTGTATTTTCTTATTTTAAATATAAATTGTCTTGTTCCATTGGCAAAATGTCTCTTTTATTTCCTCAATTAAAGAACAAATGCACTAATTTTAAGAAGAAATTACTTATCTAGATTTGTTTTTTTTTTCCAGTGTAGGTTTAGGTTCTGATTTTGGATACATAAAGGCTTCTATTTGGCAAGGAATAAGAAGATTAGTAACATCCATTAACAAATCAGCAGTTCTTGGTATTTTTTGACAAAACTGACAAACTAAAATACTAAAATGTATGATTTCTTATCAGATGGTGAGTTTCCTTGCTCCTCACGTTAAAGCCTGGCCCCTGAAGTGACAATGTGATCTGTAAAACACAATTTGAAAAGATGCAATTAATAAAACTCTGAAAAATAGAAATGTAAAAAAAATAACTTTTATCAAAAACATAAAACCTGTAAAAACAAAATAAATGAATAACAAACAATCTGTGTTTTTTTTTTTTTTTTTTTTTTTTCGAAAAATATAACATTAAAATTATTATTTGAGTAAAACTTTTCTCCAAGTTTCAAATCTGGATGGCATTTTCTTTTCAAATTTTTAATAAAAATATATATATATATATTTTTATTTTCTTTTACAAAACCTATTCATTGGTTCGAACAATAATGAAACATGATTCACTCATTGGTATTAAATTTACTTGACAAAAAAACATTAAGGTTTGACAAAAAAGCCAAACTATAAGATGTGTAAAGGGAGATAATTTACAACAAAAGACCCTTTAATAAAGTTTTCAAGCAAAAAGGCAACTTTTACATCTCACTGATGCAATCCAGACCATTAAGTCCAAACAGTTGGATTTTTCCATTCTCTTTGCTAGTCAAGAACCTCCACTTTTTGTATGCATCATCTTTAAAACATCTTTAGCATCACGAATTTATAAAGAAATAGTTTAAGGGGAGCTAAAACAGACTGTTATATTGCAGATAAATAATAAAGAGGATAAAATTCTCTAGAGTTCTAGTTGGTAGAAGAAAATCTTTTTTTGGTCATCTAATTCAATGTTTGGGATCCTGGGGCTGCTCAGTGATGCAGTGAGTAGCACTGCTGCCTTGCAGGAAGAAGGCTGTGGGTCTGATTCCTCTTTCTGCATGGAGTTTGCATGTTCTCCCTGAGCATGCGTGGGTTCTCTCCGGGTACTCCGGCTGCCTCCCACAGTCCAAAATCATGACTGTTATGCTACGTTCACACCGGAAGCAGCAAGAGCAGCAAAATCGTGTCTGCTGCTTCATTTTTGCTGCTTGTACCAGTTTAGTTCTGACGCGCGGCTGAAGCAGCTTTGCTGCTCTGGCTGCATGGTGCAAAAGTGTGTCTGACGCGTGTTGCGCTGAGCTACTCTATCCTTTCTCTGCCTTGCAGCTATATTTGCTGTGATCAGTAGGAATAAAGTAGTTTTAATTTGTTTTTAAGTGAGAAAATCCACCTGAAAACTTAATCAGTGCAGTCAGTTCATCCAGATTACCATCCTGCCTTCCGATATTATTTCTGTCGAAGCCGCTCAGACCCCCACATACCAGCGGTGCATTGTCAGTAGGAATCCCTTTAACAGCAGCCTCTGGTTCGCCTCCTTGCGGTTCACCGCGGCAGCTGGTAGGTGGTTTTCATCTAAATAATCTAAACTGCAGGCAGCAGGATAATAAAAGCCAACATATTCTGCCGGCAGATTTCTGCATTTTAAGTTAATTTAGGCGTCAATAAACTGTTTCAGAGGAGTGATCACAGCGCTCTGTGTCATCAGCGATGTGTCTGTCTCCCTACCAGCTCCCAGATCAGCTTCTCTGATTGGTTGACGCGGCGCGTTGAGCAGCAAAAGTTCAATTTTTCCATCTGGAGCAGCAGCGCGTTTGGTTCAGATGCTTAAACGCGCCCGACGCGCTGCTTCAGCTGCTCAGACGCGATGCGGGACCTTTTGCTGCGCCTTGACGCTCGTCAACCATTGACTTTGCATGTAAACTCGCTGCTTCTGCCGCGGCTGCTGCGTCCGGTGTGAACGTAGCATTAGGTTAATGGGCTTCTCTGTTGCCCTGCAATGGACTGGTGATCTGTCCAGGGTGGACCCCACCTCTGGCCAATAGGCAGCTGGAGATAGGCACCATCACGCCTCGTGACCCCAGCAGGGATAAGCCTGATGGTAAAAGGATGGATCCCGAATCCAGTTTGGTCTCGAATAAAATCTTTATAGCTAACACAACTTTGTAATAAACCATCAGCACCAAAGATTATATAATTCGTTAAACTACCCTGCCATTATTTTAATTTTTAAGAGTTCAGAAACAGTTTGCCCAGTAAACGGGAAACAAGGTGATGTGAGTTTGGGAGCTTGACTGTAAGAGCTCCTTTTGTTTATGTTACTGTCCTTTTGTGTGTTTTCACGGTGTATGTTACAGACGTAGGAAAGCTGATAAGGTAAAGCCGACGAAGCACAGCGTAGCTTTCTAACAAGCATCAATAAAAGATAGTTGTACCATCTCCTGGGCTAAACACTGCAGGAGGTTGGTAGTTGAGTGAAACAACCATCTGTGGCCCAAACAAAAAACCCTCTGAAGCGCTTGATCCCCCTCCCGCTCGTACACCCTGCACCCTCTCTCTCTTAAGACCTCAATGCTTATGGGACTTTGCAGCTATTTAATGTTTAATGCCCTTTAAAGCCAAAAGAATGCAAATTTCTGCGGCCTGCTACCAATTTTTCTTCTTTTCACTCTCACCCTGAAATTACAAATCTGTTGTCCCCACGGCCCTATTTATCCCCGGTGTAACAGCTGGGGACAATTATGTGCAGGAAGCTCGTAGGGGGGGTATTTTGGGAGCAGCCAGGAAGTAAGATGTGAATCCATCCTTTAAAGAACGCAACGTGCTAAAGAAAGTAGAGGGGGTTGCACTCTGGCCACAGGGTGCTTTCTGGGGTATCTTAAGTGAACCCCAGCCCATGCACCAACCACCACCAAGTCCCATGTGGTCTGTGAAGATTAGCCAAAACAAGACATTGAGGTAGAATGGGTAGATGTGGAGGGGCAGGATAAAGAAAGATGAAAGAAATGGAGAAAATGAGAAGCAACTCTGTTTACATCCCAGCCGGACCCCTACTGCGCTTTGATGACCTGAGCTATCCCATTACAAGGTGGAAAAATATTATATTGCACTGTCTCAAGATATTTGAAAGACCTGGGATGTTGTTTTTTTTAATAGTTAATAGAAATAAAAGTCATTTACTTTATATCATACTCAGTTTATACACTGGAAAAACAATATAGAAATAAGTAAAATTGTCTTAAATTAAGTGTATTTACCCTTGATTTGAGTTGGTAAATTAAGTAGTTTGCCAATGGAATGAGTATGTTTACTCTTAAAATAAGATAATTAGATAATATGCACTTGAAATAAGACAACCCAATTGTGTTTTCTTATTTTAAGTGTAAATTGTCTTGTTCCATTGGCAAAATGTCTCTTTTACCTCTTCAATCAAAGAACAAATGCACTTATTTTAAGAAAAAATTACTTATCTAGATTTAGATTTTTTTCCAGTGTATTAGATTAAATGTGTAATAAGTTGTAGTCTAGTGAGTGGAAAACCACAAAGTATGCATCCCTGCTTGAGAAAAAGAACAAGCAACTTCCCAAGATGATAACTAAGATAGCAGGGATAAAAACAATTCAATTTGAAAAACTCACATGCAGAGAAAAGACAATTAGAAGAAATTTATTAGTACAATTACTTTGTCTTTGGCGCTCAGACGTCAGCAAGGAAACATAGCGCTGACTTTTGATAGACATACATGAACAGGAACAGAGAATAGGGCTGTTTCCCCTCCAGGCATGAAACTGGAGGTGAAGTGGAGATAGATGAAGTTGGTCAGTCTGTAGACTGCTGGTTAGCGAGACGGTCTGCTGAGCTTTATGGGGTGAATCAGTGGACTGCATGAGCTGATATAGAGCTTCACTCAGGGACCTTGAAGATGGAAGTCCAGTTTGGATAACACAGGTAGAGAGAACCTGTCCATGATGAGCAAGCATGAAGCGACAGTGGAGAGGAAAAACTCCCCATTGGGAAGAAACCTCTGGCAGAACCAGGCTCAACATGGCGGTTTTCTGCTGGACCGGTTGAAATGAGATATAGAACGCAGTAAGAGTCCAGGAGGAATGATACTCTGATGAAGTTTTAGCTACGATGGTGGAGGAGGGGCTGGAGGTGGGTTGAAACAGGGTCATCTGAAGAAGTCACACAGAGCAACCACGGCTTGCGCCCTAGGTAGCAGAAGAGTTGCAGATTGGAGGCCTTTTAACATGAACTTTGGATGCTGATCAGCTTTTGTAAAGGCGTGGTTCAAAGCTGATGGGCTGTGTCATAGGCAAATGAGGGCGAGTAATCAGTTTTTTCAGTTGAAATTCCACTTAGGCTCCATTTTAGCAAGCAGGTAAAACGTCTGTATAAAAAAAGAAAAACAAGAACATTTTATTTTTGAGATTTTTGGAAGCAGCAATGTTTGAAAGTCTGAAATGTTTTCTTGTTTTTCAAATGCTTGGTTTCAAATAATGCTTCGTTATTTAGTGCCGGACCCGGGCCTCACCCGATACTGTTATTAAAAACCAATCTCAACATAAATTAGAATTCAAGAAATTTAAATTATGAAAACCTGTGTTTGTAACTTGTGTGCCATTAACCCAAATAATAATTTGGGACTTTAGGACCCAATGCCCATGATCCATTGCATTAGGAAATGAGAGTTTTGCTCTGCAGTTGGCAGAATAAGTGCTATAATGACAGTCTTACTTTTATTTGTATTTTTCAATTTGGGAATAAATCATCCTATTAGTTTTGTTTTGAAATGGAAAAAAAAAAAAGATAATTGAATCAATTATGAGAAATATTGTTGCATTTTAATATCATTAGCTCCAGTGCAGAACTATTTACCAAACCATACAAGCATTGATTATATGCTGGACCAGCCCTTTAACCCCTGAACCAGGTAGAGTCATTAGGGAGCTTGATTAATGTGGTTTTGCTTGTATAAAATAGCTTCAATCTTTTTCCTGGAACACATTCAGTAGGTGGGACAGTGCGGCTGCTACATCATCCTTTATTGTCGAAGCTTTCATCAGTGACAAGGGGAAGGATGCAAATATTTCTTTGTTCCTTGGGTTGTGTGTGAATTTATAGTGAGAAGGCTGACAGCCAAACATCCTCTCAGGAGACGCAGGTCAGGGTGGCATTTTTCTGAAGGGACTATTTTGTTCTTTCTGCTTTCAATTATTTAGGGGGCATCCTTTTCTTCGACTCACTTCTGCGTGACATGATCCCCACATTTGCCATCTTAAGGTCAAATGTCTGCTTGCCTTCACACTCCCAGAGGAGGAATACAGTCATCCCTCAGAATGGTGTGATATGCAGTCTGGGTAAAAGGCTAAAGATAATAATGTGCTAGGACCATATTTCTCTAAATGTGTCACTGGGCCAAAGTGTGGCGATTGCATTTACAGAAATATATCCTAATATTTGCGCTACTACTACTTAGATTTAACCAACTGTTTTAGGTTTGAGGGAAAGTACAGTTGTAGTCAAACACGGTGTAAGCACCATTATTTTAAATTTGCAGAATAGCCTACATAATAAAATACCTTTAGCCCGACTTTACTACTCAGTAAAGAAAAACAGTTATTCTTCTTTACATTAGGCTATTTTGTTGTGAATTGATGCTTACTCAGGGTGAGATCTACCTGAAAAACTCAGGTAGATTAACAGGAAACTGATAATTTCTTTAACAAAACTAAAGTAATAATCTTTGGACCAATAGAGGAGAGATCTAAAGTTAGCACACAGCTTCAGTCGCTTCAGCTAGTAACCACTGATCAGGCCCGAAATCTAGGTGTAGTGCTGGATTCAGACTTGAACCTCCAAAAGCATTTAAAGACAATTACAAGGTCGGCTTTCTATCACCTGAAGAACATTTCCAGGATTAAAGGACTAATGTCTCAGCATGATCTGGAAAAACTAATCCATGCGTTTATTTTTAGGCGAATTGATTACTGCAACGGTGTTTTCACAGGTCTGCCTAAAAAGTGGATCAGACAGCTGCAGCTGATCCAGAACGCTGCTGCCCGTGTCCTCACTAAGACTAAGAAAGTAGAGCACATCACCCCAGTTCTAAAGTCCTTCCACTGGCTCCCTGTATCTCAGAGAGTAGACTTTAAAATACTTCTGTTAGTCTATAAATCTCTGAACGGCTTAGCACCTAAATACATCACAGACTTGCTATCAGTGTATCAACCCTCCAGACCACTCAGGTCTTCTGGCTCCAGCCTGCTCTGCATACCTAGAACCAGAACTAAACATGGAGAAGCAGCATTTAGTTCCTATGCTCCACTTATCTGGAATAGGGTTGTCAAAAGTATCGATACTCAAAAGAGTATCGATACTGAAACGTTGTATCCGGATACAATACTCATTTTCAAAAGATCATTTTCTGAACACTGTGTGATTGAATAATTCTGTGCATTTTTCAGTTTCAGGCCCCGTCCACACGAAGTCAAAAGTAACACGAAACGCTAATATTTTCCAGAACATTTGTCTTAAAGACGGAGACGTAAAATAAATGTGATCGACCACATGAATGCATGAAAACGCTGCAAAATGTATGCCAGGCCTGTAAGTGGCGCTGTGGTGCCAAAGCAAAAATAGGCGAAAACAGGCAACGAAATGTTGGGCATGCGCAGTAATATTTATACAACAACCAAACCGGAAAATGGCCCTGCGGGTCTATTTTCGTGGTTCAGTCAAATTCAGGTGCTGAACTATGTTGTCGATATTGCTCTGTTCTTCCTGGAGATATTCCAGAAGAGGAAGATTCTGTTGTAAGCCCGACAGCAGGGTGAGTAGCATGAGCAGCAACCATTCAACACAGTACGGCGCCATTGTTGTTGTCATACTGTGTCGCGCATGCGTGTTTAGAGGCGACGCTATGACGCATGCTTGTAAAAAAAAAATGCGGTCAGACCTTAAAGATGGAAACACGAAAACGGCGTTTCAAAATCTTCCCACTTTGAAGGCTTAATAAAAAAAAAGATTGTTTACAGACCACGAAACGCCAGCTTCGTATGGATGAGAGGCTGGTTTGGTGAAAAATTTGTGCGTTTAGGCCAGGGTTTGACTTCGTGTGGACGGGGCCTCAGACTTTTTCTGTAAGAAGTGCAGCTGCTGAGAATAATTTTTGTTTAACTGGTTTGGCTAGTGTCATTGTTATGTCTGCAAAACATAGCCAAGGAAGGAACACTTAATTTTAATTTTGTAAGTTTTTTTATCAAGCTTGCTTAATATTGTGCACAGCAAACAACCTCAAAATATTGTTCTTATTGTTTTTTTATTTATTTCTTGTATTTTTTTTAGTAATGAAAATATTTCTGTTGAATTTTAGAGTCTTTGTTTTTATTCTTGTGGTATCGAAAAGGGTATCGAGTATCGAATATTTTACTTAGTATCGGTATCGGGTTGAAAAGTTTAGTATCGTGACAACCCTAATCTGGAACAAACTTCCAGAAAAATGAAAAAGTGCGGAAAGCCTGAATTCCTTTAAATCAAGACTAAAAACACATATGTTTAGGATTTTTAATATTCCTTTTTGTTTCTGCATTTTTTTTTTATTTAAATTTTTTTCTTACTTACTTTGATTCTGTTTTATATTCCTATATTTTAATCATGTAAAGCACTTTGAATTTTCTTTGTACTGAATTGTGCTATACAAATACATTTGCCTTGCCTTGCCTTTAAGTAGATTCAATTGAATTGTTATTAGAATGTAATCTGAAGTCCTGTTTTTGTTAAATTCCTCTTAAAAACTTAATTTAGGAAAAATTTAGGCGCAATGCCTGAATTCCAAGGATGTTATGCAGTATTATCAGGCATTCGTTTTAAAAGAGATTTGGGGATTTCATTGGATTTATAATTTAGCCACTGTCTTTTGCTTATTGGAGGTATAAGGTCCTTGACCCAATAAGAAAAAGATGATAGCTACTGTAAAAGATGGGATCCTGAATACAGGCAGCTTAAAAATGCTCCCTTGTACTGAAGGCTGAGTTTCCATCAAGAAGACCAGGGAGTAGAGGTTGACCATAATGTTGTAAAGTGTGACGGTCTACCAATGACGCTCTACCAAGGAGGCATCTTGAGCAGCATCTGCACCCTTGGTGTTTGTTAAAAAATTATCCGTACAAAATTAGAGTTGAGAAAAGGTCACATGCACACCCAAACCTGACTGGAGGGACTATTCTTGTCCAGGAAAATATTGGGATCACCTCAGTTAAGCTCACCTTTTAATATGGCCAAAATATGACAATTTGCTGATAAGATAAAATAATTTAGTCTACTTGGCTGTTCTTTAAATTTGCTTTCGTGGTTTTAAGATAAGAGACTAGCTCTATCACACTGATGGCAAAGGTAATTGCCACATACCAATTGCTATCTCTCCTTACATCCACAAAAAACATGCTGGATTATATGTACAAAGCATCCTGGATGGTCCATAATGTGGGTGATATATTTAATGGCTTTTCTAATCCACCATAGATGGACAGCGTGTGGCAAAGAGTAGCATGCTGCAGTGATAGGGGGCAGTGCTTGATCTTTTACTTATGAGGCTCCTCTCCTGTGGAACCAACTATCAGCTTTAGTCTGTCTACTTTTAAGGCTAGGCTTAAAACTTTCCTTTTAGATAAAGCTTATAGTTAGAATATACCCTGAGCTATCTCCATGTTCGTCTCTTATGGAAGACATATTGAACAATAGATAGAAAGAAGGAGAATGATACAAGGTTTTTCTTATGTCTTCCAGCAGAGAAGGACATAGGAAACACTTTTCATCATTCTCCTTCATTCTATTTTCTTCAATCCCTTAGTATTTGTTACTTCAACCATTAATACATGTTCTCTCTGCTTGCTGTTGTCTTAATAGCCTCATCAGGTCTGATTCTGTTTGACTTCGACACCATCCTGAAGAGAAATATCAGCTGGCCTGCTACCAACACTTTTTACTTTAGATGATAAGAGTTGGCCCTGTTTTTCAGTGTTTAGTCCTGTTTCTCTCCTAAACACAGCTTTTTACTGTGACTAACTGGACTAACTCTGTGAGTTATTCATTCATCCCTTTGACATGAAGACTAATCTCAGAGCATGTATACTTCATGGTTTCATTCCTAGACAGAGCCACCTGTGGAGCCCGGTCCTGGATCTGCTGCAGTTTTCTTCAATTTTTCCTCTCTACTGTCTTCTCTCATCTCACTGTATGAGCTGATTGACTTATCTCTTTGAATTACCTTGAGATGACACATGTTGTAAATTGGTGCTATATAAATATGTGAATTGAATATTTAAATAAATGAATATTTTGGGTCTATCAAAATCGAAAATTACTTCTCAAATATAAAGGATGATCTAAACTGAATTTTCAGTCATAAAATTATGTTTTAAACCAAGAAAGGCAAACTCTGAAGCTTAGAGACGTACTTTTTAATCCTGTGGGGAAAATACAAAAGAGTTTGGAGCTACACAGATTGATGACTGACTGGGCAGCATCGTCAGAACATCAGACATGAAGGCGAGAGCCTAAAGGTGTTAAAAGCTAATAATTCAGACTTGCTTCACTGCACTCAATATATAAATAAAGGTGAGATCATACATGATTTCCAGCTTTGTTAAAACTGATACAAAATACAGAGATCAGGTTAAATAGAATAAAATGAATGATCATATTTGACCCCTATTAGAATATTTTTCCATTTATGTTGTATGAGTTATGTGGAATTGATTAAATCATAATGAAAAGCATATAAAACTATATGAAGTTTGAATTTAGGTAAAGGCTTGAGTAGGTCTACTGCTCAGCCTGGATACCTTTTGGTTAAGATGCTGGAAATTAAGGTTAAGGTAAAATATGTTGTAATTTATTGTTAATTTATTTTTGCCCATGGTTGCAGCAGATTTAATGCTTCAACAGTCATGAACCTCTCTGCAGAAAACGGTCCTTTGTAAAATATAGAGCTGCTTAAAAATGCTAAAGCAGTAAAGTGTAGACTGTGCAGTTCAAGGTTGCAGTATATTGTGAATCCAGTAACTTTTGAATGCATGGGACACCAAATGTAATAATTAAACACAAAAACAAACAAACAAAAAAACAGTCACTGTCATGTTTTTGTCAACTAAACATTCTTCAAATTTAGTGCTTTTTTCCTAACATTTAGGGTCAGAATGCTAAATATAAATGTTTAATCTATATCTAAATATATCTATGTAATAGTCATGGTAAATGGCATGTGCTTATATAGCGTCTTTATTCAAGTTAGGAGACTTGACCAAGGCGCTTTACACTACATTCATTCACCCATTCACACACACACTCACAGTGGCAAGCCACATTGTAGCCACAGCTGCCCTGGGGCTCACTGACAGAAGTGGGGCTGCCGTACACTGGCGCCACCGGGCCCTCTGACCACCATCAGTAGACAATGCAGGTGAAGTGTCTTGCCCAAGGACACAACGACACTGAAAGTCGGAGTCAGGGCTTGAACCATCAACCCTTCGATTTCAGGGCAAACTCCTACATCCAACGCCACTGTCATGACACTGGGGCTGGCCTATCTGTCCTTTCTTTACTCCGGCTCAGCTCCACCTCACCTGCAATCAACCTCAACGGGTTTCACCTGTTTCCACCTGCTTATTAGCCTCGTGAGACCATCCTGATCTCGCGAGCTTTCAAGGTTTCACTCGCTGATCAATCTGGCTACTCTCCGTTGAAGAAAATTTGGTGCCGTTCACCAAACGAACGTCCAATCAGCGTTGGCTTTGAGGCAGGTTGAAGTGTAACGCAACAAGAAGAGCGACAGTTCAGTCTAAAGAACATGGCGGCTTCAGCCGATGAAACTAGCGTTAGCGTGGCTATCGAGCAAGTTTTATCGGAATTACAGAGTATTTCTTCACTGAAAGAAGAGCAAAACACTGCTCTGGAGGCTTTTCTCAGAGGAAAATAATTTTTTCCTCTTCTCCCGACTGGTTTCGGCAAGAGTTTGATCTATCAATTGGCTTCTCTTCGTCGTCGCTCTGTTAGTACGTCATATGCTTCCTTGATCTGATTGGTTTATTTGGCCCGTCTACTGTATCACCAACATAGGCCAATCAGCTAACCAGTATTTTCGCCCCTTCCCAAAATTACTTAAACGGAAGGTTTCCAGATGGATATGTGGAGCAAATCCATCTGGCGGAGTCAGGTTAGCTGCTTATAAGTCCCTTTTAGATCATCTACCACTGCCAAATTGTCTCGAACCTACCAGTGAGCACCTTCCACCGATTCTATTTGCAAGCCTCTCTGCCTGTGTGTTGCCCGATCTGGTCTGCTTTCTGTTACCAAGCCTGCCTGTGCCTGCCTTGCCTCTGTCTGCCAGCCTGGAAACCTGATTGGATCTGGCTCTGGATTTTGGACCCTGTTTTTCCTGGATTTGCTGTCTGTAAGCCTGACCCACCGCTACCTCAGAGTGTTGGATTATGCCTGACCTTTGTGGATTTCTGAAACCTATCAGTTTATGAACCTGAACTGAACCTGGACCTTCCCTCTTTGATCTCCCTGTCTGTACTGCCACTGGATCTCTGTCACACTGTTGTTGAACCCCGACCCCTCTGGATCACATCTCTGGAAAGCCCCACTGGAACCTTCCGTTTCTGTGTCAGCCGCTCCTCTGGTCCTCCTGAGTCAGGTTAGGCACCCAGCTCCTCAGTTATCATACCTGCCTCCACTGGTCACTAACCTGTCTCTGCCTCCAGGGGTTCCAGTAAGAGCACAAGCAGCATTTCCTGCACTTTAAACGCTTCCCCTGTTTTTCCTTCATAAAGCTTGTAAAAGTCACTGACCTGCCTTGGTTGAATCTTGGGTCTGATTCTCGTGCATTGCAACCTAACCCCATACGTATGTAAGATGATAACAATATAGCAGGTATAAAAACAATTCAATCTGGAAAACTCACACGCAGAGAAAAGAAAATTAGAAGAAATATATTGCTACAATTACTTGGTCTTTGGTGTAATATGTATGTGTCATGGTTGGTTTAGAAATCAAACCCACATGCAGAACACCACTTGGAGACTGATAAAAAGTTCAACAGAGTTTTGCACAGAGATAACATGAACTGGATTCTGGAAACTGGTCCGGGTAGGATTCTCAGTTGCTGCAGAGACGGATAGTTTGATTAGCCAGGTAAACAGATTAGTTGTTGAGTTTTCAGATGTTTCTGAAAATACCTTGTAGAGGTCCAGGCTCTCTTTTCTGAGAGAGGGAACCGGTTGGGTCCAGAGACTGTTGGCTCAGCAGAGTGCTCAGCAGCAGCAGCGTCTAGCTTCTGACTTTCCAGTGACAGACCTTAGTTTGAGGGATTAGCTCTTTCCTTAAGAGCAGCAGGTGGATTCCAGAGTGAGATCTTCAGGTTTGGCTCTCTAGGGCAGGCAGGCAGGTAAAAGGTTAAGCTCATCCAGAGCTTCAGACGAGAGACAGGTTTCCTATGAGCGAGAAGACAGAGGCAGGTTAGAATTGGGTTTCTCTTAGAGACAAAGATTCTAGTAGTTCAGAGGCTCAGGTTCGCTAACCAAACTTGGTCAACACTGCGGCGTTGAAGGAAGGTCTGGCTGCTGATTATATAGGCAGTTCTCCTGATGGGCTGATGAACGTCAGCTGTGCTGGAGGGCTCCAGCCCAGGAGATCCACAGCGCTCTCTGCTGGAGAAGGTGGAGAATCTCCAGATCCCAACAGTATGTATATATATATACAGGTGCTGGTCATAAAATTAGAATATCATGAAAAAGTAGATTGATTTCAGTAATTCCATTTAAAAAGTGAAACTTGTATATTATATTCATACATTACATACAAACTCATATATTTCAGATGTTTATTTTGTTTAATTTTGATGATTACAAATGACAACAAATGAAAATCTCAAATTCATCATATCAGAAAATTAGAATATTACTGAAGACCAATAAAAACAAAGGATTTATAGAAATGTTGGCCAACTGAAAAGTATGAACATGAAAAGTATGAGCATGTACAGCACTCAGTATTTAGTTGGGCCTCCTTTGGCCTGTATTACTGCAGCAATGCGGCGTGGCATGGAGTCGATCAGTCTGTGGCACTGCTCAGGTGTTATGATAGCCCAGGTTGCTCTAATAGTGGCTTTTAGCTCTTCTGAATTGTTGGGTCTTGTGTATTGCATCTTCTTCTTCACAATACCCCATAGATTTTCTATGGGGTTAAGGTCAGGAGAGTTTGCTGGCCAATTAAGAACAGGGATACCATGGTCCTTCAACCAGGTACTGGTAGCTTTGGCACTGTGTGCAGGTGCCAAGTCCTGTTGGAAAATGAAATCTGCATCTCCAAAAAGTTGGTCAGCTGCAGGAAGCATGAAGTGCTCTAAAACTTCCTGGTATGTGGCTGCGTTGACCCTGGACCTCAGAAAACACAATGGACCAACACCAGCAGATGACATGGCACCCCAAACCATCACTGACTGTGGAAACTTTACACTGGACTTCAAGCAACGTGGATGAAGTGCCTCTCTTCTTTTCCTCCAGACTCTGGGACCTTGATTTCCAAAGGAAATGCAAAATTTACTTTCATCAGAGAACATGACTTTGGACCACTCACCAGCAGTCCAGTCCTGTTTCTCTTTAGCCCAGGCAAGACGCTTCTGACGCTGTCTGTGGTTCAAGAGTGGCTTGACACAAGGAATGCGACAGCAGAAACCCATGTCTTTCATACGTCTGTGTGTGGTGGTTCTTGAAGCACTCACTCCAGCTGCAGTCCACTCTTTGTGAATCTCCCCCACATTTTTGAATGGGTTTTGTTTCACAATCCTCTCCAGGGTGCGGTTATCTCTCTTGCTTGTACACTTTTTTCGACCACATCTTTTCCTTCCCTTCGCCTCTCTATTAATGTGCTTGGACACTGAGCTCTGTGAACAGCCAGCCTCTTTAGCGATGACCTTTTGTGTCTTGCCCTCCTTGTGCAAGGTGTCGATGGTCGTCTTTTGGACAACTGTCAAGTCAGCAGTCTTCCCCATGATTGTGTAGCCTATAGAACTAGACTGAAAGACCATTTAAAGGCTTTTGCAGGTGGTTTGAGTTAATTAGCTGATTAGAGTGTGGCACCAGGGGCCATCAATTTTGAACCTTTTCACAATATTCTAATTTTCTGATATGATGAATTTGAGATTTTCATTTGTTGTCATTTGTAATCATCAAAATTAAACAAAATAAACATCTGAAATATATGAGTTTGTATGTAATGTATGAATATAATATACAAGTTTCACTTTTTAAATGGAATTACTGAAATCAATCTACTTTTTCATGATATTCTAATTTTATGACCAGCACCTGTATATATATATATAAATATATATATATATATATATATATATATATATATATATATATATATATATAGACATTTAAGAAATAGGTTTGGATTTAACATTTTGATTCAAGATATTATATATTTATTTTATTGGAAAGTTAACTATAGATTTTAAATGTTTGAGTCAGATATACATACAATTCATATTTAAATAATTAACTAAGATACATATTCAGATTTAAGATAAAGATTGAGATATATATTTAAGATATACAAATATATATTACATTATGTGTCCTAAATATATAGGACATAAAAATATATTTATCATCTAAATATACACTATATTGCCAAAAGTATTTGCTCACCTGCCTTGACTCACATATGAGCTTAAGTGACATCCCGTTCCTAATCCATAGGGTTCAATATGACGTCGGTCCACCCTTTGCAGCTAGAACAGCTTCAACTCTTCTGGGAAGGCTGTCCACAAGGTTTAGGAGTGTGTTTATGGGAATTTTTGACCATTCTTCCAGAAGCGCATTTGTGAGGTCGCACACTGATGTTGGACGAGAAGGCCTGGCTCTCAGTCTCCGCTCTAATTCATCCCAAAGGTGTTCTATCGGGTTGAGGTCAGGACTCTGTGCAGGCCAGTCAAGTTCATCCACACCAGACTCTGTCATCCATGTCTTTATGGACCTTGCTTTGTGCACTGGTGCACAGTCATGTTGGAAGAGGAAGGGGCCAGCTCCAAACTGTTCCCACAAAGTTGGGAGCATGGAATTGTCCAAAATGTCTTGGTATGCTGAAGCATTCAGAGTTCCTTTCACTGGAACTAAGGGGCCAAGCCCAGCTCCTGAAAAACAACCCCACACCATAATCCCCCCTCCACCAAACTTTACACTTGGCACAATGCAGTCAGACAAGTACCGTTCTCCTGGCAACCGCCAAACCCAGACCCGTCCATCAGATTGCCAGATGGAGAAGCGCGATTCGTCACTCCAGAGAACGCGTCTCCACTGCTCTAGAGTCCAGTGGCGGCGTGCTTTACACCACCGCATCCGACGCTTTGCATTGCACTTGGTTATGTATGGCTTGGATGCAGCTGCTCGACCATGGAAACCCATTCCATGAAGCTCTCTGCGCACTGTTCTTGAGCTAATCTGAAGGCCACATGAAGTTTGGAGGTCTGTAGTGATTGACTCTGCAGAAAGTTGGCGACCTCTTCGCACTATGCGCTTCAGCATCCGCTGACCCCGCTCCGTCAGTTTACGTGGCCTACCACTTCGTGGCTGAGTTGCTGTCGTTCCCAAACACTTCCATTTTCTTATAATACAGCTGACAGTTGACTGTGGAATATTTAGGAGCGAGGAAATTTCACGACTGGATTTGTTGCACAGGTGGCATCCTATCACAGTTCCACGCTGGAATTCACTGAGCTCCTGAGAGCGACCCATTCTTTCACAAATGTTTGTAAAAACAGTCTGCATGCCTAGGTGCTTGAATTTATACACCTGTGGCCATGGAAGTGATTGGAACACCTGATTCCAATAATTTGGATGGGTGAGCAAATACTTTTGGCAATATAGTGTACATAAATAGATTCAACATTTATATTTAGCTTTTTCCTCCTGAATGTGAAAAACTTTTTTGAAGGTTATAAAGACAGAGGAAGAAAATGGATGGATGCACAAACTGTTCTTCTGTACAAAAAAATAGAGGTTCCTCCATTTTTATTCTGGTGAAGATTCTTAGTCATCCAGGTCATCATCATTCCAAAAAAGTTAAAAAACAAAGCAATGCACTGGACTTTGTTTCCACGTTTGAAAATGCTTCTCTTCTCATCCAGGAAGCTTTTTCAATTCAATACTGTATAAAAGCTGGAACTCAACGCTATTTCTGACATTTTGAATTGAAAAAGCTTCCTGGATGAGAAGAGAAATGTCTTCAAACTTGGAAAAAAAGTCCAGTGGATTGTTTTTTAACTTTCATTTTTTTTTGGAATTCCTCCATCTTTAACAGTTGCTCAACACTTGGAAAAAAAGAAGCTGAACAGGAGCGAAAAGCTAAGATCAACTAAGAGAGCAACAATGAATGCTTCTCCAAGTCTGTTTGAGTGGATGTCATGGCTTCATGAAAGAAAACAGAGGAATTTGCGCTTTGTCTCAAACTCTAATGACCTCTGCGCCTCTTTTTGACTTTTAAAGGTCGTAAATCCGGAAAAGGGTAGAGTGCCTTCTCCGGGTCAGGGGGGGTGTCCTGCCCCAAGTGGAGGAGTTTAAGTATCTTGGGATCTTGTTCACGAATGAGGGAAGAAGGGAGCGGGAGATCGACAGGCGGATTGGTGCAGCGTTGTACGGGCGTTGTACCGGTCCGTCGTGGTGAAGAGAGAGCTGAGTCAAAAAGCGAAGCTCTCGATTTACCGGTCGATCTACGTTCCTACCCTCATCTATGGTCATGAACTCTGGGTCATGACCGAAAGAACGAGATCGCGGATACAAGCGGCCGAAATGGGTTTCCTCCGTAGGGTGGCTGGGCTCTCCCTTAGAGATAGGGTGAGAAGCTCGGTCATCCGGGAGGGACTCGGAGTAGAGCCGCTGCTCCTCCACGTCGAGAGGAGCCAGTTGAGGTGGCTTGGGCATCTGTTTAGGATGCCTCCTGGACGCCTCCCTGGTGAGGTGTTCCGGGCACGTCCCACAGGGGGGAGGCCCCGGGGAAGACCCAGGACCCGCTGGAGAGACTATGTTTCTCGGCTGGCCTGGGAACGCCTTGGGGTTCCTCCTGAAGAGCTGGAAGAAGTGGCTGGGGAGAGGGAAGTCTGGGCCTCCCTTCTTAAGCTGCTGCCCCCGCGACCCGACCCCGGATAAGCGGAGGAAGATGGATGGATGGATGGAGGTCGTAAATCATCAAATTTCTGCAGCAAAAAGACAGAATATATATATATATATATATATATATATATATATATATATATATATATATATATATATATATATATATATATATAAATAGTATATGATATTTCAAACACAGTTTCATAATTATTGTTATTAATTGCATCCCTTGAACAGTTATTAAGAACTGCTGATTTTAAAGTAAACACAAGATTTTTCTTCCTGAGATCCTTTTTTTTTAGATTCAGTTAAAAAAATGTTGTTACCCAGATGCTTGGGTTGTATATGTATACAGAGCTCAGTTGTCCTGGCCCGTCCGGAGGACAAGATGATCCGTCTCTCACCCTTATTTCCCCAAAGACGGCGGTGAGTGCATGTGTGTGTATAAACTGAAGTGTGTGTTCTCAAAGGTAATCAAGCTCTGTGTTCAAAAAGATGGAGGCTCCCGGAGGGTCAGAGGGGGGGGGGCCTACCTGACGGCCACATTTATCATCAGCCGGGAACTGGAGAGGAAAGGTTGTATTTGAGCATCTCAGATGTTGTTCAAAATCAATCTACTACTCCACTTCCCCCGCAGAGCAACATAGAGACTGATTGTTTGGCTTTTTTTCTGCAGCTGTGTGCCATTGCTTGTATGGCCGCTGATTTGTTTTGCCAGGAGATTGATATCTGAAAGCACTTTTGTGGCCGTGCAGCGGGGAAATGCTATCTGCTTCAAAGTTTTGCATTTCAAGTTCAAAGCCTCATCAAGTTAATAAGCCTTTAAAACTCATGGTATATATTAAGAAAAAAATCCAGTCCTGGTGGTAGGAGTCCAGAGATATTTAAGTAATATCTAAAGTAGGTCAGTGCTGATTTTCTCCAAACCGCACATCCTCAGATCATTTATGAACAAAATATCAAATACTGATTTAATGAGTTGGCTGAAAACAACTCACTTTACAGTTTAGACATGAAAGAAGAAATACTAATGAGTCAAGAAAAAACTCACTGTAATTTAGTTCTTAAAATACATAAACTAAACCTTTTTACAGACAAAAACTAGATTTTTTTTGCATTTTAGAAACAAGCATCTAACTTACTGTTTAACAAGTCATCGTAACATACATTATTGAAATTACACATTATGTGTTTGTCATTTATAAAAAAAGTTGCTTAATTCAATTAACCGCCTCAAAGTGTTCTTTTTTTAATTAATACTGCAGGGTTATACTGTAAGCATGTCCTTTAATGATATAAGTTGAATCAGATGAGATATAACCAGAAGTACAGCTGTACTGTTTTAAAAATTTAAAGGGAAACTGTGTAACTGATTTATTTATTAATTGGCAAAAAGCAAGTATTCCTTTAATAAATACATATTCTGGAAAAATCTAATCAAAGATGAAAGCATTTCCATAGCTCAGAATGAGTTCTTTGTAAATACATACATGATGATGCATCCAATGGAAGACGCCATGTTGCTTCTATGAATGCGGAAGATGAAAGGAGAAACATTAAGCGATTTAATGATGTATGAACCTGTGTTATGGAGGATTACAAACTAGACAATTATGACTATAGATCGTTCTACTTGTAGTTTTCTGTTGTAATCAAAGACCATCTATATTTGTCCAGCAGAAAGAAAGAGAACGTAACAAAAAAACAAAAGAACAAAAATAAGTAATAGTAGGGTGACCATATTTTCATTTGGGAAAACCAGGACACCTTGGAGCGGGGGGGGGGGGGGGGGGGGTGGGTTCCCATCTCTGTTCCCATGCATAGAGATTTCTGTGGCATGCACTCACTTAACGTAGGCCTACGTAATCCTACAATAACATGATATTTACAGTTGATTTATTAGAAAATGCTTTTCAGTAAAAGTCAACAGCAATAACTCCAATAACAAATGATAATTTTATTCAAAATATATTTATTAAAAATGCTTAACAATTCCTGTAATGAATAAATAGCACAATGAAAGAAATAATGTCTCATCTAAACATCCCTCACTTAACAATAAAAGTTAACAATAACTCTCAACTCCCAATAACAGATGATACTCAGCCTCAGCAATGAATGACTTAATGTCTGTTCTGTAGGCTATTGGAAAAAATAAATTAACAAATGAGCTAATTAACAAAAAATACCTTGTGTAGCAAAAATAACTGATAATGTACCAAAAAACGAACAAACATATCAATAGACTATCAATAGACAGATTCCTTGCACCTCCATTGGACACCGAGACATATGTGCCTGCTTTGCACACTGTGCACAAGGCCTCCTGTTTGTCTCGACCCGGTCTGAAAGCGGGGAAACTCTTTTGTAAATCGTCGGTAAACATACATTTGCGCTTTTGTATGTTGTTGGCGTACTGACAGCCACGCAATATATATTATGATTAAGAACAGGGCTGCCCGCACTGACGCGGCTCAGGGATTACGTCACACGCAGCGTCGTGCGCAGTGCCCTAGTGCCGGGACAGGACGGACATCTCCTGGGAAATACGGACGTTTGGTCACCCTAAGTAATAGTAACTGATAGAAAACAGGAGTCTATGAGCGTAGCTTTAACCAGGTGGAGACAATACATGAGAGAAGGGGGCTTTAAAATGGACATGGAATTAGCTGGCTATCTTCTGGAGTTTACTTCGGCGTCAAGTAAGGAACAGTGCGGTATCATCAACATATACTCCTTGTTCCCTGCAGGGACAGCTATATTTTACTCAGGAAAAGCTTTTGCTTCTTTTTTTTTTGCTCCTTGTTTTTTTCTCCCACACTTTTTACATTTGATCCCTGCTGCACTTTAAGAAATGGAAATGTCTTTAAAGCTGTACAAAATGAAATTTCGTCATACCAGCAAGAACCATAGCCGTTAGCTCTTAGGATCAACTTGGTATTAAATACATGGGCATGCTTGCATCTTATTGGCATCAATAAAAAAACAAAAACAAAAAAAAAAACAGAATTATGTACCGTACCTCATCATCTGACAGGAGATGTGAAGCATATTAAAGGTATACTATGCAAGGGCGTAGGTTTGATTTCAACTTTGGTAGGGACACTATTCTTCAGTTTCATTGGTCCTTTGCAAAAAATATGCATGCTCTTTTTTATGCTTAATGTGAGCTTCAGGGCTCATTTTGTTAAAAGAGAACAGCAGCATTTCTTGCTACATTAATACAAATCGTATGAGCACTACATGCACTAGAAGCTGTTTATCAATATTTAAAGCATAACTGGCTCTGATGAATGTGGAATTAGGACTTTTTTCACTTTGAAAAGGATTGCATTTAAATTTACCTGCTACTAAGACAGTGTCTGTTTAACCAAATATAGTCTATAATATGTGGATTTATCCTGTGTTTTCTTCTGAAGATATAGAATTGTGCAGAGGTAAAACCCACTCTTATTTTTTTTTATCTCTCTGGATCATACAAAATAATACATTCAAGGGACAGCAAATAAATGTATTGTATTTACATGTGCACTGGAACTAGAAGAGGAACTGACACTGAGCATTTAAAATATTAATATTAGAAGTTGTACATCTGGGCTGTAGTTACTCTGTGTAGCTAATTTCATGTATTTTATCTATGGCTGAAACAATCATATTAACAAATTATTTAAATAATCGTGAACTAATTTAGTAATTGATTAATCGTAAACTGGAGTATAGGGCCACTAAAATGTGCCTTTAGCCGACAGAGCGACCCACTTAGAGCAGGAATTATACCAAGATTGTAAAAAAATATTAGCATTTAAGAAGTAAAAAAAATAAAAGTTTTTGTCTGTCAATATTTTCCATCCAGAACTCCTCCAAAGGAAACGTTCAAACGTTTCTGTTTCACCTGGTTTCATTTCATAAAACATCTTCTTTAAGGAGCCTTTGGCTATCTGATTAAAAGATAAAATAAAAGAAATCCTAACGTTGTTAACTTACATTTCTCATGTTCCACAAATCAATAAAACTCTCTCCTGCTTCTTTACAGAACTCCAGTCGGAAGCTTTCGCCTGTTTTAGCGTAGATAATATTATTTTTTAATTTGGACTAGTTTCTTGGCCCAATATTAATTTATTTTAGCGTGTTTTTTTTCGCGTTCCAAGCACCCGCGCGCGCGCACATACAGACTAGAGAACACGCAATCAGAAAAAGAGAAGGCGGAATTTAAGGCAGAATAATCAGAGAGTTAAACCGCGCAGCACAGTTGATGCGCTGCTATGTGAAGGGACAGGAAAGAGCAGGCAGCTGCAGCTACCAGGCAGAGAAGCTGCGAGAGGAAAAGAAGCGGCTGCTGTATAGTAAATTATAAACATGTTGTTTACATCCAATTATTGGTAGGGACAAATAGGTCCTTCCAGAATTTTGGTAGGGACATGTCCCTATGGTCCCTATGCAAACCTACGCCCATGATACTATGCAACCGGTGTTGATTTTCCAGCGAGGCTCCCCCCAGAGGGCAAGAGTAAAAGTGCACTGTCGTTGATATGCTCAGCTGTTCTCCTGGTTTCTCCGTCAAGCCAGGCGCGGTTGTTTTGAGCTTAGCAGACAGGTGAACGCAACGAATCACCATGTCTACTGCGGTAGAGAGCCCTTTTCCTCTTTCTTGCCTGCTCCGACATGGGCTTTCGCTGTTTTCTCGCTGGTTCCGCCATGATAACTGCACAAATATGGCCACTGCGCTAGCAACGAGCATGCCTTTCACTGGGGGCGTGTAGCAGTTCTCGCCGTAAAGCAAGATCGACTCTCGCGATGCACGAGACTTCTGAGCCTGTGGTTGCGGGCCAAGGGCTCCTGCAATTGCAAGTACGGTATTTCCCCTACAGACCACCAAGGCGGTCGAGAAAACCTTTGTTCGACCTGAAATGACTCATTTAATCATCCAAAACATTATGGAACACATTAATTAACTGAAAATGTTGCATAGTATGCCTTTAAGCATACATTCAATCTAGAAGACTCTGATCAGCCTCACCTGGACCACCTGCTGGAGCCCTACGTTTAAGGTCTCCTTCTTCAAGCGTTGGAGCCAGCACTCTTTCTACTCATCATCCATCAATCTACCCAACTCCACCCCTTATCCTCACTGAAGGAAAGGATTCCGGGACAGGCCCATTATACAGATTCCACCAGAAGTGTCCAGAAGCCAGGGGAAGATTAAGCCATTCTTTCCTAAATCATCCATCCGATCCCTCATCAATACAAAATCTTCTGCATCAAAATCTTATCTCACATTAAACAACAGCATTTCCATTCTAAAGCCTCATTCTTTCCCCGTCTGAGACTTAAGACTTAGATAGATTTTATTTGTCATTTTGTTTACACAAGTGTAAAACAAAAAGAAATTTCGTTTGGAAACAGCTCACTGGACAATTTCATCTTTTTCAATTTCATCAATTTCTGCTCCTCCAGTATCTGTCTTTGCGCTGTGGCTTTCTTCTGGGGAGTGTTGGCCTAGTGGGTTAGAGCAGTGCTCTGAGAAGGTTGCAAGTACCCGGTTCTGAGTTGGCCTAGTGGTTAGGACATTGACCTTGGAAACCTGAGGTCCTGAGTTCGAGCCCCACTCCCATAGACTGCCGCTCTGGGTCACTGAGCAAGACCCTAAACCCCTGATTGCTCCCAGTTTGCCCCACAATGGCAGCCCACTGCTCCCCAAGGGGATGGGTTAAATACAGAGGTAAAATTCTCGAATATAAGAACAATACAGTTCAGTTATTATTGATACTAATAGTGCATTTATGCCACTAAGTTCTATGTTGTGTGGAAATTGCTTGCGTTGGCGCTAGATGATGATGTCATCTAGCGCCTTTTAAGACAGCTTGTAGCGACTTTTTCTTGCTGAGGGGTTAGCAACACTGCTTGTGTCACAAACACATTTTACAAAAAGGTGAAGGAATACACAATTGAGACAGAGGAGAGAATTGTTTCCCAGCAGAGCGCACAGGAAAAAAAATCTTAATTCTGTCCATGTTGTAAGATTCGTAGTTTGTCTTCACTGTCCGTACAATAGGTCATATTTTCACATCATCCGTCCAGATAATTGCAGGACTCCCTTGAAAAAAAGAGAAGTTTTTAAATCTCAAGGGAGCCTGCTTAAATATGGTTACATAAATAATTGGCCATCAAGCCAAAATGTAAAAGCATGGATGAGTGCACAGAACAGAAAAACCTCCTGTAAAGATCCAGGAACTCTTCACTTTGCAGCAGCTGTTCCCTCTGAATGGAACATTGTCCAACATCAACAGGGACAGCTGTGCCCAGTCTGAGCTTGTCAGCTTAAAAATCCGACTTGCTGAAGTCCAACAGTAACTCTTTTGTGAAAAGTCCATTTTTGTTCATAGCGCTGATTGGTAAGGTAGATTCTGTAAGAAACATATTTATAAAATAGTAAATTAGCTCCATGCAATACACATAATTATAGAAAGAGCGGTCATTAGAGGTTACTGCCATATTACAGATTTTAGTGTTGAACAAAGATAACTTTTGCAAATGCTTAAAAACAAGTATTTAGGGCAAAGCTGTATCTAACCAGGTCCGTGAGTAAGTCCCAGTCAGTTTTTTGTATCACTGTGCTATGTGAAGCTGACACCCCACTGATGTAAAAAAAAAAAAAAAAAATGACTCAATGGGTAGTTCTACAGTATGTTAGATAACTGAACCAAAGCGGTCTGGTTTAGTGCCTTTTGGTCTTTAGTGCTTCATTTGTGCATATTTGTGCTGTTAATACTTTCATTTGTGCAGCTTCAGCGTTTAAGATATAATTATAATATAAGGCTTTGGACTTGACGTCACGATGCATTGCATCTCTGGTTCTTGCAGCCATCTTTTACGACCAGGGTCGGATTTAGGGGCCCTAGGCAAATATAGGCAGGGGGGCCTCTGAATTGAGAAGACAAAACATAAAATAGACCCATTATAGAGATAGAGAAATGTTAATAGAATAGACATCCGTTATTTATTCTAGGTTTTGTCCCTCTCTTCTTCTCCCTTTTCTTGTCAGTTTCCTCTCTATGTTTTGTACTCAGCTGACTTTTCATGCTGTCTCAAAAGGTAAAAACGAATGATTTATTTGAGACACACTTAATATTATAAGCGTTCTGATAGCTATCTAGTTATCTGAAATCTTACTCCTGAGGGTATCTTTCCTTCTTGCAGATGACCTGAGGAAGATTCCCACTCAACAAAGGCTGGTTTCCTCAGCAGATTGTGCAGAAAGTTTTTTGGTATATCAGCTCCAGTTATCCCTAGCAGATGCTACAGCATCTGATAAAGTGGATTGAGGATTCTTCACACTCTCTATTTGACAAGAACTCTAGTGATTGTCTAACCACTATGAGCCTGCAGGGGGAGACCTGCTGGGACGGGTTTCTGATCATTATTCTTTCTAAACTTAAACTTGGAGCAAAACTGTATGGAAATGGAAGACAGCACAACATCTGTCTTCCACATACAACGCAGTACAGCCTTTTATTTGCAGGAAGTTTCACTTTGGTTAAAGAAAAGAAATAAAACTGCTTTTCATCAACTAATGAAGCAGCTAGGTTGAGCAGAATTTTGCACTGATAAAATGGGGGTAGAGAAGAATCTGTAAAGTAAGCTAAAAGTTTAAAGAAGTTTAAAAGAATTCTAAGAATACAGGAACAGTCTCATGGACAAGACATGCTAATTAATCCAGGTGTGTCGTGGTAACTGAGGTCAGAGACATGTGAATCAATCAGTTTGTTCAGTAATGGAAGACAGGAACCAAAGGAGCTGCAGAAGTTAAGGAAGCAGTGGAGCAGGGCATAGAGCCCATCCAATGTTTAGTATTGGTTAAGGATGAAAATACCTGTATAGTGCAGGTTCAGGGTGCTGCTGATTGAAGTTGTAATAGCATTAGCTATTCCATTGATGACACCTTCATGTGCTCGCACTACGACCCCAACTCAGGGACAGGATCCAGGACCTGGACACCTTCACATTAGCCAAAATAAACAGACAAGCGTTTGTGGAAGTGGAAGTATATATATATATATATATATATATATATATATATATATATATATACACTCACCGGCCACTTTATTAGGTACCCCATGGTAGTAACGGGTTGGACCCCCTTTTGCCTTCAGAACTGCCTCAATTCTTCGTGGCATAGATTCAACAAGGTGCTGGAAGCATTCCTCAGGAAGTTTGGTCCATATTGACATGATGGCATCACACAGTTGCCGCAGATTTGTCGGCTGCACATCCATGATGCGAATCTCCCGTTCCATCACATCCCAAAGATGCTCTATTGGATTGAGATCTGGTGACTGTGGAGGCCATTTGAGTACAGTGAACTCATTGTCATGTTCAAGAAACCAGTCTGAGATGATTCCAGCTTTATGACATGGCGCATTATCCTGCTGAAAGTAGCCATCAGAAGTTGGGTACATTGTGGTCATAAAGGGATGGACATGGTCAGCAACAATACTGAGGTAGGCTGTGGCGTTGCAATGATGCTCAATTGGTACCAAGGGGCCCAAAGAGTGCCAAGAAAATATTCCCCACACCATGACACCACCACCACCAGCCTGAACCGTTGATACAAGGCAGGATGGATCCATGCTTTCATGTTGTAGACGCCAAATTCTGACCCTACCATCCGAATGTCGCAGCAGATATCGAGACTCATCAGACCAGGCAACATTTTTCCAATCTTCTATTGTCCAATTTCGATGAGCTTATGCAAATTGTAGCCTCAGTTTCCTGTTCTTAGCTGAAAGGAGTGGCACCCGGTGTGGTCTTCTGCTGCTGTAGCCCATCTACCTCAAAGTTCGACGTACTGTGCGTTCAGAGATGCTCTTCTGCCCACCTTGGTTGTAACGGGTGGTTATTTGAGTCACTGTTGCCCTTCTATCAGCTCGAACCAGTCTGGCCATTCTCCTCTGACCTCTGGCATCAACAAGGCGTTTCCGCCCACAGAACTGCCGCTCACTGGATGTTTTTTTCTTTTTTGGACCATTCTCTGTAAACCCTAGAGATGGTTGTGCATGAAAATCCCAGTAGATCTGCAGTTTCTGAAATACTCAGACCAGCCCTTCTGGCACCAACAATCATGCCACGTTCAAAGTCACTCAAATCACCTTTCTTCCCCATACTGATGCTCGGTTTGAACTGCAGGAGATTGTCTTGACCATGTCTACATGCCTAAATGCACTGAGTTGCCGCCATGTGATTGGCTGCTTAGAAATTAAGTGTTAACAAGCAGTTGGACAGGTGTACCTAATAAAGTGGCCGGTGAGTGTATATATCACCATAAACAGCACATTGTAAAAACACTGAAATAATGACAGGCAGTGGATTTGAATAAAGTACAAAACAGCTGTGTTTTCTATCACTTGATATAGAATGGTGCTCTGTGCTGTACATGCCCCCATATACAGCACATATATGGCAGAGGGGGGAAAGCCGCAGACATTGTGTCCACTCATCTCATGTCCATGCAGAACATTTGTGTCATATATAACTGACAGTTTCAGCAAAATGTAATTTAAGCAAAATACTTTCAAAATGTCTGAAATGTCTGAATGTGTTTTTCAATACAGTGTAATGTATGTGTTACATAATCAAGAAAACAATGTCTTGTCCTTAAAATCTTTTATCTGTCAACTAAGGGTAACATGGGCGCTTGTTTTTGAAATGCTGCAGTTTAACTCCTACAGTCAGCATTATGCTGCACTGTTGTCTCCTGAGGCAAAATTAGTGCTTACAGGCTGCTCTCAGAGCTCCTTATTCCAATGGCTCATCTGTCACTGGAAGCTAACGGTAACAACAGTCAGGTCACAAAGCCAATCGCCCTCTGAAGAACAGAGGAGTCTGAATTTTGTTATTAAAGTAAGAGATTTCTTTATTCTGTACGCCGTATTCCTCCTAATTTATGCCCTTACTTGTCATCCTGTAACCCTGATTGCAGATTGACAAATTTCTAATCAATTACTATCAGTTTTAAGCTGTCTTTCAAAAACAGCCAACCATTTGAGATCCTTTTTCAACCACATCTATATACTTTTCTTAAATATAAGTAACAGACAGTCTCTCCCTGTATCGATGGAGGCATTTGACATATGTGCAATAAAACCTGATAGAGGAGTAAGACTTATCTGTAGCTATTTTGGAGCCAACGCTGTCACAATTAGCCCAAATCCAGCCAGATTCTGAACCAGAAGTTTCTCCGGAAGGTTAGGTGGGTGGATTGTAGGTCTTAGCATGCAATGAGTCGTGAAACTACATCTTCATTCATTATGAAGGGGCAGTAAGGCCCGTCTGTTGGCGCTTTTAATTCCAGCCCTTCTTTGAAGTGATGGACAGGAGTGAGAAAGAGAAAGCCAACAAGTATTGGATGGGGAAGAAAAGAAATTAGGCATGAGAAAAGAATTTCTTGGCCATGCATTTGGCCCACAGTGAGATATAATTTTTAACAAGGTACCCGTAAGATAATTTCTAAATGTTTCCACATTGTCAGAGGTTAATTTTTGTGATCTATTCAGTAGTATACTACATCCCATCCATCCATTTCCTGTATTTGTCTGACACTCATTCATCGCTGGGCATATGGGGGCTGCTGTCCATCTCCACAGGTCAGTAGGTAGGGGTAGGAGTGTGTCGGGTTCATAAAATGTAGGTTTTTGCTTAAGAAGAACTGAGACAGTTGAACCCCAGACTCAAACACACTGTCTCCCAATGGACCTCCTCCGCAGAGAATTTTATTAACAGAACATGATGCATGGTTACAAACAGAGTATTGTTCTGATAAAACAATTGATTAGTTCATGAAGACAGATTGCTCCATCAGAATGACAAGGCAGGAAGGTCTCCTGACTGAATCATGACACAGGAGTGGAGCATCCCCTCGCACAAATGTTTTATAAGCACACATTAATTTTATAATCATCACTGAATAAACCTAACAGAGTGGAACTTGCATAGGCATTTTAAAAACATGCCCTGTAAGCTCAGGGGAAATATCTATTGTGTCCTTATTTATATCATATTTATATATGAATACTTTTATAACTTTCGTAGCATATAGCCTGAGTTACATGGTTTTCCTTATTTGTCATGCAACACTTTCTTTAAAAGTCGCCTATAAATATATCAGGGGCATGTATAATTATCATAATGGTTAGGTAGAAGCATTACTGCAAAAAAGGTTACTTTTGTGTCTGCTGAATCTTTGCTGTCCACTCTTAGCAGCTCTTATAGCTTTAACTCTCCAGGAAAAGCTACCCATAAGTTTTAGGAGAATCATTTAATGTTTCCCCTTCAACTTATTTCCTCCTCGACATCCAGAATACAAGCGGCTGTATTAAGCTTTCACTAAGGGTACTCCCTTAGAGATAGGGTCAGGAGCTTGGCCATCCGAGTGGCTAGGAATAGAGCCACTTCTCCTCCGCATTGAGACGAGCCAGCTGAGGTGGCTTAGAGGTCTTTTCCAGATGAGCCTTGGATGCTACCCCTCGGAAGTTGTTCTAGGCATATCTGGCCATCTCACAGACCATCCTCTGGCAAAGGAAGAGGTCTTTGGGGAGAAGAAAATCTGGTAGTCTCTGCTGAGAATGTTGGTTCAAGCTTGCCCCAGATAACATGAAGTCGATTAGTACATTTAAAATTTTGCAGCCATAAGTCAAACTCAGATGTCGGCCTGGTTGTTGCCATTCTTTTTAGATGAAGTTCTTGACTACAGTATGTGCACAATTATTTGGCAAATTAGTATTTCGAACTCATCATCCTTTTCATACATGTTGTCCTACTCCAAGCTGTATAGGCTTGAAAGCCAACTATCAATTAAGTAAATCAGGTGGTGTGCATCACTATAATGAGAAGGGTTGTGGCCTAATGATATCAACACCCCATATACGATGTGCAGCTTCCTTTCATTTGGCAAAATGGGTCAGAATACACATTTGACAGACTCTGAAAAGTCAAAAATTGTCAGATGTCTTTCAGAGGGGTGCAGCAGTTTGGAAATTGACAAGCTTTTGAAGCGGGATCATTGCACAATCAAGTGGTTCATGGCAAATAGCCAACAGGGGCGAACAAAGTGCGTTGAAAAAAGTAGACGCAACATAATTCAGAGCTCATAGAGCTGCAACATTTCTGGAGTGCCAAGAAGCACAAGGTGCTCAATACTCAGGGATCTAGCCAAGCTAAGGCAAGCCGGACAAAGGCCACCATTGAACAAGACACACAAGACAAAACCTCAAGATTGGGCCAAAAGATATATGAAGACTGATTTCTCCAAGGTGCTTTGGTCTGATGAAATGAGAGTGAGTCTTGATTGGCCCGTGGATGGGCACCAGGCTGGATCAGTAAAGGGCAACAAGTTCCTTATCGACTCAGATTTCAGCAAGGTGGAGGTGGGGTACTGGTATGGGCTCGTATCATCAAAGATGAGTTTGTGGGACCTTTTGGGGTTGAAGAAGTCGCCATCATTCAAGGAAAACATGATATTCATGCAGGACAATGCTCCACCACAGGCCTCAAAATACACCACAGCGTGGCTGGCCAGAAAGTCTAAAAGGAGAAAAAAATAACAAAATGGCCCCCTTGTTCACCTGATCTGAACCCCAACGAGAACCTGTGATCCTTCATGAATTGTGAGATCTACAGGGAGGGAAAACAGTACACCTATCTGAACTGTGTCTGAGAGGCTGTGGTGGCTGCTGCACGGTGCTCAGTGCTCTGTTCTTGATCTTATATGAAGGACATCAATCTTTAAACTCTATGGCAATTGATCTTTTAGAAAGTTTCAATATATGCACACCACGTGCACTATGCTCCTCAGCATCTACTGAGCCCTTTCTATAATTGTGCGTAGCCCATCACTTTGTTTAGGGGTCACAGCCATTTATAATTGCTTCCAATTTGTTGTGATAAATTGAACAATTAAGTGTGGAATATTTATGTGGAAGAAATTAGATATTGCATCATGGAACACAGCTGACATTTACCACATTACTGAGAGCGTCAAGTTGTTTCTCAAACATTTAAGGCGATGTGGATACTTGGGTTTTAGATTTAATACACAGATTGGACTTGAAGTGGTTTCAATACCTGAAAGTGCAGCAAATGAACTCATGAGGAAAGACCTGTTGCATGTCAGAAATTTCCCAAATATAATTCTTAAAAGTACTGGGGAGGTTTGCAGCAGAGTGCAAAATGGCAAAGATGGCAAGAGTCTGAGGCTATGGATCTCGACCTGAAAAAGGTGGCTTGCCTTCTTTAGCTCCAAGGAGAGCTCCTTCCTCAACTGGAGGAGTTTAGATATCTTGTGTTCTTGCTAATGGGTGAGTGGAGAAGGAGCAAATAGATTGATTGCTGTGGTGCCAGTTCTGTCTACATGCCTACTCTCACTGATGGTCATGAAATCATGAAATGATAGCTTCCTTTGCAGGGTGGCCAGGCACTCCCTTAGAGGTAGGTTAGGGTGAAGATCTTAGCCTCTTGGGAGAGGCTAAGATCTGTGCTTTACTGGTGACATCCATGTTTGTCAAAGAACCCTACTCCCACCTACCAATTTATGACGTCACAGTGCGGTATCGGGTGTTGATCAAGTCCCAATGCTGTATTTGGTGTTTGTCACAACATGTTATCTAAATCTTTTTGAAAATATTCTTCTTCTATATGAAGTGTTTTTTCTCTGGCCAGAAGTTCGATGGCAAATCCTCCCTCTTCAAGTTGGCAATCCAACAACGAACCCGTCCGTGGAGGATCATGAATCGGAAAGGTGAAATAACTGATGTTTTTTTCCACTTTTACCCGATGTATTACAACATCCAACTGCCATGCACGCAGGTATAGTCAATTTATCTATAGTTCTCACGAATTTCAATGGTGAAGTGCTCTGGAAATCTTAAATTGATGTTGATTGCAGATGTGTCTAGTAGTTCCCATTGATTTTGCTTGTAAAGCAGGTAGAATGGCGCTAAGCTTACCACACCCTGACATCACTGCCGGACGATGTCAGGAGTGAGGTGTTACTATATCTGGGCAAAAATGGCTGCTCTCGGACTCGGTGATTGCGATGAAAATTGTTGTTTTATCTTGTCTATCTTATCTAGACTGTCTTGTTTTGTCTTTGAACCGACCTAATTGTCCCTACCAATAATTGGATGTGAGCAACATGTTTATAATTTACAGCAGTAGTTGTCGCAGCAGTGGCTTCCTTTCCTCTCGCAGCTCCTCTGCCTGGTCTCTCCTGTCCCTTTCACGCAGCAGCGCTAGAACTGTGCTGTTCTGTTTAACTCCACTCTCATTGGTTGTTCTGCCTTAGGTTCCGCCTTCTCTCTCTCTGATTGGCTGTTTTCTAGTCCGTCTGTGCTTGGAGCACAAAATTGAAAATTGATTCACACTAGAATGCTGCGGTTACTACAATAAATATTAGGCTACAAAACTAGTCCCAATTAAAAAAAATGAATATCATGTACACTAAAAAACAAAAACCTTTTTTTTTGTCTTTTATAAAGCGAAATATTCTGAGTCAGCCAGGAGTTCTAAAGACACAAAATGGGCAAATAAAGGCTGTAAGCCATCAACATTTCTAATTCTTATCCACAGCCAACTAAAAAAGAAAAAGTGAGTGTTTCCTTTTTACCAATATTTAGTTGCTATTACTGGTTTCATTTTTTTATGACTCTTTGAGAAAGTTCAGGTATAATTATTAGCAGGTGTTATTTCTCTTATAGAGGATAACAACAAGAAATGGGGCCTAAACATTTGCTGTTTTTCGTTTAAAAAGCATAATTAGGGTTCCACATAATAATAGTTCTATTTTATTGACTATTTATACTTCTAGAAATAGGATAAAGACAAGAACAAACAGAGGAAGAATATTAACATTGATTTTATCTTACATAGATTTCCACACAGTCTATAAGTAAATTAGTACAAACATTAATGTCTGGTAAAAATGCTTGAATCTGACTGTTTATTTTGGATAATGTTAAATTACAGATAAGATACTGTTATATTGTCTTTTATAATTGTTAAAAATTATTTTATATTTGAATGCACTTAGGCTCATTCTTAGTGTTGTGTTTGTAGATGATGCCACTGAAAAAGAAAATAGACATACAGTAAGGAGCTATTTAAACAGTCAGACAGTAAGCAATATAGGACAATGATAAAAGGTTCTGTTACATTTAATCCTTTACTATTAAAATTGCACTTATACATTATATGATTATAGGAAACACAGATATCCAGTAATAATGATGCAGGGCAGCTTGTAGGTGAAGCAGCTGGCCCTTCAGTGCTTCAGGTGATGTCTAAATAAACAAGGTGAAACTAAAATATTTCCACATGGATGGAGAATATTGACAGACAAAACATTTTTTTTTTATCTTATATATTATATATATATATATATATATATATATATATATATATATATATATATATATATATATATATATATATATATATATATATATATTATACCAAAATTGTTTGGTATAATATATATATATATATACTATAACTGGTGTAAAACACATTCACCTGATAAGATGGTTTTCATTATTTGCTGGAGTTTGCCAATATTTTAATGGCAGGACATTATTTTTAAATCATGATTATTTGTATGTCCCATTAATTATTATTGCCCAATAATGAACAACAACAAAAAACTGGAGTATTTCTATGTGTTTAATTCGACGCCCATGTGTTGGAGTTGGACCTCAGGGGATCCAAAATCAAGTTCCAAAGCACTTCTGGTGCTGCAGCTTTAGTGATATCTATTTCAAGTCTGCTATTAAAATTGAACACAACTCCCACATTAGCTTATAACACAATTTTTAAAGTCAACATACTCTCTATAAACTACTCACCACGCTTTGCTCATCCACAAGACGTCATCTAAAAAAGGTCTATGCTAACAGTAAAGCATAGCCTCTGCTTTTACATATACACACTCCATTAGATCCAAGCAACCTACTGTTTGGGTCAAACACCAGCGTATGGTAATTGAACTTTATTGATCTGACATTGGAGAAGTTTACCTTTGCAACTAACCTATCCCCTTGGTACAGTAAGCAGTAAACTGTTATAATGGGGCACCCGGAGAGCAGTTTGGGGTTAAGGGTCTTGCTCAGAGAGCCAGAGTGGCACTCAGTGGTAGTGGGGCTCGAACTCAGAACCTCAGGATTCCTAACTCTACGCCAGTGTTGTAGTACTCGAGATCGGTCTTGGTCTCGAGACCATTTTTTGATGGTCTCGGTCTCATCTCGGACTTGACCGCATTTGGTCTCGGTCTTGGTCTGAGGACTCGGCATTTTATTTCAAGACTGGTCAACACCACAACTGTGGAAATAACGCTAATCATCAGAATATTATCAGTTTCTTTAAGATCCTTCTCTTTATTGGATGCTTGGATTCAAATCCAAGCAATAACCTGTCTCATTGGTAAATGCGTGCTTTTTTGTTTGTTTTTTGTTTGCGCGGGCTACAGCACCTCAATTGAAAGTCACAAGTGGTTGTCTGAGAACGGGATAAGATGTCGGCCAAATCATCGGTTATAAAATTCGGCTATTTAAATCACAAAAAAAATATATTTGTAAAGCAACATTGAGAAAAAAGCATACAGCGCAATGTAAGTTCTGCAGTGCTTCACTATCAGAGACGGTAGGGACTACGTCCAACTTATTACTTAAAAGATGTTTATGTTTATTCCAGTTCTGTGTGTTAAATATCTAGGTGTTTTTAATGTGAATGTGGGTCTTTTAGATCAATTTTAGTGATTTTGATTCTGTTTCACATTTTATTGTCACATACTGGCGCCGGTCTTGGTCTTGACTCGGTCTCGACTTCCCTCGGTCTTGGTCTTGTCTTGGTCTCGGGTTAGCTGGTCTTGACCACAACACTGCTCTACGCCCTAACCAATAGGCCGCCACTCCCTCAATAGATGGACCCCCATCCTTCAAATAACAATAAAGAAAAGATTAAACCTACAAGGAGCATTCAAAATAGAAGATATAAAATGTACACCTATAAAAAAATCTAGTTTTGTCTTTATTTTTTTAAATCAATAGCACTTTTGATCAGTTTTTACAAAGGTTTGATTAAAAAAGCCATACAATTTTAATACAATCAGTTTAATTCATTTGATAAGTTTTTATAATCCACTAATCCATTAAGTAACACATTAGATGACAGGGATTTGGACTAGGACTTGGAATCTACCTGATACACCAAAATAATGCAGTTACAGTTCACAAATCAGAACCTGTACAAATCTGACAAAAAGATGTGGGGGAAGAAGTATTAGAATTTAATTAGTTGAAATTTTCCTGATTAACATTAATAAGGCCCTCTTAAGATTTTAAGTGCTTTTCTTTAATCACGTTGGAACACCACCAGGTTGCTATTAAGAAAGAAGATTAAGGCAGGCTAAATAGGCTGGAGAACATCTTAAATATAGCTTTTGGTAAAATGTCAATGGCTTGAAGTAGAGTTTAATAATCTCCAACAAATGGGCAGGTTGATGAACTGCCATGATGTATTTTAAGGATAAGAGAGGAATAAAGAGCAGACAATAATATAAAAAGGTTTGTGGTTTTCTCATTCATTATTGAGTCTTTTTGTAAATGACAGTTATTTCTTCGTGTACAACTTTTAACTTATTCTTTTTATGTATGCTTGATACTTGAACAGTGAGAATAAACACCTGGAGGCTTGACACTGGAGTTACGCCACTAAAGGCTAACAAAATGAGCATCTGCAATATGATAACATACAGTCACACATCCAAAGACTCACAATAAAAAGTTTTATGTTTCACAAGCACAGCAAAGCCCTTCAGAGTCCACACATGGCTTTCCCATCCCCTCTCGCTGTCTCTGCTCACTGTGCTTGAGTTTTTCTATTGGTGATATTGAGGGATCAAGAAAGGGGGATTAACTGTTTGGTCTATCAAGGTTTGGTTTCTGTTAAGACCTACAATAAAAGACACGAGGGAGAGAAAAGTGAGGAACTCTGTAGCTGTCATTGTTAAGGACACAAAGCGAATGTTTGGCCGCACTGTGTTTGGCAGCAGACTTTAAATAAAGGGAATATGAAGAATCAAAATGTGAAGGATAGAAAGTACAGCGGGACTATAAGGCTGAGGGTAGTATAATGTGAAGAGAAAGGAATTTAGGAGGCATAGGCGTAGCTTTGCATAGGAACCATAGGGACATGTCCCTACCAAAATTTTGGATCTACCTACTTGACCCTACCAATAATTGGATGTGAAAAACATGTTTATAATTTACAATCCCGCGTTGTTGCAGCAGTGGCTTCTCTTCCTCTCGCAGCTCCTCTGCCTGGTAGCTTTAGCTGCTGCTCTTTCCTGTCCCTTTCACGTAGCATCACGTAGTTCCATCTTCTCTCTTTCTGATTGCTTGTTTTCTAGTATGTATCTGTGTGCACGTCCATGCTTGAAGCGCAAAATAAAAAAAAAATGAATACGGAGAATACGGCGGTTACCAAAATTAATATTAGTCCTGAAACTAATCCCAATTAAAAAAAACTAAATATTATCTAGGCTAAAACAGGTGAAAGCTTCTGATTGCAGTTCTGTAAAGAAGCAGGAGAGAGTTTGGATATGTGGAACTTGAGAAATGTAAGTAACAAACGTTAGAATTTCTTTTCTAAAACTAAACTCAGACAGGATTTCTGAAAACTGCTGTTAAAATAAACAAAGACTGTAAACTATCAACATTTCTGATTCCCTTTTACCAATATTTCTTTTATATTACTGTTTTCTTTTTGTAGAACATAACAACACAAGGATGCTAAAGATCTGCTATTTTTTGTTTTCCACATAAAATAGGTCTATTTAATTGATTCTACTTCTAGAAATAGGATAAAGACAAACAGAGGAACTTTATTTACATTGACTCTATTTTTCTAGATTTCCACAAGGTCCATAAGTAAATTCGGCGAAAGCCACTTTTTAGTGGCCTTTTACTCCAGTTAACGATAAATCAATTACTAAATTAGTTGATGATTATTTAAATAATCAATTAATATGATTAATTGTTTCAGCCCTAGATAAAATACATGAAATGGGCTACGCAGAGTTACTACAGCCCAGATATACAACTTGTATAGTGAAGTTAATATTTGAAATGCTCAGTGTCAGTTCCTCTTATAGTTCCAGTGCTCATGTAAATACAATACATTTATTTGGCGTCCCTTGAATGTATTATTTTGCATGATACAGTGAGAGCGTTTTAGATTTTAAAACAAAGAGAATTCTATATCCTCAAAAGAAAACACAGGATAAATCCAAATATAACAGACATATATAGACTATGTTTGGTTAAACAAGCACATATTTACCTTCTGTCTCAGTCCCTGGTTAGTTTAAATACAAACCTTTTCAAAGTGGAAAAAAGTCCTAATTCCACATTCGATAGAGCCAGTGAAGGTTTAAACATCGATAAACATCATCTAGTGTGTGTATTGGTTATAAGATATGTATTAATGTAGCAACACATGCTGCTGTTCTCTTTAAACAAAATGTGTCCTGAATCAGGACTCCTGATGCTCACATTAAGCATAAAAAAGAGCATGCATATTTTTGCATAAGACATCAGACCAATTAAACTGAAGACCAATAGTGTCCCTACCAAAGTTGAAATCAAACCTACGCCCTTGTTAGGAGGTCATTGTAGAGCATAATTTATCATCCGGTTAATTCTGCAGTTTGTTGTTAAACTCTCCGGTGCAGCAATTGGATTTAATATTTGGACGAATCACAGATGTAGAAGTGCCACCATTGCTTGGAAATTGGTAAAGCACAATCTTCTGTTTCTTGATTAAAACATATATGAGGTTTCAAAGGGTGAGAGGAAAGAAGTGTAAACAGGAAAATCAGAAATGCTTATTTTTTCTAGCTGCTTTTCTAAAACGCCTCTTTGTTAGCTTGCCAGTTTTACTGTAACACATGGATTGTGAAATACAAGCAGCCCAGATATATACAGTATGTAATCCAACTACTAACCTGGTCTTGGTTCAAATGCATTGTAATACCGAAAGTATTGCTCACCGGGCTTGTCTTACACATGAGCTTCAGTGACATCCCTTTCATAATCCATTGGGGTTCAACATGATGTCGCTCCACCCTTTGCAGCTGGAACAGCTTCAACTACACTCTGTGTATAGAAAACAACAATAAAAGTTGTCTAAGTCTACGTCCGAGTCTAAGGTTAAAAAGACACCCAAAATGATCAAACTGAGTAAAAAAATAATAATAACAATAAAGCGCATTTATGTAAGACCTTAAACTGTTAAAACTCGTTGAGGGTGGTATTCAGTAAGACCCAAATATAGAAAAACCTAAAAAAAAAAAAATTTACCTCTCAGATGTTGTAGAAGGCTTTTGATGCAGAAATTAAAGAGTTTAAAAAAAATGTTCATGTACGTTTTTAGAGAAATGTAATATTGCAACATTGGGCTTAGCTGGGAGCAGAATATCTGTATTTGTACTCACATTGTCTGAACAATAATTCAGAACAACAAAAGGTTCATTTGCAGGTTTGATTGCTTACTTTGCCCCATGAAGGTATATAACATTAATAATAATCACACATTAGTCATATTTTTTATGAAGTCATTTATTAAAAAAAATATTAAACAAGATAAAACTCTTGCTTTTTCTAGCAACTTCTCCATTCCTTTTTTTTTCTTTTCATGACTGACTTTCATTTGTTGTGAAAGTCCCAAAAACAGTTCTTGTCCTCTGAAAAGCAAAGGCGAACATCACACTTGCTGCATTGTGTGTTGGTGTATCCTTTATCGCAGTGTCTGTAGCGTCTTCTCCCTGTCTTTCGTGGGAAATGTGCAACTAGGTCCCTGTGTATATCCAATAGGAGGTGTGCCCATCTCTTGGACTGTCTGTTCTGAGCATTCAGAGGGCTTCCTGATGTCACTGCATGTGTTGCTGGGCTACCTTTGCCTGGAGATGGCCGTCCTCTGTTTGGAGTTTGAAGTGTTGTGTTTACCAGGATGAGAGAGGATGCTAGCTGTACCTGAAACTGTCTCCTGTTCATTGTCTCTTTGCTAGACATCTTGAGAGCTTTGCAGTCCCGCTTGTAGAGGAGCCAGGCATTGATCACAGGGAAAATGATGGTGTGCCAGAAGATGTACATGTACCAGCGACGGGATTTGATGGGGAACTTGTATTTGGCTGTAAATGAGTCCAACAAATCCATACCTCCTATGTATTTGTTGTAGGCACCAACAATGTAAGGCCTCTCAACTTCCATGTAGGTTCCGTTGGCTTTGTCCCAGCTTTGAATCTTCTGCACAGGTTCAGGTTCAGCAAAGGATGACAGAAGTGTGACGCCCTGTTGTCATACCATTTGACAGCACAGATGTGGTGATTCCCCTCCACTCTGACATCATAGCTTCCTCTCCCCTTTTTCTTCAAGCTCTTCTCGTCTTCAAGGTTACAGTTGGGTAGACGCACCTGTCTACATACAGAAATTTTTATAAATTAGCAGTTGTCTACATATGAATGTATGTTGAAAAAACTAAGATGTCTCATCCATTACATTTGTTGCTAACAAGTGAATCATGTAACCCCAAATTGGTTGTTGTGAAAGTCTATTAACTTGCTTATTGGAAAAAAAAAAAGCACTTGCCGCACTTCCCATATGAAATAATTTACCCAAAAGCAATGGGATTAAGGGAATTATAGCTTCAACTGTCAAACAGAAACATCTCAAATCAACTGTCAAGAGAGAAAGATGAGCAAATGCTTGAGTAAGTAAATAGATACACACTATTATGTTACAGCGGCTGCTCCTCTATAATTTTGAATATATATTCAGAGATTTGCAGCAGCAATAGAAAGCTGAATTGTGAGATTTTTTTTTTTTTTTTTTTTTTTGATCACAGCTTTACAGATTTTACCAATCTTGAGCAGGCTCTTATTTAATCAAATGGATTGCTCCACAAAAAATGGATGACTATATTTTAAAAATGATTTCAGCAGATTTTTAAAAACAGTCACTGAATACTGCATCAAATCTGACAGTATTTGAGTTATGTCTATATAAACTGTTGTGGTTTGTTCTTAAAATTAAAAAAACTAAAAAAAAAACTAACCTTTTGCTTTAACTTTAATTTTGATTTTAAGTTTTTTTTCAGAATCTGAAACTAGAGCTACACAGCAATAGAGTTTGCTCCGTTGAACCGGCAACCAGGGATTTGTTGTTGTTTTTTTTTTTGTTTCTTTGCAGGTATGGAAACTTATGGTAAAACTCATGTTGTTCATGGTCAGATGTGTAAAATAAAATAATAAACTAGTCTGACAGCAAAACAGATCAAAGATGGTATTTAATTAAAAGATCTATTAGATTTTTTAAAGAATAATATCAGTCCCAGGCAGCAGTGTGTAGAAATGACACTAATTGTAATCAACAAAGAGTATTATTATTTCAACATATTTGGACTTAATTGAAATAAAAAGGTAATCATTCCAAAATTACACTACAAACATTAAAAGCCTTTTTAATTAACAATTCTGTAATTTTGGGCGGTGGAAGGAAATACAGAAACTGTTGGGATCTGGAGATGTACCACCTTTCTCCAGCAGAGTGCGCCGTGGGTCTCCTGGGCTGGAGCCCTCCAGCACACCTGATGCTCATCAGCCCATTAGGAGACCTGCCTACATAAGCAGCAGCCAGACCTTCCTTCAACGCCGCAGTGTTGACCAAGTTTGGTTAGCGAACCTGAGCCTCTGTTATCTGAAAGAATCTTAGTTGTCTCTTGAGAGAAACCTGATTCTAATCTGCCTCTGTCTTCTTGCTCACAGGAAACCCGTCTCAAGTCTGAAGCTCTGGATGAGCTTAAACCTGCCTGCCAGCCCTAGTGAGCCAAACCTGAAGATTTCAGTCTGGATTCCTCCTGCTGCTCTCAAGGAAGAGCTGGAATTTCAAACCAAGGTCTGCCACTCATTAGTCAGAAGCTAGACGCTGCTGCTAAGCACTCTGCTGAACCAACAGTCTCTGGACCCAACAGGTTCCCTCTCTCAAAAGAAAGCTTGGACCACTTCAAGGTAGACTCTGAAATATCTAAGACTCAATTAATTATCTGACTGCTTGGCTAATCAAACTGTCCGTCTCTGCAGACTTCAGTGAACCCAGCCCGGACCAGTACCTGAACCAGTTCATGTCTTTGTGTGAAAATCTGTTCAATAAACTCTGTTAAACTTTTACTCAGCCTCCGTTAGTGTTCTGCATGTGGGTTTAGCCTCTTAAACCAATCATGACAGAACACTGCGGCCAAATACAAAACCCAGCAGATCACCTCCGGAGGAGGCTCGAGGAGCAGGATGCCCAAATCCAAGGACATGCGCACACCCTCCGTGAGTTAAACACTAAAATTGAACATCAGAACCAAGTTTTACAGGCATACGCTAGCTACATGAGGGATGCTAATGCCACGCCAGCAGTACGTCCTGTTCCGGAACCACTTCTGCCTCTAAGGTCACCCTGGCAGTTTTTCGAATGATAGGAAGAAAATCTCCTTCATTCTCTCTCAACTTACTGGACAAGCCCTTGAATGGGCGGAGGCAAGGTTCTCTTCTGAGTCCAGCTTTTCATGTACCTTTTCTGAGTTTATATCTGAGTTTTCCCAAGATTTTAATCATGACTCAGACAAAACAATTGATTCCCGAGCTCTGGTAAGTTGAAAGCAGGGAAATTAGACAGTGGCTGAGTTCTCCATTGACTTCCGGGTTAAAGCTGCAGCCTCAGGCTGGAATGAGTGTGCACTTAAGAGTGCTTATTTCAAGGCTTTAAATGAAAACATCAAAGACGAACTCGCCACAATCGACGAACCATCCGATTAACCATCAGACTGGATTATAGACTCCGGACTAGAAATAACTCTAAACATCGAAGCCCGAATTTTTCGGTTTCTGCTCCTGCATTTAACAATGTTTCTGTTTTTTCTGGATACCCAGAACCCAGTTCCAAGCAAAAGTCTAAGAACCAGACTCTTTCAGTACCTGTCCAAGTCTCTCACTCAGATGGATTGGAGGTCGAACCCATGCAAATTGGACACACAAGGCTATCCCCGTAAGAAAGACAAAGGAGGTTTAGAGGAAACCTTTGTCTGTACTGTGATGAGACTGGCCATTTCATTGCGTCATGCCCGACTAAATCAAAAGCCAGGGCCCGTCAGAGGAATTGAGGAGTCTGACGGGCCATCTAAAATCTGAAAAAAATCCTCATTTATTGTTGCCTGCAACCCTTTTTTTCTCTAACCAGAATCTCACATTATCTGCATTCATTGACTCTGGGTGTGAAAGAAATCTCATTGATTCTGAGCTGGTCCAGCAGTTAAGGATTGAGACTGTTCCATTAACTAAGCCTCTCAGAGTATTGGCAATTGATGGAAAGAAGCTTCACCAAGTTACTCATCAGACGCAACCCTTAGAACTTCTTATCTCAGGAAACTACCGTGAGACGCTAACATTTTTTGTTTTTCCCTCAGCATGCTCTCCTCTGGTGCTTGGTTTCGAGTGGTTGGAACGTCACAACCCCCATATCAACTGGGCTGAACGCCACATTGAATCTTGGTCCACTTCCTGTCACGAGTCATGCCTTCGTTCTGCGGCTCCTACTATTCAGTCTCCTGGAGGTAGGGGGGAGATGGACTCTCCTGACCTTACTTCTGTTCCTCCCGAGTATCATGATCTGGCACCAGTCTTCAGTAAGGTCAGTGCGACGTCTCTTCCACCTCACAGACCATATGACTGCGCCATAGATTTATTACCTGGAGCTCCTCTTCCCAGCAGTAGACTATTTAACATCTCCAAACCAGAACGTTAAACTATGGAGAAGTATATCAATGAGTCTCTAGCCGCTGGAATTATTTGTCCATCTTCATCTCCTCTCGGTGCTGGTTTCTTTTTTGTGGGAAAAAAGGACGGTTCCCTCCGACCCTGTATTGACTACAGAGGCTTGAATCAGACAACCGTCAAAAATAAGTATCCCCTACCATTACTGGCATCAGCTTTTGAACCTGTTCAAGGTGCGACTGTGTTCACCAAACTCGATTTAAGAAACGCCTATCATCTCCTTAGAACAAGAGAAGGGGATGAATGGAAGACAGCCTTTAAGACCCCCATAGGCCAATTTGAATACCTGGTCATGCCTTTTGGTCTTACTAACGCTCCTGCTTGCTTCCAGGCTCTAGTCAACGACGTCCTCAGAGATTTTTTTGAATGTTTTTGTTTTTGTATACATCGATGATATTTTGATCTACTCCAAGAACCTCTCAGACCACAAGAAACATGTCCGTCTAGTTCTTCAGAGACTACTGGAAAACAAACTCTTTGTGAAAGCTGAAAAATGTGAATTTCACCAACCATCTGTCACCTTTCTAGGGTTTGTGCTCGAGGGCGGGCAGGTGAAGCCATCCGAAGACAAAATAAAGGCAGTTCTGGACTGGCCGACACCTGAAAACCGTAAGCAACTCCAGAGGTTTCTTGGGTTTGCAAATTTCTACAGGCGTTTCATAAGAAATTATAGTCAGACAGCTCTTCCCCTCACAGCTCTGACTTCTGTGAAGAAGACATTCCAATGGACATCTGAAGCCGAAAATGCTTTTAATAAACTGAAGAATCTGTTTTCCAGGGCACCCATCCTCATCCAACCTGATCCCTCTAAACAGTTTGTCCTAGAGGTGGACGCATCTGACTCCGGTGTTGGAGCTGTTTTATCTCAACAGTCAGACTATGACCAGAAAACTCACCCTTGTGCTTTTTTTTCACGTAGACTCTCTCCGGCAGAACAAAATTATGATCTCGGAGACCGAGAACTTCTTGCCATCAAACTCGCCCTGGAAGAATGGAGACATTGGCTCGAGGGGGCCGAGCATCCTGTATTGGTGTGGACAGACCACAAAAACCTGGCTAAAAGATCCAACCCACGTCATTCTAGATGGTCTTTATTTTTCTCTCGTTTCAACCTTATCATTTCTTACAGACCTGGTTCCAAGAACGTCAAGCCCGACTCTCTCTCTCGTCTGTACTCCACTGATCAACCTGAGACACCCGAACCTGTTCTCCCTGCCTCTTGCACGATTGGAGTCGTTTCCTGGGAGGTCACTGATCTTATCAACTCTGCCCTGGCCTCTGAACCTGATTCAGGTAATGGTCCTCCAAACAAAACTTATGTTCCATCTTCCATCAGATCCCGCCTTATCCATTGGATGCATGCAGCAAAATTCTCGGCCCATCCTGGAGTGAGCAGAACCATAGCCCTCATCACTAGACGTTTTTGGTGGCCGTCTCTTCACAAAGACGTAAAAGAATACGTTCTGGCATGTTCCATCTGCGCCAGAAATAAAACCTCTCACCAACCTCCTTCTGGCCTGCTGCATCCTCTACCTGTCCCTACCCGTCCTTGGTCCCACATCGCAGTTGATTTTGTCACCGGTCTCCCGATTTCCAGAGGTATGTCCACTATCCTAACCATTGTCGACCGTTTTTCCAAGGCCTGTCATTTAATTCCCCTCAGGAAACTACCCACTGCATTCCAGACTGCCCAACTTCTCGTGAAGCATGTTTTCCGTCTCCATGGAATACCTCAAGAGATTCTCTCAGATCGTGGTCCCCAGTTCCTCTCACAGGTCTGGAAAGCCTTCTGTTCAGCTCTGAATTGCAAGTCCTCTCTCACCTCTGGTTATCACCCTCAGACTAATGGGCAGACGGAGAGGATGAACCAACAACTCGAGTCCACTCTCCGCTGCCTAACCTCAAACAATCCGACTGACTGGAATCAGTTTCTGACATGGATCGAATATGCCCACAATTCCCTGAGATCTGCTTCTACCGGTTTGTCCCCTTTCCAAGTCTCCATAGGTTATCAGCCACCACTCTTCCCTGCAGACGAGAGAGAGATAACGGTTAGATCATTCCACAACCACATCCGCCGTTGTCAGCGTGTCTGGAAGGACACCATCGCCACCCTCAACCGTTCATCTGCCACCACGAAGAGATTCGCTGATTCAAAACGGCATCCTGCCCCTGACTATACCCTGGGCCAAGAGGTATTGCTATCTACACGGGACATTCCTCTCAAGGCCATGTCTAGGAAGCTTTCACCAAGGTTCATCGGTCCATTCAAGATTGCCCAGATTATCAATCCCTCTGCTGTCCGCCTGCACCTGCCTGCACCTGTCTCTTCGAATCCACCCCACGTTTCATGTTTCCCAGATCAAACCTGTCATCTCAAGCTCCTTGTGCCCACCATCCGACTCCCCTCCACCCGCCCTGGACATCGACGGCCATCCGGCCTACACAGTTCGCCGGATCGTGGACTCCCGTCGGCGAGGTCGCGGATGGCAGTACCTCGTCGACTGGGAGGGCTATGGTCCGGAGGCCCGCACCTGGGTTCCTGGTTCATACATCCTCGGTCCATCCCTGATCGAGGATTATGAGAGGTCTCTCCCGTCCACTTCCTCGGGACCGCCAAGAGGCGGTCGTTGAGAGGGGGGTACTGTTGGGATCTGGAGATGTACCACCTTTCTGCAGCAGAGTGCGCCGTGGGTCTCCTGGGCTGGAGCCCTCCAGCACACCTGATGCTCATCAGCCCATTAGGAGACCTGCCTACATAAGCAGCAGCCAGACCTTCCTTCAACGCCGCAGTGTTGACCAAGTTTGGTTAGCGAACCTGAGCCTTTGTTATCTGAAAGAATCTTAGTTGTCTCTTGAGAGAAACCTGATTCTAATCTACCTCTGTCTTCTTGCTCACAGGAAACCTGTCTCAAGTCTGAAGCTCTGGATGAGCTTAAACCTGCTGCTCTCAAGGAAGAGCTGGAATTTCAAACCAAGGTCTGCCACTCATTAGTCAGAAGCTACACGCTGCTGCTGCTGCTGCTAAGCACTCTGCTGAACCAACAGTCTCTGGACCCAACCGGTTCCCTCTCTCACAAGAAAGCTTGGACCACTTCAAGGTAGACTCTGAAATATCTAAGACTCAATTAATTATCTGACTGCTTGGCTAATCAAACTGTCCGTCTCTGCAGATTTCAGTGAACCCAGCCCGGACCAGTACCTGAACCAGTTCATGTCTTTGTGTGAAAATCTGTTCAATAAACTCTGTTAAACTTTTACTCAGCCTCCGTTAGTGTTCTGCATGTGGGTTTAGCCTCTTAAACCAATCATGACAGAAACACAGTCACCACATAAACACTTTGTTCAACCCCAGAGGGATCGGACTAAGCTTGTGTTACAGGAAAAAAGTTATTAAGTCCTGTTTTAAATACCTAAAATCAAAAAGCTAAGAAATCAGAAAAAGAGATTTGAAAATGTCTTGTATTGATAAATTAATGACTTTTCTTTGCAGCTGATAGTCTAGGCTGATTCTTCTTCTGTTGCAGTCTGAATACAGACTGAGGCTTTCAGACAGTACATCAACCAGACTGTAGCCATTAAGAAATTAGATGAGAAGCAGCTTCCTGGATGTTTTCGACATTGCTCTTTGATAGTAAACAGAGTAAGGAGGAAAAGAGGGTTTCGGAAGAGATTTATTAGTTTAAGAGCTTCGGAAATCTCGCTAATCTGCCAACTGGGATCCAGACTCCAAATTGAGCCAGTTTAGCAGTCCTGCAGTGACAGGAGGTCTAATTCTTAAGACAGTATTCTTCTCTTCTAATTGAATGGACTGAAGTTTCGACAAGAATCTGCTAATAGCTCTGTGGGTTACATCCATTTTTTCTATCTTGTATTGTAGCTTTTGCAAAGACCAGGAGTTTTTTTCTTACTGTTGTAAATAAGTAATATATATTCTGTAAATTTGAAGTGTAAAGAAATGTATTACCACAATAGGGCCACATATCTACACTCTAAACTCATCAAATATGTATGAGGAGAGTGATTCCCTGTCAGGTTTCTCTCTTAAATTACTTCTCCATTTCTGTGGATTACAAACGGAGTTACATCCCTGCAGCAGGGAATCAATGTGGTTTATTTTGTTCTCATAATACGATCTCTTTATTGTAAAAAAAAAAAAAATCTAGTGGGCTCAAGCATTTCTCTGTCATAATAGGTGAATAACTTTTCAAACATATGATCCATGGTTACTATGAAACTAATATAGCAAGTTATACTAGTCCCAATCTATCTGTGTAAATTATAGAAACTTAATTAAATTTCTGGGGGTTTGGGAATACAGTAAAGGTACGTTCACAAAGATAACAACCAACAAAAAATCACCACTTTTGTTTGCATTTTTTCAACTTTCACTTAGGCGAAACGTTTCACCACATCATCGAAACTGCTGGCTGTGGTTTTTACTTCAACATGGTGGACGGGGATTCAACAGAGTGAGGTCGGGTGCTTCATTTTCTTTGTGAAGCCGAACAAAGAGTCCTGCAAATCCCCCAGAGATGCTCCCAGTTTGGAGAGTCCAAGAACTACAGTAGCAGCCATTCAAAATAGCTCTTCCCAGTCAAACGCCAACCGAACGGCAGTCAACTTCCAGCCACTGGCATGAACCCCTCTTTCTCCTTGGCATGCATATTTATTTACTCTGACTCCACCCTTTCACTGAGTAACAGGGTCTGACCAGGAAAATGTCCTTCTCTTTAGATCATAATGTCCTCAAATCATGACAGAAATAATATTTGAGTACAAAGATTGATGTTTAAAAAAGGAATCCTAAGGGACCAGCCAAGGAAACCGGGGGAATTCTGAATGGCTACTACTGTACAACTGGATCATCAAGGTAATGTGGGACAATATTCTGGAGCTCAGAGAGGAGCAGCAGGGAAATCAGTGCAAGAACATTCGCAGAAAGAGCACCTGAGCTGAGAAGAGGCGGCCGTAGCTAAGGACCAACCACAGTGGTAGATCAGAGCAGTCCATCTGGTAGAGACAGCAGCAGAGCAGGAGAGAGGCAGGGGCTGGCTGGGGCTAACTCTGGAAGCAAAATTGGAGTAGACTGTTGGAGAGAAAGAGCGCAAGACTATTGTTCTTCCCATCCAGATCACAACACGGTCTGTCACATGGTTCATCCCTGTCACGTTTTGGCTTTAAGGTTTTTGTTAGGACCCAAAAGCAGAAGCTGAGAGGCAGGGGTGAGATCTTGGAAGCTTTAATGAAAAATCAGGCAGCAAAAACAGGAATCCCAAAATCCAACTTAAAAATGTAAATCAAAACCGAAATCCAAAAAAACCAACATAAGAATTGACCCCTAACCAGGACCATGGAAACATCAGGGGGAAAAGTCATGAGGAGCCAGGGTAGGATGAAATAAGACGAGGAACCAGCAAAGAGGGACTGCAGAGGGAGTGTATTTATGGCTGACTGAACAAAGGCAGGACTAATGAGCTGATAAGGAGCAGGTGTGATTAGAGCTGATGAGGAAGCCAAGAGAAAAGAACACAAGGGGGCGACAGAGGACAGAAAAAGAAAGAAGAAGACAGAAAAACCTAAGCAACTTAAATGAATCCAGACACACCAATAAAGCTAGAAAACAATGAAAAACCTGGCTAAACTTGAAACTTAAAACTTAAAGAAAAACAACAGAACCAAGATCGTTACAATCCCATGTTATCAGGTGAACAAAATGTGGTCAGATAACATTGGTAATATGTTTTGATCTATTGAGAGGTGGAAGTAATTAAAAAATGTACTGTTTTGGTTTCATAGGCAGAGCTCTACTGCTTCATAGATTTACGGTGGTTAGCTGTTGGCAAAACAGACAGAACCACTGTACCAACAATGGTGGGAACCAAGGCATCTTTTTAGCAGTAGAAATTAGCATTTTTAAACATCATAACTCTTTTTTTTCAATGATTTGTTGTAGTTGTTGACAACTTTAGGCAATAAGGCTCTTCTTTAGCGCTCTGTCTTGCATTAGATCAGGAGAAACCTTTGAAGAAATGAAGACACAGTCCATTTACCCCCCGGTTCCACTTTATGTGGGAATGGAGCGTTACACACTGCGGTGCGGATCCACTTAGCCGATCGCAGAAATCGTTCTCATCAGACTAGTTCCACCAGCTGCCCAGTGGCAAGTTTCTGTAGCGTCCAGCTGCTGGCTGCTACTCTGAAATAGTCGCCTGATTTGTTTTTGGCGACCCCATTTCCATATCAATCTAGAGCAGAGCGGATCGTGATGAAAGGAAATGTGGATCTGTTTGAGTTTATACTGTAGGTGCAGACTTTAAATAAAAAAATACTGTAATCCACAGCCATTATAAATATCCATATTTATATTAAAAGAATAACAAAAAATAACTAAATTTTTGAACTCAACTATCCAAGGTAGATCCATAGAGAAGAAAACCGTAAGGTGATTAGTGTGATGATCTTGGCCCTGATGTTAGCTCTGATTACTTACCTGCTAATTGCCACCGATTTCTCATTACCGCTCATCTTTAGCAGCCTTCTGACCAGTCATCATTGCCAGATTATTTCGAGCTGTTGGTGAGAAGATTTCTGGCGTACCTGTAATCTGATTACCTGATCCCGACCTGTTCTGCCTCTCGACCTCTGAGGCTGCCTGTGCCCGTTTGATATGTTTGCCTGACCCATCTTCGGACTGGAACTGTTACCTGACTACTTCTGGAAGCTCCCTCGGCGGCTGACTGGATCTCTGATCTCCTGGCTTTGACAACTGAGCATGTCACCAACCTCAGCTTTGACTCCGCCCTCTGGATTGTCTTGCCTTCCTTTCTTAGTCTGCTTGGTTCTGATCTTCTGCCTGTCCTCCGACCACTGACACATCAGTCCCTGGGACTCTGTGCAGCAATCGCGGCGTCACTTTGGCAGCCAACCAGCTGGAGCCAACCTCACCCTCTGGCCTTAGACTGAACTATAAGACGAGGTTAGTGACTCACACGTTTGTTATCATCCACTTCCAGAAAGACGTGGCCACCAACCTGCTTTCTCCTCCTACAGAGGTTCCTGCCTTAGAAGTCGACGCTGCTCACTTACCGTTTAGAGAAATCTAACTCTTTGTTCGCCTCAAATGCTGGGTCCATCAGTTATGTTTTTACTGCTCTGTTGTTTTATTTAGAGCCGTAATTGCATTACATAGTGTGATGAGTCAATGAGCTAATCCTAATCATTCAAAGGGGCACATGTCCCCTATGTCTCCTAGGTCTGTACAGCAGCATGTTAGCTGAACTGTCCTTTTACATTCCTTATTTGTTACGTTAGCAGTTGCTGCAGAATAAATGGCTTCATGCGGATGGAGCACACTTCCCTTTTTAATACACCTGAGAATTGCTTTAATGAAGATCTGATGACTGTTGTATTACTTTAAAATCATGTTTCAATTTAACAAACCAGGCTGACAATTATTTAAGATGTTTAACATCTGCTGTTCAACATAACATTGGAAGAAGAGGGGTACATTGACACGGTGCCAAAAGTATGTTTACAAAATATTTTTCTCACTTCCACTACATCCTGGCAAGTATTTTTATAAAGCTTCACAGAGGCAGCATCATTTAGACACAAGTCCTCATTTACAAGTGAGAACTGGAATTTAAATGTACTCATCTGTTCATGTTATCTGAGGTAAAACTTGAAGTTCCCCTAAGATATAAAAACAGAATAAAAATCCATTGGTTGATGAAGAACGTCCGTTCTGCCTTTCATTTGGCTTGCTTTATGGAAACTCAATCCAAGACATTCTTCTATAAATGCTCCCAAAACTTTCCCAGCGTGGGTATGTAAATCCCCACATTTTGTTTTTGGGTTTGCACCAAAAGTCTGCTCTCAAACGGATTCGCAGAAAGTCCCCAATATCCATCAACCTTCTTGATTTATGAATATCAGTTAATACTCCCACAGAACAGTGAGTTCATTTATTTTAAATATAAACTTTTATTTATAGTCAAAAAGTGACAGAATGTGGTAATCTGAGTTTCAAATCCTATTTTTAAATAACTGTAAATAGCGTTGCTATAAATGATCTGCTGCTTTCAAGCATTATGAAAATAAAACTTTTTAGGCTGGAGTGTTAACAGAGCATTTTCTCTGAAACTGGAGGGTCAGTTGGTCCACAGTCTGTTACATTGTAAGAAAAGCAGTAATGTGTCTCACTGCAGCATGTTTGTATTTATTAGTATTTCTGCATCATGCTTGTCTTATGATGCAATGCATCTCACCCACTGCAAGATGAAGTTAGAAACGCCACTTCAACCTTATTTTTCATCAGACAATAGGACTTGTCCCCTAAAATTAAGTTTTTTTTCTATGAGTGAATTTATAATTTATATCCAGCCAATACATCCAGGCGGAATTTCCTCATTGTGAGACAATAAATTGATTTTTTGTTTTTTTATACAGTTATATGGGTCCAAAAAGTATGAAGTCAATTTTGTTCCATAAATATTCCAAGCAAAAAACACATTTTGTAAAAGAAAATATGCAATTCAATGATGACACTTTGAAAAACATTTTAATCACGGAAAGGTAAGAGTAATTTCTTAAATATTTTTGCTTGTTTTAATTCTTTTAAAATATTTTTTTTACATTTTATGTTTTCACAATTAATTTTTTTTTTTACTTTTTTTACAGATTTTATATTTTCATGTTATTTATTCTTTAGTTTCTGTTTTTAAATGAGTTTTACAAACTGCGTTCCATTTCAAATTCTGTTTTATAGATACTCCCTTCACTTCTAGAGGCAGCCTTTATTTAATTGGTTTAATGTCATCGATACATTAGTGATGAATTGTCAACTAATTTATTCATGATTAATAATTTCTGAGATATAGAGACTCTAAGCAGATCTGGTAGCTACACTGGCAGCTGCTCCAATACTCATGAAATCCGGCACATTTCAGCGCCTATTTAATACAATTTAATGACTAGATTTATCAAGTTTGACAACGCATATTTTACCAATAATTTTACGACATTTACAGGTGAGGTTTAACCTCCCTAGTATTTAATGAGAAATTGCCACTGATATAAACCAACCCTGTTAAGTTATATTAATAGATTAGATCTTTTCCATGGTTTAGTTAAATAATATAATACAACTATTCTTAATAATGTTTTTTACTGTGATTATATAACTGTTACTTTATTAATCTATATGGTGAATGAGAACTGCTCTCAATTATTTATGTTTCTTTTTAAACCGTCAAATCGTAATCATTAAATTTTCCAGCATTTTATTCTCAAATGAGCAAATATAATATTTTAACTTGCTGAGGTTTTACAGCTTAAATGCTTTTCTGAACTATTTTTCAACTGCATACATTTTTATAAAGAGAACTTATTCTTTAGAACAAACAGTTTTTATACTTTAAATGTTACCATAAGTCTGTTCTGATGTAGATTGCATTCATGCATGACAGACATCATGACACAGCTGTATTAAAAGCCCTTCTGCATTTTCACATTGTGCTTTTTTTTTTCTTCCTCTAAGTAGAAAATTGTTTAGTTAAACGATATGGTTGTAAAATTTCCATGTCAAATACTGATCAAGGTTTGCCCTTTTCCCATTGGTTCCTGATGACAGCATATAATGTTTCTCCTTTTCGCTCTCAAGCGTGAAAATTTCATTGGTGACAAACAGTTTCAAATGACATCAACAAAGCACCGTAAAATACTTTCATTCACTTTAGTGTTTGAGTTGAGCTTTTCATGGATTATCTGTTCAAAGCAACTCAACTGTATCAAAGCAGAACCAATGATTTTATGTCCTGAGAAGATTGAGGCGCACTTTTTTGTTTCTGCATGGCAGAGGGCTGGTATTATGCTCCCTGATTGATCAGGCACAACATTGATTTCATAGCTTTTTATGTTATTAATGCAGCAACAGGAAAAAAACAAAAAAAAAACAGATGTGGTAAAATAAACATGGGGCAGCAGGGTCAGAACCGCTCAGGAGAACCGTCATATTCTTTACATTACCTCTGAGTTGTTTACAAAGGTCCCCACCTCTGTATGAATGAATCATTGCAGCTTACTGTTTTATACACAGTATTAAAACCACAGATCTACTTAAAAGGTTAACATCTTCCCATTTATTTTTTAATATGTAACATCCTCCTGTTGAAGAATAAATAAAATTCTCTACTGAATTTAAATGAAAAGCAACATCCCATAACATAACTTTACTTTAACTTTATATAAAAAAGATAACCCTGTTCCAATATCTATAATTGTTAAATAGTACAGTTTCCAGTCATTATGAATTTTGTTCTTGAATTTGATCAGCTGTCTCAGAGAATCCTCCACTCAAGATTTTGCCATACCCCCCACCCCCTTTTTCTGTTCAACAAGAAAATACTAGAAAATGTTCCAAGAAGATGTGAGAAACTGTAGTTTTTAGATCATTTAATACCAACTTGTATTCTCATTGATTATGTTTTAAAAAGAGCATTTGCTGTTGTGTCTCTGGGTGCGTCCACAACCAACCAGAAAACGTTGGGGACAATCGCTTGTTTTGTCTGCCTGACATTTTACCAGAAATTTGCCCAAACTATGAAGAAGACAAAGTGCCAAGGTGGGCGAAGAGGACAGCTAATGATTAATTGAACCTAGGCACAAGTTAAACTTAAGAAACTTATTGCTCTCCTACATCCACCTGCGACAGCCAATCAGCTTCGAACCACACCTCTACGAAAGCCAATCTGCATCCAAAGTTCATCTTAAAAGGCCTCCAATATGCAACTGTCTGATACTAGTGTGCAGGCAGTGATTGCGCTGTGTGACTTCATTCAGATAGTGCTGTTTCAACCCACCTCCAGCCCCTCCTCCACCATCGTAGCTAAAACTTCATCAGAGTTTCATTCCTCCTGGACTCTTACTGCATTTGGCGTCTCATTTCAACCAGTCTGGCAGAAGACAACCATTTTGACCCTGAATTTTCCAGAGGTTTCCTTCCAACGGGGAGTTTTTCCTCTCCACTGTCGCTTTATGCTTGCTCATCATGGAAAGGTTCTCTCAACCTTTGTTATTCAAGCTGGACTTCCATCTTCCAGGTCCCTGAGTGAAGCTCTAGTATCAGCTCATGCAATCCACTGGATCTCCTCATAAAGCTCAGCAGACCATCTCGCCAGCCAGCAGTCTACAGACTAGAGACTGACACGGGAGTGGATTTTCACTCCTGTCCCGTCCCACTCCCACAGAAAAAAATTGTATCCCGGGCTAGAGTAGAAATCTAAATCCTGTCCCATCCCACTCCTGGTAAAATTACTCCCACTCCCATCCCGCTCCCATTCAGAATGACTCCAGCACCACTCCCATCTCTGTCTTCAATAAGATTTCTGCCAATACATTGAATCTGAATTTCTTTTGAGCGCGAGTGAAAAACTCAGAGCGGAAGCACTGTTGGTTTTTGGTTCGTGTAGTTTTTTTGACTCGCATTATAGTGTAGGCTTCAAGGAAAAAAACTACAAAAAGGCGGCGCAGTACGGGATTTTTTTTCTTTCTATTTTATTTTATTTTTTGGCATCGATCCTAGTTTTTTTTAGTTACTATTGGTTTGCTCCCGCTCCCGTCTGCTCCCATTAATGTTTAATCCTGTACCGTCCCAATGACGTGATCGTTACTAATAATGAGTCCCATCCCGTGACCCATGGGAAAAAATGTCAGTCTCTACTACAGACTGACCAACTTCATCTTCTCCACTCCAACACCAGTTTCAGGCCTGGGGGGGAAAAAGCCCTATTTTTTGCTAGTGTTCATTCATATCTATCAAACTTTAGTGCTATATTTCTTGCCAAGGTCTCGAATTTGATCTTTAACAGTCTTTCTAGTGTTAAATTAAAAAGGCTTCTTTAAAAGCCGCCCAAACATGTTCCCTTCTTCATCCTTTGTCAATCAAATTTTTTTCTAGCCTCCATTTTGATGGAAACAACCATCAACTCTGCTGCGCTCCTTAACTCTGCATCACAGCCACATCTCATCTCCGATTGGTTTGTGTATTTAAAATACACTTAAGTTCAGATTTCTCAACTGCTGTAAATTTGGCTACGCTAATTCACTGGTGCGGCAGCGCTCTTAATTCACTGCAGTAGCCAAAAATATGCCATGCGACGTTAGAATGTTTAGTATCACTAGAGGCACTGCTGGTTGATCTCAGAAGGCTTTTGTTTCCTGTAGGTGGGACAGCCTGAGCTGCTCTAGAAAGCTGGAACACCTCAAAAAGTTGGTCCCTATCCAGTTGTTCTACTAGGGTGGAAAAGAAAAAAAAAAGAACTTTTAAACATGGCAGCTGTTTATACACTCTTAACGTGTTAAATGAATAGTGAGTTGCTGTAGGTAAATTTTTCTTCTATGATGTAATTTCCTGTGGAGTTTAATAAACAGGGGTTCTCAGCAGGACAGCTGCATGCAGCAGATTGAACAACATTCGCTCAGAAGTGCTTTGTTCCTGCTTTTGGACTTAATACACAACTTTCTGCAGTTTTTCTGCTGATGCACCAAACATTTGTAGGAGCAGCAATATTAATCAAGACGGAGACGGTGAACTGCTCTAACAATGTTTATTTGGACGGCAGCTGCGCTTTATTTTGCTGTCAGGTTTTTCTGAGCATTCAACTGGATCTTTGCACTTTGAAATGCAGAGGATCAAGTCCAAATGATAACAAAACACAAAACTACAACTCTTTTATAAAAGGCTCCTTTCAAACAGATACAGATTCATTAATTTAAATTAGATTTTTCAGATTGATTCAGATGAATCGCATACTTTTCCAAATGTGTTTAGCTGATCACATTCTTTTCACTTCAGTGTGAAAAAGAGAAGTGTAAATAAAGTAAATAAAAGAATGTTTTATATCTGGTATGCCAATTTTTTTTTAGGTTTCATGTACAAAACTTGTTTTTTACACTGGAAAAACGATCTAGAAATAAGTAGAATGTTCTTAAATTAAGTGTATTTACCCTTATCTTGAGTAGGTAAATGGGATGATTTGCCAATTAAATGAGTATTGTTACTTTTAAAATATGATATTCAGATAAAATGCACTTGAAATAAGACAATTCAATTGCGTTTTCTTATTTTAAATGTAAATTGTCTTGTTTCATTGGCAAAATATCCCTTTTACCTTCTTAGTTCAAGAACAAATGCACTTATTTTAAGAAAAAATTACTTATCTAGATTTAGATTTTTTCCAGTGTAGTAGCAACAATATTGGAAAAATATTCCTCCGTACATGGCCAGTTTTATTAATCAGCCTCCTGAAACGAAAATAATAGTTTAATTGTGTTAAATTGTATTTATTTGACTAATTTAACTAGATTTTAGAAAAATAAATTATTATTTGTCCTTTAATTGAGTTTAAAGACAGATAACATGATTCTGAAACACATTCTGATATTAGAAATGCTAAAGGAGTATAACAAGTCACATATGTGATCATATGGATGGTGTAACATATCTGGTAAACAAACCAGTATTAGATGACATTAAAGAATAAATCTCTGTGGTTCTAGAATACTGTTTCCATTAGCAAACAATATCCAGTTTATTGGAACCATGCAACCTATACTGTACTGCAACCATCTGACAGCACAGGATGCTCCTGTACATCAGTCCTACACTTAAGCATGGAAACATGCCAGAAGTGTGTTTTCTATTCAGTTCCTGAAAGGTTTGTTGGAAATTCTTTTGACAATTTAATGGAACCAGAGCTGCAGATGTAGTGAAGCTTCACAAGATGCAGTGAAGCTGCTGTAAACATTCATTGCAAGTAGCCGTGCAGTAAATGCCACGGCTAAAAGCTTTTTCTGTGGGTTTAATGAAACAATTCTGCTCAAAAAAGAAACTTTGTTATTATTAATTTGCATTGCTTGTATTGTTTGTATTGTTGTCTTTCTAATTGGTGGTGGAAACAAACAGAAGTGTCTAAAATAGAGGGTGATATCAGTATTCATTAATCTGTTATTTTAAAAGGCAACGCTTTCCTTTTGAAAACTAAAGACATATCCAACTGGGAATATTTTATCCATTTTATCATTTTGGCCTCATGTAACAATGTGCCAAGTTGTTAGAAAATCATTACAATCATTACAAAAGACGTTTTCCCAGAATAGAGATTTTATATATATTTTTTTTTTTTCATAGCAGTCTTGGTTCTGTTAAGTTTTCTTTTTAGTATGCAGTTTCACTTTGATCTATATTTTTCATTATTTTCTAGTTTTTTTTTTGTTTATTTTCTATTTTGTTGTGTTTTCTAGACATATTTGAGTTCTTAGGTTTTTCTTTGTTTGCCCTCTGTCGCCCTCTTGTGTTGGTCTCCTTTTCCCTAGCTACCTTCTGGAATCCTCTGTTCACACCTGCTCCCAATCAGCTCATCAGTCCTGTCTTTGTTCAGTCTCCCATATATACTCCCGCTGTGCAGTTCTTCAGTGCTGATTCCTCGTCTTTTCCTGGCTCCCCACCTGAAGTTGTCTGGTTTTTGGTTCCATGTATTTTTACTTTGGATTTAATATTTTTGGCCTCAATTATTCAATAAAATTTTCAAGAATTCACCTCTGCCTCCTCTCCTCTGCATCTGGGTCCTTCAACCAAACCTTAAAATTTTTGTTATGTGAAAATGCTTGGAAAATCATCTTTTTTGATGGGAAGAATCCTCTAAAACACAGATTATGTTTCAGGTTCTGTGACCACACTGCAAAAATCATCTATAAATATGTAAACATTTCTTAAAATTAAGTGTATTTACCCTTGATTTGAATAGGTAAATTTGATAATTTGTCAATGGAATGAATATTTTTACCCTTAAAATAAGATAATTATATGATATGCACTTGAAATAGGACAATGCAATTGTGTTTTCTTATTTTAAATCTAAATTATCTTGTTCCATTGGAAAAATGTCTCTTTAATCTCCTCAATTTAAGAACAAATGCACTTATTTTAAGAAAAAAATACTTATCTAGATTTTGATCTTTTCCAGTGCACAAGATTGGTTCCCATCTTTATTAATTCTTTATTTCAGATGCAGACTGGTACAAGAACAAAACATTCCACCAGCATTTCCTCGGGTAGAAGTGACTCTTTTTCTGCCCTTGTTATTACAGTGCTACCGTACAATGAAAACGTCTCTGTATTTATCATTTTTACTATTTAAATCTAAAGCTATTGCTGCAAGCCCTGCAGTTGGTGTGAACGCACCACTATAATCTTAGATTTCACTTTTAAGATTGATATACTAACCAGATTATTAACCTTTTGGGAAGATTCTCCTAAAAATAAATGCAATAATCTACCAGCACAGTTAAAAAAAAAAACTTCTTAAAATCATGATACATATTTTAAAAACAAAAAGTCTTACCAAAGGCAGTGCAGTGTAAACGTATTTCTTTTTTCTGTAAGATATTTAATATAATTAGTTATTTTACAGAGGGATAGGATGGAAAGAAAAAAGAGTTTTGGTTATCATGCTTTTTTTTCTGTAAGAAATGTATGCTAAGATCAATAGTGCATACTATAAATCCTATGAGTAATAAATGTCAACGTGTATTCAAAATAAAAGTAAAAATAAATACAGAAAAAAAAAGGAGCTCCAGGATATGACCGTAACGGCGATGTTTGGCTCCATGTCCGCTCAGCAGAAACCAACCCCTTAAAAGAATTTGTCACGGACTCCCTTGAAAATGGTTTTGCAAAATATGCAACTGCTTTAAGCAATAAATACTGTCCAAAGAAGTTTAAGTAAAAAAGTGACAGGTAAAGAGAGCGATGGAAATGAAGAGGACGTTCTGATGTGTATGAAAACAAAGACCTGCTTTTGCTTTTTCTATGATCTGGACATTTAAAGAGGCACATTTATGAAATGAGCAAGTTATAACAAAAACGCAAGCTTGCAGAATTATTTCAAGAAACTTCCTCACCCAGACATGCCTTCATAACCCCTCTGCGCATTACAAAAAAAACTAGATTTTAAGTCAGAAGGAGAAGTGTGAAATAAAAGTCTGGTTTGGTAATGTGACAAAATGTAATAACCATGAATTATCCCACACAGAGTGGAGAATTCACTTTTTCATATTAATAATCAAGGAGCTAAATTACACTTTTCCTGGTAATGATCTCACTCTGTGGCCTAATTTTACTTTTGCACTGGAAGCCTGAGCTGTGAAGCGATGCAGAAATATTTCAGAGTTTTCTTCATGAATGCAGAGTGGTTTCATTAAAAGACATGAGTTGCTCTATTTTCCCACACACAAAATGTAATACTTCAACTTCTGTCCGACTCATTTGAGACCGATGTGCTGGGATGCAACTGAAAAAGGACATACGCTTTGAGGTATGAAACCATCTATCATACAGAAGTGACTTCAGATATTTAGTTTTTCAGTTATTCTTTTATTTAATGCTCATCAACCACTTTTCATCAGTTGACCTCCTGTGTGAATGATCCGCTTTGCTCTTGATTGATGTGGAATTTTTGCGGTGAGCAGCAAAAAAAAAACAGCTGCCTATTTAATGGAAAGGGAGAGCGCTTCCTGCATGGGTTGGAAACGTGCCACCTCCAGTGGAAGCGCTCTGACTGATTAACGTTGCTGTGATCAGTTGCAAAGTCACGGGACATCCAGTAGAGCTTGATGGTAAGGCCTGATCCTAACCTCCTCATAATATAGCCTATATCAGGCATGCCCAAAGTCGGTCCTCGAAGGCCGCTGTCCTGCAGGTTTTAGAGTTTTCTGTTAGGAATCCAGTTCTGTGTGGGTTGTGTTTTCGTTTGTGTTTTTCCCCCTCCACCACCAGATGGCGCCCTGTTCTCGTTGGCCCTTCCCCAAACCTTTGACTGGTTGGCTCATTATCTGAGGACTCTTAAGCGGTGGACTGCCACTACCTCGACTAAAACCTGTCCGCCCTCCAACGAGTCAACCAAGTTCTGGAATAACCCACACCAACTGGATTCTGGGAAGAACACCTTTGGGAAACGTGAGTCCCGTTTCAATCTATGTTTTTGCAAGTTGTCGTTCAAGTTTCCCACGGAACCTGAACTTAACTCTGAACTTCCCTTCTCCCTTCCAGTTCCGGTTCACCAGCCCTCTGAGTTACCCTGGATCCAACGTATCGTGTGTTTCCAATAAACCTGTTAAACTTTTACTCTGGTTCTCTGAGTGGTTTCCTGCATGTGGGTCAGATCCCTTAAAAAGAACATGACAGTTTTCGTGCTCCAGCACAGCTGATTTACATTGATAGTTGATCGACAGGCTTTTGCTGAACTGCAATCATCAGAATCAGCTGTGCTAAAGCAGAGAAACCTCTCAAACCTGCAGGACAGGGGCCCTTGAGGACTGACTTTGGGGATGCCTGGCCTATATGATGAGAGCGAACAAACAGAGAAATTTAACTGTTCAGATGTCAAACAAAATCTGACATTTTGTGTCTGTTTTTGTGTGATAAAATCTACTTGTACTGCTACCATCAGGGTTCCCATGTGTGTGTGCGAGAGTGATGCATATTTTCCAGGGAGGATCTTGGTGGAATACCTCGGTAGTCTACACAGGAGGACCATTAACTCCACTCTCATTCCAGATGCCACTGTTCTTGGAACCTCCTCCACACTCCTGTAGGAACAAGAATTGTCTGTTGCTCGTTTTTCTGTAAATAAACCTTTTTCTAAATTTGAATTGAGTTTATTCTCCATGTGGGTCACAAAGTTTAATCCGAACATGTCAGCTACAAGGTCAAAAGCTGCCAAGCTCTGCACAAAAGCAAAGATGTGACATTGCTTGAATGGAAACATGGGGAATGTTAGGTGGTATCACCAGTGGATCAATGGTCAAAGCTTAGCAGGTTGTAAAACATTTAACCTTCTGACACACTGGCCTGGTCAGCAGGCAAAGCGAACATTTCCAGCTGAAAGCTAATACTGACACATGCCTATACAGAGACACTTTTGTTCCATTATTGTTGATGTAAAGAACAAGTTTTGTAAATCAAAATGGGGGGAAAAAAAGAAATCAAAAATATGATATAATTTCAATGTTTTTATTTTTTTTTTCCAAGATTGAGTTTTACCAAATAGATTTGTTCCAAATTTTATCTTTCAGATCACATTATGTTCACTTTTGGGGGCGGGCATTCATCTAGAGATAAGAGTGAAGACGCATTTCTATTGGTCTGCTGTATGTTAACAACAACATTTTTACAGGTTACAAATAAACATTTTGTATTTGCCTTGAAGTGAAGATATCTGTATGATCTGTCCAATGAAATTGGAAAGGAATGCAGTACATAAAAACTCTGAAAAAGATAAGAAAAATGAAACATGCAAACTCTGTAAAAGAAAATTTTGAAAAAACACGTCTAACAAAATTTTAAAAAGTAAAAAAATCTGAGAGCTACAAACTCTGAACCCTTGTTTCTATGAAGATGTTTTTAGCCGGGAGTGCTTTTGTGTAGCGCTCCCAACTGAAGGCTACGCTACGTAGGAACCAAATCAAAGTGTGCGCTTGCTGGGTCGAGTCAAACTGCCCTTTTCCTGTGATTCAGAAGGAGCTGAACGCAGTGAGTTTAGTCTTCCTGCGATTCTGAGTGAACGCAGTGTATCCTTAATCCTGCTGCAGCAGAGACAGAGAAGAGCTAATCCAGCCCAGCTAGTCGCAGAACAATGGGGGCCCCGATTGCTGTTCGCTGAAGAAGCCGTTAGAGGCCTCCGGACCGTGATTGCCTGAGATGAAGGGACGGAGCAGCGCAGCAGAAGTGCTGCTACAAGCTGCGGCTACAAGCTAACCACCGTAGCTAAACTTGAGACAATCTTGTGCTAATCGCCTCTTATTTTTGCATCGGATTGATCCAAAGTCTTCGAGTTGCTGTTGGATGAACGGACTGGACCGAAGACAGGGCCTGCAGAAAATGGACCAAGCCGAAGGCCTTCACTCCACTGAACCAAAACAGTAACTGCATCCGATGCTTAATAAGTGCCCCGCTTGGGTGAACTACAGATTCAACCGTTGATGGTTAAAGGTTTCACTAAATGCTAATGCTCACTACAGACCGAACGAGACATGTGTTGCTGAAGCTAAGTGCTACATCGTGAGCTAACCCTCTCTATGTTTCAGTTGGACCCGACCAGAATCAGAACCCGTGGGACCAGCTAAGCTAACGGGTCTTTCTGCCTCATGATAGTTTAATGCATTCCTGAGTCATTATCCATTTTTCATCATAAACTGAATGAAACTTCACTGTTTTGACTGCAGTTAACATCGCTGTGTCAGGGTTTATTTACATTGTATCTGCTGCTATTACAAATAACCCTTTTAAATGCATTAAGCCTTAAACTTTAAACCCCTTTTCCCCTTTTATTTCTTTAATTTTGCTTATTTTCAGTAGTGTTTAACTTAGTTATTAGATATAATACTGTGTGATTGTAGCTGATAAAGTTATCATTGTATTTTAACCTGTGGTCTTTTGTGTTAATTTTACACAGTGAACGATTTACCACTCAGGCTGGATTCACTTTTCTTTTGGTAGGGTGACCAAACGTCCGTATTTCCCGGGACATATCCGTATTTCACGTCCTATCCCGGGCGTCCCGGGTTTTTTTTAGAAAGTGAGGAAATGTCCTGATTTTTTAAATTACCTTAATTGGACCATTACATTTACAGCCACTAGGGCACTGCGGACGACGCTGCGTGTGATGTAATCCCTGAGCCGCGTCAGTGCGGGCAGCCCTGTTCTTAATCAGAGGCTCTGTTCAAAATCCTGGGCTGCATCCTCCAAGGACACGGTCTACCTAGACTGGATCCTTCGAAGTCCTTGAAAATAAGGAGACCAGAAGAGTTTTGGCTGTAAATTCGAACAGGTCTACCCTTCGGCGGGTTTTACCTTGTTTAAATCTAAACAATGTATGTATAAAAATATATCTGCAAAATCTCTAATATTCAACAAAAAAATACTTAGTTAAGCATATTGTACAAAACAGCAATAAAAAAATTTAACTCCTATCAAATTTATAGTTCCCACTCTACAGATCTATTAGAATCTGTCCTTAAATTACAGCCAAACCTATTTACACAGTAACAGATAAAAACATTTAGATATAGACTCTATAACCATTAAAACAACTATTTTCATTCATTTCAGACGGAACTATTCACAGAGTTGTATTATATTAAACTGAACTTCCAATTTTCACCACTATTCGGCGCCAAGTAACATTTCCTCTGATCACGGAGCAAATCCCGATGATGAGACATTATTTCTTTCATTGTGCTATTTATTCATTACAGGAATTGTTAAGCATTTTTAATAAAAACATTTTGAATAAAATTGTCGTTTGTTATCGGAGTTATTGCTGTTGACTTTTACTGAAAAGCATTTTTAATACATCAACTGTAAATGTCATGTTATTGTAGGATTACATAGGCCAACGTTAAGTGAGTGCATGCCACAGATCCCCCCACCCACCCCCCAAGGTGTCCTGGTTTTCCCAAATGAAAATATGGTTACCCTACTTTTGGTAGCATCCAAATTAACAGAGACACATTTATTTGGTTGGTGATTAATAACGTTGCAAAGAGCCATAGCCTAAATTACTAGATTGGTGAAAGACAACTGGATTTTTAACCGCCGGATTCAGGTGTGCAACCTTTTAGAAAAGGGGCTCAAATCCTGGTCAGTAAGCCAATTACAGTTATAATTTTCACTGATAATAAATAACAAGTTTTACCTTTGATTTGAATGAACTATTCTTTAACTAACTTCCAGTTCTAGTTTATTTAATATCTAAATATCTATTTAATATATTCATAATCTTCTCGTAAGCGGCACAACACATAGATAGACAGTTAGTGTTGGTCCAGTTTTATTGAATAAGCCATTTCAGAACAGGCAGTGCTGCCATAACTCCGAGTTTAGGACATTAGAATCACATAATAAGCAAGCTGCTTCAGGGAAGTAACCAGTTTGATAACCCTGTCTGGATCTGTTTATGCCCATTTGCTTTAGTGCTCTACATGATCCCTGGTGTGCCTTTATCCCAGCAGCCTGCACCCCATAAAAAAAAATAAAAAAAAAATTGAGTAATGCCGAGCAGCTTGAATAGAATAATTTAATATTTGTCTCGACTCCTCAAAAATCCCGGGACAACAGGTTTGTGTTTAAAGGCAGAGATCTTTGAAGCCTGAGGCCGGAAAGCGGCTCATTTTTCAATGTATATTGTTGTAACTGAACAGCATGTTCTCAGATTGATCAGTTTAATTTTTAGATTCAGAGGATTTTAGAATTTGGATAATTCCTGCAGCTAAAAAAAAAAGAAACATCTAGTAAATGGAGGCCAAGGAAAATAAGACACCCAATGACTTTTATTTACTCAGCCCTTGGTTTTAACAGACAGAATATCCTGTTCACTGCTTCTGCTCAGTGATGTAACTCCAGTGCAGCAGACACGCTCCAGAAGCCGCATCATCAGGATGTTTGAGCAGCCTCTCAATGATTAAAACATCTCATTTAAATCTGGTTCCAATAAATAATGGAGTGCTAAGCCTTTCTGCTGTGACTCTCATAACCTCTTATGTCCAACTGCCAAAAGCTCTCTTGGATGGAAGTCACTGGTCTACATGTTAAGCCTTGAAATTGCACTTGGTCACAGGCTGTGAGGACGTGTAACTGTTGCCTACCCAGACTGTGCCTAGCATAGCCCCTACAGCATGTGCATTAGCAAACCATCCGAGGTGGGAAAATGTCACCTCTGATAGTCTGCTGGGTAACACTGCATGCCATGAATATGCCGCTCAGAACCGGCAATTTTCCTTGTAGTTAAGCAGAGCAGGTGCAGAGCTCAGGTGGAAATGGCTTCAAGCGTTTTTCCTCTGAGAGGTAAAAGTGTAAAAATGATTGTCTTTAGAGAGTCTGAGCTCAGAGACAGGGTAAGACAGGTGTGTCAGGAGATAGCTAATGTAGACACAAGCTAAACTAGTCTTTCTAAAGTTTATTTGCTTCAGTGGTGATGCTCTGTTTAAAGGGATACATGTTATGGCTTTACAGCAAGAAAAGAATCTTAAGCTTGTTGCATTGATAAAAAATGCTCATATAATATACAGACAAACATTAAAAATACTTATGGAAAACTCAAGAAGAGAGTTTTTAGAGGAAACTTCATATATGTGAAAAAAAAAAATGTAATATATATATATATATATATATAAAAACTGAAGACCAGTTTTAAAAGCTGTGGGTCAACATTCCACTTCTGTTCTTGCTCTGTATTGTCAGGAATCCAGTTTGTGTGGGTTGTGTTTTGGTGTTTTTCTCTCCCTCCACCACCAGGCGGTGCCCTGTCCTCGTTGGTCCTCCTGCACACCTGCGGCTGGTTGGCTCATCACTGAGGAGTATTTGAGCGGCGGACTGTCACTACCTCAACACCAGAGTGTTTGCCAGTTTGGGGTACTCTAGCCAAGCTGAGTTTGCTGAGTCTAACTGAGTCTTCTTTTTCTCTGAGTCTAACATTGTTTTTGTCTTTTGCCTTTCGGCAGGAAGTCATCCTGCATACTGGATGTTTGGCCTTCTCCCCCTGGAAGGATTGTTTGAGCTTCCCACTGAGCAGGGGATCAATCTCCATTCGCCCCGTTCAAGTTCTCCTGGAAATCTAAGTGGCAGTCCGCTCCATTGCTCCTAAAGAAACCAACCAAACCAAAACCTGTCCGCCCTCCAACGAGCCCCTCAATCTCTGGAAAAACCCACACCGCCTGGATTCTGGTAAGAAAACTTTCTCCGCAAACGTGAGTCCCGTTTATCTCTGTTTTTGCAAGAAGTCGTTAAAAGTTCCCACGGACCACTGTGAACTTCCCTTCTCACTTCCAGTTCTGGTTCACCAGCTCACTGAGTTCCCCTGAATCCAACCCAACTGTACTCATCAATAAACCTGTTAAACTTTTACTCTGGTTTGAGTGTTTTTCTGTATGTGGGTCAGATCTCTTAAAAACATCCTGACATGTGTTACAGAATCGTATCGAATTGTATCGACGCCTTTAGGACCTACTGCATCTTAACACAAGTATGCTTTAATTAAAATCAGGTTTGAGGCAAATGTTTGCAAAATAAATTCAAACGGAAGAAAAGACAAAAAAAAATGAAATCTTTATTCTTCAAGGAAATAGCAACCCCTGGTTATCTGCAGCATTCCAAATGTGCATTGATATCATTGAGACGCCCTTAACCTCTCAGCCAGGGGTTGTATAGTTAACCACTTTCAAAGAACTGCATCTTCCAAACTTTTGCTTGAATGCTAATTGACGTTAAAGCTAAAAAAACATGACTGCAGTGCTGCTCAAAGGGAAGAGCAGTGGGGAAACAGCGACAGAGTCAAAGTTACCAATGAACATAGCGAACATTGATACAGAATTGTTCTAGTACTGCAGAAATATGCTTTAATATTCCGTTTAGGATTTCTATTTCTGTGTGTTTTAGTAACGTTTCTGCATAAAAAGTTTAACAGACAACTCTAACACTGCACAAGGATTTCCTGAAGACTTCTAGCCTTCTGTTGTATGATTAAAGATAATATTATTGAATTTAAACTCACTGAAATTTAAAATGAAATGAAACTCTTTGTACTTTGTGTATGATGTATTTGACTCAAGCATTAGGATCATTCCCTCTGCAGGCAGTTGTGGCCCAAATCTGATTTTTGGGGGTTAAGTATTTAGGTCAGGCTGTTTAACTTTAATAAGAATCATCAGATCTGGCCGGTATATGATTTTTTAAAGTCACATTTGAACCACATTTATGTGTAGCCATGAATCCGACTCATGTCTGATCTTTTGGAATGTAGCTCAGGTTGGAGTAATCTGTCAGATTAGATATGACTTTGTTCCATTGTTGTTGCAAGTGTTGTGTGTTTGCTGGACAGGGCCGCCTTTTACAGTTGCCTTTTGTATCTGTTTGTGTCTCCTTGAACCCCAGTCAGCCTCAGCAGATGACATGTGTTGTGAATTGGCACTTTATAAATAAACTGAATTAAAATGAAGTAAAGCACACATTCTGTAAACGGAAATTTGGAAAAAACTAAATTTTGTTCATTGAAATTTACAAAAAAATACAATTCAGCGATAAAACTTTTAAAAACTTCATAATTATAACAAGGTTTTGAGAGGAACTGTTTCCCTAGATTTAGTTTTTTTCAAATATTTCATGCAAATTAATTTCTATATTTTATCAATTCAATTTCTCTTCACCTCTGGATTTTTCTCTGGACCAACAATATGTGCAAGCACATGAGCATGCGATAATGTTGGGCATGAAGTTCTTCGGCTCATCTTTTCAACTTTGACATTATATGTATTGACTTTTTAAACCCATCTAGTGACTTTTTTCCCCCAAAAAAACTGACTGGTTACAAATCTAGCAACTTTTTCCTGTTTTGTTTGAGTCTTTAGTGACAACAAGGATCTAGCTGAGTTTATTGCCTTCATTGAGCAGTGTGTGCGTGAGCCCCTCTGATAAACTAACAGGAAGTCAGATGCAGCAGCTGCAGCCTGCTGTCAATGAAAAAGGAGTCACACATTAACAAAACTTCCACTGATCCCTGTAAATTACAATTCAAGATGAAAATATATATATAAAAATATATATATATATATAATAGGGATGGAACGGTTTATGAAAACTGTCCAAACCGTTCGGTTCGACTGTCTCGGTTCGATTCGCGTGTGTTGTGTTCGGTTCATGCGCTGCTTCTTTTTCTCATAGGCGAAGCATGTACACTCCAGAGCAGAAGGTGGCTTTACTGGGACCAAAGCCAACCACCAGTAGTAAACAAGAAGAAGAAGAAGCGAAGCAGCGTAGCCGGGTGTAGCAGAAAAAAATCTGTTGTTGTGGAGAATTGTGTGGGTATGGCGAGTGGGAAAGAACAGGAGTTGGAAGACGTGCCAGCAGCACTTTATAGGTCTGCTGTATGGGACCACTTTGCATTTAGAGTGACCTACGATGAAGGCGGGAAGAAAGTGGTGCACAGTGTGCAAGCATTGTGCAAGCATTGTGCAACACGTTTTGTTTATGCTAACAGCAACACGACCAACAAGTCAGGCTAACGATCAACATATACCGAACCGAAAACCGTGACCACGAAACAGTGAACCGAACCGAACCGTGGATTTTGTGAACCGTTCCACCCCTAATATATAATGTGTTTTTGTATGAAAAAACACATTCCCTCCCCACATTAAATTCATACACTACTTGATCTACAGTGGTTTTGGATTTGAGCGGCGCTTTAGAATATACAAGAAATCTGAAAAATGTTTGCTTATTTTTACTCAAACCGCTGGATTTGTGAAGCAAGTTAATGGTGGTTCCTGCTTGTCACCATGTTTTATCACAGCATTCTGGTGTCCTTACTTCTGAGAATTCAGATAGCAATAGAGGTCAGTCAAAAATACTGAAAAAGAGTTAAGAAACCAATTCTGAACATCATGATGTTGACATTAGAAGCTCATTTCTCACAATGCAGCTCAAATTTCACCTCGATCTTTCCGAATGGCCATGAAATACGTAAGTAATATCAACAACACAAGACCAGGAAGTGACAGCAGCATCCATGGTTATAAAGCAGCTTCTTTCCCTTTCAACTGTTTGAAACCTCTGCTCAGGGACCATCTCATTGCAGATTGAGAGGCGCAAGAACTGTGCAACAAAGCAATCAAATATCCCATATAAATGCAGAACATGTCTGCCTGACCTGAAAGTATCTGTTGAAAGGAGCTTTTCACTGATCCGTCCATCTTAAGTCTAACATTTATGAAATGGATTTGCGGACTGCGGTCCGGATCCGGACCCACCTGCTGGCTAATCCAGACCCAACCTGATTACAGCATGTTGTCCAACAGCAGTGTCGAACTTCACTTGCGCCACTTCTCCTGTTAATATGTTAAAGCCCTCCGGAGCGTCTGGACCAGGCTGCACGTCATACATTTTAGCCAATGAGCTGTCAGTCTGGGTTGCTGCTGCTGCTACTTTTAGACACAGCAGGCAAACCTGTGGCAAGCCGGGCGATGGGAAAGAAGGAGAAGACGATGAGAAAAAGAGAGCAGAGAAAGTGTGGACTGCTGGAAGAACTGCGGTGAACTAGTGAAAGAAAAGTGAAATGGCGTGCTCAAAGGTGACCCTGCACATTTAGAGGATGTTTGGCTCAACCTGCTGCTGTGAAGCAGGATTCTCCACCATGAACAGAATCAAAAATAAATCTGGATCCAGGCTCAAAATGAGCACCTTGATATGTGCTTGAGAATGGCTTAGTTTCCATTTAAACCCAGGTTTAAAGCATTGCAGGGCAGCCTAAAGCCGACTGCGAACATTAAGACAGAAAAAAGAAAAAAAAAAACAAACTGTGAGTTCAGGTGTTTTATAAAATATGAGAATCAAGAAATAGTCTATATACCAAACAGAACAATTGTTCTTCTCTACTTCAAAAAACACTTGATTTTAAAAAGGAAAAATTGTATACTTTTACATATATTTTTTATTTAAAAATTCAATGTATAACATGACATTAGATACATTAAAAATGCCTCTTTAGCTTTACTGGTTGATGATTTTCTTCATTTGGACCTCAGTGATTTTTTATAGGTTACCCCTGCCCTAAACCAATGCTCAGATTTTCCAAAAGATGTTAGGATATTTTTAAAAATGGCCTTAAATAAGCTAGTATCTTATATTAAGACTCTGGTAAAGTGGACCTGTTGAAATTTGATCAGTCCTGAATTTAGATCTGTAAGGTTATTATGCATGGCTGACTCGCTTCAGGTTATCTCTTTTTCATTCTGACAGGTGAAGGATCTCCTTTGTTATCTGATGCCCCCAGTGGAGAGAGTCACTTTCACTAATGACCTAACATGCCGTAGTTATCCTACAGCATGTGGTAGAGGGGAAGGCCCATTACTTTCATAGGATTTAAACCGAGAGCACAGTAGAGCTCATTTGCTTTTAAGCTTTCCTCCCACGCCTGACTAAAGGTGTCATAAGAAAAGGCAGCGTCAATAACTGTTTGTCAGGTTTCTGTTTCTGTTATGTTTTTCTTTTGAGTTCAGTCTTACTTTACTCCTTGTTTTCTAGGGTTTAGTCTTCTTTTCTCCATGTTTTATTGTCCTAGTAATTTAATTATCATTTTGTTGTTATTTCCAGTTTTCCAGGTTTCTATTTGTTGCTCTCTGCTGCCCTCTTATGTTCTCCTTCTTCCCTAGCTCTTTTCCTCTCATGTTCTGTACACACCTGCTCCCAGTTTCCTCATTAGCCCCTTCTTTGTCTTAGTCTCCTTTAAAAGCCCTCTCTCTTCAGTTCCCCTTTGCTGGGTCCTCGTCAAACACCGTCAAACATGCTCCAACTCCGTCTCTCTGTGCCTTCCTCCTTATGATTGTGATTCCCCTGATGTCTCCATGGTTTCTGGTACGTTTAGACTAGTTTTCATGTTTTTTGATTTTTTGATTTTTGGACTCCTGGTTTCATGTTTGTTTGGACTTTGTCTTCTTTTTTAACTTTTGGATAACCTCTGTTTTCTTTTAAAGAAACTTCATCTGCGCACTTTCATCTGGTTTGGTGTGCCGCAGTTTCCGTAGGCTCGTGAACTCGCAGGCGCGCGCTTTTAGGAAATCCTATACACTACTGTTTATGCTCTAAAAACATTCGAAATGACTTCGTTTCGAGTAAATTATGGACGCTACCCACTCAGGACACTTGGAATACATTGGACGAGCAGTATGGAGGAATATTGACACGTTTTTTGTGGACTTTTATGGACCTTTCTGCCTCGGGCACCATAGACCTCCATTATTTGAATGTCAGCAGACAGCAAGAAGCCTCCCAGATCTCCAGCTGCATTTGAGATATCAAAAAAGTACTCCAGAGTGTTGTTCAGCATGGGGGTGAGTAGAAAATGAAGGCTAATCATGTTTTGGGTGTACTATTCCTTTAAGTCATTATTAAATCCACAAGAGATTCATCTCTGCCTCCCTGCCTCTGCTTTTGGGTCAACTAACCATAGCCAAATCGTGACACTGTTTAAGATTTATTCAATAGAATTCAATGGACTGACAACAGTAGGAGCAGGGAACATCGTCTTTCCAGTTGAAAAGTCAAACTTAATGTAGTGTTAAAAACTTTCAAGCAGGTTTTGGTCACTAAAGGCATTTGTAAATTTAGTCATGACCTCCAGGTGTTTAGCCCCTTCTACTCACTCTGCTATACACCAGTATTACAGGGAATGACTTTAAGAGTTTTGCAACCACATGGAGGAAAAGTATCTGGACTTTGAGTAGGCCATTCTAATGAAGGAAAATGCTTTGCCTAAACTTTCTACCAGCTACAGCAACATTCCCATTCCCTTCTTTTTTATGTGTGCTATGTTCCCTACTTACTTTAATACAACTTCTTATGACAACAGATATTTTTCTATCAACTAAAAGCAGTGGATCTATTTCTTTTGAATGACAGAAATTCTTGGTAGCTTTCCCTTTCAGATAATGCATTCAAAAGATATCTTACCATGATCTCGACTTCCCAATGATTTCACTGGAGCATATTTTTTTTATTTTTCTCCCTCTTCATGATGTTTGTTCCCTGATGTACTCTAATGGTTTGGTTGTACTGAATGTGTGAGTAATGTGAAAGTGCAGCAGTGCTTCCTTCCAGGTATCCTATTCCAGCAGGACTGTTTCATAGTGGAGTGTTTTTGCACAGCTGGATTTGGATTAGATGGGGAATGTGTCATGTACCATAGTAGTGTATTTGTAGGCTTTAAACAATAACAAAAATCCACTAAAGTGGTAATTTGGCTGGAACTAACAGGGTCTTGTTTGCCTGATCTTTATCCAATCCCATTACCTGGTTTACTGTAGAAATGTCATGAGTAAGAGAGTTTCAATATTTTGTTTTTCTGTTAAATGTTTTTTACTTAATGTTTATATTGAATATGGGTGTTTATTAACTGTATTAAGTGAACTTGTTATCACATTAAAGTCAAGAGAATGTCATCTACAGTCTGTGCATATTGCCTTTTACTTGTTAACTCAAACAGATACTACATTAATTTATATTGAGTGAGTTACTGCCTGCTCCAGACTGAGGTAGAGTTGATGCAAAAAACCAGCAAAAATAGAATAGCAGCATATTTTGGAGAAGCAGCGGGTACATCTAGGGCGCTTCAGAAATGCAACACGGCGCACCCGGTGGAATAGTCGACTCACTAGAGGTACTGCATTAAACTGTAATTAGATTCAAAGCTGCAGTGCTTTCACATTAAGTGGAAAAGAAGTTTTCAGTGTTGGCATTACAATAAAATTTAGTTACATAGGAGACAGTATTTGCAGTATTTGGTGACTACCGAAGTCAAAGCTGCAAAGTATTTTATTTACTGGTATTAGATAAAAAAGGGGGCAGGTTATTCTGAGCTATCGCTATAGTTAGGCTGCTATAGGCTTAGACTTCTGGAGGACCTAGGGACCACTTTTCTCATTAGGCTTTATTCTATCTCTATTCTCCAATTTTGCGGTATATGTTAGGTCAACCCCTAAATTTATCTTCAAACTGTTTTTTCTCGTTATAGTAACTTCATCTGGTCTGGTTCTGTTTGGCTGTGACTTCATCTTGGCGGTGCTGCTACCATCAACACTGTTGATTATAGGTCATAAAAATTGGCCTTTTTGGCAGTGCTTAGTCCAGTTTCTACTAGACATAGCCATGGACTCAGCTTTTATTATGACTAACGGTATGGGCTGTCTTTCTTCCCTTTTGCCATGAAAATCATCTTATACCTTCCCTGCTTAAGTTCTTTGTTCATAGACAGAGCCACCTGTGAAGACTGTTTCCAGTTACATTTTCTAACATAGAAAATATTTATGGATTAGTGCTCCTACATTCCTGTTGTGTGTTACTTTTCTTTCCTTAAAGCCCCAGTCGGACTCAGCAGAAGGTCCCTCACACTTTGCCTGGTCCTTCTGGAGGTTTCTTCCTGTTAAAAGTGAGTTTTTCCTCTTCACTGTCGCTGCATGCATGCTTGGTGTGAGGGATTGCTGTTGAGTCAACGACACAACGCATGTCTACAGTACTGTTGCCTCATTCGGGAGGAGAGAATCCTGCAAAGTCAAATAATCGATGTAATCAGCTGGGTTTCTTTAGGAAGTGCTTAACCAATCCAACTGATTTTTCTTTGCCAATTGCCTTGAGATAATACGTGTTGTGAATGAGTGTTTTAGAAATTAACAAATTGATAAAAAAAATGTTGGAACGATGTTTCAATTTTACCTCAGGTCAAAATGATAAACAGCTATGTGTTGGCCAGTCAGATAGAAAACCAAAACAATACAATAAAGTTTGTAGTTTTAATATCACAAGATGGGAAAATTTGAAATACTTCAGTAAGACCCTGTAAACTGACTAATGTTTCATATTCTAGAAAAACAACAAATATACTTCTCTACATCAACTGTACTGGAACTTTCTAAGAAAAATTTAAACCTACTGAAGTCTGAAAAGATATACCAAGTTCAATTTACCTCTGAGAGAGTCAAATACACTTGACAAAAGGAATGCTAAGTGATAGTCTGAACTGATGGTATTTAGGTAAAGTATGGCTTAACCTTAAACATGTGCAGCACATATAATGAACCAAAAGCTGATTCAAGTTTTGTCATTTGTGGGAGCCTGCAGCCTCTTTGCTAATTGCATCAGAGTCGAGAAGCTGTGCAAATGTGTCATGTTTGAACCCTTTTAGCAAGCTTCTGAGTATATTAGCATTCCTTAAGGGGTGGAGAAACAGTATAGCTCCCAGCCGCAGAGCTGTCACCTCTCTCTCCGGGTGTCAGGGGACGATACAGACATAAATAAGTGATGCAGATATTTTTAACCCCTCTTGTGAAATCGGAGATAAATTGATTTAATTCCTGCAAGGCCCGTCAGCAATGCATATCGTCCTTTGATTCAGGCTGGCAGCCGGTGAAGGAGCTATGAATTTTTCATTGTCTCCAAAATGAAGCCAACCTGGTGTGTTCCCCTGTCGCCTCCTTTGCACTCTTCTACTCTTCTGTCTCTTCTCAAATATTTTCTCTGTCTCACTGTGCATTTTGTGCTTCTTACATCTTTGATTTCTCACACATTTCAGACTTATGCAATCGTTATTCTATTTCGTGACTGCATTACTCATTATTCTTTATGACTTCTTGAAGACTTTGCCCTCTTTAAGCAGCTATGTCTATGCCTAGACATGCATAAGTACTTGTTTTCAGAGAACACCATGCAGGCATATAGTTTAATTCCACAAAGCAGTCAATAGTATTGGAGCTCAGATAATTTGTTTTTCTACATCATTAAAGATATAGTTTTTTAGAAATTATAAAGTATGTAGAAAAATCAAAGAATATGGTTAGTTCTTAGTGAAACATACAGGACATTATGGGTCTCTGCTCTAATAAAAGGACTCAAACTAAATTGATTTACTTTGTTTTATTCTGCTATTAAAGCAAATTCATCTGGGTAAATCCAGATATTTTGGGCCTAATATTGTTCATTCTACAAAGACTCCTTTTTTTCACCAGTACATTATTAATGTAAAGTCTAACTGTTAAATTTGACCGGGATTTGCCTTAAATAAATTGGCATTTACTTAATATAAGACAGCATATTACAGTCAAGCTTTTATGCTGCTTATAACTTGCAAAACACCATTTGAAATTAGACAAATTACAAATAAATTTGGACTTTTTAGAACTCCCTAAAAGGTAACTTCCAAATTCAAATGGTGTTTCCTTATGTTAAAAAAGAGTTTTCCTCTTTACTGTGACTACAAGCATGCTTGGTATGAGGGATTTTCTTCGAGTCAATGAGTCGATTCTAAACCAGTCTGACTGTATGATCTGGTTGAATTGTTTCTGTAAAGTGCATTGAGATGTCATATGTTGTGAATTTGTGCTATAGAAATATACTGAATTCAATTAATGTTTTGTTTTCCACTGTTATTTATACTCTATTTTTTTTGTAAAGCAGACAATTATAAGTTAACAGAGACTACGCGGTAGCCAACATAATGCTAACAGATCTTTGTTTTAAGTTAAGACAAACTTTTTTTTAATATAAGCATTAAAAGACTAATATTACATTAATATTTAGCATACTTTCCGAACTTAAAAGCCTTTCATTTTTCTTTTTCTTGTCTTGATGTTTTACCCCAAGGTTTTAGCTGTTTTAGAGTCTGATTTTATTCAAATCAAAAACACATAGATTGTTTGTCCACGGGTCTTAAAAACAGCAATGATCAAACCCTCGTTGAAAAAGAGAAGATTGGACAGATTTATCCTGCAGAACTACAGGCCCATCACAAAGCTTCCCTTTCTTTAGTAAAAATATTGAAAAAGTTAAATAGCAAGGCAAAGGCAAATTTATTTATACAGCATATATCAAGCACTGGGCCACTCACTATGCCTCACAGCAACACCAACAATACCAACACGATAAAACAAATTCAATCCATACAAATATATAAAAATACCTATCATATATTAAAAGTAGTTCAAATACAGTCAATCGCCATAGTCAATGAACCTAAACATAGTCAGGGTTGAGGCTTGTTTTACATCTTCAGGCTTTTCCAGACTTTGGCTGCATGAAAACTAAAATGCAGCTTCACCATGTTTAGTTTTGACTCAAGGGGCCATCAGGAGACCCCTCCCTTAGGACATTAAAGCCGGAGGTGGTTCAGACGGCTGTAAAATGTCGGAGATGTACTTTTTTTGCTAAATCATTAAAAGACTTGCATATAAGTATGGCTGTTTTAAAGTCTATTCTCTGAGCTACAGAAAGCCAGGGCAGAGACTGGAACACTGGACTAATATGGTTGTATTACCTGGTTCGGGTGAGGACTCGAGCAGCAGCATAATGGATAAACTACAGTTGTTTAACAGCTCATTTGTAAAGTCCGGTGCACAGACCATTACAATAGTCCTGTTGGAGACAAATGTATGGATTAATCTCTCCAAGTCTGGTTTAGACACTATGTTTTTTTATTTTAGTAAAGATTTTTAGATAGTAATAGGCTGTTAATGTAATGGATTTAATATAACTGTTGAAATTCAGGTCCTAGTCCATAATTACTGAGATTTTACGAAAATTTCTAACTTAATTTTTTGGGTTATATTGAACGAGACTTAAGATAACCAATGACAATTTCTCTTCATTTTTTGGTCCAAAGACAATTATCTCAGTCTTAACTTGTACAAGAAATTTTAACAGTTAAGAGCTGGTTAAAGGGATGTTAGCATATATTTAAAACTTCCTAATAAAGAAGTTTTCTACATTTAGAAGCTCATATTGAGAAGGTTGCTTTCAAAGGCATCGCAACCTACAGTATTAGTTAGTTTTGAAAACAAACCTTTTTATGGATTAAGAGAATCCCAGTGAACAGCTGCCCCTGCTGGCAACAGAAACGCTACTAAAAATCCCCCAAAGATTTGTTTTCAGCAGGTCGATTAGGTTGTCTTTTTTTGTCAAAATGAGAGAAAAAACAGTTGGTGTGTGATTAGGTCATCCAAAGTTACAGAAATGCAAATATTTTAAATTAATTTAAATCTAGCAATAAATCATTTTCCCTGACAGCAACGGCTAAGGTTTGCTTTTAATCTACAGCTGCTTCAGGGTTGAAATGTCACTGCCATGACTTAATAACACATCTGCAAAATTGAGTAATTCTGGAGCCTCCTGACCCAAACCAAAAAAACATATTCTGTCAAATATTCTAATTCTATTAAATCGCCATGACCTCAGGTTTGGAGGATACTAAAGATTGCATGGAGACATGCAGAGACGCCTGCTACTTCCAGGCAACAGATTCTATTCATCTCATGAAAACATACTCTGTTAAAGTTCAGAGAAGAATAGAGCTTTACCTGACACCCTCAAAAAGAAATCTAAATCTGAGAAGCATTTTCATCTGTCAAGAAAATCTCAGTCCATGAAAGAGAAGAGTGAAAAATGATTTATTTTGAGCAGGGCCTTCTGTACAGGTAAGAAAGGCATGAAACGTTTTCCCTCTCTAGCAAGAAGATTCTAATTCTGTCACATTTACTGGTTAACTGTAAAAGCTGGAAATTTCCCACAAGCTTACACTTTTTTTTTTTTTTTTTTTTGAGGGGGGCGTTATTGAAAAGTGGATTTGCTGGAGGGTCAATGAGTGGCTGTTCCAAGTTGATCTGGGCTGCAAGTCATGAACTGTAGGGCTGGAACGGTTCACAAAATCCATGGTTTGGTTCGGTTCACGGTTTCGTGAAATCCAATAAAAATTTGTGAAATTAATGAAAAAATCCCAAAAAATTAACTAATTGTAATTATTTTTAATGATCCGTGGAAACCCTGGATCATTTCCGCATGTTTTGCTGCTTTGAATTTAATCATCCGGCGCATGCCCTCTACGATCTCCAAGGAACTCAGAGCGGAGCGGATGGGAGCCACAGTGGAGGCTGTAGGCTTTGCTTTGTGCAGGCAGTCTGGAGCGCAGCGGGGCGGAGCGCTGACGGAGTATGTGGGATTTCGGGGTTAGCATGACATGTTGGTCATGTTGCTGTTAGCATAAACAAAACGTATTGCACAATGCTTGCACACTTTTGCACATTTATCCACAACTTTCTTTCCGCCGTCAACGTAGGTCACTCTAAATGCAAAGTGGTCCCATACAGCAGACCTATAAAGTGCTGCTGGCGCGTCTTCCAACTCCTGTTCTTTCCCACTCGCCATTCCGACACAATTCTCCACAACAACTGATTTTTTTCTGCTACACCCGGCTACGCTGCTTCGCTTCTTCTTCTTGTTTACTACTGGTGGTTGACTTTGATCGTAGTTCCGCCACCTTCTGCTCTGGAGTGTAATCGCTTCGCCTATGAGAAAAAGGAGCCGCGCATGAACCGAACGCAACACACGCGAATCGAACCGAGACAGTCGAACGGAGCGGTTCGGACGGTTTTCATAAACTGTTCCATCCCTAATGAACTGATGACCGAACATTTTCCCAGGTAGGGACAGAATTCACCGTTTCATCATTAAAGGAATTCTTTGAGCTCCGGAAGCAGCAATGAAACAACCTCATAGTATTTGTGGTAGTAAAAAGTCCAAAGAATATTTGCCCGAATGTTGTTGGAATCATCAATATGTTTATAGGTTTGTTGTTTGAAAATTCCCTTGGATGCCGTTCATGTTCTATTTCTCTGTCTTATGGTTAAAACCATTAACTCTGACCTGAACTGAGGCAACATGAGGCCTGTAGTTCTGAAGATGTATTCTAAAAGTCCTTTGTGACTTGCTAAATGTAACTGATGTACTCTTGCAGTAATTTTGGTAAGCTGGAAAAGGTTTAGCACCTTTTTTATAGTTCTCACTGTGGGTCACTGGAGTCCCAAAGTCTGTTTTAAAAGCTTACAAATATATTGTTACTTTTTAAAACAGAAAGCATTTGATTGATTGATTAATTTATTTATTGATTGACTTTATTGTTCTCACACAGGAGAAATTTACTTGTTACATCAGCTCAAATAGTCAAAAGAGAAGAAGCATCCAGAAATAGAATTTTATTGTTGAAACAACAGTTTTAACAATTTCAGGTTATTTTAAACTTGTAGAGTGTTCAATTCAGTTTAGTTAGAGTTTACTATATTTTTGAAGCACCAATCTATAACATCTCATCTCAAGGCTCTTTTCAAAGACAATTCATTCAGAACATGAATTCAGATTGGTTAAAATAGTTTTTTTATCAAATGAAACCCAGCTGATTGCGTTGACTCATTGACTATGAACAATTTGCTCCTCCTGGATGAGCATTTGGTAACAGTAGACATTTGTTTGTATTCCTTAATTGACTCTACAGCAAACCCTTAAGCCCGTCGTACACTGTGTGATTTTCAGGGCGATTTTCCAGTCGTGCGAGAATCTTTCGATCGGCCCGATTTTTAGCCTGATCGTGTGTTGTGAGTCATGTAGTGTACAGGGCGTTACAAGTGCCGATCAGCCTCTCAAGACCACCTCCCGATCAGGAATCGTGACCGTCACGGGCTAATCGCTCAGTGCGCATGCGCAAACACGGATTTTCCTTTTTAATCTCCCTCTCAGATACCAACAGCAGCGTGGCAGGGATGCAATGAGTGAAATGCAGTTCTGTCTGTAAAATTGAAAGACCGTAGTAGCCACGTTTGCTATGCCATGTCTTTTTTTTCAAATATGTCATCACCTTTTCTTTTCAGGGCTTTCAGCACAAAATTGTACAAATTGCCAAGGCAGCGCATTTCACTATAGTGAGCTTAATATCCCCCTTCTATTTGTTTGGCTTCCAGATAGACAAGTCAGAGCAGCTCCATCTCACTGCTGAGCTTAGTCCGACGTGGTTTTTAGTCGTACAGTGTGAGCAGGTAGATCACATGAGAGAGTTGGGCCAAACATAAATCGTGAGCTGTGAACTCACACTGCACGACTAAACCCTCGTACAGTGTGAGCAGTAGCTACGTGCAACAACTGAAAAAATTTGCACAGTGTACGCCCGCCATCACACACAACAATGAAGAGGAAAACTGAAGCCATACCAAGGGACTGATCCACAAATATTCTCTATTATCAGAAGGGTAAAGGGAACTAGCTCCCTAGTTGGCTCTGGCAGATGAGCTCTGAGCCTGTTCTTACGTCAAAAGGGATGTAAGAGAGCACATACAGCTAGTCACAGATATGTCTAGGACAGAAACAGGGCTAAGCACTGAAAAACAGGCCCAACTCTATCGCCTTTAACCAAAGGTGTTGAGCTTAGGGGGCAATAAAAAGCACAGAGAGCAGAAATATAATGGTGGAACAAACAAATACTGCAGCATTGGTCCTCCAGCAGCATAAGCCTATAGCAGCATATCTAACTAGAGGATGGAACTACTTAGGAGTCTACAATGGAGGTAATTGTTTTCGTTTCCCTTGAACAATCTTTGGCCTTTTCTCATTACCTGTAGAGAACCTTAACCCCCCACCTCCCCTTTTATTCTTTCTTAATAAATTGATTGTGTATGCTTTTGAATCTTGTCTTTCTGAACCTGCTGTTTCTGGAACAATGACAAAAAACCGAATCTCCTATTGTCTTTAATTTATTTTTGCTTTCATTCCTGGGTAATCGTAACTGTAAATCCAACTTAGACTCACTGGGTTGTTTAAGAAAAGTATTTTATTAGGTCAGGACAGCAGAGAGGAGGCGAAGACGGCAGACAATAAGATGTGCTACCAGACGAAATGACAAGAACTGACACCAGGTGACAGAATGAGTGTGGGAGGGTAGAAAGAGATGAGGGAAGGTACACGTCGAGGGGTGGAGAATGAGCTTTGAGGACAAGGTGAGTTCAAAGGGACCTTTCATGAAATAAGCTCTTTTGAGAGTGGGTGACAGGTTGATAACCAGGGACAAGCTTGATGACAAGCAGGATGATACTGGGAGGCAACATAAGGTAGGGACAAAAGTAATGATAGAATTGTAATTGCCTAATCCAGCCAAGACATGACTGAATGTCCAACACTGAGCCGGGGGTGTCCTGGGCTTTCCCACTTTGTACAGCTAAGATCCCATTTGATCAGGAGTCATTTGGACTCTTCGACTCAATCAACGCCCATTTGGGACACCTTGTATTTTAACCCAGTCTCTTGTAACAGGACACGGATGGCTCAGGCAGATGGATGGCACAACTAACACACAGCTCTTTCCTATTTTCATGTCTGAGTGGAAGTTATTCAGATATTATAACCAAAGGAATAAATTTGTTTTAAAATGATTATGTGATACATGCTGATATGTACATTAGAAGTACAATTGTCTATGTCACAAAGCCTATTCTGTTCCATCAACATCACAGAAAAAAGTAAGGGAAATAAAATCGGTTCTGGCAAAAGCCACCAACTGACTCCAGTACACATACAGTAGTTTAAGTGTTCCCAGTCGAGGCCAAAATTATTTTTTTATTTTAATCTCATAGATTTACAGTTCTATCCTTATTTACCATTACATACACCTCCTAGTTCCTCCTAGTTCTATCTAAGGAATCTAAGGAAAGAAGATGGATAACAAATATAAGCTAACAAAAGTTGAACGTTGGTTGTATGGTGTGTTTGAGGAAAGAAACAGAGGGAGAAAAAAACCCCAAAGGAATCAAACCTCTGTGATAATATAGACACTATGAGGTAATGAATGTAATAAAGGAAGAACAGGTAGAAAAAGATGGATTAAATTTTGTTTAAGAGAAATACGATAGATGATTAAATTTTTTCTGCGATAAGTGGATGTCTGACCTTGAATTCCAGCTATTAAGAACTGCTTTCTTGGCAATAGCTAGTGGCATATGTGAGATAAGTAGGTCTGATGTTTAAACGAAAAGTCCGATCAGCAAGGAATGATCAATGGATCATTACCTATACCTAAATCAAATATGTTTGCTGTGATCTGATGAATTTAGCATTAATCAGTAAAAAAATAAAAACAATAATTTTCATCACGATCCCTGAGTCCGGGACCGGCCATTCTTACCCAGATATACTAGCAGCTTACTCCTGCCATCTTCCAGCAGTGACGTCACGGTGCGGTAAGCCTAGCGCCATTCTCCCTGCTTTACAAGCAAAATCAATGGGAACTACTAGACACATCTGCAATCAACAACAATTACTGAAGATTTCCAGAGGACTTCTAGCCTCGTGAGACCATCCTGATCTCGCGAGCTTTCAAGATTTCACTCGCTGATCAGTCTGGAGACTCTCCGTTAAAGAAAATTTGGAGCCGTTCACCAAACGAACGTCCAATCAGCGTTGGCTTTGAGGCGGGTTGAGGTGTGACGCAACAAGAAGCACGACAGTTCAGTCTAAAGAACATGGCGGCTTCAGCCGATGAAACTAGCGTTAGCATGGCTATCGAGCAAGTTTTATCTGAATTACAGAGTATTTCTTCACTGAAAGAAGAGGAAAACACTGCTCTGGAGGCTTTTCTCAGAGGAAAAAATGTTTTTGCTCTTCTCCCGACTGGTTTCGGCAAGAGTAGCCTGGCTTGTGGTTGTGTTTTGGTCGTCGCTCTGTTAGTACGTCATATGCTTCGTTTTGGTTTATTTGGCCCATCTATCACCAACATAGGCCAATCAACTAACCAGTATTTTCGCCCCTTTCCAAAATTACTTCAACGGAAGGTTAGAGGACTTCACTATTGAAATTCACCAGAGCTATAGTTAAACTGACAATGGCAATCTGCATGGCAGTTGGATGTTGGAATACATCGGGTAAAAAGGAAAAAAAAAATTGTTATTTCACCTCCTGATCCTTGCCAACTATTTGCCATCGAACTTCTGGCCAGAGAAAAAAACACGTAATATGTTGCCAACCTTTGAAAGAAGAATGTTTTCGAGATGACTTGGATAATAACGCATTGCGACAAAAACCAGATACAGTCGTGGGACTTGATCAACAGCCGATACCACAGCGTGACGTCACAAACCGGTAGGTGGCAGTAGTGTTCTTTGACCAACATGGATGCCTCCAGTAAAGCGCATTGAAATTAAAATTACTGTTAATTAAACACACTTATCATTTATTGAACAATATGTAATAATTTCATATTTAAAGTACTTTTATGAGTTTGAATTCTGAATATGACCGGAATGTTCCTTAAAAAATATTTTCTCTATCTTTTTTTAGATTATTTTAGATTAAGTTTACATTCTTTCAAATTTTGTTTTACAGATCTTATTCTTTTTTTTCTGTGAACTGAGGAGCAAAATATGTATTTCTATTGGTCTATATGTGAGCATCAAACATTTTTATGGTCAAGAGCGAGGGTTTGGATTGGCTTGAACTAAAGCTCAACTGAGAAGGGGTGCACTTTCTTTTTCATCATTTTAGTTGCAGCTAGAAGGTGAAGAACATCACTTTGGAGAGAGAAGTTCTGGGTTTCCCTCTTGGACTTCTTACCTGCTCTTCCAAATCTTATCCAAATCGATAAGTGGATCTGAAGGAATATTCTCCATTCATTAAGTGGAAACCATCGACCCACATTACCATATCCGACTTTTTGCACAGATACATCTGAGTGCACTCTCAGATGTTCTAACTGTCTTCTTGGTTTTGCACGGAGCAGACAGTTTGTCAGCCTGTCTTCACTCTGTCGAATTTTATCAATCACACACCTACTCTTTAAGCCTATAAATAGTTTCTTTTCACGCTTTAGGCCTATAGTTTTTTAAAACGTTCTGTCTGTTAGTGCCGCTGATGTGCACATGCTTCCAAACAAAAAGGAAAACCTTAAAACTACAAATAATATAAACAATTCAGATCACAAACAGCCTTTTTAAAAGGTGATTTTCATGATGCAGAATACACATCACAATCGATATCTCTGTGAGAGAAAATCTGAAAAAAGAAGTTGTGTCAAACCAAAAACAGGGACCGTATTTAATTTAATCATGTAAAAAGGTTTTTGTTTTTATTACATAGAGAAGGATAAGTGATCATTATCAGTGTCCATTTTGGCCTTCCAGAGGGTTTCCTGCCAACTTCTAGGAAGATCATCTGTTCATCCAAACCATTGACATCTGCCAGCACAAAACACTCCTCAAACATTTTAGCTTCCCAGAAATGAAATCCATCCACCGTTGTGTTGGCTCATGTTTTCTACTAAAGCATCAGAGCAGGAGTAAAAAAAAAAAAAAAACACTAAATAACCAATACATTATTCCAATTACTCTCACATGCATGCAATGCAGGAGGTAAAAGATTTGTGCATGTAAGGGACATCTTATGGAATATGCCATATGGGGATTGGTGGCCTAGTTGTTAGAGCATTGCACTTGGGTCCTGGAGGTTCTGTGTTGTGTGTAGAAGGATTACAAGATTAACTCTCAACAAGAAGAGGAATGGTAATCCAAGGGCTACAAATGGCTTGCAAAAACAAAAATTACACCAGTAAAAATGAAAATGAGGAGTGATGGGAGTAACGGCATTAAAGGTAACGCCGTTACTACCTTTTTTTAGTAACGAGTAATCAAAATGATTACTCTTACTGTAACTATAACGCAGTTACAATTGCCGACACCCGTTACTGCACATTATTCAGGTCGCACAATTAACCTTTTTTCATGATAGGACTCGTGCGCGCCTTGTCATGAGAGAGGGGAGGATGAGAATGGCTGTTATGTTGTTAATGACAGCACACACAGAGAGATGGAGAGTGAGAAGGATCCAGCAGCAAAACAGCGTTTTCCAGATGGAAAATACCGGTCTCCGCACAGCTCGCGCCACAGGGGAACTACGGAGTGCATGAACGATCAAATGATAGCCTATATGGAGAAAGTGAGAAATCTGGATGGATGGATGGATGGATGGATGGATGGATGGATGGATGGATGGATGGATGGATAGATAGATAGATAGATAGATAGATAGATAGATAGATAGATAGATAGATAGATAGATACTCTGCCTTTTCAACCTACTGTATTTTTAATTTTAAACATTATTTGATGGCCTTTGTGGCAGTGATGGAGATCCATATTTTATGTCACACACAGAGTATATATATATACATCTATATAGATCTGTATAGATAGATAGATACATAGATACATAGATAGATACATAGATACATAGATAGATAGATGTTGCAGTATCTATAACAACCCAATTACACAGCATTTCAGAATTAGACATCCCCAGTTATTAATTTCATATACTCACCAGATCTGAATGCCCTGTTAAAAAAACTTCACATTGCATTCCCCCCTGATGTCATTTACCATCTAATCTTTCCAGGAAAAGGGGGGACATTAAGCCTGGTGCCCCCCTACCCAGGTTTGGTTTTAGCCTTTTATGCTAACAGATGAAATGTCAGCAGTTTCTGGGAGAAACCACGACGATTTAAGAGTTATTTTCTTGTTATCCTAAAGGAGTTTATGTTTTTGTTCATGTTTGTTTGTCTGTTAGCAATGATTATTTGAAAAGTTCTGAATGGATTTTAACCATTTAAAGCCTGATCCAAGAATAAAACAAAACAGAAAATTACTTTTTTTTGGTCTGAATTCCTTATTTGGCCTTTTAACAAAATATGTAAAAAGAAAAAACAGAAATACATTTTTGATATTAATAATTTATTACTATGCGATAAGTCAAGATAATTTTTTGTGTAGTCTTCTACTGGCTTTTTATCAGGTATATCCGATTGTGTACAATAGGATTTTGAAAATTTTTTTTACCATTAAACTATGAAAAAGGTGTCAGATGCAAAACATTTCAGAAACCGTATGTATCAAATATGAATTTGATACATACGGTTACTTTACATTTAGCATTGTAGGGTTAATAACATTTTTACCAGAGGTACGCCTCATGCAAAGAAACAATCCCTTAACCGTTGATCATAATATGGTGACAGGACTTATGTTTAAAATTTGGCAGAACAAGCAGTTCCCCCCTAAACCAGTGGGTGGCAACAGTGAATTTTGAAAGCTTCAGCATCTGACTCAAAAAGTCTGAAAGTACAGTAGCAACCATTTAAAATGGCCCTTCCCATCCGAACGGCAGCCGAATGGCAGCCCGATTCCCTGCAACTCCCGGTGAAATCCCCTCCAACTTCCATGTATAAAAAGGAATTGTAGGGCTCCAGTCGGGACTAGCCAAGAACCCTTCAAGATAGTAGTCATTCAAAAATTTTGAATGACTACTACTCTGTTATACTGAAGACAAAGATACAGAAGAAAGCAGAGCGAATGAAGAAGGTGAGAGCAGAACAGACACCAGAGGCTGCATTCACACACTGTGCCTTACCTATGAACTTTTTCAATTATTTTAGGGATTTTTTAATCTCCCAGAGATGCACCTCATGCCAAGGAACAATTCATAAAAATTTAGTAATGATCCAGATCATGTGCGAGTTTTAGCTCCAACTGTTAGTCACAATATGGAGCAAAAAGTGCTGCTTGGTGGAGATCTGTGTTCTCAGAGTGCTTTCTTTCTGACTGAAGAAATGTGATAGATGTGATGAGATTTGAAGTAATGAACGTAAATGAGAGCGACGTTCACTTTGAGAATAATGAGCAACACACAGCTCACGTTTCATCGATAACGACACTTTTCACCGGATAACGTCAGTGTTGGGATCTGGAGATCTGCCACCTGTCTCCAACAGAGAGCGCATTCAAGATCACCAGGATCATCAACCCCTCCGCTGTCCGCCTGCAACTACCATCTACCCTGCGTATACACCCCACTTTCCATGTCTCACAGATCAAACCAGTCATCACCAGTCCACTTTGCCCACCATCCGACTCCCCTCCACCCGCCCTGGACATTGACGGCCATCCGGCCTACACAGTCCGCCGGATCGTGGACTCCCGTCGACTGGGAGGGCTACGGTCCTGGGTCCCTGGTTCCTACATTCTTGATCCATCCCTCATGGAGGACTACGAGAGGTCCCTCCCGTCCACGTCTTCTGGACCACCAAGAGGCGGTCATTGAGAGGGGGGTACTGTTGGGATCTGGAGATCTGCCACCTGTCTCCAGCAGAGAGCGCTGTGGGCTTCCTGAGCTGGAGTCCTCAGCACACCTGGGGATCATCAGCTCATCAGAAGACCTTCCTACATAAGCAGCAGTTAGACCTTCCTTCGACGCCGGAGTGTTGACCTAGTTTGGCTAGCGAACCTGAGCCTCTGAAATCCTAAAGAATACTAGTTGCCTCTAGAGAGAAACTAGCCTTCTAACTTGCTCTTGTCTTCTTTGCTCACAGAAACCCGACTGAAGTCTGAAGCTCTGGATGAGCATAACCTGGAAACCGGCCTGCCCACATAAGCCAAACCTGAAGATCTCAGTCTGGATTCCTCCATCAGCTCTTGGTAAAGAGCTAGGAAACAAGAACCCAAGTCTGAAACTCTCTAGCTCGAAGCTAGACGCTGTTGCTGCTGAGCTCTCTGCTACCTCCACAGACTCTGGACCCAACCGGTTCCTCCTCTCACGGATCTGTTAAAACCTCCTAAAGGTATTATCAAGATTCTACTCACTCGTCAAACCATCATCTGCCTGGCTAATCAAACTCTCATCTCTCCAGATAATATTGAGACCAGTCCCGGACTTGTACCAGAACCAGATCTTGAATCATTCTGTGTATTCATAAATAAACATTGTTAAACTTTCCTCAGTCTCCGTTAGTGTTCTGCATGTGGGTTTAGTCCATTAAACCGATCATGACAGAACACTCCGGCCAATCACAAGACCCAGCGGAGCACCTCCGGAGGAGGCTTGAGGAGCAAGAGGCCAAATCCAAGGACAAGCTCAAACCCTTCGTGAGTTAAATGCTTATGTTAAACATCAGAACCAGATTTTACAGAGATACGCTGGCTACGTGAGAACTTCTAACACCGCACCAGTTGTACTTCCTGTTCCTGCACCACGTCGGCCTCAAAGGTCAGAGGTAGTGACGTCATTTCCTGAACTACGTCCGAGTCTACCTGAAAGATTTTCAGGTGTTCAGTCAAAATGTAAAGGATTTTTGTTCCAGTGTCGTTTACTTTTTGAAAATTCTCCTGGCAGTTTTTCCAATGACAAAAAGAAAATTTCATTCATTCTTTCTCAACTCTCTGGTCGAGCTCTAGAATGGGCGGAGGCCAGGTTTTCATCTGAAACCAGTTTTTCATGCACTTATTCTGAATTTTGAATGAATTTTCTCAAGTATTTAACCAGGATTTAGATCAAAAAATTGATTCCCGGGCCTTGCTTAGTTTGAAGCAAGGGAACCTGACGGTGGCAGAGTTCTCCATTGACTTCCGGGTCAAAGCCGCTGCTTCAGGCTGGAACAAATGTGCACTTAAAAGTGCTTATTTCCAGGCTTTAAACAATAACATCAAGGACGAACTCGCCACAATTGATGAGCCAGCTAGTTTGGAGGATTTAATCCGATTAACCATAAGATTGGATAACAGACTTCGGATTAGAAATAAATCTAGACAAACAAGCCCAGGAATGTCTGCTTCCACTCCTGCAGCTAACCAATCTTCTGTTTTTGTTAGATCCCCAGAGTCCAGTACCAAACCAAGCATTAAGAATCAATCACCTCCAGCTCCTGCTCAATTCTCTCATTTTTCCTCCTCGTCCACAGAAGGAGCGGGGTGTGAACCCATGCAGACTGGGCATACAAGGCTGTCACCTGAAGAAAGACAACAGAGATTCAAGGGGAATCTTTGTCTGTATTGTGGTGGGCCTGGACACTTAATTGCTTCATGTCCGGCTAAGTAAAAAGCCGGGGGTCCGTCAGAGGATGTGAGGAGTCTGACGGACCATCTAAGATCTTATAAGTCTCCTCACTTACTGTTACCTGCAACCCTGTTTGTTTCTAACCAGACTCTAACGTTATCAGCCTTCATTGATTCTGGGTGCGAGAAGAACCTCATAGATTCTAATCTGGTTCAGCAACTGAGGATTGAGACTATTCCTTTACAAAGGCCCCTATGAGTTGCTTCTATTGATGGAAAGAGACTACACCAAGTCACTCATCAGACACAACCATTAGAGCTTCTCATCTCCGGAAACCATTGAGAGACTCTAACTTTTTTTGTTTTTCCCTCTGCATGTTCTCCCCTGGTGCTTGGATTTCAGTGGTTGGAACGTCACAACCCCCATATCAACTGGGTTGAACGCCATATTGAGTCTTGGTCTACTTCCTGTCATGAGTTATGTCTTCGTTTTGAAGCTCCTGCTATTCAGTCCCCTAGAGGTGGGGGGGAAATGGACTCTCCTGACCTTTCTTCTGTTCCTTCCGAGTATCATGACCTGGCACCAGTCTTCAGTAAGGTCAGTGCGACGTCTCTTCCACCCCACAGACCATATGACTGTGCCATAGACTTACTACCAGGAGCTCCTCTTCCCAGTAGTAGATTATTTAATATCTCCAAACCTGAACGTGAAACGATGGAGAAATACATAAATGAGTCTCTAGCTGATGGTATTATCAGACCATCTTCATCTCCTCTCGGTGCAGGGTTTTTTTTCGTGGGAAAAAGGGATGGTTCCCTTCGACCCTGTATTGACTACAGAGGATTGAATCAGATAACCATTAAAAATAAGTATCCACTACCACTACTGGTATCAGCTTTAGAACCAGTTCAAGGAGCTACTGTGTTCACCAAGCTCGATTTAAGAAACGCCTATCATCTCCTTAGGATAAGAGAAGGAGATGAATGGAAAACAGCCTTTAAGACCCCCATCGGCCAATTTGAGTATTTGGTCATGCCTTTCGGTCTTACTAACGCTCCTGCCTTTTTCCAAGCCCTAGTCAATGACGTCCTCAGAGATTTTCTTAATGTATTTGTTTTCGTGTACATCGATGACATTCTGATCTATTCTAGGAACCTCTCTGATCACAAAAGACACGTTCGTCTGGTCCTTCAGAGGCTGCTCGAAAACAATCTCTTCGTTAAGGCTGAGAAATGTGAATTTCACCAACCATCTGTTACATTTCTTGGGTTTGTGCTCAAGGGCGGGCAGGTGAAGCCATCAGAAGAGAAAATGAAGGCAGTTCTGGATTGGCCAACTCCTGAAAACCGTAAGCAGCTTCAAAGTTCCTGGGATTTGCTAATTTCTACCGACGTTTCATTAGAAATTATAGCCAAACTGCTCTACCCCTCACAGCCCTGACTTCGGTGAAGAAAACTTTCCAGTGGACACCTGAGGCTGAAACAGCATTTAAGAAACTTAAGACTTTTTTCCAGTGCACCCGTCCTGGTCCAGCCTGATCCCTCAAAGCAGTTTATATTAGAGGTGGATGCATCTGACTCCGGTGTAGGAGCGGTTTTGTCACAATAGTCTGATTCTGACCAGAAAACTCACCCCTGTGCTTTTTTTTCATGCAGACTCTCACCTGCAGAACAAAACTATGATGTCGGAGACAGAGAACTACTTGCCATTAAACTCGCATTAGAAGAATGGAGACATTGGCTCGAAGGTGCCGAGCATCCAGTATTAGTTTGGACTGATCATAAGAACCTGGCATACCTCCAATCAGCCAAGAGATCCAATCCACACACGTCTCTGTTTTTCTCCAGATTGAATCTCATCATCTCTTACAGACCCGGTTCCAAGAATGTCAAACCTGATTCTCTCTCTCGTCTGTACTCCCCTGATCGACCTGAAACACCCGAGCCTGTTCTTCCTTCCTCGTGTACGGTTGGAGCCGTTTCCTGGGAGATCACCGATCTCATCAATTTAGCCCTGGCCTCTGAACCTGACCCAGGTAACGGTCCTCCAAACAAAACATATGTTCCTTCCTCAGTCAGATCCCGCCTCATCCAGTGGATGCACACTTCAAAATTCTCAGCCCATCCTGGTGTGAGTAGAACGATTGCTCTCGTCACACGTTGTTTTTGGTGGCCGTCCCTTCACAAGGACGTGAAGGGGTACATGTCGGCCTGTCCCATCTGTGCCAGAAACAAATCCACCCATCAACCACCCTCTGGACTACTACGTCCTCTACCTTTTCCAACCTGTCCATGGTCCCACATAGCTGTGGATTTTGTTACCGGCCTTCCGATTTCCAGAGGTATGTCCACCATTCTCACCATTGTTGACCGTTTTTCCAAGGCCTGCCATCTGATTCCCCTCAGGAAGTTACCCACTGCATTCCAGACAGCCCAGCTCCTGGTGAAACATGTCTTCCGTCTCCACGGTATACCCCAAGAAATTCTCTCGGATCGTGGTCCTCAGTTCATCTCACAGGTCTGGAAAGCCTTTTGTTCCGCACTCAACTGCAAGATTTCTCTCACCTCTGGTTACCATCCGCAGACCAATGGGCAGACGGAGAGAACCAACAGCTTGAATCCACTCTCTACTGCCCCTCCTCTAATAACCCGACTGACTGGTGTCAGTACCTTTCCTGGACAGAATACGCGCTTAACTCCCACAAATCTGCTGCAACCGGTCTATCTCCCTTTCAGGTCTCTCTAGGGTACCAGCCTCCACTTTTCCCAGCAGACGAGAGAGAGATAGCAGTCAGGTCTGTCAACCACCACATCCGCCGCTGTCACCGCACTTGGAATGATACCATCACCGCCCTTAACCGCACCTCTGCCACGAATAAAAGATTCGCGGACAACAGAAGACGTCCTACTCCCGAGTATGCCCCTGGGCAAGAGGTATGGCTGTCGACCAGGGATATACCTCTGAAATCCATGTCTCGCAAACTTTCTCCTAAATTCATAGGTCCATTCAAGATCACCAGGATCATCAACCCCTCCGCTGTCCGCCTGCAACTACCATCTACCCTGCGTATACACCCCACTTTCCACGTCTCACAGATCAAACCAGTCATCACCAGTCCACTTTGCCCACCATCCGACTCCCCTCCACCCGCCCTGGACATTGACGGCCATCCGGCCTACACAGTCCACCGGATCGTGGACTCCCGTCGGCGAGGTCGCGGTTGGCAGTACCTCGTCGACTGGGAGGGCTACGGTCCTGGGTCCCTGGTTCCTACATTCTTGATCCATCCCTCATGGAGGACTACGAGAGGTCCCTCCCGTCCACGTCTTCTGGACCACCAAGAGGCGGTCGTTGAGAGGGGGGTACTGTTGGGATCTGGAGATCTGCCACCTGTCTCCAGCAGAGAGCGCTGTGGGCTTCCTGAGCTGGAGTCCTCAGCACACCTGGGGATCATCAGCTCATCAGAAGACCTTCCTACATAAGCAGCAGTCAGACCTTCCTTCGACGCCGAAGTGTTGACCTAGTTTGGTTAGCGAACCTGAGCCTCTGAAATCCTAAAGAATACTAGTTGCCTCTAGAGAGAAACTAGCCTTCTAACTTGCTCTTGTCTTCTTTGCTCACAGAAACCCGACTGAAGTCTGAATCTCTGGATGAGCATAACCTGGAAACCGGCCTGCCTGCCCACATAAGCCAAACCTGAAGATCTCAGTCTGGATTCCTCCATCAGCTCTTGGTAAAGAGCTAGGAAACAAGAACCCAAGTCTGAAACTCTCTAGCTCGAAGCTAGACGCTGTTGCTGCTGAGCTCTCTGCTACCTCCACAGACTCTGGACCCAACCGGTTCCTCCTCTCACGGATCTGTTAAAACCTCCTAAAGGTATTATCAAGATTCTACTCACTCGTCAAACCATCATCTGCCTGGCTAATCAAACTCTCATCTCTCCAGATAATATTGAGACCAGTCCCGGACTTGTACCAGAACCAGATCTTGAATCATTCTGTGTATTCATAAATAAACATTGTTAAACTTTCCTCAGTCTCCGTTAGTGTTCTGCATGTGGGTTTAGTCCATTAAACCGATCATGACAGTCAGGTTTTAGAAACAGCATAAGAAACCAGCATGTCTACTGCTAGTTCTACTCTGCGCCATTCAGACTCTTCTGCTGGTATTTCTGATGCCAGTTCTGCCGATCGCTTGGCAGAGTTTTATGAACTAACAAAGGAAGACTCTGGCAGAAAAGTTAACTCATGTTTTGTGCAAACTGTGCCCACCGGGAATTAACAAACATGTTAGTACGTCAGCCATATCCACTTTGCTTGCCTTTTTTCTCAGTTTGTATCGTTAGTGAATGAAACCTGTTTGGGTCAGGGTTTGCCTCTACAAACACCCATAAAGCAGAACATTAAGGTGAAATTCAGGAGGAATTCTTAGTGAAGATTAATGGCTGGAACTGGGATTACCGAATGTGGGAAGCGGGGGGCATTGTCTTGACCTTTCTCGTTAGTGTGATGTTAACCTGCCCACCTCCTTCTTCTCCCATCCCACTTAACCATCAACGCTTCTAAAAATAACCCCATACAACTTTTGCAAGGGAAAGAAAAGTATGCTTAGCCCCCCTCCTCCCTCTTTCCTGTGTCTGGTTGTGTCATCGCTGGGAAAGATGTCATTAATCTAATCAAGCAATTAAGGAAAAGCTTGGGTCAACACCACATTTCATTATGCTGGTTTAGACAGAAGGATATAATAAAAGCTGGCTAACAATGTGGCCAAGCTTTAAACTGACTTCATTTTGCTTTCACCAAATGCAGGATATGTTTTCAAAAACGAAATGATCAATTTGCAATTCAGTCCTGTTATTCAAATACTTAAATTTCTAAGTAGGATAAAAACAACAACAACAACAAAAAAATTCTTTGGATTTTCTTGAAATGTTCCTACATTCAGGCTTGGACTGGTAATCTGTGATACCGGGCATTTGATGTGGTGAGTGGCGCTGGTCGGTGAGAATACAGATGCTGCTGATGTTGGTTCTGTTATGTTTTCATTTCAGTCATATTTGCGACGCACACCTTAGACTGTGCTTCAATTTTTTCATTATTTTTTTTTGTGTGTGTGTGTGTGGAGGGGGGGGGGTGGGGGTGGGGGTGGGTTCAGTCCATAAGTGGGCCTGTGTAGATCGAAAAAAGCCAGCGCTGAAAATTGTTCGAGTGTGCCTATATCTACCTGGTTAGCTAATGCATATAAAGGGCTATAACTTCCCTTACCAATAAGGCCCATCAGGACCTAATTCTTTTATTGTAAACATATACAGTATCATTCAATGGCCACTTCCTCAGGTCTACTTTGATACTCTGGGTACTGGGCTGCCACTGGGCTCGCTTTTCTTCACTGACATGTTCTCTGCTCTCGCACAAGGCAGGTGGTTGCTTCTCAGGGCTCCATTTTGGTGTTGATTAGAGTGCAGGTGCCAAAACAGCAGGAGGCAATGCAACCATTCAGTTACCGTGTGCTAAAGAAGGGAATATCGAATGAATTTTGTTCCATTATTAATGCAAGAAAAATAACAACAAAAATACACAAAAAAGTGCATTTTGGTACATTGAAATACAAAAAAAGGAATTTAAAACTTAAAAATCATAAAATATTTTGAAAGTACCTTGCTATATTCTAAGATTTGGATTTAGTTATTTTTTTTGTTTTTATATTGTTGATAAAAAGTTCCATTTACAAATTGTATACTTTTATATTTTTATTTAAATTTTTCCATTTTCTTTTTATGGATTTCACATATATGCAGCATATGGTTTGATTTCGCTGTATGTGTGTATTTCATGGATTCTTATAGACATCTGGTAAAAATGTCAATAGAACCTCTAGAAATGTATTTACTGACAAAAATGGTGGCCTGTTTAATACTTATTTTACCCGCTGTTTTTTTTTTTTTCTATTTTCCATCCTTTTATTTTCTGTCACGCTTATCCCAAGCAGCGTTGCAAGGGGTGCTGGTGCCTATCTCCAGCTGTCTACGGGTGAGAGGCGGGGTCCACTCTGGACAGGTCACCAGTCCATCATTGGACAACACAGAGACAAACAATCACACACACACACTCACACCTAAGGAGAATTTAGTGAAGACAGTTAACCTAACAGTCATGTTTTTGGACTGTGGGAGGAAGCCGGAGTACCCAGAGAGAACCCACGCATGCTCAAGGAGAACATGCAAACTCCATGCAGAGAGAGTCAGGCTGGGATTCAAACCCAGATCTTCTTGCTGAAAGGCAGCAGTGCTATCCACTGCACCACTGAGCAGCCCCTCTATTTATTTTTGGAAAATGAATTTTACCACTACATTCTTTTCAAACTGTTTCACACACAGATGAAATTCTCTTGACTTTAAACATAAATCAAACACTCACTCTTGACGCACGCATTGATGAGTAACAATTTTGTTGCTAATATCCGTGCGCTCCAATAGAACTGCATCAGTGCTCCTCACTCCGCAGGAAAGCCCGCCACAGCAAATGAAGAGAATATAATCCATGAAATGCAATTTGGGGGGAATAAAATTTGTAAAATTCAATCTGAAAAAATAAAAATAAATAAAAAACAGAATAAAGAAAGGAAAAGAAAATGTTAAGATAAAATACAGTTGGAAAATAGAAAATCTGTCAGAATATTTTTTTATTTATTTAAAAGTATCGCTTTATATTTGTTCACCATTTTCTTTTTGGATTTTTTTTTATGGTATATGCTTAGGCATTGGTTAACTATTTGGGTGCATACATTTGTTTGACTAATTTTGCCACATTTTGCTTGCATGGTTTATAATAAACCAATACTTTTCTTTTGAGTTGTCAGTTCCTTGTAGGCTGCTAGGTGGGCTTGGCTGGGCCATTGAGTCCCAGCTGCAAAGAATCTCAGTGGCATTGAGACTTAATTGGACTCTTCCACTTATTTTAGAAGAGGTTTGGGAAGGTTTAAGTTTTTTAAATTTTGTTAGTTTTTTTTAATAATCAAAATATGAGAGTTTAATTACTTTAGTTATTTTCTCTTAGGTTAATGATTATGTATTGTATAGATTAGTTTGGTCTTTTTGTTGTAGTTTTGTTTATGTAAATGCATGTAATGGTCCCTGTTGTGTCAAAATGGCCTGATCAGCAAGTATATATATATGTTTGCTTGGTCAATTAATTCTCCGGTTGTTGTGTTAAGTTTGGTTTTGTGACCTGATTTAATTTTTGGGTTCAGATTTTTTTGTTGAAAATAATTGTGTTACCATTTTTTCCTCAAACTTTCCTATACTTCTCTAATTTCTTTTTCTTTTTTTTTTGCCTCAGTACCTCACAAAGAGAACATTTGAACAAATAAAATATGAAAAATTGTAAAAGAAATCTGATAAAATAGCAAAATTGCTCATAAAACCTTTTTTTTTTAAATTAAAAACCTTTTCAATGTTTCACTTCTGGATTTAATTTGAATTTGCTAAATTTTATTTGGTACTTTATTTAATTTCCCTTTACAAAAGGTGCTGCATAAATATTGTAACAGAAGTCACTCCATAGACCTGAAAATGTTTAAAACATGAAGCACAGTAGGTCCTCAGGACCAGGATTGTAGCTACCTGCTTTTCTATCAGTCCTTACAAGGCTGCTTCTTTTCCTTTAGCTTTTAACATAAACAATGTTTTTTAACCCACACAACCACTGCAAAATGCTTTTTGTACTTTTTGACTACAATGTCTACAAAAAGCCCATAACTTTATGAAAAGCAGAGAAATGCTTTATGAAATATTTATGCTAGCCTATTTTATTCCTAATAATGTTACATCGATGTTACTTTAACTCCTTTTTCTTTTAGCGAGTCATCTTCACCAAACCTAAATGTGTATTATCAGTTTTACCAGTTAGGCTCTGCAGAAGATCAAATAATTAACAGCAACATCGACTAAAATTAAACACTATGCATCAAAGTCTAGGTCGTAATGGTTGAGTGGACATGAATTTACACATAATAGTCCAGTTCCAGTTTGTTTAATAGCAATTTTATATACAGCATTCTTTTACAACACAAATCATTTTAAAGGGAATTTCAAAAGATTTTAATTTTGAAATGAAAATGGACAGTAAGTGACTACAAACTGAAATTTAAAGAAATGTTATATGTCCTTTTTCCATAATAATAATAATAATTGAACTTTTTTAATATGTCTGCCACAAGTGGTATAGCAATAAATACATGAGGTCAAGATCCTGTTATACTGAAAGAGCTGAGTGCAGGCGTTGGGCTTATTCTAACCCATTCATTCACTCAGACTCCTTCATGCATGCATTCTCCGTTCAGTCAATAATGGATGCCTTTCTAATGAGTGAGGTCATTCTTTTTCTTCTTATTTTTTTTAAATGTGTCATGCATGCCAGTAGCACTATTGTAGTCAGTGCTGGACAATAACCCAACAGATTGGCTTTCCTAAGTATAACATTAGAAGAAGTCTGCTTCCACACCTGAAAAAAAGAGAGGAATAAGAAAACAAAGCACACCAACCATAAATAAAGAGGGAGTATCCTATCGGCATGCAGTCAATACATGTATTGAAACATCAAAAGCAAAGCCTTTGATGATTACGTAATATTACCGAGTTGTACATAATGATGTAGAGTAGTCTAGCTGCAGCATAGTATTAGGAATTATTGCTTATCTTTTAACACCTGGATCCAAACACCTGTGATATACACAGTGTTGGGCACGTTACTTTGAAAAAGTAATTAGTTATAGTTACTAGTTACTTCTCCCAAAAAGTAACTGAGTTACTGTACAATAAAAGTAACTAGTTACTAGTAAAAGTAACTATTGCGTTACTTTTGAGAGTGTATGAAATTAATAACTGGGGATGTCTAATTCTGAAATCCTGTGTTTGGGTTGTTATAGATACTGCAACATGTAGTTCTATCTATTCCATCCATCCATATTTCTCTCTTTCTCCATATAGGCTAATGATCGTTCACGCTCTCCATAGTTCCCCTGTGGCGCGAGCACAGGGCGGCTGTTATGCGTCTTTAGCTAGCATGCGCGTTTCCTGTCGCTTGCGCGGTGAATCGTGCCGCCGCGCTGTGCGGAGATGCAGGGGAAACCGTATCTGATGGGGAAACGCAGCTCGACGTAACACCAGTATTTCCATCTGGAAAGCGCTGTTTTGCCGCTGGAGTCCTCCTCACTCTCCATCTTCCCCTCTCTCATGACGCGCGCACAAGTCCTATCATGAAAAAAGGTTAATTGTGCGACCTGAGTAACGTGCAGTAACGGGGTGTCGGCAATTGTAACTGCGTTATAGTTACAGTAAGAGTAATCATCTTGATTACTCGTTACTAAAAAAAAGGTAGCGGCGTTAGTAACGCCGTTACTTTCAACACCGTTACTCCCATCACTGGGTATATACACACGTGCCTGTGATTATAAGGCATTTTAAGCAGAAGGATATGCTCAACAGCAGGTGTGAGGGGCCCCAGACCCACCCAGGAGAGCCATGGGCTGACACAGAAGAATAGCTCCATTTCATCATCCATCAGATATACAGATTTTGTCTATTTGTAACAGAAAATTGAGCGAAATTCATCAATTTTCATTAAAAAAAAAAAGCCAGACAGCAAGTCGGATCATATAACAATAAATTGATACATTTCAAAATATGAAGCCTTGTGCAGACGGATCTTGCCCGACTGCTGCATGGCAAATTTTTGTGGTTGTCTAATAAGATACTGGAGTGGTACAATGGGTCAAGCTGGCTTAACCTCTCTTAACAGGGTCTGTCAGTGGAATGGGGCCCTCAGCTGGTGTTTGTTGACTTCTATCAGGTGGGGGCTAATTTGAGCTGAAACCCAGAGGGAAAGGGTGTATGTTTTTGCTTTCAGTGTTGGTATACAGATTAAACCTTGCCTGGCTTGGAAAGCTTTTGGCAGATTTTACCATAGATGCGTCATACCTGTATCCCCTGATTGCTCAGCGTTAATCCAAGCCGTTCATGGCCCCGGAAATCCAAATGAGTCTCTCTGCTGGTGATATATTTCTTCCTGGAAAAGGAAAATAGTTTCCCAGGCTGATCAACTGGTCACCTGTCCAGCCTCTGTGGTCCTTTCCCTGCTGCCTGAGCACCCTAACACGGAAACAAGAGAAACTCAACACCAACAACAGAGCATAGCCACGTGCTTATTTCATCCTCTGTGAGCAGCTTCACACCCCCCCATCCATGTTGCTGCCACTCTAGAGTTTGTTCTACAACAATGAAAAGCCTGTTGTGATAATCTTAATAAAAACCATCATTTTAACATATTGGAAAAATGTAAAAGTATTTTAGAGAGCAGCTGAGACCCATTCTGTTGGCAAAAGGCTGTATCGGGCCCCTTTACTCCTACTTTACACTCAGAGTTTGTACACTACTTTCACTGACATGAACTCAATAAGTGTGAGCGCAAGGTGTTTGGGACGAGGTAAAATAAGATTCAGCATCAGTTTTTCACAGTTCTCAGAATTACCGCTGAAGTTGTTAATTTAGCTAGAACAGACTCAGCATCTTGGCGTAAAATGCAACCATGGCTGTTTGAATTTGAAGTGTCAACTGACAGTTTAATGACAAAAATAACCCTAGAAAGAGTGATTTCCTCTTCTATTTCACCTTTATAGAATGGAAAGTCACAAATGACTGTGGAAGTCCTGAACAGGTAAAGGTAGAAAGTGGGTCTCTGCAGTCATTATTGCAAAGACTAAATGCCAAATTTAGCTGCAGTCAGGCTGTCTTTCCAAAGTGCATTTGGAGAATTGCAAGAAGACTCAGAGATGTAAGAAAAAATATTTTTTTAAAGCTGTACAGGTGAAGACAGATGTATATTGAAGTTTTCTGAAGTGGTTTTTTCTTTCTTTTAGTTAGTGAACTTTTTTTCTATATAGACCTAAACCGTTGGGCTGCTTTCCATTCTCTCTTCTCTGCCTGTTTGTTCTGCTAAAAACAGATGAAATAACTGGAAGAGCTTCATTGTTGCGGCTGAATGATTGCACCCTTTGAGTTTTGCCTCTTCAGCTGATTTTAGAAAATGCTTTGAGGGCTGCTTGAACACTAAAAGCTTAATCAAATTCAGAACAAGTAGCACTCATAGATTAACTCATGACCTTTCAATTAAAGTGCAACTGCTATGAAAAAACTGGTAACATGTACTTTTAAATGGATGAATTTATACTAATTGCTAGCGAGACAACCTTTAGATGAATGCATCTAAATGGAAATATTTAATGTTCAATTCAATTCAGTTTATTTCTAAAGCGCCAATACACAATATTTCATCTTAAGGCACTTTACAGTTCACCAATCATAAAGTCAAATCGATTAAAAGTTTTCTATTTTAGGAAAACCAGTTGATTGCATCGAGTCATTGACTCGAATGCAATCCTTCACACTTAGCATACTTGTAGCGACAGTGGAGAGGAATAACTCCCTTTTAACAGGAAGAAAAATCTGATTGGGGTTCAAGGAGACAGAAGCAGAGATACAAAAAGCAACTCTAAAAGGCGGCCCCGTCCAGGAAACATACAGCCAGGCAGACAAGCTCCGAGCCAGCTCCCATGTCAGAAGATGAAGAGAGCACATTCAGCCAGTCACAGTCAGAGAAACAGGACTACACTGAAAAACAGGCCGATCTCGAACACCTATAAAAAAGGTATTGATGGCAACAGCACAGCTGATATGTTGATGTGACATGATGTTAGATATATATGAAATCAGAAACATTGATAAAATGTTTTAATCAGAATCCCTGATTAGTTGTTACAACACTTAGACTTAGACAGATTTTATTATTATTTGTCCTTTTGTATACACAAGTGTAAACAAAAAGACATTTCGTTTAGAACTGTTTAGATGATTACATTTTTTAAATTGAAGCCTTGATAAGGTAAGCAGCAGTTATGAAAGACAAAAGAAAAAACAACAGTCTATATTTGAGAATTTTTTTAATGTACATTTTTTATATAAATAGAATACAGTAAAAGTAGCTGTCTAGTTTTTATAAGTTTACATTAAATATTAACACAAGAACGTTATGTTGTTTAGACTGCAATACATCCTGAAAAATTATGTATGGTACTGTTCCAAAAAGATAAAAAATCCACTGGACTTTGTTACCAAATTTGAAGATGTTTCGCTTCCCATGCCGGAAACTTTTTCCATTCAAAATGTCAGAAATAGAGTTGAGTTTTAAGGGTTTTATATACTGGACCAAAAAAAGCCTAGTTTCTGTTTAACCAGGCCAACAAATCCCTCCAAAGACCCCCCTTTTAGAAACATAGACAGGTATCAGGTATTGCAGACTAACAAAGAACTCAGACGACACTCATTTCAAGGGGCGAAGCCGTTCCTCTGGTTCAATTTGCATGTTTTCTACGCCAAAACAAGGCTTTTCTTTTGGTCAAATCTATAAACCCTTGAATTAGACTCTATTTCTGACATTTGAATTGAAAAAGCATCCTGGATGGGAAGGGAAATGTCTACAAACTTGGAAACAAATTCCAGTGGATTGTTTTTTGTTTTTACTTTTCTGGAATGACTATAACCCGGATGACTGACTGACCATGCTCCATCCCATACGGTAGACATCGTATACGTAGACACCTTGTTGGAGGGGGGCTATCTATGCTGCAGATGAGTCTGAGCATCCGCCATGTTGAAGGTGGCAAATCTGCTTTTAGACTCAGACACTAAAACAGTACCAGAGGGACTTTAATCTCAGAATATACTTTATATTGGTAATATTCTTAATTTTAGTAAATTACGAGTTTATTTACGTTTCCCTTAGGCTTCATTCTCCTGTCTTTATTCTCATAGAGAATAAAATGATTAAAAGAATCCAGGACTGAACTAGTACAGCAAAGTGACTATTGTGGAAATGCTCACAAAAACTTTGAGACAGTGACTTAATGTGGCATTGTCTAAATATACACCAACCAAATGCAATATCAACAACCCTGCTAATGTTAACCTTCCTGTGTTCGTCTGTAGATTCCAGTCTTGTCAGACCAAACTGCGTCATCAACCCAGCATGCATTGCACAGGGGAAAGATGGTGACCTCCATGGGTGAAAAATATTACAAATGATCATTTTTTGAATAATAATGACTTTTTTAAAACATCACACAACAACAATTTTTAAGTTTAATGTAAAATTACAACCTATTTAGATAAACATGTCCAACTAGTCCCTTAAAAGGAGAGTAGAAGATGTAGCAGAGAAAGTGGCCTGGGAGTGTAGATCAAGCCCAATACACAGCCTTACTGTTGTGATACCATCTGATTAGCAGCTTGGTCAGAGTCCAGTCCCTCACCTATCTGCTTTCACTGCAAGTGCTTTCCAGCAGTCATGCTCTCCTGACTCTCCCTTTTCACTCTTCCCAACCGTGTTCCTGCATCCTCCACCCCTGTCTTATTGTTCTGCAACGGAGCATGGCAGCAGATGATGTCCTCTGGTACACAGACAGAAACACAAGAAGATCAGACACACAAAAAAAAAAAGACAAAGGTAACAAAGGAACAAACTGAGTGCATTCCTTTTCTTTGCTCTGCATCGATGCTATCTCCCGCTGTGGTCACACTCACAGGTGAGTGCATGCACACTAACATGCTTCTTTCTCTGTGCCTGTCTATCTGATTGCTGACCAGATATATATATATACTTTTCTACTCTCTCCAGGCCGCAGACTGTAGAGTCAGAACTTAGTGTAATGTGATCCCAGCTCCCCTCTTTGTGTTACTAATGTATTTAGAGACCCCCGCCCTTGGGGCTGCAATTATTTATTTATTTTTTCTATCAGTCTGTGAAAGTTGGTTAAGTGCTTCAGGGCGAGAGAGAATGGAGCAGGAAGGGACGGGGCCCGGGTGGAATTGCTATCTAAATTGTGGCCTCAGTCCTTCCACAGAAAACATCAAGAAACACAGTGTTATTACTGCTGAAATATTTTCCCAGAATTAGAGAGTGACAAGGGTCAAAAATGGAAACAAATTAAGTCATAATAGAAAACGAGACAAGCAGGGAGGGGAGACAGGAAGGGGAAGAGGGGTATAATTGGGAGAGACGTCACGATAAGATAACAGCCGTACCGGTTTCTTTATTTAATTACAGTAGCTCTCGTCTGAAACGCTGCACCTAGCTGATCCCCTGCTGTTTGTATCGTCTGCTGAAGTCGCCTCCTTCACATACGGTGTTCTGGAAATAAACAGCTGTCCATTGTCATGAATAAATGGTTCAATGCATGTTCAATGCATGCGGTACAAAGAAATAAGGTTCATGAATTATAGAGAGCGTCAGAGTGGCTTCAATAACTTGAAGTGTGCTCCATCATGTTCGTATTTTATTTCAGTGACCAAACTGCATTTGGTCACATTATCAAAAGACAATATCAAATACCGCAGCCATAACAATTCAGAGCTGATCTCATCGAGGAGTCTACATACTGGTTGACATTTTTGTAAAAAAAAATACTGTGGCAATAAATAAGTTTGGGAACTTTAAATGCCATTTCATAAGTTAGTTTTATTTAAACTATCATAAATGAATTTTACATATAAACAAACGAGTTACAAAAAATACATAACTGTGACATTTCCACAGGAAAAATTGGAAATTGTCAACGCAAATGTAGCATCAAGCAGTATGAATGTTATAGGCAGAAATAAACAAATAAATACATTAATAAAGTATATTATTATTGTTCCATAAAAGTTTAAAAATACAATCCACTGGATTGTTTTTTTAAACTTTTACAGAATGATTATGACCTGGATGACTGAGAATCTTCCCCAGCATATATTATTATTGGTATATTTTATATTCAAACTAATACTGCAACACTGATTTCCACTAAAGGATGTCAAAATCTATTTGTCTCAATAGTGGCAAATCTACGGAGCCCCTAAAGGGACACGGAGGGAAAAAATAGAACTTTTGCGAGATCCCGCAATAGTTTTGCGAGATCCCGCAATAGTTTTGCAGGATCTTGCAAAAGTTTCTTTTTTCCTGTTCCTTTAGGGGCTCCGTACAAATCCATTGTTTCAAAAACAGAGAAACTTCATATTATCAAACATAATTTTGGTGCCAAGTCTATTATTTGGAATTTCTTAATCATACATCATGTGTTACTAATATAACTAACTCATTTTTCTCTTAGTTAAAAAGACAATTTTGTGGATAAAATAATCAAAAGTCAACTACTGTTAATCTGTTCCTATTATTTACTATTAATTATATTGATGATGGACATTTATATCCACAAAAGCTCTTACTTCAATAAAGACCAATAGGAGAAATTACAAACAATAACAGTTTTGTATCATTTATTCCTATTATTTATAAATATTTATAAATTATTCTGTTTTGGGATTAATTTAATGTTATTGTAGCTATGTTGTTTTCTATAAGCTTTGCATGTGCTGTAATATTACCAAAATTGTATCCGTATCTGTTAGAAAAAAGTTTGAAATACGACCTGCACCCAAATGCACATGTGAATGGCTGGTTTGTGTATGTGTCAGAAAGAGAAGGGCAGAAGCTAAATTGCAGGTGATAAGAATGCTACAGGAGACGGTGAGAGGGTTGAAACCGAGAGGGCCTAAAAGCTCTGAGGTCCTTTGAGTGTGTGATTGTGTGTGTAGAGTTTCCATTATCACTCTGTCAGGGTGCACAGCCCTGGCGTCATGGGTCTATTGGACCACATAAAGACACCACTGTGGAAACAGGTGAAGCCGACACAAGTTACTGTCTTTGTGTTTGTTCGTACGAGGACACACCATTCAGTCAACCTGTAACCCCATGTGTGTCATGGGGATAGAAACTAGCTTTTCTATCTTTTTTTTTTACTTTTTAAAGCAGTACAGGTAAACTATATTTAAAGAACAAAAATATTTTTAGAAATTAATTGAAAACAGGTATGATAGACTGAGTGGGAGTAACTTTATATTCCAAACTCACAGAACAAAACTGCAGTACAAGCATGGGCGGTTCTAGACAGGGGCCAACGGGGGCCAGGGCTCCTGTAGATCATGTCCTGGCCCCTGTTATGGCCCCTGTACTGAAGACATAATACTCAAAGAAATTCTAATGATGATATGCGCAGAAACAGACATGGTTACTGATAGATCCGTTGGATCTATTTTATTTTTTTCTTTACAAATTCTGTTTTATTAACTGTTTGAAAACATGGCATAAGTGGTATTGAGATAGGATCCCAGTTCGCTAAATGTTTTTTTCCAAAACAAATGTAAAAAAAATACTCTACTTTTTACAGCTAATTTTAACAGTTTTTCTTAAATTCTAATTCAGATTTGATAGAAAACTTTAATTTCAACTTAAATTAAGTTAAAAAAAAATTAAAATTCGTAAAGGTATGTTGACCTATTAAGACATTTAGAATTTTAATGAAACCTAATTGAATAGAAATTTCACTTCATGCAGCTATCTTAATTTATTTGAATCCCTTGGCCTATTTTTAATTTCATGCTTTTCCATGCCCCCATTAAAACACGCTGGCCCCCTCCTGGCCCCCCTGGTACATTTGGTCTAGAACCGCCACTGTGTACAAGTGCATCAAAAACACTTGGAAAATGCTGTTGACACACTCAGATAAAAAGGGGGGGTTTAGTATAATTGCCTCTAGTTAATGCCTTCTTTACATGTCAAGGTTCAACTCAAAATGTTTTTTGTGTTTTGCTGTTCCTGTTAACACACTTACATAACCACATTGTGTCTAAAATATCTGTACATATAGCAACAGAATAAACATTAAAATAGTTACATTTCCCCACCATGCCACTAATTGGCAGGATGTTCTGAGAAACTAAAGGTCTGCTCAAGGCTGCATGGATTTAGCCCTGCAGAAAGGAGCTGGAAAGGAGAAGTAGAAGCTAAAATTTGAGGGATTTGGAATTTTTTAATATTTTTTTTCTGAAAATCTACCAAGATTTTGTGAGAAGACACCAAAAGCTACATTTTGGGTGGTGTTTAAAGTCGTAGGGAAATGGCTGTTCTAACCGTTGCATTTCAGATTTTCTTCCAAGTGGTGACCCACTTTACACCAGTGAATAAAGTAAATGTGATTAGTCGTCTATCAAGGGGGTGCGATTGTTGTGTCGGAAGGTTCACCAGCAAGCGATTGTGGCCGGTGTCTCGGAAGCATCTTACTATCCAGTTAGCTATTTAGTGCTAGTAGGTTCCCAATGGAATTTTCCCATTTTTAGGGATTTTTTTTCCCCCATTACTGTTTCAAGCACAAAAAAAAATAAATTGTAACCCAAAAATGTAACAGAAAAAAAATCTTAGAAAAGCTATTTAGCGGTTTTCTCAGTTTTTTTATTATTTTTTATCCTTATCATATTCTTTTTTTTTGTTTTTGTTTTTTTTCTATATATTTTATATTTTCAAAAGTTTTTCTCCCAAATGTATTGTTTATAGATTGATTTTTACACAATCTCACCACTTTCCTCAATAATTAAAGTCGTAGGGAAGCGGCTGTTCCAATCGTTGCATTTCCGAATTTTCTCGAGTGGTGCCGGATTTTACACGAGTGAATAAAGTGAACGTGATTGGTCGATTATCAAGGGGGCGGGATTGTTGTGGGGGAAGGTTCGCAAGCATTTTGGTTGTGGCCGGTTTGTCGGAAGCATCTTGCTAACCAGTTAGCAACTCAGTGCTAGTAGGTTCCCAATGGTAAATTCCATTGGGACCAAGTAGCACTAAATTGGTGACTTAGAAACGACGCTGTCAAGGAACGCTATGGACAGCGGAAACATGCAAGAGGAGGAGAGTTTAGTGTCGGAGGTCGTGGATGAGTTTCCTCCGTCATCCATTTTTTATTTAGAGGAGGAAAGCGGGGACGAAGATGTTGTGGAAGAGGACGCCAGGGCGGCAGAAGCTTGGTTTGGTGTAGAAGGCTTCCAGCCGTACATGTTTGAGCCCTTGCCTCGCAACGCTGCCAGTTCTGTTAGCTCTACGCCTGCCGAAGACACAGACGTCCATCCCCGTGAACACTGGGACGGAACTCAATCGGAAAGGAAATTATTCTGATTTCTTATTTCAACCGTTGCGTATATTAGCTGCGACATATGAATCAAGATGCTATGACTGAAAAAATGTGATCGACAGAAGACCGTTGATATATGATTGGCTGAATTTAGGTGTTCAAGCTGACATATAAGTAATTGGCCTGCATAAGATAACATAAAAACCGAAAGATTTTAAGTCAGGATTTTTTTAATAGCAATTTTTTAACTTTTAAGACAATACAGTATGATAAAGAGTACATTTATATACATGTTTAAGTCAGAATGATTTGACATTTAAAAATAACTTCCCTCGACTTTAAAAATAATTGAAAAGTGAAATACCAGTAGCAGCCATTAAAAATGGCCCTTCCCAGTCAAAGGCCAGCTGAATGGCAGCCCACTCCTCTGCAACTCCCAGCAAAATCCCCTTCATGAGCTGAACATATGTTTTTACTCTGACTCCACCCTTTAACTTAATTACAGGGTAGACAAGGAGATGATGCTTCTCTTTAGATCTTAATGTCCACAAATTATGACACAAAGAATATTTTAGTACAAAGATTGACGTTTAAAATGGAATTGTAGGGGACCAACCAAGATCTCATTAAGAGAAGTAGGGAAATTTTGTAATGTTACTACTGTACACTTTTCTAAAAATATCTATCCAAAATGTTTTAGCAAACTTTCAGATATTTTTGGTATATTTTTCCAGACAGGTTTCAGTTTTTAATTAAATAAGAATAAGATCATCTGACTTTTGTATAGATAGTAAGATATAAGATATTTCTTGAACAAAGAAGAGGATTTCCATGCGTCCTCATCCGTCCTCTTTCTCGAAAAGTAAGCAGAACAAACATTAAGACTGGAACAGTTGGCAGGCAGTTGTAGTTGGAGGCTAGATCCCTGCCGAGCCCAGCTGCTGCTCTGGCCAATGATGAGATGGTAACTTAGCAGCAAGCAGTAGCATATAAGGAGGAGACAACTCATTCAGCTTGGGCGGGTAACTGGAGGCAGCTTCTTATTAGATCTATTGCCTCAGTGGGGTGCCGGCCTACTACGCTGGCAGCTACTATGGTGAATGCTGACAACTTTTCTGAGACATATTTTGCTTTGATGTCAAACATTTAGTAGCTAATTAGATTAGCTGCTGCTCTTCACATAACATGTCTGTGGGGTTAGCTTTGTCCCACTAATAGAAACAAAACCATCACACTGAATGATGTGAACTTAAATTACAATTTTAAAAAAACATTCCAATTTAAAGCTAGTCTAACCATACAACTATTGTAGCATGTTTTAGAGCTGTGCAGGAACAGCAATAACAGTTCCTTGCAGATTATCTCTGGGATTAGAGAAGTAGCACAAGCCTCAACCTAATTACCAATCAAACCAGAGAAATGTTTGTGGATTACACCAAATCTAAGTAAACTGTTCCCAAATATCCATACAGTTTTCAAAACTCTCAAATAATTTTAAATATAAAGCAGGACCTTGAACTGTCATAGTTCCTGGATTCTATTTGGGCCACATATGGAAACCATAAGGGAGGATTAGCAGGTTTATTTTAAAGAGACTGAGAGGAAAGAAACGGACAGCCATCTGTTGGGGAGGTACCCCGGATAGACACCGTCTACGGAAGAGACAGACAAGCCTGGATCTGGATACGAAGCAGGAATTGAACAAAACTCAGTTTGAGCTGATGGAGACAAGGTTGGCGAGGGAAGGTGTCCTGGGCATCACGGGGAGCAGGGATCTGTGCTTGTCTTTTTCTGATTGGAGCTCAATGAAGGATTGTATAATATTCAAGCCGGAGACCCCAAAGGCAGTCAGAGCTTAAGTCTGAAGATGTTGGAGACAAGGTGGATTGTTGAAAGGGTAGTCATGCAGGTGTTCTTTAACCTGGGATGCAGAAAGAAAAACCATCAGGTTAGCTTGAGAGGATCAGAATGTGACTTGCTAATTTTCAATAGGTATTTGCTCATGGAGATTCATTAATTCTACTCAGAACAGCTGAACATCAGGCATCAGTGAAACAGTAATATAATAATAAAATAAATAATTGAAATTTATTAATCTCACATTGGAAAAAGTTACCTCTGCATGTAACCCATCCCCTTGGGGAGTAGTGGGCTGCCATCGTATGGCAAGATTCCCAGCTCTATGCCCTAACCTCTAGGCTGCCACCCTCCAATATTTTTATTATTTATATATCTATATTTTTTATATATATATATATATAAGGCTGCCAGCTAATGTGTGCTGCCAGAGGAGCATTCTGGGATTAAGGACCCTATCTTTGGGGCTCGAACTCAGGACTCAGAACCTCAGGATTCCAAACTCTATGCTCTAACCACATCGTAATCCAAATGTAAGACCAGCCTCTTAAATTTCCACTTTCCACTAGCTAACACGCAGACGAATAAAAAATAGCTAGTCCAGATCTAAGCTGGAGTTTGACTGTATAAAAACTGGGGTATATGGGAGCAAACTAGGGTAAGTTAAGACCTTAACTGACAGCAGGAAATACAAGTTAATTCTTAATGGAAAGATCTCAAAATCAATCCCACACCGAAGCAGAGCCACACAATGCAAACAAGCATACACACACGCCACATACATACCTTGGGGTAAATTACAGAGCTGAATTAATATAAAATGCATATTTATTTCATATACACTGTTTTATTTAGGATTATTAGACATATCTTTATTATTACTTTTTGGCCCTTGTTTGCATTCGTTTTGGTTGATTTGCCTGACATATAGCTGCTTTGTGCACCCTCTTTCTGTTGGTAGCTTCTAGGGACGGCATGTTGAACTCAAGTTCTTGAGGGTCCAACAAACCTAATTCAAATGACTAAATGACCTCCTCTGTTAAAATAAAGGATCAGTCAGAATACCTCAAATCGATAAAATGGTAAATGGCATGTACTTATATAGCACCTTTATTCAAGTTAGGAGACTTGACCAAAGCGCTTTACACTACATTCATTCACCCATTCACGCACACACTCACACACTGATGGTGGCAAGCTACATTGTAGCCACAGCTGCCCTGGGGCTCACTGACAGAAGCGGGGCTGCCGTACACTGGCACCACTGACCACCATCAGTAGACAATGCAGGTGAAGTGTCTTGCCCAAGGACACAATGACAATGAAAGTCAGAGCTGGGGCTTGAACCGTCAATCCTTCAATTTCAGGGCAAACTCCTACATCCAATGCCACTGTCGCCCCGATAAGGACTCTTAAGCCATGGCAGAAGAGCATCAATGGTTGCCATGATGAGTGTTATCTAAATATTAGCGGCACATCTACACAACAACCTTCAGCATGACTGGTTTGGCAGTGGGTCAGTAATGGTGTGAGGTGGCTTTGGATTGGAGGGCAGCGCTCCCCTCCATGTGCTTCCAGAGGTAGCATGGCTGCCATGAGATACCAAGATGAGATCCCCAGACCATATGCTGTAGCGATTGGCCTTGGGTTCCTCCTAATGCTGGACAAAGCTAGACCTCATATGACTGGAGTGTGTCAGCAGTTCCTGCAGGATGAAGGTCTCAGTTATGGACTGGCCCGCCCATTCCCCAGATCTGAATCTGATTGAGCACATCTGGGACATCATGTCTCTGAATCCAGGAGTTGGCGGATCCTTTAGTACAGGTCTGGGAGGAATTCCCTCAGGAGACCATCTACCACCTTATCAGGAGAAGCCCAGGCATTCTAGGGAGGTCATACAGGCACATGGAGGCCACACACAATACTGAGCCTCATTGTGACCTGTTTTAAGGACATCAAATCAAAGTTGGATTAGTCTGTAATGTAATTAGTTTAATTTTGTGTGGGTCTCCATATCCATGCCGTCATTGGTTAATAATAAAAAGTTTTCAATGAGAATAGTTCATTCATTCAGATCTAAGATGTGTTATTTCCAGTGTTGGGCACGTTACTTTGAAAAAGTAATTAGTTATAGTTACTAGTTACTTCTCCCAAAAAGTAACTGAGTTACTAACTGAGTTACTCCACAATAAAAGTAACTAGTTACTAGTAAAAGTAACTATTGCGTTACTTTTGCGTTTCTCGCCCCCGTACCCCTCACCACCCAGCCCCCACCTTCTCGCTGTGTGTTTCCAAAGCCAGCTGAATAGAGCGGACGACAAAGACAAGAACCTGCAGAGAGTTTAGCATTTATTGCAACTCAACATAAATGACATCAGGGGGGAACGCCATGTGAAGTTTTTTAACAGGGCATTTAGATCTGGTGAAATTAATAACTGGGGATGTCTAATTCTGAAATCCTGTGTGTTTGGGTTGTTATAGATACTGCAACATCTATCTATCCATCTATCTATCTATCAAGATGTATACTCTGCGTGTGACATAAAATATGGATCTCCATCCCTGCCACAAAGGCCATCAAATAATGTTTAAAATAAAAAATACAGTAGGTTGAAAAGGCAGAGTATCCATCCATCCATCCATCCATCCAGATTTCTCCCATTCATTTGATCGTTCACGCTCTCCATAGTTGTGCTGTGGCGCGAGCACAGGGCGACTGTTGCGCGCCTTTAGCGAGCATGAGCGTTTCCTGTCGCTTGCGCGGTGACTCGTGCCGCCTGCGCTGTGCGGAGATGCAGAGGAAACCGTATGTGATGGGGAAACGCAGCTCGAGGTAACACCGGTATTTCCATCAGGAAAACGCTGTTTTGCTGCTGGAGTCATCCTCACTCTCCATCTCTCTGTGTGTGCTGTACGTTAACACCCACCAGCGGAAACACCCACCTACCCAACTGACAGACGGAATCTCACTATACATCAGCCATTCTCATCCTCCCCTCTCTCATGACAAGGCGCGCACCTCTGGATGACCTAAAAAATAATCTTTAATATCTCTTAAACAAAAGTAGCACAAACAATATTTTTTTCTGCACAAATCTGCACTAACGTTGCACTAACCATTCAGTCTATTTGCAGAGTTTTTTGACGTGGGGTGCCAGCTCCACGCAGCTGCGCACGAGTCCTACCATGAAAAAAGGTTCATTGTGCGACCTGAGTAACGCGCAGTAACGGGGTGTCTGCAATGGTAACTGCGTTATAGTTACAGTCAAAGTAATTAGTTAGATTACTCGTTACTAAAACAAGGTAACGCCGTTAGTCTCGTCACTGGTTATTTCAGTGATCCCTTTATTGTTTTGAGCAGGGTAGATCACCCGCCAGGTTTCAAGACACTGATATGTGATGAATATCTGTCAGTTTTATTTGTCATATCATCTATTAGCTTATTTTGTCACCTCAGTGTGCCTGCAGTGCTTTGGTATTGTTTTTTCAGGGTTCTCCCCCCCTCCATGTTGCCCTCTGTAAATCATTTTGTCTGATAGCAGCCACAGCTTACAACTGCTCAGTGATCTCAAATTCTCCGTTTGTTACATTATAATTGTCATTTCACGCTTTATACTACTAACTGCTCTATCAAATCCTCTTCCTCTCATTCAGATTGACAAATATCTCTCAGCATTTCTTACCCCTTTTGCCTTTTAGTGTTTTTCACTCTCTTTGCTTCGCTGCTATCATCCTTTCTTCCTAATCCTTCTGGAGCTGAATCCCCTTTTATCCCTCATGTGGTCTATCTGCCAAGTCGATCTGTCTATCATTCTTTGGCTCATTGTCTTGTTTTCCAATCTCCGGCTTTCATCCACCTTGTCAGTGTTGCGGTTTCTCTCTTTCACTGTAAACCCCACTTGTTCCCCTCTGTACTTTACCTTCCCTCTTTTCTTTGTGTTGGCAACTTTGAGCCTGCAGACACCGGGGGACCGCAGAAGCTCAACTTTAATTGATACATTGGATAGAAGAGACAGAGCTGGATGGCTCTGGGCTGACAAGGTTAATTCTGTTTTCTTTGCTTCTCATCACCTGATGGCAATTAAACCCATGACATCCTTCCTGGGAGGGTGTGGGGGGGGGGAGAAAGTCATTCTATTGAAGATGACTTGCACATTAAGGAAGATTTTGAAGGCAAAATTGATAAAATCAAGAGATTCCTTTTTCAGAAACTGCAAACGGAGCTAAACAACCAAGTGAAATATGTGCAGCAAAAAAGCTGTGGTTTGAAGTCCACTTCTGGGCTGTTGTGCTAATCCTAACAGACCACACAAGGCTGGGCAATCTATCAAGACTTTAGAAATATTAAGATTTTTACAAAACATATATAATTCAATTCAATAATACTCAACATTAGGTCATAATAATAACACTTAAGACCAACCATTTCTTTTTTTTTCTCTCTTATTTATCTTATTAATAGTTGTGTTTTGCTCAAATTTTGTCTCCTGTCTTTTTAGGCTATACGGGTTTGAATTCCTGTTGCGTCACGAAGGACATTGGGCATTAACCTGACTCCGCCAGATGGATTTGCTCCGCATATCCATCTGGAAACCTTTCTTTGAAATAATTTTGGGAAGGGGCGAAAATACTGGTTAGCTGATTGGCCTATGTTGGTGATAGACCGGCCAAATAAACCAATCAGATCAACGAAGCATATGACGTACTAACAGCCAGGCTACTCTTGCTAGAACCAGTCGGGAGAAAAGCAAAAACATCTTTTCCTCTGAGAAAAGCCTCCAGAGCAGTGTTTTGCTCTTCTTTCAGTGAAGAAATACTCTGTAATTCCGATAAAACTTGCTCGATAGCCATGCTAACGCTAGTTTCATCGGCTGAAGCCGCCATGTTCTTTAGACTGAACTGTCGCGCTTCTCGTTGCGTCACACCTCAACCCGCCTCAAAGCCAACGCTGATTGGACGTTCGTTTGGTGAACGGCTCCAAATTTTCTTTAACGGAGAGTCTCCAGACTGATCTGCGAGTGAAACCTTGAAAGCTTGCGAGATCAGGATGGTCTCACGAGGCTAATTGGGCATAAAAACTTTGGCAAGTTGCAATAATGTGCTTTGGTTATCTCTTATTAGGGTAACAGAATAAAAAACACACACAAAAAACAGTTTTTCAAAGTGGTGAAAGTATTTTAAGGTTAAGGAAGTGTTTGTTTTTCTGCTTTGAAGGTAGGCCAGGGGTAATTTTTTGTCTTCTCTGACAGGAGCACCTTTTTCTACTTCAGTTTTATTCCATCTTTTCTGCTCTTTTACAGCATATTAAATTTTAGATGCTTTTCAGCGGTTGTCAGAATCCCTTGAATCATAGCCGGTTATTAAATTCAACATCTAACTGTTGTAAATAAATTTGGCTCAAGCTTCAACACTGAATCTCTCAGGATCCCGTTCTCATGTTGTTTACCCAGAATTCTTCGCTTCCTGGCGTTTCGGTTCCCAGACAAAACATGCAGTGGCACCGCAAAACTGCATCAAGTTGTGCCAGAAAAACAAAACACAGCACCTCCCATGGAAAAACACTGCAGCCGTCGCGGACTGTGGGGGTGAGATGGATGTGACAGAAGCGGGATTAGAAAGGCTGGGAGAGAAAGAGAAAGCAAGTGGACTGTGATGTGGTAATGTTGCCAGAGATAAGGAATGATTAAAGAGCGAGCTGCAGAACCAGACGCTTCGTGTTGATCCAGCTAACTGTTCACTCATCAGTCTACTAATGGTCTGGAAGGTGGGTTAGGGGGCTGGGGATTGTTTCAGCATGAGTTACCAGATGTTACAGCAGTGCCTGGAATCCTCTGTGATTTGGCCTCGCTAAGTTTATTGGTTCAAGAAGGGAATACAAGATGTAAAACTACTGATCACTCATTCTCCAGGAGCTGTGTGCAAAAGCACTTTTACATAATAGGTTTTTATTGAGTTTTGCTTTATTTTATTTTTAAATATTGGTTAATTAAATACATTTGTTCACACACTAAGGCAGAACTATCTGAACGGACCCAAGGACTGACAAAAGCTTAAAATGACCTTACTTAGTTTAATATGTATGTGTCAGATAACAACAAGGGTCAATCAGAAGTTCACTGGAAAAAGTATAACCTCGCTCAAAAAAAAAATAATGATGTCATTATGTCACATCTAAGATATTTGACTTCACAGAATATGAATTGAATCAGTTGTTATGAGCTGATTGTTTTATGTTGATGTAAACAATAATTCTGCACTTGACCCAACTTTAAATCTTTCTCCTGTTCCAAATAATTTTATGAACATTTCAGTTGATTTACCAAACTAATATATTGGAATTGAACCAACCTAATGTACTTAACTTTTAACTAAATTAGTGTTAGGTTTATTCAATGAAGATTATGAAATCACCTGTCTCATGATTCAGTCAGGAGACCATCCTGCCTTGTCATTCTGATGGAGCATTCTGTCTTCATGAACTGATCAATTGTTCTGTCAGAACAATACTCTGTTTGTAACCATGCATCATGTTCTGTTAATAAACGCTCTGCAGAGGAGGTCCAGTGGGAGACAGTGTGTTTGAGTCTGGGGTTCAACTGTCTCTCCTTCCTGCAGGAATTGTATCCAGAAATTGTGTATTTCAGTTCTTCTTAAGAAAAAACCTACATTTTATGAACCCAGCAATTAGCATAAATTAATGTTTGTATTGACACAAATTAATTAATTCATATATAACCAAATTAGAACAACGAGGGCTTTTGGCTAGATAACGTAAGCGGTTCATTGTCATAACGTTATTGGTAAATGCGTAAACCCCCTCAGACTTCAGCTAGCTAATATTAACTAGTTAACTAACCAGCTATAACTTTGATTAAATGCAACGGCTTTGCTATTTGCGTTTATATATGGGCAAAAATCCACCCAGGATGTAGAGACAATGAAAATGGCGCTCTCTCTCACTGTCTGGGACTTGGACATGATCACGTGCTGTAAATGCGTGCACTCCCCAAATCACATGTGACTCAAACAAAAAAAAATGACCTGCAGGTCATGAATAAATATATACATATTGAGAGAAATCAAAAAGTTTGTTTAGGGTCTTTTGTATTTTGTTTTTCCGTTTAGTATGGGGAAAAAAGTAAAAATTCTGAGAAAAAAGTCAGAATTCTGACTTTTTTTCTCAGAATTCTGACTTTAATCTCAGAATTCTGACTTCTTTTCTCAGAATTCTGACTTTTTTTCTCAGAATTCTGACTTTAATCTCAGAATTCTGACTTTTTTACCATACTAAACTGAAATAAAATTTAAAAATAAGTTAACTTTTTTTTTTCATTGGCCCTAATCCTCTTCCGTAAAAACCTCTAAATTCAGAGGTCCAATCTTTACACTTTCCATGGAATGACCCATGTGCATTTCTATAATTATAATTAATATTTCTTTTACTTTTTTTGATTACTGTAAAAATGTCAATTATAACTGAAAATAGATAACAATGTACTATATAAATATGTGCAGGCCTACTTGCATCAGAGTACGCAAACATTAATAACTACTACAAATATCTTCTCTTGTCACTTTTTTGTCCAGTCACATTCAGGTATTTATTAACATTAGTTATAGTATTTCACTGTCCATAAACCAATAATCCCTTCCATGTTTCGCATATACATGAAATATAGTAAATGGATTTTTGATAAGGCCGATGTGATGCAGAAACCATTAACCACGCAATGCACAGAGTCTGTATTTTACTGAATTTCCCTAAAAGGCAGAGACAGAGCATATAAATTTACTGTATTTCGTTCTAGTCGTGCCAAATATGTGGCACGTAAAATCCTGTGCAGAAATCCAGCTTTAAACCTTTATTGTGACAGATTAAAACCAACAATAAAGTGCACCGAAGGTAATAAGATCCAGTATGTCATGGTACGTTAAACAAACCCAAATCCTCCTGCGTTGTATTACCTCAGGATGTGACTGACCCAGCATTGTAGCTGAAAGTGACACCACTGTTTTAGATGACGCTAAGGTTAGACATTCACGGATATAACCCAATTAGAAGCTGTTGTATCAAAGGAGAGACGTGGATGTAACAGCTGGGCCTTTTTGGTGCCCAAACTTCAACCCTGCACTGTGACAAACGCAATAAGAAGGCAAAACGTTTAGGGTCAAACTAAAGCAACATTCTAAGGTTACCAAACTACCATATGTAGTAACCACAGGAACATTTCTAGTCTCATAAGTCAAAACACAATTACACCCAAACCGTTATCTAAACGCAGAGTTTCTTTAAATCTTAGTATTAGATCTTTTTTTTAACATACTTGTCTCATCCTTTTCGCATTACAAAATCATGTGTATGTAAAAATAACACTGATGTTATAAATATCCAGCCCTGAAAAAAGCAGTCCTTGAATAATATGGTTAGAATATTGCTACCAAAAAGCATTTCAAGGCTATTATGCGAGTTTTCCGCTCTCTTACAGTAGTAGCCATTCTAACTTTCCCCACTTTCTTTGATGGGCCCTTGGCTGGTCCCCTAAGGTTCCTTTCTTAAACATCAATCTTTGTACTAAAGCATTCTTTTTTGTCTTGATGTGTGGACATTAAGATCTAGAGCAGGGGTCTTCAACCTTTTCCAGGCTAAGGACCCCCAAACTAATGGCTAGATGGAGCGGGACCCCAGCAATTATATATATAGTGTATGAAATTGTGTATATGACTCTATTACAGATGGAGTAATGTAACTAAAGTAATTTATCCCTGGGATTATTAAAGTATTTCTGAATCTGATTCCTGGTTGATGGGACAGGTGTTGTGAATGAAACAGTGCCCAGCTTGAAAGAGCTCCTGTGTGTCTCTGAATGTCTGCATTGATGACTGAAAGACATCTTTATCTGTTTACTTCAGTGTGTTGAATTCATGTTAAGGTGGATTTAAAGACATTTCAATTAGTGGAAAAAATTGCAGGGGGGAATATAAAAAAAAAGTCTTATCAAACAAAACCTTCGCGACCCAAACGCAGTACCTCCTTGGACCCCCTAGGGCAGGGGTGTCAAACTGGTTCCAGAAACGGCCGTGTGGCTGCAGGTTTTCCTTCCAACCGAGCAATAGCACACCAGACTCCAGGCATCTCATCAAGTCATCATGTTCAGATTGGACTCAATTGATGAGATGACTGGAGTCTGGTGTGCTATTGCTCGGTTGGAAGGAAAACCTGCAGCCAAACGGCCCTTTCTGGGCACCCCTGCCCTAGGGATTCGCGGACCCCCTGTTGAAGACCTCCGATCTAAAGAGAAGCATCATCTCCTGGTCAGACCCTCTAGTTCAGTGAAAGGGTGGAGTCAGAGTGAAAAAATAGTGGGGGTCACTCCAGTGGCTGGAAGTTGGCTGGCATTCTGCTGGCGTTTAGCTGGAAAGGTACATTTCAGTCACTATTAAAGAAGAGTCAGAAGAACATTAGCCATCATAACTTAGCACACCTTTAGGGCTCCCTCATTCTCGTGTGTACTTCACGTCGCTGAGGTCCATTAATCAAGGAAGGCTCAAAGCGAACGTCTGCTAGACATGTTACCAACTGTCCCTCAATAAACAGAACTGTCCTGTATTAGAAAGCAAAATTAAGGGTCTAATTTAATTCAGAAACAAATCAAAGAGGGGCTGTTTAAAGAAAACAATAAAGTTTTTATCTTTAAAATAATCCTTTAGTGCAGGATACGTATCAACAGGCTAGCTATCTTTAAAACCATCTGAATAATACAGACTATAAGCAGAACTGTTTTCTGTTGTAGTTTCTATTTTTGTTCTAAAGATAAACAGAATGCTGATTGACCTTTGGTAAACTGATTTCTTACTTTAAAATATTTTTCATTATTACCGCTAAATATCAAAGGTTACTTTGGCGACAAGGAACCTGATCTGTCTGTTGACAACATTTTCTTTGCTGAGATTCCCATACAAGATCAACTCAAATAAATTAAAATAACATCTCCTTTTAAGGTTCTCCCTCTTCTGTAAAATATTGGACCCTTTGACATAACTTATCCAGCAAATTCAGACATTTCTTGTTTTTGTTTGAGGTTTCGCCACAGAGCAAATGCCTTGCACAAATTTACTCCTCTGTGGGTCCAGTCTTGATGGGATTTTCATTTTCTCTCCTTTTCCTGTTCTAACAAAGGTTTTCTTTGCATTGTTATTGCTGGTTACACAATGTCTTCAACTTTCAAAGTAGAAAACTGTTCTATAATTATCCTCTCCAAAAGTGCGGCGTGAGGTTTGTTCATACTGAAGCCATTGGCTTTACAATGGGCTGCCATAAAGCTGTTTGTCTTACCGGGAGAATAAGAAAAGAGTAAAAACTGCCACATGAGATGAGGCAGAGCCAATAGGAGGAGGAGGAGGAGACAGACGTCTACATCGTCCCAAAACCCATTAGATTACCACCACAGGCACTTAACACTAGATAAACTAAGGTAGTGCAGCTTTAAGTTGCTTATTGTTTGAAAAGTTTTAGGAGGTCTTCCAAGGTAAATACATACAGTAAATGCCTTTTTTTCATATCTACACCAGCAGCCATTCAAAATGGCCCTTCCCATTTAAAAACCAACCGAATGGCAGCAAAATCCCCTCCATCTTCCTGGCACTGGCCTTATTCGGGGCATGCATATATTTTTACTCTGACTCCACCCTTTCACTGAATTACAGGGTCTGACAAGGAGATGAAAATTTTATTTAGATTTTAATGTCAACAAATCATGACAGAATATTTTAGTAAAAAGATTGATGTTTAGAAAGGATTGAATTGGACTAGCCAAGGGCCCATCAAGGAAAGTGGGGAAACTTTGAATGGCCACTACTGTAGTAGTGGGGTACTTTTATATATAATATTGAATGAGAAACATACTAAGTGACTTTTAGAGGATGTCATGAATGTTACAATGGTTACGTCAAGTCTTGAAGTGGAAGATTAGCCAAACATCTGAGTACAGGATGTACCCTTCCCCTCGTCCAGCGGCTGCTTGGAGATACGCACCAGCCCATTCCCTCCCAACCCCAACGGCCCTGCAAAGATAAGGGGGTAGAGACAAAGGCTATGTCCTGCTGGTCCTCACTATTTGCTGGCTTTGGACTCATGCAACCTATTTAAGAAATTGACATAAATCCAAATCCATCTTAATCTAAGTTTTTTTATTCCTGTTAAGATGCCGAACTTTAAAAAAAAAGTCATAATATGCAGGAAAGATAACAATCAAGTGTATTTAGAATAATAAGGTTGCTTCATCTTATGTGCAATGTCCTAGAAAATCAAAAACCAGGCCTTTACTATTAACCACGAGGGCGAGGACAAGAGGTGCAGACCTGAAAAAATCTGTTAAAAAAGAGAGAAAAACCAAAACAAAGGAAACTGTAGTGTTTCTAGAAAACCTTCAACTATTGTCCCCTGAGCTGTATGTGGCAAATTGATGATGATTACATAGATGGATCTTACAAGCAGCCAGCTGTTTTTGGTTGCTCCTCAGATTTTCTTTAACTCGATTGCCGGCTTCCACTGTGTGTAACATACCCCATTGCTGTTTTAAAACAGTAGTTTTAAAACCCCAGCAGGTAAAAAAAATGTTTGTTTAAATGTGACTTATTCATTTATTTTTCCAAAAGTAGTTGTCGACCACATGATTGGACTTTCAGGGATTTTTCCCACATGCCATTACGATCCATACCCCTGTCTACCAATCTGAGTATATCCACATTATGAATGTCAAAAAATGTTTTGCTAGGAATATATCTGACAGAAATGTTTCACCACAAATTATGCAAATATAACAACAAAATGTATATTTTTTCTGTCATTCTGAATCTATAAAGCTTCAGGTCCAATGTGCACCTATTTATTTTTATGAGCAATGTGCCAATCTCCATGGTGGCTGGAGATTTAATGTAGCATTTTAAAACCTGCTTCATTAACCTTCAAAATGAAGACAGGCTGGGGATGGGCGGATCGGGGCTGTTGGAGTCTATATCACCAGTCAACTGGCAAGATGAGGAATATAAAGAAGAACATGAGAGAAACAACCTTGCTCTTACATTCATATTAAAACCAAGACACAACTTATTTTCATTTTAAAGGTTTTACCTCAAAAACACTAGATTTGATCTTGTGAATCTTTGCCATACTTATTGGATTTAGAAGTTTGACCTAAGATGGGCAGCTATGGTCAAAGACCTTGACTTATACAGTAGATGCTCAAAAACATTTACAACTAGAAAATCACTCTGAGAGCACCGACCTCCACCAAGCAGCAAACCTGTATTGTGACTTAGCTAAAACTCACACATGATCTGGATCATTACCAAATGTTCTGTTCTTACCTTCTATATTCATTCTTTCCGCTTTCTTATTTGATTATCAGATGAAAACTTTGAGCGCGGCATGGCTCACCTGTCCTGTGTTTTTGTCTTCAGTATAATACTTCTGAACATTACTGAGCCCAATGGTAAAACTGTCAGTATTCACTGTTGCCTTAGAGGAGAACTGCTTATTCATGTTAAAGGAAAAAAATTAAATCCTGCATCCAGATTATGATGTGGATGATAACCAAGAGTCTTTCTTGGTGTTAGGAATCCAGTTTTTGTTTGTTTTCCCTCCACCACCAGGTGGTGCCTGGTTCTCGTTGGCCTTCTCACACACCTGCGGATGGTTGCCTCATTACCAGAGGAGTCTTAAGCTGCTCACTGCCACTACCTCGACGCCAGGGTGTTTCCCAGTTTTGGGTACTGTACCCAAGCTGAGTTTTGCTGAGTCAAACTGAGTTTTTGTCACCAGAGTCTTAACCGTGTTGTTTTTTGTCTTTGCCTCTCGGCAGGAAGTCATCCTGCAAACTGGATGTTTTGGACCTTCTCTTCCTGGAAGGATCGTCTGAGCGTCAAACTGAGCTGAGGATTCAAACAAGTTGTTTGGATCAAACTTTTCCCCAAGGATTGTTTGGGCTTCACACTGAGCAGGGGATTCATCTCCACAAAAAAACGTTCAAGTACCATAGGAAATCTAAGTGGCAGTCAGCTCCTCCGTTCCTCAAGGAAACACCTCAACCTGGGTAAACCCTGTCCGCCCTCCAACGAGCAAGTCAATTACTAGAACAACCATTCAAAGAAAGACACCTTCTCTGGAAACGTGAGTCCTGTTGCCTTTATTCCCTTTTATAAATTGAAACACAAATTTCCCTCTGAGCCTGATTTAACCGCTGGATCTTCCCCTTCACTTTTTCAGTCTCGGTTTGCCAGTGTTTTCAGAGCAACACTGCACCCTTCTCTACCAGTTCATAATAATCCTGTTTAACTTTTCCCTGGTCTCTCTGTTTGGTTTTCTGCATGTGGGTCGGATCTTTGGATAAAATCATGACAATTGGACTGAGATGCACCCTTGGTAGAGATTTCATTAAATTCCATTAATAACTTTTAAAGTTACCCTGTTCACAGATGGACAGTCAAACACACACACAAAATTTTGGCTAAAAACATAACCTCCATACAGAGGTAAAAACAAACTAGATAATCAACAAGACTCTGGAAAACTTGAAAACATACTGCAAAGTTATAAAAAGCATTTCATTCGGCTGTGTTGGACCAACAACACATAGTTGCAGAACACCGCCCCCTCAAGGACTGGAGTTGCCCATCCTTGAGATAGACAATCAGCTGTTGCTCATTCAACAGCTGATTTGATTTTTAACCATGTGACAACACCTATAAAAGCAGAAATGTTTCATATTTTCTGCCTTGGAGTATACAGCCATGTGTTAAAACATAATATAAATTTCAGCAATTACTTAAAAAGGACTTAAAAAATCAGATTCAAATGCAGGTCACAAGGAGTCTTTGCCTATTCGTTTGGCTCACAATATATCTATCTGAATCTAGTTGAAGTGCTGAGGTTTTTAAGCAACATGGTGCTCCACATTCAGATTTCTCGGGTACAAGCCTACAGAACTGCTAAAAACTCTTGAAAAGATGTCGAAATGCCTTGAGAAAAACTGTGGGAAAGCCTGGTTGCCTCCAATTTAAGCCTGTTTCTTAGATGCCATAATTCAGATGATTGTGGGTTGTTCCAGTAATAGACTTGTTCGTTGGAGGGTGGACAGGGTTTAACCAGGTTGAGGTGTTTCCTTGAGGAATGGAGGAGCTGACTGCCACTATGGCACTTAAACGGTTTCTTGTGGAGATGAATCCCCTGCTCAGATAGAAGCCCAAACAATCCTTGGGGAGAATCCTTCCAGGGGTGAGAAGGTCCGAAACATCCAGTTTGCAGGATGACTTCCTGCCGAGAGGCAAAGACAAAAAAAAACAACATGGTTAAGACTCGGCTGACAAAAACTCAGTTTGACTCAGCAAAATTTAGCTTGGCTGGAGTATCCAAAACTGGCGAACACTCTGGTGTCGAGGTAGTGGCAGCTAGCAGCTTAAGAGCCCTCCAGTAATGAGGCAACCATCTGCAGGTGTGTGAGGAGGTCAGGGAGAACCAGGCGCCACCTGGTAGTGGAGGGAAAACACACAAAAACACAACCCACACAAACTTCCTAACACATATCAAAAAGGTTTCTAGAATTTCCTTCTTTCCTTCTTATGTTTTGAATTGGCGCTATAGAAATAAACTGAATTGAATTGCTTCCATAGTCAGCGAAAGTTGATGTGTGCTAGAGCTTAATCTATTTCTCCTCAAAGCTGAGACAAATAGGCTCTTTTAGTACCTAATCTACGCAGTAACAGCAACTATATTTTTTTAGAGCCAATTTCTATGTCATAAATTGCTTTTTATTTGGCTGTGAGAGGTCTTCCCAAAGGCAAGAGGAAGCATGACACCTAGCTGTAGCTAGCTCTACCAGTGGGCAACACCTACTTTACTACAGATGGTGTCACAGTGATGACAAGTCTGTTTTTGTCTTTGTTGAATAAACGACATGAGCAAACAACGCATTTTTACCATCTTTATCTATAATACTCCGAAGTGCCAAAGCTAATATTGCATTATATATATAGCTGTCATGATGCGTTGGTTTCACTAGCCCATATGCAGACTCAGACACAGAGGAAGGATTAAAAGTCCAATATTTATTGGAAACAAGAAGAAGCTGCAGGTTCAAGGCTCAGACAGGCATGGTGGCACAGGTAAGACACACGATCCAGCACAGAGAGAAAATCACATACAGCTTATATAGGGAGCTTCCTTAATTAGCAGAATGTCAAACAGCTGATCAAGCTGAGTTCAAGCTCCCCAGACTTGGATCCACGGCGCCCTCTGGTGGGCAAAGTCCCGGATCCTGACAATAAATAGCTAAGTTTAAAAAAAGCATGATATAGAAAATTTACCAGTCTACATTCCAGTAAGAAAATATGTAATGATGCCAACAAATCCAGTTGACATCTCAGGAAAATTTCTCCATCAGATCAGGCATTACTCTGAAAAATAATTTAAAAAAACAAAGAGCTTCACCTTACAGATGCTTCTAATATTTCAAATTAAGTTCTAAAAAACCTATCATGGTCTATCAGCAAATATATCAACTGTACAGCATGTTGGTGAAGCCATGTGTCCAATAAAGCAGCAGCTTGGAACTTAGCTGATCCTGAAAATAATAAAGCAATGCACCAAAATACTGTGCATAGATTTGCCTTAAAAACGGGGTATGATTAAAGTCACGTAGAAGATTTCTGCTCAGAGCTACAGCTTGTAAACGTTGTTATGCAAAATATTAGATCTTTATGAAGCTCTCTCTTTAAGCCTAATGTTTTTTTAATAGACAATGGTGTGGATTATTTGCTTGTTGGAGCCTGAGGACAAACTTAAGCAATTTTCAAACTTCTTAAAGACAGGGTCATTTTTATGGCCTGATATGTAAAACCCTAAAGTGAAAAGATAATTAACTCTTTTTTTTTCACTTTCTTGCTTATATGTTTACTTAAGTTTATGGGCAATTGAGGATCCCGCCTGACTGTAATGTTTTGGACTCTAGGAGACAACTGGTGTTTCCAAAAACTCACACATACACAGGGAACATGCAAACTTCACACAGAGAGGAACAGCCAAGAATAAAACTGGCAGATTTCTAGTTCTGTAGCGCCAGAGCTAACCCTCATTCCACCTCAGTTATTCATTTTTTTTTATTTCATAACTCTCTACCAACATAAATAAAACAAAGATGCACAGGGTGCTATTTAATCATTAAAATCTGAGTTGCTCATCATTATAACATATTATTGGCAAGGGAGTCGATGGAGAAATAATCTGTTAAGCAATGAATTGAATAATGTTAGTATTAACTGTGCCAAGGTAGATTTGCTCATCCAAAAAGAAATCTCAAGATCGAATCCTCCTGTAATTACATGTCTATTAAAGTAAGACATCACTTTTAACCTATATTTACCGGCAGAGATTAGGAGCATTGCTTTGTCTGAATGGTCATCTAAGGCAGCGGTCCCCATCCACCGGGCCACGGACCGGTACCGGAATATCGGTCACACGGAAAAAATATATGTATATATAATTTATCGGTGATCAGAGTCTAAGTGATGTTTTATTTTGAAAAATATAAAAAAATTGGGGTATTCCCTCCCAATTACATCAGTCGGTGCATCTGTGCCTCCTGACACAGGTTAATTCAGGTCAAGACGCATCTTATCTATAACATCCTATCTTTGTGAAGCGGGATTTTTTGCGGTTAAAGCGACTGGACATCAGGAGCACACTTTGTGTGTCATCGTCTCCGATTACGCCTAGATAGGACTGGCTTGTTTCAGAGAAACAAGCTCAGGGCTCCCACTATTTCAACATAATGGTGAGTTTTATTTTTATGCTGTTTGTATTTGATTTTATGCCAGTCGTATGATTTTATTTGATCGTATTTACCCCCCCACACTTTAAAGGCCAGTCCGTGAAAATATTGTCTAACATATAGCCGTTCTGTGGCGCAAAAAAGGTTAGGGACCGCTGATCTAAGGGACTGTCAAATATTATGAATATACAGTAGCAGTAATTTCAAATTAGCCTCGTGAGACCATCCTGATCTCGCGAGCTTTCAAGATTTCACTCGCTAATCAGTCTGGCTACTCTCCGTTAAAGACAATTTGGAGCTGTTCACCAAACGAACGTCCAATCAGCGTTGGCTTTGAGGCGGGTTGAGGTGTGACGCAAGCGCGACAGTTCAGTCTAAAGAACATTGCGGCTTCAGCCGATGAAACTAGCGTTAGCGTGGCTATTAAGCAAGTTTTATCGGAATTACAGAGTATTTCTTCACTGAAAGAAGAGCAAAACACTGCTCTGGAGGCTTTTCTCAGAGGAAAAGATGTTTTTGCTCTTCTCCCGACTGGTTTCGGCAAGAGTAGCCTGGCTTATGGTTGTGATTTCATCGTCGCTCTGTTAGTACGTCATATGCTTCGTTGATCTGATTGGTTTATTTGGCCCGTCTGTCACCAACATAGGCCAATCAGCTAATCCATCTGGCGGAGTCAGGTTAATTTCAAATAGCCCTTCCCAGTCAAACGCCAGCCGAATGGCAGCCCACTTCTCTCCAACTCCCAGCGAAATCCCCTCCAACTACCAGCCACTGGAGTGACCCCCTATTCCATATTGTTTCACCCCTTTATTGAATTACAGGGTTTGACAAGAAGATGACGCTTCTCTTTAGACCTTACTGTCCACAAATCATGACAGAATATTCTATTACAAATATTCATGTTTAAAAAGGAATTGAAGGGGGACCAGCTAAGGACCCATCAAGGAAAGTGGGGACATTATGACTGGCTAATAGTTTACTGGACTCTGACTCTATTAAACACTTTAAACAAATTAAAGCAAATTTCAATATTTCCAATAGAGATTTCTATAAGTACTTACGGATCCGTCATTTTGTGAGCTCTCTCTGGAGGACAGGAATATTAAGAACAAAATTGTCAGAGTTGGAGAATATAATTGTCATGATCAAATCTCCTAAGGGATTTATCTCTAAAATATATAGTTTTTTTTTTCTGGGTCTGACTCCTCAGGTAATGATGCTATGAAAGTGGTGTGGGAGCATGTCCTAGGACAGGGGTCACCAACGCGGTGCCCTCAAGGACCACATGGGGGGCCCTCAGAGTCTTCTAAATAAAGAACAACCCACCAGTGGCCTAAGTTTGAAATTTTATTTTATTCTGTTGCTCTTCTTTTTAACCATTTATAGAGATTTCAAAATGACAATGTCTAAATAAACTTAGAAATTAACAGAAACAATAAAAATATGTTGATAATGAACAAAGTTTAGGCTAACGCTAACCCTTGCAGCTCATCGGTCAGTAATGGTCGCCCTTCCTACGTCTTGGTACCCTTGCAGTGGCCCTCAGCCTTAAAAAGGTTGGTGACCCCTGCACTAGGACATTCTTCCCCAACTGCACCTCAGTTTCTATACATGAGCAGAACTTTAAATCCTTCTACCAAACTTATTATACACCTGTTCGCCTTCGGAAGATGTTTCCTGATGCTTTAGATCTTTGACATAAATGCAAAATGCATAGGGGCACATTTATTCATTTATTTTGGTCTTGCAATTGTATTCAAATTTTCTGCAAGGAGGTTTACCTGATGATACAAGAGATCATTGGTAAACAGTTTTCACTAACTCCCTCTATCTGTCTTTTTAATTATGCTTGTAATCCTCTTATTTCTGGCCAAGTTATGTATAGTTCTAAGATGGTCAGCTAAAGTTGTGCTTAAAAGTTTACATACACTCCCATTAAAGAAAATTATTAATCCACAAATAAATTGACCAAACATTTTTGACTGGAAAGAATGGTGAAACCTTTTGATATGCTCTTTTAAATAGCCTGCAACTGTAAATCTGCTGAAATGGCTAGATTAAAACCTCATTATAGCTTTCTCCTTAGCTGGTGCACTAATGTGGTTACACAATCAACAGAGCTATTGTTCTGCTCACACCTGTCTGCAACAAACAGCGCAATGGGAGAGGAAATGAACTTCAGACTGTAAAATGTTCCCTAATGAAAACATTTAATCAGTTTCTCCTATTGTTGCTAGTTTGTTAGATTAAATAAAGCTAAGCGATTACAGAGGTAATCATGTATATTGCTGTCCAATTGCTCTGCAGATTAGTGAAACTACAATTACCTGATCAGAATCGGGTACTGTATCTTTAAAATTGGGATTAAAGAAAAAATGTTTTTTGTTAATTCATTCTTTTTGAGATTTTCAGGAAGACTGAAGATGTGGCGTGCCGGGAGACTATCATCCAGGTCAACATCTAAAATGTAAATCATGGCTTTTCTTTTTGGGCTGTCTGGCAACAAATCATTCAAAACATTCCCTAATGCCTCTGATGAGAAACCTTCCTCAAGGTTGGTTGAATATCGGTGCTGATGAAGGTGCTCCCTGGCCTAAAGCTTTGATTGACATCTCATATAACTCTATCCACAGTCCCATTAAAATACCATGTTTTCACTGACTGTGTATAGAAGAGAGCAGCAGTTGAGAGATCAGCTCTGACTGTCTAATAACTTCCTTTAAAAAAGCCTGAAGGTGGAGAATGATTGGGTGTAGCACCTTTTCCAAAACTTCTCACGTTTCCAGGCCGTCGTCATATCTGAACAATGTGTTTCATATTAGAGCAGTAGGTAAGACAGTCTTGTTTGACAGGATCGGTGGTTTGGTCCAGACATGCGGGACCTCGAGGATAATTAAGCAAAGCTTACACTGCAAAAAATCTAGATCTAAAGAAGTCATTTTAATAAGTAATATTTTTTTTTTCTTGAATTGAGGAGGAAAGTGAGACACTTTGCCAATGGAAAAAGAGGATTTATATTTAAAATAAGGAAAAAAAACAATTGCATTGTCTTATTTGAAGTGCATGTTATCTAATTATCTTATTTTAAGGGTAAAAAAACTCATTCTATTGCCGATCTCATTTACCATTTACGTTTTTCTAACCAGGAAACTACGTCCCAGAAGAGGGGAATGGTGTAATGGCAGAATTGAACGTGATAAATGTGCACATGAATATGTGTCTACTTGTTGTTTTTGTGCTTGTGTGAGTAATTTCACTTTACTGGATTTTAGGAGTCTGGTCATTCCTCTAAACAAGTCAGGCCACAGACTGAAAATGGCCACAGGGATTTTCCTTTCCATCCGTGTTTTGGTAATGTGTTATCATAACACCCAACGCACTCCTTTGTTTTCTGCAAAGCAAGGCCTTTAGTCTGAGGAGCGATGGGAGCTTAGATGTCTTCTACGCCGTACTCTGATGAAGTGTTTAAAGACATTTTTTCATGTCTGACAGAACTTTTGACTGAAAAGAAGACATGTTTTTCACTTCATAGGTACCAAGAGAAAGGTTGGATTTCATCCTTGAAATACACAACATGCATTTTCACTTGAAATGCAGCAACAGATAACTAATCATCCAAGAGGAAAGAAGTTAGGGGCTTTACACAGCTGTGTTAGGTTGCTTTGTTGTTGTGATATAACTGCAGCAGAAATATTTCAGAAAAAAAACATTGTAGATTTAGACTTTATTAACTTAAGTTTATTAACTCAACTCTATTTATCCCTTGGGATTACTCCTTCTGTTAGGACTCCTGTCTGTGTGGTTTGTGTTTTGTGTTTGTCTCCCTTCCTCCACCAGGAGGCGCCTGGTTCTGGTCCACTTCCTCACACACCTGCGGAGGTTACCTCGTTAACGTAGTGTTCTTAAGCTGCTGACTGCCACTACCTCGCCGCCAGAGTGTTTGCCAGTTTTGGTTACTCTAGCCAAGCTGATTTTTTACTGAGTCAAACTGAGTTTTGTCAACCTGAGTCCTAACCGACTTATTTTGTCTTTGCCTCTCGGAAGGAAGTCATCCTGCAAACTGGATGTTTTCGGACCTTCTCTCCCTGGAAGGATCATCTGAGCTTCAAACTGAGCTGGGGATTCAAACTGGAAGTTTGGATCTACTTTACTCCGAGGGATCGTTTGAGCTTCACACTGAGCAAGGGATTCATCTCCACACCAACCTGCTTAAGTACCGCAGGAAATCCAAGTGGCAGTCAATTTCTCCGTTCACTTACAAACAACCGCAGTCTGGGTAAACCCTGTCCGCCCTCCACCGAATGAGACAAACACTGGAACATCCGCACACAGACTGAAGTCAAAGAGTCAACCACTTTTCTTGAAACATTAGTCAGCAACCTAATTCTTCTCTTCAAGTTCAAGATTCAAATTTCCCACTGAACATGAACTAACCGCAGTGTCTTCCCCTCACTTTCCAGTTCCGGTTGAGCAGTGTTCAGAGCAACACTAGATTCTGCATTATCTCCTCAATAAACCCTTTCCCTGGTCTCTCTGAATTGGTTTCTCTGCATGTCGGTCCGAGCTCTTGATAAAATCATGACATCTTCAGGGAAATTCTGGTTCCAGTAGCTTAAATAGAGTACAAAGAGTTAAAGCAAAATGCCATTAAAAAAAAATTGACTGACAATACAAAAAGAGTGTATATAGTACCAAAAAAGCATAAAAAAAAGAAAAAGTTGTAATGTCCTGGAATATGTGTCCTTTAGATATACAGATATCTGTACAGTGGACAGCTAAGGAAAGACTACATAGTAGTTGACCTCGGTTATTGCATTGTACTGTAGAAATGTACTGACTTTATAAATAAGTGAAACTTAAACAGACTGCACAGTAGTTGGCATAGGTTATTGCACAGTGAGAGAAGAGAATATCGCACATAGTGACAATAGTAGGAGAGTGCTGAAACATACTGCATGCATGCCTTTATTGTCGTTGTACATTTAATTTTAGCAGCTATGCTATTTGTGAAAAAAAAAATATTTCCCTATTTTAACCACTTGTTGCCTGCTAAATTTCCTGCGTCCCTATACTCTGGAAACGAGTTTGCACTGCGAGCTTCCCAGTCTTGTTGCTGAGAGATTTTACGTTTCCCATGACAACAGATGGTAAATAGCTCTTCCTCTGCTTCTTCCTGCCACCCCTGTGGCGTTTTCTATGTATGTCTGCAGGGATGTCTGGGCCTTCAGGGGTTGGGGATAATGGCCAACGTTCATAGATCCTGTAGTCCAAGGAGCTGGTCCCACGTGTAGACAATGGTGCTTCCCGAGTCATGGACGAAGAGGTCTCCCCTTGCAGCATCAAAAATTGTAGAAAGTAAGAAAAAACATCACAGCATCACAGTCCCAAAAGCTGACTTTCTCTGTGCACATACAGTATATACAGAAGCATGAAAAGAGAAGACGGAGCCAACGTAACGAGCCACTGCGTGCCCAGCGCCATCTTGAAACTGGAGTTGCTTCTTTTTGATGGAATAGAAACAATGTGGTGCCAGCAAGGCGGCTAATCTTAATGTACCGGTAGTACTGTGAATGTTAATCATGGAAGAAGAGAACCAACATTACACTTTCTGGGCTTTTCTAGTTTTAACAAAGGGTCTAAAAGAATAGATGAGAAGAATTTTGGTCATGTTTTCAAATATAGTCACACATGTTTTAACATGAAAAGTCTTAATTATTAATGATGACTAGAAGCAAATATTGTAATATATCAAGATGTTAAAAAAGTACACATTTAGACCGCAGGTAATGTTATTACAGGGATAGAAAGTGTTTTGTACAAAAGTAAAGAAATAGAATTTGGAACACTTCAAATGGGACTAATGTGTTTTTAGGAAACTAAATGAAATGATATACATGCTTGTGTAATTTTTTTAGTAGTACAGATCTATATGCTGTTAACCTGAACTTTTATTTGATGTCATTTAAATGTAATACATTTTTTATAAAAAAATATATCACCTTTAAATCAAGAAAACTGTCATGATGGGATTAGATGTCTAACCCATATGCAGAAACACACGGAGGTTAGGAGAAAGTTTAAAAGGTTTATTGACAAAAGGTGTAAATAAAATATGAACAGGAACTTGGGTGGTCAGACTGGTCATGTCTGGATCTCCACTGAGGAGGACAGAGAGGTTAGAGGAGTTCCAGGTAAACTGCTGTTTATCAGATGATGGGGGGAATACCTGCTTAGAAGTGGAACTGATCAGCAGGGGGGGGGAAACTTGAGGGTCCAGAGGCCAGTAGGCAGGCAGAGGGCTGAGGGCTAGCAGAGATTGAACTGAGTGCAGGCAGGAGGAGAACGGAGAGCTTGGCAGAGGCAAACTGAGTGCAGGCAGGCAGATTCCAGGTTAAGGTCTCTCTCTTCAGTGTTTCAGGTTTCCAGGCAAGTCAGGTTCTGAGAGACAGGGAGAAAACAGGGTCAGACAGGTTCACAAGAATCAGGCAAGATCTGGTAGACTGGCTCAGGTTTTGCTGGTACCATTACTGGCAAACACTCTGGCACTGGAGTGTCAGTCTCCGCCTCCTTAAAGGAATAGTACACCCAAAACATGATTAGCCTTCATTTTCTACTCACCCCCATGCTGAACAACACTATGGAGTACTTTTTTGATATCTCAAATGCATCTGGAGATCTGGGAGGCTTCTTGCTGTCTGCTGACATTCAAATAATGGAGGTCCCCAGCGCCCGAGGCAGAAAGGTTTATAAAAGTCCACAAAAAACGTGTCAATATTCCTCCATACTGCTCGTCCAATGTATTCCAAGTGTCCTGAGTGGGAAGCGTCCATAATTTACTCGAAACAAAGTCATTTAGAATGTTTTTAGAGCATAAACAGTAGTGTATAGGATTTCCTAAAAGCGCGTTCACGAGTCTACGGAAACAGCGGCAGACCAAACCAGAAGAAAGTGCGCATTCAGCGTCCGCTCTGCCGATAATGCAAGCGTAGAAGAAGAAATGTGCTGTTTACCTGTGCAAAGAAAGAAACAACGAAAGAAAAATGTCTGAGGACTTCAGTGTTGAGGAAGAGCATGAGTTCTTTGCCGAGCTGAATGCGCACTTTCGTCTGGTTTGGTCTGCCGCGGTTTCCGTAGGCTCGTGAACGCGCTTTTAGGAAATCCTATACACTACTGTTTATGCTCTAAAAACATTCTAAATGACTTTATGGACGCTACCCACTCAGGACACTTGGAATACATTGGACGAGCAGTATGGAGGAATATTGACACGTTTTTTGTGGACTTTTATGGACCTTTCTGCCTCGGGCACCATAGACCTCCATTATTTGAATGTCAGCAGACAGCAAGAAGCCTCCCAGATCTCCAGCTGCATTTGAGATATCAAAAAAGTACTCCAGAGTGTTGTTCAGCATGGGGGTGAGTAGAAAATGAAGGCTAATCATGTTTTGGGTGTACTATTCCTTTAAGTAGGAGCCTCCTGATGAGCAGATTGAAGACAGGTGTTGCAGTCAGCTCATGCCTCCAGGAGATCTAGTGCGCCCTCTGGTGGAGAAGATGGACACAGCCTCCAGATCCCAACAAAAACCTCATTTAAATTTAATGGTATTTATTTATATCAACTTAGACTTAGATTTATTTGGTGATTTTGTATACAAAAGTGTAAACAAAAAATAAATTTAATTAAGAACAGCTCTCTAGACAATTTCATTTTTTTAATATGTGATATACAAAACATGTATGGAAAACATATTTGATGTATATACAAAGTTTGTGAAATTAAATAAACGCAAAAGTAGCCTTTTTCAAGAGTAAGCCTTATATGACGTCCAGTGATGGGACTAACGGCGTTGAAAGTAACGGAGTTACTAACGCCGTTACCTTGTTTTAGTAACGAGTAATCTAACTAATTACTTTGACTGTAACTATAACGCAGTTACCATTGCAGACACCCTGTTACTGCGCGTTACTCAGGTCGCACAATGAACCTTTTTTGATGATAGGACTCGTGCGCAGCTGCGTGAAGCTGACACCCCACCCACGTCAAAAAACTCAGCAAATAGACTGAATGGTTAGTGCAACGTTAGTGCAGAAATAAATATTGTTTGTGCTACTTTTGTTTAAGAGATATTAAAGATTATTTTTTAGGTCATCCAGAGGTGCGCGCCTTGTCATGAGAGAGGAGAGGATGAGAATGGCTGATGTATAGTGAGATTCCGTCTGTCAGTGGGTAGGTGGGTGTTTCCGCTGGCGGGTGTTAACGTACAGCACACACAGAGAGATGGAGAGTGAGGAGGATCCAGCAGCAAAACAGCGTTTTCCTGATGGAAATACCGGTGTTACGTTGAGCTGCGTTTCCCCATCACATACGGTTTCCCCTGCATCTCCGCACAGCGCAGGCGGCACGATTCACCGCGCAAGCGACAGGAAACGCGCATGCTCGCTAAAGGCGCGCACCAGTCGCCCTGTGCTCGCGCCACAGGAGAACTATGGAGAGCGTGAACGATCAAATGAAAGGGAGAAATCTGGATTGATGGATGGATGGATGGATGGATGGATGGATGGATGGATGGATGGATGGATGCTCTGACTTTTCAACCTACTGTATTTTTTATTTTAAACATTATTTGATGGCCTTTGTGGCAGGGATGGAGATCCATATTTTATGTAACACACAGAGTATACATCTAGATAGATAGATAGATAGATAGATAGATAGATAGATAGATAGATAGATAGATGTTGCAGTATCTATAACAACCCAAACACACAGGATTTGAGAATTAGACATCCCCAGTTATTAATTTCATATACTCACCAGATCTGAATGCCCTGTTAAAAACTTCACATAGCGTTCCCCCCTGATGTCATTTACATTGGGTTGCAATAAATGCTAAACTCTCTGCAGGTTCTTGTCTTTGTCGTCCGCTCTATTCAGCTGGCTTTGAAACGCGCTGCGAGAAGGTGGGGGCTGGGTGGTGAGGGTTACGGGGGCGAGAAACGCAAAAGTAACGCAATAGTTACTTTTCCTAGTAACTAGTTACTTTTATTATGGAGTAACTCAGTTAGTAACTCAGTTACTTTTTGGGAGAAGTAACTAGTAACTATAACTAATTACTTTTTCAAAGTAACGTGCCCAACACTGATGAAGTCCAACATATGAAGCATATAGTAATGGTGGTAAATATGGAAGTAAATCTGTGTCACTGGGATTTGAATTAAAATTGCCACTGAAATTTAAATGTTGTACGTTTCTACTTACTGTTTCAGTGTTAAACTATATTCGGAACATATTTTTGACCTAAAAAAAAAAATTATTGTCATTATTTCTACGCAGTTAAAATTTCATTTGTTATGTTCTCTAAAAGCTAAAAATTCACATTACTATTTCAAAGTGATTACATTTTCAATACTTATTTTTCAGTTTAATTTTTCAGTGTTAAAAAAATCTGCATTTAAAAAAACTTTCATTTTTCTGTAGTTGAGTTAGCTTTCGCTTGCATGACCGGCTCCGTCATGCTGGTTTTCCTTCACTATGAGCGCTGCAAGCGTCACGTCACGTGACTAAGAAAATGTAACGGGATTTGCTGGGTGCTGGATGCCACAATCCATTGCTAATGTCTGTGACCTGAAGTAACCCTTCCCTTTTTACACTGAATTTAGACGCTGAATTTAAGACAGTGAAATAGAGCCAGTTGAATCTCAGGAGGCTGAAAATATTGAGTTTGAATTTTGAAAGGTTGAATTTTTTGATATGCAGATTTTTTTAACACTGAAAAATTAAACTGAAAAATAAGTATTGAAAATGTAATCACTTTGAAATAGTAATGTGAATTTTTAGCTTTTAGAGAAAATAACAAATGAAATTTTAACTGCGTAGAAATACTGACAATGATTTTTTTTTTTAGATCAAAAATGTGTTCTGAATATATTTTAACACTGAAACAGTAAGTACAAACATACAACATTTAAATTTCAGTGGCACTTTTTATTCAAATCCCAGCGACAAAGATTTATTTCCATAGGTAAAAAAGATGATGACTCCTGTGTATGGCAGCATTGCCTCTGTTAGCGTGCCCCAAGCCAGATGTGGCCACAAAACAATCTACTCACAGCAATCGGTTTGTCATGGTAGAATGACTGAATGTAGTGTAAACGCTTTGAAATCCACTGACTTGAAAATAACCCATATAGTGTAAGTGCAGTAGAGGATGATTTTTCAATGTTTTTTTTTCTTTAACATATGGTGATGGCCATCTGTCAACGACTGAAGCATGGCCCAGTCTACGTCACTAACAGTATTATGACCACAAACAGCAGCAAATCTACAAAAGAAGAGCTAGAAAGAAAATAATAAACATTGAAGGGTTTAAATTCCTCCACAATAATGTGAGAAAATATATAATCAGTCAAATTTTAGAGTAGTTGCCATTATATATGGTTCCACCAGCTTTTAAATAGACAGATGGCAAAAAAGTTACCTAAAAATAACTTCAAATTAAACGTACAGAAACTGCAACCTCAACCTTATTCTAACCCCGGAGTCAAAGGTGGTTAAATTGAGACTCCCACCATATTAAAGTAAATAAATGAACAATCAGCACATTCCCACAAATAAATCACGCTGCTGAGCATAACTTCCTCGCCTTGCTTCATTCTTATGAGAGTCAACCTCTAGACACAGAGTAATTAGAGAATTATGAAAAGTTGAGGTGACAGTGACCTCATTACAGCGAGGAGGATCAAACTAATGACCCATGACTGATGAAGGCCTCAGTTTTTCCCCGCCGAGGGAGTCGGGGCTGCTTCTGATACTCTGACCGAGGCAGAGAGGAAGAAAGAGAGGATCACCAGAGCCAGCCGCGTACAGATGACATTATCCATGCTTTAAAAATAAACACTACCCATTAAACAGTTTAAAGCGGTCAGATCCTGTGAGCGGCGAATCATCAAGCATTTCCGTCTGTGCTTGGCCTGCTTTCCATTCATCTCCCAAACGCAGAGAATGAAGCGCTGCAATTTGGAAAACACAGCTGGAAGCTGGAATACATCACTGATATTGTTAGTTCCAGTATTTTCATCTTTTTTTTCCCATCAGATTCAGGGAATAGAAAGGGGAAGAAAAAAAAAAGAGGTTCATTTCAATCAAAGAAAATGACAGGAAAAATGTCTCCACAAAGGACCTCAAGTGGGTAAAGGCTTCTCTGCACGAGTTTAATCTGCTAAAAATGAAATGAGGATGTTCTAAACAAAGATGTTGCTAATTGTTTTTATCGTTCTGTTCAATTAATCAGGAAATTATGCAGGAACTCACTCAGCATCCATCTTCTTTAGCAGACTGAGGAGCAAAAGGCAGGAAATTAGGAGAAATAAATTGCATCAAACTACGCTTTAAATTAACTCCTATGCTTCGCAGTACTACCATGAGTCCCATAATGTTATCAACGTCTTGTTTTCTTACAGAGTTTAAGCCCAAATTATGCTCAGCTGAGTGCTGCATCAGATGGCACGCAAAAAGCATGTTTCTATTCTGTTAAAACATTTCACTTTACGGACAAAAATATGAACAGAAAGGTTGTTTAAATATAAAAACAAAACTGAACCAAATGTCGGTTTGCAAGTGTGAGGATTAGCTAAATAAAATAACGGCTAACGTTTCCACCAAGGTCCAAAAAAAAGAGGAATGTCAGAGAAGAAAGCTGTCAGGAAGAACACACCTCGTCACATTCAAAGCCAGAACGCAAAATGGAGCCGGAGACGGAAAAGGTTCCAGGTGGGAAACGCTCCACAACACACTACCAGAGCACAAAGACTCGCTGGTTGTGAAAACAGAAATGGAGAACAGGCAATCTGTCAAAGTAAGCAGAGGAACAGTGAGCCTGTAATACGAATGAAAGAAAAGACCCTATAGAAATCTGAGAAACTCACTCTTAAGTACGAGCGATTTCTGGGACTCCAGAGATGATTAGCTGAAGCACATGCACACCCAGAGCCAAGGTGCCAAAAACAGCAGAGATTGGAAAATACTGAATGTTAAGAATTAACTCTTAATAACCTTGTTTCCAAATCTTTGAAGAGCTGTTGCTGCAGATCCTCAGTGACTGTAAAAAAAAAGAACTTAAATATGAGAAGACGCAGCGTTTGTCTTTATTTTGCAGCATCTGTGCTTAACTGGAACTGAATATGAAGTATTTATTTGTTCCAATAATTTAGCCTCAGTTCTATCTGTGCCAGGTTCTGTTGCGGTTCTGTTATTCAAATAACTCTTTATGCAGTGAATGTTGTTCCAATAATGTTGCAAACAAGAACATTTCTTATAAATGGATAATAAAAATTAAAAAAATTACTAAATAAAGCAATCCAGAGATGAAACATTCAATTAGATTCAATTCAGTTTATTTCTATAGCGCCAATTCACAGCACATGTCATCTCAAGACACTTTACAGTTCACCGGATCATCCAGTCAAATTTATTCAGTTTTCTATCTAAGGAAAACCAGTTGATTGCATCGAATCATTGACTTGGATGCAATCTCTCACACTAAGCATGCTTGTAGCGACAGTGGAGAGGAAAAACTCCCCTTTAACAGGATGAAAACCTCCAGCAGAATCAGCTGTAAAAGGCGGCCCCGTCCAGGAAACACACACCTAGGCAGACGAGCTCCGAGCCAGCTCCCATGCCAAAGGATGAAGAGGGCACATCCAGCCAGTCACAGTCAGAGAAACAGGACCACACTGAAAAACAGGGCAAGCTCCAACATCTATAAACAAAGGTGTTGATGGCAGCAGCACAGATGATATTTCTCTCCAGGATGGAGTCACAGCCAAACAGGAACAGACCAGATGAAGCTACTATGAGAAAAAGAGAGAGCAGAACGTTAGAGATTGAACTAACAGATTCTGCAGAGTGGGAGAATAGAGATAGAATGAAGCAGAATGATGAAAAAGGGGTCCCTATGTCCTCCAGCAGTCTAAGCCTAAAGCAGCATAACTATAGAGCAGGGGTGGAAAGTAACGAATTACATTTACTCACGTTACTGTATATGAGGTTTTTTTATGAGTAATTTGTAATTTTCTGAGTAGTTTTTGAAATATGTAACTTTTACTTTTACTCGAGTAAATTTTAACCTAAGTAGTTTTACTTCGCTACATTTAAAACCCCCTCACGTTACTGAGTAAAAAAAAAAAAATACTGACGGTGAAAAAATTAAATGCGGCCGGATAGAAGAAGACTTTTGACTTTTAACCAGTGGCGGCCGGCCCATAGGGGGCGCTGGGGCACCGCCCTCCCTGATAAGAAGAGAGAAACGTAAAATATATTTTTAGAAATTAACTCATAAATGTCAGTTTTACTCTCTAGAGTGTGTACCTATAAGCAAAAAAAATTATATAAACTACAATTCCCTATCTACTGTCATTCATTTGTGGATTTCCACAGACAGACTCCTACCGTCTCTGTTCTGGGGGCTGTGATCAGACAGCCCCACATTTGCAGAGAATCTGTCAATCATGTACTATTGGTAGGTGAATTTAATGGCCAATCAGCGTCTCAGAACTTTATGGTCTTGGGGCTCTGAAAATACTACCCTTTAACAGGCTTCTGCACCCAATGCGCAGGTGCAGACAATTAGAGGGATGATGGCGAACGTAACAAGCGAGATGCAGGTGCAGACAATTAGAGGGATGATGGCGAACGTGACGAGCGAGATGCAGCTTCCACCAAATTCGGTGAGATCCTTATTTATCTACCCGTTTGCCAGAAGAACATCCCTGTTGTAGGGTAGGAAAATTTCATGTCATGGTTATTGTGACTGTGACGAATCCACATCCTCTAACTTTGCGCGCCACAAACACATTCCTGTTATACTGTGTTTGTGAGGACCAATACACTCGCGCTGAGCCCAGTAGCTACATTAACTTAAAACACACAAGCTGTCCTGGTTACCTGCTGCGTATTGAGGGTGCACACTTAATATTTCAGTGGGGTTAGCCGTGTGTGTGTGTCTGGGGGGGGGGGTGTATGTGTTTATGCTACAGGGACTTGTCATCTTCAGTCTGGCTGCGTCTTTGCTGGGTTCAAACCCAGTTTGGTGTAATTGAATAAGTCAATGAATCTGTGTAAAATAATTAAGTTGTAAAAATTATTTGTTTTTGTACATCAATTGTTTGTGGAGGTAATATATGGACAAAACTGATTAATGAGAAGAAATCAAAAATAAGAGAGCCTGTAGGGGCTTAAACTATTTAATGAGGGCTGTGGGAAGAAGAGCGGCCATTTCTGTTTTCTGTTTCTTTGTTACATTGCTGGTAACTGGAGGGAGGCTGAGGCCCAGAGTATCTTGTACATGTTAAGTTTCTTTTGCACCCTGTTTATTTGAATTCTTTTTCCGGATTAGTTGGAGACATACACTAGGCTATATCAGCCCCACCAAAAATATTTTTCACCAGCCGCCACTGCTTTTAACAGCACTTTATTTACACAATTCAAACATATTAACAATTGATATAAAAACAAGTGTCAGTTAAAAATCACTATTAAAGTAAAAAAAAGTGTCAGTTAAAACCATTAAATGAGGAGCTTGTTAATAACAGTGGCATCCTGTTGCGTTTTAGTTTGATTTCTGGTTTCTTTAGGGCATTTAATTTTGTGTGCATTTTGAAAACTTTAAAATGTAGTTTAAATTTCTTTATTTTTTTCATGGTGTTGTCTGTTGGACAGTAGGATTGAAAATTGTTTGCAGTTTATGGTTCAGGTTGTGACTGTCCTTGTGCTGTGAGGAAGTTTGTTCTTTAGCCCAGCTGATCTTTTGCAAGTGTGGATGTCCACTGAAATACGCCTTGAAATCGATTAAAACACCTTGTGCTCAATTCCATTCATGACTCATCCTCTTTTGCGTTAAATAACTCAAAGTAACTAAGTAACTTTTACTCAAATTACATTTTAAATTAAGTTATTTTGTACTTTTACTTGAGTAAATTTTGAGATGGGTAATTTTACTTTAATTTTGGCAAAGTAAAGACACTTCTACTCAATTACAATTTTTTAGTACTCTTTCCACCTCTGCTATAGAGATAGCTCAGGATAACCTGAGCCACTCTAACTATGAGCTTTATCAAAAAGGAAAGTTTTAAGCCTAGCCTTAAAAGTAGACAGGGTATCTAACTCACGGACAGTGGCGGATCTAGACCAAATGTACCAGGGGGGCCAGGAGGGGGCCAGGGTGTTTTCATGGGGGCACAGAAAAGCATGAAATAAAAAAACAGGACAAGAGACTTAAATATATTATATTAAGAGAGCTGAAGTGACATTTCTTTTCAATTAGGTTCAATTAGGTTCAATAAACAGCTTGTGTGTTTTAAGTTAATGGAGCTACTGGGCTCAGCGCGAGTGTATTGGTCCTCACAAACACAGTATAACAGGAATGTGTTTGTGGCGCGCAAAGTTAGAGGATGTGGATTCGTCACAGTCACAATAACCATGACATGAAATTTTCCTACCCTACAACAGGGATGTTCTTCTGGCAAACGGGTAGATAAATGAGGATCTCATCGAATTTTGTGGAAGCTGCATCTCGCTCGTTACGTTCGCCATCATCCTTCTAATTGTCTGCACATGGGTGCAGAAGCCTGTTAAAGCGCAGTATTTTCAGCTCCCCAAGACCATAAAGTTCTGAGACGCTGATTGGCCATTAAATTCACCTAGCAATAGTACATGATTGGAAGATTCTCTGCCAATGTGGGTCTGTCTGATCACAGCCCCAAGACAGAGACGGTAGGAGTCTGTCTGTGGAAATCCACAAATGAATGACAGTAGATAGGGAAATGTAGTTTATATAATTTGTTTTGCTTATAGGTACACACTCTAGAGAGTAAAACTGACATTTATGAGTTAATTTCTAAAAATATATTTTACGTTTCTCTCTTCTTATCAGGGAGGGCGGTGCCCCAGCGCCCCCTATGGGCCGGCCGCCACTGATATATACATAGATATAGTCATGGGTATTTGTTGATGGCATTAACATTATTTCTAAGAGCATTAAAAAGCATTAAATAAGAGTAACTCATTCATGTATAAACCCTGTATTATTATGTCTTAAGTACAGGGGCCATAGCAGGGGCCAGGATATGATCTACAGGGGCACCGGCCCCCGTGGGCCCCTGTCTAGAACCAGCCATGCTCACGGACTAAAACTGGTAGTTGATTCCACAGGAGAGGATCCTGATAACTAATCTGCCTACCATTCTACTTTTAGAAATTCTAGGAACCACTAGTAAACCTGCAGATTGAGAGCGAAGTGCTCTGTTAGGAACATAAGGAACAATCAGATCTCTGATATCAGATAGAGCTTGGCCATTTAAGGCTTTATATGTGAGAAGGAGGATTTTAAATTCTATTCTTGATTTAACAGGAAGCCAATGAAGAGAAGCCAGGATAGGAGAGATATGATCTCTGTTTTTCATTTTCATCAGAACTCTAGCTGCAGCATTTTGGATCAGCTGAAGGCTTTTAACTACAGTTTGTGGACTTCCTCATAGTAAAGAATTACAATAGTCCAGCCTTGAAGTAACAAATGCATGGACAGTGAAAAATCAAATAAAGTTTCTTTATTTCTTCAAATTCCCTTTTTTCAAATTTCACATTGACTTTTGAAGTTTTCTTCCATTTGACTCCATTTTCATCATAGCTGAACAGTGGCACATTTGGCTGCAATGTTGCATTAAAAAGCTCCTGAGTTTTAATACCAGCCTGTGATCTAATATTTGGCTTTTTGTGTAATTCATGGCAATGCTGTTTATTCTGATAAATAGCTGTGTATAGAATTTAAAGCACTGCTGGTGTTGTTGTTAATAATAAACCTACCATAAAACGTTACTGTGGATCATAAAATGTGTGAAACCTGAGAAGCTTTTTACTGTAACGGTGTACTGATGTAACACTGGTCTTCATTTCTGCCACTCCAGACGGCCTAACCCTAAAATCTACATCCAGTCTACCAACAGACTGTATTTTTATAGACGAGATCAGATGAAGGAAACCAGCCAAACACATCCATCAGGAGTGGCATGAAATCGTTTCCGTTGTATCGGCTGCTATAAAGAGCAGTTCGGTGCTGCAGATGTTACACTTGAGTTTTATTTCTGAACGCAGCTGTTCGGGAGTGTTTGCCTCTGTCAAAGTGGTGGGATCAATCATTAATCCAACACTAAGTCTGAAACAGTTTCAGTTACAGTAGCAAGCGAGCGCTTTTTACCTACCTCTTCTTCATACAGAATTTCTACAGTTATTCTCTAATTGATCCTAAATATCTTAAATCATTTATAATTAAAACTGTTGTGATGAGAACTCCCGGGAATGACGCTGTGCAGCTGACCAGATGCACACAGCATGGCGAACCGCAGTCTAAAAGCATAAAAAACCCTCAGTTTTATGGTGACAGCAGTGAGGTGAGATGATGTAAAGCCCGGTCCTGTGGCAGAGGCAGAGAACCAGAGAATGATGATGGATGTCTGGCCCACATGAATTCAGCCACCCGAGTGTGTATACGTCGTAGGTGTTTAATTAACTGGTTGCATTGTTTTCCAAAATGACCAAAATTGCCGCTTGAGGTGATTGACGACGCCACAGCTATGAATAAAACAGCCTTATTGCATGTTTTTATTCTCATTTCATATTTTCTGGTTCTTTTTAGTTCTTCCTCTCTCGCTGCAGAGAGCCACCGTCTCACACCTCCCACCCAGAACATCAGTTTCAATAAATAGTTTAATCTGTTCAGCTTTTGTTCGGTAAGAATAATATATCTAGAGTGAATAAACTTCCAGTTAGTAGGAACAATGATTACTGACAAAATATCTTGGTCCAGCACTATCAGTTTTCCTCTTCCAGCAAAACTGGCCCTGGGGCTTTAATTACTTTCTTTAATGAGAAAACTGAAAATGTAAAGACAATTATTCCATGTCAACAATACATTTATCTTCTTTTTCTTGGAGAGGAGGAGGACTGAAATGTCAGCATAGTTTTATATAAACAAAAAAAGGGGAATTAGCTTGTATTTGGAAACAGAGTATACAAACAAACATCTAATAAGTTTTATTTGTATCAAGAAGCCATTTTTTCTGATGTATGGGGAGCCAAATATAAAAATGAACAAAAATTACTATTAGCATTCTCTTAATTAGCAAACGTTCTTTAAATTTAGAGCTTTTTATTCAGATTTGGGGCAAAAACTATAAATGTTAAATCTATATATATTTAATTAAGTCATTCTGAATCCAATATACAGTGTGTGTATATATATATATATATATATATATATATATATATATATATATATATATATATATATATATATATATATATATATATATATATATATATAATCAAATCTTACTTCTTAAGTATCTTAAATCTTAAGTATAGGTGTAGAATTAGGATCTATATCTTGATTATACATTGGATTTGGAATAAAATTAAGAATATGGTATAAATTTAGATACAAATTTAAAATTTTAATACAAAGGTAGTTGAAATAAATTCAAGGTATATATTAGGCATTTACCAATAATTATGAGGAAAAACAGCAAGAAGTATGAGTGAACTGAAAGCAATTCTGAATCCAATATACAGTATATATGCATATATATATATATATATATATATATATATATATATATATATATATATATATATATATATATATATATATATATATATATATATATATATATAATCAAATCTTACTTCTTAAGTATCTTAAATCTTAAGTATAGGTGTAGAATTAGGATCTATATCTTGACTATACATTGGATTTGGAATAAAATTTAAAATATGGTATAAATTTAGATACAAATTTAAAATTTAGATACAAAGGTAGTCGAAATAAATTCAAGGTATATATTAAGCATTTCCCAATAATTTTGAGGAAAAACAGCAACAAGTATGAGTGAACTGAATAACAGAAATATGTTTGATAATTGTTTTGCTATATTTTTACATTCGTCGTACCATAGAGGGCAGAAAATCATACTGGTAGTGTTGCGCCGATGCCATTTTTTGGCCCCGATACCCGATACCTGGCTGTGCAATATCGGCTGATACCGATACCATAATAATGTAAAATAATTGCCATCATGGCTTTGTTGAGCTGCTGCCTACCTTTGTGAAGCAGGAAAAAATCTAATACAAAGTGAATCCAGTAGAACTTTTTATTGCCTACCAGGAGTGGGTGACAATAGTTGAATAAACTTATGGGTCTCAAAATGGTATCGGTGCCCTATTTGTTGGTACTCGCCAATACCGATACCACCATTTTAGGGCAGTATCGGGGCCCCGTCCGATACTGGTATCGGTATCGGTGCAACACTAGTTAATGGTATCATTTGTAAAAGGATTTTATTTACTCTTTTCCTTTCAGACACTTCTACAGGTATACATTTCAGATTAAAGGTATGATCAGATCATGCACATCAATCTGACAACCTGCAGGTGAATTAAACAAATCTGACCCCCTACTGTAAAAGATGGTGGTTTGTATTAGGAATCAAGAGTACAGTTTATCCTTAAAGTTGAGATGTAAGATTAAGTAAAAAATTGAAACACATAAAGACTTAAGTGAGTTTGATTAAGGTCATGTTATTGTAGGATGACTGAGCAGAGAGTATTTTAAACTTGAAATCTCTGTGGGATGCCCCAAGTCTGCTGTTGATGATTAATATCAAAAATCGACCGGTGAAGGAACAGTGGAAAACCCATAACGGTACATTGCTGTTTGTGCTACATCTACAGTGGCGAGAGGTGCAAATGCTTTGAAAATACAACAAATTAGAAAAAAACAAACACAATACTGAAACTAACATACAGGCAAAGTTAATAGCCCAAAAAAATGATCCAGGCCCAAAACAAGAACATAAATGTAACTCTTTCAACAGTTTACCTTTGAATATTTGTAATCTCTCTAGCATCTCGTTAATGCCTTTGCTGAGAACCTAGTCCATAGACATTAATATGATCACCATTTGGTCTCTTTTGAAATTATAATCTTCTCCCCCTAGTACTCTGAAGCATTCCCATTATGTAGCGCCATTGTGTAGGTTTCAGGTTTTCTCTTTTTTTTAACTTCCAATTTTTTTTCCTTGCTGCAGCATTTTTCTGTGCATGTGTTATGTTTGTTTTCTAGCAATTTTTTTTGTTTTGATTGTCTACTTTTAAGATCTGGGATCTTTAAATTTCATGTAAAATCGTGTATTTAGACAGCTTTTGCACCCCTCGGCCACTGTACACATAACCCTACAAGCTGCAGGTCAGCCAAAGTGGAAACGATATTCCCTTAAGACATAAGACGTTCATAAATATGAATTCTGCTATAAGAAAAGACTGCTGGAGGACATAGGGACCACTTTTCCGCATTCTGCTGTGTTGCAGCTCTATTTTCCCATTCTACACAAATTATTAGTTCAAAATGTAACGTTCTGCTCTCTCTGCTTCTTCTCATCATAGTAGTTCCTATTTGGCTGTGACTCCCTCCTGGAGAGAAATATCAGCTGTGCTGCTGCCATAAAAACCTTTATTTATAGACATTGAAGCTCAGCCTCTTGTTCAGTGTAGTCCTGTTTCTCTGACTGTGACTCGCTGGATGTGCTCTCTTCATCCTCTGACATGGGAGCTGGCTTAGAGCTCGTCTGCCTGGCTATGTGTTTCCTGGACAGGGCCGCCAGTTACCTTTAGTATCTCTGCTTCTTATTCTATGTCTGCTTCTGTCTCCTTGAACCCCAGTTGGCCTCAGCAGATGGCCGTTTCCACTTAGCCTTATTCTGTTACAGGTTTCTTCCTGTTCAAAGGGAGTTTTCCTCTCAACTCTCGCTACATGCATGCTTAGTGTGAGAGATTGCATCCGAGTCAATGAGTCGCTGCAATCAACTGGTTTTCCTAAGATATATGACTTTGAGTGTATGATCCGGTTGAATTGTAAAGTGCCTTGAGATAACATGTATTGTGAATTGGCCTTTTATAAATAAACTGAATTGAACTGAATCAAAGTTCACAGGTAAAGATTCTCAACTACACCTAATGTTTCTAGTTTAGTTATCCACTGGTGTCTAGGAAGCTAGATAGTTTTGACAAAGAGCATGTGTCATGAAAAGATGAGAGGAAAATATTCTAGAATTGAAACAACTTTAAGTAGGAACATCTGTCTCTTTGCCAACTATTATGACTTAACAGAAAATGATTTCCAAGCTTTGACAGTCATTAATTTTTACAATATCAGCCAAACCAAAGAGAAATGGAACCCAGGTATAAATCCATTTACCTGATTAGTCATTGAAATTAATGCTGAAACATATCTGTGTAATCTCTTTTTGTTCCATAAACTTCTGATGGAGTGCAGAAGTTCCCTGGCTTGTTTCCTTTTGGCTCATTGTGTCAATATTTTACGTGAAAGTTGACTATTGAATTTTTGAGGAAGGCATGTGGGGGTTGCAGTGATCCAACGGATAAGAGGGAGTGATGCAGACTAAATCCTGCCCAGATAATGATGTGTCATGGGGGTCTGGGAGACAAATCTTGCTGTTCAGCACAAAACCGGATGCTGAATTTTAAATGGCCCGGCCACTTGAAGGTCACCCTAGATGTTGGGCGGTGACTAGATAATCAAACGAATGTGCAAGAGTTTAGTATTTTGTAATTTTGCCTTTTGATTTTAAGTGGGACCTAAATTACTGGAGATTAACGTCATATGTCCTGTGAGTTCTGGATAACATTCAGTTGTAACAGAGCCTTCATCATTAATCCTTCACTAAATAATCTAAAATAATAAAGTATTAGCTAAGATAAATTTCAATAAAAACATATGCATTGGTTCCTTAATTTGGTAAGTCAATAAACCTGAATACATTTAAATTTGTATTAATTCCTTGTTGTCAGCTTGAACCCAACTGCTTTGTTTAGCATTTAAAAACAAATCACAGTTACAACTTTACACCAATACATGTGCAAATCACAAATTTATGAATATGAATCACATTTCCAGTACAAATCAGAAACTCTTGATAAGGCTGTGACACATCTTACCAGCTTGTGGCAGTAATGCACCTAAAAGTGGTTTGCCAGCCGCCATTGAACAAGAAGAAGACCATAAAGCTAACATTAAACGCTACACTCAGGTGTGGTGTACTCTATACAGTCTAGGGCTATCCTGCTGTTAGCTCTCTTAAGACCCAAATTTGGGTCCTCAGCACTCGCCTCAAGATGGTTTTTAGACCTGTAACATATTCTAAGGGGTCTTGCCTTTATTTTGATACCAAAACAATCAAAATAAACTCTGTAGTTCTTGAGATATATTCAATTCATTTTGGGATTGTTATTTTCAAGCATATTTCTCGAAAACAGGGCTAGTGTCCAAGAGGTTAAGCTGGGCAATACACTGTGCGATAATTTCGATTGTTGTACGTAGCTACAGTTCAAACTGTACAATTAAAGGGTTTAAAAGTTTACAAACAATGATACATGTTCTCTAGGGATGGAACGGTTTATGAAAACCGTCCGAACCGTTCGGTTCGACTGTCTCGGTTCGGTTCGCGTGTGTTGCGTTCGGTTCATGCCCTGCTCCTTTTTCTCATAGGCGAAGCGTTTACACTCCAGAGCAGAAGGTGGCGGAACTGCAACCAAAGCCAACCGCAAGTAGTAAACAAGAAGAAGAGGCGAAGCTGCGTAGCCGGGTGTAGCAGAAAAAAATCAGTTGATGTGGAGAATTGTGTGGGTATGGCGAGTGGGAAAGAACAGGAGTTGGAAGACGCGCCAGCAGCACTTTATAGGTCTGCTGTATGGGGCCGCTTTGCATTTAGACCTACAATGACGGCCGAAAGAAAGTTTTGGATTAAAGTGCAAGAGTGTGCAAGCATTGTGCAACACGTTTTGTTTATGCTAACAGCAACACGACCAACATGTCAGGCTAACAATCAACATAAACCGAACCGAAAACCGCGACCACGAAACCGTGAACCGAACCGAACCGTGGATTTTGTGAACTGTTCCACCCCTAATGTTCTCACACAGTGCAGTTCGACGCTCTCGCTTTTAAAATGGCATAACAACTATATAGTGCCCTATATAGTGATTAGGGCGGATATTCAGACATGGCCAGAGAGTGCACCAACCTTTAGGTGCATTCCTACCACTATCTGGTAAGAAGTGTAATGCTGCATTCACACCGGACGCAGCAGGCGCGGCAGAAGCAGCGAGTTTACATGCAAAGTCAATGGTTGACGCGTGTCAAGGCGCAGCAAAAGGTCCCGCAGCTCGTTTTGAGCAGTAGGCCAGCGCGTCTGAGCAGCTGAAGCAGCACGTCGGGCGCGTTTAAGCATCGGACGCGCGTGACGCGCCGCAAACTCGCTGCTGCTCGAGATGGAAAAATTTAACTTTTGCTGCCCGATGCGCCGCATCAACCAATCAGAGAAGCTGATCTGGGAGCTGGTAGGGAGACAGACACATCGCTGATGACACAGAGTGCTTTGATCACTCCTCTGAATCAGTTTATTGACGCCTAAATTAACTTAAAATGCAGAAATCTGCCGGCAGAATATGTTCGCTTTTATTATCCTGGTGCCTGCAGTTTGGATTATTTTGATGAAAAACACCTACCAGCCGCTGCAGTGAACTGCGAGGCGGCGACCCGGCCAGAGGCTGCTGTTGAAGGGATTCCTACTGTCGGCGCACCCCTGGTATGTGGGGGTCTGAGCGGCTCCGAGAGAACTAATATTGGAAGGCAGGATGGTAATCTGGATGAACTGATTACGTTTTCAGGTGTATTTTCTCACTTAAAAACATTAAAACTACTTTATTCCAACTGATCACAGCAAATATAGCTGCAAGGCCAAGAAAGGATCACGAAAGGAGCGCGTCAGACACACTTTAGCACCGCGCAGCCAGAGCAGCAAAGCTGCTTCAGCCGCGCGTCAGAACTAACTGGTACAAGCAGCAAAAATGAAGCAGCAGACGCGATTCTGCTGCTCTTGCTGTGTCCGGCGTGAACGTAGCATAACAGCTCCATCACGAGTTTCAGATATGTACTCGTAAATTTATGATTTGCACGTGCATTGGTGCAAAGTTGTAACTTTGTAATTTGTTTTTGTAACTTCCAAAGTTGTATTGTCAAAGATAAAGAATTTGAGTTCACATGAAACAAATGAGTTGAAAAGAAGGAATGAAAACAAATTTTAAATGTTTTCTTGTTTATTTACTTACATTTACAAATTAAGACGCTCACAATTACACTTTTAATGACATTTATCTTTCTCCATAGCAAAGTTTTTTTGAGATTTTGACATCATGAGACTCATTTATATCACATCTCCAACACTAATCGTTTTAGAACTATATAAAAAGCAAAAGTGAAACATAATAATAGAAATCTATGCCTCATTTCATTAGCATTGTAATCAATCATTACCCACTTCTAAATCGATTTTCAACAAATCTATCTATCAAACCTGGTGCATCTTGATATATCCGTAGCTTTTAAAGGTGTGTCACCGCTTTGCATGTCTATAAAAAAGACCAAAATCCATTTGACAGTAATAAAATAAGGTTATATACAGCGAGCCTAAGGCATTTTTAAGAAATGTCCAAAAACATAAGAGACTTGTGTTGAGAAATTTAATTGTTCTTTTCACCTTTTTGTGACACAGCAATGCTAAAGTCAAATAACCCAGCAGAAATATGCCACTCCAAACATAGGGTCTCGGCCTCAGCTCTACGTCTTCAAATATTCCTGTTTTCACTGTTTCTAAGCAGCCTTAAACTTTGTTTGGTCTGACCTTCTCTCCAGAAAGCTTTTGACCCATCCGTGTGGGCAGCTGCATGCCTCAGCCGAGCTTGAAAGTGTTGTTTTTGGAGCAAGGACTTGTGTCTTAATCTCCACCCTCTCGGTCTATAATATATTTAAAAAATGGACAACGACACTGGTGTTCCAGTATTTTCCAGTTTGCAGCATGTTTAGACCTTTGTCTGGATGTCCAAGCCAATTTCCTATGACTGGAGAAAAGAGAGAACAAGTCAGCCCTGGAAAAAGAATAATTCAAATAGACTCTAGGCATCGAAATAAAAAGGATTACTTGTAAACTTCTGTTCTCAATATTATATGGCTTAATTCAATTTCAGAACTTTTTGGATTAGTTCCTACTGTGGCTGTCTATATTTAACCAATCAATTAATCAGCTATTTCTCCCCTTGTTTCTCAAGCAGTACAAATGAAATATAAAATCAGCATGAACAGACAGCCAGTTTATGGCCAAAAAAAGTATAAAATGCATCTCATGGAAATCTATTTAAGTAGATTTTAGCAGTATGAGGTCAAATTCAGTGTTTTTTGCAGTCAGTTCAGTTGCTTACACTATGGAGTTAAAATTCTGGCAAAAGTGGAATAAGGACTCATATGTAGTCTTGCCGAAATTTACTACCTTATCAGACCCTCTAGCACCTTTATTTAAAAGAAGCAACTAGCGCAAAATCTGGGCAAAATACCACAAGCACCTTTTCCTCCTTTTGGCCCCTTCTTTTGACTATTGAGTCGATGTGACAAGTTAATATTTCCACTGTTAGATCAATAAAGTCTATCTTATCTGATCTTATCTCTATCGTATCTAAGTTAACATAGGTGTCACCATTTATATCGAGTGAAGTGAGGCTTCAATGAATGCTTGTGTAAATGTGAACACAGACATTTACAGTAGTGGTCATTCAAAATTTCCCCACTTTCCTTGATGGGCCCTTGAGCGCTCCTTGGCTGGTCGCCTACCATTCCTTTTTAAACATCTAAAATATTCTTTCTGTCATGATTTGTTGACATTAAGATCTAACGAAAAGCGTTATCTCCTGGTAAGACCCTGTAATTCAGTGAAAGGGTGGAGTAAGAGCAAAAAAATATGCCCACCCATGAGAAGGCCAGTGGCTGGAAGTTGGAGGGGATTGTGCTGCCATCAGGCCGACATTCGGCTGGTTTATGACTGGGAAGGGACATTTTCTTCTTTTGTGTTCAGCATTGTGTTTACAAAGTGATCAGTTAATGGCAGAGATGGTTGTTGCATAAGTTACTGGCTTCATATGTAGGCTATTAGCCTGAAGATGCTTTATTTTCTAGTTGATGTTCGGAAAAAAGTATAGGCGAGATTTCCTGAAAAGTAGCCAGTCACAGGAAGTTCACTTTTTTATGTCTGTTCCACTGTCAAAGTGAAAAAAAGTTATCAGCTCACAGAAGCAGATCCACACACGAGTAGGAGAGGATCTACTGGGACATAAAAAGCAAGCCATGAGTGCAGAAAAGGAGCATTGATATATGGTTACGATATATTTAGGGCAGGGGTCGGCAACCTTAACTGCTCAAAGAGCCATATTGGACCAAAAAAACAAAAAATAAATCTGTCTAGAGCCACAAAAATGTAAAGGTCTTGCCTCGTATGGAAACACGGGCTCTAAGTGTATTATCCCACTATAGAAAAGGACTATGTGGGCTTAAATATATAATAAGCTTTCATGATTAAATCTTTATCCTCGAGCAAATGTCACATAGCAGCATAAGGTGAGGGACGAGGAGTGAACGCTCCCATCGCGCGCTGCGTCACAATGCGCCACTTAACCGCCCTTCACCGTGCGGTTTAAGTTTTGTTGCATTGATGAAATTATAGAAACAGGATCAAGGAATCTCTCTATGGTGGACGTGTTTCTGTTGGGAGGAGTTGATTGAGTGATGAGGAACCAGCAGGAACTGACATCCATCAGAGCAGAGCTCTCTAACTCTGAAATCCCACATCCTCCATCACAATCGTTCCTCGTGGGATTTAGATTTTTAAGATTCGAGGAAAAAATGGAAGAAATTTCCCATCCCTGCATCTGTGGACGGTTTTCCATCCTTGCAACCAAACTAGCAGCAGTAATGGAGTTTGGAGATGCAATCCACTTCTTAAATCTAAATTTGCTCTCCTCTAATTTATCCAGAAGTTCTGCAATCACCATTTTTCTCTCCCTCCCAGCTTGGTTGTTGGCTGCATATTTAGCTTACCTTCCCTATAAATGCCTTTCCAAAGTTTTATTTTTTGCCAACCTCTCATTACCAAGCAAAAATGCGGGCAATCCTTCTGCATTGATAATGAAAGAAAATGATTCAGTCCATCCTTTGAATCCTCTTTTCTCATCAGCTATCTTCCTTTTTCCCCCTTTGGGATCCATTGTCCGAGACACTCCAGCAGCTTTGTTTGCCTGGCACTGCGCAGCGCTGTTTGCAAGTTATGACCACTGGTCTCTATGGCTATGATGCAAATTATTGTTTACATTTATTTATTATACAAATGTTTACAGCATTGGAAAACATAATATTTTTTTATTATTAAAACAAAAGAAAAAAAACAACTAGATTTTCAGAAATTTTTGAAAAAGCTCCAGGGAGCCGCAAGTTGAACGCTAAAGAGCCGAATGCGGCTCCGGAGCCGCGGGTTGCCGACCCCTGATTTAGGGCCTAACGGAGAGAAGTTTAAAAGAGCGTGTTTTAAATAAAACCGTCCTCATTACTATTTATTATGTATGTTCCCTTTCAGACTTCATATTAAACTACAGCTTATTGTCATGTTTCGTATTTTTTAGTTCTTTAATATTTTCTATGCTTCCATTTTAAAAGAGAGCTCAAAACATAAATCTATTACTTAATAATAAATATTATGGCTCCATCTGCCAATAAATGACTGAATATTGTCTGAGTTTCTAGCAGAGCACTTTCATCTCTCCTCCTGCGTGTTTACTGGCGTCTACAGAGAGTCTAAAAGTGGAAGGGAGATCTCTCAATTATCAGCGCCTTTACTGTGTTTCTCCGCTGACAGATCCAAGAGGAGAGAAATGAGTATTTAATTCCAGCTTCACTCAACAAGATTTGTAAAGTTTGGGTAAGATACCTAACCACAAATTACACAGCAGCCAACCTGCTAATCTGTTGCTCTTTCACAATTTGAATGAATAAATTAGGCTTGTTGGGTAAAGTACTTTGAGTGATTAGAAAGTCTAAAAATAAAAGTTTCATCTGCATTTGTTTTGAGTTCAGGACGGACTTTGAAGACCTGTAACACTAACTCTGAAATGATGTGTGATCGACTTTGAATTCCAGACTGGCTTCAGTTACACTTTCCAGTCGACAAGGCAACAACCCATGACAGTTTAATTAGCTTACAGCAATCTTTACTGGTGGAAACTAATATGTAGTCATATTTTCTCGGGACTTGGGTTACACTGTTTTGGTTTAAGCCCAGTTTGCAAAGCAATAATCTGTGACATACTAATAAGTTCTCAGCAACCCCTTTCTCTTTCATTTTTAAATTCTTACATATGTGACATTTTGTTTTTCAAAAGAAGATAAAGAAATCAATATTATGCATTTAACCTGTCAAATGTCAGACAATGGTCCACTTTGATCCACAGACAGGCTTCTGCTCCCTCCACCAGTGGCGTAGCTAGAAAGCTTTTATAAGGGTGGCCAGGAAGGACCAGTGTGCACTGAGGGGAGGCCGAAAGCGGATAGGCACCAGATTAAAGATATATATAACAAATATTCTGCATAATGTTGTATGAAAGGTATAGTGGAGGATTTTTGCGAATTTTAGAAAAGACCTTCCCTCTTCACTTAAAAAAAAATGCACATGCACAACCCTGTAGACAGCCCCGAGAGGGAATGCGTATTAAACGCGTGCAAGATCAGCCAACATTTCTGTATGGAGAGTGAGATGTTTAAAATGCAATTTCAGAAGAGTGCAATTTAAAAAAAAACTTGAAAAAAAAAAAACACTTAAACAAAAGAGAAGAAAAAAAAGATAAAACTGTTAAAAGAATTTGAGAAGATAAAAAAAAAAAATAAAACAGCAAATTTACTCTTAAACCCTTTATTAAAACTTCCTTTATTAAAATGCTTTTCAGTTTTATTTCTGGATTGACTTTTTTATTTTATATATTACAAAATGGCTTTTTGCTTACAAAAAGTAATTTAATTCAATCCCTATAATAAATCCAATTATTATTAGTGTCATTATTAGGATTTGCTTCACCATCCACATGTAAACAGTTAAAAAACATAAAGTCCCAGTAATAATAACAATAGCACTATCCTGACCTGCTCCCCCACATGCTCCTTTCTGTGGTTCAGTTCCTCTTTTACACTGAAACAGTGTTTATTTGACTTTAACATCGTTTAAACTTTATTTTCATTCAGTTGATATAAAAAACTCAAGCTGAAACTTATTTCCTGTAGCCTAACGTAGCCACGGTGTGCATTTGTGTCTAACTTAGCCGAACATTAACAAATCAGCAAAATCCACATTCAAAGATGCGAGCTTATATATAATGTATAGCTTTGAAGTTTAAAGCCAGCCTAGAAGTTTAAAACTACTGCTTATTAGAATGCATATCTACTTTAGACCCTCAGCAATAGGAGCTACAGAGCTACCCACTCTGCTTCTCCTTCCTGCTAATCCCTGCTGGCTTAATTATTGTACAACAACTCTGCATTTGATGTAAAACTCACCAACCTGCCAGAGGAGATTGTTTTTGATTGTGTTAGAAATCGCAGCACTAACTCCCAAAGCGAATACATAAGCAAGATCACACACTTGCTGCAGTATCTCATAGCGATAGCAGTTAAAACTGACAACTTGGCAGCTTTCAAATGTTAATCTTTATTCGGAGGAGAAAGCAGCTTCTCTAAGTCATTAGAACTAAGTAGTAAATATAGTATTTTTTTTTCCAGCATAGGTGGCATTTGTTTGAAATTATTGGAAACTTTGTCACTGCAGTCTTTTTTGATCAGACATACTAAAGAAAATGTAAAATTAATCTACAATATACATATATATATGTTTTTTTTTTTGTTTTGTTTTTTAACAGTGTCCTGTCTGGCGATGTGGCAATAAGAATAATTGTCTTGATGCCAAAAGGAGCCCAACAGATTTTACTTTCACAAGTGTAGCAGTATGGCAATTGCCATATTGCTACACTTGTTTCATGCATATAAATTGCTTTATTATAATTATGCAGGGAGTTTTACAGTTTTTATGGACACTGCAATGTAAATATAACAGAAGAAGAAAAAGAAAAAAAAGAGAAAAGATGAAAGAAAGAGGAGAGATTGAAAGGAGACAATGACAAAGCATTTTCAGTCTGCTTCATCACCTGCAACAAGATGCAAAAAGAACAGCACAACCAAAAGACACGGTACGAGACATACAATAAAGCAACACCTTGAAACTTTCGCTGAAGTAGAATTATTTAATCTCACATGTACTCTGTGTTACCTGAAGATATGAATGTGGGCTTTCCGTATGGAAGTGAATCTCTAAGTACCTGGAGCCAAGCACCTGTAATTGTTTGTAAGGGTGAACTTGTGCATGTAAAGTTTATCCATAGAGAAAATGCTCAATAGTGGTTGTGGAGAGCCGAAGAGGCGCCCCCCCTCAGAGCACTGAGTCCAGCGCCGGGAGACCCAAAGCCCCAGACGGCCAAAGGGACCCCAAGAGCGAAGGCACCAAAGAGGGGCCAGCCCCGGAAATCAGACCCCCACCAAGGGAGGAGGAGAGACAGCCCCGTGGAAGCCCCCCAGCCATATATATATATATATATATATATATATGTATGTATATATATGTATGTGTGTGTGTGTGTCTGTGTTTTTGTACTGCTTTTATTGAATGACCAAAAATCTGTTCATGTATGTGTTGAAGTGGATTAAGTGTTCATAACGGCAGATTAAAGCTTGTTTTATGAATTGACCTTCTAACAGAAAAAACAGTTACATAACGGCAAAGCTATTGTCAGTACTATGTTAGCAACTAGCTCAAACACAGTTCTGCACAAGAGAACCTTAGAGTTAAACACAAGTAACTCTGTACACAAACTGTGTACACAGTGCACATGTACTTAAAGGAAAAAACGATCTGAAATTAAGTAAAAATGTCTTAAATCAAGTGTATTTACCCTTAATTTGAGCAGGTAAATAACATAGTTTGCCAATGGATTGAGTATTTTTACATTTAAAATAAGTCAATTAGATAATATGCACTTGAAATAAGACAATGCAATTGATTTTTCTTATTTCAAATGTAAATTGTCTTGTTCCATTGGCAAAGTGTCTCATTACCTCCTCAATTCAGGATAAAATGCACTTATTTTAAGAAAAAATGACTTATTTAGCTTTACATTTTTTGCAGTGTACTTATCTAACATTTGTTTGCTTTTGAGCCATGTTTGATGGAATTCATCTAAGACACAAATACCTGGAAGTTGCACTTGATAGAAGAGAACAAAACCCTCCTTCTTCCTGTATTGAATATATATTTCACATTTGAAGTATGAATAGTGCTATAGTTAAAATAATTTGTTTTGGAAACAATTCTGTTTCTTTTCTATATAGATTCTGATAAATTGGTATTACCAACACTGCAAAAACGATCTAGAAATAAGTAAAATTTTCTTAAATTAAGTGCATTCACTCTGAATTTTAGTAGGTAAATGAGATAGTTTGCCAATGGAATGAGTAGTTTTACTCTTAAAATAAGATAATTAGATAATATGCACTTGAAATAAGACAATGTAATTGTGTTTTCTAATTTTAAGTGTAAATTGCCTTGTTCCATTGGCAAAATGTCTTTTTTACCTCCTCAATTCAAGAACAAATGCACTTATTTTAAGAAAAAATGACTTGTATAGATTTAGATTTTTTGCAGTGAAGTTACCAAAGTCACATTGATCTAAAGCCAAAAAGTTGTTTTCTTCATGACTTGCTCTTGCCTCTAACTGGGTAAACATCTACGGTAATCTTCGTTTGTTTCAAATCTTAAGTTACAGGTAAAAACTAACAAGTTTGTCCCCTTTTGGCTACCGTAACCAAACATTGCGCCATCTATTAGGTGTACCTCTACATCTGTATTTAAAACTTCATTCTAAGCCATGGGAACATATTTTTTTAAACTTTATAAAGATTTTAAACAACCTTTATGTTAAAAGAATCCCTAGTTGTCTATCGGTTTATTTTAGAACTGTAAGTTCCATTCAATACTACTGAAACTCTTGTCTCTTAAAGCTTTTTGTGTTTTTTTGAAGCCTCCTATTTAGATTATAAAAGCTTTAAAATAAATCTGTTTATGTACTTGAGCTGGATTTTTATCCTTTTTTATTAATTTGTTGTCCATATCTAATATATCTCATTAGAAATGGCAAATGCTGTAATTTCTTTAGTATCCTGCTAACATTTCCTGAGCTATGAAGTAACGTGATCCTCTACATCTCAAGTCTACCCCCATCACAGCTGCATTGCCTTATAAGCTCTTTACATTTGGCCATCTGACTAAAGCAACAGATTCAATCAGCTTCTGGTTTATCCAACAAAGGATCCATTAGCTTAAGTCTTGTTTGAGTGGGCTCCAACCCAAGTGCCCTTGGACCACCTCCGACTGTTTCCAAGTCACAAGGGAGGTGCCCGATGTTTGCCGACGCTGCTCTGTTGTTCATGCTCGCGGCATGTCAACGGTTGTTCTGTTTAGAGTGTGAAAATTTTCTGAGACGCCTGCTGGCAAACGCCTTGAGGCACTTTAGGCCTGCTTCGCTGTTTGTCTGCAGCTATTTATGTCTGTTTATTTCTGCCTTTACCTAAAATTGACCGTCGAGGGGTTATTCTTTGAGCATTCTTGCAGATAGTGGCAGAGATAACATATAATTAGCACCTTTTAAAAGCATAAACACACAAACTTTGCATTCAGCATTCCACATGTCTTTTAAAAACAAGACAGAGCAGACACTTGACCTTTCTTACCAGACAGGGTTGACCCCTGAGACTGCATGTCTACTGATGTTTGTGCGTATTCATAGGAAATATGCCCCGCTTGAAATTCAGGGTCGTTTGAATGAATTCTTAGCTGCTATTTTCTATGTAGAGTAAATAGGTCACCTGCTTTGACTGCACATCGTCTCTCTAAATGTACATTTCCATTTACGATCTAATCTATTAACCCTGCAGAACCAGCTTTGATTTCTACATGATTTTTGAAGATTTCCAGCTATTTTGCCACAAACTTTCTTGTTCCGCTGCTTTTGTAAAACATCTGCATCTACAACTAAGTGAATTGCAAAACTGAATCTTCCAAGAAAAAAAAAAAAAAAAAGTCTTCTTCTTTAACCGCCAGACCCCTGAAAGCTATCACGCTTACACAAAAGGAGGGCAGCTGTAATTGCCAGAGCTAGGGCTAAACCATGCAATTAGCTCTAAATGACAAGACAGTCGGCAAGCTGAAATTAGGCCTTTTTCAGAGCTTCTCCTGACTGGAAAAAAGCTTTGCGTGTCTCCAAACCTTTTTAGAGCGGAGGAAGAAAAGAAGCTGGAAGACATGAGGAAAAGGGGTAAAGATAAGGATGAGGTCTTTGCTTAAATGCCTAGCATGGAGTGTAATTAAAAATGTGCAGCTTATCCAGCAGAATAATGACAGTGGAAGTGAATATGACTTTAAAACAATGGAGAGCCGAACGGAACCGTATATTTTCTTCTCACTTTATTGTGACTGTGGGTCACGTTTTGCCCTTTTTCTTTTGCCGTTCTATTTCAAAATTGGTTTTGGTTGAAGGCTTGTTCTTCAAATGTACCTGCTAGTTTTAGCTCATTGCTAGTTTTCCTGCATGCTTCTGAAGGGCATTTGCATGGCATGTTGCTGGCCCGGCAATGAGTGCAGCCACAAAGACCAGATGCCCATTTATTGCCTGATTTCTTTCAGCCAACTGTCCTCATACTTGCTTCATCTGGCCTGCAATTAAAATTAAATGTGCAGTTCATCTGTTCCTCAACTAAAGCTCTAGTTAACCTCTTATCTGAACAAGAGAGAGTAGGATTGCAGTTTTTCACTGTCTTTAAAGGGCACACAACAACTCCAACTCGAAAGGGCTAATATCAGAGGCTACAAGAGTCGTTCATAATAATAAGAATGGTACTGTTAACTCTTTTGATTCATTTATGTCCACAGAAGCAGACACTTTTCTTTTCCAATTCAGTATCGATATGAAATAACACAATAGACATGTCATTTTTATTTCTATAATGGGACAATTCTGGTGAATCAGCGGCTAAAAAAGGTATCTGCAAGCATTCCGGTTCACTTAAAAGGAACTATAAAAAGTCAAAAGAAAAAGAATGTATTAATAATCTAAATTAAAGATCCTATAAAAGGACACGACAAGAGCATAACTTTAAACCGTAAATGAAGACACAAAACATGGTTTTGACCAAAATAGTTATTTATTTGCATTTAAAACTATTCAAAATCAGAAAAAAAAACGTTAAACATCCAAACAGTATTTAAATATCAGCAACAGTGTTTTTGCATCATTTTTGATAAAAAAATTATCCAAAAAAAATAAAAAATAAAATAAATGCTTGACAATATGGATGTCAGTGTTTATTTTCTGAAAGTCCCTTTTCCAATTTAAAATTTTAAGATATACTCAAAGTACATCATAGCGTGTTTACATAAAAACCACATAAAGTAGTACACACGTACTTTGACTTTTTGATGTAAATAGGGTAGTACCGAGAGCATCTAATGATGTTTAGGTAATAAAAAGTGTGAATATTTGTTGCACATCTGATCAAAAGTTGAATAAAAAATGGTTGATCCTATGTGGAAATGGAGCCTAGGCAGAAGTTTAACTAAGGAAACTCATTGCTCTCCTACAGCCACCTACGACACAGCCAATCAGATGTGAACCACACCTCCATGAAAGCCAATCAGCATCTAAAGTTCATCTTAAAAGGCCTCCGATCTGCAACTTGTCCGCTCCTGTGCGCAGGCGGTGGTTGAACTGTGTGACTTCATTCAGATGACCCCGTTCTCAACCCACCTCCAGCCCCTCCTCCACCATTGTAGCTAAAACTTCATCAGAGCCTCATTCCTTCTGGACTCTTACTGCGTTCCCTGTCTTATCTCAACTGGTCCAGGAGAAGACCCCCATTTTGAGCCTGGTTCTGCCAGAGTTTTTTTCCCAACTGTAAGTTTTTTTTCTCCACTGTCGCTTCATGCTTGCTCATCATTGACAGGTGGACTCCCATCTTCCAGGTCCCTGAGTGAAGCTCTATTATCAACCCACGCAGTCCACTGGATCTCCCTATGAAGCTCAGCAGACCGTCTCGCTAACCAGCAGTCTACAGACTGACCAACTTCATCTATCTCCACTCCACCACCAGTTTCAGGCCTGGGAGGGAAACAGCCGTATTCTTTACTCCTGTTCATGCATATCTATCAAAATGATACACTATGTTTCCTGCCGTAATTGTATAAGTAATTGTAAAAGTAATTGTATGAATACATTTCTCCTAGGGATGGAACGGTTTATGAAAACCGTCCGAACCGTTCGGTTTGACTGTCTCGGTTCGGTTCGTGTGTGTTGCGTTCGGTTTATGCGCGGCTCCTTTTTCTCATAGGCAAAGCGTTTACACTCCAGAGCAGAAGGTGGCGGTACTGCGACCAAAGCCAACCACCAGTAGTAAACAAGAAGAAGAAACGAAGCAGCGTAGCCGGGTGTAGCAGAAAAAAATCAGTTGTTATGGAGAATTGTGTGGGTATGGCGAGTGGGAAAGAACAGGAGTTGGAAAACGCGCCAGCAGCACTTTATAGGTCTGCTGTATGGGACCACTTTGCATTTAGAGTGACCTACGATGACGGCGGAAGGAAAGTTGTGGATAAAAGTGCAACAGTGTGCAACACGTTTTGTTTATGCTAACATCAACATGACCAACATGTCATGCTAACCCTGAAATCCCACATACTCCGTCAGCGCTCCGCCCCGCCCCGCTGCGCTCCAGACCACCTGGCTCCCGTCCGCTCCGCTCTGAGTTCCTCGGAGATCGTAGAGGGCATGCCCCAGATGATTAAATTCAAAGCAGCAAAACATGCAGAAATGATCTAGGGTTTCCTCGGATCATTAAAAATAATTAAAATTCATTAATTTTTTTGGATTTTTTCACTAATTTCGTATTTTTGGGGGGATTTCGGTGTAACAATCAACATATACCGAACCGAAAACCGTGGATTTTGTCAACCGTTCCACCCCTAATTTCTCCTAATTGCCGTTTCTCTTCGTGTGAGTTTTTCAGATTGAAATGTGACCAGAGATGGAAAAAGTACACACTTTCCGTACTTGAGTAAAAGTACAGATGCTTGTGTAAAAAAATACTCTGGTAAAAGTGGAAGTACTGATTAAACTTCTTTACTCAAGTAAAAGTAACAAAGTACAGGCTTGTAAATTTACTTAAAGTATAAAAGTAAAAGTAGAAACCACTTTTTTCATGCCGTTGCCTACATTTTAAATGGATGTCTGCCAATAGGACTAGATCTCCGTTGTGTTCATTTTCAATCATCTCGTCGTCCATGCTACTATGCTAACGCCACCGCCACCAAGCTGCAATGATTTGCCGCGAATGAATACCGCCGAATCTGTCGATTCATCTTGTAGTGGTGCGTCAAATGCAACGTAGATTCCCATCCAATTAGATTGAATTTGGTGTTGATGATGTGAAAAATAATAACGGTAACTCCATTGAAATGATTAAAAACTAAAGTAACGAGCCAATTTTTAAAAATGTAAGGAGTAGAAAGTACAGATATTTGTGTAAAAATGTAAGGAGTAGAAGTAAAAAGTCGCCATAAAAATAAGTAGTAAAATAAAAATATCAGAAAAATCTACTTGAGGACAGTAACGAAGTATTTGTACTTCGTTACTTCCCATCTCTGAATGTGACCTACATGTGGAAGGGGAGAGTCACATAGGAATTTAATGGGATGTTTTTGTAAGGGTTGCCTGCATTCTTCTCCACACTGAAGTCCTGAGCATGAATAAAATCACATCAGACACAAGGAAGGAAGATATGAGCTAAACTCCCTGTGAGCACCGAGACCCTCTCTGAAAACAACAGGATCGGACGCAAGAGGCGGCCTTGTTGGACTCTAACTGGGAATAAGCTCAACTTTGTGCCCATAATTTGGCCACAGCCACAACTTTAAGGTTTCTCATTAGAGCCAGACTGTGGAGGCTCATCTCATGAGAATAAGGCCTGTGAGTCAGTCATTACACTTCCTCTCTCTGCAGCTACAGGAGCATTTGCTAAACTGGCCATTGAATGAGCATCCAGCTCATCAGCCATCTTTGCACACACTAAAAAGCTTCCAGTTAACGCTCTGCCTTTTTTTTTAGACCATTTTATCCCACTGGTGCTACTGCATTACATACTGCAACAATAAAATAAACCTCCAAAGCAGATATTCAGTAAAGGTGGTTTGTTTGTTATGATCTTGTTTCTGTGTCATGCCATAACCCCCATTACTAGAACTTACATCTTGAATTCAAAGAAGAAAGCTGGAAATGTTTATAATTTTCCTTTGAAATAAAAAAGCTGATCGTATAATGAATTCTAAACACAAGCACTCATTTTATTCCTCCCTCACTGGGAGCTCATTAAGTTATTATCCTTAATGACTAGCCCATTCACCTTGTTGATATGAATAAACGTTTCTCCGATTAACAAACCGTCGCTACCGAGTGACCGAAGGCTCCCGTTGTAAAAAAGCAGGTCTTGTGCAGAAGTGGAGGATTTGTCTTTGAAGCTATTATCACAGCTGTGCAGTTGTGGGGAGTGTAGAGAAAAGAGCCTGTGGAGTTTTGGAGACTTTAACACATACGCTGCTATTTGTTAAGACTTAAAGGTCTTTTTCAGTCTGTGAATTTTTGATGCATAATGGATTCTAGCAGAACAGAGAGAAATGAGAGGAAGGTTTATTGCATGAACGGAGGGACGAAGGTTGAAGGTCTCATCAGAGTTATTCCGCGGCTGCTGCTATCCCACCTGTCGGGTGGGTATTTTTAGAACCACAGAACCACTGACAACTTTTACACCCGATAATTAGTGAGCCATTAGATATGAGCAATTATCCATGCTTCCCTACATCCCTAATAATGAAGATGAGGCTGTAAATGGTTGTCTACCACTGGTGCAACTCATCACAGGTTTCCAGCTGTCATTATACCCCGATGGATGTCCAGGGATGAGACAAATGGGATTCAATTATGTATGTGTGCAGAGTCTATTGTCTCTCTACTTATCCTCCTCCCCAAGGATGGAGACTGAACGGACCGCGTGCATTTCTGCTGCCTCTCAGCAGGGGAGGAGATGGAGGTAATCCACACTGTCAGGCTTCAAAGCTGCTTAAAACCACCTGAGGCCTGTGAGCCGAGCTAAGACTACTTGAGTTTTACATTGCTATTATCTTTGAGTAAATGCCTTAAGAAATGCATCAAAAACATTTTACTCAGCAGCTCTCCCCAAAAAAATAAATACATGAAAAAAAAAATAGTTTTGTGAATCTGAGGCCAGACTGAAAAGAGGCGCTTGTTTTGTGTAATTTTCTGTAATTGTTGTTTAAACTTAAGAGAAAACCAAACATTCCCAAGTCCAGTTTGCATTCTCTGTTGTGTTGGGTGCCTCACAGCAGTGATGATTTCAATTTTTAAATTGTACGCAATCTGCTGTTTAATCTTGTATATATTTGTGTCTGACAGAAGGTTTTAGTTGGATTAAAATGTTATTTAGTCTGGACGTAATGTAAGCCCAGTGTTTTATCTTCTCAGACAGATTTAAACATCTGCATTAAGATGTTATGAAAAAAGCTGAGGCTAAAACACAATATGCATGGTGTGGTCACATGAGACATGTAGCCGCAGGAGAAATAAAGGTTTTGAATCAAACTGGTAAAGTCAACAGGAAAAAAAACATTAAAAAAAACTTTGACAGTTGAACACTGTCACATGATTAAGCGCAAAAATACACTAAATTTAGCTCTTATTGTTGCACTGGTTACTAACCAAGCTTAATAAAATGTGTTAAAAGAGAATTTTGGAATTAAAAGTAAAAAAAGAACCAAAGTGAGAATTCTTGAACTTTTTAAATTGTTAATGGATGCAGAGCACATGTCCACTTTACCAAACAAACATTAGAGAAATCCTTTAGGTTATAAAGACTTTTGCCTTTAAAACACACATATCAGGTGTGGATTCTGAACCAATAAGAAGAATAGATTGAAGTTACATGTTCAGCTGTTGCCAGATCCTAGAAACTCAAAAATGGCTTTTTCACAGCGTTATACTTAAACAGACCAAAAAGTAACAAGTTCAGGGTAAACATTAGGGATGCACGATATTGGGATTTTGGCCGATATCCGATATGCCGATATTTTAAAACTCATGTAGCCGATAACCGATATCGATACGGATGTTAAAGCTGGACAAAAATAAGTAGTCATTGAAAATAGCAGTTTTGTTATCCATTTCTGACACTTTGAAAAATAATAAACTCAAATATATTTTCATATGCTGATATCAAATTAATTTTTAAAAACGCGGTATCGATCTATTTTACTTTCAAAATCTCGGGAAATTTCATCGTTCTGTTACAAACTCTCATGATATTTTGCAAATTCTTGTGAGATTTTGTTAGTAAAATAGATCGATACCGCGTCAATATATCAACATATAAAAATATGGCAAAATTTTCGGGGGATTTCGTAGCATAACGATGACATAACAGTAACTTTTTAACAGACTTCTCTGTGTTTTTGGCTGATATTATGCCCAAATATGACCGGGTCCTTATTGTTGGAGATTGTAATATTCATGTGTGTTGCCCTGAAAGCCCTTTAGCACGGGAATTTTTAAATATCATTGATTCTTTTAATCTTGTTCAGTCTGTACTCGGGCCTACACATGAACGTGGTCACACACTTGATCTTGTTTTATCTTATGGTTTGCCTGTTCTTAACCTGGAGACGCTTTTTTCTCAGATCATATGCCTGTACTTTTTGAAGCTCCTGTTTGCTGTCACTCAGTTAAATCTCACGCTGCTGCTCACAGATGCAGAGTGATTAACCCTTCCACTGCTGCTCACTTCTCCGCAGTGTTCAGTCAGAAGCCTTATTCCTGAGTCTTTGTATGAAGATACAGAGGCTCTTCACTCATGGTTTCTCGACACCTGTCAAACTGCCATAGACATTGCGGCTCCATTAAAGATCAGGCAGCAGAAAGCTAAATCAGAGCCTTGGTTGAATGAAACAACCAGGACTGCCAGACAGAACTGTCGAAGAGCTTAGCGAAAGTGGAAAAAGGACAAATTGCAAATATCTTTTCAATTACTGAGAGATTGTTGGCGTCATTACCAATCCACTGTGAAAGAGGCTAAAAGAAGATACTTTTCTGATATTGTTCTTTTAAACTGTGGTAAGCCTCGTGTGTTGTTTAAAGTTATCAACTCTGCTCTGAATGCACCACAGACTGTAATTGAGGCCTCCGCTGCTGTGTGTGAGAACTTTCTTCACTACTTTATTGATAAAGTCACTTCTACCAGAGCTTCTTATTTATATAACTTCTTATTTCACCTCCTGCTTCTGATCCTTCGGTGTTTGTCCCCTGCTCTGCTGTGTTTGACATGTTTGAGCCTGTGACCCTGCCTTTTGTGCAGGAGATTGTGGGTCACTTGAAGCCTTCAGGGTCTCCAGATGATACTGTCCCACCCCGATTTTTTAAGGAGGTTTTTCCCACTATCGGGCCATTGTGTCTCACAGTTATTAATAGCAGTCTGTCCTCTGGAGTAGTCCCTTTTAATCTTAAACATGCAGTCGTGCAGCCTTTATTAAAAAAACCTGGGCTGGATCCTACTGTTCTGTCGAATTTTAGGCCTATCTCTAAGTTGCCTTTCTTCACCAAAATCTTAGAGAAGATTGTTTATTCTCAGCTCATGGACTTTTTAAATGAACAAAATGTTCTTGAGATTTTCCAATCTGGTTTTAAAACATTGCACAGCACAGAATCAGCGCTTTTAAGAGTTTTTAATGACATCTTTTTAGCTACTGACTCTGGACACTGTGTTGTCCTTGTACTTTTAGATTTGACTGCAGCATTTGATACAGTGGACCACAAAATCCTGATTGCTCGTTTGGAGCAGTGGGTGGGCATCAGGGGCTTAGCACTGGAATGGTTCATGTCCTACCTGTCACATCGGACTTTCTGTATCAGCTTGATGACTCTGTGTCCTCCACTGCTCCTCTCTCATGTGGGGTCCCACAGGGCCCCGTGCTTGGCCCTCTTTTATTTTCTCTCTATCTACTCCCACTTGGCTCCATTCTCAGGAAGCATGGCATTTCCTTTCACTGTTATGCTGATGACAGCCAGATGTATGTCCCCCTCAAAAAGGCTGATTCCTACTCTGTTGAACCACTGTTAAAGTGTTTAAATGACCTTAAAGCTTGGATGTCTTTAAATTTTCTGAATTTTAATGAAGAAAAGACAGAAGTCATGGTCTTTGGTGGCACATCTATGACCCCCCCCCCCTAGTTGATCTCGGTTCTCTAGCGCAATATTGTAAACCGATTGTAAGAAATCTCGGGGTAAAAGTGGACTCAGACCTTAAATTTGACAGCCAGATAAAAGCTGTAGTGAAATCTAGCTTTTTCCAGCTAAGGCAGCTGGCAAAGATCAAACCAGTCCTTCAGAGACGGCACTTTGAGACAGTAATCCACGCCTTTGTGACCACTCGGCTGGATTACTGTAATGCACTTTATGTGGGTATTGCTGGGTCCTCAATTGCTCGTCTTCAACTGGTTCAAAATGCTGCTGCACGTCTTTTAACTGGCACACGCAAGTACGAGCACATTTCACCTATTTTAGCTTCACTCCACTGGCTGCCCATCCATTTTAGGATTCATTTTAAAATTCTTTTATTTACTTTTAAAGCCTTGAATGGCCTTGCCCCAATTTACCTCTCTGAGCTTCTGCACCCCTACACTCCCAGCCGATCTCTCAGGTCAGCTGATCAGCTGCTCCTGACGGTGCCAAAAGCAAGGCTTAAGCTCAGAGGGGATCGAGTGTTTTCTGTTGCAGCTCCAAAACTCTGGAATGCATTGCCGCTGGACATTAGACAGGCCACCTCTCTGTCTCATTTTAAAACTCTTCTTAAAACCCACCTCTTTTCTTTGGCTTTTAACACCGTGTAGAGTGTTGATTTTATGTACACATGTTGATTTTATGTATACACATGCATATTTTTATCCTGTGCGGGCAGTGCTTTTATTTTATTTTATTTTATTTACTTTTATTTATTTTAGTTATTTTATCTTTTTGTGCAGCACTTTGGAAACCTTGTGTTTATTTAAACCGTGCTATATAAATAAAGTGGATTGGATTGGATTGGACATATAGCAATATTTCATTAGTAAAAGAGATTGATATGGTGTTTTTAAATGGCAATATATCAGCATATGAAGATATTGGGATATTTTAATGTATCAATATTATTTTCCTCGTCTTTAGAAGTTTTTAAGTCTGTAAAAAAGAAGTTTTTGAGGAAGAAGAAGAAGAAAGAGTATTTAATTTTTTATTTTTTTTAGACTTTAGAAACTCAGAAGCTGATCAAATATCGGGTTAAATATCGGTGGGGTGGCCGATGTCCGATATTCAGTTTTAAGGCCGATACCGATAGGGGGCCGATTATATCGTGCATCCCTAGTAAACATCATTCAAGCTCTGAGGGTTGGTGCCATGTTATGGTAGGAAAAGGCACTCAGAGGCTACTTCAGCACTTTTCCTCTGGACAAGTAAGTTAAATATTAGCATTAGCATCGGCAGACCTGGTAACTGGCTAGAAAAAAGTATTGCTGAAATTGTTTCCCAATTCTGCCAAAATGTCTAATATTCATAATCAAACTAATAATAAAAAAAAAAAACATAAAAATACATGCACCCTATCATCCAAGTGCATTTTAACATTTTATGCATTCAGATTCAATACCATTAGGCCCCCAATACATCACAAGCTTGACTTCATGCTTCTTTTCTGTGCTTAAAGGGGTCATAAAATGATTCTATGGGGCAGGGGTCTCAAACCGGTTCCAGAAAGGGCCGTGTGGCTGCAGGATTTCTTTCAAACCAAGCAATGGTACACCAGACTCCATTCATCTCATCAACTGAGTGCAATCTGAACATGATGACTTGATGAGATGAATGGAGTCTGGTGTGCCATTGCTTGGTTGAAAAGATGTTGTTTGCATTTGTTAGGACAGGATTTAATGTGAGGCATCATAGGACAGCTGGCTCTATTTAGCAGTCAGACCGTTTTCTGGTAGTTTCATTGTACTGTCAACAGATGGCTCCACATCTAACCATATCAACTCAACCAGCATGGTGCTAGAATTCTATTTAGGCTCAAAAAGGACGGTCTAAACACCACCGGGATGTACGCCTGGTGTATATAACCTAATTGTATAATGATTAAATGGTTTCCTGTCTTTTTTGTACTGACTACACACTTTTAAATGTTTGTAGTGACTTTATGTGATAAGAAATTTATGGATACATTTCTAAAAGCATCTAAAATGTAGATTTCATTTGTTTTTCTGTTTCCATTAGAGCCCTTTGCAGTTTTCATGTAGAGGACTAGAATTTAGATTTAACATACAGCCAGGAGATAGAGATGGTATTATTAGACACCCTGGAAAAGGATTGGTTGAATAAATAACAACGTTAAATAGTCTACTAACACTACTGCCTGTTATTTCTCATGCTTAGAGTAGCATCTTCCAGAAGCATAACTTCTTTAACAATGTTTTTTTTTTTGGTTTTTAATTTTAGTTTTTTTTTGAAGGATCACAGCTGATAGAAAGGGTGCTTTAAATAAGTTTATTTAAATATAAACTCACAATAACAAGTGAAGCTCCTCAATATGCAGAAATTACTGTAATAAGTCATGCAAACAGAAAATGTGCAACGCTCAGAGAACATCAGATGCAGCTAATAAGAGAACCTGACAGCCATAACACTGCATGCCCCTATTTAATATAATCTACAGGAGGTAATGTCCAATTTCATGTGATTACAGTGTTGTATGCCCCATTTCACAGGGGAAACGCATAAGCAGCTTTACCAAGTTTGCTTATAAACCTCCAGCATATGGTTGTTTAACAGCAGTAAGGCCAGAACACAATGAAAACTGCTGATTTTACAGCAAGCTGCAATGATCGCATGTAATTTAACGATGCATCTCGGCTCTGCGGGAGCAAAGCCGGCTTTAGTGAAAACACAGAGACCTCTCTTAATTGACGGTTGGTGATTATTGGTGTGATGCGTTGAAGATTTGATGAATTATTTCTCCGAATGGCTGCACAGCTGCAGTAAAGCGTCAGTATTTATAGTTGGAGGTGCTTTCCGGCATTCCGCGTTCAGCCGTCGTGGTGGACCCTGTGCCCACAGAGAGGCCCGGTTATGAAAAACTCATGTAATTATGTGACAATGTGATAGCTGGAAAACGTTGGGACCATGTGATTGAGCTCAATTTACTGCATTTAATTTTAACTTTAGGGTTAAAGCCACCGAGGGGAGTTATGTGGATGAAGGTAGTTTTAAGAGGAGTCAGTGTTTTATATTCTTGTTTTATGAGAAAAAAGCCCGAATGATGAGTAAATCCAAATTACCTCACAGATGGGCATCCATCAAACTTTAAAGATCACCACTTTTGAATAAGTGACCTTCAGGGTTTGGGAGCTTTATCAGAGCCTGCAGGGAAGAACTCCACTCATCCATTAATGAGATGTGGCCTGCAGCTGAATTTTTATTGCTATCTGTGTGTTCAGCAGCCTGTTTCACTGACGGAGACACCTGTCTGATGTCAGCGGGACCAGGTTTCACCTCAGAGACTGGAAAATATGGATATATTACTGATGTCTTTGAAGGGTGAAGCTTGTGCAGATGTGTTTTCTGCAAAAGGTAAGCTTTAAAGGAAAAAAAAAAGATGGGATTTAATTTAAAGCAAAATAGAATTTTATATCAAAACCCTATAACAGAGCTTGTATTACGTGGTACTACATACATCAATACAAATAGCTAGACTTTGCCTTTACTTTGGGGAAATGATTTTAGCTTCTCTTCAGCGGCTTCCTGTTAAACCCAGAATATAATTTAAATCCTTCTTTTCACATGGTTTAAGGTGTCTAACCCACATGCAGAACACTCAGAGGCAGGAGAAAAGTTCAAAGGTTTATTGAGAAGTTTGAACACAATAAATGAACTGGTCCAGAGGGAAACTCGTTTGGTCACGAGTGGATTCTGAAAAGCACACAGAATAATCAGATCCAGGACTGGTCACAAATGGGTTCACTGCAGAGGGGGACAGAGGTGTTAGTGGAGGTCCAGGTATTTTGCAGGATGAGAGAGTGCAGGGCTGTACCTGTTCTGGAGTTGAGCAGAGCGGCAGAGGGGGGGGCACCTTGAGGGTCCAGAGGCTGTCGGCAGGCTGAGGGCTAGGTGGAGGCAGAGCTTATTTGAGTGCTGGCAGATCACAGATTTGAGTTTCTTTCCAGTGTCTTCTGAGAGCGGGCAGGCAGATCTTTGACAGGAATAATTCTCCAGAGTTCTTCTGAGAACGGACAGGCAGATCACCGACAGAGAAACTCTTCAGGGTTTCAGGTTTCAGGCAGGTTCAATCTAGGAAGCAGAGAGGAGAAAACAGATCAGATTCAGGTTCAGGTTTTCAGGGAGTCAGAGGTTCAGACAGGCTGGTTGGCTCAGGCTTGCTAACCGTTACTGGCAAACACTCTGGCACTGGAGAGACGTCCTCCGCCTCCTTAAATACGGATCTCCTGATGAGCAGATGAGCGACAGGTGGTGCAATCAGCTCCGGCTCCAGGAGATCTCGAACGCCCTCTGGTGGAGAAAGTGGACAGACCTCCAGATCCCAACAATCTGATTGTTCCTTATGTTGCTAAAAGAGCACTTTTTTGGAATAAAGCACTAAAGCTATATTCAGGTTGTAGGTTAGGCTCAATATCAGTTTGCATGTCCTGCTTAACCCTGTAATGCCAAATGTATCATATTTACGGTTTCTGAAATGTTTTGCGTCTGACACCTTTTGCATATTTTAATGGTAAAAACTTTGCTCAAAATCCTATTGTACACAATCCGATATACCCGATAACAGCCAGTAGAAGACTACACAAAATAAATCTTCACTTATCGCATAGTAATAAATTATTAATATCAAAAATGTATTTCTGTTTTTTCTTTTTACATATTTTGTTAAAAGGCCAAATAAGGACTTCAAACCAAAAAAAAGTAATTTTCTGTTTTGCTTTATTCTCGGATCAGGCTTTAAAGGGTTAAAATAATTCAACAAAAAAGCAGCAGTAATAAATGTGATCCCCAAAGCTTTTGGCCTTCATATTTTGCTTTCTATATGAATTCAGCTACTTCCTTTATGACTACAGCGTAGGTGTCTCACTCAAAATCATGTAATCATTTGAGGAAATAGGTTCTGAAGATAAGAATAAAGCTCTAAATTGGTCTTGATATGCTTTGTGTTGAGATATATTCACGTCTTAACTTGCAATTCATAAAGGGACAAAACGATTAGTGGTAACAATAGACTTTAGTTGATAATTATTTATTTTGAGGTAAATACAGTAGAAATACTGTCATTGGTTTAGTTTGGGTTTAATAAATCTGAATGAAATATTGTCACTAGGGAATCCCTGGGTAAATTCTGTGTTGAGCACCTGGAAGGATGTGCTTAAAACACACAAACTTAAGAGAAACATAAAAATTTTAAATTGGTTTGCTTACGATACAAACTTCATGCCTAATAACACAGATGCAAGATTTAAATTATGGATTCAGAAATACCTGAAAATGTTCTACCAAATTGTAAAACAAAATCACATGGAAAGTTTTGAAATGATAAAAGAAATATTTGGCTTGGAGAATCAAGATTTCTACAGGTACTTACAGATAAGAAATTACTACAATGTAGAAATCAAGCAGAATGACGACAACCCATTGATAGATCTCTTCATTAAAGCATATAAATCAAATCTTCCTAGAGGGTTAATATCAAAACTATACATTTGTATTAATAACCCAGACAACCATTCTACTACCTATATTAAAAATAAGTGGGAAAATGAAGGTAGTTTTACTTTAACTGAAGATGAATGGGAAAGTGTATGTTTATCTCAATGGAAGACAGCAAAATCACATATCTGGAAAGAATTTAGCTGGAAAACTATCGTTTCTTTATAACACCATGTCAAGGCGCTGGAGAGGATGTGAGTGCCTAAAGGCACATCATTATCATTTGTTTTGGGAATGCCCAGTTATCCAGAAATATTGGAAAGACATGAACAATGTAATGCAAACTGTTTATAATGTCACCATCCCTTTCAACTTCATGACCATGTACCTTGGACTGAAAACACCGGCAATGGACAAAATAAACAAATACCTTTGGAATATAATGCTTGCTGCTGGAAAAAAAAAAGCCATAACTAAGAAATGGATGACACAGTCAGCCCCCATGATTTCAAACTGGATTGAAATCATGACTGAAATAGGAAACATGGAACAAATTACTTTTAAATTCACTTGAAACTGGACATTTTTCACAAACTTTGGTCAAAAAGGGACTCCTACAGGTTAAAATGTGCTGTGCTTCAAAATGGTCCATGATCCATCGCTACTTTCAACAAGTTGCATTTTTGCCAACTGCTCTCTATGTCGAACTGTTCTGTGTTTTAAAAAAAAAAAGAAATATTGTCACTAGGACGTCACCATTTTATTTACGATGCCATGCATTCTGAGTAAATGATATATGCTAGGTCCTGCTACGTTATGATCATAAGGAGAATGAAAAGGAGGAATAGGGGAGAATTGGACAGAAAAAGCTGCTATTTGTGCGACTGCCACTAGGATTTACTAACCCAGATGGAGAGCTATGCTACAAGGAGCTTTAGTTTCTAAATAAGGCTCTTTATGGTTAGCATCTGGATCAAAAAATGTTCTCAGATATATTAGAAAGACGACTGAAAGATGCTTGACATGTCCGTGAGCTTCAGATGGCAAAATTACAAATATTTTCCGCTTCCACACCCCTCGACGTGAACTAGGTGTATGGAAGATAAAAAGTGCCAAAATTAAATAATTAAATAAGTAATTAAATGTGTCAATAATTAATTTAATGTGGAATTAAATAAATAAATGTGTCATTCATTAATTAAAACCACGTCACTAATATAAAGTGCCACAATTAAATAAATAAATACAGCTATAAACAATTAATTAAATGTGTAATTCATTAAATAAATAAGGAATTAAATATATAAATGTGTCATTAATTTAATAAAATACGTCTTCATTTTATTTAAAAAAAGATATAGATAATTATTTCAGTATTTATTTTCAAATAATTATTTCATGGTCCTGTGTCGCAGTGCATCGAAACCATTAAAAGAATCTGTCAAACTCACCCATCATAGTTAGGAGGCGGGGTTAACGCGAATCGAGTCTCTGTAATCGATTTGCTTCGCCTTAATGTGCAGGGTGACCAATCAGGTGTTTTATATATATATATATATATATATATATATATATATATATATATATATATATATATATATATATATATATATATATATATATATATATATATGGCCATCCTTCAAGATTTTTCACTCTACATTTTCCCTTTTTATTCTGCTAAAAACCTTTAAAACGGTCCAACTTATTTAACTGTGAGACACTAAGTGCTTAAAAAAAATTATTTTAACAAGAACAGTGATGTCCTTCTACGCTAGTAGCTCCGACAACCCATCAAAGAACAAGTTTAAAATCAGTCTGATAAAACCTTGAGACTGATGTACTTTTACCAGCGTTTGTTGATTGTTGGTTATAAAATAGCTTCTGTCAGATCTACTTCACCAACCACTTCATCATTAACATTTTTTCTAATTTGTCAGACTGTTTTGAACAGAACAAGAGATGGAAGATTGTCCCATAGAAAATAGAAACTCAAACCTCAACCAAATTGGGACAAACATCTGAATCAGGAGCCTCTAGCTTAGCCAGTGATTGGTCAGTGTCTACCTTTGTATGAAGGGTTAGTTTTAATTTAAAAAAAATATATCAGTTGTGGGATGGAACTTTGTTTTGTTAGAAAACCATCATAACCAGTTCTGAATATCAGGATTTGGACATACACTTTGGTCAAATCAGGGGGGGGGATTTACCATTAGGCAATACTAGGCAGTTGCCTAGAGCCCCAAGTTGCTGGTTGCTGGGGGGCCCATAAGACTCTGTTTATATGCAACTATTCCTTATTTGTGCACATTGTGTTTTTGATCAAAAATCCTTTTGCTAAAATGCCATCAGAACGCTTATAATATTATCTCAGACCACCCCCCACCCCCCTTCAGTGTCCACCATATTGGATCAGTCCATTTGCTGCACATGTTCAGAAAGGTCCAAACAGACAGCAGCAAACCATTTGAAAACAAACGATGCAAAGAGCAATGTTGCCAACTTAGCGCTTTTGTTGCTATATTTAGCGACTTTTCAGACCCCTCTAGCAGTTTGATTTCAAAAAAGCGCCTAGCGCCAAATCTAGTGACTTTTTCCTGCTACTGGAGACTTTGGAGACAACATCTAAAAGCAGCGAACTCTGCTCTCCAGAGCGAGTAGATTGGTAACCCTGCCTCCTGCTCTCCTCTATCTTGTCTGCTGTCATGATTCATGCAGCTATTATTTCATCCAAATGAAAAATGGCGAACAGATAAGCAGATCATGGCTTGTCTACAGTGAAAAGAAGGACTGGGTTTTTACTTTGGCCTTTTTGGAAACACAGGAAGGAGCAATCAGCTAAGTGAGCTTAGTGCTTGGAAAAAATCTTTCATTCCTTTAGAGACAGCATGAAAAGTCAGCTGAGTACAAAACATAGAGAGGAAAACATGAAGAAAAGGGACAAGAAGAGAGGGACACAACCTAGAACAGATAATGGATGTCTATTCTATTAACATTTCTCTATCTGTAGAATGGGTCTGGTTTATGTATTGTTTCTCAATTCAAATGGTCCCCTGCCTGTCTTTGCTTAGGGCCCCATATTTCCTAAATCTGCCCCTTGGTCCATGACAACAGTAGCCCCGTGAGACCATCCTGATCTCGCGAGCTTTCAAGATTTCACTCGCTAATCAGTCTGGAGACTTTCCGTTAATGAAACGTCCAAACGAACGTCCAATCAGCGTTGGCTTTGAGGCGGGTTGAGGTGTGACGCAACGAGAAGCGCGACAGTTCAGTCTAAAGAACATGGCGGCTTCAGCCGATGAAACTAGCGTTAGCGTGGCTATCGAGCAAGTTTTATCGGAATTGCAGAGTATTTCTTCACTGAAAGAAGAGCAAAACACTGCTCTGGAGGCTTTTCTCAGAGGAAAAGATGTTTTTGCTCTTCTCCCGACTGGTTTTGGCAAGAATTAGCCTGGCTTGTGGTTGTGTTTTCGTCGTCGCTCTGTTAGTACGTCATATGCTTCGTTGATCTGATTGGTTTATTTGGCCCGTCTATCACCAACATAGGCCAATCAGCTAACCAGTATTTTCGCCCCTTCCCAAAATTACTGCAACGGAAGGTTTCCAGATGGATATGCGGAGCAAATCCATCTGGCGGAGTCAGGTTATGACAACAGATGATGACACAGGTTGTTTTTTTTTCTATATACAGCAAAAACTGATCTACAATAAGTAAAACAATTCTTAAAATCAGTGTATTTGCCCTTTAATTGAACAGCTACATTTATTTTTTTACAATTAGATACAAGGATAGTGTTCACTTGAAATAGGATAATGGAGATATTTTACTTTCCTATTTTTTTTTTTTTTTTACATAAATGCTCTTATTCCATTTGGAAAGTGTCTTACTTGCCTGCTCATACCGCATGCAAACATACCTATATCAAATTAAACTGTTCTCACTTCTAGCTCACATTGCTGTTTTCCAAACGCTATTGCTTCATTCACAAAGCATGTTGTCCTGGTCAAGGTTAACATTTTTAAAGTTTTGTAAATTAATTTTGCAAACATGCGACACATAAAATGACCAAGCTAAACAAAAGTGAATGCAACAGATGATTTATCCTTAAAAACAAAACAGCGGAAATAAAAACGTTAAATTAGCTCAATTAAGGGATTTTTGTGAAAAAGTGTATGAATTTATATATATATGAATAAATTTACATTTTCTGTTGTTTTGAAGGTATAAGAAACCCCATGTTTTATAATCTAGGGGGATTATTCAGTTTGATGGATTTCTGGAGCTGCTTTTAAACTCAAATATTATGCATTCTGCTAGAGAAGGGATATTATAAAAACAATCTTAAACTCTAATATATGATGTTGTCATACGACTGCAAACCCATATTTTGCTTCTGCATTTATGGGTGCTTTCTTTAATGAATTTGAATATAAAGGGGCAAGTAATGTGCATCACTGTGGAATGATGAAATACTTGAAATGATTGAAAACATGTGCACGCCCCTCCCCCCCACACAAACATGCTGTTGCATGCCTCACAGCATTATTAGACAAACCGATTCTTATGTTTCACACCTCATTCTATGACTATTCTCTCACACATTCATAACAGGAGTTAATTACTCTGCTTACTGATTAACAAAACCAGCAACAAAACCCACACAGGTGGTCTGCCACAGGCTTTTCCCCTCTTTTTTTCCCCACTTACCCTGAATGCAAACAATAGAAGAGCAGAAAACCAGGGCTGAACGTGTTAATGCGTGAAAACATAATAGCAGAGAGCCTGAAGGTACAGACTGCGGATTACAAAGTGAATCCAGGCTCCGCAGCCAGCTGGATTGCTTTTATTTTGCATACACATGCTGAAGATGCAACCGTTGTGTGGTTTGTGTTCCCACCCTGGAACGCTGTGAGCATCGTGGGAAATGTGGCGGATAAGATGCAAACTCACAACAGGCTCGGAGGTGCCGGAGGAGGATGAGTGAGCTGATGTTGTCAATAAGAAATTAACATTTTGTAAAGAATGACTAAGTCTATTTATCATGAGCAACTGAGGATGTTTGATGCTCTAGATAGATTGTTGTGATTTCATGCCAAGGATGTCAGTCAAAATCAGATAGAGATTACAAAAAAAACTTTTTTTCAAGCAAACTAGATTGTCTCTTTAAATATAATACTTTTATATGTAGATATTTGATTTAGATATGTGACCTATACAGGAATAAAAAGCCATAATTATCAGCGCATGTGTTTTTTAGAGGTAAGGTTATAGATCTGTAGCCGATCTCAAAGTGTCTATGGAGTGAAATTTATACCATTATTGTTACAAATAAAAAAGAAAAGGTTTTGCAAATGGAAATTTGGAAAAAAAACTATGAAGAAATTAAACTTTTAAAAAGTTAATAATAAGGAACAAGTAACTTTTCAGTTTTGTCAAATTTTATTTTTGTATTTCTTTTAGTTTGTATTTTTTCAAATTTTTATTTTTCATATTCTTAAATAGATTTAATATTTTCAATATATATATATATATTTATATATATTTTTTAAACATATAAAATATATATAAAATATATATTTTTACAGATCCACTTTCTTCACTTTAAGCCCCAAATTAATGAGCATGTTGACTGATACAGATCATGGAAATATCTCGTCACTCCGCACTACACACAGGTTGAAAAGAATGCAATTTCTAAAACTGTGAAAAATCTGCAAAAAAAAAACGTTATTTTATAAAGTACATATATATATATATATATATATATATATATATATATATATATATATATATATATATATATATTAGGGATGGAACGGTTTATAACTGTCATGGTTCGGTTCGCGTGTGTTGCGTTCAGTTCATGCGCTGCTCCATTTTCTCATAGGCGAAGCGTTTACACTCCAGAGCAGCAGGTGGCGGTACTGCGACCAAAGCCAACCACCAATTGTTGTGGAGAATTGTGTGGGTATGGCGAGTGGGAAAGAACAGGAGTTGGAAGACGCGCCAGCAGCACTTTATAGGTCTGCTGTATGGGACCGCTTTGCATTTAGAGTGACCTAAGATGACGGCGGAAAGAAAGTTGTTGATTAAACTGCAACGGTGTGCATGCATTTTGCAACACGTTTTGTTTATGCTAACATGAACATGACCAACATGTCATGCTAACCCCGAAATCCCACATACTCCGTCAGCGCTCCGCCCCGCCCTGCTGCGCTTTAGACCGCCTGCACAAAGCAAAGCCTACAGCCTTTTTAATTTAATTTTAATTTTATTAATTTTTATGGGATTTCGGTGTAACAATCAACATACACCGAACCGAACCGAAAACCATGATCATGAAACTGTGAACCGAACCGAACCGTTGATTTTGTGAACCGTTTCACCCGTAATATATATATATATATATATATATATATATATATATATATATATATATATATATATATATATATATATATATATATATATATTTATGTATATTTATTTTTCTGATTGAGACATTTTTCAAAAATATGTTTTTTTTGCTTACCACAATAATGGAGCAAAATTTATTCCATACAGGACCTTTTGAATTTGCTGTGAAGTTGTTTATTTTGATTCCTTTGCCAACTTTACATATTGGTGATTCAATATTCTTAACTGTTTTGTTCGTAAATTATTAAAAATAAAGCATTCTTTGATTCCAGAGAATGTAATGCTTTTATGTTGGTCTATATCATAAGATTCCAATTAAATAAACACAAGTTTAAGGTTTAAACGTGTTAAAATAGAGGAAAAGCTCCAGATTGTTTGAAAGCAGTGGGATTTGCACTGCAGTCAGGTCTGATCTTTATTTTTAGAAGCTGTCTTAGCTCTGGTTTCTATGGTTATTGATTGTTGTTAGAACGTTTTTTTTTTTTTATCATTCAGCTGCAATTTAATTGGAAACATCCATTCGGAGTCGATGGTAAAACAAAAGTATGTGCATGTGTGCAGAATACAATACGCTCTACTTCAGGATTTCTGCCTGCACGGAAGATCTGCAAGTCATTGTGTCATCGCAAACATATCCAGGTTATTGATTGGACAATCGACCATGAGTCGGTGTGTTTAGGCTTTTTTCAGGGGAGTGAATAAAATGTGTGGTTATCATCATGGTGTGTTTATACTTGGCTTTGCCTCTGGGAGATCCTGGTAAATATGTGTGTTAAAGACTTGCTCTCAGAAGACACAAAGTCAAATAAACTGAGTAAACAGAGAGCAAGCATGACCACAAATACACAAACACTGTGATGCATATGTATGAAGTTAGGAGCAGGCAACCGGTGTCTTTTATACAGCAGTCTGAATCAATGTGACGCCACCTCAGTACAGTGACCGCATGACTCTGCATATCGACTGTGTGATTGCTGCAGATTGCACTTGTTTTTGTCCTATTAACGCCGCAACAGGCACTTTATCCCAAATATCGATGCACACAGGAGTCATTTATAAATGCCATTTGATAAAGCTGTAATTTCCTCCGTTAATCAGAGGAGTAATTGCAGCCTCAGGACTCATTTCAACAGGCAACCTGGAAAAAGGAGGAGGGAAGTCGGGACAAACAAAGATTTCCATCTGCAATTTCTTCCTCTGTTAGTTTGGCATTAATCCAGCATGTATGTGGCAGAGTTACATAAGTGAGAGTGGAAAAAAGGTGGAAGAAAATCTGAAGAAATAAATAACAGAAGAGATGATGGATGAGGCGTGCAGGCCTGCTAATTTGTGACCGGCTGTTCGCACATCCTGACTGAGGCAGCGTGCTGTGCGAGCTGTGTAAGATTCTGATTGCAATGACGTTATTGAAGCGACGGCGTCTAACTCACAACACCTGGACCCTCTGCTCCAGAGCGGCCTTGTAGTTTTAGGGTTAAGTGAGCGGAGGAGGGGAAAGGCCAGGAGAATATGAAGGTGACAGAGTCTTGGCAGGGAAAGTAATGACTTCTTGGTCAGGCCATGATCCCTCTCTCTGTCCGGAAATCTTTTACTGACACATGGTCATACGTGACACATCAGAGGGTCTTTATTCAGATTTGTATCCAGCAGTCTGGGACAATAGATAAAGGCGTGTTTTATATTTCTGATATAAATATATTATATTTCTTGCCGGAAAAAGGTTGGATGAGATTTACTTAGAATTAAAATACTTATACTGTCATTTTGTATACACAGGTGTTATAGGTGTGAAGCAGAGTCTGTGACATCATTTACAGCAGCGGTGAGCTATCCCGCTTCATGAAGGCCGGTATCCTGCAACATTTAGGTCCAACACACTTGAATCAAATAGCTGAGTTACCTCCTTAGTATGCAATCAGGTCCTCCAGAATCACCTTAATCATCTAATTATTAGATTCCAAAGGCACATCTAAAAGTTGCAGTTGCAGTTGCTCAGGAACTGGAATTGCCCACCCCTGATTTAAAGTTTTCTCAACAGTTCTGATGGCGATGGGGAAAAAGCTCTTACAGAATCTGCTGGCCCTGAATCCAATGCTTCAAAGCCTCTTCCCAGAGGACAGCAGGGAGAACAGTCCATGGTGGGGGTGTGAGGGGTCATTGATAATGTTACGGGCTCAAGAGGGAGAAGAGGAGTATTCTGACTCCGCCAGATGGATTTGCTCCGCATATCCATCTGGAAACCTTCCGTTGAAGTAATTTTGGGAAGGGGCGAAAATACTGGTTAGCTGATTGGCCTATGTTGGTGATAGACGGGCCAAATAAACCAATCAGATCAACAAAGCATATGACGTACTAACAGAGCGACGACAAAGAGGAGCCAATTGATAGATCAAACTCTTGCCGAAACCAGTCGGGAGAAGAGCAAAAACATCTTTTCCTCTGAGAAAAGCCTCCAGAGCAGTGTTTTGCTCTTCTTTCAGTGAAGAAATACTCTGTAATTCCGATAAAACTTGCTCGATAGCCACGCTAACGCTAGTTTCATCGGCTGAAGCCGCCATGTCCTTTAGACTGAACTGTTGCGCTTCTCGTTGCGTCACACCTCAACCCGCCTCAAAGCCAACGCTGATTGGACGTTCGTTTGGTGAACGGCTCCAAATTTTCTTTAACGGAGAGTCTCCAGACTGATCTGCGAGTGAAACCTTGAAAGCTCGCGAGATCAGGATGGTCTCACGAGGCTAGAAGAGGAGCCCCCATGATCCTCTCTGATCCACTCTTCTCACCTTCTTATGTTGACTCTCCTCATCCTCCGTAGGAAGTACATGTGCTTCTGTGACCAATGAGGTGGTGTTTATAGTCCAGGGGAGGGTGTCTGTGATGTGCAACCCGAGGCATGTGCTGCTGCTGACCACCTCACCAGCTGAGCTGTTGATGAGCAGTGGAGCGTGGTTAGGCCGGTTATTCCTGAAGTCGACAATGAACTCCTTCATTTTCTCCACGTTCAGGATCAGGCTGTTATCTTGGCATCAGTCCACCAGCTGCTCCATCTCCTCTCTGTAGTCCTGGTCATTGTCATCTCTGATGAGGTCTACCACCGTGGTGTCATCTGCAAACTTCATGATGTGATTGGTGGTGAACCTGGGGGCGCAGTCTTGTCTCATCAGGGTGAACAGAAGGGGGCTCAGGACGCAGCCCTGAGGGGAACCTATAACTCCACTTGAAGCAGTTAAAGTATCTTTGGGTCTTGGTAGGTAGCAAGTGGGAGTGGAGAGGAAGATCGATAGATGGATAAGAGTGGCTTTCCTTGGAATGCAAACCCTGCAAGAGAGAGATGAGCGAAAATGCAAAGGTCTCAATTTACCATTCAATGGTCTAACCATCATAGTCATAAAATCTGGATTATGACAGTGAAAGAGTAAGATTCCAGATACAAAAACCTTAAATAAGCTGTCTCTGCATGGTGGCTAGAGTCCCCTCCATATCCATAGGTGTCAGCTGGTGTGAAAAAGGCATCTTTTACTAATGCCCTCAGGATGCCTCCCTGAGATACGTCCCAGTGGGAGGAGGCCCAGGAGATGAACAAGGACCCCATTTAGGGACTACGTCTGTCGACTGGCCGGGGAACACCTTGAATTTTCCCAAACAGAACTGGAAAAGTCTGAAGAGAGGTCAGTCCTGGAGTCTCTGCTGAGACTATTGGCCCAGCAGCCTGTTGTGAGATAAGCATAAGACGACAGCAATGATTATAAGTGATTTGATATAAAGAGAAGTTCATGGCCAACTGAATAACTTTAAGGGGACCAGGGCAAAACAAATCCCGGATCATCAGCTCTGCACCACTAAACCTGTGGTGTGAATCGTAATAATATGTTCACTTGACTATAAACAGGAGGTTCCGTTTTATGCTCAGATTTCTGAGTTGCATCATTAAATTCTTTCCAAGGAGATGTTTTTTTTTTCTTTTTTTTTGCAGTCAATTTAATTCAATTCAGTTAATTTATGAAGCGCCAATTCACAATACGTGTCATCTCAAGGCACTTTACGGTTCATAAGATCATACAGCGAAATTGATTCAAAGTTTTCTTTTTAAGGAAAACCAGTTGATTGCATCGACTCATTGACTCGAATGCAATCCCTCACACTAAGCATGCTTGTAGCGACAGTGGAGAGGAAAAACTCCCTTTTAACAGGAAGAAACCTCCAGCAGAACCAGGCTCGGTGTGAGCGGCCATCTGCCATCTGAGGCCGACCAGGGTTTCCATAATTTCTCACTGTGAAGCTATAATTATCAATGGATATGACTGTCCTGTCATAAGTTTTCATTTTTAAGTGACCCTCTGAGGTTACACAGCAGAGTTTTAAAGAAGGATAGCCCAACTTTGTGTTGATAAAGTGCTGTATATTGACCTGAAAAATAATTGAATACATCTCATGTTAGATAAATTAAGCTGATCCTTATATATTGTAAAAACTGGGTGCAAATACGCAACTGTGAGGGAAACAAAAGCTGAAAATGGTCCTTTCAGATAAGTTTGGGAGACAAGTCTCGCTCTTCATTGTCTTAAATAGATGCAAAATCCAGCTGAAAATGTGTTGGAATAATTTGTCATGGTCTAATTCTAAGTTGTACTGAGGGTCATATTCTGAAGTTCACACTGCATTTCTGCAAACATACTTTGTAAGTGCTGTATGATAGTAAAATTCAAGACTTGAGGTTGATTTATTTTACTATTAGAATAGTACAGAATAGAAAAGAAATCCCTTTATTTTCCCACAATGGGGAAATTCTGGTGTTTACAGCAGCAAAAAGATTATAGAAAAAAATGTCACACAAATATGGACCTTAGAAAAACGTATAACAATAACTTAATAGTATTCATACAAATAAAATGCAAATGGTTAAAGAAAATTAATATTCAGAATATAAAAACAGTCCCCATCCATCCATCATTTAGAAAAATCTATCCAGGATGAGTCTTCTGAACTATATTCACATGTTAACGACACACAATACGAGACTTTATGGTGTCAGCCAGCTGATAAAACATGGCTGAATTTGTATGGGAGCTGGCAGCGCAGTGACAGTTTTGACCCAATGTAAAAGCAGACCATCCAAAAGTTTAACTATGGATGTGTTGGTCAAAGAAAAATGTCTGTATATGATTTCAGTGCTTTTCTGGCCTCCAGCACCTGCATTTGAGGCTTGTTAAATCTTTATGAACAAATGAAAGGTCTGGCCTGTCTTTAATATGACATGGATAGCCCTGTAGAAGTATGATGAGGTTAAGTGAATGTGCAGGGTGGTGTTTTATTGAAAAAGGTCAGCACTTAAATAAAGATGTAAGTTTCATTCCTCTACATCATGGATGGTGCTTTATGCCGAAACCCGAAGGTAATTTTAACACAGATCCAGTTCACAGTGGTGTTGGGTCCTGCTATGGGAGGAGACAAGGATTGAGCAGAACAAAGGGGACCCAGGAGTCACAGCTGCCTCTCTTTGACCTCAGATTTTAAAGAGCTTCAATGGGAAGGAAACCCTCACATAAACATCTCTCACTAAAAGGCTGCTTTTTTTAAAGAAATTTTGAATCCAAAGTAAAGTATGGTCTGCTGTCTGTGTATTTGATGGATGTGTACCAGCCCACAAAAGGATTAGCTACCTTAAACTGACGCTCTGGGCTCCTGTAGAATATGTTGTGATATGTGTTGCAAATAAAGATCAGGTTTACAAAGGAAATTTGAAAAACATGCAAACCAGAAATCAAACTTTTAAACATTGTATCAATGAAAAAAGGTACATTTTTCAGTTTTATTCTTTCATAATTGTTTTATTTTTTCCATATTTTCTCGTGTCTGTTTTAACTTTTTTCAAACTTCACTTTTAAAATGTTTTTTTCAAATTGGTCTCACTTTGAACCCAATATTAATTGCACACTCTTGATGCGCACATCAACCAATAAAAATGTGTTGTAGCTAATGTCCATACAGATTAAGAGAAATGCTTCTTTGCACCTCCCTCCAGAGGAAAAGCTGCCTGTAGAATGTAATTCATAAAATTGTTCTGAAACAAAAAGTTTGAAAAATAATGTTTGAAATAAATAAAAATGAAGCAAAATAATTACAAATGTTATTTTAAAACATAAAGCATATAAAAACTGAAAAAATTAAGTATGAAAAAAATTCCAGTTTAAAAATTACAAATGATTTGAGAAAACTCCAGCAAAGTTACTTTCAAAACATTTTTGTATAAGAACTTTTTAGGATTCTTTAATATAATTTCCATTCTATTCCAAAAATAATTAAACAGAATTTACTCAAAAGTGGAAACAATCCGAGCCAAAGATTCTCCAACAGATGTGTTGTCTCTAAGGAGGACTGCTTCTGCCCAAAACGTTTATTAAATCTCCAAGTTATAACTTAACCATTTCAAGCTACGGAGGAAACAAAACATAAAAGAAAGCTGCCAATCTTCCCATGAGTGTATGTCTGAGAAAATCCTGCCTGAGGTCAGACAATAACGCTGACAGGTGAAAAGCACAGAGGCCCAGTTTCAGACCAATAAAAACCTAATTTGCCTCATTAATGAGTCATGTGACCCAGAGCACCACAGTACAGCAGTCTGAGGGATAACAGAGCTACTATCTAGCATTAGTGCTCTATTTCTTTGATGTTTTTCACCACAGATTTTCACAGCTTTCATTTAAGCCTGTGTGCAGGAATGAGGTAGATTGTCATTTAAACAGAGTTACCCACAGAAGCAGTGTGATAGACACTCCTTACTATAGTGTAGTAGTGATCTAAAGTTTTCCCTCTCTCATTGAATTCTATTTTCATAGTTCTTGGGTGAGGTTTCCCTTTTTAAAGTCAAACAAAAGGGTCCAGTTTTTTCCTCTTCAGCATCTGGTTGTACATGTTGGCCAGTGGCAAAATGTAAACACCAAGTATGCTAAATGAAGCAAACTTACAGGGAGAGTAAAATTATTTGCAGTTCATGATTGTCAGGACTCTGCTGCCTCTGCCTTCTCGACAGGTGTTCCTGGTTGACTGATTGGTGTTCGCACACCAGCGGGTTGTTTCTGCAGCACCGGGGTGCTCTATAAGAACTGCGTTCAGACAGCGGAAGGACGCCTGAGTGTTACCGTAGTGGTATGCAAAAACTACCACGGTCTCTAGCCCCCACAAGCTTTGTGTAACCTGTCTTACCTCTGTGTCTCCCAGGTGCCCCCTCGTGTTCTGATCCCTCTCATGGTGGACTCCTCTGAGTGGTTCCCCCGGTTCCTTCCGAGTCGGTTCCCCTCACTGGTCCCCCCACCCTCACGGACCTCCTTCAGGTTTCCCCCGCTGTTCTGGTTGCTTGGATCTCCCCGGTGCTGCTCGGACCCTCTCTGGCTTCAGCTCTCTGGTCACCTGGACGATCGCCTCCTCCTCCACCTGGCCAGCTTTAAGTCCAACTCGCCTTCTCACCAGTTCGGCTCTCCCCGCTCTGTGGTAAGCGTTCGTCCAGCTGAACATTCCTCTCTGCCCCGTCCCTGGTTAACTGCCCTTCTCATTCCCCTAGACGTTCCTTGGTTCCGGCTCCCTGTGCTGAGCTTCGGTCTGCGGTTGCAGAATCCCCTTTCGTTCTTTTTTTTCCCAATAAAAACCCTCAAAGTTCTGCCTGTTTCCGAGTGTGTTCAGCATGTGGGCCAAACACGTCAAGCCAAACATGACAGAAGAACACTCAGGCCAGTCAGACCCAGCGAGTACACTCGGAAACGCTGTAACAGCTCAACAGGATCAGATTCGAGGTTTAGAAGCTTCTGTTTATGGTTTACAGGATCAGTTACAGGGTTTAGCTGCCCAGATGAGCCAGCTGGTTAGCATGTTTAATGCTAGTCTGCAGCCAGCAGCTTCCGCGTCCCCTAACCCCTCCCCCGAGGCCGCGTCAGTCATGACGTCACCGGACGTCCCCGAGTACTCCTCCCCAACACCTGAGAAATATTCCGGTGAGGCTGGAGATTGTGGAGGGTTCTTATTTCAGTGTTCTCTAGTGTTTAATCGGTCCCCTCGAACTTTTGCCCTTGATCATACCAGGATCTCTTTTATTTTACGGCTTTTATCGGGCCGAGCCCTTAAATGGGCTGAATCCCGTTTCCCTGATTGTCAGCATTTCGGCTGTACGTTTAATGAATTTATTTCTGAGTTTAAGATGGTTTTTGCTGCTGAGTCTGATGAGGCTCAGGACTCTATGCGGCTTCTCTCCTTACGACAGCGGGGCAGACGGGTTGCTGACTACGCTATCGAGTTTCGTACGGTGGCGGCAGCGGCTGACTGGGAACAGCGAGCTTTAAGATCTGTTTTCCTGCAGTCTTTAGATGAGTCCCTTAAGGACGAACTGGCTCGCCTTGAACAGCCGGTCACACTAGACGAACTCATTGCGCTAGCTGTGCGCTTAGATAACCGCTTACGGGCGCGGGGTAAGAGTCGCTCCGATAGGCCACCTGTTTTTCTGCCAGCTCCTTCCGAGCGGCTACCGGCTAGACCCGCTGCAGCACCTCCTTCTCCCCCAGAGCCCATGCAATTAGGCCGGGTTAGGCTGACTCCGGATGAGCGACAGCAACGCATGAGCTCTAGGCTCTGCATCTATTGTGCTTCTCCTGCGCATTTCATCAGGGATTGCCCTGAGCGTCCAAAAGACCAGGTCCGTCGGTTTTAGCGGAGAGATCGACGGACCAACCTAAGTTTCCTTTTCCTTCTCCTCCGCGACTCTGCTTACCTGCTGCTATTGTCTCTGGTCGGGACACGTTCCAACTGTCCGCTCTAGTTGATTCTGGGTGTGATTTTAATCTGATCGATCGCTCCTTAGTTCTCCAAATTAAAATTGAGACGGTTCCGTTAGATTCTCCCCTCCAGGTTTCGGCCCTGGACGGGGGAGAACTCCCCCGCATCACCCACAGAACGGTTCCCCTGGAACTTGTTGTTTCAGGTAATCACAGAGAGCTTGTCTCCTTTTTCGTTTTTCCCGTTAAGCAGGCTCCTCTAGTACTTGGGTTTTCGTGGTTACAGTGCTACAACCCTCACATTGACTGGGCTGACCGACGGGTGGAAGCCTGGTCGTCCAGCTGCCATGCCAACTGCCTTCAATCGGCTGTTCCCTCCTCTCAGGTCCCCCCCGCGCCTGGCACTCGGGTAGATCCCGATGTTCTGAAACTGGTGCCGGAACAATATCATGACCTCGGACAGGTTTTCAATAAGGCGCAGGCTAGCTCGCTCCCTCCACATCGCCCTTACGACTGCGCCATAGACCTCCTTCCGGGTGCCCCGTTGCCGTCCAGTCGCCTTTACAATATTTCTCTGGGAGAACGTCAAGCCCTAGAGAAATATATTAAGGAGTCACTTTCCACGGGGCTAATTCGCACGTCATCCTCACCACTTGGGGCAGGGTTCTTTTTCGTGTCTAAGAAGGACGGTTCCCTCCGTCCCTGTATTGATTATCGGGGCTTAAACGCTATCACTGTTAAAAACAAGTACCCCCTCCCACTGATCTCCTCCGCCTCTGAGCCGGTTCAGTCTGCCACTATCTTCACTAAGCTGGACTTACGTAACGCTTACCACTTAGTGCGGATCCGCCGGGGAGATGAGTGGAAGACAGCCTTCAAGACTCCCCTCGGGCATTTTGAGTACCAGGTAATGCCTTTTGGTCTGTGCAACGCCCCGGCAGTCTTCCAAGCTCTGGTTAATGACGTCTTACGTGACTACCTCAACGTCTTTGTGTTCGTCTACATTGACGATATCCTTATCTACTCACGAAACCCAACTGAACACTACAAGCATGTCCGTCTGGTCCTCCAACGCCTGTTGGAGAATAAGCTTTACGTTAAGGCTGAGAAGTGTGAGTTTCACAAGCCCTCCATTGCCTTCCTGGGACTCATCCTGGAAGGGGGTAGGGTACGATCTGACCCCGATAAGATCAAGGCAGTGCTCGACTGGCCAGTACCCGAGACCCGAAAGGAGCTTCAGCGCTTCTTGGGGTTCGCCAATTTTTACAGACGCTTTATTAGGGGTTATAGTCAGATCGCCGCCCCCCTCCACGCTCTCACCTCTGTCAAGGTCACCTTCTCCTGGAACTCCAAGGCCGACTCGGCGTTCGCCGATCTCAAGTCCCGTTTCTCCCAGGCGCCCATCCTGATCTACCCCGACCCACTGAAGCAATTCATTGTTGAGATTGATGCCTCAGACACTGGTGTGGGAGCTGTTTTGTCCCAAGTATCGGATCAGGATCAGAAGCTTCACCCGTGCGCCTTCTTCTCCAGGCGTCTGACTCCTGCCGAAAGAAACTATGACGTCGGAGACCGGGAGCTGTTAGCCATAAAGCTCGCTTTGGAGGAGTGGCGTCACTGGCTAGAGGGGTCTGAGCAACCAGTTCTTATTTGGACCGACCATAAGAACTTGGCCTACATCCAGACAGCTAAACGGCTAAACCCCCGGCAGGCCCGCTGGTCCCTCTTTTTCTCCCGGTTCAACCTGACAATCTCCTACCGCCCTGGTTCTAAGAACCTGAAGCCCGACGCCTTGTCCCGTCTCTACTCTCCCCCCGACTCTGTGAAGGAACCGGTCGCTATCCTGCCGCCCTCCTGTGTGCTCGGCGCTCTCCAGTGGGAGGTACAGGACCTCATTACCCAAGCACTCCCATCCGACCCTGACCCCGGAACCGGTCCTCCAAATCGCACCTATGTGCCCTCCTCAGTCAGATCCCGTGTTATCCAATGGGCTCATGCCGAGAAGTTTTCCGCACACCCTGGCATCCATCGTACCCGAACGCTCCTCGCCCGCAGTTTCTGGTGGCCCACTATGTCCCAGGACATCAAACAGTTCGTTCTCTCTTGTCCTGTTTGTGCTCAAAATAAGCCCTCCAACAGACCACCATCTGGCCTCCTCCAGCCCCTGCCTATCCCTGAACGTCCCTGGTCCCATATAGCCCTGGATTTCATCACCGGTCTCCCTTCCTCACAAGGTATGACAGTAATCCTCACTGTTGTCGATCGGTTCTCCAAGGCCTGCCACCTCATTCCCCTCCGGAAACTCCCCTCTGCTTTCCTCACGGCCCAGCTCCTGGTGAAACATGTTTTCCGCCTCCATGGAATCCCACAAGAGATTCTGTCTGACCGTGGTCCCCAATTCATCTCGCGGGTGTGGAAGCAGTTTGCTGTGGCCCTTGGTGCCCGGTACACTCTGACCTCTGGCTACCACCCGCAGACCAACGGTCAGACAGAGCGGATGAACCAGGAGCTGGAGACCGCCCTCCGCTGCCTCACCTCCAAGAACCCCACGGACTGGAACAAGTACCTCCCCTGGATTGAGTATGCCCATAACAGTCACGTCTCCACTGCTACCGGTCACTCTCCCTTCGAGATCTCTCTGGGTTATCAGCCCCCACTTCTACCCGACAACAATAGGCTGATCGCTGTGCCTTCCGTCCAGGACCACATCAACCGTTGCAAACACTTTTGGACCCAGACCATACAAGCTCTCCAAGACACTGCTGAACAGAATCGCAAGTTCGCTGACCGGAGGCGGGTCCCAGCCCCCACTTACCTCCCCGGTCAGCGAGTCTGGTTATCCACCCGAGACCTTCCCTCCCGAGCTACCTCCCGCAAGTTGTCGCCACGTTTCACTGGCCCCTATGAAATTATCTCCATTGTCAGTCCCACCACAGTCCGTCTTCGTCTCCCGTCTCACTCCCGTGTGCACCCCACCTTCCACGTGTCTCAGATTAAGCCTGTCTCCTCCAGTCCCTTGTGCCCCCCGGCCGACCCTCCTCCGCCCTCCCTAGACCACCATGGACGCCAGATCCAACGTATCGTGGCCTCCCGTCCACGAGGTAGGGGTTTCCAATACCTGGTGGATTGGGTTGGTCACGGTCCCGAGGATCGGTCCTGGCTCCCTGGTTCCTCCATCCCTGACCAGTCCCTTATTGACTCTTGCCTCTCCTCCCGTCCCTCGACATCCTCCTTTGTGTCGCCTGGAGGCGACCCTTGAGGGGGGGGTGGTGTCAGGACTCTGCTGCCTCTGCCTTCTCGACAGGTGTTCCTGGTTGACTGATTGGTGTTCGCACACCAGCGGGTTGTTTCTGCAGCACCGGGGTGCTCTATAAGAACTGCGTTCAGACAGCGGAAGGACGCCTGAGTGTTACCGTAGTGGTATGCAAAAACTACCACGGTCTCTAGCCCCCACAAGCTTTGTGTAACCTGTCTTTCCTCTGTGTCTCCCAGGTGCCCCCTCGTGTTCTGATCCCTCTCATGGTGGACTCCTCTGAGTGGTTCCCCCGGTTCCTTCCGAGTCGGTTCCCCTCACTGGTCCCCCCACCCTCACGGACCTCCTTCAGGTTTCCCCCGCTGTTCTGGTTGCTTGGATCTCCCCGGTGCTGCTCGGACCCTCTCTGGCTTCAGCTCTCTGGTCACCTGGACAATCGCCTCCTCCTCCACCTGGCCAGCTTTAAGTCCAACCCGCCTTCTCACCGGTTCGGCTCTCCCCGCTCTGTGGTAAGCGTTCGTCCAGCTGAACATTCCTCTCTGCCCCGTCCCTGGTTAACTGCCCTTCTCATTCCCCTAGACATTCCTTGGTTCCGGCTCCCTGTGCTGAGCTTCGGTCTGCGGTTGCAGAATCCCCTTTCGTTCTTTTTTTTCCCAATAAAAACCCTCAAAGTTCTGCCTGTTTCCGAGTGTGTTCAGCATGTGGGCCAAACACGTCAAGCCAAACATGACAATGATAGAATATCCCAGAGTAGGAGAGCAATGCTGCTGACTAGTTGTTGGTACAGTAGTAGCACTTCAAAATTTGGGTGGTCCCTTGGCTAGTCCTTGGCTGGTCCATTGCTGGTCCTTGGCTGGTTTTTGGCTAGTCCTTGGCTGGTCCATTGCTGGTCCTTGGCTGGTTTTTGGCTAGTCCTTGGCTGGTCCATTGCTGGTCCTTGGCTGGTTTTTGGCTAGTCCTTGGCTGATCCTTGGTTGGTTCTTGGCTGGTCCTTGGCTGATCGTTGGCTAATCGTTGGCTGGTCCTTGGCTGATCCTTGGCTGGTCCTTGGCTCATTGTTGGCTGGTCCTTTGGCTGGTCCTTGGCTATTCCTTGGCTAGTCCTTTGGCTGGTCCTTGACTAGTCTTTGGCTGGTCCTTGGCTATTCCTTGGCTAGTCCTTTGGCTGGTCCTTGACTAGTCCTTGGCTGGTACTTGGCTGGTTATTAGCTAGTCCTTGGCTAGTCCTTGGCTGGTCCTTGGCTGGTCATTGGCTAGTCCTTTGCTGGTCATTGGCTAGTCCTTGGCAGGTCCTTGGCTTTTCCTTGGCTGGTCCTTGGCTGGTCATTGGCTAGTCATTGGCTAGTCCTTGGCTGGTCCTTTGGCTGATCTGTGGCTGATCCTTGTCTGATCCTTGGCTGGTCCTTGGCTGGTCCTTAGCTGAGCGTTCGCTAGTCCTTGGCTGGTCCTTGGCTGGTCCTTCGCTGATCGTTTGCTAGTCCTTGGCTGGTCTTTGGCTGATTGTTCGCTAGTCCTTGGTGATTCATTGACTGGTCCTGAATCTGGATGGTTTCAGTTTTTTATAATCATTTGTGTGTGTTTTCAGTCGGATTGTACAGGATGGGCCTACATGTTGAAAAAAAAAATTAATTTTTTCTAATCATGGTCTGACATTCTAAGAGCATAAAAACCCTGGAGTTGTACTGCGTTTTGCACACTTTTGACAGCCACAGCATTAAAAGCATTCTGCAGGCCACATGAGGATGGTGAGATCTTTGCAAGGTGTTCTGGGGCAGGTTAGGATTACTGTGAGCGTTTCATTATGCTTCACTGAGCATGACAATTCCCTGACTGTTTAGAGCATGCACAAACTTCCAGCATTAAGCTCACACTCACATGTCTGTGCCAGTTACATGCGCTAAGTAATCGATATGTGTTGGAAACTTGTCTGCAGTGGGACTTTCAGCTTAGAGGCACACAGGCCACATCTCCTTGTTGTTTTATAGTTGTAGTTTGAAAGCAGTGTGTACCTACTGGGCTATGAAAGAGGAGCTCTGGCATCATGCCTCAGAGTGGAGAAGGACGACTCACAGGAGTTTATATTGTTATAAAGATCTCCTTCAGCTGACACAGCTGAAAAACAACCACTTCTGTTTTGCTTTAAACTGCGTAAAGTTCAATGTGAAAGCTTGTTATTTTTATAAGTTTGAAAGTGTCTCCTTCCATTGAGAAGCAGCTTAATGCTTCTGGTCAGGGCAGAAACCCTGAGCGTTATTTCTTCTGACTGAACATAGAGCATTCTGCCAAGTTATAATTATTATTACAAGGATGAAGTTTGCAGGATGGTGCATTTAGCAGTGCCAGAACAAATGCACTCAACATTTCTTTTCAAAAGATTTACTTTAAGATTATTTTTGCAACCATTTTATTTATTTCTTTACTTCATAATTATGTGGTAACTTCTGGTTGGTATATGGTTGGTTGTTGTAGCATCACTATTACAATTGAATCAAGAGATACAGTATGAACAATTGCAGCACAGCGCAATTACACACAGTCAAGGCATGGGTGATTCTAGACAAGGGCCAACAGGGGCCAGTACCCCCAACAGGGTTCCTACCGCATAAGGCAAGTTAAATTCAAGACTTTTTAAGACTTTTTAATGCCACTTGAAATAAAAATTTTATACGAAATTTACAGGAAACACAAGAAAAACCTGCTTGCGACAACTTAACCCAAAGGTTTATTTTAACATAAACCACTGCACTTATGTTTCAAATTTTGAAAAGCTTCCCATACAGGAAGAAAGCTAAAAACACACAAATGACAGATATATTTTAACAATTATTTAACTGAATTCACAAACTTTGTTTTAGCAGGGAACAAAACAAATCAGTTTTAAAGCCACAACATAACCAGTGCTAAGTCTTTTTTGCTGCTATTTTACTTCGTATCGTTTTCTTAGTATGTTTGATTTGGTGATAAGTGGAGGTGTTGCAGAGACAAGGGTGGAACTAAACTGAGAAATACCGGCTGTTTCTCCGTAACTCCATTTTGACGCTTTGTGTTTCGTGCTTCGCATGTGCGACTCCACTGCCTTAATTCCCATCGTTCCGACCTTGAATCGCTTCTAGCATAAATCCACTGAGCCTCATGTATGTTCCCTGGTTTTAGCCATGGAGAAAACTCTTGGCTGGAGACAATTTTCATTACATTTACACTTGCTCATATTTTCCAGACAAAAAGTTAATGGCGCATCTCCCAAATGTCCCGGCCGCAACAACGCTTTTATTGGTTCCGCTATCGCGACGGAACCAATAATGGCGAGCCGTAATTTTTTTTTTTATTAAAAAAAAAATTTGTCAATTTTAACGTTTTATTTAGATTATAAAAATAAATCGTAATAAAAATAATCCTATTTATGATGTTTTAAAATTAAGACCTACAAAAGACTAATTTAAGACATTTTAATACCAATTAAGGCCTTAGTTTTATTTTGAAGAATTTAATGCCTTTTAAGACTTTTTAAGGACCCGCGGGAACCCTTATCAAGTAACTGTACAGAAAACATAATACTAGATGAATTTCTTAAGAGGAAAATAGAGAATATGTACTTACAGAGGAGAGTGTAACCACTTGGTTTCTTGGCGCAAGTTCATATTTTTTCTTAAAAATAAATGAGTGATGTTATGAGATGAGCCGAGCCTTCGAAGCGTGTGTGGACTAATGGATTTCCCCCGTAGCGTGTATCGAGGTGTGATGCATTTAGGGGAGGGGCCAAAATTGAGGACATCGAAAATCCCTATCGTGCTTGACCAAGCGCTTTACACTACATTCATTTACCCATTCACGCACACACTGATGGTGGCAAGCTACATTGTAGCCACAGCTGCCCTGGGGCTCACTGACAGAAGCGGGGCTGCCGTACACTGGTGCCCTCTGACCACCATCAGTAGACAATGCAGGTGAAGTGTCTTGCCCAAGGACACAACGACAATGAAAGTCTGAGTCGGGGCTTGAACCGTCAACCCTTCGATTTCAGGGCAAACTCCTAAATCCAACGCTATTGTCACCCCTATCGTGATACAACGTGACCGCTTCAGGTAGTGGCTCGGATGGCGCAAGAACTTCGACAAGCTTTTAAACAGCCTCACTACTCAGTCAAGATGTGGGAGTTTGTAGAAGAGTTTCAGTCAGGATAGATTCTAAGAATAGATTGGTTGGAAAAGCAATGACTCTAGTGTATTAAGACTATTTGGTTATATTAAACAATGTAATAACAAAACCTGAGAAAGTCACTGGTCACAGTTGTAATATTAGTGTTAAGTAGTACTGTTTTCAGGTGCGCAGTTACCATTACTAGTGGCGTCAGCTGTAAGACTTGAACTTCTATTCCTCAGGTTGTTGGTTCAAGACCCACCTTAGATATTTGAAAGTTGTCTAATGTGACTAATTTGTTTTGGTTTTCCCTGGTACAAATATAGATCGGTTGGTTTTAACCAAAGCATTGGTTGGACACATATCTACTAAAAACTATTGTTTGAATAATAATAATAATAATAATAATGTCATTGCCCAACTTACACAAACACTTTCCATGTCTGGTTGAGCTTATTTCACTAAGATGGCAGAAAAACAGTTTACCTTAAATGGTTGTTCTCTTCTAAGACATTTTATTGTCAAAAAAACTTACAGCAGATTTTATTATACACACAAATCATTGGCAATTATAAAGGAACTTAATGAACTGTGGGGATTCGTACTCGTCGTCTCCCGCTTTATCCGGAACCGGGTCGCGGGGGCAGCAGACTAAGCAGAGACTCCCAGACTTCCCTCTCCGCAGACACCTCCTCCAGCTCTGCTGGGGGAAGCCCTAGGCGCTCCCAGGCCAGCCGAGAGACATAGTCTCTCCAGCGTATCCTGGGTCGTCCCCTGGGCCTCCTCCCAGTGGGACGTGCCTGGAAAACCTCCCGAGGGAGGCGTCCAGGGGGCATCCGAAGAAGATGTCCGAGCCAACTCAACTGACTCCTCTCGATGTGGAGGAGAACCGGCTCTACACTGAGCCTCTCCCGAATGACCGAGCTCCTCACCCTATCTCTAAGGGAGAGCCCAGCCACCCTGCGGAGAAAGCTCATTTCAGCTGCTTGTATCTGGACTGTGGGGATTGTTGAAGCAATTTGCCCAAACAGCGCAATGCTTCATGAATCTTCATCTCGCCATCACTAGCGCTACCCATTAAGCTTGAATTCTTGATTCTCATCAGTTAAATGAGGGATCTTCAAGCTTGACTCTGTGGTTCACTGGTTTTGTCCCTTTTTTTGTTTTAATTATTTTATCTGCCCCCTTGAAAAAAATCTTGCTTTTGATGACCTAAGAACTAAATAACTAATTAAAAAATAGTCTGAAATATAACTTCAAAAACAGGTTTTAGAATTAACCTTAATGTTTTCTCTGAATTTATTTCTAAAAAAAATATTTAAATCAAATTCTATCGGTAGTCATTTATTTTTAAAGATTTTACATTTTAAAATGCTAAATTTTTTTTATTTTTTTTTTAGATTTTCTCATAAATTGCCTTCTTTTCAAACTGTGTTTCAAAGATTACATTCTTACTTCAGACCCAATATAAACCCTCACTCATGACGCCCAAATTAACCAATAAATGCCCATGAAGACCAATAGAAATGCATCTTTGCTCGTTACTGCAGATGAAAGCCCGCCCCACAGAGGAACCCTATTATGTTGTTCCAGGCCCAGCTATGGCTCCCTGCACATTTTATCAAGGGTTAAAGGAATTAATTCGTTTTTCTTAAGCTTTTCCATGTTGTAGAACTTAAAAGATAATAATAAAAGCTCAATGTGAATATTTGGTGACTGAATCCTGCTTTTCTTCAGTACATGCAGGTATGAAATGTGCAGGTTGATGGTAAAATGATCCTTGCGTTCGAACACTATCATCGAAAGCATGTTTTTAATAATCTAACCTTCACTGCTCTTTAAGGATTCCCTGGATATTCACCTCCTTTTGTATTGCATTCACAGACACGGATCGATTCTTTCTCTTTGGCCTCTCAATTGGACAAATTACATTTACCTGCTTACAAAAAAAAAAAACTTCAAGCAGAGAGAACAAAGGAAAATGAGAAAACTAGAAATCCAGATGCAGGAGGGCATTAAGAAGACCAGAACAACGACAAGCCTCACTTCCATTCGATCACACGCGTGCAGAGTGTGCTGCGCTGATTGTTTGTGGATTGAATTGGATTGGAGAAGCTCTCCAGCACAATGGACCTTGATTCAGTAGCTGAATAGTCATCCTCTCTGTCGCAGTATAAACACACCAGCAAGAAATCAACAAACTCTAACCCAGAGACAGCAAAAGATGCTTTTGATCACTAGACCGTTGTTATTCTGCCTCTTTCCATAAATCATTGGATTTTAGAGTTTTAAACAACATAGTGATAAAGGGCTTCTGGAGATTTCCACTTTTTTTCCTTGTTGCTTCCAAAAATAAAACTTTTGGCAGATGCTCGGAGCTCCAGGGAACCAACAAACAAGACAAAGGCTGATGTTTGTTCATTCCAGTACAGAGAAATCATGTATGCGATCACAGAGCAATGATACCCCGTATTTCAGCAGAGAGCTGAATTTATATTATTATATTATTTATATAGCGCCAAATTCACAACACGTCATCTCAAGGCACTTTCCAGTTCACCAGATCATCCAGTCAGATTGATTCAAAGTTTTCTATCTAAGGAAAACCAGTTGATTGCATCGACTCATTGACTCAAATACAATCCCTCACACTAAGCATGCTTGTAGCGACAGTGGAGAGGAAAAACTCCCTTTTAACAGGAAGAAACCTCCAGCAGAACCAGGCTCAGTGTGAGCGGCCATCTGCCGAGGCCGACTGGGGTTGAAGGAGACAGAAGCAGACATAGAAAAAGAAGCATAGATACAAAAGGCAATTGTAAAAGGCGGTCCCGTCCAGGAAACACACAGCCAGGCAGACGAGCTCCGAGCCAGCTCCCATGTCAGAGTATGAAGAGAGCACATCCAGTTAGTCACAGTCAGAGAAACAGGACTACACTGGAAAACAGCCCTATCTCCAGCATCAATAAACAAGGGTGTTGATGGAAGCAGCACAGCTGATATTTCTCTCCAGGATGACATCACAGCCAAACAGGAACAGATGAGGCAAAGCTACTCTGAGGAAAAGCAGAGAGAGCAGAAGGTTAGATATTGAACTAACAGATTCAGCAGAATAGGAGAATAGAGAGAAAATGAAGCAGAATGATGAAATGGGGGTCCCTATGTCCTCCAGAAGTCTAAACCTAAAGCAGCATAACTATAGAGATAGCTCAGGATAACCTGAGCCACTCTAACTATAAGCTTTATCAAAAATATATCTGCTATGGCAGCGACTGGCTATTGACACAGCCCGGTGGCCTTGTCTGCACCCATCCCACCTCTGACACGGGGATGGGGGGATTTTAAAACCAAACACGCAGCATGGATGTAATTGTGAGAACCAGGATCATAATTGCTCAATTAGGAACATTTGCTCGGACCTCGGTTTTGTCCTTGGAAAAAGGAAATTTGTTCCCCCAAGGTCCAAAAAAAAAAAGTTCTCCGGAGGTTTTAGTTCAGCAAATCATGTTAACGTCTTAATGCCATGAGTCATTTTTCAAACACTTGCAAACTCTGAGTCACTACTTGGCACGTGACCGCAGATTTACCCATAATTCCAATATTCTCCTCCTTTTATAAAGAGAGTAAAGAATGATGGATTCTTTCCTGGTGCTCAACTTGTCTTCATAACTTTAATTTAGTCAACAAAGAAACAAATGAGCTCTCAATAATATGAAGAACAGATTCAAATATTGTTTTTAATTTCAAAATCAATGTCAAAATCAAGCAGCAAATGAAATCTATCAAGCACATTTTTCAACCATTCTCTATCCTCACAGTATCTGATGGATGGTCATTATAGAGCAATAAAAACATCTGGATTTATTAATGATTGCTCAGTGTCAGCGGATACAAGCGGCCGAAATGGGTTTCCTCCGTAGGGTGGCTGGGCTCTCCCTTAGAGATAGGGTGAGAAGCTCGGTCATCCGGGAGGGACTCGGAGTAGAGCCGCTGCTCCTCCACGTCGAGAGGAGCCAGTTGAGGTGGCTTGGGCATCTGTTTAGGATGCCTCCTGGACGCCTCCCTGGTGAGGTGTTCCGGGCACGTCCCACAGGGGGGAGGCCCCGGGGAAGACCCAGGACTCGCTGGAGAGACTATGTTTCTCGGCTGGCCTGGGAACGCCTTGGGGTTCCTCCTGAAGAGCTGGAAGAAGTGGCTGGGGAGAGGGAAGTCTGGGCCTCCCTTCTTAAGCTGCTGCCCCCGCGACCCGACCCCGGATAAGCGGAGGAAGATGGATGGATGGATGGATGGATGCTCAGTGTCAGCTTGAGTTCCTGTCTTCTTTTAATGAATCTTTTATAGTTCTAGCCAAACATTTTGAGCTATGGAATAAGGAACAACTTTATTTTAACTGTAAAAAATTATCGAGTTGATTTTGTTCTACTGTTGCTGCAACAAAAGAACAAAAGGTATCCGGTCAAAAAATGAAAAGTATAGAACTTTTTTTAATGAAAAAAAGTTTTTTTCTTCTGTTTTTTTTTTTTTTTTTTTTTTTTTTACATATTTAATAGTTTACATTTTTATTGGAACTTCTCTTTCACCTTAAGTTTTACAAACTTCATTATTTTCAAATTGTATTTTAACAGATCACATCCGGAGCGAGGATTTCGCTCCGCTCCAGTTTGCTCCAATGCGTCAATTAAACATTTTGGATAATAAAATTTGTAAAATAACATTTGATTTAAGTGTGAGTTTTTTTCAACAATTAATAATTAAATAGGAAACGCGGGGCAACATGAATGGAGCACACAGCTGGGAAACAGTGTGATAGTTTTATAGCCATTTAAATATGACAATACACATGTTTCGGTGACATCATTAAATCAAATGCCGTGTGTCCCAGGGCCCTGACATAATTACATATAGGAAAAATTTCAGAAAATGCATTCTCCTAAAAATCTGAGCGAGAGTGGAGCGATTTTGCCGGATCGAAATTAGTGTGAGCGTAGAACGAATGAGCGAACATCCTCTTGGGCGGGAAGTGGGAATTGCACTGCACTCCGCTCCGTTCACATGCTGTACTAGGAATCCAACACAAACGATTACTCTTGACCAATAAAAACATAGCTGCTAACATTGATGTAGACAAATAGAAATATGTGTTTGCTCCAGAGGAAAGCCCGCCTCAAGAAAGAAAGAGATCTCTTAAATGCAATTTCAAAACAACGAAAATGTCATGATTTTACAAAGTTCAGACCCAAAGGCAGAAAACCGAACAGGGAGACCAGGCAGAAGGTTTAACGGGTTTTATTGAAGAGGTAAAACAGAGGGAGAAGTGTTGCTCTGAACACTGTTCAACCAGAACTGTAAAGTGAGGGGAAGACACAGCGGTTAGTTCAGGCTCAGGAATTTGACTCGTGAACTTGGAGAAGAGGATTTGGTTGCAGACTCACGTTTCCAGAGAAGTAGTTGAATCATTGACTCCTGTCTGTGTGCCGTGGTTCCAGTGTTTGTCTGATTCAGTTTAGGGCGGAACAGGGTTTACCCAGAATGTGGTTGTTAGTAGATGAACCAAGCAACTGACTGCCACTCAGATTTGCTGCGGTACTTGAACGGATCGAAGTGGAGAATAATCCCTTTCTCAGTGCGAAGCTCAAACGATCTCTTGGGGAAAGTGGATCCAAACCTCCTGTTTGAACCCCAGCTCAGTTTGTAGCTCAGTTGCTCCTTCCAGGGAGTGAAGGTCCGAAAAATCCAGTTTGCAGGATGACTTCCTGCCGAGAGGCAAAGACAAAAACAAAGTTAAACTCAGGTTGACAAAAACTCAGTTTGACTCAGCCAAACTCAGGTTGACTAGAGTACCCTAAACTGGCAAACACTCTGGCGTCGAGGTAGTGGCAGTCAGCAGCTTAAGAACACTCTGTTTAACGAGGAAACTATCAGCAGGTGTGTGAGGAGGCGGACCAGAACCAGGCGCCTCCTGGTGGATGAAGGGAGACAAACACAGAAACACAGACACAAAAACAGGAGTCCTGACAGAAATTTGCTGACATCAATCTAAAAAAGAGACATTTGAATACTTCTTTATATATAATATATATAAAGAAGTAAAATTTATTACAAACAAATATTAAAAATGTAATAAATATTTAAAGAAGTACATTGAAAAAAATCTGATCAGAGAAGACAGCAGAGGTGCTTTCAAACCCATTTTTTGATATAAAGATTTTCAAAGTTTCATTTGTAAGTTACAAAAATTCACTCCATTTAGCTTTCAGTTAAAAAAATACAGAAATAGAAAAATTCAGATATTGATTAAACCCAAACAGATTCCCTGCGGATCTAATGGTTGGAAGAATCTCCACTGAATCAAATGTGATTTTCCTCCTGAGCTGTTGCTGCTGATAATCGCTCCTCCATACAAAGAGACCATAAGGTTTTCAGAGCACATGGTTTGTGACCTTTAAGGCTTTCCATAAATTTGCAACTCTCCTCCCTAAGCTTTTTGTTTTTTTTCTGGCTGGCTATAAACAGACAGCTTAAGTTGAGCCTCTGGTGCCATCATTATAAGCCATTGTTGCATTATTTAAATCCAATCAGGTTTTCTTGGGTTTAAAGTTAGCCAAAAGTGATATATGTGACATAATGAATTATTTTGAAAACCTTTACCTTCAAACAACTAAAAAAAGAAAACGAAAAAAAATCAACGTTATTTATAGTCATGATGCAGTTTAAATTTTATAATGGAAAAAAGGGAAAAGGATTTTGCTTTAACGATAATCAGTGACAGTATTGGTGACTGCAGACATTTTTAATTCTAAATTGTTCCTTTGACTTTGGCAAAAGGCCTCTTTAATTTCCCTGCCAACATCTGGAGACATGTTCTCCTTTTGCATGCTAATAGAAATCGGCCATGTAAGCTCATCTTGCTGAGTGCATTTTGACGAGTGTGTGCATGTATTATATGTGCCAAGCCCATTAGAAATGGCTGCTGAGTCTGAAGCTGTAAAAGTAAGGATGGAGCTATTTTATTTTTTCTTTTAGGCTTGACTGCAAAGTGATGTTACTTTGTCTCGTCAGAGGACAGATAGAGTCCGTCAAATATGAGTAAAGATGGATCTGGACAGATAAAAACATCGACAAAACAATGGATGACAAATGGTTGAAATCTTTCAAGGAAAATTGAAGTTTACCCCCCTCCCCTGCTAACCAAACTGCAGTCAGAGTACTGATGAAAGTTCCTTATGTCATTCCTTATGTTTTTTTGTTTTTTTTTACAGATTGCTCTGCTTTTAATCTGCAGCTTCACTACTGATTCTAAAAGAAGATTGGGACGCAGATCTTTTAGGCTACGTTCACACAGCAGCCTGAAGTGACCCAAATCCAATTTTTTGGCCCATATGCGACCAGGATCTAATCTTTTCATGACAGTCTGAACAACACAGATACGATTTTTTTCCAATGCGACCCAGGCCACTTGTCTTTGTTGTCCTGAATCCAATATGAAACTGATCTTTTCAAATGCGACCTGTGTCTGAACGGTCAGGTCGCATTCATCTGACCTGAACGCTATTAATACCCGACAAAGGTCACTATTCTGGGTCTTGCTATGAAGAAGAAAAACAACAACCATGGCAGACGATGATGCAGAGAACAGCTTTTATGTTTAACCATCTTGAAAAGATTGTGTTTTTGAGGTTGGGAAAGATGGCTAGATGCGCTCCGGTACTACCATCTAGATGCTATGTTATTCCACGCCACACACAAGAGGGATAATCACAAACTATCTGTGGCTCTAGATACGACCAAGGCGGTGAGGAAGTGAAAAACCAAAAGGGGCAAGTTTGTGCGACAACGGAGGGACATGATGGCGAAAGAGAGCGTAATTCCAGGTGGAAAAAGGGTCCTAGCATTCTTGCGCACTTTGCTCCTCTAGCTGGTTCAACTTCGTGAGTTGTTTTCCACAATGGTGGTCATACAAACAAAACAAGCCGGTAAGATACCAAACAGGAAACACAGATAGTGTACATTTGATAAGTCAGAGGCCTCCTCTCTGCGGTCACCTGCAATTTCGGAGAGCTGCAGCAGAGTATCTGCGGGGTGGGGGGTGGTATATCTGACACACACGCAGACAACCTGGTTCCTCATTCAGCAGAGGCCCACTCACACTACCTATTAAAAGATGGCACTTTCGTCTCAACTGTCGCTGCATGCTTGGTGTGAGGGATTGCTGTAGGGTCAATGACACAATGCTAGCAAATGTGAACAGGCTCATTTAGGAGGAGTGAAGCCTGCAAAGTCGTTGGCAGGATATAATCAGCTGGTTTTTGTCAGGATTCCTGTCTGTGTGTTTTTTCTGTGTTTGTCCCCCTTCCTCCACCAGGAGGCGCCCTGTTCTGGTCCGCCTCTCCACACACCTGCTGTGAGTTACCTCATTAACGGAGTGCTCTTAAGCTGCTGACTGCCACTACCTCAACGCCAGAGTGTTTGCCAGTTTTGGGTACTCTAGCCAAGCTGAGTTTTGCTGAGTCTGACTGAGTTCTTGTCAACCTGAGTTTTAATCTTGTTTTTGTCTTTGCCTCTCGGCAGGACGTCATCCTGCAAACTGGATGTTTCGGACCTTATCTCGCTGGAAGAATAATCTGAGCTTCAAACTAAGTTGAGGATTCAAACAGGAGGTTTCTTTCCCTCAAGAGATCATTTGAGCTTCATACTTAGTAATGAATTCATCTCCACTACGACTCGTTCAAGTACCGCAGGAAGTCTGAGTGGCACTCAGCTTCTTCGTTCGCCTTCTAACAGCCGCATTCTTGGTAAACCCTGTCCGCCCTCCACCGAATCGGACAAACACTGAAACTTCTGCACACAGACTGGAGTCTAAGACTCAGCAACTTCTCTGGAAACATGAGTTATCTACCAAATTCTCCTCTTCAAGTTTGAGAATCAAAATTCCTACTGAGCATGAACTAACCGCAATGTCGTCCCCTCACCTTTCAGTTCCGGTTGAGCAGTGTTCAGAGCAACACTGGATTTTTCACAAACTCCTAAATGAATCTGTTAAACCTTTCCCCTGGTGTCTCTGAATTGTTCTCTCTGCATGTGGGTCTGATCTCTTGATAAAAGCATGACAGTTTTCTTAGATGGAAAAACTTTTAACTTTTTATGTGATTTAATTGTCTCTGTAAAGTGCCTTGAAATGACATGTTGTGAATTGGTGCCATAGAAATAAACTAAACTGAATTATACCACAATGGACACAGAATGGACTTTTTTCATCATTGATCTGAAATCCTCTACCTCTCAGCTTTAAATCAAGTTAATCTTTTTATTTTTATTTCTTGTTAGTTGTGCTCCCGTCAACATTTAAAACTCCTAATATTTAATACTTATCTGCATTGCTGAGCTAATTTGAATGACAAAGAGAAGCACCTGGGTGAGAAATACACAGAAGTGAAGCACCTCAGGGTAACACCATTGTTTATCAAGAAGCCCACTTTATTTTTGATGTTTCCAACTTTTAATTTCAATCATTTCATTAATAGTGAAAAATCTAAGCCAACTGGAGTAAACTAACAGATTCCAATGCTTGGATTAAACTTCTGCAACTTGTTTCCAAGCTTTTATAAGCAAAATTCAGCAGCAGCAGATGTTTTAAATGAAGAAACTAAATGATGGTGTTGAGGTTGAGTCAATAATTACATTCATCTGGTGGCATGTGACCTCCTAATGTACTGAATGGCTCTCATTGACAATAATGGAAGGACTTGCTTTTTACCGGCCGCATCCACATTAAGCATAATTGTACACCCAGAATTACCTGGAAGGTAAAATATTGGGAAAGAGTTTCATCTGCAGGCACATATTCAGCCTTTCTAAGTCTGAGTGCTTCCTATTTCACCGGTTTGCTGTTAATAACATTTTAGAACAAAATTATGAAATAATCACCTTTCAAGGTTTCACTCGAACATTTTTGTGCTTTTTCAGATAAATTATTCGAGCGCAGACATCACCTGCTTCGTGTAACTTCCCTCCAAATGTTCCATCCCGACATACTCAGTCAATTAACCCGTTTCTCTTTCTCACATCCTCGCTGATTTTCACAGGAATATTTTTCAGATTGATTCTGGTGCCTTTGGTTTCCCTGCTACCAAATGGATCAGATTTATTTCAATATCAGAGGGTTAACATTTTAATAGGACATGAAAAGCACAGACCGGTTTGAGCGGTTAATTATTTCTTTCAGATAAAAGCGCTTAATGGACTGAGTGACAGCCTTAAAAGCACACGGGAAAAACTGCAGAGCAAAATGTCAGAAAGGGATGTTGAATGAATGAAATGTTGCATTATAGGACAAGAAGAAGCTTAAAATATGCGTTTTATCTGGTTTGTTGATAAATAAAATAAGGAGGATGCATCATCTGTATCATTTATTATTGTTCTCACTTTTCTCATCCTTTCATCAATGAGTTTCCCTCCTCCATCTCCTGACCAAACCCACCAAGGACAATCTGCCCTCAGTCTCTTCTATTAAACTATATTCTTCTATTTCTCCTTTGTTTTCTTTTTTCTCCTTACGGAAACACTCCATCCCACTCATCTCTCTCCCAAACCACCTACCCTCTTTCTCTCAATCAGTTGTTCTCCTCTAAACATGTCTGCTCTTGGCCTGTCCTTTAGCTTCATTCATCTTTTCTCAGATGTTTGTTTGTCCTCCTTAAGAAGCCCAAGCCTCGGCTGTACATGGATGGTTATATTAGGTTGGTAGGTAGTCGCTGGCAATAAATGACAGATCAGTATCCGTTTCCAAGTAGATATTCACCCCAAAGCATCTTGGCTCAGCTGGCTGCTCCGCTTCACATAGTGCATCCTGTTGTACTCGAGTATCGCACAGGTAAACAGCACACCTGCATCCAGCCACCCTCAGGGTTTCAAAAGAAGTAGGATTCATCAGGCTGGGCGTCCGCCTTCCATTGACCTGAGGTCCAGTTCTGAGGCTTACATGTGTCACGGTCTTGGTTCTGTTCATTTTTTTTGTTTTCAGTTTCACGTTGATCCATGTTTTTCTTTGTTTTTGAGCCTTATTGGTGTTTTCTGGATATATTTGAGTTCTTAGGTTTTTTCTTTGTTGCCCTCTTGTGTTGGTCCCCTTTTCCCAAGCTCCTTCTAGAATCCTCTGTTCATACCTGCTCCCAATCAGCTCATTAGTCCTTGTTTTGTTCAGTCTCCCATAAATACTCTCCCTGTGGTTTTCAGTTTGATCCATGTTTTTCTTTGTTTTTGAGCCTTATTGGTGTTTTCTGGATATATTTTAGTTCTTAGGTTTTTCTTTGCTTACCCTTTGTTACCCTGTTTTGTTGGTCTCCTTTTCCCAAGCTCCTTCTAGAAGCCTCTGTTCACACCTGCTCCCAATCAGCTCATTAGTCCTTGTTTTGTTCAGTCTCCCATAAATACTCTCCCTGTGCAGTTCCTCAGTGCTGGTTTCTCGTCTTTCCCCGTCTTTACCTGGCTCATTGTGCATGTTTTCCCTGATTTCTCCATGGTTCTTGTTTGTCTTGCATTTTTGTGTTGGATTTTTTTATTCCTGCCTCTGTTACCTGTTGAGAACTCCATAACACTACAAGAACTCAACTCTGCCTCACCATTTGCATTTGAGTCCTCAAAACCTCAACCAAACTTTGACAACATGCCCTATTGGTCTTGATATAAGTCAGAGGATTCAAAAATAGTGCAGCAATATATGGAATAATCTTTGTTCCCTTATTTTTTGCAAGCAAAGAACTCAATTTGTAAATAAAAAAAATAAAATCACATGGTGTCCAGAAAATAAACTTTGAAAGAGTTCCTAATAACACTTGGTTTTAAGAGTAACTGTGCAGTTTTCTTATATTTTATTGTAAAAAAAAAAAGCAAAAACAAATGTACCCTCTTTTGATATTTAATTATTTTCAAGTTTTATTTTTTTTTTAAACATTTTCTTTCACAGTTCAATACAAGTTTTAGATTACATTCTTATACTTATACTACTTTATTACTTTATTTCTCATTTTCAGAAGGAGTTTTACAAATTGCTTTCTTTTCAAATTACATCTTACAGATCACATTCTCTTCACTTCAAACTGTTACGAACATGCGCACTTGCACAATACAATTCTTGTTGCTAACGTCCAGCCGACCAATAGAAATGTGTCTTTTCTCCTTCCTCCAGAGAAGCCCCAGAAGTGAAGAGAGTTGGAGTTGAACTAGACCTGTTCTGATCCGATCGGTGTTGGTCTGCAGACGATGCTCGCTGGTTAGCCTATGTCCGACTTTCTTCCGTCTACGTACTCGAGAGATCAGAATGTGACCAAGTGTCTGAGCCACCCGCAGTTATTCAACAGAAACTGCGGAGGCTGCAATGCATGATGGGAAAACACTACTGCCACCTGTGAAACTGACATCTGATTGGATCAAATTTTGTCAATAAAAATGCCCTACATGTCCTCTTCACCCTTTTCAATTCATCTTTATTGTCAGCAATATTCATTACTAGGAACTTGAACAATTAATCGGTGGCATATTTATTAACAGGCTTTTAAGAAGGATGCTATTTGTGGTGTTGGTAGCTAATTGCTAATCAGCTATTTGCTGAATGTGGTTAGCCTTATTACAATAAAATAATATCAAACATTTTACAAGTTATTATCAGTTGACATAACAGAATTAAATGTGAGACTCTTAACCATTACATATCCAATGGAAAGTTTATTTTATATGTGTTATTTTGTATGTTCCATCAATGGTTGCATAACGCAAACACGGTGCCAGTTATCTGGTTCAGCTGCAGACGGCTCTGTCCAGCTTCACAACAAACTTTTAACTACAACCATCAGCACAGCAACAAGCTTTTGTCCATATTCCCGGAGAGGCGCTGTTTATCTCGAACACACCTGATGTGATCTGGAAAAACAATCTGAACGATATTAATTTGAACAATGAAATAAGTAATACTTAATCTGAAAAAAAGTGAAATGTGAAATATAAAAAGTAAAAAAAATATTATTTTATAACATTTTATCTGAGAAAACAGTAAATGAGAAACAGGGCAGAGTTAACCAGGTGCTTGGAATGAGCAATCCAGCCAACAGTGCCAGCATCATGACAAAATCTGTTATGAAATGTTTTCAAAGTTCAGTTTCTGGATTGGATTTTTTATTTTATTTTTTGTCTGATGGTCCATGGTTGACATGATAATTGGATAATTAGGATGCATTGTTATTGCCAGGTTATGATGGGGGGAGCGGTTATATCCCCAAATGAACTCATAGGGGGCAGGATTTTGAAACAGCCTTTTAAGCAGACATTAGTTAAAGGCTAAAGAATACGGAAGAGGTTTAGGGCCACTGAAAAAAAAAAAAAGTTAATTGATTTTTAAATTTTACTTCAGTTTAATATGGCAAACAAGTCAGAATTCTGACTTTTTGTCAGAATTCTGACTTTTTTCTAAGAATTCTGACTTTAATCTCAGAATTCTGACTTTTTTCTCAGAATTCTGACAGCTAACAAACATGTTAGCATCAAGCCATAGCCATGTCTGTTTTAGAGACTAGCTCTCTTGTTTTAATGACCTTCTGCTCCTCCATTAATGAGGGGACCCCTCGGGCACGTAAAAAGTTGCCTAATTCCGTCTTTTTCCACCAATGTGTCACTGGCCACCTCAAACAACTCACATCTTTGTCAGTGAAGCTGAGTGCTCCACATCTCTTCCTTCATGGTGCCCATCTACATTAAGATCCAAAATTCTGAGAATAAAGTCAAAATTCTGAGAAAAAAGTCAGAATTCTTCTTTTTTTTCCCATGTTAAACTGAAATAAAATGTAAAAATCAGTTAACTTTTTTTTTTCAGTAGCCCTAATCCTCTTCCGTAGAAGAAAGGCAGTGAGTTAGGAGGAATTTTTTATTTTTTTACAAACATATACATGTTTACATAGGCTTCAGGACACATTTGACTGGAAAGGTATTATAAAGTGAATTTTGCAGAATATTGGGCCTAAAGATAAAGATTATCTGTGCTTTTTATATTTTGAATTAAAGTGAAATATCAGCCAGCTCTAAATAGTTTACATTTTTCTTGAATAGTAAAAACAGAAGATAAAAACTCACAATATAACATTCAAATGTGTAATTTAACTGTTATAAATACAGGTTATTTGGCTCTATATCTGAAGAAAATCCATTTTCTTAAGTGTAATATAACAAATGTAAGCAACTTAGCTTTTCGTATAGTACCAGAAAAAATATAAAACTACTTACAGTCCTTTATATCTGTTTCACAGATACCAAACTAACATGTCTGAAATGTACAAATAATAGAAAATAGCACTTTAATCACTACCTTTATGAGTTAAATACTGGTAAGCACATTTGAAGATCACTGGTCGGTCTGTTTTATCTCACTCTTTATTCTATACACATTCTCTCTTCTAAGCCTTGGAGGCTCTTAATCCATCACCACCCTCCTTCTCAAATCCCACATCCTACAGTACAAAGCCTATCCTACACCCACAAATGACTACACCTTCTTTCAAACAAAGTGAGGAAGGATGGGCAGATAAAGGAAGACGGACCACGAAGGAGCGGTGGATGAGAGGTTTTTGATTTTGGACGGTTGGAACAATGGTCTGGAGAGCTCCATGGAAAACCACTCACTGCAGAGAGAAACCCCCTATTTAGCTTTTCATCTTTACACTGTATGTCGCAGCCATGACCCCTCAGCAAACAAAGAGTGAGATCTCTGGTTTGTCACCAACACCAAAAGCTGTCAAAGCATGTCTCAGAAGTAGATAATAGGCCCAAGCTTCCTCGCAAAGAGGAAGAGAATCTCTGACGGGTTTCTGTGTTCAGAGCCTGATGGCCACTCATCCTGGTTCGCATGCGGGGCGGGTATACATTTCTTGTTGTTTGGCCAGCTCTCTGGCCTTAAGTGCAGCCTGTCACACAGGAAGCAGCTGCTAGTATAAAACAAACGGCCAACCTCTCTGGATCTGTATAATTTTGCATGCCTTTTTGGCTGCTTCTCATCTCCTCCTCTTCCTACTTAACACCATGCATTAGTACCAAAGCTGGTCGACATGTACTCTGTATTTTTTGAGGTTGACAAATTGATGGTTAATATACACCTAGAGGCTGTGCAGGCGTGAGACAAACAAAGACATAAAGGAGGGAATTTATGATAGGCGTGCAGGAAATTGTCGGAGAAGGTTATAACTCATGGGCTATTCCTTGAAGGCCCTCTGGATAACGATCAAACCTTTGAACAATAAGCTTATGGTTTATTGAGGGAGATCTGAGCCTAACTTGAGAGAAATAAAAAAAAAAGTGTTTGTTTATAGTGAATTTTCATTGTTTGGTGAGTGAAAACGTAATCACATTTCTGCCTGGTTACCAGAATCAGGTGGGATCTGAGGCAGCTGCTCTTTGGCCGTCCGAGTAACTGGAAGTGAAAATGATTGAATTATCTTCAGGCACAAAGGAACATATTGGAAGTTGTATCTGCGCCCCCTCACAGGCCCCAGACAGTGGAAACATAAACCCTAGTATTCAGCTGAATTGATCTCATGTTTCTCTGTAATTGCATTGGGAAAGTTGGGCAGGGAAGGAGGGAAAGTGGCCGTCGGCCCAGGAGAGGAGATGCTGTTATATAGTTACAGTAAGCGGATTATCTGACGGCAAAACAGCCGACAGATCGTTTTAAAAGCAATGACTTTTAGGCAAACAAGACTGGCTGTAATAAAATTTTTATCACTGACTTTATAATGCTTACAACTTCTATTTTAAAAGGTTTAGGATTGAAAATATTTGATAAATTAAATTTGCCCAGTAGCATGATGTAGGGGCCTAAGTGCCACGTAGAGCGAGTCAAAATAGTCGCTCTACATGGTTTCTATTTTTAATTAGACAACAAATTTATAACAGATGTATTTCATTGAACCCCAGTCGGCCTCAGCAGATGGCCGCTCACACTGAGCCTGGTTCTGCTGGAGGTTTCTTCCTGTTAAAAGGGTGTTTTTCCTCTCCACTGTCGCTACAAGCATGCTTAGTGTGATGGATTGTATTTGAGTCAATGAGTCAATGCAATCAACTGGTTTTCCTTAGATAGAAAACTTTGAATCAATCTGACTGGATGATCTGGTTGAACTGTAAAGTGCCTTCAGATGACATGTGTTGTGAATTTGGTACTATATAAATAAACTGAATTGAATTGAATTTACAATTCAAGTATTCAGGAAATACAATAAATAAAATCAATTTATGCCTTCAGTTTAGTCCTGTATATGAGTTAGTGAACTAATTTACTCATTCATTTCTTTTTATGAATGTGAATGACTTTTGTCGTCACCAAAATAATTGAATTTTACCTGAAATAATGTATTTTTAACCTTGTTTTTAACAAAAAATGTGAATTTTTTTTTAATTGAATTTCTTTTTCATGCAATTCTTAACATTTTGCTCACAACATCTGGTTTGGCCTTTTGCTATAATAAGCTCTTGTTTCAAAGATGTGAACCCAAAAATAACAACAGACTGACAACTAGGGGTGGGTATTGGCAAAGAAGTCATGCTCCGATTTGAATCACGATTCACATGCCACGATGCGATTCTATCACGATGCATCACAATACTTGAAATATTGCGATGCATTGCGATGCATTGCGATATTTTCACTGAACACTGTAAGAAAAGGATACAGCCCTTACCTGTGGCTGACTGGCTGGGTGTGATCTGGATCGTGTCTTCAATTGATACATAACTGAAAGCAACTGAATTCATACATAGCTGTATTTATTGAAATGACTTTTGGAGGTGTTGCAATGAAAACAAATACTGGATAGAAATATTACTATTACTGGCGTGGACACACTGACAAAAAGATCTTAGGATTCATCAAACTTAAAATAACAAAATAAGGATAATCAGTGCCATTTACATGGCCTCAGTGGTCCTTTAAACCAATGAAACGAAAACATTCAAATGTATATTTCCCCTTTTGCAAATGACGTGCATCATATCAATTTCGTTTTTACCTTCCTTTTTTTTAAAGTCAGAATGCATCCAAGCATCTGACTTGAAATGTGATGGAGCCGCGGGGCGAATTTTCTCAGTCTCCTCCATATTTTGTTTACGAATGACTCGTCTCAGTATCCCGCAGCCGGACATGCTTGTGACACAAAGCAGCGGGCGTCAACACATCCGCAGCAACATCTGCTGGACTGGAAGTGGTATTCCACTTGGTTTGGCTGATGTGCGCCAACCATTCATGTCTTTTATTTGTTCTTTTTTTTTTTTTTTATAATCGATTCTTGCCTTCAAGAATCGATGCAGTAGATCACGATGCATCGATTTGACGATTATTTTGCACACCCTTACTGACAACGCCCTAAAAATACATATAAAAACTATTTGATTGGATTAATCTTATAATAACTTAATTTAAACAAATTTTAATTTGGAAATAAACATGTTCTTTGAAAATGACATTTCATTAATGTTAATGGGTTAATTTTACAGTATAATGGTATATTAAATATTCAATATATGTATTAGATAAATTTAGAAAATTTTTAAAAATCCACTTTTTTCATTGTAGTTTAGTCATTTATTTGGGCATGCACGTACACTGCAAAAAATGTAAATCTAAATGAGTCATTTTTTTCTTAAAATAAGTGCATTTTATCCTGATTTGAGGAGGTAAATGAGACACTTTGCCAATGAAACAAGACAATTTACATTTGAAATAAGAAAAATCAACTGCATTGTCTTATTTCAAGTGCATATTATCTAATTGACTTATTTTAAGTGTAAAAATACTCATTCCATTTGCAAACTATCTTATTTACCTACTCAAATTAAGGGTAAATACACTTGATTTAAGACATTTTTACTTAATTTCAGATCATTTTTGCAGTGTATATATATTTCACTAAACATTTTACATAGTATGTTACATAGTACCTCAGGGATCCCATCACAATAAATGTGAAAACCTCTCACGACCCCCCACTAGGTGTCTCGGGACCTCCAGGCGGGTCCTGACCCCCACTTAAGGAACCAATGAGCTACAAAAAACATCTTACTTGTAGCGGCTAAAATCCTATATTTTAGGCTACTGGTGGTTTCTGTTGGAAGGCATTGATTTTACGTGCGCTCAAGTAAGATTTAGAATGCCGATCTTCCGTTTGACGTGAAAAAAAGTCATTTATTTTCAGACCAAGTCCATTATCTTACTGTTTTCCCTCAAGATCCACATAAATTCGACATAAATCCAACCAAGCACAGTAGAAAACTGTTTGCCTCAGCCTATTAACCACACCTGAACAGAATTGATGGTTGACCTTAAATAACCCATCCCCTCATCAAACACTCAGAAAATACGCCCCCTGGTGGCGACAAACACCAAAGGATAATTGGCTCCTACATTACTAATAAAGTTACATGCAACCAAACAGTAAAGATGGAAAGAAATTATAGGAATTGTAGCGAAAAGACAAAGTTGAGGCTTTTAGAGAATCTAGCTGATAAACTGTAAATCAGATTTCTTTATAGATTTATTTTTTGAATACAGGAAAAAAAAACTAAAGATGCAGATATTGTTGCGTGTTTCATACAAATTGCAAGTTGGCATTTTCTGTTGATCTTTGGATGCAAAGGGGAAGGTTGGGATCAGAACCAAAGGAAGGAAAATATTTATCAGAGAAATGTCCAAATAATGAGATAATCTGCAGGTTGAGCCAGCTACATGTGTGACCTGTCATGGCCTTTTTTGAAGGAATGTGACACCGGACTGACGCTGACCTTCCACAGAATAAACATTGCTCTGCTGAGACAACACAACCAGAAGCTAAGGCAGGACGTTGCCTGGGCTTCTGGAAGAGCTGACCTTCATCCCCGTGTCACCCTGTTCATCAGACCTTTCCAGATAAAAACGGGTAAATATTATGAAGTCAGAATTCTGCCAAATGTTCTCACACATAATAAATACTCACAGGAGCAGTTTTATTTAAAACACAGGCACATACTTTACTCCCCCTGCAAATTTTCATCACTTCATATGTACAGATTGCATCCCATGAGGTGCTCGATACGTCACAAGAATGAGTGCATGATGCTTTTCTGCAGTTGTGTCTTGCTTTTTATGCAAGCATTTAATAAACAAAACAATCCCTCAGAACACAAATACATACACAGAAAAATAAAAACAATCAATGAAAGTGAAAAATGTGTCTGAGTATTACTCTGCAAAAACTCTGGTGCCTTGTAAATGAAAGCCACGGCCAGAAACCAAATTCTCTTCTCTTCTCTCTAAAAAATAAATAACACGATACATATAAATAAATATAAAAGTAACATCAAAACTAATACTTTACTGTTAAACAATAAAAATGTAAAATTAAATAAATGCATAATTTAAATGTGCTGTAAATAATTAAATTTTTTATTAAATTAACTGTAAAATTTTTTCTTAATTTATTCACATACACATATTATTATTTCACCCTGTATTTAATTGATTCATTGCTCATTTTAAAATGATTTAAATTGTTAACTTTAACCATCAACCTTAGTGGGCGGGACTAGAGCCATTTCCATAGAAACCTCTGATTGGCTGCTGCTTGATAAGAAAGAAGAGACAACTTCTTCATATATAAAAAAAAATCTAAAGTCAATATTTTCACCAAAAAAGATGGAAGCAACTTCAAAAGTGTGTTTTAAGTGTTGCACTTTATTTACCTCACATGGAGGGAACAATTCCAGCCTCTACATCAGAGGTCATGGATTAGCGTACCGGGGTCCAGATCCGGACTCAGCTGCTGGCTAATCCGGACCCAACCTGATTTAAAACATTTATAAATTAACGCTTGTTGTCCGACGACAGTGTCTGATTTAACTTGTGCTGCTTCTCCTGTTAATATAGTAAAGCCCTCCGGCTCCAGGCGGCATGTGATCCAAATGATCCAATGAGCTGTCAGTCTGGGTTGCTGCTGCTGCTGCTTTTAGACACAGCAGGCAAACCTGTGGCAAGCCGGGCGATGGGAAAGAAGGAGAAGACGATGAGAAAAAGAGAGCAGAGAAAGTGTGGACTGCTGGAAGAACTGCGGTGAACTGGTGAAAGAAAAGTGAAATGGCGTGCTCAAAGATGACCCTGAACATTTAGAGGATGTTTGGCTCAATCTGCTGCTGTGAAGCAGGATTCTCCACCATGAACAGAATCAACAATAAATCTGGATCCAGGCTCAAAATGAGCTCCTTGATCTGTGCTTGAGAATGGCTTAGTCTCCATTTAAACCCAGGTTTAAAGCATTGCAGGGCAGCCTAAAGCCCACTGCCAACATTAAGACAGAAAAAATAAAAGGTAAATTAAGGTGTTTATAAAATATGTGTATCATGAAATTGTGTATATACCAAACTGAACGACTGTTGTTCTCTACTTTAAAAACCACTTTAGATTTCAAAAAGGAACAATTTTCTATTCTTTTCTTTTTATTTAATAATTCTATGTATAACATGAATGCATAAACACCTAATTTTATTTCAGGGTTAATATTCTGCTTAAAGTAACAGATTATAATTAAAAATGTCTCCGGACCTTTACTGGTTGATGACTTTCATTATTCGGACCCTGCTGATTTTTTATTGGTGACCCCTGCTCTATATCCATAGTTTGGTCTCTGAAAAGTTAAACGTTACACTGGAAAAAAAACGATCTAGATAAGTCATTTTTTCTTAAAATAAGTGCATTATTTCTTGGATTGAGGATGTAAAAGAGACATTTTGCCAATGGAACAAGACAATTTACGATTAAAATAAGAAAACACAATGATAATTGTCTTATTTCAAGTGCATTTTATCTAAATATCTTATTTTAAGAGTAAAAATATTCATTCCATTGGCAAAGTATCTCATTTACCTACTTAAATTAAGGGTAAATACTAGGGATGCACGATATTGGGATTTTGGCCGATATCCGATATTTTAAAACTCATGTAGCCGATAACCGATATCGATACCGATGTTAAAGCTGGACAAAAATAAGTGGTCATTGAAAATAACAGTTTTGTTATCCATTTCTGACACTTTGAAAAATAATATACTCAAATATATTTTCATATGCTGATATCAAATAGATTTTTAAAAACACGGTATAGATCTATTTTACTTTCAAAATCTCGTGAAATTTCATCGTTCTGTTACAAACTGTCGTGATATTTTGCAAATTCTTGTGAGATTTTGTTAGTAAAATAGATCGATACCGCGTCAATATATCAACATATAAAAATATGGCAGAATTTCGTGAATTTTCGGGGGATTTCGTAGCATAACAATGACATATAGCAATATTTCATTAGTAAAAGAGATTGATATTGTGTTTTTAAATGGCAATATATCAGCATATGAAGATATTGTGATATTTTAATGTATCAATATTTTTTCCCTTGTCTTTAGAAGTTTTTAAGTCTGTAAAAAAGAAGTTTTTGAGGAAGAAGAAGTAGTTTTTTTTTTTTTTTAGACTTTAGAAACTCAGAAGCTGATCAAATATCGGGTTAAATATCGGTGGGGTGGCCGATGTCCGATATTCAGTTTTAAGGCCGATACAGGCCGATACCGATAGGGGGCCGATTATTCGTGCATCCTTAGTAAATGCGCTTAATTTAAGACCTTTTTACTTATTTCTAGATCGTTTTTCCAGTGTAGTAAGTGGGCGAGGCCACAGCAGCTTTCTCCTAAGCTTATCAAATGCATTTCAGACTTTAATATTGATAATTATCTGTCACTGTGTTTTACTCCAATCCCAATGGAAGGCTCTAGATTACTGCACTCTGGACAGGAGATGTAAATAAAGCCATCAGGATGGAGGAAAAGACCAAAGGAAGGTTCATTGATTATAGTGAAATAGGAGAATGATGGTGTGACATAAGGGATGGGACAAGAGGGAAGGAAATGTACAGGGACACCACTGATAATATTTACTGATCAATATTAGAAAAGATGGATTTCTGTGTGATTTTGTCAAGTATAAGAAAAAAAAAAAGAAACGATTGGGATTAACTTGGTCATTATTTAATCAGATGAAAATTTCCTCTTTTCAAGCATTTAAACATAGTAAAAGAACAGAGGATTCTCTTGTTTCCATAATCAGGCATTTGGTAAACAAACCACTAGACTAATCAGAAACCGAATCAGTGAAATTCCTGCTTTGATCAATTGAAGAGCTGTTATTATTTCAGTTTAGAAAAAAAAAATCATTTCTATGCTGCCGTCGATATATCAAGGTTATAGAAGTCAAAATCCATCATCCTGTTGATTATACAACGTTTCGATTGTTATGCAGCAGGAAGCACCAACACTGTGCTCTGCAGACTGGGTTCAGTCCCAGAAAGACAAAGTCCAATAAAATCTGCTTTTTTATTCTTTGACATTTGAAGTATGATAGGAAGAATTGAGTATTACTCTTGATAATGTAAAGCATGATCATTAACCCCCTGGACACAGTTTTATTGTCACTTTTGGCTGCCTACCGCCATTGCATGTAACCTGACCCCATACTGCAGCTCTCAGGACTTCCTTGCTTTGGAAAATTTTATAAACCTCCTCAAAAACACACACATACACAGTCTATGCTGCGTTTCCAAAGGGAAGAAAGCACTTAAAGCATTTAGGTCATTTTTTGGTTGGTTGGATGCAGCTGAGCTGCAGCCACAATATTTTGAAAAATAGGCTGAATTAAAGTATTGGCGAGTAACTGTGTTTTTATTGTTGATCACATGAAATCTGATCTGCTGACCTAATTCCAATAACCGTAGCAATCTTAATGACTTGAGTGCTAGCTCACCAGTAAATGCAGCTCAGGCAGGCTTTTTTCCAGAACATTCAAGGTTATTCAGCTTTTACCGCAGCCAACTCTTGTGTTGAACCCAGGCTGGAGGAAATGAAAAGAGCAGTTTATTTTCGATTAAGACTTTGAGAGAGCTTTTTAATAAAAATACAGTTATTTTTCCATTACTTGGGGGGAGTTTCATTTTCAGTAATCAGACTTAAACCTACCATTAAAGGTGCATAGTCACTTTATATGCCTAATCCATTTTATTAAATAAGGTTATATACAGTACACCCAGTATTCACTCTGATAGTTTTAAGATCTATCTATCTATCTATCTATCTATCTATCTATCTATCTATCTATCTATCTATCTATCTATCTATCTATCTATCTATCTGGTCTCTGAATCGGGTGTGTAACATTGGTTGGGCTGAAAATGGCATATTTGCTGTTCTATGAGCCCTAATGCAAGCCTGGTTATTAGCCCTAGAGTTAAATGACAGGTTTTCTTCTTTTTATGGTATAATCATGAGTATTTAGATGAGCTGTGCGCTGATTGGTTGGTTTACAATGAACGAAGCTGCTGAGCAACAAGCACTCACTCACTGAAACATCAAAATTATTCATGTGGTAAAAAAAATTGATGCAATTTCAAAATCGTCCGGGATCGTCCGACTATAGCGCATTTTACAGTGCATATTATTCTGACCAATCCAATCAGCGTGCTCTCTGACAACCAGTTAACCTGACTCCGCCAGATGGATTTGCTCCGCATATCCATCTGGAAACCTTCCGTTTAAGTAATTTTGGGAAGGGGCGAAAATACTGGTTGGCTGATTGGCCTATGTTGGTGATAGACGGGCCAAATAAACCAATCAGATCAACGAAGCATATGACGTACTAACAGAGCGACGACGAAAACACAACCACAAGCCAGGCATCTCTTGCTGAAACCGGTCGGGAGAAGAGCAAAAACATCTTTTCCTCTGAGAAAAGCCTCCAGAGCAGTGTTTTGCTCTTCTTTCAGTGAAGAAATACTCTGTGATTCCGATAAAACTTGCTCGATAGCCACGCTAACGCTAGTTTACTCGGCTGAAGCCGCCATGTTCTTTAGACTGAACTGTCGCGCTTCTCGTTGCGTAACACCTCAACCCGCCTCAAAGCCAACGCTGATTGGACGTTGGTTTGGTGAACGGCTCCAAATTTTCTTTAACGGAGAGTCTCCAGACTGATTAGCGAGTGAAACCTTGAAAGCTCGCGAGATCAGGATGGTCTCACGAGGCTAACAACCAGTCGCCTGGAACGCACTTTTGGAACAGAACATCGCCTTGGACAGATATGCAGAGATTTCAAGCAATATCAAGCAATATCCTTCCCACACCCGCCCTCTGTTGTTGTCTGCACAATCTAACCAGTTCTAATCCACACATGGTGCAAAATTATTGCATTGCTTGCAAAAAAACACCACCTCGCATAGTCTGAAATCTGGGATAATTTATCCGATTTGCGGACATCCGTGAACAACTGTCTATATCAAGGAGACTCCCGGGAGACTTGGTTGTCTGTTACCGTCCCCCAGCCACCTCCTCCGGCTGAGGACGGGTGGCTCATGGCTCTCTGCTGAGGTCCGGTCCATTCAGCAACCCACTTCCCTCCCTTGGGCCGATGAACCAGTAAGCTGGTCTGTATGTCAATTTTGGGGTGTACAGACTAGAACTAAATAAGGCAATATCCCCGAGTTTAATTCAACCCGGCTTTCGTTTGGATTCGCCCGTTTTATGGTGGAAGTTTAGAATCGTGAGATTTGCAGAGAAAGGAGGTGTCGATGGGGTTTGAACTTCTCTGTTCGTCCGTTTCACCCACTGAACTATCGTTATTCATCTATGACAACTCGGTTTTGCATTCTATGACCCCTTTAAATGTCCCTACTGTATTCAGAGAGCTTTTCTGTTCTCATCTCTCATGGAATCAAATGTATTTTGCATTTTTTCACATAGGGTCTTATACTTTTCTCTGCTGTTTCCACAATTTGCTGGGAGGTGCTAAATGGTTGAGCCACAGTACTCTAGGCTACTTCTGTGCTTATTTTTTGCACACATACAAAGTTTTGTACCTTATTATTGTAAATATACACAAAAATGCCCTTTATCTAATAAACTAGTTAATTAATAAACATGAAAATAGCAAAATAATACTCCTGCATGACATAGTAATTTTTCATAAGAACTTTGTATGCAACCAGAGTGAGTTACTTGAGTATAAATGTAAAAAATGCCAAATAACTTGACCTTTCATTTACCTAATGGTGGGTTAATCTAAAATGATAAAGCCAGACTAAATGACTGGGTCTTCTCTTTACCAATAAGAGCAAAAAAAACATTTAAAAGATTGAGTGATTTATAAGCCCCAGACTGCAGAGTGGAAAAGCACAGCTCAGATAAGCTAAGAGGAGCCAAGTTTACCTTGAGGGAAACATCTCCAAGTTTAGCATAGCTCACTCTGACTCTGTTCAGAGCTTGGTGATATTCTGCCTGTGGCTGGAGCTTCATGTCAAATCTGTATCTCTGGAGTCCAGGCTGTTTGAGAGAGCCAGTCCTGTGCCCTGTGCAGCTTTTAACTGGACATTGTCAGTCAAAGCTGCCACCATGCCATCATCCGTTGGTCCTCTGGGCTGCTGGGACTGAGCAACAAACCCACTGACTGTTCGTGTCGGATCAAGATACAAGCTGGGATCAATGGCTTGAATATTTGCAAGGATATATTCTTTTTTTCTCAAGTCAACAAACTTGAAATCATTTCTGTAGAACATTGGATAATGCATAATAACACATTCAAACAACTGTCACTGATTCTAAATGCATAAAGTGTGTCAGTCAGTACATGTTTGGATGCTTTTCAGGAATAATAGATGCTATTGTTGTGCTCAGTTGTGAAACCACTAATGTGTTTCTCAGCATTAATGTTCCTAAAATAGGATGTGATAGATCCACAGAGGAATAGACAAACATGGTGGAACCGTGTGATGTTTTCGCAGCTCAGAAATCCAACGTCCCCATCGCACTACACCTGCATCTGAACCCGAGCTTCTGATCCTTTTAGGGCTGTAATCCTCCTCTGCAAACAATCACTCACTGTTCTACCGTAAGCTGTTTTCCTATGATGGCTTGATAAGTAAATTAGAAAGTAATCCTAAAATGCGTTTTCTTTATCCTCCTCTGTGGTTTCTTTCTCTCTAAAGAGGATGGAGATAGAGCTGCTTTTTTCTGTCATGAAACTAAAATATTTGGAAATTTAAAAAACAAATGTTTGCACTCATCTTCTTTTTTTTTTTTGCAATTAAAGGAAATTTTGGGTCAGCAAGGACTAATCAGTGGATCATTATTTATACCTAAAAATAAAACACAGTGTATACAAAATGAAATTTCGATGACAGCTTTCATGACATTTCCATTTCTTAAAATGGCGACCTTCATGGGAGAAAAATATAACTATACATTTTTACCTATCACAAACTAGGGAGCCCCTAAAGGGACATGGAGGGGAAAAAAATAATTAGGTATTGCGGGATCTCGCAAAAGTATTTCAGAATCTCGCAAAAGTTTATTTTTTGCGAGATCTCCCAATACTTTTGAGAGATCCTGCAATACTTTTGCAATAGTTTTGCAGGATCTCGCAATACTTTTGCGAGATCCCGCAATATTTTTGCGAGATCTCGCAAAAGTATTGCGGGATCTCGCAAAAGTTTATTTTTTTCGAGATCTCGCAAAAGTTAATTTTTTCCCTCCATGTCCCTTTAGGGGGCATGAGTAAAAAAAATTAAAAATTCAACATATTTTCACGATCATGTTCAACTATTTGTAACTATACATTTTTTATGTATCACAAACTACGGAGCCCCTAAAGGGACATGGAGGGGAAAAAAATTATATTTGCAAGATCCCGCAATAGTTTTGCAGGATTTCGCAATACTTTTGCGAGATTCCGCAATAGTTTTGCGAGATCTCGCCAAAGTTTATTTTTTGCGAGATCTCGCAATACTTTTGACAGACCCTGCAATAGTTTTGCGGGATCTCGCAAAGTTTTGTTTTTTTTCCTCCTTGTCCCTTTAGGGGACATGAGTTAAAAAAAAACAAAAAACAAATTCAACATATTTTCACCATCATGTTCAACTATTTGTGGATCCCTTTTAAGTACCCGATGTTCCCAAACCAAGAAAATAAAAGAATAACTAAAATGTCCAAAAAAAGTGAAAGACTTTGAAGATAGAGTTTATCTATTGCAGAATTCCTGCTGACTGATTTCTCCGTCCTCCCACTGCTTTGGTCTTCACTCCTCTTTTGCTTGCGTTGGCATTTTCTCTGCGTGTATTACACATAACGTGCATTCCAATGCATGTACACTAACAAAGAGGAGAGCACTGGCGTGGACAGACGCAGATACATCAGCACGGTCTCAGCTCATGAGGTGGTTAGTGAGGTGTCCCATGTGTCGGACATATGGGTCATTACCCATCCATTGGATCGCCTTAAACGCTTTGGCACATTCTTCCACCACCATGATTGTTTTAATGGATGGCAATAATATACAGTCTACAGGAGAGATCACCGCCTGTAGGTGGATGCATATGTTTTCCTTTGGGGAACAAGAGAAGTCTGCTTGTTTCTTTCTCTCAATTTATATTTTTACTCTCATCCATATGTGTTTGTCTTTCAGTGAATGTCTAAGGACTGTCAGCAGCATCACATGAGTGGATGTTCACGTTTATGGCTCCACGGATGTAACACAATGTTTAACTGACAGTAATTATTTTGCAGCTGAAGCACATTTAGTCTCATGACACATTTGGGCTTTTCTCGATTATTAACAGATGTTGCATGCTTTGTAATATCTTATAATCAAGTTTGTTAAAAAAGGCTGGTATTAAAGTTGTTAATGCAAAATAAATCAATTTAAGAAAAATCATTTTGGTCTATATGCAAAAATTAACTTTCACTCTCTTTGTCAGGGAAATGATTACCCCCGAGGCATGACAAGGCAAGGAAGGGTAAAACAATACCTTTGTCCTATAGGACATAAGTACCTGCAGCATCAGACACCGGATATATGTAAATGTGTTTCAGTTGTTTTCAAACCCCCATGTGAAAATAAAATTCTGTGAAAAGTAATTCATGAGACTGTATTAGGATGATCTTTATATCCTTGTTGAAAATTAACTATGTCATCATTTATAGCAACATACACACAAAGATAGATGTTCAAGGTGTTCAGACCATTTCATCCAGACAGAACTTTGGTTCGCCAGCTAATTTATAACATGTAAACTGTTATCATCCATCATCTTAAAGGAAAAGACCGGTCATGTTCAGAATTCAACCTTTAAACCAAAGTACTTTAAATATGAAATTAATACTAAGTGCTTTTACTTAAGAGTAACTTCATTTGACTGTGATTTACCAGAGACATCCATGTTTGTCAAAGAACTCTGCCACCTACCGGTCCGTCCATCCATCCATCCATCTGGAATCCCAGACGTCCCTCTCCCCAGCCACTCGGGCCAGCTCCTCTGGGGGAATCCCAAGGCGCCCCCAGGCCACCCAAGAAACATATTCCCTCCAGCGTAGGGAATTGTAGGGGACCAGCCCATCACCAGGCAAAGGCCAATTAAGGAAAGTGGGGACATTTTGAATGGCTACTACTGTTTTGTATATACGTCTTTAAACCTGGAATCAATGCCAACGGCCGGTTTGTGAGCGGTAGAGGGCACAGAGGACAGGTCATTTCTCCATTACCCCAATGAAAGTGAGTCTTTATTTCTTTTGCTGTCTATTTCAATGTAAATTGGCTTTGGAGGATGGGCGTTATAAGCTTCTTGCTTCTGCCAATACACCCTTTTTCAAACAGTTTTAATTTATGTTATATGGACATATATCCATCCATCCATCCATCCATCCATCCATCCATCCATCCATCCATCCATCCATCCATCCATCTTCTTACGCTTATCCGGGGTCGAGTCGCGGGGGTAGTAGCTTCAGTAGAGAGGCCCATACGTCCCTCTTCCCAGCCACTTGGGCCAGCTCATCCGGGGGTATCCCGAGGTGCTCCCAGGCCAGCAGAGAGACATAGTCCCTCCAGCGTGTCCTGGATCTCCCCCTGGGCCTCCTCCCGGTGGGACATGCCTGGAGCACCTCACCAGGGAGATGTCCAGTAGGCATCCTAATCAGATGCCCGACCCACCTCAACTGACTCCACTCGATGTGGAGGAGCAGCGGCTCTACTCTGAGTCTTCCCCGGATGACTAAGCTCCTCCCCCTCTCTCTAAGGGAGAGCCCAGACACACTACGGAGAAAACTAATTTCAGCCGTTCGGATCCGGGACCTCATCCTTTCATTCATGACCCAAAGCTCATGACCATAGATGAGGGTAGGAACGTAGATCGACCGGTAAATCGAGAGCTTTGCTTTCTGGCTCAGCTCTCTCTTCACCACAACAGACCGGTACAGCGCACGCTTCACAGCAGACGCCGCACCAATCCGCCTATCGATCACCCGCTCCATCTTCCCTTAATTCGTGAACATGACCCCAACATAACTCCCCAGACTCAGTGACTCCTACGAAAATTATTTTTATTTTATTACTTATTAACATCACGGCAAACATATTAGTTTTAGGTATAAATAATCCATTGATTAGTCCTTATTGACAGCACTTTTCCTTTAAAAGAGTCGAATCTGGAATCCATAGGATCTGGAATCAGAACTGGAATTATTCAAACTGAAACAATGCCCACTCCTCACATTCCTGTTCTTAGATGCATCAGGTCCCTGCCAACATGGACCTGATTATGTCCAAACTGCATCATCCCTATAAGGGCTCTAGAAACTAGAAAATCTCAAAAGTTGTTTCCATCGTCAATCTATCGGGACTCCATCTGCAAAGATCACACAGAGAAAGAAGAGCGGCTGCGTTATAGTGTAATTTATCCAAAGTATTGTATACAATACAAAAGAACAAAGCTGGAGAACTTATTTTCTTTAAGTTCTTAAAATATTATTTCCTTGATGGTGAACATCCCCGGTGTCTCAGCCTCCACACACCAATGCATCACACCCTTGCATGCACAAACACACTTCAGATGGAAGCAGATCCAAGAGTGTGACTTTAATTATCACCTTGTCTTGGCCTAAATGAGGGTGCGAGGCTGAACTAATCACCACATGAACTATGTGAGGAGGAAGAAAACGTCCCTCATTAAATCATTTTATCATTCTGATTGTCTCACTCATGGTGGGGGTTTTTTTTCCATCTTAAATGTGAAATAGATTTTTTGTCATAACTGATTATAGTGTTCATTGACTGCCGTTGTTCATCACATAACCCAAAACCTCTGTGTGGCATAAGTTTGGTTCTCTTTTCTCCTGATTCACTGCTACAAAAGCCTCAGCTATTTCTTTTTAAATCACATATATGGGTGTGTTTTCAAATATATGATCACACTTGAAAATTATTGCCTGAAATAGAGAGGAGGAGGCAGAGGGGTGTTTGGCTTATATTTCCAAACCAATCCTCATGTTGAGCGACGTCAATGTGGGGTTCTGTAGATCCGTCATGTCCCCTAATACGACATTTCAGCTCGCTATGATGTATGATTTTATTACTATCACACATCTCTGACATTTCACTAAGCTGAAAATCGATGGATCTCAATGTGGGATGTATCGCGCATAAATCAAATCAGCTCCTTTAAACCGCAGCCTTTGAAACATTTAATGTAAAGAATGGCAAAGATACCAGATTCAGATGCTGGGTGGAAATAAAGAGAGAAAATGAAAGATTTATAACTTAAAAAAATGGGAGAGGAATGAAGATAAATGTGGAAAAAGGTAAGCAAAACAAAGGGGGAGAAATAAGATTTTTAAAGGGGCAAAAAAGATGAAAGATTAAGATGCAGGAAAGAGATTAAACTAAAAAAAAAGAAGAAGATAAGAACAGAAACGGCTGCTGATAAATTACAGATCACACTAAGATGTGTGTTTAGGTTTTGGGTTTTCTTCTTTCTTTATGGCAAAATGTTCCAGCCTGATGCATATGTTTGCACACATATGTCCACCTTTAAGTTCTGAAGGATTGACATCTGTGTTTAAGCAAACCTAACAGGAAACCAACCATCTGCTTTAGTCTCAGCTGTATGACTGATACAGTATAAAAAAGGAGCTTGTTTTAGCTAGAGCAGCTGACAGATCTGCACCCTTTGATGGAAACAAGCAGATCCGTTTCTTCACAGATTGTAGCTTGACAAGGAAAACCACAAGAGAGGTAAAAAAAAACATTACTGAGCAGCAAAATATGTATTCACAGCTTTGCTATTTGATTAAAAATAACTCTGGCACATTTCCATTGTGATGAAATGTTTTTTCTTAAATAAACAAATCTTGAAATTCATATTAGAAATAAAATGAATTAGTAGATAAAAAATCTTTACATCTTGAAACATATAAATATTTCAATAAACAATTACATCACATTTAAATAAATAAAAGGACTAAACAAACAACAAAATGAGATGAGAATAATTTTTATTTTGTATTTTGCCCTATTTCATGTGTATATTTCATTTATTTGAGAAAATATTTATTAAAGGTAAAGTCCGGTCAGTGAGGAATAATCAATGGATCATTATTTATACCTAAAACTAATACGTTTGCAGAAAAAAAATACAAACAATAATTTTTGTCACGATCACTGAATCTGGGAGCGGCCATTTTGCCCAAATATAGTAACACCTCTCTTCTGCCATCTTCTGGCAGTGATGTCATCGTGCGGTAAGCCTAGCCCCATTCTCCTAACCTGACTCCGCCAGATGGATTTGCTCCGCATATCCATCTGGAAACCTTCCGTTGAAGTAATTTTGGGAAGGGGCGAAAATACTGGTTAGCTGATTGGCCTATGTTGGTGATAGACGGGCCAAATAAGATCAAGATCAAAATCAGATCAACGAAGCATATGACATACTAACAGAGCGACGACGAAAACACAACCACAAGCCAGGCACAAGCCAATTGATAGATCAAACTCTTGCCAAAACCAGTCGGGAGAAGGGCAAAAACATCTTTTCCTCTGAGAAAAGCCTCCAGAGCAGTGTTTTGCTCTTCTTTCAGTGAAGAAATACTCTGTAATTCCGATAAAACTTGCTCGATAGCCACGCTAACGCTAGTTTCATCGGCTGAAGCCGCCATGTTCTTTAGACTGAACTGTCGTGCTTCTCGTTCCGTCACACCTCTACCCGCCTCCACTGTTGCGCGCCTTTAGTGAGCATTCCACGTTCCTGGCTAGTAATGTTAGCAAAGCATCTTTAGGCCGACAACTGTTCTCCTTAATTGGTCATAATTGAATAACTTATTTTAACTCAGCGATGAACATGTTTTGACAGCAGTAGGAAAATGCTCTAAAATGATTGTTAAATTTGGAACTTCATATGAGTTAAACTAACTTTAGCTTCACTGTTTATATTATGAAAATGAGGCCTGAATACAATCTGGTTTATAGCTGAACACATACATTTCAGACATTTTTAAGCCTTTTTCAGGCTTTTATTTATAAAGATGTCAGTTGATGACAGAGATGGCTGCATATGAAGTCAGAATTAAGCTCCTGAAGAGATTAGTTATTAGCCTGAGGATGCTTTGCTACGCTTACTAGCCGCAATTAGGAAGAATAGAGTGCTGCTTTTGGAAGTGGGATTTCCTGAAAAGTAGCCAATCAACATCTATATCCTCATAAAAGGCAAGAATAGGAGCATAGAGTCTTGCTAGTGACATTCTGGGGGCTGCATGGTATTTAATCTGAACAGGGTAGTTTACATGAGTGGTTTAACTTAAAATGACTTGTATGTGTTTTTATTTCACCGAGTGAATTCTAACTTCATAGTAAACACAGTAGCTGATGGGCATGAAGATGAAAAGCTTTGTTGATGTTCTGCTTCCTGAGGCGGCTCAGCATGAGTTCTTATCTTGATAGGACAGTTTACCATAGGTTAAGATTCCTTATATAAACTCTTATTTTTTAAAATTCATGTGTCAGTGCTGTTTTTTTTTTTTCCTGGTTACTCCAACAGCTGCTTCACTCTGTTACCTTCTACCTTTCTGCACCTGCTCACAACATTTTAATTAGAACTCAACCAAAAACAAGGTCCTCTTTGAGTTTGCAGTTAACAAATTAATGGATCTCACATAAATAAGAGAGGCGGGGAGTTCTTCCTGCTCCTGGAATAACACCTCCCATCAAGCAATGAAAAGAATACAGTTCTAGCTGCTTTAGACGTTTTCCAGTGAAAGTCACAAGTTGTTTTCTTTGGCTTAATTAGCTTTTCTCTGAGTTGGATTCATTTTGAAGAGGCCAAGATTGTTTCATCAGGTCACCTATTTTCTTTGTTTTGCTGGTTTATTCCTGTCACATTTTATTTATTGCTCTGCAGGCCGTTTCATGGTGGAATAAACCCTATAAGAATGAGATAAGATTTAGATCTGTAACATGGCTTTCTATTACAAGATAGTGGCTCTCTGTCTCTCTTAAGCTGCCTTGTAAACAGAATTACTCTCATTCAGAAAAAGAACTTCTGTTTAGATAGTTTTCTGTAAAACTGATCGGATGGGAAAATAATAATTTCCTTTGAATCACAGATAATTCATATACGGCAACATTTTTTTTCAATGAGTGAGGTAAAAAATACTTCACTCAGAAAAATCCAGCAGAGGTAAATCTTTTCTGTTTTTTTCCCTCTTTTAATTGTAAGAATTTAAAGCAAAACTCTTTAGCCACTAGGGGCACTAGTATCTTCCAGCTTTAGCTCCTGTCACTACCGGTGTTCTGTCAGATGAGCATACCCGGTCAGACCAGCATACCCATGATCAATATCCTTTTATCTCTTTAGATTTTAAAGTTTAAAGTCTGGTTGTAGTGACATAGATTGCCACTAGGAGGCAAGGAACCCAGCACGGTTAACTGATCCAAGCGCGGCTGGCAAGAACCACTAGCCTCGTGAGACCATCATTATCGTCATTATCTGACACGCTTATAATGGATGGATGGGTCTTTGCTCAGAGGCCCAGATTAGCAGTCTGTGGGAGTGGGGCTCGAACTCAGAACCTCAGGATTCCAAGCTCTATGCCCTAACCACAAGGCCGTCACTCAAGTACAGTAACCTAACCTACTCTACCAACTTACCTACTTACCTGCAAGGAGATCTCCTCCCTTTTGGGAAGAAGAAACCTGCCTCATAGGACAGACAATGAAAGAAATCCTAGAGGTGCTTCTCATGGATGGTTTGATTGGTCACATCTGCCATTGGTTTCTCCTGCTCCGCTTGGCTCTTGGGTTGTAAGCCGGATCATGTTGGTAAGGACTGACTTGATAAGAGCCAAATGACTATAAGATTTAAGAAAACATAACATATTTACCATGTCATTAATCATCTGTTCCTTCGTAGATCACAAATGAAGACCTTGGCATCCGTCTTCTGCCTCAGGCTGCCATCCCACTGAGTGGCTTTGATGAATAACATTGCAACCCCCAACCCTTTGGTCCCAGGAGATCCTTACTGTCCCCAGCTCCTACTTCTTCTCTCCCCATCATCCACCCTTTTTCCCCCGTTGACTGCCCCCTCCCTCCTACCCCTCCTTCCACAGTCCCCAAGGCCCTGTGGCGCTGGCATCAACCCAGAGTCCCTCCATTTCCTCCACATCTGATATAATCAGTACAAAAAGAGCTGAGAACATTCTTTTCCCATGATTCTTAAGTGGCAGCAGGGGCACTCTGAGCTGGCCACTCGGTTGGCCCACTGGCTGCCCAGAGGCCTTCCGTGCACGTCAAAGGCTTATCTGTGGCTATTGCAGTGGGTCCTTTGAAAATACAATCTGCATGGAATGGAAACAAAAAAAAGGATATTTTCCTGAGGTTGTCGTTTGAATTATCCCAAACAAGATCAACACCTGCGATTCATTTGTGTTCCTTTCTTCCACTGTTGTTTCTTTAAAAACATGCATTCCTTGGTCATTTAGCCATTTGTCAAGGTATAGAAGAAAAAACGCCATCACAGAACCAGTCAGTAAGTTTTGCAAAAAGTAAAGTTCCTTGTGAAAGTTAATTCAAACACTGTGGTGAGATTGAGCAAGCTATTTACACTTTTAGTCATACAACATAATAATCTCCAGTTTTCTATTAATGATGTTTGCACTTTTCCCAGTTTCAGATATTATCATAAATTTTCTCCTCACAAACTTATTTTATTTAAGAGAATTTCAGCCATGTGTACCAAGCTTCATTTGTCGGAGAAAGAAAAATCTGATTTTTAGTGCACTAAAGCTTTCTGCAAGAAGGAGGCTGTTGTCATCATTTCATCCTCACATTTCGATTCAGTTTGATGCTTCACTCTGGGAAAGGTTGAAAGAAAAGCAACCTTTTTGTAATGTCATGAATTCTTAAAACCACAGGTTTAAAGAATTCATGTTAAAATATCCATCCATTTTCCATCATGCTTATCCCAAGCAAGGGGTGCTGGTGGTTATCTCCAGGTGTCCACTGGTGAGAGGCGGTTTACACCCTGGGCAGGTCGCCATTCCATCACAGAGACTCACACCTAAGGCGAATTTAGAGAAGCCAATTAACCTGACAGTCAAGTTTTTGGACTGTGGGAGGAAGCTGGAGTACCCGGAGAGAACCCACTCATGCTCAGGGAGAACATGCAAACTCCATGCCGAAAGGCTGGGATTCGAATCCGGAACCTGCCCACAGCCCACATTTAAGAATTTGAAAATGTCTTTGGTTTTAAATCCCTGAATGGTCTAGCTCTGTCATATCTTTCTCTCAATCAGATCTTTTAACCATTTTTTTTTCTTTCCACTTCCAGTTTAACTGGAGAAAAAAGTAGGAAGGCCTTTTAGGGTCAGTTTCCCATTACTTACTTTTATTTTACTTTTCTCAGTGTGATTCATACTAACCTACACAACTTAATATGTTGTGTTTTTTATATCAAAGAGCTGCAGCTCTCCATTATGAATAGAAAGGGGCTTAATGGCACCTTTTCATTGAAGCAGTCTACCTGCTTCAATGCATTTTGACACACAGGCTGTGTTAAAAGGGAAGGGGGGGGGGTCATTGAATGGGTGGTCATATTGTTATGCTTCATCTTCTGACCAGCATCTGCCTTGGGGCGATTAAGGGAGTGATGCTGGGGACAGAGAGGGTCCATGTTTCCTCTTGGATCTGTTATCTCCATGAGTCAGACTAGGAAGAGTGGAAATCAAAGATAGCAGACACTGATCCAACATTTTACATTCCTTTCAAAGTGCCCTGACATTTATTTTTTAAATCAGTTATTCCCTCTGTAGAACTTATTTTTAAATAATGTTAAAATGGTGCTGTTTCTTTGAAAAACAGAAAGCAACATTTGAATAATTTAGTGTCCAGAGTGATTGTTTGTTTTTTGGCTTCAAGCCTCTGAACCCTCTTACTCTACCTGACATTGACTTGCTGATCTGCAGGGATCTGCAAAGATTTTTGAAAGTCTTCAGTTTCAGGTGATTAGCCTGTGAATTTGTATCCCCGTCTGATTCTAATATGTTTGCATCTATTGTTTGAGTTATCTTTGAAGCCAACATCAGCAAAAAAAAAAAATGCAAATTAGCCGTTTCTCCAGTATGTGTACTTGTGCGTTCTTATGTGCTTGTGTGCTTGTGAAACATCATCAGCCTCAGCCCTAGTACTGTTCTAATTCAGAGCCATCATAGCAGACTGTTCCGTTCTCCAGCATGAACAGCTGAAGCTTTGAACGAGTGTGCATCTGTTCCAATTGACCCAGATTTATGCTGCGTGCCCCCGTTCTCCTAGAGTCCACGCTTTCCTGCGTGCTGCTAGCTGTTCTTAGCCGTCTCTAGCTGCTAGCTGCACCAAAGAAGCAAGTCCCTTTTTATAACTTTAAGAGCAGCTTTTTACTTCCCTCCTTTCCATGTTTAAGTCCTTTAATCTTCTCTTCATGTGCACTAATAAATAACACCTGTATAAACCACACCTGTATGGAACTAGGAACTTGGGGCCCTAGGTAGCTCCTAGTTTTGCCTAATCCACCCCTGTCCAGGGCACAGCTCACACTGTTTCCTCATCTTTACAGAATCACTTCTCAGTTATAACTTTTACCCAATTTACACTACCCTTGAAAAACTGTGCTGAGACCGGTCCGAGCTCAGTAATTGAGATAACTCATCGTGTGTAAATGGAAAGCCAACTGAACTGAACCGAGCTAGACACAACCGAACCGAGATAACTGCAGACCAGTTCCAGAGGTGGGCTCGGCTTCGTTTTTCCCTGGTTCGGTTCTCTGATAACAAGAGCGCATGAGCAGAACGCGTCATCTCCGTCTGGCTGCACATCGCGATTTACACTCTATTCCAGTAGTTGGCGGTAATGGCCCTCCAGAAACAGAAGAAGAAGAACAACTTCTTCTTCAACTATAAACGACAATCGAAATCTTCTCCACGCAACATTTTAAATAATGGCATTTTAAATAATAACACCAAAGTACAGCAATAATAATCAAGCATAACTTTCTGAATGTGACGGGCGCCGCCAGTTTGATTTGCTTGATTCCCTCCTTCTTTCGTCTTCTTGTGTTTTATGGCGGTTGGCAAACAACTTTTGGTGCATTACCGCTAACCCGCATTTTCAGCCCAACCAATGTTACACTAACCTGACTCCGCCAGATGGATTTGCTCCGCATATCCATCTGGAAACCTTCCGTTGAAGTAATTTTGGGAAGGGGCGAAAATACTGGTTAGCTGATTGGCCTATGTTGGTGATAGATGGGCCAAATAAACCAATCAGATCAACGAAGCATATGACGTAACAGAGCGACGACAAAGAGGAGCCAATTGATAGATCAAACTCTTGCCGAAACCAGTCAGGAGAAGAGCAAAAACATCTTTTCCTCTGAGAAAAGCCTCCAGAGCAGTGTTTTGCTCTTCTTTCAGTGCAGAAATACTCTGTAATTCCGATAAAACTTGCTCGATAGCCACGCTAACGCTAGTTTCATCGGCTGAAGCCGCCATGTTCTTTAGACTGAACTGTCGCGCTTCTCGTTGCGTCACACCTCAACCCGCCTCAAAGCCAACGCTGATTGGACGTTCGTTTGGTGAACGGCTCTAAATTTTCTTCAACGGAGAGTCTCCAGACTGATTAGCGAGTGAAACCTTGAAAGCTCGCGAGATCAGGATGGTCTCACGAGGCTACATTACCGCCACCAACTGCTTGATTTCCTCCTTTAATACTGGCAGTAATACCGCAGATTGTCACTAGGAGGCGAGGAGTCGAGGAACAGATGTGTCAACGGTAGTCAGAACCCGAGCTCGGTCTCAGCTCGGTCTCGGCATGGATCGGTTTTTCAAGAGTAGTGTAAATGGGGTATTTCTCTCCTTTCCCTTCCCTGTTAGTAGAAGCATGTCCATACACATGTGACGCCAGGCAGACATCTAGGATTTACAGGATGGACATGGAGACAGAAGAACACACTGAGACAGTGGGATAGCAGAGGAACAGATGAGTGCTGGCTCTGACCCAGAGCGTCAGCCTCAGTAACTGTGGGGACTCAAGAGGTGCCAGGTTCCCCCTTCTGCAGAGACAGGACACCCAGGTTCTATTCAATGCCGCACCACATGGAGTCCAGCAGGAATTTCTGTTCCCATTGGGAGGTTTTTATTTAACTCTCATAGGCATTTCATTTATTTATATGTGTAGACTGACACGTGAGCTCTGGCGCATAATGTACAAAAGAATGTGTTTGGGTTCGGTTGTTTCATAGAGGATGGATATGAGATGCTGACTTTTAGGCTTCAAGGTCAGAGTAAAACCCTCCAACTGTAGTGAACAGAGTCTAGAACACAGCAGATTAGTGCAGACAATCGTTATGATAGAAATATATGAGATTTTTCTTTGCAAAGGTATAAGGATTATAGAACTGTGTGAAAAGATTTAGGCACTGGAGCAGGATATTATTTTGCATTGTCTTGAAAACAAAAGGTATGAAGAACAGGAGTAAAAAAAATAAATAAACCATTTTACAGTAATTCCCTTTATGGGAAATTGGAAAAAAATGTATGCATCCTAAAAGCTGAGATTTGATTTCATAATCCCTGCTCTTCCCACAGTCAGCGGCGTACTGAGGGAGAGTTTTGATTAAGTGAATTAAAGTGAAGCTCAGCTCTGGCAGACAGCACAGGCTTTCTGTCCTTAGGGGGAAAACGGGTTTCTGGCAACATTTTCAAGAGAAACAACAAAAATAAAACAATTGTTTTTTATTCTACTTGGATTTGTTGAAAACACATGAAATGTAAGCTGGTGGTCGGGAACATTTATAAACCTTTTTAATTATATCTGTCTAAAGAGAAAAAACTATTCCTCATTTTGTTTGTTTCTGAGTTACTGTTGGCCAACTGTAACGACGGCTGTCCATAATGGCTTCACAGGAGGCTCTTCTGCAGAAAAGTTCCTTTGTTTAGGCTTCATCCTTCTTTAAACCAAGAAGTTTCAGACTACATTTCATCAGATATCTATGGAAGGAAGTTTGCTCCATTAAAGTCGTAGGGAAACGGCTGTTCCAACCGAATAAAGTAAATGTGATTGGTCGTTTATCAAGGGGGCTGGGTTGTTGTGGCGGAAGGTTCGCAAACAAGTTTGATTGTGGCCGGTTTGTTGGAAGCATCTTGCTAACCAGTTAGCAACTCAGTGCTAGTAGGTTCCCAACGGGAAATTCCATTGGGACCAAGTAGCACTAAATCGGTGACTTAGAAACGGCACGGTCAAGGAACGCTATGGACAGCGGAAACATGCAAGAGGAGGAGAGTTTAGTGTCGGAGGTCGTGGATGAGTCTCCTCCGTCATCCATTTTTTATTTAGAGGAGGAAAGCGGGGACCAAGATGTTGTGGAAGAGGACGCCAGGGCGGCAGAAGCTTGATTTGGTGTAGAAGGCTTCCAGCCGTACATGTTTGAGCCCTTGCCTCGCAACGCTGCCAGTTCTGTTAGCTCTACGGCTGCCGAAGACACAGACGTACATCCCCGTGAACACTGGGACGCAACTCAATGGGAAAGGAAATGATTCCTATTTCTTATTTTAACCATTGCGTATATTAGCTGCGACATATGAATCAAGATGTTAGGACCTAAAAAATTTGATTGACAGATGATTGTTGATATATGATTGGCCGAATTTAGTTGATCGAACTTTTGGCCAGAGAAAAAAAACACGTAATATGTAGCCAACATTTGGAAGAAGAATGTTTTCAAGATGACTTGGATAATAGCGCGTTGTGACAAACACCAGATACAGCACTGGGACTTGATCAACAGCCGATACCGCACCGTGACGTCACAAACCAGTAGGTGGCAGTAGTGTTCTTTGACAAACATGGATGCCTCCAGTAAAGCACATTAATATGAAAATTACTCTTAATTAAAAACACATCATTTATTGAACAGTAGGTAATAATTTTATAGTTAAATTACTTTCATTTTTGTATTTTAGATTAAGTTTACATTCTTTCAAATTCTGTTTTACATACATTGTACAGTCAAGAGTGAGAGTTTGGATTGGCTTGAAGTTAAATATCTTAATAGAATATAAATGTGTCAAAGAAATAATTAAATTTAGCTATGTATCTTCATCACTTGAGTATATTATTGATTTCAGCGGTCAAATTGAGAGATTTAGCAATATTTTAAATTCAATATATATGATTTTTTTCCACAATTAAGAGAGAGAAATGCAGATACAAAGATCCGACTCCATGCCGTTTGTCAGTGACAGTATAGATTTTTTTTAAAAAAGTCTCAGAGGACCTGGGGTATCATAGAAGTCAAAGCAGATGTTAATATTTCATCTAAGAGGAGGTGGTACAGTAGTCAACACAATGAATATTGATAAACACAGAACTCACACTATGTAAATATGTGAGGCTACAGTATCTAATGGGGTGAAAATCCTAACTTGTGAACAACTTGATAAAACTGAGAAAAGTTATGAAGCATTAAAAGATGTAAAATTTAAAAAAACAAACAACTAAAATGACAAAATAATGTACATAAGCATCTTGCTTCAGAAGGGAAAACTGAAACAGAACCTCTTAAGTAAAATCCCCAGAAGATGAAATCTAAAGTTATGGGGAAAAAAAATAACAAGATGAGAAGAACTGATATTAATAAGAAAACAAACAGCAGAGGAGTTAGAGAAGGTAACTGGGTTAAGTTAGAGGTTTGGGGAACTCTGCTGAAGCTAAAGCACCAACAACTATTGATTATACAGTAGACAGATGAATGGAAGATAAGGTAAACTGTCAGTAGACGCTTAGTAGAGACTGACACAGGAGTGGATTTTCACTCGTCCCACTCCCACAGAAAAAAATTGTGTCCCGTCCAGATCCCGGGCCAGAGTAGAAATCTAAATCTTGTCCCGTCCCACTCCTGGTGAAATTACTCCCACTCCCATCCCGCTCCCATTCAGAATGACTCCTGCTCCTGCACCACTCCCATTCTTAGGCCCCGTCCACACGAAGCCAAACCCTGGCCTAAATTCACAAATTTTTCACCAAACCAGCCTCTCATCCACACGAAGCCGGCGTTTCGGGGTCTGTAAACGAACTTTTTTTTATCAAGCCTTCAGAGTTTCCATCTTTAAGGTCTGACCGTATTTTTTTTTTTACACGCATGCGTCATAGCGCCGCCTCTAAACACACATGCGCGACACAGTATCACAACAACAATGGCGCCGTACTGTGTTGAAAGGTTGCTGCTCATGCTACTCACCCTGCTGTCGGGCTTACAACAGAATCTTCTTCTTCTGGAATATCTCCAGGAAGAACAGAGCAATATCGACGACATAGTTCAGCACCTGAATTTGACTGAACCACGAAAATGGACCCCCAGGGCCATTTTGCGGTTTTCCGGTTTGGTTGTTGTATAAATATTACTGCGCATGCCCAACATTTCGTTGCCTGTTTTCGCCTATTTTTGCTTTGGCACCACAGCGCCACTTACAGGCCTGGCATAAATTTTGCAGCGTTTTCATGCATTCATGTGGTCGATCACATTTATTTTACGTCTCCGTCTTTAAGACAAACGTTCTGGAAAATATTAGCGTTTCGTGTTCGTTTTGACTTCGTGTGGACGGGGCCTAAGTTAGTTAGCTCGTCACTAACTGTTGGTCCATCCGTTGTTGTTTTGAGCGCAGGTGAAAAACTCAGAGCGGGAGCACTGTTGGTTTTTGGGTCGTGTAGTTTTTTTTGACTTGCATTATAGTGTAGGTTTTAAGGAAAAATCTACAAAATGGCAGCGCCAGTACTGGATTTTTTTTCTTTCTATTTTTTTTTTTTTTTTGGCATCGATCCTAGTTTTTTTTAGTAACTATTGGTTTGCTCCCCCTCCCGTCTGCTCCCGTTAATGTTTAATCCTGTACCGTCCCAATCACGTGATCGTTACTAATACTGACTCCCATCCCACGGGAATCCCGTGGGATTCCCAAAAAGTGTCAGTCTCTAATGCTTAATAATGACGTCAACAGGTGACAGTTTCAGTGTAACTGTGATATATTGAAAAACATATTTAGAAAATTAGGTTTAAAGATGAAGGAAGGCAAAAGGTGGAGAAACTGAAGCCGTCTTTGCCTGAACTATTTTTAGCTTTAAAAAATAAGCAAACTAGAATCATGACTTTCAAGGTTGATTCTCTCAGACGTATCAGATAACAGTATGATGAAATGTTGAAGACATGCCTGAAACATATGAAGGTTGGTTTCAAAGCAAAGCAACACCTACAGCCTAACGGTTTCAGCATACATGTTGAACATTTGATGTTGGGATTCAGCAGACTCTGAAACAAGTAAGAGAAACCTTGGGGAGATTGCTGCTGTTGTTGAACGGATGGGAATGCTCTGTTGGCTCATTATCACATACCGGCTTGATGATGAAAGGAGCTGGAATAAAACTGTGATCCACGGCATGTGGTGCTGCTCAGTATTCACACAGGCTGTGCTTTCCTGCCTTTGTGTGGCCTCACGTAAACAATCCTGTGAATCTCACATGTGAAAAATCACAAGTGAAACCCAAAGACAACCTGTGAAATAAACATGTGGTACACACGTGGGATTCACATGTAAAATCCACACATGTTTATGTGTGGATATGAGAGTTTTCATGTTAATCATTTGAATCATATGTGAAACATGTGACTCGCATTTGATACACATGTAGAAAAGTGAATCACTTGTAAAAACACACAATCCACATGTGAAAATGTGACACATGTGCCTCAAATGTGAATCTTGTTTATAGAAAATGTGTAGGTCTATCGCATGTAAAAGCACATTGGTAACATGGGATAACATGTGATACACACACCTGCCTGAAATGTAAATTAAACACTGTATCCACCTACAGTAGCAGCCATTAAAAATGGCCCTTCTGTCATGATCTGGCCTGTTTGCTCCCCCTTAATTAGTAATTCCTTTCACCTGTCGTTTTCCCTCCCTGCCTCAATTATAATGTATTCCTCTCACCTGTTTCTTCTGTTTATATTCAGTTCAGTGTGAGCATTCAGTGCCAGATCAATATTTGCTCTTAGTTTGTTGTTCTGTTCGTCCTGTTAATTTCTGGTTCATGTCCTGGATCCTGGCAGCCAGTGGAAAGAGGGTTTCGTGTTTGTCTTGTCTCCTGATCGTCCTCTGTTCCTCCCCCGCTGAGTCCTCTGGGTTTTGGCTCTATATGTGGGGATGTTCAGTTTTTATCTCAGTAAGCCTGACTCCAGGGAGGAGACCAGTTTAAAGTCCTGCATCAAGTTCTGGTTCCACGTCCTGTTCACGCTTTCAGACCCTGTCAGACTCTGAACCCTCCTGGGGGCCTGTGGATGCCTGGAAGTCTGGATCCTGCCACCTGTTTCTGTTCCTGTCTGTTCTGGATCCCGGACCAGGATCGGCTTCCATGTCCTCTGGGATTGCAGCACTTGGGGACATTCTAGGACTGGACTGTTAAACCAGGTAAGTGGCCAACTCAGATAATCATCTTCTGTCAGATGATCGTGGTCACTTACCTGTGTTTCTCCTGCAGAGTTCTGTGATTGGGCGGTGCCCCACTCCCCATCCTGCAGTGTCCGCGAGCCACATCTCAACTTAAGTTTTTGTTTTATTTAATAAACTTTTTGAACTTTCCTTCTGACTGTCTCTCCTTGAATACTGGGTCCATCTGGGACACCTTCCCACTGAAACGCCAGCTGAATGGCAGCCTTCCCTGCAACTACCAGCAAAATCCCCTCCAACTTCCAGCCACTGGAGTTACCCCCTCTTGCATATTTCTTTTCCTTTGACTCCACCCTTCACGGAATTACATGGTCTGCCCAGGAGATGGTGCTTCTCTTTAGACCTTAATTTCCACAAATTATGACAGAAAGAATATTCTAGTACAAAGATTGATGTTAAAAAGGAATTGTAGAGGACCAGCCAATCACCAGCCAAGGGCCCATCAAGGAAAGTAGGGAAATTTTGAATGGCTACAACTGTATTTTATATACGTCTTTAAACCTGGAATCGATGCCAGCGGCCGGTTTGTGAGAGGTAGAGGGCACATAGGACAGGTCATTTCTCCTTTACCCCAATGAAAGTGAGTCCAGATTTGCTCAGTAGCAAAATCCTCAGCAAATATTGTTATAATAATAGAGGATTATTTAAGGCCTCCACATGCTGCCAGAGCTGCAGGAGGCACAACCATCCAGCAAACTTTAACTCAATTTTAAATGTTCTAAAAGCTGGAGTCAATCTATCAAATAGCACCAACAGGAAGCTGAATGATAGCATCTATTTTTTAGAAGTAAATCACTAAAAACTGTGTAGATTTAATTCTAGACGTTGTTGTATCACTAAATATGCTCACAAATGTGCATATTAGTAATTCTACATATTAGATTCTCCATATTAGATCAATTATCTATTGCAAATTTAGATTATGGAAAGCATAACCATTAAATGTGCCAAAATCAGAACCAAATAAAGATTTTTGCACTTAGTGTACTCCCAATTCTAGACAACTGAATCTGATTAAACTGTTTTTATATCCATAGAATGCCTTGTTTTGGTGTGACATCTACATTTACTTCTGGCTGCGATTGTGCGACTGGTGCACACTTTTTAGAACCGGGGCTTCGCACCACAGCGAGCAGAAGGAACACACAGTAAATCAGGAGGGTGGAGAGGTTTGCTAGTGGCGTTGTCATACGGTGATATATTGAAATCAACCAAAAATGAAATTATTTTGCACTTTGCTTTGGTAAATAAATTTCCTTACACAGAAAGGATTTAAACCACAACGTTTTTCCTGAGAGGCACCGTTGCCAACCAAGGCTCCACCTTGCAGATCCGAATAAGAAACAGAAAGATGTTTTGCACAGACTTGCAGTTGTTCTTCTACAACAGTGTGCCTCAATCCTGGTCCTTGGGGAAATGCAGGTTCCAGATACATTGCTGCTCCAACACACCAGGGGAAGATTAGAAGCCTGCAGGACAGCAGGTCTCTAATGACCAGGATTGAGGATTTGGCCCTGCTGATGGCGGTAACCAAGCACTTTTCTCCTGGGGTTATTTGCAGGTGTTTTGGAATTTCTCTTAGAAAAAACTTTTTCCTTATTTGTTTCCAGAGTCAGCAGTCCTTTATTCTACTTTACCATCCGGTTCATATTCTTAGATTTTTAGATTCTTATGCCATTAAGTTTATTCCATCTTTCAATATCAAACATTTGGTGCTAATAAACCCAACTGAAATAAGTTTAGAGTTTTTTTCTGCTGTAGTTGTGTGCCTGTTGCTATGGTCACATTAAAGGATCCATTGTTAGTTGTAAAAACAGGCTTTATTTAAGAAATATTTATGTTTGATGTAAATATAAATACAGTAAAAATACTGTAAACAGCAAATCATTTTCTCAGATGTATCGGAATGATGTGGTACAAGGACGGAAAGATGCTTTACTGTCACTTCCTCCTCTGAGTTGATTGTGATTTCACGTTGTCTTCTGCTAATGGTGTTTGGTTTACAGATTTCCTGCAGCATTTTATCTTTACGTGTGGACCTGCTAAGCATACATTTGCATCCTCTCAGCACAGGCTGTGTCTACGGGATAGCCGACATAAAGATATAAATGATAGCTTTACCATCTTCAGCCTAAATTCTTTTTCTGAATAAGTTAAAAGGTATATTAATGTGATCTAGATGTAATTATAGTTGTAGTCTGATGAGATGTGCATCCTTTATATATTCAAAGGCTTTGCACATGAATGAAAATATGAATTAAACTGATCCGATCTGAGGTCATCGTCTGAACTGGAGACTCAAACAATGTTTCTAATTAATATTAATGATCTCAGGTCAGCAGGCATGTAACTATTACAGTTTGCATATTAGACCACAGTTTGCCCATGTTCTCTTTTAAAACCTATTTGCATGCATAATAAAGAATTTCAGTAAGAGGTCATCTTTTATTAATCCTGTCATTTATATTTATAAGCTGTGTGGTTCATGGCATGAGCAGTGCTGTCTTGAAGGATGAGAGATCCTTTGCAATCAATAAATCCACGTTCTGACCTCTGTTTGTTAAGGCTGGACAGGAATCCCAGGACACACCCATTTCATCGGCTGGAATTCAAATGGTTTTACTGGCTGAATAGGTTTCATGGTGTTCTAATGACAAACTTATGGAGTGCTTCAGGTGAAAATAAAAATGATTATTTTGTTAAGGAAGAAATACTAATTATGAGAGACCTAATACCAGTATCAACGGTAAAGTACAACCAGTGATGGGAGTAACGGTGTTGAAAGTAACGGTGTTGAAAGTAACGCCGCTACCTTTTTTAGTAACGAGTAATCAAAATTATTACTCTTACTGTAACTATAACTGCACGTTACTCAGGTCGCACAATTAACCTTTTTTTCATGATAGGACTCGTGCAAGCGTCATGAGAGAGGGGAGGATGGAGAGTGAGGAGGACTCCAGCGGCAAAACAGCGCTTTCCAGATGGAAATACTGGTGTCACGTCGAGCTGTGTTTCCCCATCAGATACGGTTTCCCCTGCATCTCCGCACAGCGCGGCGGCACGATTCACCGCGCAAGCGACAGGAAACGCGCATGCTAGCTAAAGGCGCGTAACAGCCGCCCTGTGCTCGCGCCACAGGAGAACTACGGATAGCGTGAACGATCATTAGCCTATATGGAGAAAGATGGACGGACGGACGGACGGATAAAGCTACATGTCTCAGTATCAATAACAACCCAAACACAGGATTTCAGAATTAGACATCCCCAGTTATTAATTTCATAGACTTGCAAAAGTAACGCAATAGTTACTTTTACTAGTAACTAGTTACTTTTATTGTGGAGTAACTCAGTTACTAACTCAGTTACTTTTGGGAGAAGTAACTAGTAACTATAACTAATTACTTTTTCAAAGTAACATGCCCAACACCGAGTACAAGACAAACAAATAAAATGGTGGAGAAAGGAATGAAAGTGGTTTACTCTGCAGCCCGGGCTGTTTTTTTTTTTTCTATCCAAAAAGTCACCACCCCTTCAAATCTGTGAGGTTCCTCCACAGAAGCACAGCCTTTCTGATGATGCTGTTTGGTTTTTGGATGACAATTCTTGAATAAAATAATTAATAACAAAGAGGACGCCCAAAAAAATGAAAAAGCTCTTAAACCCTCAGTGGCTTTCAAACCAAAATGACATTTTTTGTGTAGAGTTTGATTGAGTTGATTAAGTTGCATATATACACACTTGTGTATAGGTGTGTGTCATGGTTTTGGTTATGTTGTGCTTTACTTTGCTCCTTGTTTTCTAGTTTTATTAGTTTAATTCCTATTTTTTTGTAGTTTCTAGATTTATGTTAGTTCTCAGGTTTTTCTGTTTTCCTCTGTTGCCCTCTTGTGTGTGCTCCCTTCCCACTTGGCTCCCTCGTTGTCTCCTCACACCTGCTCCTTGTCAGCTCGTCAGTCCTGCCATTGTCTCAGTCAGCTACATATACTCTCCCTCTGCAGTCACTCCTTGTTGGTTCCTTGTTGTTGCTGGTCCTGTCGTTGCTGTTGTCTTCTCACCTCGTCTCTCCCTGGCTCCTTGTGCTTGTTTTCCCCTGATGTCTCCATGGTTCTGGTCTGTTTAACATTTTAAGCTGGATTTTTAGGATTTTGCCCCCTATTGTTTTTTTTTTACCATTAAAACTACAAGAATTCACCTCAGCCTCTCTGCCTCTGCATTTGGGTCCTCTAAACCACAACCAAGACATGACTGTGTGTGTGTGTGTGTGTGTGTGTGTGTGTGTGTGTGTGTGTGTGTGTGTGTGTGTACAGTATATACTGTTGCTCATCAACATTGTAGTTCAGGAGCTCCATCAGGCTTGTTTATTGTTTTATTTATTAATGCATATATATGTGTGTATGGACATCTATATATAAACAAACAAGTCATTTTCTTGATAAACTAAAACTGTTTTAGATGTATGTAACAACTTCATCCCATTAGTGACCTCCCATTACCAACCAACCCATCCTTTGAGTTAGAATAATTAGGGAAGGGGTGCATACTTACAGCATTTAGTTAACATGTTTTCACTTCATGTCAAAGTTTTGGATCCTTAACAATACACAAATTTAACATTATTGTTTTGATTCTTTTTGGTTGGTTTATCCTGTTTTTTAAGGATCCTACTATGATCTGTAACATCCAGTGTTCTGGGACGAAGGATTTAACCAGCAACGTCATGGATGGTTTTCAGATACTGAGTCATCATTTTAGTTCAATATTAATAAACTGTTTTTAATTTCATATTCAATTTGCAAACTAAATGTTTAGTTCAAAATCAAAATGTTTATGTATAACCAAAAAACTAAATGTTTATTTTACCAGTTATTTATCAAGTTTAAAATATTTATAGCTACTTTGTAAACAAAAAAAAATGTATTTTAAGTTGAATATTTAATTAATATTTCTAGTTAAAATTTTGGGAAATATTTAATAAGCAAATAAATATTTAGCTTGGCCCTAAACACTTAGATTGGAAGTTAATATTCAGATTTCAAGCTAAATATTTTGTTTGTAAATAAAAAAATTTAGCCTGCAACTAAATATTGTGTTTAGTGCTAAATATTTATCTTGCTAAATAAACATTTAATCAATTTAAATATTCAGTTTGGTAACTAAATATTTGACAAGGAAATTTACTATAACGCTAAATAAGAAACATTGAATTTACAAGCCAAATATTTACTTTGTAAATTACAAATTTATCTTCCAAATCAAACATTTGGTTAAAAAACTGATATTTATAAATGCGTGATGATAGGATGATAAAAAAAAACAACTATTATAATTCCTTCATGTAAATATATAGGCCACATAATCCAAATTATTTATGTAAATTTTTGACAAGATAGATTTTCAAATGCCCCCCCCCATAGGATTATAGATGAAAATATTTTAGATTAATTAATTAATTTCAGTAAAATAAAGGCATTTACCCATGTGTTCTTAATATTCAGATTTATTAATAAAGATTCAGCTGTGCCTGTAGGAATCCAACAGTGGATTTAAAATTTATTGGTAAATTTACAAGAGTATAGTAATGCATAGAAATGTGTCTTAACCCTATAATGCCAAATGTATCTTATTTGATACATACGGTTTTTGATATGTTTTGCATCTGACACCTTTTGCATAATTTAATGGTAAAAACTTTGCTCAAAATCCTATTGTACACAATCAGATATACCTGATAACAGCCGGTAGAAGATTACACAAAAAATAATCTTGACTTATCGCATAGTAATAAATTATTAATATCAAAAATGTATTTCTGTTTTTTCTTTTTACATATTTTGTTAAAAGGCCAAATAAGGAATTTAAACCAAAAAAAAGCAATTTTCTATTTTGTTTTTTTCTTGGATCGGGCTTTAAAGGGTTAATTTTTTTACTGTAGGAACTTTGATCTTCTCAATTTCTCTGTGAAATATCAAACACTCGTTAAGGGGAGTGTTGGTTGAGAAGGTTGCAATCCCCACAGCCTCCACTCCTGGTCTCTGAGAAAGGACCCTTAACCCAACGCTGCTCCCCGAGCCCCGCACAATGGCAGCCCACTGCTCCCCAAGGGGATGGGTCAAATGCAGAGAGTTAATTTCTCCACTGTGAGATCAATAAAGTTCTATTTCTAAAAGCTGTATGATGTTGCAATTTTCTCCAGTAGATAAAAAAAAGTCCTTTAAACTCTTAAGTCGTCTTTTGATTGCTATCATCTGAAATGGAAACCTGGTTAGCACTAGCTGCTACTAGCACTTTAGCCAAGGTGAGGCTGAACCTGAAACAGTGCAGAATGAACCCAAAAGGAGGAGAACAAATAACTCATGTTGACTGAAGGAGTCGAGGAGAGGCAAGTTTCAGCTAAAAGGAACAGCTTCCTGTCCCCTCCCCCCCCCCAAAAAAAATGCACTTGAAAGGTGGACCAAGCCAGTTACTCCCACTGTATGACCTACACCTGATGATAAATGTAAGGAAAAAGAAGAAGGTCATAAAAAATACAAAAATCAGAGACCCAGAAACTGCTGAGCCACTGGTTTCCATGGTGATGGTTACTGAGGAAGGGGGCTGGGAGCCAAAAAGCAAAATAAATTTCATATGACCGGCGGATAAAAACTAGAACTGGTTCCGATCTGTTTCTTTAACTGTTTGAGGCAAAACCTTCTGAAAGACTGAATAATTGAAGTGAATTTCAGCTTAGATGTGAAGACGGTTCACACTGAGGTGAATTGATTCAAAACGGTGAGTCCTAAAGCAGCAAGTTACATAAAATATAAAATAAACCTTGGCTTTAATAAACTGTACATGTGGGAAGAATACTTTAAAATAGCCTAATACTTTAGTTAAAACTGACACAGTTTTACTTTAATAACATTTACAATAAACTGAGGCCAAGTAGCAGCAGTTGTGCTCATATAAGAATTTCAAAAGCATGGTTACAAAGACTTTGTATATGAAAAAAACTGGAACTAAATGCATTTAATTGAGCTTATTACAAGATAAACGATATTAATATCCATTAAGATTTTTACACCCTGTTTGTAAAAAGGAGCGCTACCGCAGGTCATTCATTCCTGCTGCAACCAGACTCTGCAATGCAACAAATGGAAGCTAGGTGGGAGTTCAACTGAAGAAACTCATTGCTTTCCTTCATCCACCTGCGACACAGCCAATCAGCTTTGAACACAAAAGCCAATCGGCATCCACAGCTCATCTTAAAAGGCCACCGATATGCACATGTCTGCTCCTGTGCGCAGGCGGCGGATGAGCTGTGACTTCATTGAGATGACACGATTTCAACCCACCTCCAGCCCCTTGTCCACCATCGTAGCAAAAGCCTCATCAGAGTCATTCCTTACTGCGTTCCCTGTCTCATCTTAACCGGTCCAGCAGAAAACCGCCATGTTGAGCCTGGTTCTCCCAGAGGGTTCTTCCCAACCGGGAGTTTTTTCTCTCCACTGTCACTCCATGCTTGCTCATCATGGAAAGGTTCTCTCAACCTGTGTTATCCAACTGGACTTCCATCTTCCAGGTCCCTGAATGAAGCTTATCAGCTGACACAGTCCACTGGATCTCCCCATACAGCTCAGCAGACCGTCTCGCTTACCAGGAGTCTACAGACTGACCAACTTCATCTATCTCCTCTCCACCACCAGTTTCAGGCCTGGGGGGAAACAGCCTCATTCTTTGCTCCTGTTCATGCATATCTATCAAAATTAAGCGCTATATTTCCTGTCAAGGTCTGAGTGCCAAAGACTAAGTAATTGTATCAATACTGTTATCCTTATTGTTTTTTCTCTTTGTAAGAGTTTTTCAGATTTCAACGACAATAACTTGTGCAATGTATAATAATTTACCATTTGACACCCAGTGCAATAACTATATATATATATATATATATATATATATATATATATATATATATATATATATATATAAATATCCATCCATATAAAATACCCGTGTAAACACCCTGCACAATAATCTGGTATAATGATCCATAAATCTTCTAACTGCTTTAACTTTTTTGGAATATAATGATCCTAGTATAAAAAAAATGCTGTCATATGTGGACACACTGTTAAATACTGCATATATCCCATGTACCTTTATCTTACTTTGGCACATTCTTCTTCTTGGACTATTTAAGATGATTTATTAAGGCAATTTCTTCACTGTGAGATCAATAAAGTCAATAAATCAACACAAAGCAAAACTCTAATCAGCCTTTGAGGACATGCTGGAACTTCAGTGTCACGACTCTGTATCGCTATGCAAAGAAACCTTCATGAGGCTAAAACTGTTCTGTGCACTGTTTTCAGACTAAATGACCTTAATGAGGATAAGTTATTCACAACTAAACAGTTTAAATATCAAGGTGTTAGAGATTCATTACCACAAATAATCAGAGATGACTCAAATGTCACTGATGTTTAGAAAATACTTTTAAAAAAAACTTTAAACAAGCAAAAAAAATTAACATCACACCTAAAGGATTACAGTTTAGACATGTTTGCTCATATTAGCATGTCTCTTACTCACAAACATACATGTATAAATGTGCTGTGCCACAGTTAGCACATTTACATTTTCACAAGTGGATTTGAGAGACTCCTCAATGAGATCACTCAACAGATGGGCAAATGATCTACTCCATGCAAGCTGGGTTATTTTTATTTGAGAGTGCATAATTCGCACCAAAACATCACCCCTGAGAGCGCGAAAAAATATGGTGTGAAGAAGCAAAAAAAAGTTGCACCCTCTCAAAGATGTGCCGCCTTGTAGATGAGAGGCATCGTTTTTAATGCAGAGAAAGGAGACTCGAAAAGCCCCCGAAAATAAACCTAGCAAGAAAAAAAAACAGCTTTCACATGACCTCAGTAAGAGCCAAGCAGATTTGCCGCCATCTGTTTGTAGCTCTGACAATGATAGGAATTGAGTTTTTAATAAAGCAAAGGAGGCCAGGCCGGGCAGAGGCATCCAAATGAGAAGCAGCGCGAACATGTCTGTTCTTATTACTCTGAGCTGGGAACAGTTTGTGCTTCACTACATGTGTGTCTGCCTTTTTATGTGTTTATAAAGAAGTAGGAGCCGGGATGTGTTAAGGGTGCATGTGTCTGAGAGAGAGGGAGCGCACATTCTTCATCCGCAGGAGTGTGGGAAGGAAGAGGATGAAAGAAAGAGGGAAGCCATCTCCCAGAGTAGAATCGACAAACATCTTCCCCCTGAAATGTCTCTTCATTTTCACACCATCCAATCTCAAAAGAGTTAACTTACCTTAAACACGCAGGGGAAGTTTCGTGACACTGCGGAGTCCTACTATCACGATCCCTTACCTTACCTTTTCAAATCTATTTCTTTTTTATTTTGCAGGACCTTATGAACATCCTTTGAAATTATACATTTTCAGTGCACCCCTTGGTCATCATACGTTGCCCACTGACCACTAAAACAGGCTCTGGTCCACAATTGATGCCAAAGATTAAGATCCCTGTGTCAGGACCCCTGTCTGTGTATGTGTTTTTTCTGTGTTTGTCCCCCTTCCTCCACCAGGAGGCGCCTGGTTCTGGTCCGCCTCCCTACACACCTGCTGTGAGTTACCTCATTAACGGAGCGTTCTTAAGCTGCTGACTGCCACTACCTCGACCCCAGAGTTTTGCTGAGTCATCTGAGTTCTTGTCAACCTGAGTTTTAATCTTGTTTTTGTCTTTGCCTCTCGGAAGGAAGTCATCCTGCAAACTGGATTTTTCGGACCCTCTCTCCCTGGAAGGATCGTCTGAGCTTCAAACTGAGTTGAGGATTCAAACAGGAGGTTTGAACCCACTCTACCTCAAGAGATCATTTGAGCTTCACACTGAGCAAGGGATTCATCTCCACTATGACCCGTTCAAGTACCGCAGGAAATCTGAGTGGCAGTCAGCTTCGTCGTTCACCTACAAACTACCGCATTCTGGGTAAACCCTGTCCGCCCTCCACCGAATAAGACAAACACTGGAACTTCCGCACACAGACTGGATTCTAAGAGCCTGCAACTTCTCTGGAAACGTGAGTTATCTACCAAATTCTCCTCTTCAAGTTCGAGAATCAAATTTCCTACTGAGCCTGAAGTAACTGCAGTGTCTTCCCCTCACCTTTCAGTTCCAGTTGAGCAGTGTTCAGAGCAACACTGGATTCTTCATAAACTCCTAAATAAACCTGTTAAACCTTTCCCTGGTCTCTCTCAATTGGTCTTTCTGCATGTGGGTCTGAGCTTTAGATAAAATCATGACACCCTGCCTTATTAATACGAAACTAGACTGAATATAAAGTCAATGACAAAGCAGAGAACAAGTGCATAGCCTTGGATCATTCTCCTAGCACATTTAATTCATTCATTAAGCTTAAAGTAATAAATCTGGCGGCGCTGTTTGACGCATACTGTAAAAACAGAGAGAACCACTTCAGATCCAAACCTGCATAATTACTATGCTGCAGTGAGCATATGGCCTGGGATGCAGAAAACACCATACATCATAAACACAGCCTGAGAAGCATACCAAAGCATCTTTATTATGTCAGACGCTGGAAGATTAATAAGGTGATGTTTTTCGACTATAATTGACCCAGTTAATGAGACCCTTGTTTTGTGGTTTCCTCCCCCGTAAACCAACTGTGATGGTGCTCAAAACAAGTGCCAAAAACTCCCAGCTCTGCCAAACAAAATTGGCTTATTAATTCCAATTATACTGATCATTGAACACTCAAATGAAAAATGAAGACGTTTCAACTTGACTAATTGGCCCCAGGAGTGAGCGTATGGTTGTCTGCATGTGTATATATATATTCTGTTTTAATGAGCGGCTGGAAAATCAACTTTTTCATCTTAAATCTCTGCACAATATGGATCGCTCATGAAGAAGCTGGAGCTCAGTGTCTCGACTTGGCCTGCTTTCTGGGTTTCTCCCCACACGCTCTGTCAGCTGTTTAATAAAACATGCAGGCCGTGCCGCAGAGGGGGCTCAGGTGGGAGAAGGGTCTCGGCATTACAGTCGGGGTTGAAGGTTTGAAACCACAGCTGCTCTTTTCTCGCAAGTTCAAAGTGTCCTTGAGGAAAATTCCGGAGAAAAATAAACCAAATACGGCAAAAAGAGACAGAGTAGGCTTCCATCTCTCTCTCTTTTTTTTTTTTTTTTTAATGTATGCCGTTATATTATTACGTCAGCTAATCTGGAATTTTAACAAAACAAAAGCATTTTATTTGGGTATTTATAGTGGAAAGGCCCACCAAGTGCCTCACATGTACAAATCAGTATATGAAATCAAAAGTGCACAAGTGTAAAAAATACTCATATGAACAGTTTTACACTGCAAAAACAATATTGAAATAAGTCAACATTTCTTATATTAAGGGTATTTACCTTTAATATGAGTAGATAAGTAAGATGATTTGCCAATGGAATGAGTATTTCTGCTCTTAAAATAAGATAATTAGATAATATGCACTTGAAATAACACAATGCAATTGATTTTTCTTATTTTAAACTTAAATTGCCTCGTTCCATTTGCAAAGTTTCACATTTACCTCCTCAATTCAAGAAAAAAATCACTTATTTTAAGAAAAAATGACTTGATGAGATTTCAATTTTTTCCAGTGTATTAAAATCACACAGGCATAAATTACTCGCCAAGTGCATTTTGAATGTTTTATGTGTGTAGATTCGATAACATGAGGCCCCTAATTTGACATAAGCATGTGCTCATACACTGCAAAAATTGCAATCTAAGTCATTTTTTCTTAAAATAAGTGCATTTTTTTTCCTAAATTGAGGAGTCATCTGAGACACTTTGGCAATGGAACAAGAAAATTTACATTTAAAACAAGAGAAAAAAATGTCATTGTCTTATTTCAAGTACATATTATCTAATTATTGTACTTTAAGAGTACTAATCATCTTATGTCAATACTCAAATTAAGGGTAAACACACATAATAAGACATTTTTACTTATATCTAGATTGTTTTTGCAGTGTACCACTTCTCTGCACTCTCTTGGACTTTATGCGCCTGTAGATTCTCTGCCACTCGTGTATGGACCCGTTTCTTTGCACTCATGTCAACTTTTGTCACTTTAAGTATGGAACCAACCATACATACACTCACCGGCCACTTTATTAGGTACCCCATGCTAGTAACGGGTTGGACCCCCTTTTGCCTTCAGAACTGCCTCAATTCTTCGTGGCATAGATTCAACAAGGTGCTGGAAGCATTCCTCAGGGAGTTTGGTCCATATTGACATGATGGCATCACACAGTTGCCGCAGATTTGTCGGCTGCACATCCATGATGCGAATCTCCCGTTCCATCACATCCCAAAGATGCTCTATTGGATTGAGATCTGGTGACTGTGGAGGCCATTTGAGTACAGTGAACTCATTGTCATGTTCAAGAAACCAGTCTGAGATGATTCCAGCTTTATGACATGGCGCATTATCCTGCTGAAAGTAGCCATCAGAAGTTGGGTACATTGTAGGCATAAAGGGATGGACATGGTCAGCAACAATACTCAGGTAGGCTGTGGCGTTGCAACGATGCTCAATTGGTACCAAGGGGCCCAAAGAGTGCCAAGAAAATATTCCCCACACCATGACACCACCACCACCAGCCTGAACCGTTGATACAAGGCAGGATGGATCCATGCTTTCATGTTGTAGATGCCAAATTCTGACCCTACCATCTGAATGTCGCAGCAGATATCGAGACTCATCAGACCAGGCAACGTTTTTCCAATCTTCTATTGTCCAATTTCGATGAGCTTGTGCAAATTGTAGCCTCAGTTTCCTGTTCTTAGCTGAAAGGAGTGGCACCCGGGGTGGTCTTCTGCTGCTGTAGCCCATCTGCCTCAAAGTTCGACGTACTGTGCGTTCAGAGATGCTCTCCTGCCCACCTTGGTTGTAACGGGTGGTTATTTGAGTCACTGTTGCCCTTCTATCAGCTCGCACCAGCCTGGCCATTCTCCTCTGACCTCTGGCATCAACAAGGCATTTCCGCCCACAGAACTGCCGCTCACTGGATGTTTTTTCTTTTTCGGACCATTCTCTGTAAACCCTAGAGATGGTTGTGCGTGAAAATCCCAGTAGACCCAGACCAGCCCTTCTGGCACCAACAATCATGCCACGTTCAAAGTCACTCAAATCACCTTTCTTCCCCATACTGATGCTCGGTTTGAACTGCAGGAGATTGTCTTGACCATGTCTACATGCCTAAATGCACTGAGTTGCCGCCATGTGATTGGCTGCTTAGAAATTAAGTGTTAACGAGCAGTTGGACAGGTGTACCTAATAAAGTGGCCGGTGAGTGTATAATGACAGTGATTGAAAATTTCACCTTTTTTTTTTTTTTTTCCTGAGAAGATTGAACCATACCAACAGCTCTTTTGTGCATGTGCAAGCAGATTTTCCTCCAGGTTGCTTAAATAATATAATTACGATACTAAATGTAGTTATTTTCATCCCTAAATTAATAAAAAATGCTAAACCTCATCGTATAAAAATCATTTAAAAATTCTAAGGATTATCAGTCAGTCATAGTCTATCCAAAAAAAGTTGAAAAATAATCCACTGGATTTGTTTCCAAGTTTGAAGATGTTTTGATTCCCATCCAGGAAGCTTTTTTAATTCAATTTTGAATTGGAAACAAAGTCCACTGGATTGTGTTTTTTTTTTTATTATTTTAAGATTATTTAAAGATGTGCTCATACCTCTTCTCTGCACTTTCGTGCTCTTTATGCGCCTGGATTCTCTTTAAAGATTTCTCTAAGAGAATTAGATATGTTTACACTTTCTGTTAAATTGCTCATCTGATGTCATCAGTGAACATGCTCAAAACAGTCCTGCAAAATATGATTGCACAGTATTATCTGGATTTTATTTGTGTCTGACTTTGCATTGTGCCTATATAGCATTAATTACAACAAAATATAATAATAATAATAATAGTTTTAATGCAGAAATGACTCCCCATTACCAGGTTTAGCTATTAGTTAACCGAAGGTGACCTGATTTCTGAAATCAAAAATGGGGAATTTCCAAAATTTCCAGTTCTTAGATAAAAAGAAATACGTATCAGAATTAAAATAGGAAATGGGGACAGTGATGCTTTCACCTATTTTTACATTTTTATTAATATTTAAACAACAAAAATTAAGTGTTAAATCGAGGGAGGTCCCTCTCCTATTTCCTAAGATTGATGAAATAAATCAATCGATAGTGTTTATTATTGCCGTCTAGTCATTCAGTCTTCTCTGTCTTCTTTCCTGTCCATCTTCTATTTGTAGCTGACTTCTACCTGCTTTCCGTTTTACTCTTCTAAGTAGATTTTTCCTCTGCTCTCATTCAGTCTTCTAATCTTCCTCTTCTATCAATCTTACACTAATCTAAAACAGAGATAATACATTCAAAATCCCGTAACGACAGATCGGTAACAAAAAAATTTGAGCATAATTCTTATATATTCCCAAAAACTGAGACCGTTTATTTAAATTATTCAATGCAAACTATTGGTATTTCAACATACCATGAAGCAAAAGTTTCATCAAATCCAGTCACAACTTCAAAACAAACTTCTTATCTCAGGCATGGATGCAGAGATGCTGCAGAGTTTGGGGGAAGAGAACAAACCAGTTTTGTATGATCCTAATTATCTCTATTATAAAGATGCACAAGGAAAAGAAATGTTTGGGCAGAAACGTGTGATGGATGCTTTTAATTATGTAATTAAATTAAGCGTTAATTTCCATATGTTTTGCTCCTATTGATTTAATTATAATAATTGTAATAAAGTCGCGCATGCTCTCCTTGAGCTCCGAGGAAGTCGGAGCGGAGCAAGATGGGAGGAACGGCAGATTCTGTAGGCTTTGCGCAGGCGGTCTGGAGCGTGTGGATGCAGAACACTGGAAAAAATAGAAATCTAGATAAGTAATTTTTTCCTAAAATAAGTGCATTCGTTCTTGGATTGAGCAGGTAAAAGAGACATTTTGCCAATGGAACAAGACAAGTTACATTTAAAGGTATACTATGCAACCGGTGTTGATTTTCCAGCGAGGCTCCCCCCAGAGGGCGAAAGTAAAAGTGCACTGTCGTAAATATGCACAGCTGTTCTCCTGGTTTCTCCGTCAAGCCAGGCGCGGTTGTTTTGAGCTTAGCAGACAGGCGAACGCAACGAATGACTAACACAGTGAAGTATGAACATGCACACAGAGAGAGAGAAACCATTCCAATGTTACTTACAATCGCATCAGCAGAAACGCGAGGTCCGCATCAGCCTTGCAGCCTTCTTTTTATGTTAGCTCTCCAAATTCGGAAAATGCTTGCCCGATGTTCACCCGTGTACGACTCCTCTCTCTGTCCGGAGCCCTTTTCCTCTTTCTTGCCTGCTCCGACATGGGCTTTCGCTGTTTTCACGCTGGTTCCGCTGTGATAACTGCACAAAGATCGCCACTGCGCTAGCAACGAGCATGCTTTTAACTGGGGGCGTGTAGCAGTTCTCGCCGTAAAGCAAGACCGACTCTCGCGAGACTTCTGAGCCTGTGGGTGCGGGGCCACAGGCTCACTCAAATTTAGAATAAATACACTTATTTTAAGAAATTTTTACCTATTTCTAGATCGTTTTTACAGTGAAGATGGCGGTTAGGTGTAGTGCTGCGTTCTGCTCCTCATCCATAGGTTCACAGCTGCTGACCAGCTAGCCTAGCCAACAGCTTTTTCAGCGTGCAACATATTTAAGCGCTATTTCTACCATAACAGTTTACGTGCAACATTTCCGCCTCTTCCATAAAACTGTAAAATCTGACATGTCTCGTCACCATATCTAAACCAGGCTTTTACACTTGGGTTAAATCTATCAGTTTTAAAATTCATTCAAGCATCACTTTTATCAATAGAAACAGTGAAGCTAAAGTTAGCTTAGCTCACATGAATTTCGAATTAAACTTTAATAATTTTAGAGCATATTGCTGTCAGAACACATTAATGACGTGTGTAAACTAAGTTATTTAACCATGGCTTCACTCAACTAATGTTTGACTCTTTAAAGAGAACGCCTTTTATCTTAAGGATACTTTGCTAATTTTAGCCTATTAGCCGCCACTGCGAAGACACCAGCAGTGTGTCAGGATTTCACAAATCCCTGTAATTTTTAAACATTTAGGAAAAATTTTCAAGGTTTTACTTCTGGATAGCTTTTTTTTATTATTATTCATCAAATGGTTGGTTTTGCTTGTAACAGGAATGAAACTAAATGTATTGACGACAAGCACTTGGTACAAGATGGGATCTGCGACATAAAGTCGCATGAAACATGAAAGAGTTAGTGGAAATGCAAATGTAAAACTCCAAAGTATTCCTTAAAATTATTTCCTATGATGCTTTCAGAAGATTCCTCGTCCTTCTCCTCATTGGTGGGTCTTTAATTGTGAGCAGGTGGACAAACTCAGCCCACATCGTTTAACATGTGTCAGCTGTACTTTTAAGAATGTTGTGATTTATGTGACCTAACCAGACTAAAGGCCTTTTTTTGCTTATGTTTGCAAACATGGCGGTAACACAAAAAACTTTCAAAGATTTATCCTAAAAGCCACACATATGTTTCACTCTTAACATTTCTGCAGCGAAAATCAATTTCATATCGAGTCTAAACAAGTGCTGTATTGATGTTTGTACTGAAATGTGCATTTTTCTTTCATGAGAAGTGCTTTATATGCAACACAGAAACTAATTTCTGCAGTGTTGTAGGGTACAGTGAAGGCGAGGCCACACAGACCATAGACCCCACAGCAAGAAAACCCCCACAGAGGGGTCTTTGACTGAGCCCGAGAGGCAGGAAAAGTGTCGAGCTGTTTATTTAGATTGGGGATGGGACACAAAGTGAGCGGCTCGGAAATAGCGCACATCCATACATGCACGTAGAAAAATATACACATCCAGAACATATACATACAAGGTGCTTTTAGAGCCTAAGCTGCTCTCTGCGGTGTTTGCATTTTGGTATCTTTAGACACTGGTCTGAAGTTCATGAATGAACATGAGTCTGATTTAGTGATAATTTAATCGGAAACTTTAAAAAAAGTTTACATTAGACTTAACAGTTAGATCTTAGTGCAAAAAAATAGAGATCCATGTCTAATTTTAGCGACCCTTAATTCTCTGGTCAGACCTGCTTTTTTACTGCTTACATGAAATTTGACATTTGACCAAAAGTTAACAGTAATTTTCCAACATATGCACAGAACCAACAAATGTTTTAGATGAACATATGGAAGTCAAAGATCGTAGCAGTAAAGATTTAAAAAAAACCTTATTAAATACGCAATATAAAATCAGACCAATGGAGAGCAAAGAAGAGCTAAGAATTTTTTGTTCATGTTTTTAAACCATTCCGGTTCCAATGTTAAACATTTACAGCTATAAGTGCTATCCTCATTCCCTCCTTTATCATTAAATGTCATGAATCCAGTTTAGCCTGACTATAGGGCTGCAGCTAATACTTATATTAATAATCGAATTATCTAATTAACTAATCTAATAAACTAATTAATTAGTTAATTTAATTAACTTTTCAAATTATTAGATCTAAAATCAGATGAATAAAGGTTCCTTAGGAAGAATTTAAACCTGGTGAGGATAAAACTAAGCCACCTCATCGAGCATATTGATAAAAAAAAATAAAATACTTTTTTTTAATCTTAAATGCAGAATGTTTATATATTTTTAACAATTTTGCCAGAAGTTATGTTCACAGAAATATTGTGGTTTTGGGATTAAAGAGCGAGGAGAGCGTTGTGTGAGCAGCACCACATAAGGCCAGTAGCTGTAAAACAGAACTTTACGAAGAATTTGAAATAAAGACAAAAGGCCGGATCTTAAGAAGGCTTGAAGAAGGTCTGCAGAGCATTTCTTCGAAGAGGAAGCAACATACTTTTGGATTGTGGTTCAGCAAACCATTCATTGTGTGTTTGCCTTTATCAATATGCAGATGATAATCTGATCACCATTTGTGCAAATTTGTGAGTAGAGGATATGTATGTGTAAACATTTACTACGTCCAGAGGTATTTTCCTGATCTCTCACCAAACTGCAGCTGCAGTTAAAATGTCTTTATTAATACTTTTGAAAGTCAGGTACAAACGGACACCTGTGGTCACTGTTTCCACAAATGGAGCTTTGATGCAGTGACAGAGAATGGAGAAAGATTCAGTTTGCATGTAAATATATTTTGACCATCATAAATAACAACTATAAAACAGGCCCATTCAAACTAATGCAGTGAGATGGCAGACAATCTTTAAAAAATTAAAGCTAAACAGACAAAGTGCTTAAAAGAGCCCATCTGTGGCAACAAGAGTCTTTTTTCCAACTTCATTTTTCTGTTTAGAGCCTTATCTGCTGTAAATAGGAGTGCAGCTCCAGTTGGGGGCGAGGGTGGTGTTAGGGGTTAAATCACGAGTCAAAGACAACTTTGTCATTTCAAATGATATTTTATTTTCTATATCTAACTAACTGTAGATTTTTTCAACACTTGTTATTGTTACTTTGAACTTTGTGACTTAAAACTTCATCTTTCTTCAATGGCCACATTCAAAGTGCTGGTATCACACTCCCCTTTGATCTGGTTTTCGCTCCATCACATTTGCGAAGCAATCTTTGTAAATCACTGCAACATATGCTGTTATTGCACATGCACAGGAAGAAACTGCACCTGCAATTTAGCATGCCTTATTGATAGTCTTTGAAGATCAGGCCCATTATTATTACTGCTAGGAGTGATTAGCACTGCTAGCATTATAAAAACACCTTAAGCCGGGGATACACTGTATGATTATTTGCCCTTTAGGGCCAATTCTGCAATTGGCAAGAATTTTTAGATTGTGTAGAGTTTCATCCTAATTGTGCGTCATGTAGTGTACAGGGGTAACAAGGGGCGATCAGCCTCTCACTGTCATGATTTTATCAAGGGCTCGGACCCACATGCAGATAAACCAGTCAAGAGTGACAAGGGAAAAAGTTTAACATGTTTATTTAGAAGTTTGGTGGACATTCTAGTGTTGCTCTGAACACTGCTCAACCGGAACTGAAAGGTGAGGGGAAGACACTGCGGTTAGTTCAGGTTCAGTGGGAGAATCGATTCTCGAACTTGAAGAGGAGAAAAGGTTGGCAGACTCACGTTTCCAGAGATTAGGTTTACTCTTAGACTCCAGCAGGTGAGGAATGTGTTCCGGTGTTTGTCTCATACGGTGGAGGGCGGACAGGGTTACCCAGAATGCAGTTGCTTGTAGATGAACGGAGAAAGACTGACTGCCACTCAGATTTCCTGCGGTACTTGAACGGACTGTTGTGCAGATTCATCCCTTTCTCAGTGTGAAGCTCAAACATTTCCTCGGGGAAAAGTGGATCCAAACCTCCAGTTTGTTTCCTCAGCTCAGTTTGAAGCTCAGTTGATCCTTCCATGGAGAGAAGGTCCGAAAAATCCAGTTTGCAGGATGATTTCCTGCCAAGAGGCAAAGACAAAAAACGATGTTAAGACTCAGTTTGACAAAAACCCAGTTTGACTCAGCAAAACTCAGCTAGGCTAGAGAACCCAAAACTAGCAAACACTCTGGCGTCGAGGTAGGGGCCGTCAGCAGCTTAAGAACACTCAGTTAACGAGGTAACCTCTTGCAGGCAGTGTTGGGAAAGTTCTCTTTCTACGTGAACTAGTTCAAAGTTCAGTTCACACATTTTAAAGGCATACTATGCAACATTTTTCAGTTAATTAATGTTTTCCATAACGTTTTGGATGATTAAATGAGTCATTTCAGGTTGAACAAAGGTATTCTTGGCCACCCTGGTGGTCTGTGGGGGAAATACCGCACTTGCAATTGCAGGAGCACCGACCCGCACCCTCAGGCTCAGAAGTCTTGCGAGAGTCAGTCTTGCTTTACTGCGAGAACTGCTACACCCCCCAGTTAAAAGCATGCTCGTTGCTAGCACAGTGGCGATCTTTGTGCAGTTATGCTACGTTCACATCGGACGCAGCAAAAGCAGCAAAATCATTTTTGCTGCTTGTACCAGTTAGTTCTGACGCGCGGCTGAAGCAGCTTTGCTGCTCTGGCTGCGCGGTGCAAAAGTGTGTCTGACGCGCGTAGGGCGGAGCCTCACTATCCTTTCTCTGCCTTGCAGCTATATTTGCTGTGATCAGTGGGAATAAAGTAGTTTTAATATGTTTTTAAGTGAGAAAATACACCTGAAAACGTAATCAGTGCCGTCAGTTCATTCAGATTATTATCCTGCCTTCCTATATTTTTTCTGTCGGAGCCGCTCAGACCCCCACATACCAGCGGTGCGCCGACAGTAGGAATCCCTTCATCAGCAGCCTCTGGCTGGGTCGCCTCCTCGCGGTTCACCGCGGCAGCTGGTAGGTGTTTTTCATCTAAATAATCCAAACTGCAAGCAGCAGGATAATAAAAGCCAACATATTCTGCCGGCAGATTTCTGCATTGTAAGTTAATTTAGGCGTCAATAAACTGTTTAAGAGGAGTGATCATAGCCTCTGATCATCAGCGCTGTGTCTCTCTCCCTGCGTCAGATGATTAAACGCGCCAGACGTGCTGCGCCTGCTGCTCAAAACGCGCCGCGGGACCTTTTGCTGCGCCTTGACGCACGTCAACCATTGACTTTGCATGTAAACTCGCTGCTTCTGTCGCGCCAGCTGCGTCCAGTGTGAACGCAGCATTAGTCATTCGTTGCGTTCGCCTGTCTGCTAAGCTCAAAACAACCGCGCCTGGCTTGACGGAGAAACCAGGAGAACAGCTGTGCATATTTACGACAGTGCACTTTTACTTTCGCCCTCTGGGGGGAGCCTCGCTGGAAAATCAACACCGGTTGCATAGTGTACCTTTAAAATGAACTAGTTCAGTTCATAGTTCATAATTAAAAATTTTAAACTAAGTTCACAGTTCCAAAAAATTAACTAGTTCATAGTTGTTGTTTTTTTTTTTCATATATTGCTCAATTACACCATAGCCTACAGTAGAACCACAGACAGCAATTTTTTTTATCAGTTGTAACTCTGAAACTGTGCGTCATATTTCATCTTCTTATCCAGTCTTGAATCCTTATCCAACCGGGGTTTACATTAGCATTGAGGGGACAGCATTTCCCCATTGCTGCTTTAACGCTTTGTTGCTGTCAATTCACTTCACACTAGTAGCAGCTGCTGGTCTTTTTTATGAGAAATTATTAAAAGAAAAACAGGAAAGTAGTCTTTCAGGTGCAAATGTTTTTTTAATTTTAATATTTTTTTCAATTTGAAATTCCATTTCAGTACGTACTAAAAAGGAATACTGGAATCCTGGAAAATTATACCAGGCAGGTTTAACAAACAAGTTACATGATTAGTAAAACCCTCAAGAACATTTTACTAACACAAACTGAGGGACCAGGCTGAGGTAGGAATTTAAGGTTACTGAAGTGCGGATCTTTTACTGAAAGCCGGCGGGCAAAGTTTGCAGAGAAATGTAAGATTGTTGCCATCATCCTCACCGACCACCTGGTCATAAAACTGTTTTAAGTGATCATACTGCTGCTTTGTCGCCTCCATGCTGCTGTGGCTTCCACGCTGCATTTTGTTTTGATGACGCACGCGGCTGTAGGCTACGACGCTGGTAGCTGGTGTTGCCAGATTGGGTGTTTTTCCCGCTACATATTAAGGCCTGTTTACGGTGTGATTTAGCCGGGGTTTCGCCTGGAGGGATCTATAGAAATCTGGCAACCTATTGAACGGAGTTGAACTGAGAGAGCGTGCCGTTCACAGACACCAGAATGAACGAGTTCACAATAACGTTCATCAGGCAGTAATGCAGTACGTTCAGTTCACGTTCGCCCAAAATATGAACGAGTTCAGGCACAACACTGCTTGCAGGTGTGTGAGGAGGAGAATCAGAACCAGGGGCTGCCTGGTGGAGGAAGGAAGACATACACACCTGCACAGACCACACAGATTGGAGTCCTAACACTCATGACTACCACCCAATCAGGAATCTTAAGGTCAGGAGAAAATCAAACATGTTTGAAATTCAGTCAGCCGTTGTAATGTGGTCCAGGGCAAATCGCTGAGTGGGAAAACAAGGATTCTTCTTCTTCATCTAAGACGAAAACACAGAAACATGGCTTGGGTGCGAGTGAAATGGAGTTCTTACTGTAAAATTGACAGACTGCAGTAGCCACGTTTGCTCAGCCATGTCTTTGTCCAAATACGATGTCACCTTTTCTTTTTAGGGCTTTCAGCACAAAATTGCACAAATTGCCAAGGCAGCGCATTTCACTCTAGTGAGCTTTATATTCCTCTTCTCCTTTTTTGGCTTCTGGATAGACGAGTCTGAGTAGCGCCATCTCACTGTGGAGTCCCACGTCGTTTTTTTTAGACGTACAGTGTAATTAGGTAGATCGAATCAGAGCGTCGGGCCTGTGAACTCGAGCTGTGAACTCAAACTGTACAATGAAACCGCAGGGTTTCGTAATGCAGTTTGTGCTGTAGCTGTGTGCAAGGATTGAGAAAATCGTACAGTGTACCCCCCACTTAAGGCAAAACCCACCAAATGGCAGACAAATGTTAAAAGCTCAGAATGAAAAACTGCTGGAACTGTCTGTAGTCTGTTCAGCCTTCCTGTTAGCTACTGAAAGTCCTGCTTCTCTTCCATTTATAATGAACTGCTACTGTGTCTGAATACAATATAGAAACTAAAGTTATCTTCCTTTATCTTCATACTAGACAGAAAATGGCTGACGTTGAGTCGTTTTCCGAAAGAAACAACTCCTAAGTTGAAGAGTGTTGTCATTGTGAAAAAGTGCAAAATATATTTAGCAAATAAAGCTAAATTAAAACAATCTGAAAAACAACAGTATGATGTATCTCCACAAATGTTGATATTGATATAGCCATTTCCAGACACCATATCTTCTGGCAGCCTTTTTGATTTCTCTCATTGTTTACCGCTGCTTACTGTGTCTGTGCTCTTAGGCATCTGTTGCTCTCCTTTATCTCCCTCCTTCACGACTCAGTCAAGGAAATAATTGCCAAGTTTGATAGACAGAGTGGATAATAAACAATCCTGCAAAAACGATGAGAATCTTCCACCACTACCATTAATATAATGATTCCGTTGTTCTAACCGCCTCAGAAGCCAAACCTTTAAGCCTCACATGGTATGTGGGTGTGTAGAATATGATTATAGGCTTTCATTATGCACACAAATAAACACTAGACAACCAGGGTAAAAAATGAGGATGAAGAGGTCAGCTTATTCATTTGAGTTGAAGGATGAAGACAATAAAAACATTAATGACTGTGAGGAAATAAGCAAGCAAGGAATAACTAAAATATGTTTGGAAAAGGGGATAAAAAGAGAGGGAGAGGAATATTAGAGGAGGGAAGACATAAAGGAAGCAGCTCTAATCCGCTTGCCTCATGCAGAGATGTCAACTAAAGTGACTTCTTCACACAGCTGGGATTAAATCCATTTAGTTTGGTAATAGCTGCTCCTACCATCGCCTGACTCAGTGTAAAAATATAATGTTTGTAATATTTCTTAATGCTAAAGCTGCTGCTTCCATCGAAGAGCGAGGCTGAACTTGGCCTCCCGTGTCAACTAAGCAGAAACCTTACATACAAACTTTACTGCATATTTTAATGCTGAAACTCTAATCAAGGTCTGCCATTCAAAGTGAGAAGCTAGACGCTGCAGCTGCTCGTGTACTCTGCTGAACAAACAGTCTTTGGACCCAACGGTTCCTCCTCTCTCAAAGAGAAGCCCGGATTCAGTCAAGGTAGAATTCTGAATTATCTAAGGACTCATGCTCATCTGCCTGCCTTTCTAATCAAACTATCATCTCTGCAGACTTAAGTGAAGTTCAAGATCCTGTACTTAACTTGTATTATTGCACATTCAATAAACTCTGTTAAACCTTTTACCCAGCCTCCGTTGTGTCCTGCATGTGGGCTAAGCAACTAAAACCCATCATGACATTAAGATAATATCTAGTTAACAAATACTCATTTATTTTATTATTTTTTTGTTATAATTTGTTTTCGTTTTTCCTACTCGCACCTATTCATTTATAGGCAAAAAATATGGGTAAAAATGAGTGTTGCACCGATACCGGTATCGGGCAGGGCCCCGATCCAGAACTAAAATGGTGGTATCGGTATCAGTGAGTATCAACAAATAGGGCACCAATACCATTTTGAGAGATAAAAGTTTTGTCAGGACTCCTGTTTTTGTGTTTGTGTTTCTGTGTTTGTCTCTCTTCATCCACCAGGAGGCGCCTGGTTCTGGTCCGCCTCCTCACACACCTGCTGATGGTTTCCTCGTTAAACGGAGTGTTTTTAAGCTGCTGACTGCCACTACTTCGACGCCAGAGTGTTTGTCAGTTTAGGGTACTCTAGCCAAGCTGAGTTTTTGCTGATTCAAGCTGAGTTTTTGTCTACCTGAATTTAACCTTTTTTTTGTCTTTGCCTCTCGGCAGGAAGTCATCCTGCAAACTGGATTTCTCAGACCTTCTCTCCCTGGAAGGATCAACAGAGCTTCAAACTGAGCTGGGGTTCAAACAGTAGGTTTGGATCCACTTTTGTTTGAGCTTCTCACTGAGGAAGGGATTATTCTCCACTACGACCCGTTCAAGTACCGCAGGAAATCTGAGTGGCAGTCAGTTTCTCCCTTCTCCAACTATCAACCACATTCTGGGTAAACCCTGTTCCGCCCTCCACCGAATCAGACAAACACTGGAACCACGGCACACAGACAGGAGTCAAGGATTCTACAACTTCTCTGGAAATGTGAGTCGGCAACCAAATCCTTTTCTCCAAGTTTACGAATCAAATTCCCTACTGAGCCTGAACTATCCGCTGTGTCTTCCCCTCACTTTACATTTCTGGTTGAGCAGTGTTCAGAGCACCACTTCTCCCTTTGTTAAACTTCTTTAATAAAACCCATTAAAACCTTTACCCTGGTCTCTCTGAATTGGTTTCTCTGTATGTGGGTTCGAGCTTTAGATAAGATCATGACAAGTTTATTGAACTATTGTCACCCATTCCAGGTAGGCAATAAAACGTTCTACTGGATTCACTTTGTATTAGTCTTTTTCCTGCTTCACAAAGGTAGGCAGCAGCTTGACAAAGCCATGATGGCAATTGTTTTACATCCAAGTAGTATGCAGTTCTTCAAATATATACAAACACATTAATTTCAAACAGACGGTATCGGCCAATACTGCACAGCCAGGTATCGGCTATCGCATCGAGGCCAAAAAATTGCATCGGCCCAGCACTAATAAAAATCTCTCACTTTTTGGCCCTGTGAGGTCAGTCTGTTTGGAGTTGAGACATGAAGGACAACTAAGACTACCACCAGGAAACTCCAGATCTTCATCAACTGCTGCAGAAGGATTCTCCAGATCAATTGATACAATCAGTTGTGGTGACCTTTAGGAAAAGGACCTGCTAACTTCCTGCACAAATCATCCGGAGGAGGAGACGGAGCTGGAAAGGGCAGCATCAGCTGCCATCCAGAACCTCGACTGCTTTTATTTTTAAGGTTGAACAATAATATTGTGTAGTCAGATTTTAGTCTGGAGTTTAACACTGGACGCTCCAAACATTTCAGTTACTTTTCCCTTTGGAGGTGGTCTTCCTGGTGTGCTTTAGATCAAGTATCTGCTGCAGGACTCGACATTCTCCTTCAGATTTATCAGCAAGAAAGAAATTTTCCTGAAGCTTCAAAGCTGCTGTAGTCTATCACTCCACTACATCCATCTATCATTGTCGGAATGATTTTCTTTTTTTTTTGCCTCTAACATCATATATGTCGTTTGGCACAGGCTTCCCAAAAGGTTTTACTTCACAGAACTTCTTTTTTCAACCAAATGTAGATGTTTTTTGGAAGTAAATGCCGTCGTATATTTAAAGTCTTTTCAGCCAATTTTTGCTTGGTGTCTGGTGCCTGTCCCCAGCAGTCTATGTCTATTTTATACTTTCAAATTTTTCTGAATAGGTTTTATGAAATGCATTTTTTTTCATATATCACATTCTTTTCACTTCAAGCCTAATAGAAATGCTCGCTTTTGACCAGTAATAATGTTTCTAACATCCCCCTGACCAATAGAAATGCGACTTAGCTCTTCACTCCAGAGGAAAGCCAATAGTGTAGAAGTGAAGAAAGTCTGATCTGAAAACCACGATTTAAAAAGAATGCAATCACTATATTTTAATTACTAAAAGGGGTCATTTGAAAATACAGTCTATAAAAAAGAAACAAAAAGTGATAAAAATATTTTCTTAAAACATTTTGAAAAAAACTAAAAATTGGAACAAAATAAAACCTGAGAAAATGTCAAAGTTAATCTTAAACCATTTTTTTTATTAAGAGGTTTTTCAACGTTTAATTTCCAGAATGCACTTTTCCCCCTGAGTTTTCCACTTAGAAATAGTTTTTTTTTTTATTTCCATTAAAAAAATGTTTTCTTTGCTTGCAAAAATAATGGAACAAAAGTTGCTATATAGCATAATTTCCGCTTTTCATCTGTTTCTGAAGGTTGGTTTGGTCAAAACAATGAAAGAAAACATGAGTCAAGAGTGCAGAGGAAAATGGATTCAGGGTTGTTACTTATTGTTAGTGATTCTAGATGCATAAAATTTTCAAAATCATCATGGTGTTATGGTTTTCCCCTTTTGGACTTTGAGTTTTGAGTTATCTAAGTAATTCTGTTTTGTTGATCTTATTTTCCGTTTTGTGTTTTATTTAAGCAGTCTTTAGTTACTCTCTGCTGCCCCCTTTTGCCTGTCCTTCCCCCCTAGCTCCCTTCCAGTCACTTCCATCCACACCTGCTCCATATCAGCTAATTACCCCAGTCTTTGTTCTGTCTCCCCTAAATACTCTCCCTGTACAATTCTTCAGAGCTGGTTCCGTGTTGTTTCTTTGCTCCCATTTTCTTTTTTCATGACGTCTCCTGGAGTTTTGTTTTTGGACTTCCTTTCTGTTTCCTTTGCTTTTAATTTTGATTAAACCTACAAGAAATCATCATTGCCTCTGGGTCCTCAACGATCCTCCATCCCCACATTAACACATGGAGAGTAGTCCATGTTCATGTGTTTTGAATAAAACTGCTCCAGAATTCAGACTTCTTACACAAAGATGTTTCCATTAATGGAGATCAGAAAACGAACAACATGTTTAATGATGGGGGTTTATTGATGGGGCTCTGATTCTAGGTTTTAGTACCTGTCCTCATGAAGCATGCTAGAATGAGAACATCTGGATCTCTCTAGAATAAGGAAGCTGGTGGTTGAAATTTGGCAAAACTGATAAATAGTTCAAGGAATTTCAAGGTTCTTTAAATCTACAAAGGTTAAAGGATGACTGGACACTTATAAAAGGCACAGATCACACCTGAGTGTCTGTCCCGTTTCTCAGACCAACCTTGGATTCAGGCAGTTCATCCTCTGCATCATTTTCTTGCTCTGTTTCCTCCAAAAGCAGTTTCAAAAGTTCCCATTTATACTGTGGATTTGTGTGTCATGAGTCACGTCTCCACCAGCTGCTGCCGGCTGCGTCCAAACAGACGCTGCTGTCATGGTTGATGTGACGACACAGCGGCAGTGGCTCTTCTTCCTGGCCTTTCCTTTCCTCGCTCTGCTCACCTCAGCGCCATTCAAACACTCTGGCTTACTTTGATAGAGAACAAGAGAAGTTTCTTTTTTTTACAGGACCTTTATACCATGCCGGTACATTTCTGCGCCAAACTTTCAGTTTTAATGAAGAGAAAATCTTTCTTTAACAACAAGGAAGGGTCAATAAGTCGAACATTTTTTTCCATATTATGTCTTCCTAATTAGTTTTTGAATACAGAAAAAAATAAGTCTTTACTTCAACTAATTTCTTATGAGGTTGTGCCACAGTGTGCTACAATGACAGCGGTAGAAAATTGTATATAACAAGGAAGTACACAGAGTTTAATATTACAACAGTAATAGCTGAAATATGTTATTTAAAGAATATGAAAAGAATATTTCATATAAAGAAACACTTTTGTCTTTGTTTGGCTAATTAGCAAGAGGGCATTTTTTTTATTTAACTGAAGTAATTTTTCTGTCTCATCATTGATTTGTGTTTTTTTTTTTTTGTAAATTACTTCTAATTCTAAGAAAGCACAACTTCTTTTACTGGAAATAATTTGCACTTTTCATGGTCTATAAATCGGATTCACTGCATGAAAAGTGAGATTTTCGTCCCCGTAAACTCCTGCAGATCTCCCTGATTTTCATCAGTTTCCGACAATTTGCAACCCGCGCTTGTCGCCGTTTGTCGTGCCACAAATTGTCAGAAACGGACTCTGACGTATGTGGAGAGCGATCAGCTGTACTTACTTACTGTTCTTACTGCGTATTGGACGGAACCACTTCTTTTTAAACAAGTAAAGTCGCTTGTGATTGGTTGGCATATATATATTTACATATATATTTACATAAATATATATGTAAATATATATATATATATATATATATATATATATATATATATATATATATATATATATATATATATATATATATATATATATATAAATATTTATTTATTTATTCATATATTTATTCATTCATATATTTATTTATTCATATGCTGTGTATTTATGTTATCCTACACTACTACACAATTATTAGGCTACCATCATGGATATGAATGAATTTATACAGGAAATGAACATTTGCCAGGAAGATGTTTATGCAAAGAAACAGCTTTATTAAAACAAACACAACTATATACAACGCGAGGATCTGCCCACACATGCGTATCCAAAAATTACAACTCCGTGAACTGTCCGTTTGCCTCCTCGGGGTTAGAGGTAACTGGCAGCATTCCCTCCGAGGCAGGTCCGATGTGCAGACGCCTACTGTGCGTGGCCCTGTACTTCGGCATCGCTTCTAACCGGGACTGCAGCTTAACACAGAGTTCAGAGAGATCCTGCCTACGAAATGACGGCGGCCGTACAATCCATCCGCCAACGACGCCATCTTCTTCGTCAGACATGAGGTCGACTGTGGCGGACTTCCAGAGTTTCACTTCCTCATGAGCTAACACACTCTGCCTCGATTCCAGCAGCTGTAAAAAAAAAAAAAAAAAAAAACAATGAATCAGCACTATGTGATGGGATGCACTGCATATGGACACAACACATCTATCAATGCACCTGAAAAATAGTCACCAAATAAAGTCTTACTCTCTTTCTTTTCTGAATGCTTGGCAGCTTCCGCACCAACGTGTTCTCAGGCTGCGTATTTCTGAAGCTCCTGCGTACCGTCTCATAATACGTCTTACAGGCAGCTGGAAAACAATTAAATGAGAGTGGTATGAATAATAGGTCACCGCCTCATTATGAGGCGAGATTAGTCTGTGAAAACAAAATGTACAGTTATGATCGGTATCCATCCGTATCTATTTCCTTTTACCGCAGAATGAAAGCATATTCTTTAACTCTTACCCTTGCTCCGGTTCATAGCGCCTGCAATTTGTGTCCTAGTTGTGAAGACGGCGTACTGCTTCCTGTGAATCACAAAAAATACACTTAAATAAAGCTTGTTCTTGCAAGGCTACTATTAGCCGTAGCTTTAGCCTTTAGCTTAGCTAGCAGTAATCGAACATATATTTACCGCTAGCTTCTCTTCTGTGAGTTCGTCTCTCCCGCACAGTTGTTCAACTGCAGAGTCGCCATCGTGTCCAAGAGGAGTTGAAGGCGAGTTGAACGCGAGACCAGCCATTGATCACTTACCAGCAAAATCCAAAATAAGGAACTGGAGATAAAGTTCTTCTGAGTATAGCTCCTCCAATCACATACGAGGTCATTGTTATACGGAAGGACTCGCGAAAACAGCTGCGTCTATCATGTTTTTTTTTTTTGCTTCATTGGCAATTCCCTGTAACAATACAGAGTAATTCAAACATCAAACAAAGATACACAGCAGTTGGTGACATTATAACTTTAAAAAAAATGAGACATAGAATGTAAAAAATAAATAAAAATAAAACAAGGGAAACAAACATATAAATAAATAAACAAATAAATAAAATGAACATAAAATAATAATAGCTAGGGGTTTACATTGAGTTTATGGTCATTTAACTTTTTGTAGCTTCCTGTCCTAAACAGTCTTTAAAGAAACATATTAGAAGATGCAATATTGTATATGTGAGAGAGGAGTTGCTGTAAAACAATGATTTACCACAGATTTAAAACTAGTAATAGCATAAAGAAATATTGAAATTCTAAAACAGTCTTTAGACTTTTTATCAGCAATTACTGTGCGTAGCACAACTTGTGTTACAGAAAATAGAAGGCTTTGGAGATATGTATGTAGAGAATAATGTAGGTGTGCTGCTAGAATTCCAGTTCCCAGATCTGTGTTTTCTATTACTTCTACAACCACTAAAACTTATGTTATAAATGTACGTTATTGGCAATGTCAAAGCTCTCCTTAGATATCAGCCCAGTTACAGTTTGCCCTGCAAAAATAATGTGCTCTCTTGAAAATCTCAAACTCTTGCCACATTTCAGGCATCGAACATAAATATTTTTTAGTGAAGAATCAACAACTAGTTTTACCCAATCATGAAGTGTAATTAAATATATTGGATATTTTTAACTTTTTTAACAAAAAAAAACTGAAGAGTGGGGTGTGCAAAATGAATCGGCCCCTTTTACTTTCAGTGCAGCACACTCTCCCCAGAAGTTCAGTGAGGATCTCTGAATGATCCAATGTCGACCTAAGTGATACTGAATAGAATCCACCTGTGTGTAATCAAGTCTCCCGATAAATGAACCTGCTCTGTGATCGCCTCAGAGGTCTGTTTAAAGTGCAGAGAGCATCATGAAGAACAAGTAACACATCAGACAGGTCCGAGACACTGTTGTGGAGAAGTTTAAAGCTGTTGGGATCTGGGGATGTACCACCTTCCACCAGCAGAGTCCGCCGTGGGTCTCTTGGGCTGGAGCCCTCCAGCACACCTGAGACTCATCTACTCATCAGGAGACCTTCCCTTCATAAGCAGCTGCCAGACCTTCCTTCAATGCCGCAGGGTTGACCTTAGTTTGGTTAGCAACCTGAGCCTCAGTTACCAGAAAGAATCTTAGTTGTCTCAAGTGAGAAAACTGATCCTAATCCTCCTCTGTCTTTGCTCACAGGAAACCTGTCTCAAGCCTGAAGCTCTGGGTGAGCTTAACCTGCCTTCCAGCCCTGGTGAGCCAAACCTGAAGATTCCTATCTGGACTTTTCCCTGCTGCTCTCAGAGAAGAGCTGGAAACTCTGATCAAGGTCTGCCATTCAAAGTCAGAAGCTAGACGCTGCTGCTGCTTGTGCACTCTGCTGAACCAACAGTCTCTGGACCCAACGGTTCCCTCTCTTACAAGAGAAGCCTGGACTCCTTCAAGGTAGACTCAGAATTATCTTAAAGGACTCAATTAATCATCTGACTGCCTGGCTAATCAAACTATCCATCTCTGCAGACATCAGTGAACCCCAGTTCCAGATCCAGTTCATGTTCTTGTGTCAAACTGACTTCAATAAACTCTGTTAAAGTTTTACCCAGTCTCTGTTGTGTTCTGCATGTGGGTATGATTTAAAACCAATCATGACAGAACACTGCGGCCAAACACAAAGCCCAGCAGACCACCTCCGGAGGAGGCTTAAGGAGCAGGACGCTCAAATCCTTGGACATGCGCATACCCTCCGTGAGTTACACACTAAAGTTGAACATCAGAACCAAGTGCTACAAGCATATGCCAGCTACATGGGAAGTGCTAATGCTACGCCAGCAGTACGTCCTGTTCCGGATCCACTTCCGCCTCTAAGGTCACCGGCAGTGACGTCATTTCCTGAGTTCCGTCCGAGTCCGCCTGAAAGATTTTCAGGTAACCAAAAGGATTGTAAGGGATTTTTGTTCCAGTGTCGTTTACTTTTTGAGCACTCTCCCGGCAGTTTTCCGAATGATAGGAAAAAAATATCCTTCATTCTCTCTCAACTCACTGGACGAGCTCTTGAATGGGCGGAGGCAAGGTTCTCTTCTGAGTCCAGCTTTTCTTGTACTTTTTCTGAGTTCATATCTGAGTTTTCCCAAGTTTTTAACCATGACTCAGATAAAACTATTGATTCCCGAGCCCTGCTAAATTTAAAACAGGGAAATTCTACAGTGGCTGAGTTTTTCCATTGACTTCCGGGTTAAAGCTGCAGCCTCAGGTTGGAACGAGTGTGCGCTTAGGAGTGCTTATTTTAAGGCTTTAAATGATAACATCAAAGACGAACTTGTCACAATCGACGAACCAGCTAGTTTGGAGGATTTAATCCGTTTAACCATCAGATTGGATAATAGACTCCGGACTAGAAATAACTCCAGACAAAGACGCCTTAATTTTTCTGTTTCTGCTCCTGCATTTAACAATGCTTCTGTTTTTTTCTGGACCCCCAGAACCCAGTTCCAAGCCAAAGTCTAAAAACCAGACTCTTTCTGTGCCTGTCCAAGTCTTTCACTCAGAAGGAGCAGAGGCCGAACCCATGCAGATTGGACACACAAGGCTATCCCCTGAGGAAAGACAACGAAGATTTAGAGGAAATCTGTGTCTGTACTGTGGTGAGACTGACCATTTCATTGCTTCATGCCCGGCTAAATCAAAAGCCAGGGCCCGTCAGAGGATTTGAGGAGTCTGACGGGCCATCTAAAAACTGAAAAAACTCCTCATTTGTTGTTGCCTGCTACCCTTTTTTTTCTCTAACCAGAATCTCACTTTATCAGCTTTCATCGACTCTGGGTGTGAAAGAAATCTCATTGATTCCGATCTGGTCCAGCAATTAAATATTGAGACTGTCCCTTTAACTAAGCCTCTCAGAGTATCTGCTATAGATGGAAAGAAGCTTCATCAAGTCACTCATCAGACACAACCTCTAGAACTCTTAATCTCTGGAAACCATCGTGAAACTTTAGCATTTTTTGTTTTTCCCTCTGCATGCTCCCCTCTGGTGCTGGGATTCGAGTGGCTGGAACGTCACAACCCCCATATCAACTGGGCTGAACGCCACATTGAGTCTTGGTCCACGTCCTGTCACGAGTCATGCCTTCGTTCTGCGGCTCCTGCTATTCAATCTCCTAGAGGTAGGGGGGAGATGGACTCTCCTGACCTTACTTCTGTTCCTCCCGAATATCATGATCTGGCACCAGTCTTCAGTAAGGTTAGTGCGATGTCTCTTCCACCTCACAGACCATATGACTGCGCCATAGATCTACTACCAGGAGCTCCCCTTCCCAGCAGTAGACTATATAACATCTCCAAACCAGAACGCGAAACCATGGAGAAATATATCAATGAGTCACTAGCTGCAGGAATTATTCGTCCATCTTCATCTCCTCTTGGTGCTGGTTTCTTTTTTGTGGGTAAAAAAGAGGGTTCCATACGACCCTGAATAGACTACAGAGGCTTGAATCAGATAACCGTCAAGAATAAGTATCCCCTACCATTACTGGCATCAGCTTTTGAACCTGTTCAGGGTGCAACAGTGTTCACCAAACTCGATTTAAGAAACGCCTATCACCTCCTTAGAATAAGAGAAGGAGATGAATGGAAGACAGCCTTTAAGACCCCCTTAGGCCAATTTGAGTATTTGGTCATGCCTTTTGGTCTCACAAACGCTCCTGCCTGCTTCCAAGCTCTAGTCAACGACGTCCTCAGAGATTTTTTGAACGTATTCGTTTTTGTATACATCGATGATATTTTGACTTTGATATCTACTCCAAGAACCTTTCAGACCACAAGAAACATGTTCGTCTAGTTCTTCAGAGACTATTGGAAAACAAACTCTTTGTGAAAGCTGAAAAATGTGAATTTCACCAACCATCTGTCACTTTTTTAGGGTTTGTGCTCGAGGGCGGGCAGGTGAAGCCATCCGAAGACAAGATAAAGGCAGTTCTGGACTGGCCGACACCTGAAAACCGCAAACAGCTTCAGAGGTTTCTTGGGTTTGCAAACTTCTACAGACGCTTTATAAGAAACTATAGTCAAACAGCTCTCCCTCTAACAACTCTGACTTCTGTGAAGAAGACTTTTCAATGGACACCTGAAGCCCAGAACGCCTTTAATAAATTAAAAAACCTGTTTTCCAGAGCACCCATCCTTATCCAGCCAGATCCCTCTAAGCAGTTTATTTTGGAGGTGGACGCATCTGACTCCGGTGTAGGAGCTGTTTTATCTCAACAATCTGACTCTGACCAGAAAACTCACCCCTGTGCATTTTTTTCAAGCAGACTCTCACCAGCTGAACAAAATTATGATGCGGGAGACTGAGAACTTCTTCCCATTAAACTCGCCCTGGAGGAATGGAGACACTGGCTCGAGGGGGCCGAGCATCCAGTATTGGTTTGGACGGACCACAAAAACCTGGCTTATCTCCAATCGGCAAATCGGTCCAATCCACGTCACTCAAGATGGTCATTATTCTTTTCTCGTTTCAACCTCATCATTTCTTACAGACCTGGTTCCAAGAACGTCAAGCCCGATTCTCTCTCTCGTCTGTACTCCACTGATCAACCAGAGACACCCGAGCCTGTTCTTCCTGCTTCCTGTACTGTTGGAGTCGTTTCCTGGGAGATCACTGATCTCATCAACTCTGCCCTAGCCTCTGAACCTGACCCAGGTAACGGTCCTCCAAATAAAACTTATGTTCCATCTTCCGTCAGATCCCGATTTGTCCAGTGGATGCATGCAGCTAAATTCTCCGCCCGGCCTGGAGTGAGCAGAACTATTGCCCTCATAACAAGACGTTTCTGGTGGCCATCACTTCACAAAGACGTTAAGGAGTACGTTTTGGCTTGCCCCATCTGCGCCAGAAACAAGACCTCTCATCAACCACCTTCTGGCCTGCTGCATCCTCTACCTGTTCCAACCCGTCCTTGGTGTCATATCGCCGTAGATTTTGTCACCGGTCTCCCGATTTCCAGAGGTATGTCCATCATCTTAACCATCGTCGACCGTTTTTCCAAGGCCTGTCACTTAATTCCCCTCAGGAAACTCCCCACTGCTTTCCAGACGGCCCAGCTTCTCGTGAAGCATGTTTTCCGCCTCCATGGAATTCCTCAAGAAATCCTCTCTGATCGTGGTCCTCAGTTCATCTCACAGGTCTGGAAAGCTTTCTGCTCAGCGTTAAACTGCAAGTCCTCTCTCACCTCTGGTTATCATCCACAGTCTAACGGGCAGACGGAGAGAATGAATCAACAACTTGAGTCTACTCTCCGCTGCCTAACATCAAACAACCCTACTGACTGGAGTCAGTTTCTGACCTGGATCGAATACGCCCATAATTCACTAAAATCTGCTTCTACTGGTCTATCCTCGTTCCAGGTTTCCATTGGTTATCAGCCTCCACTGTTCCCTGCAGACGAGAGAGATAACGGTCAGATCAGTCCATCACCACATCCGCCGTTGTCAGCGTATCTGGAAGGACACCATCACCACCCTCAACCGCTCATCTGCTTCTACTAAACGTTTTGCTGATTCCAGGAGACGTCCTGCCCCTGACTATACCGTAGGCCAAGAGGTATGGTTATGTACACGTGACATTCCCCTCAAGGCCATGTCCAAGAAGCTGTCACCCCGGTTCATCGGCCCTTATAAGATAGCTCAAATTATCAACCCCTCTGCTGTCCGCCTGCACCTGCCACCAACTCTTCGAATCCATCCCACGTTTCATGTATCCCAAGTTAAACCTGTCATTACGAGCTCCCTGTGCCCACCATCCGATTCCCCTCCACCCGCCCTGGACGTCGATGGTCATCCGGCCTTCACAGTTCGCCGGATCGTGGACTCCTGTCGGCGAGGTCGCGGTTGGCAGTACCTCGGCGACTGGGAGGGCTACGGTCCGGAGGACCGCACCTGGGTTCCTGGCTCATACATCCTCGATCCGTCCCTGATTGAGGAGTATGAGAGTTCCCTCCAGTCTACATCCTCGGGACCGCCAAGAGGCGGTCGTTGAGAGGGGGGTACTGTTGGGATCTGGGGATGTACCACCTTCCACCAGCAGAGTGCGCCGTGGGTCTCTTGGGCTGGAGCCCTCCAGCACACCTGAGACTCATCTACTCATCAGGAGACCTTCCCTTCATAAGCAGCTGCCAGACCTTCCTACAACGCCGCAGTGTTTACCTTAGTTTGGTTAGCAACCGGAGCCTCAGTTACCAGAAAGAATCTTAGTTGTCTCAAGTGAGAAAACTGATCCTAATCCTCCTCTGTCTTTGCTCACAGGAAACCTGTCTCAAGCCTGAAGCTCTGGGTGAGCTTAACCTGCCTTCCAAACCTGGTGAGCCAAACCTGAAGATTCCTGTCTGGACTTTTCCCTGCTGCTCTCAGAGAAGAGCTGGAAACTCTGATCAAGGTCTGCCATTCAAAGTCAGAAGCTAGACGCTGCTGCTGCTTGTGCACTCTGCTGAACCAACAGTCTCTGGAACCAACGGTTCCCTCTCTTACAAGAGAAGCCTGGACTCCTTCAAGGTAGACTCAGAATTATCTTAAAGGACTCAATTGATCATCTGACTGCCTGGCTAATCAAACTATCCATCTCTGCAGACATCAGTGAACCCAACCCGGACCAGTTCCAGATCCAGTTCATGTTCTTGTGTCAAACTAACTTCAATAAACTCTCTTAAACTTTTACCCAGCCTCTGTTGTGTTCTGCATGTGGGTTTGATTTAAAACCAATCATGACAAAAGCTGGATTTGGAAACAAAAAGATTTCCCAAGCTTTAAAAATCCCAAGGAGCACTGTGCAAGGAATGCACATTTTACCTTGCTGATTCTAATTCACATTTTACCAACTGATTCTGATTAAAACTAATTTTTGAAATAAATTATTTTGTGTATTTTTTTACATAACATTTGCCATTGCTAATGGCATACACAGTAATCTAGCATACTTTAATTAAATAAATCAATTCAAGCTAAAATGTAAGAGTCTATAATTAGGCCATACTGAGCCTGATCTATTTGTACCATCTATTTGGGGGATATTTATTGCCACACTTTGGGCCACTTAATACTAATTTAGCATCAAATAAATGAGGCAGCCTACCTCAGCATTGTTGCTGACCTTATGACCACAGTGTACCAATCTTCTGATGGCTACTTCCAGCAGGATAATGCGCCATGTTATAAAGTGAATCATCTCAGACTCATTTCTTGAAACTTTTCCACTTAAGTAATTGTGAATTGAGCATATTGACAGACAACATTTTATTTTTTATCTTAAATGCATTTTTTTTTTTAAATAATTACTGTATAGAGACCAAGATCTACGACGGAGTATTAGGGCCACACATGAAGAGAAAAAATATTTTTGCCATGACGAGATTAAACTCGACATGTCGACTTTAAAGTCGACATGTCATTAAACTCAACATTTCGAGAATAAAGTTGAAATGTCATGTTGAGTTTAATTTCGACGTGTCGACAATAAAGTTGAAATTAGTTCAAGAGAGCCAACCGCTGCACAGGATGCATGCACAGATTCAGACATGCCTTGTGTAGATGATTTGGTCAAATTGTACTTTCTGTGATGATTATACAGTTATACAGTTGCAGCACGTCAAAGACTACCTTCACTCTTAAAACGCAGACTGCAGCTGTGGAGCGCGGGTGCTCTTTTCTCCAAACTTTGGAATGTCGAGATTAAAGTCGCCACGATATATCAACTTTATTCTCGAAATGGCGAGTTTAAAGTCGACACGTCGAGATTAAACTCAACAAGACATTTCAACTTTATTCTCGAAATGTTGAGTTTAATGTCGACTGTCGACTTTAAAGTCGACATGTCGAGTTTAATCTCGTCATGGCAAAAATATTTTTTCTCTTCATGTGTGGCCCTAATACTCCGTCGTAAAGATCTGTTTTGGTCTGTATACTTTAATTAAATGAATCAATTCAAGCTAAAATGTAAGAGTCTATACTGAGCCTGATCTCTTTGTATCAGAGATTTTCTTACCTTTTAGAAAAATGTCACTTGGGGTAAAACTCCCCCTGCAACCCTGATTTGCATTTGTATACCTCACAGCATTTTCATTTACATGTTAAAGCCTCCCCTAGAATTCCATGGGGGGAGACATGGGGGGAACACTGCCTAAGAAAGCCCACGTCAATTTCTGACAATTTATGGGAGTTTTCGGCGATGCCGTCAAATTACCATAAACTGCTGTTAACCTGAACTTCCACGACAATCTACAGTGCCGCATATTGACGAAAGTCCCACTTTTCATGCAGTGATTGCAACAGTGGGTAGCATTTCTGCCTCGCAGAAAGAAGGTTCTGGGTTAGATTCCTGGCCAGGGGTCTTTCTATATGTAGTTTGCATGTTCTCTGTGATGGAGCGCCACTAAGCGTCCATCCCAGACTCCACGAGTCCATGCTCCCTCTGGCCCAGGGGAGCGCAGTGCCAGGAGCGCGCGCACGGGTAGAAATCTCTCCCACGTGAGTGCGCTGCCCGGCAAACTGCTGCGTGCAGGCCCGCACCTGTGTCCTGCGGTCCTGCACAGTCCCAACGGAAATCCCCCCCGTCTGAAGAGGTCATCGTGCGCGCGTCCGAGGGTGCACACTCGGCGCCGAGCTTCCACACACTCACCTCTCATCACTTCGTCAGTCCCGCTGTTCCTGGTCCAGGGGCCAAACCGGAGCACTTCCGCATCACGCCGGAAATACCGCAGAGTGGCGCGCTTTGCCAGTCACGTGACAAAGGACTTAACCATTTTGGATGTTTTGTATTTTTATATTGTTTATGTTCCTGACGTTTTTGACGTTTTTTGGTTCATTTTTGAGTTTCTATGCAGGAAACTGGGTTTTGAGTTTTGTTATTTTGTTTTGTCCTTAAAACCCCTTAATTTGTATTTTGGTTTACCCGGGGGAGGGGCTAAAGGGGTATTTAAAGGGGAGCTGAGCTCATTTGCGACAGAGAGTGCTGGATCTTATGGTGGTGTTGGCTGTCCGAGTAAGTTGTCCTGTAAATACTTGTTTTTGTTTTCTCGCTTCACTGTTAATATTGTCACTGTTTCACTGTTTCCACCTGGGGTGCAATAAAAGAAAAGCACAAACGATATTTTTCGGCTGGGCCATCATTTTTTTTTTTTATTTTGGGAACGACCCCGTGACATTCTCCCTGAGCATACGTTGGTTCTCTCCGGATACTCCAGCTTCCTCCCAAGCATGTGCATGAATGGTTGTTTGTCCTGTTTGCCCTGCGATGGACTGGCGACCTTTCCAGGGTGTATCCTGCCTCTTGCCCAATGGCGTAACAACACAACAGTAGGTTCGTATGCAAGATTTTCTGGGTGGGCCCCATATGAAGTACAACCCCCGCCCACAACCGGCCACCATCACCCCCACCCCACCCGCCGCTGCTGCCGTACACAACTGACCCGAAACGCATACACGCATACATACACGCTTCATCATTTCATCATTCTTCAGCCTCTTTAGGCATGGATATACTTTAGTATATTGTGCTGTAAAATGCGTCTTATCTCTTCTTTCCTTTTTCTTTTCTGAAATCCACTTAAGTACCTCTTTTTGGTACCCATCGTTGCTAAAACATTGTACGAGCGGTTATGTTTTTAATCAACGCTCTGGATTACCCATAATTCCAAGTCATACTGTAAAAAAATAAAATACTGAAATACAGTGTTCTTTTAAGATCTTTATTTTCGTTTGAAATTATGTTTCAAACGAAGGTTTCTTCCTGTTAGCTGTTTCTTTTAGTACATGGATGTTCTTTCACCGCTGCCACCATGAAGTTTTACTGGAGAAGAACAACACGATTATGGTTCATGAACTGACCTTTATCTAGGAGGCAGCCATTACTACAGATAACAACAAGTGATGAGGCTAGGGTGAACAGTTCCCAAAGAAATAAATGTAGGAAACTCTGTGGGACAGACATAGCTTTTTTTAGCAGTGTCTTTTGTGACTCACTTTTACAGCGTTGCTTTACATTGGGCTCGCCTTGTATCCAATTGAAAACAACTTTGGAAAACTGCACGAATAGATCACTGGGCATCTCCTTTCGCTATCTCACCCAGTTATGAGTCGTTACGCAGTTTTTTTTTGTGCTTTATTTTATTAAGTTTCCATAATATATTGGATTAAAATAATCTATCGCTTCTGATTTAAGAGCATTATGACATTTCCTTTTTTTTTTCGACATAGTCAAATACGGGACATTGCTTGGATTTGTAGGAGGGCGGGACAGAAGTGAAAAAATGTGAGATGGTCCCTCACAAATCGGGACATCTGGTCACCATAGTCACAGCCCTACTACAGTATCAGGGCTTAATGTTAACCATTGCCCGATCTCCCGGGGCAAGTAGTTTTTATTGTCGGGAGAGTACAAATTTCATTGCATTTGCCCGCCGGGCAAGTACAATGATCGCAAAAAAAATTATTTATCACTTTTATTTTAAAATCACCGACATTCGATGAGAACGACCCAGAAGTGTTGCCGGCGCCCTTTTTGTTGTTTTGTACACATTCTCGCCTGATTTGAAAAAGCTGCGTGATTTTCCGCCAGATGCCGTAATTTTTGTCCGGGAATTGGCGTGAATCAGACACATTTTTTTCAATTTGGCAGGCTAAAAAACAACCACAAGGCAAAAAAATGTATGTACAGTAACACACCCACCACCTATTTTACCCTCCACCCATTTCACCCAGATAACCCTAGATCAAAAATTATCGGTCAGGGATTAGGAAAATTGTCATAATTGTATACCATGCGCACAGTGTAAATATGGCTATCATAAGGCAGTCTTCTGTACAGTGATGCAGGTCATACATTAAAAAATGTTCATTAAATTTTTTCCTCTCAGACATTGGAGAGGTGCATTTAAATGTTATAGAGCTAAACATGTTAGATTGGTGACCTGTTATGTTATTATTATTGTCTTGTTGCTGCATTTATTTTGTCAGGGAAAACTAATCCTGAGTCAGTTAAAAGTCAGGGAATTCTGAAATGATGTAAGACTGTGGAAACCCTGTATAAAATAACTATAATGATTCTCTAGAAAAGTCACATTATATTAATAGTATTATCTTGTATAAACATACCGTGACTTTGAAATAAAAGTTATTCATTTGTGACATTGACTTCTATCTTCTAAGTTTTTAACCTGTCAAGTTTTTTTTAGATTTTTAACATTACAATTTATAATTTTCCAAGCACGCAAGTAAAAATTGTTTCTGTTCAAATGAAATGTGAAAGTCACTTGCCCAAAGGGCAAGTGGTAAAAATCCTTAACATCAACCCCTGAGTATTATGTAATACACAGATTGCAAAACTCACTTTTCAAAATAAAAGCTCTTTTAAGCCTTATGTTATTTTTTCAAAGGCTCCACGAAGTTTTTATTAATTACAAATTTGTTGATAAAAAACCTGGCATTCAGCACACACTCAAATTCAGATGTGATATATACAATTTTATAGAGCGGCCAGAATAATGTAACATACAGTAATCAGCGGTTTATGGTGACTGAATGAAATGGAAAGCTGGGAAAATGTCCAAGCACTCTTCTGAAAATGATCCCTGGAAAATGTTTTGTGCTCTTTTGTTGAATGCAAAAACATGTTTCTGAAAACTAGATGAAAATATCCACCTAAACGTCTTTCAACCACTCGCCGGCCGGCCGGCACAGCGATGCCATTCAGGGCGAGGAAAGATGAGAGGGTCTGCTCTGTCAACCAAACTGGGAAGAAGTGAGACACCTTAGCCGCGTCTCCCTGTGAGAGTCGCCAATCACAATGAAGTTCCCACACACGAGGCATCGGGTTCGAGTCTCACCCTCGCCTCCTCGCCTTTCACCATTCATCCCCATCTCTGATAAGGAGGGAGAAAGACATTGAGGGAGAGAAGGAGGCATTAGTGTGAAAAAGAACCAAGATGAATGAAAGAAAAACGAGAGGCACTTGGGGAAGGGAAAAAGAAAGGCAGAGACGAAGGGGGATGATGAAAGAAGCGTGAGGAGGAGAGAGTATGAGAGATTAGAGTGAAGTGGAGGAGAGAGAATGAAGAAAAGTGAGAGGATGAAAGAATGAGGCAGAAGATGCTGGTGAGGCTGGAAACTCACTATTAAGAAAAAACTTCTCTCATAACATCTAAATGTAAATAAAGATGGTAAGGATCCAGAGGCAGTGCCTGTATTTAGATTATTAGCATCCGCCATTAATAAATGCAGCACCCTGTTTCACATTCAGCAGCATTTTTACAATCTGTTTTCCAGAAAACTCATAAACAGTCTTTGTAAACTTCATTCATAAACTTCATGGGCTATTTTATTTTATTTCACAAGCTGGCATTTATAGAGCCGCCTTTGAAACTCTGTAAAAAAGCCCGTTTAGGGCTACGTTCATAAAGTGTTCAACAGATTTTTTCTCCTCTCGGTACCAGGCAGGTGATTTCATCCACAAATATCTCTCTGAGCAGAAGTCCTTTAAAATGATCCGTGCTCCTTTTTTAAAGGCAGGTATTCATATTTTTTCCACGCCGATGCTTCGCTCCTGTCAGCATTTCTGACACTTTAGAAACAGGATTAATACGTTTCCCACAAAGGTCAGCTTTGCTCCTGTAATTGGCTCGGAGGCCAATTAATTATAAAATATCTTGTAAAACGGAAGTCGGAGATGAAAATGAAACACTTTTGATTTTGAAGGTCATGCTTTGCTGGTTTCAGTGGTTTTGGGGGGATTCTGCTGAGCAATGAGGATGCTAAGCTGCAGCCAGTTCAGCAGAAAGGTCTTACCCGCGCAAAAGGATTTACCCCACAAACCAACATGGCTGTAAAAGACATGATAAAAGCTGATTCCTTTTAATTATCAAAGTATTGCACAAACCGCTATGACTGATAAAGGACAAGAGGTAAAAGCCTGACTGTGACCAGTTATAATCAAAGAAGTCTTTATATTTTGGAAAGTGCAATCAAGGCCATCATATATCAGAGAAGAGAGTGTTATTTAAAGCAGGCCAGCCCAGGTGTCCCCTTCACAGAGACCTGGAAATGGAGGAGGAGGTTTTTTTTTCCCTAAGGTGAAGTAAGTATGGATTTTTAAGAAAGAGAAGATTTCCCAAACAAACACCTGACACAAAAAAAAGGCAAATTACCAATTTAGATTTAAGCCCCGTTTCCACTACCGTTTTGACCGAGATCAGCCCGAGCACAGTAACCGAGATACTGTAATTGGCATGTTACATCATCAGATCTATCCTGTATATTTCTTGGGTCTGTGCAGAGGTGGAAAGAGTGTATAAAAATGAATTATTTGCCTATGTTAAATGAACAAGTACCCAGTGCCCAATGTTACTCTGATGATAAAAAAAAAAAAGGCAAATTACTTAGTTACCTTTTTTAATAAGCAGAAAAAAAGTCTGTGATATTTCATAAAAGAGAAGAGGAGATATAACAAATGACGTTCAGAATGCACAAGTAGGATCTAACTGGGAAGAAATCCCACTGCTGTACTTCAGGTGACCAGTTCCTCCTAAAATATCAGAATTAAAATGAAGAGAAAAACCCTGATATTGTAAATATTAATTGTTTTTACCCGTTGTACGCTCTCTCTCTCTGAATGTGCTGTATTTAAACAGTCAGACCTGCTCACTCCTGGTGAAGATAAGGCTGTTGTTGTCCTCTCCCACACATGAACTCGCCACAGAACAGCAGTCTTTTTTACTAAAGTGGATTAGTCTCCACAATGCCAGCCTTTATTCCCAATAGAATGTGACTTTTTGGTGCGAGTGCCCCCCTCCACGCACACACCAACACCAGCACCACTCAGGGAAAGCCTTCGAAACTATTTTCACTTTTTAAAAACAATATCATCAATCAAGGCAGGTGGGTGGCTGTCAGGGGCAGGAATGCCCCACTTAGCCATCACATGAGGTTGATTTTGTCTTCATTGTGGGTTGGAGTCGGTGGGGGTAAAACTGGGGTGGGGGTTGGTAGGTTATGACAGAGTTCCCCAAAAATAATGCATCTATTGTCTGTGCAGACTAAACTGCTCCGTTATCGTATTACATTCGTTTTTCAAAATAAAAGCTGTGGTGTGTTTTCATGGGGGCACAGAATAGCATGAAACAGAAAACAGTTTATCTTTCAAAATATATGGTGCACAATTTCCCCACTGTTGGTTGAAAATTTCTTATTTCATCTGAGCACGGAGCAGGCAGCTTGCTCCGACCCGCAATGAATCATGGGATACAGTACCGTAGTTCACGAAGGATCCACGGAAGCTGTCCTTAAAAATGGAGTAAGGCTGCATTTGTCGGAAGGAGGAGTGGATTCGACGAGGCCACAGTGCTGCAAACTTGGCATCTCTGTCTCTAAATTTAGCATGGAATATGGTAATTCAGTGATGATGTCATCTAGCACCTTCTAGTATGTTTTTGAACAGCCAATAGCTGCTCTTCTGGCTGAGGAGTTGGCAACACTAGGGTTTGCAATAGAGTATTGGAAGTGTAGGGGCGGGCTGAAAAGATGAGAGGAGAAATAACTGAAAACACATAAAATTCAGAGTCAACAGTTGGAAAACTTAACATTTGAAATAATAAAAAAGAAAAACAAAACACTTGATCAAAAAAATGTTTTTTATATGGTCAAATTAGTGATAAAATTCAAAATAATCCAGTTTCTGCACTCATTTGGATCGATTGTGCTGAATTGTCCTTAAATGCAAAAAGGGCCATGGTTTCACAATGCTTATGACTGGAGATCTGAAATCATACACAGTTGTTGTCCATAACATGAACAGCAACTGTGGAAAGTTGGAGAAATCAACTATGAAAACTTCTCAAGATATAGAATATTAAAAATTGCATTTTTTAGGGTGAGGGTTATATGATTTCTCTGTACAAGTTTAATGTTTCATAGCTCAAGTTGTTTAATACCTACAAAGTTTGTAAAACTATCTACAGAAACTGGAGGATCTTAGCTTTCAAATGTGATTCATCACAAGCATGTGGGATTTTACTATTATTTTACCAGCCAATGGCATTTGGATATCCGTTTGTGCACAAGCTACAAAAAAAGTGGGAGCTAATTCTCACATGTTTCCTTTAATTTACATTTTGATGTTCCAATTAAATATGTTTTATCTTTGGCTTAAAAAGGTTCTTCTTCTTTTTTTTTTTTTTTAATTATTATTCTACCGAAAATTTAAAATCCCCCAAGCCATGGAAAAAAAGCCAATTGAATTAATTACTGTTAAATAAATATTTAATAAAAATTAAAATAATTATATTTTTTTACTTTTAGGTCAATGTTTTTTTGTAATTCAGAAATATGAAATATTTATAACTTATTTTAAATGAAAATAACTGAGGCTGACAAATTCCCCCCTAACCGATTTTCATATTTTTTTTACTGCCTGAAACTGTTCACTTAAATTTTTAATCATAATGAAAACAAAATTTTAAAGAAATGAAATAAAATAAGTTAAGGTGACCTTTCAGTCGCTACTGTATGCTTGTTAGTGAACATATTATTAAAAGAAAAAAAAAAATAGCATTATATCTAGAGTATAGGGGCCATAGCAGGGGCCTGCACCAGTTCAATCAGGGCTCTGGCCCCGATTGGCCTCTGTCTAGAACCACCCATGGCTGTATTATAATTGAGTATGAGCAGAATTTGATTATCTAAGGAATTAATCACCAATAAAATGTCATTTTGAGGGAATAAACAATATTTATGTCGTCCTCATTACTGGTTAAAAAGTCAATCATCATTGGTTAGCGTGATCCTTTAAGGGCACTGTTAGCCTAGTGGATTAGTGCAGTGCATGTTATATACACTCTGTGTATGCAACATGACAATAAAGGTTGTCTAAGTCCCCAAGGGGACTGGTCAGATGCAGTGAGTGAATTTCCCCATTGCGGGACAATCAAGGGATTTACATTTACTTCCATGTGACTCATGTTTTTATGTAAAGGTCAACAGCTGCTTCCTTCCCAATTTAATGCAACACACTGATTTTTCCATTCTTTGAAGGGCTGGAGGTGAAGCCAATGTCCAGTAAAAGTAATGCATCTTGTTAAAGTACTGCTCGGCTGTTATATAGCATGTGTTTTCCTCATAATGCATGAGTCAGAAAGTTTAGCTGTAGGTCATGATGCATATGTTTGAGCTGGCACCCTGCATTTTTACATCAGTGTGAACTGAGGGAGGATGCAAATGAAATGCCTCTGCTGCAAATAAACTAGATTATATTGGAGGCATAAAGTATGATCCCATCAAAACCAAGAAAGATGTTGAGAAAAAGATTTAGAGAAGAAAGAGGTAATTATCTCCTTATTTTACTTGCACATTAATTTCTAAGAACTTCCACATTTTAAACAGAGACCCTATTACACACTAGGGAAGGTATTCAATGGATTTTTTTTTTTTTGCACATAATCATTCTTAGGAAGCAGTCTGAGTAATAATATATCCTTGATCTATTCAGTTTAATTCAAAAAAACAATAACACTATAGCATTCGCATCCAATCTGTAAAAATGTGGGACGTACTGTAGTTGTACGACTTTCACAAAAAATAGGTGTAAAATTAAAAAAAAATCACTTGCACTGGAGTTTTTCTTTTTCAATCCCTTTAACTGATTTACTTAGAGAAATCATTTTACTCCCCCATCCTCTGGTTACAGCCTTACAGAAATTTATATTATATGCAGTTGGTGTAAAGTACGGTCAGAAACTTGAGTCCCCAAAGACTGAATTAGCCTCGCCCTAACTTAATCTGTTTTCCTGGAATTAAATGCATCACTTTGAAAACTAATGTATTTGGCCACTTTCATCCTGCATTGCAGGAGGATGAACGTGCAGAATCCAGTTTGTGTGAGTTGTGTTTTTTGTGTCTTCTCTCCCTCCACCACCAGGTGGTGCCCTGTCCGTGTTGGTCCTCCCACACACCTGCGGCTGGTTGACTAATCACTGAGGACTATTTAAGCGGTGGACTGTCACTACCTCGGCGCGAGAGTGTTTGCCAGTTTTGGGTACTCTAGCCAAGCTGAGTTTTGCTGAGTCTAACTTGTCTTTGTTTTTTTTCGCTGAGCCTAACCTAGTTTTTTGTCTTTACCTTTTCGGCGGGAAGCCTTCCTGCAAGCTGGATGTTTGGCCTTCTCCCCCTGGAAGGATTGTTTGAGTCTCACACTGAGCAGGGGAATGTTTTTTCTCCATTAACGTGAGTCCCGTTTTCTCTGTCTCTCCAAGTCTTCGTTCAAAGTTCCCACGGATCCTGAACTAATCCCTGATACTTCCCTTCCCTCTTCCAGTTCCGGTTCACCAGTTCACTGTGTTTCCTGAATCCAACCCCGCTGGTTTCATCAATAAACCTGTTCAAACTTTTACCCTGTTTCTCTGAGTGGTTTACTGCATGTGGGTCAGATCCCTTAAGAAAATCATGACAGTTTCACTAATGCTCCGCATATTCATCTGGAAACCTTCCGTTTAAGTAATTTTGGGAAGGGGCGAAAATACTGGTTAGCTGATTGGCCTATGTTGGTGATAGACGGGCCAAATAAACCAATCAGATCAACAAAGCATATGATGTATTAACAGAGCGACGACGAAGAGGAGCCAATTGATAGATCAAACTCTTGCCGAAACCAGTCGGGAGAAGAGCAGAAACATGTTTTCCTCTGAGAAAAGCCTCCAGAGCAGTGTTTGCTCTTCTTTCAGTGAAGAAATACTGTATAAGTCCGATAAAACTTGCTCGATAGCCACGCTAACGCTAGTTTCATCGGCTGAAGCCGCCATGTTCTTTAGACTGAACTGTGGCGCTTCTCGTTGCGTCACACCTCAACCTGCCTCAAAGCCAACGCTGATTGGACGTTCGTTTGGTGAACGGCTCCAAATTTTCTTAAACGGAGAGTCTCCAGACTGATTAGCGAGTGAAACCTTGAAAGCTCGCGAGATCAGGATGGTCTCACGAGGCTAATACTCCATAAGGATCCTTCAGATTGGACAAAAGAAGGATGCACTGGGAGGATTTGCAGATTGGGGTGGCCTTCATGGCAGCCCTGTGACGTCATTGGATCACAAATGCAGCGACTTTCACTCTGAGAATAATGAGCGACACACACTGCTCACATTGTCGTACAATTGATGACTGTCACTGTTTTGTTTCTGTTCTCAGTTTCACTTTGATCAATATTTTCCTTTGTTTTCTAGTTGCTTTATTGCTTTAATTCTTATTTTGTGACATTTTCTGGATGTATTTTAGTTCTTAGGTATTTCTTGTTTGCTCTCTGTTGCCCTCTTGTGTCAGTCTCCTTCTCCTAGCTCCCTTCTAGACGCCTCTGTAGACACCTGGTCTTAGATTCTCTCTCTCATATATGCACCTCCTGCTCAGTCACTGTTGTTGGTTTGTCATCATTTCTTTGCCCCTTGTTATAAATATTCCTGGTTCTCAGTTTTTGTGGATTTTTATTTTTTATTTATGTTTTTGGATTTTTGCTTCTATTACCCTTTTTTGTGATTAAATCTTCAAGAAACCATTTCAGCTTGTCTACATGTGTCTGCATTTAGGTCCTGTCAAACCTCCAACCCACCATGATAATAATGACAGTTTGTATTGGATAACGTCAGGTTTTAAGGTACTTATTACGACAAACAGCCTGACAGAGCAGCATGTCTACTGCTACTAGTCTGCTCCATTTAGACTCATCTGCTGATATTTTCGATGCCAGTTTAGCAGAGCGCTTGGCAGAGTTTAATCAACTAACAAAGGAAGGAAAAAACTCACGTTTTTGTGCAAACTGTGACCACCAGGATTTAACAAACAAGTCAGAACATCAGCTACATGCACTTCTGATTTAAAGTGACGCATCAAGTTAAAGCAACCAAGTTATTTTGGGAACTGCTACTGAACAAGGAACGTTAGAAATCAGATCTTTTCAGCAGAAGCTGAATGTTCCTAAATGTTTGTAAAGTTCTGTGTAATTTGGCTAAATAAAAGCTTCACTGCACATCCAGTAAACCTTGACTGCATCCAGTATTTTCCATTTCTTTCCAAATTGTATGATCATACATTTAAAGGGTGAAATATTAGGTTCTGTTGGGGAGGATTGTGGCTTCATTTACCAAATGAAGTTGATTTATAAGTTCTTAAAAAAAAAAAGTGAACTAGGAACGTGCGCTAGTTAATTTTAATCTTTCTGGACTGAAGTGTGAGTTTGATCTTTTTAACTATGAACTGGAACAACAATGACCATCGGTTTGGGACACAGCCTGAAGGTCCCTTGCTAACGTTACTAGCAACAAAAAGGAAGAAACAGGAACTCAAGAGGCGGGATTTCCTGAAAAGTAGCCAATCACAGGTGGTTTACTTTCTGAGGTTGGCTCCTCCCAACCAAAATTGACAGAAACAAATCACCCGTTTTGGATGTGATCAACCATAAAATGGATGTTATTAACAGTGCCTCCGCTACCTTCTGGTAGGTTTCTGATAATATGCAGCTCATTGATAAAAGCAGCTTCAGTCGTGTATATACACTGCAAAAAAACGAAATCTAGATAAGTAATTTTTTCTTAAGATAAGTGAATTTTTCTTGTATTGAGGAGGTAAAAGAGACATTTTGCCAATGGAACAAGACAATTTACACTTAAAATAAAAAAAAAACACTATTGCATTGTCTTATTTCAAGTGCATATTATCTACTTATCTTATTTTAAGAGTAAAAATACTCATTCCATTGGCAAATCATCTCATTTACCTCCTCAAATCAAGGGTAAATACACTTAATTTAAGACATTTTTACTTATTTCTAGATCGTTTTTGCAGTGTAGCTGCAAGTTTTATTTACAATCTATTTCATTTTTAATTTGATCATTTCCACATGTTTCAGTCGTACAGATTTAATGTGGCGTTTGAAAACAACTTAATTGACAGGAAATTAAACTTTTGGGTTTTTTTTTTATTTGAGCGACATGAGGATCAATGTATTTTTACAACACATGAATAACCGCTTCAATTATGTTCATATTACACATTATTAGATTATTTCGTGCACAAAAAAGGAATTACTTTAGGGTTAAGATCAGGATTCAGTCGGTGATAACAACATACTGAGCCTACTGGGAGGTAGGAGGCACAATCTCAGGCCTTCTTAAAGGACAGATAACCACTAATAACAGACATTTAAAGGGTTGATAACATCCGAAGTGGCTTGTCAGGTCCACACACCAATAGGACATAATCTATAGGAACGTTCAAAATGCTTGAGAGTAATTAACAGAAGTGTGTTTAAAATAAAACTGGTCATAAGTTAGGGCTGGGCGATATAGAAAAACACAAACACAGACTGAATTAAATCTTTATTTAACCAACTTTTTTAACCATAACAGAATTGTTTTAAAGAAAAATAACTTAAGAGACCTGAGTTATGTTATTAAATACTGACAAAGAATAAACTAAAGTGACCAGAGAAGTGACCAAAATAAATATAACAAATAAATAAATGCCCCCCCCCCCCCCCCCCCCCCGCCACCACATTCTTCTAAGCGTAGTTTCCTGCTTTAACCTGAGTTAACACTTTGAAGTTGCTGGCCCCTCAGCATTCTCTCAATTGTTAGAACTACGTGGGAAACAGCCCACAACTGAATATATATATATATATATATATATATATATATATATATATATATATATATATATATATATATATATATATATATATATACATATATATGAATATATAAATATTTTCCAGAAGATTCCTTGGAGGAGAGCCGCGCCGGGGCCCATACAGCTCGTACTCCTGCGGGTGTGAGCTGCTGAGATGATTAAAAAAAGTTGGTTGTGTTATCAGACTTGGTTTTCACTGGTTCCCGACACATTTTACAGATGACTGTGGTTTGTTTTTTGTCCGACTTGCCATGACTGAAATACTGCCAAACTGGCGAACTCCAAAAACCCTTCTTAGAACAATTTCCTCCGCCTCTCCTTGCTGCGACATCTTCATGTGCTCTGTGTCGTGGTTTGAGAGGGCGGCGCTTGGTGACGGCGTGCCTGCGTCCGCGATTGTGATTGGTTGGGAGGAAGTAGTGACTAGCATAAAACTACATGCTAGGCTACAATGAGAAGGAAGGAAAACTGCGTTTCTTTATCGAACTTTTATCGACACTCTTTTTTCTATTGCGCCACACGTCAATCGATCGATATATATCGTTATTGAATTATCGCCCAGCCCTATCATATGTGTATTTTTTACCTTTGTGCATTTTAAACATTTTTAAAAATGTCTGTCAGCGTTAAAAAAGATGGAAAGCAGACCTGCTTTTATGTCTTGTTTTAAAGGACATATTGCAGTGCATTTTAGCTGTTTTTTTTTTTAAAGATTTTGAAGCACAGTGTCACTTACAGCCTGTTTGAACCTCATGAGCATGAGGCTGACAGTGTTGGCACAGCCTACATTATCTGTACAGATGCACATATTTGATATACATATAACTAATTTTACCCGATATGAGCGATAATGCTGCTTTTTATGAATGCATTAGAAATGGCTGCCGTGACTCATTATTTTGGAAATTTGTGATTTCTAGCAAGCGAGTTCCAAAAACAGCCCTCAGGAAATGTCGTAACGACATTATTTCATGCTGTCAAGGCATGTCCCCCTGGGAAGCATTGTGCTAGTCAGAACCCTGTGTCTAAATTTACTGCAGCTTTGGAGCAATGAGGAGAAATACTGTATGCTCCTCGGGGCAATGTTAAAGGAGTTAATTAGCTCTTTTTAGTGAGTGTAGCATTACAAAAATTTGTTTAAGAACACCAACATGGATGTAAAATGGTGACACCGCAAACCTTCTGGCTTCAAATAAATCAGATGCATCAGCTGTATGGAGGGAATTTTGTTGCATCCTTGTTAAAAGGAAAGAACACATTCTGTAAATTTAACTTAACAAAACAAATGCAATCAAGAAATTAGCTTTAAGAGGTTTTAATCGAAAAAGAATAACTTGAGAATAACTTTTTCTAATTTTTTTAATTTTTTATATAATTTATTTTTCATATTTCAAATTTTGATGTTATTGTTTCAGATTACGTTTTAAGACGTTCTTTTTATTTCTGGAGGTGGACTTTCCTCTGAGGTGAGGAGTGAAGTTGCATTTCGACTGGTCTGCTCAGACGCTAATAACATTAGTTTCAAGAGTGATCGTTTATGTTGGGCTTGAAATACAGAGAATGTCTACAATTAATGGCAATTTAAAAATTATGCGATTTTTAAAGCTAGATCTGGAAAAACAGAAATAAATAAGGTAAAGGACACCAGTGCCCCTCTGGATTTGATTTTATGGTATCGGAGTAGATGGGGGGTGAACACATACAAAACATTTAGCAGATATTTTGTAAACAGAGGGAAAAAAATATAAATTACATATAAAATATATATTTAAAGTTTTACTTTAAGTAATTTGAAGAGATTTGATCTATTGAGATACTTGAAAAATAAAAAAAAAATTTATGCAAAATTGCGTTTTTCTCCTTTTCCATGAATAATTATTATGTAAAATATTAGAACCTCTACTGCGAAAAGTTTAAAAATATAAGTTGATTTCTAAAAGGTATAGCGGAGCATGTTCTTTTTCCAAGTAGCTCATCAAACTAAGCTGTCCTTTTAACTGTCAATCATTCAGGTGATCTGACATACTCGAAAAATTGCAAATCTTCTTTTGGAAAGCTTGTATGAGCGATGCAAACAGCAACTTTTTAAGCAAAGCGTGGATAATAGGCTTGTGCATGCTCTCGCACGTGTTTAATACGCGTTCTTGTGCATTTGCAAGTGGAGAGGGCGGGCCTTTACATACATTCACAAAAATCCTTCATTATACCTTTAAAATAAATGTATTTTCCTTTGATTTACTCAGGTGAGTAGTAATGCTTCAATGAAATAAGATGGTTTATGTGAAAATTAAGGAGAAAAATAACAGCACTGTTACATTATTAAAAGTGCATGATATCTAATTATGTAATTCTAATTGTGTCTTTGATATATCATCTTATTTACCTTATTAACCTGTGCAAATCAAGTTCAAATACTCTTATTTAAGACATCTTAACCTAATTCTAACAGTTTCTGCAGAGTTAAAGCCAGTCAAATGTGCTGATGCTACTCTGCCAGCCTGGTGGTTTGTTTTAAAATAAAGCCTTTGAAACTTAACCAAGGCTAAAACTGTTTGCAATTAGCATTGTTGTTTTGTTTTAACTGATAAATGAGCTCCATTTGGCAGTGCAGCTCATAACGTGCTGCTCCTTTTATTTCATGCGCCCATGTGGCCGACCTTTTCCCTGTCACCAGCTTCCAGCGGCGGAGCTTCAGTGGGCCAGATGTCTGTGATTTACGCAGCGGCAGAAGCTGCGGCCTCAGACGCGCTAACCGTTCTCCACCACGCATGGAGCCTGACAGTTCTTGCGTCCAGCGGTTGCACGCATCTCAGTCCTGTTCTTATTATGCTTGTGTGCGAGCCGGCAGCTCTTGGCACTTCAAATTGAGCCTCAGCCTTTGATGGCCTTGATGTTGCTTCATAAACGGGATCTTCCAGCAGGGGAACGGTTTGCCGTCGGTTCCATATGGAAGTCAGAAACACAGGAATTATCGGATGAAGTTCAAGAAAGGTCGGAAACGTTGGACATTCAGGACCACCGTGGAACTCCTTAATTACTGGAATCCAGTTGAGTGGCTCCTCTTCCTCCCCTCCTCCCACTCAACCTCTTTTTTTCTCTTGAAGGGGTGGGTGGGTTATGCCACTGAGCTTCACACAAGCAGGATATAGTCACTCAAACTGTCAAAAGTCCTGATTAATGCTTTTTCCCCTGCAGGGCAACCTTGCCAGCCTCTTTGCATCAGTCTGTCCATCCATCTATCCCTCCACCCTGCTGCCCGTCTTTAATATAGGCCTCCTTTTATGCGTCCTCCCATCCATCCATTAGTCAGTCCATCCATCCTGCATGTATCCAGCCAAATTCCCGATTTCCCATTGATTTCCCAGCCTGCCAAACTGCTCCATCCATCTATCCAAAAAATGTCTTCTGGCTGAAACACCCTGAACTAAACAGCTTTAAACTTTTTTTTATTGATTTATCCCATAAATTATGCTTCTACCTTTGTTAGAGGCACATTATGAAAGTAGGCTTACTACCGATACCATGGTAACAATTCTTATTTTATATAAATAGAGTGCTCTAGTTAATTGCTTTATTGCCTTTCAACAGAAATATCTAATTTTTTTAGTCAGCTATATTAATTCTAGAGGTGAAACACATAAAAAAGGACAGAAATCTCACAGTTGAAAACCAAATCCAGCCGCATTCGGTTTCCCAAACGGCTTTGCTCTGATTGTGAGGCGTGTTTCGAGGACACAACATCCATTGTTTCATGCTATTGGAATTACTGCCTTTGTATTAATAATGGTTTGAGGTTATTTGGCCTTGTATTGTACTGGCTGCGTGTTTGAAGTTAAACTTTCCCAGCTGTGGAGCCGTGCCTCCTTATTGTGGCAAACACTGTCAGTCTGTCATTGTGCATTATCTTTTCTCCAGACACGGAGGAAAGCCAAGGAAAAATAAGGTATCTTGTTCACATCAACGACTGCTCTAGCATTTGTTAAACTGGGCTGGAGCCAAAGGAAACAGCAATCTATAAAAACATTTTTTCCTTTTAGATACCTTTCTTTTTCCTTGAACTGATTATTTAAACTGACATTAGGCATTTAAAAAAGCTAAACAGATAAAGACAGAAGAGTAAAGATATGATTCAACTTCTAGAAAACTATTTAGCCTTGCTGGACGTTCAGTTTGCTGTTAAATAATAATTCAACTGGATAAATCGTTAGCACATATTGAGGATCGGCTTAAGTGGTTTAAAAAAATCTGTATAGATATCAGCTGGGTGTTTACAGGGGAGTGAGGCGGGGGTCTTTGCATGGTGATCGAGTTCAGGAAAAGACCCCCGTGAACATCCAGGGGCAGGACAAAGAAACTGAGGAGAGTTTCAGATACCTGGGTGTTTATGTCAATAATAAACTGGAATGGACTCCGACGTCCTGTATAAGAAGGGCCAGAGCTGCCTCCACCTCCTGAGGAGGCTGAGGCCCTTTGGAGTGAGCAGAACCTTCTGTGACTCTGTGGAGGCATCAGCCCTCCTCAACTTCTGCTCACTCCAAAGCTGCTCCTTTAGTCAAAGACTTTTAAAACCTGTCTTTAAAAATTAGCGCTATCAAAAGTCATTCATCCCTGCTGCAACCAGACTCTACAATGCGACACTACAATGGCAATAACTTGTACAATGTATACTATAGAAGGTTCTCAGTCATCCAGGTCATAGTCATTCCGTAAAAATTCAAAAAATATCCACCGGACTTGGTTTCCAAGATTTGAAGACGTTTCGCCACCTCTCCAGGAAGCTTTCTCAATTCAAATGTCTGGATCCGCAGTGAGTTTGAGTCTTATATGGACAAGGCCTTGTATCGCTTGGAAACATGCAAATGGTAACCGATGAACGGGTCGTTTGGTTCCATCGTTAGCCTGTAATATTTCCGGATTGGTATATGCTGTTCAGTGCAGCGAGGAATGCTCTGATCTTTATATTGGAGAAACCAAACAAACTCCACAGACGCATGGCCCAACACAGAAGAGCGCCCTCCTCTGGACAAGACTCCGCAGTACCTCTACATCTTGTGGACAAAGGACATTCTTTTGAGGACCAGAATGTTCACATTCTGGATAAAGAAAATAGGTGGTTTGAGAGGGGCGTGAAGGAAGCCATCTATGTTAAGAGAGAAAAACCAACTTTAAACAGAGGTGGTGGACTCAGATTCCAACTTCCAAAAACATACAATTCAATCATAGACATGATCCCTTCCAGATATCACCAAACCCCCCACCCCATCACAGAGGAACGAGGGACCTACCCGCTCCAGCCGGTGAACAATACCTCCTTAACGACCGACACTTAACAATCATAGACAGGTTTCAGGTATTACAGGCTAACAATTGAACCAAACGACCCATTCATCGGTTACCATTTGCATGTTTCCAAGCGATACAAGGCTTTGTCGACATAAGACTCAAACTCACTGCGGATCCAGACATTTGAATTGAGAAAGCTTCCTGGAGAGGTGGAGAAACGTCTTCAAATCTTGAAAACCAAGTCCAGTGGATATTTTTTGAATTTTAATGGAATATAATGTACTATTACTATTTAATAACCTTTATATTTGATACCCAGTGCAATAACTATATATATAAATATAAAATATCTATCTATATTAATACCTATGTAAACACCCTGTGCAGTAACCTTGTATAAAATTTTTCCTAACTAAGAGACTTCAGTTGTCTTAGCCGTATATACCCCCACGCACCTTCTTCTCCATTTTGGCACCTCCTTCTTCTTTTTGACTGTTTGAGCTGATCTAACCAGTAAATTTTTCCAATTTGAGATAAATAAATTAAACAATTTATTCAAAACAACAATCAATCAAAAACCTTTTTTTTTTATGCTTTTTCAGAGTTAAACAGACAAGACCAAAAAGAGAAGAAAAATACAGCAAAACAGAAACAGGTACAACAAAAACAAAAAACAAGACAAAACAGTGTCAGCAAACTGAAGAACTGATAAGAGAATAATTATATTATTATTATATTAATAAAGCATATTAAAGCACGAGGCAGAGTCAGAGAGGACAACAAATAATTCTGCAGACATTGTGTCAAGCGGATTAACATAAAACATGGGATATCAATAAAAAGAAGAGTGCAATAAAGGATGACAATATAATCAAAAACCTTTTTGTCGATCTCTAGTTGTTCCTAGATCGACATTTTTATAGGTCAAAGTAAGCGTTTGTATTTTCTTAAAGTGGATGTGATCGTGTAAGAAAATTTGAAAAGAGAAAATTGAAATTACATACAAAAAAATAAATTGGAAAAAAATCAAATAGAAAAAAAATGGAAACAAGAAAATATGAGAAAAAACCCGGTCGCTTCGACCATTTTTACATCGTTTACAACTAAAAGTGGCACCAAAAGTTCAAAGCTCCACAGCTCTGGAACTGTTATACTTAGAGGTCTGACATTTTCTGCAGTTGTGGTTGACATGATGTAAAACATGTATACATGACTAGGCATTTTCTCTTTTATTGCTGTTAAAAAAATCTATTATTCTCAGAAACTAAGCTGTTAGTTTCAAATGATGTATCACACATGTACTGTAATTTGGGCTTACAGTCCGGCAGTTATTTGCTTTTCCGTTTGGGTATGCAAAATAGGTGAGGATTACCCGAAAATTAAGAGGGTGTTAAGAGGTTAAGGAGATTTTTTTTTATTAAGTTTCTATTTTCTTATTTTCATTGCTTTCAACAATGATGGAACAACATTTACTTCATAAATGGAAAAAGGTGCAAAGAATATTTATTATTTCTATATATCCTCTTATATCCTGATCTATCTCTATAGCTATGCTGCTATAGGCTTAGACTGCTGGAGGACATAGGGACCCCTATTCCACCATTCTGCTTCATTCTATCTCTATTCTCCCACTCTGCAGAATCTGTTAGTTCAATCTCTAATTTCCTGCTCTCTGCTTTTTCCCATAGTAGCTTCATCTGGTCTGTTCCTGTTTGGCTGTGACTCCATCCTGGAGAGAAATAACAGCTGTGCTGCTGCCATCAACACCGTCCTGTTTCTCTGACTGTGACTAACTGGATGTGCTCTCTTCATCCTCTGACATGGGAGCTGGCTCAGAGCTCGTCTGCCTGGCTGTGTGTTTCCTGGAAGGGGCCGCCTGTGGAGCTGGTTTACAGTTGCCTTTTGTATCTATGCTTCTTTTTCTATCTCTGCTTCTGTCTCCTTGAACTCCAGTCGGCCTCAGCAGATGGCCGCTCACACTGAGCCTGGTTCTGCTAGAGGTTTCTTCCTGTTAAAAGGGAGTTTTTCCTCTCTACTGTCACTACAGGCATGCTTAGAGTAAGGAATTGGCTTTGAGTCAATGAGTCGATGCAATTAACTGGTTTTCCTTAGATAGAAAAATTTTAATCAATTTGACTGGATGATCTGGTGAACTGTAAAGTGCCTTGAGATGACATGTTGTGAATTGGCGCTATAGAAATAAACTGAAATATTTAGTTTCAGTTTATTCAGGTTGAACACGCTCAGAGAATGCTGGGGAGGGATATCTGGATCTCCTTCCAGAACCAGCGATGCTAGATAGGTAGAAGTATTTGGACAAATGGACGGATACTTTTCACATCTGCAACTTTTAAAGATGTGATTTAAAAAAGGGTTTGTTATAAATTACCTCGGCAATCATATGAAGCCATCTCATTACTGACTGGGTGAAGTATCAAACGTTTTGGTTTTGGTTTAAATCTGATCCAAAGTCTATGAACTTCCTAAAAGGACAGATTTCAACCGTTCTGTAACCACCACGAGCATCGGCGATGTTCATTTCCTGTTTTCCCTTTTCCATGTTTGAAATCTGTCGGGAATTACTCTCACACAGACTCTGTGCATAATGTAATACAGACGGAAGAGGATTAAAGCCATGATGAACACACAGGAGTGAAGAAGAAAAGTCGCAGAGACGGTAATACTGACTGACACAGCGGGAGGCTACAGATGCAAAAAAGAAAGGAGAAGAATGAGCGCATAGTCTTGTAGAACACAGGGATGCAGAGCGTGCAACGGGTTTAAAGATGCAGGCAGACAGAGGGAGACAGATGAGGGCTCAGACTGAGCTGACAGGTGTAATTGGAATCTAAATAGCGGAGAGTGACGTTGACTGACAGCAGCTTAAACCTCCCAGCTAGTGTCCTTCCACTTCCCCCCCGGACGCACAACACACTTATCCTGTGAATACAGCCCAACAGAGAAAGGGAAAACTCACACATACACACACCGGTAAAATGGTTTGACCCTTGAACTTCTCCACCTGACCCAATGACCTGACATTTACATCTCAATCTCTGTTTGCCATTTGCATGGATGGTTTTTATCCCATGAGCTACAAGCACATGTTTTTCAAATACCCGTCTGCATAATAATTTTAATCATTATCATCTTCCAACTATGAGCCTCTAATCAGTCATTACCTCTAGATAGGTTCATCAGGTGCTTGTTAAAAGTTTGAAACCGCAGACGGAAAGTTGTTGCCCTCGGTAGACGAGCACCAGAAGCTACTTAACTTACATATTAGCAAAGAAAACGTGGGTGTAAAAAAGGTGGTTAGTTGCGGGAGCTCTGTTAGTGGAGTAAAAGAGGAAGGCTGTTTCCATGACAACGAGCCTAACACACATACACACACACACACACAGAGAGGCGCAGCATTTGATCTAATTAGCCAGAAAGCTGACAATGAGATGCTAACTCTGGTAATGGCAAGATGCAAAAGGGAACAGACGGTTTGGAAAATGGCAAGGCATCATCTTGTTGATCCACCTACTGTTTTCCCCTCTCATCTCCGTGTCTCCGGCTTCCTTCCTGTTCAGCGTCAGCGTAGGGCCCTCCACTGTGGTAAACATGGATGTTATGAAAGCCTTCTATAAAAACTAAAGAGCTAGAATATCATTTGAAGATGTGAGCTGATCTGTGTGCTAGAGGGACTGCTTTTGGAGCAGTGTGCAGGAAGCAGCTACTGTACATTAGCAGACTAGGCAGGTCCATTAGTTTATAAGAATATATATATATATATATATGTGTGTGTGTGTGTGTGTGTGTGCCAAAGACCTTTTTAAATGACATAGCATCAAATACTACATTATCGGCCATTCAAAATAGCCCTTCCCAGTCAAAAGCCAGCCGAATGGTAGAAAAATCCAATCCACCTTCCAGCCACTTGCCTTAAAATGGGCGCGCATATTTTGTTTACTCTGAATCCTTTTACTAAATTACAGGGTCTGACCAGGAGATGGGTTTCTCTTTAAATTTTAATGTCCACACATCATGACAGAAAAAATATTTTAGATTTTTAGAAAGGAATTTTATGTGACTAGCCAAGGACCAGCAAGGAAAGTGGGGAAATTTTCAATAGCTACTACTGTACATCTCAAACTTTGTAAGCGTACAGTAAGGGTGGGGTGTCCTTGTAATGGAGCCTAGGCGGAAGATCAACTGAAGAAACAATTACCTACCCTCATGCGCCTCAGACAAAACCCAATCAGCTTTGAACCACACCTCCACTAAAGGCAATCAGCTTTGAACCAGTGTCCTATGATTTCATAGCCTCGTGAGACCATCCTGATCTCGCGAGCTTTCAAGATTTCACTCGCTAATCAGTCTGGAGACTATCCGTTAAAGAAAATTTGGAGCCGTTCACTAAACGAACGTCCAATCAGCGTTGGCTTTGAGGCGGGTTGAGGTGTGGCGCAACGAGAAGTGCGACAGTTCAGTCTAAAGAACAAGGCGGGTTCAGCCGATGAAACTAGCGTTAGCGTGGCTATCGAGCAAGTTTCACCAGAATTACAGAGTATTTCTTCACTGAAAGAAGAGCAAAACACTGCTCTGGAGGCTTTTCTCAGAGGAAAAGATGTTTTTGCTCTTCTCCTGTCTGGTTTCGGCAAGAGTTTGATCTATCAATTGGCTCCTCTTCGTCGTCGCTCTGTTAGTACGTCATATGCTTCGTTGATCTGATTGGTTTATTTGGCCCATCTATCACCAACATAGGCCAATCAGCTAACCAGTATTTTCGCCCCTTCCCCAAAATTACTTCAATGGAAGGTTTCCAGATGGATATGCGGAGCAAATCCATCTGGCGGAGTCAGGTCAATGATTTCATGGCTTCCTAAACTTGAAAAGGAGGACTTGAAGACTTCAGGAATAAACTCAATCTTTTTATTTTGACCAATGAGTGAGAACCAATGAACAGAACAGAACAGGTGAAAAACCTACAAAACACAAAATATTTTAACACACATTTTAGACATTTGGTTCAAAGTTAATAATTATCTTAATGACTAATTCCTTTTTTAACCTTGAACATTTCTTTGACGATTTTAACCATAAATTCAAGTATTAAATTATTAAATTCCATATCTGGTTGAATGGGCTCTATGCACGCAGCGAGATGACGTCACTTCCGTTGAAACCCCAGGATGCATGTATACATCCGGTGCGGTACTAGGCAATTCTAGACGTAGATGACAAGCTAGTTTAACTTTATTAATCTAATATCTTTGCTCACTTGGTTATATATGCATGTCGTTTTTATTTGCTATTGTTTTTAGTGTGTTGTTCATTTCACGATGATTTGCAGAAATGCAAAAATAACACTTCAGAAACGAGTTGGAAGTACAGCGAGCCACCATTGTCGTGTACCATTCTGCACGGCATCGGCAAGATGTAACTCCGTACTTAGTTTTCACACATTCCCTAAGGATGAGTCACAAACCCGCTGGATAATTAACATCAGGCGTGACAAATATAGAGTATCAAATAGCTCAAGAGTTTGTAGCCGACATTTCCAGGCCACAGATCTAATTCAACCACAGACTCCAGATGGACGAAGGCAATTGAAGAAGGGAGCCATCTCTGTTCTCTTTCACTGGAACAGTTACTCTGTCCCTGCGCCACGGCCGGGAGTTTGGGAGAGAACAGAGTGACCTACCCATGACGACCGGACCGATGACTTTATGATAGTTGACTATCCTTAGCTAAAAAACGCCTCCGCTTTCCTCATTGAGCGGTAGCAGCGAGCTCTCACGGTGAGCTTGTTTGCCCTATTTTTTCCTGAGACTTTGTTACAAACGCAAGCATCAAAACAGTGACATATCCAACATTACAATTTCTAACTTGTGAATCAAAGCAGATGACAGCCACAGCTACTTCAAGATAGCAAAGCGTTAGCAACTTACCTTCAAAATCACACAATATTTTTTCCCTCGTCTTTAGAAGTTTTGAAGTCTGTAAAAAAGAAGTTTTTGAGGAAGAAGAAGAAGTAGTATTTTTTTTTTTTTAGAAACTCAGAAGCTGATCAAATATCAGGTTAAATATCGGTGGGGTGGCCGATGTCCGATATTCAGTTTTAAGGCCGATACCGATAGGGGGCCGATTATATCGTGCAACCCTAATCTAAACTAATGAGCAGATCTGCGCAACAACCACTCCTCCACAAAAGCCAATCAGCGTCCATAGTTCGTCTTTAAAGGTCTCCAAAGTTCACATCTCAGTCTGCTACCCAAAGTGCAGGCAGTTGCGCTATGTCTTACTTTGATTCAGATGACCCCGATTCAACCCACCTCTAGCCCCTCCTCCACCATCGTGGCTAAAGCTTCTTCACTGTGTCATTCCTCCCGGAGTCTTACTGCGTTCCCAGTCACATCTCCAGAAGAAGACCGCCATGTTGAGCCTGGTTCTTCCCAAAGGGGAGTTTTTCCTCTCCACTGTCACTTCATACTTGCTCAGAATGGAAACTTCATGCAACCTGAATTATCCAAGATGGACTTTCATCATCCAGGTCTCCTAGTGAAGCACTAGTATCAGCTCACGCAGTCTACTGGATCTCTCCTTACAGATCAAGCAGACCATCTCTCCAGCCAGCAGTCATGGACTGAACCAACTTGATCTATTTCCGCTCCACCACCAGTTTCAGGCCTGGGGGGGAAACATCCTTATTCTTTACTCCTGTTTATGCGTATCAAAGCAAATTCAGTGCTGATGTTTTGTGCCGAGGTCTGAGCGCCAAAAGACTAAAGAAATTGTATCAATAAAATTCTTCTAATTGTCGTTTCTGTGTGAGTTTTTTAATTGAAATGGTTATTAGGAGGATAAGGACAAAGTTTGCTATTTTTAATAAAACGAAAAACTTAAAAAACTTGGTTTATATTGCTAATATTGACTATTAATGTGTTTACTCTACCAACCTTTCAGTGGTGGTCTGAGCTTCCCTGGATAAGAAGATAAGATCATTCTAGTGATCTTAAAAGCTCTAAATTTAGGGTCTCTATTGCTGAGGAAAACAGGGTTTCTTGAAATCCAAGCTGTGACTTACATCAAAATTGATTTTACATTATTTTCATACGCATGAATACTTAAGTTTCAGTGAAATTTATTAAGCAGGAGCTAAATACAGTTGGATAACTGATGAAGCACATCTGATTAACAGGAGAGCAGTACTGACACAGATCTATTTCCCTTCCTTTTGCAGTTGTTACCGATCTTCAAATAAATGCTTACACTGTTCTTTTCAATACAACTGTGCAGTGCTTTGACTGCAGCATTTCTTTCCCTGATCAAACAAATCTGCAATAGTTGCAGGTTTGTCGTCTAAGGAGGGGGACAAAGTAACCTGCACCTTTTGCTGATGGTGCTTTTCTCTGAGGTCCAAAACTGGACACAGCTCACCAATTCTGCACACGATCCGTCATTAAGCAGAGAAAACATCTTTCTACAAATGTTGAGCTAACACCTCTAACTAATCTAGATTAGTCGGTTTAAAGATTGAACCTTTAAATAAAGGCTTTAGCATTAAGAACAGCTTTCAGACAGATAAAATGATGCTTAAAAACAGCCTCAGGGTTCATTACTACAGATAACACTTTTCAAAGTAAACACGGTGATGGCCAAATGGTTAGAGCAGTGTGCCTTTGCTCTGAGAAGGTTTCAAGTGCCAGGGTCAATTCCCACAGCCTGCACTCTGGGTCCCTGAGCAAGACCCTTTAACCCTACACTGCTCCCTGGGTGTCGCACAATGGAAGCCCACTGCTCTGATGGGTTAAATTCAGAGGTAAATTTCTCCAGTCTGAGATCAATAAAGTTCATTATATTTATTGATTTACCTATAGGTAGACTATGCAGAGTTTTAGCATCATATCGGGTCAGATTATTGTTTAATTTAGACTGTTTCCTAACCTCCATTTGGGAAAAACTGGGATCAAAGAAAGCCGAAGGTTTTTTTGCTCCAATGACATCATTCGATTTTAGTGCAGCTACAGTTGAGGTTTAATTCATGGCCAATTTTTTTAGCACAATTATTGGCAGGTTTTCCTGTCTACCCCTTGGGCCAAGGCCACTAAGCTTATTTGTGGACGCTCCATTTTAGCACCACAAAAGTCGAGGCGGCTTGCAGCCCTTTGCAAAGCTGAACACTTCTGCAGCCGAGGCTCTGTTATGAATTATGTTGTCTAAACTGCCTCACCTCTGACATTTTCCTTTCTTTAATCCTCACAGAGAAAGTACCGTCGCTCATTCTTGGAGCAGTCTACTACAGTAATAACCATAATTAACATGCCATTGTTGGTTATTTGGGTTTGATTGCCATGGCAACTGATTCACCTAAGCTTGCTGAAGGAGGCAGCACTCCAGACCCCTAAGCCTCGGCACAGCGAATCTTTGTGAACAAGAGAGAATAAAAGAGAAAGAATGTAGGAAGAAGGGAGAGAGTGTGACAGATTGGAGAGTGAGTCGAGAAAAGGAGGAGAAAAGAGGGAGGGAGCAAAACCATATCAAAAAGGGGAATGCTAGAGGATGCAACGAGGAACAAGGAACAAGTCTTTTATGCCTGATTCATGGTGATTAAACAAGATGTTGCCTTCGGGGCGCTCACAAATCTTTCTGCATGATGTGCAACAAGCAAAAGAGAAGGAAGTATGAAGTATCTTTAATATAAATCACATTAAATAAGGATATGCTTATTATTAAAGATCAAATATATGAATGCTCTGTAAACCATTAAAAAGGAGTGGGCAAGCATGGATATCAACTGGGACATGTGTTGCCTACAGCCAAAAAGATGGGGACTGATAAAAAGGAAGGTTCCAAACCACAGAACTACGAAAAAACCAGAACAAAGACGTTTGAAATAAAATACCAAATGATTCTGCAAATGGCTGTTTTATTTATTCTTAGTGAAATTTATATTTTTGCACATTTATCAATCAGTCAAAGCCTTTTTGACGGTGCATTTCATTTGTCAAGGAATTAGCCTTAAATCAAATTACTTCCCAGCTGTGAGTGAGAAATGCACATGATTTTGCAAACAGCTTTCCCTGAAAGCACAGAAAGAAAGAAGGTTTACTACTTATGTATTAGGTGACAATAAGGAGAAATGTTATAAATAAATGAGTTTATGGTTTTACCCTTTTTAGACAATTTCTGCAAATTAATGTCACATCTGGAGTATAATTTCAGATAGTTGTTTAAATTAGTTTCTATCCATGTTCAAATTCATATATGGAATTTTAATGTGGATTTTGTGCTCGTATCAATGAATATGCATGTGTGATCGCTTTTTTTTCTATTTGTCTAAAATACATTTAAAAAATGTAATTTGATTCAGTTACATTTTCCTTACATCCCAAGAAGCAGAAGGAGTGAATGTAAGGAAACTTTGCATCTAAGCATCATCAGCGAGTGTGACTGGTTATTATACAGAGAAAACAGGCCATGCAGTACGACACGGATTCACTGTGATCGCTTTTTTTTTTAGCACTAAAGACATTTTCAAATGTTTAAAAGACATTTTCAAATATTTAAAAAACATTGATTAAGCTTAAATACTGTAAAACTACATCAACAAAAAAAAGGAAAGTAGAATAGAGACGTCTTTTTGTTACATATGCACATTTTTCTGTTGCGTTCAAAAAATGTTCAGATCATGTAAAATTGACATCTTCATTTACAGATACTAAATAAAGACCTTATATGCACATTAGACTGATGTAGGCAAATAGCAGTTTGCTTCAGATGAAAATTAACCCTTTTTACTTACTTTTGATATTATTTTTTTACTTTATATTGTTGGGATCTGGAGGCTGTGTCCATCTTCTCCACCAGAGGGCGCACTAGATCTCCTGGGGGCATGAGATGACTGCAACACCTATCTTCAATCTGCTCATCAGGAGGCTCCTACTTAAGGAGGCGGAGACTGACACTCCAGTGCCAGAGTGTTTGCCAGTAATGGTACCAGCAAAACCTGAGCCAGTCTACCAGATCTTCTTGTGAACCTGTCTGACCCTGTTTTCTCCCTGTCTCTCAGAACCTGACTTGCCTGGAAACCTGAAACACTGAAGAGAGAGACCTCAACCTGGAATCTGCCTGCCTGCACTCAGTTTGCCTCTGCCAAGCTCTCAGTTCTCCGCCTGCCTGAACTCAGTTCAATCTCTGCTAGCCCTCAGCCTGCTTACTAGTCTCTGGACCCTCAAGTCCCCCCCCCGCCCCACCCCCCCCCCGCTGATCAGTTCCACTTCTAAGCAGGTATTCCCCCCATCATTTGATAAACAGCAGTTTACCTGGAACTCCTCTAACCTCTCTATCCTCCTCAGTGGAGATCCAGCCGTGACCAGTCTGACCACCCAAGTTCCTGTTCATATTTTATTTACACCTTTTGTCAATAAACCTTTTGAACTTTCTCCTAACCTCCGTGTGTTTCTGCATATGGGTTAGACATCTAATCCCATCATGACATATATGGCTCTACACCAATGACAGCCATCTTTACTTTGCATCTTATTAAGAATGCACCATCAAGGGAGGGCATACACTCTACCAAATACTCCATTTAAACTACCCTTGAAAAACTGTGCCGAGACCGGTCCGAGCTCAGTAACTGAGATAACTCATCGTGTGTAAATGGAAAGCAAACTGAAATGAACCGAGATAGACACGACCGAACCGAACTAACTGCAGACCAGTTCCAGAGGCGGGCTCGGCTCGGTTTTTCCCTGGCTCGGTTCTCTGATAACAAGAGCGCATGAGCAGAACGCGTCATCTCCGTCTGGCTGCACATCGTGATTCACACTCCATTCCAGTAGTTGGCGGTAATGCCCATCAGGAAGTTGCTTGCCGACCAACACAAAACAGAAGAAGAACAACTATAAACATTAATCAAATTCTTCTCCAAGCAACATTTTAAATAATGGTTGCCGTCTTCGCCTGACCCTCCACAAACATCGAAGTACAGCAATAATAATCAAGCATAATTTTCTGAATGCTACGGGCGCCGCCATTTTGATTTGCTTGATTCCCTCCTTCTTCGTCTTCTTCTTCTTGTGTTTTATGGCAGTTGGCAAACAACTTTTGGTGCATTACCGCCACCAACTGCTTGATTTCCTCCTTCAATACTGGCAGTAATACCACAGCTCGTCACTAGGAGGCGAGGAGTTGAGGAACCGAGATAGCGTGATGTGTAAACGGTCGTCAGAACCGAGCTCGGCCTGGTTAACTGATCCGAGCTCGGACCGGTTTTTCAAGGGTAGTGTAAATGGGGTAATATTTTCAAACTTTACAATGAAACCGTAGGGTTTAAAAGTTTGAAGCTTTCGGTATGTGTTCTTACGCTGTGCCCCCTAATGCGATCTGACTGTTCACGTTACATCCAAAATCTAACCATCGATCTCGACACTATTGAGAGATGGACGGTCTGACACATATATCCCGGCATAAAGTCAGAGAAGAGGAATCCCCTGGTTGGTACATGTGCAACTTACAGTCACCTAATATGGGCCGACTGATTTTCAAACATTTTTTGTTGTTCAACCGTACGATTCCCATTCAGGATGCGGTCGTTAGAGGCTCATCGCTGCGCTTTACTCCCTGTATACAACACAACGCAGGACATACTCTTGGCCCAATCCAAAATTTCTCACATGACTAAAAAATCAACCAAATAGGGGCAGAAAATTCATACAATGTATGTCTCCAGCACTTGACATGTTAAAAATGAATGAATAACAAATAGGAGCATCGGTAATGTATGCATAATGTTCTTAAAAAAACACACTGGAAAAAATCTAAATCTAGATAAGTGATTTTTTCTTAAAATAAGTACTTCAAATAAATGTTCTTGGATTTAGGAGGTAAAAGTGACATTTTGCCAATGGAACAAGAACATTTTCATAAAAAAAAAAAAAGACACAATTGCATTGTCGTATTTCAAGTGCATGTTATCTAATTATCTTATTTTAAGAGTAAAAATACATTTACATGCTCAAATTAAGGGTAAATACACTTAATTTAATACATTTTTTATTTATTTCTAAGTCGTTTTTCCAGTGCGCTATCCTACCAACGGAGCATTTCTGAGTAACTGATTCCAGCCTTGCAGGAACCATCTACAGCTACCTCAGTAAAAGTTTCTTAAGCAGTGATTCATAAACTGTCAACAACTGTGAAGGGCTGAAGCAATGACACAAAGATCTACACAGGAGCTATTTGGTTCTAGTAGTAAACATATAAAGCATTATGACAGTAATGCCATTTCTCCTTCCACTTAACTTTTAACAAAAGCTTTCCAAGAACAGCTTTATTATCTAACTGGGATTTTCTTAAATACATGGAAATAAAAGGGAAACCCCTGAGAAGGGTTAAAAAAAACAATCTATTCAAACCTGCGTTAAACGCTGCCTTTTTAAATTCCCTCTATATTGCAGCTCAACATTTCAGTTTATCACCATCTTTCCCTTTTTGTTACCATAGTACTGCTGTTTTTTTGTTCTTTTTCCCACCTTGCTGCATGTTTCAGCCTGTTGGCAGCTCATGAGTTGTTTTTAACTTCAGGGATACTAAAAAGACATTCAGGTGGTTAATTTTCTGCCAGCTGTCAGAATCAGTGGCTATAGAAAACAAAGGTACAAAGAGAGGCGTGTTTCTGTGTGCTGAATCTAATCTGTCTCATGCTGCTCTGCAGACTCTCTGAAATCAGGATAACAGGATTGAGGAAACTGGACAGAAACAGGCAGTTAAACCAAGGATCTTTGTTGGTTTCTCTGTTTGCTTGATTTTCTGTATCCTGACTAAATGTTTGCTGCAACACTGAGTTTTAAGTTGAAATTTGTATAAAATACAATAATATATTTAAATAGCGATCCAGCCTGCCATACTTAGCTTAGGGGTTTCTAAACAATTCAGCATCACAGTTTGGTGACCCCCTACAAATGCCAATAACTATTTCGCTCTTTATTTGTTACAATATAAATATATAAATGCATTTATTCAGATAAATTCTATATGTTTATTCTTATAAGTTTAAAAGCATTTTAAATTATTCAGTGGGATATTTAGCTATTGTGTAATTCACCATTTCATGGTATATCTAATAATTCAATCATGTATAAGATGAAGAAATACATGCATTTTTAAAATTAAATTTTATTATTACATTTTTATTATTATTGATTATTTATTGTACATTTTGTAACTTGTAATACTTAAATAAATTCATTGTGCATTTAATGAATTCATGATTTGGCTGACATTTAAATCTTGTTTCAGATTTCATGGTAAACTCACATCTACTCATTTCAAGAAGTATTTTGAACCTCATTAAACCTCAGGATTTAAATCACAATCACTGCAAAAACTGGAACCCCCCGGAAGATCTGGACTGTAAAGTCAAAATTTTTCCAATAGGACACATTATGATATATACTCATATGGGTCATTTTATATTGAAACATTTAAAACATTTTATACGTGCAGATTAAATACCACGAGGCCCCCATGAGTTCCTGCTCCTCCTCTGCGATCTTTTACTTTTTATGGGTCTGTACACTGCAAAAACAATCTAGAAATAAGTGAAAAATTCCTTAAATAAGTGTATTTACCCTGGATTTGAGCAGGTAAATGAGAAAGTTTGCCAATGGAATGAGTCATTTTACTCTTAAAAATAAGATAATTAGATAATATGTACTTGAAATAAGACGATGCAATAGTGTTTTCTTATTTTAAGTGTAAATTGTCTTGTTTCATTGGCAGAATGTCTCTTTTACCTCCTCAATTCAAGAACAAATGCACTTATTTTAAGAAAAAAATGACTTATCTAGATTTAGATTTTTTGCAGTGTAGATTCTCTCCTACTCTTGTGTAGATCTGTTTCTGTGAGCTTGTGTCAATGGTTGTCACTTTCAGGGCGGAACCAACCTGAGGAAGTTTGTGTCAAATGATTAATTAAGTTGTACTTGATGACAAAAACGAAACAATATATTTTTGATGAACTGAGTAACTGGAAGAATATTGCATAATTGGCAGACCTGGGTATCTGTGGCCAACTTTGTTCAATAGCTCACAGGTTAGCTTCTTTTATAGTAACATGGTCGTTCCCCCAAATTAAGCTACAGGACTTTAACTTCTTGTTAACGATAATAATCCAGTTTCTGCATGAAGAACTATAGAAATAACAGTTGGTTTCTTCGTCTGAAATTTCCACAAGTACACTCAACAAAAAATATAAATGCTTTTGGTTTTGCTCCCATTTTTAATGAGATGAACTCAATGAACTTTTTCCACACACACAATATAACACTTTCCCTCAAATATTGTTCACAAACCAGCCTAAATCTGTGAAAGTGAGCACTTTGCTGAGATAATCCGTCCAATCTCACAGGTGTGCCAGAGCAAGATGCTGATTAGACACCACAATTAGTGCACAGGTGTGCCTTAGACTACCCACAATAAAAGGCCACCACGAAAGGTCACACAGCACAATGCCACACATGTTGCAAGATTTGACGGAGCATGCAATTAGCATGCCTACGGCAGGAATGTTAACCAGAGCTGTTGAATCTTTGTGTTCATCTCGTAAAAACGGGAGCAAAAACAAAGTGCATTTATATTTTTGTTGAGTGTAGTTCTTTTGTAAAGTTGGCCTATTCTATTTGCTCTCTGATCTTAATAAAAAGAAGTAATGAAAATGTTCATGTCACCTTTTTAAATGGCATGGCTCTGTTCTATCCTACAACGCAGGACTTGCCTTCAAGTTTGAGGATGATTGGTTTCCACTTTTGGCTACTTCAGATGGCCAAAGGAAACTTGAAATAAAAGGAAATGTAGATAATGATAACTAAAGACCGGAGAGAACGTTTTATTCTTATAAACCTGGTGCAATACAGATTATCAGAGCAGCATTGCCACATTGTGACATCAGCAGATTTGGTACCTACTGTCTACCTGATCCGTCCCGGAAGCAAAATCCGTCCTGCCCATGTGCAAACAGAATAACTTCCGGGCAGGTGATACTTCCTTTTTCTTACTTTGTTATTCTGTTGTCTTTTTCTGGCAGGGGGTTCCCTTTGAATATTTTTTTATTTGCATAAATATTGCATGTTCTAAAAATGAAAAGGGCAATACACTGAAATAGCCTTTCGAACGTTACTGTGATTGCTCTGAGCATGTTCGATGATGACGTCACGCAATGCAATGGAGAGAATACGTTTATTTAAATACGTTTTTTCAGTACCGTTATTACATAGTTTTTCCACGATCCAGATCTTATTACAGGGCTTCCAACTTTTCACCAAACCTTGGGGTGAGATTTTTTCTTTTTTTTTTAACAAATTATTATTATTATTTTTTTAAATACAGTGTGGTACGAATGTACATGTGTATTTTTACACTTTTAAACATAATATACAAAACAGAAACAACAGAGTGATTTCAAGAGTATGAGGTACAGGTTCCAGACTTTGAGAGTTGGGAGAAAAAAAAAAAAAAAATCATTGCATCATTAGTGGTACGACAGGTTTCCAACGTTTAGTGAATATGGGTATTTGTAGTCTCAGAGAATATGTTTTCTGTTCCATTTGGTATATATGCCAGACCTTCTGAATCCATATATTGTAGGAAGGGGGCTCAGGTTTGAGCCATTGGGGTGAGATTTTGAAATAGTTTGGACAGGAAACCCTGTCAGGGTTAGATGAGAACAGGTGCAGCTATAGGTTGGAGGTTTTCATAGGATTTAACTGAAACAAATTGGCAAAATGTGGAGTTTTTATAGCAGAGTAAATGTTACTGATTAACAATAAGTGATCCGTAGTTATACGGAACACTTTTCTCACAATATACATTATTTTCTACATTCTGGTGATTTTTAGAGAATTGAAGTAAATCAGAATGGGCCCTACTGAAATAGTTGCATCTTAAATATACTTTAAACTAAGAATTTCACAACTTTGTTCATTAATTATTAATCAAGTTCAAGTAAATTAAACAATGGGTGACTAATAAGCTATTAATAGACTACTGGCTCTGATACAGGAACCAGAGCAATCAAAACCTATGCAAACTATACTGTGTATGAATATTTGGTTATAGGCTGAGGATTAAAAAGCTTAATTAATTATGTTATCAATTTTTCTTACAATTAACAAAACAGCTAAACAATTCAGACCTTCTAGGAGGCTGTAGATTAAAAAAAACTCACCATGACACAAGACAGCGCTTCTCTGGATGTTTCATTTGGAAGGTGTGATGGAAATTAAAATTTTTAACATATGCAATGGACCAAAATAAAGATAAATGAATCAGATCAGTAATAATAAAAGAACATCCCTGTGGTTTCTCCTCTATGAATTTAGGATAACCGAGTTGTTCTGCACATCCTCTCTGAATGTGGTTGGTCTTTTCTTGGGTGGCAGATCTTTTGAAAAATAAAATGTAATAATTATTTTTCTTTTTGAGGAGCTCCTATGGGTTTTAGATGCAAACCTGGAATCTTTAAGAATTAAAATATTTGTGTTGGTTTAATTACTCCTAAATTCCCATGGGAGATTATTAAACTAGACAGAGCAATAATTATTTTACTAGTGAGCAAAACATGAACTAAAACTGGGATTAAAAAAAGCAGCAGGTAAAGAGAAAATAAACCATTGGATGTGATCCTTTTTAGTGTGAGAAATTCGGAATATGGAGTGGGAGTGTGTGAAGACACTGAGATGGGTGAGTCTCACTCCCAATGGGTGAGAGTTGTCAGCCCTGTTATTATTCAGGTTGTGGTTCCGGTGTAGGTATCAGATCTGCTCCTGCTTCATGCTAGTGATGTTACGTGTTGGAATAATTATGTATAAAATACTTAATGTTTGTTCTTATGATGTATAATGTGTAACATATTACTGTTCCAGAGAGGTGTTGCACAAGCAGTATAGGTCAACTCTCAGGAAGTATTGCTCAAGCTTAACGAAACCAGGAGGTTATCGGACCATTTGACCGCAAGACATTTAAATGCAAATTGACCTGTTCACTGAGGCTGCAAATTGAATTGTATTCCTTATTTCCTATTCCTTTAGCGCAACCTCAGCTTGTGTAACTAGGGACCCCCCCTCTGACTTTAATGAATAGCGAAGAGAAAGCTGAAGACCGGCAGAGTGGGGTGGAGATGTACCTGCACGGTTTCTTCCTACTCTCCTCGCGAGTAAAAATTATTCTGACTCTGTGCCTTTCTTTCCTTGTTTTACAGTGTTTTAGGTGTTAGACCTGACATTACGCTACATGAGTGGCTGATTGTTGCCACATGATGTAAAACATTGAGGTTGCCTAGACAACGATAATAGCATCACGCTGCCTCAGTGTGAAACGAAGTTTTACCTGACCAATAAAAAAACTGAAAAAAGATCTGTTTATGGTAAACAAAGTAAATGTCAGACCATGATATAAAGGGGGAGAGCTGGATAGCGCTGTGGCTAGCTGTTCTCAGTAGTTAATAGGTTAGCGTCTTTTAGACTGGTCAGCTAGCCATATTAAGCTTTGTGGCTTTTACCTTTGTGTTAAGAGCAACATTCGTTTACTAATAACAGTTGTTTTATATGTCTAAAATCTCTCAGAAGTTCATTTATTAAGAGGTCCTAATTTTTTATTCTCTGCACTCAGATCTTGAAAAAAATAGAATAAAAATAAGCTGAGAATGTTTTGTCTGTTTGTTAAATGGCATAGCTCAATCTGTCTTAGAAAGCAGTTAATCCTTCAAGACTGACAATTATTGTTTTTAACTTTCGGCTACTTTAGATTGCATGAAATGTAAATAAGTTATGAGTCCAAAAGAGATTTGATTCTTTAGAAACGGGTGCAATACAGTTTGTCCTAGTTGAGTTGCCATATGATGACGTCATAAGAAGGGGCGGGGCTCCGAGCAGATGTGATTCCTACACCATCTTCAGGCTAATAGCTGTTCTTTTAAAAAAGCTTAATATTCCGTTAGGTGAAATGATCATTATTGTAGAAAGCTTAATTGAACACAGTCTTATTGTATTCTTAATTAATGTTACATAGTCAACTTCATCAAATCTACGGTAACGTTAGCATCGCTGCCTGTGTTGAGGCATTGGTATGTCTTATAAATTTGCAGCTACTGTTAAAGCATTTTCTCATTTGTTTACAAAACCAGTCGATGAAAGACAGGGCTGCATATAAAGTCAGAATTGTACTTGAGGAGAACAGCGATTAGTATGAAAATGCTTTGCTAACATTACTAGCCATAACCAGGAAGAACAAAATACCGAATCAAGGGGCGGGATTTCCTGAAAAGTTGCCGATTACAGGCTTGATACTTTCTAAAGTTGGTTCCAAACTCAAGGTGACGAAAAGTGGCATGAGCGCACAGAAACACGATAATTGAAGAGAATCTACAGGCGCATGGAAAGCAGGAGGCAAGGATACAGAGCAGGAGCGTCGACTCGTACTTTTGAGGGTCTCATGGAATTGAATCTTGACCAAAATAATTTTCAAAATGTACGTGGAGAGTAAATGATTTTCTTGTGTTCAAAATAAAACTGCTTGTATAGGGACAAGTGTGCAGAATTCAGACTTCGTACTCGACCCCCACTTTAGTTAACCTCTGCCATAGATGATGAAGCCAAACAAACATAAAAGGTACAATAAGTGTTAGAGAAGTGATTTTGCATCTGTATTTTTTTATCCTGTGTACATATTTCATGTCATTTAGGGCACTTTTATCGCTAAACAAATCCCTTTGGAGAGCTTCCAGCCAGTGGCCTCTCTAAATCAAATCTGATTGTAAATTGTTTGTCTGTCTTCCTCTGGTCCAAATTGATTTTACACGACTGTTGCATCACAAACACAAGGACAAACAAAGTGATGTGACGCTGACGTGCCAGCAGAACGCCCCAAGTAAATAAAAACAGCGGACCTTGAGTTGTTCCTGTGTGAGTGAGAGCAAAGGATGTTGTGCCGGTCAGCTGTTTGTTTCAATCTTTGTATTCATGTCTGATCCCAGATGCTACCAGGGGATTCAGATGGGCTGCCGGACTTTGTGAATAAATCATAAACTCCTTTATCAGTCTGAGAAGAAAATTTATCTCAGGAGAACTGAAGAGAAAACAACACATACATTTAATCACCGCTCCCCTCCAGACAGACAGACACACACAAACATTCTCTCTGCACTTTATCCTCTCATATCTATTTGTACTTGCTAATTCTCCGCTTCACACATACAGGATCACTTTGGCCTTCATGCATGCTAGTCACCACTATATTCACCCCCTCCAGCTCATTTCTGCTGGAAGTGCTCCAACAAGATGGCTTGTGCATGGATGAAGAAAAGTGGCGATGGAATTTCTATCAGAGTCCCATAAACTGGATTTATCATATGCTTTATTACAGTTATGTGCAACAGTCAGCAAGGTCTGCACGGTCAGTGTAAATGTAATGTCCTGCCTGTATGTGCCATTTTAAAACATCTTTACAGCTTTAGAATAATTTGCTTCCAGCTATATTTGCTATATATGCATTTTTATTTCATGTAAGTGAAAAAAATCCTAAAATATCACTAAAGGACAAGCATGTGCAGATATTTGATTTACGACTGATGATGACACAGTTTGTTTTTGTCAGTTTTTTATTTATTTTTATTATTCGTAGACGGATAGATTTTAAGTTTGCCAAACTTTGAATTCTGTGTTTTTTGTAACTTAAAATACCTCTTTACAATTTATGGTGAGCAGTGGTGACCTAGAAAAGGTAATAAATAAAAACAAATCTTTACCTTCACACCTTAAAATCAGGAGACTGAGGGGGCGCTCCTAAAGACCGTCTATGACTCTGTTGTGGCATCAGCCATCTTCTATGGAGCTGTCTGTTGGAGCAGTGGCTTATCTGTAGCTGAGAGGAAGCGTCTGGATCAGCTGATCAGGAAGGCCAGCTCTGTGATTGGATGCCCGCTGGACTCAGTGCAGGAGGTGGGAAATAGACGGATTCTAATTAAATTAGCATCTCTGTTGGATAATGTCTCCCACCCCCATGCATGAAGCTGGTGCTGAACTGGACAGCTCCTTCAGTGACAGACTGCTGCACCTTAAATGCACCAGGGAGCGTTATCACAGATCCTTCCTCCCAGCTGGAAGACTAGAACCACCACTGTTCCCAACAACCTCAATAAATTGCTAATTCATGCTAATTTTGCACAGTTTCTACCTTAGTCAGTTAAATAACCTGCTGCTGTCATTTTGCACATTTTTGATGTTGCTGCTATTTTCAAATATCCATTACTGTAAACATGTCCATAGCTGGATATTGGTTATTTAATCTCCAGGTGGACAGTTTTATATTGTTAAAACACTTTACAGTATTATTGTTTATCTTTTAACTCTTCACTATTATGTTATTCTTCTATATTTTTCTATGAAACCATTTTTTTCTATAATGTTTTTGCTGCTATAAACCTAAAAATGTCCCCATTCTGGGACAATAAAGGGATTTTCTATTCTATTCTAAATGAAGCAAAGTGCTCTTCAGAGCAGGAACATAAGGAATGATCAGATCTCTGATAAAAGACGGAGCTTGGTTAGTAGGGAATTTATATGTGAGAAGGAGGATTATAAATTCTATTCTTATTTTAACAGGAAGCTAATGAAGGGACGCTAATATAGCAGAAAGATGATCTCTGGTTTCATTAGAAACATCCAGCAAACATAAACTTGGTCTGAGTTTTAGTGTTTGGCTGTAAACAGGCATTCACCCTGCACTGGTATTATTATAAATACTCTTATTGATTAGAATGGTTGCATATTTACTGCCAAGCTTGAACTGGAGCTCAATGGAGACTTAGCCTAAATTTACTTTGCATCCCATTTTGCTCTTTTGTGATCTTCTCCAGGCCCTCTGAGGACTTTTGTGGATTTTTTCAGGATCTCAGAGATTGATTCATTTCCATTCCCATCGCTGGTTTTCATGTTGACCAAAATAAATTTAAACCACAAAATTACCTCCCTGTACTGATCTTTTTGCCTGACTCGTTTTCAGTCTTGATATATACAGTTTAATGCTCAATTTTTACCCTAGAAAAAAATGGAGGACGAATAAAGGTGAAACAAAGAACCTGCTTGTCTCCTCTGTCCATGTATTTTCCTTTAAGTTCCAAGGAAATGTATAAGTGTTTCATGATACAACTGTAAAAACATGGAGCCAACATCTACCGTTTAATGTTTTACGTTGTTGTCATTGGAGCCCTAAATAAAAGTAAGTGCCTTCCTTCCCTGCAGCAAAGCTGAAAGCTCCATATTTATTAACGTAACTGTGCTGTGCAAGGCTTTTTGTTTCTTTTTTGAAAAACAAATTCTCTGCAACAGCAGCAGCTATCAGGTCGCAGTATATCTGCTTAATTTGTTCTTGCAATTAACATTAACGAAAGAAGCAAGCGTTGATGGGACCAACTTTCATTCCTTTCTAAGTAGGAGAGTAGCTAGTATTTCATTTGCTCCTTAATGGACCTCAAGTCAGGATTTGTGTCTGTCAGTAAGACGGGCGAAACCAGGATGCAACATTTTACTGAAACTCTAAAACTAATAGACCTAATCAATCTTTTCATGTGTGAATATGCTTATTTAAACATGAAGCAAACAGTATGGATTGCGTTCCCACAAACACAAGGTTGAATGAGGCCATGTTAATTTGTTGAACTGAGCAATTAGGTGGAACACAATGCTAATTTCATCTCATCTCCTTTGGGGAAATGATAATGCACTGAACAGAGAAGCGTTACAAAGGTAGACAACGCGCATTCGTGCTTTCAAGTGACTTTTAATTGTTTGGTTATTGTTTTGTTACCGTGTCCTACTGGGATAGAGGCTTCTAAACATCAGCTACACTGTTAAGAAATTAAATAAGTCATTTTTTCTTACTAAAAAGGCATTTTTTTTCTTGAATTGAGGAGGTGAGTGAGACACTTTGCCAATAGAACAAGACAATTGACATTTAAAATAAGAAAAACAATGCATTGTATTTCATGTGCATTTTGTCTAATTATGTCATGATGTTCCAAAGTTCAGACCCAAATGCAGAAAACCGAACAGAGAGACCAGGGAAAAGGTTTAACGGGTTTTATTGAAGAAGTTAAACAGAGGGAAAAGTGCTCAGTGGGGAATTTGACTCGTGAACTTGGAGAAGAGGATTTGGTTGCTGACTCACATTTCCAGAGAAGTTGTTGAATCCTTGACTCCTGTCTGTGTGCCGTGGTTCCAGTGTTTGTCTGATTCAGTCGAGGGCAGAACAGGGTTTTCCCAGAATACAGTAGTTAGTTGGTGAACGGAGAAACTCACTGCCACTCAGATTTCCTGCGGTACTTGAACGGGTCGTGGTGGAGATGAATCCCTTTCTCAGTGCGAAGCTCAAAGGATCTCTTGGGGAAAGTGGATCCAAACCTCCTGTTTGAACCCCAGCTCAGTTTGAAGCTCAGTAGATCCTTCCAGGGAGTGAAGGTCCGAGAAATCCAGTTTGCAGGATGACTTCCTGCCGAGAGGCAAAGACAAAAACAAACTTAAACTTAGGTGGACAAAAACTCAGTTTGACTAAGAAAAACTCACCTTGGCTAGAGTACCCTAAACTGGCAAACACTCTGGCGTCGAGGTAGTGGCAGTCAGCAGCTTAAAAACACTCTGTTTAACGAGGAAACAATCAGCAGGTGTGTGAGGAGGCGGACCAGAACCAGGCGCCTCCTGCTGGAGGAAGGGAGACAAACACAAAGACAGGAGTCCTGACAAATTATCTTATTTTAAGTTTAAAAATGTTCATTCCATTGGCACATCATCTTATTTATGTGCACAGATTAAGGGTAAATACAGTTAACTTAAGTAAGTTTTACTTATTTCTAGATAGTTTTTGCAGTGTACCCTGAGATCAGAGAGTCTTCCGTGGAATAAAAGCAACCAATCAAAAATGGACGGCACATGCAGAGAGCATAGTCCATAATCCTGACTGATCCAGCTGTGTTAATGGACTACTGGCCCGCAGCGACTGCTGCTCAGCTGCATCTCGCTACAAAAGACTTTTTGATGGAAAAATGAGAGATAGGCGACGGGCCTGTGCACATCAAGTTCCTGTGATGTGACCTTGTTTAACAAATAGTTTAGATGATAGGGTTTAGTGCACCGCACCAAAAACACCAGGGGGTCTCTGCAAATCAGGTAGTGATGAAAACCGTCCAGATTTAAAGTGCTTTTGAAAGCCAAGGCCAAGGGGGTCAAAATACTGCAGCTAATATAATTAAAGCAGGTTCACACAGGTCCCAAGCCCCAGGCTTTGGGTCATGCTTCTCATCCTGATGAATATCTGTATTCCAGGGCCACGGAGCAAAATTATGGCTCCAGAAAGGCCCCTCCAGGGGTGCGCGATTCAGTTTAACCCAGATACCAGGGGGTACAGGAGGGGGAGGGTGGGAGCTTAGAGGCCCATGCGGTGGAAGAGTAATGAAAGGCACAACAGAGGAAGGTGTTGTCAAATGAAAAGAGGGATGTGAAACAATCCCAGCCAGAAGGTTCCAGAGGAGCAGGATGCTTAGGCTGACCCTTTAGCCTGCGTCCATGCAGATTAGTCCCTGGGGCCTCCAGATCGACGTGGACACAAAGCAGTGGGTCTCAGCAAGTCTCAGCTCCGGGTACAGAGCATTTGTTTTGGCTGGCCAGGCTTTGCTTTCAAATCAAACTCAGGTAGCAATGAGCTCACTTTTTATAAAGCTAAATTCTCCTGTTCTTTGTTCTTTTACAGTAAACCACCAAATAAGTGCATAAAAAATGCATCTTTGTGTCAAACTTTGTTAAACCTACAGTAGCTTTGTGTTCTGACTTGGGATGCAAGTCAATAAAAGTTGATCAATCAATAATTAAGGATTAATTGATAAGGAGCAGTTTCTTTTAAACCTCAGTCTTCTCTGGTATCAAGATGTGTGTTGTTTTTTAATATACTAAAGTTAAAAAAAAGTACATGATTTAATATTGACTCCATAAAGAAAAAACATTTAGTTACTATGGACTACTTCAAAATGTTTTAACTCAATCTGTTTCACCTGCAAGGACACAACGTGTCTGAGTGACAGAAGTTGTTTATAACTTGTTTTTGAGACTCAGATTTCTCAGTTTTTGATAGGTAGTGTAACCTGGAATTAAATTGTTTAATTGACTCTGACTTTGGCCACACTGTGCTGTGCAACACCTTTTTTTTTGTACTGGAGCCTTTTTTCCCATGACCTTTGTTGCAGTAAGGAGGAGTAAAGAGGATGGTGAAAATATGTTGCACCAAAGAAGTCAAGGAAATCTCAGAACACATAAAAAAAGTCATTAAAACATTTCTGCTTTGCTCTGGGATGCAGATTGGAACGTTTCTGATGAGGTTTGGTTTTTATCTTGCAGCATGACATCTTTTATCTGATTTCACTCTACAGGTACAATTTTTTTGCATTTCCACTAGATGTTCTAACGTCTGTATAGAAATTGATCTTCAAAACGCAGTTCCTAAAGATGTGTGCAAAGGAACTGCTTGATGTGTCCATGGCTCCTGTTGATTTTCCATTAATGACACTCCTCCCACCCCTCCTTGGTGCCAGCCACTTTGTACAAAGTCTACCCAGTTCACTATTTAAAGACAGCCATAATCTGTCTTGATTAGAGCACATCAGAGCAATATTTCTAGAACTAATCCCTCTGATTACATGCACATTTTATGCAAACCAAACCTGATTACCTCTCTCTTTTTAACTTTCCTTTTCTATACTCCTTCTCGCCAGCCCCTTCTTTGCCATCTGTTGGAGAAAAAAAACATAACAGTATTTAAACCTAACAGGGGGGCAACAGGTGGCGAGCATGAGAGCTGGAAGAGTAGCAGTTAAAGGACTGCAGCGAGTACAGGAAGTCGAGCTTAAACAACCTGCTCAAAGTACTCTGCAGCACTCAAACAATGACACATCAATTTTGAAGTTAGAAAGGCAACACCGTGAAGGAGTTGGTTTGATGACGAGATTACATGCAGGGGGGGGTGTTACCATTAGGCAATACTAGGCAGTTGCCTAGGGCCCCGAGTTCCTGTGGGGCCCCATAAAACTCTATTTAGATGTATGGTTAATACAACCATTCCTTATTTGTTCACATTAATTATCAATCCACCTATTTTCTGTCACGCTTAATTCCAAGTGGGGTCGCAAGGGGTGCTGGTGCCTATCTGCAGCTGTCTATGGGAGAGGGGCGGGGTACATCCTGGACAGGTCGCTAGTCCATCGCAGGGCAACACAGAGACAAACAGGACAAACAACCATTCACACACAGTCACACCTACAGTAAGGAGAATTTACAGAAGCCAATTAACCTAACAGTCATGTTTTTGGACTGTGGGAGGAAGCCGGAGTACCCAAAGGGAACCCACGCATGCTCAGGGAGAACATGCAAACTCCGTGCAGAAAGGAATCAAACCTGCGACCTTCTTGCTGCAAGGCAGCATTGTTAATCACTGTGCCACTGAGCAGCCCTGCACATCAATTATTTTTTGATAAAAATCCTTTCTCTAAAATACCATCAGAATGCTTAGAATATTCAGTGTGCCTCAGCCCCCCCTCCATTGTCCACCATATTGGATCAGTCCATTTGCTGCACATGTTCAGAAAGGTCCAAACAGACAGCAGCAAACCATTTGAAAACAAACGATGCAAACAGCAGCGATGCAAACCTATCGCTTTTGTCAGAATCAGAAATACTTTAATAATCCCAGAGGGAAATTACTTTTTTTACACATTTGTTACAGTTATATATATATATATATATATATATATATACACATCCAACTACACACGATAGTAAAGGTAAAAATAAAAAAGATAAAATATATCCACATATAGCTCTTCTGTATATATATATGTATGCATATCTATATGGATATGTAAAAACTAAATCCAAGTAAAGTGAAAATCCAAGTAAAGTGATAAATCCAAGTTAAGTGATAAATCCAAGTTAAGTGATACGTGGCGTGCAAAAATAGTGCATAAATGTCAACTACAGGGAGGAGGGGGGTCTGAATCACTTGAGGGCGGCGTTATAGAGGTTGATGACCACATGTAGGAATGATTTCCTGTGGCGCTCTGTGGTGCATCTGGGTAGGAGGAGTCTTCTGCTGAAGGAGCTCGTCTGCTGGACCAGTGTGTCATGGAGAGGATGTGACTCATTGTCTAAGATGGACTGAAACCTGGACAGCATCCTCCTCTCTGCCACGGTGGTCACCGGCCCTCCTGATCAGGTTGTTAAACACTATATTTAGCGACTTTTCAGACCCCTCTAGCATTTTTTTTTTTAAAAGGGCCTAGCACCAAATCTAGCGATTGTTTTCTGCTACTGGAGACTTTGGACACAACATCTAAAAGCAGCAAACTCTGCTCTCCAGAGCAAGTAGATTGGTAACCCCGCCTCCTGCTCTCCTCTATCTTGTCTGCTGTCATGATTCATGCAGCTATTATTTCATCCAAATGAAAAATGGAGAACAGATAAGCAGATCATGGCTTGTCTACAGTGAAAAGAAGGACTGGGTTATTTACTTTGGCCTTTTTGGAAACACAGGAAGGAGCAATCAGCTAAGTGAGCTTAGTGCTTGGAAAAAAAATCTTTCATTCCTTTAGAGACAGCATGAAAAGTCAGCTGAGTACAAAACATAGAGAGGAAAACAAGAAGAAAAGGGACAAGAAGAGAGGGACACAACCTAGAACAGATAATGGATGTCTATTCTAGTAACATTTCTCTATCTATAGAATGGGTCTGTTTTATGTGTTTTCTTTGCCTAGGGCCCCACATTTCCTAAATCCGCCCCTGATTACATGACAACAAAGTACCAAAGCCTGTTTAAACCTGGTATCAGCATGTAAACATGCCGTAATTTCAGGTATTTCCATTCTTCAGCACAAATGCACAGAGGCTTCCTAATAAGATCAAAATGTCATGTAAGACAAAGGGTTCTATCATCCTATGTATATTCATGCTGAAATCAAAGCGCTCCTGAAAGACTAATTGCACACAAAATGCCTTATTAATTTTTAAAACCTCTTTCTTGTTGTAGCTTCATCTAAACCTAATTGATCCTACCCAACATGGGGGCTGCAGTGACAGCTTTTAGATGATATGAAGCCTGTGTGTCTGTTTGCCGAGTGATTATAGTGAAGCAAATGAGAGAGGGAGCGGCATCAAAGCTAAATTATAGACCTTAGTCTAGGCACGGCTAATATAATGTTTTTATTAACCGAGCTGTCACTTTTGTCCAGACTGAATTATCTTAATAATTATTTCACAGATTGCAAAGCTTGGGAGATTTTTTATTTTTTTATTTTTATAGCCTGTGCTGGATTTGCTCATTGGACAGATTGGAGGATATTTCAACACGTGGAAAGGCTTCTAATCAAATACCTGACCTTCTGTTTGGGGAGTAAAATCTTTAATATGGCCAATTGCAAAGCATATGGCTTTATTTCTCATTTGAAACACAATGGCTGCCAGTTTAAAAAAACAGCTATTATCTTCCTTGATATGGAATAACTGGTTTTCCTACTTATACCATGCTGCTATAAGGTGGCCTAATGGTTAGGGCATAGAGCTTGGAATCCTGAGGTTGTGAGGTTAACCCCGCACTGCTCCCCAGGCGCCGCACAATGGCAGCCCACTGCTCCCCAAGGGAATGGGTTCAACGCAGAGAGTGAATTCTGTTGCGCTTATTACTGATGGATGATGTAACCATAGGTTTGTTAGAGCTCGAGATTTCAAGCTTTCTCGTGGTCAAGTGAATAAATTTAACGTAACAGTGAGATTTATTTTGGAGATGCGTTAGAAACGGGCAGAGCCATCAGCATACTAAGTCTTCCCAGCAGAGATGTGTAGTTTGTTTGTGGAAGATCTCCTTTGCAACATTTATCACAGGCTGTTATTCTTTGCAGAAGTAAGACCAGCCGTTGATTGTACGATTCTTTCAGCTGTATTTACTGACTGATTTTCTATGTGTTTTATAATTTGTTTTAGTTTATTTGTAAGGGCTTATGTGGGTTATTGTCTTCTCTCTCCTCTGAAAGAATAAACTAAATTTATACCCATATCAGTTAGCAGGCATGCTAATGTAAAAATTAATACAGAAATACGGATCTTTTTGTACCTCATCACCTGTTGGGAGATTTGAACTAAAGCAAACTGTTGACGCCGCTTTAATAGTAGATATTACATAGTTTACGGCAAGACACTAGGGCACACTTTTTTTGTAATTTGTATTTAGTGCACTAGATGGGTAACCTGACTCCGCCGGATGGATTTGCTCCGCATATCCATCTGGAAACCTTCCGTTGAAGTAATTTTGGGAAGGGGCGAAAATACTGGTTAGCTGATTGGCCTATGTTGGTGATAGACGGGCCAAATAAATCAATCAGATCAACGAAGCATATGACGTACCAACGGAGCGACGACGAAAACACAACCACAAGCCAGGCATCTCTTGCTGAAACCAGTCGGGAGAAGAGCAAAAACATCTTTTCCTCTGAGAAAAGCCTCCAGAGCAGTGTTTTGCTCTTCTTTCAGTGAAGAAATACTCTGTAATTCCGATAAAACTTGCTCGATAGCCACGCTAACGCTAGTTTGATCGGCTGAAGCCGCCATGTTCTTTAGACTGAACTGTCGCGCTTCTCGTTGCGTCACACCTCAACCCGCCTCAAAGCCAACGCTGATTGGACGTTCGTTTGGTGAACGGCTCAAAATTTTCTTTAACAGAAAGTAGCCAGACTGATTTGCGAGTGAAACCTTGAAAGCTCGCGAGATCAGGATGGTCTTACGAGGCTACTAGATGGGGTAAATCTAATAAGAAATCACAAATATGCCACTTTTATTTAACTACAATATCTTTTTTTTTTTTTGCTTGCTTGCTTTTGAATGTTTCTCTTCAAATTTTTTCTGAGGTGCATTTCCGGTAGCAGCCATTTAAAATGGCCCCTCCCACTCAAACGCCAGCCCACTTCCCTCCAAATCCCCTGCAACTTCCACCCACTGGAGTGACCCCCCTCTGGGATATTTTATTACTCTAACTCCACCCTTTCACTGAATTCCAGGGTCTGCACTGAAAAAAATCTAAACCTAGATAGGTCATTTTTTCTTAAAATAAGCGCACCTGTTCTTTGATTGAGGAGGTAAAAGAGGCATTTTGCCAATGCAACAAGACAATTGACACTTAAAATAAGAAAACACAATTGCATTGTCTTATTTCAAGTGCATATTATCTAATTATCTTATTTTAAGAGTAAAAATACTCATTCCATTGGCAAACTACCTCATTTACCTACTCATATTAAAGGTAAATACACTTAATTTAAGAAACTTTTACATATTTCTAGATCGTTTTTCCAGTGTGACCAAGAGATGATGCTTCTCTTTAGATCTTAATGTCCACAAATCATGACAAAAAGAATATCTTAGTGCAAATACTGTCTAAAAAGGAATTGTAGGGGACCAGCCAAGGACCAATCAAGGGCTCATTTAGGAAAGTGGGGACATTCTGAATGAGTATTACTTTATGCTTGAGCAATGCACCAACTGGATTTATCCTTACCTGAACTTTGCACTCAATAGCAGACAGTCTAAAGACCTCCAACATGTCCAGTCTAACTGATCATAAAATATACATTAGGAGATATAACTCTTCCTCATTAGCACACATCTGTGCTACAGCATATGGGTTTGTGTGCGAGGGGAATGTTGGAATCTCATTATCGTCCCATTTTTATGATACTTTATTAGTGTGGAAAAGAGGGATGTGAAAAAGTGCAAAGATATGTGCAGTGTTAGAAATAGAAGCATTTCATCCTATATAAGTCCTGAGATATGGAATAAGATTCATAAAAATATGAAAGACGCAGACAGAGATGACATCCGATAAGGAGCTTGTCTGTTGCTTCTATTAGCTGTCATTACATCGGGACGGGACACCATTTCAATGCAGTGCGGATCCCCCGGGAATGGCGAGGCCGAAGTTATTAGAGACATCGCATAAATAGAAGCTCAGATCTAACTTCAGGGAATGTCTGAATTGCCTGTCTCTGGTCGTTTGTTTCAATGGTATTTATTTCTAAGGAGTTTATTTTTTTACGTTTTCAAGAAACATTCAGCAACAGAAGAATACATATTGTTTATTTCTAGGAAGCATTTTTAAAGTAGAGCATATAATCTTTTTCTGCAGTTCACATGGCCGGAGATCTAACTGTAACTGTTGGCAAAAAAGCGATAAGCAACGCCGAATTGTTTATTTTTCTACAGCTGCCACAGTTTTCAAGCAGCTGACCTCCATAATATTGTGTTTGTGGATAAAAAAAGATATTGACTCCAGTTTCTCTCAGAATAGCTGCTCACTTCTTTTTTTGTGTTTGAGGAGCAGAAAGAAAAATTGCCCCACGAAGCACAATGGGTGCTGAAAAGTGACAGTGGGGGGGCTGAATACCAACCAGAGATGGATGATGAGAAATTCCATCTCACATATTTTTTCTATCTTATTTTGTTTCTCCTCTTTCCATTACATCTGTTGGAAGAAGTGGCCCAGCTGGAAGCCTACATCCAGGCTTGGCTTGACAGCTTTCTGTTTGTGTAATTGGTTAAGTGCAGCAGATTATCATGTGCTGGAAAAGAAGAGGAGAAATAAATAGCAATCATCTCTGGAAAAAAATAAACACGGACTGCAACCATAAAGAAAAACCTGAAAGGTAACAAAATACCAAGAATTTATGCTATAGATGAACTGGGGACGCACCAATTAATCTATAAAAATCAATTTTAAGAAAGTGTTGGCAACTGATTTCAGTATTGATTTGTTCGGTGTAACTGAAGCATCGCTCTGCATAGTGGGTCAAAAAAAAAAAACAAGACTGTCATCGATTGCACTGGTGGACGAAGTACTCAAAAGTAGTACTTGAGTAAAAGTATTGATACTCATAGTCAAATCTTACTCTACTACAAATGAAAGTTACTTAGTCAAACAACTTCTCAAGTTAAAGCACTGAAGTACTTACGCTTTCAAAAGAACATATACATAAAAGTACTTAAGTATTTAAAATACTCATAAAATTTCCTGATATCAGAAAATTTCTGTGTAAATTTCAGTTTAATTTTCAGAGACATTTTAAAGAACCGTGTTACAGATTCTACACCATTTGGAAAGAAGTTCAGCACTGAAATGACACAATTAGGGACAGCTATTTTAATTATTTCTTATTTAAAAAGAAAGTAAAAACAAAACAGGATAGTCATGATTCTCCTCACATTTTAATCATGCAATACACTCAAAAAAGTGGGACTAAGCTAAATTAATATTTACAAAATAAATACTAGTAACCGTTACATGAAAAAAATGTCTTTGTGCAGTTTGGTATATTGTTATGTTGTTTGAATTAAATTTGAAGTATTAATCAATTGCATTTTACTCATTTTTCAGTAAAGTCAACAATGTCGAAAAATTAATAAATTCTACTAATTGGGATCATGGGATTAAGGTTGCAGACTATCCTACTGAAGGTATCCTAAGTTTTGCCATATTATGTTTTTTAAAATCTATATTTATATTAAATCTGCAGGGGGTAATGTTAGCCTGTGTCTCTCTATGAAAATGTGTATTAAATAAGTGCATGTGTTTATCACACATTCTCACAAATATGACCATAGCTCATGCAAAATGTTTTTATTTTAATACATAGATTATAAATAATGTGTTCTATATATGTTTTACATTACTCTGCTCTTACCAGATACATTCTGGCTAAATGTAAACGTCTGACTCTTTAGGCACCAGCTGTCACTCACTCCTATTTTCTAGCAGCTTAAATGTTAAAATAGAGTTATAACAATATTGCTTCTTATCATAAAACATAGAACCAGGGAAGCATCTAGTTTGTCCAAATGTGACTAAACTCACCTACCAGCTCACCATATGTCCACTGATAAGCATAACATTTAAAATAGTAGTAAATATGGTTTTATGGAAGTTTATTTTCCAGGACCAGTGACTTTCTGGACTCAAAGCTAGTCCTCTGAAAACCTCAGTTAAGACAGGAAGTGTCTGATAAGACTGGTCTCTCAGCAGCACATACAGTATAATTAACAGTGGTTTCTTTAAGTCTAAGCCTCCTAGTGTTAAAAACTGCACCATGACCTTGAGTAATATTAATTTATGTGTTTTTCATTTTCATTTCAGGCTCCTAGCAATCCTAACATCAACATAACCAGAGACATTCTCATCCGGTGTCTGATGTTGTACCTTGGGGAATCTGCCGATCAGCTCTTTAAAGCGTATGATGTAAGTTGAAATGCATAACTCTTTCAATCTCTATTTATTTAGAACCATCTCCTTTAGCTGCACAGTCTAAAATACAAAATGTTCTCATTATTTTAGGATGCAGATGAAGACAGTGTTGCACAGGACCTTGCTGTACAAAGGATGAAAATTTACAGCATCCAGAGTAATCTGTCAGAGGGTGCAGAGGACATCGGAATCGTGATAGATGGTACAAAGGTCCTGACCGCTCTGGGTAACTTTCCAAGAGCTTGGGCCATGCTTGTTGGTTTGACGTATGCAGTGAATCTTGCTTATCCCAAGGAGCTCAGGTTCACTTTCGAAGCCTTTCAGAAACTCTTCCTGGAGCTGGACTGTTCAAAGCTTTCTCCAAAAGTGAACAGCCTCAAGAGCAAGCTACTGGCTTAAGAAAGGGAGCCTAAATACACTGGTGTGCTCAGTTATTCTGTGTGTTCAAGTGATTTAAGTGATCAAGTTTTGTTAAAAAATAATGTTATCCATACTCATGTGAAGGGGGTGATGTTTTTTGTAGCTTGGTGTTCCAGAAGTAACAAGTAAATGATAATGCTGCACTATAACTAGGACAGTGACAGTTGTGTCTTGATAACACAGAGTTTCTTGATGGAACACTTTGCCCCCACCTTAGGACATGGATGCCAGTGACACTGTCCACTTTCACAGAGGCAAAAAAAGACACTCCTCTTGTTTTTCATAATTCTTCTGGTTGTTCTTGCAACAGCAATCCACAGCTATATTATGAAGATGGACAGTATTCTGCTGGGTCTTTACCTCTGTTTTGTGCTCCTGGTAATTGTGAGCACAAGCTGTGCTGATCTGACACTGATCTGAGGAGCCTACCTGTGCAATTGGCCTGCCTCAAATAGCAAGTGCCTTTGTTAAATATATTTTGCCGTACTCATTTGAGGGTCTTGTTGTTGTAATTCTGTTGTGTACACCAGCATTTCTTTGTATTTTGGCATCTTACACGAAAAATGTTCAGAATATATGTGTAAACGAAGTTGCACAAATAAATGTTTACCTGCTGTTGTTCTAAATATAGTCATTAGTTAACTACCCTTCTGTAAATTCTTGCAAAGAACACATTATATTGAGTAGATTCTACATAAAAAATATATGGCAACAAAGTGACAATCAATAACATTAAATAGATTTTAAGTAATGCGGTACCAATTATAAGTTCATTTGAACAATTAATTTATATAAAAATAAATAACAATTTCAGTTTAAATGTGTTAAATTAAGTAACACTGTTCCAGGTTATGAGTTGATGTAGCTTATTTTATTTATTTAATCTAAATCATTTGTAACCAGATATTTAGACAGCATCATTTTCACGCATATAATTATTAAATATAAATCAATATTATCCAGATATTTAGTAAATAGAAATCTATTTCATTCACATAATTAATAAATATAAATTAATTCCACATAATAAATTAGTAAATCTAAATCACTTTTTCACAAATATTTGGTATATCTAAATTACTTTATTTCGGATACATAGTAAATATTAATCAATTTTCCCTGTATAAATGATTTGGATTTAATCAACATTTGCCATATTATGAGTAAATCCAAATGATTTCATTATTTGGTATTTAAAATTTTTGTTTCAATTTGCTTAATTAAATCAATGGTTTTTAATCAAAGTAATTAAAATCTATTCAATTATATTAAGTGTCACAAAGTTTTCTGAGTGTAGAGGTTAAAGGTGCTGGTTTAAATAACTGCAAAAAAAAAAGGAAAACGCAGATAAGAAATATAATTTTAAGTCTTTGAAGACATATCTAACACACTAGGGTATAAATATGCGTGCGTTATTCATTAGTTAGGCTGTTTTTCTGGACTCCTTATGAATACTCTATGCATATGCCCAAAATTAAAAAAAGGTTGAAGGCTTTCTGGATTCAGCACAGCAGTCCGGAGCTCTTCTCCTGCACTGAATAGAGTTTTTACCCTTGACCCCACGGAAGGTGAGGGAAAGGAGCTAGGAACAGGAGTTCAGAGCTTCTAATTGACATATTCTACTCAAGGCAAAGCCTTAAGGTAATTAGTAGAATCAGCTTACCTGTGTTTCCCTCATGATCTGCACCTGTTTCTACTTTACTTAGATTGTGTTTGTTAGTTGCTCTGCGTTTTTTCCCCCCTTTGTTACACTAACTTTATTTCAGCTCTTTTTCTTTTCCTGCAGCAAACCACCCCTCTGTAAGACCCTTTATAGTGAATAAATCTGTTTTGTTCAATTTGTTCTGCTTTTCTGCACAAACCCCCAACAACACCTTTAAAGGTGCACTCAAAGGGCATTTGACTGATTAGTTTTACAGGTTCACTTTGAATTTTTATTTGAGCTTCACATACAAAAAATACATTGATTATTAAAATAATTGTTAAATATCAAATTCTGACTTGGACTTAGATAACTTTTATTGCTATTTTGTTGTATATACAAAATGAAAAAGTTTTTCTTATAGCTTTCATGACATTTCCATTTGTTAAAGTGCAGCAGTGATAAAATGTAAACAGAGTGGGAGAAATAAAAAAAACATGCTGCAAAAAAATGCATTGATATTTTTAATGGACAATTATTTATCATTTAATTATGAAACAGAAAGCCTAACTAGCAACTGATTTTTTCTAAGCATGTTTACTCGATCAGTTCAGCTGTTCTACTTTGGAATAAAGGCGTAGAAATTAAAAAAAGCATTTTTTATTGGTTCCATTAAGGGAAAAATAATTGAATGATGTATAATTTGTTACAATTATTTTCATTTTCAGCCCTACAATAAACACATTTTTTTTTTTTGTCATACAACAGTTATGAAATAATAAAACTTAAAAAAATATATAAAATAAACAGTTTATAAAGTGTTTAAGGTGGAACCTTAAATTGAATAAGAACATTAAAGGAAAAAACACAACATAGTTTTTGTAAACGTACAGTATTTAATAGAGACCCTGTCTTTCTGTAGTTTGGCATAATTTGAATTGCATTAATGCACTCCATACATATACTATACATGTAAGCAATCAATAAACTATAAATTAAATGAAACATGTATGTATGTTTGCATTTATTTATTTACATAATTAAACGATTAAATAATATATTAAATGCTCAGTTATCTCAATAAATAATTCAAAATGTATTAAAATTGTTAATTAAATCAGTTTAATTAATAAATAAATGGATTAAGGAATTATTGTATTTACTTTAATCTGCATTTATAGTTGATTGTATATATTGTTAGGGGGTCACCAGAATGTAATTGTAATTATTTTGGGTAAAACTGAAATGTTTGGGAACCGCTGCATTAAACAATATGTAAGAAGACATTTGAAGTTTAAAGCCTGATGTGCGATTGTATGCAGCCCACAAGATAAATTTATGAATCAATTATCGAACGCCCAGCAATAGATTCATAATCTATAAAGCACAGCTACAGATAGGGGGTGACAGGCCCCCGCTTGGCAGTTCGGGGCCGTAAATTCAGTTCATCTTTATAAGGCGGGGTTGATATGAGTCAGCCAGTAAATGGATCCAATTCATTAGGTTATATTTTTATGCTCTGGCTGAAATATAAATATTCCAGTTTGGGAAGGTAGAACCACCCCATGTACATAAACAAGAATAAAACCAGAGCATCATTGTTTATGTTTCTTGTTTTATTTTTGCTCCTGATGGCTTGTTTTTTTTTTTTTTTGCTGAGGGTATAAAGCAACCTTTGAATTGTAGGAAGGTTTGTCTTTATGTGTGAGCCTCCACTTTACTTTGAAACTTTCAGCTCTACAGGAAGTCATTTCTTGATCCTTTGACCAGGTCTATCAACACACCTGCATCTCCTCTGAGCTACTACTGTAGAAATTGAACTCTCCAAAGTAAAACATACTTTTGTTTGTTCTCTTTTCTCAGCTGCACTCAGGAATCTAGACCACAGAGAACCAAAGGACCCTCCGAACCACATCCATGGACTTTAAATTTACCAAACAATAGTAAAAATGAAACAGCTATAGCTACAAGCAAGTATTAGTCTGTTTTAGAGCCCGGTACTTTATCTTTGAGACCGTGTCTGTCTGTCCGTCCATATATGTTTTAACTGTCATGGGTGGCATCAGCTGGGCTGCTGCCATCAACAATTTCAATCATGAATGATGAATTTGAGTGTGTTTTCCAGTGTTGTGTCCTGTTTCTCTCCTAATCCTAGCTCAGGGCTCAGCTTTTACTATCACTAACTGTATGTGCTGCACTTCTTTCTACCATTTTGACACTGAAAGGTCTGTTTCTTCCCTTCAAAGAGCCACATATGAAGTAAGTTTACCAAGGTTTTCAATTAAATTCAGTTTATTTATATAGCGCCAATTCACAACACATGATCTCAAGGCATTTTCCAGTTCACCAGATCATCCAGTCAGACTGATTCAAAGTTTTCTATCTAAGGAAAACCAGTTGATTGCATGTACTTATTAACTCGAATGCAATCCCTCACACTAAGCATGCTTGTAGCGACAGTGGGGAGGAAAAACTCCCTTTTAACAGGAAGAAACCTCCAGCAGAACCAGGCTCAGTGTGAGCGGCCATCTGCTGAGGCCCACTGGGGTTCAAGGAGACAGAAGCCGAGACACAAAACGCAACTGTAAAAGGCGACCCCGTCCAGGAAACCCAACTCCCATGTCAGAGGATGAAGAGAGCACATCCAGTTAGCCACAGTCAGAGAAACAGGACTACACTGGAAAACAGGCCGATCTCCAACATCTAGAAACAAAGGTGTTGATGGCAGCAGCACAGCTGATGTTTCTCTCCAGGATGGAGTCACAGCCAAACAGGAACAGACCAGATGAAGCTACTATGAGAAAAAGCAGAGAGAGCAGAACGTTAGAGATTGAACTAACAGATTCTGCAGAGTGGGAGAATAGAGATAGAATGAAGCAGTTTTCCAAGATGTATTGTTAAATCAGGGCTCCTATTTTCTTATTGACCCGCAATTGGAGGCAGAGACCGTTTAGCTTCTTGATACCTACTCACAGCTTGACCTGTTTCTGTGCGCTGGTCCCTACTTTTGATACCTTTAGGGTGGAATCACTGAACTAAATAAATCTCTAATCGGTTACTTTTCAGAAAGTCTCGCATCTTCAGATGGTACTGTTTTCTTTCTGGTTGCAGATGATAAAGTTAGACATCCATCCATCCATCCATCCATTTTCTGACACGCTTTATCCCAATCTGGGTCATGAGGGATGCTGGTGCCTATCTCCAGCTGTCTATGGGCGAGAGGCGGGGTCCACCCTGGACAGGTCGCCAGTCTATCACAGTAAAATTACATAGCAGCTTCAAAAATCAGATTTACAAGTTTATAATGCCTGAAATGTCTGGTAGGGAAAGAGGAACAGAGAAATGCACCGGCTAGCCTATTCAAAAGTAGTAGTGGTGTTGCTTTTGCCTCTTAAGACTCTGAAAATTACTGATTTAAATAATGGGATTAAAAACGTTTCGTGGGGAGCTTGCTGCTGAGCCCACCTAGAGGTGACTGACTCCGGACCTCAGTATTTTTAGGGCCCTGCGTACGATGTTCAGCCAGATGAGCATACCTTGTCAGACCAGCATACCATTAGTCAATACCCGTTTATCCCTTCACTTTATCCATTTAGTTTATCCCCATTTATCCTGTTAGGTTATCCCTTTAGTTGTGTACGAAAAATAGACTTTAGACTACCTCGACGAGCGTGTATCCCTTTAGTAATAGCAAAAAAGCAATTTAAGGTGAGATCTCCATACGCTCCAAAAAAAACCCACCAAAAAAATAATAATAATAATTAAATAGTTCTCTTGTACACCACTAAAGGGATACATGCCCGTTTAGGTAGTTAAAAGTACGCCGTCGTCCAATCAGCAATGTCTCATGTTTCCCACTGGTACCTACCTTTTCCGGTAGGTTCATGTAATTGTGTTTTCCTTAATGTAGTTGCGCTTTGCTTTATGTAGTTTTGTTTTTCTTATTGTAGTTGCGCTTAGCTTTATGTAGTTTTGTTTTCCTTAATGTAGTTGCGCTTTGCTTTATGTAGTTTTGTTTTTCTTAATGTAGTTGCGCTTTGCTTTATGTAGTTTTGTTTTTCTTAATGTAGTTGCGCTTTGCTTTATGTAGTTTTGTAAAAGTCAATTTTCTGACTAAATTAAAGGGATACACGCAAATCCAATATCTTGCACATGCTCGTTGACTGGTATGCTGGTCTGACGAGGTATGCTCATCTGACAGAACACCGGCCCTGCTCCTTTGCGCTTATATTTCAGTGCATTGTCAGCCAGTATGAAGAAAAGACTTTATTATTCAGATCTGTGAAGAGAAAAGTGTATCTTGACACCTTTCTAAAAGTCTAAAACATAGTTACAACATAGTCTTACCTGCAGCCTATAACAATAGCCTGCTTGGATGACAGCTACCTAACAGCCTCTTCTGTCAGAAATGATGTAGGCTGTCAATAAATGTGGCTTTTTCTTTCCTTGAAACATGGTTATAATTCTTGACCAGGAAGGAAAACATGACCACCCATCCTGCAGAGCTTTGTTTACCTTATTTCTTCTGTGGCTCTAAAGCAGAGACTGATGTTTCTGTCCGTGCTGCGATGGCATGACGCAGGAGTGATAGAGGTGAGACAAAAAAAAACACATCCCAACAACAAATAGGAAGCGACACGCATGTGTGCAGACAAGCGTGAACACACAAGCAGACCCACACTTAATTCCTAAAGAGACTCATTTACTTTCTGCTTCCAGCGACCCACACGCTCTGTGCGGCCGATGGCGTCTGTCAGTGTGGAAGGACAGCTGGCTTAGTTTGCTCCGCCGTGTGTGACCATGGCTCCCGGAGCCACTTCAAACTGTGTTTGCAGTGCTTATCTGTGTGAGGGGCCGGGTCACGAGGGGTCACAGCTCTTATTTGCCATGCTGATAGAGTAAGTATTGAAAAAAAGTAAAGTAGCAGAATGCTGAGTGTTTACTCCAGAGCTTATGTGGCTTCTGCTCGGCCTGCTAGCTCTTAGTAAGTGACTATTATCCAGCTTTTTTATGCTTATTGCAGCTTGCAGCAGATGTAAGAAATCTGGGAAACGTGTGATTGTTTCTCACAGCAGGTCGATCATCCTGTTGCCATCCGAATACAGACAAACCAAAACAAAAAAAGATAGAAACTTTGTACTAAAAATCTAAAACTAAAGGTTTTATGGAACTATTCACCATTACGAAATCTGCACACATATGGAATAAATTCTGAAAAACCTCCATTCAAAATCTAGGAATTTATTATGAGAAATAAATCAACTCCAAATTTAACATATTTCAGTTAAAAACTCTGAACTGAGAAAGTAAAACTAAACCAAGTAGCTCGTCTGTTCACAGAAAATAAAAACTATTATGGTTCTCCACTTTTGGCACTTATAGTTTTTAGGTTTCAGTTTTCATCATCTAAGTAATTCTGTTCTGTTAATTTTTGGTTTATTTTTCATTTTGTGTTATATTTAAGTTACTCTCAGTTGCCCCCTTGTGCCTGTCTCCTTTCCGCTAGCTCCCTTCTAGTCTCTTCCATCTACACCTGCTCCATACAGTATCTGCTGATTAGCCTGGTCTTTGTTCTGTCTCCCATTTATACACCTAATGTTCAGTCACTATTTGCTGGTTCTTTGTTATTTTGTTGCTTCCTCGTCTCTGGCTCCCCATGTGAGCTTTCCATGATGTTTGCTGGTTTTTGGTTCTAATTATTTTTTGTGTTTTTGGATGTTTGCTTAAGTATCTCTTCATTAAACCTACAAGAACTCACCTCTGTATTTGGGTCCTCAAGCAACCTCACCCCCGACGTTGACAACAAGAGGAATAAAAAACGGCTGAAAACTGGTGATTGGTCCAGCCACACCGATGCGTCGGTGCATGCGTCCAGCCCATAGAGCAGGGGTAAGCAATTAAAAATCAGCAGGGTCCAAATAAAGAATCATCAACCAGGAAAGGTTCAGAGACATTTTTAATTATAATCTGTTACTTTAAACAGAATTTAAAACTGATATAAAATGCAGGTGTTTATGCATCAATGTTACACACTGAATTTTAAATAATAAAAAAAGAAAAAAAAAATACATCCATTTTAAAATCTAAAGTGTTTCTCGAAGTAGAGAACAACTATTGTTTCATTTGGTATTATCAGGGGCAGTCCTGATTAGATTGATGTCACTTGTATTACCTTGTCTTTTCACTTCCTGCTTTATTTTGGTACTCATTTCCTCTCTCGTTTTAGGCAGCTTCACTTCCTGAGTTCCTTCCTGCAATCAGGATCTGCCACAGCCTAATGCAATTCACCTGGTGTGAATGTGCTCCTCTTTTGTTTGTTAGAGTATTTAGTTCCCACCCTTGCAGCTTCCCTTTGCCAGTTCGTCTTAGTCTTTTGAGCCTAGCGTTCCAGCCTTTTTGCCTGTTAGATTTAGCTTTCTACTGTTTTGACCCCTGCTTTGATTTGGACCTGTCTTTGCCTCCGTTTTTTGATACCTCTGTTTCTGCTGGATTTTTTGGTGTTCAACCCTGGACTGAATTTAGTGATGGTGAGATGAAGCATCATGAGGCATTGAACCGTTTGGCCAAATTGCTTCAACGATCCCCACAGTTCATGAGGCTCCATGTGAACATGTCACCACCTACTGGAGGAGTGCAGAACTACAGTTTGTAATAAAATCTGTGATTTTTTTTTTTTGCAACTGTTTTTCTTTTTTTCCCCTTTTAAGTTCCCTTGAAATTATTAATGGTGGGTGTGTATAATAAAATCTTTTGTAAGTTTTTTTAAGTGTAAAATTTCTTAGAACAATAATTTAAGGTGCACCGTTTTTCTGTCATTTTAGTGAAATAAACTCAAGCAGACACAAACATGATAGTTTTTCCACGTTTTTTGGTTTTAATCAGGTTGGAAGTTGTGTTCAACCAATCTTTTGGCTGCACCGACCTAATTTACCCAATCTATATTTTTACTCTGGCAAAACAATGCAAATTAGTCTCATCAGCCAAAATAATTAAGTTTAATCGAAATTTTCAAAGGTCAAAGACAGGTCTTGAACCATCAACATCTAGAGTGGGAGCCTGACTCTTACAGCTGACGCCACCTATGTAGATAGTCTGACACAGTAGAAAATACTTCTTAACACTGACGTGTTAACGCAGGCTTTGTCCAGTGGTTTGCTCAAATTTTGATCATTACATTGTTTATTCTAATCAAATTAGCAACTAGATTGGTTGTTTTTCCAACCAATCTATTCTTAGAATTTATCCAAACTCTATCCAGCTGAGAGCATCTCTCCTCCAAACTCCCACATCTTGACTGAACACTGAGGCTGTTTAGATGCCTTTCAAAATTCTTGCGCTTTCTGAACCACTTTCCAAAGCGGTCACGTGGTATCACGGTAACGAGGCCTCGGACGTCATCAATTTTGGCCCCTCCTCTAAATGAATCACGCCTCGACACGCGCTTCGGGGAAACGCCCCCTCCATTACTCGACACACGCCTCGAAGCCTCGGCTCATCTCATAACATCACTAACTGAATTAAAGGAACTTAGAATTTTAATCCACTGTGTCAGATCTTGCATTTGAGTCCTTTATTTCTGAGCCTTGTGACAGGTATATAGCCAATTTCCTGATTCACTTATTTTTATAAAACACTTGAACTGATCCTTTGTTTGTTTCTTTCTTTCTTTTTTCTGTCTTAATGTTGGCAGTGGGCTTTAGGCTGCCCTGCAAGGCTTTAAACCTGGGTTTGAATGGAGACTAAGCCATTCTCAAGCACATTTCAAGGTGCTCATTTTAAGCCTGGATCCAGATTTATTTTTGATTCACTTCATGGTGGAGAATCCTGCTTCACAGCAGCAGGTTGAGCCAAACATCCTCTAAATGTGCAGGGTCATCTTTGAGCACGCCATTTTAATCTTTATTTACTAGTTCACCACAGTTCTTCCAGCAGTTCAAACTTTCTCTGCTCTCTTTTTCTCATCGTCTTCTCCTTCTTTCCCATCGCCCGGCTTTCCACAGGTTTGCCTGCTGTGTCTAAAAGCAGCAGCAGCAGCAACCCAGACTGACAGCTCATTGGCTCATTTGGATCATGTGCAGCCTGGAGCCGGACGCTCTGGAGGGCTTTACCGTATTAACAGGAGAAGCGGTGCAAGTGAAATTAGACACTGTTGTCGGACAACATGCAGTAATTTCTAAAAGTTTTAATTCAGACTGGGTCCGGATCCGGACCGGGGTCCTTTAATCCATCACCTCTACCACTATCGGTGTGAGCGTCATTTCAAGAAAGTCCGAAACAGGAGCTGTTTTTAATTGACTGACTCACTAAAATGTGTTTAAAAACATATCTGTCAACATGATGCATCTGCTAAAAATGATCAAGAATTTTGGAACAGCCTAAAAGAAATATGAACGTTTCAGCCGTTGCATTTTTATTTTAATTTTCTAATTGTGTCTTCCTCTTCCTCTGTTATCACTCAACTTATCTCGTTCAACCGGGTTAATTTGCATGTTTTCTAAGCCAAATCAAGGTTTTGTTTCTGGTCCACTCAATACAGCTTTGAACTCAACGCTATTTCTGACATTTTGAAATGAAAAAGCTTCCTGAATGGGAAGATAAACGACTTTAAACTTGGAAACAAGGTCCGGTGGTTGTATTTTAACTTTTTAGGAATGACTGACCTTCATGACTGAGAATCTTCAGTAATCTTTCTCACTGTTACACATGAACCAGCCTGACATATTCATATGTAGCAGAGTGATTATTGCCTTCATATTGTTCATACAAAATAAACATTGTTTATAAGGCAGCTGTGATTAAGACCCAGTGGACCAAGCAACATCTCACCAAAGCGGTTTGGAGCTTGGTCGGACTGCAGCCTTGGTTTCTACGGCATCATTAAGGGATTGCTGCCACACAGCTGCCAATAAATGAATAGTTTCTCTGTTTCTGTCTTTATTTTTAACTCTATAGATGGCTGTGTGTCTAAACCCCAGTAGATCAGGAGTTTCTAAGATGCTCAGATCTGCCCATCTGTCACTAACAACCACAACACTTTTAAAGTAACCTTTCATCCCAGCTTTGATGATTGGTTTGAACTTGAGCAAGTCGTGTTGGCCACATCTAGAAGTGCCATTACTTTGTGATCCATACAGGCAGAAAGTAGAGCTTCACTCCCTGCAGCACTTTCTCTGGTGTCTCATTCGAAGGACTTAAAACTTCAGTAATGGTATGACAGAATCTCAGCTGTCAACTATTCACTTTTATGAGATTTAGGACCCACTGTGAAAATAGGACCCATAGGAACCCAACAACACGCTTCCTTCTGGGGGCGAATAACACTGCAGAAAGTTAACAACCAGGCTAAAACGGGGCGATAATTTGTCTTAGAGCAGCACATGTGATCATTATCTTTGTTTGCTCACTGTCTGATACACTTTTAGTGTTTGCCCTGTATCCAGCCTCCTCCTCTGGTCCAACAATATGTTTGATTAGTTCAGCTGATATCCTATCTTGTGGCTGTCTTGGAAAAACATTCCTGAGGTTCACCCCTGGGATCCGTCTTCACCCACTTAGGAGCTTACTTCTCCTAAGTTTGCATCAGGAAACTCTTGCTAACATTGCTTTTTTTTAATCCACACCCACATAAAGTGCTCACATTTGGAGAACTCTTTAAAAGTTTGTCTAGTAAACATCTGGCATGTGTGACCCTCCAGTTTCTTCTTCAGGGGAAGATATAAGTAGGTCTTTTTTTACACTCTGTACTTTTATGCTTAAATTTACTTTAGTCTTTTTTTTCTGCTCACTAGTCAAATAGAAAAGTGACCTAATTGGGCCAAAAAGTCATGCTTATCAAACTCGGAGCTCGTCCGCAGTGTTCAGAGCGTACTTTAATGTCATCCTATATTTTATTGTCATTATGGGTTTGCTTTTTTCCCCCAGCCGCCTTTTTTCTTACCGACATGAAGCACTCAGCTGAGTGTGTTGGCCGGGAATTTTTTCTATGATCAGTACGTTTTATGGCCTAAGACCTTCATTCTTGACGTCTATTGGTTTCCTGTATGAACAGCAATTGTTATGTTTTCTGCTGCTGCCAGAAAAATTATCAAATGACATGTTAGCGGGTGGGTTATCCTCTATTGTTGAACATTACAGCAGTGGCTCATAGGGTGTTTCCTCTAAGAAATATACATCTATTTTTAATGAAACACTTCTAACACACTAGTAATAGAAAGATAGACAAACAAACAGACAGATAGATGATAGGATTTGCTTAATGACAAATCATTAACAGTTTCGATAATTGATTCGTAACCTTATTTATGTTCCTGGTGAATTAATTTAGGGTAAGGACCCTTTAGCTTTTTAGCTATGTTTGTTAAAGGTATAGTTGTCAGGATTTGGTGTTGGATCGAGGACCCAAATGCAGAGGCAAGTAGGCAGAGGTGAATTTAGGTGGGTTTAATGAGGTTCACAGGAACTGATGCAGGAATCAAAAATACAACAGAAATAACAAACGAACTAGAACCAAGGAGACATCAGGGGAAAACCAAACTCTAGGAGCCAGGGAGAGACGAGGTAAGCAGACAGAGGTTAGACGAGGATCCAGCAAACAGGAACTGAAGAGGGAGGCTTTTAAAGGGGACAGACAAAGAGAGGGCTAACGAGGGGATTGAAAACAGGTGAGGGCAGAGCAGAAAACAAAGCTAGGGAAAGAGGACAAAAGAGGGAAGCAGAGGACAACAAATGGAAAACCAAGACTGTGACAATAGTGGAGGATTTTTTGCAGATTTTGAAAAGATCTGACCTGTCCAAATGCACATGCACAACCCGGTACCCACTGCCGAGAGGGAACGCCTAATAAACGGGTGCAAGGTCATGCATGAGCCCATTTCTCCTTGTGCACGCTCTGTTTAAATTGTTTGATCTGTCTTATTTCCACTACAGTAGCAGCCATTCAAAATGGCCATTCTTAGTCAAACGGCAGTGAAATGGCAGCCAACTCCCAGCAGAATCCTCTCCAACTTCCAGCCACTGGAGTGACCCCCTCCTTCTCCTGGGCGTGCATATTTTTTTACTCTGACTCCACCCTTTCACTGAATTACAGGGTCTGACCAGGAGATGAAGCTTCTCTTTAGATCTTAATGTCCACAAATCATGACGAAAAGAATAATAAAAGACTGATGTTTAAAAAAAAATGTAGGGGACCATCCAAGGACCCATCAAGAAAAGTGGGGAAATTATAAATGGCTACTACTGTATGTCAGACTCACCACAGTTAAGTAAAAATGGGGACGAGCGCGTAGGACTGTCATGTTGGGGTCTAAGTGTCTAACCCACATGCAGAATCACTCTTCAGACAGGGAAAAGGTTAAATAGTTTATTCACAAAGTTTACAATAATTGTGCACAGGATCTTGGCTCGTCAGACTGGTCATGGGAGGGAATCCACTAGAGGAGGACAGATCAGTTAGAGTGGATCCAGGAAACTTGCAGTTTTAAGGTGACTTGGATTTATACCTGCTCAGAAGAGAATCAGATCAGCAGGGGAGGAACCTTGTGGGTCTGAAGGCTGGCAGGCAGGCTGAGGGCAGAGGCAGAGACTGAGGACAGACAGGCAGGTTCCAGGAAGCGATTGTTTACTCCAGGGTCAGGCAGGTTTCCAGATTAGTCAGGATCTGAGAGGCAGAAGAAAACAGGGTCAGACTAGTTCACAAAAATTCAGAGAACTGATCAGAGAAGCTGGCTCAGGTTTTGCTGGTACCATTACTGGCCAACACTCTGGCAGGGAAGTGTCAGCCTCCTCCTCCTCAAGTATGCCTCATGATGAGCAGATGGAAACCAGGTGTGTCGAAGTCAGCTCACGCCCTCAGGAGGAAGATCTCAGGCGCCCTCTGGTGGAGAAAGTTAGACAAGCCTCCAGATTCCAACAAGGACGACCTTCCGTAAACATATCATCAGAATGATTGATAATTAGGAGGACCACTAATTTTGATGATCCACCCGGAAAAACAGCATCCTCTACTATATCTTTAACTACAATGGAGATAGCAGCTAGAAGGGGAGTTATTGGCCATGTTTTAGCAAAAAAATTTTAAAAAACATATCAAGAAACAGAACCCTTAACTTCATAGTAGTGTTTGAACATTTATTAAGATAAAGTTTGTCTTAAATATATAAACAGCAGTTAAAACAATTTTGTGTTGGCTACCATGTGGTCACTTTAAATGTAATTTATATTTTGCTTTTTGCAGCAGTAAAACACGAGCCATGATCAGAAATCATAAAAACTGTTTAGCTAAAAAATGCTTTCTCTAACTTTGCCAGACCTGTAATTTCCATTCTGGAAAGCGGTTGAGTCTCCAGCATTCAGGAAAGCTTGGATCTGTAGCTGAACAGCGTTGCTAAAAGGCTAGATGTGTCTTTCAGGATGCTCCTGTCTCATCTGACTCATTCCTCCAAGTTAATTCTATAAACTCATTGAAGAACTTTGCAGACAGTATGTTTTAAATAAATACAGCTGTGGGATTTTTCACCAGGCTAACTTAGATTTCGAGCAGTCTGCAGAATTTGGTTCGTTTGTCAAATGATCCTTTCCAAAGTGGGAAGGTGTTTCTGCACAAATAAGCTACCAGAAGTAATAAAGACAATATAAAGATTTGAAATTAACCAGTAGTGTGTGAATGAGCAGAATATGAAGCATTCCAAGATATTTAATGAATGATAATTGATTTCTATCATGTAAATCTCTGTTGCATATTTACATTATTAACCGCCATTCCTCTCCTCCTGTTCATCATCGTTTCTACATTAGTCCAGGGAGTTATCGACCAAGCATTTAGGAAACAGTTGATAAAACACAGAAAAAAGTTTTTACCAGAGCTGAAAATTCCTCAGAGGTAAATCTCTTTTGGTCTGATGCAACCTTGGGAATCAATCCAGGGACACTATCCTATGATCCCCAACTCCCAAAAGATTTACCGCTAACACTGCAATACTCGACTCTCTAAGGAACGGCCAGATGTTTTCTCTGTCCCTGCTGGAAAAGGTCAGAGCTAATTTAAGGGTGTCCGTCATAACAGTGGGGTTAGAATGTTACAGCTGATCTCTGCAGCTCCAAAATCCCACAGGAGACGGTAAATCGCACACCTCATGTGTACTAAATGTGTTTTAAGTGATATTTTCTACAGATAGTTCACTAATTTATTATGTTCTACTAAACAGATTATATTGACATTATTTTCTCTAGTTATTCAGAGTTGCAGTACTTAAAAAAAATAATGGAAATTTGTGCAAAATTTTTGTCACTTTAAAATTAGTTTTTAATCCTTAATGCTTAATCCATTAAGCATCAATCACCCAGACCCCCTCCCCCCCCCGTAATTGACATTTATGCACTATTTTTGCACGCCATGTATCACTTTACTTGGATTTTCACTGTATTTGGATTTTGTTTTTACATATGCATAGATATACGTACAGATATATATACAGAAGAGCTATATGTGTATATATTTTAACTCTTTTTATTCTTTTTTTTTTTTCTTTATTATATTGTATAGTTGGATGTCAGTATATATTCTATAAAACTGTAACTGGAGCATGTAACAAAAGTTATTTCCCTCTGGGATTATTAAAGTATTTCTGATTCTGATTAAAAAAACATAACAAAACTGATGCTTTTAAAAAAAAATATTAGGAAAAATCTGTTATTGTTTACATAAATACCTATATGCCAAAGTGAACAAAAGAAATGTTTCAAAAATGAAATCTTTCTCATAGCTTAAAATGAATTAATTATACCTTCATAGGCAGAGTTCCACTCAACTTGTTTCCTCATCATCTATGATTACAGCAGCAAAATGTGACAAACCTGTTAGCCTGACCTGTTTTAGCTTTATGTAAACTAGCAAGGCAATCTCACTCCCAGCAGTCGAGCTCTCTGCACTGCAAAAAAAAACTGTCTATTTCTTTCAGAAATTTTAATCCTGAGAGGTTTTCTGTGTTTTAATTGTTTTAACTGATTTTTTTTTAGGTTTTCCCTCAAGGCAGAAAGAATAGGCCAAAGTTATATCAGTTTCTGGTTTTATTTAATCAGCATGGCTGCAGGAAATTCTAACACTAAAATACATCTCAGATAATAATAATAATGTCTAAACAATATGTCACTCACCTCCATTGATAAATTAGCTAAAATAAATATACATGTACCAAAAGAAAACCTCTCAGTGTATGATTAGCTATGCAGGAAATAGTAATAACTTCATAATATTGTTATTAAAAACGCCAGCTGTAGAAAACGGCAGTTCTGGAATGTCTTCAGGTAAACTGTGGTTTATAGAACTTCCTGAGAGAAATTTTAAACTCGAACAGGAGGTTTATATCATTGCATTTTTACCGCTTCTGTAATAGTTATTAAGTAGTTAACAGCAAGGCACCAGAGCGCCTCTTGGCTTCATTTAATCAATCCCTTGATAGGAGGAAATGTTACACTCTTGGACTCTCAGTCTGTATTTAAAGCTGCCATTTACATCTAAACTAGGGATGCACGATATTGGGATTTTGGCCGATATCCGATATGCCGATATTTTAAAACTCATGTAGCCGATAACCGATATCGATACGGATGTTAAAGCTGGACAAAAATAAGTAGTCATTGAAAATAGCAGTTTTGTTATCCATTTCTCACACTTTGAAAAATAATATACTCAAATATATTTTCATATGCTGATATCAAATTGAATGTTAAAAACGCGGTATCGATCTATTTTACTTTCAAAATCTCGTGAAATTTCATCGTTCTGTTACAAACTCTCGTGATATTTTGCAAATTCTTTTGAGATTTTGTTAGTAAAATAGATCGATACCGCGTCAATATATCAACATATAAAAATATGGCAAAATTTTGTGAATTTTCGGGGGATTTCGTAGCATAACGATGACATATAGCAATATTTCATTAGTAAAAGAGATTGATATTGTGTTTTTAAATGGCAATATATCAGCATATGAAGATATTGGGATATTTTAATGGATCAATATTTTTTCCCTCGTCTTTAGAAGTTTTTAAGTCTGTAAAAAAGAAGTTTTTGAGGAAGAAGAAGAAGTAGTATTTTTTTTTTTTTTTTAGACTTTAGAAACTCAGAAGCTGATCAAATATCGGGTTAAATATCGGTGGGGTGGCCGATGTCCGATATTCAGTTTTAAGGCCGATACCGATAGGGGGCCGATTATATCGTGCATTCCTAATCTAAACCAAAGGTTGCTTAATGTCTCAAAAAGGATCTGCAGTCAGGCCCTTTTTTTTGGAAATTTAGGTGCTATGGGTGTCGATAGCTGCAGGCAGGATAGCTGTAGCAGAAACAAATGTTTTTTTCTGCTACAGTTTGTTCCTTACTATATATATATATATATATATATATATATATATATATATATATATATATTAGGGGTGGAGCGGTTCACAAAATCCACGGTTCAGTTCGGTTCACGGTTTTGTGGTCACAGTTTTCGGTTCGGTTCAGTATATGTTGATTGTCACCCCGAAATCCCACAAAAATTAATGAAATTAATGAAAAAAATCCCCCAAAAATAATGAATTGTAATTATCTTTAATGATGCGCGGAAACCATAGATCATTTCCGCATGTTTTGCTGCTTTGAATTTAATCATCTGGCGCATGCCCTCTACCATCTCCAAGGAACTCAGAGGGGAGCGGACGGAGCCACAGCGGAGGCTGTAGGCTTTGCTTTGCGCAGGCGGTCTGGAGCGCAGCAGGGCGGGGCGGAGCGTTGATGGAGTATGTGGGATTTCGGGGTTAGCCTGACATGTTGGTCATGTTGCTGTTAGCATAAACAAAACGTGTTGCACAATGCTAGCACACTGTTGCACTTTTATCCACCACTTTCTTCCCGCCGTCATCGTAGGTCACTCTAAATGCAAAGTGGTCCCATACAGCAGACCTGTAAAGTGCTGCTGGCGTGTCTTCCAACTCCCGTTCTTTCCCACTCGCCATACCCACACAATTCTCCACAACAACTGATTTTTTTCTGCTACACCCGGCTACGCTGCTTCGCTTCTTCTTCTTCTTCTTGTTTACGACTGGTGGTTGGCTTTGGTCGCAGTACCGCCACCTTCTGCTCTGGAGTGTAAACGCTTCGCCTATGAGAAAAAGGAGCAGCGCATGAACCGAACGCAACACACGCGAACCGAACCGAGACAGTCGAACACTACGATCAAATGGTATTTTACAGATCAGAGTCTCTTTCCTCTCACAGTTAGGGATACAAAGTTGTATCCCTTTGCTGCATTTTGCTAACATTTCAGTTTACAAAATGTGTTTTGTTTCTATTTAAAAAATATTCTTTCCTCGCATCAACAATGGAACAAAATTCACTCCATACAGACAGGATACCTAAAATCCCATTCTCAGAAATCTTAATAGAAGAATAAAAAAATATTTCTCAACATTACAGTTTAAACGTACAAAAATACAACAAACATTTTAAAACACTTTATAGTATTTTATTTTTTATCTTGTATCTCTTCACTGTTATGTTATTCTTATACATTTTTCTATAATATTTTTGCTGCTGTAAACAACAGAACTTCCCCGTTGTGGGACAGTAAAGTGATTTTCTATTTTATTCATGTTGTTAATTTGATTTCATTTATAAAAACTGGATCTAACCCACTTTTACTGATTTTAGTGATCACTGACAGAAGCATCGCCTTCTGTTTCCATCTCTCATCTGAAAAGCCTTATTTACTTCCCTTTGTTGAATGATAATTGCATTGATTGATGTCACAGTTAATGCACTTTCACTTCAGAGATAATTATGTTCATTCTGTCCACTTGATCAGTGGCTCTAAAGAAGGGCTTCACTTCAGGCCGTAATGACTGACATCCGTTTAACATGCAATAAACGTCACGCCCGACGCAACCTAAATCACTCCACACATATGAACCCTTCACTTTATCACCTCCGCCCTGTTTCCCCGTTCTTCCCTCTTCTTTCCATTTTCTCGTTGATCTTTTTCTTCTGGGATCTCTCCGCCTGCGTATCCATCACCGCGGCTATCGTGTCACCGTCTCCACTTGCGTAAGCAATAACACCGGCAGCCGTGCTCTCAGTTGCCAGCCAAAGCCCCAAACTCCTTCAATCACCTCGATATGGATCTGCTTAAAAGTCAGTCCCTGACTGCTCGGCCCGATCCGTCAGCCGGGCCTCAGATCGACAGCAGACGCAGCTCCGATAAGATGTTCTCTGTGGTCAAGCCGTGATGAGGAGCGGAGGTACAATTGACCGCTTTGGGCTTCATGGCTTTCCGGATCACTCGGTGACGGACAAGAACCATTAAAGGAATATTTGTGGTTCTGGCTAAAGAATGCCTCTGCTGCTCCAAGAGCCAAACCTGGAGTTTCATTAAATTAGGGCATTGGGTTGTGTGTAATATTACGTTTCTGTTGATTTGTTAAAGGGACTAACAGCTAAGTTGGATGCCTGCCCTTGATCCTCAGCTGTTGTCTTTGTCTCCCCCGTAGAACCATTGATCATTTCTGAGTTAGAAAAGTATTTTCTGTGGCCAAGCAGTGTCAGCTAAACTCACACTCATGATAAAACTGTAGTACGCCTGACCAACGTTGGTCCAGGATGGGGGGGGGGTGTTCTGCGAGCTCAGGCCTCCACAGATGGGAGAGGTCAGGAGAACAAGGGCCTTACGGGAATTGAATCCAGGGGCTTGATTAAACACCAGTCTCCCTGCAAGGGGAGCTCTGCCTGGGCACGTCAGGCTGCCTTTAGGCTGCTGTGCTGCAGCACACACTTTGTTTCTCTCATAACTTTTGTATGGTCTGGGTCAGCAGGGAAGATTAGACTAAAAGATTTAACTCCGCACTGGAAAAATTATCTAGAAATAAGTAAAAATTTCTTAAATTAAGTGTATTTATTCTTAATTTGAGTAGATAAATGAGGAGATTTGCCAAAGAAATGGGTATTTTTACTCTTAAAAAAAGATATTTAAATAAAATGCACTTGAAATAAGACAATGTGAGTGGGTTTTCTTATTTTAAAAGTAAATTTTCTTCTTCCATTGGCAAAATATGTCTTTTACCTTTTGAATTCAAGAACAAATGCACTTATTTTAAGAAAAAAATGACTTATCTAGATTTTGATTTAGGAACCTGTAAACTTAAAAAATACTGAATTACAAAAACATTTAAAAAACAAACATGTTTCAATGATATATATACAAAAATGAATATCAGAAACTACATATATCAAACATTATACTGGGCAAGTAAAAATTGTTTCTGGGCAAATGAAATGTGAAAGTCACTAGCCCAAAGGGCAAGTGGTAAAAATCCTTAACGTCCGCCCCTGAAATGCAAGAATAAAAAGCGCTTTGCAAAACAAAAAAGATTTTGAGAGTAGCTTTGCCGTTTTTTTTCTACAGATTTTTTTTTTTTTTTACTTCTCCTTTACACATTACATTTTACACACTACATTCTTTTCAAATTGAGCTTCCAGATTACATCCTCTTCACTTCTGCAGACGGGTTTCCTCTGGAGTGAAGGCGCATTTCTATTGGTCTGCTGGACGTTAGCAAAAACATTTTCATCGTTTTTTTATATTGGGCTGGAAGTAAAGAGAATCTGAAAATAATAATTTTCATAAAACTTAATCTGAAAAATAGAACAAAAAATAAATAAAATATAAATGCTTAGAACATTTTGATTTTTTTTTTTTCAAAAATGAAAATTAAATTTAGGGAGAAAAAAAACTTTTTTATTTCTGGATTGCATTTTTTTCCAGTGCGGGATGTTTTCTGCTTAAAGATTGATGCTGTGCAGAGTAGGTGCAAAGGAATGAAAGGTCGCACCTTAGATAAAGGGGGAAAAAAAGGTAAATCAAATATGAAGAAGGTAAAAATAAAAGTCTGAAAGGAAAAACAACACATCCTTTATGCTCCTGCGGTTCACAGTGGAACACTCCATTGCTTTCACGTGTTAGAGATTTAGTTATTTTTAACCACAAACCTACATGTACTTTCTTGGGATTATACATATGAGATCAACCAAGACGTGAAGGGAAATTATGTTTGACTTATATATGCGGTACCCAGAGATGGGAAGTAACGCAGTACAAATACTTTGTTACTGTACTCAAGTAAATTTTTCAGATATTTTTATTTTTACTACTTATTTTTATGGCGACTTTTTACTTCTACTCCTTACATTTTTACACAAATATCTGTACTTTCTACTCCTTACATTTTAAAAAATTGTCTCGTTACTTTAGTTTTGAATCATTTCAATGGAGTTACCGTTATTATTTTTCACGTCATCAATACCAAATTCAATCTAATTGGATGGGAATCTACGTTGCATTTGACGCACCACTACAAGATGAATCGACAGATTCGGCGGTATTCATTCGCGGCAAATCATTGCAGCTTGGTGGCGGTGGCGTTAGCATAGTAGCATGGACGGCGAGATGATTGAAAATGAACACAACGGAGATCTAGTCCTATTGGCAGACATCCATTTAAAATGTAGGCAACGGCATGAAAAAAGTGGTTTCTACTTTTACTTTTATACTTTAAGTAAATTTACAAGCCTGTACTTTGTTACTTTTCCTTGAGTAAAGAAGTTTAATCAGTACTTCCACTTTTACCAGAGTATTTTTTAACACAAGTATCTGTACTTTTACTCAAGTACGGAAAGAGAGTACTTTTGCCATCTCTGGCGGTACCTTATCTACAGTGGATTAAAAAGCATAAACTATATTTTCTATGTATCAGCGAGGGTCATGATCATGTAAGATTTGCAGCGCCGTATGGACTAATATGTCTTTAGTGTCCTAAAACGGCCCTTAGCCTTCTTCTGGCCCTTATCTGTCTGCATTTATTCCTCTGTTTAGCTCCTGTTTGTCCACAAACCTCTCCAAACTCAGATTGCCTGCTCAATTATTTAATAAAACCAGATTGGTCCATCGGAGCAGAACGAGGTTAGAGGCATTTGTTTGCCATAAAGGAAATATATACGAAGAGAAGGCCGTCAAACTAAAAGCAGGTGATTGGTTGGAGATAAGAACTCAGCTTCCTTATTCGCTCTGGGAGTGAGAGATAGACGAGTGACTAAATAATTTCTAATCTTAGAGGACATGCAGAGGCCAGGGGATAAGGAGATGTTTATTTGCGAAATCCAGGGCAATGAATTAGAGCTGTCCAGAGAACATTCCTCAGATGAAAACAGAAAGAGGGGGTGGAATGTATCCGAGGAGAAAATTCATTTTCTGCTGCTGATGCAGCTCTACAACATCTTGCATAGAAATACTGCTATATCCGTACCACACTGTCAAACTCCCAACTTTAAAGCGTTTTATTTAACGTAATAGAGCAGCAATATGTGACGCAGCAAGTTTTATTTTATCTAGACTCAGTGATCGTGCAGAAAATTATTGTTTTTGTTATTTTACTGATTAACGCTAAATTCATTAAATATATAATATATATAATGATCTATTGATTATTTCTTGCAGACTAGACTTTTCCTTTAAAGGCATTTCTGTTTTCTTATATAAAAATCAAATATAAAAGGCTGGACAGATGATGCAGAGTAGCATTATCTGATTTTAATACCTGAGTGAAGTTGGTCCCCCCACCTTCTTCAAATCAGACAAAATTAGTGTCAAACGTTTGTGCAGCAAAAACTTTCGTTTGTGCCGCTATCATTTTAAAGATATAAAGAAATATTTCTAGAGGTCATCAAAGGTCAACCAGCCCCCCCACCTTCTTAAAATCAGACGAAATGGGTGACAATTAACTCAGCTCCGTTTGTGCAGCAAAAAATTGTAGTTTGTGCTGCTTTGGCTTTGAAGATATTAATGAAAATGTAAAGGTCAAAAGGTCAACCAGCCCCCCCCCCCAACTTCTTCAAATTAGACAAAATTGGTGTCAAACGTTTGTGCAGCAACAATTTTCGTTTGTGCCGCTATCATTTTCTTTACAGTTTAAAATTATATACTCATAGGTTAGCAACTTATAATTTATGTAATTCAGAGTTTCAGAATGAACAAATGTTCACTGACCTTTGATGGCTTCTACAAACAATTATTAATATCATTAAAATGATAGCAGTACAAAAAATGTAGATATTTTAAAATATGCATTTTTAAATTTTTTATATATTCATTTTAAATAATTTTTATTTAAAATTAATTCTAAAATGTTATATTTTTGTATGGCAAAAATTTTCATTTGTACCACTATCATTTCAGGGATATTAATAATATTTTGTAGAGGTCATCAAAGGTCAGTTAACATCAGTTTTTGCTGCACAAACGGAGCCGAGTTGATTGACACCCATTTCGTCTGATTTGAAGAAGGGGGGGGGGGGCTGGTTGACCTTTTGACCTTTACATTTTCATTAATATCTTCAAAGCCAAAGCAGCACAAACGAAAATTTTTGCTGCACAAACCAGCACAAACGTTTGACACTAATTTTGTCTGATTTGAAGAGGGTGGGGGTGCCAACTTCACTCAGGTGTTTTTAATGCATTTACAATAATCCCCATTTAGCCAATTTTAACCTGAGGAGGGAAACAAGCAGGTGGCTTTAGACGCTAAAGTAAGATTTTTTTTAAAAAAGCGTAGTATTTAGTGCGTAGTATCACTATAAACATCTATCTGTACAGTTTCTCAACACAAGACATTGATTTAGAGGTAAATACTCCCTTACAGTTTTATTTTAAAAGCAACTGCATCTAAGAATCATACACTTATTTAAGGAATTAAAGCTTAAATATTGCTAACATTAAGTAAATAACATATTGCTATAAAATAAAGGATCTATATCTTTTATCTAATAAAAGGTTCTTATTTGACATCGAATTACGGCTAAATTTAGCAAACTTTTTATATCAGAGAGGATCAAAAAGCACACAGTGATGCATGAACTAACCTGAAATATAATAAGTTTGCACAGCTCACCGGCTGCTTTCTATAGCTGCTTTATTGCTTAGTCACATTTAAAGGAATAGTACACCCAAAACATGATTAGCCTTCATTTTCTACTCACCCCCATGCTGAACAACACTCTGGAGTACTTTTTTGATATCTCAAATGCATCTGGAGATCTGGGAGGCTTCTTGCTGTCTGCTGACATTCAAATAATGGAGGTCTATGGCGCCCGAGGCAGAAAGGTCCATAAAAGCCCACAAAAAACGTGTCAATATTCCTCCATACTGCTCGTCCAATGTATTCCAAGTGTCCTGAGTGGGTAGCGTCCATAATTTACTCGAAACAAAGTCATTTAGAATGTTTTTAGAGCATAAACAGTAGCGTATAGGATTTCCTAAAAGCGCGCGCCTGCGAGTTCACGAGCCTACGGAAACTGCGGCAGACCAAACCAGATGAAAGTGCGCATTCAGCGTCTGCTCTTGATAATGCAAGCGTAGAAGAAGAAATGTGCTGTTTACCTGTGCAAAGAAAGAAACAACGAAAGATAAATGTCTGAGGACTTCAGTGTTGAGGAAGAGCAGGAGTTCTTTGCCGAGCTGAATGCGCACTTTCATCTCATTTCTGGCACCGGGTTTCTATGAAACCCGGTGCCAGAATGCAGAAGGTGCTGCAACTCATATATCTGGATCATCATTGACAAGCATCTCTTTGGTTTACAGAGTATGGAGTGAAAAAAAACGCATCCAGTGAGCAGCAGCAGTGTGGATCAAAGTGCCTTTCTGATGTCAGGGGTCAGAGGAGAGGGAGCAGAAAGGTTAGAGAAGATAGAAAAGCAACAGTAGCTCAAATCTACTCTAGATTTCTAAAGGAGGGAGGAAAACTGAGTCTGAGCAACTGACTGAGTGATTTTATTTATGATCAGTGCATCCTCTTTCTGATGGCTACCTCCAGCCGGAGAGCAGCATATGAGGGGAAGTCTGTTGCATTGCTGATGCAAGCAAAGAACAGGTGCAGTAAATGGAAGAAAAAATGCAATCCGGAAATAAAAATGTTCTTTTTTCCCTAACATATTTGAAAAAAAAAAATTCAAAATGTTCTAAGCGTTTATATTTCATTTAATTTCTGCTCTATTTTTCAGATTAAGTTTTATGAATATTATTATTTTCAGATTCTCTTTACTTTCAGCCCAATATAAAAACACTTGCTCTTGACGCAGCAAGAAAACGATGAAAATGTTTTTGCTAACGTTCAGCAGACCAATAGAAATGCGCCTTCACTCCAGAGGAAACCCGTCTGCAGAAGAGAAGAGGATGTAATCTGGAAGCTCAATTTGAAAAGAATGTAGTGTGTAAAATTTAATGTGTAAAGGAGAAGTAAAAAAAAAAATCTGTAGAAAAAAACGGCAAAGCTACTCTCAGAACCTTTTTTGTTTTATAAAACACTTTTTTTTCTTACATTTTCAGATTGAATTCTTCTTAGATTTTAATGTACAAAACATGTTCGTCACTCAGAATAATACTGCCACATTACCGATTAGACCAGGGGTTCCCAAACATGTCAGCTTGTGACCCTGAAAAAAGGATGCAACAGAGTGGAGACCCCATAGAAACATGTAATTACCTAACTAATTCAATTTAAATAATACGTATATATATATATATATATATATATATATATATATATATATATATATATATATATATATATATATATATATACACTACCGTTCAAAAGTTTGGGGTCACGTTGAAATTTCCTTATTTTTGAAGGAAAAGCACTGTACTTTTCAATGAAGATAACTTTAAACTAGTCTTAACTTTAAAAAAATACACTCTATGCATTGCTAATGTGGTAAATGACTATTCTAGCTGCAAATGTCTGGTTTTTGGTGCAATATCTCCATAGGTGTATAGAGGCCCATTTCCAGCAACTATCACTCCAGTGTTCTAATGGTACAATGTGTTTGCTCATTGGCTCAGAAGGCTAATTGATGATTAGGATCGCACAAGGGTTTTCTAATCATCAATTAGCCTTCTGAGCCAATGAGCAAACACATTGTACCATTAGAACACTGGAGTGATAGTATATATATATATATATATATATATATATATATATATATATAATACACTAAGCATTTTTGGCACTTAAAATATTTAGTTTTTCTAATACATTTATTATGAAAATTACATTTGTTATGAATTTATCATTTAAATGTTTTATGTGGTATATTTAATAGTCAAACCGTTTTTCTAATAAATGTTCTACTTATGTACTTTTTGACATTTTATGTATTTTAAAATATTTCTCCTTAGAGATTACATCACATTGATTGGGGAAAACATCTTGTGACCTCTGCGGGGATCCCGACCCCCACTGTGGGGATTAGCCGGTTGATCATTAGATCCCCTTTAAATGGAATCAGTACCGAAATAGACCAATCTGACCACGTTACTCTTCTGGATATCCTGACTGATTTTTTTGACATCTCATAATGTCACAAGAGGAAGTGGAATGTTAAACCTGGTGCCTTAAAACTGGAGTGCCAAACTCAGGTCTAGATGTGTTCCTGGTCCAACATACTTGAATTACCTCCTCAGCATGCAATCAAGCTCCGCTCATGACCTAATTATTTGGATCACGTCTGTTGGCCGAGAGGCACGTCCAAAAACTCTGGGAACCGAACTGAAGTTTGACACATATGCGTTAAAACTTTTCCACATGTGTCTCTATTTAACTCAAATATAACCAAAAATCAGCAAAGCCCTCTAAACCTCTCCAATTTATTTCAAGGTTTAGTAATTCTAGTTAATGACTTTATGAATTTAAAGATTTATGAGATTTTCTTTACATTTATTATCAAATGTTATCCCTATGTATCTAAAACAGGAAACATTTAGTGTGATGTAATGTCAGGCAGTTGGAAGGAAAGGTCAAAGGTCTTTTTATGCTTCGTATATAAACATCTGTCCAACTGAGAAATAAACTGAGGCTGTCCAGCAGCAAAAACTCTGACTCAGATAAAATCAAAGCATTATTTTATTAAAAAAAGCTCTGGCAACAATAAAAGACTTTGATTTTTTTCTATATCTCTACATAATTGCAGCAGTCTCCTGTTTCCAAACTGTTGAAAGAGAAACAGTTCTGCACACAGCCTCTTCTTTTGGTTGTCTGCTAATTCAGAGTTCCTCTTCAAGAATTAAACTAAAATAAAACATTTCACATGAGGCATGCAATGCTGCAGCAGGAGGCCTGTTTTTTATTTAACATGAATAACGATTCTGTGAACCGGAGTTATGATTCCATGTGTTTCACTAAGCCATTGTTTACATATGTTTGCATTGAAGTAGCGCACATATATTTATATCTCCAAAGCAGTTCCAAAAAATAATTTTTTTTATTTTATTTGTGTAACATGAAAACTGATAATTCAATCAAAAATTATTAATCCTTTGTTATATTTTTCACTAATGGAAGTCGCCAGTTTTTCACTTGTGCATGCATGCAGTTTAACTAATCTAGACAATGTTACACTGCATTGCTGCGTCAAAGGTTTCATGAGCCATAATATATGTAACACATCGTTCAATAGGGCTTGGTCGTCATGATGTAAGCACTTTGCGCCGCCGCCATTTTGAAGGCCTCTTTTTTTTTTTTTTTTTTTTACTTTATTAACAAAATTGACAAACAGTATCAAAAACCATATCGAAACATCAATTAATACATTACAAGGGTATTAATAGTGAAAAATAAAAATAAAAGAGAGTTACAAAAAAATGAAACATATGGGAGGGGTACAAAATTTTCATATACATTTTTCAAAGGCATTAAAATTATTTAAGGTCTTTATAGCTTTCACATTTGTTGAACATTTTAAGGTTCCAAGGTAGGATTTCAGTTCAGTTTTGAATTGAGGCAAATTGGGTTTTAAACTGGACCATTTACATTTATGAACATAAAACTTTCCAAATAAGATAAGAAAATTCAAAATAAAAGAGTCCGTTTTAGTCAAACATTTTGAATCATTAAAGATAATGATGTCTTTGCACTGCAGTGTTATTTGTCCATCACAATATCTTTTAAATAAATGTTCAATTTCTGTCCAAAAAAAATTAACATAAATACAGTCATAAAACAAATGTGAAATTGTTTCTGTGACAGCTTTACAGAAACTACAAGGGTCATCAAAGTCATTCGTATACCTTTTAATAAATTGATTTTTTAGATATATTTGATGAATTATTTTAAAGTTAACTTCTTTTACCTTGTTAGTGACTAGATATTTATTAGTGAGTCCACACCAATGACCAGTTAATATTCATAAAGTTGCTATTCCAGTAAGAATGACAGCGAGGAAGCACAGGGCAATGAAAAATATTTCTGATAAACTTGTTGTTAAATTTTTTTTAATCTAAAATGTTAATACCGTTTATGAAAATGTCTTTTTTAGGAGGTATTTGTATAATCGGACCATTCCTGTCTTGAAGCAGTCCAACAAAACCAACTGGAATTGCATCAAAAACTATGCTGTATTCTTTCACAGATACTGGGAAATTAAAGGTTTTTAAAAACTCAGTGTATGTCAGAAGATGTCCTCTTTCATTTACAATATCATTTTGGATCCATGTCTCATAAAAGATCGATTTATTTTTGTATTTGATATATTTGTTATTCCTAATTAGAGATTTATGTGGGGAAAAATTATGTTTGTAGAAAAGAAGCCAACAAGACAATGCCTGTCTGTGAAAATTAGACAACTGGATGGGGATTTTTTGAAGGCGTCTTTTACCGCGGCTCAGACTACTGCCTACGACTACCGCGTACTGTAATCCCTCTCAGCCGTGTTTTAATTTGATTAATTTCACCTTAACTTGATCTCAACCACGGTAAACCGTTGCTGTATTGTGGGCTGTAACAGCACAACACACGATCGCCATGGGAAAAACAATTGAAAATGGGTTAATTTTCCACCGCTTTCCTGCCTGGAGGCGTAACCATGGAGACCAAGCGTCAGAGATAAAGAGTCGTCGGCTAGCTTGGATCGCGGCTGTAAGACGACCGAACATAAATTTCCACAGTATCCCGATGTCATTGAGAGTGTGTTCCCTGCATTTTCATTCTGGTAAGTTAAAGATGCACGGTTTTATTTTATAGCCTACATTGTTTCTTTCCTTCAAAGTTGGGATCTTTTACGGGAAAATAATAAAAACGGCAGCGGGAAAAGGCTCAAATACGTGAGAAACCCGGAGGGTTGCGTGAGTGATTGTTAGCACTAGCGGTTAGCAGCTACTAAACTAGCAGGTTCCAGAGCCCGTCTAAGCACAGCTGACCTTTGTATGGATTACTGTGTTCCCACTGTTTGCTGGCTTTATGATCTGCAGCTCCTGAACCCATCCATTCGTGAACTGCACATGAGACTCCAAGGACTTGTAGCTTGGGAACTGTTTTGAAGTCTAGGCGCTCACTCATCGGTGCTCCACTCATTGTTTGGAACTTCATATGGATCCAAATTATTAATAATGCTGATTTTGTCAACATACCGGTCCGTGGCTTCTCTATTTAATGTGTCCTGGTAAATTCCACATCCTTTTCGGGATTTTAACATCTTTTTTCTCTCTACTTCTATGTCTCTTCTTTCAACAACAACGTTGTATCAGAGCTATGTTTACGTTCGCGTAGCCCTCAACATGGCTGCCACGTCCCAGAATGCAACGCGGATCCCGAGCCCTATTATATCTGAGAAAATGTTTTTATCCAGATGCTAACTGTCAACAACCTCAGTTAGAAACTGGAGCTCTTTGTAGCATAGCATTGCATCTGCATAATGATGCATTCACACCAAATGCAGTTTGATTTGCAGAAGCAGAGCTTTACATGCAGAGTCAATAGTTGGCACAGATCAAGGTGCATCAAAAGGCCCTGCAGTGCATCTGGAGCAGCAGGAGCAGTGCATCTTCAAGCATCTGATGCGCATGAAGCGCTTCACAAGCAGCAGCTTCTAGAGTTGGAAAAATTCAAATTTAGCTGCTCAATGCATCACATCCACCAATCAGAGAATCTGATCTGGGAGCTGGCAGGGAGACAGACACTGGCTCTGTTCGAATTTCTGGGCTGCATCTTCCAAGGACGCGGTCTACCTGGACTGGATCCTTTGAAGTCCTTGAAAATAAGGAGATTGGAAGAGCTTTGGCTGTGAATTCAAACAGGTCCAGCCTTCAGCGGCCTTCACCGCATACGCTCTGTCGCTTAGCAACCGTGATAGTTGACCCACAAAGCAGGAAAAGAATGAATACCGAACTTTTTAAAACTGTTTCCTTTTAATTTTTTTACCCTTTTTTTTTCTAAAGTGAACAAAGACAACACTCATGTGAATCCAGAGTGGAATAAAGGTTCCAACCACATGGAGCCTAAACAAATAAAAGCAAATTTAATGATAGAAACCTGAGTCAGTTAAATAATATCTCTGATGTTGCTGCTATATTTAATATTCATTACTGTAGAAAATGCCCATAGCTGAATCTTGTTTATTTATTCTCCAGGTGCACAGCTTTATATTGTTAAAACTCTCTACAGTACACTATTTTATTGTTTATATTTTACCAATTTACTATTATGTCATTCTACGGGCGAGAGGCGGGTCCACCCTGGACAGGTCGCCAGTCCATCGCACGGCAGACAAGCTTTCCTCTTCCTCTCTTAATTCTGCTTTGGATGTTTTAGTTTCCGCACACTAAGACTGACTGATGTCTCAGAATTAACTCTCCAGTATTACTTCATAGAAGGAGTTTATAGAGTCAGAGCTGCATAGTGTTAAATATAATCATAACAGACATGCGTGTGCGATTACAAAGAGCCGAAGGTGCTTCTCCAAACCCTTAGAGCAGCAATTTTCTGTTGCTAACATCTGGTCGCCTCCACCCTTTTACAAATTGTTTAATCAGGGAATTATTTGTGAGTGAGAGTTTCTGTGCACCTAAAATGAAAACATATTGCCGTGGGTAATAAGCAGCCAGAAACAGGCGGAGCTCTGCTGTAATGTGTTTGACCACATGGGGATCTGCTTCAGACCAGAGGAAGGGAATTGTTCAGTGCTGCAGCTTTCAGGCTGGGAGAGTTTGAGGGAAAAAAAAGGAGGCGGGCGGGAAAAGTGTCTGAAAGAGGAGTGAGGAACTGAAAGAAAAGCTCTGAGATAGAAGAGGCATCGTTAGCTCTCCCATCAGAGGGAAAACGGGCAGGTGGAGGGAACCTGCAGTGTAGGTTTGTAAGCACTGAGTGTTAAACCTAACCTGACTCCGCCAGATGGATTTGCTCCGCATATCCATCTGGAAACCTTCCGTTGAAGTAATTTTGGGAAGGGGCGAAAATACTGGTTAGCTGATTGGCCTATGTTGGTGATAGACGGGCCAAATAAACCAATCAGATAAATGAAGCATATGACGTACTAACAGAGCGACGACGAAAACACAACCACAAGCCAGGCTACTCTTGCCGAAACCAGTCGGGAGAAGAGCAAAAACATCTTTTCCTCTGAGAAAAGCCTCCAGAGCAGTGTTTTGCTCTTCTTTCAGTGAAGAAATACTCTGTGATTCCGATAAAACTTGCTCGATAGCCACGCTAACGCTAGTTTCATCGGCTGAAGCCGCCATGTTCTTTAGACTGAACTGTCGCGCTTCTCGTTGAGTCACACCTCAACCCGCATCACAGCCAACGCTGATTGGACGTTCGTTTGGTGAACGGCTCCAAATTTTCTTTAACGGAGAGTCTCCAGACTGATTAGGGAGTGAAATCTTGAAAGCTCGCGAGATCAGGATGGTCTCACGAGGCTATGTTAAACCATCTCTATTCTAAGATATTCATCATAGTTTTTATTCTATTTCAGCTTGTTTTATTTATACTCGTCTTTAAGAAACTTTACAAGAAAGAAAAAAGGATTTTGTTACCCAGTAAATGTTGTCATTCCCAAAACATTTGGCTTCTTTGAAAGTTGATCTGCAGTTTTCTTATGCCAACAGTTTATGTTGTATCAGGATTAGGGCTGGGTAAAAAAATCGATTCCTTTACATTTTTGCAAAATCAATCTCTAGGGAATGAGATCGATTAGTTTTATAGTGACGCATGTGACGTTCACATTCAAATGAGCAGGAAAGATGCATTCGAGATGACTTCAAGCCAATAGGTTGACTGAAGACACGTGACTGCGTCACGTTCGCTTGCTCGAGTGAGGCTTCACTTTTTCACTTTTCACAAACAAGTTTGCACTTATGAGACAGTTTTGTTTACATCTCAGGTTTAAACTGTCTTATTTACAAGTTTGCACTTTGTGTTTATTGTGACAGGAAAAATAAAATACATGAGTATTTTGAAACACAGTTGAACCACTTTCAATATTGTAAAAACAGATCGAATCGAAATTAATCGATTTAGAATTGTATGAATCAAAATCGAATCGATTCAGGACTTTGGCGAAAACACCCAGCCCTGATCAGGATGATTGCATGATGCATTATCAGCATTATCCGACTACCTTGTCACAAAACTGATTATAAAAGCTTTTTTTTTTAACGTCAAAATAATTTAGCTTAAAGACGCACTGTGTAACTTTTGGCCACTAGGGGCGCTTGACCTGTTACTGTATTTTGTTTTTACTAAACATCTGCCATGGTCCCTAGTTTACTGACCCACATGCAGAACACAATAGGGAGACAGGTAGGGCAGATTTAAGATATATGACAAAGATGAAACGCAGAGTGTCCTCAGAGCATCTGGAAATGAAGGGAGCGAGAGTTAATGGGAGAATGTGCACGATTAGAACAACAGCGCTAAAAGATTTACCGCGTGAGACATGAACGACCCACAGGGAGGAGTGAGCGAGGCTGCAGAGGTCCATAGGTGGGAAACAGAGGCGTTTGCCTTGGGGAAGGTGGCTGGTCGGTGGAGGGTTAGGGAGGGCCGGCCGATCAGTCTGCAGGGTGGCGGCAAGTGACAGTCAGCTGGGCGTTGCGCTGATTGAGCGCTGGCATGACGGCTTGAATCTCTGAGAGGCTGTGTGGCTGCATGGCCCTGTGGAAGACCCGCCTACTTCCTGGTTTCTGGGGATCTGACTTCAATCCCATCCATTGGCTCCCTCAGTTCCACCTTCAACCAATGGCTCATCACCACCTGCAATCACCTCCTGCTCATAAGGAAACCTCACCTGTTGATTGAGGCAGCTTGTCGCAGCCAGTTGACTTGTGTGCCTCGTGTGAACCAAACATTGCTGGTTGGTAGCTTGTTTGTTTAGTGGAGTAGCTCACTTATCTTTTTGGTTACCCATTTGGGGTTTGTGCTACTTAGCTAGTGTGAAGTATTTTTTTTGTGTTTGGCTTATGTGCAACCTTTACTGGCTTGATGCTAGAAAGAGGGTGGAGGTAGGGCCAGAGTCTGGACTGATTGCATCACTGAGTTTTTTTCTTTGTTAGTTACATTAGGTGTAGTGGGTGCTGTGCTCTCTGTGCTTTTTAGTAAGAATCCCCTCCTTTTGTTTGTTTATTGGTTGCACCTCTTGTTATCAAATAAACTTTATAAGAAGTAACCGGTTTCTGCCTATATGTTTATGCCCCCGCTTCCCTAGACATACAGGGGGCCATGACAGGAGCTGAACAACCATGTATGTTCTGAATCTTCTGGTAAATGTGCACAAGCTATAAAACCGTTAATTAATTTTAAATCCTAAAAGTAACTTTATTTTTCAACTTCATTAAACCATATCTGTACTTTACAAGCCTATTAAATGTACAATGTTTGTTTCCCTTGCATTTATATATTCGGAACACAGCGTACTTGCTGTACTTATTAATATTTATTATCTATAAAATTAAAAAGTTGCCACATATTTTTCTAACAATGATATTTTGTGAACAACAATACTTAGAATCATTGTCTCTTTCCTGAGCTATAATGATTTTCATGAAAAATCACTCCTGCAACATTCACTGCATTATATAGGATTATTCTGTCGGAGAAAAGCAGAATCTAAATGAAAGAAGAGGCTCTTTAGTCCGAAAAATCAGGGAAATAATGTAGCATGTGTGTAAGAGCGGAGGGAATAACCTCTGTGATGGAGCACGGTGAATACCGCCTGCGTCCTCTGTAGTTAAACAGCATTCAGCATAACTTATGCGAGTGCCAATCACTCCAAATGAAAAGCACAAATTAAACTCTCCTGCTCAAATGCATAATTAGACCTCTGACTTGGCAGTGGAGCGTAAACGATTGAGGGTGGAGAGATGAGTGCCCATGATGGCTACCCTAATTTTTTATTTTTTTTGCTTGTACCGTTGAGGTGGATACAGAAACAGTGTTATTACGCCTCACTGGATGAAGTCAGGGGGCAGAAATAGAGCCACAATTAGAAACTTAATGTGGAGTGTTTTCAGCTTTATAGTCCTTTTTAATCAGGAACACTTGACAACCCCTCCCCTCGTGGCTTTTCAGGGACTACCACACCGAAATACAGATGTCTCACAACTATATGAAAAATAAAAGTTCTGCAAATTTTCTCCATGGCATTTGGAAAAAAAATAAAATCAGCTTGACACATTTAAACCAGAATCATAAATCATTTTTAAAATGGTTGCAAATATTGTGCATATGGTTCTCTAAAAAAGCTGGAAGAAGAAGAAGTGCCTCCAGAGGACTTTTAAAACTTTTCAGATTTTACTGACGTAGATCAATACTGAGGAAAGTAAAAAAAAGAACCAAGGCAGATGAGACATCCTAATGCTTTCCTTAAATAAAACAACAAAAATGTATGAAGAAGAGGCTACAAGGTAATACTTGTAAAACTAATGCAGTTTTTGATTAACAGTTCTTCAATGTCACAAGCCTCTTCTGTCTGAATGTGAGCTTTCAGCTGCAGATCTTCTGTTTTGTTTTAGTAAAAATAAAGAAAAGACTGAAGAAGAAAAGCACAAATATGGAACTACTCTATCTGTACGTATACTCGGCGTATGACCTAGCAAGCTTGGGTGTAGTGATAATTTCGTTAATGAAAACTAAACAAAAATATTTTTGTCAACACACATTTTTCACCGAACGAAAACTAGACGAGAAGAGACGAAAATCCCCACTAATAAACAATAACTGGGAGTAAATCAGAAATAATTTTCGTGGACTAATAAAGACGAGACGAAAATGCAGTTCGGTAAATAAAGACTGGGCTAAAATCTATGGACGTTTTAGTTCACGAACAAAGACGAGACAAAAATTACATATTATTTCATGTTTTTTTTTTTCAAATCCTTTCTCCTCCGCCACACCCACTTTCAAACCTGGAGCGGGCGGACACAGAGGCGAGGCAGCGACAGGTTAAAAGTAAAACAAAACCAAATGCTTGATTTTAGTGGAAGGGAAGGAATGTGGCCACATGGTAGCTGGAAAAAACACAACAAACCTGAAGAGACACGTCGCAGTTCGCCACAAAGACATTACGGTAAGTTAACAGAAAGATTGGTGGTGAATGTTTATAATTTAACATTAAATCAACGGCTATAATGTAACAATGATAAACTAACTACTGTTGGCTAACTTTCATAGCATTTAGTATCCAAGCTAGCTACGTTACATTAGCTTGTTAGCACGTAGCGACCGTAGCCACTTGTTGATAGAACTTAGATGTGTTATACTGGCCGGGTAACTATAGTTTCAGTTAAATTGCAAGTTTGTTTAAAGCAGACAGAAGCTTTAGGTAATCTAGAAGCTGCAAGTGAACTATAGTTAACACAAAACACCTCGGTTGCTACACATGTATGCTAAATGCTAAAAGCAACTGAAACTATTTATCAGGATAAGACAAAATAAAAATAATATGCCACACATAATTCAGAACAACTTTGACCTATATTTTCATACACAAAATAGCCATTGCTAGGGGAACCACTGCAGGGATGCAAACTCACAATGTCTTTATTTGGTGACTAGACTAAAATGTTGACAGTTTTTGTTGACTAAAACTAAACGAATAAAATTGTGTTTTCTTGGACTAAAATAAAGACTAAAATGCTCTGACCTATAGTCGTCTAAAACTAGACTAAATAAAAATGGGATGATGCCGACTAAATGTGATAAAAACTAAAAAGCGATGCTGAAACTGGACTAAAACTAAATTTAAAAATGGCTGGTAAAATTAACACTACTTGGGTGCATGTTTTTTAAAGGAAAAGTCCGCTCATATTCAGCATTCAAACTTCTGAAAGTACTTTAAATATATAATTATTACATACTGTTCAATAAATTCTATTTTTTTTTAAATCAAAAGTAATTATTTTTGAATGTGCTTTACTGGAGGCATCCATGTTTGTCAAAGAACACTACCGCCACTTAGCGGTTTGTGACGTCACGGTGCGGTATCGGCTGTTGATCAAGTCCCAGTGCTTGAAAACATTCTTCTTCCAAATGTTGGCTACATATTACGTGTTTTTTCTCTGGCCAGAAGTTCGATGGCAAATCCTCCCTCTTCAAGTTGGCGATCCAACGACCAACCCGTCCGTGGAGGATCAGGAATCAGAAAGGTGGAATAACTCTTTTTATTTCACTTTTACCCGATGTATTACAGCATCCAGCTGCCATGCACGTGGGCATTGTCGGTTTCACTATAGCTCTGGTGAATTTCAATGGTGAAGTCCTCTGGAAATGTTCAATAATTGTTGTTGATTGCAGATGTGTCTAGTAGTTCCCATTGATTTAGCTTGTAAAGCGGGGAGAATGGCGCTAGGCTTACCGCACCGTGACATCACTGCTGGAAGATGGCAGGAGGGAGGGGTTACTATATTTGGGCAAAAATGGCCGCTCCCAGACTCAGTGATTAAGGGGACGGTTATTGTTTTTATCTTTTTACTTATTAATGCTAAATTAGTTAAATCACTGCAAACATATTAGTTTTAGGTATAAATAATGATCCATTGATTACTCCTTGCTCACCTGACGTTTCCTTTATAAGTGAAAGCTTGGACCAGACAATGCAAATCCATGTTTACATAGATACAAGTAATGGGATTGAAAAAAAAAACAAAAACAAGAATCCTAAAGAAGATCCACTACTTTTTTTTCTCTGATCTACAAAATATCTTAATATTGCAAGAAATGCGGTGTACACTGTTTGCTCTTTCTACTTATTCTGTATTTCACGGCCATCTGACACGCAGTAGTTGAGATATCTCTTCAACAATCAGCCTGAACAACAAATAATTGAAAAATGCTATCCAGCATGTCATCTAGTACCCTTCAAAGCAGATATTCTATTCTTCTATGCTTCACTGACAATGTTATCTAGTCTATTTCGGTAACAGAGGGAAACGGTGCGAATAGCACACGGCTGCCTTGGAAACAGAGGCCCTGGAGAGGCTGTAGGGCTGATTAGAGAGAAGCTGCTTGGCTCCAATCAGACCGGGTGTCTTGTCTGTTTACGGTGAGCGGATCCGCAGAGCTTACTGCTCTGACCCGGAGGGAAGATTCGACGGGTCAATATCTCCATTTGCAACCGCTGCAAATATTCCAAAACCAAAGACGTCTCACAGCGTAAAGCAGTCTGATAGAGTCTCTGCCCATGAGACCAAATTATACTTTCAAATATTCTTTAGCTTTGTTTTTGTTTTTTTTCTACTGACTTTACAGCTGGAGATGGATGTGATTTTTTTTTATTTATCTTTGGCTGAGGATGGAACCTACGGCCATCTTGGTTCTCTGGCTGAATGAACAAATGAAACAAAGAAAAGACTTCATAAATGCACAATGACTTGGCCTCTACTGAACATCCTCAGAGTTAAATTTGTAGTTCATAGAAAGTTGATGTATTATTCCCTCTAAATGTGTAAACATTTAAGGTGAGGTGGGTCGTACTTTTACTTGAGGAAAAGTACTTACTTGAGCAGAAGTGGGTAGAGAAGCCAAAGATTTTACTTAAGTACCAGGAGCGCTTAATTAACTCAATTAAGCGCAGAAAGTGATCATCTGAGAAATTACTCAGGAAAAAGTATTCAATAAAATGGCTTCTCTAGTGCTAAGTAATGGTTGACTGATAACATCTGGTTTAATCAGACAGAGAGTTATATGCAAATTCTAGTATTTCAAAGTAAAATCCTGAAATAAATATAAAGGATATAATAATTAAAGAAAGCAAAGCAGCACTTTTCCAAATCAGTTTATTCAACATTAATGTATAAAACCATCTGTACTGTAGGTAATATATAAAGGTCAGGAAAGGATAAGGAAACTTCCCCTGATATCTGCTGATGATGCCTTGGCAGAAGTTCACCTGGAAAAACTAAGTTACGCGCCCATCAATCAGAGGTTTATCCTTCTTTGATGTCAGCCTGCTACCCATCGATGCATGAAGCCCAGTAGGTTCTCACCATGTCTGACTTTGGTTCAGATGACCCTGCTTCAGCTCCACCTTTCTCTTCTTTTCCACCATCATCACCAACCTCTAGCCTCGTGAGACCATCCTGATCTCGCGAGCTTTCAAGATTTAACTCGCTAATCAGTCTGGAGACTCTCCGTTGAAGAAAATTTGGAGCCGTTCACCAAACGAACGTCCAATCAGCGTTGGCTTTGAGGCGGGTTGAGGTGTGAAGCAACGAGAAGCGCGACAGTTCAGTCTAAAGAACATGGCGGCTTCAGCCAATGAAACTAGCGTTAGCATGGCTATCCAGCAAGTTTTATTGGAATCAGAGTATTTCTTCACTGAAAGAAGAGCAAACACTGCTCTGGAGGCTTTTCTCAGAGGAAAAGATGTTTTTGCTCTTCTCCCGACTGGTTTCGGCAAGAGTTTGATCTATCAATTGGCTCCTCTGCGCCGTCGCTCTGTTAGTACGTCATATGCTTCGTTGATCTGATTGATTTATTTGGCCCGTCTATCACCAACATAGGCCAATCAGCTAACCAGTATTTTCGCCCCTTCCCAAAATTACTTCAACAGAAGGTTTCCAGATGGATATGCAGAGCAAATCCATCTGGCGGAGTCAGGTTAGGGAGCTTGAGGGTTCTGCACAGTATCTTTGCTGTTCCTAGAACTGCACTCATCTGGTCCAAGATGTCTTATGTATTTCCAGGGATCTGCTGTAACCACTTCTCAAGTTTGGGGGTCACTGCCCCGAGGGCCCCAATGACCATAGGTACCACTGATGCCTTGACCTACCAGGTTTTCTCCAGCTCTTCTCTGAGCCCCTGGTATTTTTCCAGTTCCTCATGTTCCTTTTTCCTGACGTTGCAGTCACTTGGTTATGCTATGTCAACCACAACAGTTGGGAGCTGGCTCAGAGCTCTTTGCCGCCTTTTACAATTGCTTTTCTATGTCTGCTTCTGTCTCCTTGAACCCCATTCCGCCTCAGCAGTTGGTCGCTCACAGTGAGGCTAGTTCTGCTGGAGTTTTCTTCCTGTTAAAAGAGACTTTTTCCTCTCCACTGTCGCTACAAGCATGTTTAGAGCTTGTAGTCAATGCATATATATATATATATATATATATATATATATATATATATATATATATATATATATATATATATATATATATATATATATATATATATATATATATATATATATATATATATGCAAGTTAGCTATTGTGGCTCACTTTCAATAATGTGTAAATGCTTCATTTTTTTTTCTTTTGTGGGTTTTTTTTAGATGTGGTCTAGAAACACCCAGTATGTTTGTAACTATCATCTGATTTAATGTTTAAAAAACACAAAAAAGATTTTGAGCATGATGTTAAATTTATGTATAAGGTATGTCCGTACCATCAGTGCTTGTGTGCGCTGGTTTTAAATCTAAGCCTTTAATTTGGGTATTTAACGTCTTTATTTTTATTATTATTCTTTAAATTAAAAGGCAGATGTACAGAAACTGTTCATCAGAGTGCTTTATTAAAGAGCAGAAGATTTTAGGACTTGTGGCTTTAATGAAAAGAGGGCTGGTTGAGGTTTGGACTAAACGGAGCAATATTTCAGATAAATCCTCATTAATGTCAATAATGGCTGACCCCTCCACCCAAAGGAAAAATCTGAATCAACAGTGAAAACCGGCCTGCAGCGAAGGAGCGTTCAGACATTAGGATTCATCCTGTGGAGAAGTGAACTCCACAGGTGTTCTCGCATATCAAACTCCGGGCTTGACTTCAGAAAGTGCGAACATTCGTAGACACACTCAACCCCACATGGCTCTGGATTAGAAGCGAGTGTGGCGGCTTGTGAACACACGTGTTCAGAGAGGCAGAGGGAAACACAAGCCGAGCGCACGTTCCTGCACAGGCAGACTCTGCTTTATTTTGGCATGCTGCTCTGCGGTGAGCGGTGTGAGGGTTTAGAGGGATTCAGCCGTGTTGACTTTGCTGTGAACCTGCAGAGCCTCTACACCCTCACAGCTGCCTCCCTCATCATCTACAGAGGGCCTCCAATCATTGTTGAAAATAAGGTCTGGGGAGGGGGAAGAGATATATTGCTGCACCTCCTCCTCTACTGTCCGATTCTCCCTCACTCTCCACCACTACAAGATATTTTTTTTTATTGCCTTTCCTTCAAGGTGGTTCTCATAACTCACGTTTCTTTGAGTTTATCTAATATTCCAATTAGGCAGCTGCATATTCGGCCGCTATTTTTAAGAGCACATCCCAAGGGCATGCCTGCGGCTCGGGCATTTCTTAGTGGAGAACCACGGCGAGCTGCCTGGCTGTGACAGATCTGTCATATCACTGCCTCCCACTGGATTTTAAATACTTAGCTCTCTCAAACAATGGAAAGAGTGAGGAAATATCTGGATTAGCTATTATACATAAGCACTGATTTCTAGCTGACTGTGATGAAATAGGGGAGGAGGGGTTAAAGGTCAAGGAAACTATTTTTGACTGTTACTCACCCAAAGTATGGATGCTGATAAGCTGTCCAGTAATGCTTGGGTTTGTAGAAGCCATATGTTTCCTCAGATGGGATTTCTTTAACCAACTCTTTCTACATAATGTCTGATTCTGGCCGATTAATTTATGGAGCTGAACTGGGACCAAAATGTTTGTTCAAACACATGTTGGGTTGAAAAGAAACCATTTTAAACTGGAAAATTATTTATAGAAAAAACACAAAATGTCTTGAAACTAAAAAATCAATACGTTAAACTAGAAAGAACACTGGAAAAACGATCTAAAAATAAGTCAATATTTCTTAAATTAAGTGCATTTACCCTTAATTTGAGTAGGTAAATGAGATGGTTTGCCAGTGGAATGAGTATTTTTACTCTTAAAATAAGATAATTAGATAATATGTACTTGAAATACAACAATACAATTGTGTTTTCTTATTTTACGTGTAAATTGTCTTGTTCTATTGGCAGGGTTTCTCACTAATCTTCTCAATCCAAGAACAAATGCACTTATTTTAAGAAAAAATTAATTATCTAGATTTCGATTTTTTTCGAGTGAAAATGTTTGAATCTGAAAAATATTTTAGAAACTAAAAGAAAAAGGTTTGAAACTGAAAAGGAATCAAAGTCATAAATCACGTTTGTTTTAGGTTTTGTTTTTCAAAGCTATTCGCATAATTAATTTCTCAAATAAAGTTAGAAAGTGTTTTTAAATTGAACTGAATTGAATTGAATAAACACAAAGTATTGGTGATGCTGTAAAACATTTTTTGTTCCCACGGTTCCTGAATGCAACAAGTTGAGATATTTTGTCCAGGCATCTAATTGGCGGCCATCATTTTACCCCATGCCATCTAAGCCCCGCCCTCACACAGAGGGAACAGCTGTTTAAAAAAAAAAAAAAGAAATCTTATACCTGAAAAATAGTTTTTAAATAGTTTTTTTTTCAGTTTTGAAAATGTTTTTCAATCTTTTTAAATCTTTGTTGTTATGACACCTTTAGATTACAAAACAGCTTATAGCAGAAATAACAGTAGTCTTCATCCACATAGCCACACAAAATGGCAGATTGTCTTCCTGTTAAATCTACCTATATGGTATCTGTGGATGAGTATTAAGTTCATGTTTTTTTTTTTATATTGTATAAACAGCCTTTTTTTTTCTTTAACCTTTGCTGGTCTGTTCCGTAATACGACCAAGAATAAAGGTTTTACGTAAAAACAAATACCTTACTTGTTGAAAGCACTTTTGTTTTGTAAAGAAATACGAATTTGGCAGAGCAGCAGTTTCTGATACCAGGTTCACGGGATTAATCCAACCTAAAGCGGAGGACCAGAACCGGATGGCTAATCTGCTGTTATTATATGGAAGTGTTGAGGTATGAAGTGATAAGCGCAGATTTCATCCATGGCTTTAAAATGCTCCAGGTTTGAAACGGGAAGGATAACGTAGCGGTACCAACCCCAGCGCTGGCTCCCCTCCAATCACTAACCACTAACGCTACATTTCCTCAAGCTTCTGGCGTTGATACACAGACATTTTTCCAGTTACTGCTTTTGGAAAACCAAACCTTATACTAAGGAAGACATATCTTCTTTTCATTTTCACACCCAGATAATAATAATTCTGTATTTTAGTTCATAATGAAAGCCAGCTCCCAATGCCATTTCCCCCAGATGGGTGTAATGTGACCTCTTCCTGTAAGAAAACACAACTCGTATACAAAAAGTGAACCAATTTAAAGTAAAAAGACAACAGCTCTATAGATTACACCAGACCTGTAGGCTCTATGTGACTTACTGACCTTTTCTTGGTGCCAGTTCAACAGGAAAACAAGGACGACCTGTAAACGTGTGAGAAATTCACCTGCAGTGGGGATCTGTATCGTCTCTTTTTCCCATTTACTTTCAGCCCTGTAAGCCACTCAGACCACAGGGCCAATTTCAGGCACAATTTGCTGGGAGCCCAGATGCATCTGCTCTCAGCGCCAGAGCCCAGCAATGTGATATAAACACAAATGGAGCAAGTCTTGAACCCTTTAGGCTTCCATATGCTCACATTTCATGGCAAACGAGAGTTGGACGTCCTGAAACTCATGTAAGACTATAGAAATGTAAAACCTTAGCTGATTAAAAATGCAGGTCTTTGTACTAATTTCTACATCAGCTTGATAAATGCAGACCTCTAAAACACATAAAGTCCCGGAACTAATGTTTTGCTTTGTTGTATTTGGCACCTGTGCATTTGTTTTGCATGACTGTTGGCTCCATTCTCTGCCTTGATGTCGAAGGCCTGTGGTAATGTCATGCAAATGATACACGTGGGTGGTTTTTGTAGCATGTTTGGAACTGTTAAGTCTCACCGTTAACCTGCTTTGACACATCAGCTAATGAAAGCATTTTCTCATTAAAGCCAAATAAAAGATTTTTTTTTTTTTTTGGCATTTCAGGTCTCTGGACAGCATGTTGGCCTGTAGAAACCTCACAGAGACTGTAGCTGACCTACATGTAGAAATCAGCCAGTTGTTCTCTAAATAGAACATGCTTTGTCAGCAGAGCTGCAGGTACAGAACAATTTATCAGGACAAGCAATTCTTAATTTTTTATCCTTGCTACACAAAGCTTAGTTTTTTCTTTTAGCGACATTGGCTCAGGAGGTATGGGGTTCCTCTGTAAAGGTGGGTTGCCTGTTTGAGCTCCTTCATATAGCAATTTAGTTAGCTGTGCTTTACAGTATAAATCAATTTGACTTGTACCATAGCAGCTATTCAAAATGGCCCTTCCCAATCAAACGCCAGCCCAATGGCAACAAACTTCCAGCCGATGGCCAGCTCCTTGGCGTACATATTCTGTAACTGACTCCACCTCTTTCCTGAATTACAGGGTCTGACCAGGAGATAACGCTTCTCTTAAGATCTTAATGTCCACAAATCATGACAGAAAGAATATTTTACAACAAAGATTGACTTTTCAACAGGAAATTTAGGGGACCAGCCATTGAAGTACAGTAGTAGCCATTCAAAATTCCCCCACTTTCCTTGGCTGGTCCCTTACAGTTCCTTTTTAAACATTAAGGGGCGACAGTGGCATTGGATGTAGGAGTTTGCCCTGAAATCGAAGGATTGACGGGTCAAGCCCCGACTCAGACTTTCAGTGTCGTTGTGTCCTTGGGCAAGACACTTCACCTGCATTGTCTACTGACGGTGGTCAGAGGGCCCGGTGGCGCCAGTGTACGGCAGCCCCGCTTCTGTCAGTGAGCCGCAGGGCAGCTGTGGCTACAATGTGGTTTGGCACCATCAGTGCGAGTGTGTGTGTGAATGGGTGAATGAATGTAGTGTAAAGCGTTTTGGTCAAGTCTCCTGACTTGAATAAAGGCTCTATATAAGTACATACCATTTACCATTAATCTTTGTACTAAAATATTCTTTCTGTCATGATTTGTGCACATTAAGTTCTAAAGAGAAGTGTTATCTCCTGGTCAAACACTGTAATTCAGTAAAAGGGTGGAGTCACAGTACAAAATATGCACGCCCAGGAGAAGGAGGTGGCCACTCCAATTGTTGGAAGACCAGTAGATTCACAGACGTAGAGACGTTTTTGCTGTTTTCATATGTTGTGTGAACACACCATCAGCTGTGGCCACAATGTAGCCTCCCATCATTGGTGGTAAGAACGCATTCACATTACAGTTCATTTACGTAAAAAACTGGGACAATTAGCAAATCTGTGAAAATAAATGGATTATGATTATATCCATCAAACCTTTCCATTAGTCACAATGCGAGGGAGATGCCCTCTACATAGGAACAACATGTCAATCGTTCATTCAGGGTGTGAAATCTATGTTTAGTGTGAAAGCACTGGGAAAGGTCAAGTTTGCAGGTTACAAGCCTGCAGAATAGAAGAATTTTGACATTAAGGGATCCATCACCAACTTGAACCTTGGGCCTGTTGTCCTGTCAGATGAGCATACCCGGTCAGACCAGCATACCCATAGGGAAATTCTGTTTATTTCTTTAGTTTATCCCTTTAGTTTTGTAAAAAGATCAACTTTAAACTACCTCAACAAGCATGTATCCCTTTAGTCATGTGCAAAAAAAAACAAAACAATTTAATTACTTATGTTTTGTTTTTTTTGTTTTTTAAGTATATGGTGACCTTAAATAGTTTTTGTTTTTCAACATGAGTAAATGAACTCTGGGTAAAAGCTTTGATGAATGCTTTGCTGAAGTTTGGCTTAAGGACGCAAATTGGCCGGGCAAAATGAATCCAAAGAAATTTAGGAGCCCAAGGATTTAGTATTGGAACAAAGCATTTTAGGGCACGACATCAAGAACTCCTGAAAAAACATGGACATTCACATAATTAGTTGGTAGCCTTGTAGTTATTAAAATGGTTTGTAATTCTTTCATTCTCTCACCATGACAGTGATGCAAAATATTTGCCAAATCAAACAAGAAATGATTCACGCGACACAAAAACATGTTAAATGCCATCTCAGTGTCCAAACCTCAGGAAGTTATGCTGTGCTTTATTTTAGCACTTTCCACTTATTTTTAGCAGGTGTTTAAATAAGCTATTAATATGTATTAGAATTCAATGCTACATTAAACTGTTTGGTGATGTGTTGCATAAATAAATATAACTGTCCATATAATATATAACTGTCCATAAGTGTCAGGAATCCAGTTTTTGTGGGTTGGTTCTGTGTTTCCTTTTTACCTCCACCAGGTGGTGCCCCATCCCTATTGGGCCTCCCTGCACACCTGCAGTTCGTTGCCTCATTACCTGTGGAGTGTTGTGAAGCTGCTGACTGCCACTACCTCGAGGCTGAGTGTTTCCCAGTTTGGGGAAGTCATGCTGTAAACTGGATTTTTCGGACCTTCTCTCCCTGGAAGGATCGACTGAGCTTCAAGCTGAGCTGGGGATACAATCAGGAGGTTTGGACCCACTTTCCCCAAGAGATCGTTTGAGCTTCAGACTGAGAAAGGGATTCGTCTCCACTACTACCCGTTCAAGTACCGCAGGAAATCTGAGTGGCAGTCAGCTTCTCCGTTCACCAAGGAACAACCGCAGTCTGAGTAAACCCTGTCCGCCCACCATCAACCAAGACAATCACTGGAACATCCCACACAGACTGGATTCTATTAAGGACATCTTTTGTTTGAAACCTGAGTCTGCAACCTATTCCTCCTTTTCAAGCCAAAGAATCTAATTTCCCACTGAGCCTGAACTAACCGCAGTGTCTTCCCCTCACCTTTCAGTTCAGGGTTGAGCAGTGCTCAGAGCAGCATTGGACTCATGTCATTATACTAATAAACCTGTTAAACTTTCCCCTGGGCTCTCTGATTGGTCTTCTGCATTTTTGGGTCTGATCTTTAATTAAATCATGACAATAAGAGGATTCCCTGTGGTTTTCTGAAAAAAAACAAAAAACTCTAAGCATTCAAATTTTTATGTCAATAACATGCAGTGAGTTTTTAGACACTTTAAATGTTCCAAATAACCAATCATTTGGTTGATTTTTCCCCCCCACCTCTGGAAACACCCAGTTGTGATTTCAGAATACAGTCGGGTGATTGTGACAGACGTCAAACTGAATGAATTTGGCCTTTTCCCTCAGCTCTTTGCTCCCTCATTTAAAATGTTGATTGTTATTTATTACTTCAACAGCTCTGGCTTACAGGAGCAACATGCCTTTCTGCTGTAGCGTTTCCTTGCCTAAAAAACACCTTATGGGAATTATTTGCGTTTTCTCAAACTAGCTAGAGATAATTATTATATAGGAGCACTGTGATTATAGAAATTTGAAGTGAATTATCCCGTGTCATCTCTTTGTGCTCTTTCAGTGATTCTCTGTGCAGTAGTTCTGCTTGGAATGAGTCTGTTTCTGTACAGCTAACATTGTTCATATACAGTAGAACAAGCTGAACATTCAATAATATCAGGAAATTATCTCGCTGTCAATCTACATCCTGTACCGCTTAGTTTAAAAACAAAAAAAAAACTAGAGATTAAATGCAACATTTCCAAATATTTCACATTGATGTTTTCTAAGATATTTTTTCCTAATTTTCTCATTTTATTCTTTCAAATTTCATTTTTTCAAATTTTTCCTTTTTAGATTGAGTTAACAGACTGCATTCTTTTCAATTTAAGCCCAATGGAAACGGTCACTGACCAATAAAAATGCCAAGCAGACCAATATGAATGTGTCTTTCCTTCACACTCCAAAGTAAAGCCCCCCCACGGAAGTAAGGAGCATGTAATCTGTTTAATGCACTTTAATGCAATGCATAAAACTTAATCTGAAAAAGACAAATTGGAAAAAACAAAGTTAATCTCAGAAAATTTTTGGGGGGTTGCAAAGTTGTTGTTTTTTTTAAGTTTCTTTTCTTTGTTGCATTTTTTTAGAAGGTATTTGATTGTGACAACAATGGAGCAACCTTCCCTCCGTACATAGCTGCTCTCTGAAAGCTCCACCTGAGCTGCCCTCTGATTTTCTCATTTTTAATCCTGCCTTTTTTTGGTTACTCCCAATAATCTTCAACTCTAAGCCCCATTGAATTTTTGTTAGTGCTAAACTGGTGAAAACATACAGCATAGCAGGTCTCACTGCCACCTTTTAGCCTTGCAGCTGACCTCATGTCACCAATCCCTCCTGGGAGTCGACTCAATCTGCTCCACCCTGAATGGATTCTTTTCTTCGACTTTTCTGCACGCTGCCTGTTGCTTTGGTTGACCCCAGGTTCTTTAACTCATCCATCTTTAGGACCTCTGCTCCCTGCAGCTTTACTCCCCTTGTGTCCTTTCATACACATTCATTGAGTCTGACATTTAGTCCTCTTCACACAAAGGTAAAGCAACATCTCCTCAGGTTTTCCACCGTTTAAAGAATTTCTTCATGCTCCAAAACACAAAAAATATCCTCAGTTGCTACCTTACATAACATTAGTTTAATAATAATCATAGAAACAGAGATATTGCAGCCTTGTTGTTCACACTGAAATAGGCCTAACTCTGGAGTTGCGTGCAGCAACTTGAAGATGCACAGAGAATATTTTTTGTTGTTTTCAGAACCTCAAATACAAATCAACTATTGACAGGACTCCACTTGACAACTGCCATAAAAAAATAGAGAAAAATACAGCAGATGCATGTAGGCCAAGATAAAAACTAAAAGTCTTTTTTTGAGTGGCAGCCTGGATTCAGCGGCTCAGGTGGGCTTAGCCAAGCGGGGCTGCACATGCATAAATATTGCAGGGTTTAAATCTGAATCCTGTGACCGTTTTGATTTTATGAAAGACTACAAGTAATAGAGTGAGGAAAGGAAGTGGCGTGGCTTCCATTTCAAAACGCGTAACTCTGCGATATGTTATGCATTGAACATGAGATGAGCTCTTGCAAGTTTCATTTTCATGTAGACTTGGGTTGCTGTACTTTTTTTTTCCAGTATAAACCATCTGGTGCTGAAAATAAAGGGAAAATATGGTGGGAGAGATTAAAGTTGCTTTAACTAAAACCTCTGTGAAGCATCTCTAACTCTGTCAGTGTGTCGGTTTTCTTAGCGCAGGATCATTGTTGCATGATAGAGACATTAAGCGTGGAAATTAAAATTATCATTTTTCAACAACCTTGTGTAAATTCTTTGTCATCTGGGTTATAGTATTCATAAAACAGGCCTAAAGGCAGGCAATCAGACTTCTGGTCAGTTGTTTTGAAGATGTTTTGTCATTTATCCGGGGGTCTGTCAAATTTTCAAGCTTTTCTTTTTAATCCTTTGGTTATCCTTTGGGGTTTATAAGCACATACTCACCGAAAGACCAAATTTATTAGGCATTAGCAGTTGGCAATAAGCTGTGTCTTACAGTATTTACTCCACATACTGGAAAAATTATCTAAACGAAATAAGTAAAACTAACTTTAGCCATTAGCTTGGAGCTTTTTAAGGCTAGCTTTAGCCATTAGCTCGGAGGTTTTTAAGGCTAACTTAAGCCATTAGCTCTGAGGTTTTTCAGGCTAACTTTTGCCATTAGCTTGGAGCTTTTCAAGGCTAACTTTAGTCATTAGCTTGGAGCTTTTTAAGGCTAGTTTAGCCATTAGCTCTGAGGTTTTTCAGGCTAACTTTAGCCATTAGCTTGGAGCTTTTCAAGGCTAACTTTAGCCATTAGCTTGGAGCTTTTTAAGGCTAACTTTAGCCATTAGCTTGGAGCTTTTCAAGGCTAACTTTAGCCATTAGCTCTGAGCTTTTTAAGGCTAACTTTAGCCATTGTCTTGGAGGTTCTCCAGGATAATGCGAGTCTGTACTCGCGTTCTCATAAAATTTCCTTAAATTAAGTGTATTTCCCCTTAATTTGAGTTGGTAACTTAGATAGTTTGCCAATAGAATGCGTATTTTCACTCTTAAAACAAGATAATTAGACAACATACACTTGAAATAAGACAATGCAATTGTGTTTTCTTATATTAAATGTAAATTGTCTTGTTCCATTGGCAAAATGTCTCTTTTACCACCTTAGTACAAGAACAAATGCACTTATTTAAAGAAAAAATTAATTATCTAGATTTATTTTTCCACTGCAGAGTCAGGGTTCTCCTCCCTTCACTGGAAAAAATAGAAATCTAATTAAGTCAATTTTTTTCTTAAAATTAGTGCATTTGTTCCTGTATTGAGGAGGAAAGTGAGGTACTCTGCTAATGGAACAAGTTCATTTACATTTAAAAAAAGAAAAAGCAAATAAAGCAATTGCATTGTTTTATTTCAAGTGCAAACTATCTAATTATCTTATATATAAGTAAAAATACTCATTCTATTGGCAGGTTATCTCATTTACCAAAGATTAAGGGTAAATACTCTTGATATAAGAAATTCTGACTTATTCCTAGATGGTTTTTGCAGTGTTCTCCCGTAATAAACATGTCTACAGCTGTGTCATGAGATAATCAGCGCATTCAGGGGATGATCGACAGGTGATGAGATCCTCAATCTACAATCCGCAGGAAATCTGTCATAAAAGTTGTCAGCCTGTAAGCGAGAAACTTCAGCAGAAACTCCCACGAACAGGAGAGAGTGATGGACCCATTTTCCTGCCAAACACAAGGAATGACAGAAGACTTCCATATGGGGTTTCAAAGAGGTAGAAACTATGTGGAGAAGTGGTTCAACATTGGACTTTTCTATCATATTCTCTAGAAATAGACCAGAAATTTAGAAATAAAGCTAAGGCTTTGAAAAATGCTAATGACGGGTGACAGTGAGAGATTTTACTTAGGCCATTTGGACAGTGAATGAGATTTGAAGGGCAGGTTTAAGAAAACATTCAGTAAATAAATGTGGCAATGGGTACATTTTAAAGTACCTTATCACTGTTGATCAAAACAATAGTGATAAAAGATACATTAATGACAAAGAATATAGCAACATGGCATATAGAAATTAGACTGCAGAATAGAGGCTGCAAGCCAGCAGAAATCTTGCTTAAATGAGCAAAAGACAACCAAAGCATTCCAGGCTAATTTGAGTCATTAGCTTGGAGCTTTTTAAGGCTAACTTTAGCCATTAGCTCTGAGGTTTTTCAGGCTAACTTTAGCCATTAGCTTGGAGCTTTTTAAGGCTAACTTTAGCCATTAGCTCGGAGGTTTTTAAGGCTAACTTTAGCCATTAGCTTGGAGGCTTTTCCAGGCTAACTTAAGCCATTACCTCAGAGGTTTTTAAGGCTAACTTTAGCCATTATCTCTGAGGTTTTTCAGGCTAACTTTAGCCATTAGCTTGGAGCTTTTTAAGGCTAACTTTAGCCATTATCTTGGAGGTTCTCCAGGTTAACTATAGCTTGTCACTAACCAATTCGTACTAGAAGCACGATCCTTACCATCGGTTCATTTGTGCATGTGCAAGAATCTATTCTCAATCACCAAATAATACTAAACTACACCTTTAAACAGTCTCTATGACTTATATGAGAAAACTTGATGCTTTTTACACTTTCCTGTTAAACTGCTTGTCTGGTGTCATCATTGGACATGCTTAGAGCAGTCCAGGAAAAAAAGATTAAACCATTTTTATCAGCATTTTAGTGTTTTATTTATTTAGATTAGGCACTATGTACCAAAGGGAAAACTTTACAACTCAAAAATATAAGATTTATGTTTTAATCCAAAGGCAAAATAGTTAGTTCCTGGAAGTATTATTTAATAAATAAATATTCATTCATTCATTCATTCATTCATTCATTCATTCATTCAAGTAGTACAGGATCTCATTTCCGGTACTGAAACCAGATATCTGGATGTTGTTCTCGGCCTGCCCTCTTTATTGAGTATGCATCAGAGCAGACTTGTCTGTTCTGGAGATTGACAGCTGTCCCAGCATGCACTGCGGCAGCAGCAGCTTTCAATAGAGCGCTCCATTGAAAGTTAAAAGTTCTCTTTCAGTTGCTGTTGTTCAATAAAAGTATGTTTTAGGATCATTTGATGCGAGAATATTATACTTTAAAGCATCACTATATGGCCCATTTACTAATAGAATGCGTAATTTAAAAAAAAGATTTCCGAAGTTGAGAAGAACAGCTAACGGCAGCCAGGGCTAACCGCAGCCCGTCTGCAGCAGCCCTCTCTCTGCATAGCCTTGTGTGAAGGACCCCTGGCTCTGATGACGATTTTTTTGTTTTACTTGGCGAAATGTTCATTTGATTTGTGTTTATCTGACCGTGTTAATTATTATTTCCTCACTAAATGAAAAAAGTCATAATTTATTATTATCTAGAGACTATCAATAACAGGAGGTGAAATGCAGCTCTAGACGAGCTGAGCGTGTGGTGACGTCACGAGTATGCTTCTGTTCCAATTAACCCATATCTATGCTGCTTGCTCCCATTCTCACAAGTCCATAGTTTCCTGTGTTCTTGCCAAGACCAGACTTGACGAGGACGCGAGTCCGTACTCGCGTTCTCATGAATTGAGAAACGGCCCATTTTAACTTTTACAGTTGTTTTTGGTCACTAGGGTAGCCAACCGTACCTTCAAAAACGAAATTGTTTGTCATGATTTTATCAAGAGCTCGGACCCACATGCAGATAAACCAGTCCAGAGAGACAAGGGAAAAAAGTTTAACAGGTTTATTGAGAAGTTTTGTGGAGATTCCAGTGTTGCTCTGAACACTGCTCAACCAGAACTGAAAGGTGAGGGGAAGATACTGTAGTTAGTTCAGGTTCAGTGGGAGAATTGATTCTCGAACTTGAAGGAGAAAAGGTTGGCAGACTCACGTTTCCTGAGATTAGGTGGACTCTTAGACTCCAGTAGGTGAGGAATGTGTTCCGGTGTTTGTCTCATACAGTGGAGGGCTGACAGGGTTACCCAGAATGCGGTTACTTGTGGATTAACGGAGAAAGACTCAGATTTCCTGCAGTACTTGAACGGACTGTTGTGCAAATGAATCCCTTGCTCAGTGTGAAGCTCAAACGTTTCCTCAGGGAAAAGATGATGTTGAGATAGTGGCAGTCAGCAGCTTAAGAACACTCTGTTAACGAGGTAACCCCTTGCAGGTGTGTGAGGAGGAGAATCAGAACCAGGCGCCGCTTGGTGGAGGAAGGAAGACAAACACACTTAAACACAGACCACACAGACTGAAGTCCTAACATCGTTCTGTATTTAGAAATATAAGTACCTGTCCCGTATTTACTGGAAAATTAACACACTTTGTCTCGTATTACTGTAAGAGTAAAAATATAGTCAGTAAAAAGATAATGGAAAATGAAGAACAAGGGCACGTGATACAAAACTTACGGTAAACTTGTTCCCGGGCCCTGTCCTGCATTGTGACCAATGAGATGACAACATATATGTAATGATCCAGAATCCCCTAATCCCATTGGTCAAACCAAGTGTTGCTCACGGAGAAGATAGCGGGAGACAACAGAGAAGGATGGGTGACAAACGGAGGAATTTAAATGCTGACGCTGCTTTTGGGGGCAGACAGCTTCTCAGTGCTGCAAGACCTCAGAGGAAATATAAGTGGAAAACATAAATAATGTGGCATTGAGCTAATGATTTTTTTCTGTTTTACAACTGTAGCCTACAGTCATTGCATTTAAGGCATAAATACGTTTACAAGTTTGCTGTTGCACCAAAAATGTGCACTATTTATTGTTTTATATTCCTTTTTAGTCTACAGTTTGAAGTTAAGCAGGACAGGCTTATGTTTAACATACTTATTTTATTCAGCAAAGTTTGTTATTTTGTTATTTAATTGGATTGCTGGATAATAATTTGTTCTACATGTGTTCATGTCACTCACAAATATGCCTCTAATTCAATGCAGATTTGTCAAATAATCAAACAAATCAATTCACAGACAAGAGGGGGGCTAAAAAAAAATCACCCAACCAGGAGGGGTAAAGGCAGTGGGGTCAGCTGACACGCACATGAGGTGTCCCCTTTTATTTCTCAGGGAGTTGGCAACCCTATGGCTCACAGAACACGGATGTTCCCTACAGATCCATAGCTTAAACTAATTTGAACTAAATTGAAAAATGTATAAATAAGTTAATGATTTGATTCAGTTTGTTCACTTAAATGTTTTGTTCATTTGAACAAGATGTTCAGGACTGAGCCGCCATCATTTAGAAAGAACATTTCTTTTTGACTCATTGTGTCTTCAGGCAGTAGCAGCTTTAAACAACGACAATAAAATACTTAAAACACTTGAAGACAGATCTGTCCCACACCTGCCAAAACGCGGCTGTGGAGGACAGTTCTAAATAGTCTATTATATAATTAGTGCTTTGAGGCTGACAGTGTTCTCATAAAGAAAGCAGAACAAACACGGATGTTTCCATCACTGAAATGAAAGTCATCCCAGCTGAGATGTTCTGCAGCAGATCTAACAACACACAGATGGGAATTTTAACCATATTTGTTGACTTTAAAGTATTTACCGGAACAAAAGCAGCTTAAATGATCAGACATGAGTAAGGGAAAATTGTATAATTGAAATTGTTCAGTTCATTAAACACGCCGACATAAAAGATTGTTGTCCTTTATTTTATTTTTTTTTTCCAAACTAGCTCCTTGCCAGTTATCTGAAATTGCATAAAGGTTTTTTTTTTTCACTGTGTTCCAACTGTTTACTAACATCTGCTTTAGGGAGGAGGGACAGAGGAAGACCCTAAGCTTAAAAATTAAGGCAGTGTATGAATCAATCACAAAACAGAACCATTGAGAGACAAAATTTAAAATAAATTTTCTTTTGTGTTACACTTTCGGACAAGCCCCCACATGTTACTACCCTAGCTCAGGGGGTAGGAACAATTATGGGGACTTGTCCGAAAGTGTAACATGTGGGGGCTTGTCCGGGATATGAACCCGGGACCTCTCGCACACACAAAAGAAAGGTTTAACCATTTATTAAAGTAAATAAATGTGTTAGTGTAGGTCAGTGGTGTATGTAATGTTGGGGTGCATGAGGTGTGTGAAAGTGTACATGGATCAAATTAAACTAAAACTGGAGCAGGAGGCCAGAGGAGTCCATGGAGTACAGAGAGAGAGCAAGCCATGTGCTCTGGTCCAATTTATAGGAGGCCACTCCAGGTGTGATACTCTCAGGTACGCCGCCCACTTCCTGGAAGCACAAACCAGAGGAACAGTCTATCCACAATAAAGGCGGCCTTGGCCGTCACATTTGTCTGAACGAATTAAGAAGTATTCACTAGTTTTGTCTCTTGTTAGAATCTTCAGTTTAATGCAAACATGATAATAAAGTTGGCAGGAAGAAGAGAGCAGGAGTGGTATTGGCAGTATCACAGTGTCATGAATTACTGATGCATGGTGGGTAAAAAAAACATTTCATGGTAAGTGGCACCACATCATAAGTGAAAAAGCAGGGTATGTAATGATAAAATTACAAAAATATAAAAAGGTATAAAGTTGAAAAACTAAAAGGAGACATTTGAAAAGCTGTGACACAGTCTGGACTAAAATGTGACGTTTTTAAGCTGGCTATTGGAACTGAATTAATTATGTTTTTGGAATACAGTCTTAATGTAAAAACCTAAATAAGATCTTAAAGTTAGTTAATGGTATCAGTTTATCAACATCTTTATTCTGTCATGATCTGGCCTGATAGCTTCACCTTAATTGTTATTTTCACCTACCTGCCTAGTTTCTGCCCGGTTCCTAATTTTCACTTATCTTTTCCACCTGTGTCTGTGCTTTACGCGGTTCAGCCCGAGCAGTCGGAGCCAGATCATTGTTTGCTGTCTGTTTGTTTATGCCTTTTAGTTGTCTGTTTCATTTTTTCCATGGTTCATGTCCTGGTTCCCGGCGGCCAGTGGAGTGAGAGGAATTTCGTGTCTGCCTCGTCTTTTTATCATTTCCTAATCTTTCTCTGTGGAGCCCTCAGGGTTTTGGCTCGGAACACGGAGAGGGTCAGTTTTCTTCCCTTCAGCCTGGCTCCTAGGAGGATCCCAGTTTAAAGTCCTGCTGTAATCCTGGTACCACGTCTTGATTCTGCTTCCCTCAACCACTGAGCCTACCTCTCTGCATCTGTGCGTGTCTCTCAGGGCACGCCTCTGGACCCGTCTGACTCTGAACTCTGACTCTGAACCTGCCTTAACGCTCTGAGGATTCCTGGAAGCCTTGATCCAGCTGAGGGCTCTTGGATTCCTGGACTGTTCCTGTCTGTGCTGTTTTCCCCTGACCAGGATTGGCTTCCAGCTTTTTCTCCGGGGTTGCAGCATCTGGGACACTGGGTGGCGCCAGCACATCGGCTGGATCTCACCTCTTTCAAAGAGGATGGACTGAGCTGTCTCACCAGCTAAGTGACCCAAACGGATAATCCTCTTGTGTCAGATGATCGTGGTCACTTACCTGTGTTTCTCCCTCCAACCAGAGTGTCAGTAATTTGGCAATGCCCCTTTCCTCCGCTGCAGCCACCTCGAGCGACAGATCTAAATCAGCCTGTTTCTGTTGTTTCATTTCTCTTTTGTCTTAATAAACGTTTTGAACTTTCCTAGTGACTGGCTCACCTTGAATACTGGGTCCATCTGTCCCGATTTATGACATATTAAATTATTTCTGTTGAAATTTAGTTTTTTTCTTCAAAAATGTTATTGATTTAATTTATTTCCATTGAGATTCACCAAAAGAATGTTATCAATAACCCACATGTTTATGTTATTAATAGTTATCATCTTGTCTAACAGTCTATGTTTAAATAAATACCTTGACAGTTATTTGTCTTAAAAGTTTGATTGTAAATTAGTTGGTCTAACAAGATGTCAGTGAAGGTTTTAATGCCCATATCTACTGGTAGGCGGTTGGTGCAGTTAGGGAGCAGACAAAGGGATAAAGCTGAAAACATTTAGAGCAGCAAGAGACAAGACAAAAATGAGTAAAATAAAAAGAAAACTTATTGAATGTAGTTTTGGTTGGATTTTGGAATCGGATCACCACTAACAAAATGTTTGTGTTAAATCTTCTAAGCTGTAAACCTCTTCAGAGAGCTGTTTATGCTTTATTCATTGAACAACACGGGCAAAGCGACTCTAGAATCACAGAGCGCCAACATGACAGACGTAACTGCTCATTGTCTCTGTTCTCGAACTCTTGGAACAACATGATGATACATTTGTTAAAGATGTCAGCTTAACCTGAGAAAGAACATGAATGATATTGCACATTTCTCTTAACACCATGTCTGCTCTGGACGCTTCACACTTAAGCCGTGTGTTTTATAATTGGATGTTGGAGATGAAAGGCACATCTGAGCATTGCCGGTCATCGGAAACGCTCCACTTAAAGTTAATTTACAAACCAGCAAAGCTTTTAATATCAACTTGAAATGTTTGAAAGCTCTGAGTCCTTGAAGCGATTCAGGACCAGTTGAGCATGTTGGACTAAATAAGTTTTAGTTTTTTTTTATTAACTTAATGGGTTTTTTTTAGGTTCATATAAACTTCAAAAGAATAAAAAAAAAAATTATATATCCTTAATTAAAATATTGTAGGTCGCATTTTTTCATCTGTGCAAGGCACGCTGGGTTGATGACACAATTAGGTCTGACTGGACTGCAGTTGCAGAAGCTAACATGAATATTAATAATAATGAATGTCTATTTCAAATGAGAGTGAAGCATCTTTGAGTCGTTGTAACACATCATTTTAATATATCTGAGGACATTTTTTGATGGAGATGCTAACCATAAACCACCTCATTTAGAACTGGACGTCTCCATCTGGGTTAGCATCTCTAACCCCCAGATTCCAAATCCTCCGTAGGCGCTCCGCCCCGCTCACGTACGTTGTGCTTCATCAGCTCATTTACACATCCAGATATACAGTGGGGCAAAAAAGTATTTAGTCAGCCATCGATAGTGCAAGTTCTCCCGCTTAAAAAGATGAGAGAGGCCGGTAATTTTCATCATAGATATACCTCAACTATGAGAGACAAAATGAGAAAAAAAAATCCAGAAAATCACATTGTCTGATTTTTAAAGAATTTATTTGCAAAATATGGTGGAAAATAAGTATTTGGTCAATAACAAACAAGAAGATTTCTGGCTCTCACAGACCTGTAACTTCTTCTGTAAGAGGCTCCTCTGTCCTCCACTTGTTACCTTCATTAATGGCACCTGTTTGAACCCGTTATCAGCATAAAAGAGACCTGTCCACAACCTCAAACAGCCACACTATAAACTCCACCATGGCCAAAACTAGAGAGCTGTCAAAGGACACCCGAAACAAAATTATAGACCTGCACCAGGCTGGGAAGTCTGAATCTGCAATAGGTAAACAACTTGTTGTGAAGAAATCAACTGTGGGATCAATTATTAGAAAATGGAAAACATACAAGACCACTGATAATCTTCCTCGATCTGGGGCTCCATGCAAGATCTCACCCCGTGGGGTCAAAATGATCACAAGAACGGTGAGTAAAAATCCCAGAACCACACGGGGGGACCTAGTGAATGACCTGCAGAGAGCTGGGACCAAAGTAACAAAGGCTACCATCAGTAACACACTACGCCGCCAGGGACTCAAATCCTGCAGTGCCAGACGTGTCCCCCTGCTTAAGCCAGTACATGTCAAGGCCCGTCTCAAGTTTGCTAGAGAGCATTTGGATGATCCAGACGATGACTGGGAGAATATCATATGGTCAGATTAAACCAAAATAGAACTTTTTGGTAAAAACTCTACTCTACTACTAGAATGCTGAGTTGCATCCAAAGAACACCATACCTACAGTGAAGCATGGGGGAGGAAACATCATGCTTTGGGGCTGTTTTTCTGCTAAGGGACCAGGACGACTGATCCGTGTGAAGGAAAGAATGAATGGGGCCATGTATCGTCAAATTTTGAGTGAAAACCTCCTTCCATCAGCAAGGGCATTGAAGATGAAACGTGGCTGGGTCTTTCAGCATGACAATGATCCCAAACACACCGCCCGGGTAACGAAGGAGTGGCTTCGTAAGAAGCATTTCAAGGTCCTGGAGTGGCCTGGCCAGTCTCCAGATCTTAACCCCATAGAAAATCTTTGGAGGGAGTTGAAAGTCAGTGTTGCACAGCGACAGCCCCAGAACATCACTGCTCTAGAGGAGATCTGCATGGAGGAATGGGCCAAAATACCAGCAACAGTGTGTGAAAACCTTGTGAAGACTTACAGAAAACGTTTGATCTCTGTCATTGCCAACAAAGGGTATATAACAAAGTTTTGAGATGGACTTTTGTTATTGACCAAATACTTATTTTCCACCATATTTTGCAAATAAATTCTTTAAAAATCAGACAATGTAATTTTCTGGATTTTTTTTTTCTCATTTTGTCTCTCATAGTTGAGGTATATCTATGATGAAAATTACCGGCCTCTCTCATCTTTTTAAGTGGGAGAACTTGCACTATTGGTGGCTGACTAAATACTTTTTTGCCCCACTGTACATCTGCGTCGCCCTCAATTTTATTTTGTTAAAAAGACCTAAATGACGTTTTTCCTTCCCAAATATAGTAAGCATACTAAAATATAATTTGTTAAAAGTTAGTAATGTATTTCATGAGAACAAAATGCTTTAAAATCCTTTCTGTTTTATGACTCGTCTGTGCCCGGTCTGTATCGCATATGGGATCCTACGCTACTTCCGGTGGCTAACTTTTTCAGCTTTGCATTTAAACGTAAATCTAGTGTTTTTGAATTTTATGGTTTGGTTTTGTTTTAAGCTTATTATATATAGGGTGTGGTTTATAGTTTAATCATATTTTGCCGGACTGCTCTGAACATGTCCGATTATGACATCAGAGAAGAATTTTAACAAAGAAAATGTAAAAAGCATCAAAAATTGTCTCAGATACGTTTTTTTAAAGATGTTTATTAGCATTCTATAGAGAGTTAATGATAGAAATAACAAATTTTAGTACCATAATTACATTACTTATGGACTCCCGGATGTATATCTTTGTGCGCATGCTCAGGATGGTGCATGTTAATCATTGTGAATTGTTCCACATCCAACTCTACTCCTCCACAGGTCTCCGTCCACGTACGTCTTCTCCGTCCTTCATCGTCAAAATAAGGACCTGAGCTATTTTTGCTCCCCTCCGGTCCAGGCAGGTCAAGATCCGCAATTGCAATCGCACCAAACAGGAAAAAAAACATTAAGAAGATCTGGTTTGTCAAATTAAAATATAGCAACGACAGATCGGTAACTACAAATTAGAGCATGATTATAATATCTTCCCAATTCTAAGACCGTTTAATAAAATTTTGGATGCAAACTACTGGTACTTCAACGTACCAGGAGGCAGATTTCTCATCTCGCATCAAAATGTTTATTTTATACTGTGAGGCGTAAAAGTTAAATAAAACCAGTCACAACAACTTCCAAGTGTGAATCTCACAACTTCAAAACAAACTTCTTATCGCATGCATGGATGAAGAGATGCCGAGTTTGAGAGTAGAGAAAAACCCATTTTGTATGATCCTGACTATTACGAAGACCCAAAGCGAAAATAAAATGTTTGGGCAGAAACACGTGTGATTGATGCTGATGGTTAATTTTAACTATGTCAGATTAAATTAAGCGTTCATCACCATATGCTTTTCTCCTACTGTCACACTCCGGGGCCTGGGTGCAGGCCAGGTTTTCTCTCTCTCGCTCTCTCCTCAGCAGGAATGGATGGGCAGGTGCACTACATCTGAGCTGATTACCACCGTTCTTAAGGAGGAGGGCGTCAGTTGGTTAACGCCTCTGCGTTGGTACAGACCAAACCAAAACCTTGTTCTTGGGACTCTAAACCATTTGCAAAACCATCTAAACCAAGGGCCATTTTCAATTACCTCTAATCTATTATGATTTCTGCATTGTCAGAAATGTCAGTATTCCCAGGTTCAAACTCAAAAAGTTTAACATTAGTAATTGAAAAAAAGTGTTTCTAAAAAAAAAAGCCTGTTGGTAAAACTATTTGTAAATCAGTTGGTGTTTGGTTGGCTCATCAACAGTTTTTGCAGATCAAGTTAAGATTGAGAAATTTCATAGGGCTATGAGCGGTTATGCAGTACTAAAAATGCATTTAAAGGCAATCCAGTCCTTGGAACAAAAGAACTGTTGTGAATCGCCGCACTGACTACGATGGCTTCTAGTTCTACGCCGCAAAAAATGCAGACACTAGGCCAGATCTATCAAAGGTTTGCGTAATAAAAACGTGAGCTATTTCACTGCGCACGCTAAAAACAAACTGATCTATCAACGGCGTGCTAAAAGGATTTGGTCTTTAAAATGTGCTAAATAGCGCCTCTTATCCATTTAGTACTTTTTCTGCAATGAATATGCAATATGGGGCGTTTACACACAAAAGTGCGTCTTGTGGGAGGAGAACATGTAAATAAATTAATTTAGCACTCGCAAAGTGATTTATGAAACCTGAAAGCAATTTTGCTAACGGTATCTATATTTAACATGTTTCAAAAGAAGGTGCAAATGGTCTGTATGCGTAATTGCGCACACATGGCAGCGGTTATTGTCGCAAGAAGGAGACATCGAAATGAAGCAAGGAGACGCAGAGAACGCATTTTTTCACTCCGTGTGAATATTTTTGGAATGAACGAGGAAACGATCATCAAAACATATCGTTTATCCAGCATTGCCATTTTGGAGCTGTTGAGGGAACTCCGAATGGATTTGGAGCCAGCCACAAGGAGGACCCACGCAATACCAGATATCACTAAACTCCTTGCAACATTGCACTTTTTTGCATCTGCGTCATTCCAGCGTACGGTTGCAGCGAGAGCTGGGATCTCCCAATCTCCTTTTTCAGAAGTGCTGTCCGACGTTCTAAATGCCATGTCGCCCTGACGCCCAACCGGAGAACCCCGACCTCCCCCCTGCGCCTGTGGAGCAACATGCCAATGCTGCGGGGATGCGTACGCGCAGTAATCTCATCCATAGTCACTTCTTGTGAGCCATTTGGTATGTGCATTTTTCTACAGGCCAATACAAAACACCTGTTTTTTTTTTGTTTTTTTTTACTGCAGTGAAGTAGAAATTCAGCCACATACCACCTTAGGGAATAAAGGTTGCCAAAGTTTTTTCTTTATACATATATATATATATATATATATATATATATATATATATATATATATATATATATATATATATATATATATATATATATATTTTTTTTTTTTTTTTTTTTTTTGGGGGTCACTGTAAGATTTAAATTTCTTAATGCACTAGTTTGTACAAACTACAAACTACTTTGCCACAAACCACAAAACGCGCAAAACCATCATTTAAATAGGGCGTCTCCAACAGTTTTGCACCTGCCACCAGTTACGCAATCACTCTTGTTAAATCACCCGCAAACCATGGTTCAGCCCCTCGCGCAAAAGTTTGCGAGCACAAAAATTACTGCACGCAAAATTGGATCTTGATAAATCCGGCCCACTGTGTGAATATCAGAGAATGCAGCAGAAACATTAGAATGTGGAGCTTTCTTGGGAATCGGTGCATGTTTTACATTGTGCCAAAAAAACTTTCCTCCATGCGTTTCTTTTACACGTGTGGGGCCATTTTAACAAACCACAAAAGAGTAGCCAGATGTGAAGACAAGAGAAAACAAGTCTTATTCTGTGGCTGATCGAGTAAACATTGGGGGGGGGGAAATGTAGGAATTTGTTGTTTGTGGGAAACAAGCTTCGTTGCACACCAACGCTTGGCTTTAGGCATAACATCATGTGGTTAAGCTAAATATAAATAAATGACCTACAAATTTGTATCATCTGTACTTTATAAGACAAAGATATCATAGTTTTATAGTTTATCTGTCGCTCTGGAGACAGAGGTGCAATTTGATCATAAATGGATGAGTGGGCCACAAAAGCACAGTTTAATCATCAACAAACAAATCATAGCAGTAAGGAAAAAAGATTTTTAAATATAATGACCATGACCTAATATAAAAAAAGATCACTTATATTTAGATTAAAGGTATGTTTAATCACAGGTTGTTTGTCTTGCTAATTTTTGTTCTCCATCTTCTATAGCTGCAGCATTCAGTATTTTAGGTCCTTTAAGGTGATTTGATTCATTGTGGATAAATTCTTTGGGTGATACATTAACAGACTGACATTTTTTTTTCCAATTAGCAAGGAATCAGTCAGCTGCAGCTTTGCACTTATGTCGCTTTGATCTCCACCATGGAGAAAGGGTTTAATGTTTTCTCAGGGGAGACGGCTGTATATATCTAAATGTATATTTCTGACTTAAACCCAAGCACATTAAGAGACTGTCTGCTTGGTGTTTATTGATCTAACTCACAGTTTGCAGTTCCCAAGAAAGGAATAAACAATTGATTTAATATTTGTGTACCAAGTGCCACTTTTGATTTGTGGTTATTTATACCAAATTTTACAAACACATATGATTTCCCAGGAGAGCTGTTGGCGGGAAAAGATTAAATCCAGGTTTATATTTAAGGTTGTGTCTGCTCCAACAGGAGGTCCACATTAAACCTTGTGATTTTGGTTTCATTTTCAAAATCAGAGTCTTTTTCTTTATCACTCCTGTTTCTAACTCGTATTATGTAAGAATTCCATAACCATAAACCAGTACAAGCTCCAACCATACTGTGACTTAAACAGGATTAGTATGGTTCACACAAGGAACTTTTCATTCTTGTCAGAGATTTCATCTTTTCAAATCTTATTTATTCAAAATGTTCCTTTTTAGATTTAACTTTGTGATTGGTATTCTTTTTTAATTTTATTGCACAAATCAAATAACCTCTACCTCATGCCCAATACAAAAGCTTGCTCTTGACCAAAGAAATGTTGATTCTAACATCCAGCAGACCAACAGATATGTTTCCTCATTCCAGGAATTTCAGGAAAGCCTGCAATATGAAAAGAGAAATGTGAAAAATTTAATTTGTAAATAAAAAAATGCGAAAATATATACAATTTCTGAATTTCCTCCCCGTAAGATTGCTTTCCTTGCAAGACAAATGGAACAAAATTTCCTCCATTAACCGCTGAAAATACTAAAAGATTTTTAAAGTGCCAAATATGGAAAATATACATATATATATATTGCATTTTAAGCAAATCTTTACATGACATTACAACAATTATTAACTAAACGCTACAAGGTTATAGTAAGATGTTAGATCAGGTTACCTTCCGATTGAAATGTGAAGATAAAGCCCTAAGGGAGGTTTCAGAGGTAACAGTTCCAGGGGGCTTAGAGAAGCTGACATCCATCTCATCAGCATTCTTCTCCATCCATCTCATTCTGGGTTCCCAAGTTGTTCACTGGCCTGAAGTGATCGGCATTCTTTCCAATGATTTCTGGCTCCTTGAGTGGGGGGTGACTGAAAAAGCCTTGGCTTCTCCTCATCTCTGACCCACCCGAGGGAGGAGGTTAATTTCTGACAGTTTTTTTCTAGGGTCTGTTTTGGTCAAGATGAATATCTCCTGTCCAACACTGAGGGATGGAATTCAGACCAATGAGTAAATGCGGGGCTTCACCATTCTCCACTTCTATACCATAACAGAATGAAGCCACATCCATCCATCCATCCATCCATCTATCCATGCGTATCCGGTTCTATTCCACCATCATGTCTTAAAAGATACTGTACCTAGAAAGTTGAATTCATCCACTTGAAGCAAAGAGCAACCCTTATCTATCAGAGAGCTTTCACATGAGGCTCCCAGACTTCCCTCTCCTCAGACACCTCTTCCAGTTCTGCCAGCGTGGAAGCCCAATCGTTTCTTAGCCAACCAAGAGACCTTCCAGTGTGTCCTGCACCTCCTTCCGGTGGAACATGCCTGGAAAAGATGTCCAAATCACTTCAGCCGACCACTCTTGATGTGAAGGAGTAGTGGCTCTCCTCGCCTATCACTGACCTCCTCGTCATACCTCAAAAACAGTGCCCAGCCACCCTGCAGAGTAATTTTATTTTATTCGTTGTGTCCCTCCTCCAACAACCATCCTAACATGGTGGAGGGGCTTAAGAGCTTGGATCCCAGAGGTCTCCCAAGGCAAACAGCCTTTGTATGATGGGTCAGACAAAGAGCGGTTTAGGAAGCATTTACCACAAAAAAGTCTCATGCGGTATGACAGAGCCGAGAACCTTGCCCTGGTGCCAGGACAGGGGTTGTGGTACGTCAGCGAGAGACCAAGCCCCAAGGAGTAACACAAGGCCAGTAACAAGTGGGTCCACCACCTGCAGGACGAACCATAGGGACCTGTGCAAAGAGAACTGTGCAGCAGCAAGGGATGGAGGCTTCAATGGCCTAATCCATGAATGCTTAAACTCATCATCAATCCATGTCTAACCATATTTAACAGCTTGGTTTACTTTCAATGACCACACCAATGTCTTAATTGCCCCAGACCAATACAATGGGGAAATCACTTCAACATAGCCTGTCTAAGATCATGAGATTGGAGACATCATGGAGCTCAGAAATCTCTTAAAGCAAAACATCATGGCCTAATCTAAGGTTTAAAAGCAGGTGGGGGAATAAGCCAATGATATGTGTCAGTCTGGACTCAAGGTTTCAAGATTTCAGTGAGTGATTGTCATCAATAAATGGTGAAAGCGTTAATAGCTTTGTAAATTTTCCCAAGACCAGATGTGTTCTGCCTCATGATAAATTTGAAAATGAAATAAAATATTAACCCCAATTAGACAACTGGACCAATAAAACATTGTTTCAGGCATAGTGACTTCCCAAATAGGGACTCATCAAAATAAGAAGATTTGTAGAAATATGTCATGGAGTAATAAGTCAAACAGTTTGAAAGACATGCATCCTGTTAAAAACTGGTGCAAAACGAAGACAGGATTTTAGGAAATGAAGATTATACTTATAGGGCGGAGCTAGCATAATGGTTGAAATTACTTTAGCTCATCAGGACTTTGATGAGTTGCCATAATATAGGGAACCAGAGGTTGAAGCCATCAGTTTACGACTCAAACTGAGTTAGAAAGACAGCTGCATTTTCTGAAAGCCTAAAATCTGGAGTAAAAGTTAGAGCTTGAAAAACCATTTGTCACGATTGTTTATGGTTTCTTGACCCAAATGCAAATTAAAAACAAAGTCCAAACTAACAGGAAACCAGGTGTCCAAAAATCCAAACAATCAAAACATGAGAACAAGTCAAACAAACCAGAATCCATGGAGACATCAGGGGGATCACAATCACAAGGAGGTAGGCTCAGAGAGACGGAGTAGGAGGAAGTCTGACGAGGACGCAGTCAAGAACAACTGAACAGAGAGAGTATTTAAAGGAGCATAAGACAAAGAGAGGACTAACGAGCAGATTGGGAGCAGGTGTGCACAGAGCAAAACAGAAAAGAAGCTAGGGAAAAAGGAGAACACAAGAGGACAGCAGAGGGCAACAAATAAAAACCTAGAAAGCTGAAAATAACCAGAAAACACAACAAAATAAGAAATAAACCACTAAGACTATAAAACATGGAGCAAAGTAAAACTGAATACTCAAAAGAAAAACATAACAGAGCCAAGACTGAAACAGTAACTAAGAATTAACCAGAGAACACAACAAAATAAAAATTAAACCACTAAAACTAGAAAACAAGGAGCAAAGCAAAACTGAACATCCAAAAGAAAAACATAACAGAACCAGAACTCTAACACCACCCAAAAAGGAATAATAATAATAAATAACCAGTTATTTCATTCGATTGTAGTTGTAAAGGATTTTCTTTTCCGACTGTTAAAAAATAATTCTTATGATCTGAAATATCTAGGTGTAACAACCCATTGTAAAGGCCCCATTAGAGTTTATGCAGAACAGAGAAGATGAACTGGAACTGTATGTGTGATGGCAAGACATGCAGATTTGTAATACTTGCTACTCTTTGCATTGCTTTAGCCTCCTAATGGCACTTAACATTGTTGAAGTACTAAGGTTAATGTCAATGAGCGTTGGAGTGTGTGTGTGGAACTAACACTCAGCATGTCCTTCATCCCTCAAAGTATTTCCTTCACCTTTCTCAGCCCCCTAATGAAAGGGTTATTGATAAGAGCCTTCAACCCAGTATGCCAGGCTGATTCACCGGCTGGCTAACCTCAGGATATAAGGTTTGGCCAACCGTTAAGCAGGCTTAGTTATGGTGTTTCCCATATGTTGACAATTTAGTACAGGTTTACAGTGGCTGTGCTTTGCACAGCATATTATGGTGCTTTATGAGCATCTTCAGATTAAACAAGCTAAAACAAGCAGATTATACAAGATTGAACTCCATTTAATTCCTAAATACAGACTAAATATAAATACTGTACTTAAGTGTATATTAAGGAAGTTATTATTAACATTAACAGTTTTATGATAAATTTATTTTAGATTTTAAATTTTGAAATTGTTCACAAAGTTTAAGGTTTGAAACACCTTTACAAAAAAAAATCCTTATTCTCGACAAATAACTTGCAAACAAAACTGCTCAGTTTAAAAATATATAATTCTTTAATGTTTTAATGTGGATTCGCTGCAAAAATCAAAGGACCGTGTAGAGTTCAAGTGACTAAAGGGTCACTGAAAACACCACCTCACTGGCCAAAAAATGCTGAATATTAAATTTTAAAAAAACAAAGACCCCATTGAATGCTGGAAAACCGTAAATCATATTTATGACTTATGTTTACATCCAATCACCATGTTTAAATTTGATCACTGCTACACTTTAAGAAATTGAAATGTCTTGAGAGCTGAACTGAATGAAATTTCATTTTGTATACACTGAGGGCCAGATCTATCAAAGGTTTGCATGTATAAAAACGTGAGCTATTTCACTGCGCACGCTAAAAAATGTACAAACTGATCTATCAACAGCGTGCTAAAAGAATTTGGTCTTTAAAAACTGCTAAATAGCGCCTCTTATCCATTTAGTACTTTTTCTGCAATGAATATGCAATATGGGGCGTTTACACGCAAAAGTGCGTCTTGTGGGAGGAGAAAATGTAAATATATTAATTTAGCACTCGCAAAGTGATTTATCAAACCTGAAAGCAATTTTGCTAACGGTATCTGACTCTATATTTAACACGTTTCAAAAGAAGGTGCAAATGGTCTGTATGCGTAATTGCGCACACATGGCAGCGGTTATTGTCGCAAGAAGGAGACATCGAAATGAAGCAAGGAGACGCAGAGAACGTATTTTTTCACTCCGTATGAATATTTTTGGAATGAACGAGGAAACGATCATCAAAACATATCGTTTATCCAGCATTGCCATTTTGGAGCTGTTGAGGGAACTCCGAATGGATTTGGAGCCAGCCACAAGGAGGACCCACGCAATACCAGATATCACTAAACTCCTTGCAACATTGCACTTTTTTGAATCTGCGTCATTCCAGCGTACGGTTGCAGCGAGAGCTGGGATCTCCCAATCTCGTTTTTCAGAAGTGCTGTCCGACGATCTAAATGCCATGTCGCCCTGACGCCCAACCGGAGAACCCCGACCTCCCCCCTGCGCCTGTGGAGCAACATGCCAATGCTGCGGGGATGCGTACGCGCAGTAATCTCATCCACAGTCACTTATTGTGAGCCATTTGGTATGTGCATTTTTTTACAGGTAGAAATTCAGCCACATACCACCTTAGGGAATAAAGGTTATATATATGTATATATATATATATATATTGGAGGGGGTGGGGGTGTCACTGTAAGATTTAAATTTCTTAATGCACTAGTTTGTACAAACTACAAACTACTTTGCCGCAAACCACAAAACACGCAAAACCATCATTTAAATAGGGCGTCTCCAACAGTTTTGCACCTGCCACCAGTTACGCAATCACTCTTGTTAAATCACCCGCAAACCATGGTTCAGCCCCTCGTGCGAAATTCCCGTTTGCGAGCGCAAATTACTGCACGTAAAATTGGACCTTGATAAATCCGGCCCTTTGTGTACAAAATGACTATAAAGTTTGTCTAAGGCTAATTTTAAAAGCTATATAGTTGGACTGCTGGCATTAAAATCTGCAATTCTGTCTTTTTTCTGCATTGCGGTAGTGACAGTACCCTAGCAACAAGCCTATTTATCAATACCTTATAAAGAAATTGTGAGTAAAGAAATATGGGGGAAAAGGTTTACTTGCTAACGCTGCTCCCTGCAAGATGCAAACCTGTGTAAGGAGATGGCTGGAGCTGGAGGTTGGATTGCTTGTGTGTGCATTATAAACAGTAGACCATTTTCTTAGGGGAAGAAAAGTGGAATTCAAATTTGATCTTCTCCCAAGTAGAGTCTATGTTCCAGAAACGCTGAGTTAATCTTAACATAACTGGACGCCTGAGACGTGACCTTTACTTGCGTGAGCTGACACAAGTAGAGTGTGTGTATTTTTAAAACATATAACAAGATCTTTACAATCTCTTTGTTGGCTTCACTGCTTCCCAAACAGCACAGAATGTAGATTTTGTTCAAAATAAACCTTTACTTTTTCAGTGCTAGAAGAAATTTCTCTGTTTTCTTGTGTTTTTTGCACCTAAAAACTACATTACTGTCACATGCAGTTAATATTCAAAGTTTATTAGTCATAAATCACTTGGATTTTAATCTGCTTCACTTCTATGTGTTGGACTGAAATCGTATAGCCATATGGCTCCTTTTTATCCTCACAAATTGGTCTACCACTCAGCTAAGCTCCCCACTCTGAACACCGTATATATGACTTCAGCCATTTAGGTTTGGGATCTGAGCCAAAGCTATATGTCAGAGCAGAAAAAAGTAGGAGCAGGGTGAAAATTTGGGTGTTTGACTGAAAGCGTTGGCTCCCACCCAGCTCTACAGTCAGGGTTAAAGTACCTGAAGCTAACGGCTTTGGATGTGTGAGCTCAGAGTTGACTATATGTATGCGTGTTTCCCAACATCCCAGGGTTAGGTTTCAGTTTTCTTGCTGATGGGAGGAAACGCTGATTTAATTTCAGCCTCCTTAGATTGCCTCTGGACCTCTGATTTACAACCCTAGATACTTTAAGATAACACACTGTGGCCAGGCTGCATTAGCTACAAGAGCGGGGAGAGTTAACATTGAGATTCACACCGTACACCAGAGACAAAGCGGCCATAAACAGCTGAGACAGATGGGAAGAATTTCAAACTTTAAACAGCAGAAATATGCTGAATATTAATAAGAAAGAGGTTTCCTCCCCCATCACCTTAAATATTGTGTTTTACTTGAGTTTTGAGGCAGATATCTGGAGATGAATAAAGAGCAGTTCCAACACAGATTGAGTTCCTATATCTTCCTTTGGTTCACATAAACACACATCTCCTTTTTGACCATGGATTTCCAAGATGAGCAGTGGCTTCTTTATAGCCTATAACCATTCTGGGCTCTAACGGAAGATGCCGTTATAAATTCCACGGGACGGTGGCTCCTCTTGTCTGTTCTGTCCCATTGAGCTGCAGGGTGATCTTGAAGAAGGGGGCACGGACAGGACCCCAGAAAATGAGATGCAGAGGTCATTAACTTTTATCCTCCGCATAGGTTATGGATTTAAAATAGCAGCTGAGGCACTGTTCAGACTTGGTCCCTTTTTTGGTGATGGATAGGGATTTTGGGATGACAGATTAATCTAAGTTTGGCTGTTTTTCCTGAGTTACCTGTTCCACTTAAAAGGTTTCTCCTACAATGTCACTGGAACATTATGATAGAAGCTGCTTTTGAAGGTCACACAGCAGCAAACAGGGCAGACAGTATGGAGGGAATTTGGTTTCATTATTGGTTCAGCAAAAGAATATGTATGGAAAGAAGCAAATATTCTGCATTGAAATAAACAAAATTAAACTGAAAACCTTTATTAAAAACTTTCTGAGAGTATTTTTGTTTGATCAGATTTCCATATTTCCAATTATTTAAATTTGTTTTTCATATTTAGTTTTTCATTTTTATGTTTTCATCTTTTTACAGATTTTATTCTTTCAATTTATTTATTTATTAATTTTTTCAGATTGAGTTTTACGAATTGCATTCATTTCATATTCCTTGCATTCATTTCAATTAAGACCAATACAAAATACAACAATGTTTGCATAAAGCTCTTTTAGCGCACATTGAGGGTATCTAGAAAACGTTTGTTTTAAATCTTATTGGACCTTAACCAGCTTTTTAGAAGTATCAAATTTTTTAAATCTTTTCCCCCCTCTTCAACAAAAGATAACTTTTTTCTTTCTTTCAGAAAAATAGATAAGTAAATGAAAATAAAAAAAATTCTAGGAAGAAAAATACCTCTTTTTTTCCTTTTCGTCTAACATTGCACTGCCGTACTTCCTCACTTCTCATTAGTTAAAACTTTATTAATTAATTGCAGAGACATTTGTGAATAAGACAATTCGCTGCTAGCTCAAAACTGGAAGCTGCAAAACAACAATGACCCAAAACCTACAAGAGACTGCACCGGCTTACGATTTTAATACAAAGGGTTCTTAGCAGACTCAAAATCCGAATTTTTTCCCTTTTCTCAGCTGAATGGAACCAAATGGTCTTTAATCAAAAGAAACCCCTAAAACATCTCATAGCTGAAAGTGAGGAGTGATGCTTTTCCCCCCTCTACATCAAAATACAACTTTAGGATGTTCTCCTTTTTAGGGACAAAAAAAAAGGGACTAAAAAAAAAAGACCTTTAAATGTTAGGAGTGTAAAATGTCTTAGTTTGAATATCACAATCTCAATCTTTTCCCTTTTTTTAGTCGAATCGAACCAAATGGTCTTTAATTAAAAGAAATCCCTAAAACATCTCATAGCTGAAAGTGAGGAGTGATGCAAACCTTCCTCAGGCCAATCCCACAAACTGGTTTAGGGCACGATGCCATAACTTTGTGTTCAGACAAGACAACCATTTTTGTTGATATTTGTCATTTGGTGAGTAAAAAAGTTTGATTTTTGTTATTTATTGTAATGAAATGACATTCTTTCCATAGGAAATAAAAAGATAAAACTAGAAACTAGTATGTAAACATTTATTGATCTAGAAATGATCAAATGAGGTGTCATCCTTTTCTATGTCTGTGATTGTGTCATAATGTTTAAAGTTACTGGTGGTGATTAGATATCTGAGCCCCAAATAACATCAGCAGTAAAACTGCAATAAAACATGAATATGCCCAAAAAGTCACAAATAGGAGCCGACAGATGGAGGAAGGTAGGAGAAAAAAAGGCTCATCAGAAGGAAAAGCACACCAGCTGTCAGTCAGTGTCAGCCGGCTCCTGGGGCGCTGACGACACCTTCTTCTGAGGCAGGAAGGACCTCGCATGCCTGCGGTGCTTAGAGAGCGGTAGACGATCGCAGCAGGTTAAACCCTTGGGCTTTCTCTTCATCTCCACGCTCATGTGGAGTGTTTTGATTTCCATAGGCGACGGTGCTGGGAAAGACGTCTGCGAGTCAGACCCCACAAGTCCCTCTGTGTTCGTCCTTGTCTTCCTCTTTTACTCCTCACTTTAGTTTCCTTTTCCCTGGATACTTTTTTTCCCTCTTGTCTTTAATAGATGTTGACAAAGGTGACCTAATGAATCCAAGTCTTTCATGAGAGTATGGAGGGAATTTTGCTCCATTATTGTTGCAGCAAAGAACATGTTTAAATCCAAAAATCTAACTTTGAAAAACATTTAAATGAAAAAAGACAATTACTCGGCTGTTTTTACAGATTTTAGTTAACTTTTTTTATTATATTCGCTTTTCATATATAATTTTGTCTTCAGAAGAAAGATTGTCTTGCACCTATTAGTTGTAGATTACATCTGTAAAGTGCCTCTTTATAGATTTGATAGAGAACGAACCAACTTTATTCAGCTTTTCGGCACTCCCTCTTTTAATTTTTCACTGCTTGAGCATTTCTCCAAGGAGAGTTCATCTTCCCTGAGACAACCTTCACTTTTAACCTGACTCCGCCAGATGGATTTGCTCCGCATATCCATCTGGAAACCTTCCGTTTAAGTAATTTTGGGAAGGGGCGAAAATACTGGTTAGCTGATTGGCCTATGTTGGTGATAGACGGGCCAAATAAACCAATCAGATCAACGAAGCATATGACGTACTAACAGAGAGACGACGAAGAGGAGCCAATTGATAGATCAAACTCTTGCCGAAACCAGTCGGGAGAAGAGCAAAAACATCTTTTCCTCTGAGAAAAGCCTCCAGAGCAGTGATTAGCTCTTCTTTCAGTGAAGAAATACTCTGTAATTCCGATAAAACTTGCTCGATAGCCACGCTAACGCTAGTTTCATCGGCTGAAGCCGCCATGTTCTTTAGACTGAACTGTCGCGCTTCTCGTTGCGTCACACCTCAACCCGCCTCAAAGCCAACGCTGATTGGACGTTCGTTTGGTGAACGGCTCCAAATCTTCTTTAACGGAGAGTCTCCAGACTGATCTGCGAGTGAAACCTTGAAAGCTCGCGAGATCAGGATGGTCTCACGAGGCTACAAACTGAAAAAAAATCCATAGAAATTGTTTAAGAAGATTCTGGGACGTCAGGCATAGGCTAAATCATCAAGGTGTGACTTCATTGATTGAAATGATTAACCTTGCTGATTTTGTCTCCAGATGATTGAGCTCCGCATTGTCTAGATTTCAAGTTGGATGGTTTACTGCTGTTTATCCTTTTTGCTCCAAAGGAACGAGGAGCGAAGAGGTAACTGTGTGATCTCTAATCACTCCCTCTAACTCTGTGTCGGTGGAAGGGCTTGATCAAGGCATGTTTTCATTTCCATATATTCATATAAATGGTGTCTTTTTTTACGTGTTTGAACTCTCTGACTCAGCCCCGCTGCATTCACTTCTGGTCAACTCCTACACAGGAATCCAAAGAGACTTTCAAAGAGTGTTAACTAAAAAAAAGTGGGAAAGTGATAGAGGGAAATTATGCCTCGCAGTCGTGTTTGAGTTTTGTGTGTTTGTGTGAATCCAGCAGCAGGAAAGCGAGCATGTCTCAGCTTGAGACTGAGCACCGTGAGGCAGAGCAGCAAATTCTAACAGTTCAGGGATGAGCCTGAAGCTGTCAGCAGAAATGGAAATAAAAAGGGGCTCTGAGTGGCCCCACAGCAAGTCAGAATGACAGCCGTATAAATAATATTGGCTGAATATGCTACAATTTGGTTATAATTTGCCCTGCTGCCCCCTCCTCCTTACAGAAATTAGAGTAACAGAAGACAATTTATCCTTTTGAAGGTTAAAATGAACATTTTATACCTGTGCATAAGAAGGACCGGTGTTAGCTACAGTAAGGACGCTGAGGCTGAGCAGGCCCTGCTCTCTTCCTGCTCTACTGCCTAGCCCAAACTCTGAAAATCATTACTGCACCATCTGTCTGTCATGACTTTGGCATATTTTCACTTCACATTTATTATGTTTTTTAACTAAAACCAGATGCAGACGGCTTTTAAAGCGAAGTCTGATGCACCTCTTGGGGCTAATGGCTCAGAAGTGTGAATGTTGCCTTGGAGGGGCCTAATTCTGCCCTTTTTAATATTGAACCACTGACCTTCATTGAAAATACTGTGCGGGGCTCACAACCTTGGCCTCGTTATGAAGGCAGATGGAATTGCGTCACAGATTCCTGAGTAGATTTGTGCGACTGTGTCAGTGTGCTTAAACCAGTCCAGAGAACTTGGAGAAACCAAAACAGTTTGAACTTTGTGGCAACAGAAAGCCTGTGATCAAGATGATCGAATATCACCTGCTCCTCTTATTCAATTATTGATATTAATTCACAACAAAAAAAGAAGAAAAACACTTTTCAGCATTTAAATAAGAAAAACATTATTTTAATTTTGAAAGCAATAATAAAATAAGTAATTCAGACCTGTTTTCATTCCACCTTTTGTTTTTTTTCACAAGGATAGGATATTCTAACTTGTATATGTGCACATTTATGTGGACATAGTAACATTAGCAGTTAGCAATGGGTCATTTGCCATTGTTTGTGGTCTCTTAGACATAGGTAAATAATAACACAAGTAGCAACATTTAGGCTGCCTGCAGGTGAGTCCCTGATTGTTGGAATCGTCCATTTTGGTGGAACAGAAACGGCCACGGTGATAATAAGGTGGGCTAATGGAAATCCCTTTATTGTCTCACAATGAGGAAATTAACCCTCTGCATTTTACCCATCCCCTTGCGGAGCAGTGGGCTGCCATTGTGCGGCACACGTGGACATGGGGGTGATTCACCATTAGGCAATACTAGGTAGTTGCCTAGGGCCCCAAGTTCCTGGGGGCCCCATAAAGTTCTGTTTACATGTATAAATAATACAACTATTCCTTATTTGAGCACACTAATTATGTTTTTGATAAAAATCCTTTCACTAAAATGCCATCAGAATGCGTCTTTGCCTAAGGCCCCAAGTTTCCTAAATCCGCCCCTGCCCGGGGAGCAGTGTGGGGGTTAAGTGTTGGATTCAGAAAATGTAGATTTGCAAATAAATAGAAATTGAATCTACACAGGAAAGAGATTCAAGCAGCTTCTGCAGGAGCGGAAGGAAAAGCCCAACCCAACTTCAAGCTTTCCTTCTCCGAATCCCCTCCTGCAGCCGTCTTTTATTAACAGAACATAACACATGGTTACAAACAGAGTATTTTTCTGACAGAACACATTAATTTTATAATCATCATTGAATAAACCTAACATTAGGGGTCTTGCTCAGGGATCCAGAATGCAGGCTATGGGGATCGAACCGGGTACTTACAACTTTTTCATAGGACAAGCGCACTGTTCCAACCACTAGGCCAACATTCCCCAATATTAGCATCCTTCCAAGATTGAGGCTAGGTACAGAAGCTAACACCAATACACATGTTTTAACAGGTTTCCAGGTGCTGACTCATTAATAATTGGTTCCTCAATCACTGTGCTTTGGTGCCTTCTACATTTCAAAATAAAAGCTTAACCTAAAGGAGTTATTTGGATCCATGTTTTCATTTTGCATTGATTTAAGTTGATTGTTTTACTTAATAAATAGATTTAATAAGGTATATTGATATATTATTGTAAATAATGTAACTTCGAAGACAGATTATACAAAATAGTAATTTAAAACCTAAATGGCAAAATAAAGTGCAAAAAAAAAATCATAAACAGTTAAATAGGACTATAATTTTTTCTATCTTTCTTCACTATGTTTGCTTTTTTTAACTTCCACCAGACTCTTGTGTTTCTGCACATCAGACAGCAGGTAAATCAATGAGTGAATGATTTGTCCAATTGGCTCCTTTGAAAAAAAAACACTTAAAACCGTAACAAAGCCGATGGAAGAAGGTCAAGCAATTAGAATATTGGGTTTCAGGACCTTTCCCCCTCTTAGATTGGTGTTTATTTCCAACAAACAGATGCCATTAGAACATACTGAAACAATTAGGTGTAAATTTTTCAAGCTCACAGATGGCCCTGAGCGGATACTGTTTGGAATTACATCTTTTGAGATTTTTCTTTTCCTTCTGGGTTTTTCACATACAATGCTAATAAATGCCAGAACGTCGAAAAAAAAAAACCAACATCCTACATGAACTTATGTTATGCAGGGATCAGCACCTACCATCTGTTGTTTATTCTTAAAACAGTGGTCTGTTGTACGGAAAAACGTGTTTTTCTTACATGTCACAACAAACAAGATGGACATCTGAAAAGATGATTTCACCAATACTTGAGTGTTGAGTGAGAAAACATATGTGGAGGATTCTCAGATATATGTTCTGATATAATTATAGATCTATTTTAAATCTAAAGTAGATTTATTTGATATAATAGAATAAAATAAACTATTAGCTAATATAGTTTCCCTTTAACTCTGGTTTGATGAATGCAAAATGGAACCATGCAGCTATGGTGATGCAGATTTGCCAATAAAAGCAGACATTAAAACATATTTGTTTGAATTATTCTCTAATAATATGGTACATAGAGAACTGAATACATTGAATACTTGTGGTAAAGCGACTTCAGCGTTTATTGCAGCTTTGAAAGTGACAGTTTGGTTATTTTATATTATGGTTGGAAACTCGCACTAGTGAGCTAAGTGTTCTTCAGAGCCAGAGCTGCATTAAAGTAGATGTTAAAACAATTTGCTCCAGAACTGCGAGAATGCTTCTTATCAACATTTAAACCACTGTCATATTTATGGTATAATGTAGAAGTACATTTCAATGAGCTTTTTATTGGGACTAACCACAAAACAGAGCAGATCCAGCAAGAGCTACTGCCATAAAACAGAAGTAAGGCAACAAAGAAAAGTATTAACTACTATTTAGCTTTATATGTTTTCTTAACTACATTACTATAAAATATTTGGGATCACATGATGCATCAAAGGGGATACCAACTAATCAAAACTTCTTTATAGAACCCTTCTTAAAAATTAAACACCAATAGTATTATTTCAATGAGTAATTCAGCCACTGATGTATCCCAGACCTCACAAATAGGACTCCATTTCAGCAATAGCTCATGCATGTTAATGAATGTTGCAGTAAACCTCTTTAACGTTCCATACAGGATAACAAGATTATGATCTCATTAGTTTTCATCCTGCTCAGGCGCACCAATTAAAAGGACAGAAATGACCCATAATTCACGTTGGTTATTGTGTAATCATATCAACTCTTCATCCGGTAAGATTTAGAGGCAATGTGTTGGAAGCTTCCTCTTCGTATCTCTTTGGTGTTTCTTGATAGTTTCAACATTAGTTTCAGACGCACTTATAAAACAGATTTAAAGTAATGTCTTAGGTGACTACTATATTAAATACAAAACATAGGAAATAGATGGATCCTTTAAATGCATCTGGCAAACAGTATGTTCCTCTTAACAGTGTTGTTTTTCTTTATGAAAAAATAAAACCATGCAGATCAATTTGTAAAAAGAAAAAAAAAAGAGGAAAAAAGTATGCAGCTTCACCTTTTCAATGTACCTTAATAAGAGAAGATGACATCTGGTGCTCCTCCTTTCAAAGGGTACAGGAAAAAAACAGACTTTCAAAGAGTAAAAACTAAATGATGATAAAAGAAATAATTTGATAAATTATACCGAAACCAACAACAATTGAATAATTGTCACATTTGCATGCTAGCTTGTGACAGTAATAGAGGGTGTATCTGTGGATGCAAGTAAGAATAACTGGAGAAAAGTGTTTGGGAAAAAAAAAGATGCAAACAAATTAATAATAGTAGTATAGTAATATAATTTATAAAACCTTTCTCTCTGATGCCATCATCTCCATTGAAAGACACTAAATATATATCTACAAGTATCATTAACTTTACAATAAATACATTAACTCATGGAAATTATTTTTGATTCTTTTACTTAACAATGAAAGAGTTTCTATAAACAGGTAAACAGCTGCTTCAGGACATGCAAAAGAACACTGATCTTTCTTAGAAATGGAAACTACAAAACTTTTGGTGCAAAAACATCCTTTTATATATAAAGATGAATGTTGCGAATTATAATGTCATGTAACAAATTAAAAACTATTTATTAGGAAACAAAAATACAGCTTTGATTTGGCCATGTATGACTATGACTATTCAGGGATTAGTCATAGTTAAGAGCGTTCTGACCAGCTGTCTCACTGGAAAGTGAAGCATTTTGCCAATGGAACGAGACAATTCACATCTAAAATAAGAAAGTACAATTGTATTGTCTTATTTCAAGCGCATTTTATCTAATTATCTTATTCTAAGAGTGAAAATACTCATTCCATTGGCAAACTATCTCACCTACCTACTCAAATTCAGGGTAAATACACTTAATTTAAAAATGTTTTACTTATTTCTAGATCGTTTTTCCAATGGAGATGAGCCCCCATGATCCTCTCTGCTCTTCTCACCTTCTTCCAGTCTGAGGTGCTGCAGCCTCCACACCACACTCCTCAATTTAAGAAAAAGGGCACTTATTTTAAGAAAACTTGACTGATATAGATTCAATTTTTTTGCAGTGTTCCCTCCATGAAAGATATTTCTTCCCAGCTCTGCGTGTCCCGAGCCCTCACACCCCCACCTTGGACTGTTCTCCCTGCTGCCCTCTGGGAAGAGGCTTCGCTGCATTCAATGCAGGACCAGCAGATTCTGCAACAGCTTCTTCCCCACCAAAATAAGACAGCTAAATGCTGAAAAAACTCTAAATCATGTCACATACGCTGCATCAAACTAACCATATCAATGCGGGGTTTTTTTGCACCGTGTTTGTTTTCTCCCACAATGTTTACATTTGATCACTGCTGCACTTTAAGAAATGGAAATGTCATGAGAGCTGTACAAAGCAAAAATTTAGTTTGTGTATACACTCTGTGTATAAAAAGTGACAATAAACCTTAAGTCTAAGTCATAATTAAATCTGCTGACTAAACAAATATTAATCAGATGATTTTACTCAAATATCACACTGGAAAAACGGTCTAGAAATAAGTAAAAATTTCTCAAATTATGTGTATTTCCCCTTTTTTTGAGTAGGTAAATGAGATGATTTGCCAATGGAATGAGTATTTTTACTCTTAAAATAAGATATTTAGATAAAATGCACTTGAAATAAGACAATGCAATTGCGTTTTCTTATTTTAAATGTAAATTGTCTTGTTCCATTGGCAAAATGTCTCTTTTACCTCCTCAATCCAAGAACAAATGCACTTATTTTAAGAAAAAATTACTCATCTAGGTTTTGATTTTTTCCAGTGCACTGCTAGAGATGCGCTAGCATCAGGAGCACAAAGAGCAAAGATAACCACAGGCCACAAAATATATTAAAACAGATGACTCCATGACTTCCCTTATATAATTAAACATCTAATATCTATAGCATTTTAACCACCTTATAAACAAGAGGAAAATATATATGGAGAAACTAGTGATTAAAAACAGACTGAAATAAGAAAGTATAACTTAGACTAATGGGAAAACTAAACTGTAGTGATTTTCTTCAGGCACACCCTCAACAAGTCATTTTCCTGTAACCTTTGACCTCTGAGGATATCCAACTCTCCTCTGAAACACAACGCTGAGATTAATCACTCAGAGCCACGCCACATTCTAGTTTCTATCTTCTTGATCCTGACACAGACAGATTAAGACATCACATCTTTGTCAGGAACCAGAGATGCAGTGTTCTTTTTCCCAAAGCTTTCATGTGCAACGCTGGACCCGGTACGGCCCTCAGGAGCTGATTCATCAATGTGCTTCCCTCGCTTGCTGCCCTACTCTGTTCTACAAGTCAGAGGGAGACGTGGAAACGGGGAAAAGAAACCCACAAGTTGCAACTCAAAACCCTTCTGTGTTTCTAGAGCGTTCTGTAAAATTCTCACACAGTTGTTTGTGTGTCAGCAGAGCTTCCCCAAAGGAGGCGAGAGGAAGAAACAGCAGCCATGTTGCTCCCGATGCTCTATTTTACCCTCCAGTGCACTCACTGCAGAGAAAATGCAAAACAAGTTTTTGGAGGTGAACTTCATGAGGGACCAGCTGCCACTGCAGCTCTTCATCACACATCAACCAGCTGCAGATAGAGTGGCAAAGACGGCGTGTAGATCGCGACCTGACTTTGATGCCGTTCGTATTTTTAGAAAAACAACATGCAGCATGTACACACCCTCCATTTTGCCTTCAAACTCCAAAGCTGTGTTTACTGTGGTGTCCCAGGAGAAACTTTGAAATGGTTCGATTGAAAGAGGACGGGTGGAAATGGGCCACCTGAATAAAACCCAACATGGCACCCTGTGAGATCTGTTTCTGAAGATCAGGAAATCAGCCCTACAGTTCTAACTTTACAGTTTATCAAAAAGGCTTGGAGTGTTTCTAAAGAGACCTGACCTTAAAGCAAATATAGAAACATGAAACGTGTTGATCTGAAGCATGTTCCTGAGAAATTTCCGCCTGTACTTCGCTTCTGAAAGATTTATATTTCTGTTTATTCACAAAGTCGTGCTCTTCGCCTGCCAAACGAAGTTTTTTCTTATCGTCTTCTCCTCCACATCCTCTGTGTCTCTCCTGTGGATTTTTGGAGTCTAATTTGGAGGCGACCCACAGTCGCTTTAATCCCTCTGGTTTTTTGAAGAGCTCACTTTTAGCGGAGATCGCTGTCATGGAGTGAGAAGTCGGCCTTCAGCCACAAACCAAAGAAATGTGGAGGAAAGAGTTAGGAAGGCGGAGAGAAGGCAGGTCTCAGCCAGTCACCCCTAACCCCTTTATAGCCTCTCATTACAGCACTTACAGTTGGACCGGGCCGTGGAGGCTGGCGGCCTCCGTTCTAATCCACCTCGGGCTGCCGTTAAGCACTCTGCCTTAAATCATTTCACACTTCCATTGTGCTCTGCTGGGGATTTATGGAGTGAATTTCATTCCATTATTTTTTTAAGCAAAGATGATGTTTTGTGAATGGAAATAATAAAAAATAATAATACAATGTGACAAAATTTAAAATTGAGAAATTTTATTGACACAATTTTATTTCATTTTTTTTAGTATTTTTTTCACATTTTCTTTTTTTTTTTTATATTTACATTTTTTTCTCCAAAATTTCTTTTAACGTTTTTTTTATTGTCAAATGCAATTTTTTTGTGTGGTCGGGGGGCTGAAAATGTATTAAATTGTCTATTCACTGCACTGGAAAAAATCTAAATCAAGATAAGTAATTTTTTTCTTGAAATAAGTGTATTTGTTCTTGGATTGAGGAGGTAAAAGAGACATTTTGCCAATGGAACAAGATAATTTCCACTTAAAATAAGAAAAAACAAATGCATTGTCTTATTTCAAGTGCATATTATCTGATTTTCTTATTTTGAGAGTAAAATACTCATTCTATTGGCAAACTATCTAATTTTCCTGCTCAAATTAAGGTTAAATACGGTTAATTTAGGAATTTTTTACTTATTTTTAGATTGTTTTTCCAGTGTGAGCCAACATGACAAAGACTGGCTGGATACAGTCATAAAAAACTGAGCAAAAGTTCCAGTTTAAGTCTGTTTTCTAGTTGCCATGACTGGATTGTAGTGAGTTAACCCTATAATGCCAAATGTATCATATTTGATACATACGGTTTCTGAAATGTTTTGCATCTGACACCTTTTGCATAATTTAATGGTAAAAACGTTGCTCAAAATCCTATTGTACACAATCAGATATACCTGATAACATCCAGTAGAAGACTACACAAAAAATAATCTTGACTTATCGCATAGTAATAAATTATTATCAAAAATGTATTTCTGTTTATTTCTTTTTACACATTTTGTTAAAAGGGCAAATACGGAATTCTAACCAAAAAAAAGTAATTTTCTGTTTTGTTTAATGCTTAGATCAGGCTTTAAAGGGTTAACAATAGGCATGTTTTCAAATTTTTGTTTTTCAGGTTGAATTTAAGGAATTGCATTCTGTTGAAAACAGGGGTGCTCAAGTCCAGTCCTCAAGAGCTACTATCCTGCAACTTTTTGATGCACCCCATTTTTAACACACCTGAATCAAATGAGTGGCTCATTACCACACCTCTGCTGGGCTAAATGAGGGTATTGAGTCTTTGTATTCAGGTGTGTTAGAGAAGAGATGCATCTAAAAGTTACAGGATGGTAGCTCTTGAGGACTGGACTTGAGCACCCCTGGTTGAAAATGTGCTTTATAGATCATGCTCTTTACTTATGGAGTGAGGAGCGAGGATACATTTCTATTGGTCTGCATGGATGTTAGCAACAATATTTTAATTGGTGAATTTGAGCCGAAAGAGTGAGCGTTTGTATTTGGCTTGAAGTAAGGAGAACGTAATCTGTTAAAGGCATTTTGAATATAAGGACCAGTCTTTAGGTTGTAGGGAAGCAGCTGTTCCAACCGTTGCATTTCCGAATTCTCCCGAGTCGTGCACGACTTTAAACGAGTAAATAAAGTGAATTTTATTGGTCGATTATCAAGGGGGTGGGATTGTTGTGGCGGAAGGTTCGCAAGCAAGTTGGTTGTAGCCGGTTTGTCGGAAGCATCATGCTAACCAGTTAGCAACTTAGTGCTAGCAGGTTCCCAATGGGAAATTCCATTGGGACCAAGTAGCACTAAATTGGTGACTTAGAAACGACGCTGTCAAGGAACGCTATGGACAGCGGAAACATGCAAGAGGAGGAGAGTTTAGTGTCGGAGGTCGTGGATGAGTCTCCTCCGTCATCCATTTTTTATTTAGAGGAGGAAAGCGGGGACGAAGATGTTGTGGAAGAGGACGCCAGGGCGGCAGAAGCTTGGTTTGGTGTAGAAGGCTTCCAGCCGTACATGTTTGAGCCCTTGCCTCGCAACGCTGCCAGTTCTGTTAGCTCTACGCCTGCTGAAGACACAGACGTCCATCCTGTGAACACTGGGACGAACTCAATGGGAAAGGAAAAATATTAGCTGCGACATATGAATCAAGATGCTGTGACCGAAAAATTTGACTGACAGATGACCGTTGATATATAATTGGCTGAAATTAGGTGTTAAGGCTGACGTATTACTAACTGGTCTGCAGAAGATAACAAGAGAAAAACAGAATTTTGAAGCAGTTTTTTTTTTTAAATAGAAATTTTCCACATTTTGGGACAATATGGTCGGATAAAAAGTGCATTTATATACATGTTGAAGCCTGAATTATTTGACATTTAAATACGACTTCCCTACGACTTTAAAACTCTCCATGAAAAGTAGAAATCTATTATTTTAATTTGACGTTTTTTATTAAAAAGTCTGTAAAAAAATTTTGTGAAAAAAAAAAATCTAATTACCAAATCTTAGAAAAAAACAGTTATTATCAAACCTGTATTTGATCAAAACATTTTCAATGATTGCATTTGTTTGTTTTTTTTTCCATTTTTTTCTCCCCTGGCACCCTTCCGTTCTGTTTTTCCACCCATACTGACCTCAGATAATCCAGTTTGTTTAGCGTTCTTACCCAAGATTATAGGTGGGTAACTAGAGACAGAAACTAAGCAGGGACTGGTAGATTGATGGCTGATCACATTAGTGAACAGGCTGACTATCCGTGACTCAGTGTGCCACTGTGATAGCTCCGTGTTTGTTTATATCATATGTTTGTCTGGCCAGCCGTGTGAGCAAGTGCGACCAGAGGATTCCCGCGATGACAGTCCCAATCAATCACAGCAGCCACCAGAGTGCAGAGTTCAGGAGACATTTTGGCAGCGGGCTTCACTGGGGGGCCTGCCAAGGCAAAGAGACTGAACTGGAGTAATGATTGCTATTAGGCAGTTTTATGAATATTTATGGCCAACATCTGCAGCGAGTGCACGGCTCTGAGAGTTAGCAGAGCTGTGTCGTGTTCAGAGTTAATGTTGGAGCTGAGAAAGGAGTTATAGAGCTGATCCCTGGGATTAAATGTCTCAGGTGGGGTGGCTTTTAGGCCCCAGTCAGCTAGGTGTACAGGATGAAGCTGAACACCGAGGGAATTAACAGACTTCAGCGAACAACGCATACAAACCAACTGGAGTAAAATAAATATGCTTCGGCTGTAGAAGCAGTTCAGAAATCCTGCTGTTGTATCTTTATTTTATGTAATAAATAATCAAATAACTTTCAGACTGTCATGTGTTTTTCTCTGAACTAAAGCCCAACTGGCTGCATGTTTGGACAGCATATGGAAGCTGGATTTAAGCTCAAATCATGGTTCAGCTGTTATATCTGACAACATATGGAGTAAATTCAAAACTTTCTTTGACTGTAGACGAATAACGTTAACCAAAAAAGATCAGCTTCAGGCCAAACATATTTTAGTTGAGAAGGACAGTGAAACTCAGCTGAAATAAAAATGTCTATATAAAGAGAAGGAAAAGGCTAAAGTAAAAGCCATCAGCAGCTTTGTACTATAATGCAAGGATATCAAGGTTCAGCATATTCATATTCAAGATGCAAACCTCATAATTGTCCGCTTTGACTTTGGGCTTTTAACAGATCATCTTTCCAATGTAACATTATCCCTTTTTCCAATCAGCGTTTGACTGACATTTGCTCATATTTATACACTTTTTAAAACATATTGTTAGGAATCCAGTTTGTGTGGGTTGTGTTTTGGTTTTGTTCTCTCTTTCCACCACCAGGTGCCGCCCTGTTCTCGTTGGTCCTCCCACACACTTGCGGCTGGTTGACTAATCACTGAGGACTATTTGAGCGGTGGACTGTCACTACCTCGAGGCCAGAGTGTTTGCCAGTTTTTCGTACTCTAGCCAAGCTGAGTTTTTGTCTTTGCCTTTTCGGCAGGAAGCCTTCCTGCAATCTGGATGTTTGGCCTTCTTCCCCTGGAAGGATTGTTTGAGTCTCACACTGAGCAGGGGATTCACCACCACAAGTTCTGTTCAAGTCCACCCGGTTTCCCAAGTGACAGTCTGCTCAATAGCTCCTCAGGATCCAATAAATTATAAAACCTGTCCACCCTCCAACAAGTCTCTATATAAACCCACACTAACTGGATTCCGGGAAAAGAGGTCTTCTAAACCAACGTGAGTCCTGTTTTCTCTGTCTCTCCAGTCATCGCTCAAAGTTCCCACGGATCCTGAACTAACTGCTGATACTTCCCTTCCCTCTTCCAGTTCCGGTTCACCAGCACACTGAGTCCTACCCCTGCTGTCCTTATCAAAAAACCTGTTCAAACTTTTACCCTGGTTCTCTGAGTGGTTTACTGCATGTGGGTCTCTTAAGAAAATCATGACACATATTCCTTATGTCTGAAATAATGTATGGAATTATTGTAAACAACAAATTTGGCCCCTGAGAGAGTGTTGGCCTAGTGGGTTAGAGCAGCGCGTTTCTGCTTTGAGAAGGTTGCAACTACCTGGTTCGATCTCCACAGCCTGCACTTTGGGTCCCTGAGCAAGACCCTTAACCCCACACTGCTCCCTGGGTGCCGCACAGTGGCAGCCCACTGCTCCCCAAGGGAATGGGTTAAATGCAGAGATACATTTCTCCAATATGATATCAATAAAGTTCAATTATTATTACTATTCTTGATGAGGTTGAAGGAAAATAATTCAAAAAAGTTGGATTTTTAGTAATAGTGGTTTGACATTAAGATTTCTTTAAAGAATTTCCTGTAGTCACTCCTCTTATCAGGAAAGAGTGACTAAGTGTTAGTGATTCAGAATTGCAAAACAGCCCAAATTCATTTACAAGTTTTGACATGTTTCCAAAATGCGTAGATCCTCCCCACTTCCAAAAAACTTGAGTAGCTGTCGGAGAATTGGCAATCCATGATCACCCTGAATGGATTTGATTGGGACTTTTTGTCTTGAGTGCACTTTATACGACAAGTAAAACTGAAGTCACTGTAGCAACATCTGTCAAAATTATCTGATATGTGTCCAATTTAAGTAGAGACCCTGTTCTATGGCATTTAAAATAAATGTTTACTTTTATTTCAAGATTCGTCAACTTTTCAAATTTCAAAGGAGTGTAAAAGGAAAGATATGTTTTAACATGTTTTTTATCTCTCTGTCTGCTATTCATTCCTGAGAACAGATCACTCAGAACAAACACTTTACAGGTGCTGGTCATAAAATTAGAATATCATGAAAAAGTAGATTGATTTCAGTAATTCCATTTAAAAAGTGAAACTTGTATATTATATTCATACATTACATACAAACTCATATATTTCAGATGTTTATTTTGTTTAATTTTGATGATTACAAATGACAACAAATGAAAATCTCAAATTCATCATATCAGAAAATTAGAATATTGTGAAAAGGTTCAAAATTGATGGCCCCTGGTGCCACACTCTAATCAGCTAATTAACTCAAACCACCTGCAAAAGCCTTTAAATGGTCTTTCAGTCTAGTTCTATAGGCTACACAATCATGGGGAAGACTGCTGACTTGACAGTTGTCCAAAAGACGACCATCGACACCTTGCACAAGGAGGGCAAGACACAAAAGGTCATCGCTAAAGAGGCTGGCTGTTCACAGAGCTCAGTGTCCAAGCACATTAATAGAGAGGCGAAGGGAAGGAAAAGATGTGGTCGAAAAAAGTGTACAAGCAAGAGAGATAACCGCACCCTGGAGAGGATTGTGAAACAAAACCCATTCAAAAATGTGGGGGAGATTCACAAAGAGTGGACTGCAGCTGGAGTGAGTGCTTCAAGAACCACCACACACAGACGTATGAAAGACATGGGTTTCTGCTGTCGCATTCCTTGTGTCAAGCCACTCTTGAACCACAGACAGCGTCAGAAGCGTCTTGCCTGGGCTAAAGAGAAACAGGATTGGACTGCTGGTGAGTGGTCCAAAGTCATGTTCTCTGATGAAAGTAAATTTTGCATTTCCTTTGGAAATCAAGGTCCCAGAGTCTGGAGGAAAAGAAGAGAGGCACTTCATCCACATTGCTTGAAGTCCAGTGTAAAGTTTCCACAGTCAGTGATGGTTTGGGGTGCCATGTCATCTGCTGGTGTTGGTCCATTGTGTTTTCTGAGGTCCAGGGTCAACGCAGCCACATACCAGGAAGTTTTAGAGCACTTCATGCTTCCTGCAGCTGACCAACTTTTTGGAGATGCAGATTTCATTTTCCAACAGGACTTGGCACCTGCACACAGTGCCAAAGCTACCAGTACCTGGTTGAAGGACCATGGTATCCCTGTTCTTAATTGGCCAGTAAACTCTCCTGACCTTAACCCCATAGAAAATCTATGGGGTATTGTGAAGAAGAAGATGCAATACACCAGACCCAACAATTCAGAAGAGCTAAAAGCCACTATTAGAGCAACCTGGGCTATCATAACACCTGAGCAGTGCCACAGACTGATCGACTCCATGCCACGCCGCATTGCTGCAGTAATACAGGCCAAAGGAGGCCCAACTAAATACTGAGTGCTGTACATGCTCATACTTTTCATGTTCATACTTTTCAGTTGGCCAACATTTCTATAAATCCTTTGTTTTTATTGGTCTTCAGTAATATTCTAATTTTCTGATATGATGAATTTGAGATTTTCATTTGTTGTCATTTGTAATCATCAAAATTAAACAAAATAAACATCTGAAATATATGAGTTTGTATGTAATGTATGAATATAATATACAAGTTTCACTTTTTAAATGGAATTACTGAAATCAATCTACTTTTTCATGATATTCTAATTTTATGACCAGCACCTGTAAAGGGAAACACCGTTTTTTTTTTTTACATTGGCCCCCTGAATTTACATTATTAAATCATATTCTACTCACCCATATGAGTTTTGTGTCATTTGGAGCCGTTCTGAAGATATTCTGTTAGGTTATATCCAAGTAACGTCTTCCTATGGGCAACGACTTGAAGGCACAAACTAAACTGTTCATAATAAATTCTTTATGCAGGTGGAGGCCCCCATCGTGTCGTGGATTGTTGATTACCTGACGGGCAGACCGCAGTATGTACGCCTACAGAACTGTGTGTCTGACAGGGTGGTCAGCAACACTGGGGCGCCTCAGGGGACTGTCTTCTCCCCCTTCCTCTTCCCCCTTTTCACCTCGGACTTCAACTACTGCTGAGTCCTGCCACCTTCAGAAGTTTTCTGATGACTCAGCAATTGTTGGCTGCATTGAAAAGGGTGAGGAGAGTGAATACAGGCCTGTGGTGGGCAACTTTGTCACTTGGAGTGAGCTGAACCACCTGCAGCTCAACGTGACAAAGACTAAGGAGCTAATAGTGGATCTGAGGAGGACGAAACACCTGTGACCACTGTTTCCATCCAGGGGGTTCCTGTTGACACTGTGGAGGAGTATAAGTACCTGGGAGTGCACTTTAACAATAAGTTGGACTGGACTAGAAACACTGAGGCGGTCTACGAAAAGGGCCAAAGCCGACTATTCTTCCTGAGGAGGCTGAAGTCCTTTAACATCTGTGGGACGATGCTGAGGATGTTTTATGAGTCTGTTGTTGCTAGCATGCTCTTCTTTGCCGTCACATGCTGGGGCAGTGGGCTGAGGGTTGTTGAAAACAACAGACTGAACAAACTGATCAGGACGGCCGGTGATGCTGTGGGGGAGCAGCTGGACACCCTGACCACCGTGGCAGAGAGGAGGATCCTGTCCAGGTTTCAGTCCATCTTAGACAATGACTCACATCCTCTCCATGACACACTGGTCCAGCAGACGCGCTCCTTCAGCAGAAGACTCCTCCTACCCAGATGCCCCACAGAGCGCCACAGGAAATCATTCCTGCCTGTGGTCATCAACCTCTACAACGCCTCCCTCAAGTGATTCAGACCCCCCCCGCCCCATAACTGACATTTATGCACTATTTTTGCACGCCACGTATCACTTTACTTGGATTTATCACTTTAGTTGGATATTCACTTTATTTGGATTTAGTTTTTACATATGCATAGATATACGTACATATATATATACAGAAAAGCTATATGCGTATATATTTTATCTCTTTTTATTCTTATTTTTTATCTTTATTATATTGTGTAGTTGGATGTGTATATTTATATATATATATATATATATAAAACTGTAACTGGAGCGTGTAACGAAAGTAATTTCCCTCTGGGATTGTTAAAGTATTCATAACATGTCGGCAAATCACTGTCCCCAAGACATCCGCGGTTATATTTTTTATATTTATATCTTTTAAAAACAAAGTGGAGTGTGTATGACGTCATACACACTACGCTTTGTCCTTGCAGGGCTGCAGTGTCCTACCTCGAGTTGGCTTTGGACATGAAGCCTAGTTGGACATGTCCTCAATGTATCACAGAACAACATTCAGCCATTTACTCCAAAATTAATGCTATTGGAACCTTAAAGGTACACTATGCAACCGGTGTTGATTTTCCAGCGAGGCTCCCCCCAGAGGGCGAGAGTAAAAGTGCACTGTCGTAAATATGCTCAGCTGTTCTCCTGGTTTCTCCGTCAAGCCAGGCGCGGTTGTTTTGAGCTTAGCAGACAGGCGAACGCAACGAATCACCATGTCTACTGCGGTAAGTGACTATTTTGTTCCAATTTTCGAGTTCGAAAATTTTGCATGTTTTCATACATTATTTGTTATGCATGTGTCTAAATAGCAAAGATTGTAGTTAGCCAAGTTGGAGTTTCCCATACATTTATCCAACTGTCGGATGACATGGGCTTTTGCTGTTTTCTCGCTGGTTCCGCCATGATAACTGCACAAATATCGCCACTGCGCTAGCAACGAGCATGCCTCTCACTGGGGGCGTGTAGCAGTTCTCGCCGTAAAGCAAGACCGACTCTCGCGATGCACGAGACTTCTGAGCCTGTGGATGCGGGCCGAGGGCCCCTGCAATTGCAAGTACGGTATTTCCCCTACAGACCACCAGGGCGGCCGAGAAAACCTTTGTTCGACCTGAAATGACTCATTTAATCATCCAAAATGTTATGGAACACATTAATTAACTGAAAAATGTTGCATAGTGTGCCTTTAAACCACTTTATTTCCATGGAACATGCCTGCTCCATGGAAAACGGTAGCCAGGATTCGAACTTGAGACATTCATGCTGCAAGGCAGCAGCGCTAACAGCTGAACCACCATAAAACCTAATTAAGCAGCATGAACAATGTTAACCCAAACATTAATTTTTTATGGTCTCTAATAGAAGGCTTAAAGTAATGCTTTCATGTTAACCATACCACCACATTCCCTGCAGACGCTATCATGTAATTTTATAAATGAATTACAAATCTGCTTAAATTAGGCTTTATAAATAAATATTGCTCTACTGCCTATGTAAAAGATCTTTTATTTTGTTTCTCTAAAAGACAGAAGTCAAAGATTGAACTAATATTGTTGCCTTTGCTGATTGTTTTTCTTATTATACGTAAGAGAAGGTTTCAGCTGTTAGATTCAGAAAAAATGTAATTTATCCATGTGGAAAAGTTAGAAAATAAAAACAGTATCTTTGTTTAGTCTAAGAGGTTTAGCTCTCCTTTTTTGAGACATAACAGGAAAAAAGTTCCCTTCTTTTTTTTAACCACCTGCACAGCCACGGCTGAAACTTTAAGGCCCTGCCGCAGATATTCATCATAAATCTTATTACAGTGGTTGGCATTTGGCCGTCACAGGAGAGCTCGCTTGCACTGAGCCCTACATCACACGGGATTTCCCAGGAGGTCAAAGAGGGGTTTGATGGGATATCAAGTTAATGAAAGCCAACGTGCTACAGGTTGTCTGGGTCTAAAGGAGGTGATAACGCCGGAGACAGTTGGGAAATTTGTGGTGTCGGTTTTATTAGCTAAGCAGCCTTTGGGAAGCATTTTAATTGAATTCAAATCCCAATGTAAAGCATGAGTGGTCTTTTCAGGTGTTGCAAGGTGCTTCTTAAGGTGATTAGCATACCTAGCGTTAAACTCCAACCATAATTACATGACTTTACGCTTATTTTCAAAGAGAAAAATGCCTTGTACTAATTTCATTTTCTTTAAATTAACTTTGGCCTTTTAATATTTGGCCTGCATGCAAAACATATACAGTTTAATATTACAAATAGTAACACATGTTTAGTTTGAGGCTGTTCTTTGAGTCCTGCAGGCGACAGGCCTCTTGCAGGTTAAGCTGTCATGGCTGACACCACTCTACTCATCAGGGGAAGTTTATATGGCCGCAAGCAAGAAACACGTTTTGTAAATGTTGAATAAAAAATAAAAATAAAAAATCCAGAAACTAAGTAAAAAAAAAAACTTAAATTGTTTTTTTTTTTTCTTCAAATGTATTCAGAATACTAAATATCAACCTGAATACAGTCCCAAGGGTAAAATATGGTGTTGGCGGGATAATGCTGTGGGAAGAGTTTCATATGGCAAAGCTTTTCAGCAGTGAAGAGATAAATACAAGAAAAAAAGATATGAAAGCACCTCTGATGTTATTCAAATTTTATTCTCATATTGATTTTTATTTTATTTTTTGGGGGGCCTGATCTTCAGATGGTTTGCGTGCAAATTACTGTGTAGATCTTTAAAGATGCAAAAGAATTGATTAGCTTTTGCAATAAGCAGGCAGCATGCAAACCTTTTTTTGTGAATGCCTTCATCCAGATCATATTGTAAAAACATTTACCACATGCAAAGTGATTTTCCAAACCTAAAAATAAACTGCAGCAGCAATTTTTGTTTCCTTTTAAGTACTTCTGAAAGTCGGTTGCAAACTGATCTGCTTTAATTTTGGCCAAAATGAAGGATAGAGAAATATTCTGAGTGCAAAAACATATTTAGAATGTCAGAAAAAAAATGTTGAATGATTAAAAATAAAGAACAATTTTTTCCTCCCTCGATTTTTTTCAAATCACATTAATAAAGGCAATATGTTAAAATTAATACAATACGTAAAACTCAATCTGAAGCACAAATTTTAAGAAAAAAAATATTGCAAACATAAAACCTTTTAAAAAGAAAAACAAAAAAGACAAAATTAGATTTTATATATATTTTATATATATACTGGTGGAGATCAGTCCACCAGTCAGCAAGGTCATAGTCATTTCAAAAAAGATAAAAAAAAAAACAATCATAAAAAAAAAGTCCAGCTAATTGTTTCTTAACTTGTTTTTTTTTTTCACTTTTTTGGAAAAAAATAAAATAAAATAAATAAATAAATAAATATATATATATATATATATATATATATATATATATATATATATATATATATATATATATATATATATATGTTTTTTTTTCCGTATGTAATTCAAATTTCCACATGTGTAATCATGTTATATTTGACCCACAAGTGAAAATGTGTGATCTTCAGGATTAAACATGGGTTTTCAGTATTAATTGTTTCAAATTAACATTTATACATCTTATTTTTAATGTGACTCACATAAGTTCACATGTGTACCATATGTGAACATTGCATATGATACATGCTTTTCACATGTTATTTTTCTGTTAGTGAGAAGCCTCTTGTTTGTTTTTTGTTTGTGTTTTTTTAAACGGTTTCACCATATAGAATATGAATGACATCTAGGATAGATATTTACATTTAAAGCCCACTCTATTTATCAACTGCTGACATTGGTGTAAAAAAGCTCTTTCAGGATGTGACAGAGAAGGAAAAGGACTTTATTTTTAAAGATGAGCTCATACCTTTGAATGCTGCCCTGGGTTACTGCCCCTGTGACCCATACCTATAAAGCAAACATTAAACGTATATATTACAGCCTGCTTTAAATCCTGTATAAGTGGACAGATCGAACACACCCAAACAGCAGCGTTTTCTCCCTCGGCTCACATCCTCCAAACAGGACTCTGTCCTTCAACAATAACAGCCACATTTAGCAACCGCCATCTTTCAAGTGTTGCCTAAAGCCTCTGTGTCATCGTCCTTCCTTCCACCTTTTGTCTGAAAGTGGCACAACATGGCACAGGCAGATTTCCAAAAGATGCTCCACGGACTCCTCCGTAGCGCTTCCTGGTGGGGATAATGGAGGAAATATCATCCGGACTCTTATTATTCCAGCTGGGCAGGAGCTACCTCTGCCATGGAGCCTGGCCCAGAACGCACAAAGATCAGCGCCAGCATGCATCCTCATACGGGCCAAATACCTTTTTCGTCCTTTCTGTCCGAGCTTAGAGATAACAAACAAGGGGAAGTCATTTTACTGCAGCATGCTATCAGAGGGGAGACTTAAAAAAGGCTCGGGTGACCCCTGTCAGGGTGTTATCCACTTTTAAAGCTCTCTCCTCTACGTCTGGAGGAGGGTGGAGTTGTTTAGGTGTCAGAAATGAGGTAAGAAGTTTTACACCAGGGATCCTGGAGGTCAAACAGGGTTGGATTTGTTTTTTGGGCAGAAGCTGAAAAGCTCCAAGCGTTTCCCAGATTTTAAGGGTCCTGACGCAAGGCGGCTTCCTGTTCCGAGCTTTGTGTTCCAGCTCAGATTGACTAGTCAGCAGAAGTTTGGAGGAATGTAATATTACAGCTCCTTTATGATCCAGAAACAATATTTGATCTAAGTGTGGCCACCACCTAATTGGTAGGAGTTTGAAAATTTAATTTACCAAGAATTCTATTTTAGCTGCAGTAAGTGAAGCCAAAACACCTCCTAACCGAAATCATACACTGCAGGGATATAATGTCCACATAAAGCCTGTTTATTAGCTGCAGCGAGGCTTTCTGGGTTTGTCTCATTCACCATTTATTTCATAAAATGCCTTCTGAAGTCGTCTTGTTGGGTTTTTAAATGCTGTCATTTACACTTTTCAGACTCAATTAAACATATTTAGGCCAAATAAATGCAAGGTAAATATTGTAATTTTGCATTTTATTAGATTAAAGGATAGGATGTAGAGTTAGAGAAGGAAAAAGGATACAGTTAAATCTAATATAAATAGAAAAAGAATACAATTAAGTCCTATTAAGACAGATACTTTAGAAACTTTAACATTTAAATATTTCCTTACTGCACAGTGGCGCAACATTTCGCAAATAATTTTAAAACGAAAAATGCATCCACAGAGCGTCTACGCTACGAGTTCGTCAAGAGTAAGGAATAAGAATGGATGAACACGACTTTCACACCTTTAAACACTGGTTGTCTAAAAGCTGTAAAATGTTAGCTTCGTGAGACCATCTTTCAAGGTTTCACTCGCTAATCAGTCTGGCTAGTCTGGAGCCTCTCCGTTAAAGAAAATTTGGAGCCGTTCAGCAAACGAACGTCCAATCAGCGTTGGCTTTGAGGCGGGTTGAGGTGTGAGGCAACGAGAAGCACGACAGTTCAGTCTAAAGAACATGGCGGCTTCAGCCGATGAAACTAGCGTTAGCGTGGCTATCGAGCAAGTTTTATCGGAATTACAGAGTATTTCTTCACTGAATCTGGAGGCTTTTCTCAGAGGAAAAGATGTTTTTGCTCTTCTCCCGACTGGTTTCGGCAAGAGTTTGATCTATCAATTGGCTCCTCTTCGTCGTCGCTCTGTTAGTACGTCATATGCTTCGTTGATCTGATTGGTTTATTTGGCCCGTCTATCACCAACATAGGCCAATCAGCTAACCAGTATTTTCGCCCCTTCCCAAAATTATTTCAAAGGAAGGTTTCCAGATGGATATGCGGAGCAAATCCATCTGGCGGAGTCAGGTTAGTAAAATGTATAAAAACCAATAAAGTTTAGTCTTAACGGCAATTTAATCTAGAATACTTTTCCAAATGTAAAGTTTGAGGGCGTTATGGAGCCACACAGTCCCCTGGGATTCCTTCTTCAACTTTTCTTTTCCCAGGAAATGATCCTAATTAACATACGGTGCATGACTGGAATCATAAATGCTCCGCCACCCATTATGCTCCAAACCATTTGCTTTGGCACCTTTAAAATTTTCACATTAAATTCAACACAATTACAATACAGCTGTGTTTCTGAGTTGGTGGGAACTATCTAAGAAATTTCAACAAATGGCCTTTATCTTGATATTTTCACCTTATAAAGCTCAAAGGAAATTGTAAGACAAATATAAACCTCCTGTGGGGTGGAGGGGGGGGTTACAGAAGGCCCACTGCTCTTATCTCATTTGAACAGCGCCTCACCTGAAACCTGTGAGTAGAGCTCCAGCCTTGGCTCACCAACCAGCCAACCGTTAGATTTGGCTCTAGGGGGAAACACTGAACTCTTTGCTCCACAAGAGGTAAGATGTACTTAAAATCACTATAAAACTTATTAAAAGCCTCTTACTGTAGTTTGGCACTTAGTCAGAACCGGTCCAAAATACCAGGGGCAAATATCTCCATACTGGGTCCTTGTTACACTATACATAATTAAAATTGTTAAGGAATCAATGGCAGTAATGTCTTAGAGGGTTCAACTCCCCATAGATGGATTTTTTTAACCGATTGTTCTACGTTCGCATTTTAGAGTAAAAGGGTCTAATGTTATCTTCCTCCATAGGAGTGAGAGATGGACTGTTCTGATTGGCTCAGGTGGGTATCAGGTAAGGATCCCTGCTGGGAAGAATCCCTGCTGGAAACACCTGGAACTCCCTGTAGAGATGATGTCATACATTTGGCGTGGAGTACCTTAGGATCCTGTGGATGAGTCGACACGGCCGCATGGAGAATCTCTACTTATTCTGTTCGCCATTGTGGTTGGTTTACAATTAAAAGACAAAAATGCAGGAAAACAATACTGGTTCAGGTTAGCATGCCATCTTGTTTGGTTATAAGTGATCCAACATGGATGTGCTTTGGTAGTGCAGTGGGTAGCAGGCATGACAAGTGTACAGAGGCCTTTGTCCTAGACGTGGCTGACCCAGGTTCGAATCCGACTGGTGTTCCTTTGCCGCATGTCTCTCCCTGTCAACCTATTGTACATTAACAAGCCACTAGGTCCGCAATAAATTTAACAATACACTGTAGAAATAAAGAAAGGTTTTAAGAGTAACTTGTGTTTTCAAAATCTATTTTTTTTTTTCTGTGTCAATTTCTGTTTTTCAGATTGAGTTGTCCAAATTGCATTACCGTATTTTTGCAACTATAAGGCGCATATAAACGTCTTTTTTTCCCCTCAAAATGTGCGGCGCGCCCTATGTGTGTTGTTACTGCGGACGTTGTTGAGACCGCCATGAGAACGTTAAAGGGGGAAGTGTGGGCGTGGATTGTGTATAAAAGAACAGGTATGTGCTTTATGCAGAACATTGTTGTCTTAGCAACCCTGAAAATGGCAAAGAGACACGCCTATGAAGCACAGTTTAAACTGAAGGCTATCAGCTACGCAGAGGAACATGGAAATCAAGCTGCCGCGACAGAATTCAAGATTAATGAATCGATGGTTCGCAAGTGGAGGAAGATTGGAAATGAAGAATATTCAGCTGAGTTTCCACGGACATAAGGCGAGGTGGCCCGAGTTGGAGGAAAGACTCGAGCGGTGGATCATCGAGCAAAGAACGAGTGGGGCCAGCGTTTTGACGGTCACTGTTTGACTAAAAGCAGTAACACTAGCGGAAGAAATGAAAATTGAACATTTTCAAAGAGGTCCATCATGGTGCTTTCGTTTTATGAAGCGGTGCAATTTTTCCATCTGGACCAGGACTACAGTTGCTCAGCGACGTCCGGCGGATTATAACGAAAAGCTGGAGAGCTTCCACTCCTACTGCAGCAAACACATCGCCGACAAACGCATCCAGCCAAGCCACATCACCAACATGGACGAGGTATGTACCGGTATGTAAAACCCGCACCCTGTAATCCGGTGCGCCTTATGTGAGTGTTAAATACAGTAATGGCACACATAACTGAGACTGCGCCTTTTAGTACTTACTTACTTACTTATGGTCGTGAAAATATGGTAATCTGAAGTTGCATTTTTTGGATGATATTCTCTTCACTCCTGCTTTCCTCTGGAGGGAGAAGCGCAGATGTATTTCTATTGGTCTGCAACAAAATGCTTTTTTTATGTCAGCACTAAGAAAGATTAGGCTTAAAGGAAAGACAAAGTTGTCTGTGAAACCCAATTTGAAAAGAACGCAACCCGTAAATTTATTATCTGAAGGAAAGAAATCTGAACAAATAAAATTAGACAATAAAAAATCTGAGAAAAATAAAGGTTGAAAATGTTGAAAAAATTAATCTGAAAATAAGATGTGAAAAATACATTTGAATTTCCTTTTAAGGCTAAATCTAAACAAACAGCAAAAAGTCTCAAACCTTTTTTTTTTTTTTACATTAAAATATATTTCAATATTTCCTCAATAGATACCTTTTTTATTTCTGGGCAAAGCCTGTTATCTTTTTACTTACAAGAATGATGGAACAAAATTCGCTCCGTAAATTATTCAGACATCATCATCAATTTGCTATGAAGACAGCAATAATAAACTAGATGAGAGATAATTAGATGCAATTAGGTACTAGAGAATAAAGAAATATTTTTTTAAATTTAACCCATGTTTAACAATTTCTTTGAACATCCCCCCTTTCATTTGTTTGTTTTAATAATACATTTGATTCTTAAAAAATAAAAATAAAAAAAACAGGATAGAAAGTAAATGCATAGTGGATATCAAATTAAATATTTCACTACAGATTCTAAGACAGAAACCAATTAAAAACCAGAAGTTTTCTCAAATCCTAAACTCATCTGTTATGTCTGCTGTTACTCCTCCGCTCTGCTCCACTTCATGTGTCTTTGTTTTACTGCCGTTTAGCTGTTTGCTCTGCTAACGGCTCCAACAGGCACAGAGCTATATACCCTTAAAGGTGTGCTCTGCTAACTGATGACAGGTTCCTCTTTTAACTGCGCCTCCTCTCTCAGATAGAGACTGAAATTTAACTTTGAAAACATCAGATCCTTCCCTGCTGCCTTTGCTTTCAGATACTGCAGAATCAGCCGGTTTACATACCTGCAAAAGAATCGTGAAAGAGTGGGCGGGAGGTGCTTCTTTTCAGGAAGATTTTAATCAGATCTTAATCACACATCTGGAAAATTCATTTTAAAAATATGTCTTGATTGTATGTCAGTGTGTCTTGATCTTTGATTCATGCCTTTGTGTCATGCCTGAAAATCTACATTTTAATTTAGAATTCTGACTTTTTTTTTACCATATCACTATAAACTCTAAAAATAAAAAAATCTGTTAACTTAAAAAAATATATATTTCTGTGTCCTGATTTCTAAAAGAAACGTCACAATTCTGTGAAGATAATTGTTTTCTACGGAAGAGGATTAGGGCCACTGGAAAAGAAAAAAAAAGTTAACTGATTTTTAAATTTTATTTCAGTTTAGTATGGGAAAAAAGTCAGAATTCTGAGATTAAAGTCAAAATTCTGACTTTTTTCTCAGAATTCTGACTTTTTTCCCATTCTAAACTGAAATAAAATTTAAAAATCAGTTAGCTTTTTTTTTTCCAGTGGCCCTGATCCTCTTTCGTAGTTTTCCCATATTAAACTCAAATAAGATAAAAAGTGAGTTAACTTTTTTTTTTTTTTTTGTCCAGGGGCCCTATTCCTATCAGTAGAAAAAAAGTCAGAATTCAGAGAAAAAAGTAAGAATTCTGAAATTAAAATCAGAATTCTGACTTTATTTCCCCACATTAAACACAAATAAGAATCCTGACCTTTCCTCAAAATTCTTACTTTTATCTCAGAACTCAAATGAAATGAAATATCAGTTAACTGTTTTTTTTTATTTATTTTCCTTGTGGCCCTATCCTCTTCTGTACCTGTCAGTAGAAAAAAGTCAAAATTCTGAGAAAAAAGTCAGAATTTTGAAATTAAAGTCAGAATTCTGACTTTTTTTTACCCAACATTAAAGTCAAATAAAATAAAAAATCAGGTAACTTTTCTTTATTTTTTCCTTATTTTTGGCCCTAATCCTCTTCCATACTCCTCTCCTGTATTTTATCAGCATTTTTTACTGACTGCTCTCTTTTCTCTGTATCCGTTCCTACGTGTCAGACCTAGCCTTGTGTTTGACACAGTGGTGGAGAAGCTTCCTCCATCTAAATCAGCCTCTTAATCGCACCGTTTAATGCATTGTTAACCACGATAAAAAGCTGAGTTCTGCACTGTGCCTTCTGTTAATGTGGTTGCTATAAAGAGGTTGAGCAGAAGTGGCCACTGATAGTCAAAATGATTATCTGAATCTAAAACAAAATATAAAAACTTTTCCTTCTTTGTTTCCTGTCTTTGTTCTGAAGGTGCTGGTCACTCTGCATGATTTCTCATTCACCAAAGCAGCTGCTCTACCTTGTAGAGGGAGTGACCTTGCCTCCCCTCCTCTACAGGTCCCCACTTTCTGTTTTTCCTCCATCTCTCTTTACAAATTGCTGATAATTAGCCCGGGGAGAGGGTTTTTAGAGAGCGTGTCACTAATTGTGGCACTTTATTATTTTTCTTTTGTGGCACACCTGAAAAGGCCTGTTTGGTTGAAAAACGAGGAGCTCCTACAGCCGCTGCCTTTATCCCTCTCATTTGTTTTGACTGCCACCGCCGATTCAGACCTGAACACGCTCCTCTCTGTTTGTGCACCTTTACCCTGCGGCGCTGGTGAAGGTGGGTGGTAGGAAAATGAAATGGTGCATAGGAAACGAGTAAAAACTGCTCCTTTTGTTTCTGATAGCAGGAATTATGGAAATCATATTTAAATGCCAGCCGGCCTGTCTTTTTATCAGCTGTCCTGTTGACCTGATCGCCTGGAGTCATTGTTCGTATGTTTATCTATGGATCCATTTAGTGATCTGTTTCTGGGGGAATTTGCTTGGGTTTACTGATTTGAATTTATATATTTGTTTTATTTTGCCTGTGAGCTACTGTTGCGCTTATTTGTTTACATTTTTATAGTTCCTCTTTTTCTCTGCTACAGTTTGCCTTTTCTGGCCACGTTGTTTGCAGGTTTTCCTTCTTTGCCATCACCAAACTGCGGGATATCAGTGATGAAGGCCGATTCTAGCTGTTAAATATTAAAACGGTTTGGCATAGAGGTAGGTGAAGTCATGCAGTCTTGGATCTATGTGAAAAACCTATAGAAGCTCAAAGGAACAAAAGTTTAAGGTTCTTCATTTTTTTCTGCTCAGTTTTGTTTTTGACCGATTTATTGACGGCTGAAATGCAGAGAAATTAAATCTTTCTTAATCCTCAGATTTCTGCTCGTTACCTTAACCAACCTAAGGCATACATGAGCTTAATCCTTTTCTTTTTTTAGTTTCTGGTAGCTCTTGCTTATTTTACACTGTAAAACATCCCATCATGTCTGCAGGACGTATGCGGTTCCTCCAAACTTGCAGCTTCGTCCTGCCAAAATAAGGCTACTGTCCACCATTATGGCAGGTTAGAATATCCCAAGGGTTAGAAATTAGTTGATGTGGTTGGCACTTTAGGGCCTCTGTACAAAATAACCTCATTGATGCCTAAAATGGTAATTCCAGTTAATTAAACCCGACAGAATATATGTAAAGTAGTTTGCACACAACTTGTCCTTTTTTTAGTTGATCAAATGTTTTGGATTTTCACTGTGTAGTGAGTAACAATGAAGAAATAATGACAATAAAATAGTGATACTAATATCTTTAAGTGAGTTGACTTAATAATAACAGTAGGTTTATATATGGGTCCGGTGAAATTAGGGTTAGTAGATGGCAGAGTGGTGAGGGGAAGGAGCACCACCAGAGACAATGTAAGATGGGTCACAGAATAAGGGATGATGATATGAAATGTGAAGTTTTATTTTGAAAGGTAACAGCACTTGGCTGAAGTCGACCAAACGAGCCCCATGAGGTGATCGCTACGACACTGCAGCCATACCGTCTCCATTGTTCGGACCAAGCAATGGTTACAGGACAACTTAAAGCAAAGGACCCAAAACTTTTCGACATCTGACCAAATGTCACGATTTGTTTGGGGGTTTTTATGAGGACCCAAATGCAGAGGCTGACAGGCAGAGGTGAGTTCTTCAAAGGTTTAATAAGAGGTCAGGCAACAAAAACAGGTATCCAAAAATCCAACTTAAAAATGTTAAACAAAATAGCTATCCAAAAATCTGATATAAAAATCAAACACAAACCAGAAACCATGGAGACATCAGGGGAAAACCATCAAGGAGCCGGGGTGAGAAAAGGTAAGACGAGGAACCAGCCAAAAGGGACTGCAGAGGGAGTGTATTTATGCATGACTGAACAAAGGTAGGACTAATGAGCTGATAGGGAGCAGGTGTGACTAGAGCTGATGAGGAAGCCAAGGGAAAAGAACACAAGGAGGCAACAGAGGACAGACAGAAAAACCTAAGCAACTGAAATTAATCCAGACACCAATAAAGCTAGAAAACAAGGAAAAACCTGGATGCACTTGAAACTGAAAACTTAAGAGAAAAACAGCAGAACCAAGATCGTTATGATAAAATAGTACCAAAATGGTTTCATGACCTTTAGTTTGAAAACAAACATTTCTAAAAACTATTAGTATGGTGGCAATGAAACCAGGTTACCACTGACCTGCTTTTGATTTTTCTGTTTCTAAGTGATGTTTTTAACATCTTTCAACACATGAAAATGCTTCCTAGCCGCCATTATTTTTATTGTGTAGTTTAAATTGTGCAGAGGAGCTTATGACTTGATCTGTGACCAAGACTGTGGTGACAACCAAACTTTGGGAAACAAACACTTAGAGCATAACTATAGAGTTCAGACAGATAATATCATGTATTTCAAACCCTAACAGCCTCAGATGTCTATAAAGTGTCTCATCTTCATTTAAAGAGATGGTATTTTCTACGTAGGTCAAAGTCCGGCCTAGAAAAAAAGGACAAAGAGAAACTTTTCAGATCTTGTCATTTTATGATATATATTTCAGGTTTCAGATTTATTGGACCCAATTGTGTCTAGAAACAAGGAATTTGACTGTGGTTTCACAAGTGTAATGGACTTAACAAAACCCGGAGGGCACAAATGGCAGCGACAGACGGCTGTCATCACCGCCGCCATGAAACGCAACGCACACAGGACACGACTCAACGGCAGAGTCTGTGTGTCTCTAAGGTCACTTATCTCCAGGAAATCTCCAGGAAACTGCTTTTTAAAGCAGTCTGTGACAGAAAAGGCAGCGAGGATCAGCAATCAGGTGATTTTACTGGAATTGACTGAAATCTTATATCAAAGTCAGTCAAAGATAAAGTGTTTTCCTCTGTCTTGAAAATGGCTGCAAACTGGAGCATGTAAAAAGCCTCCACTGATTCAGTCAATAAAACCCTGGTGTTAGTGCCATACGACAGCAACAAAGGGGAAATAATTTCCAGGTATTTTGTGTGTGGTTTTCCCAGGCCTGTGTGTGTACATCTTTGTGCATGAGCTTGAAATTTCACTTGCACGGATTTTGTCAGTCGCTTGGCTGAAGGTTTGGTGCCTCATCCCTGAAGTTCCTAAGAAAATCGCCGCCCTGTCATTTAACCCTTAGATTGTAAAGTAAAATTAAAAATGAAGGATAGTGTAATGAGACAGAGACTGAATCCAAATAAACCAAGACAGGTTAGTGATGTTTGATTGGTTAATTGAAAGGGTAACTCTGATAGCGGGACTTAATCTGAGTGGGCCAACAGGCTGCAGGTAAACTGGCGGACAGATTGAGGGAGGTTTACCAGTTTTTGATCCAGGACGGGGAGGCAGGCAGTTAAGCTGAGCTTTTCCGAGTCTGTGATCCAGAGAGAGGGGAGCAGGCAGACCGATCAGAACGACTCAGAGATCCGGGGATCCAGAGGTAGAGCAGAGAAGGTAATCAGACAGGCAGAATCAGACAGGGGTCAGGCAGGCTGATCGGGTGAGAAACAGGTAGACAATCAGGTACTCTTTAAGATTAGGGGTGTAAATAATAATTGTTTTGTATCGATGCATCGATCCAACAGCCGACGATCCGATGCATCGACACGTGAGCAAGAGAATCGATTCATGTTTTTTTTTCCCGCCGGTCTATTTTTATCCATTTGCTCCTGGGCGTAATTCTCCTCCCGTGCTGCGGTGGCGCTAAACCTATTTTGCCCTCCTACCGCGCTTCCTGGTTATACTCCTGCAGCAGTGTGTTGCAGCAAGCTTGACTGAGACATTTTTACATTATGCTCAATATTGAAGCGTGGTCTGTGCTACACGCTGTGGGTCCAGATATGACCGAGGCGGCGAGGAAGTGGGGGCGAGGTTAGTCCGACGACGGAGGGACATGAGGGCCAAAAAGAGCAGAGATCCAGGTGTAAAAAGGGTCCCAGGTTTCTCGCGCTTCTCGCTCTTCTAGCGGGTCAAACTTCACGAGTTGTTTTACGCAATTTCGATCATAAAAACAAAACAAGCCGGCCTCCTGTCTGCGGCGCTGTTTGTGGTCAGCTACAATTTGGAAGAGGTGAGTGGAGCGTCTCTCAAGGGGGCGGGGACGTCCGGAGCCGAGGTATTGCATTGAACTCATTGCACTGATTTAGTGCAGTATTTTTGATGCAACTTTTCTACTTCTGTTAATTGCTGTTGTTTCAAAAAACAAAAACCCATAACGATATTACAGCTTTCATTGATTTATTTCAAACTTGAAACTTTGTTTAGCCTGTAAGGTGTAAAAAAAAAAAAAAAAAATTAATTAACTAATCGATTAATCGAATCGAATCGAATCGAATCGTGGTATATTCTTGAGTATTGAAAATAATCGAATCGTTGGGTCAGGAAATCGATACTGAATCGAATTGCCATGATGGATCCGATTTACACCCCTATCTAAGATGCTGGACTATTCTATTCTTATCGGGTTGGCTCGAGATAATCTGGCACAGAGGACTGATCTGATGGGGTTTATAAACTGCTGGAAACAGGTGACTCCGTTCAGAGCTGATTGCGGACGGGTGGAGCAGAGCAGGTGTATGGACTGAGTGATCAGGCCAGAATCAGTGCAGAAACAATTACAGATAGAGGTATGAAAATTAACATTAAATTATCTGAGCAGCTATTTTTTTTTTTTTATAAAGAAAAATAATTTAATTTGTTTTTTAGAAATATGCATTTTTTGTTTTTCGGTAGAGCATCAGACTACTTAATCTGTATGAACTTGTTCAGAAGTGATGTTTTATGCCTTGAGTCTGGTTCATAGAGGACTAACTATGGGTACAGTATACAGAAATGGACTTACTCTTAAAAGAAAAAGACTAATGAATTGTTTTTATCTGAATTCTTGACACATGCTAATGAAAAAACATATTTTCTTCTCTTCTTCTTAGACAGTTGCTATACTCTGTCTTATAATGACATCTCCATTTACCATTCCCAGGATTTTCAGCTCAAACTGCCTAAAACTGGCCAAAAAGCCCCCTCCAAATTCAAACCTTTATAGTTATTGAGCCATATGGAGTAAAAATAAAGGTCTATGCTCCATGTAAAGATAACCTCTCTAGTTTTTATCTGTACTTTCTGATTTAAAGTAAGTGCACTGCGTAGTATACTTCATAAAACTGCTCTGAATGTAAAAAAAACAATTCTTGCCTGGATTTTCTATTTGGGGAAACCTTAAAAATCTGCAGGACAGCGGCACTCGAGGACCGACTACACTGAAAACACTGTGTTATATCCTGGAAAGCAGCCTTTCAAATGTGATTGGAATATCTGCCAAAAATGGCATTTCTGCAAGTGCACTTTTACATACTTCAACATAGAAACATCAGTGAGACCTCTTTGTAAAGATAACACTTAGAGGAATCAGACTAAACTGTTAAAATCTTTCAAACACATGTTTTTATTGAAACAAATGAATATAAAAGTTAAAAAAAACACTTCTTCAGTGAAAAATCTGAACACAAAACATGTAGTGAGTCATCTCTGCGGTGAGTTATCTTTGAAATTTTAGGTTCCTTCCATATAAAGCATATATCATCGTAAACTGCTATTCATTGGCCACACATTGATCTCACTCACGTGGAGCTGAGTTTTTACTGGTTGGAATAGGAAGACATTTTAAGCAGGATTGACATCGATTGTCTTTCTGGTGTTCCAGCCTGCCCCCATCGTCCTGTCACTGGTCAAACTAGGTGTCAATCAAACCAAGACTTCCTGTTTGAACAGGTGATAGGTGATCAAATGTATTGTTGTTAGCATCTTGTAGCAGGGATTTTGAGTGAAAGGAGCAAAATATGGTGCTTTTTTTCCTGAAGATCAGCGTTATCCTGCAGTATTCGTGCTTTTGTGGAATTTATATGACATTTGGAGCCATTAATTTACCGGATTATCGTTTTTCCGGCTGTTTTGAGCAGACACAGTCCCTCCAAACTTGGGGGGAAATATTGGAGTTTTCCCCTTGGAAAGACTAAAAGGTAAGAACATGAGTTTAGTTTTGTGTATCACTGTGTTTAGTATCATGTATGCTTGTGCTTAGCATGCTTGGTATCATTGGAAAGAGGTGACTGAGAGCTTTCTGTAGATATGCAGACATGCCATGTTGACTTTGAAATACTCATATGTACACGTGCTGAAAGTTCAAAACCTGCCCCTGGGTCAGGTTGGGGGAACTATTGGGATATATATTCACAAAAAACCCAAAGAGAAGACATTTTTCTGTTAAGCTGCCTCCAATATTCACTAAATTTGCTTTAATTGTGCAGACAGTATGTTCAAAGATGCCCTGTGTTGACAAGGGGTTCAAACGCACTGCTGATGACATAAATTCAAAAATGAACTGCAAACACAAAAATGACACTAGTAGACACAAACATAAGACACTGAAACAACCACCAAACACATGAAACATTGCAGAAAAGAAATGTTGCAATCATAGAATACAAAGAGCAGCAAAGTGGAAACAAAATGCAAATACAAAACCCACAAACACATCAGTGATAACTCAGGCAAACTGCTACTGTCAGAAGCACAGAACATAGGACCCAGAATTTCAAAACAAGCGTTTATTAAAGAAATCAGTGTGGGGAGAGCTTCTCTGCATACTCTAGTAAAGTTCAGTCTGAGCCTAGAAGTAGTCCAGAGGGAGGTTTCTCTGTGATTGCAGTGGAAGCCGCTTCCAGAGTTCCAGGAGAGCAGCAGAGCAGCGACAAGCAGAAGCCAGGGCATCCAGAGGGATAATTCCAGGCCAGAGCTGAAGCAGCAACAGGTTTCTATGTCAGAAGATCAGAAGTCCAAAGAGGCGCCGAAGGGATATCCAAGCCGGGGTTGGAAGACAGGTCCAGGGTCGTTAGCAAGCAGAATCCAGGTAACTGTCCGAAAGCAGATTAGTAGTGATGTTATGAGATGAACCGAGGCTTCGAGGCGTGTGTCGAGTAATGGAGGGGGCGTTTCCACGAAACGTGTGTCGAGGCGTGATTCATTTAGAGGAGGGGCCAAAATTGATGACGTCCGAAGGCTTGCTACCGTGAAACCACGTGACCACTTCGGGAAGTGGTTCGGGAAGCGCAAGAATTTTGACAGGCATCTAAACAGCCTCAGTGTTCAGTCAAGATGTGGGAGTTTGGAGGAGAGCTGCTCTCAGCTGGATAAAGTTTGGATAGATTCTAAGAATAGATTAGTTGTTTTTCCAACCAATCTAGTTGTGTAAAACTATTTTGGTGAGAATAAACAATGTAATGATCAAAATCTGAGCAAACCACCGGACAGTTAGTGTGAACACGTCACTATTAAGTAGTGCTTTCTCTGTGGTATGGATCTCTGTATAAGTGGCGTCAAATGTAAAACTCTGACTCTCACGCTAGAGGTTGAGGGTTCAAGAACTGTCTTTGACTTTTGAAAGTTGCGATTAAACTTAATTATTTTTGGCTGATGAGACTAATAGCCTATGCATTGTTTTGCCCGAGTAAAAATATAGATTGGGTAAATTAGGTCGGTTTAGCCAAAAGATTGGTTGAACACAACTTCCAACCTGATTAAAAGCAAATAAACGTGGAAAAGCTATCATGTTTGAATAAAAATGACTAACACCTTTCATTTTGCTCATCATTACCCAATTTGCACAAACACTTTCACTGTCTGCTAGAGTTTATTTCACTAAAATGGCAGAAAAACTGTGAACCTTAAATGATTGTTCTAAGAAATTTTACACTTAAAAAAAACTTACAAAGGATTTCATTATACACACCAACCATTAACAATTTCAAAGGAACTTAAAAGGGGTAAAAAAGAAAAACAATTGCAAAAAAAAATCACAGATTTTATTACAAACTGTAGTTCTGCTGTCCACCAGTAGGTGGTGACATGTTCACATGAAGCCTAATGAACTGTGGGGATCGTTGAAGCAATTTGGCCAAACGGTTCAATGCCTCATGAGGCTTCATCTCACCATCACTACAGATTAGGCACAGAGAGCAGAACAGGGGCAATAAAAACTCAGAAGACCAAGAACAGAAACTAGCCAAGATCAGGTCATCAGAAACCCACAGGTAGCTAGGAAACTCACACACTTGGCCCAAATAATCTGGCACTGATAGTTGGTAATAGGCAGCTTAAATAGAAAGCAGGAACAGATGGATCTGATGTGTGTCAATGGGCGCTGGAAGGAGCTAAGCAGATGTGAAAAAAGAGCCAAATCCAGCCTTCAGTGCCAAGATCATGAGGGAAACTTGGGGGCCCCTGGGGCATCCAAGACCCATAACTTGTTTTGTTTTTTTTGGCTCTATAATTATTATTTTTTTTAATAATTTTGGTAATTATGGTACTATCTGATGATTTAAAAAAAAAACTTTATCCATGTAGAAATCCTTACTTGCACATGAACATTTCTTTTAAATATTATTTCACAACATGTCGGATATTTTATTGTGTATTTGATTGAATTCTGTCTGCTTTTGTTCAATTTAGTTAATAATTTTTAAAGTCATTTTTTGTTTTTGCCCTGAAAGTCATTTTGTGATTCTTTTTTATTTTTGGAACCAAAAGAAACGACATTGAACTTTATTGCAAATAAACTACACACTAGTTTAATTTCTCTTTTTTTTTTCAAGCATACCAGTAGAAGACTGTAAACAACCCTGCCAGAGATGCAATGACTTTATAGTAGTTGTAAACGTGATCTGATAATCACAATATTGTTTGCTTTGGCAGAAACAGACCAGCCCAAAATCAAATTTCCTTGGAGCCCTTTGGGGCGTGGGCCGGCTCTGTGATAACTCACAAACACACAAAACACATACTGTGACTAACAGAAGCAACTGCAAATTTAAAAAAAAAATTGCAAAGTAACATTACATAAGGATGTTCTCCAAACCACTAGGGGGAGACGGTCATTATCTTAACTCCTATTAAAGCAATACATTCGCAGAGATTAGCTATATTTAAGTGGAATCTTACCTCCTTTTCTCCAAATGCCTTTTGGGCAAGCAACCCGTTTATTATTTTTTGCAAAGGAGCCAGTCTATTGACATTCAATTATGCTAATATCTTTGGTTGGTCCCATGAATTTAGATGATCTAGGTCTCCATCTAGTGGACTGGACCACTTTAGATATAAATAGCTAGTTGGCTAACCTGACTCCGCCAAAAAGCTTTGTCTAACCCCCACTGTCAGGCTGCTTGCCTTCTGTCCCCCCTCGTGTCTGATGATACCATCATGCTGGACTGGCATTGATGATGTCACCAGTGCAACAGAAATCAGGAAAGTAAACAATGGAGAGCAACGTGTGAGGAAGCCATGGTGTAGTAATTGTACTTTATTGTTACACTCTTTTATCTTTCCGAATCCCTCTAACCAGTGCTGGGCTATGTTTATCGAATGTGAACAGAGTTATTTTGGCTTTTTAGATCAGACGCGACTGACGTAGTGGGTTGATGTCTATATGGCATCACGTAAATGAGCGGGTTGACCCGGATCTGATGTTCACACTGTATACTGATCAGGGCCAAGTTTTTTAAAATCGATTTTAACCTGAGTTGCTTGCCGAGTCATTTGATATAGGTCTACATGTGTCTGTGATCTGTTAACCTGACTCCATCAGATGGATTTGCTCCGCATATCCATCTGGAAACCTTCTGTTGAAGTAATTTTGGGAAGGGGCGAAAATACTGGTTATCTGATTGGCCTATGTTGGTGATAGACGGGCCAAATAAACCAATCAGATCAACGAAGCATATGACGTACTAAAAGAGCGACGACGAAAACACAACCACAAGCCAGGCTACTCTTGCCAAAACCAGTCGGGAGAAGAGCAAAAACATCTTTTCCTCTGAGAAAAGCCTCCAGAGCAGTGTTTTGCTCTTCTTTCAGTGAAGAAATACTCTGTAATTCCGATAAAACTTGCTCGATAGCCACGCTAACGCTAGTTTCATCGGCTGAAGCCGCCATGTTCTTTAGACTGAACTGTCGCGCTTCTCGTTGCGTCACACCTCAACCCGCCTCAAAGCCAACGCTGATTGGACGTTCGTTTGGTGAACGGCTCCAAATTTTCTTTAACGGAGAGTCTCCAGACTGATCTGCAAGTGAAACCTTGAAAGCTCGCGAGATCAGGATGGTCTCATGAGGCTACTAGTTCGCATCTTTCCGTAACTTTCAGATGTTTTTTTACTTTCGTTGCATTTTTTTTCTTTTGCATGTGTTTAGTATGTTTGGTAGTTAGCATTGTTTTTAGTGTTTGCAAGCATTTTGTCTTTGAAGTGCTTTCTTTTTTTAATGTATGTGCATGGCGTTTGCACCACTTGGCAACTGTACTAATGTTGCAAAATATTTTTGCGGTTGGCTTAATAATTAAACATTTTTCACTTTTAGTCGATTACTTGAAATAAACGGGCTCTAACCTGATCTGTGAGGAGTGTTTTAGAGACTTTGATGACACAAATTGCAGGATACTGTAACCTGCAGTCTATTTCCTGAACTTTTTCTTATTTTTTTTTTACAGCTTAAATTTATATGCCTTTTTTCTGCAGATAGGTTTGAACTTTAAAATGTTAGTGTACCCTCATAGAAGTAACTCTATACCATGAACTAAGGTCCACTCAAATCCCTCAGAGAAGCACAAGCACACCTCACCCTGACACTCCACGGATGAGATCAGCTAAATCTTTAGGGAAAGATCGCGTTAAAGGTTATGGCAGGTTTTACCAAATATTTGAAAAGCGCTGCAGACTGAACTTTAGCTGAAGGGAAGGATAGAAGAAGCCGTGTCAAAAAGCTACAAAAACATTCAGAAATGCTTTTATCAATCCACCTGTAATATCCCGTTTTAGATGTATTCGTCTGTCAAAAGAGATTTAAAAAAAACTGAAACAGTATGTGCTGTATTGAGAACAAATGGTTAAAATACACATTTTCCCTCAGGGCTTTATAAACACATCTGAAAAGGGTTTATCTAATGGCAGCTGGCAAAGACTGTAAATATAGGTTGTTTTTTTTTTCTCAAAAGCAAGATAACTTTGAAGTAGAAACAGCCTGTGAAATGGTCAGTATCAATATTTAGTAAATTAGATCTCTGTAGGTTTGATCTAAATATGTATGTTTCTACTTTGTTCCTTTGGAGTGCGTTGAATTAGCTAATGTAAATAATATAAAGCATACCAGCTAGTTTTACCACTCATCCATCCACTCCTCTCTCTGGGAGAACTTCTTTTTACCTATATGTAAAAATGAGCAAACGGTCGCAGCATACTGCTGCCTTCTAAATGTTACATTTTCATAAAGACATAGCGATTATTTTAATCTGTTAATCTAGCACTACTCCAGTCAGATAAAATGATCTGCAGGATAGTAACTTGTATTTAGAAACACTGAATATTGGACAAAGGTATCATAAAATTAAGCAAATCCTATTCAAGGATGAATATAAGCAGGTTTTATTCCACCTCTGTGTTATATCTATAAGGCAGCCATTTCTATTAAAATATTAAGCTTTTGCAATGTATTTTTTGCATGTTTCCATAGTCCTTATAGGTGGAGAATCTACTCAGCGAGCCGTATTTACCGCATTAATTTCAATTTTCCACAGGAGATCTCATATAATTTAGATAATGATACAGTTCCAGAGTAATTTTTGTTCTCAGGGGTCAGATATACAATTTAGTAATTTTTTCTGGCTTATTAAACAAACAGATAAGGTTGTTTGGTTTGAGCCCAGCTGTGGTAATATCAGACCCACACTGTGAAAGCTCTAAATGCTTCTTTTCTGTTTCTGTTTATTATTAATCAGCACTGTTCACTTAATGGAGCCTGAAACAGTCAAATAATATGAGGTAAGCTATTTCAATTACTTGATTTTATTTTGTTATGTCAGTTGTAATAGTGTTTGCTTTTATTTTTATTAGTATTCATTTATTTGATGAAGCTTATTTATAAGAGAGTGGAGTAATATTCCATTCAGAGAGAGAAAATTTCCCATTAGGTTGGTCTCCAGCACTTGGTTATGTAGAATTCTTCTAAATATCAGAGTTTTCTGTTGGAAAAAGACTTTGTCTTCTGGATAAAGATTTAAAATTTTGACAAAAAGAAAAAAAAAAAAACTACTGCAGAATATTGGCAAAAAGAAAGTACCTTTTACTGTATACTTGAGTGCCATAGTGCAATGGATAGCAACGTGTACCCTATAGTACAGCCTGATATAACTGAAAAACATCAGGTAGCCACCAGTAGCTCAGGAACCTCTGATGGAAGAGAGATAGGTAAATTCCTGGGGAGGGACCTCAGGGTTCTGAGAAGGATAACCATCCTTCTCAGAATCCATACAATGGTGCAGATGCTGAAATTGGCTCCTCAGTATAACAGGCTGGTGAAACCACTGGCTGGAATTGCAGCTTGTCACAGAGAGTCCTACGTTTAATGTTTAGGTTGCAGAAGCAAAATCTTGAGGTATACAAACCCAGAAAATTAAAATGAGCCGGTGCTCATAGAGCAGAAACCAGTTCAAAACCATGGAAGCTAAAACAGGCAGAATCAGGTTCAAGCTTGAATCTGTTGTAAAAGAACACATGGAGGTAGATTTAGGCTGAGAAACCAAGGCAGAGATCACAAAGCAATGAAGTAACACTTGACTTACACCTCCATGATGGCTTTCGATAATCTGGCACTGTTTGACAGCCAGAGAACAAATATAAAGCCAGGCAAACAGGTGGAGCGAATGAGGTGGGATTCACTCAGTGGTGACGATTGGAGACAATAATCCAAATAGCAGTAGCACAGAGAAAATCATGATTGAGTGAAGTCATAATCATAACAAAGACTGATTCTAAAGTCATGAATTGCAAAGTGGATTTTGGTTAATATATTTATTGAAGAATGAAAAAATCTTGTATGTACTCACTCATCCATGTTCTACCCTCTCTTAGTTTGGGTCACAGAGATAACTTGTCCAGGGTGAAAACATAAGGAACCAACAGTGACGTTCTCCAGGTTCAGACACTTCTGTGGTTTCCTGTAGGCGAAAGAGCTTTGTCGTCAGTCTAGAGAGTTCTAGCTTGACTTGTCTTTATGAAAAAGGCCTCTAATGGGAACTGTCCAGGTGGCATCCTGATAAGATAACCAAACCCCTTTCAGCTGATTATTTTTCTTTCAAGGAGCAGTAGTTCCACTGTAAACTGTTCCAGCCTAAATTAAATCCTCACCTTAATTTAGACAAAGATACAAGCTAATTTTAGTTATTTGTTTCCAGGGTCCAATATTTTGTTAATCTATGTGTCCAGATTATAGATAACTCCAGGAATGTTGATGGACCAGTCAATTTAAAGCTTATTTTTCTGTTATCCTTCACCACAACAGTAAACAACACCCTCATTATGGCAGACAAAGTTGGAACTTGTTGATCTACCTGCATTCAACCCCAAACAGTTTTTATCTTTCTTATTTAGGGAGCAGATTATTTTACGTTCGATAAAACAGTTCACCTTTCTCTGGCTGACAAGCTGATAAAGGACAAGATCATCTAAGGTGACAACTACAGTAAAAGTTAGAGAACTGTTCAACATAAAATATATATTTTTGTATATTAAATAGAAGCAAGACAGACAGGTTGTTGCTGATCGCTTTATTTCACAAAACAATGGAGGTAGAGTTTGTTGAAAAGCAGCTCTAGAACTTTAAACATGGGATTTAAACAGTGCTGATCTTAACAACTCAGAATAACACAAAAGCCAACATATAGAACGACAAAAATCCACTACTGTGCCATCTGCCTAAGAAAACTAAGAGTGCAGTCTCTAAGAATATAGTAAAGAACTTTCACTCTGTGTTAGAGATACAAAAAAACGCAAGTTCATTGTGTCAATAAATTTTACTACATTTTACCACCACTAACGCAGAATGGTTTTACACTAATTTGGGTTTATTAGCTTTTAGGACAATATCTATAAATAAAATATAGAAATAAAAATTACTTTCTGAACTCATCTAGAGAAATAAAGGAAGGATTTTTGTTTTGTTTTACAACTTAAAAAAATGACAACAATTTCATGCATTAGCACAAACAACCAGTATGGTTGGTGTACTGGGACAAAGTTCTTGCCCAGTTCAAATGCAGATTCCCCGTAAACAAATCCGTACATGATGAATGACTGTCATATTTTAATTTGTAGGGTAAGAATGTCTCAGATTTTCACGTTAAGACCTAAAGGTTTCATGGTTAGGTGGAGGATTTTGAGGACCCCCATGCAAAGATCAGGAGGCGGAGGTGAGTCTTGAAGATTTAATAAGGCAACTGAGGCAAAAATCCAAAATACAAAAAATACAAGGAACCAAAAAAAAAACCCAGAAAACCTGAGGGGAAAACTCATGTGGGGAGCCAGAGATGAGGAAACAGCAAAAACAACAAGGAACCAGCACTGAGTGACTGCAGAGGTGGAGTATATAAGGGGAACAAAACAAAGAGATGGCTAAAGAGCTGAATAATGAGCAGAGTGAGTGTAACCAACTAGAAGGAAGACAAGGGGAAAGGAAACAAGCACAAGGGGGCGACATAGAGTAACTACAGCCTGCATGAATATAATGGAAAATAAAACAAAGATCAACAAAACAGAATAACTGAAAACTCAGAATCCCAAAAGGGGGAAACATAACAAAAGGTACAATTTTAATGTCTCTAATGTAAAAAATAATATTATGTACACATTTAAAAATAAATGAAAATGGTTAAAAAAAAAACAATCAGTTAAGTGATGCAATGATGTCACAGTTCGGCATTAATTTTATGTTTGAGAACCAAAATTTATCTTAAAGATTTTTGATTTAGATCAACTATTTTTACAGCAACCGACCAAAAATGTGCTGATTTCTAGTTTCACAAACTGGATTTTTTTTTAAAGATTTTTTTAAATATCCAGGTTTCTGTATAATTCAACAGTTAAGTTTTAGTTGAAACACCAAACCACTGACTCGTGAAATAGGGACTAGAGAAACATCCAGCCTTGGTGAAGGTGACATTCATCCATTCTGAAATAGCATGAAGATGGGCACAGAAAGCTCCAGACTTTAACAAGTGAGGTAAAAGGCCTCAACCTTGGATCAATGAAGAGGTTCAGCCAGAGGATACAAATCTGAGTAGATTAGGACATGATGAGGGATTTAACGCACCCTATTTCCTCTGAGGCCAAAAACAACACATCAGGTGCGTTTGACTTTACAATTAAGACTCATCAGTCTGTATTAGGCTTCCTCACCTGATGGAAGGGGAGCGAACAAAGGAAACCCCCTTCTGGATGATTAGCAGCAAATTGAAAAAGACATTTTGTTGCACAAAGAGGTTCAGCCTCTGCTGGCCTTGAGAAAAATACCCAGATGTGAATTTACAACTTTTCAGCTCTCCTTTGATTCTGTTTTTTTTTTGGGATTAATCCCACAGCTTCAAACCTTGGTTCATATGAGCCTGCAGAGAACTCATCGTAATTAGTGCTATCACAATGAACTATAAAACGATTAATAACATGATTTATATTATTTGCATGATAAATTTAAAGAAAGTTATATAGGGAGGAGTTAACTAATGCATCCAATACTTGCCAGACGCTCGTGTTGTTGTGCACTAGAGAGTGTAGCATTAGAGACTTGTAAAGAATAACAGGTCAATGATCTAGGAAAAGAGATTTGAAGTCAAATGTGACAGTGAAGCACCCTCAATGTACAACAGAAGCCATTCAACAGTTCCCCAATATCCTTGATGGAAAGCTAAAATATTCTTTCTGTCATGATTTAAGATCTAAAGAGAAGGATTATCTCCTGGTCGGACCCTGTAATTTAGTTAAAGGGTGGAGTCAGATTATAAAAATATGAGTGGCTGGAAGTGGGAGGGGATTTTGCTGCCATTCAGCTTTTGACTTGTAAGGACCATTTTGAATGGCTGTTACTGGAGGTTGCATTTTATTGGAAAAAAGGAGTCAGATTAAAGCGAAATGTCTTCAAACTTGGAAACCAAGGAAGATGTTTGGAATTGCTCTGTTAATTTAGCAGAAAAGCCAACCTTTCTGAGAAATGTTGCAAAATCTGGAAAATAAATTTCCGCAATAAGCATGCCTGTCGTAAACGGCTGCAGTTCAACATCGCAAGAGATGACAAACTTAGATCAATGATTATTTGTGGCTTTGTTTCCATCCTAGTTTTGGTTTTTGTCTGTTTTTTTGTTTGGCTTTTATGGAGTCATATTTCTACCGATACCCACATAACGAATACTCATACAAGGAGTTTATTCAACACAAACATACCAAATCTATTCTGCATGCACATTTTTACCATTTTACGCATACAGATTTGTTATCATTAGCCCCCCAGTATGTCATAATCAAGAGTCTTGCACTGTTTTGTCGCTCGTGGCTTGTTTTTTTACGTGCCTGTGCTGCTAGCATGTGGATCTGTTTCTGTTACTTTGAGTGTAGTACTAACCAGAGAAAGTAAAGTGCTATTGGATTTATTATTTTCCTACTTTTATTGCTTTCCGATTGTGATACTTCTTTCCCTCTCTTAATCTGTAGTTCTCTCATTTATATTGTGGGCCCTTCAGATTTTCTCCTTTTACTTAATCCAAAATTCCCGCTCAGGTCCTGGTTTCATATAACCTGACTCCGCCAGATGGATTTGCTCCGCATATCCATCTGGAAACCTTCCGTTAAAGTAATTTTGGGAAGGGGCAAAAATACTGGTTAGCTGATTGGCCTATGTTGGTGATAGACGGGCCAAATAAACCAATCAGATCAATGAAGCATATGACGTACTAACAGAACGACGACGAAGAGGAGCCAATCGATAGATCAAACTCTTGCTGAAACCAGTCGGGAGAAGAGCAAAAACATCTTTTCCTCTGATAAAGCATCCAGAGCAGTGTTTTGCTCTTCTTTCAGTGAAGAAATACTCTGTAATTCCGATAAAACTTTGCTCGATAGCCACGCTAACGCTAGTTTCATCGGCTGAAGCCGCCACGTTCTTTAGACTGAACTGTCGCGCTTCTCGTTGCGTCACACCTCAACCCGCCTCAAAGCCAACGCTGATTGGACGTTCTTTTGGTGAACGGCTCCAAATTTTCTTCAACGGAGAGTCTCCACACTGATCTGCGAGTGAAACCTTGAAAGCTCGCGAGATCAGGATGGTCTCACAAGGCTAGGTTTCATTGCCAAGAACTCGCCATATTCAGATCATAAAGTTTTTTAAATCTAGCTCCTCAAACCTTCCCATGAACACGTTGCTGTGATCAAGGTTTAGAAACAAGCCAAACGGGAACCCTTTTTTTTTTTTATCACATCACTAAAGCTTCATAAACCATCTTCCGACTCTCCTCCGATATCAGAGCCACATTTCACCAGGCAGAGCTCTATGCCGAGCTTATTCCCTGACAGGACAATAAGATTTTATTTATGATATTTCCACTTTATGCACAGAAAGCAGACAGAGATGCTGTGCTTTATGAGCCTTAGTTGATACATTTAAGACCAGGTGAAATTAGGCGCGGAGATGGATGAAGATATCACAATATCCTGGGCTGTTGGTATCAATTCATGCTCAGGTATCTCTGTTGTGTTTTCATAAAGAGTGATGGAGGAAGAAGGTAATATGCAAAGCCAGGGCTCATCTTAGGGAATAACAGCTTTAATCTATCAGGGTCTCCTTTACCCGGGTCAGAGAGGTAACAGTAGAGACACTGAGAGGCAATGGAGGCTTTTTCAATCTCATTTGCTCTCCCAACAGGTCATTGTTATTGGATGATCATGGAGCTGATGCTGTTCTTTATGGGTTTATCTTGAAAATGATAAGTAGATTGATGGCAGTGCTAAGAAAGATAGCAATGATAGCATATGAACAGAGATGAGATCCTTCTTACAGGGGGAAAGGTTGTCCTATGGTGTATTTTGTGAGGGATTGTATTTGAGTCAATGAGTCGATGCAATCAACTGGTTTTCCCTAGATAGAAAACTTTGTATCAATTTGACTGTATGATCTGGTTGAACTGTAAAGTGCCTTGAGATGACATGTGTTGTGAATTTGGCGCTATATAAATAAACTGAATTGAAATTGAATTATTTTAAATGCACATTTCCATGTTAAGCCTCGTGTTTAGACTCATGTTTCACAGTAATCGTGATTGTCATGTGGATTTTCTTTTTGGTACTATTTACAGAAACAAAGTCAAATTTTTAGTCTCCTCACATGTCTAGAGAATAAATCTACATTTGATATCAGCAGCAAAAATATTTTCTGCTGCTTAATGTGGTCATTTTTGATTAATGTCCACATTAATGACAGACGTCCAGTAAAGTTTGTACATGTACATTTGATACATCTGCTGCTCGTGTTCAATGGCAGAGAATCGCTTTGCTATATTTGCTGTGATCAGTGGGTAAAAATGATTTTTTAAATTTATTTTTAAGCAAGAAAGCCTGACCTCTAAACATAATTTGTGCAGTCCGTTTATCCAGATCATAATCCTGCATTAAAATGTTATTTCTCTGTTGGAGCCGCTCAGACACTGGAAATCCCCAGAAGCAGCTGCCTCAGGCCCGGTCGCCTCGTGGGGATTTCCCTACTACTTTTGTTGGGGACTAGAAGTAGACCCTTCCAGCGACTATTTTTCAAAAAAGCGACTAGCGACAAATCTGGCGACTTTTTACGGTGTCACTGGCGGCTTTACGTGAAAGCATGTATCGTTCCTACTCTTGTCCTCCAGCGGCAGCTATAAAAACACTATTATATAGTGTTTTTACTCACTTTCTGTCATTCTGTAACGACATTATTTCTTGTTTTTACTCACTTTTTGTCATTCTGTAACGACATTATTTCTCCCACAGCATCAATAACATGCACATCACTTCCTGTGGCAGATTATGCAAATTAGGCGATGACGTCATTTAGCGACTTCTAGCGACTTTTAGCATAGCCAATAGCTACTTTCCTTACTGAGGAGTTGGAAACACTGGGTATGTGTTACAAACTGCAGGCACCAGGATATGAAAAGCAAACATATTCTGCTCGCAAGTTTTAACATTTTAAGTTAATTTAGGCGTTAATAAACTGTTTCAGAGGAGTGATCATAGCGCTCTGCATCAGCAGTGCTGTGTCTGTCTCCCTGCCAAATTCCAGATTAGCTTCTCTGATTGGTTGATGTGGGTCGTCGACCAGCAAAAATTTAATTTTCCAGCTCTAGCATCAGCTGTGAAGAGTTTCATGTGCCTCAGCTGCTCAGAAGCTTGTGAGGCTCTGCTTCAGCTGCTCAGATGCTTCAAGATGCGCTGCTCCTGCTGCAGGAGCTCTTGCTGCACGTCAACCAAAGACTTTACATGCTTCTGCTGCCTCTATCACGTGCAGTGTGAACGTGGCATAAGTATGCAAGTAAATCTGTTGCTGGGATTTGAATTAAAAATGCTACTGAAATTTAAATGTTGTATGTTTGTACTTACAGAATCAGAATCAAGTTTATTGCCAAGTAGGTTTGCACTTACAAGGAATTTGACTTGGTGTTGTTGGTGCAGAGAAAAAACAAAACAAAATAACAAAATAAGATAGAATATATATATATATATAGACAGAAGCTATATACAAACACTGGACTGTGCGTTAATGTAACGCAGAAATCCTGAATGGGGGAGAGAAACATTGTCCAGTGTCACGGGCGGGTCTTGGCCTTGTTGATAAGGCCGATAGCAGATGGGGAAAAAACTGTTTTTGTGACGGGAGGTTCTGGTCCTGATGGACCGCAGCCTCCTGCCAGAGGGTAGTGACTGAAATAGTTTGTGACTGGGGTGCGAGGGATCAGCCACAATCTTCCCTGCACGCCTTAGAGTCCTGGAGGCGTGCAGCTCCTGGAGAGATGGGAGGTTGCAGCCAATCACCTTCTCTGCAGACCGGATGACACGCTGCTGTCTGCTCTTGTCCTTAGCGGTGGCACCAGCGTACCAGATGGTGATGGAGGAAGTGAGAATGGACTCAATGATGGAGGAGTAGAACTGCACCATCATTGTCCTGGGCAGGTTGAATTTCTTCAGCTGCCGCAGGAAGTGCATCCTCTGCTGGGCTTTCTTGGTTACTGTTTCAGTGTTAAAATATATTCAGAACACATTTTTGACCTAAAAAAAAATTGTCATTATTTCTACAGAGTTGAAATTTCATTTGTTATTTTCTCTTCAAGCTAAAAAAATTCACATTACTATTTCAAAGTGATTACATTTTCAATACTTATTTTTCAGTTTTATTTTTCAGTGTTAAAAAAATTAAACCTTTCAAAATTCAAACTCAATATTTTCATCCGCCTGAGATTCAACTGGCTCTATTTTACTGTCTTAAATTCGGCGTCTAAATTCAGTGTAAAGAGGGAAGGGTTACTTCAGGTCACAGACATTAGCAATGGATTGTGGCGTCTAACACCCAGCCAATCCCGTTACGTTTTCTTAGTCACGTGACGTGACGCTTGTGGCGCTCATACGGAAGGAAAACCAGCATGACGGAGCCGGTAATGCAAGCTAACGCTAACTCAACTACAGAAAAATGAAAGTAATAAACTCACTGTTGAGTTAGCGTCAGCTTGGGGACCTATACAATGTTAAATCAAGATTTTTTCGCTTTTAACTATCGTCTACCGTGGTATTCCACTTGATTTATTTCATGAAATATGTTCTCTGAGCAGCAGCCCCTCCCAGTGGGGCATATATATTTACAGAAGGAACCTCCAGGAAGCACATAATTTGACTGCGCTGCGTCTGCACTGTAAACAAGTGTGATGTAAGGCAGAGACTTTGTCACAATATATCAAATTGTAGACCCTACCTCCGGCTTCTAACTACTTTTCCTTCACCTTTCACTGGACCAACAGTGGTTCACATAACTCAATCCCGGGTAGGGATAGAACTATGCACCGCTGGGGTGAAGCCGGACAGTCTTCTGAACATCATTAAGGAACAGAAAAGTGTGTCCTGAGCATGTGAGACACACAGTACCTGCTAAGGAGTAATGGCTCTTTTAAACTGTGCCTATGCATCCTTTCAATCGTTAGAAACTGTAAAGATTCGTATTGTCGGATAGGAATATGAGCAGGTTTTCTGCACAGAGCTGTTTGTGTAATTACAATTTTTCTAAGTCCATTTTGCAGAAATCCATGCCACGCTGATGCTGCAAGGAGGGGCATGGATGTAAACTGATTTAATAGGATATAAATATTTATTTACATTTGCACTGGCTTCTAATGCCGTCTGTGAGTCCTGCTAATTGGCTGACACTTGTAATCATAAGAAGACTTATTAAAGACTGAGTCACCTGCTGCAGAAATGTCATTGTTGGAACAGACATAAACTGACAGAAAGAGAAGAGTTCTGTCTGGAACTATGGTGGACGGTAATTTTTTAAACACTAACTTTTAAAGATTCAGCATACAGAATTCTTACTGGCATTAAGAAACAGAATTTATTGCATCCAATAACAAAATATTAGATTTCTTCTTTAGATAAAATAAATTAATCTCTCACATATTTAGAGCTTTTTTTGTTATTTATTGCAGGACACTTTTGTTCAAATAAATATATCCACATTTATTTTTAGGCAAACTTTTACTTTTACGTCGTAAAAGTCAAGAAAAAAATTTCTTTAATAACTTATTATTTTTTTACACTACAGAGCACATTCAGTTTAAGGCATTCTGTATGATTCTGGCCCACGTTAAGACCTTTCCAAAAATGGGTCTCACACTGCCATTCATCTATCCCATAATGTGCATAATGAAGTTCTCTATAGTAGATTGAATAAAGAGTTATTCTGCCTTTTCCTTTGGGTTCATATTGGAATGCAAATTAAATTTTTAAATATTCAAACATCGGATAATAGTTTGTAATTGAAAACGAATTCAAAATTTCATACTTTTCCTTAATGAGTATTCCTATTAGAATCAGCCATATTTTATAGTTTCTCTGTGGTTTTATTTCTTTTTTTTTTGTTAAATTAGAAGCTAGAAAGGTTCACATCTATGCAGCGAGACTGACTAACTGAACCCGTCCTGAAGGGATGTGTGTACGGCGTAATACAAAATGCTTTTTTCTCTCTGGTTCTTACCTGTGGCATTTCTGATGCAAATCTGTTTACAGGTGATGATAAGAAATATGTCTAAACTGTTCTAAGTTGTGTTTTCAGCCATGAAATCAACAACAGCAGTAACACCAGTAAAAAAAATAAATAAAAAAAAAGTTAATCAAAAATTGTATCTCAACTATACGGAAGAGCATTAGGGCCACTGAAAAAAAAAAAAAGTTTACTGATTTTTGAATTTTATTTCAGTTTAGTATGGTTAACAACAAGTCAGAATTCTGACTTTTTTTCCTCAGAATTCTGACAGCTAACAAACATGTTAGCATCAAGCCATAGCCATGTCTGTTTTAGAGACTAGCTCTCTTGTTTTATTGACCTTCTGCTCCTCCATTAATGAGGGGACCCCTCGGGCACGTAAAAAGTTGCCTAATTCCGTCATTTTCCACCATTGTGTCACTGGCCACCTCTTTCTTCATGGTGCCCATCTACATTAAGATCCAGATTTCTGAGATCAAAGTCAGAATTCTGAGATTAAAGTCAGAATTCTGAGAAAAAAGTCAGAATTCTGAGATTAAAGTCAGAATTCTGAGAAAAAAGTCAGAATTCTGAGATTAAGTCAGAATTCTGAGAAAAAAGTCAGAATTCTGAGAAAAAAGTCAGAATTCTGAGAAAAAAAGTCAGAATTCTGAGATTAAAGTCAGAATTCTGAGAAAAAAGTCAGAATTCTGAGAAAAAAGTCAGAATTCTGTGATTAAAGTCAGAATTCTGACTTTTTTCCCATACTAAATTAAAATAAAATTTTAAAATCCGTAAACTTTTTTTTTTCCAGCGGCCCTAATCGTCTTCCGTACAACTATACCAGACAAAATCACATTTCATTGTATCCTCTAAACAAAAATAAAGTTTCTTTTTCTTCTTTGATCTCAACCATAAATCCCAGCATTGTTTTGTTTTCTTCTCGTTTCTCTTTTCTTTTACGTCAATAATTGTTTATATGTTTTGAATTGTGTAGATAAAGTGTTAAAACTCCAAAGTCTCTCTCTTTCTCTCCTAAAACTCCTCTGCTTCCTGTTTTTGTTTGACCTGGATCTGATAAATAAATTGGCCTCTTAGAGCAGAACGTTAATAGCCGCACCGCACCGTAGTCAGAAGGACGGTGTGAGAGGGGGTGTGCGGGAGTTGCGGTCTCCGTCGGCTCGGTAACCGCACTGGAGACAGTGTGAGCAACACCGCCCTTTTGACTACGGTGCGGCTCTGCGGCTCCGGCAACAGGTCCGGAGATTTAACAGAAGTTCACTTGAGTTCACGTAACTTCACGCGATAACACGGCCCAAATAAGGATATTTGCGAGAGCTTGTTGCGGAGGGCTCCTGCACGCCGCAAGAATAGCTTTCTTGCTGAATTTTCTGCAGCGCCGGAGTGTCTCGGTAAGCGCAGCCGGACAGCTCAGCAGCCGGTGAGAGAGGTTTACGTCTTTTTAATGACTTAGAATCACTGCGGCGCCGCACCCACCGCACCGCAACGGTAAGACCGGAGTCGGTGTGAGCCGGGGGTAACACTGGGAAGGGGCTTCCTCTAACAACCTTATCAGTTTGAACCACAACTCTGGAACTGACCCACTCAAAAGAATCTCACCAAAAACTAACAACTTATATATTAGTGGTGCAACTGAAATAATATTTAAAATGGGCTAAATATCTAATTAGTTGATCATATTTTATTCCCAAACAAAATGAGCAACCTTTTCATTTCAAAAACCCTTTTTGCTTCTAAATGATTGAATAAATTATCTTGTGAGCACAGCAAAATAGATGTGTGTGTATATATATATATATATATATATATATATATATATATATATATATACATTTTTTTTTTTACCAATAATTAGATTTTTGAATCATCAGATTGATTTTTTCAAACCCTGATCATTCATTCAAGTTCTTTAAAAAGCTACTTATTTAGAAATGTGAACAGTACATTTACATTAATTATATCATAATTCCTTCCATTAAATAAGGTAAAAATATATATATTAACAGGGAACACAATATTGCTTTTAACATTTTAACATTTGCTGTGAACAGAAGTTTAAATTCTGTTTCTAATCCTGACAACAGAGCTATGACTGCAGAGCTGTATAAAGCATTGCCTTTTAGAGTTTAACGTTTGCTAAAACACAGGGACACAACAACAGGGGCGTCAGAAGCAGGAGTTTGCCTCTCAACTGGTGGGATGTCGGTTCAAGCCCCAGATCTGGCTTTCAATTTCTTTGTGTCCTTCGGCAAGACACTTTACATGCATTGCTTACTAATGGTGGTCAGAGGGCCCCAGTGGCGCCAGTGTAGAGCAGCCTTGGTTCTGTCAGTGAGCCCCAGGGCAGCTGTGGCTCCAATGTAGCTCGCCACCGTCAGTGTGTGAGTGAATGGGTGAATAATTAAATGTAGTGTAAAGCACTTTGGTTAAGTCCTCTGACTTGAAAAAGGGCTTTAAAAGTACAGTTATCTTTAGTGAAGTTAAAACATAGATACTACTTAGGCTACTTTTTCTCTTTAAGCCAGTTACTAAGACAATCAATCGATGCTCCAAACCTTTTCACCAGGGAGTTATATAGTTTTTCATACATAGCTGCTATTTTAGCTCTAAAGTTTTCCATCTGGGCTGGTTGAAAAATTTGTGCTGCATCTACGAATGCTAACGTTAGCATTGTAGCAACTGTGCTAGTGCAACATGAGTTTCACTGAGATGTTTGGACGCTTGTGTTGCTGCTTGTGCATCAGACTTATGATTGTGCAAGAGTTCAACAATTCCTGGATTTTAGAATGAGTTCAGAGTAATTCACAATCTTTATGCAATGGATAAATATTTTTACATTTTGCTATTTTTATTATATTCTTGTCATATTAGTCTTTCAAATATTTTTCTAGATTTTTTTTTCTTTTTGATACAGAATCTGTTTATTTTCAGGTTATTTTAGATTTAATTTGGTGAATTTATGTTTTAGACTGACATTTATGAACTATTTTTTTTAAATATGATTTACAGATTTGTCTCTTCTCTCAGACCAATAGAAATTATTTTATATATTAAAGAACTTATGCATAATTGTTAATTGTTTATTTTATCTGAAATATCTCAAGAAGTTAACAGCTAAATTGACTGTTTTAATCCACCAGTCAGATTTCAAACCCTGTTTATTTCCCTCCTTATAGTTCAGAGTTCACATCAAAATAATAATAATAATAAAAACAACCAATCAGGGTTTCCTGATGTTTAATTTTTTGATTTTTGAGGCTCTACTTCCTGCACTATAATCCCTGATCTGATCAAGCAGCATAAAATACAAGTAATTTCAATTTCTTTGCAATTGTTTGGGACAGGGGGGCAAAGGAGGTATTAAAGGTCTAAGCAAAGTGGAAATACTGGACATTTGCATTGAATTATGTAAGAAACCTGTTATATGTTTGACTTCATCAAGTCAACAAAATAAAAATAAATAAAATCATAGTTGACTTTTCTCTTTCAGGAAACAAAGGATTTTTATGTAAATGCTAACAGGATAAAAAATACCCACAAAATAAATTAAAAGGACAAATTTAGAAATAGAAGTTAAATTATCACACAGACGTGATTTCAGAGAGCAGGAGCTCATGGCAGCGATTTCTGTTGGCAGCAAAAGGTAAAAATACTGTTGGGCTGCTTCTCTATGCTAAGGATCAAACACTGGGTTTTAGAGTGGGGGGGCTTGAGAAAATTTTAAGAGAAAATACTGTAAAATTATATTTATTCAAGTTTCATCCATCCATCCATTTTTTGTCATGCTTTATCCCAAGCGGGGTGGCGAGGGGTGCTGCTGTCTATCTACGGGCGAGAGGCGGGGTCCACCCTGGGCAGGTTGCCAGTCCATCGCAGATTTATTCATTAGCATCAAATATATTTTGTTCTCCAAAGATTATCATTAAATATAACTTATAATATTATGAATGGATGAACAAAGTTAATTAATCTCCTAAAATAGAATTTCCATAGTCAGAGAAGCTGTTAGTAGCACACAAAAAGAGCAAAGAAAGCTGGGAAAAAAGAATAAGTGCATCAATGCAGAAACCTGGCCAAACTTGATATACAAACATGCTTAGAATATAAGTTATTTATAATATAAAACATTGTTTTTCAAGTAATTATGTATAAATATTATTACATATGGTTATTTTACACTTTGTTATTGAAAATAGTATCATGATCCCAGCAATATACTTTTTTGTTGTTATATATAGTTTATTGATCATGGTTATTTCACATAAGTAAAATAATAGAATATATATAAACTATAAAAAATAAATAATATTAACATGAAAGGAGTTTAAAACTAAATATTGAGGCTTAAAATGTAAGGAAGGATAATTCCACCTTCAATGCATCTGGCTTTTTATCTAAAAATAATTGACACAAAAAAAAAATTATAAAAAAAAAAAAAAAGAAAAAAAAATTATATTCAACTGAACTGAGCTCAGGGTGTTGCCCCACCCTTTGCCCCCCTGAAGATCCGGCCCTGCTTTTAAGCCAAAATTACATTTATGACTTTACAAATTCAGTTTCTCTAAAAAATAAAATATAAACATTTGATTCACAACTAAATTTATCTCAAAATACGGACAGAAAAAAGATTCATAATTGAATCAATTCAGCCATTTTCTTCTAGGTTTTAATAACTACATTCGAGATTATTTTGAATTTGTAAATCATCTGTTGTTTAGTTTGTCTGGACAGATCGGAGAAGTAACGTTTTTAATATAAGCGGATTAGTTGTACAATAAAAACATCTTTCTTTGATCCAGTTTTCTACTGCAAACTCTCGATTGTATCATTAGCTATCTAATTAGCAACTGTGCTAATTTATCAAACATGGGCCCTTCAGTGCGGCTGGAATGAGGTTGCATTAATGTTGCTTCTATTAAAAACAGACAATAGCAGCTGTTGAATAGCGGTTTACACATTCAGAAATATAATTAGCTCTTCAGAAGAATTGACACATAGGAACAATATCCCAAATATCTCTGCAGATGGAGACTATGCAGAGGAAACGGCTGAGGAGCAGCGGGCTCCACCAGGGACTACAAGCAATTAGCTTAACTTGAGTTTGGTAGGTGGGAGCCTGAACAAAAGTCAGACATGTGGTCTCGGATTGTTAAGCCAGACACAAATGACTTCAGGCTTCTGGATGTGATGGCTGCAGCTCTATTTTTCTTTGCTTGGTTAGAATAAACAGTGCTGCTCCGGGCCGGGGCTGTGTTGATTCCAGAGGGGAGATAAGCAAGGTAAATAAAGCCCAACTCGGAGTGGAAGAGGTTTCCTCTCAGCGGTGCTCAACTGTTTCACTGTTTAAACGCCTCCAGATGGGTTGAGTTAAGGAAACAAATGTCCTGTGACAAGAGAAGTGAGAAAATATTATGAATATGTCACAAAAGTTCTGTTTTGTGCTAAGATGCTGATCCCCAGTTCTCCTTTTTCATATATTCCTGCCTGCATACCTTTTATTATAAACTGTATTTTCAGTGATGGGGAGCTATGGACGTGATTTTGTTGCACAATTGCTGTGAGCTAAAAATATGCTTTGTGAATCTGAATTTTAGAATAAAGCAACCAGGAAATGAATCTTTGCTGTTTACCCATATTGCTCTTTTTGTTTAATATTTTATCTTTTCAAATTTAAGGAAATTAATAATTTTTTTTTTTCATTTTTTATTACCAGGTTGAGTTTTTTTAATTGTATCCGTTAATGTCTTGGTTCCTGTCCCAGCTGGGGGGAATGAGCTGCCAGCGTGGCCCTTAGGCAAGACCCTACCTAATGGTTATAGCCTGACGTAGTCCTACTCAATTCTAGTCAGAATGAGTCTGATGCTGCTCCATAGAGCTGTGATTATGGGGCGTGTTTTGAATGAACCAGAAAAAAAAATGCCTCTGCACTCAATTGGATAGACCTACAACCAATAAGAGCAGCGGAGTGCGTGACGTATTTTAAGCGACGCATAGTTGTTGTCAACAAAAATCAAAGCGTGCAGTTGCACGCCTAGAATAAGAAGATGAGCCTTGATGGCGTTTCTCTGTTCCTCTTTTAAAATTAATTTGCTGTCGATATCTTCTAGAACAGACCTAATAGCAGAATCTACTCACCTCAACTCTCCAGCGGCAGCCATTGTTGTTGTCACCCAAGCGCACTTTGGTCACGTGGTTGATTACGTTACTGTTGACCATCTGTCCATCATCGTATAAAGCCCGCCCTGTCAATTTGATTGGCCTGCCAGATATTGTGCTAGCATACTCGCACTACTACTGAGCAATGCCAGACCGAACTTCCCGACCTCAAACGTTGTGGGCGGGACTAAGTTCGGAATGGCACCCAGGCTATAATGGTTAGGCATTGTGCTTGGAATTCTAAGGTTTTAGGTTTGAAACCCACTGCCACTCTGGGTCCCTTTGCGCCGTAAGCCTAACGCCCTATTTTAGACAGACATGAGCAGTAGACCCCCCCCTGGCTTCACTTTAAAAAAGCAGCCATTTTATTAGTTTTTTTTTTTTTTTTTTGCTCATCCAAATTCATTATTTTTCTTTAGATTTCTCTTTAAAAGTCAGTTCTTCTCCTTGGTAGGGTTTTTTTTTTTATTCGACAGTTTTTTGTGTGTTTTCTATTGAAAAAACATGTTTTTAATGTCTTCAGTTATTAGTTTTTGAATTTTATTTCCCCTTTTCTTGTTGAGATGGGTTTTTTTTTTTATGAAAACTTGGTAGATTTCTTCTAAGGAAGAATGTGTCTCTGAATGACGTGTTGCTGTTTGGAGAAGGCTGGACTAACTTCACTGCAAAAACGATCTAGAAATACGTAAAAATTTCTTAAATTAAGTGTATTTACCCTTAATTTGAGCAGGTAAATGAGATAGTTTGCCAATGGAATGAGTAATTTTACTCTTAACATAAGATAATTAGATAATATACACTTGAAATAAGACAATTAAATTGTGTTTTCTTATTTTAAGTGTAAATTGTCTTGTTCCGTTGGCAAAATGTCTCTTTTACCTCCTCAATTCAAAAACAAATGCACTTATTTTAAGAAAAAATGACTTATAAAGATTTAGATTTTTTGCAGTGTTGGAGTAGAGCTCTAAAAGTCTTGTCAAGGAGACTGGGCAAAAACATGTTTGGCAATGCTCAGATCCAGAATGCTTTGCACTTAATCAAATACTGTCCTGCAGGTTTTAGAGGTTTCCTTGCACAGTTGATTTTAATTGAAAGCTGATTAACGGGCTTTTGCTCAGCTGCTAACATCGTAATCAGCTGTGCTAAAGCAGGGAATCCTCTAAAGCAGGCATCCCCAAAGTCGGTCCTCGAGGGCCGCTGTCCTGCAGGTTTTAGAGGTTTCTCTGCTTTAGCACAGCTGATTCTGAGGATTGCAGTTTCATCAAAAGCCTACTAATCAACTATCAATGTAAATCAGCTGTGCTGGAGCAGGGAAACCTCTAAAACCTGCAGGACTGTGGCCCTCGAGGACCGACTTTGGGGATGCCTGCTCTAAAGCCTGCAGTACAGCGACCCAAGGACCAACTGCGATGATGCCCGTTTTAAACCATGCGGCTTCGTTGTACAATGTAAGCTGAAGCTGCCTGCAATGATTGTAAAAAATCGTAGAGTGTACGCCTGGCTTTAACCCCACACTGCTCCCTGGGTGTTGCACAATGGCAGCCCACTGCTTCCCAAGGAAATGGGTTAAATGTAGAAAGTTAATTTCCTTCCTCTGTACTTGTGGCAGAATAATGACAATAAAAAACAGTAACTAATCTTACATGTGATTTAGTTTTTATTAACTACAGATCATGAGGCATTAAGCAGAAAGATTATTGTTCGTTTCCACCTCGAAGTAGAAGAACGGCGATAAAAGTCTTGTTTCCCCTTGACAGAAGCTTGTTTTCTATTAAAGGTTCGCTACGACGGCTTAGAGGAGGCAAAAAAGTGATGATGAGTAAAAATTGATTAATTAAGGTACCTCGGCGTCGGGCAGACACTTAATCATAGATCGTGCTTGTCACAGGGATTTACGATCTGATTGACTTGAACAGATTATGCTTCTCTTCATTTTCTGCCTTTGTGCAATGGAAAATTAATTGTCAGTGACATTTGGTGGTAATCCCCCCCTCCCAACTTTCTCCTTCTTCTTCCCTCCACCTCCTTCTGTCTCTACTTCCTCCAATTAATTGGCTCTCGTTAATGTTCTCCATTCCAAAGATTTTCTTTTAGAGATACACAGGTGGAATCCTTTCCTTGGCTGCCGAGGACAACATTGAGTTTTTTGATTGAGTGTAGAATCTAATCATAGCTGGATGCTGAGGCCATATTCCGCTCTCATGCTCGGAGCGCTGCGTCAGCGCTTTCAGCCGCTGCCTCACGCACATAATCACACACACATTGTCTGAATGACAGCTAAATATTTAGAATGGCCCCGTCCAGCTTGGGTCGTCAATCATCTTTAGATCCGACAGCCACTGAACTCCCTGAAAGGGAGTAAAATACAGGAAGGTGAGAAGAGTTGAAAAGAGAAAAAAGGAATTGGAAGGATGGAGAGTTAATAGAAAAGTCATAATTTAGTGGAGTTTTTTCAGCAAAAGGAAACTGGTGCTCATGTTTTATTTTGTAGTTTACTATTTCCCTTCAGATACGTTTAGCCGTGAGGTTTTTAGACTAAAATAGGTAGAAGTAAAAAAATAAAAATGATAATAAAATTGAACGAGTCATTCGTATTGTGTCGGCAAAACCACATTGATCAGCAGCAAACTGTTTGAATGATCAGAAAACGGTCAGGGTGAATTAGCTGGAGCCGTTTGTCTGATATGTATCTTATTTCAACCGTTGCGTATATTAGCTGCGACATAAAAAAATTTGATTGACAGATGAACATTGATATGTGATTGGCTGAATTTAGGTGTTCAAGCTGAAGTATAACTAACTGGACTGCATAAAATAACGACAAAAAAACAACACAGATTTTAAGACTGGATTTCTTTATTATAAACTTTCTGAATTTTGGGACAATATCGTCTGATAAAGATTACATTTATGTACATGCTTAAGCCCCAATTTTGGCTCAATTTTAGTCAAATTGAATTTAACAAGACTAAGATGTTGAATTGGTCATTTTGGCCCTTTAGATGGCATTTATACAGTAGGCTTAAATTGGGTTTTCTTCACCCTGGTTGGTCTAAAGGATCATCACATTGGTTCCAGACTCCAAAGCTAAGTGGACATGGTAGTTAATCCCAGAACCAGATTCTGCTAAACAGACTTTCTGCTGTTTTTCTGTGAGTTTACACGATTGATTTGGACATGGCAGAGAAGGCCTTCTGGCTGTGGAGTCCAAACATTGACCTGTGCATCTGACACAGGCTAGGCTAAGCTTTCCTGAACATCTGAGATGCCTCACAGGGCTCGATGTTAACCATTGCCCGAGCTGGATGATGAATTTAATCTACACTATAATACACGCTAGATTAAAAATGATCAGTCAGGGATTAGGAAAATAATAATAATAATTGTATGCACACAGTGTAAATATTTCTATCATATGGCAGTCTTCTGTTCAGGGGTCATACATTAAAAAATATTGATTAAATTTTTTTTTCTTAGACATTGGAGAGGTGCATTTAAATGTTATAGAGCTAAACATGTTAAATTGGTGAGTAGTAGTAGTGTAAGTTTTTAACATGTCAAGTTTTTTTTAGATTTTTAACATTACAATTTATATTTTTCCAAGCATATAACAGTTTAAAGCAAAGTTTAGTTTGAAAAGAATGTGCAGGAAGGATTGAAAAGCATGTTAACACGGTAATGTAGGCTTGAGTTCATTATCTGACGCATGCAGATACACACCAGGAACCTGGAAACTTACTGAATTACAAAAAAACATTTAAAAAACAAACATGTTTCATTGATATATATACAAAAATTACTATTAGGAACTATATTTATCAAACATTATACTGGGCAAGTAAAAATTGTTTCTGGGGAAAAGGAAATGTGAAAGCCACTTGCCCGATAAACCTCTGTTGATCTCCAAAATGGAGATGAACAGAGGTTACTGGTCAGGCAAGGTGAGGGGAAGAGTTTAAATTATATCCTCTCATGTCTGCTAGCTAGATCTCTCACCAGACCTAGCTAATGAAGCTAGCTTCAGCAACAATCGCAAGACTAAAAAATCAATTATCTAAACAGTTATTAATTTCTTGTAACCCAAATAATTTCCTTTGATACCTTTTTTACCAATTAGGGCTTTATTTACAGTAGCCTAACCCAGCCATTCAAAATGGCTCTTCCCAGTCAAACGCACGCCGAACGGCAGCCGACTACCAGCCACTAGAATGACCCCCTCCTCCTCGGTGTGCATAATTTTTTTCTTCTTTTTTTGACTCCACCCTACGGAAGAGGATTAGGGCCACTGGAGAAAAAAAAAAGTTAACTGAAAAGTGAGAATTCTGACTTTAATCTCAGTATTCTGACTTTTTTCTCAGAATTCTGACTTTAATCAGGGAATTCTGACCTTTTTCTCTGAATTCTGACTATCGGAAGATGTGTTTTTGGGAGTTTGTAGATTCACAAATCTCGCGATAATTAATCTTGCTTGTGTGACAGTGTAGTCAGCTCGTATGACTTTCACCCAGAAGGATTAAATCCTGCCCGGGCCTCTGTGGGGCAACTTGGTGGGCATTGTGAATTGGTTTGACTTCATTCTGATTGCTCTAAATTAGTTTAAAAGCTAATTTGACCCCCCCTCCAAACGTTCCAAGATAAATTCTGGTTTATAACTCTGGTATCATTTTAATGATGGTTTTCATTTACATTTTTATTTTTCCATGTGTACATAGTAGCTAATTAGTTTATATAAGTTTCATTAGTCGAATCAGGAGTTTATCTAAAATATGTTTAACTTGGTGTTGAATGATTTGTGTTAATAGACTCCATATGTGTTCAGAGTTAACTGTTTGATCATCATTTCAGCTTTCATCGTTTTAATAATTCCCAGCCAGTTGGCCGTGTGATCACAGCACATATGAACAAAAGGTGTTTGATTAAATAACATTTGATTTATGCAATTTATGTTCTTTTAAAACTAAAACTAAACGTGAATTGTTGTCATTTTGGATAAAAACTAAAAAATCTTTCTAAAAGAGACAGCTATGTTTTTCTTTGTCTTTTTTTTTTTTAATCAGTTTTAAACATTTTTTTTTCTAAGAAGCCAAAATCCCACATAGGACTGAATAGAAATATTCAAATATGGCTATACAAATTAATTATTTAAATCAAATACCTGATGATCATTGGAATATATCTATGCAGATGTATATAGACAATGAAAGCTATTGTAGGAATAAGGAATAAAATACGCAGCTGTCAGAAATAATAACAAAAGTTGGAAGAATACCAGGAAACAATAGAACTTTGGCATTCTGTAGAAGAGAACCAGAAAACATAACATTCTTGACAGTTTCAACTAATTTATTAACAATTCTCTTTACAACCCTATTTATTTAGCCAAGGTTAAGTTTCCTTATTGCTTTTTTAACCATACTTATTAAGAAAAAAATGCAATAAAATTAATAGAAAGCAGGGATTTTTATGTGATTCCATGTTCTGGGTCTTCAAAAAGAGAGAAAGTCAATTCTCAGGGTTGAATAAAATCTGAACGACAACACCACAGTTTGTCATTAGCATTTTCTATCAGTAACACTTTTTTGCAGCTTACATTGACACAATGCAGACTTAGGGGTATTTATTGCAATATTAGTGTTTTCACTGTATGCATTTTACACGTTTGTCAGTTTGTAATGTAATCTTGTTCTGAGTTGTGCATCTGTGCTGCAATGTTTGGTTTGCTCTGAATTAACCCTCTTGTTTACCTAAACTTAGTTTTTTATTGTTAAAAATAAGTAGTGAATGCAGTTGGTCACTTAATTGGACAATTAATTTAAAAGTAGCGATTGCTACTAGTTCAGTTTCACATCCAGTGTGAAATGGAATGAATATATATCAGTGCAGACAACACAACCTGGAAAAAGGGTAAAGGATTGTCATTTGGGGTCAAAATCTTCTTTAAGTTGCAGTTTTGTTGACTCTGTTGCATTGGTCTGAATCAGAAAAAGCTTTACTGCCAAGAAGTATTTGCTACGTATCGTGAGTTATCTTTGTTCATAAGATGCTATACGACGACAAACCTATAGCTGACATGAATGCATTCGGAAATATATAATAAATACGATTCAAGGAAAGTCAAAGATCCTGTTAAAAAAAAGGAAAATGAGTGCGATTCCAAGAGGAATGTGACTGAAGCAGCACTTTCAGTTCAGTTGTATCTGCTAAGTGATGAATACGGCAGTAAACCTCCTTAATAATGCTGATACAAGTAATAGGAGGGCTATTCTTAGTCACTATAGTCGGAGTACACATGATGTTATAAGTTGGTTGTTTGGTTAATTTATTGTTTTATTTGTACGTACCTCTGCTTATGTTCTGTACCTGTGTTGTTTTAGTAGAAGCAGAATCCCTGTGTAAATACTCAGTCATTATAACGACCACAAAAAGGCTTAAACTGGAGGTCAACCGGACTTTCACTAAGTTTTATTGAAGATGTTTCGACACCGATCCAGTCTCGCACCAGAGCAAACTCTAGTTGGAGCACTAATGTTTTTAAGCAGCATGTAGGCCCAATCTCCTGCACACGTTCCAAGTTGGATGCGAATCAAATAGTCGCCCTTTGTTCTCCTGGACTGTTGCAGCCTTTTGTTGTGCCCCGGCTCTGTAATTTGTCCTTTGAATCATAATGGGAGTGCCTGTGAACTTCTTGTGAACCAGTTCCATAACTGAATTGTAACAGTGTATTCTCATTATTAGTTCGTATGAAATCGTACGAAAAGTTTTGCACCGTAATTTCGTACGTTTTAGACGTTTTTTTCGTCGCATTTCGTCGTATTTTTACGTGTTGCCTCGAGACAAGATATCCTTGCGCATCTTACCATCGAATTCCCATCAAATGGGAACATATGTGTTTATTTCTGCTCATCGCCTTGTGCTTGATTTCTAATTGGCTCAAAAAGGACTATTTGAACACTATCAGGATAGACGCTTTGTGAATAGAAACTGAAGCAAAGCCAAATTGTCTTTGGTCTCTTTTGTATGTATGACATATAAAGTGACCATGAACCTTTAAAAATGTAAAATGTGACCTCTGCTCTCCCCAAAGAAGGTTGGATGGAGGGGCATGAAGTGCCTGGTTGAAGCGTTTTTTTTTTTTTTTTCAGGAGGGGGCGGTTCTGGTTGGGTAGCCTGCGCGGGATGGGGGGGCCCCGGTCCCGGGGGGGGGCTCTTGCTGGGGGTGGTCCGGTCCGTGTGCGGGGTGGGGGGCCGGGCTTGAAGCAGGAATGAGATGGGTTGGTGTGGCGGTGTCGCCGCTCCCCTCCCCCCACATCCGGATTTTAGGTTCACTTATTGGGTCATCCGATAGTCCCGGGACCAAGCACCGGTGTCACCGGGTATTTGGTCCTGGTATTATTGGATGTGAGTGTTATGTGTGAATGTGTGTCCGCGTTGTTATTTTCTTTATTTAATTTTTTTTTTTTTTTTTTTTTCTCTGTGGTACGAGTGGGGGCACTAGGGAGGGAAGGCATGATTGAGATGGTGTGTTTTTTTTTTTTTTTTTTCTCCCAGGTTGGGGTCTCAACTGCCCCCTCTCCCAAATACATCTCAAGTCTCCGCTAAGTGCGGAGCCCATTCCCCCCGTCCTGCTCTCCCTCCGCTGACTGGCGTCGGGGCTCACCGGTGCACTGGTGGAGCTCGGGGTCTGAGGGTGGATGCCCAGGGGGCTGCTGGCTCATTCCTGGCGGCCTCTCCGCTGGCCCCGGCCGGCCGGGGCTTTGCTGGGGCTCCTGTCTGGGGGTCGGGCGCCCTTGGGGCCTCGGATCCCTGGGGCCCGGGACTGGATCCACTTCGGGGTGGGGCTGGGTGTTGTTCGGGGATTTTCGGTGTCGGTGCCGGTGCCTTCGCTACGATGCCGGTTCCTGGGCAGTGTTTTTTTTCCTATGCCGGTTCTGTGGTATCGGTTCGGGGGGGTGCGGGTCTTGGGTCCTGTTTTGGGCTCCGGGTTTTCCGCTCGCATTTCTCCTCTTGCATTGTGGGGGCTCCTTTTTTTTTTGGGGGGGGGGGGGGTTTGCATGTCTGTTTTCTCGGGGGGCGGGCGGGCCTGCTAGGTGGGGGTCCTGCTGGCGGCGCGCCGCTGGTGTGTGGGGGTCCGGGCGGCTCCGGCGGGGGTGGTGTTGGGGGGCCGGTGTGGGCGGGCTGGCTCTGCTGATTGGGTATTTGGGTATTCGGGTGGGTTTTCCCTCTTGGAGGCATGGCAGAGCTGCTTTGTTCCTGCTGATCGCGGCGGGTGGGGCTGCGGGGCGGGTGGGGGTTGGAGTGGCTCTGGCCGGCGCGCGTTGGGGGGCCGGGGCGGCGGAGCTGCTCTGGCCGGGTGTCGGGGCCTGGTGCTGGCGGCGGGGGGGTGGGGGTCGGCGGACGTGGCTGTGCTGCTTTGGCTTCGTCCGATGGGGGAGCGGCGTGGTTCGCTCCGCTCTGGCTTTGTGCTGCCCCTCGGGCTGCTGGGGAGGGGGGGGTGGTCGCGGTGGGTGTTGCGGCCGGTCGCCGGGGCTTGGTGCCGGGGGGCGGGGCGTGTTTCGGTGCTCTGTGGGGCTGGGGCGTTTCGGTCGGTGCCGTGGGGGGGCCGGTGTTCGGTGCCCGGCCCTACTTCAGGGTGGCCGGCTGCCGGCGGGGCCCGCGGACTCGTCCCCGCGGCTGCCCGGGGCGCCGGCATGGCGGCGGCTGGGGGGCTTCTTCGTGGCTGTCTCTCCTCCTCCCTTGGTGGGGGTCTGGTTTCCGGGGCTGGCCACTCCTTGGTGCCTTCGCTTCTGGGGTCCCTTTGGGCGCCTGGGGCTTTGGGTCTCCCGGCGCTGGACTCAGTGCTCTGGGGGGTGTGCCTCTCCGGCTCTCCACAACCACTATTGATCATTTTTTCTATGGTTAAAACTTTACATGCACAAGTTCACCCTCACAAACAACTACAGGTGCTAGGCTTCAGGTACTCAGAGATTCACTTCCATACAGAAACCCCACATTCATATCTTTAGGTAACACAGAGTACATGTCAGACTTAACAATATTACTTCAGCGATAGTTTCAAGGTGTTGCTTTATTGTATATCTCGTACCATGTCTTTTGGTCTTTCTTTTTTCATCTCGTTACAGGTGATGAAGCAGACTGAAAATGTTTTGTCATTGTCTCCTTTCTATCTCCTCTTTCTTTCATCTTTTGTTCTTTTTTTTTTTTTTTTCCTTTTTCTTCTGTTTTTCTGCTCTACTTACTTTGCAGTGTCCATATAAACTGTAAAACTCCCTTCATAATTATAATAAAGCAATTTATATGCATGAAACAAGTGGAGCGGTATGGCTATTGCCATACCGCTACACTTGTGAAAGTAAAATCTGTTGGGCTCCTTTTGGCATCAATACAATTATTCTTATTGCCACCTTGCCAGACAGGACACTGTAAAAAAAAAAAAAAAAGTAAAATAACTAAGATATGAAACTGAATTAGTTTTCTGGAGATGGTTGTATTTTTACTAAGCACTTGAGTGTGGAAGCTGCAAAAACCTGATTAGTTACTCTTATCTACCAAAGATAATGTTTTTCATCTCTGGACTCCATCAGGTTTTCACTGATTATCTCTAACGGTTCAACTCTAGTGCTGTCAGACCTGCAGTGGCTTCCCACAGGTGAGCCTTCATATATGATGTTGTTTTTTTTTTTTTTTATATATGACAGATTCTGTGAAGCTGGAACCGATTACTGCTTCCAACCCTTTAATACCCCTCCGTAAAATGTGTCTTAAAGAGTTCTGTTTTTGGCTAAGAAAACTTTTTTGTTGTTGCTTTGTTTTCCCTTATTAATATAGGAAAAAAAAGTGAATTGGATATTTTCTGCCTTTTAATTTCTTTCTGCAATCAGTAATCAGTTTTACTGATGTAAAGAAATCTGAGACACACATCACTACTTCGGTCGTTCTGAAATGTATACGATTTCAGAGCATTAAGCATCTACACTTCAAAAAAATCTAAATCTAGATAAGTCATTTTTTCTTAAAATAAGTGCATTTGTTCTTGAATTGATTAGGTAAAAGAGACATTTTGCCAACGGAACAACACAATTTATACTTAAAATAAGAAAACACAATTGCATTGTCTTATTTCAAGTTCCTAATATCTAATTATCTTATTTTAAGAGTAAAATTACTCATTCCAATGGCAAACTATCTCATTTATCTACTCAAATTAAGGGTGAATACACTTAATTTAAGAAATTTTTACTTATTTCTAGAATGTTTTTGCAGTGTAAATGTATTTCTACCTAAAACCCCGGTTAACAGTTCATGAGAGGTTTTGTTAGATTAGGGAAATCAGAAAAAGGAGAAGAAGAAGTACTAACATGACTAAAGCTGAATAACAGAGGGCAGCACAAGGAGGGAGGCAGAATAAAACAAGAGAGAGAAAGGAAATGAAGATTAGGATGATAGGAGAAAAATTGGGTTGTGAAGGAAGAATGGTTGAAAAAGAAAATAAATGTTAAAAAGAAACAGAGGGGAAAAAATCCGAGAGACAGGAGAGAGTTTAGAGCTTTGATGGAGAGAATGTTGTCAGTATCGTGCACAAGGGTGAAGGAGAGAAAACGGAGGAAATTGTGGGATAGAAGCTGATAGAAGGAATATGGATTGAGAGATGAGATAGCATTGTAGCGTGATGAAACAGAGGTCAAGTGTGTGTGTTTGTGTGTGTTTGCTTCCTGTGTCAAATTAAACTGCGAAGCCAGAGATGGACATTTCATTTCCCAGATATGATTGATGGGAAATGTCTGTGTCCCGGAGAGGTGTCTGATAGCCGGCTCCACGTCTAAACGCAGCCACAGGCTGTGCTGCTGTCACACTCAGCTAAATATACACATATTATAATAAATACACGCTGATAAACAAATCATTTTCTAATTAGAATGTGTTAAAGTCCAACTTCATTCTTCATTTCAAGCAGAGAATCCTTCACCTGGAGGGAAGGATGTAATAATCAGATACCAATGTCAGCAATGTCATTTTACATGTTTGTTTTTTTCATGTTATTATTCTGGGCTTAAATTTCATTGTTTGTCATTTGTGTAAAACGCTGAATAGATTTGGTCTGTAGGGATTTACTCAGGTCTGCTGTGAACTTCCTGAAGATGCTAAGCATCCTATCTGCCTATTAACGCTTTTTAATGCTCGAGGTCAGGGGTCTGCAAACCGCGGCTACAGAGCCGCATGCGGCTCTTTAATGCCACGCTATTGGCTACCTGGAGCTTTTCAAAAATGTATGAAAATATGGTTTACAGGAGGTCAAATAAACTCATTATGTTTAACAATGCTGTAAGTATTGGTATAATAAATTAAATTAAACAATTAATGTAACAAAAATAAAACAAACAAAAATTTGTGTCATAGCCTGAAACACACCCAGTTTTGTTACATTGATAAAATTATAGAAGCACACAAACACAAAAAAAGGATTTCTTATTGTTATATGGAAGTAAATCTGTGTCGCTGGGATTTGAATTAAAAATCCCACTGAAATTTAAATGTTGTATGTTTGTACTTCCTGTCTGTGTTAAAATATATTCAGAACACATTTTTGACCTAAAAAAAAATTCATTGTCATTATTTCTACACAGCTGAAATTTCATTTGTTTTTTTCTCTTCAAGCTAAAAATTCAACTGGCTCTATTTCACTGTCTTAAATTCGGCGTCTAAATTCAGTGTAAAAAGGGAAGGGTTACTTCAGGTCACAGACATTAGCAATGGATTGTGTCGTCCAACACCCAGCCAATCACGTGACGTTTTCTTAGTCACGTGACGTGACGCTTGTGGTGCTCATACGGAAGGAAAACCAGCATCACAGACCTGGTCATGCAAGCTAACGCTAACTCAACTGTGAGTTTATTAGTTTAATTTTATGTAGTTGAGTTAGCGTTAGCTTGCATGACCGGCTCCGTCATGCTGGTTTTCCTTTAGTATGAGCACCACAAGCGTCACGTCACGTGACTAAGAAAACGTAACGGGATTGGCTGGGTGTTAGACGCCACAATCAATTGCTAATGTCTGTGACCTGAAGTAACCCTTTATTTATTTTTTTTAGGTCAAAAATGTGTTCTGAATATATTTTAACACTGAAACAGTAAGTACAAACATACAACATTTAAATTTCAGTGGCATTTTTTATTCAAATCCCAGCGACACAAATTTTCCATATTGTTATTGTTATTGTTATTTTAAAGATTTGTGGGGAAAAAAATGGAAGGAAATTCCATCTCTGCATCAGAGCGCTACACACACGTTTTATTATATCTAAACCTAAAACTAACATAGAAAACAGAAGATGGTGCGTAAAGCCAAATATGATGATGGTTGAGTAAAAGTTTGGGGTTACTACTTAATTATCCAAACCACAGTAGCAGAGAAACTTCTAAATGACTGAAACGGTGGGGATTTACAGTGGCATAGCCAAAGTCTGGACTGATGTCCAGCTCTAATAGCTTTGACCAGAACACGCTCTGATTATACTAAATAAAACCCACTGAATTACCTTTTTTTTTTTTTTTTTTTTTTTTTTATAAAACCTTCATGGATCTAAAAGCTGCATATTTTGTCCGTTCATGTTTATTTGTTGAACACATGTTGAGAGTTGCAGTTGGGTTGGATGGTGTATTATGGAATATCTAAAGGAGAGTTTCCCTCTTCCTGCTGAAGAAAATCATCACAAACTATGGCATTCTGGTTGGACTCTTGCTGGTGTTTTTAGGTTCTGATGAAATTAAGCAAGATTTTTCTTCTCTTTGTCTATATTTAATTTTTTTTTGCAAGGTGTGGGTAATCGGTAGCCTCGTGAGACCATCCTGATCTCGCGAGCTTTCAAGTTTTCAATCACACATCAGTCTGAAGACTCTTGGTTAAAGAAAATTTGGAGCCGTTCATCAAACGAACGTCCAATCAGCGTTGGCTTTGAGGCGGGTTGAGGTGTGACGCAACGAGAAGCGCGATAGTTCCGTCTAAAGAACATGGCGGCTTCAGCCGATGAAACTAGCGTTAGCGTGGCTATCGAGCAAGTTTTATCGGAATTACAGAGTATTTCTTCACTGAAAGAAGAGCAAAACACTGCTCTGGAGGCTTTTTTCAGAGGAAAAGATGTTTTTGCTCTTCTCCCGACTGGTTTCGGCAAGAGATGCCTGGCTTGTGGTTGTGTTTTCGTCGTCGCTCTGTTAGTACGTCATATGCTTCGTTGATCTGATTGGTTTATCATTCTGGTGATATGTTTACGTAAGGGCGTCCTACGTGCTCGTCCCGTTAGCTATCTTTTTCTGCGCACTTTCAGGCGTATGCTATGGTTTCAGACAGTCATTTAAGCTCACCTTTCTCACTGCAGTTTTTTGAAAATAGCCGAGGGTCATCATAGAAAAAGTGTTTACAAAGTGTATAAGAAGAGAAGAAAGGCCTCAGAAGAGGCCGATATATCCCAGAATGCTTTGCACGGAGAGCTCTCCTCTTTTGGGATTTGCTGTCACAGGGGCCCGCTGTCTCCATAGGCTATCGCTACCCGATAGCGGCGACTAATAACAAAGATGGCGCAGGCACAGTGCAGTGGAGGAGTTACGTGACCAACAGAGCAAAAAGCAGTGATCCTCTGTACGAACGGTCCGTTAACTGAGTTTGCTATAAAGTGCACTATTTAGTTCTTGCTGTGTGTGGACAACAAATTTAAACAGCGTGCACAGGGAGAAATGGGCTCCTGCATGCGCATTTTTTTTTCTAAAATTGAGAGGGCGGGTCTTTTAAAAAATCCTCCACAATACCTTTAAGGAAATAAACCGAGAGCTTGACTCTGCTTTCTATTGTTTTAGCTTAATAATTTATTATAAATACATAAGAAACCTCAAAAAATGTTGTCTGTGTTTTATTTCTCCTAGTTGGCCTTTAGGACTAAAGAAGAAAACTGTGAAAACTTCCTTTTATATAAATACATTATAATTCCTATAGACTTGCTCTCTAGTCTTTCCAGTTTGGCGCTTGTAGGTGTGCAGCTTTATTTTACTCTTTCCATGAAGGTTTGGCATTTTTTAAGAGATATTTATATCTCAAATTATTTAAAAAAAACTCTGCTTTACAACTTTCTCCCTGACCTGACTGTCGGATTCCTGGGTCTTCATGATGCTGTCCGCTCTCTGATGCTCGCTAACAAACCATCTTAGCCTCCAGAGGGGTTATTATCTCAGCCATGATAAAGGAAAGCATCAAAGTGAAAAAGATTGGTACAAACTAATGAAGGTTATTTTACTGATGGTTGCATAACAGCGAGTCATGGTTTTAGTTTACATTGAATTATGGAAATAAGAATGAAACCAAAATCTGAAGCAAACACATACAATAAATAAATAAGATTTTATGGCTCGACCATATGTAAACATTGAAGTTAAGCTCCTCTTTAGGATTTTCTATAAACTGCTACACTTTGCAGCAATGCCTCCTGGACCAAGGCTGAAGATCAGCTCTGGAGGAACGGAAATTTGTTTCTCCTTGTTTAAGAAACCGTTAAATAAACCCCGAAGCAAGCTGTGTATTTTCCTTCTAATCTGTCTGAAGTCATCCTCAGTGTGGTTTACAGCTGAATCTGGAAATGCTAATATTTGAAATATATTTTCACTGCCATGTTTCCTGACATACAAATTAGTTTGCTTTCCTACTGATATAGCAAATAAAGATTTTGGCTCCAGAGGAAATGACTCAGTCCTTCAGCCTCCCTGTAGGGAATTAAAGACAGAAACACAAACGGGTCAGAGTTACTCGAGGTTCTGCTGCATCCTTTCAGTCACTTTTACTTTCTCTAAATATTCACTCCTAGTAAAATATCTCAGCCTATTTTTCCTGATTCAGTGAAGAGAAATAACTTCCCCTTCATGACTGAGAGGGAGCTTTTTGGATGAGCCATTTCTGTCCATTAATTATCATTAAAAGCTGAATTCCAGACTAAATTTTTCTCCACAAGCTTTTCTGACAGGCTCATAATGTTTCTGTCGAGCTTCACGTTTATGATACATAATAAATTCAGTGTTTTCTGGCCAGGTCCAGAACGTAAGAGGCCATGGAGCTGAGGAATGCCTGGCTTTGTTTAGGTGGATTTCCGTTTGCCGCTGCAGACACCAGACAGCGTGTTGATTTTTATGATGTTAGACTTGGCCGGCTCTGTTCACCTTTAAAATGCTCCTACACGGCAAACAAGAAAAGTATTGTTCTCCAGACAGTGAGAGAGACAAGCCAGGCAGAAGGAGAAAAGAAAAAAAAAAAGGACTGGGATACTGGGAAACGGTTCTGAGATTTTACTGGTTCTTGTTATCATGAACAGCTCATTTCAGCAGCTGGTCAAAGCAAAGCGAATCACCTCGTAAATAATCGCTGCTTTGCGTTATAATAACCTCAAAAACAACAGATTGCCCTTTTTTTTTACTAACGAGAACATTTTCAACAAACTAGCATAAGTGGTAATATTTTAATTTCCATTTTTCAGTTAAAAAGGAATCCCCAAATATTCAACAATTTCAACTATTTTAATATCTCGTTGCATAATGCCCCAAAATAAATGGAAACACACACAAATGATGCTGGTTAAAAGGTGGCTACCCCAGGGGCTGGCCAGAGATGGTCACAAGCCCCCTGTGCAATGCCCTGGCCACTCGACTGACCACCACACTCCCCAGAGTAAATTATAGTAGCAACAGTCTAGCATTTCATCCCATTATGCACAGCCAGCGACTTAACATTAAAAATCACACAACACACCAAGATATGAGTAGGTGTTTGCTTAAGTCTTTATGACTTCTACAGGCAGGTTTTTTTTTATTATTATTCTTTATTTCGAACATGCAAGAGAAAAACAATAAAACAATGTTTAAAAACATTGGAGAGAAAAACAACAAACAAGGTACCCTTCTTTCCTGAGTTAATATACCTCTATTACATGTGCGAAAAGGAGTAGGAAGAAGTAAAACTTATGTGCTCCTCCTTTAATTCTTGTATTTCTTCAATTTACAATATTTATAATTATGTTGGCATATATATATCCTTATAAATACATACCTACCTACACATATACATACATAAATATGTATACACATATACCTTCATACATATATACAAATAAACAAAACACAAACAAAACTTTCTACAATGCTTCTCTATACCTTTTGAAAATAATTTCTTTGTACATTTTTTTTTTAATTAATATGTTTGGGCATTTTAGGTTCTCATTTAGTTTGTTCCACAATTTAACTCCGCTAATTGATAAATATAATCTTTTCCTTGTTGTTCTACATATATTAGTCTTAAAATTTCCCCTTCCCCTTAAATCGTACCCTCCCTCCCTTTCAGAGTTCAGGTTTACCACGATAGTAGATTCAGACCCTGAAATTATAGCCTTTAGTTTCAGTGGCCACCCCAAGATTTTTAGTGGCCACATCTGGCGCCCCCTATGAAACATTTCTGGAGGCGCCACTGGTTAAATGGGGGCCAAAACTTTATTTAAGAGAGCTGCAAAACACAAATGTAGCACATGGCTACAGCTCTCCTTCATTAAAAACAAAATATATTTAAATTATCATGTGTAATACAGAGTACTAAATAAAGAAATAAACGTCCTGTCATGTAAAGGATAGCGGCAGCTAGGACCGTCAAGAGATTTCTACACTAACTGAGTTGGTGTTATGAAGCATCCTGCTTCTAGCTCCCTTCTCACTGTCAGCATTATGTGGATAGCACTTATTGATGCACATCTGTCATGGCTAAAGTGTCCTTATTGATTTAAGGTGTTCGGACTGAGCCTATAGCCCCATTTACACTACCAGGGTTCGATGTTAACCATCGCCCGATCGCTCGGGGCAAGTAGCTTTTATTGTCGGGAGAGTACAAATTTCATTGCATTTGCCTGCCGGGCAAGTACAATTATCGCAAAAAAAAATATTTATCACTCAAAATTACTTTAAATTCACCAACATTCGCTGAAAACAACCCACAAGCGTTCCTGGCGCCATCTTTGTTGTTTTGTACACATTCTAGCGTGATTTGAAAAAGCAGCGTGATTTTCCGCTAGATAGCGTGATTCAGCTCATGGGGAGAGTATTCTGCAGGGCATCAGCTGATTGATGAATTTAAACTATACTATAATACATGCTAGTTTAAAGAATATTAGGAACTATATTTTTCAAACATTATACTGGGCAAGTAAAAATTGTTTCTGGGCAAATGAAATGTGAAAGTCACTTGCCCGAACGTCAACCCCTGACTACCCTCTAAAAAACGATCCGTGCAGAGCTTGGGTCAGTTAACCATGCCAAGCTACACCAATACACCAATCTAGCACGGTTCCTCACCTCCTAGTGACAATCTACGGTATTACTGCTCTCTAGATGTAAACAAGCAAAATCAACATGGCGGCGCCCGTAACCGTCAGGAAGTTTACGGAGAGTCAGGCGAAGAAGGCAGGCTTTGGTGAATTTACTTTACAGATGCAGCTTTTGGGAAGTGGATTCAACAAACTAATCAGGGCTTATAGACGCAGGAAACAATGACAGACGTTGAGGTTCATCACACTGCAAAGCAGTGATACCAGGGGAAGCTGGTATTTTTATGAATGTCTCAAATGTCATCATTACGGAGGCTGACTGGAAGGAGATGACACGCTCTTTGTTATCAGAAAACCGAGCCAAAACTGAACCGCGCCGAGCCCTACTAATGAACTAGTACCAGTTTAGGGCGGTTCCATTGTGTCTGGCACGGTCTGGGTCAGTTTTGCGTTCCATTTACCCTCAATAGTTATCTTGGTTACCGTGCTCGGACCGATCTCGGCAAGGTTTTAAAAGGGTACTGGAAATGGGGCTCATGTGTCAGGACCATCAATGAGTAAGAAAAGGATGGTTGGAAATTTCATAACAGCTTGATGTTAGGAGTAATTGACTTCCTTACCCAAAAACCAGACGTCCTTTAGGAGTTGGTTTTTAGGCTAAATCTTGTCGGTCTGTTATAGCCTTGATTAAGTACAGAATTTGCTAATAATAATAATAGACGTTGAAAAGACATTTAACATTTTTGCAACTTACGGCTTTTCCCCTTTCACTTTTCAACCAAATGTAGATGTTGTTTGGACGTAAACCACGTTGCGTTTTTAACCAATTTTTGCTCAGTGGGTTACATCAACGACAGGGTTCCCGCGGGTCCTTAAAAAGTCTTAAAAGTTATTGAATTCTTCAAAATAAAATTAAGGCCATAAATGGTATTAAAATGTCTTAAATTAGTCTTTCGTAGGTCATAATTTCTAAAACATCATAAATGGGATTATTTTTATTACGATTTATTTTTTAAATCTAAATAAAACGTTAAAATTGACAATTTTTATTTTTTGTATAAAATAAAATAACGACTCGCCATTATTGGTTGCGTCCCGATAGCGGAACCAATAAAAGCGTTGTTGCGGCCGGGACATTTGGGAGATGAACCATTAACTTTTTGTCTGGAAAATATGAGCAAGTGTAAATGTAACCAAAATTGGCTCCAGCCAAGAGTTTTCTCCATGGCTAAAACCAGGGAACATACATGAGGCTCAGTGGATTTTGTGCAAGAAGCGATTCAAGGTCGGAACGATGGGAATTAAGACAGTGGAGTCGCACATGCGAAGCGCGAAACACAAAGCGTCAAAATGGAGTTACAGAGAAACAGCCGGTATTTCTCAGTTTTGTTCCACCCTTGTCTCTGCAACGCCTCCACTTATCACCAAATCAAACATACTAAGAAAACCATACAAAGAAAAATAGCTGCAAAAAAGACTTAGCACTGGTTATGTTGTGGCTTTAAAACTGATTTGTTTTGTTCCCTGCTAAAACAAAGTTTGTGAATTCAGTTAAATAATTGTTAAAATATATCTGTCATTTGTGTGTTTTCAGCTTTCTTCCTATATGGAAAGTTTTTCAAAATTTGAAACATTAGTGCAGTGGTTTATGTTAAAATTAACCTTTGGGTTAAGTTGTCGCAAGCAGGTTTTTCTTAAGAATTTGGTCTTAAATTTTTATTTCAAGTGGCATTAAAAAGTCTTGAATTTAACTTGCCTTATGCTGTAGGAACCCTGAACGACAAATTAAGCTTAATCTTCTTTTAATTTCAGCCCCAATCAGCTGAACGGCATCTGAATAATTCAAATGTTAGATGATGTGTGATGAGATTTTCCTCAAACCAAGTCTACTGTGACCCTGGAAAGTAGTGGAGCTGGAAACCGAGAGCACAGTTCCTCCTGTCCTAACAACCCCTTTGAGGGAAATGATGAAGAGTGGCCTGCACAAAGCCTGCACTCAGCTTTAATTGGATGGAAGGTGGTTGTACCCCTGTACCATAAATAACTGGACCCAGGGAGACGGTGGATGTGTGTGAGTGTGTGTTTCTGGGGTTAGTTAGGTGGAGAGAGGAGGTTTAACCGTAATGCAGTCTCACAGAGAACTTGAGCACACTGAGAAAGCAGGGGGCTTCCAGGAGCCTGGTGTAAATATCCTGTGGACTAACTGATTTGTCTACGGTCATAAACACGACATAAAGAGCCAGTATACAGGTCAGCACCAACAAGATTTATCACTGCAGGAGGCTAAAGGACTTTATCAAAGCACTTCAGTTCCCCTAAAATCCTACTTTAAGATGAACCTTCTGGCAAAGAACATTTCGTTCAAAGGTTTGGGCTGTAATTTTCTTTTAAACTTTGTTAGATTTTGATTCATGAGTGAAAATGAACTTTTATATTAAGACATAAACAACAAGGTAAACAGAGAAAGCAGTGTTCACCCTTTTTTTTTTTTTCCACAATGGCTTGAGCAAGTACTAATTCCTCGTCCTGGCTTGCTGCCCCTTGTCAGCAGTTAAAATGATGGTCTTTAAGGCCAAGACCCTAAACTCGCGGATCACTCCTTACAGCCAAGTTATGTGGAATATTTGTGAATACAAAAAAAGCTGAAGCAGAAGAGAACAGGAAACTGAGGCTATTAGTTACACAAGAACACTAGATGTGGACAGAGGATTAGAAAAAGGTCTTATCTGATTTAACACTGCTTGATATCTGAATTTCCATGGGTGTGTCCTGATACTGCTTCAACCATTCCGGAGTGACCCAAAATTTGACAGCCAATCACATTGCAGTATTTTTTATAAGGTAGGACATATAGCTGTGACAAACCAATAGCTGCTCCGCCCACAGATGAAGCAAAATAAACATGACAGTGTGGAGGATGCTGCTGCTATCCCTCCGTTGTTTCTTCCTCTTTGAAAGAGCAACAGCTAGAGTGTTTAAACAGTAAGTTGATGCAACATATTCTCAATATCAGTTCGTATAAAATCGTACGAAGAGTTATGCACAGTATTTCGTACGTTTTTGACGTTTTTCCCCGAAAATACAGATCAGTGCGCATTGCGCAGGCAGACAGACGAAAAAAGCAGATCCGCGGACGGACGTAAAATTAAGAAAAACAGGGCAATAACTACTTCTTGATGTCTCGAACTACGTTGCTTGCTGTTTTGTATCTTAGGGTTAGGGTTAATTGTATTTTAAATTCTATGTTATTGGATGGTGCGTAAGATGCGCATGTGCAAGGATATCACAAGACATAAAAATACGACGAAATACGACGAAAAAAACGTCTAAAACGTACGAAATTACTGTGCATAACTTTTCGTGCGATTTCGTACGAAGTGATAATGAGAATACACTGGTTGTTGTGGTTTCTAATTGGATCTGCTGCTATTTTATTTGTTACTTTGATTGGCTAATCCAAACTACGGTAGTCGGGCACTAGGTGTCGTTTAGCCCAATCAGCACGAGGGCCGACTTTGGGAATGTCTGTGAGTCGCCCTAGAGAGGGGTGATTGGACTTCCCTCTGAGACCCTATGGTCCAGTTATGGATCATTGAGAGACCTTAACAGATACATATTTTGCTAGAATCTATTTAGTACGTCTACTGTAATTTTTTTGTGCTCTGTAGGCTTTCTGGGAGGGGAATTTGGCCATTTGAAAACAGTGGTTACGGCAGGGGTCCACTCTGTAAGCAAACTGCAAATATTCTGGGTAGAGCATAACTTAAATGTTTTAATAATCTTAAGATATCAATTCAATTTAGTTTATTTATATAGCATAAATTCACAACACATGTCATCTCAAGGCACTTTAAAATTCAACCAGATCATACAGTCAAACTGATTCAAAGTTTTCTATCTAAGGAAAACAAGTTGACTAAACGGACTCATTGACTCAAAGGGAATTCCTCACATTTTAGCATGTTCGTAGTGACAGTAGTAAGGAAAAACTAAATTCAGAATAAAACTCAGAGTGAGCGGCCATCTGCTGAGGACGATTGGGTTTCTGGGAGATGAAAGCAGAGATGCAAAAAGGAACTTGTCGACCAGCTCCACAGGCGGCCCCGACCAGGAAAGACACAGCCAGGCAGTCACAGTCAGAGAAACAGGACTACACTGAAAAACAGGCCGAGCTCAAACATCTATAAACAAAAGTGTTGATGGCAGCAGCCCAGCTGATATTTCTCACCAGGACCGAGTGACAGCCAATCAGGAACCGACCAGATGAAGCTACTATCAAAGCAAGGAGATTAAAAAACAGGATATGCGCAAATTAAAAAAATGTAATGTTAAGTACTTTTATGGAAAAAATCAAATTGTAAATCTCTTTTTTGTCTCAGAATGGGTAAATTCGTTCTCTGCATTTAACCCATCCCCTTGGGGAGCGGTGGGCTGCCATTGTGCGGCGCCCGGGAAGCAGTTTGGGGTAAAGGTTACTGTGGGGACTGTGGGGATCAAACTGGGTACTTGCAACCTTCTCAGAGCACAAGCGCACTGCTCTAAATCCATTTTTATCAGAAATTGTCGATTTACCTTCAGCCTTGAATTTATAATCCATGAGTTAAAATCCCCAAATCATGTGAGAGAATTGAATCACTTCATTTGTCTTTTTACCTGTTATGTGCCCGTAGAAGAGGCACAGTTTGCTCATTTATGTTGAAACATGTTCAGATTGAAGGTGAGGGACGTAAAACAATCATTATCACCCTTCCCCATCCGCTCCTAATAGCTTTTTTCTCCTTGGGATCATATGTGTTTTGGACAAGATGTCCATCTATAACGTACAGAAGGAAGGACCCCCGTCTGGCTCCGCCATCTGTCACCTGGGCACCTGCGGGGCCCCAGAGCCTTGGGCAGAATAAAAATGGTGTAATCATTAAGATGTTGCAAAAACAAACGTCCGGTCATGTTTCACCGTGGCTCAAACAAATTCACACTTCTTACTACCATAAATCTTACTGTGTGGCAACCCAGAATACCGATGAAGACAAAGCACTCCAGGGTTAAAATTTTCCTCTCGTTAACCTTGATTATTGTGAGTCTTTGTCCAGAATTTACTGGATGTTGCTCATTTTTGTTTTGGAAGCTGGCTTGGGGGGGGCACTGCCCCGGGGAGATAGAAATTAAAAAGCACCCAAGAAGGAAAAACCGACCACATTCCATCATTCCTTTCTAACTTGTCTTTCCTTATGTTTTTTCTTTTCTCCGTGCTCACAGGCGGAGACCCAAGGTCAGTGGAGGTCTGACGGGACGTTGATGAATGGATGTGAAGGGTGTCATCCTGGATAAACAGTGCCTGGGCCCACATGCTGCTACATCCTGAAAAATACGCCTGTTCCAGCAGCAGCTGAGGGAAATACTTTGGAGCTCTCACACATCCTTTCGATTGCTCACTCTGTCTTTCTCTCTGCGTGGTATAAAAAGAGAAAAAATAACACACCTTACAGTCCAAACCATACAAACACACCCTGACAGTGAAGGGTAATATCTGAGATACGACATAGAGAATATGCTCTGTTTTTCCCCACTAAAGGTCACTGTTTTCTGACAAACCGGGGATCCACCAACATTTGTGCCTTCCATGTGCGGTTATAGCCAAATAAAAGCGTCCGTCTCCGCCGGCTAATCTCTGATCCCTCCCCTCCTTCGTGTCTCTGTAGATAAATAGCTTAACATAAAAGACCTCTTAAAATATGACATTGCTCCGATTTAAGTGGAATAAACTGGAAGAATGAAAGAGGGGAATTAGAGGTGATGGCGGAGGCTGGGATCGAGCCGCACCAGGAAGTTTCAAGGACAGAGTAAAACCTTAACGGTGAACAAAAAGCCATAACGATGGAGAGACTTCTAGAACACGGGTAGAATGTAGAAAAGAGAAAGATTTATGGTATTAATTAAAATATTTTATCATTTTTTGTCTTTTAATGTGAAAAGAATTGACCACCGAACAGTTTGTAGTTTTACAGAGTATTTCATTCTAAGGCTTCATCCAGTATTATAATAAGGTCGTAATGGTTTGAATCTACCTGTCCCATTTATAATATAAGGATCATTATAGAATTTGTGGAAAATTTGGGGTCACTATTATAGAATACGATTTGTGGAGCATTAACACACATTGCTTTTTATCAGCAACTTATATATATATATATATATATATATATATATATATATATATATATATATATATATATATATATACCGTAAATCCTCTAATATAGGCCGGGGCTTTTATTTAACTCAGGTACATCTTGGTCCAGGCCATTATTGGAAGGAGGCCAGAATTAGAGGCAGGCCTCTATTTCTATTTGATCAAAACAGACGACCAGTGGAATGAATAAAAAACAGATTTTGTGTCTCTTTGAACCTATAAAATACTAGGTTCATTTATTGAAAAAGTATAGTTACCATAACCGTATACAGAACATTATTCAGAGATCTTCCAGCAGCTGCAATTTTTCTGAACGGCAATACAAAAAAAAAAAAAAAAAAAAAGAGTGGAATCTTGGGCAAACTGACTTGCGAAACAAAGTTTTAAAAAAAATTAATGGAAACTGCTCTACCATCATAGCGAAATTTTATTTGAGGCAGGCTAAGTGGAAGTTGGCTACCAGTATCGTATATTTCAAGGTAAATTTAGAACAATGAAGACCAACGAAAATCTGTCATTTTAACGCTGCCTGGTTACCTCCAGACCTACCCGTAATCACATTTGTCTTTCAGATCAAAACGATTGTGAAAGGCCACTACGATCTCTGTGTAAGGATGGGATTTCCCATGCTAATGGCTTGGATTTGTTAGCAAACATTGCCCCCCTGTGATACTTGTATGTTACTATCACAAGTTGTTGAGGACTGCCCAGGAACATCGTTGGTTTTAATTATAGCCCCGGCCTGTATAAGAGTCCGGCCACTATTTACCTCCGCCGACAGCCAGACAGGCCATTATTAGAGACCCGGCCGCTAATGGAATACAGGCCAATATTAGAGAATTTACGGTATATGTATATGTCCTCACTCTCCTTCCTCCCCTCTCTCATGACGCACGCACGAGTCCTATCATGAAAAAAGGTTAATTGTGCGACCTGAGTAACGCACAGTAACGGGGTGTTGGCAATTGTAACTGCGTTATAGTTACAGTAAGAGTAATGATTTTGATTACTCGTTACTAAAAAAAGGTAATGGCGTTATTAACGCCGTTACTTTCAATGCCGTTACTCCCATCACTGTATTTATATAATAAACATCATAATTTATCAGATGGTTAACTGGTTAGAGTGTTGTCATCTTAGGATGCCATTTAAGATAATATTTAGGATAAATTAACACTAAAAATCCCAGTAATCCTTGCCTCAGGCTGCTATCCACAGCACAGGTACAGTAGTGGTTGCGCTATGTCTGACTTTGATTCAGATGACCCCAATTAAACCCATCTCCATCCCCTTCTCCACTATCGTAGCTAAAGCTCCATCCATCCATCCATCCATCCATCCATCCATCCATCCATCCATCCATCCATCCATCGCAGGCGAACAGGAGGCATCCGGAACAGATTCCTTCACCACTCTACTCCGAGCTCCTCCCGGCTAACTGAGCTCCTCACTCGATCTCGAAGGGTGCGCCCAGCCACCCTGCGAAGGAAACTCATTTCAGCCGCTTGTATTTGCTATCTTGTCCTTTCGACTTTAAAGTGTCATTCCCCCCCGGAGTCTTACTTTGGTCCCTTGTCCAATTTAAACTGGTAGCAGACCGCCATGTTGAGCCTGATTTTGCTAAAGGTTGCTTCCCAAAGGGGAGTTTTTCCTTTCCACTGTTGCTTCATGCTTGCTCATCATGAACAGGTTCTCTCAACCTGTTTTATCCAAGCTGGACTTCCATCTTTCAGGTCCCCTAGTGAAGCGCTAGTATCAGCTCACTCAGTCCACTGGATCTCTCCATACAGCAGTCTATGGTCTATCTCCACTCCACCACCAGCTTCAGACCTGGGAGGGAACATCACTGTTCTTTACTCCTGTTTATGCATATCAAACAAAAAGTCAGTGCTAATGTTTCCTGCCGAGGTCTGAATGCCAAAGACTAAAGTAATTGTATCAATGAAATTCTTCTAATTGTCTTTCTGTGTGAGTTTTTCCGATTTAAATATTTATGCCTCTGGGATTGTTAACATTTCAAGAGAAACATAACTTCTCAAAGCCACCAAAATAGTTATTTATAACAAATTAAGCATCAATTTTACCCTAGACAATGATAAAGTATAAAACAGAGGCTCATTATCGGACGTTTAGAGCCCGCTACAGCTGACTCCGGACAAGCAGTCACCGGCTAATAACAGCAATGATTAATGTGCTGTATATTAAATTCTGTTATACTCTGAAAGATGTGATTACCAACAAAACCACAGCTCAAAGACACGCAGTGAAAACATACCGGATAACCACACAAAAGCCCATCCAATATCAGTGGATTTGTTTGTTGCACGGCAACAACGGAGCAGCGGGACCGTCCTCATCCCTCATTCAGAAAGGTATGATTGGAATGGTTTCTGACTTCCTTTGATCCTGGCCTCCATCTGATTGGAAATTATCTGACTGCAGCTTGCATTTGTGAGCGCTCCTCCCTGTGTGGCAAAAAGAAGAAAACAAAACAGAAGCAGTGAGTTCACCTCCTATACCATGTGGAGGAGCTAGTAGAGGATACAGGGGGGGAGGGGGCAGCAGTTCTATACTGTACACAAGGTCAGCGAGAGGCGTATGAAGTCTTGTCACAATGTGAAGGTTGAGCTGTGGTCTCTATTGGTCCAGACAGTGACCGCCAGCGCAGGGCCAGAAACATTTCCAGATGTCTGCCAACAGCGTTACTGGAGCCGCTTCCATGTGCGAGCTCATGATCCTTGGGGGAGGGTGATGGGCGCAGCGGGATTTAACCCTGCAGCACTTTGTAAGGCAGAGAAGTGAGATGGAAATCAAATGACGAACACAGACATTAAAGTCTTTGCAGGGAGTTGGAGAGGGAGCAAGAGAGTTTGGGCTCAGGCAGATACAACTGTGGGTGTGTGTGTGTGTGTGCCTGTGTTGCCCTCAGAGTGAGGACCATTTTTCCAATTTCACTATCAAATTGAGGACCAGCTGTTGCAAAGTGAAGACATTTTGCCGGTCCTTATGCTATTTAGCTAAATCTTAGCTTTAGGGCTAAGGTGTGTTAGGTTTATTCAATGATGATTATAAAATGAATGTGTGCTTATGAAACATTAGTGCAAGAGGGATGCTGCACTGTGTCTCATGATTCAGTCAGGAGACCATCCTGGGCCGTTTCTCAATATGCGATCTTGAGCGTTCTCGTGTGCTCGTGACACGTCATCAGCCTCAGCCCGAGTACCGTTCCAATTCTCGAGAACGCATCAAATCCCCGGATGTTGGTCTTGCCCCGCCCTCTTTATCGAGCATGCATCAGAGCAGACTTGTGCGTTCTTCAGACTGACCGCATCGAGACAGCGCTCACAGTGGGAAGTTAAGCATTCCCTTTACTGCTGCTGTTGTTCTTCAAAAGTACGTTTTGAAATCGTTTGAGGCGATAACATTATACATTGAAGCCTCCCTGTGTGGCCTGTTTACAGAGTTAGTGCGAAAAAAAAAAAAAAAAAAAGTCCAACGTTGAGCGGACCAGAGTGACCAGCAGACCTCCGAGGGTAACCGCAGCCAGGGCTAATGTTACCCCGTCTGTAGTGCACTTCTCTCGGTCTAGTTATGTGTGAACTACCGCTCGTTCTGATGGCGATTTTTTGCTTTAATTCGGCCCGCCATTGCTGGTTTTATACCCACGGTTCGGTAATTTTTTAAAATGTTTTTTAAGCTTTAGAAATTAAAAATATTGTTTTCAAAATGTTTTGTGTAGGGAATAAGTAGTTTTGACTGTTAAAGAAATGCTAAAGAATGTTGCATGTGATGACGTAACGAGTACGCTTCTGTTCCAATACACATACGTGCTCGCGTTCTCGCGTTCTCGTCAAGTCCGATCTTCCTGCGTTCTCGCCAAGAACGGACTTGACGAGAACGCCCTGCCTTGTCTTTCTGATGGAGCATTCTGTCTTCATGAACTGATCAATTGTTCTGTCAGAACAATACTCTGTTTGTAACCATGTGTCATGTTTTGTTAATAAACGCTCTGCGGAGGAGGTCCAGTGGGAGACAGTGTGTTTGAGTCTGGGGTTCAACTGTCTCTCCTTCCTGCAGAAGCCTTATGAAAAATCCCTTATTGTGTATTTCAGTTCTTCCTTTTACAAAAACCTACATTTTCTGAACCCAACAGGTGTGAATTGGTTAGTCTTAGGGTGAGGTATGCATTGGTAATGGAGAGGTTTAGGGTTAGTTTTAGAGTTAGGACATTTAAAGGGTTGAAAATGACTAAAAATCATCGGGAGTAACACATGGTCCTCACTACGATGGCAGAACGAGTGGGTGCTTGTTCGTGGAGGGGGGTGATGAGGGGGGCTGTGTCTGCAAAGTATGTAGATGTTAGTCAAAACTAGAGACACAGACAATAAAGTGCTTTAAACTTCTTCCCTCTGTGTTTGGTGCCCAGAGGGGAATCTTTTATTCCGCTCCCCAGCGCGCCAGCTTGCCAAGTATTCAACATCAATCACATCTTTTCATTTTCTATGTTCGGTTTGTATCCCCGTTTTGCATTTTGGTCCTTCATTACTGCTGATAAATAGGCAAATGTATTATCTGGGCAATGGATACAATAGTGGTGAGTCACCAGAATGTGTCGATGATGAGAAGGATGAAGGTGTTCACAAGAGTTTTTTTTTTTTTCTGAGCCAGAACGTGAACGTGAAAGCTCCAGGGGAGGACAAACGTTCCCTGCAGATTTCTGTCTGAGGTGGGATTTAAAGTGGATTTAGGAGATGAACAAGTTTTCAAACATGATTGTTCATGTTTTGCATCAGCTGTCAGAAAACATTTCCCTGGTTTATCTGTGAGTAAATTTATAGTTGCAGCTCTGTTTAGACAGGTCAGAGCTGATGGCATGCTTCTCTTTGGTGTTTCTAACTTGAACCACAGAGCATCATGAGGATAGCTTAAAAACTGCGTTATTCTTCTTTGTAATGTTATGAAAAATTTCCAGAACTCCAAAGGAACATATGGTTTAAACAACCAAAAGTGGTTGAATAAATTCAGTGTTAAATTCATGTTTTCCTTCCCAAGCAGCTCCTCCATTGAGCCTCTGATCGGGCGTTTAGTGATGAGGAATGTTGAGGAGCCTCAGGCCACCTCTGCGGGCTCTCTGTTTCCCGTTCCGTCTCACTTGCACCTGCTGGACATCCCATCCGGTCTGCCATCTATAGCTACTAAATCAAAACTAAGCGTCCGAGCAAAAGGAAAGACTTTAACCACAGCATTCGGTGCAGTTGGGGTTAAACACTGAGAGTGTGCTGGATTTAGGCCGAAAAAAAGTTATGAAAGGCAGGTCGAAGCTCACCCATATTGTGGTTTTTTTTGTTCTTGCATGAATGCTGTTCATGCAGCGAGCGAGCCCTTTATTTAGAGTTGGGTAAAAAGCCTCATAAAAGATGACAAGTTTAGACTCATTAGCAAGCTACAGCCTAGCACCATATTTTCCTACAGAGTTAAGAATACCCATAACCAGGGGCAGAGCTAGAAGGGGGGCCAGGGGTGGCCAGGGCAACCTTAGGAAAACCATTGGCGACCTCTGTGACCACCCCAACAGAACATTTGTTGTTTAGATTTGGAAGCAACTCACGACTAGCCTCGTGAGACCATCCTGATCTCGCGAGCTTTCAAGGTTTCACTCGCTAATCAGTCTGGCTACTTTCGGTTAAAGAAAATTTGGAGCAGTTCACCAAACGAACGTCCAATCAGCGTTGGCTTTGAGGCGGGTTGAGGTGTGACGCAACGAGAAGCGCGATAGTTCAGTCTAAAGAACATGGCGGCTTCAGCCGATGAAACTAGCGCTAGCGTGGCTATCGAGCAAGTTTTATCGGAATTACAGAGCATTTCTTCACTGAAAGAAGAGCAAAACACTGCTCTTTGCCGACATGTTGCTTATTTGCTGAGCTAACGAGCCTTTACCTGCAGCAGCAAGAATTAGCCTGGCTTGTGGTTGTGTTTTCGTCGTCGCTCTGTTAGTACGTCATATGCTTCGTTGATCTGATTGGTTTATTTGGCCCGTCTATCACCAACATAGGCCAAACAGCTAACCAGTATTTTCGCCCCTTCCCAAAATTACTTCAACGGAAGGTTTCCAGATGGATATGCGGAGCAAATCCATCTGGCGGAGTCAGGTTAACTGACGACGTCCACAACAATGTACCCTCATGAGAAATATCCTAATTTGACCTTCGAATTGTTAGCACATGATAAACATAAATAACAATTTAAGCCGGGCATACACTGTAAAAAACATGTTTAATTTTCTCCCGATCTCATGATTCCTGATCAGTAGGTGGTCGTGAGAGGCTGATTGCGCCCCTGTAAACTACATGATGCACGATCAGGTTGAAAGTCGGTCCGATCGGAAAATTCTCGCACGACTGGAAAGTCACCCCGAAAAGTGCAAAAAAATTGCACAGTGTATGCCTGGTTTAACATGTGGGAGAGCCAATAAAAAGAAGTAATGAAACTCAACTTAACTCTTTAAAGTCAAGTGTATCATATTTGATAAAAGTTTTTTTTTAAACCACTGCAACATCAGTGCAGAGTTTTTGTTCTTGAAATCCTGAACTTCACAATCAGACTCATGCAGTGAACAGAAAACGTATAAATTATTATACAGAAATACCTGTATCAAAATTGATCCAAATAAATTATCTAATTTACCTTAAACCAGGGGTTGACGTTAAGGATTTTTACATTTACATTTTACATTTCATTTGCCAAGAAACAATTACTTTACTTGCCCAGTATAATGTTTGATAAATATAGTTCCTAATATTAATTTTTGTATATATATCAAAGAAACATGTTTGTTTTTTAAATTTTTTTTGTAATTCAGTATTTTTTAAGTTTCCAGGTTCCTGGTGTGTATCTGCATGCGTCAGATAATCAACTCAAGCCTACATTACCGTGTTAACATGCTTTTCAATCCTTCCTGCACATTCTTTTCAAACTAAACTTTAATTTAAACTGTTATATGCTTGGAAAAATATAAATTATAATGTTAAAAATCTAAAAAAAAAACTTGACAGGTTAAAAAGTTAAGATAAATCAGAAGATAGAAGTCAATGTCACAAATGAAACTTTTATTTTAGAGTGACGGTATGTTTATACAAGATAATACTATTAATATAATGTGACTTTTCTAGAGAATCATTATAGTTATTTTATACAGGGTTTCCACAGTCTTACATCATTTCAGAATTCCCTGACTTTTAACTGACTCAGGATTAGTTTTCCCTGACAAAATAAATGCAGCAACAAGACAATAATAATAACATAACAGGTCACCAATTTAACATGTTTAGCTCTATAACATTTAAATGCACCTCTCCAATGTCTAAGAAAACAAATTTAATGAACATTTTTTAATGTATGACCTGCATCACTGTACAGAAGACTGCCATATGATAGCCATATTTACACTGTGCGCATGGTATACAATTATGGACATTTTCCTAATCCCTGACCGATAATTTTTAATCTAGGGTTTTCTGGGTGGAGGGTGAAATTGGTGGAGGGTAAAATAGGTGGTGGGTGTGTTACTGTATCGATTATTTATACAGCTGTATGCATTAAAATTTACAGACCTGGTAAAATTCAAGACAGCGCAAGTAATGTATAAAGTAAAAAACAAATTAGCGGCTAAAAATATAAATGAATTGTTTCAAGAACGAGATGAAAAATATAATTTTAGAGGAGATGTAGTATTTAGAATGAAGACGGTAAGAACAGTGATGAAAAGAATGACTATATCAAGTAGTGGAGTGAAGTTATGGAATAGTCTACAGCAGTGTTTAAAGCAGACTGTGAATATAAATTTGTTTAAGAGAAGGTACAAAAAATTACTTTTGGATAAATATGTAGAAGAGGAAAGATAAAAAAACAGGTAGATTGTTTAAGAGAAAGCACAAAAATTACTTTTGGATAAATATGTAGAAGAGGAAGGATAGAAAATGTAACTAGTTAAATGAGCAACTTAGGTCTCTTGAAGCATTAGGGATGGGGAACTTAAAAGTCTATACTTCGTCCCATTCCTTTTCGAACAATTTATTATGGTTTATGTATTCATTGTGTTGTTGTGTTGTATTTACACATCTTATGTAGTTTTGTTGTTCGAATAAACTGAAACTGAAACTGTACTTACATTTTTATTTTTTTTTTTTGCCTTGTGGTTGTTCTTAGCCTGCTATGTAAAAAAAAAAAGTGCCTGATTCACGCCAATTCCCGGACAAAAATCACGCCATCTGGTGGAAAATCACGCAGCTTTTTCAAATCACTCGGCTTTTCCAAATCACGCGAGAATTTGTACAAAACAACAAAAATGGCGCCGGCAACGCTTCTGGTCGTTTTCATCGAATGTCGGAGATTTTAAAGTAATTTTAAGTGATAAATCATTTTTTGCGATCATTGCACTTGCCCAGCGGGCAAATGCAATGAAATTTGTACTCTCCCGATAATAAGAACTACTTGCCCCGGGCGATGGGGCGATGGTTAACATCGAGCCCTGCCTTAAACAAAATCTGCTTTTCTTATCTCATTTGTCAGAAAGTTCAAATTTTGAAAAATTTGAATTTTTTGTAAATTATTTTACGGTTCAGGCTTTAAAGGGTTAAAAAAGAACGTCTACTACCTTTAATCTGGAAAACAAATATGAAAAAATGTGCACATCTTTTTTTAGGGATTTAGGAAAATCTAGTCTGTTTTCAGGGATTTATTTTTAAAGTACATTTATGAAATCAAGCTAATTGAGTCGAAGCATGAAAGTAGACAAAAAAAGACCAATAAGATGTGGAATAAATGTGTAAATATTCTTCCTTATCACTTTGAGTAAAGCTGGGAATCCTATCAAACATCAGCACACAGGCAAATCATCCTAAATTTCTGTGATTTATAAAAGCATTAAGAAAACCACCGGTGGAAACAGAAGGTAATATCGTCCTTGATATAAAACACTCCGTCTCAAGAGCAGCTAAAAAAGAGCTGTGATATCCAATATGACCGGTGCGAATATCCCTTCCAGCCTTATTTAATTAACCAATCTTAGACTTCGGTGGTGCGTGTGTTTTTTCACCTCCGGTGCAGCCATCCAGCTGCAACGAATCCTAACGATAAGATTCCTCTCAGTACAGACTGGAAGTTCATTGACAAACTGTGGCCCAGTCTGGTGTCAGAGTGATTTATCTGAGCCGCTCAGCCATAGATGGAAGCATCTGCCTCGGCTGTCTGGACCCAAATCTGATTTTATACAACCATATGGAGTACCAGCTTCCCCAATTTGCAAAACAGGTAACCAGTTTAGTTAAAAAATCCCACTTTGGAGACCGGAGATTAGAGCCTTTATAGGAAAAACACAACAAGCAGTTCAGCCCTCTCACCTATACAAAGTGTACTTTAATAGTTTGGCCAGATATTGCCTCATTTCCTCACCACACTGATCAAATGTTGAAGTTTAATCACTGCAATTAGCCTCGCTGATTAAAGCCACAGACATACAGACCAAGTTAGTCACTTTTTCTTTATCTTTTTAAGTCTGTCACGCAAGTACAAAATTCGAGCTCAACTGTGTAGCCCTTTAACTGATCATTTTTCACTCTTCAGCTCTAGTGAAACTGCATAATGCCACAGACTGCGTTCTGTGCTCTTTTTCTTTCCATGTATTGTCCAGCCTGAAAAATGACACCAACTGTTAAAAATACCATTAAAGTCTTAATGTAGAGTCAGTATAGTCTATCTAAGTCCAGAATGTATGGAAGCCCAATTCTACTGCTTTAAAGGAAAAACTGAGACAATACAGTAGTAGCCATTCAAAATTTCTCAACTTTCCTTAATGGGTCCTTGGCTGGTCCCCTACAATTCCTATTTAAACATCAATCTTTGTACTAAAATAGTCTTTCTGTCATGATTTATGAACATTAAGATCTAAAGAGAAGCTTCATATCCTGGTCAAACCCTGTAATTCAGAGAAAAGGGAAATATTCTGATGTGCTCCTGTTACACAGATGCAGAGCAATGATTTCAGCATCACCATAGAAACCATAAATCACACTGTTCCTCTTCTTTGGTTTCCTGTGAAGTCTGTCTGTGCTTTCCGTCTGTAAGCGAGCTGTACCAGAGTTCAATTACTAGTTAACCAAGACCCACACTTTTAACTAGTGTTGCACCGATACCGATACCAGTATCGGACGGGGCCCCGATACTGCCCTAAAATGGTGGTATCGGTATCGGCGAGTACCAACAAATAGGGCACCGATACCATTTTGAGAGCCATAAGTTTATGGTAGGCAATAAAAAGTTCTACTGGATTCACTTTGCATTAGATTTTTTCCTGCTTCACAAAGGTAGGCAGCAGCTTGACAAAGCCATGATGGCAATTATTTTACATTATTATGGTATCGGTATCGGCCGATACTGCACAGCCAGGTATCGGGTATCGGTATCGGGGCCAAAAATGGCATCGGCGCAACACTACTTTTAACACAGATCATTCACTAACAGGGTTCAAATGAGCCTTCTGACCTACTTAAACAAAAAAGAATATCCAAATTGATCAGTTTTAAGTGTGCCAAACATTTTTGTCGAAATAATAATGAAAAAAAAGGAAATCTGTGTTATTTTTCTTCCCTAATTGGTAGAAATCTTCAGATTATAAGAGGGACAATATAAAAAAAAAAACAATAGTTTCACATTTCTTCCACTTCTGTCAGAGTTTCCCAGGGCAGCTGTGGCTACAATGTATCAGACAGCACGAGATTAGCTATCACTATTATGCTGATGATACTCTGCTGTGTTTGTCCATAAATTTTGATGTCTAAAAATGAGTGTAGTGTTTTCTTTTGACACTATACAGCGGTGTTAGCTAGATTCAACCTCAATAAGTGTTGAATTAAACTATTCAAAGGGTAGTTCTAACCCTCTTACACTGTTAACTGTCTAACACTTTCAAAAGAGTTATTTTAACACATTCTACTGCACACTAACAGACATTTTAACAGTGTTGAATTTCTCTCCCTAGAAGTTGAATCATCATTTCCAGAATTGCTGTGTAAATATCCATAAGATTGTTGGTTATTAAGACAAACTTCCCAGCTATCCAGAATTACAGTCTTCTTGTCCATTAATGACAATGGGCTGTTTGAAATTCTTCCCAGGACATTTATCTCTGAATTTCAGTGATTATCATAACATTAATATTAACTAATATTACTTTTCTATTCATGGGAAAAATTATTGCAGCAGAATTTTTGTCCCCCACGCCATCAGAATGTACAACGCCTCACTGGGGGCAAGGAGGCGACACAGGACAGGGGGAAGAGGGAAGGAGTAGCAACACTTGTATTTTTATTTTTTCTGTTAAATGTGAACTCCATACTTGTTTGTATTTGTATTTTTGCTTCATTTTAATTTAACTTAGTACTTTTTTTGCCCTGTAAGCTGCTGGTACCCTGGAAAAACGATTTAGAAATAATTAGAAATTTCTTAAACTAAGGGTATTTTCCCTTAATTTGAGCAGGTAAATGAGATGTTTTGCCAATGGAATGACTATTTTTACTCTTGAAATAAGATATTTAGATAAAATGCTCTTGAAATAAGACAATGCAGTTGTGTTTTCTTATGTCAAACGTACTTTGTCTTGTTCCAGTGTCAAAATGCCCCTTTAACCTTTTCAATTCAAGAACAAATGCACTTATTTTAAGAAAAAAATGACTTATCTAGATTGTGATTTTATCCAGTGTAACCTTAATTTCCGGAGGGAGTCTTACCAAGGGATCAATAAAGTTCACTGCAAAAACGATCTAGAAATAAGTAAAAATGTCTTAAATTAATTGTTTTCACCCTTAATTTGAGTAGGTAAATGAGATAGTTTGCCAATGGAATGAGTAATTTTACTCTTGAAATAAGATAATTAGATAATATGCACTTGAAATAAAACAATGCAATTGTGTTTTCTTATTTTAAGTGTAAATTGTTTTGTTCCATTGGCAAAATGTCTCTTTTACCTCCTCAATTCAAGAACAAATGCACTTATTTTAAGAAAAAATGACTTGTATAGATTTAGATTTTTTGCAGTATACTGTCTATGTCTATACACAAAAGCAATTTCCCTATCTAGAAATAACAGTCTAGATATCAGAAATCTAGTTCTTAGTGGAATACACTATATAATTTCAGATTGGCAGAATGGGAGTTAGGGTGAAGTGGATGTTTTTATTAAATTGCAATACAGCTTTCCATATATCTGCTGCTCATCCTTGCCAAAAGCCTGAGCTTGTATCCCATTACTGTTATTTTCTGTAAGTGGAAATAATATCTTCTGTTTAAATACAAATGATTCTTTAAATGATAGCAGAGCTATGATACTAAATCTCAGGTAAGGTGGAGATCATTGTCATGTTTCTATGATGCTAGTTGATAGAGTTAGATTTGCAAATCGAAGCAAATACATTTTCCATCTACTTTACTTTACGTTGGTTCTTAAAGACTCGTCTACAGGCCGAGAGCCAGAAATAATCTGGAAAACTTTATATATTTTAAGGAAAATCTGGTTTATACCAACAATATTTTGCAGTTCAAAAAACGTGAAAGGAAAACCGTTGACTGTTGGGTGTAAAAATCTAGGAAACACATCTTGGTTCAAAGGTTCTTGTTAAACATCTAACCGCCTGATGGTCTGTATTAGTGTTGGATTTTAACCTTCCTCCTCTTCCATCTCCTTATTTTATTGGTGAGCCTTTTAACAGCTGCCCTGGGTCACTTAACCACTCACTGTGCTGTAAAACTATCTTTTTACTAGTCTGTCACTTCTCTGGTCAACCTTTATTATTTTTACCAACAATCGGTTCTAAGGACTCAGATTATGGGAGTTTTCCTGAAGTCTGGGGAAAATAATAATGAATAAGCAGGTAAAAAATAGATGCAGAAAAGGTTTTAATCATGCAGGCTGCTCAGTAACATGCATTAGTTTATTAGTTTATTTCTTTAGCGCTACTTTAAAACACATGTCATCTCAAGGCACTTTACAGTTCACCAGATCATCCAGTCAAATTGATTCAAAGTTTTCTAAGGAAAACCAGTTGATTGCATCGACTCATTGACTCTTCAGCAATCCCTCACACTAACTAAAGGTTATACAGATTCAAATTTTTCATCTAAGCATTTAATTTTTCTACAACTATATATCAACAACAAAATTAAAATATTTAGGCTTTTTTTATTTTGATTGGCCCAAAATTATTCAATATGTACGATGGTTACGATGTCAATATTGACACATAAGGAGTCTGCAGCTCAGGTACATTTACATTTCTGCAAATTCCGGCAAAAAAAGCAATAAAGAAGGAAAATGAAGATAATCATTCAGGCTTTACAGTGTTGTTTCAGACGGAAGCAAAAGGGCTCAGAAACCACAGAGTATTTTCCACTTTCTTCCGGACACCTAACTTAAATGTTTGCTAATGCTAACCCTTAGCTTTTGTATAAACAGAGTGTATAGAAAACAAAATTTCCTTTTTTACTGCTTTCGTTACTTTTCCATTTCTTAAAGTGCAGCCGTAGTTAAGATTGCTTTTATCTCATGAGAAATATCCATAAATTCAGGGGAATCATTTCTAATTTGGATCTGGAGTTGATTGTTTAGGCTTACATCACCATGTCACCAGGTGACTATGAACCAATTCAAGCACTGAGGAAATGCTTAGAAGAGATCAATGCTTGGATGTGCCATCATTTTCTTCAACTGAATAAAAACAAAACTGAAGTAATAATCTTTGGACCAATAGAGGAGAGATCTAAAGTTAGCACACAGCTTCAGTCGCTTCAGCTAGTAACCACTGATCAGGCCCCAAATCTAGGTGTAGTACTGGAGTCAGACTTGAACCTCCAAAAGCATTTAAAGACAATTACAAGGTGGGCTTTCTATCACCTGAAGAACATTTCCAGGATTAAAGGACTAATGTCTCAGCATGATCTGGAAAAACTAATCCATGCGTTTATTTTTAGGCGAATTGATTACTGCAACGGTGTTTTCACAGGTCTGCCTAAAAAGTGGATCAGACAGCTGCAGCTGATCCAGAACACTGCTGCCCGTGTCCTCACTGAGACTAAGAAAGTAGAGCACATCACCCCAGTTCTAAAGTCCTTCCACTGGCTCCCTGTATCTCAGAGAATAGACTTTAAAATACTTCTGTTAGTCTATAAATCCCTGAATGGCTTAGCACCTAAATACATCACAGACCTATACCTATAAAACTTATACCTTATAGAACCTATTAAATCATGCCTTATGATACTCACCGTGTGTGTTCGCTGTACAGTAAACAAGCACTATGACAATTCTGCATAAGGCTCTACCCTCTATGCTGCTATATTAACCGTGGCAATTTCATATATCATGACAGACATGGTGATAACAATATTTAGTCAAAAGCTGTCATGCATAATCATCCAACTTCATGTTTATTTAAAAAGAAAAAGAGCACTCTTGGTAGATTTGTGTACAATGAAAAATAATGGTTAATTGTAAAAATATACCTGCATTTGTGCTCTTGTTTTCCCCAGCCGGACACCATCTTTTCTTTTTGGTGAATAAGTTCACAAAGTATTCTGGGAAGCCACTTTATTCCAAGTCAGCATGTGACCACCCTCGTTCTGAACGGGATTATTTTAAGGGTTGAAGGGCACTTCCCCCCCATCTCTTAAAATTATTGGGACACACTACTCTTATGCTGCGTTCACACCGGACGCAGCTGGCGCGACAGAAGCAGCGAGTTTACATGCAAAGTCAATGGTTGACGCGCGTCAAGGTGCAGCAAAATGTCCCGCAGCAGGCGCAGTGCGTCTGAGCAGCTGAAGCAGCACGTCGGGCGCGTTTAAGCATCTGACGCGCCGCAAACACACTGCTGCTCGAGATGGAAAAATTTTACTTTTGCTGCTCAACGCACCGCGACACACCAATCAGAGAAGCCGATCTGGGAGCTGGCAGAGAGACAGACACATTGCTGATGATCAGAGTGCTGTGATCACTCCTCTGAAACAGTTTATTAACACCTAAATTAACTTAAAATGCAGAAATCTGCCGGCAGAATATGTTCGCTTTTATTATCCTGGTGCCTGCAGTTTGGATTATTAAGATGAAAAACACCTACCAGCCGCAGCGGTGAACCGAGAGGAGGCGACCCGGCCAGAGGCTGCTGTTGAAGGAATTCCTACTGTCGGCGCACCGCTGGTATGTGGGGGTCTGAGCGGCTCAGACAGAAATAATATTGGAAGGCAGGATGGTAATCTGGATGAACTGACTGCACTGATGAAGTTTTCAGGTAGATTTTCTCACTTAAAAACATATGAAAACTACTTTATTCCCACTGATCACAGCAAATATAGCTGCAAAGCAGAGAAAGGATAGTGAAGCTCCGCCCAACGCGCGTCAGACACACTTTTGCACCAGAGCAGCAAAGCTGCTTCAGCCGCGCGTCAGAAATAAACTGGTACAAGCAGCAAAAAAGAAGCAGCAGATACGATTTTGCTGTTCCTGCTGCGTCCGGTGTGAACGTAGCATTACACCTGAATGTGCAAAAACGAATGCTAGGGTCCAAAACAAGTTACTACTTATAAATGCTGAAGTAGATTCCAAGTATTTCTATTTGTTTAGAATAAGTGGTACTTCTTAACCCAATTATCCCTGAAAGAAAATGAGAAATATCATCCTAAAGTAGGAGCATAAATACAACTAAAGGAAACTCTATTAGCCGCAGCTGCAGTTCTGATGAGCAGGCAGCTTATTGATTAGAGCTCTGTCTGTGTGACGGCTTGTTTCACAGCAAAATGCTAAACTTCACTTTGTTCTCAGTAATAAGGTTAGTTTTAAACAGTAGGAATCCTGTTTATTTATGCCTCCATTTCATTATCCCTCTCACATCTGATTTCTCAGCTTTGCTTAAGATGAAAAATATATGTAATACGTTTTTTGCAAAAAAAGGGACCTTTTTAGTTTGACTCCAGGCAGGTTGGAGCTTGACGCTGAAGCGCTTGGTTGTGTGGTTGTGTGGCATTACCAACCACAGCTTTAGGAAGCTTTCTGTGTACTTATAAATACGACTCAGAGCTCACGAAAGACTATAGTATTTCTGATCAAGGGACGTCTGGGATCCCTCCGTAGGAAAAGTGAAAACTGCGGATATAGAAGGTTGCTGGTTTAAATATGGGTGAAAAAGAAGCTGATTGATTGATCTGTTGAACAAGATCCATAAAACTCCTAAAGTCTTAAACCTCCCACTGCGTTTTACTTTGAACACCTTGACTTTTCAATGCATCCAGGAGTTTGTTTTTCCAAGCAAAGCTGTAACAGTCGCTGGATGGCAGCAGGGGGGGCGGGCGTTGTCATTCTTGGCCCGCTTCCTGTGAAGACGTGCCTCAAATGGTTGAAAGTGATTACAGCTAGTTATCTCTTATTAAAAAAGATTAATGGCTTGGCTGGCAGTGTTGTGGTGGTACTGCCGGCCTTTGAAGTGTGAATCCTCAGGTCTAAGGATCATAAAACCATGAAGCGGGGAGTTAGCGATAACATGCAGCGTTATTTGTATAAAGATGAATCTGCTGCAATGTTTGAAATCTCTCCAATTAGTCAAACATAGTTGCTCTAATTTCATAAGAGGAATGTTAAGAAGCAGAGAAGTTAGAACTTGATCAGTTAAGCAGACACTGTGTTTGTACGTAGACGCTCATCAGATAAGGGTGAGACTCTCCTCAAACATTGAGACAGAGATTTGGGTTCAGTGCCCAATCCATCTTGCTCTTTCTTCTCGCACTTGATCCTTGCCAAACAAAGACTCCTTTTGGGCACAAAACTTCATCAACAAATAAATAAGAATCCAAATGGAGAAATCTGGGATTCATTAAAAACACCCAGATACATAGATCCGGGTAAATTGTGTGCCAGTACGTCTAAACAGTCTTGGAAACTTGCTGAAGCTGTATTTCTGCTTTTCCATTTGCCTTCATTTCCCTTTATTTTTAACAAGCTCAATTGGATTTACCCCCTAATGCTTTGATAGATAACCACTTAATTCATTAGCATAGATTCATGGGCTCTGGAAGGAAAGAAGCAATCAAACGGTAATCCTAGAGACAACAAGGAGGCCATAAATCACGGGCTCCCACACACAGAGCCTCCGGATGGCTTCCTGACCATGACTGACCGGCCAATACCAACCTGCTCCAAGCCAACCTGCTGGAACAACTTCTTACAACTTTACATGGTTCCTAATGACAGGCAACAGGCTGGGGAGTCAAGAAGACCAAAGCGGAGGGTTGATGGTCCTTAATGGGGCGGAAAACACTTCAGTCTCGTCATCCATCAGATTAATAAAGGGTGGGACAAAAAGCAACAAGACTGAGAGCCTCAGCTAAATTTCTAATTCTCCCAGGGTTTTTATTTTATTGTTTTTTTTAATAACATATTGAAATATGATGGCATTAATATAAAGGTTTGTGTTGTTTTTTTATAGATGTTGGAGCAAACCTCAGCCTTTTTTACAAGTTTACAAGTCCTGCTCTTTTACGACTATTTCTCCCAAAAAGCTCACATAATGATTTTGGCAAACCCTATTTTTTTATTATCTTTGAGATATAGAACCTACCATAAGTACCTATGGGTATGATATCATTTTTACACATATTTACAAAATGTGGGAAAACCGGAAAAAAATTTATAACCAAATGAACCTTTTTTACAGCTCACAATCCCCACGATTAATCAGTGAAAAGAGAAATGCTTGAACGTGGATGGTGCTCTTGTACTTTGCATCAAACATCGTCTCCTATGGTCCAATTCCCTTCAGTGAACGAATGAATTACCTCATCAATATATAGTCAATTTCTCTAGAATCCTCTTTATTATCTGATTTCTTGATTCAGGTGTATTAAAGGAGAAGTTCGTAACATTCAGAATACAAACTTCTGAAAGTACTTTAAATATGAAATTATTACATACTGTTCAATAAATGATCAGTGTTTTTAATTAACCCTGTAATGCCAAATGTATCATATTTGATACATACGGTTTCTGAAATTTTTTGGGTCTGACACCTTTTGCATAATTTAATGGTAAAAACTTTGCTCAAAATCCTATTGTACACAATCAGATATACCTGATAACAGAAGGCAGAAGACTACACAAAAAATTATCTTGACTTATCGCATAGTAATAAATTATTAATATCAAAAATTTTTTCTGTTCTTTCTTTTTACATATTTTGTTAAAAGGCCAAATAAGGACTTCAAACCAAAAAACGTAATTTTCTGTTTTGTTTTATTCTTGGATTGGGCTTTAAAGGGCTAAGAGTAATATTCGTGTAAATGTGCTTTACTGGAGGCATCCATGTTTGTCAAAGAACACTACTGCCACCTACTGGTTTGTTACGTCACGGTGCGGTATCGGCTGTTGATCAAGTCCCAGTGCTGTATCTGGTGTTTGTCACAACGCGCTATTATCCAAGTCATCTTGAAAACATTCTTCTTCCAAATGTTGGCTACATATTACGGGTTTTTTCTCTGGCCAGAAGTTCGATGGCAAATCCTCCCTCTTCAAGTTGGCGATCCAACGACCAACCCGTCCGTGGAGGATCAGGAATCGGAAAGGTGAAATAACTCTTTTTTTTTTTCACTTTTCCCCGATGTATTCCAACATCCAGCTGCCATGCACGTGGGCATTGTCAGTTTCACTACAGTCCTCTGGAAATCTTCAATAATTGTTGTTGATTGCAGATGTGTCTAGTAGTTCCCATTGATTTAGCTTGTAAAGCGGGGAGAATGGCGCTAGGCTTACCGCACCGTGACGTCACTGCTGGAAGATGGCAGGAGGGAGGTTGTTAGGTTCAAAAATGTAGGTTCGTAAAGGAAGGACTGAGTACACACAGAAAGGGATTTTCAACAACGGCTTCTGCAGAGGGAGAAGAGAGCCGCACCCAACTCACTAACCCTCTCTCCCTCAGACCTCCTCCGCAGAGCGTTTTTATTAACAGAACATAACACATGGTTACAAAACAGAGTATTGTTCTGACAAGACAATTGATCAGGTCATAAGACAGGATTCTCCACTGACTGAATCACAAGACAGAGTGAAGCATCTCATTTCTCCAATGTTTTATATAACAGAGGTGCTACTATATTTGGGAAAAAATGGCCGCTCCTAGACTCAGTGATTGTGATAAAAATGATTGTTTTTATGTTTTTTATTGTTTTACTGATTAACGCTAAATTCAATAAATCACTGGGAATGTACAGTATTACTTTTAGGTACTGTATAAACAATGATCCATTGATTATTCCTTGCTGAACGGACTTTTCCTTTAAACTGAGGATCTAAGACCTGCAGGACAGCAGGCCCTCAGGAACTATAAGCACACTCCTGGTCAACTAGGTAACAAAAAAAAGAACTTAGCTGCAGAAAAATAAGAAAGAATAAAAGGCAAACCTCACATTAACAATATCAAACATCCAGAGAGGCCGATTGCAATGAACCCACCAATCGCCTAGCAACCGCTGTATCTCAAAGTCAACGCATATGCGCACTTGTTCTCCAATTAGTGTTCATACCAAATATGTTTCAGCATCAGAAAGGCATGCAGCGCTTTAGCTTGGACTCTCTTGGACACTCTAGAAGCTCGATTTTTGATGCTTCAGACGGTAAATGGTAAATTGTTTAGCTTTATTTGATTTGACGAGTTGGATAAAAAAGTAGTTTTAAAACATCTTTAAGCGAGTAAGTCCACCCCAAAGCGTCATCTGTGCAGCCAGCTCATCAGGATTATAATCCTACTTTCATATTCTTTTCCATTCATAGCAGCAGGCTGACCCCACCAAACCCCCCCTCTCCCCCACACACACCCATACTGGTGGATGGCAGCGCCCTATGAAGCCGACCAGCCTATCAGGGATTTCCTGCTGCTGTTCTTTCCCAAAAGTGAATACAAAGTGTTTTTAGGCTTGAGCTAAATGTTTTAAGAAGCACAATTTAAAATCCTTTTTTTTTTTTTTTCACCGACAGGTTTTGACATTTATATAATATGGGTATTTATAGTCTTATTCTCCACAGTTCAGAGAGAGAATATTTTAGTGGAGTAATAATGAGAGCACTCTCTCCTTTCCTTGAACATATAAAATCCTTTCTCCTGACTTTCAGGTAAAACCAGTGGAGTTTAATCACTTTGTAAATGATCCTTTTTCATAGTTTTAACCTCTGACGATGAACAATTCCATGTAGTGTCCGTCTATGTGAGCAGTTTCTCTGATTGGTTGATGCTTAGCTTTGTGCAAGTAGAGTTCAGATTCTGTGACTTCAGCATCCGCCACTCTGGACACTGCATTGTTCAAAACTCAAAATTCTCTATGCTCGAAACACTATAAGTGTTTTTCCTTTGGTTCTCCTAGAAGCCGTCTACCATTAGCCTTGTGAGACCATCCTGATCTCGCGAGCTTTCAAGATTTCACTCGCTAATCAGTCTGGAGACTTTCCGTTGAAGAAAATTTGGAGCCGTTCACCAAACCAACGTCCAATCAGCGTTGGCTTTGAGGCGGGTTGAGGTGTGACTCAACGAGAAGCGCGACAGTTCAGTCTAAAGAACATGGCGGCTTCGGCCGATGAAACTAGCGTTAGCGGGGCTATCGAGCAAGTTTTATCGGAATTACAGAGTATTTCTTCACTGAAAGAAGAGCAAATCACTGCTCTGGAGGCTTTTCTCAGAGGAAAAGATGTTTTTACTTTTCTCCCGACTGGTTTCGGCAAGAGTTTGATCTATCAATTGGCTCCTCTTCGTCGTCGCTCTGTTAGTACGTCATATGCTTCGTTGATCTGATTGGTTTATTTGGCCCGTCTATCACCAACATAGGCCAATCAGCTAACCAGTATTTTCGCCCCTTCCCAAAATTACTTCAACGGAAGGTTTCCAGATGGATATGCGGAGCAAATCCATCTGGCGGAGTCAGGTTAGTCTACCATAGACTTACATGAAAACCAGATGCTAAAAACACAGTTAATGTGAACGCACCATAAAGGCTGATTTATGCTCAGAAACCAGGTCGTCTGCGAATGTGTCGCAGTTAATGAAGATATGCCTCCATCTTTCGCAGACACTCTGGTCCACCTGCCCAAACTAGTAGTTGACCTCAGACAGTGCCGCAGATAGCTTGGCAGGGAGGAGAGAAAGGAGGCCTCTGATTGGTCAATTCTACCACTCTACACAATGCGTATTTCCTGTTTGGTACCTGATGGCAGAAACTCTGGCTATAGTGCCGTCCACAGCGCCTGGCACACCTAAGACACGATCCCAGACAGCGTGCAGGACGCGGTCTGTTGGTTTGCACCCAAAGCCAAAACATGCAGCGCCATGGCCAGTCTTCGGGGAACACTCACAGGTCAACTGTGTGTTCTCCGGCATTGGAGAAGGGGTTGTAGACGGCAAACAATCTCGTCAAACTGAAATAAAGCGCAGATCACTTTTTAAAACTCAATATCTGCGCCATACCTACGAAAAGCTAACTACGACACACTGCTGCGGGAGTATACACAGCCCTTAAGGGGGTCCAGCCATTAGCTAAAGCTTTTTATCTGGGCTAGTACATGTCATTATGATCAAGAAATTGATCATAACCCACCTCCATATTGGTGCATTTTTATTTTGAAATCAAAAACTCAAAGTCTGGGGTCACCAAGAGGCTCCCAAAGACCACATGGGGTGCCCTCTTCGTCTTCTGAAAACAGAAGAACTCACTCAGTCGGTTAAGTTAATTTTATCTTTTATTCTGTTGCTATTCTTTTTAATCATTTATGTATTATTTCATCATGTTAACTATTTCATCATGTTTCAGTGGTTTCAAAATGACAATATTAAAAAGAAAATTAGAAATGAATAAAAGAATAAAATAAGAATAAAAATGAGTTTTTATGTATGAGATTTACTGTAGGTGAACACTGATCCCTCCAGTTCATAGGTCAGTATTGGTAGCCCTTCCTATGACTCGGTAGCCATGAAGTAGCCCTCAGCCTTAAAAAGGTTGCTGACCCCTGTACTAAGTTTTAGTGTACTGTACCTAATGTCTCCACAGAACAACTGCTACCTTTATGCAATTCCACTAAAACTAGAGCTGTGTTTGTACACTTTAGTTAAACAAAACAAAGAAAAGATTTTTTAAATGAAAGACAGTAGAGAAGCATTTCTGCATGGGTGACCTTGTGTTAAGCTATAATTTCCAGTTAATCTTTAGTTGGATTGACCTGTAATTCTACTGATTATTGTTGTCTTGAATATATGTTCAACACCAGCCAACGAAAACCACACCTTGTCTGGCGATTAGCTACAGTGTAAATAAAGGAGACGAGTCAGAAACCAACCTGTGATATGATTTACCTTTGTTGGTAAGAAGGGTTAAAGGTCGTTCAGTGACCAATCCGTGATCTAACAGCAGAGCAGCAGCTCTATGAAGCTGATTTACTTTATGACCTTCAGTCCCACGTCGCAGCATTTCAGTCACATTCAGGTGTAAACCAGGAGATGAGCGTTCTTTCAAATCAAGGAAATCTCACATTAAGGTGACAAAAGAGTAGCATGAAAAGCAGAGGTTACTAACTCATCTGAATGTTATGACATGAGCTGGAAAAATGACAGCGTTTGTTCCTAAAGGAGACAGAATCCCTTTCTGGTGGGTTATTCCTTCTTTGCTATTTTTTATCTGGCAGCCATGCTGAAATACATACAATATCTTTTAATTTCCTTTTATTTTATTTTATGTTTTTGATGGTCTAAACTCTGACTGTTAAACTGATGGACCTAAACATATATCTTTAGTACCAAAGAGATTATAAAATAGGTCCATAGTATTAATAACAGTTGTTCAGTTCTGAAGAATTTACCCAAAACCTAAACATCAATCTAAGCTGTTTGTGCTGAAAATATCATCGTTCAGCCTCTCCTCTAACTTTACTGCTCTAAAACCAAATTTACAGGCCTGTAAAATCTGACTTTGAGTTGTTAGATTTTATTTAATGATAAACCTTTAATAAGCTGTAGTTTTATGTGTGGTTGAGGTCATATTTAAATTAATATTATAATCTGACGAAGACTAGAGAGGATTTTATTCTACAAATAAAGAGTTAACCTTTTTTAATGTTTCTAATATGAACTAAAAATGTAGAGAAATTAAAACCAGAAACATTGATTCATAAGAAAGAAGCAGATTTCGGTGAATTGGTTGCTCTGCTTAAAAGATCTTTTCCCGCGGGCTGATTTATTAACACCTTGAGTTAAAATGACGCCAGCGAATAAATAACTGCAGAGACGCTGTCAAATACTCCTCAGAGTGTCACAGATAACTTGAACATTTTCACTGAGAAAGTCTTAACTTAATTGGATGTTGATTTAAGGCCTAATAACCGGGAGGTTTCACCGGAGAAATATTTCACAGCCTGAATGAGTTCACATAAAGGAGAGACTCTTAAATCAAAGCTTTAGTAAAGGATGCCATTTTTTTTTTTTTTTTTACACTTGTTGAAGACATTTTGGTAATAAATGTCTGAATGAATGAGGCTGTTTGGTGCGTCTTTCATAGACATTTAGAGAAAGCAAATCAACAACAGCAACGATTTCAGTTCAGTTTTGCTTCACTGGGAAAATAGAATAGAAAAACAGAGCCCAGCATATTTTCTGGCTTACCTGCACTGGAAAAATGATCTAGAAATAAGTAAAAGGATAAACGTACCCTTAATTTGAGTAGATAAATGAGATAGGTTGCCAATAGAATAAGTATTTTTACTCTTAAAATAATAATAAATAATAACATGCACTTGAAATAAGATAATCCAGTTGTGTTTTCTCATTTCAAATGTAAATTGTCTTGTTCCATTGGCAAAATGTCTAATTTACCTCCTCAATTCAAGAACAAATGCACTTATTTTAAAGAAGGTATTTGATGTTTATTGCCTGCGTTTTGGGAAATATGTGACTTTATGGCTTGTATTTCTATATTCTAAACTTGTATTCTTACTGATAAATCAACTGATCTCAAAAGTTAAAAAACTTTTTTTTTAAATTTGACTTTGTTTCAAAGTTTGAAGGAAGCTTTTTCAATTCAAACTGTCTGAATTGGCATTAAGTTCTAAGCTTTATAACAGAGGTTTTCAATGTTTTCCAATCCAAGGACCCCAAACTGATGGTGAGATGGAGCGGGGACCCCCTAATTATAAATATTGTATGAAATAGTGTTCTATCAAACTGGTCCTATAGTCACTCTATTACAGATGGAGTAATGTAACTAAAGTAATCCCTCCCTGGGATTATTAAAGTATTTCTGCTTCCTGGTTGATGGGACAGGTGTTGTGAATGAAATGGTGCCCAGCTTGAAAGAGCTCCTGTGTGTCGCTGAATGTGAGCATTGATGACTGAAAGACATCTTCTGCCTCCATTTATCTGTTTACTACAGTCTGTTGAATTCATGTTATTGTGGATTTAAAGACATTTTAATAAGTGAAAAAAATTGCAGGAGGGAATATTAAAAAAAAAGTCTAATCACCAGATCAAACCTTGCGAGCCCCATGCAGTACCTCCGTGGACCCCTAGGGGTCACGGGCCCCCTGTTGAAGAACTTGAATTGAAAAAGCTTCCTGGATGGGAAGTGAAACATCTTCATAATTTGTAAAACAAAGTCCAGTGGATTGTATATATATATTTTTTTTCACTTTTTTGGAATGAATATGACCTGGATGACTGAGATTCGTTACCAGCATCTGATCTCAAAGGTAAGTTTGAGTTAATAACAAAGAGCAAATTCATACAGTTATTTTACCCCATACACCACGGTACACAAATATGATTTTGCATACTATAATGATTAGATATTTTTGTTGTTGTTGAAGCTCTTCTCCTGAAGGATGACAATGCTGATCAAGGCTGGAAAAAAAGCTCTACTTTCAAGTTGGGATAAAAAATCAAAACCTCCCAGTTTTCACAAAGACTTTAACAGTAAAGACTTAAAATGAGTAAAAAAAACCAACTTAAATCTATTCGACCTTAATTAGAGTGGGTAAATAAGATGATCTTGAAATGGAATGAGTATGTTTGCCCTTACAATAAGATAATTATTGTAAGTACTGCATAACAAAGACTGGAGATGTTTTTCTCTTATTTTAAATTGCCTTGTTTCTTTGGCAAATTGTCTCCCTACGGAAGAGGATTTGGGCCACTGAAAAAAAAAAGTTAACTGATTTTTAAATTTTATTTCAGTTTAACATGGGAAAAAAAGTCAGAATTCTGACTTTAATCTCTAAAGTCTGACTTTTTTCTCAAAATTCTGACTTTAATCTCAGAATTCTGACTTTTTTCTCAGAATTCTGACTTTAATCTCAAAATTCTGACTTTTTTCTCAGAATTCTGACTTTAATCTCAGAATTCTGACTTTTTTCTCAGAATTCTGACAGCTAACAAACATGTTAGCATCAAGCCATAGCCATGTCTGTTTTAGAGACTAGCTCTTTTGGTTTAATGACCTTCTGCTCCTCCATTAATGAGGGGACCCCTCGGCCACGTAAAAAGTTGCGTAATTCACTGGCCACTTCAAACAACTCACATTTTTGTCAGTGAAGCTGATTGCTCCCACATCTCTTCCTTCATGGTGCCCATCCATATTAAGAACCACAATTCTGAGATTAAAGTCAGAAATCTGAGAAAAAAGTCAGAATTGAGAAAAAAGTCAGAATTCTGAGATTAAAGTCAGAATTGAGAAAAAAGTCAGAATTCTGAGATTAAAGTCAGAATTCTGAGAAAAAAAGTCAAGTCAGAATTCTGAGATTAAAGTCAGAATTCTGAGAAAAAAAGTCAAGTCAGAATTCTGAGATTAAAGTCAGAATTGAGAAAAAAGTCAGAATTCTGACAAAAAAAGTCAGAATTCTGAGATTAAAGTCAGAATTGAGAAAAAAGTCAGAATTCTGAGATTAAAGTCAGAATTCTGAGAAAAAAAGTCAAGTCAGAATTCTGAGATTAAAGTCAGAATTCTGAGAAAAAAAGTCAAGTCAGAATTCTGAGAAAAAAGTCAGAATTTTGAGATTAAAGTCAGAATTCCTAGAAAAAAGTCAGAATTCTGGGAAAAAAGTCAGAATTCTGAGATTAAAGTCAGAATTGAGAAAAAAGTCAGAATTCTGAGAAAAAAAGTCAAGTCAGAATTCTGAGATTAAAGTCAGAATTGAGAAAAAAGTCAGAATTCTGAGAAAAAAGTCAGAATTTTAAGATTAAAGTCAGAATTCCTAGAAAAAAGTCAGAATTCTGGGAAAAAAGTCAGAATTCTGAGATTAAAGTCAGAATTGAGAAAAAAGTCAGAATTCTGAGAAAAAAGTCAGAATTCTGAGATTAAAGTCAGAATTCCTAGAAAAAAGTCAGAATTCTGGGAAAAAAAGTCAGAATTCTGAGATTAAAGTCAGAAATGAGAAAAAAGTCAGAATTCTGAGATTAAAGTCAGAATTCTGAGAAAAAAAGTCAAGTCAGAATTCTGAGATTAAAGTCAGAATTCTGAGAAAAAAAGTCAAGTCAGAATTCTGAGAAAAAAGTCAGAATTTTGAGATTAAAGTCAGAATTCCTAGAAAAAAGTCAGAATTCTGGGAAAAAAGTCAGAATTCTGAGATTAAAGTCAGAATTGAGAAAAAAGTCAGAATTCTGAGAAAAAAAGTCAAGTCAGAATTCTGAGATTAAAGTCAGAATTGAGAAAAAAGTCAGAATTCTGAGAAAAAAGTCAGAATTTTAAGATTAAAGTCAGAATTCCTAGAAAAAAGTCAGAATTCTGGGAAAAAAGTCAGAATTCTGAGATTAAAGTCAGAATTGAGAAAAAAGTCAGAATTCTGAGAAAAAAGTCAGAATTCTGAGATTAAAGTCAGAATTCCTAGAAAAAAGTCAGAATTCTGGGAAAAAAAGTCAGAATTCTGAGATTAAAGTCAGAATTGAGAAAAAAGTCAGAATTCTGAGAAAAAAGTCAAGTCAGAATTCTGAGATTAAAGTCAGAATTGAGAAAAAAGTCAGAATTCTGAGATTAAAGTCAGAATTCTGAGAAAAAAAGTCAAGTCAGAATTCTGAGATTAAAGTCAGAATTCTGAGAAAAAAAGTCAAGTCAGAATTCTGAGATTAAAGTCAGAATTCTGAGAAAAAAAGTCAAGTCAGAATTCTGAGATTAAAGTCAGAATTGAGAAAAAAGTCAGAATTCTGACAAAAAAAAGTCAGACTTCTGAGATTAAAGTCAGAATTGAGAAAAAAGTCAGAATTCTGAGATTAAAGTCAGAATTCTGAGAAAAAAAGTCAAATCAGAATTCTGAGATTAAAGTCAGAATTGAGAAAAAAGTCATAATTCTGAGAAAAAAGTCAGAATTTTGAGATTAAAGTCAGAATTCCTAGAAAAAAGTCAGAATTCTGGGAAAAAATTCAATTCAATTCAGTTTATTTATATAGCGCCAAATTCACAACACATGTCATCTCAAGGCACTTTACAGTTCAACCAGATCATACAGTCAAATTGATACAAAGTTTTCTATCTAAGGAAAACCAGTTGATTGCATTGACTCATTAACTCAAATACAATCCCTCACACTAAGCATGCTTGTAGCGACAGTGGAGAGGAAAAACTCCCTTTTAACAGGAAGAAACCTCCAGCAGAACCAGGCTCAGTGTGAGCGGCTATCTGCCAAGGCCGACTGGGGTTCAAGGAGACAGAAGCAGAGATACAAAAAGCAGCTGTAAAAGGTGCTGTAAAAGAAAAAAGTCAGAATTCTGAGATTAAAGTCAGAATTGAGAAAAAAGTCAGAATTCTGAGAAAAAAAGTCAAGTCAAAATTCTGAGATTAAAGTCAGAATTGAGAAAAAAGTCAGAATTCTGAGAAAAAAGTCAGAATTTTGAGATTAAAGTCAGAATTGAGAAAAAAGTCAGAATTGAGAAAAAAGTCAGAATTCTGAGATTAAAGTCAGAATTCTGAGAAAAAAGTCAGAATTCTGACTGAAATAAATTTAAAAATCAGTTACCTTTTTTTTTTCCGGTGGCCCTAAGCCTCTTCTGTATCTCCCTGTCCTGCTCAATAAAAAAAAATGTTCATAATTTAGGAAGAATTTACTTAGATATAACTTTGTTTTAATGTGCTTCATGCTTCTGCATCCAAATGTTGATGGGAGTAATTTCTAACTCAGAATTTAATCTGATAAATATAGTCCGGGCTGTGATAATTATTATGTTTGCCATCTGGTAACGAGTGTTATGTTTTACCTCATTGATATCTGCTATGATATGTCAACATAAAGTGCTGTCATGCCTCCGGGTAACAGACACCTGGAGCCAAATTAACTCTCTGTCTTTCAAATCATTTGTGAGTGAATTTTTTCTTTGATAGACCACAGACTGTGGAAGGATTATCTGCTTGACACTTCAGATGAAACGCCCTGTTTACGGGGAAAAAAATGCAGGCATGAGACACGACGGCAAATCCAGTGAAACATCTTGTTTACTTTGCTGTGGAGTTTGACAGACGCATCAGGTCATTAATGTCGATCTCCCGCACGCCTGCTCACGTTTCCACTGTGGTTGAGATGCATGAGATTGAGGAGACTAACATCACAGTATTACATGTTTTTATATCTTGAATCCAAGAAATTGCAGAGGCAACATGAAGCTTAGTCATGTTGTGATAAGCAGAAATCGAATTGCTTCATTGCCATCTTTCTGCTTGAATTTAGTTATTTACGTATACATCATCCTTAGATGGAGAAAAGCACTCAGAGAGCAAAGACCTCCACCAAGCAGGACATTTTATCCCAAATTGTGATTTTATACCTTTGGCTAAAATGAATTGTCCCTTGGCATGAGGCACACCACTGGTAAAATAAAAAAAATAGAATTTAAATTGATCTTGCTGACCAAATAAGAACTTTCCTTGTGTTTTTGTCTTGAATCAAATACCCCCGGACTTTTTGAGTCCGAGGATGGCAATAGACGCTGCTGCCACCCTTTGGTTTAGCGGGGAACTGCTTATTCCGCCAAATTTCTCAGACTCAAAATGTTAGAGAACCTTTTAAAACATTTGAATGGATGATCTGGTGAACTGTAAATTGCCTTGAAATGACATCTGTTGTGAATTGGCGCTATAGAAATAAACTGAATTGAATTGAATTCCTGTATCCACATTATGGTCTGCATGTAAAATGATATCAAATATAGGTAATAGTATGTTGAGATCCGGAGAAGGTATTCAACAGTGTCCCTCAGGGGGTCCTGTGGGGGGTACTCCCGGGAATATGGAGTACCTGGCCCTTTAATAGGGGGTGTTAGGTCTCTGTATGACCAATGTCAGAGCCTGGTCCGCATTGCCGGCAGTAAGTCGGACCTTGTTTCCGGTGAGGGTTGGACTCCTCCAAGGTTGCACTTTGTCACCGAGTCTGTTAACAACTTTTATGGACAGAATTTCTAGGTGCAGCCAAGGTGTTGAGAGGATCCGTTTTGGTGGTCTTAGGATTGCAACCAAATCATCTGTGATTTGGTTCCGTTGGCTTCATCAGGGCGTGATCTACAGTTCTCACTGGAACAGTTCGCAGCAGTTTCTGCGGGTTGGAGAGGATGTGCTGCCCCTAGTGGAGGAGTTTAAGTATCTGGAGGTCTTGTTCACGAATGAGGGGAAGATGGAGCGGGTGATCGATAGGCGGATTGGCGCAGCGTCTGCTGTGAAGCTTGCGCTGTACCGGTCTGTTGTGGTGAAGAGGGAGCTGAGCCAAAAAGCAAAGCTCTCGATTTAGTCGATCTACGTTCCTACCCTCATCTATGGTCATGAGCTTTGGGTCATGACCAAAAGAACGACATCCCGGATACAAGTGGCTGCAATGAGTTTTCTCCGTAGTGTGTCTGGGCTCTCCCTTAGAGATAGGGTGAGGAGCTCAATCATCCGGGGAGGACTCAGAGTAGAGCCGCTGCTCCTCCACATCGAGAGGAGCCAGTTGAGCTGGCTTGGGCATCTGATTAGGGAGGGACTATGTTTCTCGACTGGCCTGGGAGCGCCTTGGGATTCCCCCAGAGGAGCTGGCCCAAGTGGCTGGGGAGAGGGATGTCTGGGCCTACCTACTGAAGCTGCTACCCCCGCGCCCTGACCCCGGATAAGTGGAAGAAGATGGATGGATGGATGGATGGATGGATGGATGGATGGATGGATGAATATGTTGAGACTCCAGAAGAGATTTGATCCTTAAGAAACAGGTGCAATACAGTTTGTCCAATTGAGTTGCCATATATTGACATCATAAGAAGGGGCGGGGCCCCAAGCACATCTGACCGCCCGAGCAGATCTGGTACCTACACTGCACAAAATGTATCAAAACCATCATCTCAATATTTAAATCAGAAAATAGTGCTTGGACTCAAAACTTGCCATATTTTTGGGACAGAAATGACAATACTGGCCTTTTAGATGAGCAAACTGATATTTACCAAAGCCTGATGTAGAATTTGGAAACCAAGATCCCAGACCTAAGAAATAAAGGGTAGGATATCATGATAAATTAGCAATAGAGAGTTTTAAGGTGCATCGAAATAATTTTTTCCAAATGTTGGCAGAAGGAGCCTTTGTGCATCAGGACACATATATCAGTGTATCAGATAAATATCAAACGTCTGCACTGCAACAGATGTGCTTATTAGTATCTCAGCAGAAAGAGTGAAAATAAATGATAAAATATGATAAGCCTTCAACGATAGGTCATCCCATAAAAATGGAATGGTAAATGTTGTTAGTCACAGGATGTAAAAACTATCCATATGATGAAAATACCAAAAGGTAGCTCTGAAAAAAAAAAGGATTAGTTGTGGATCAGGTTTTTATTAAAGTAATCCTAAAAGATGGGCAGAACAAATTCAGCTCACATCCCAAACTTTAAAACAGCCTTTGCTGGACTGAACTGTGGTAATTGATTGATTTGTTTCCCTTCCTAATCTAAAACAGGCCCTACTGATGAAAATAATTCAGCTCCACGCCAATAATGGCGTTTAAATTCATAATAGTCCATCGCTGAACATTTACAGTCCTGGTTTGACTGGATCTGGATTTACTGGTCACTAAATCCAGTGTCTGGAAGTTGGAGATATTGCTGGGAATTGCAGGGAGGTGGGCTGCCATTCGGCTGGCCTTTGACTGGGAAAGGCCATTTTGAATGGCTTCTACTGTATATCTAATACTGTCATCAACACAATAAGTTATTGCAAATTATTAATCCTTCTCTTTATTCTAATACACCAGACTGTATATTTTCTTTTTATAGTAACTTTTCCGGTGTCACTTTAAATAGTTTGTAGATGCACCAAGTAACAGTATCTAACTTTTGGAGAGGTTTTTCTCTTGTGTCAATGGTGTCTCCCTTGAGCAGGACAGAGATGTGTTTAAAGCTGCTTATATATGTACAGATTCTCTCTTCAACACATTTACCCTTCACACTCAGTGCTGGCTATGTAAACATTTCCACATCTGCAATGTTTTCAAAGAGAACCCATTACCATTCTAGTACAGTGTGCACCAAGCTGCAGCGCACTGAGAAATGCAAACAGATAAAATGGAACCTCTGGAGAGGTTTGTGTTAAATCACAGCAACACAAACAAGCTAAAGTGCTGGATTTCTATCAGGCAGAGCAGACCATCATTCCCACTCCTCTTGTTCCTTTTTTTAAATCTTTCTCATCTTATCTCTCGGATCCATCCTTTGTACTCGCCACAGCTTCACATCCCTCATCCCCCCCCCCCACCTCTGATGCGCATGAACTCTGCAAATCATCTGAGGCTGAGACAAACATGAGTCCAGTTGTGCCACAGGTATAACATTTCCTTCTCTATTATACACCTTATATCTCTCCTCTCCTCTAAATAATTTGCTCATCATCCATTTCTCCATATTTATTTTTGTAGCTAGATGAGATATTTTTAATACAAACTACTCTGTATTTTCTCTATCATTTTAAGACAGGAATTTAAAAACAAACTCTGTTGTTCAACTTTTTTGTTGTTGATATTCATTTAAAAAACAACTAACAAATTAATGTAAACAGATTATTTTTACTTTTTGATTCCTTGAGTGTGACTTTATTTCCTCTTAAACATGTAGCAGAACAATAATGAGATCTTTAGGCGTGTTCCAGAGCTATGTTATTTTAAAAATCCCAATTTATCATCGTTGTTACTGTATCATCAAATGAGTCGTTTTTAGCGACCGATGCAACGCTCAGGTCACATAAAAGAGTTATTGAGAAGCTCATTGTTAGGTTTATTCAATGATGATTATAAAATTAATGTGCTTATGAAACATTTGTGCGAGGGGATGCTCCACTTCTGTCTCATGATCCAGTCAGGAGACCATCCTGCCTCGTCATTCTGATGGAGCATTCTGTCTTCATGAACTGATCAATTGTTCTGTCAGAGCAATACTCTGTTTGTAACCATGCGTCATGTTCTGTTAATAAACGCTCTGCAGAGGAGGTCTAGTGGGAGACAGTGTGTTTGAGTCTGGGGTTCAACTGTCTCTCCTTTCTGCAGAAATTGTATCCATTACTGTGTATTTCAGTTCTTCTTTTGCAAACCTACATTTACGAACCCGACAAGAAGGCTGCACGAAGTATCGAAAGGGACCAAGTGCTGTCATCTATTGAACTGAAAACTAAATTAAAGTGTTTTAAGTTAAGCTAAAGGAATGCAGTGTTGTTTTTGTAAGCAGTGGAACAGAGTCTGGCTGTCACGGAAAGTTGCTGAAAGTTTGTGGTTCTATTTATGTTCAAATTAAGACAAAAATAAAAAAATAGAAAAAGATTTCCCTTTGGAAAACATTTTCTTTTAAACCAAGTTGGCAAATAAAATTCATGCCACTCTTTAATTGTGTTTGAGGGACGGACGTAATCATATTTTAATTTGAGGATTTTTTTTTCTTTTACTACCTACATTTGAAACCAAATACTTTTTATTCCTTCCTTTCTCCAAAATAGTTCATTACTTTTCTACGTACTGATAATAACAGCTGCAAAAACACAGAGAGAAAATTAAGAGCGTAAAGAGAATCTGTTCACTTGGAAATGTAACTGCTCATGGAGCACGCCTGCTTTAATCTACTCTAGACAACACTAGAGTCAATCAGTGTTTTTTGCTTTTTTACCTTTATGTTTTTTCCATTCATTTTAGTAAAAGTTCGATCAGTATTTTCACTTTTACCAGTTTTTCTTTTCCCAAGGTATCTGTACTTTTATTTTACAATATAATGGAGGATTTCATGAATTTTTGAAAAGATCCGCCCTCTTTACTTAAAACAAAATGCAAATACACAACCCTGTACCCGCTCCCAAGAGGGGACGCTTATTAAACGCGTTCGAGAGCGCAAACGAGTCCATTTCTCCTCGTGCACGCTGTTTAAAATGTGCTGTTTGCATCGCTCATACAAGCTTACTTTCCAAAAGAAGATTTTTAATTTTTCCACTATGTCAGAATCACCACCGGTATGTGTAAATGGGGGCGAGCATGTATGAAGGCCTTACTTAAACATATCACCATAAGGTTTGATGATTAGGACCACTTATTCTGATGATCCACCTGCAAAAAGAAAATGTTCCACTGTACCTTTTTGTAAAGAATGTGAGTGATTTTAACTCCTGTTTAAACCTTTCTCACTAGTAATGTCTGTATGATTCCAGGTTCTACTATTCAAAGCCAGTTTTAGATGTTTTTCCTTTCAAATCACTGCTGAAAAAGCGTTAGCCCTGTGGGGTGAGTCTGCCTAAAGTCTACAGTAAATCCCCAGAGAGTCATATCTGACTATATTGGGAGAACAGGGAAGTACTTACCTTTTGGAGTGAGTCTCTGCGGTTTTACTTTTCCCTACGGAGGAAGAGGAGCCACAGCAGGCACCTCCTGGCTTGTAGTCTGAGCTTCACAGTGAATGGGATGGATCAGGGGTCGAGGGTAGGAGAGGTCACTCCAGACAGACTGGTCTGAGGGGTCAGAGGTCAGACTTTGATGCAGTGCGAGGGCTGGCCTCAGGCCGGGGTTTGATGGCACAGTCCAGGTGTGAAGAAGGAGGGTGATGATGGGTCCTGAGAGAGTTACAGTCACTGCTTGATGTGTGCGCTCGCACGGTGGTATATGACTGCTCTCTGGATGCATCAAGGAGCTGGAGTTACAACCTGCTGTGCTTTTGATCACTTTGCCTTTTCTTTTTAAAAGAAGAGTCCTGCTGAGAGCTTTTAGTCACACAGAGAACGTTTGTTAAAGCATTGAGAGGAGATGGGAAATATCGGAAAGGATTCCAACCAGTTCAAGAAAACATCTGAGAAGTAAATCTTTTCAATTTTCAATTCAGTTTATTTATATAGCGCCAAATTCACAACACATGTCATCTCAAGGCACTTTACAGTTCAACCAGATCATACAGTCAAATTGATACAAAGTTTTCTATCTAAGGAAAACCAGTTGATTGCATCGACTCATTGACTCAAATACAATCCCTCACACTAAGCATGCTTGCAGCGACAGTGGAGAGGAAAAACTCCCTTTTAACAGGAAGAAACCTCCAGCAGAACCAGGCTCAGTGTGAGCGGCCATCTGCCGAGGCCCACTGGGGTTCAAGGAGACAGAAGCAGAGATACAAAAAGCAGCTGTAAAAGGCGGCCCCGTCCAGGAAACCCACAGCCAGGCAGACTAGCTCCAAGGCAGCTCCCATGCCAGAGGATGAAGAGAGCACATCCACCCAGCCACGGCCAGAGAAACAGGACCACACTGGAAAACAGGCCGATCTCCAACATCTACAAACAAGGGTGTTGATGGAAGCAGCACAGCTGATGTTTCTTTCCTGGATGACGTCACAGCCAAACAGGAACAGACGAGGCAAAGCTACTCTGAGGAAAAGCAGAGAGAGCAGAACGTTAGAGATAGAACTAACAGATTCTGCAGAATAGGAGAACAGAGAGAGAATGAAGCAGAAAGATGAAATGGGGGTCCCTATGTCCTCCAGCAGTCTAAGCCTATAGCAGCATAACTTTAAAGACAGCTCAGGATAACCTGAGCCACCCTAACTATAAGCTTTATCAAAAAGGAAAGTTTTAAGCCTAGTCTTAAAAGTAGACAGAGTGTCTGCCTCACGGACTAAAACTGGTAGTTGGTTCCACAGGAGAGGAGCCTGATAACTAAAAGATCTGCCTCCCATTCTACTTTTAGAAATTCTAGGAACCACTAGTAAACCTGCAGATTGAGAGCGAAGTGCTCTGTTAGGAACATAAGGAACAATCAGATCTCTGATATCAGATGGAGCTTGGCCATTTAAGGCTTTATATGTGAGAAGGAGGATTTTAAATTCTATTCTTGATTTAACAGGAAGCCAATGAAGAGAAGCCAGGATAGGAGAGATATGATCTCTCTTTTTAATTTTCATCAGAACTCTGGCTGCAGCATTTTGGATCAGCTGAAGGCTTTTAACTACAGTTTGTGGACTTCCTGATAGTAAAGAATTACAATAGTCCAGCCTTGAAGTAACAAATGCATGGACTAGTTTCTCAGCATCACCCCTGGACAGGAGATTTCTAATTTTTGCAATATTCCTCAGATGAAAGAAGGAAATTCTAGAAACCTCTTTGATCTGGGATTTAAATGACAGGTCCTGATCAAAAATAACACCAAGATTTTTTACTTTATTATCTGAAATCAGTTTAATCCCATCCAAATGAAGTGACTGGCTAATCAGCTTCTTTTTCAGAGACTCTGGTCCAAAGACTATAACTTCTGTTTTGTCTGCATTCAGAAGCAGAAAGTTAAGAGTCATCCAGGTTTTTATGTCTTCAAGACATGCCTGTAATCTATGTAATGGGTTAGCTTCATCTGGATTTATAGACAGATATAGCTAGGTATCATCAGCATAACAGTGGAAATTAATCCCATGCTGTCTAATAACTCTACCAATTGGGAGCATGTATAAAGTAAAGAGAATTGGTCCTAGCACTGATCCCTGTGGTACTCCACAGGTAACCTTTGAGCGTGTTGAAGATCTATCATTAACATAAACAAACTGAATTCGATCAGATAGATAAGATTTAAACCACTCTAGTGCTGTTCCTTTAATTCCAACAAAATATTCAAGTCTTTCTAAAAGAATATTATGGTCAACTGTATCAAATGCAGCACTAAGATCCAACAGGACGAGCACAGATACGAGTCCATTATCTGAGGCCATGAGAATATCATTAGTGACTTTCACCAGAGCTGTTTCAGTGCTATGATGAGCTCTAAAGCCAGACTGAAACTCTTCAAAAAGTTCATTATGGTGTAAGTGGTCGCAAACTTGTTTGGCAACTACTTTCTCAAGAATTTTGGATAAGAAAGGAAGATTGGATATAGGTCTATAATTAACCAAGTCATCTGGGTCAAGAGACGGTTTCTTAAGCAGAGGTTTAATTACAGCAACCTTAAAAGCTTTAGGTACATATCCCTGTAACAGAGATAGATTAATCACATCTAAAATGGAGGAGGAGATCAAAGGGAATACCTCCTTAAATAACCTGGTTGGAACTGGATCTAACATACAAGTTGAAGGCTTAGATGAAGACAATAATTTTGCTAATTCAGAAAGTTCAACTGGATCAAAGCAGTCTAAACCCGGTTTAGATTCCATGACTACCTCAGGTACAATCGCGGATAGAGGAGTGCTTATGATCTTATTTTTAATAAGATCAATCTTATTTATAAAGAATCCCATAAAATCATTGCTGCTAAGAGCAGGTGGAATGGACGGTTCAACAGAGCTATGGCTCTGGGTGAGTTTGGCAACTGTATTAAAAAGAAATCTAGGATTATTCTTATTCTCCTCTATTAATGAGGAGAAGTATGCTGCTCTTGCTTTACAAAGGGTCCTCTTATACAGCAGTAAACCATTTTTCCAGACTAGGACTTTTAAGAAGGTAGACTGTGTAAAATGGAGGCACCTTTAGCAAAAACTGATCCTTCAGTCTCTCATACAATTGAAATGTGTTTCGTTAGGATTTCAAGCAACAGACCAGACTTTCAACCTTTCTTAAAGGGATCCAGGACTAGTTGAGCATTTTGGCCTAAATCATTTTTTCTATTAACCTCTTGAAACCCACCTAATTTTGGGTAATCCTCGTCTATTTTGCATTCCCAAATGGAAAAGCAAATAACTGAGGCACTGTAAGCTATTTTGACTAAAACGCAGCCTAAACTGCATCAGTTCAAACATGACTCAAAGTGGTTTTCTTCTTGAAAATAAAAGGTCTTTTTAATTGTGCTTTGGTGCTCGCTGTGTCAATAAAATTAACTTGGTAAGGCAAGGCAAGGCAAGGCAAATGTATTTGTATAGCACAATTCAGTACAAAAACAATGCAAAGTGCTTTACATGATTAAAATAAAGGAAAATAAAACAGAATTAAAGCAAGTAGGAAAAAATAAAAAAATAAATCAAATAAAATAAAAAATGCAGAAACAAAAAAGAATATTAAAAACAGTTGGACTAAAGAAAATATGTTTTAGTTGAACTGTTTAACTAGAACAGTGGAAGGCAATCCTAAACAAATGTGTTTTTAGTCTTGATTTAAAGGAACTAAGGCTTTCCGCACTTTTCCAGTTTTCTGGAAGTCTGTTCCAGATAAGTGGAGCATAGGAACTAAATGCTGCTTCTCCATGTTTAGTTCTGGTTCTAGGTATGCAGAGCAGGCTGGAGCCAGAAGACCTGAGTGGTCTGGAGGGTTGATACAGTGATAGCAAGTCTGTGATGTATTTAAGTGCTAAGCCATTCAGAGATTTATAGACTAACAGACGTATTTTAAAGTCTATTCTCTGAGATACAGGGAGCCAGTGTAAGGACTTTAGAACTGGGGTGATGTGCTCTACTTTCTTAGTCTTAGTGAGGACACGGGCAGCAGCGTTCTGGATCAGCTGCAGCTGTCGGATCCACTTTTTAGGTAGACCTGTGAAAACACTGTTGCAGTAATCAATTCGACTAAAAATAAACGCATGGATTAGTTTTTCCAGATCATGCTGAGACATTAGTCCTTTAATCCTGGAAATGTTCTTCAGGTGACAAAAAGCCGACCTTGTAATTGTCTTTAAATGCTTTTGGAGGTTCAAGTCTGACTCCAGTACTACACCTAGATTTGGGGCCTGATCAGTGGTTACTAGCTGAAGCGACTGAAGCTGTGTGCTAACTTTAGATCTCTCCTCTATTGGTCCAAAGATTATTACTTCAGTTTTGTTTTTATTCAGTTGAAGAAAATTATGGCACATCCAGGCATTGATTTCTTCTAAGCATTTCCTCAGTGCTTGAATTGGTTCATAGTCACCTGGTGACACGGTGATGTAAAGCTGTGTGTCGTCTGCATAGTCATGGTAGCTGATGTTGTTGTTTTTTATTAACTGAGCAAGAGGGAGCATGTAGATATTGAATAGGAGGGGACCCAGGATGGACCCTAAGGATGTCTAAGACGTATATATTGTTAAAATTGTTACCGTTGTAATTTTTGTCAGCGACCGTTGCATTTTAAGAGGTTAAATAAAAAATTACAGTTTGTAAAACATCGATTTTTTTTTTCAAAAAACTTTATATCCATTCTGCTTTTATATCCTTTATTATATTCTTCCCCCATTGAGGTTGCCATTTTTCACATGTACAATGCATACTGGGTTGACGACACTCAGTAAATACAGGAAGGGTAACAATAGTGGAGCTTTTTTATTATGTTGCTTTTGAATGGTGTAAATTGAGACAATGCTACGCATCATTTACCATCATTTATCTTTTTTTTTTTTTTTCCACTTTGGAGTTATTCACCTTTTGCTGCTCTGTCAGACAAAAACCCAAATTACGTTATTTATTTAAGTGGGTTTAATGTAACACAGACAAGAAGTTTAAAAGGTTTGATTACTCCACTAAGGGAACACTGGTTCATAAAGCAGCTAAATAAACTGAGTAAAAAGAAGTTAAGATTCAACAAATCGTAGACCGACGTCAGAGTTTATCCACCCTAACTGTGATTAAACGGACCGTGTCAATTAAATGGAGGAGGATTAGGTGGAAACCAAGGGCAATGAGTAGAGTGAGGCACGTAAGTGAAACTATGTGTTCATCACTCCCTCCAGCCTTATGTTCTGCACTGTCAAACAGCAGGAATCCATGGAGGACAAGGACGTAGGCAGTGGGAGAACGTTAGACCTGCCCTCGGTGGGAAACAGTGAGAGGAGTGTCCTGAAAGTGATGAGAGACGTGTGATTTGTGTGGCATGGTCGCAAGAAGACAAAAATGTTAGTGTCTGTATTTCTGCAAGGATGATAAAGATGATTCATCATCCTGTCCGCAGCATGTAAAGGATTAAAGCTACACCTCCACATGTCCTGTTCCAATGCAAAACAAACACCACCTTTGGACTGACGTATTCGGTGCTTAAATTAGATTCAGCAGACAGTGCAGTCAGTATTGGACTTTGACATGTAGGGTGGTCTGAGGGGTTCTGGTGGAACATAATACAGATGTATGTATTATTACTGATGTGTGTGATTCTGTTGGGTCTAAGAAAGAAGACCCTGGAATGAATAATGATGACTCTGTTTTTGAGTTTGTCAAACTTGCTTTTCACATGTTGATGTCAGACAAGTATTACCTGAGTTAATAAGAGTTGCAATGACAAAATTATATACTTTTTTTATATTATAAAGTAATATATTTACATTAGGGGAACTGAAACCAAGCTGACCCTGTATAAAAGAGTAACTTTTTGCTCCTTTAACAATGCCATGAATTATATTTGCTTTGCCATGTTTTTGATTCAGTGTCACCCCTTGTGTTCAGAACATTATAAACAGAAAATCCTCCTAATAAACCCTGTCTAACAGCTCGAAGTAGGCTAAAAGACCTCAAAAAGCATAATCCTTTATTCTAAAAATACAAAAATTGAAGGATAAATTTGGGACAGTCTTATTTTTTTCCTTTTTAAACCTCTATTTAACCAGGAAGATCACCATTGAGAAGTAACTTTAGTTTGGAGTAGGACCTGAGGCAGCAAGCAGGTACAGTGAGGCCTAGTGAGCCTCTGCCTGGACTGTATCAGAGGCCAAAACTCAGGCCTGGGAGAAGTTTGAAAGTATCGTTGAAAAAGATTATCAGTCCGCCTATAAAGAATCTGGTAACCTGTCCCATGCCTCAGATGAGGAAAGCAACTCTTCAGTCGCACTTTTTTTGTAGGAGTGGGGGGTTGGGGACCTTGATTGAGGACGAAACCGGCTGACACACCTTCCCGGGTGGAAGAAGAAACACGCTGCTCAGAGCTAGACGTTTCACCATCCAGGCTGAAGTTACCGAAGTGGTCAAAAAACTCCATGTCATGGTTTTGGCTCTGTTTAAGCTTTATCTTTGACTTTTCATTGGTTTTATTCCCATCTTGTGTTTCTATAGTTATTTTTGATTGTATTTGTGTTCTCAGGTATTTCTTTTTTGCCCTCTGTTGGCATCTTGTGTCAGTCTCCTTTTCCCCAGCTCTCTTCTAGATTTCTCTTTCCACACCTGCTCCCAATCTGCTGATTAGCCTGATCTTCATTTCTGCCTCCCATATATGCACCTCCTGCGTCATTTCTTTGGCCTTGTTGTGAGTAATCCTGGTTTTCAGTATTGTGTGGATTTATGTTTTTGGATTTGTACCTCTGTTGCCATCTTTGGTAAATTAATTCTTCCAAGAAACCACTTCAGCTTCAGTCTCTACATTTGGGGCCTTCAAACCTCCACTCAACCAAACATTCCACAGTGGGAAGGTTTCACACATGGATGGAATCAAAACCTAAGGTCTCTGAAAGTTGGGCTGTTATTGCTGAACGGCTTCTTCAACATTGAGAGACTGTCTAACCTTGGTTTCAGAAGGAGAGAGTTGTTTTCTATCTGCCCATCTTTCCATTTGCCCACACTGGACCAGTTCGATACCCTCTGCAGGGTGCTAGAGTGTTCATGGAACTTTTCCAAACCTGTCCATGTGTGTTTTGTGCACCTGGAGAAGATATTCAACAGTGTCCCCATTGGTGCCCTTTGAGAGGCTTTCCCACAGTAAAGAATTGGTGGCCCTTTTCTAGAGGACTACTTGCAGAGATCGGAGATGTGGAGTCAACAAGTAATCTTGACTTCTGCCCAGCCAATGAACCAGGTGAGTCCAACTTGCACAGTTTAATTTGCCATACCATACCTCAAGGAAGAGAAAGAGACTTAGCTGGTGTTTGAGTTGAATGTGAAAGTTTTTATTTAGAACCTGCAAATGTTTCTCCCAGCGCTTCCAGTTCCACATCGGAGCCGAGATGGTGCTGAGGTAAGAGCAATTTACAAAAATATACTGAAAAGTCCCAGATGACAAAGCTAATAGTTGTTAGCTTCTGTAATGACGAAATCAGAGGCTTCATGGTAATGTGGCTCTGCGTTATGTATTGGGTGTTTTATAGGTTTATGGTTTTAAACGGACTGTACAAGGAATTTATGTTGGGGTTTCACATTGTGTTTGGATGCCTAACAGACAGATCAGACATCGCTGACAGTAACGGATGTGTGGAGTTACTAGCTATTTAAGTTTTATACACCAATTTATGTTATGGTTATGCTATCTGTACCAGAGGTATAGCATGCCGTGTTTCAAACCCGAGCTGCTGCTGTCATATTAGCCGCATCCTTTGGCTTAGAGTCTGACTCTGTAGACTGGAGGTCAATCCTGGATGGTTCTGTCCTGTAAGGTATGATGCCTCCATGGTCCTCAGCATCGCTACCTTCTCCTGAACTGGCTCATCCTTCAACCACACAAAAAAAGACCAAATGTTCTGGAACAAGGATTAGTGTTTCCATCTATGTCCATTGTAGAATGCTGAGCAAGAAGGCTTCTCCCTCTGATGTAGGCTCATGGAGTGCTGCTGTCGAGCTACTAAATGTAGCATAATTTTATTAAAGATAAGCCTGTTTGAATCATAATAACGCAGAGCCACCTGGTGTGTCCTGTTGCATGATTTTAATCCAAAATTACATGAAATCAATGTAGCGTCATCAACACATCAGCACTAGATGTTTTTGTGAGAACTATTTAATCCAGTAAAATACATTATATGGTTTTGTGGGGTGAAATTACTTTCTTTTTTTTTTTTCTTTTTATAACAAATATACACACCTTCCATTCATAAGATGGTTTTTATATATTTTTAATTCTTAATAGAAGAAAGATGCAAAAATGTGGGTTCAATAGCTGTGGAGTTCATAAATTCTGCCTTATTCTGTGATAAGACATCTGTGATCCTCCTGATGCTTGAATAAAATTTGATAAAGATCACATTATTACACATTCATATTTGATTTCAATAAATTAATGCATTCAGTGATAAAACCAGTTTGTATGCATGACTTAATTCATCTGATTAATATGAATTAATTTATAAGATTCATTGCTGGCACCACATTTACAAGCTGAGCTACTGCTGTAACCCTGTGACAAAGTGAGGCTTTATTTTAAAACATGTTTCTGAAACATAGAAGGTATTATAAGGTTTATTCTGGGGGTGTATTTAATGGAAACCTTCAGATGTATGTTCCGGATGAAGATGTAGAGGAAAGAACGCTGCTATTGAATTTTTTTGGAGGCATTTCTACCTATTGTTCTATTCATCTTATTATTCCAGCCTTTTTTGAGCTCCATCGCTCCCAGCACATCGGTCTTCCCTAAAACACCTGGGTCATTAATCATTTTCCTGAGAACTTTCATCTGTGACAGCAAAGGTGACTTACCAAGTCAATTAATCTAATGTTTGAGAAATTTACTGCACCCCTACGTACCAACCTTCTGTCATATAAAAATGTGAAATGTGGGCTCGTGAGGCAAGAGTTTCGCTGACTGAACCTTTTAATTGAGGAGTTTTTCTCTGCAAACCTAAGACTGCAACAACTAATGTACCTCATTAAAAAGTTGCAATGAACCTTGTACCCACCGGAGTGTAGTCAGTTTGAAGGAATCTAGTTTTATATGGGGGAAATACTGCTTTACACCCAGCATAGTGTTGGGTATAATGATGTACAGTGCCTGGCAAATCTATCTCAAAAGAAAACAAAAAATGATCCATTTATTTCAGATTTTATATTACTTGGCCATTTTGCATTGATACCTCTGAATAAAGTCCTGTACAACCAAATACTTTCATATGGGGTAAGAAAACAGAAGTCATGTATACATGTAAGAAAGTTAGAATTTTGCAAAAATAAAATTACAAAACAAATATATACAAATACAAATCACACATTTAGGAGTAGAGATATATAGCCTGATAATGCCGTTACACTTTTTACTAATTAGTGGTAGTTAGGTATTTTAAGGTTGTTTACCAAAGATCAATAAACGAAAAGAAGAGAAAGAAGACCATTACGGAACCATTCATCAAACGGCATAGCTTCATTTAAATTTTGTCTTCAATGCAGTCATAGGACGTTTCTCAATTCACAAGAACGTGAGAACGGACTCGTGTCCTCTCCAAGTATGTTTTTGAGAAGAACAGAGGAAAGTCTGGACTCTGAGAATGAGAGCACGCAGTAGAACCGAAGCGAACTGATTACATCATCACATGGCCGGCTCGTCTGGAGCTGCATTTCACCTCCTGTTATTAATTTTAGATAATGTTGAATTAGAACTGTTTTTATTTGGTGGGGGGATAATGATGATCACAGTCAGATAAACATAAATCAAATGAAGATTTTGCCAAATAAAACAAATTGCCCTCAAATCCGGCGGTCCTCCACACATGGCTGTGCAGAGAGAGGGCTGCTGCAGACGGGCTAACATTAGCCTTGGAGGTCCGCTGGTTGCCACGGTCCTCTCAAAATCAGAACTTTTTTTTTTTTTATTACACATTAAATCATTAAATGGGCAAAATAGTGACGCTTAAAGGCATACTATGCAACATTTTTCAGTTAATTAATGTGTTCCATAACGTTTTGGATGATTAAATGAGTCATTTCAGGTCGAACAAAGGTTTTCTCGGCCGCCCTGGTGGTCTGTAAGGGAAATACCGTACTTGCAATTGCAGGAGCCCTCGGCCCGCACCCACAGGCTCAGAAGTCTCGTGCATCGCGAGAGTCGGTCTTGCTTTACGGCGAGAACTGCTACACACCCCCAGTGAAAGGCATGCTCGTTGCTAGCGCAGTGCAGTCTGTGCAGTTATCATGGCGGAACCAGCGAGAAAACAGCAAAAGTCGGATAAATGTATGGGAAACTCCAACTTGGCTAACTACAATCTTTGTTATTTAGACACATGCATAACAAATAATGTATGAAAACATGCTAAATTTTCAAACTCGAAAATTGGAACAAAATAGTCACTTACTGCAGTAGACATGGTGATTCGTTGCGTTCGCCTGTCTGCTAAGCTCAAAACAACCGCGCCTGGCTTGACGGAGAAACCAGGAGAACAGCTGAGCATATTTACGACAGTGCACTTTTACTCTCGCCCTCTGGGGGGAGCCTCGCTGGAAAATAAACACCGGTTGCATAGTATACCTTTAAGGTATAATGTTCTCGGCTCAGATGATCTTCAAACATACTTTTGTAATACGAGAACAGAAAAGAGAACTTTTAACTGAACACTCTGAGCTCTGTGACCTCTCCATTGAAAGCTGCTGATGCATGCTGGGACAGCTGTCAATCTCGAGAACGGACAAGTCTGCTCTGATGCATGCTGGGTAAAGAGGGAGGGGCGAGAACAACATCCGGGGACTTTGTCTGTTCTCGGCCTTCTTGTTCTTGTGAATTGAAACCGTACTATTGCTGAGGCTGATGATGTTTCACGATTACACAAGTATATGAGATTTCACAAGTACACATATTGAGAAATGGACTCTGTTTTCTTCTCATTTAGAGGCGGCTAGAGAACATCACTTTGGAGCATTACTGACACTCTCTGTTGGTATTTAGAATAACGATTAAATCTGTGTCTGTATATTTGTTATTCATACTCATAAATTTGTGATTTTGTATTTGCATTGTTGTATTGATGCAAAAGTGGAATTTTTAAACTTTTTTTGTAACGTCTAAACTTGTAATATCTCATTTCACCTGTAAGTTTGACTTCATATTAAAGAGCAGTAAAAATCTTACATTTCTTCATGTTAAACAACTTACATTTACAAATTCGGACACCTAGGCATACTTCAGAAGTCAGTTGTTTTACGGAGCACACCTGTTTAAAATTTACCCTCAACAAAGATCCTCATTGAAGGCTTCAGAAGTTGGTTAGAGAACCTTGAAGTACGGTTTAATGAAGAGCATGGGACACAGTGTGGACAGGGCTGAAATAAAGTTGTTTAGAAGATCAAAGCAGTGTTAGGTTGTAAAACAAAAATCTCCTACAGCTCTGTTCAGTCCATCATATGAAAATGGAAAGGGCATGGCACGACTGTTTACCTACCAAAGCATGGCCAGCAACCTAAAATAAAGGGGTTGGCGAGGGGGTACCAGTATTTAGAGCAAGATCAAAGGGGTTGGTGGTTGCTCCTGAGAAACAGCAGAGATCAACAGCTCAGAATCTGTTGACAGGATAACTATTAGCTGTGCACTTCACAAATGCAGCCTATGTGGAAGAGTATCAAGGAGAAAACCATTGAAAACGGTAAATCAAGAAGTCTTATTTACAGCTTGTCACAAGTTATGTGACAAATGACAAAACATGGAAGGTGGTTAGCGTTAACGCCAAAGCTAAATCTAAAATAAACCTGGAGGAGAGTCTTCAGAGACACTGTATGAAGTCAAAATTCTGCCTAAAGAGCAAATATGCAACAAACTCATACAGTTTTATTTAAAACACAAACAGTGTTTTACGCATGCAGATGCAGTACCATGAGACCCCAATGTAAATGTAAATCCCTTTATTGTCCCACAATGGGGAAATTTCCTCTCTGTATTTAACCAATCCACTTGAGGAGCAGTGGGCTGCCATTGTGTGGCACCCAGGGAGCAGTGTGGGGTTAAGGGTCTTGCTCAGGGACCCCAATATGTCACACATTAGTGCATGCTCCTCTGCTTTCATGCCTTGCTTTCCACACCCCCCCACAGCCTCTTCCCTACTTGTAGCAGATCTTTTTCTGCGCACTTTGGTCAACTTTTGTCACTTTAAGGGTGGTAACCTGTGAAGAACATAAACCACCTGTATTTGGCTACATTTTAAAGTCGTAGAGAATTCATATTTAAATTTCAAATCATGCTTGCTTAAACATGTATGTAAATGTACTCTTTATCAGACGATATTGTCCCAAAAGTTAGAAAATCTCTATTTCTGAAAAAATACTGTCTTAAATTATTAGGGTTTTTTTTTTTTTTTCTTTTCGTTATTTTATGCAGGTCAGTTAGTTTTATGTCAGCTTATACACCTAAATTCGGCCAATCATATATCAACGGTCATCTGTCAATCAAATTCATAGCATCTTGATTCATATGTCGCAGCTAATATACGCAACGGTTGAAATAGGAAATATGAATAGTTTCCTTTCCCATTGAGTTGCGTCCCAGTGTTCACGGGGATGGACGTCTGTGTCTTCGGCAGGCGTAGAGCTAACAGAACTGGCAGCGTTGCGAGGCAAGGGCTCAAACATGTACGGCTGGAAGCCTTCTACACCAAACCAAGCTCTTCCTCTTCCACAACATCTTCGTCCCCGTTTTCCTCCTCTAAATAAAAAATGGATGACGGAGGAGACTCATCCACGACCTCCGACACTAAACTCTCCTCCTCTTGCATGTTTCCGCTGTCCATAGCGTTCCTTGACAGCGTCGTTTCTAAGTCATCAATTTAGTGCTACTTGGTCCCAATGGAATTTCCCATTGGGAACCTGCTAGCACTAAGTTGCTAACTGGTTAGCAAGATGCTGATGAAGATTCTCAGTCATCCAGGTCATAGTCATTCCTTAAAAATTAAAAAAATTGCTTCCTGGAGAGGTGGCGAAACGTCTTCAAATCCTGGAAACCAAGTCCAGTGGATATTTTTGGAATTTTTACGGATTGGTTAGCGAGATGCTTCCGAGACACCGGCCACAATCAAACTTGCTTGCGAAATTTCCGCCACAACAATCCCGCCCCCTCGTGTAAAGTCAGCCAGCATTCGGGAGTATTCTGAACTGCAACTGTTGGAACAGCCGCTTCTCTACGACTTTAAAAATATTCCACCTCTTGAGAGACTATTTGATTAGGCTAGTATTTAAAGTTAGCAAAGCCTCTTTATGCTAATAGCTGTTCTTAAAAGTTAAATTTTGGTTTATTACGTAAAAGTTCAACAACAAAAAAAACACTGGACTTGGTTTACCAGATTTGAAGATGTTTCGCCACCTCTCCAGGAAGCTTTCTCAAGGTGGCTAAATGTCTTCAAATCTTGGAAACCAAGTCCAGTGTGTGTATATATATATATATATATATATATATATATATATATATAATTTTTTTTTTTTTTACTTTTACGGAATGACTATGACCTGGATGACTGAGAATCTTCATCAGCAAAATTTGGTTTAGTGAAGTCATCACTAAATAATTCAGATTAACACAGTCTAAATGTGTTGCTACATGTCTTATAATATAAATTCAGTTTAAATTTGGAATTTTGTAAGAGCTAAGCTAATGTTACCTTCACTGTTAATAATGAAAGTGAGGCTTAAATGAAAACTGGTTCATAGCTTAACACAGATAATCAGGTTTATAATCAGTTTGCATCTAATGCTTATTATTTCAATTTATATCCAGCAGTGTGTTTATTAAATATTCAGTTTATCACAGAGATGACTGTGAAGTTAGAATTCAAATCGTGAGATTCGATTGGCAATTAGTCTGAAGATGTTTCTATTAATAGCCACAACCAGGAAGGAAACTGCTCTCTCAGGAAGCAAAATTTCTTGAAAAGTAATTTCAGGTGGTTTATTTTACAGTCACCACCATTAAATGACAAAATTTCACACCAGCACACAGAAACAGATCAACAATGAGCGTAGAGAAACTTGAATCGTAAATAAAGAGCATGCAGTCTTATGTGCAGTATATTGGGATATTGTAACTGAATTTAGGCGGCTAAGTGAAAATGAGGATAAAGAGTAATTACGCTTGCACCAGTATTTACTGTGCATGAGCTGTTTTGGTAGAATTCAGACTTTATGAGCTGTAATCAAATTAAATATGGGGCAAAGGTTCACTAGACACACATTCAGAGCTGCAACAGAGCAGTTCAAGTCCAGATCCAAATCTGAGAATGTGAGAGTTGAACATCGATGTTCCCGACATTTTCTATCATTAATCTTGTGCCTAAGCTATTGTGCTGAGGTGAATGGGGGGGGGGGAATGATTTAGCTGAATCAGTACTGCGGTGGAATCTATCTGTGATTCAACATAATAGGAAAATGAATTTCTTTTGCAAAGGAGAAACAGAGTTTAGCCAATGTTTTGGGAGAGGATTCATCATTTTATAGCTACTTGTAACATTAAGAAAATGTACTCTCATCCCCAAAATAAAAAAGATCCAGTAACATGAGATGGGTGCTTTTTGAAAGCCACATAGTTAGTGCACTTTTAGGTGAACATGTCTGAGACGTCAGCAGGAGGTGGTGGTAAACTAAAGAGAGTAAGACAAAGGCTGAGGAACATAAGGTCAGGGCTAGTGGAGAAAAAGGTTGACTGAATCAAACACATTAAAACAAAGATCACATTTTTACATCATCAATAATATCTCTGCATTAATAGCCAATGTCTTTATGTGAGCCCAATATCAACATTTATAATATTAATGATTTATTATCTCTTCTCATCTCTACTCAATAATGTAAGCATTGCATCTTCCTCTCTGGGCTGATTGTTTTACTCTGAACACACCTTTCATGTCTTACAGATGCTGCAGCCTTGCAGCATAAGATGAACATGCTTCATTAAAAGACTCTTTGATCTTGTCCTTTACGCTCCTCTCCATGATTTTCCTTTTACTTGCGTACCTTAGGATTAGGATAAGAGGTGACGAGAAGGTCCAGCTCCATTCATTATGCCAATCAGTTTTTGCAGAATGAAGGGATCTGCCTGCTCGCTGAGATGCAACATCTTTTTTTATACATACAGTATGACGAAAGAAGGTATCAGAAAAGGTTAAACAGTTTTTAAATAAAAGCAGTGTTTTCCAGTGCAACTTGATGGTGTTTGGGTTTAAAAGATTCCTCTTTTATTAAAGGTCACTCAGCTTGAGATAAACAAAGTATTTTTTGATGTTTCCTGTTGAACACTAAAGCTTTACATAAATCCACAAAGCAGTTCCTTTTTTTTCGGTTTACGTACCTCAGTGCTGCATATGTCCTCCACATGCCTGTACTATCAGCTGTCTGTACCTTCAGCGCCTTCCTCACTTGCCATTTATTACGAGGTGAAGAATTTGGTAACTTATGCCTCCTCTTAACACATATTTCCTTGGTAGTAACTTACAGAGGCTTCGCTTTGACAAACTTATAAGAGGCTGTTAAATTTGGCCAGCTTTACTAAAAATTGTTAATGTGAGACGTTGCAGAAGCTGCAGCACCAACTTCCTGAGGAATGTGGAACCGACACCTCCGGGATTTTGAATGATAGTTGTAGGGAAACAGTAACGTTAATGTGCGATGAGATTCTTACTCCTTTTTAATACCCTGTGTTAAATATTCTGCTACAGTTTTAGTTAACTTTCTGCCATTAAAAGAACAGATCTGATTCAAATTCTGCAGTTTAACCCAAAAGTCTCTTCTTGCAATTTAAAGGCAAACCAAAAAGCTATGAATCCTTATAAAGGAAATTCACTATTTCATGCTGCTTTAAAAATGTCTTAAATGTCTTCCTGTTTCTAAGATGTTAGGATTAAACTGTTAAGTGCTATTATTTAAAATGTTTGAGTCAACCTGTATATTGTCTTTTTTCACAAATCTATTATATTTTATTTTCATCACATATTTATACAATTATTATCAGACCCTTTATTTCAGTGAAAGAGTGAAATCAGAGTATGCATGAAGTCAGAGTCTGCGTGCCCAGGAGATTGGGGGGTCACTGCAGTGGCTGGAAGTGGGCTGCCCTTCGGCTGGCATTTGAATTGGAAGGGCCATTTTAAACGGCTGCTACTGTTTAAGTTTAAAGAACAATCATCTGTGACATATTGTGCCAAAACTCAATGATTTGCATACTGTATGCCTAAATAAATGTTGAACATTCAGTCAATGTTTAAGCCTAACTACAATGTAAATGCCTGTTCTGGTCATTAGCGTGTACTGTAAAACTACCTGCACTGTGGTTAAACAGAGCGAATGCCTCAGTTCCAAACTATATAAATACAGTATATGTGCTGGCGGATATTTCCCTACAGACACTTTGGTCAGCTTGACCTCTGTTAAAGCTTCCGTTTCTGTCACCGGCAGCCTGACTGAAATAAATTGGCTTTAGTCTCAGTGGAGAAGTCCGCTGTTACTGCAAACCTGAGGCCTGATTGGGAGAGCTGCAGTCTCAACTGGGAAGGTCTTTGTGTGCTTGTTTTTCTGACCTCAAAAAAAGAAACAAAATGATCCAACTATGAATTGCAATGACCTGACAAACTGTATCTGTGCACGGAAACGTGTGGGTGTGTGACCGTATGTATATATGCGTAACCTTAACCCCCATTAGAGGAGAACCCAGAGTTGACTTTGACCTCTGTGTCCGCAGAAACATGTGACAGTGTATGTGTAGCTGGTTTGTCGGTGCTCTGTGTTGTAATGAAGAGGAAGCATCAGTGGATGATTGCAGTCTGCCCACGCACCAATAGGTTGCATCACTCTGAATATAGAACTGCTGATAAAACTTTTCATCCTACCACAAACTGAAAATATGCACATAAGATGACGAGATATGTATTACATTTCACAAGCTTGATGGTCTGCTGATGATGTGATTTGAATACATAAAACCTCAAGAAACAGAATTTTATTGCCACAGAATTCAGTTTCCCCACAAAACAATGATCCCCCAAAGCAGATCCAAATAGATCCGAGAAATGATAGTGGAGGCTAATTTTAAACCTTGGTTAATGAATTTCCCAAAAATAACCATAGTGAATTATATTATAAGACAAAACTGATCCACACCTTAAAGCCATGTTTGTCCACTAAACTAGTTTTATAAAGCTCGGCTAATTCTGTGAAAAAGAAGGGTCAAAACTTGATTGACCAAATAATCAGACAGAGCTGAAGCTTTCTGAAACTTCTGTCATATTTTTCTGTTATAGTAATAATTGTTATTTAGGTATGACTTTAAAAAGATAAACATAAATTTCTGCTATTTCTGCAAAGTTTGTATTTTTGTTTTTATTCAAAGACGATGAAACATCTTTGCTTTATTTGTTCTACACATTAACCTACTCAACAATGAAGTCATGGTCACGAGGCGACATTGTAATGTAGAGCTGTGTCTCATCTGTGTAGCTTTAAGAGAATCTGGATAGTAAACATGAGGGACCCCAAGATGGAACCTTGGGGAACCCCACACGCTAAAATTGAGTCAAACATTCTATCTAAAATGGTTACCAAGGTTTTTAGGTTGCCCCGGCAATATAAAGTGATTAACAGTTTAAAACGTTTATGGCTAGTTAAACCAGCACTGTGCTTCCACCATGTTCTAATGCCAATGTCATTATATATCTTGAAAGAGGCAGTCTTTGCAGTGTTGGCTGCATGGAAACCTGACTGGAAGTCCTAATTCATCTGGAAGAGATTAAAATAGATAGTTACGAAGCCCACTTGGATTTGAAAAAAATATATATTAAAATGTTATGTCATACATTTCCTTCTGGAAACAAATTTGAAGCAAAATTCACCCCGTATAGCCAAAGAGGCTTTAGGCACATCTAAGATAAATTAATCTTATACGAAAATTCAATCTTAAAGACTCTTACCAGCTTCACCTGAATCACGTGTGATGTCCCTCGCTCAGCTTCAGCCAATCAAGATTGAGCAGCACCTTCTCCGAAGCCAATCATTTTCCAAGATCCCCTTCATTTAGCTCCTACCCCAGCTGATCTCTCCCGCACACCAGCAAACTTTCATCCACCTCAAACCCATCTCCTCCCTCATCCTGAGACTATTCTCCTTCCCACTTGCCCTCTGCTTTTTTCTCCACCAGTTTGATTACTCCAATATTTTCCTAGGTTACTCATCCGAGCGAATGACGATTCTAAGCACCAAAGTCTTCTGCCGGGGCCTGAGCCCCAAAGATCTTGTTGCATTCATAACAAAATCTGCATATGTCTTTTTGTCTCCTTCAACCCCAGTCAGCCTCAGCAGATGGTTTTGCTGGAGGTTTCTTTCTATTAAAAGGGAGTTTTCCTCTCCACTGTCACTACATGCATGCTCGCTATGAGGGATTGGAGAGAGTCAATGAGAATTATTTTTCTACCAATCTGACTATAGTAGTAAAGAAACTTGTAAAGAAATTGAATTCAATAAAATGTAATTTCAGATTTTCTCTTTGTGAGTCTCTCTGGGTGGAAATAGAGTAGAAATGATGTGTAGGAATGCTAATCTATAAAATTTTTCTAAAAACAATAGATGAAGTTGAGGTTGAAGAAATATCTGAGAAGACAGAGAAAGACAAATCTGGAACAAAAATAACTCAGGAATGAGAAGCATCTTTCTGATACTTCTGGCAACATCTGTTGAAGTGACAAACCTAACAAAAACAGAACAACACCTGACTTGTTTAGTAATGGTGTCAGATTGTTCTTCTAAGTGTTGCATAAAAGTGTGGCTGCTTTTACCAAGTAAATCTAATTTAGGATCTTTTTTTTTACGATGAAGACACTTTTATCATGGCTGAGTCGTGAGTCTAGAAATGTATCTTGTGAAACACAGTAATCTACAGCAAGCTCAAGTCATTTTTTTAAATTTATCTCATTCTCCCCGTTTCCCACTTTTCATCTGCGTAAACATTCACATTCTGTTCGCTAGCGTTTTGTTACAGCAAGAAGAATCTGTTTGGGAGAAGGCTACAAGGCATCATAAATTAACTAAAGGTTTTAAGGTTTTCGAACAAAGTGCTTTACCGCACAAATGCTGTTTCTGCAATTTTATCACATCATTTTTTTTACAAAACCAGAAGTGAGGTCAATACAACTTATTTTTGGCAGAAATGTAGGCAAAGTAAATGTAAAAATATTGATTTAAGTACCTTTTTAGAGATAAAGAAAAAAAATAAGGAAACAATTCATAAAGGAGCATAATTAGCAGAGTTCTCAAAAGTATACATTTATATTGTCAAGAATTTTGGATACATTAGTGAAAACCATATATTTATAGACACGAATGAAGTAGTTTTTCTTACTACCTTAAATCCATTTACACTAAACTTATCCTGCTTGGATTAGTTAGGAATACCAAAAGTATTGGTGGGGGAGGGGCGGTGTAGTGGTTATGGCATTTAGCTTGGAATCCTGAGAATGTGAGTTCGAATCCCACTCCCACAGACCACCACTCTGGCTCACTGAGCAAGACCCTTAACCCCACACTGCTCCCTGCACTATAGCAGCCCACTGCTCCCCAAAGGGATGGATTAAATGCAGAGAGAATTTCATTGCGCTGTATTTCTGACATTGTAATAACAATTAAATGCTGGAAAAAAAAGTATTTAAATTTTAAACCAAAACAAAAGGGGGATGAAAACGGGTCAGAAATGTCGAATGTATTTATTTTTTCTCCCAATTAAACACGTAAATAATATCAATATCATAATAAGATGACTATTCAGATCTTCCCATAAATTCCTTTAGGCTGAGAGCTTTGGCCAGCCAAATATGTTGACTACCTACCTACCTACCTACCTACCTACCCTACCTACCCTACCTACCCTACCTACCTACCTACCTACCTACCTACCTAACTAACTAAACAAACATGTTGGACGTGGCGGACCTGGATTTTCTCGAGCGAGTCATGCTGCTTTCTTTACTTTGGAGAGCCGAACAAATTCAGTGGCATACCTGGTTGATGCTCTGAGTTCAGGGAGTCGAGGAGCTACAGCTTTCCACAAGGCTTAAGGTAAGGTAAAGTAAGGTAAGAAGCAGGAAACCAGAACAAGAACTCTAACAGAGAGAGCCTCAGACAGGACGAGGCCGATAAGTTGGCACAGATCGGAGTAATCTGCTGGGTAAAGAGCACAGCGTGGGGAGAGGTGGCGGCGGCTGACTGGTAACTGTAATGGAGATAAAGGAGGATGAAGACTGATGACTTAACAGTCTTTCAAGCAGGGGTGTCAACAATAATCGATTCAGCGATGCATTGCAATGCGGGGTATGCACGATTCAGCATCGATGGGGCAACGTGCCGTAATCGATTATGTCACTGTTTATTTTCTGGCCTCCAATGGACAGGTTGTGAAGTTTCAATTACTTCCGGGGGCATACCAACAACAATCAAGATGGCTGAGGCGGAGGGAGATGACCGCGATAGACGGGTAGGCCTAATTAAAAACGCACCAAAAGCTTGGAAAGCGGATATCTGGGCACATTTCGGATTTTACAAAGTCAATGGGATTTTGATGCATCGCAATGCAACGTAGAATCGAATTGAATCGAATCGTTACCTGGTGAATCGTAATCGAATCGTGAGGGCAGTGCAAATGCACACCCCTACTTTCAAGGATAATTTAAATTAGCATTTTTAAGATCTACCTACTAAGCAATAAGAGCATTCCCTTCATTCTTATTCAACATTATTCTCTCTATCTTCCATTTTAACAGACAAAAATCTTGTTTTTGCTGCACTCTTCACCCAATGCCTCAACCCCATCTAAGCCTTGATTGATTGTCATAGATTAGCAACGAGACACAAAAGTGTAGATATTTCAACTCCTTAGGTGCTGTGGCGCTTTCGATTTACCAAAAACCTTTTACCTCGCTAACATCGAGTTCTTTGCCTCGCAGCGCTCCCATTCGCCCTTAAGGGATAACATGTCAAACATTCACTCCAGGTGTGAAAATCACTTTTGAACATGCCTTAAGGTAAGTAAAGATCTGAGATATTTTCCCAATGAAGCTTTTAAAAATGCTTCCCCAAATTAAAAGCCTGGTGCTAACACAGTAGTAGATTAAATGTCCGTATTTTAAGCGTTTAAGATTCATTTATCCTGATGGAGAACTCTTTAAGAGCAATACAGATAAAAAGCTGTCAGGAAAAAAAAATAATCTAACCTATATAGTATCTACATTATGTGTAGAGAAATAAAATAAAGCTGTGGCTCCAGCACAATGTGTGCAGACCCCCCTCAATCTTATTCAGCACTTTAAAGTCAGGATGCTACAGTACCTTTCAACACAGACTGCAGGCTCTGAGCTTCAGACATCCTGAATGCCAACTGTAGACTTCAGTCGTGTGCCTGGAATGTAAATGAGGCAAAAAGTGATTCACCTCATGCTTAACCCATCTTACAGCAGCCTGGCTGCGAGAAAACAGCGGAGAGATTCACTGAGAAAAGTTTGCTTGTCTCTTTGTTTGCTAGAATGACAAGTTTGTAATGTTCACAATAATTTTTAGCTCAAAAAGCTACAAGATAATGTTCTCTGTTTTCCCCATTTCTACATTAACACTGCATGTCCTATAGAGGACATCAGAGTGTCCTCTGTAGGAACCATGTAACTGTTTTGGTAGGTCTGTATACCTCCTTGCTCACGTCTGCATCTTTATCAGAGCGATAATCATGGGACAGATGGCGAAGCTCCGCCGTGCATCTGCCTACTCATCACATGAAGGACTGTAATGAATAGACTGTGCCACACTGGGTCAAGTGCAAAGCAGTACTTAATAGTATTAGAGAGTATGATATGAATAACGTCACTGTACATTTTGTGTACTAACAAGAATTAGGTTTTATTTAACTTCTTTTTTGAAATAAGTTATTTTTGGGTGGCAATAAGACGTCTTACCTCTTTGAAACCATTTCAAAATGACTCTATTAAGGAATTATCAATTTATTATAAATGTTATTATTAATCAATGCATAATTATAGTCAATGGTATTAAGGTCAAATAGAAATGGACCAATATATCAGCCGGCCAATATTTGTGGCTGATATGAATGTTTTTTTGTTTTTTTCTTCTATTGGTATCAGCCAGTTCATGCAAGCATTGGCCAATTAAATATGGTTTTCAGCAGCAATGCATTTTTTAACACTTTATTTGTGTCCTAAGGTTTTTAATAGTTGAGTAAATAACAAAAAGGAATACAATAAATTACAGCAAAATAAATAACAAATCAAGAGAACAAGTTGGGGTCTAAAAGAGGCACCAAATGTACGACAAAATAAAAAAATAAATGTTTTTAGAGACAATTAAAGTGAACAAAGCACCACAATGTTGGCTGTTATCTATTAGCCTCGTGAGACCATCCTGATCTCGCGAGCTTTCAAGATATGACCCGTCTATAACCAACATAGGCCAATCAGCTAATCCATCTGGCGGAGTCAGGTTAGGAGCCCTCTGGGACAAATGGAACATCTACCTCATTTTAAAGTGAAATATTGAAAGCTCGCGAGATCAGGATGGTCTCACGAGGCTAGAAAAACTGATTCCAAAGAAATGACACAAGAACACTCATCATGATTTGGACAAATACAAAAAAATACAAAACCAAAGACTCCAACAACCCAGGAAAAATGACAAGTGGGTCTTAGGATTTGGATCTGACTCTGAATTTTTTTTCGGACGATGGAACACCATGTGCTTAAAAACACAAACTGAAATTGAAATTTGCTTTGTGGTTGGCTGGAAATTTGCACAGGCAATATTACTTAAGCTATTTTTGTACAAATCACTGTGCAACATTTTTTGCATTTAATGCACTGTGAAAGTTTAAGTCATACTGGTCTAAACAGATTCTGTTTAATTTATATTTACAGTTGCCTTTTTATAATGGCGTATAAAAGTAACATAATCGTTTACTAGTTAAATCATCTTCACTTTGTTTTAGCTGAAACTCCTTGTTTGTCTGTTTAACACTAACAGCAGCCGTGAGGGAGAAAAACTCTCCTCAGTGGTCATTGCTCTCCTCTGTGCTGCAGTAAATTTTTATCATGCAGAGCTTCCTTTTCCTGTGTTGTCATTCCTCTAAACCAAACCCATAAAGCTTCAAAAGACTGATGCCTTTTCTGTTTTCCTCTGAAGACATGAATGGATTCAGTCTGGCAGATGTCACAGCTTGCCTCCACCTGTGACCTCTCATGCCAAGACTATGAAAACATGGGAAGAATATAAAGCAGAGCTGCATCAATACATTTATTTGGTGGAGAAGGACTCCAGTGCTGCTGAATTTGTGCTTAAAAATGACTTTTTTTTCTTGCAAGAAACAGATCATGTGTTTTCCAGATTGGGAAGACTTTATCACGCTGTCTTCTTATTATATCTGCGTCCACCTCAAAAGAAAAGTTTTTGTTTCTCATTTTGAAATACTTTTTGATAAATGTACAAGAAATCCTATCTCAGCAGTGGGTTTAGTGTAAAGTCCAGAAGCAGTGGGAGAAACCTTCATCAGCTGGTTGTGATATATTTAGATTTTTTTTTAAACTGGATCAATTAACTAACAGAAAAATTGAATAGTCTATAAAGTCCAAACTAAACAACAGAAGCTACAGAAATAAAATCCAGACAAATTACACAAATAATATCCAGACACTAAATACATAAATTCACGTATGTATTGTATAAATAAATATCATTATGATTGGAAAAAAACTGAAGAGAAGAGCAGAAGCAGGTGAAAGCTTTTTCTGGCAGAAAAATTTCTAAAAACTGCGACAATCAGTCAAAAAGAGTCCTTGGTTCCATCTCATGGTCAATAACTTTACTCTAAATGCTTCAGGTCATCTGCAGCAGATCCTCCCAGGATTACACGTGTCCGTCAAAGCATTCCAGAGAAGCCTGAAGCATTAGAAAACATGATCCGTAAGGCACCTCTATCGTCCAACCTCTCACAGCGTTTTTTTTTTCATGCCTAAGGAGAAACAAACAACGCAAAATGGGACCAGCTTTATTTCTGATGAATAACGTTGATACTTCGTCATCCTTGACCTTGTGAGGGTCCTGCCTTTTCTGACTACTGGTGGGAAGTTCTCAGCAGTTCCCAACCATAACCACGTAGGATAGGGTAAACAGCCAGCAATGTTATTTTTTTACATTTTACTATTTGCATTTATTGATGCAATAAGATGTGCAACATTGCCTCAACTCCTTCAAACACCCATTTGTCGATAAACAAATCTACCATGCAAAAGATTCTACATTTACAAGATACCATTTATCAGTGGTGGAAAGTAAAAAAGTAAATTAACTTGATATTTAAATGTGAAATCCTTCTGGATTAACCATGTATATAAATGTGATCTTTATCTGACGATATTTTCCCAAAATTTAGAAAATTTCTATTTAAAAAAGTCCTGTCTTAAATCTGTTTTTTTTTTTTTTTCATTATCTTCTACAGGCCAGTTAGTTCTACGTCAGCCTGAACTCCTAAATTCAACCAATCATATATCAACGGTCATCTGTCAATCAAATGTTTTTAGTCATAGCATCTTGATTCATATGTCGCAGCTAATATATGCAACGGTTGAAATAAGAAATCAGAATAATTTCCTTTCCCATTGAGTTGCGTCCCAGTGTTCACGGGGATGGACGTCTGTGTCTTCGGCAGGCGTAGAGCTAACAGAACTGGCAGCGTTGCGAGGCAAGGGCTCAAACATGTACGGCTGGAAGCCTTCTACACCAAACCAAGCTTCTGCCGCCCTGGCGTCCTCTTCCACAACATCTTCGTCCCCGCTTTGCTCCTCTAAATAAAAAATGGATGACGGAGGAGACTCATCCACGACCTCCGACACTAAACTCTCCTCCTCTTGCATGTTTCCGCTGTCCATAGCGTTCCTTGACAGCGTCGTTTCTAAGTCACCAATTTAGTGCTACTTGGTCCCAATGGAATTTCCCATTTGGAACCTGCTAGCACTAAGTTGCTAACTTGTTAGCAAGATGCTTCCAACAAACCGGCCACAACCAAACTGCCCATTTGATAAAATACCAATCACATTCACTTTATTCACTCTTGTAAAGTCGGGCACCACTCCGGAGAATTTGGAAATGCAACGGTTGGAACGGCCGCTTCCCTACGACTTTAAAGGTATTGTGAAGGACTTTTTAAAATACCCACCCGCTCCACTTTAAAAAAAAAATGTGTGTGAGAGAGCGTGCACAAGCCCGTTTCTTCTTATGCGCGCCCTGTTTAAAATGTGCGTTCTCGTAGCTCATACCAGCTTACTGTGTCGACATACAGTGTTGAATATACACTCACCGGCCACTTTATTAGGTACACCTGTCCAACTGCTCGTTAACAGTTAATTTCTAAGCAGCCAATCACATGGCGGCAACTCAGTGCATTTAGGCATGTAGACATGGTCAAGACAATCTCCTGCAGTTCAAACCGAGCATCAGAATGGGGAAGAAAGGTGATTTGAGTGACTTTGAACGTGACATGATTGTTGGTGCCAGAAGGGCTGGTCTGAGTATTTCAGAAACTGCTGATCTACTGGGATTTTCACGCACAACCATCTCTAGGGTTTACAGAGAATGGTCCAAAAAAGAAAAAACATCCAGTGAGCGGCAGTTCTGTGGGCGGAAATGCCTTGTTGATGCCAGAGGTCAGAGGAGAATGGCCAGACTGGTTGGAGCTGATAGAAGGGCAACAGTGACTCAAATAACCACCCGTTACAACCAAGGTGGGCAGAAGAGCATCTCTGAACGCACAGTACGTCGAACTTTGAGGCAGATGGGCTACAGCAGCAGAAGACCACACCGGGTGCCACTCCTTTCAGCTAAGAACAGGAAACCTGAGGCTACAATTTGCACAAGCTCATCGAAATTGGACAATAGAAGATTGGAAAAACGTTGTCTGGTCTGATGAGTCTCGATTTCTGCTGCGACATTCGGATGGTAGGGTCAGAATTTGGCGTCTACAACATGAAAGCATGGATCCATCTTGCCTTGTATCAACGGTTCAGGCTGGTGGTGGTGGTGTCATGGTGTGGGGAATATTTTATTAGCACTCTTGGTACCAATTGAGCATCGTTGCAACGCCACAGCCTACCTGAGTATTGTTGCTGACCATGTCCATCCCTTTATGACCACAATGTACCCAACTTCTGATGGCTACTTTCAGCAGGATAATGCGCCATGTCATAAAGCTGGAATCATCTCAGACTGGTTTCTTGAACATGACAATGAGTTCACTGTACTCAAATGGCCTCCACAGTCACCAGATCTCAATCCAATAGAGCATCTTTGGGATGTGGTGGAACGGGAGATTCGCATCATGGATGTGCAGCCGACAAATCTGCGGCAACTGTGTGATGCCATCATGTCAATATGGACCAAACTCCCTGAGGAATGCTTCCAGCACCTTGTTGAATCTATGCCACGAAGAATTGAGGCAGTTCTGAAGGCAAAAGGGGGTCCAACCCGTTACTAGCATGGGGTACCTAATAAAGTGACCGGTGAGTGTATAGTGTACTTTATAGCAAACTCGGTTAACTGACCGTTCACACAGATGATCATTGCTTTTTGCTCCATTGGTCACATAACTCCTCCTCCACGGCGTGGTGCTTGCGCCATCTTTATTAGTCGCCACTGTCGGGTATTGACAGCCTATGGCGACAGTGGGCTGCTGTGACAGCAAATCCCATAATGCTTTGCGAGAAGTGATCTCTGTGCAAAGCATTCTGGGATATATCTGCCTCTTCTGAGGCCTTTCTTTTCTTCTCATAAACTTCGTAGACACTTTTTCTCTTACGTCCTTCAGCCATTTTAATAGAAGCGCGGTGAGAAAGGTGAGTTAGGTGTCACCATAGATATACACCTGAAAGTGCGCAGAAAAAGATAGCTAACGGGGCGAGCACGTAGGAGGGTCTTACGTAAACATATCACCAGAATTTTCAAAAAAGTTAAAAAACAGGACGCTATTTCTGACATTATGAATTGAAAAAGCGTCCTGGATGTGGAGCGAAACGTCTTTAAACTTTTAAACAAAGTCCAGTGATAATGTTTTTTAACTTTTTTGAATGACTATGACCTGGATGACTGAGAATCTGCACCAGCATATATCACCAGAATGATTGACAATTAGGAGGACCACTTATTTAAATGATGCACCCAGAAATAAAAGATAATCCTCTATACCTTTAAGTACTTTTTTGAGTATGTTTACGTTACTTGAGTAATTTATTGTTGGTTTTTTTTCACTCCACTACTTTCTAAAGTCAACATACTTTGATCTTTCTGAGGCACTCATATGTGTACGAAGCAATAGGATCTTAATCTTTAAGTATGGGAATATAATATTAGAGAGTGACATCAGAACAAAAGCACGATGTCCTTATGCAGTAGGAGTTTATTCCATTAAACACAAACCTAAAAGTTGTGTTATCAACCTTTAGAGTTGATATTACACAATAAATACTTATGTTTTGACATTTGGACCAACATTAAACACGTTATCAGTTATGCAAGAATTTAAAGGATGATATGAGACATTGTAACACGTCCTTCTACATTTGACATACCCTAGTTTAGTTTGTGATTAACTATATAGTGATTGAGAGACACAATTCAATTCATTTTATTTCTATAGCACCAATTCACAACACACGCAATCTCAAAGCACTTTACTGTTCACCAGATCATCCAGTCAGATTGATTCAAAGTTTTCTATCTAAGGAAAACCAGTTGATTGCAAATGATTGCGAATCATTGCCTCAAAGGCAATCCCTCACACCAAGCATGCTTGTAGCGACAGTGGAGAGGAAAAACTCCCCTTTAACAGGAAGAAACCTCCAGGAGAACCAGGCTTAGTGTGAGCAGCCATCTGCTGAGGCCAAAACAGCGGCAGATCAACTTTAACCACCCAAACCTCCACGGTGTTACATAAAGATCGGGGGATGGGTACTGCTAAAAAGAGATAAGGGGATGGTTAGTGTTAAATGCTAATTAATTTAGCAAATTGTAGACTGGGTAGCACCTTAAGTGGGTAAGACTTACTATCCGTGTTTCCTGTTTGGTGTCTTACCGGCTTGTTTTGTTTGTATGACCGCCATTATGGAAAATGACTGGTGAAGATGGACTAGAAAGAAGAGCGAGGTGCGTGAGAACGCTGGGACCCTTTTTCCACCTGGATCCCCGCTCTTTTTGGCTCTCATGTCCCTCTGTTGTCGGACAATCTTGCCCCCACTTCCTCACCGCCTTGGCTTGCATCTAGACCCACAGCTAGTTCCTGATTGTCCCTGTTGGGTTGTGGCGTGGAATACCATAGCGCAGACCACGCTTCGATATTCAGAATCAGACAAACTTTAATAATCCCAGAGGGAAATTATTTATTGAGCATAAAACAAAAATGTCTGCATCAAACTCTCTGCTACACACTGCTGCAGGAGGATAACCAGCCCTTTAGTGAGAAGTAGTTCCAGGTAAGTTTAAGCTTTCATTTGAACAGCTCTGGTAAAAAGAGAACCCTTCTTTCAGAGCTCCTCTTTCACTTAAAAAACTCATGATTTGATAAACAGTCAAACCAATATACTGTGTAACCAAACTGAAGTTCTGTGACTTTGTAGATTCAACTCTTCAGGCCTTAAAAAATTGAAATATGGAAATTTTTTCTGCTCTTCAAAGGCGGCGCTTATGTCCCAGTTATGTCTTAATTTATCTGCTACTTTGCAAACTTTTTGGTCTCTCTGATAGCCTGCTGCAACCTAACATCATGTGAGTGCATGCTAAAAATCTATTCCAATATGTCTGCCCTCCACTGTGGTTTCTAAAGCAAACAGGATTCTGCTACTCGTATTGTTTGTGACATCTTATAGATCCCCCCTCCCTGCTGCACAGCTCCCCTGCATGCCACAAAATCCATTTGCCAAGGTCAGACTTGAGCTGTGCACTCATAATTACTACTGAGGGTAATTAGTTTCCACTGCCCAAGGTCTGCAGTGCCCCTCTGCACACCTTTCCTTTGTCACCTGGGCACCGGCAGGATAAATGAATGGCTGCGTACGCTGGGTCGAGTGGGCCCCTGTGATCTATAATAAGGTCCCTGTTGAGTGGTGCATCGTTTGCGCATCACTAAGAACAAAGAATATTACAGTTAATGTAATATTACAGTGCAGTTAATGATCTCTCTATCTTAAAGATGGAGTCACAACGTCAAAGTGGGAGAAAATCATTAGCCTTTAAATATTTAATGAAAGTCAGTGATATTATGCATCCAAAAGCATAATTAGTAAACTCCTCTCATCCCTTTTTTTGGCCCACGAGTGCATTTTCAGCATCTAATGGTTGTGTGTCTTTGTAAAACTTTTTCGAAGGGTAAACATTTTTCACCAGCTGCCACCAGCTCCTCGGTGCAACTTTTACCCACAGCGTAGAACCGCGCTTACAGCTTAAAGCAGGTTTCAGCATCGCAGGAGATTTCGTTTCAGCTCCATACTTCGTCATGCTGACTTTAAAATCTTTACAGCTTTCTTCCATCCCTTGTGTTTCGCTGCATACAGCCACGGCGGCAGGCCGTAATGCACCTGTCACTCCTGCCTCCTCCACAGAGACTCCCAATATGTTGACCTCAGCTTTGTTTTAGCCGCCATTTCCCTCCCCCGGTCGGGTCCCCAGCTCCCATCGGCGCCACATTGTGTCTTGGAGCTTTGATTCAGCCCATTTCCATCACCTGTATCCCATCTGCCCCGTTTCCTCCTCCTCACAGCAGAAACAAGGCTCTGCAGGAGGAGCACATGCCAACAGACGCCATCTTTTACACCTCGAATGTCGTCCACCATCTGCGGCTTCTGCCATCGGCCCTAATGTTGCCCCATAAGAAGCTGGTTGCATCCAATCAGGCAGGTGATAATGCTCACCCTGTATGGAGCTATATTAGGGCCATAAAGTATGTTCCAAACAATTTTGTATTTAACCAAAGAATAAACAAATAAATAAAATACAAAGAAAAATATTCAGAAATAAAGAAAACTAAAACATTCTTAAACTAAAAAAAAAAATTAAAAACAAAACTATATATATAAACTGAAAACAAGTTTTGAAAAAAAAAAAAAAAAATATATATATATATATATATATATATATATATATATATATATATATATATTTAAAAATTAAAAGTAGAGTTTAAAACTTTTTTTTACCTTAATCTTTTTTTCATTTTCAAACAACAGGCCCCTTGGTGATTTATGGAGCAAAATTGGTGCCATAATAGTTGTTCAACACCATTTTAATTTTTTTTTTTTTCAAATTGAAACTAAGAAATATTTGAAACTGAAAAATGTCTTTGAACCAAAAAAAAAAAAGAAAAAGAAAATTAAATTGGAACTGGAAAAAAAGTGTTTTCTTTAAAAAAAAAAAAATGTTTAAAAGAATACATTTTAGTTTTTTTCCAGTTTAAAATAGCTGGTCTCCTTGACTGGGGTTCAGGCTTCTGAATCCAATATTTTGTCCAGGCACCTAATCTGTCAGTCATTATTCCAAACCCCTTGTAATTTTGAGCCCCGCCCCCATGCTGAGAGTCAGCAGATATGAAGTGAAAATAAACTTGGAATCTGGAAAAAAGTTCTCCAAACAATTGTTTTCAGGTGTTCTCAAAAAACTTTTGTTTTTATTTATATATATATATATATATATATATATATATATATATATATATATATATATATATATATATATATATATATATATATAAAAATTCAGTTTAAAATAATTATTTTGAGTTTCAAGTTTGTGAACAATTTTTTTGGCCCCAGTTTACCTCCATACAACTCTGTCTACCCAACAGTTCATTGACTTAACCATGGAAGCTCTTTATAAGTACCACTGATTAAGCCAAAAGGTCCCCCTGTGTAAACAAACTGTGCTGAGGTGTCGGAGGAGCTTTATGAGGTATTGACCGTCGTTTCTGCACCATCTTACAGCATTTCAACGTTGCTAAGAGTCAGACCCTGAGATTGTAAGTGTCACAGTCTGACTGCAAATCAATGCTGAAGCTCTCTGAACACGGGTCTCTCCACCAAATCCCTGTCGACACAATAAGGTCAAGTCTGCTTCTGGAGATAAAATCTCTATCATTACTTGTAAGAGCCTTTCTCCTATAAGAGTAAGGCCCCAGTCTTAAACACACTGCTAAGTTCTCACCCTAAAGGTCACTAACTATTAGTAAGACCCGGCCCATGCTGTTCCTGGAGTTTCCTTCCAGCAGCGCTCATTTAAAAATGCCAATAGTATCCTAATCAACCTAAAGCCATTACACTATATGCATGTAGCCCAGTATTGATGCAGAGGGAGAATTTTTCCAAGTGGAAATATCCAGGACATAAGATCAATGGGCCGATTCAAGAGGCCACTCTTGCATTAGAGTTTGCCTCCCTTTAATTATCTCCAATGCAGATGGCCCTAACGAGGGGAAGGACTCCTAATTGAGAGTGTGGAGGGGGGGCTGCTGAACCTTGGGGGAACTTGAAGGCAGCCCGTCCTGGCTTGCCAAGGCCAGATCCTCCTCTATTTACTGGCAGCCAGTCATCCCGTCAGTGGCGAGCCAACGTACGACCAGGGAGTGTCAATAAGGCTTAAAGGGAAATGGAAGCGAGTGTGTACATTTTATCAGACTGGTTTTTCCTCCAGTGCTGTGATATTACAGCATATGTTTCATCTTAATGAGGAAGGTTCTTGCTCTAGATTTTCCATCATTTTTGGGGGGATGAAGCTGTATGAGTTGGAACTGTGAAATATGGAGAAAGTACTTATTGTAGGTTCTTGACCAAATGTTTGTGTCTGTAACAAGTTGCATACGTGTTTATGTGCTGTAGGATGTCCCATAGCAGATCCTGATTGTTTGTACTACACATTTATTTCCTATCGATTAATATTTCTGCAGGCTGTAATGGATAATCACCACTTTTAGGTCCTATTGCAAGGCTTTTCCTAGCTTTGGGGAAACATTTATATTAAGATAAATTATAATTCTCTGTCAAGATGTGCAGATCAATTAATTGCTTAAGTTTTAAAATTTAATTAAGGGTAGTTTCTAATTTTGCAACAGAAGCTAAACAATCTACACTGGAAAAATGATCTGGAAATAAGTAAAAATTAGTTTAGTCTGCCAATGGGATGAGTATTTTCACTCTTAGTATTAAGATAATTAGATGATATGCACTTTAAATAGAACAACGCAAGTGTTTTTTTCTTATTTGAAGCATAGGCAAAATGTCTCACTTTCCTCCTCAATTCAAGAAAAAATTAATTATTTTAAGGAAAAATGACTTATGTAGATTAAAATTTTTTTGCAGTGTAGTTAGAGGGAAAAAAAATTGGACCAAATGGAAACTGACAAAATCTCAAAAATAATTTCAGCAAAACTGATCTGGTTTCCATTACTTTCTTTTCGTACATAATGTACCTAACCTGTTGGTGTTTAAATGTTTCTTTGAATAATAATAATAATAAGAAGAAGACTATCTGGTTCTGAACTTTTAGTGCATTTTGCAGCTTTAGGTTCTTCTTGGGTCTCTTTAGCGCTTGTTTGTCCCCTGATGGTTAGTCTACAGCAAATTACTCGAGGTAATTTCAATATGGAGATTCTAGAAACTTTATGGGCATCTTTGAAAAATAAAAAAATAACTTAAAATACATAATTTTTAATTAAAAAAAATTAAAACAATACTTAAAAATATCCCCAAAGAAAACACTTTTAATTATTATTAATTTTTGTGAAGATGGTTTTGATGTTTTCATATGAAGTCCTAGAAAGGCACACACATCGTAAATACAGTGTTTATGCGTGAACGCGTTCAATGAACGTCATTCCCTAAATACGTTCATATTTTTAGTGAACGGTGAACTGAACGGATCAGTTTAGAAGTAATGAACGTGAACATGAGTGACATTCACTCTGAGAAGAGTGAGCGACACCAGAGGCGGAGCTAGATGGCCACCCCTGTGGCCACCCCTACTATTTCTTTCCCCCTAATAATCAAGTTGAATATTCAAAACATTTAAATTTTTCATATATTACTTACTTTTTTTCATATATTCATAATTACTTGATAACAAAAAAAAGTTGTTAATAATGCACATTAATATACTTACATTAAAGATGGTAAGTACAGAATTCCTGCTCTTTTCAGAACTAGATGTTGTGTTTTATGGGGTAAAGAGAAAATTATGTGTCGCTACATTCATCTAGGAGTCTTTAGTAAAATCAAAGATAAATAACTATTTAATTAAAATGTATTAAATAGTCAATTTATGTAGATCTTAATACTTGTAAATATCAATTTTATGCAGAATGATTGATAAAAGTAGGTAATTAATGACAATGGAAAAGATGTTCGCCCCAGAACTGAAACCTGAAAGAATTGTTTACTTTACCTTTTATCTAAAAGGATGGATTTTTAAATAAATGCGTCTATTTGTTAGCAAAGGCTGTAGGAAAGTATAGTTTGTCTTTATTTAGAAAATATGGATGTTTGGCTCTTTAGTTTTTCTGTTGGAACAGTGTAGATTGACCCTGAGGTTCTGGTGCCGATCCACTTTCGGCCACCCCTCAGTGTACATTGGTTATTGCCCGGCCACCCTTATAAAAATTTTCTGGCTACTCCTCTGAGCGACACACACAGCTCACGTTGGCATTTAATTGATAACAACACTTTTCATTGGATAACATCAGGTTTAACGTCACTTATTACAGCAAACAGCACGACAGAGCAGCATGTCTACTGCTGGTACCAGTCTGCTCCATTCACACTCATCTACTGGTATTGGTACTGGTTTTAAATACAGTATTTGTTAATCACATTGCAAAAACAATCTAGAAATAAGTCAAATTTACCCTTAATTTGACTAGGTAAATAAGATTATTTGTAAATGGAATGAGTATTTTTACTCATAAAGTAAGATAGTATGCACTTGAATAAGATGATGGAAATGGTTTTTTATAATTTTAAATGTAAATTGTCTTGTTCCATTGGTAAAGTGTCTCGCTTACCTCCTCAATTCAAGAAAAAATGCACTTATTTTAAAAAAAAATGACTTAGATTTCAATGTTTTGCAGTGCATCTGCACTACAAAAATTTTTTAATCTATGTAAGACAAAAGTGTCACTTTGCCAGTGGAACCAGACAATTTGCATTTAAAATAAGAAAAAAAGAACTGCAGTCTCTTATTTAAAGTACATAAAAACTAATTATCTTATTTGAAAGATAAAAAGGCTCATTCCATTGGCAAATGATCTTATTTACCTACTCAAATTAAGGATAAATGCACTTAATTTAAGAAAATTTTACTTATTTTCAGAATGTTTTTGCAGTGTGCCCTTTAGGCAGTATTCTGACTTCATATTTTCATTGCACATCTCCTATCCGGACTGTGTAACAAGTTAGGATCCCCCAGAACGAGCAGGAGCATGCTAATGGATAAAGAGATGAAGCTACAGAACATGTTTTCCTTCCTTACCTGTTCCCTCGGCCATCTGCTCTCAGATAACTAGAAGACAGCAGGTGGAAAGATGTAAAAATATAGACGTGGCACTTTAGGTTCTACCAAGCTGTATTTTTAATAACTAATGCCGCATACATACCAAGCTAATGTGCGGAAAGTATGTGCAGCTCACTGGAAAATTATCTAGAAATAAGTAAAATTTTCTTTTACCCTTAATTTGAGTAGGTAAATGAGATGATTTGCCAATGGGATGGGAATTGTCACTCTTAAAATAAGATAATTAGATAAGATGCACCTGAAATAAGACAATTTGATAGTTTTTTTCTTATTTTAAATATATATTGTCTTGTTCCGTTGTCAAAATGTCTCACTTTCCTCCTCAATTCAAGAAAAAAAATGCATTTACTTAAATTATAAAAGGACTTATGAAGATTTAAATTTGTTTGCAGTGCTTTATCAGACCACACTGCAAAAACGATCTAGAAATAAGTAAAGATTTCCTAAATTAAGGGTATTTCCCCTCAATTTGAGCAGGTAAATAAAATTATTTGCCAATAGAATGAGTCGTTTTGATCTTAAAATAAGATATTAGATAATATTCACTTAAAATAAGACAATGTAATTATTTTTTTTCTTATTTTAAAAGTAAATTGTCTTGTTCTATTGGCAAAGTGTCTCACTTACCACCTAATTTCAAGAAAAAAGCACTTATTTTAAGTAAAAATAATATTTAGATTTCGATTTTTTGCAGTACATTTGGAGTTCTTACTTCCCTTCTATTTTAAAATTTTAAATAGTAAAATAGCTGAACAGCTGAAACGAAACTAAAGGAGCTTTAAGCTAAGCTGTAGACGTTACATAGCTCTGATTTTTCCACCAGAGATGAGAAATGCAATAAGAACCCAAATAACTCTGCTCCAGAAAATGTTTTCTACAAGTTGACCTTTTGAGGGAAAATGGCACGTCTAAATCCATTTTTCTCACCATTTGACTAGTGAACGGCACAGAACTCACATTTATCTGCTTCGTATTAATGTTTTAGAAAACTCAGCCCCATGTTTCTAATATAAAAAAACAGCCTCCTTTAAAAAAGAAAAAAAAAACTCCTGGAAAGAAACAGGAAATAAAGGAAACAGTGAACCAGTCTGTCACCAACTTCCCCTCAACTCATCTTCTAAACTGAACCAAACATTTTAATTAAAGCGGAGCAGTCAATGCTTAATTAGCACCTACTGGCTGTTCTTAGCAGGAATTTTCACAGATTTTTCTCCTCTGAAAAAAAATGAATTTGAATGAATAAAAAGCATGCTGTGACCAATTAAGCATACTGGTTAAGGTTTCAGCCCCAGGCTGGATGCTCTAATCAATACACACATGTAGCAAAGAACCCTGGAGGGATGAGCTCTGCAGTTCTGAAAGTGCCTGAGATGGAGTTCTCATTAAACACCTAAATTCATTATTTTTCTATCAGATTGGGCGAATCACAGATTTTAGTTTTGCTGAAGTGTTTTTCAGTGTGCATATAAAAATAAAGACACGTTTTGTTAAGGAAAATGTTGTTAATTGAAATTTAAATAAAACACCATCCAGCCATAAAAAGCTTTTAATGAAAATAGGTTTCGAAACTAACTTTGTGGTTTCCTCAGATTTTGTTATTTTAAATGTTTTTTAAGATAATTTTTCTTTTTTTTCACATTTCATTAAACATTTTTTTTTAGAGATAACGAATTACATTTACTCAAGTTACTGTAATTGAGTACTTTTTATGAGTAATTTGTAATTTTCTGAGTAGTTTTTTGAAATATGTAATTTTTACTTTTACTCGAGTAAATTTTAACCTAAGTACACTGGAAAAAATCCAAATCTAGATGAGTCATTTTTTCTTAAAATAAGTGCATTTGTTCTTGGATTGAGGAGGTAAAAGAGACATTTTGCCAATGGAACAAGACAATTTACATTTTAAATAAGAAAACACAATTGCATTGTATTATTTCAAGTCCATTTTATCTAAATATCTTATTTTAAGAGTAAAAATACTCATTCCATTGGCAAATCATCTCATTTACACACTCAGATTAAGGGTAAATGCACTTAATTTGAGAAAATCTAACTTATTTCTAGATCGTTTTTCCAGGGCAGTTACATTTAAACCCCCCTCACGTTACTGAGTAAAAAATAAAATAAAATACTAATGGTGAAAAAATTTAATGCGGCCAATAATTTAAACCCCTGTGTCACGGAACCGACACATAATCGCCATTAAAAAATAGAAGAAGACTTTTAACTTTTAACAGCACTTTATTTGCACAATTCAGACATATAAGCAATTGATGTAAAAATAAGTGTCAGTTAAAAATTACTATTAAAGTAAAAAAAAGTGTCAGTTAAAACCATTAAATGAGGAGCTTGTTAATAACAGTGGCATCCTGTTGCGTTTTAGTTTGATTTCTGGTTTCTTTTGTGCATTTAATTTTGTGTGCATTTTGAAAACTTTAAAATGTAGTTTAAATTTCTTTATTCCCATCATGGTGTCTGTTGGACAGTAGGATTGGAAATTGTTTGCACTTTATGGTTCAGGTTGTGACTGTCCTTGTGCTGTGAGGAAGTTTGTTCTTTAGCCCATTTGATCTTTTGCAGGTGTGGATGTCACTGAAATACGCCTTGAAATCGATTAAAACACCTTGTGCTCAATTTGATTCATGACTCATCCTTTTTTGCATTAAATAACTCAAAGTAACTAAGTAACTTTTACTCAAATTATATTTTAAATGAAGTAATTTTGTACTTTTACTTGAGTAAATTTTGAGATGGGTAATTTTACTTTTACTCTGAGTAAAATTTAGGCAAAGTAAAGATACTTTTACTCAATTACAATTTTTTAGTACTCTTTCCACCTCTGTTTGCTTCTCACATCCATATAAAAGTGAAAAGAATGTGTACAACTGCATCTGAAATACGGAAACTGAAAATATGAAATCTGAAAAAATAAACAAAATCTCACAAAACAGCAACTTAACTTGGAAAACCTTTTTTTTATGAAGAGATTTTTTAAGGTTTAATTATTAGATAGCATAGTTTTTTTTTTTGTATTTCCAAAATGTAAATATATGTATGTATGAAGATGTTTGATCGCAAAAACTGTCAGAAATATTTGAACTTAAAGATCGTTCATAATATAGATGTAAAAAATCTCTTCCTGGCAAATGATTTGTTGTTTTTCTGTTTTTTAAAATGCCTGATGAAGGACCACACATTTTGGTTTGATGTTCTTTTAGATTATTATTTTTTTTTACATTGCAGTTTTTTTATGTTAAGTCAGAATTGCTAGATCTCTTAAATTAGACTCAATAGTCAAAGGAGTCTCTTCAGACTCTTAAATACAATCTTTATTTCATGTAATTAAGAACAATAAATCTTTAAGCTCCACATCCCAATTCTAGCTGCGTTAATAAGCTGCATGTAAATGCTTTCCTGTGAAATGGCTTTTAGATTTATTAGCCAGTGACTTTTGTGGTCTGCAGCCAGTTAATGGATCATAACATTCTATAGCTTTATTTTAATAACCAAACAGATATGTCATCAACTGAGCCTCACTAGTAAGTATTAAATGGTTTGGGGTCATTTCAGAATAAAATAAACATAAATCGCCTTTGATATCTCCTTCTGTCACCGGCTTATCAAAATAAAAGCCCTTTATATTGCAAATATTTTAGACATTCAATATTCTGATAGACTAGAGTTTTTTTTATTATATTCTGTCTGAGTTATGATAAAGAATGTTACATGCAGGTCTAAAACAGTTGAAGGACAAACAGGTTTTAATCGATAATTACGGGTTTAGAGAAAAACTTCCTTCTGGATTGTTTTCTTGAGACATCTGGAGTTCCAGTGTTAAATAAAAAATCAGAAAGTTTATGAAAGTTTAACAATGAAAAAATGTAAATATGTCCAAACTAGTGGGGGTTAAAATATCACCTATTATAGGAGCAATAAGTAATAATGACAGCTAGCATTTCAAATCAGGACAACACACAGCTGTGACACAGAGCTGCAATCGATAACCTTCACTAACATGTAATATAACATTTCACAAAGATGAAAAGCTAAACTTTGCCAACTCATTTTAATATCAAATACATCAAATAATGCACAGCTCATATAAAAAATATCAGGTCACATTTTTATTTTATTTTGAATATATGGAGAGAAATGTGTTCAGTATTAGTTAAAGCACAGAGCATATTTTAAAAAAGGACATTAATAGTAAATAAATAACTTATCAATCAAGTAGACACACACACACACATGTTGTGTCACAATATCCTTGTGGGGACTTTCCATTGACTTCCATTCATTTCCCACTAATTTATATGGCCTAACCGTGACCCTTGCCCTAACCCTAACCATTACCGACACATACCTATCCCTAAACCTAACCTAAACTCAATTCACACCTTAGTCCTAAACCTAACCCCCACCCCAAGAAGAGAAACCTTCCTTATGGGGACCAGTTGTTGGTCCCCACAAGTACCTATGAGTCCCCAAAATGTAGCATATTCCTAGGAAATGTCCCCACCAGGTATTAAAGCCATGGCCACACACACACACCCTGCTTTGTTTTTATGACATATGGGGACATTTAATTGACTTTAATCCATTTAATATGACCTAACTAAGACCAATACCCTAACCCTAACTGTTAATAATTATAATAATTAAACTTTATTGATCTCACATTAAAGAAATTTATCTCTCCATTTAACCCATCCCCTTGGGGAGCTGTGGGCTGCCATTATGCGGCGCCCAGGGAGCAGTGTGGGGTTAAGGGTCTTGCTCAGAGACCCAGAGTGCAGGCTTTGGGGATCGAATCACATGCTTGAATCCTCTCGGAGCACAAGTGCACTGCTCTAACCACTAGGCCAACACTCCCCAAAATTACCAACATATACCTAACCTAAACCTAACCTAAACTAAATTCACACCTTAGTCCTAAACCTAAACCCAACAAAGAACAGAACTTTACCACATAGGGACAAGTTTAGTTGTCCCCATATGTACCTGTAAGTCCCTGTACCTGTACATGTAGGATATTTCTTTTACTTAGTAGGATATTAACTTGTGTGTGTGTATATAAGTCATTGAGACATATCTCATCAAAATCCAAGATCTCATTTACGAGAGGGATATGTATTATTTTCCATTAGGCCTTGTCTTGGTTGGTGTGGTTTTCATTACATTTGTATTTATTTAAAATGTTAATATCTAATATTTAGGATTATAATTTTTCCTAAGTTTTCAGGAATTCTCTCTGTATCTCTTTACAATTTTTAGTGTCTACACTTCTAAGTGGTCTGTGCACAAACCAACAGAAATCTTAAAGGATTTGAATGCGGTTAATTCAATTCAAATATAAAAAACTTATATGAAACTTAAAAACATAAAATATAAAAAAAAGGAATGGCGTTAATACGTTTTTAAAAATACATTTTGAAAAAGACAAAATGGAAAAATATGTTCTGAAAAAAATCTGTAAAAATTTTAAAAGTTGGGTTAGATTTTTGCATACACATCAATTAATTTTTAAAAGATATTATTTCGATTAAGGAGTTTTACAATGTTCTATATTTGAAACTTTTCATTTTTAAAACCGTCTTCCTTTCTTCAAATAATATTGGAGCCACGTTCACTCCATACTGTTTCATCATTGTCAGCTGAAAACTGTATGTTATGGATGCTAATTGTTAGCAACAATCATATGTCATTTCGCAGCTGTGTGGTGTAAATACATCCCAGCACAGTTTATTCAACACTTTTACACAATTTTAACACTGACATTTATACTATGAACAAAGTTATTTATGTTTTCTTCAAGTGTCCAAACTCAGACTTGGCCTAATGATTTATTTCCCATCTTCTGCCATTTATTTTAGTCGATTAAGTCATTCCATTAGCATTCCTGTGCCTCATGTTGCAACACTGAGTAGTTTTATTTTCATAATATACAGAAAACACCAAATTCTCTGAATTATTCTGTCTTGTTTTATGGGACAAACCCTCATGCAGGGATTTTTGTGTGATTGTAACCTGAATAAGATGAAGTCTGAGGCTGCGGAAGCACTCCAACTGATCGAAAACCCATAACTCATAAGACTTGGAGGCAGAGGATGATCTCTGGGCCTTGGAATGCTGATTGAGTTTATGTTTGGCCCGCTCTTATTGTGCCCTTTCTTTTCTGTCTCAGCAATATTCAAGACATATTCCCCTTTGAAGCCCCTTATCTCGTTGGACATCAAAGGTTTCCACTAAACAGAGTGAGCCTCCGCCTACTTCCACCCTCCACTTAAAGGAGTCTTTTGTTGTGCTGGTGTGTGTTTGTGCACACACACACAAACACACACACACACTTATGGCATCTGTGTTTCTGCTTCAGGAAAATCAGACTTTTGCTTTCAGAAGTCAGAACCTACAGGGGATTCTTTGAACATTCCTGTTTTTTTTAGCATCAGAAATGTGAGAATTGTTTATAACTCTGTTACGAATGAATAATTAAAGTGAGATGCAGTTTAGACACATAGAAGGAGTTCATTCATTACCCAGATTGTCCAACAGACGCATCATCAGGGTTCGTACACCTTTTCCAAAGTCAAAACCAAGCACTTTTCAAGCACTTTCAAGATCCATTTCAAAACTTTTTCCAGCACCTTACACCACCACCAGTTGTCGGCCGGAACCAGATTTGCACGGATGACTGCCGGGGAAGGGGGGGGAGATTACTCCTCTGCCATGGCGTAGTAATATAACCAACCAGAGGGTGTCGCAATTCAGTATTATCAGCCGTAGAGTTATCAATGCTGTTTTAAGGTCTGGGCCTGGCAATGAATTAAAACTTCGTTTTTTTCCCCTTTTTTTTTTGTTTTAGTTTTTTTGGAACGTTGGCGATGCGGTAGCGGGGCCGCCTCGCCAAGATAGTGCTGCGGGAAACACTGCAATACTAACATTACATTATCACAACGTACTCTCAGTCACTCAGTAACTTAGCCTGTGAATTCCTAGCTAGCAGTTACTAGCATAAACAAATAGGCGCTAACGTTAACATGTACTAGGCTACTTCAGTTGGCTTACTCAGTGTTGCCAACTCAGCATCTTTGTCGCAATAATTAGCGACTTTTCAGACCCCTCCAGCGACTCTTTTTCAAAAAAGCGACTAGCGACAAATCTGGCGACTTTTCTGGTGTCTGCCGTGAGGCGCCTCCCCCTTCCCAACCCCGTTCTCCCGCTTCCACAGGAGTCCCTCTCAACGCTGGATTCAGAGCCACAGCATGTTTAACCTCAGCGTCCTGACTCCAAATGAACCCCGCGTGTGTGCGGTGGGTTGCCAGCGCAGGTTGATCACGCTTGAGTCAGCTCCCTCAGTTGCCCCCGATTAATCCATCATTTGTATTTTTCATCTTCCAGCCAACGTTCATTGAAACGACAACCTCCCGGCACGGTGCAGTAGTGGTTTCATGGGGGCGGAGTCACACATGGAAATAGACTGGCAGATCGCAGTCACACATGAGCGAGCAAGTTTCATTTTCGGGCTCTCCAACATTTTATTTATCCAGTTAATAAACACACGATTCAGTTAGATAGGGATTTGTTGCGGAAGAAATAGTTACAATTTCAAGCATTTTCAAGCATTTCATCCAAAATATAAGCACTTTTCAAACCTTGAAACACAACGTCAAAATTCAAGCATTTTCAAGGATTTCCAGCGCCCGTACGAACCCTGATCATGTCACACAGGGTCAAATCCAATGCATCCAGGCGTATTGTGCAATGACTCAGGGTGTTTAGACATTCTTAATTCTTGTGGCTTGCTGCCATTTGAATCACATCTGATGATGGGAGCAAAGTATGGCCGGTTTTGGTTGGGAATGCACCTAGGAATACTGGGAAAGGCCGCCTCAAACAGCCAGTGGGGAGGCCATAAAATAACACTCTTAGTTGGGGCGCTTGCATGGTCTTACCATGCCTGAGTGGGTTTTTGTCTCCAGATGCTCCAGTTACCTCCTGCAGTCACAACTAAACATGTGTGTTTACTAACTGAGGCAGCCTCATTTGTCACATCAGTTCAAGCTAAATTGATCTCATGGAAATGCTTATAAATAGGATGTCACAAGGAGGACCGTTTTGCAGTTAAGCCTATTTTGTTATGTGATTTCACAGTGGTTAAAAGACCAGATGGTTGAGGTTAAAATAGTGGTTAAATGAAGGCATATGCTGTGTAAAACGTGTGAAGAGATTTTAGGGAAAAATGGATGAAATATTAGAGAAATGTTACATTAAAATAAGCTGAGAAACATGAGGAGGAGGAGTTTTTTTTCCTATGTTGCTCTGAAATCCAGTGAAAAACCAGTTGGTCAAACCAGAGTTTGATTCAAGCAGGATTTACTTCAGTTACAGACAAAAACAAAATTTTATATTTAGATAAAAGACAATGAGAAGTTAAAGCAAACCTTTTAGCATCCGCTTAAACTGAAGGCTTGTTTTTCTTAGTGGGGATTAAACAGGAAAATCACAAGGGATTCGTCCGTCTGTCTGTCCATCCGTTTTTCAAACAGTGGTGGATGTAAGAAGTTTGGGGCCAAAGGTGAAGGCAGGCATGGGGCCCCTGAAATGAGAAGATAACAGTTCAGTTATACAGAAATACCGTAAATTCCGGATTATAAGCCGCTACTTTTTTTTTGTTTGAACACTGCGGCCTATAATACAGTGCGGCAAATACATGTTTTTTTTCATGGTGTGATAAACAGACCAACAGACCACGGATGTCTGCCAGTGGGTTCTCTCAGCGTGGAGCCGTGTGAAAACATCAAGCATCACCGGCGGATTTCGGAAGGCTGGGCTGCTGCGGGATGAAGAGGAGCGCGAGTGCTCAGGTGAGAGCGACAAGGATGAGACTGAAGTCAGTGACAGCATCCTGAAGCTGTTCCATTCAGACACCGAGGAGGAGGACTTTGAGGGTTTTAGTGCGCAGGAGGAAGAAGAAAGTGATTAATGACTTTTCCTGGTCGGCTGCAATGTTCTGTGCGTTGTTCAATTAAAAGTATCGGTATATGCAGCGTTATTTGCGTGTTACCGACACATACGTATATTTAAATGTGTTACAGGTAGTTAAAAAAAAAGCATTCATAATATGTACCGTATTTGTTTGTTTCATCATACGGATTAAATCAAACGTAAAAAAAAATGCTCACGTGTAATATCTTTATTTGTAAATATCTCATACAACGTGGGAAACCTGCGGCTTAAAATCCGGTGTGGCTTATAAAAATACAAAATTGATTTTCTTTCTAAAATTAGAGCGTGCGGCTTGTAATCAGGTGCGCTCTATAGTCCAGAATTTACGGTATACATTTTAGCAGATTACATCATTTGTTTTGCCTTTTGTCTTTCTCTTCTTCTCCCCTTTTCACATCATCTCTCTCCCTTTTCATTTCTTTTTCTCATTTTTAAACATCAATATTTGTACAAATATATTCTTTCTGTCATGATTTCTGACCATTAAGATCTAAAGACGTCATCTCCCGGTCAGACCCTGTAATTCACTGCATTGGCTGGAAGTTGGTTGGGTGCTGGGAGTTGCAAGGCTGCCGTTCAGCTGGCGTTTGACCCAGAGAGGGTGTAAATATAATTCCTTTCAATGCCCTTAGGATTATTTTCAATAAAGGTTGATGTTTTTTTATTGTTATACAGAAACAAAAACAAAAAAAAAGTCAAACTTCCTCTTGTTAGTTTTGTTTTCGAGTGGACTGGATCTGCCACATGTAACCATAGGGCAGACTGATGGTATGAGTAAACAGTTGGGAAATGATAGGAGGAAGTTTCTTTTGAATATTGGTGATAATTCCCATAACCAGATATGAGTCATGCGTCTTATTTAGCAACGGAAGGTTAATCTGTGGGAATGAACCACAGACAGATGATCAGGTCTGGTGACGGTAGGATGACTTGTGATAGAGGCATCCTGTGAATCAACTTTCTGAACTCCTGCATTCTTTTTTTTTCTTGCAAAGAATAGAAACATAAATCACTAACTTCAAATTGTCTAAATGTATTATATCTTTACCTTTGGCGCAGATCCAAAGCGTCCTTTGAACGAGTTAAAGGGTTGTACTGTAACATCTTTGATCCAGCATCCTTCATCTGCTCATCACTCACCACTGATGGCCTCCCATATTGTTGTACTTATGCAGCAGATTTCCTTCCTCTGAGTATGCCCCCTCTGTGGTGTTAACATTAACATCTCACATCCTGTCTGAAATGGCAGCGCAGGGCTGAATCACTCTCCAATTAGCCTTTAGAAACCAGATGGAGCCGGAGGACTCCCAACACCTTCCTCTATTAAATTTGCAAGCAATACTGAATGTTCTTCTGATTAAAGAGAAGAAATAATGAAGTAATCAACACCCAGTTTGGATGAAAGACTTTATTAAAAAAAATTAATCAAATGTTTCGATCTCTGATTGCATTGTGACCTTTTATTGAAGCATGCTCACTGTGGTATTTGTTCCTTTTTGCTGTTTCTATCTAGATCTCTGGTACAAAGCTGCTACCAGTGTTAGAGAAACGTTGGTGGCTCCGTCAGGAGGAGTTTGCATCCCACAGCGTTCACTAAATATGTAAAATAAATCTCCAACATTTGTTAAATTGTTCCCAGAAATTGGATGTTTACCATACAATACATGACATTTTCAATTGCGAGTTTTTCATCTGAGTGTTTTTAACTTTTTTTACCACAGAATGCTGACATTTGAGAAGCATTTTCAGTTTCCTTTATAAATGCAGGCGTCTTAAACTTTAAAAACCGCATGTGTTCATATGTAAAACAGGAACTTTAGAGAGCTGCCGCTGTAGCTGGCTCGTTTCATCTGAGCAGCAAGTAAGATTATTTAAAAAATGCTGAATAAATTGATATTTTGCAGTTTCAAAGGTGACGGCAGAGAGTTTTACTCCTCCTGGCCAATAGGTGGCGCCGTCGTACCGCCTTCTCTTTTTCCGTACTGCTGGTTCACTAAGTGCCAGGTCTGATAATATTTATCATAACCTTAAGTTGGAACTACAGTAAGACACAAAAGCTTCACCAATAATTACGCTAAATTTGCATTTTTTTATTTATTTATGACTTAAATCTCTGTCAGTTCCTACATTTTATTTTTTTTTACCACTGAGTTGGTATTTAAAGGTTTTAACAAGAAGTTGCACTCAGTGTTGTCAACTCAGCGACTTTGTCGCTATATTTAGCGACTTTTCAGACCCCTCCAGCGACTATTTTTCAAAAAAGCGACTAGCGACAAATCTGGCGACTTCTTACGGTGTCACTGGCGGCTTTACGTGAAAGCATGTATCGTTCCTACTCTTGTCCTCCAGCGGCAGCTGCTGCCGTGGGGCGCCTCCCCCCTCCCAACCCCGTTCTCCTGCAGGAGTCCCTCCCAGCGCTGCAGTCAGAGCCGCAGGATGTTTACCCTTAGCGTCCAGACTGCAAATGAGGCGCGCGTGCCCCGGGATTGACGGCGCAAATTGATCACGCGGTGTCGCGAGCGGGATGTAAATGTAAAATGTTATTTGGTCTAAAATAAATAACTGAATTTGAAATATTTTGTCTTAAATAAAAACAGCATTTGATTCACACAGCCACAGTCAGTCACTTAATCACCTTGTCCTTGTTTCACTTTGCCGGTCCCAAGCCCAGGTAAAGGAGGAGGGTTAGTAGACTAATAAAATACACAATAATTAAAATATATAAATAAAAAAATAAAATAAATAAATAAACATTAATATACAGAAAAAGTAGCTCTATGTATTGTTTAGTAAAGTGAGTAAAAACACTATTATATAGTGTTTTTACTCACTTTTTGTCTTTCTGTAACGACATTATTTCTCCCACAGCATCAATAACATGCACATCACTTCCTGTGGCAGATTATGCAAATTAGGCGATGGCGTCATTTAGCGACTTCTAGCGACTTTCAGCATAGCCAATAGCTACTTTCCTTACTGAGGAGTTGGCAATACTGGTTTTGCTCCTCCCAACCAATCAATGGCGCTCTTGCACTTACTTGCTCTTATTCTAAACAGTTTGCCATTTGCCTGGCCCACAAATGCTAATCTTTCCGTTAGCATTTGTTAGCGTTAAATTTGTCAGTGCAGAAGAAAAGCAAAAGCCTTCTTGGCCCCTTGGCTAGCTTAAGTCAGCCCTAACACTCTAAAGCTTGACTGATGCCCCCCTCGATTTGCTTCTTTTTTGCTTTTGTTTGGATTTTGAATGCAGGATTTTGTCAGTTCTCAGTGTGTTTAAACTGTGTGTGCGGTGTTAGTATTTAAAGGTGATAGCTACAATATTGAATCCTCCTGACCAATAAGTGGCGCACTCATGTTTGCCTCAAATCTATTTAGGCTCGAAAAGGACGCTAAATGCTATCAGAGTGATCACTTGGTTAACCTAATTTTATCATGATCAAATGATTTTTGGTCTATTTTTGTACAGGCATGTAAAGTGACTATGTGCTTTTAATGGTTAAATGCATTTAATGCTTTATTATAGGAAGGATCCTTTTTTTCTGTATCCAAAACTCAGAAAAGTCTGTGGGGACCACTAAAACTGAATCTATGTTAAATCTCTAGATTTGGGTAACATTACTTTGACTTTTTCATAAACAGTCCACTTCCTGAAATTAGTGGCAATAGGTTAGCAAATCAATATATTTCTCTGACAAAACTTTTATCCAGATGTATTTTTTTATTCACTCAGGTTTAGATTCAATGCCCTCTGGAGTTAGTGCAGGATGTGGGAAATGAAAGGATCCTAACTAAATGAACATCTCTGTTGGATAATGTCTCCCACCCCATGCATGAAGCTGGTGCTGAACTGGAGAGCTCCACAGACTGCTGCACCTTAAATGCACCAGGGAGCGTTATCACAGATCCTTCCTCCCAGCAGCTGGAAGACTCTAGAACCACCACTGTTCCCAACAACCTCAATAAGTTGTTCCATTCATGCTGATTTTGCACAGTTTCTACCTTAGTCAGTTAAATAACCTGCTGCTGTTATTTTGCACAGCTTTGATGTTGCTGCTATTTTCAAATATCCATCACTGTAAAAATGTCCATAGCTGCATATTAGTTATTTATTCTCCAGGTGCACAGTTTTTAAATTGTTAAAATACTTAACAGTGCAGTATTTAAATTTTTTTAAATTCAATTCAATTCAGTTTGTTTGTTATACATATTTATTTATTTATTTAGCACCAATTCACAACACATGTCATCTCAAGGCACTTTCCAGTTCACCAGATCATCCAGTCAAATTGATTCAAAGTTTTCTATCTAAGGAAAACCAGCTGATTGCATCGAATCATTGACTCAAAACCCTCACACCAAACATGCGTGTAGTGACAGTGGAGAGGAAGAACTTCCTTTTAACAGGAAGAAACCTCCAGCAGAACCAAGCTCAGTGTGAGTGGCCATATGCTGTGGCCGACTGGGGTTCAAGGAGACAGAAGCAGACATAGAAAAAGAAGTATAGATACAAAAGGCAACTGTAAACCAGCTCCACAGGCGGCCCCGTCCAGGAAACACACAGCCAGGCAGATGAGCTCTGAGCCAGCTCCCATGTCAGAGGATGAAGAGAGCACATCCAGTTAGTCACAGTCAGAAAAACAGGACTACACTGAAAAACAGGCCGAGCTCCAGCATCTATAAACAAAGGTGTTGATGGCAGCAGCACAGCTGATATTTCTCTCCAGGATGGAGTCACAGCCAAACAGGAACAGACCAGATGAAAAAGCAGAGAGTAGAACATTAGAGATTGCACTAACAAATACTGCAGTATGGGTAATTAGAGATAGAATGAAGCACAATGAGGAAAAAGTGGTCCCTATGTCCTCCAGCAGTCTAAGCCTATAGCAGCATAACTATGGAGAGCGATTTCATTTTTTATCTTTTAAACTCTTCACTAGTATGTTTTTCTTATACATTTCCTACACTGCAAAAAAGAAATTTCAAGAAAGTAAAAAAAGTCTTGTATCACGGAAATATGTCTTGTTTTTTGTCCAAAAAGATGAATGTTTTCATTGAGTGAGTGAGTCTTGTTTCTTCACTCTGCCCCACTTCCTGTCTCATGTAAAACTTTCAGAGACAGTCTGTTTCAGAAATGGTTTGTCACATTTATTGTTGAAATGGAAAAATGTTCCAGTCATAATTGTAGTATGCTGCTACAATAGCTGATACATTCAGTTTTTTTTGATAAATGTTGAATTAAGCAATAGTATTGCAAAGTTAATAAAACATTAAGAAGTAGAATGTTTTGGTGTCTTGATTTAAGACAGTCACTTATTTTTATAAAGCTATTTCAAGAAATTTTGTCTTATTTTAGGTGCTTTTATAGCTATTATTAATCGCAGATTAAGGTGTCATTTCTAAAAGTTAAATTGGTGAAGGGACCAAAATTCCAATTTCAAGTTATTTAATCTTAAATAAGTGGGTTTTCATTGCTGCAATTTACTTAAATGAAGATTTTCTGTCTAGTTTTAAGGCCTATTTTAGTCAGTCAGAAGCAAGAACATTATGCTTATTTTAAGATTTCTTGTCAAGTAAAAATTGCTTACCCCATTTGCAGATTTTTTTTCTTGAAACTAGATAAAATTATTGAATTTCAGAATATTTTGCTTTTTTTAGTAGGTCTTTTTTTGCAGTGTAAGGTCCACGTTTGTGTGACCATTTTTTTACAATCTTTTTACTACTGTAAATACCAGAATATCCCCATTATGAGACAATAGAGATTTTCTATTCTAATCTATTCTATTCTATTCGATGATGAATTATGTCATAGTCAAAGCATGGATCTCGCTGTTTAAATGAAATAAACCTTCGTTACTAAAGCTGTGCTTTGATTTATTCTGATGACTGAGAGAATTTGATGGATTTTTTTTAGCACACATAATTGAAGTCCTTCTACTGTAACTGATGATTGAGTTTCTTGCTTTCATTGCAAACATTGTCCCCTGCTGTGCAAGCCTTTCAGATTCAAAAACACTAACACACACACACACCTATACACACCTTGATATTCCTCACCGCTCCCAATCTAATTTCTGCAGATGTGGTGACCCATGAAATGATGCCAAGTCAATCTCTTTTCCCCCAGCAGTATGTAAAAGCTGCAGATAGCCTCATTCAGCCTCAGATATTAACCCTTAGGCCCCTTCCTAATACCGCAGCGTCGTGGCCACAATACCCCTGACTGAGCTGCAAACTGGCCTTTTCCACTGGTGCGAGGCTGAAGTGTGTGGTTTGAAGTTTGAGAAGCATGCTGGCGCGTTTGTGCGTATGAGCGCCTCAGAGTAAAGCAGGTGGCTGCGTGAGTGAATGAGTGTGTCAGAATGGGTTTATTTCAAAGATAAATACCGCATAGAGGAAGAGATAATCCTCTCTGGAGCCCTCACTCCAACAACTACAGGAAAAAACTTTGTAAACAGAACCTTGTTCTTCAGAGAGAGGAGAAAAATAAAGGAAAGTCCAAGTGTTCATTAACGAACCAGGCCGCTGTCTCACCCGTCACTGTGAGGGAAGCTATCTGTGAGATGAAAGGATTGCAGGATGGAGAGACAGACCCACCTGAAGAAGTTTGCCTTGATTAAATACAGGCTTAAGACATCTTCTGAGGGTTTCTCTTTGCTACAGTTCCAAACAAAGGGTTCCCGCGGGTCCTTAAAAAGTCTTAAAAGGCATTGAATTCTTCTAAATAAAACTAAGGCCTTAATTGGTATTAAATGTCTTAAATCAGTCTTTCGTAGGTCTTAATTTTTAACACATGATAAATAGGATTATTTTTATAATTATTTATGTTTGTAATATAAATAAAACATTAAAATTGGAATTTTTATTTTTTAAAAATAACAGCTCGCCATTATTGTTTCCGTACCGATAGCGGAACCAATAAAAGCGTTGTTCCGGCCGGGACATTTGGGAGATGCTCCATTAACTTTTTGTCTGGAAAATATGAGCAAGTGTAAATGTAACCAAAATTGTCTCCAGCCAAGAGTTTCCTCCATGGCTAAAACCAGGGGACATACATGAGGCTCAGTGGATTTATGCTAGAAGTCATTCAAGCTCAGAACGATGGGAATTAAGGCAGTGGAGTCGCACATGCGAAACGCGAAACACAAAGCGTCAAAATGGAGTTACAGAGAAACAGCCGGTATTTCTCAGTTTAGTTCCACCCTTGTCTCTGCAACGCCTCCACTTATCACCAAATCAAACATACTAAGAAAACCATACAAAGAAAAATAGCTGCAAAAAAGACTTAGCACTGGTTATGTTGTGGCTTTAAAACTGATTTGTTTTGTTCCCTGCTAAAACAAAGTTTGTGATTTCAGTTAAATAATTGTTAAAATATATCTGTCATTTGTGTGTTTTTAGCTTTCTTCCTGTATGGGAAGCTTTTCAAAATCTGAAACATTAGTGCAGTGGTTTATGTTATAATATACCTTTGGGTTAAGTTGTTGCAAGCAGGTTTTTCTTGTGTTTCTTGTGAATTTGGTCTTAAATTTTTATTTCAAGTGGCATTAAAAAGACTTAAAAAGGCTTGGATTTAATTTGCCTTATGCTGTAGGAACCCTGCAAACAATCCTTTCCAATAAAGGCTGGTGTAAAAAAAAATTAAGCTAAGGCGGAAATTCAACTGAAGAAACTCTGATTACTTCCATTCAATCTGAGGCTGATCCGCCTCCGATGCAGCCAATCTGCTTCAAGCTACATTTCCTCGATGCCCAATCATCTTCCAGCACTCTACTTAAAAGCCACTCCAAATCATCTTTAGGCCTGCTCTTCTACAAGCGCAAGATCCATCGCTCCTATGTCGGACTTTGATTCAGACAACCCACCTCCATCCCCTTCTCCACCATTGTAAGCTCATCCGACTCCTCGATGCTCCTTCAACCTCACCTCCAGTGTGTACTCCCTCCAGACTTTCATGGAGTTCCCTGTCACTTTAAATTGTCCGGCAGAAGACCGCCACGTTGAGCCTGGTTCTGCCAGAGATTTCTTCCCAGAGGGGAGTTTTTTCTCTCCACAGTCGCTTCATGCTTGCTCTTCATGGACAGTTCATGCAAACTTTGTTCATTCAGTGTCATCTAACTCAAGCATCACTTTGCATACCAGCCCCTATGGATTAACCAACTTCATCTATCTAAACTCCACCACCAGTTTCAGGCCCGGGGGAAATATCCTTATTCTCATACATCAGTTTATCTGCATTAAAGTATAAATCAGCGTTTATGTTTCCTGCCGAGGCCTGAGCGCCAAAGTTCAAACTATTGTATTAATAAACTCTTCTAATTGCATTTTTCTCTCTCTGTGAGTTTTTCAGATTGAAATACCAAAATAATTTAATCCAGACCTGTAAGATTGCTTAAGATTAGCAGCAATAAAACATGAATAACAGAGAAAGCCACACATTGGACAGCTGGCTGTTAAAACTGCTTTAGTTTGACTTTAGGACTGGAAAAGCTAATTATGGCCTTTTATCAGTTTGCAGCTCATCCTCACTCTTTACATACAACATGAAGAGAACATTTAAACATCTCACATACAAGCAGTAATGTCTCTCTTTTAAATTTTTCTATAATATTATTTATTTTGGGCTGTTCAGTGAGCCTTCAGACCTACTAAAATTGATCAGTTTGTAGAACGCCACACTTTTCTTTTGTCTAAATAATAATGAAAAAAATAAATCTGAGTTATTTTCCTTCCCTAATTGGTAGAAATCTTCATATTTTGAAAGGGACAATATAAAGAAACCCAATAGCAAGAAGTTATTTTAATTTCTTCCATTTTTGATGAATCACGAAAGATTTATTTTCAGTAAAGATTATGTGTCATCAAAACGCTATTTTGAGTCTCTTTTATCTGTTATTTTTTTCAAGCTCATGATTATGAGTTTGAAAGTCGGAATTTTAACTTTAAAAATCATGATTATGAGGTTAAAAGTTAAAAAGACTTTAACAATCAAAATCATGACTTTTTATTCCATAGTTATTATTTTTAATCTAATAGTTATTACATATGGCTGCTCAGTGGAACAGTGGGTAGCATTGCTGCCTTGCAGCAAAAAGGTTGCAGGTTTGATTCCCAGCCCGGGGTCTTTCTGCATGGAGTTTGCATGTTCTCCCTGATCATGCATGGGTTCTCTCCCGGTACTCCGGCTTCCTCCCACAGTCCAAAAACATGACAGTTAAGTTAATTTGAATCTCTAAATTCTCCTTAGATGTGAGTGTGTGTGTGAATGTGTCGGGTTATTTTCTTAAGAAGAACTGAAATACAGATTTATCGATACTATTCCTGCAGAAAGGAGAGACGGTTGAACCCCAGACTCAAACACACTGTCTCCCACTGGCCCTCCTCTGCAGAGCGTTTATTAACAGAACATGACGCATGGTTACAAACAGAGTATCGTTCTGACAGAACAGAATGACAAGGCAGGATGGTCTCCTGACTGAATCATGAGACAGGAGTGGAGCATCCCTTTGCACAAATGTTTCATAAGCACACATTAATTTTATAATCATCATTGAATAAACCTGACAGAATGGTTGTCTGTGTTGCCTTGCGATGGACTGGCGACCTGTCCAGGGTGGACCCCGCCTCTCACCTGTAGACAGCTGGAGACAGGCACCATCGCCCCTCACGAACTCAGCAGGGATAAAGGATGTCAGAAGATGGATGAATAGATTATTTAAAAATTGAATGATTAAAATAATTAAATTATTATTCAGATAGTTGTGTAACATTATGAAGAACCTGTAATATGAGTCATTTGAGTATTTCTGACTGTTGCACAGCTAAAGATAACAGGTCAGAAATGTGAAACATTTTCCGTATAAAATAGGAGGGAGGTAGCAGTGGACTGATGCAGACGCTGCAGAAAATGTTATATAAATATGCTTTCTTGTAGTTGAACTTCCATTAATTGTAGCTCGTAAGTTAGATGATTTGCATTTAAAATCAGAAAAAAAACATCATCATTATCTTATTCTAAATACATAATATCTAATAAACTGTGTTGGTAGATATCTTCTTAAATTAAAGCCAATACAATTATTTGAAGAAGTTTTTAGTCATTTTTAAATTAGTTTTTAATATGCACATTTACATGAAGAAACCGATTATTCAATGAGATGTAGTGAAATTCACTCAGCTATGAACCCCGTCTATGGGTTTCATGTAAAGGTGCAGCTGTCTCTGATTTAGGCCTGAGTTGTTGTTGCAATGACTCAGACATTGGAAAAACGATCTAGAAATAAGTAAAAATTTCTTAAATTAAGTGTATTTACCCTTGATTTGAGTAGGTAAATGAGACAGTTTGCCAATGGAATTAGTATTTTTTCTCTTAAAATAAGATAATTAGATAATATGCACTTGAAATAAGACAATGCAATTGTGTTTTCTTATTTTAAATCTAAATTGTCTTGTTCCATTGGCAAGTTGTCTCTTTTATCTCCTCAATTCAAGAAAAAATGCACTTATTTTAAGAAAAAAATGACTTATCAAGATTTAGATTTTTTGCAGTGGATGACTGAGGATTTATACTGAGGTTTCAGTTTAAAGTGCATGAACACTAAATTAGGTATTCTTTAACCCTTTAAAGCCCGATTCAAGAATAAAACAAAACAGAAAATTACTTTTTTTTGGTTTGAATTCCTTATTTGCCCTTTTAACAAAATATGTAAAAAGAAAAAACAGAAAAATGTTTTTGATATTAATAATTTATTACTATGCGATAAGTCAATATTATTTTTTGTGTAGTCTTCTGCCCTCTGTTATCAGGTATATCTGATTGTGTACAATAGGATTTTGAGCAAAGTTTTTACCATTAAATTATGCAAAAGGTGTCAGACGCAAAACATTTCAGAAACGGTATGTATCAAATATGATACATTTGGCATTATAGGGTTAATAAAACGTTGCTGCATTCTTTGAACTCAGCCAGTAGGGTTTCCTAATATGTTTTTCTTTTTCCAATCCTATGACGGTCCTAACCCTTCTCCCTCAGTCTGTTTTACTGCGTAAAAACTGATCTAAAATAAATAAAAGATTCTTAAAACTAATTTTTGTTCTACCTAATTTAAGCAGGTAAAATTCTCTGCAAGTTGTCTGTTGTTTTCTTTGTGCTGTTATGTTTCCTGTTCTCTGTTGCTCTGACCTGATACAGGAGTTACTGTAAATCTTCTGTGTCTGTTTTTTTCTGTCTTGTTTTATTTTCTCTCCATTGTATATGATTTTACTCGCCAAACAATGTTCAATAAAGTTAATGTTACAGTTAATAAGTAATAAAGTTAAGAAGTATCAAGCAGAAACCGATGGAAACATACTTGTAGTCTGTTTGTGAAAGCAAAGCCGTTTGTTGGGCTATCAGATAGTTCTGGGACATCTATTCCCAAAGCTTTATTGACTGAACGGGAAGCACATGCACAAAAAATGCAGCAAAAACCTCTATACACAACTTTATTTTAAGTAGTAATGGTTTTAGATCAGATTAGATTAGATTAATCAAAATGAACATTTTAGGTTAATAAGAAAATAACATCTTCAACTCTTCATGGATCCCTTTAATGGAGCTGAAATTATTCTGAAGTGTTTTTCTAAAAACTTTTAATTTTCTTTTTTACCTTAGTAATGATTTTTTGTTTGTTTTACAGTTTTTGACATGTTATTATATAATATTTGCTTTAGTTGGTTTCTAAAATATTAGCCATTGAATTTAATCTAAACACAAAACAACTTGTGCGTTTTTTTCCATTATCTGGTTTGATCTATTGTTTAAACATAATTTCTTTGGCCTCTCTGTTTTGATGGATGCCCACAATTAAAGAAAGAAAAGCGCCTTTACACAAAGAGATAAATGGGGCTAATTTATTGTTCCCGGTGTCTTCAGCAGCACTCTGCTCAAAGCGTTGGACTCTCCAACCTGTAATCGACATATTCACCCATGAATGCGAGCGCGAGTGCAATTTCCTCCAGATTCACAATCCCTATGCCTCAGAAATAATCAGGCCCAACGTTTAATCAGCAGTCATTGTGCTACCCTCTATTGTCGGTGCAGTTTGGTACCGGGGAGGTAAACGACCTCCAAACAGGTGGGAAATGTGTCATTTTGTGTCACAAGAAGAAAAGCTGAAGTCAGGGTGAAGTGCTCTCACTGTGTGTCATGTGATCGCTGATTGCGAACGTTGCACCCGGTCATTAGGTCGTCACCAGTTCAATCTGGGCTTTTTGTGAAAGTGATTCATGGTAAGAATTAAATATGAATCATAAAGCTCCTAAGAAGGTGGAATATCTGTTGAATCAGAGGGCAGGGTCTTTGGTGTAAAAGGGTCCACACTGCAAAAAATGGAAATCTAAATAAGTCATTTTTTCTTAAAATAAGTGCATTTGTTCTTGAATTGAGGAGTTAAGTGAGATACTTTGCCAATGGAACAAGACAATTTACATTTAAAATAAGAAAAAGCAACCGCATTGTCTTATTTCAAGTGCATATTATCTAATAATCTTATTTTAAGAGTAAAAATACTAATTCCATTGGCAAATCATCTCATTTACCTACTAAAATGAAGGGTAAATACGCTTGATTTAAGACATTTTTACTTATGTCTATACCATTTTTGCAGTGCACGATGGGGGCCTTTCTGTTGACCGAAGAAATGAAACCATTGTTCCTCAGGACTCAAAGGAAACAACTGACGTGGTTTTGGTAAAACTATTATCTTGTCGCATCGTTAGAGAGATGTTTCAGAAATGTCTCAGAAATTTCAGAATGTCTCGGATTTATGGAGCAAAACTGGTGCCATAAAGTTTGTTTGAAAACAAAAACACTAAACCGAAATTGGAAACGGAAAAGTGCTTCAGTAAAATGATGAGATTTGAAGCTGAAAGATTTTTTTTAAACTTTTAAATTCTTCCAAAAAAACTTTAAAAATCAATCCACTGGACTTTGTTTCCATGTTTGAAGACGTTTCTCTTCCCATCCAGGAAGCTTTTCCAATTCAAAAATCAGAAATCACGTTGAGTTCGAGGCTTTATACAGTAGCCCAATAAAGCCTTGTTTTAGCTTAGACATTATGAACATTGAAAGGGACGAAAGGGTCCGCCTCTTTGGAACGGTGTCGTTTTTAAACGAAATGTAAAGCAGAAGAACTGCTGGACTGAGCAGCAGCAGCAACAAGCTTCCAACAGAATCATGAGCTACAATCAGTGAAGCATTTTTGAAAACCAGTCAAATAGAGCATTAATAGTCTTTTAAGAACATTTGAATTTCCCGCAGTTCCTGAATGCAACAGCATGGAATATTTAGTCAAGGTGCTGAGATCAGTCAGTCATCACATCCTCAGGCCCATCCTTTCACAAAAGGAAGAGCAGTTTGAAACCGGAAAAATAAAAATATTCTAAAATTAAAAAAGGGAGTCTTCAATCTGAAAAATATTTGTAAATATTTACATTCAAACATTCCATTTTTATTTTTATAAATATATATTTCCCTTGTTAGGCTCTAGTAGCCTCTACTCTCGCTATGTTTGAAAGAACACAAAGGCCACGGTTCCGGGACTCGACGGCTGCACTGAGGACCGAAGCTTCGTTCGCCGGTTTATTCTCCGCACTATGAAAGAGAATTAGGGCCACTGGAAAAAAATAAATAAAAGTTAACTGAATTTTTATTTTATTTATTTTATTAAGTTATTTATCTAAAAATATATATATATAAAAAAGAATTATGACTTGTTTCCTATATTAAACCCAAATAAAATAAAAAAGCAGTTAACATTTTTTTCCAGTGGCCCTAATTCTCTTCCATAGGAAAGTAAGAATTCTGACTTTAATCTCAGAAATCTAAGGATTAAATTTAGAATTTGACTTTTTTCCCTTTATTGAACTCAAATAAAATAAAATATCTGTTAACTGTTTTCTTTTTTTAAGTGACACAACCACACTGCAAAAAATCTAGATCTAGACTAGTCAGTTTTTTCTTAAAATAAGTGCATTTGTTCTTGAATTGAGGATGTAAAAGAGACATTCTGCCAATGGAACAAGACAATTTACACTTAAAATCAGAAAACACAATTATATTGTCTTATTATCAAGTATCAAGTGCATATTATCTAATCTTATTTTAGGAGTAAAATTACTCATTCCATTTGCAAACTATCTCATTTACCATTTCAAATTAAGGGTGAATACACTTAATTTAGGAAAGTTTTACTTATTTCTAGATTGTTTTTGCAGTGTAAACCCAAAGTTCAAGTTTAAAAATACATTCAAATTCAATTATTTTCTTTTTTCAGTCAAAAAAAAAAAATTTAAGCAAAACTTTATTCCCCAATTAATCATACAGGTTAATCCCCAGATTATGTGGAGCAGAGTGATGAGCAGTTGAAGGTGTGATGGACAGATGGATGTCAGAAAATAACTCAAAGGACGTTTTAGGCTTTTTCTCCACTTTCCTTCACATGAAACCTTGATGCGTTTTAAGGTTTTCTAACATGTGGACATGCAGACATCATAGTTGTAATTGACCAGAAGAGACGGATCATCTGCTGAAAGAATATTACTGGAAACGGGCTGAAAATGCTGCTCTTGTTTTACTTTAATGGCTTTTCTGCAATCTGAGCTTTTTATCATAATTTAAAGCCTACATACCTTTTCCCTCATTGCCTTTACTCATCCTTTACTCTAAAAGCATCCAGGAAGTCACTTAGCTCACGTATCTTTGTCTGTTTAACAATATTCATCTGTGTGTGCATATGGTGGCCTGTTGCGCTGACAAAGCCCAGATGGGCCTCTTCCAGCAGAGCAGTTAGAGTCAGCAGGACACGGCACACCCGGGTTTGTCTGCAGACGCTCTGTCAGCCTCTGTTTGGTCTCCAAGGGCCCACGGTTCAGGGTAAGACGCCAAAACCTGTCTTTAAAGCAAAGGCAGTGGTTAGCAGGGAGAATGCTTGGGGTGCCTGCTTTGTGTTGTGTCCCGGCGATAACGCGCTCTGACGCGCTAACCCGATCCAGCTGCCACCCCTTCTTGGGCACACGCTGTCCCCTGCCGCTCCTTTGCTTGCTTTCCCCCTTTTTTCCCCCCAGTCCACTCTGTTTATCCTTGGCCATATTTTTTTTTAAATATCCGTGCTGCAGGATTTGCTGTTTACAGTGGGCCCAGCTTCAAAGGGACCTCTGGCATGTTTTACTGGACACTACAGAGATTTACGGGGCACATGGGATCCTCCATGGCAGGAAGCTGGAAGGCCAGATCAGGTGCCGCTATGAACTGTACTCCATCCAAAGTGAGGAGGACTGAAACTCCACAGCAAATCCTGAGCCTCCTGGTTTTGATGTAGACAGCTCTGCTCGCCTGTGACCTTGTTTAGTTTTTGATCCAAAGAACATGGAGTCGTTTTTTTTTATTGTTGAAAGCATAAAAGAATTACGGAAGAGGATTAGGGCCACTGAAAGAAAAAGAAAAAAAAAGTTTTTCAGTATAGTATGGGAAAAAAGTCAGAATTCTTACTTTAATCTCAGAATTCTGACTTTAATCTCAGAATTCTGACTTTTTTCTCAGAATTCTGACTTTTTTTCTGAGAATTCTGACTTTAATCTCAGAATTCTGACTTTTTTCTGAGAATTCTGACTTTAATCTCAGAATTCTGACTTTTTTCTGAGAATTCTGACTTTAATCTCAGAATTCTGACTTTTTTCTGAGAATTCTGACTTTAATCTCAGAATTCTGACTTTTTTCTGAGAATTCTGACTTCAATCTCAGAATTCTGACTTTTTTCTGAGAATTCTGACTTTAATCTCAGAATTCTGACTTTTTTCTCAGAATTCTGACTTCAATCTCAGAATTATGACTTTTTTTTCAGAATTCTGAGATTAAAGTCAGAATTCTGAAGAAAAAAGTCAGAATTCTGAGAAAAAAGTCAGAATTCTGAGATTAAAGTCAGAATTCTGAGAAAAAAATTCAGAATTCTGAGATTAAAGTCAGAATTCTGAGAAAAAATTCAGAATTCTGAGATTAAAGTCAGAATTCTCAGAAAAAAGTCAGAATTCTGAGATTAAAGTCAGAATTCTCAGAAAAAAGTCAGAATTCTGAGATTAAAGTCAGAATTCTCTGAAAAAAGTCAGAATTCTGAGATTAAAGTCAGAATTCTCTGAAAAAAGTCAGAATTCTGAGATTAAAGTCAGAATTCTCAGAAAAAAGTCAGAATTCTGAGATTAAAGTCAGAATTCTCAGAAAAAAAGTCAGAATTCTGAGAAAAAAGTCAGAATTCTGAGATTAAAGTCAGAATTCTGAGATTAAAGTCAGAATTCTGAGAAAAAAGTCAGAATTCTGAGATTAAAGTCAGAATTCTCAGAAAAAAGTCAGAATTCTGAGATTAAAGTCAGAATTCTGAGATTAAAGTCAGAATTCTGAGAAAAAAATTCAGAATTCTGAGAATAAAGTCAGAATTCTGAGAAAAAAGTCAGAATTCTGAGATTAAAGTCAGAATTCTCTGAAAAAAGTCAGAATTCTGAGATTAAAGTCAGAATTCTCAGAAAAAAGTCAGAATTCTGACTTTGATCTCAGAATTCTGACTTTTTTCTCAGAATTCTGACTTTAATCTCAGAATTCTGAAAAAAAAGTCATAATTCTGAGATTGAAGTCAGAATTCTGAGATTAAAGTCAGAATTCTGACTTTTTTCTGAGAATTCTGAGATTAAAGTCAGAATTCTGACTTTTTTCTGAGAATTCTGACTTTAATCTCAGAATTCTGACTTTTTTCTGAGAATTCTGACTTTAATCTCAGAATTCTGACTTTTTTCTCAGAATTCTGACTTTATTCTCAGAATTCTGAATTTTTTTCTCAGAATTCTGACTTTAATCTCAGAATTATGACTTTTTTTTCAGAATTCTGAGATTAAAGTCAGAATTCTGAAGAAAAAAGTCAGAATTCTGAGAAAAAAGTCAGAATTCTGAGATTAAAGTCAGAATTCTGAGAAAAAAATTCAGAATTCTGAGATTAAAGTCAGAATTCTGAGAAAAAATTCAGAATTCTGAGATTAAAGTCAGAATTCTCAGAAAAAAGTCAGAATTCTGAGATTAAAGTCAGAATTCTCAGAAAAAAGTCAGAATTCTGAGATTAAAGTCAGAATTCTCTGAAAAAAGTCAGAATTCTGAGATTAAAGTCAGAATTCTCTGAAAAAAGTCAGAATTCTGAGATTAAAGTCAGAATTCTCAGAAAAAAGTCAGAATTCTGAGATTAAAGTCAGAATTCTCAGAAAAAAAGTCAGAATTCTGAGAAAAAAGTCAGAATTCTGAGATTAAAGTCAGAATTCTGAGATTAAAGTCAGAATTCTGAGAAAAAAGTCAGAATTCTGAGATTAAAGTCAGAATTCTCAGAAAAAAGTCAGAATTCTGAGATTAAAGTCAGAATTCTGAGATTAAAGTCAGAATTCTGAGAAAAAAATTCAGAATTCTGAGAATAAAGTCAGAATTCTGAGAAAAAAGTCAGAATTCTGAGATTAAAGTCAGAATTCTCAGAAAAAAGTCAGAATTCTGAGATTAAAGTCAGAATTCTCAGAAAAAAGTCAGAATTCTGACTTTAATCTCAGAATTCTCAGAAAAAAGTCAGAATTCTGACTTTAATCTCAGAATTCTGACTTCAATCTCAGAATTATGACTTTTTTTTCAGAATTCTGAGATTAAAGTCAGAATTCTGAGAAAAAAGTCAGAATTCTGAGATCAAAGTCAGAATTCTGAGATTAAAGTCAGAATTCTGAGAAAAAATTTAAAAATCAGTTAACTTTTTTTTTTCCAGTGGCCCTAATCCTCTTCTGTAAAAAATACAGGTGTCGTTGAAAGAAAAGCATTTTTAAACTCTAAAAATCTGCATAATCTAAAAAGAGTTAAAGGTTAAGGTGCTGTTTTCTAAATCATTATCTTTTCAATTTGTTTTTTTTTCAGGCCCTCTTTTTCATTTTTTGATTAGACAATATATAACGGACGTTAGCATCATCTTTAATCCTCACTCCATTCTTTGAAAATAATGCACTTTGTAAAACTGAAATAAAGCATAATTTGTGAAAAAAATTGTAAATATATTTGTAAAATATCAAAACACATTTTGAAAAAATAATATATGAATCAATAATAAATAAAATACTTATTAAAAAAAAAAAACAATGAAAACAGCGTAGATAATCTCAAAAACTCTTTTGATAAATTTTTTTCAGGAAGTCATCACTTGATTTGTTTACATTTTTTTTTAAAGTTTTTATTCCAACTTATTTTTTTACATGCGTGAAGTGAATATCATGTGTTCTTTAAATGCAATTCATACAGCTCAATTTAAACAGAGAAATACAAAAACCATGATAAATAATCTAATGTGAAAAAATTAAAAAGTAAAATATCTAAGTAAAAATAACTTTTATTAAATCAAAGTTTTTGGATTTAATTTTTTTCTCATTTTTTCATTTAAAAAAAATGTATTTGGCTTGCAAAATTAATGGAATACATTTCACTCCATAGAGGAAGAGCATCTTTTCCTGAGAAGGTGAACAGGGTTCTCTGGGTATCGTCTTTCTTTGGACAGACTCCGTCTGTATTTGAAGTAAAGCAGGGAGACTGAGGAAGTATTTTCTTTGTGAAAGAATTCACCTCTCTACATCTAGATTCTTTCTCCTTGACATTTTCTTTTATTTTGCCACACGGTTGCATGTGATAAACGCCTTTATCTTCTACATTTGTGAGGAGTAAATGTATGCAATGGTGTGTGTCAGACCTGTGTAACTTCTCTGTTAACAGTTCCTAGTTCTGATCCAGGATCTGTCTCCCCGCCTTATAAACCCCCACCTGACATCACTTGGCAGAGTTGGTTTCGAGGCACCCACTATTACAGAAGTTCATCCCAAGCATCCAGCAGTGATGTGCACCCGCCTTGACACCTTCCTCAGCTCAAACCACTACCATATGTCCCATCCAAGCACTGGATTTAACCCCCTCTTTAAGATTTTTTGGAGACTTACATCCTGCAGAGTGTCAACATCGCCTCCTTTCCAGCGGGGGGGAATCGGATAGGGAAAGAAGGGGGCATTACAGTGACGGTCAGACCTGCAGCGTCTCAGGATAATTGGATATTTTAAAAATACTGCCTCTCCAAGGATGAATCACACATTTACAGCAGTAGATGGCTGCTCATGATTCTGCACACATGCAGGCACATGAGTTTGAATCCAGCAGCCCACCGCACACTGCCTTCCTTCATGGAGCACGGACGTTTGGGCTGAAAATCAAACATCAAGGAAAGCCTTTGAGGGTTAAGTGCTTTCAGACCGCCAGATTTGGTTTCATTACAGCTGATGTATATTTTTTAAAAGGGGGGGGGGGGGTGAACCTGGACGCTGTGCAGCAGTGAAATCTCCTGGAATGTGTTCATAAAAAATATAAAATGTCTAAATTATGGTATAATTAACTCCAGCTCAAGAGGGTTCATTTATTTGTGAAAAAGAAGCTGAATTTTAGTCTCTAAAAAACAGAACAGTTAAAATTTTGGCCACTGTTGCTCATTAAAGGTTTATTTCATAAACTTTTTCAAAATGGGACATAACAACAACGGTTCCTCAAATGGCCTAAAAGTCTAAGGAAACCCATCAAATAAAAGGACACTGCAAAAAATATAAGTCATTTTATCTTAAAACAAGTGCATTTGTTCTTGAATTGAGGAGGTAAAAGAAACATTTTGCCAATGGAACAAGACAATTTACACTTAAAATAAGAAAACACAATTGCATTGTCTTATTTCAAGTGCATATTATCTAATTATCTTATTTTAAGAGTAAAAATACTCATTCCATTGGCAAACTAGCTCATTTACCTACTCAAATTAGGGTGAATACACTTAATTTAAGAAATTTTTACTTATTTCTAGATCGTTTTTGCAGTGTAACAGCTTAGAGGTGTTGAAAAAATTCACTTCTTAGGCTATAAGATCTGATTTGACCAATTAGCAATCATCTCACAATCAGAAAGCTGGAAGCTTTGATGATTCCCAATGATTAATTGACTTAACCTCCAAAAAATCTCCAACAGATCCATGCTCGGTTTGAGCAGCCCTCTGCTTACATTTAGGCCTAATGGGGGTTCAAGAATACAGAAACAGACAAACAAAAGAATCAAGGAAACACTGGTCCATAAATACTTTCTATTATATAAATGGTAATAGTAAACTAGCTTTGCTTAGGAAAGAAAAACTTAAATGGAGAAGCTATGAGCCACTTCTTACGTCAAAAGGATGAAAGGGAGCTCAGTAAAAGTCACAGTAAAAGCCTAGTTAACATAGTCAAACAGAACCAGGCCAGATGAAGCTACTGTGCTGAGAAAAAGCAGAAAGAACATAAAGTTAGAGCTTAAAATAATGAATAATGCAGAATTGTAGAAGAGAGGTAGAATGTATCAGAAAAAGGAGAAGTGGTCCCAATGTCCTCCAGCAGGCTAAGCCTATAGCAGCACTAAATATAGAGATAGTTCAGGATAACCTGAGCCACTTTAAACAGAAGACTCAGTTTTAAGCCCAGGGTTCCTACAGCATAAGGCAAGTTAAATTCAAGACTTTTTAAGACTTTTTAATGCCACTTGAAATAAAAATTTAAGACCAAATTCACAAGAAACACAAGAAAAACCTGCTTGCGACAACTTAATGCAAAGGTATATTATAACATAAACCACTGCACTAATGTTTCAGATTTTGAAAAGCTTCCCATACAGGAAGAAAGCTGAAATCACACAAATGACAGATATATTTTAACAATTATTTAACTGAATTCACAAACTTTGTTTTAGCAGGAACAAAACAAATCAGTTTTAAAGCCACAACATAACCAGTGCTAAGTCTTTTTTGCAGCTATTTTTCTTTGTATGGTTTTCTTAGTATGTTTGATTTGGTGATAAGTGGAGGCGTTGCAGAGACAAGGGTGGAACTAAACTGAGAAATACCGGCTGTTTCTCTGTAACTCCATTTTGACGCTTTGTGTTTCGCGTTTCGCATGTGCGACTCCACTGCCTTAATTCCCATCGTTCCGAGCTTGAATTGCTTAAAATCCACTGAGCCTCATGTATGTTCCCTGGTTTTAGCCATGGAGAAAACTCTTGGCTGGAGACAAATTTGGTTACATTTAAACTTGATCATATTTTACAGACAAAAAGTTAATGGTGCATCTCCCAAATGTCCCGGCCGCAACAACGCTTTTATTGGTTCCGCTATCGGGACGCAACCAATAATGGCGAGCTGTTATTTTTTTTATAAAAAAATAAATAAAAATTGTCAATTTTAACGTATTTAGATTAAAAAAATAAATCGTAATAAAAATAATCCTATTTATGAAATTTTTAAAAATTAAGACCTACGAAAGACTGATTTAAGACATTTTAATACCATTTAAGGCCTTAGTTTAATTTGAAGAATTCAATGCCTTTTAAGACTTTTTAAGGACCCGCAGGAACCCTGAAGCCTAGTCTTAAAATTATAACCTGACTCCGCCAGATGGATTTGCTCCGCATATCCATCTGGAAACCTTCCGGTGAAATAATTTTGGGAAGGGGCGAAAATACTGGTTAGCTGATTGGCCTATGTTGGTGATAGACGGGCCAAATAAACCAATCAGATCAACGAAGCATATGACGTACTAACAGAGCGACGACGAAGAGGAGCCAATTGATAGATCAAACTCTTGCCGAAACCAGTCGGGAGAAGAGCAAAAACATCTTTTCCTCTGAGAAAAGCCTCCAGAGCAGTGTTTTGCTCTTCTTTCAGTGAAGAAATACTCTGTAATTCCGATAAAACTTGCTTGATAGCCACGCTAACGCTAGTTTCATCGGCTGAAGCCGCCATGTTCTTTAGACTGAACTGTCGCGCTTCTCGTTGCGTCACACCTCAACCCGCCTCAAAGCCAACGCTGATTGGACGTTCGTTTGGTGAACGGCTCCAAATTTTCTTTAACGGAGAGTCTCCAGACTGATTAGCGAGTGAAAACTTGAAAGCTCGCGAGATCAGGATGGTCTCACGAGGCTATTAAAATTAGACAATTAGAGAGACTAATCTTAATAGACAACACAGTTAAATAGAGCATTTTTTCCCTCATCAGTGCATTATGCAAGTTTTAGCAGCACCTAAATCCATTTTCACATTCCCTCCACAAACTAGACTTTTTTTTGTGGAATAATTTCACAATAACAATGTTGATATTACTTGTGCAATGAAATAGGTTTTTATTTCGTAACTATATTTTCCCTTCAGCTGCTATTATGATGTCCTTGCTTCAAGATCGTTCTCTAAATATTTCCAAACACCCCCTGTCCTGCGTAGCATCTTGCCAGTTATTATCCGAGTCAACCAACTGTTTATTTTCTAGCTCAATTACTTAGTGTGGGCAAATGCAAAGCAAATGAGGTTAATGTGATTCTCAGAGCAATGATGTGGTGACTCAGTACAATATGCTGGAAGAACAACTCGAGAGTGAGTCTGATGGCAGCTGAGAAATGGTTTCAGAGGCATTTGGATGGTGGAATAATTGTTTCCAGAGCTCCACATGGAGTAATTGCATCCCCTCCGCCCAAAGTCTTCACCTCCCTCCACGGATCGGCTGCCCACCAACATTTACGGGGTTCTTAGTCATGAGAAAATGGCCAAACAGTTTCTTTCCTGATGAGAGCGACGTGGAGGGGAACTATCAGCTGGTTGGGTTGAGGGGGTTGATTGCATCTGCAGAGTGTATATTTGATTTTCTACAGTATATGCTACATGCCGCTCGGTGCCTTAAGTGTGTCCACCTGCACCGAGGCTGTGTGCAACTATCCTCACCATTAGGATTAATGATGGAAGAAGAAAAGCACTCTGGGTGATTGTAGGGAAATTGCCCTCAGCTGCACATTCAGACAGCAAAAAAAGAATCGGACAGGGCTGAGCTGAAATTCCAGACATCCACTTCGGACCATGTCCAAGCGATCTAAAAACACCCTAGAAATGGACCTGTGGTCAGTGACCCACACAGCTTCCTGTGGTTTTAAAACGACTCTTTCAGAAAAATGTACAGCACCAAGAAAATATGGATTACCCACATGTGTAATGTAAGCTTATTGACATTTTTCTTTTGTCCTCGAAATAACATTTTACAGTATAATTATGTGTAGTAAAACCTCATGTTATATGAAGCGATTCCCATTCTAGTAATTGATCAAGTTAGAAGAAAAAAAATGACATATAAAGAAAAATAAAAAAAAGACAAATAGTTCCAGTAGATTGGGTTCATGATCTGGTAAATCTGAACGATCTCAATAAGTCAGACTTATGTTTTCTTATCATACGTTGCAATAATGAAGAAGAGAAAGGGTACCATCTCCAAATTACTTCCTGCTGCAGAGACCGAACAGTTAGACGGGGCATCAACAGACAGCGAGGAGCGACAGGAAGGAATGAGGCAGGATATATAAAATCGGAAGAAGAGAGCCAGATGGAAGGAGAAGAAAAAAGAAGAATTGAACATTTTGACGGCCTGTCTCAGTGGGCACGCAGCTGCTTTTCCAGCTGCTGGATAAATTTGTAGGAAAGGGCTGAAAATCATTAGCACATTTTAAGTACAGGCAATAATTGTCAAGTGGTTTCAGCTAACGGGCACATTTCAGCCGCTGTCCGCCAAAAACAGGGCTATAAAAACTGATTGTGTTGTTTACTTCTCATTATTATGGGATTTTTTTCTCTCTTAATTTAATTAATCTTTTAAATATAATGTTTAAGAGTGAATTCAGACATTGTGTTATCCCAGAAACAGATAAAGCAGGTATGATTACATAAAGTTTTCCCTGATCTTGATTGTAGCTCTTTGCTCCTATCCTTCACCTTTTGCAGGGTTAACAGAAATGCTACGTTCACACTGCAAGCAGCAGAGACAGGAGGAGTCAGAGGGGGATTTACCATTAGGCAATACTAGGCAGTTGCCTAGGGCCCCAAGTTCCTAGGGGCCCCATAAAACTCTGTTTACATGCATAGTTAATACAACTATTCTTTTAACTGAACATTAATTAATTTTTGATAAAAATCCTTTGGCTAAAATGCCATCAGAACGCTGATAATATTAAGTGTGTCTCAGCCCCCCCCTTCAGTGTCCTCTATATTGGATCAGTCTATTTGCTGCACATGTTCAGAAAGGTCCAAACAGACAGAAGCAAACCATTTGAAAACAAACGATGCAAAGAGCAGTGTTGCCAACTTAGCGCTTTAGTCGCTATATTTAGCCACTTTGCAGACCCCTCTAGCACTTTGATTTTTAAAAAGTGCCTAGCGCCAAATCTAGCGACTTTTTTCTGCTACTGGAGACTTTGGAGACGACATCTAAAAGCAGCGAACTCTGCTCTCCAGAGCAAGTAGATTGGATGTCTATTTTATTAACATTTCTATATCTGTAGAATGGGGCTGTTTTGTGTGTTGTCTTCTCCATTCAGAGGGCCCCCTACCTGTCTTTGCCTAGGGCCCCAAATTTCCTAAATCCTCCCCTGGGAGGAGTAGCTAGTTTACTTGCAAAGCCAATGGCTGACGTGGATTTTGTTGCAGCAAAAGGTCCTGAAGCGCGTTTTTAGAAGCTAAAGCAGCGCCTTAAGAGCTTCAGAACATCTGAGGCGAACGACATGCTTGAGTTTTTGCTGCTTCAACCAATCAGAGCAGCTGATCTGGGCGCTGGCAGGGAGACAGACACAGCACTGCTGATGCAGAGCGCTATGATCACTCCTCTGAAATAGTTTATTAATGCCTAAATTACCTAAAAATCTCGAAACCTGCCGGCAAAATATGTTCGATTTTATTATTCTGGTGACGGCGGTTTGGATTACGTAGCTGAAAAAAGCTAACATCTACTTCCAGCTACCATGAACAGTAGCAGAAAACGCCAAAGAGGCGATTGGTACCAGAGGCTGCTGTTGATCGGGATTCCCAGTGACAGCGCACCGCCGGTGCAAAATAATTTTTTAAGGCAGGATGGTCGTCTTGATGAACTGACTACACAGATGAAGTTTTCATGTGGACTTTCTTACTTAAAAACTACTTTTTTACCCACTTATAACAGCAAATATAGCTGCCACTGTTACAGGCAAAGCAAAGATAGGGTAGCTCTGCCCAACGCGCATCAGACCCACTTTTCGACTGTGCAGCTAGAGCAGCAAGGATGCTTCAGCCTAGCCTCGTGAGACCATCCTGATCTCGCGAACTTTCAAGGTTTCACTCGCAGATCAGTCTGGAGACTCTCCGTTAAAGAAAAATTGGAGCCGTTCACCAAACGAACGTCCAATCAGCGTTGGCTTTGAGGCGGGTTGAGGTGTGACGCAACGAGAAGCGCGACAGTTCAGTCTAAAGAACATGGCGGCTTCAGCCGATGAAACTAGCGTTAGCGTGGCTATCGAGCAAGTTTTATCGGAATTACAGAGTATTTCTTCACTGAAAGAAGAGCAAAACACTGCTCTGGAGGCTTTTCTCACAGGAAAAGATGTTTTTGCTCTTCTCCCGACTGGTTTCGACAAGAGTTAGCCTGGCTTGTGGTTGTGTTTTCATCGTCGCTCTGTTAGTACGTCATATGCTTCGTTGATCTGATTGGTTCATTTGGCCCGTCTATCACCAACATAGGCCAATCAGCTAACCAGTATTTTCGTCCCTTCCCAAAATTACTTCAACGGAAGGTTAACTTCCGCCATGCGTCAGAACTAAACTTGAACAAGCATCAAAAATAAAGCAGCACGCTTTTTTGCTGCTCCTGCTGCTTGTGGTCTGAACGTACCATAAGAGCGCTATCCAGGGCTGGATCCACTCAACCTTCAGCTTAACGCCATTAAATAGCGACACACACATAATGCTGGTAATATTGAGACTACGGCCTCCAGGAAAAGAAACTGCAATAAATACAAAATTACATTAATGCCTAACGCCATAAGCTTTCAGTTATAAAACCCAAAACGAGAACATTAGCATGTGTCACACTGAGCTAATGTACTATTGTTAAACTCTGTGGGTGGTCTGTGCCTATAGATCCTGTTACACAAAGAATTGTGGGTAATTTTATCCATTTTACATATTTCAGTGAAGTGTGTAGTATTGCCACCCTGCTTCTTTGGAACCTTCAAGTAAAATTCTCTGGCTCTGCAAGAATCAGCTCAGGCTCTCTATCCAGCCGTACCTTGAAATTAGAACTAAATCAAACAACCTTTATAAGGATTTAAAATATTAAAGTGTTGCTTCTGTAAAGCTTATTAACTGAAGTGTTTGATCTGTAAATAGATCAGAGATAAATGACTAAGTAAACAGAGGGAAAGCTAAAGCCTGTCTAAAGAGCAATAAACTTTGATCTCATTTTGATGGGTCTCCTGCTTGAAGTTAATCAGATGATTAAACATGTTCAATTTTAACTTTTTTTTTTTTAAATAGGCGGCGAGGTTAACATGATGATTTTCAGGTCATCCTATGCGAAGCGTGGAGGGAAGCTCAGCAGGAGGGCGTCATGTTTTAACAATGAAGATCTGATTATTTTCTTCTTCTAATGCAGGTTTTAAAACTTGCGTTATTTTATTCATTTGTGTCATAGCACAGCGTGGTGTCAGCTCAAAGGATTTGTTATTTTTACTCTTTAATGAAGACTAAAAACAGCATCAGGAATGCACTTTTGAAATCTGCACTTCCAACATCCTGGCTGAGCTTTGCTTTAACATTAGAGGACATAAAAAATGACTCTGCAGGGTGAGAGGAGCCCACCTTTGAGCGCTAATTACATCAATTTGAGCCCTGAACAGCTGCTGCTTGGTTTTACACTCAGCTCTGCCTGACTCATTAAGACAGAGCGAGTTTAGAAGACAAATGCCTTCGTAACGTATCGTATCCACCTGATCAGGCATCTGAATTCCCTGATCGTCTTACTAGAGGCGGACTTTAATATTGGCTATGCTACATGTTCTAAATATTATCTATTTATTTAGTTATTTGTTGCTATCTTCTCATCTCTCATTGCTTTCATCCATCCATCCATCAATTTTCCATCACGCTTTATCGCTGCTGGGGTCGCTGGTACCTATCTCCAGCTGTAAATGGGTGAGAGGCACACAAACACAAAATCATCCCTGGACCAGTCTATCGTAGAGCAATACAGAGACCATCAGGGCAAACAACCATTCATGCACAAGTAGGGCGGCCATTTCTATAGCACCAAAAAGGAGGACATTGTGCGGCATATCGATAAATTACTAAGGTGTAAATAAAAATCGGGTAAAGTCACATTTATACAATTCTTAGTAGTTTAAAGAGGATGCTTGTGTAGCTGAATAGAACAAAATATTAAAGAAATGTAAAAAAGAATTGGTTCCCAGCATTTGTATTTATTTAATACATTCTGGTGTTTAAGAAGTGACACCGAGATGAATCTTTAAAGTGCAGAATACCACAAAGCATAAGATGTGTGGACTTAATTGTTAAAAAAAATATTTTTAACAAGAAACATTCATAATAAAATAGCCTAATATATTTTTAAACAACAAAAGAGATTGTAGAAAACCGATTCAACTGCTCTAAAAGTATAGCTTTATTTTTAAGAGCCTCAGTCTTTTGGGAACTTATCTAAAGTGTCTGTGTGTGCAGCAGACCTGTCTTTATGGTCGTCCCTTTAGCCAGGGGCGAGTCACTGAAATCCACTTTCATATCACGTTCTACGCTTCCGTAGGACTAGTGATGTTTTATAGTATAGTGCACCTTGCAGCTCTGCACAAGTTATTTTAGTATCCAGGAGCGACAAAACTTAATGTAAAAGCCAACATTGAAGAGTTCGCTGCTGCACGTTTATAGCTTTTATGTTAATCCGTAGTCGCACGCCGTTCAGTTGCAGCTTTTCCTCGACTGCTTACGCCCTCATCGCATCGACAAAGTGGCAGAAACCAAGGAATGAATCTCCGCTACCTTTGGTCATAGATTTGCGCTCTTTTGTCCATTCTGGGTTAAACTGCGTCCTGGTTTTGACAGGAAGCTAACTTTAATACTCAGCATCAGTGATTCTGATCCTTGTTTACTTTTGTAACCAGTGAAAGCAGATCTTTATCTGACATGCCGCCACCCTTAGCCAATCATCTGTTAGATCAGATAGTGATGCATTTTTGATGATTGGATATTGTGCTGATGCCCAGCAAAAAAAATTAATAAATAAATAAATTTCTGCTCTACAAGCCTAGTGCCTCATAAAGGAGGACAAATACACATCCGGCTGGATGCGGCGCCGGACAGTGCAATGAAAATCCGGACTGTTCGCCCTAAAGTCGGACATCTGGCCACCCTATGCACAAGGAGAATTTAGAAAAGCCAATTAACCTAACAGTCATGTTTTAGGACTGTGGGAGGCAGCCGGAGTACCCAGAGAGAACCCACACATACACGGGGAGAACATGCAAACTCCATGCAGAAAGAACTGCTACCCACTGCAGCGCCCGTTTTCATGCATACTTAAGAAAAAAAATATTTTGACTTTTTACAGCACTTTTGGCTTGTTTTGATGTCAATAGGCTGACAGGAAATGGGATATGAGAGAGGGGGAGAGACGTGCCCAAACCCGGTTAGGACTCTTCGAGAACTAAGTCCTCCATACATGGGTTGTGCACGCCAACAACTGTGCCACCAAAGCACACCCAAGGCAAATATTTTTGACCTCATCAAGCTTCTTACTATTTGATTTAGCAAACAAAGCATCACCCCTTAAATAATCAGATTTAAATATCTGATTTTAAGATTACACCAAAGCAATTATTTGGCAAGTAAAGATACGTTTTTCATTATGTCAAATCTTGTATGTAAGAACCACAATATTGAGATTTGCATGTCTAACTATTCTAGTGGGAAAAAAGTATTCAACTCTTCATCCCAGTTAAATAAACTGAGATTGATGGATTTCACTCAGTTACTGTTTGGTATTCAGCCCTGTTCTGCCTGGGCAGAGTGTGTTCACCTTACTTACAACAATGGAAAGTAGTCAGAGTCAAAACAAATGACAGATACTTTGGTTAAACAGTAGCATGTTATGAAAAAGAACCCGGCTTGTTGGGAAGAAGCTGTGTCTGGTCAACAAACACCGTCACACGGGGGAAATGTGTGGCCTTGCAGGTGATACAGACTAAGTGAAAACTTTTTTAGTGAATAAATAGGATAAATTAATAGAGAGAAATCTAAATTTTCCTACCACAATATCCACTTCATGAGATGTTGGAAATGATCTTTTAATTTCCCATTCATTCCTCCATCAATCTAACTTTCCCAAGCCAAACATCACAGATAATCTCTGCAGCAAGTCCTAATTCTGCTGTGGGGCCATCTTCCAGCAGGAGAATTGTTTCTTAGAAGTCTAAAGGAAAGCATCTTATCCAGATAGTGAAAAAAAAAATCCTACAGTAGTGACCAGCAGTGACTCAATAGGGAGCTCCTCTTGGTAAAACTGAACTCCTCACCTTGTTCCAGCAGCTGAGTAGAGACAGAAAAGTCATTTCAGCCTCATTTATGGTCTCCTCTTTGGTTGTTGTTACCCACAGCTCGTGAGAATCAGCCAAGGTTGGAGTTCAACTGGAAAGTTTAAAGTTTTCCTGACGGTTCAGTCCTGATTCACCCTGCAAAGTTCTACCTCTGAGAATACAGGAAACTTTATGTTCTGTGCTTCGCCCATTAACATAAACAATATAGATGGCGTTAAAAGCTTGGAAATCTGTTTTTTCTGCAGTGTGCTAACCACTAGTGCAAAACTCACTTTACTAATTATAATTCTATTTTATTGTATCTCTAATTGGGTATCATTTATTTTTGTCTTATTAATTAAATCGTTTGTTTTGATCAAACTCTGCTTCAGTTTCCTTTCTGCACTGCAAAAAATCTAAATCTAGATAAGTCGTTTTTTCTCAAAATAAGTGCATTTGTTCTTGAATTGAGGAGGTAAAAGAGACATTTTGCCAATGGAACAAGACAATTTACGCTTAAAATAAGAAAACACAATTGCATTGTCTTATTTCAAGTGCATATCATCTAATTATCTTATTTTAAGAGTAAAATTACTCATTCCATTGGCAAACTAGCTCATTTACCTACTCTAATTAATGGTGAATACACTTAATTTAAGAAATTTTTACTTATTTCTAGATCGTTTTTGCAGTGTGTGTCTTTATAGATGCAATCTTTTCAACTAAAGGTAATACAACTCTTATGTTACAACAGTTTTTGGCTTCTCTACCCCCCTCTGACCTTTACACCATGTTTTCTAACCATGCTTCCGCTTATTCAGCTTATAAAGCCGTAAATAAAGCTTAAATTCTGACTTAGGGAGATTTCCACTTCTTCCATTTTAATGTAATTTGTTCCATATCTGTCTTTTCCCTGTTAACTGTCTTTCATTAATGCTCCCTGTTATCCGTTCTCAGATATCTTTCTGTCGTTATTTTCCCCGGAAGGGAAATGGGAAGTGTGAGTAGAAAGCAAAAATATCATCAACGGGACTTTGCTATGACATATTAATTGGATTATAGTTGCATTTAGCCCAGATTATGTCCCGCATGGGGAAGAGGATGATGACACAGATGGATTAAATTAGAAGGAGCAACACTGACGGCAGCGGTTCTTTGATTGTGCAGGGAGGAAAACCATCGGCACAGAGGTGATGACGGCTCCACAACATTTCCTGCCCTATGATGATTAAAGCTGCCTCTGGACTTATTTAAAAAAAAAAAAACAACAACAAAGCAAACTCATTCTCTCCCTGTTATTCTACAACAAAAAATGTAATATTTATCTACAGTTTATTTATCTACACCGCGCTAGCAACGAGCATGCCTTTCACTGGGGGTGTGTAGCAGTTCTCGCCGTAAAGCAAGACCGACTCTCGCGATGCACGAGACTTCTGAGCCTGTGGGTGCGGGCCGAGGGCTCCTGCAATTGCAAGTACGGTATTTCCCCTACAGACCACCAGGGCGGCCGAGAAAACCTTTGTCATTAATGGAAGACATTAATTAACTGAAAAATGTTGCATAGTATGCCTTTAACATCCCCACTAAGTATTTCAAAGTGATTGCAACAAAACTCCTCCCTTTAACTCCTCTCAGCCTGTAAGTGGCGCACCTGCGAGCTAATGGTGGCTCGCAAGTCACCATTTTTGTATTTGGTCAACTAGAATTAAATGTTTGGTTAAAGATGAACTTCCTGTTCAGAAGAAAAGACGCAATTTACGTTTTTTCTGAACCTCTTTTTCTTCAACGTATTTTCTTGTTAAGTCCCTTAATGTTGACGTTGGCTATGCAACTAGAAGTGAACATTTATATTTCCTATTTATTGACCCGTTAAAAAAAAATTTACTATACACCATTTTAAGTAAGTTAATACATTTTATTATGTACCAGTGTAGCCGTTCTGTAGGAGCATTCCTTTTTTGAAACCTCCTGTATCAATGGAGTCAGAGCAGCTGTACATGATTCCCTCATTTATAGGGTTTAGCAACACGGTATTTCCAAAGACTCTCTAAAAAGACACTATCGCTACACTAACGCTAGAGACGAAAAGGTGTCTGCTGAATGTCTGCTGTAGCCCCGTATATAGAGCACTTTATAGGGTTACGTCATTTTGTAGGGGTCTCCGGATGTCTAGTGGATGAAAAACTGGAGGACTCAAAATTTCCCACAATGCACCTTTAAAAGCAGAATATCCCAGAATGCTTTGCAAGAGCTCTCCTCATAAAGCATCAGGGGATTTATTTTGGGCGAGAAAGAAAAAAGATGGTGCAGGCACTGTACTAAGGAGCCAGAATCACAAGACCAACGGGGAGTGAAATAGTCATCTTCTGTCCAAACAGCCAGTAAAATGAGTGCACTATGAATTAGTCTCTGCTCTAAATGTCCCCTTGTTTTTTAAAAGATTAATGCATTAACATCAGCTTTATGTATAAATGCTTACTAGTTCAAGTAGAGTCTTGCACAACACCCTGAAGCCTGACTATCAACCCTTTACACAGCCTTCCCCGATCTGTGGCTCAATCGGAAAGGGAAATCAGTAAGGACGCTTCAGCCAAAGCTGAAAAATTACAGCAGTCGTCATGATGAGTGTGCTGGTAAAGATTCTCAGTCATCCAGGTCATCGTCATTCCAAGAAAGTTAAAAACAAACCACTGAACTTTGTCTCCAAGTCAAAGACGTTTCTCTTCCATCAAGGAAGCTTTTTCAATTCAAATGTCAGAAATAGCATTGAGCTGCTTTATACAGTAGCCCAACAAAGCCTTGTTTTTGCTTAGATAACATGCATATTGAAACAGATTAACGTGTTCACCCCTTTGGAATGTGGGTCATTAGGCTTCTTTTGTTAGCCGGCAATGCCCCATATCTATCTATTAGGGATGGAACGGTTTATGAAAACCGTCCGAACCGTTCGGTCTCGGTTCGATTCGCGTGTGTTGTGTTCGGTTCATGCGCTGCTCCTTTTTCTCATAGGCGAAGCGTTTACACTCCAGAGCAGAAGGTGGCGGTACTGCGACCAAAGCCAACCACCAGTCGTAAACAAGAAGAAGAAGAAGCGAAGCAGCGTAGCTGGGTGTAGCAGAAAAAAATCAGTTTTTGTGGAGAATTGTGTGGGTATGGCGAGTGGGAAAGAACAGGAGTTGGAAGACGCGCCAGCAGCACTTTATAGGTCTGCTGTATGGGACCACTTTGCATTTAGAGTGACCAACATGTCATGCTAACCCCGAAATCCCACCTACTCCGTCCGCGCTCCGCCCCGCTGCGCTCCAGACCGCCTTCAACTGCTTCAAACTTGGAAACAATGTCCAGTGGATTGTATTTTAACTTTTTTGGAAAGTCATGATAGGTGCTGTCTGAATATTGCTGGCTGTAATGATGGAGTTAGGAAGAAGAAGCTGGATGCTTCCTATCTATAGTTCCTTTAGCATAGGGACCTCCTAATGTTGTTTTCTGTGGCTACGGTTTCCCACAATCCTTTGAGTGACAGAACATATAGGCTCCAAGTTAAACAACAATAAATCATTTCAACACTAATGTGTGACACAAAGTGCTGAGAATAGATCTTCCTCTTATCTTTGTACCATGTTTTCTTCAGGTAAGACGCTTAGAATAATATCCTATGTAGTCACCATGTAAAACAAGCTTTGATGCATTTTGTTCTCCTAAAATTGTTCACCATATCCTGCATTGACTTTTTAATCCAACTCAGCTTCATTCCTTTACCTCAGTTGAATAAACCAGCTGAATTTGACAAAATCATCGAACCACTACAAATTGGTCTTTAGAAAACTTGCTCAAATTCTTGCATATGGCAGCTTTCCTTTCCTTTCTTCTTCGATCTTTATCTTATCACTGTTACCTGTCATGTCCCGCACTTTATGTCAGTCTGTAAATATCAATCTTGTATATTTCTTGTATATTTCTAGAGAAAAAACGTAATTTCATTTCCCTTGTATGTCTTGTACATATGAAGAAAGTGACAATAAAAGCTGACTTTACTGACTTGAAGTGTTCATTGTATTGTTTAAATCAGGGGTGTCCAAAGTCAATCCTGGAAGGACACTATCCTGCAGCTTCTAGAAGCTTCCCTGGTTTAACACATCTGATTTAGATGATTGCAGCTTTTATAATAAGCAATCAATGAAAATCTGCTTCAAACACAATTTCTTGATCATATTATCCATAATTACCTTACGTCGTAGTCTATTTCAGTTGATCATGATTAAATTACTACCATTCATCAACTGTCAGGAGACCAAAAGAAAAAGAAACCTACAGTAAAGCAGGTGGTTCCTGTTGTTTCTACGATAATCTGGGCATAAAGTGACTAAAACTGGAAAAAAAAAACAAAAAGAAGTGAATAAAAACATTAAATATAAACCACCAGTGATGTAACCGTAAATAGTTTTACTGTGAATGCACATGTAAATTACTGCTGAGCCTGCTTTCTATTTCCCTACATTCCTTGAATGCATGATCTTTCTCACCTCTAGTTATTATCATTCCCTCCACCTCTGATTGCATGGATTGAACTCTCGTATTCTTTCTTTTCTCCTCCAGATTGCCCTGTTTGCACCTTTCAAAGCAGTCGCCATAAATCTATTGAATCTTTTGCCTCTGAGCTTTATTTTTCCTGACTCTGCCTCTGCCTGCCCTACCTCAGATATTGAGTTTTAGGATCTGATCTGTAGAATCATGGATTATGGACCTGGTGACTCCCAGGTCACTGGAGGGATCAGACCTATAAAGGCATATTTTGTTTTGTTATTTATTTATTATTTTTACATTTTCCTTTTTATAACCAATCTGTGGACATATACAGCAAATATTAAATAAAAACACTTTTTGAAAATAAAGCTTTTAAGGAACTATTTGTGTGATCTGCTGTGATATTTTGAACTTACAGCCGCACTGCAAAAACCATCTAGATTTAAGTCTTAAAAATTCTTAAATTAGGTGTGTTTACCCTTAATTTAAGCTGATAAATAAAATTATTTGCCAATGGAATTAGTATTTTTATTAGGTAATATGCACTCGAAATAAGACAATGCTGTTTTTTTCTCTTATTTTAAATGTAAATGGTCTTGTTCCATTGGCAAAGTGTGTCACTTATCTCCTCAATTCAAGAAAAAATGCACTTAATTTAATCAAAAATGACTCATTTAGATATCCATTTTTTGCAGTGCGATATCATCAGTCTTTGTTAGTCAAAGTTATTAAATTGTCGCTGTATCTCACATTTGTGTCCACTCTATATATCTTATAACTTTTATCACCCTTTTTTTAATCTATCTGTTTGGTTTCCTTTTGCTCTCATGGCTGCTTATAAATTCCCATTCAGGGACAAATAAAGGATTATTCTATTGTGTTCTGCCTGAATAACCCATCCTGCCTTCGTCTCAGTCAGAATATCAATACCTGTGACTGAATTGCCTGGACCCTCTCCTCCCTATGGTATTTTATAAACCCGATCATGTCCTACCGTAACCATCTCAGCATCGAAGCTGGGAGTATCCACCACCATCTCTTATGTGAGTCTTCAGAGGCCCTTTCTGCTTTATAATGAGGATCTCCAACCACAGCAAACACCCTGCCACTGACTGATGCCGCATTAATTGATTCCCAGTTTATCATCATAACCCTTAAACTTGTCTGTCTGTCTATATGATGATTGCTTTTAAAATTTGCTCTTCCCTGCCGCCTTCTGACTTTCATTTTCAGCCCATAACATAATCACCCCAAACATGGACTGTTCTCCCTGCTGTCCTCTGGGAAGAGGCTTTGCAGCATCCGATGCAGGTCCAATAGATTCTGAAACAGCTTCTTCCCCACCGCCAACAGCTGAAATGTTTAGAAAACTCTAAATCATGTCACAGACTCTGATAACCATGGCAGCAAAGGGCCGGTGGAGTTGCTAGCTACACCTATAAGAATCCATCCATCCATCCATCTTCCTCCGCTTATCCAGGGCAGCAGCTTAAGAAGGGAGGGCCAGACTTCCCTCTCCCAAGCCACTTCTTCTAGCCCCTCAGGAGGAACCCCAAGACGTTTCCAGGCCAGCCGAGAAACATAGTCTCTCCAGCGTGTCCTGGGTCTTCCCCGGGGCCTCCCCCCAGTGGGACGTGCCCGGAACACCTCACCAGGGAGGCGTCCAGGAGGCATCCTAACCAGATGTCCGAGCCACCTCAACTGACTCCTCTCGATGTGGAGGAGCAGCGGCTCTACTCCGAGTCCCTCCCGGATGACCGAGCTCCTCACCCTATCTCTAAGGGAGAGCCCAGCCACCCTACGGAGGAAACCCATTTGGGCCGCTTGTATCCGCGATCTTGTTCTTTCGGTCATGGCCCAGAGTTCATGACCATAGATGAGGGTAGGAACGTAGACCGACCGGTAAATCGAGAGCTTCGCTTCTTCACTCAGCTCTCTCTTCACCACAACAGACCGGTACAGCGCCCGCTTCACGGCAGACGCTGCGCCAATCTAGCCTGACGTAGTCCCACTCAATTCTAGTCAGAATGAGTCTGATGCTGCTCCATAGAGCTGTGATTATGGGGCGTGTTTAGAACGAACCAGAAAAAGAAATGCCTCTGCACTCAATTGGATAGACCTACAACCAATAAGAGCAACGGAGTGCGTGACGTATGTTAAGCGACGCATAGTTGTTGTCAACAAAAATCAAAGCGTGCAGTTGCACGCCTAGAATAAGAAGATGAGCCTTGATCGCGTTTCTCTGTTCCTCTTTTAAAATTAATTTGCTGTCGATATCTTCTAGAACAGACCTAATAGCAGAATCTACACACCCCAACTCTCCAGCGGCAGCCATTGTTGTTGTCACCCAAGCGTGCTTTGGTGACGTGGTTGATTACATTACTGTTGATCAGCTGTCCATCATCGTATAAAGCCCGCACTGACAATTTGATTGGCCCGCCAGATATTGTGCGAGCATACTCACGCTACTATCGAGCAATGCCAGACCGAACTTCCCGACCTCAAACGTTGAGGGCGGGACTAAGTTCGGAATGGCACCCAGGCTAGCGCCAATCCACCTGTCGCTCTCCCGCTCCCTTCTTCCCTCATTTGTGAACCTAAAAGAATACAGTAGATAATTTCTTGTAAGAGTGCTGGAGTATTTATTTTAAACTTTTGTTCATTAATGTATTATACAATAATTAATATTTATAAACCAGTGACTGGTTATACTATCTGTACCAGATGCAGAGCAGCCATTTTTTCCTTGCCATGTGTTTTATACTGCAGCTGCTACGTTCATATTCAGTCACCCTCTTGCTTAATTTATAGTTAAAAACAACTATGATGTGAAGCTAATCTTTGTGACAAATTATTAAGATTTACAATTAAATTACAGAATAAACAGAATTTGATCACTGAACTACAGTAGCATTTATACTGCTTAGTTTTTCCACAAGACATTCCCTATTTACAAATTACCACATTAGTTTTTCTTTGGTTTTAATGTGATCTCTGCTTTCTTACATTATTTCACCAAAGAAAACATTTTATCGCTCAAAACTTTCCCATTGTTTAAAACTTTATTCGTTTTTGTGTTTTATTTTGTAATTACAATTAGCTTTTAGCTACTCCATGTTAGTCTTCTGATGCATTTGTAATTTTTGGGTGCATGTTAGAAACACAATGATTGCAGCCCTGGTTTTCATGTTATTTTCCAACCTTGAACCATCCTTAGATTTGTATGCTGTGGCCAGCTGTTACCTGGCCGTAACTCTGACCCCGCTGCTGGCTGGCAGACATAACTCAAGCCTGCCAGGTTCTGAAAGGTGCAATTTCATGGTCGCATCCAGATGTTCGCTTTAAACTCAAAAATAAAAACAGACCCATGTTGGATTTCAGCACCCATATATTATACATCCCCAAACAGAGGTTTATCACAGCATCTGACTGTACCCTGGAACTTATAGGGAGCATCGGATACAGCTTCCGAGAGCAGGAGGCCTGTGGGAACCCTGGCTGGTGGGAACACATGTATGGAACATGCACATATGTTAGCCATTTTAGCATCAAAGACACTGAAATGAGTAGATTATTACAAGAGTCTTAAGAGCCAACTTTTAATAAAGATAATACAACAAAGTGACCTCTCTTATCGAGCAACTCCATCACATTTAGATGGGTTAAAATGATAAAATGTTTCCCAAATGCAGAGATAATTAGGGTTGCATTCAAGAACTTCAGTCGCTGGACGCATTAAGGCACTTTGTAACAGCAGATTTACTTAATCTGCTTCAAAATGAGACTATGTTTCCTGCAAAGCTGTAGAGTTAATTCCTTTAAAGGCCACCAGTCATTTAGCTCATATCTTAGACAAAGGCTGGGATGTGGAACTGGAAAAACATGCTATGTTCATTCTGGGTCAGAGGTGAGTCTCTGCCTCAGGTAGCTGGGTGTTTTTGTTCAGAAATGACGGCAGAAAGCAGCAGCAGATGGATCTGCAGAAAAAAAGTAGCTAAGTCTTGTTTTGTTGAAGAAGGAGCTGCGAATAAAGGTCCTTATACTGTATGTACCAGCTCTGTTCAACAGCCATGAGATGTAAAACATAAATGGAGAGATCTTGACAAGAAGCTAAGAAGGGAGTCTGTTCTGATTTGTCGTAGGTAGATCAAACTTCTTCAGTCTCATTTGTGATAAGTCAGAGATCTTAACCATCACTCCCAATTCACTCATCAAAACCACCAACAACTTTTGTCTCACTATTAAGCACTAGAACTGCCTTTTTTATTGGTAAAACAAAATTCTTCTTCGCCAAGCACTCCCTTTCTCTGCCTTCTTTTCCTCCACCCCTAAAGCCTGCCATAACCAAGCCCCATGATACCTCACCAGCCTGCTCCTCTCCACCACTCAGAACCAAGTAAGAGAACTATGGTGTTTTCTTCATAGATGCTTCCATCCTCTAGAAAATCTCTCCCGGAACACAGACTTACAGTAGCAGCTATTCAAAATGGCCCTTGCCAGTCAAACGCCAGCCGAATGGCAGCCCACTTCCATCCAAATCCCCTCCAACTTATAGGCACTGGAGTGACCCCCATCTTGCATATTTTTTTCCACCCTTTCACTGAATTACAGGGTCTGACCAGGAGATGATGCTTCTCCTTAGATCTTAACGTCCATAAATCATGACAGAAAGAATATTTGAGTCCAGAGTTTGATTTTTAAAAAGGAATTGTAGGAGACCAGCCAAGGAAAGTGGGGAAAAGTCTCATTTTAAAACTGGCCCCTTCAGAACAGTTTGTAATATAAGATTAATGTTTTATCTGTAGGTGTTTCTATTAATGTCTTGTTTGATAAATGTAATCATACGTCCTATAATTTTGCTTAAATCTTGTAAAGTTTCTTTGAGTTTTTAAAAAAGCGCTATAGAAATAAAATGTATTATTTTTATGGATTAATGCAAAGTATCAATAATATCGAAACTAAGTTGTTGTTAGATTGATATCTTTGTGATGAGATCAAGGCCATATTCTGCAGAGGGGGGCAGACCCACAGTGGGATTTCTGGATATTATTTAATTTCTAACCAACATTCAAAGTGGAATGCAATTTTTTGTTAATTAAAATAACAAAAACAAACAGAAAATAGTAAGTTTATCAGGTCTTTATCAAAAAAAGTTTATTTTGATTGCCTTTCAAATTGTCATGATTTTATCAAAACTCGGACCCACATGCAGAGAAACCAATTCAGAGAGACCAGGGAAAGGTTTAACAGGTTTTATTGAAGAGATAATGCAGAGAGAAGTGTTGCTCTGAACACTGCTCAACCGGAACTGAAAAGTGAGGGGAAGACACAGCGATTAGTTCAGGCTCAGTGGGAAATTTGATTCGTGAACTTGGAGAAGAGGATTTGGTTGCTGACTCACGTTTCCAGAGAAGTAGTTGAATCTTTGTCTCCAGTCTGTATGCTGTTGTTCCAGTGTTTGTCTGATACGGTGGAGGGCGGACAGGGTTTACCCAGAATGCGGTTGTTTGTAGTTGAACGGAGAAGCTGACTGCCATTTAGATTTCCTGCGGTACTTGAACGGGTCGTAGTGGAGGTGAATCCCTTGCTCTGTGTGAAACTCAAGCGACCTCTTGGGAAAAACTGGATCCAAACCTCCCATTTGAATCCCCAGCTCAGTTTGAGGCTCAGTTGATCCTTCCAGGGAGAGAAGGTCCGAAAGATCCAGTTTGCAGGATGACTTCCTGCCGAGAGGCAAAGACAAAAACAATGTTAAGACTCAGGTTTAGTAAAACGTAGTTTGACTCCGCAAAACTCAGCTTGGCTAGAGTACCCAAAACTGGCAAACACTCTGGCGTCAAGGTAGTGGCAGTCAGCAGCTTAAGAACACTCCATTAACGAGGAAACCATCAGCAGGTGTGTGAGGAGGCGGAGCAGAACCAGGCGCCTCCTGTTGGAGGAAGGGAGACAAACACAGAAAACACAGACAGGAGTCCTGACATAAATGATGTTTTGGGCTGTTTTAACTAAGACTTTTTGTCTCTTGTTTATTTTTATCATATTGATGATCTCATGGTTATAAAGTAGTCACCTAAAATTTATCAAAATTAAGTATTAAAAAGCACAGGTTCTTATTAACAGTATCGATCAAGTAAATACGCTTTATTTACTTGATGTAGATGAAGGTTAACACACACACCTCAGGTTCTAGTATGTGAAGCAGCTTTCTTCTCTTTTCTTAAGGTTTTCTGGGCAAATCCCACAGGGATGAGACCCCCGGGGCAGAACAAGAGCTCTAGACTCTCTGCACATATGTGATAATAACCCTGAGATATGACCTAAGGAGCAAGAGAGTGTTTCAGTGTGACAGGGTGTCTGAGTTTTACTCCTTGACCTATTGACACAGGAGGAAGACAAAGGATGAAGGAATTGACGGACAGATTGATTGACAGACCGAGGACTTATTCTGCACGAATACAACAGGAGCAAAAGCTGATGTCTATTTCATCCTCATAACAATTGTCACATAAATCTCCCAGAACGCAGAAATACTGAAAGACGTTATGAATAATTGAAGGTCTGGGTTCTGAGGAGAAGTCACAGGCTGCAGATTGGAGCAGATTCTCACATATTAGATGAGCGGGGGAATTAAAGCATGCAACAGTGCCACCTTAAAAAGGGCGGCTGCTGTGTATTCCTGTCAGATCGTCTCACTGTAAAGCTGCAGTACAGATGAGCAGCCGCAGCCGCGAGGAAGACTCGTGAGCTTGTGCACACAGGCTCGCTTAACGCCGAACAAGACCAGCTCACTGATGTAAGAGGCTTATTGGCTGTAATGCTGGAATTTGTTGAAAGGTTTCCGAGCAATGCAATGAATATAAACTAATGTATATATGCAGGCCCTCTTTAAATCTACTGCTGAATTTGCTCAGACGCGTGTCTCTATAGCTGAGCGGTGCCAAGAATAACTATTGAAATAACAATGAATAAAACACCTTGTGTTCTCAGGGGGAATGCTACATCTCTCACTGATTTAGTCGACTAAATATTCACAAACACACGTGGAAAGTCAACACTCCCAAAGCGCTCCACTAGCGCTGTGATTGTGATAAATGAGCTACACTAAAAGTGAACAGTCACTTGTCTCTGGTTACCATCCTGTTTTCATCTCCTTCCTTTTTTTGGGATTAAATTATGCAATCCAAAGCTCTTTTTACTCTATAATTTACTCATATGTTCATTTGCATCTCTGAGGGCTACATAGATTCAATTTGGAGTCCAAGTCAGGGAAATCTAGAGCAGTCATGCAGATGCTTCCTGAATGCCCTCCTGGACTCCATGTGCCTTTGCAAAGCAGTATGTTGATTCATGACTATGTATGATCTGATGCCCAAAGGGCTCCGCACCCAGAGCCCATTCCCGTCATCATCATTAGAGCCGTCTTGCAGCAGATTGTATGCCGTTTTTCAGAATTAACAGTGTGTTTTATGCTAGTTGCTGCATATGGTGCCATGCACAGTCAAACAGGCCATTCTGTGAGTGGTAAGCGGCAGATGATCCAATCACAGAGCATCAGAAATTAACTTCTGACTGACTGGCTGCTGAGGACCATTTCCTGCTTTCCCAGAAGGCAGCACAAGCTTGAGAGGTGCTGTCTCATGACTTCTGCTCCGTGCAGCTGACTCATTAAATTTCCCACTACAAGTTGCAGACAAGCCAACAACTTTTGTAAATCCTCTTTATGAAAAGTGTTAGTGTTGATTGAAACCGGTGGGATTCCTGGCATTGATCAGTCTTTTAAAGAATATCTACAAATGTTCAAAAAGATAAAACTTGAAGGAGCGACTGCCAAAATGGAAATGTTGCTCTGATCTGTGGTTAAGAGAGCTGAAGTATAACCAAGTGGATAAATCAATACGTACGTATATGTTATTTTTATTAGAGGATTGGCGGCCTAGTGGTTAGGGCATTCTAGGGCGATCTGAGTTCAAACCCCACAGACTGCAACTCTGGGTCCCTGAGCAAAGCAATTAACCCCACACAAGACAGATTGGACCAGATGTAATTTGACTTAACCTTGACCTAACTTGATCCCAAACACAAATCAAAGGATAAAGCAGGTTAATACCAGAACTCCTTTAACATCCATATTCATGTGTGATTTCTAACCTGCTTAATGTATGTAAGTTACCACAATATTTCTGGAGTAATTGTCTGTCAAGAAAAGTATTCACTCCTAATTTTGAGCTTAAACCTCCAGACTCAGCTTACCCTATGGATTGTACTGCTGTACAACTGTTTGTACTGTTATATTAAAGAACTATTTCAATTAGAGACAAAAACTGTAACATATTTCTACTTTGTTGTTCTGTTTAAGGTGATTTCTCTAGGAGACCGAATGGAATGACAGTAATGTTTCTAACATAGGGCATCTGCAGACAATTCATCCACAACATCCATTATTTTGTACTGTGAGCATGTATATAGTAGTTGGATGTCATTGAAAATATTTATTTCAATACAATTATTTAATGAATCAACATGAATACAAACATGGCAGGATTTTGAAGGTAGAGTTATCTGAAGTCCTGTTAGAGAGTATGTCCGCCACAGTGCTTCTCAGGGTTTTACCTCCTGCTTTTAATTTTGAATGTTGCAGCTGAGGCACTGATTGAAAATCATGTCTTTCACAAAAAGCACAATTAAGCAGACAATGGGAGCTGATTGAGCCTTACTCTGTCCGATGTTGTTGTGATGACATCAGTAAAAGAGAAAGAACAATGATAGGTTTCGAGAAAAGTACTGCTGGGACACTGGGACATCTAAAGTTTGTATAGAGCATCCAACTGTTAAAGTTGGATGCTCTGTACAAACCAGAAGATGACTTTAATAAGACCCTTTTTTAAGACTAGGGTTTAGCATTTTCCTTTTTGATAAAGCATAGAGTTAGAGTGGCTCGGTTCATCAAGAGCTAACTCTATAGTTATGCTGCTATAGGCTTAGACTGTTTGAAGACATCAAGACTTCTTTTCATCACACTGCTACTTTCTCCATGTTTTGTCCAAGTCTTTATTATCTGCTTGTTGAATCCCTAACCTCCTGCTCTCTCTTCTTTTTCCTCCTCATAGAATCTTCTTCTAGCCTGGCACTTCATTTAACTGTTGTCCTTGAGGAAGACGTCAGCCATCAACATCTTCCATTATAAATGACAGATTTGGGCAAGTTTTTCAGTGTTTAGTGCTGTTTGTGACCGTGTGGTCTGATCGAATTGTCTCTATAATTTTCCTAGAGAAGTGTGTGACACGAATGAACTGAGCTGCAATAAATAACTTGGGTCTAATTATATTTGGAAATGTGAAATAAACTCACATTGTACTTTGTGAATGACAAAATGAGTGCAGAGCTAATTACTCTTTTCATTATGATTAATCAAGGACTAAGAAGTCGAACTCACTGTGTGCCCTGAATGTTGGATTGACTGAGATGTTATGTGAAAGATTCACTCTTAAACATCTCAGCTTTTACTTTTTAGGTTATGTAGACCACATTTAAAGCTCTGATGCATTTTATTCAAAGTAATACTCTAAGCACAAGGAAGCTGAAAGAAAAGGCAAAAGTTAAAATACTGCTAGTATCATTACTAAGATGGATAGAAACAAAAAGTACATTCAAAAAAGGAAGAGAGGTAAGAAATACCTCTTGTATAGTTCGCTTATCACGGTTATTGTTGTCATAAAATGGGTAGCTTTGTTGTGAGACTTTGAAGCAGACCTTCTCAGTCAGTCCTTTCATTGATCCACTTGTATGTTCTGCTTCATTACCCTGTTCTCCTCTTATTTATTAACTAATTATAATTTGTTTAAGCTGTTACAGACATAAAATTTAATGGGAGATTGAATGGAGATGAACTGACCAAGACCTACTAGGACATCTGGACAAAATTGTTGGCATCCCTCAAAAAAAAACAAAAACAAAATGGTCACAGAAATAACTTGAATGTGGGTTTTCCTTTCATTTAACCAGGGGTACCAAATATTTTGCCCTTGTGTGTATTTGGTTTGTGACCAACACATCTGCTGCTCTGATGCCTGAACAATTGTAGACTCAGCATGAGACTCCAGGGGGTCCTGTCCGGTCTGTGTTCTCCTCTGCAAACTATAGAGAGTAATGGTTTGCTTATTGCACACCTACCATTGTTAAACCACAGGTTAAATTTGTGAAATGTTCTTCTGTAGGTCCGAAGATAAGAGTTTTTTTTTTAAAAACTGGGTTATTGTTGTTAGGAATCCAGTTTGTGTGGGTTGTGCTTTTGTTTGTCTTCCCTCCACCACCAGGCAGCGCCTGGCTCTCATTGGCCTCCTCACACACCTGCGGATGGTTACCTCATTACCGGAGGACTCTTAAGCTGCGGACTGCCACTTCCTCGACGCCAGAGTGTTTGCCACTTTTGGGTACTCAAGCCAAGCTGAGTTTTGCTGAGTCAAACTGAGTTTGAACCTTGCTGTTTTTTGTCTTTGCCTCTCGGCAGGAAGTCATCCTGCAAACTGGATGTTTTGGACCTTCTTCCCCCTGGAAGGATTCTCTGAACATCAAACTGAGCTGAGGATTCAAGCTAGGGGTTTGGATCTAATTTTCCCCAAGGATTGTTTGGGCGTCTCTCTGAGCAGGGGATTCATCTCCACAAGAAACCGTTCAAGTACCGCAGGAAAACTAAGTGGCAGTCAGCTCCTCCGGCCCTCCAACGAGCAAGTCATTCACTGGAACAACCCTCACTGACTGGATTCAACAAAAGACACCTTTTTCTGGAAATGTGAGTCCAGTTGCCTAAATTCGCTTCTTTAAATCAAAGACAGAAATTTCCTACTGAGCCTGAACTAACCCCAGAATCTTCCCCTTCACTTTTCAGTCCCGGTTCGACAGTGTTCAGAGCAGCACTGGACTACTCTCAATAAAACCTTTTAAACTTTTCCCTGGTCTCTCTGTTTGGTCTTCTGCATGTGGGTCGGATCTTTTGATAAAATCATGACAATCGTTTGCTCTCAAAAAGAACTTCATTGGAATGATATGGCCTGGTCAGACTAGCTGCTCTTTTGAATTTCCCCTGCTCTCAGACCATTTTAAGGACAGTACAATGGCAGACATCAAATGCATTCATTTAATTCAGACTTTATCAAGGACACTGGGCACCACGTACATCGACATACATTTTTCAACTATTCAAGTCTCTTATCTGACAACTACATTTCTGCCCTCTTTCTCCTGGAGGACTTGGACAGGTCTTTAGTGATTGGAAGATCTCCAGGATACAGGATGTTCCTTCACAGCGTTTTAAGAGGGAATAAATGTGGGGAATCTGTTCTTTGGTAAAAAGTCTATCTTATATATTCTGTTATCATTTTCATTCCAATGAATTTCATGGTGTCTATTTTTAGGCGATGCATTTATGTTCTGTTATCAGACACAGTTTGTCAAAAACATACCTGACATGTTTGACGGCAGACTTCCGTCTTCTTCAGAGCTGTCATCAGCTGCTGTCAGCACGTCTGTAAAGCACTTTTCTATATTCTACCCCAAATGTCCTGAGCTTCATCTGTATTTATAGCACATACAGCATTTCTCTTTTGTCATATGTCATATCCATATGACAAAATATGTAAAAGAAACACACATCCATCTGACAAAAATAGGACACCTTCTCATAAACCTGTACTTCACCTTTTGAATAAGATAATTGAATAAAAGTGTAATTTAGTGGAGTGTACCTGTAAATATGGTCGGATGGCCTCTGCTACAGTATTTGGGGGATTTTAGGGCTCAGGGAAACTACCCAACAATAGTTTCTATTTCTAAAACCACCTTCACTGAGTTGTGACTAAACTATTTTTGGAAATTGTTTCCTGTATCTATGTCTTCATCTTGCATCGAGGGTTATGGCAACCTGGGTTTTACGTTTTTTTCAAAGCAAACGCTTATCAGATCGAGCAGTCAGGTGTGACCACCTCAAACATTCATGGATTTCTAGCATCTTTTAAACAGATATTGAGGCGTCTCATCCAGACGAACATAAGTAAACCCACGATGCACGCGCTGGTTAATAATCTGCACATGGATAACTGGAAGGAGACGGCTCCTATCGCCTCATCAGAGCATACTACGATTCACAAATAGATGAACACCCTTAGATTGTGACACTATCTCCTGTACGCCTCAGCGTCAAGAGGAACAAAGACAGATGCCACAGACATTAAAGCCCAGAGATGTTATCTGATGTGTGAGGATGTCAAGCTGAGATTGTATATTATGAGGATGTGTTTGCAGAGAGAGTTCACAGAGGCACGGCGGAGGTTTTTGACACGCCACTGTTCCCCTGCTTATTTGACGGGTGAAAGGTCTCAGAAACTTGGCAGCAGATGGTTTTTATTTCTTTAGAAACAGGGATCCTTCGAGGTAGCCTCTGGAGGAAGAAAGTCCTCCGACATAAGCGCGGCTTGTTTGGCGACTGTGTGGGTCTTCAAGGATTCAGAAGTCAGGCTATAAAAATATGGTGTTTTTGTTCCATTGCTGTTAAAAAAAACAACAAAGAATATGTTTTGTATATGAAAAAACATACAGTCCAGAAATTAAACTTTGGAAAAAGTTTTCAAGCAAACAGGATTTTAAGAACAACTTTCCTGTTTTCTTAGATTTCATTTTTCTCTTTCATCGGATTAGGTTTTATGGATAAAATTATTTTCAATTGCGTTTCACAAATCCAATTCTCTTCACTTGACGCCCAAACGAAAGAAAAAAAAAAGCTCCCTCTCGGCCAATCAAAATGTTGCTCCTAACGTTCAGCAGACCAATAGAAATGCGACTTCACTCCTCCCGGTGAAGAGAATGGGATATGGAAAAGAATTCAAAGATTATGTTGAAGCCATTTTTATCCTGATTTTACCCTTTCTGGACTTTTTGGTTCTGTTTAGGTTTTTCTTTTTGAGTTTTCAGTTGGTTTCATTTCCATTTAGTGTCAACTAAGTTATCTTCTAGTAGCACTGTTGCATTTTTTTATTTACTATTTGTTGCCCCCATGTGCATGTCTCCTTTCCCTTAGCTCCCTTCTAGATCCTTCTGTCTACAGCTGCTCCCGATTAGTTGGTTACTCCATTCATTGTCGTGTTTGGCATATACACCCCTCCTCTGCAGTTATTGTTTTCTTGACTCTCTTCATCCCTTACCTTTATTCCTCCCTGGTGTCTTCCAGGTTTGGGTTCCAGAGTTTCTTGTCGATCTATTCTGGATCATGGCTTCTGTAGTTTTACTTCTTCAATAAATTTGGCTAGAAATCATCTCTGCCTCTTCATCTCCTCGGCAAATTTCTACCAATCCTAACAATTTTCAAGTATTCTTAATCTTTTCTTGGGTTGTACCAATAATTTTTAGTTAGTACGTATGATTAGATTCCAGACCATGCGCATAGCTTCTAACAGTAGTAAAGAAGAGTAAAGACTGTGATAATGGTTTGTTTTTGTCTTGTGAAACACCATCTTTTAGCCCCTCCATCATGCTAACCGCCACACGTATGTGGTGTTTTCAAATTTGCAGCCTCATATTGCCATAATAAGGATACTGTCCAACATTACAAAGCTTTTGTATAGCAGGTTAGACCCTCCCAAGGGTTAAAACAGCAGCTGGTTTAATCTGTGCATTTATAGGTGTTTTTAATGATTTGTTGTGGCCAGTTAACACGTTAAGCTACTGAAAGACTTTTGTTTGTTCCGTCTTTTTCTAATCTAATCTGTCGAGATGTCTTTGCCTTGCATCAAAACCCAATAAATCTTTAAAATAGTGGATCTAGTTGATCTTTAGTATGTTTGGGAGATTAATTGAATTATCTCATTGGGCTCTGTAGCTGGTTCTTTCAGTATATTTAAAACCACGCTGTAAATATCTACACAATATAAATTATAAATTATATTTTGTGTGCTAAAACATTTGAAAGCTTGGAAAAGGGTTTTTATTTTACAATATGCCATTTGCCATCATTCCTTTATGATCCTTGTTAGAGTTTGTATTTAGTGTTATGGATTTTAAATAAAAATATTGTTCTCTGCCATTTCACCCGACAACTCCCTGTCAGGATCCAGTTTTTGTGGGTTGTTTCTGTGTTTCCTTTTCTCCTCCACCAGGTGGTGCCCCTTGCTCATTGGGCCTCCATGCACACCTGCAGCTCGTTGCCTCATTACCTGTGGAGTGCTCTTAAGCTGCTGACTGCCACTACCTCAGAGCCTGAGTGTTTGCCAGTTTGGGGAAGTCATCCTGCAAACTGGATTTTTTGGACCTTCTCTCCCTGGAAGGATCAACTGAGCTTCAAACTGAGCTGGGGATACAAACAGGAGGTTTGGATCCACTTTCCCCCAAGAGGTCGTTTGAGTTTCACACTGAGCAAGGGATTCATCTGCACCACAGCCCGTTCAAGTTCCGCAGGAAATCTGAGTGGCAGTCAGCTTCTTCGTTCACCTACAGACAACCGCAGTCTGAGTAAACCCTGTCCGCCCACCATCAAACAAGACAATCACTGGAACATCCCACACAGCCTGGATTCAATAAAGGACATCTTTTTCTGAAAACTTCCGGTTGAGCAGTGTTCAGAGCAGCACTGGACAAATCTCATGATCCTAAATAAACCTGTTAAACTTTTCCCTGGTCTCTCTGTTTGGTCTTCTGCATTTGGGTCTGATCTTTAATTAAATCATGACAACTCCCAGACTAAAGTCTGCCAATGCACCAAGCTTCATCTGAGTCTAGAATACAAGAGCTCATAAAGCCTGAGTGGATTTTTCTGTCCTCTGGTTCTCAACAATCATCAAAACAATCTTTCTTCTGGAAATGTGCCTTCAGCTGTGAACCTTAAACTCACCCCTTCCACCAACAAGGAAAAAAAGTCTGTAAGGTCAGTGGTTTAGAGTTTGATTGTCCAATTTTCTCTTCCTCTGAAAATGGAGCAAGAGCAAACAGTGTGATTAGTTAAGAGCATGAGAGGAATGTTTCCAATTCACTTCCACTAGAGCTGTGAAACTCACTGCTTCTGAGCACCGACAGGTGAGCGACATCTGGCAGGAGGCTGTACAGTACAAACACACACACACTTATGGTCTTACGCTCCGGTCAACAAGGGCGTATTCAGCCTTTTTTCCTCTTACTCAAACTTTAAAGCTTTGAGTCAACCTTTAAGTCAAAGAATTAAGGTTTTAGGCACGTTTTGGCCCAAAACGAGGGCAGATGTGACGTCTAATTTCCCCTCATCGGGTTTCCTTGCTGGCCTCTGCAAATAAGGAATAATTTGTAGGTCCCTCTTTAACAGTCTGCACAAAGAGGAAATGTCAACTTGACCTATAAAAATGAACCCTCCCTACCCCAGCCACCACCTAACATCACAGTACCGACTCACATCCTCCACTGCCGCTCCATCAGGGAACCATCTCTTAGGTAAATGGCATTAGGAATATAGAGTGCTTCTCTCCAGTCTGTCATTCATACCATTTCTATCCTTTCTGATGACAAAAAAACAGTTTTTTTAATAGGATGAAGTGGGAGGGAAGTTTATTTAAGTGAAAAAAAAACCCTCTCTATGTTAAGCGTCCCCTTTGGCTGTTTGTAACATTTCAATGCAGCTTTCTTAGACATGCATTCATTTGACAAAAAAAACAAATGTTCCTGGATAGATAATGCATTAAATCCTGAGAACACCCAACATTTTCAACCAGTAAATACATTAACCACTACCTCTATCAAATATTCTTCAAAACTTTACCGGTTTCAAAAATACATTGTGGGTGAAAATGTATCTTTTCAATACTTGTCCAGATTTCAAAGAATATGGAGTGAATGTTGTTCCATTATTGCCACAAGCAAAGAAGTTAGACTTAGACAGAATTTATTGTCATTTCGTACACACAGTGTATACGAAAATACATTTTGTTCAGTACAGATTTTAAGACATTTTCATTGTTTAAAGTGCAGCTGTGATAAAGGTAAAAGTACGACTGTATATTAGTAACAGTTCCAACATTTTTTATTTATTTTTCAATCCAATTTTATACAAGATTCAGCAGTGGTGAGGATGGGTGGGGGCAGGAAGTCCAAGCGCTTCTAGGCCCTTTGGACCAGTGAGGTGGTGTTTCCAGTCCAGGTGAGGGTGTCTGTGATGAATTTGGTGCTGTTGACCACCTCTACAGCTGAGCTGTTGATGAGCAGTGGAGCGTGGTTAGGCCGGTTCTTCCTGAAGTCCAAGATGATCTCCTTGGTCTTCTCCACGTTCAGGATCAGGCTGTTATCTCTGCACCACCAGCTGCTCCACCTCCTCTCTGTAGTCCAGGTCGGCGTCATTGATGAGGCCCACCACTGTGGTGTCGTCTGCAAACTTCTCAATGTGATTGGTGGTGAACCTCCTGAACAGTCGTGTCATCAGGGTGAACAGCAGGGGGCTCAGGACGCAGCCCTGAGGGGAGTCTGTGCTTAGACAGTGGCGTCGGATGTAGGAGTTTGCCCTGAAATCGAAGGGTTGACGGTTCAAGCCCTGAGTCCGACTTTCAGTGTCGTTGTGTTCTTGGGCAAGACACTTCACCTGCATTGTCTACTGATGGTGGTCAGAGGGCCCGGTGGCGCCAGTGTACGGCAGCCCCGCTTCTGTCAGTGAGCCGCAGGGCATCTGTGGCTACAATGTAGCTTGCCACCATCAGTGTGTGCGTGAATGAATGTAGTGTAAAGCGCTTTGGTCAAGTCTCCTAACTTGAATAAAGGTGCTATATAAGTACTTACCATTAAGACTAATGACATCAGAGGTGTTCTGTCTGACCCGGACTGACTGAGGTCTGTTGGTGAGGAAGTCTAGCAGCCAATAGCAGAGGGGTGTATTGAAGTTGTAAATATGTAAATGGAAACTGGACAAAGAAGGAGGCAGCGTGTTTGTGTGCTGATCTTTCCTTTTATTTGGCTCTGTCTTGTGTTAAAATGTGATCCTGTTAAACAGCGATCTGAACCTTCACTCTTCAGTACAGTTCTATTGCCTTTAACCCTGTATGTAAACAACATCAAATATAAAAATAAAAAAATGTTGCTCCTACATCCCAACCTGATCAGCGACCCCCACCTGCATCCAGCTGAGCCTCATTATTGGAAACTCATTAAGTGAGAACTTCTGGGTTGTGTTGACCTTGTGTTGTGATTTAATGGTGATCTCTTAGGCTTTCCTTTAATCCTTTGTTGTTTCTGCCGTCCACTCCTCCCCACACACCTGATAATCATACTCCCTGGTGTGTCTGTCGTGATCCTTCCTCATTAGAAACATACCCTGTTTTTCTTTTGTGCCCCATCAGAGTCGTGTTTTTCTCTCAGTTGTTATCTCCTGCTCCTTTGCCTTTTAGAGTCTTTGATTTTCTGTCATAGCAGCACTCCTACAATTTCTCTTCCCCCTGATTCTAACATGTAAGGGTGCCTTTGGGCCCTCCACCAGATTCATGACAAGGACTCAAAGGACAGCCTGCAACGTTCCCGATGCAGAACCTCTGGAGATTTGCTTCCAGTGCCCTAGCATGAGTATAATTTGTTTTCTGTCTCAGTCTTTGTTGAACTCTCTGCTCTTTTCCTTTAGCAATGACGGACTTCTGCCGATGCTGAGTTTCCTTGGACATCTTTTTAAAACTAATCCAATCCAGCTGATATAATCAGAGTTAATATATTTGGATAAAGCAGGAGTACTTGAAAAAGAAGAACAGCTGACGACCCTGAAGTAATAATGCAAATGTTGGGTAATTTAGTTCAAATGCAGTATAGTGTGAGTGCAATCAATGAGGGGCATGTAAAAAAAGAGGTCGGCATGGTGGTAACAGAAAAGCTAAGTGGAACTATTGGGGTTGGAATTATAGTTTAGCTTTATCTGTCTTCAGTATATCAAAATATGTTTTAACATGTGTTACCTAATGTAATATTAGTAATATGGGATGTTATTTTTTTTAAATGTTGTTTTAAATGAAAAACATCTTTTTAAAATTGAAATGTGAAAAAAAAATGTAATCAAGAATTGAATATTTGATTAATGTTTCAATCAAAGAAAGGTTTTGAGGGAAGCTTTGGCGATTTTTTATTTCAAGTTATTATTTTTGAGTTCTATGTTTTCTAAAAATTTTAACAGATTGTATCTTTTAAAATTGTTTTTTTTTTTCAAATATATTAAAACTTATTTTGTATTTTGGATATTTTAAATATATTTTCCAGATTAAGTTTAATGAATTGCTATTATTTTAATAAAAGTTTTGCAGATCACATTCTCCTGACTTCAAGCTCAATATAAAGTATTTTTCACATTGACCAATAAAAATGCTGCTTTGCCAGCAGAACAATTAAAAGCCCCCAGAATAGAATATGATCTTTGAAACGCAAATTTCAAAGATTGCAATTTCTAAAAATTTAGAAATTTGATTAAACATTAAAAATATAACAGAATGTAATCAGAAAATATACCAATTTATAAAAAGAAAATATGTTAATACAGTTGATTTTTTTTTTTTTATCTCGGAAAACAGACAAATTTACGAAGAGTGAAATGGCCATGCTAGTGATTTCTTTTTTTTTTCTTTTTTTTGAGAATAAAGTCATAACGTTATGAGAATAAAGTCGTAAATTTAAGAGAATAGAGTCATAATGTTACGAGAATAAAGTCGTAAATTTGTATAAAGTCGTAATATTATGAGAATAAAGTCATAATATTACGAGAATAAATTCGTAAATTCGTACAAAGTCGTAATATTACGAGATTAAAGTCATAATATTACGAGAATAAAGTCGTAAATTCGTATAAAGTCGTAATATGAGAATAAAGTCATAATATTACGAGAATAAAGTCGTAAATTCGTATAAAGTGGTAACATTATGAGAATAAAGTTGTAAATTCGTATAAAGTCGTAATATGAGAATAAAGTCATAATATTACGAGAATAAAGTCGTAAATTCGTATAAAGTGGTAACATTATGAGAATAAAGTCATAATATTACGAGAATAAAGTCGTAAATTCGTACAAAGTCGTAATATTACGAGATTAAAGTCATAATATTACGAGAATAAAGTCGTAAATTCGTATAAAGTCGTAATATGAGAATAAAGTCATAATATTACGAGAATAAAGTCGTAAATTCGTATAAAGTGGTAACATTATGAGAATAAAGTCGTAAATTCGTATAAAGTCGTAATATGAGAATAAAGTCATAATATTACGAGAATAAAGTCGTAAATTCGTATAAAGTGGTAACATTATGAGAATAAAGTCATAATATTACGAGAATAAAGTCGTAAATTTAAGAGAATAAAGTCATATTACGAGAATAAAGTCGTAAATTTGTATAAAGTCGTAACATTATGAGAATAAGGTCATAATATTCTGAGAATAAATTCCTGAAAATTACAAGAATAAACTCATAATATTACAAGAATAGAGCCGTAAATTTGTATAAAGTCGTAACATTATGAGAATAAAGACATAATATTACGAGAATAATGTCGTAAATTCGTATAAAGACATAATATTATGAGAATAAAGTCATAATATTACGAGAATAAGGTCGTAAATTCGTATAAAGTCGTAATATTATGAGAATAAAGTCATAATATAACGAGAATAGTCTTAAATTCGTATAAAGTCGTAATATTATGAGAATTAAGTCATAATATTATGAGAATAAAGTCGTAAATTCGTATAAAGTCATAATATTATGAGAATAAAGTCATAATATTACGAGAATAAAGTCGTAAATTCGCATAAAGTTGTAATATTATGAGAATAAAGTCATAATATTACGAGAATAAATTCGTAAATTCGTATAAAGTCGTAATATTACGAGAATAAAGTCGTAAATTCGTATAAAGTGGTAACAACATTATGAGAATAAAGTCATAATATTACGAGAATAAAGTTGTAAATTTAAGAGAATAAAGTCATATTACGAGAATAAAGTCGTAAATTCGTATAAAGTCGTAACATTATGAGAATAAAGTCATAATATTCTGAGAATAAAGTGGTAAATTAAAGAGAATAAAGTCATAATATTACGAGAATAAAGTCGTAAATTCGTATAAAGTCTTAATATTATGAGAATAAAGTCATAATATTACGAGAATAAAGTCGTAAATTCTTTTAAAGTCGTAACATTATGAGAATAAAGACATCATACAACAACCCGTTTCAGAAAGTGCTTCTAATAAGACCTGTCATAAAATACAACTTTATGCCTATAATTTTATGACTATTCTCGTAAAAAAAATTTTTCCTTCTAATTTTACAACTTTATTTTTGTAATGTTACGACTTTATTCTTGAAATAGAAGAAAGAAAAAATCTCTAGCCTGGCACTAAAACTCCATCGTAGAAATTCCTGTAGAAACCCTTTTGATTAAAACATTTTTGAGAGCGTTTTCTTTCCGTTCACAACATGTGTTCTTTGCTCTCAGGAATAATGGAACAAAATTGTCTCCATACATTATCAGACAGAGGCCCTGGCTCGAGGTCAGGATTATCAGTTTTAATGAGCAAGATCACGACCTGGATCCATCCCCATGGCAACCAAAGCTTTAAATAAAACTGTGCTGGAGAAATTTAAAGATTAATCTTAACAATAATACTGAGTTAGCATTAAAATATTGATTTAAAGTCGAATCTTGGAGATTAACGGTTGGTATTTCCTGACCTGTGATTCTGACCACTAAGCTTTATTTATGGTATCAGGGCAACTTCAGGTTGATTTTAGAGTTTTCTGTAGAAAACATGGTTTAATTTAATTTAAACCTGCTAATACATATATAATCCTTTCCCTAACATTCCTGTATATTCTGTATAATCTGTGCATGTAGCTCCCATATTTATATCTATATTTATACACAACTTTTTACAGTCCCTATTACTTTTTGCTTGTACATACACCTGTAATAATATGTATATCCTGTATAGCACTTCTGGATAGATGCAAACCAGATTTCGTTGCTTTGCACTCGTGATTCTATTCTATTCTAATTTTCCATAAACATAGCATTCTTCAGACTTTAATTTGGATAAATATTAACCACAAGGACAGCAGTAACCTGAAATATGCATGCAGTCGGTGTGACAGCCTTAATGTTGCACAGCAGAAACAGCAGATCAGAGCTCCGAAATGGTTTTATTAATTGAATCTGTTATTGTCGGGGAGGATTAAGTGAAACATTAGCATGAATAGAAATACCTCCCGCTGTATTCATTTTCAGTCAACCCGTGAAAATATTTGTCAGCGGCAATCCATGTGGACAAAAGACTGAGTCACAATTCTAGAGCCGTATTCAGATGGATGATTTAAGGCTTTAATTAAAGGCTGTTGAAGTTATTGTCAGAGATGCTGTTAGGGAATCAAAGCTGTCCAAACGGGCCTAATTCGTTATTCACATTGGTAAAATAAAAAAAATAAAAATGACCAGTCAGTTTGATCCTCAGTTTTTCGACCAGATTCAACATTGCTCTGGTTTTCAGAGGACATCAGGCGGGAGCCAGAAGACGTACGCCCACCCAACCATTGTCCTACTTTTGTCATGGAAAGCAGATGCTGGAAATTAGCTCGCCTGTAACTGAAACTCTCCCCACTTTTAATTACGGTGAGAAATTGAGTGCTAAAAGCAATTTGCAGCTTCAGCCTGCCTCGTCAGATGTATGTGCTGAAATAGTGCTGTGTTTGCTGCCCCCCCAACCCCCTGCACCTCCCCAGCTCATTTCTCTCTACTGTTTCACCTCCTCATCCTCTTTTACTCCTGGGCGTTGGAAGCTGTTTGAAAACAGCGCTAAAGATATTCAGAGAGGTGTCTGGTGGTTTAATTAACTCCTGCTCTCCTCTTGGAGTTTCTTTTCCTGTCTTTGTTTCCCGCTCTTCAACACGCTACTTTTTCCTCTTCGACTTTGAGCAGAAACAGATGAGCTCAGCTGGACGGCTGCATGTCGGTGGGACCATTGTTAATCCCGCCCACCATCCCACCTCGGCTCGATAGCTTTTATGGTTATTGCACATCGATCATGATGAATTCGGAGGTTTGGAGGATGCTATTCCGGTGATTGAAAAGTTATGTCTCTGACAGATCAATGGGCATTAGTATTCATCTGGGGATGCATCTCTAACTGTACTCCTGCCGTCTCCTCACACCAATAATTGGCCGGAAAGTAGATGTGAAACACGACTGGCCTTTGCACCACATCCCTATAATTCATGTTACTTTAATATATTCATACATTAATTCAAAAGTTTTTAGAGTTGATCTGATTTCAACCATCATTTAATCCTCAGCAGATGTGATCATTTAGATCTACCACACATACAGTATCATCCAAGATGGCTGCACCTGAAGGGAGCAGCTACAGTAGCTACAGCTCCAGACAAATACACAAAATACGCCAATTAGAACGCTACAAATTAGGCATCGATCCCAACTTCCATATTAATGCGTTTTTTGCACCATGTTTTTTTCTCCCAAACTGTTTTCATTTGATCACTGCTGCACTTTATGGAAGCTGTACTAAAGGAAAGTATCATTATTAATGGGTAAGACCGCTGTCAATAAAAACATATGCATAGATTTCTGAATTTGCCACTATAAATAAATAACATGAAAGAAATGTAAGATTTGTTTTTTTGTTCCTTGCTCTTAACACGTTTAAATTTAGAAGGTACAAATTTGCAAAAATAAAACTATAAATCGTGCTCTAAGCCCACTACTGTCATGATCTGGCCTGTTTGCTCCTCCTTAATTAGTAATCCCTTTCACCTGCCGTTTTCCCTCCCTGCCTCAATTATAATTTATTCCTCTCACCTGTTTCCTCTGGTTTATATTCAGTTCAGCCTGAGCATTCAGCGCCAGATCAATATTTGTTTTCTGTGAGTCTGTTTGTTCAGTTTTTGCCTTGGTTCATGGCCTGGATCCTAGCAGCCAGTGGAAAGAGGGTTTTGTGTTTGTCTCGTCTCCTGATCGTCCACTGTTCCTCCCTTGCGGAGTCCTCTGGGTTTTGGCTCATTATGTGGGGAGGTTCAGTTTTTATCTCAGTAAGCCTGGCTCCAGGGAGGAGACCAGTTTAAAGGTACTGCATCAAGTTCTGGTTCCACGTCCTGTCCCTGCTACCCTCTTCCACTGAGCCTGCTAATCTGCACCTGATCCTGTCTGCTCTTGTGCGCGACCGTCTGGTCATGCTTCAGAACTCTGTCAGACTCTGAACCTTTCCCGGAGCTCGGTTAAAGCTTGGAAGCCTGGATCCTGCCACCTTTTCTGTTCCTGCCTGTTCTGCAACCGGTTCTGTCCGTTCCTGCCTGATCTGTATCCCTGATCAGGATCGGCTTCCTGCAACTCCTCCGGAGCTGCAGCACCGGGGACACTCTGGGTGACGCGAGCCGCGTCAGCTGTCAGCCCATCGGCTGGATTGCACCCCTCTCAAGGGGTATGGACTAAACTGCTAAACCAGGTAAGTGACTCACTGAGAACATCATCTTCAGTCAGTTTATCGTGGTCACTTACCTGTGTTTCTCCCTTAGAGTGTCTGAGATTGGGCGGTGCCCCATCCCCCTCCTGCAGTGTCCGTGAGCCTCAGCTCCACTTCAGTTTTCCTTTTATTTTAATAAACTTTTTGAACTATCCTACCGACTGTCTGTCCTTGAATACTGGGTCCATCTGTCCGCGGTTCATGACAACTACACAGGCTGTGGCCCCTCTGCCAGTCTGGATTTTATAAGTAAGTGTTATGATCCAACACTAAGTTAGATTTTCTTTAAATATGGCGTACATGGAAACGTTTCTGATACATGAGGACATGAAAGCTTTGCTCAAGTGTATCCAAAATCGGTTCAGTTTTGACCTGGAAAAAATTCTGTGGCCTGAATAGATAGAGGTGAAACTTTGTTGGAAGGTGTGCCTCATCCTGGCAGAAATCAATTAAGTTTAATGTAAATAAAAGAAAATAAAAGAAAAACACACCAGGAAGACTGTAAAACATGGTGGTGGTAGTGTGATGATGAGGTGAAAACTACTTCTATTTACTCAGATTTTCTTTTTGGGGATATTGAGATGCAGTTGATGATCTAAAAAGTTTGGATAAACAAAAAGGAAAAACATAAGGAGTATGAAAGATGCCAGAGCTGTTAATGAGGAATTTATTTTAGAAGCAACTATATTTAGTATATTTTTTTGTCTACTCTCCCAGTTACAGTGAACAACTTTCTTATTTCTAATGAATACTGATTTCTTATCAGTGACTTTGACTTTCAACAAAGTCATTTTTTATGGTATTTTTATTTTTGCATTTCTGATTACTTTACACAGTTTTGTTTTTCTAAACATCTTTGCTTTCATTTTTCCAAAGACATCGATGCAATAATCGCTTCTTTTGACTCTGGTTATCTTTTTTTTTCTGAAATTGAAATTAATTTTAAGATATGAAACATTTTTGATTATCAAAAAAGGAAAACATAAGAAATATAAAATAAGAAGAATCAGTCACAGGCCTGTAAATGAAAACTGGCTGCATCTATCTAATTAAAGTTCAAATTATTTCCTGTTTTTATTTATTTGTCAATTATAACGCACATTTTATATATTTATATTTAATTATTAAACATTAAAATATTTTGACTTTTTACTATTTTTACTTTCAATTTATTTAACTTTTTTTTACTTTAAATTAAATGTAGCACTATTTAAAATGACCAATTAATGTAACCAAAGAACTAAACAGTTTTTTTTCGTAAAAAAAAAATACAATAATTTTGTATTTTCTTATAATAATATTACGTTGAGTGGCAGCCTAGTGGTTAGGGCATTGCGGCTGGATTCCAGAGGTTCTGAGTTCGAGCCCCACTCCCACAGACTGCCACTCTGGGTCCCTGAGCAAGACCCCTAAACCTACACTGCTCCCCCAGTGCTGCACAATGGCAGCCCTCTGCTCCCCAAGGGGATGGGTTAAATGCAGACAGTTCATTTTGTTGCTTTGTAATGACAATAAAGTTGAATTCTAATTCAAAAACAAACTATAAGAAAATAAAAATCTGCGACTAAATGCCAAAATAATACCTGATTTTTAATATAAAACTAATGTTCATATACCTTAAAGGAAAAGTTCGGTTAGCAAGGAATAACCAATAAATCATTATTTTTTTTAAATAAAACTAATACGTTTGCTGTTATTAAAAATAAAAACAATATTTATTATTGCGATCAATGAGTCTGGGAGCGGCCATTTTTGCCTAAATATAGTAACCCCTCCCTCCTGCCATCTTCCAGCAGTGACGTCACGGTGCGGTAAGCCTAGCGCCATTCTCCCCGCTTTACAAGCTAAATCAATGGGAAATACTAGACACATCTGCAATCAACAACAATTATTTTCGCATAGCGCCATGGTCGTCGCCATCATGGATAATAGGGCGTTGTGACCAGTGTTGGGTAAGTTACTTTAAAAATGTAATCCGTTACAGTTACAAGTTACCTTGTTTAAAATGTGATTGTAGTGTAACTTTTTCGATTACTTTTAAAAAGTAATGTAACTAATTACTTTTGATTACTTTTTGATTACTTTAAGGTTTTAATGAGTATTGAAGGCTGGAAGGCTGTCATTATTGATGCGCTGCTTGAGCTGAAATAGAACCGTCCGCTCGCTTGCTGTTCCTCAAGGAGGCTCCACCAGCACAGGATGGATCATCAGAGCGGAAAATATGATAGAGACAAGGAGCCGTAGCGGGAATCAGTGATACAGGGCGCGAAGCCATAAAAATATCATTACATATTTCGCAAAGGTTTTTCTTTATATTTTTTTTAAAAAGTAACTAAATTTGTAATTCTTAATATTTTCGGAAGTAACTGTAACTGAATTACATATTTTCTCATTGTAACTGTAACAAATTACAGTTACTCTTTTTTTGTAATTAAATTACGTAATGTCGTTACATGTAATCCGTTACTCCCCAACACTGGTTGTGACAAACCTGAGATACAGCACTGGGACTTGATCAACAGCCGATACCGCACCGTGACGTCACAAACCAGTAGGTGGCAGTAGTGTTCTTTGACAAACATGGATGCCTCCAGTAAAGCACATTCAAATGTAAATTAATCTTAATTAAAAACTAGGGATGCACGATATTGGGATTTTGGCCGATATCCGATATTTTCAAACTCATGTAGCCGATAACCGATATCGATACCGATGTTAAAGCTGGACAAAAATAAGTAGTCATTGAAAATAGCAGTTGTGTTATCCATTTCTGACACTTTGAAAAATAATATACTCAAATATATTTTCATATGCTGATATCAAATTGATTTTTAAAAACGCGGTATCGATCTATTTTACTTTCAAAATCTCGTGAAATTTCATCGTTCTGTTACAAACTCTCTTGATATTTTGCAAATTCTTGTGAGATTTTGTTAGTAAAATAGATCGATACCGCGTCAATATATCAACATATAAAAATATGGCAAAATTTCGTGGATTTTCGGGGGATTTCGTAGCATAACGATGACATATAGCAATATTTCCTTAGTAAAAGAGATTGATATGGTGTTTTTAAATGGCAATATATCAGCATATGAAGATATTGGGATATTTTAATGTATCAATATTTTTTCCCTCGTCTTTAGAAGTTTTTAAGTCTGTAAAAAAGAAGTTTTTGAGGAAGAAGAAGAAGTAGTATTTTTTTTTTTTTTTTTTTTAGACTTTAAAAACTCAGAAGCTAATCAAACTATTCAGTTTTAAGGCCGATACAGGCCGATACCGATAGGGGGCCGATTATATCGTGCATCCCTAGTAAAAACACTTATTTATTGAACAGGATATTTCATATTTCATATGGAATAATTTCATATTTATAGTACTTTTAGAACTTTGTATTCTGAATGTGACCAGACTTTTCCTTTAAAACATTAGGTCTACATGCTTCCCTCTGTGAGCTCAGACTGAAGCAAATAAAAAATGAACCAATGGAAACTATTTTGGGTCCAAGGCTGAGAAACAACGAAAAATAACTCTGGGAAGCAAAAATCAGAGTTAGCTTGAAGGATCAGGGTACTAAAAGGCAGTCAGTATGACAAAATAAAACTGCATAAATAACTACATGACCTGCTTTAACTGCTTGTTGACAGACCGTCAAGGACAATTTCATCTATTCCCAACATTTCCCTTTCTTTGTTTTTTATCAGCACGGGCCACATGTGTCAAACAAGCCGTTCGGGTTATTAGGAAGCTGTTTGTGTGAGCGGCAGTCAGACGGATCACGTTTTCTCCCTTCTTGTTATCTTTACTCCATTACTCCAAACAGTTTCTCTGTATATTTGCCCTCATGCCACAGGCAGCATTTTAAGTATTCCTGTTGGTTTCTTGTGTCATTAGCTAACACACACAAACACAAGGTCCGTTCCTGATGCAGAAACAACAAATGGGGAAAATGAAGGGTTAGAATAGGCTTCCTCTGCTGCAAAGAACGACAAAAAAAGCATCAAGCATGTAGAAAAGACTGATGGGGAAGCAGATACGTGAGAGAGGAAAATACTTTGACAAATTAGAGCTTTAGATGTCCTTCGTCTTGTCCTGCGTTCACACAGACCAACATCCAGCAGAGGAGTAACGATCCGGCTCACTTCATGAGATAATAACTGATTCTTGGAATATTTTGGATACCTAAGAGTTACCTTTTTTTTTTTTTTAAAGTAGATGAAATGTTTCTAAATTCAGACAGTTTATAATGTTCCTCTCTTCTACTGTGGAAAAATGATCTAAAAATAAGTAAAAATGTCTGGAATGGAATTAATATTTTTACTCTTAAAATAAGATAATTAGATAAAATGCACTTGAAATGAGACAATGTAAGTGTGTTTTCTTATTTTAAACGTAAATTGTCTTGTTCCATTGGCTAAATATCACTTTTAACTCCTCAATCCAAGAACAAATGCACCTATTTTAAGAAAAAAATTACTTATCTTGATTTTGATTTTTTTCCAGTGTAACCCAAAACCTGTGACCCTGCAAGGATCACCTGGTGAAGACAAAGGATAAATGTCTACGGTGGGATATTTTAGACGGCTTGCTCCATATATTCTGGTTTTTATGGCTATGTGATTCTAAATTGGCCCTATGGTGCTTCCGTACATAGTGGCGAGGATCTTGGCAGGCAGATATATTTGCAGACAGCACTGACGCTGCTGCTGTGCTTGTTTTTGGTATTTTTGGTTGGGCTTTTATTTTCATATCGTGGTGTAAAGGCCCTCACCACTAAATAAACTGCTGTCTCTGATGGACGGCATGGAGCTGTAACATCTGCTGCTTCCTAGATACTCAAAGTAGCGCTTCCGCAGATCCTTCCTCTCACCTACTTTGAAACTTTATAATCTCTGCTTTCCCTTTGAATTATTTTGTGTTAAATAAAAAACCTGGACCTGTCTACTTTCATTCTTAAATCTAAACATGATTTATTCATCTAAAGCCTTCAAATATGTCCTCATATACATTTAAAGTTCAAGTGTGTAAGATTAGTTGAATAAATTACAAACAAATGAGAAGCACTTCGCCCTTCCCTTAAGCATGGTGAGAAGTTCTACGGAAGCTGCAGAGTGTCATAAATGTGATAATGTCACCATCACGGCAGGTGATGAGATACAGACTCAAACATTATCCTATATTTTTTTATTTCAATTTAATGCTGTCAATAAATTAAAAGCTGAGATATTCAGTTTTTCAGCTGATATAAAAAGGGAGGTGAGCAGCATATCTGTTAGATCTAATTATCGTCTGAGATGCTTCAGTGTTAGAATATTTTCTGCTCTGGTGCTTAAATCACAAAGATGAACTGGAAATACTTTGGTTTATTCTGTCTGAGTAGAGGAACGACATCAAACTCATCGCCCGGATCAAATCAGCTGAAACAATTAATGAAACACTTGGAAATTCTCTTAGAAAATATGTTTTGAAGTTACATGATGTTATGATATCTGCTGCTAACTGTTGCAATGAAGCCTATCAACATAAGCTAACTACACTGCAAAAAATGCAAATCTAAATGAGTCATTTTTTCTTAAAATTGGTTTATTTTGTCTCGAATTGAGAAGGTAAGTGAGACACTTTGCCAATGTAACAAGACATTTTCATTTAAAATAAGAAAAAAAACTATTGCATTGTCTCATTTCAAGTGCGTATTATTTAATTATCTTATTTGAAGAATAAAAATACTCATTCCATTGGCAAAACATCTTATTTACAGACTCAAATTAAGGGTGAATTCACTTACTTTAAGAAATGTTTTACTTATTTCCAGATTGTTTTTTCAGTGTAAGGCTAATGGGGGCGTTTCACCCTGGACAGGTCGCCAGTCTATTAGCCAATTGACCTAACAATCATGTTTTTGGACTGTGGGAGGAAGTTGCAGTACCCATGCATGCTCAGGGAGAACATGCAAACTCCATGCAGAAAAACCCCAGGCTAGGAATCAAACCGGGAACCTTTTTGCTGCAAGGCAGCAGTGCTACCCACTGCACTACTGAGCAGCCCTTAAGCACATCAGTTAATGAAATAACATTTTACCAACCAATTTTCTATTTTCCTCCTGTGAATTAGTTTGAACGCATTCCAGTCGTCTTAAATGAGTTAAAAGCTAATTTGACCTCAATCCAAACTCTTTGAGATAAACTTCATTTCTTAAATGTGAACATAATTATTAATTAGCTTAGTTTCATTTTTCTAGTTTAGTCAAGAGTGTTGAGCTAAAATACGTTGGACTTAGAGTTGAGTGATTTTGTTAATAATCTCTTATATTTGTGTTTATTTCAATATGTGTGCAGAGTTAATGGTTAGATACCTGATATTAGCTCCATTCACACTTTCATTTTTTTTCCTAACAAACAGTCAGATGGGAATGTGTTCACAGAACAATATGACAGCCTTCAATAATATAAGTAACAATAGCATTTTATTCAATAACTAATGTATGACCCCATAATGGCAAATAATGTACACAGCATTAAGTACTGATAGTAGCTGGTGAAGAAAAAGTAGAACCGATGTTTCGGTTGGGTAGGTTTGGTGTTTGTTTGGTTGAAATCAGATATCCATCATCCAGGAATTTATGCTCATGACCCATCTGTGGAGGCTGAGCTCCTAAGCTGCTTCGCTCCCTGCTACTGGTGCAGGATTGTAGAGGACAAACAAAATGACAGATCAACTTGCTTCTGTGACCACGACAAAACCACTGCTGTTTACTCAGCACAAGGCATGTCCTGACTGCGGTGCTCCGGCCCGGTCGGCTCCTCTTGGCCAGACTCAAACCATTTCCATTTCAGCTGACCTGCACAGTTTAACGAGCGGGTATCGCGTTCGTCGCAGCGGAGGGGGGGAATTCTCACGGGCCGACCTCGAGGCAGAGCGGCTAAACAGGAAGAAGTATTACATTCTGTCCAACTTCCTTTAAAAATAAACATCCAGCGCTGATTACAGCTCTCTGAGAGAAGTTCCTCTGTGCAACCTCAAAGCACGGCCTGCTGATTGTGGAGCCCGCGAAGCCTGAATTCATGCTGGCAGGGAAACAAAGAAAGGCGCTGGCTTCACATGTGGCCGAGGATGGCTCGCCTTACCAATTGTCCCGACCAATTACAGCTACACAAGAAAGGCCTTTTCAAAATGGCTTCCAACGCAGTGTGTAGGTACACGCTTTGTTTGAAGCTGTTTTTATACATTCTTGTCCCTGTAATAAATGGCCATGAAGCTCTGGAGGCTGGTTAATCAAAGGAACCTGATGGTCAGATCTTTGCTGGATGGTCGGAAACGTAAGGACAACAATGCAGCGACGCGCCCACGCCCTGTTTCAGACCGCAATTGTTTCTTTTCCCAACATTCGGTCTGACATCGAAATGTCGGAGGAGGTTAAAAAGAACTCCTGAAAGCATTTTCTCTGTGATTTAAGCATGGCATGACGATGCTGCGGAGGCTTAAAGAAACCTTTAAACCACCATGAGGTCCAAGTACTTTTGATGATGTTTTCAATGTTAACGAAACCAATCTTTAGCAGCAGCCTGAGGCAGGTGAAAAGATCTGCTCTTTTTCTTGGAAAATAAAAATTCTATCTAAACGATAAAGAGTAGAAAAAAACCAGGGTGTTGTACTTATTGATTCATTCACTGATTCAATTAAATTCAGTTTATTTCTATAGCTCCAATTACAGTTCATCAGGTCATCCAGTCAAATTGATTCAGTTTTCTATCTAAGGAAAACCAGTTGATTGCATCAACCCATTGACTCAAAGGCAATCCCTTACACTAAGCATGCTTGTAGCGACAGTGGAGAGGAAAAACTTCCAGCAGAACCAGGCTCAGTGTGAGCAGCCATCTGCTGAGGCCAACTCGGATTCAAGGAGACAGAAGCAGAGATAGAAAAAGCAACTGTAAAAGGCGTCCCCGTCCAGGAAAAACACAGCCAGCTCCCATGTCAGAGGATGAAGAGAGCACATCCAGTTAGTCACAGTCAGAGAAACAGGACTACACTGGAAAACAGGTTGATCTACAACATATATAAACAAAGACGTTGATGGCAGCAGCACAGCTGATATTTGATTGACTGACTTTATTGATCTCACAGTGAAATTTACTCCTTAGATCAGCTTAAATAGTCAAAGGAGAAGAATGTGCCAAAGGAAGAAACATGTGCATGGGATATATATATATACAGTATATACAGTGCGTCCACATATGACACCTTTGTTTTTATTTTTTTTATTTTATAGTAGGATCATTATACAGAGTTTACATGTGTTTAAAGGGTGTTTACATGGGTATTTATATAGATGGGCATTTATATATATTAGGGGTAGAACGGTTCACAAAATCCACGGTTCCGTTCGGTTCACGGTTTCGTGGTCACGGTTTTCGGTTCGGTATAGGAATCAATTGTCAAAATTTGGTTAAATTATCATTTATTTAATGTTCCTGTATATTAATATTACATTCAACTAAATCAACTTTACAGTGCAGTTAATTACATGCAGTTAATGCATTCTGGGAAATAACAGGAAGTTCCCTCTTGTTAACAGCTACAAGCAATATTCGTTTGCCATAATACCTGTTGCATTTAAAGAATCAGGATTACATTGATTTAGTTTGGTTCTTTAGTTGAATAAAAAAATGTCTTGTTTAAAAACAAAGCAACCTTTCAATGTATGGCAGAAATTTTTTTTCATCAGACCATAAAACAGTTAAATAAAGCAAGAAAGCCCCCAATTTAATTTCTTATACCGGAAGCAACTGTGGATTAAATTATTAGCACGAATAACTTGTTCAAATAACTCTTTTATCTTAAGTCATTTCCACTTCTCCTCTTGCTTTTTCAACACAAATAAAAAACTAACATTTAGTTTTTGGTGCTAATCTGGCCTTAAGTTTACATAAAGGACGAAGAAGCATCATTATTTTATAGTAAAGAGAAAATAAATGATTATCTTACAGCAAAAATGGTTGAGTTCCTATCGAAAGCAATTTATTTATCAGCTTAATTCAGTCAATCAATCAAAGTTTAAATGTATAATACTTTACAACAACACTAGGATGACCAAAGTGCTTCATAGAAATATAAAAACATTGTAAAAACATAAATCCTAAGCATAAAACATATTTTTCGAAGTATTAAAAGCCAGTTTGAAAAAATGAGTCTTTAATCTGGACCTAATTCTTTTTCTTGCAAAGTAAAACCATGAGAAGGAAACCATCTTTCAAATGCAGTATAAAGGATCTAGAACTGTAATACAAAAACCCTGCTCCTTCTGTTCTTAAAGTAATTATTTATTATAATAATTATTATTTTTGCTAAAAGTCTGCATCTCGATCATTGTTAATGGTGAAGTCCAATCAGCCTGTGAAGTTACAAACATTTGGATGACAAAAGTCAATCTACAAAACCATTTTTTTTTTTTTTATTAAGATTATTCAAGGTTTTATTTCTGGATTGCAAATCTTTCAAATTTCAATTTACAATTTGTGTTTTTTGCTTGGTGGGATTCGATCCCTAGAGTCCCGGGTCAAAAGTTGAAACTAAAGAGATATCCCTTATGCTGATTGGTCAGCGCCGTGACTTTCACCTGGAATTAAACCCGCTGTTGTGCACCTCGCGACAATAAAGGAACAAAATTCCCTCCATAGTTTGTCAAACTATTGCCCATCTTGCAAATGCATTTTCCTACAAAAGTGACCAGATTTTAAAGGGAATAAATATTTTTTTTACTGTTTAAGTTTTTTTTTTTCCATTATTAGAACAGAGACAATAAACAAAATAAAGATTAGTTTACTTCAGAACTAAATTGCAGACAGAGGTGGAAAACCTGAGTGAAGTTGGCCCCCCCACCTTATTCAAATCAGACAAAATTGGTGTCAAACGTTTGTGCAGCAAAAATTTTCGTTTGTGCCACTATCGTTTTAAAGCTATAGAGAAATATTTCTAGAGGTCATCAAAGGTCAACCAGCCCCCCACCTTCTTCAAATCAGACGAAATGGGTGACAATTAACTCGGCTCCGTTTGTGCAGCAAAAATTGTAGTTTGTGCTGCTTTGGCTTTGAAGATATTAATGAAAATGTAAAGGTCAAAAGGTCAACCAGCCCCCCCACCTTCTTCAAATTAGACAAAATTGGTGTCAAACGTTTGTGCTAGAAATCAATGAAGTAAACAGCAGAAAATAAAACAAAATCATTACAACAGAGCAAAAACAAAATAATTTTGTTACCCTTCCATAAAGTAAATCATATTATGCCTTTTCATGAAATACACTTAATCATGACAAATATACAACATGCTGTATATTATTGCCATATATAAATAAGCGATGACCTCTCCTATAATGAGAGGGGCTGTCAATCATGCTGCTGCTTCTTTTCTTCTCATGTCTGTCTTGCTTTCAGAGTACTTTCTCTCAAAGCATCATGGGTATTATTTTTCCCCAGTAAGCAGGATACGTCTGATCTGTGATTTAATTTCACACCTCATTTTGTTGAATCTTTTAACCTGTGTGCAATAAATTTGGCTTCTTTGTTTTTGGCCTCTGGCCCGTTCGTCTCTGCTCAGAAAAACACCGGGCTCAGCGCCACAGGGAAGAGGAAGTAAAGCTAAAAGGTGGCGAGCAAAACAATTACTATGATCTTAAATTGGGATGTTGAAGTGAAATATTAAAGTATATGAAATGTAAAACTAGAACGCTTTGCCATCTGCTCCAAACTGCAGAAAACTGTGTCGCACTGATGAGTGGTAGAGATAAAATCCGCATCATAAATCTCAAAATATACATAAATAAACAGATGTACCTTTTGAAGCCAAACTTCTGCTCTCAAAATGTTTACTGCAGCAAGTATTTTCTGTTAATGGTTGTGTTTGGCTGTTCTGTTCTGATGGATTCTGATACCAGGACAAGTCTGGAGCAGATAAAATCAGAGATAACCTTCAGTAGAGCCTCAGTGGAATATCAAACAGCCACATGAGACTCTAAAGCAGAGGTGAATTATTCCTGATCTGGAGGAAATGTTTATGCTGTTCCTACATGGAAATCAGACCTGATCGTCCTTCATCCATTAGTTTTTCCGCTGCTGAACCAGCAACATTTAAGGTATCTATCAAATCCATCAGTTTAGACAAAACTTATGACATTCTGATCAATGCAGTTGCTGTGGAACTTAATCCCTTACTAGAACTTTGACTAACTTATATTTTGATTGTAATCTCCATTTCATCTGATTAATTGGTAAAGGATAGACTTCTTTCAGTTTTGTTATATTACCCCCATCCACTAGAGGGCATCACTGTTCATTTTAAAAAGTAGGGCCCCACTGGTACTTGCAAAATAAGTAATGCTGACAGTGTTGCCAACTCAGCGACTTTGTTGCTATATTTAGTAGCGACTTTTCAGACCCCTCTAGCGACTATTTTTCAAAAAAGTGACCAGCGACAAATCTGGCGACTTTTTACGGCGTCACTGGCGGCTTTTTACGTGAAAGCATCTGGCTACATAAAGGTAACATGCAAATAATTTGCTTTGGATTCGACGCACCTTAAGAACGACAGGAGTCTAAGTAGTCCAGTTTAATTTGTAAGTTTAGACATTTGCATTTTCAACCTGATCACTGAATCTTCACAACTTCGTCAGAAATGGAGTTGGTTAATATAGAGTGACATCTGTTCCATCATTGTTGAAAGCAAAGAACACGTTTTGAATGAGTAAAAGAAGCATTTGCCATTTAAAAAAGATTTTGAGTATAACTTTGCTGGTTTCCTAAATTGTATTCTTTCAAATACTATTGTTTTTTTTTTTCTTTCTTTTTTTTCTTTTTACATATTGAGATATTTGCAAATTGTGTTGCACACATCACATTCGCTTCACTATAAACCAGATATAAACGGTTGCTCTTGACGCCAACACTGACCAATCAGAATGTTTTTACTAACCTCCATGACGACCAATAGAAATGCATCTTCGCTGAGAATGTGATCTGAAAACTGAATATAAAAGAGAGGAAAAATAAAATAGGAAACAAAATTTTAACTAATTAAGCAATTGGAAAAAAGAAAATCCGAGGAGTTTCTCTCAAAACCTTTTCTTTAAATGAAGACGTTTTTCAAAGTTTCACCTCTTGATTAAATGTTTATTTTAGATTTTTAAAAGATAACCTGATGCGTTTTTTATTCGCCGTGGATCGTCGCTGGTGTTTGCGTAACCTGTCAGTCGTGTTCTTCACCTTCAGGCTTACCAATTTTCTTCCAGGCAGCTTATATCGTTATCGAGCTTTTAAAATACTTCTCAGCCAAATCCTGAAAGCGAACCCTGTTCCCCGAATCACCCAGGTGTTACCACAGCTGCATAAATGCCAAGCAGTGCTTTGTTGCTAAAGAGCGTGCTCACTCAGCAACTCTTCCCTGCGTGGATAAAGGTTGAATTACTTATTATAACCTGAGCTATTATTTCCTTTTCCCTCTGAGGCCAATTCATCTCAGACTGAGACCTAAAGAGGAATTCATTTTCCAGGGCCAGTGAATGTGCCGCTTTGCTTTTCCTCACTTCTTAGCAGAGATGCAGTCAGATGTTTCATTTTTTTTAGGACTCAACACGATTCAGGCGGGAAACATAGAGAGATTTCTTTGCTTATGTCTTTTTAAAAAGATAATACGACCCATAAGTGGATAATTTGGGTGTTTTTCCCTTCCGTTTAGATTAATAATGAGAAGCAAATCAGCATTTCCATTACTTTAGATATTATTTTTTGCAATTAGTGGTAGTTGAGAGCGGTTGTAAAAGAAAGAGGAGGTTCTAAGCCATTTGTTTGAGGTAATAATGACAAATGTTATTAAAAAATTTATAATAATATTCATAGAGCACTTTAAATATGTTGCCTATGAGTAAGAGCTACACACAAAAAAAATAGAAATTATGAAAATAACTACAGTTATTATAAATACATGAAACATTAAACATGGAAAATTGTCTTTGACCCCAAACAACCTACAAGAAATGTTGCCCAGCAGAGCTGCAGTAACGTTTTAAAATTGGAAAATCAAAGGTTTGCATGCGCTTTCCGCTGAGTTACAAACATGTTTAACCAGTTTAACCAAGACACACAAACCTTCAGAACATCAGGCTCAGATGAAACATGGGAATAATAGTGAACAGTGAAGAAAATAAAGGAAACTTAAGGAATCTTAAACCAACAGCACATTTTGAGACTTTTTAAGATTGAGATTTTTTTTTACAGTTATGGTATGTGCCAGTGTTGTGGTACTCGAGATCGGTCTTGGTCTCAAGACCATTTTCTGATGGCCTCGGTCTCGTCTCGGACTTGACCGCATTTGGTCTCCGTCTTGTCTCGGGCGCTGAGGACTTGCCATTTTATTTCAAGACCGGTCAGGACCACAACTGTGGAAATAACGCTAATCATCAGAATATTATCAGTTTCTTTAAGATGCTTCTTTTTATTGGATGCTTGGATTCAAATCCAAGCAATAACCTGTCTCATTGGTAAATGCAGTGAAGGAGATCAATCTTTTTTCTCAACAAATTATCTGTCTCATAACATATTTCACAACTTGGTGACAGATATAGATTTATTTAATAAAAGTTATATAGTATAGCTTTAATCTGTATATGAGAGAGAAACATGAGAAATGATTGGCTTTTTTCAGTTTTACACATTTTACAGAATTTTGCACATTGTTTTGAAATAGCACATTTAAAAACAACATAAATGTATGTACTGTTCATGAACGGCAGAGAAAATACTATTTTGATCGACTACGATTAATTGTTTGAAATTCTGTGATTATTACACAGAAGTACTAAATAAAGATGTTTATGTTTATTCCAGTTCTGTGTGTTAAATATCTAGGTGTTTTTAATGTGAATGTGGGTCTTTTAGATCAATTTTTGTGATTTTGATCATGTTTCACATTTTATTGTCACATACTGGCGCTGGTCTTGGTCTTGACTCGGTCTCGACTTCCCTCGGTCTTCGTCTTGACTTGGTCTCGGACCCTAAAAGTCTTGGTCTTGTCTTGGTCTCGGGTTAGGTGGTCTTGACCACAACACTGGTATTTGGCTATTCCCCTTTAAGGATTTAAAATCAGCATTTATTTTGATTCCAGATAAAGCGATTTATCTCCCAGACGTTTTTCTTTCAGAGTTCTCCAAACACAAAACCACTGAAAAACTCAAAAACCAGCCTATTGGAGGGACTAACTGTTTCTGATCAAATGGAAAACAAAGGAAAGAGGACTTTAGTCCCCCCCCCCCCCCCCCCCCCCAAAGAAATTTCTAATAAGTCATTATTTCACATATATTAAACCCTGTTTATGTTGCTTTTATGAAGAATAAAAAATTGGCTGTAGATGAGAATTTAAAAGAAACAAACAGATAAAATGAAGTTAATATCTTTTAGTTGTAAAACCTCATCTGGAGAGAAGTTTGAGCAGGTCGACTTTATTTAACCCGTCTCTTCATTTTAATGTAACTTCCATACAACAATAAACCTGGCACATATTTTTCAGAAGCCATGCTGGGCAGCGTCCGCTCCAGTCGCAAACATGCGGCCGTTCCCATGAAACGTGTTTTCTTTCTTTAGGGTTGCGCCGCGGTCCGACAGGCACACATGTGAAAGGCATCAGGACTCACTGGAAGCACTGTTAAATCACAGATTTACAGGCGGGCCTCGGTGAGTGACATCTGGTCAAAGACACCTAATATCCGCCACCTTTAAGCCATCTCTGCCGCTCACGCAGAAATGCGATAGGTGTGACGCAGCAGGTATGTGTGAACAGAAACAAACATCCTAACCCGGTCTGTTCACGGCGAATCTCCAAACCCTGAATTTCCCCCCGAGGCTGTTTTCTGCTTCTTTAATAATCCTATAACAATAACAGGAGGTTTGTTTGTGTCAATCTGACTAACAGAAATACTTAATGGCTGCTACTGTTAGCAGATAAATGGATTCCAGAAATATCTGCATGATGAATCATCCGTCACTGCTGAGTTATGTGTCACCGTCCTCGCAGCTTCATGCCGAACGTAGGACAGGCCTGAACCTGTTACCTCCATAAACAAAGCAGCCTGATTCTATGGAAAGAACAACTTTCATTAAAACTGCATTAGTCGCAGTTGGGATGGTAGACAAGAGCAATATTTTCCCCCCATGTGGCTGAAGGAGTGGAACTAATGTGAGGGGGTGCAATTAAAATGCCACTCAGAAAGTTTCATTTGTTTTAATTATTGCTGCGTCAGGAGGTCACCAAGGAAGGATCTTTTGCAGCAGACAGGAGGGTGAATGTTTAAAATATTACGTATTTAGGAAATAAAAAGAAAGTGCCAACCTCAGAGGAGTCATTAGAGCTTGATTTACTTTTTTCTTAGCAAAACAAATGTTTCACTCAGTTTAATGACCTCGCACAATGTTTTTTACAAATGGAGAGAAAAAAACACCATCATTTCTTTTTCAGCAGCCAACTGCATGGGAATGACTATTATCTTCATGAACAGGTTTAAAGATTTTACTAAAAACAGGATTTTTGTGCCACATAAGATCCTAAATACAAAAAGATTTTGGTTTTTCTGCTTTAATTTAATCAGACTGAAATGTGTTACACTAAACGCTGTAACCTCGGTTTATGTGGAAGCGTCTTAGCTCACTTCTCAGAAATAGAAATGAAAGTATTAACAGAAATACAGGATCAGATATATTCAGGGTTCGTACGGGTGCTGGAAATCCTTGAAAACGCTTGGATTTTGACGTTGTGTTTTCAAGGTTTGAAAAGTGCTTATATTTTGGATGAAATGCTTGAAAATGCTTGAAATTGTAATTATTTATTTCGCAACAAATCCCTATCTAACTGAATCGTGTGTTTATTAAATGGAGAAATAAAATGTTGGAGAGCCCGAAAATGAAACCTGCTCGCTCATGTGTGACTGCGATCTGCCAGTCTATTTCCATGTGTGACTCCGCCCCCATGAAACCACTACTGCACCATGCCGGGAGGTTGTCGTTTCAATTAACGTTGGCTGGAAGATGAAAAATACAAATTATGGATTAAACGGAGACAAACCCCACGAGTTGCCTCTTGTAAAGTCTGAAAAGTCATAAACTTTTTAAATAAGCCAACTGAAGTAGCTTAGTACACGTTAACGTTAGCGCCTATTTGTTTACGCTAGTAACTGCTAGCTAGGAATTCACAGGCTAAGTAACTGGGTGACTGAGAGAACGGTGTGATAATGTAATGTTAGTTAGGGTGACCAAACGTCCGTATTTCCCGGGACATATCCGGGTTTTTTTTAGAAAGTGAGGAAATGTCCTAGGGCACTGCGCACGGCGCTGCGTGTGACGTAATCCCTGAGCCGCGTCAGTGCGGGCAGCCCTGTTCTTAATCAGAATATAGATTGCGTGGCTGTCAGTACGCCAACAACATGCAAAAGCTCAAATGTATGTTTACCGACGATTTACAAAAGAGTTTCCCCGCTTTCAGACCGGGTCGAGACAAACAGGAGGCCTTGTGCACAGTGTGCAAAGCAGGCACATATGTCTCGATGTCCAATGGAGGTGCAAGGAATCTGAAAAGCCACCTGGACACCGAAAATAAACATAGTCTATTGATATGTTTGTTCGTTTTTGGTACATTTTAAATAATTTTTGCAACACAAGAAGTATTTTTTGTTAATTAGCTAATTTGTTAATTTATTTTTACCAATAGCCTAAAGAACAGACATTTTTTCGTTCATTGCTGAGGCTGAGTATCATCTGTTATTGGGAGTTGAGCGTTATTGTTATCTTTTACTGTTCAGTGAGGGATGTTTAGATGAGACATTATTTCTTTCATTGTGCTTTTCATTCATTCCAGGAATTGTTAAGCATTTTTAATAAATACATTTTGAATGAAATTATCGTTTGTTATTGGAGTTATTGCTGTTGACTTTTACTGAAAAGCATTTTTAATAAATCAACTGTAAATATCATGTTATTGTAGGATTACGTAGGTCTATGTTAAGTGAGTGCATGCCACAGACATCTCTATCTCTATGCATGGGAACAGAGATGGGAATCCCGCTCCAAGGTGTCCCGGTTTTCCCCAATGAAAATATGGTCACCCTATGTTAGTATTGCAGTGTTTCCTGCAGCACTATCTCACGCCACCGCCTCGGCAACGTTCCAAAAAAAAAAAAAAAAAAAACCCGAAGTTTTAATTCATTGCCAGGCCCAGACCTTAAAACAGCATTGATAACTCTACGGCTGATAATACTGAATTGCGACACCCTCTGGTTGGTTATATTACTACGCCATGGCAGAGGAGTAAATTTCTTTGATCATCCGAGGAGACGTGTGCGGCGATATAAACACTAAATAATAATTTTGACTATGTATTGGTATGTAATTTACGCAGGTGTAAGGTGCTGGAAAAAGTTTTAAAATGGATCTTGAAAGTGCTTGAAAAGTGCTTGATTTTGACTTTGGAAAAGGTGTACGAACCCTGTATATTCCGTGTGATTTAGGAACAATCCTAATATGGTTTTTATCCATTATAGCATGAGCGTTGGCACAGCGCTCGCATTACATCACATTATTTGTGGCTTGGTCTGTGGGACCCATGTGACATCCTTATGACTAGACATAATTTGAGCCATGCAGAAGTAGAGAAACCTTTGTTTTTTGCTGATAAGAAATATTCTTAGAAAACTTGTTCACAATATTTTGGAAAACTTTATTTACATTGAAGGGACTTAAGGAAATTATAACAAGTTATAAAAAGAATAGGAAAAGTCTGTATAAAAAAGATAAAATGATTAATAAAGGACATAATAATCAGGACGATTTCCCTGTAAACATTTTCATACTCTTCACTATTGATCGTGTTTTTCAATACTTTGTATTTATAATAAATTACCTAATTTTTTAGACTAGTTCAATACAAAAAGTTGCAAGAAATATTGTGATTGCCTGTGCAGCTTCAAGCGGATGGAGCTCAGCAGACTGCTGAGGAAAATTGCTTTGTTAAAGGAAAGTTGGACCAAAAACTTACTGAATGATAATAGTTAATAGTTAATAACATTAGTTAATAATGTTTAGAAGACTAAAATTCACTTTAATCTTGATTTTAAGCATTTGAGCTTAAAGTTTTCAGAAGAACTAAAAGCTGCATGTCCATGTTTGGTTCTGCTTCCATGGAGAAGATCTGATCCAGTAAACCTGAGAGGTCTGGCTGTCGATCCACTGCCAACAAGTCTGTATCTGAATTTTGGAGCTAATCCATTCGGTGATTTCTAGACTAACAGTCAGATTTTAAAGTCTATTCTCTGAGATACGGGGATCCAGAGGAATGACTTTAGAACTGGGCTGATGTTCTCCACTTTCTTAGCTCCAGTGAGGACGCAGGCAGCAGCGTCTAGTCTATTCTGCTTTCTAGGCAGACCTGTGAAGATGTTGCTGCAGGATCCATACTAGATCAATTCAATTCTCATCTGAAGATGACCAAAGCAGGAATTAGACATCAGTTCTTTAATCCTGGAGATGTTCTTCAGGTGATAAGGTGATAGAAGGATGACTTTCTCCATATCTTTATGAGCATCTGAAGGTTCAGGTCTGAGTCCAGCACTACACTCAGATTTAGAGCCTGATTGCTGCTTTATAGATGGATTCACTGAAGCTGGGTGCTAACTTTTAAACACTCATTCATGTGATGATTTCTTCCCGCCATTTATCCAGAGCTTCATAGGTTGTTAGTCACCTGGTGACATGGTGATGTACAGCTAGATGTCATCTCCATATTATGCTAACTGATAAAATCTGAGTTATAAGGAGTATATAGATATTGAATAGGAGGGGCCCTAAGATGGACCCTTGGGGAATGCCAAATGTAATTATTATGGTTTCTGATGTAAAGTTACCTACTGATAAAGAGTAAAAATAGTAAGAATTTATGTTCCTTACAAGAAGGACAGTGTTTGTCCCTTAACTCTACCTGGGTTAATTAAAAAAGTTATAATTTATAGAAACCGATGTTAACCCTAAGAAAATATGGTATAAATATCATAATACCTATGAACAGTATTATTGTATTAATACTATCTATAGGAACTTAGAACAACGTCAAAGTCATTGTGCAGAATGCATTTGTGACTGAAGCTATGCATAGAAAACTAAAACTGTGTTCTGTGAGAACACAACTACAAATATCCAATCAGTCAAAGAAAGATAAAAATAAAATAAAAATAAAGGTAAGGTGCATTGTCTAAAAATAATTCCAGCAGTAAAATTAATGCAGATTCGACATGCACAACAAAGTACTTTAAAGATGTAGAAAATAAAAGAGTTATTATGCTTTGAATGTTAAGAAATACACATCTTGATTAAAATTAGTACTTAGTAAAGTACTCATCATACCATCAAATTAGGGCTGAAGCAATTAATCGGATTAATCACGATTAATCGATTATTGAAATAATCATCGACGAATTTAGCAGATCTCTTTCGTAGATTAATCGTTAACTGGAGTATAGAGACTCTAAAACAGGCCTTTAGCTGACAGAGCGACACACTGTGAGCAGTAATCAGGGGGGATTTACCATTAGGCAATACAAGGCAGTTTCCTAGGGCCCCAAGCTCCTCGGGGGCCCTATAAAACTCTGTTTACATGTATGGTTAATGCAGCTATTTCTTATTTGTGTACATTAATTAATTAATGAAATTCTTTCGCTAAAATGCCATCAGAATCCTTATAACACTAAGTATAAAATCTTTCATTCCTTTAGAGACAGCATGAAAAATCAGCTGAGTACAAAACATAGAGAGGAAAAAAACAAGAAAAGGGACAAGAAGAGAGGGTCAAAACCTAGACCAGATAATGGATGTCTATTCTATTAACATTTCTATATCTGTAGAATGGGGCTGTTTTATGTGTTGTCTTCTCAGTTAATAGGGCCACCTGCCTGTCTTTCAAGGTGCATCAAAAAGGGGCCCCAAATTTCCTAAATCCACCCCTGGCAGTCATTATACCAAAATTATTAAAAGAATAAATAAATAAAAAAAATATATATATATATATGTATATATAAACATTTTGTATTTGAGATAATAAAAATGTTTTTGCCTGTCAATATGCCCCATCCAGAACTCTATAAAGAAAGTTTGAGTTTAACCTGGTTTCATTTTGTAAAAAATCTTTTATAAGGAACCTTCAGGCTTTGTGATTATTAATCAATTCATTGAAAAAAATTATTGACAGGTCAAATACATTTCCATCCATCTTAACAGACAGGAGGAGGGGGAGGAGAGCTTTGATCAGAGGCAGCAAATATGTAAAAGAGGAAACTCTGGTTAGACGATAAGCTCATGCAAAAACACAACGGGTGACTGCTATGGTTCTAACAGCATCGTTGCTTCCTTCAGGCGGGAAACGAAAACTGGTCGATTGAGAAGATGGATGGATTAAAAACAGGTTATTCCCAGAAGAAAACCTTTTAGAGGCTCAGAAAGGCTGGTGACTGCAAAGCGAGCTTCCAGCAGGACGGCCAGAGCCACAGTTCTTGGAAAGCTGTAATTGCAGCACCGGCTTGTTCTACAGGGAACCGACTTCCAGGTTTTAATTAGTAAAATGTACGAAAACCACAAATAATTTCTTTCCACTCCAAAACATTGTACCCTACGGAAGAGGATAAGGGCCACTGAAAAAAAAAAGTTAACTGATTTTTAAATTTTATTTCAGTTTAACATGGGAAAAAAGTCAGAATTCTGACTTTAATCTCAGAATTCTGACTTTTTTTATTGTCAGAATTCAGTCAGAATTCTGAGATTAAAGTCAGAATTCTGAGAAAAAAGTCAGAATTCAGACTTTATTCTCAGATTTCTGAGAAAAAAGTCAGAATTCTGACTTTAATCTCAGAATTCTGACTTTTTTTATTGTCAGAATTCAGTCAGAATTCTGAGATTAAAGTCAGAATTCTGAGAAAAAAGTCAGAATTCAGACTTTATTCTCAGATTTCTGAGAAAAAAGTCAGAATTCTGAATTTTTTCCCATGTTAAACTGAAATAAAATTTAAAAATCAGTTACCTTTTTTTTTTTTTTTTTAGTGGCCGTAATCCTCTTCCGTAGTACCCTGCCTGGTAATATGAAACACCAGTAAAACTCATACAGTGCCAGGTGCTCCACCTGTGCCACAGGCTGTTGGTGTTTTGAATGCGTTAAGCAGAGGAGTATTCTAATGGGATTTTTTTTTACCTCCCTCCTTTGCAATGCAAAACCTGCTGATAGCCTCTAAAGGACAGAAAACTTCAGGAAAAAAAACTCAAACCGCAAGCAGCCTTTTGTAAACACGACAAATGTTTGTGTTCTGGTGAACTTTTAGGGTTATCAATCAACTCCTTTCAATTCTCGGTCCCACCGTTCCTACTCCCACATCCCCTCTAATCTCTGCGGCTAACCATTTCTTTGAAAAATAGTGAGAGAAAATTTCATGGTTGGTGGCGCCGCTGTGAAAATGTCACTCGCTGGGTTATAAATAAAGAAGTATGTGTTTGTCTCTGGGAGTCTTCCCCCCCCCCCCGGTGGGATTTGTTCCTTATTCTTAAGCTGTGAACTCTGTTTATTAATGTCCCCAAATATCTAATGTGGACATGGAAAAAAAACGTTCAGTTTTTATTTTCATTCCCAGACCAGAAATGTTAGTGTGGCTCTATTTCTGAGGCTGCATACAAAGCTTTCAATCATGGGTTCGATCGATTTGAGTTTTGACACACTAATAAAACAAATCTGGCCACGCTGGCGCCGCTCCTTTGCTCTGCAGTTGGAGTTCAAATGTTTAGGTGAGGATTATCTATCGCCCGGTGACAGAGGGAGGGGGAAAAAAAGCTTGTGAAAAATCATAATGTAAACGTATAAATTCTCACATGGACATAAAGGATGTATGCACCCAGGGTCAGTGCAACAAAAGGACCTGCTGATGTCACATCCTTTAGAGAAACTTCCCACAAAAGAAATGTCTGCCACCCTGATCTCTCCAGATGATGGATTTATACAAACACTCCGTCATGTGTGTTCACCGCTGCGAGGCCATTTGTACGATGGCCAAAGGTATGTTGAAGCAGGATTTAGGCTATTTGCAGAGCTTTGAATCGATGCCTGGAGTGATACTTGAAGTCAGGTGTTAAAGCGAAGGAAACAAAGGCTGGGCGTGGCATCAGGGTAATGCAGAGAGGTTTGCACATTTGTAAAACAAAACATCTGAAGAGGTGTGAACTAGAAACAAAATGTTAATTAGCATTCCCTTTATGTTAACATTAATATGTGCAAGGTGCTGAGAGTGCAGCATTACCCAGCAATGAGTTCTGCTTTCTGCATAAACAAGGCAGAAATAAACCCCAGTGAAGATGCATTATGCAGTAATAGAGTAAGTAATATGAAAAATGTAGGTTCCACTTTGGTTTGCTTTGCTTTGGCTGTGAAATGTGGCCAGAACACATATCGTCAGTTAGTGTTGAAGTTGTAACCTGCAGCATTAGTGCCTTTGACGTTAAAGAATTCCAATGCAACCCAAATAATCCAACAAAAGCATACAGTCATACATGTGTTTTAAAAAATGCAAACGCCAAGCAAGTAGAACCTCTAGAAATCAGACGTCTGCCAAAAAGAAACACAACTCATTAAAACTCACAGTAGCACATGTATTTTAAACATAATTCAATTTGTTTCATTTCTATAGCACGATTCTTAACACGTCATCTCAAGGCACTTTACAGTTAACCAGATCATCCAGTCAGATTGATTCAAACTTTTCCATATTAGGAAAACCAGTTGATTGCATCGGCGCATTGACTCTTCAGCAATCCCTCACACTAAGCATGCTTGTAGCGACAGGGGAGAGGAAAAACTCCCTTTGAACAGGAAGAACCCTCCAGCAGAACCAGGCTCAGTGTGAGCGGCCATCTGCTGAGGCCGACTGGGGTTCAAGGACACAGAAGCAGACATAGAAAAAGAAGCATAGATACAAAAGGTAACTGTAAAAGGCGGCCCCGTCCAGGAAACACACAGCCAGGCAGACGAGCTCCGAGCCAGCTCCCACGTCAGAGGATGAAGAGAGCACATCCAGTTAGTCACAGTCAGAGAAACAGGATTACACTGGAAAACCGATCTTCAACATCTAGAAACAAAGGTGTTGATGGCAGCAGCACAGCTGATATTTCTCTCCAGGATGGAGTCACAGCCAAACAGGAACAGACCAGATGAAGCTACTATGAGAAAAAGCAGAGAGAGCAGAACGTTAGAGATTGAACTAACAGATTCTGCAGAGTGGGAGAATAGAGATAGAATGAAGCAGAATGATGAAAAAGGGGTCCCTATGTCCTCCAGCAGTCTAAGCCATTAGCAGCAGAACTATAGAGATAGCTCAGGATAACCTGAGCCACCCTAACTATAAGCTTTATCAAAAAGGAAAGTTTTAAGCCTAGCCTTAAAAGTAGACAGGGTGTCTGCCTCACGGACTAAAACTGGTAGTTGGTTCCACAGGAGAGGAGCCTGATAACTAAAAGATCTGCCTCCCATTCTACTTTGAGAAATTCTAGGAACCACTAGTAAACCTGCAGATTGAGAGCGAAGTGCTCTGTTAGGAACATAAGGAACAATCAGATCACTGATGTAAGATGGAGCTTGGCCATTTAAGGCTTTATATGCGAGATCCTTCTCACAGTTTCATTATTATTTAACAGGAGACAAATGAAGGGAAGCAAGGATAGGAGAGATAGGATCCCCTCTATCCTAGATTTAAAACACACACAGGTAAACTACATGCGCATTTTGAGTATTTTATGAACTCGGATTTAATACCATCAGGCCCGCAATGTATCCCAAGCATAAGTTCATGCCTTTCTATTTCACTTTGAAGGTAGAACCAACCTGAGAGAGTAAACTGCCTGTATTGGTTGCTTTTAGGGCAGACAGAACATTTTTTTTCAAGTTATGGCTAATACCGTTAGCAAGCAAAAGATCTTTAGGCTAATCACTGTTCTAATTCAGAGTTAAAGGTTTAGCGGAGGTTTTAAGTTTTTTAAAAGAAGCGCCCTCTCCAAATGCACATGCACAACCCTGTACCCGCTCCCAAGAGAGAACGGCTATTAAATGCGTGCGAGAGCGTGCACGAGCCCGTTACTCCACGTGCATTCTCTGTTTAAAAGTTGCTGTTTGCATCACTCATAAAAGTTTACTTTCCAAAAGAAGATTTGCAATGTTTCCACTGCGTCAGACTCAGTACCGGTTAGTGAAAGTGTATTTATGACAAGCAAACATGTTAAAATAAATATCTACAGGTATCGTGAATGCAAATAACCACGATGAGAAAGGTGAGCTTCAATGACCGGCTGAAACCATCGCTGACCACATACAGGTGCTGGTCATAAAATTAGAATATCATGAAAAAGTAGATTGATTTCAGTAATTCCATTTAAAAAGTGAAACTTGTATATTATATTCATACATTACATACAAACTCATATATTTCAGATGTTTATTTTGTTTAATTTTGATGATTACAAATGACAACAAATGAAAATCTCAAATTCATCATATCAGAAAATTAGAATATTGTGAAAAGGTTCAAAATTGATGGCCCCTGGTGCCACACTCTAATCAGCTAATTAACTCAAACCACCTGCAAAAGCCTTTAAATGGTCTTTCAGTCTAGTTCTATAGGCTACACAATCATGGGGAAGACTGCTGACTTGACAGTTGTCCAAAAGACGACCATTGACACCTTGCACAGGGAGGGCAAGACACAAAAGGTCATCGCTAAAGAGGCTGGCTGTTCACAGAGCTCAGTGTCCAAGCACATTAATAGAGAGGCGAAGGGAAGGAAAAGATGTGGTCGAAAAAAGTGTACAAGCAAGAGAGATAACCGCACCCTGGAGAGGATTGTGAAACAAAACCCATTCAAAAATGTGGGGGAGATTCACAAAGAGTGGACTGCAGCTGGAGTGAGTGCTTCAAGAACCACCACACACAGACGTATGAAAGACATGGGTTTCTGCTGTCGCATTCCTTGTGTCAAGCCACTCTTGAACCACAGACAGCGTCAGAAGCGTCTTGCCTGGGCTAAAGAGAAACAGGACTGGACTGCTGGTGAGTGGTCCAAAGTCATGTTCTCTGATGAAAGTAAATTTTGCATTTCCTTTGGAAATCAAGGTCCCAGAGTCTGGAGGAAAAGAAGAGAGGCACTTCATCCACGTTGCTTGAAGTCCAGTGTAAAGTTTCCACAGTCAGTGATGGTTTGGGGTGCCATGTCATCTGCTGGTGTTGGTCCATTGTGTTTTCTGAGGTCCAGGGTCAACGCAGCCACATACCAGGAAGTTTTAGAGCACTTCATGCTTCCTGCAGCTGACCAACTTTTTGGAGATGCAGATTTCATTTTCCAACAGGACTTGGCACCTGCACACAGTGCCAAAGCTACCAGTACCTGGTTGAAGGACCATGGTATCCCTGTTCTTAATTGGCCAGCAAACTCTCCTGACCTTAACCCCATAGAAAATCTATGGGGTATTGTGAAGAAGAAGATGCAATACACCAGACCCAACAATTCAGAAGAGCTAAAAGCCACTATTAGAGCAACCTGGGCTATCATAACACCTGAGCAGTGCCACAGACTGATCGACTCCATGCCACGCCGCATTGCTGCAGTAATACAGGCCAAAGGAGGCCCAACTAAATACTGAGTGCTGTACATGCTCATACTTTTCATGTTCATACTTTTCAGTTGGCCAACATTTCTATAAATCCTTTGTTTTTATTGGTCTTCAGTAATATTCTAATTTTCTGATATGATGAATTTGAGATTTTCATTTGTTGTCATTTGTAATCATCAAAATTAAACAAAATAAACATCTGAAATATATGAGTTTGTATGTAATGTATGAATATAATATACAAGTTTCACTTTTTAAATGGAATTACTGAAATCAATCTACTTTTTCATGATATTCTAATTTTATGACTAGCACCTGTATGTACACCTGAAGGTGCAAATGTGCAGAAAAAGATAGCTGCCTAGAGAGGAGCACGGAAAACTTAAACATTTCACCAGAATGATTGACAGTTAGGAGGACCACTGATTTAGATGATCCACCTGGAGAAAGAACATCCTCCCCTTTAAAAACTGATTAGGTAAAGTCATCATTGAATGATTCAGTTTAGCACTTTTTCTGACAGCAGAAGCAATATGCTTTAAAATGATTACTGTTGAATTTAGAACTTCATATGAGCTAAGCTAACGTTAGCTTCACTGTTCATATTGAGGAAAGGGAGCCATGAATGAACTCCAGCTTATAGCTAAACACAAAAATGTACATTTGAAATCAGTTTTCAGCTTTTAAACATTTTTCCTTTCATGTCCATCTTTGTGTTATAAAGGTGTCAGTTAATGACAGAGACGGTTGCTGGATATGAAGACAGCATACGACTTATGATCACATTTTATTTAAAGCCAGTTTACGCTTGTGCTTTAAATAAAACTGGCCATATAAGAATTTGTCACATTTTTGCACTTTAGGCAGGATCTTGGATATTTATTTTAAAAAAAATGTTTTGTAATTTGCAGTTTAATGGTTTCTTTTTTTTTAGGACTCTGTACTTGGTATTGAAGGATTTTCAATAATCTCTTACAATAAGTAAATTAATACTCATATTTAAAAATGTACTGTTTAGGTTTAATATTTTTCGAACTAAAACACGAATGGTCACCTTAGTGACACCAAACACTGCGCTTAGATAGCTTTCTGGGGGAAACTTTGTCAAACTGTGTACTTGATGGCAAATTGTTTTAGCAGAATGTTTAAAGAAAGGAATAATCAATGGATCATTATTTATACCTAAAACTAATACGTTTGTGGTGATTTAATGAATTTAACATTAATCAACAAAAACAAAAAATAATATTAATTTTTGTTGCGATCACAGAGTCTGGGAGCGGCCATTTTTGCCCAAATATAGTAACCCCTCCCTCCTGCCATCTTCCAGCAGTGACGTCACGGTGCGGTAAGCCTAGCGCCATTCTCCCCGCTTTACAAGCTAAATCAATGGGAACTACTAGACACATCTGCAACCAACAACAATTATTGAAGATTTCCAGAGGACTTCACCATTGAAATTCACCAGAGCTATAGTGAAACTGACAATGCCCACGTGCATGGCAGCTGGATGCTGGAATACATTGGGTAAAAGTGAAAAAAAAGAGTTATTCCACCTTTGTGATTCCTGATCCTCCACGGACGGGTTGGTCGTTGGATCGCCAACTTGAAGAGTCGAACTTCTGGCCGGAGAAAAAACCCGTAATATGTAGCCAACATTTGGAGGAAGAATGTTTTCAAGATGACTTGGATAATAGCGCGTTGTGACAAACACCAGATACAGCACTGGGACTTGATCAACAGCCGATACCGCACCGTGACGTCACAAACCAGTAGGTGGCAGTAGTGTTCTTTCACAAACATGGATGCCTCCAGTAAAGCACATTCAAATGAAAATTACTCTGAATTAAAAACACTGATCATTTATTGAACAGTATGAAATCATTTCATATTTAAAGTACTTTGAGAAGTTCTGAATATGACTGAACTTCACCTCTAATAAAGCAATTACATTGCTTCATGGATACACTTTTTGCTGTTTTGCTCTCATGCTACGATGCTCTGGCTGTTGCATTTATGATCATGGACCTACATACAAACACAGCAGGCAGAGCTAATAAACAAGAATCTGGAGATTTAATCTGAAAATATATTTTTCTTTCTTCCGTTCACCATTTCTAGCTTTCTATCTCAAATATGAATTACTGCTTATTTACCCTTTAACTAAATTAATGTCGGATCAAGATTGGACATTCATTTATAAAGAGCTAATTATTTTATCAGTGCTTTTTTGTTTTACACAACAGTAGATACAACACCTGCAATATTATTGTACTACTGGTTCCCAATGTTTGTTTCAGTAAATGCAGGAAGATAGTTTCACCTTGGGCCAAAGGATTTAAATTAATGTTTGCAGCCTCACAGAGGGAATGACATTGTGAAAAATCTCTGCAGCCAAAAGTCCTTAAAATCAAAGCAAGAGGTTATTTGTTCAAGAAGAATGTCAATAACCTCCAAGGAAACCCTGAAGAGTGTCACACCCTCTGTTAAAGTTGAACGTTAACTAAATTCAAAAAGCAGAAAAGAAAAACACCGAGATGTATTATAAGCTTAAGCCTGAGCACAAGTCACGCAAATCCTTTCATCTGTATGTTCTCGTCAGTCATTTCATTCCACAGTAATCTACTGTGACAGTAATATCCCACCAGATATAAATCAGGAAATTATCAGCAATAGATTAGTCCATACCATTTCTTCACGCTGATTAATCATGCCAATATGGAGAAATCGAAAATCTAAATACCGTATCATTGCATTTCACACATCAACCCAGTGTTTAGCTGCCTTATCCCGGTTATCAACCCCCCCATTTCATCCCAGCTGGGGCTGAGATACTGATGATACCATTTAGCCTCAGTAACGTTTCCCCACCAGCACTTTGAACCAACAGCCAACATTGTTCAAGTCTGGCCTTCACAAGTGTCGAGGGGATTGGACGAGCAATTGGCAGATGCCGTTCCTGGCTGGTCACAGACTAACAGGAAGTCTGGGGTGAACGGGGGCCATCACGCGCCAAGCTGGTGCAAAGTGTTTGTGCCGAGGAGAGAAGGGCTTCGTGTTCAGACACCCTCCAATTCATTAATTATGTAAATACATTAAGCAGCTTGATAGTTCTGCTTTCCAACTCTGATTCCTAATGTATGCAACTGCTATGATATGACTCAAGGGCACTTTAGGAGATAACAGGCAGACATGGTCATCCTTGTGGGCTTTGGGCCACTACTTGTGTCAATGAAATTCAAAAGGTGATGAGAACAATAAGGAATCCCTCTAGGTTTAAGGGTCAAGCATCTTAACAGGGGGGGACTGTGTTATGTGAGCAGAAAGCATGGTGCAAACCCTGTTGTCTAAAACACTGTTTTAAATTCCCTCTGGGAGTATTCATGCACATTTCAGCCTGCGAGACATAAGCAAGCCCAGGCGCATTGGTTACCCCCCCCCCCCCCCCCCCCCTTCACTTGTTGCATGCAATCGGAAGGTGTTTTATTGGAACGTTTGCTGAGACTCTATTGGCATCTGGATACTTTCATCTTTGGAAAATTACAGTTACTTACTCTACTGTCAAAACCATTTATCAAATTTGTCTCTTTTTTTTTTTTACAAGTCCTCGCCTTGCAGGATGATGCTCACAGACGGATACTTTTTTACATTATAAGGAAATTTGATCAATTCGCAGCAGCCACAGACCCTCCAGCTAAACGTTTTACAGATGTTTAGTTTTGGGTGTATCTTCAAACAGCTGTCCCCTTCGGCCTTCCTCTGATATATGTTGAGCTACTAAACTCAAAACAAAAAAAAAAAACAAAAAAGAAGGAAAAGATCACGCTTCATTTTTAAAAAAAAATGTCTTCCTAAGACTTTGTTAAAAGCAGTTTTAATGAAAATGGCTAATGCTGAATTACAATCCAAAATCCTCAACTGTATCAGCAGTTACTGGACTGTTAATTCAGTCCTGAAGGTCAGATTTGTATTTTTTCTTGTTTAACCTTTGCTGAGCTATGATAACAATAAATTTTAAACCCTTTTAAGGAGTCATCACCTGTGTAGAAAATTTCTTTGATCTTGGTTTTGTGTGAATGTTAACGGTTTAAAAACCTTTAAACAAATGTTGACACCATATCAATATAATCTGATTAAATACAAACAGCTACTTTTCAAATGATGATTGCATTCATTAAGGGCCAATAGCTGTCAAAAATAACCTGGTCCTCCATGCAAAGTAATTGTCTCCTAATGCCCCCCCCCCCCTGCTTTTCATCATTCTACTTCATTCTATCTCTATTCTCCCACTCTGCAGAATCTGTTAGTTCAATCTCTAACGTTCTGCTCTCTCTGCTTTTTCTCATAGTAGCTTCATCTGGTCTGTTCCTGTTTGGCTGTGACTCCATCCTGGAGAGAAATATCAGCTGTGCTGCTGCCATCAACACCTTTGTTTCTAGATGCTGGATATCTGCCTATTTTTCAGTGTAGTCCTGTTTCTCTGACTGTGACTAACTGGATGTGCTCTCTTCATCCTCTGACGTGGGAGCTGGCTCGGAGCTCGTCTGCCTGGGTGTGTGTTTCCTGGACGGGGCCGCCTTTCACAGCTGATTTTTGTATCTATGCTTCTTTTTCTATGTCTGCTTCTGTCTCCTTGAACCCCAGTCGGCCTCAGCAGATGGCCGCTCACACTGAGTCTGGTTCTGCTGGAAGTTTCTTCCTGTTCAAAGGGAGTTTTTCCTCTCCACTGTCGCTACAAGCATGCTTAGTGTGAAGGATTGCATTTAAGTCAATGAGTTGAAGCAATCAACTGGTTTTCCTTAGATAGAAAACTTTGAATCAATTTGACTCGATGATCTGGTGAACTGGAAAGTTTTACGATTATACAATATCCTCTGAATTTAACTACCAGTAAAGTCCAGACTGTGACTCGGAGGTGGCCTTTCCACTGTGCTCATCATCGTCCTGCTGAGGAGACAAAGTCTGATCAGGCTAAAGGTTTTTGCTGGATTTTTATTCCTTGACCATAACACCTCCATGTTTCACTGTCATATGATGTTCAGTGCCTGAAATGTTTAGGTTAGATATAATCTGACACACATTCTCCAAAAAGCTATACTTTGGTCCCCCCCCCAGTCCATAAAACTTTTTTTAAAAATTTTTTTCTAAATGTTAGAAGGGAGAGAAGGTAATACTTGGATTTCTCCCAAGGATGACATTTGTCTCAGTTTCTCTTTCATAGGATTTAATCTTGAACAGTGACCTAAACGTGGGAGTCAGGCCTACAGGGCTTTAGATCTTGTTCTGGGTTGTTTTGTGACCTCCTGGTTGATTCAATGATGTGCTCTCAAGTAATTTTGGTTGACAGGCGTCTCCTGGGACGGTTAACAACTACAACATTTTTTCTGTTTTTGTTTTTAGTCCACTCATATCCCATTTCTTTGTTGGTCTAGAAATCCTTTTCAGACTGATAGATGTCAATGACTTTGTCTTTGTTTTGGTTTGGTTTTTTGCCAAACTTTGTGCAGCTTGTTAAAGATCGTTCTGCTGTCAAATAAGTTCTAGTTTAGATATTTAGAGTAATAATCTGTCTTCGGTTTATAAAAAATGTAAAATATTTACAGCCAGATTTAACTTTAACTAAATGGCTTTTTCACATAGAAAAAAACTGTTTATTTAAAATATTTTGAAACATCTTCTTCTCTGGTTATATTTATGTAACATTAAAGCTAATTCAATGACTTTCAGCTTCACAAAAAAATAATGAAGATATCTGTTAGGAGGGAAAATACATTTCAGGAATGTCTGAAATGTATTTTCAGCAGTAACTGGATGTGTCTGTATTACAGAGTCATTTTGTCCTGATGCTGGAACAGATAGTAATGTGAGGTCACCCGCATCTACACTGTTAACCAGCAGCCTGTTGTAGAGTGAGTCATTTGCAGAATACAGCCGTCTGGCCTCCTGCAAAACCACAATGCAATTTGGATCAATCAATCTCTATCAAAATACATAGTTGAGCTTCCTACTGGGCGCTGAATGCATCCTGAGTGCATTGCTATTGGACCACCTTTCAGATACATTCAGAAAGACACAACACATTAAAAATAAAAAGTGAGTTGTTTTTCAATTATCTCTGTGTGTCATGGCTAATAACAGAGGACAAAGGAATGAAAGCAAGACAGACAGTGGGATCATTTCAAAAGTGTTTATCATAAAATAAATGGACTGTGTTTCTACAGTGGCAAGAGCGTCTAATGCAGGAAACTCTACAGGAGAGAAAACACAGGTTAGTGACCACGAAAATCTGACGGAGGATGATTATGAATGTGAGTCACTAACCTGGTTTAACAGTTCAGTGCCCAGAGAAAAAGGTAGGATCCAGCTGGTGGTCTGCCAACAAGATGCGTCCCCAAGATGCGTCCCCAGATGCTGCAGCTCTGGAGAACAAGCAGGAGTCTGAAGACAGGTCAGGCAAACAGATCAGAACAGGAACAGGCAGGCTCAGAAGTCCAGTTATACAAAACCAGGTCAGCCTTTACTCTACTACCATCCATTATCCTAGTACCTTCCATAACCCTACTATCAGCCATTACCCTACTCGTATTCAAAATATAGTCCCAACTATTGCAGGTTCTGGAGGGAAACCCAAACATCCATATACCCAGTGCCACTATCCACCTAATACTTTGGGATCTCAAGATTCCCAGACTGGAAGTAAGTGTAGGACAATCAGTAGGTTCTGCTTCTTTCTCCTTTAACGAGACATCAGATAGCCATACCATTAGCATGCTAGCTAAGGAGGAAGCTCATTGCATTCCATGTTTTCCCCAACAGTAAACAGTTCTTATTGGACTCATGATCCAAATTTCATTTTCATAGGAGAGGGTTCTAACAGTATTCATTTTAATCCATTTTATTCATATTAAAAACAACCTGGCCAGGAAAAAGAAATGCATTTTTTGTTGGACTTTAACTGACCAACGTATGCCAGTAACTCACTCTTTTTGCATACACAGTTTGTCTGAAAGGTTACCACGACCTACTGTCTTATAATTTAATATTTTAGTGATTTATTCTTTGTTTTTGCTAAATTTGTTAGTTAATGAAGCTCTTCCGTATCTTTACAAGAAAAACAGAAAAACAATACTGAGCATGTGTGCGAGGGGTAAACAAGGAAGTATCCTACTGTGACTCAGCAGTTGGCACTTCCTAGAAAAGTGTGAAAATAATGAAAAATGTCCAAGATCTATTTGTAAAAACAAAACAAAAAAGACTGAGAATACAGAATGAACATTGGTGTTCACTTAAGCTGCCAGTTTTACCAGTTATAGTGGTGCTAATCTTGCTCTCTACAGTCTGAGTGCACATGATTTATTATTATTATAGATAGAAAGATTGATTAATCGATTGATTGGTTCTTACCCTGTTTTGTTTTGATGGAATTTTCTTCAAATTTGATGTTCTGGCGAGAGGATTCATTACAATTTAGAGCTGATTCATAATTTAAAGCTAATTAATTCCAGTTTATTTAATAAATATTAGTTGTCCGTCGACGACACCCTTGCAGGACCGCCTGGCTCTATTTAGTATCTGCCACTATAGATGGTCCATAATAGGTGACTGAAGTTTACTTGGTTTTAGGAACAGCCAACATGAGCTGGTTGGACATACCAACACCTTAAAAGCTAGACCATTTAGCTCCCAATCAATGGTCGACATGTGGACCAAATTATCCCCAAATCACTCTTCCTTCTAAGTGTTGAGGTGTTTCTGTCAGTAAAAGTGTATCACAGATAAAAGTTGAGCTTCAGTGAGCTCTACTATCTTCAGCAGACCTTAGACCCCTGACTCAGCATTGAGGGAAACATAGTTTAACTAAAAGACATACCCAAAAGTCTATTTATTTTTCCCTCCATTTTCTAATAATTTTTTGTATTTTTTTTATCTTATTTTTTCTGCCATAAGGTTGTATTCATTTGAACACATTAACTCAAAAGTGAGTGAATTATGTCATTCATGACGTGTTTATTTTAAAAACCTCAAAGTCTGTGAAGCAGATTTTCTATTAGCAGCATGAAAGTAAAACATTTCATAGAAAGAAAAAAAAGACACCGGGAGGGAAAGGAGGAGTTGTGATCAATGCTTTGCAAGAGACAGAGAAGAAAAGATGGTATTCATAAATCATCATTGATGGGGGGTGTGTAAGGATCCTCTTCACCCACCCACACCGCCTTTCTTCCCTTATATTATTTTAATTGAAGTCGTTTAATAATTCTGGAGCTATTTTGCCCTGAGCGTGCACCCATAAATCCCCATTTCTGTACACACACTTAAGCTACACTTAACATTCCTCCATGCAACTTAATCTTTCATCTTCTCCTCAGCCCCCCCCCACCCCTCTACCTTGTCTCCGTTGGCCTCTCCTCCTTCAAGTCAACCTCCTCTCTGTGATTCCCACCCTGTCTGTCTCCCCTTCTGTCTTTTTCCTTTAATTATCCATCCTGTCGAAATGTCTTCATCCTATTTGTCTCAACCTTTTTATTTCTACCCTTCTTGGAGCTCATAATCACGTCAAGTATAGTGCCGCTCAGAGGTCTAAATACACTCATCGTCAGCATGAATGTGGTGGGCTTTAATAAGGGATCTGAATTGGTTTTTGTCATGGATAGACGATTTCACGACAAACAGCTGCAAATATGATTAATTCATTCATTGTGAAATTTCCCCGCAACAAAACAGGGTCGATAATTTAACTGCAGCCTTAAATATATGCACACCCCTCCACTAATACTTGGTTACATGTGCTGTGTTGAGTTGCATCTTCGACAGCTTCTGTTTGGATGTTTGAAGAAAATCCTGGCACAGACACGACTTTTAACCATTTTCTATCAGTTTGAACAAAGAGGGTGCAACTAACTTGGCTTCTTATTAACAAAAATTTAGTATAGCTTTAATAAATATATATGTTATTAAAGTCTAATAACAACCCTATCAAAAATGAAAGCGTTCCCATCGCTGTTTATAAATCTATAAAACGAGATCCACTGCAAAAGTTATCGGTTGTTGTTATTCTTCATAGAAATCATAGAAATATAACCTGACTCCGCCAGATGGATTTGCTCTGCATATCCATCTGGAAACCTTCCGTTGAAGTAATTTTGGGAAGGGGCGAAAATACTGGTTAGCTGATTGGCCTATGTTGGTGATAGACGGGCCAAATAAACCAATCAGATCAACGAAGCATATGACGTACTAACAGAGCGACGACGAAAACACAACCACAAGCCAGGCTACTCTTGCCGAAACCAGTCGGGAGAAGAGCAAAAACATCTTTTCCTCTGAGAAAAGCCTCCAGAGCAGTGTTTTGCTCTTCTTTCAGTGAAGAAATACTCTGTAATTCCGATAAAACTTGCTTGATAGCCACGCTAACGCTAGTTTCATCGGCTGAAGCCGCCATGTTCTTTAGACTGAACTGTCGCGCTTGCGTCACACCTCAACCCGCCTCAAAGCCAACGCTGATTGGACGTTCGTTTGGTGAACGGCTCCAAATTTTCTTTAACGGAGAGTCTCCAGACTGATCTGCGAGTGAAACCTTGAAAGCTCGCGAGATCAGGATGGTCTCACGAGGCTAGTAGAAAAAGCCGACAGTATGATTCTTTTAGATGTATTTATCGAGGAGTTTTTCATTTGTCATAATTTATTTTACTTGATTTGTCAAGAGTGATGTTGTTTGATGTCCATCAAGGCCAGGATGTTGGAATTGTCACATTTATGAAACATGAGAGCAGGGCTCGATGTTAACCATTGCCCGATCGCCCGGGGCAAGTAGTTTTTATTGCCGGGAGAGTGCAAATGTATCACTCAGAATCACTTTAAAATCACCGACATTCGCTGAAAACGACCCACAAGCGTTGCCGGCGCCATCTTTGTTGTTTTGTACACATTCTCGCATGATTTGAAAAAGCTGTGTGATTTTCCGCTAGATGTCGTGATTCAGCTCATGGGGAGAGAATTCTGCAGAGCAGCAGCTGGATGATGAATTTAATCTATACTACAATACACGCTAGATTAAAAAATGATCAGTCAGGGATTAGGAAAATAATAATAATAATTGTATGCACACAGTGTAAATATTTCTATCATATGGCAGTCTTCTGTACAGTGGTCATACATTAAAAAATTTTCATTAAATGTTTTTTCTCTTAGACATTGGAGAGGTGCATTTAACTGTTATAGAGCTAAACATGTTAAATTGGTGAGTAGTAGTAGTGTAAGTTTTTAACATGTCAAGTTTTTTTTTTGATTTTTAACATTACAATTTATATTTTTCCAAGCACACAACAGTTTAAAGCAAAGTTTAGCTTGAAAAGAATGTGCAGGAAGGATTGAAAAGCATGTTAACACGGTAATGTAGGCCTGAGTTCATTATCTGACGCATGCAGATACACACCAGGAACCTGGAAACTTACTAAGTTACAAAAAAACATTTAAAAACAAAACATGTTTAATTGATATATATACAAAAATGAATATTAGGAACTATATTAACAAACATTATAATGGGCAAGTAAAAATAGTTTCTGGGCAAATGAAATGTGAAAGTCACTTGCCCAAAGGGCAAGTGGTAAAAATCCTTAATGTCAACCCCTGTGAGAGTATATCTTACACTGAGTCTTTAAAGTTGAAGTCAAGGCCTAGATATTTATGCCATAACATGTTTAGACTGTTATTTGGGATCAAGTAAATGTAACTGTTTGTAATTTCTGTTTTTGTTTGTTTTTGAGACAAATAGGTTCCAGGTTTTAATGATCCAGCTGTAGATTCGATGAGAAGTAGTAGAAATTGAAGGCAGTTATTCTGCTTTATTATAGTTTTTTTCAATCCAGAAGGACCAATTGCAACGACCCTCAGCATGATGCTACCACCACCATGCTTTACAAACAATCAATTATCTTATCAGTTCAGGTCCATGTTATTCTTACTCTTGAAATATATTTCAGAATATAATAATAACATATTTTATGAACACCCAGTTTTCATTCATTTTAAAGATACTGTAACAGCTTTTGTTGGAAAGTTAACACTTTAAAAATAATTTGTCAAACCCATTGAAACCTATTTAGGAAAGAATAATGTCAGCTTATGTAAGTTTTACTTATTTAAAAAAACTTTGAAAACAATGACAAAGAAAAACATCAATATGAAACTAAAATAAAATTTTAAAATAAATAGGAAAATGCTTTTCTGAATGTTGTGTGTCAAATGTCTACTGAAAAATATAAATACAGAGTGGTGATCATAAGACGGCAGCAGAGAAAAGGCTTGTTGGTCTAATGGGGACATGTAGCTGTCTGCCATTGAGATATGCTTGGTTTTGCAAAGAATTTAAATCTGTTTCAGTCTTTAGAGATAGATGTGATTCAGTGCGTCCCGCTATAATGCCTGCATAATCACATATTGATGGAGAAGCAGGGTATTTCATTTTTTCTGAAAATTTCCTGAATTCAATAAGAGAAACGGTCCAATATCCTGACAGATATAAACAAAGAAATTGTTGCTGACTCAAAAGTATCTGTTTCCTGTAATGAAATGCTAACAGGATTTTGGTCAATCATACGTGGAGTTTTTACCTCTAACCAGTGGTGAGTCTCTACTAACTTGTTATTATGCACTTCATGTGTTCGCTGCCTTTGCTGTTGTTAATAAGAGCAGAACAAAACAAACAAAACATGAAAATAATATGTTGGACAGAGAGCAAAGATGGCTTGAAAGAGGGGTTAAGGAACCAATCTTTGTTAAAAGGGGGGAAAAAAACCATCACTGAACAGAGGGCGATGATTAGGTTTACAAGCATTCAATCATTTACATACAATTCGGTCCTGGGACCTATGCCAAAGAAATTAAACAGTCGCATCATGTTTGAAATGGCCAAACACAAAAGTCACACAAAACAAAAGATTCTAAAATCCGAAGAAACAACAGACAAGAAGCATAACAAAACCAAACAAAATCAAAGGCACAAGATTTAGACAACCCAACACTATTTAAAGCAAAAGAAAAACACCAAACCAAAAATCACTATGTTATCACAGGAGAAACAAAAAATTGAACTTATGGTTTGCTGGTTGAATACAATGATACTTCATTCACATCTGTTCACACCTGGAGAAGTTTGGTTTCCTAATTACAAGGCGCCTGAAAATATCCCCTCAAACCAAGAATTATCCTTATGCAAAGCTGTGGAAGCACAGTTCAACCAAATGTGTTAATTGATGACATTGCCTTATCATTTCAGCCAGCGTGTCGTGTATATCCGACAGCAGGTTCACTGAAAACTCTTTTAAGTGACATTCAAAGACAGAAACAATATCCCTTTAACTCGACAGTTAATTAACCAATAGTTTCTGGAACTCACCTTTGAAATCTTACATTTTTACAGTAATGAAGATTGGAAAATAGCAGCAACATCAGAGATGTGCAAAATGACAGCAGCAGGTTATTTAACTGACTAAGACAGAAACTTTGCAAAATCAGCATGAATGTAAGAACTTCTTGAGGTTGTTGGGAACAGTGGTGGTTCTAGAGTCTTCCAGCTGCTGGGAGGAAGGATCTGTGATAACGCTCCCTGGTGCATTTAAGGTGCAGCAGTCTGTCACTGAAGGAGCTCTCCAGTTCAGCACCAGCTTCATGCATGGGGTGGGAGACATTATCCAAAAGAGATGCTAATTTAGTTAGGATCCTTTTTTTTCCCACCTCCAGCACTGAGTCCAGCGGGCATCCAATCACAGAGCTGGCCTTCCTGATCAGCTGATTCAAACGTTTTCTCTCAGCTACAGATAAGCCACTGCTCCAACAGACAGCTCCATAGAAGATGGCTGATGCCACAACAGAGTCATAGACGGTCTTTAGGAGCGCCCCCTGCACTCCTCAGCAGGAAGGGTCTGCTCTGACCTTCCTTATACAGAGCCTCAGTGTTGTGAGTCCAGTCCAGTTTGTTATTAAGATGAACACCTAGGTCCCTTTAAGAGTCCACTATCTCAATGGTCATGCCCTGGATGTTCATTGGTGTCAGTGGGGTGGATCTGCTTCTGCAAAAGTCCACCACGAGCTCCTTGGTTTTCCCTGCATTAATCAGAAAGTGGTTCTGCTGGCACCAGACCACAAGTCGTCCCCACCTGTGATGAGGCCAAGTATGGCAGAATCAGCAGAGAACTTCTGGAGCTGGCAGCGTGGGAAGTTGAAGGAGAGTTCTGAAGTGTAAAGGGTGAAGAGGAACGGTGCCAGCACTGTTTCCTCTGGGACCCCAGTACTGCAAACCAACCTATCTGAGACACAGTCCTGTGCCCCCACATACTGTCAGCGGCCATTGGGGTAGTCCAAAATCCACTTGGACATGTGCTGGTCCACTTTTAACAGCTCAAGCTTGTCTCTTAGGGATCCTGGCTGGTTGGTGTTGAAAGCACTGGAGAAATCAAAGAACACGATCCTGAAAGTGCTTCCAGGTTTCTCTAGGTAATTTTTTGTTTGTGCTGGGAGAACCAGGATGGCCTCAGAAGGACCTTCTGATAATCCAGGCAGACCACAGACCCATTCCATCAACAGACATATGTTGTCTTGTTGGCAGACTGTACCAGGATGTTGTCTCAGGACAGATGAGGCTTCCAGACAGAGACTGTTTCACTAACAGAGACAGGTACCTTCTTCTTTCCCTGAATCATGACCAGAGGTGAGTTGAAGATGTGTCTAATGGTCTCCCACATTATGATGTGGAGATGAACACTATTGTGTTCCTTCACAGGCTGATACAGAACCACTCATCTTCAGTCCTTGGCTGCCGGATATGGCACCAATACAAGCTCTGCTATGCTGTCTTTAGCAGCAGAGCTGGCATTAACCAGATTGTGGTGAGCAGCAGTTCTGGTAATGCCTGTCATCAAGAGAGTCGTAGGATGAGGGGTTTGAAGGTCTCAATACCTACTTCCAGATGCCAGGTGCAGAATTTCCCCGAGTCTATGAGGACATTTATTTGTGATCTGTCTTTTGAAAACTGAAAACTTTTCTCTTTTACTTTGTTGAGTTTGCTCATTTATCCGTTGGGTTTGTCTTCAGCAGAGGTGGGTAGAGTACCCCAACATTTTATTAAAGAGAAGTACTACTTCACCTTTGGTTACTAAAGTGAAAGAGGAATAGTAATTTAGGAAATCGCTAAAGGAAGAGTAAAAAAGTACTACTCAAAAGTAAAAAAGTACTGAATAACTGTTGGCTAATAGGATCTGCATTAATTTACAAATATGAAATGTAAATACATTTTACAATGTGATTGTAAAAGTTATGTCAGAAAGATATGTCTGTGCAAATCAGGTTTTTTAAATAATAAAAATAAAGCAAATATATATAAATAAATAAAATGCCAAATGTGGGCAAAAGAATATATAAAATCACTTTTTTTTTCAAATTGTACTTATAAAACCAATCTTCAGCAGGTTATGCATATATTACAGGAAAAGATATAGAAACTCCAGCTAAATATAAACTATTTACTAATTTTTTACCTCATATCTAAATAACACAAGTTACTCATGGTGGGTAGAGTAACTGTAGCTGCCATTAGAATCAACTCATTTAAATATTTTAATACTTAGTTAAAAACAAGACTTAATGCATACTATTATTGAAACTAAAGGTTCAATCATAAATAGATAAATAACTTTTAGTAAATGTATGTACATGTACGTTGGTTAAAAAGCTCATTAAAATGTAAGGAGGAACCTATGTTTTTTGTTCCGCATGTCACGTTGTTGCCCATGGGAAAGATTGATTGACGCAATTATTTTTTTTTTGTACCTGTTTTTCAAGAAGTTTCACCAGAAAGCTTTAAGACTGGTTTTCTGAGAAAAGCTGTATAAGTTATCTTTATTCCTCTGGAGTTTATGCGGCCAATGAGGTATGACTTTGTTTTACTTGTATTTATTTTTTTTGAGCTAATTTGGGTTTCTGTTTCCCTGCTTAGTTCTGATGGCATTTTTTGGTGCTTTATAAGAAGTTTCCACAATAAATGGCTGTTAAAACCAAAAGAACAACGCTGAGCCTTGATTATCTCTATAGAAGTAACAGTAACCATTAATTTTACTCAAGTAAGAGTAGCAATACTCTCACTAGGTTATTACTGAAGTAAAAGTACAGTAAAATACAACTATTCTAAAAATATATATATTTTTTTCTGCTAGACTAAATGTATCTGGTTCCTACCCATCTCTACAACTAGTACACACACCATGATGGGCATTTTTACATTGTTTTATTTTATTTTATTCTATTTTATTGTTTAATTCATGTAAAGCAGTATTAATTGTCTTTGTACTAAATTGTGAAATTTGCATTTACTTAAAATCGCTGCACAACATGCAAATTCCCAAAGTGACAGTTTAGCTCCATCAAGTTAGGATCATTAAACTAGACAATGTCTCAAATTTGAAATAAATCAATGAAAGCTGTAATATCGTTATGGATTTCTTTTGAGAAACAACAGAAAATAACAGAAGTAGAAAAGTTGTACTCCACCTATTCCTATTAAAACCTCATTCACTGAAAAAGAATAATACCCCTGCGTTATAGATTCTGAAAGGCCTTGCATCAAAAAATATTGCACAAAATCAGTGCAATGAGTGCAATGCAATACCTCGGCTCCAGACCTCCCGCCCCCTCCACAGATGTTCTGCTGCACCTCTCTCAAATTGTAGCTGACCGCTTGTTTTGTTTTTATGACCGAAATTGCAAAAACAACTCGTGAAGTTTGACCCCCTAGAAGAGTGAGGTGCGTGAGAACGCTGGGACCCTTTTCCCACCTGGATCTCCGCTCTTTTTGGCCCTCATGTCCCTCCGTCGTCGGACTAAACTCGCCCCCACTTCCTCGCCGCCTCGGCCGTATCTAGACCCACAGCGTGTAGCACAGACCACGCTTCAATATTGAGCATAATTTAAAAATGTCTCAGTCAAGCTCACTGCAACACACTGCTGTAAGAGTATAACCAGGAAGCGAGGTAGGAGGGCAAAATAGGTTTAGCGCCACCGCAGCACGGGAGGGAGAATTACGCCCAGGAGCAAATGGATAAAAATAGACCGGAGAAAAAAAAATACAGGAATCGATTCTCTTGCTGACGTATCGATGCATCGATACAAAACGATTATTATTTACACCCCTACCTGTAACTAATGCACTTCACTTCCAGTTACAAATACCCCAATTCTGAAAAGGATTTTTCATTAAACTGCACCAATATTACACTGTAAATTATATGTAGTTAGTTTCTTTTACCTGAAAATAAATATTAATGAATGTTTAGCCTTCAGTCTCTGTGTTCAATAAAACATCTATGGACCAAACATGTTAACTGTGTTACAAATCTAACTGAAAAGGGAAGAATAAAAACATAAAAGTGTTTTTTTACAAATCTCGTTGTGGTAAGTTATTTCTCTCAGATATATATTTAATTACATTTTATAGTTTTATTTAGGGTGAATTAGCACTGTGACAGCAAAGTGTCTCATTGCAAAATCAGAAAACTGGCGGTTTGGAGACACAAAGTCAAATCGCCTTTAAAACTCGCAGTCAGTTTTAGCAGCGTTTTTCTGGATAAATGAAGGAACTGTATTGAAGAGGTTACAGTGGTGCTGTAGCATGCTAATGTAGGTATGTCATCTCCATTAAGGAGGTCCACTGAGGCGCTGCTACACTGCCTTTCCAGAACGTCCCTTTTCTGCAGGAAGGCCAGGTTTCCTTTTGATCAGCAAGCACAGATGTGACTGAGCGTGCATACATTAAATTGCACTGGTGCCTGTTAGGAATGAGTGCACTTTCAGGTGCAGAAATGTCTAACAGGCAATTCATCTGAGGAGTGAAGAGAACTTTGACAGTGCAGTTTTTTTTATTGCATACAAAAGGTTCAAAACTGCCAGTGCTGGCATTACTTTTTATCTTTGTTTTTCAGAAATGATTTACTATATGTGAGGGGAGACTCTTAAAACCGTTTTTATCCGTTTTTATTTAGTTTGGTATATAGACAATTTCCTGATTCGCATATTTTAAACCTGGGTTTAAGTGGAGACTAAGCCATTCTCAAGCACATATCAAGGAGCTCATTTTGAGCCTGGATCCAGATTTATTGTTGATTCTGTTCATGGTGGAGAATCCTGCTTCACAGCAGCAGGTTGAGCCAAACATCCTCTAAATGTGCAGGGTCATCTTTGAGCACCATTTCACTTTTCTTTCACCAGTTCACCGCAGTTCTTCCAGCAGTCCACACTTTCTCTGCTCTCTTTTTCTCATGGTCTTCTCCTTCTTTCCCATCGCCCGGCTTGCCACAGGTTTGCCTGCTGCGCCTAAAAGTAGCAGCAGCAGCAACCCAGACTGACAGCTCATTGGATAATTTGGATCACGTGCAGCCTGGAGCCGGATGCTCCGGAGGACTTTACTATATTAACAGGAGAAGCGGCGCAAGAGAAATTAGACACTGCCATCGGACAACATGCTGTAATTTATAAATGCTTTAAATCAGGTTGGGTCCGGATTAGCCAGAAGGTGGGTCCGGGTCTGGACCGTGGTCCGCTAAGCCGTGACATCTGATCTATTGTAAGTCGGAAACTGCACGGACACTAGTCCAATCCATACAGGTCTGTTCTTGCTACTTCCAGCACCTAAAAGATCTGCCACCTCAGAAGTGGTACCTGATCAAGGCTTTTATGGAAGCAAAAAAGTATTAACACATGCAGCCCACGACGTCGACATTTGGTGGAAAAAAAAGAAAACAGCATTTTCAGAACGCTGAAAAAACTCTGTATGCTACATCTTTTCAACATCTATTATTAAACTAAAGTGGAAGAAAATCAGGCCGACCAAGCACAGCCAAGATTTCAACAACTATTCCTGGACTAAATCAAGACTATGAAAAAAAAACACATTAAAGTTTGTAAGTTAGCATGCATCACACAGGTCACAATGAGGTTGGCTGTGCCTATGCATCCTTAGACTCGTGAGACCATCCTGATCTCGCGAACTTTCAAGGTTTTACTCGCAGATCAGTCTGGAGACTCTCCGTTGAAGAAAATTTGGACCCGTTCACCAAACGAACGTCCAATCAGCGTTGGCTTTGAGGCGGGTTGAGGTGTGACGCAACGAGAAGCGCGACAGTTCAGTCTAAAGAACATGGCGGCTTCAGCCGATGAAACTAGCGTTAGCGTGGCTATCGAGCAAGTTTTACCGGAATCACAGAGTATTTCTTCACTGAAAGAAGAGCAAAACACTGCTCTGGAGGCTTTTCTCAGAGGAAAAGATGTTTTTGCTCTTCTCCCGACTGGTTTCGGCAAGAGTAGCCTGGCTTGTGGTTGTGTTTTCGTCGTCGCTCTGTTAGTACGTCATATGCTTCGTTGATCTGATTGGTTTATTTGGCCAGTCTATCACCAACATAGGCCAATCAGCTAACCAGTATTTTCGCCCCTTCCCAAAATTACTTCAACGGAAGGATTCCAGATGGATATGCGGAGCAAATCCATCTGGCGGAGTCAGGTTAATGCATCCTGTCATACACAGGATGTTTTAGAAGTCAGTATAGCTCTTTAGCGTCTTTAACTTTGGGAGGTCCGTGTACTAAATTACCTAAAAATCAGAAGCATCCTGCTTACTACCTTCTGCATCATTTACAGTAAAAAAGTCCACATGGCTTCACGCAGTGTTGCCAACTCCTCAGCAAGAAAAGTTGCTACTGGCCATCCTGAAATGCGCTAGGTGAAGTCATCACCCAATTTGCATATATCTTGTCGTCTAGCTGCAGGAGATTCAGAATCCCTGCAATTGTTTAGTATTTGTTTCCACAAACACTTTGTGATCTGCATCACCTTGACGTACAGTTTGAACCCAGCGTAAAACACTGTCAACGGAAACCGATACGTAACAGAGATGTTCTGATTGCCTTTTTAAATTCTGTGTATTAAAAAATTGACATGCATCTATTATCATTCTCAATATTTTTTGTTCTATTTAAACTTTTTACTCTAAAAAGATAAACTCTATCAAAACAGATGGAGATACACAGACAGCATTTAAACCTGAGCCTGGCTAATAAATATCAAACATTATAAACCTCCTGCTAAAATATGCTTTTTGAACAGGTGAAAATTGACAAATACCACAGTTTTCTGAAACTAAAATAAAAAACCTAGAAATAAATCAAACATAAAGGCAGATCATTTTAGAGACTGTATGGATTTTCCCAGTCATGAAAGCCATATTTTATTTAAGCAGAAAACTATTTTTCATTCCCTAAAACGTTTGATATTTTTGTCCAACACATTTTTGCGGTAGGAAAAAGGGAAAAAGTGAAAAGCAAAGCAATAAAACAAAAAAAAAAGACCTTCAGATGAAGCGAGGCTCACTTATAGGGTGAATAAAAATAGTTTCACGTCACCTCAAACTGTGAAGAGAAACACTCGGACCCGAGCTGCCATTTATCATAAACGCTTAGTGCGTCTGTGCATTAGTCCTGCAGCGGCTGTGAAGTGTCAGGAACTGATGAATAAGTCACAGTAGTCCTCCTTAAAGCCCTTCTTCTGCACCTCTGTATGGAGCCGTGCATTTAGTTCACACCTTCAGTTGAACGCTCTGCCTCCATTATTCTCTGACGTGAACGGTTGAAAAGAAAAGAAAAATGGACACTTCAGGAGAATGGGTCTGTAAGGCCGGGCTCTCTCACCTATTAAACCATCAGAAATGCAGGTACAATAGTTCCTCTATTTAACCACCATCTCCGATGGACTATTTTCCACCATCGTTTTCACACTTCTTTTCAGCCTGCACAGAAATTCTTCATCAAAGTGCTTGAAGTGCAGAAAAGGCGTCAACAATAATAAAACAGTTTCACCTGAGAAGAAAGAAAAGGTAACCAGAAGCTGGAGTGGTCAGAGATAAAAGGTTTAAATTTTGATTGGATCAAAAGAAGTGTGAAGAAAAAAAGCTTTACTCCCTTTTTTTGATAAAAACAGGAACATTTTAAGAAGTATTTTAAATCTCATCGCTGCCCAAACTTTCTTCAACAGGTTCTAGTTTGGCTTCAGTATTTTGTGCTGAAAGGAAACAGAAGGAAAAGAATGAAAAGATAATTATATTAAGTTTGCTCATTAATCTCCCAACAGCTCCGCATTTCAACTATGGAAACTTAATCAAGCAAAGCAAAACATAAGGGTTTAAATCCTCTAGGACAGGGGTCACCAACGCGGTGGCCGTGGGCACCAAGGTGCCCTCAAGAACCTCATGGGGGGCCCTCAGAGTCTTCTACACTACAAAAACAATCAAGAAATAAGTAAAGATGTTTGAAATTAAGTGTATTTAGCCCTAATTTGAGTAGGTAAATGAGAAAGTGTGCCAATGGAATGAGCATTTTTACTCTTAAAATAAGATAATTAGATAATATGCACTTGAAATAAGACAATGCAATTGTTTTTTCCTATTTCAAATGTAAATTTTCTTGTTTGATTGGCATTTACCTCCTCAATTCAAGAGAAAAAGTACTTTAAGAAAAAATTACTTATTGAGATTTAAATTTTTTGCAGTGTAAATAAAGAATAACCCACCAGTGGGCTAAGTTTGAAATTTAATTTTATTCTGTTGCTCTTCTTTTTAATCATTTATAGAGATTTCAAAATGACAATGTCTAAATAAACTTAGAAATTAACAGAAACAATAAAAATATATTGATAGTGAACAAAGTTTAGGCTAACGCTAACCCTTGCAGCTCATGGGTCAGTAATGGTCGCCCTTCCTAAGTCTCGGTACCCTTGAAGTGGCCCTCAGCCTTAAAAAGGTTGGTGACCCCTGCTCTAGGATAAAGTTTGTTGCAGTAATATACTTTCAGAGAACAGTTTGTATAGTTTAAAACATTCCTACACAGATTTATTATTTATAAAACACTTTTAAACAGCCGTTGGTGCAAATCTGGGCTCAATGTTGTTCCAAAGTTGTTGCAAGACAAGAATGGATTTTTTTAAAATTGAAATTTGAAAACAAAATGCACTCCAGAAAGGAGACTTTGAAAAAGATCTTAAAAGTAACTTTGTTGTTTTACAAGATTTGATATATATATACATTTTTTATATACATATTCTGGGCACATTTGCATAATGAGGCAGAAATGCAGCAAAAAATGTAAAAACGACAGCCAGGAATAAATAGCGGTGAAGAAATAACTAGGGTAAAAAAATACAAAGGAAGAATAAAACAGAGAAAAATATTATAACATGCACATAAATAAATACTTAAAAATATAAGTGATTACAAAATAAAGTTGAAGATTAAAAAGGACAAAAAAAAATTTGGTAAAAATTACAAAGGCAAATTAATAAAGAAGCTAAATAAAAGAGTTACATACATTTATGTCTCACTGTATAATTCAATTTCTACTTACATTTATTTGTTTATTGTATTTTTGGTGGCAAATAATTGTATGCTTATATATTTATTGAGCATTTATTTATTTCTGTATTTATTTTTAAATATGGCAGAGTTGGTCCTCCATACTGTTTGCAGGCTTTCCTCTGAAGAAAGAGGCAAATTTCTATTGGTCCGCATGAACTTAAGCAACTTTTTTGTGGGTCAACCTGTGTGACAAGAGTGAGAGTTTGTATTCAGCCAAAAGTAAGGACAATTTAAATAGACAAAAACTAAAGAAAAAAATGAAAATAAACAAATCTGTCCAAGTACACTGAAAAAAGGTGAAAAATCTTTATTTTTGTTATTTATTTCCGACAATATTGGAACAAAATTCATTCTATATGCAACGCAGAGCAGCACATGTAAAATTCTCTAACAGTTTCACCTTAAAACAAAAACAAAAAAAACACAGACAGGCAGTTTGAAAAAAAAAAACAATAAGATGAATAAAACAAAATAGTCAGGGGTGAAAAAACAAAGTCTGTACCATCAGTCACTGTCCGTCAGGTAATCACTTTACGAAGTGTTCAACACCATCTCTGCTCCTCTCTCTGTCACTTCATGGAGATGTTAGAGCAAAGCCTTAAGACAACATCAACACAAAGGGAATCTGTGTCTAAATGAGCGCTGCTGTTTCAACAGGCCAGAATGACAATGATACCTTAGAGGGCAGACATGGCTCAGCAACCTGCTAATCTCCAATCCGTTCACTTGTCAAAATGTCCTTGGGCGAGACGATGTGCTCCGTGGGATCATAGAAGAAGAAGCTAATGATCGGCGTTACATTAAAAGGACTGAATGAAAATAGTTGTGGATCAGAAGCAGGTGGTTAAAAACATTAAAACCAATAAAAACGTAAAGAAAAATCTGCATTAGAGCCATTAGTTTGGTCTGAAGTCAATTAAAAAATACTGAAAGCTCTAATGGGAAGAGGTAAAACAACAAGACTGGTTTCCAGAAAGGAAGTGCCAAGGAGAGACGAGAGGCCCGTGAATGATCTCTGAGAGGTGCCCCAATGTTGCCGTTTCCTTATCATGTAATCTATCTGAGCTTTTAACGTTGTTTCTGTTTAATCCTCTTTCTTCACCTCAAAGTCTGCTTGTCAGTCAACATCCAGTGCAGACAGTATGTGTCAGCGAGCTGCTGAGAACTGGGATCCTGTATTTCCCAGTAACAGATGGGGGGAGGAGATAAAACACGAGTACCCCCCACCCCTGCTCCATTACAGCAGAAGACAAACATCCACTGATCTCTCAGTGCCACTTTACATGTGTTTGTAAGGCTGTGGAGGAAAACCTGTTTTTTTTGTAGTTATTTCTGAAGCTCCTACAGGGTTTACTGTGAATATTAGAGAGACTTTTATAGGTGCGAAGTTTTGATTGATAGAATCTGTTGAATAAAACTAATTTAAAGCAAAAAAAGAGATTTAGTTTGTTCTGGTTTTATAGATTCAGAATCAGAAATACTTTAATAATCCCAGAGGGAAATTACTTTTGTTACACGCTCCAGTTACAGTTTTTTTTTTTTTTACAATATATGCACACATCCAACTATACAATGTAATAAAGATAAAAAAAAAATAAGAATAAAACGAGATAAAATATATACACTTATAGCTCTTCTGTATATATATCTGTAGGTATATCTATGCATATGTAAAAACTAAATCCAAATAAAGTGAAAGTAAAGTGAGAAATCCAAGTAAAGTGATACGTGGCGTGCAAAAATAGTGCATAAATGTCAATTACGGGGCGGGGGGCTGAATCACTTGAGGGAGGCGTTATAGAGGTTGATGACCACAGGCAGGAATGATTTCCTGTGGCGCTCTGTGGGGCATCTGGGTAGGAGGAGTCTCCTGCTGAAGGAGCTCATCTGCTGGACCAGTGTGTCAGATTCTTCACAATGTTGCCAGGACTGCAAGGAAACTGCTTGCAACCCCCTGTGAAAGAGCTCTAGATGTGTTACAGACACCAATAAATAAGTTGATCTTTATCATCCTTTTTCTTGCATTATTTATTTGCATATATTTGACCAAGTTACAGCTGAGGAGTAAAACCTTGTCACATGCTTGTCAGGAGGCCAAGCAGTCTTGGAGGCGGGAACCAAGCTGGTTGAAAGAAGAACATGCTTTGAAGAGTTTTCAGCTGACAAAACTTTAATTTTCTTCTTGTGCAGGACATCAACCACACCACACCAACCCAGAACAATGGAAGACATGTTTCTTAAATAAAGGAGGAACTAAATTGGAAGAAACCATTTTTAAAAGGCTGTCAGCTTCACAATAAGAAGAAAAGGAAAATTTGGTTTAAACAAACAACTACTTAAGAAATACTTTTACCAATAAATACAGAAACAAATATTTTAATTCAATCCAAACAAAAACTCAAACTCAATAAAGAAAACACCATACATCAGATCAACCTCCCCCTCTTCAATTATCCAATGGTACAGTCCTGTACACACCTGCTTGGGAGAGTGAAACAGCAGAGGTGAGTATTTCACGATATTTTAACTCCTTAATCCATGAATTTCCCTTCAATGAATAGTTAAACAAATACAAAATATTGTAAAGTGAAATCAATTTACCTTTTTTACAAAAATGAAAACAAGATGTGGCCAACCAAAGAACCGCAACCCAAACAAATCCACTTCACCCAAAACAACAAAAATAAACAAATGTCGAAAACCGGATCCTGTGATTAGCTGCTACTTTGGCCAATATACAGGTAACAATGGCTCATTGTTATAAACCTCTTTATTAATGTTAATTTTTGCAGCTCTCTCGACTTTTTGAATACAGGAGGTCGATTGGTTAACATGCTGATCAACCTTTCAAAGTATCCAGTAGTCTAGTTGTAAAAATAAAAGAAGGGGGACGGTGGAATTTTTTTTGGAAGCATACATAGCTTAATTAATATATTCTATTAACCTAAAGCACTATGCCAATCATCAGTGTTGTATAGTAACAAAGTAAAAATACTTCACTACTGTACTTCAGTATATTTTTGAGTACTATATACAAAGAGTATACATTTTTTTGAGAACTTTCACTTTTACTTCCCTACATTTACGAACTTAATTGCATACTTTTACTCCGATACATTTTCAATGTTTGGTTTAGTTACTAAGTAAAAAAAAAAAAAAAAAGCTAGAGAAACGCAAGTGTTTTGACCTGTACTGACTACAAAGTCGGGTCTTGCCTGGGCTTGTTCATCAACACCAATAAGATACGCCTGTTTCGCAAAGCCAGTCTAAATTTATCCTATGCTTTGTTGTTTATATTATTTTAAGTGAATTTAACCTTCAAAGTTTACCAAAATGTAAAAAAAAATATCATTCAAACTGCACTACTTTTCACTACATTACTTGAGTACATCTATTTTTACAGTAATTCTTATACTTAAGTACAAGCCATTTCATATACTTTAAGACTTTTACTTTTAAGTATCATTTCAGTCAGTGACTTGGACTTTTACCAAACTCATATTTTGGAGAGGTACTTATACTTTTACTTGACTCCGAGATTTCAGTACTTTATACGGTCATTGACCTTGAACAAGGCACCTTACAGTAAGGCCTGATTTATGCTCAGAAACCAGGTCGTAGGCGCATATGTCGCAGCTAATGCAGATATGCCCCCCCACCTTCCACAGATAGTCTAGTGCAGCGGTCCCCAACCTTTTTTGCACCACAGACCGCTATATGACAGACAATATTTTCACGGACCGGCCGAGGGGGGGGTAAATACAAGTAAAATAATATGACTGGCATCCTATCTAGGCGTAATCGGAGACAATGACACATGAAGTCTGATGTCCACTCTGCTCCGTAGCTTTGTTTTGGTCGCTGTAACCGCAGAAAATCCCGCTTCACAAAGATAGGATGTTATAGATAGGATGAGTCTTGAACTGAATTAACCTCTGTCAAGGGGCACAGATGCACCGACTGATGTAATTGGGAAAGAATACCGCAATTTTTATATTTTTCAAAATAAAACATTACTCAGACTCTGATCGTCGATAAATTATATATATATACTTTTTTCTGTGTGGCCGGGTGGTTGGGGACCGCTGCTCTAGTGCACCTCCAATCCCCATTCCAAAGAGTTGGACCCATTCTTCTGATTCAATTTGCATGTTTTCAAAGCCAAAACAAGGGTTTTGGTCCACCTTATAAACCTCAAACTTAACGCTATTCCTGACATTTTAAACTGAGAAAGCTTCCTGGATGGGAAGGAAAACGTCTTCAAACTTGGAAGCCCACTTTTTTGGAATCACTATGATCTGGATGACTGAGAATCTTCACTAACATATGAATGGCATACTCCTAATTCGGGAACAGAACGGACTCTGAGCAGATAAAACTACAGCAAGTTAAAAAAACAAGTTTAATTTAGATAAACCTCTATGACAAACTGGAACAGATATGAAAGTTAGCTTTAATTTGCTAGTTTCTGTTTTCTCTTCCTCTCTATCCAGATTCTCTGCTCACTCTGTTCCTCTGGTATCCTGTCTTCTAAGTTTTTAAGGTTTTTCAGTAAATATTCATTCTTGCTACGTGTCTAATTATCTCATCATATTTCTGTTTCCTGTCATTAGTGGGACTCATCACTCAATCTGAGACATTTACATAACCTCAAAACAGGCGACTTTCTTAAAGTAAATCAGATCCAAGGTAGGTGTAATGCTGCCCAATGAGGCGTGGGCTGTTGGGGATGTTGGGAGGATGCACTGAGCATCTAGTTTGCCCATTTCTGTGCAACCAAACACTACTTTGCTCCTACTCAAAGCTAAAAGAAGACTAAACATGACAGAAGGTAAGATTTACACTTCAGAAGCCAATCAGGAAACACCCAGTCATTTGGCTTTCAGCAAAGTCCCCCGTATGTAAACATGTGCAGATTACATTAGTCGCCTTTAATCTCTGTATACATGTCACTGCTGCAGTCAAAAATATAAAAGCAATACCTGCTTTATTTCTACATACCAATGCGGGAAAAGACACATTTGGAACATTAAAGGGAAGACATATTTAGTGCCTCACAGTTTCTGAGGTCTAAAAGGAACTTGAAAAGAGCCCTGTTATTATGTTCCAGTCACTGAGGGTCTGACAACATCTTGTTCATATTTTCAGGCTTTAGCTGCGTCAAAGTGCCAGCTCAGAATTACAAAAAATATCCACCGTACTCATTTTACGTCTCCACCTCACTCCATCTTCACCTCATCCTGCATTTACTGCAACCGCTGGCATCGGAAGTCCGAACTTATTTCCTTCTTTTCTCATCTAATTATCATCAGCTTTGTTTGCCTTTGGAAGCTGCTTCGGTTTACTGTAGAGCAGGAAAATGTTAAACTGTGTCTCATTCGATGATTTTAGACCCAAACTGTTCTCTCCGAATATTTCCTTTAACCCATAGGTCTGAAGTGTCAGCTTAGGTTTAGGAGCAGGCCATGCCTCAACCGCACATCTAATTACCCAGCAGTATATTTATACTCAGTTGTCCTTTTCACTACTGGTTGTCTCGCTCTTTCAACCCACACCCTCTTTCATTTTACTCCCTCATTCTTCATCCTAGCCCCTGTGTTTCAGCTTCGAGCAGAGCCACACAGCCAACGCATTCTCTCCTGCAAGAAGTCAAAGTATTGATGTTGGAACTGGAGATCATTACTGTATTAAAGTTGAATCCCAAGGTGATCCCTCACATGTTTGATTGGAGGGCCAAACTGGCCATAAGTAGGAGGATCTTACCTTGATGCAGGTGGATAAGAGACACACATCATAGGTAGGTGATATTTATCCTGTTAAGGCTGTGCCTCCAAGCTATCCCAGAAGGGAATCAGTCATCCAGGACGTTCATGACATTGCACTGCATTGTCACGGTCCTCTGAATCTCTAGCACAGGTAACCGGAAATCAGACCATGTGTCTCACTCCTCTACATCACTGTCAGGATTTGGGTCCTTTTCCCTCAGTAAGGTGATGTGTGGTGATGCAGAACAGATATTGATCTCCTAACAAGATACATTGCCATTCTTCATCTGTCCCTGCCTTCCACTCACACTCCTCCAAATGAGGCTAGCTTTTTCAGCACGGATTACATCTGATGGATTGGAAGGAGGATCTGTAGTGTGCTTGTTGTCAGGGACTCTGGCAGGATGACAGGATGTGCTAAAAGATCCATTACCCATTTTCAGAATTCAGATGCTGATGTCTGAGGGTAGTAAGGAATTGTCTTCTCTAGTGATCTCGCCTGGATCTCTAAAACCTTAATGTGATGTATGGGTATATTCATGTACCCTTTAGATTGTATGCCAAACATTTTGCACGTCTGTTTTTCACCATAAAACACAAAACGGGTTTAACCTATTCAGGAGCCTTTGTTAATTCTGTTGGATTGCACTAGAGGCATCTAGATTTAGCCAGGTTTCTGTGAAACCTTTGATTCTAATTGTACACTTCTCATTGCTCTCTTCTTCCATCTAAACATCACCTTTTATCTTTCTTCATTAACTTTCTTCTTCTTGCTTCTTTATCTGTGTAGCAGCACTAATGCAACACCTAGAAGGAAGGCATTAGTAATAAATCACCTATTACAGCTTTGTCACTTTAGGTGGTTTCGTCTTTACACTTAAGCTTTTAATATGCAGATACGTTAGTCCACTACATGTGGGCGTAGCCATGAACTCCTGAATTGGTGCTGAAAGTTTTTTTTTATTATTATTAGCAAAAGGCCAATGGCCTCCAGTGTAAACCGGTTATGTGGTTACCTGGGGATCTGTGGCCGTTTCTCAATATGTGTACTTGTGCGTTCTCGTGTGCTCATGAAACGTCATCAGCCTCAGCCCACAAAAAGAAGAATAGCAGACCAACACCTAACAAAGTTCCCAGATGTTGTTCTCGCCCCACGCTATTTACCCAGCATGCATCAGAGCCGACTTGTCCGTTCTTGAGATTGACAGCTGTCCCAGCATGCACTGCGGCAGCAGCAGCTACCAGGTTAGCGCTCACAGAGCTCAGATTATTAAGTTAAAAGTTCTCTTTTCTGTTGCTGTTCTATAAACGTATATTTTAAGATCATTTGAGGCGAGAACATTAAACTTTAAAGCGTCACTATATGGCCAATTAACTTATTTAGTGAGTAATTACAAAAAAAAAAATTCAAAGTTGAGAGGACCGCAGCAACCGGTGGACCTCTGAGGCTAACGGCAGCCAGGGCTAACGTTAGCCCGTCTGCAGCGGCCCTCTCTCGGCATAGCCGTGTTTGAAGTACCGCTCGCACTTATTGTTTTATTTGGCAAAATGTTAATTTGATTTGTGTTTAATTGATTGTGTTCAGTATTATTCCCCCTCTAAATGAAAAAAGTAAGAATTTATGATTATCTAGAGCTTATTAATAACAGATGGTGAAATGCAGCTCCAGACAAGCTGAGTGTGTCTATGTCCAAACCAAAGTGTTGAATCTCTTTCAACAGTAAGAGAATGTGTTGGGTTATTTTCATCAGCGCGTGCAGAACACCTGTGCAGGAAATAGTTTCAATAGACGTTATCTGCAATAGTAAAATTTGGATGTTACTTTATCTGAGTTTGGCTTGTTAAAGTTCCTGGTTCCTTGTTTTTCTGAAGCTTCGGTTTAAAGCCAGATCCCTTCTAGCCTTGATAAAACTTAAAATTCAAATCCTGGGGTTTTGGTCAAAAGCGGTGTTTTATCTCAAATATTCAATAGAAACAACAGTGTTACCACAGCAGTGTGCTCTAACCTCATTCATCCTGCCTTTCAAAGACCAAACTGTTAAACACAGACTCACATTTTGATCCAGCCACTATGCAAGCCATGTCTAACCTGTTCCCAGATGCTGCAGTTGATCCTCATGAATATTCAATGTACAGCATTCCTTATCTGATTGCTCTGGTGGAGCAGTTTATTTCTTTAAGCCTGTTACTGAGAGCTTAAAGATGTAAAGAACGATACTGGCAATCATAAAACAAGCACTCCCCACGCAACATCACTTCAAGTGCTGATTACTTTCATTACAGGGGAGTAATTAGCCCCTTAAGGAGAAAAGGTAGCTTCAGAGATTTGATCCCGTGGTGATTTTAAAGCAGTTGGTTTTAATCTCAGAAGAGTTAGAATAAATTAAGACTTCTCATCGGGGAAGGGCTCCTTATCAGAGCAGACACTTATTGGTAAAAGCAGCTCAAATCCAAACTCTGTACATCCACAACAATGTACACATTAATCACACACTTCCTGAATTTATCATTCCAGCACCAAATTCCTCTCTGATGAAGTCCAAGAACAGTAAAACCCGGTTAATGTGTTTTGGCATCAAAACTGCAGCACAGGACGGTTGGAGTCCCGTGAGTTTGGCCAGCTGGAGTCGGACTTCTTCCAGAAACTTCATGTTTATGTTGTTTTTCTTCATGGGTTGAAGCAGTTTAATTAGTGAAATATCACCTTCAGTTGTGGTACGTAGAACAACAAATAATTGTCCATATTTCTGTCCAGAAATGTCTAATAAGCTCAATCTAACGCTTAGCCTAATTGACAAATGTGCTAAATGTTTTTTATTCCACATCAGGAGCAAAGGTTAAAAGGTCCAGAGGAAGACCTCTGAAGACTCATCTGCTCATTGTTGGCCAGCCGTGGGTGTTTCCAGGCCAAAAGGGATTTAAAGACCATCCATCAAAGTTCTCCGAGTGTTTTAAAGGAGCTGCTCTATAGTAGAGCTCTGAAGGAACAGTCGCTCCATGACACCGCTCCTCATCTTATCTCTGATTCGCTATTTAGACCAAAATCTGTATGATCTGAATGTTCTGTGGTCTTAAGCTGTAAGCTCTTTTTTTACGGTTCTGTTCCATGCATTTGAGATGAAAAGTGAGGATAACAGTTATATTTTATTTGCAAAGCTGCAGTGCTTTCAGAAATAATAAGACTTGGGGTGGGGACGTAAGGAAGAATAAGAAGAGACCACAGCGAGGTGGAAGGTTAATCAAGCATTATGCTGTTTTCTGCTACCACTTTCCTCTGTGCAGCAAAAACACTGATGAACAACTCAGGAAATACAAATAAATGGGTTTTTTAAGGCAGCTGGAATACGAGAAAACTATCTCGTTACCAAAGATAAAGGATTGGAGTTTAGTTTTATTAGGAAACTGAGAGTGTTTTCTTGGCTCAGCTCCTTGCCCTGTAAAGCAGACAGAAGCCCCTTCATTACAGAACATTTATTATGCTTTTAAGGTTATCCAAACACAAATAAAACAACTTATCTCCTAATGTCTTACCACCATTTTCAATATCTGAATCAACTGATCTGTTTTTCTTTGTCAAAGTGCTACTTCTTCACTACTGCATAGGAATTTAAAGCAAAGAGGTTTTTAGATTTTAGTTTTTAGGTTTTTTAGACTACAGACATTCCCATTCCGGCAGTAAGATATCTATTTTTGGAATATTTTGTGTTTTTCCTTTTTTTTCATAATGGCAAAAGTCTTGATTCTTGAAAAAAGCAACCCGGCCAGCTTGTTTTTTGTTTTGTTTTGTTTTTTTTCCAACAAATTTAACTACCCTCACTCTACTTTTTTATTAATTTACCTTCTTTCCTTAAAGAAACCAGCTTTTGTCCTCTAGTGAAACAGCAGGTATTCAGGCTGATTTAACAACAGCAGAAACTGTGTGCAGATCTTAACCACAAGTTTTAAGTTTTTGATGCCGTGTTCCATTGTTTTGTAAGCTGGTAGTGCTGTAAACAGTGTTCAACGAGCAGTGTTGGGCACGTTACTTTTAAAAAGTAATTAGTTATAGTTACTAGTTACTTCTCCCAAAAAGTAACTGAGTTACTAACTGAGTTACTCCACAATAAAAGTAACTAGTTACTAGTAAAAGTAACTATTGCGTTACTTTTGCGTTTCTCGCCCCCGTAACCCTCACCACCCAGCCCCCACCTTCTCGCGGTGTGATTCAAAAGCCAGCTGAATAGAGTGGATGACAAAGACAAGGACCTGCAGAGAGTTTTGCATTTATTGCAACTCAACGTAAATGACATCAGGGGGGAACGCCATGTGAAGTTTTTAAACAGGGCATTCAGATCTGGTGAGTATATGAAATTAATAACTGGGGATGTCTAATTCTGAAATCCTGTGTGTTTGGGTTGTTATAGATACTGCAACATCTATCTATCCATCTATCTATCTAGATCTATACTCTGTGTGTGACTTAAAATATGGATCTCCATCCCTGCCACAAAGGCCATCAAATAATGTTTAAAATAAAAAATACAGTAGGTTGAAAAGGCAGAGTATCCATCCATCCATCCATCCATCCATCCATCCATCCATCCATCCAGATTTCTCCCTTTCTTCATATAGGCTATCATTTGATCGTTCACGCTCTCCATAGTTCTCCTGTGGCGCGAGCACAGGGCGACTGGTGCGCGCCTTTAGCGAGCATGCGCTTTTCCTGTCGCTTGCGCTGTGCGGAGATGCAGAGGAAACCGTATCTGATGGGGAAACGCAGCTCGACGTAACACCGGTATTTCCATCAGGAAAGCACTGTTTTCCTGCTGGAGTCATCCTCACTCTCCATCTCTCTGTGTGTGCTGTACGTTAACACCCACCAGCGGAAACACCCACCTACCCAACTGACAGACTCTCACTATACATCAGCCATTCTCATCCTCCCCTCTCTCATGACAAGGCGCGCACCTCTGGATGACCTAAAAAATAATCTTTAATATCTCTTAAACAAAAGTAGCACAAACAATATTTTTTCTGCACAAATCTGCACTAACGTTGCACTAACCATTCAGTCTATTTGCAGAGTTTTTGGACGTGGGTGGGGTGTCAGCTTCACGCAGCTGCGCACGAGTCCTATCATGAAAAAAGGTTCATTGTGCGACCTGAGTAACGCGCAGTAACGGGGTGTCAGCAATGGTAACTGCGTTATAGTTACAGTCAAAGTAATTAGTTAGATTACTCGTTACTAAAAGAAGGTAACGGCGTTAGTAACGCCGTTACTTTCAACGCCGTTAGTCCCATCACTGTCAACGAGAAGAAACCACCTCCTCATTTCTTCTGACTTAAATGTCTCAGGATGTGGTGGAACATGGTAGCACCCACAGAGCAGACCCCTACATGATGAATGAAAAACCCGGCTAAAGACATAATGCCTTTATTGTCCAGGACGGGGTGGGGCTGCTGCTCAGAGAACAGAATTCATAACAATTACTCACACATGGTTGAATTAATCTAAATATGATTTGGTGCATGATTTGGAAGTTCAAAATCTTGATGATGAAGGATACAGGCTCTTTGCAGGGAATATACAAGATTTGAGCTAAACAACTAGAAATCTATTACTGGTAAAATGAATGGTAATTCATGCAGGAGTTCACTCTGCAATCGGAGGGTTGTCGGTTTGAGCCACGGTTCCGGCTTTCAGTGTCATTGTGTCCTTGGAAAAGACAATTCACCTTCATTGCCTACTGATGGTGGTCAGAGGGCCCGGTGGGGCCCGTGTACGCCAGCCTTGCTTCTGTCAGTAAGCCCCAGGGCAACTTTTTCACATTTTTTTTCTGGTCCACTCTATAAAGCTTTGAATTCAAGGCTAATTCTGACATTTTGAATTGAAAAAGCTTCGTGGATGCAAAGCGAAACGTCTTCAAACTTGGATACAAAGAGCATTGGATTATTTTTTTTACTTTTTTTCAGTTCCCACCAATGGTCATAACCTGATATTTTACATACACACTTTTACATACAGAAATTGTCTTTGAATGAATCTTTTATCATTTTTTAGGAGAAAAGATCACTCATTTGGAGATTATTCAAACCTTTATTTTCTTGAAGGTACGCAGAATAAATTGGTTTGTGTGTAACCCTGTTCATGTGATGTTAACAACATTAGCAGTTAGGTTTATTTATTGTTTCCCTGTCTCCTACAAATTAGGTAAAAAGAATCAGCAACACTTGCTGCCTGCCTGCAGGAGAGTCTATGATTGGTGGAACCGAGATGGGATGGATGAAATCAAGGCCGGCTAATGCTAGCATCCTTCCAGTAATTAGATCAGCACAAGAGGAGAACCTAAATATTGCTCTATGGAGAACATGGCCCTGTTGGCTTTACAAAAAAGTCAAAATTCTGGTTGATTAATCTTTTGAACTATTGTTGCATTCTGATGTTATAACTTTAAAATTGGATATACTTTACTAAGATTTTACATAATACAGCAAAGTTGTGAATAATCAGGAAGAGGAAAGACGTTTCGGGTGTTAAATCTTCTGACAACAAAATCACACAAAAACCATCAATAGAAATCACATTTATTTATTCATTCATTTGAAAGGGACAACATGTATTAATGAACAGCAGGAGCTGTAAATACACTTGGATTTAGCTTAAGGCTAGTTTCTACCCATAGTCCCATATAGGATAGGGACAGCAGGTACAAGGAGAAACATATGGTACATGTAACAAGAAATACAGACCAAAGACACATAAATGTAACAAAGACGAAAGACACACAAAAATCTGTTTCAAAAGAAATACAATGCAATACCCACAGATGACATAACACACAGTGAACAGGACTGCATACTTGAGGTAGGCTAATGCTTTAAGGTGCTTTTGATATTGATATAGTTAATGCTAAGGTACTTTGCTACTAAGTATGTTCCGTACAAAGGTACATTCCTGAAAAGGATCTACTAATCCCCCCTCATTATACTTTAACCAATGGAGGCCTGAATTTGGAGTTAAAGAGCAGTGTTGGGCACGTTACTTTGAAAAAGTAATTAGTTATAGTTACTAGTTACTTCTCCCAAAAAGTAACTGAGTTACTAACTGAGTTACTCCACAATAAAAGTAACTAGTTACTAGTAAAAGTAACTATTGCGTTACTTTTGCGTTTCTCGCCCCCGTACCCCTCACCACCCAGCCCCCACCTTCTCGCCGTGTAATTCAAAAGCCAGCTGAATAGAGCGGACGACAAAGACAAGAACCTGCGGAGAGTTTTGCATTTATTGCAACTCAATGTAAATGACATCAGGGGGGAAAGCCATGTGAATTTTTTTAACAGTGCATTCAGATGTGGTGAAATTAATAACTGGGGATGTCTAATTCTGAAATCCTGTGTGTTTGGGTTGTTATAGATACTGCAACATCTATCTATCCATCTATCTATCTAGATGTATACTCTGTGTGTGACATAAAATATGGATCTCCATCCCTGCCACAAAGGCCATCAAATAATGTTTAAAATAAAAAATACAGTAGGTTGAAAAGTCAGAGTATCCATCCATCCATCCATCCATCCATCCATCCATCCATCCAGATTTCTCCCTTTCATTTGATCGTTCACGCTCTCCATAGTTCTCCTGTGGCGCGAGCACAGGGCGACTGGTGCGCGCCTTTAGCGAGCATGCGCGTTTCCTGTCGCTTGCGCGGGGACTCGTGCCGCCTGCGCTGTGCGGAGATGCAGAGGAAACCGTATCTGATGGGGAAACGCAGCTCGACGTAACACCGGTATTTCCATCAGGAAAACGCTGTTTGCTGCTGGATCCTCCTCACTCTCCATCTCTCTGTGTGTGCTGTACGTTAACGCCCGCCAGCAGAAACACCCACCTACCCAACTGACAGACGGAATCTCACTATACATCAGCCATTCTCATCCTCCCCTCTCTCATGACAAGGCGCGCACCTCTGGATGACCTAAAAAATAATCTTTAATATCTCTTAAACAAAAGTAGCACAAACAATATTTTTTCTGCACAAATCTGCACTAACGTTGCACTAACCATTCAGTCTATTTGCAGAGTTTTTTGACGTGGGTGGGGTGTCAGCTTCACGCAGCTGCGCACGAGTCCTATCATGAAAAAAGGTTCATTGTGCGACCTGAGTAACGCGCAGTAACGGGGTGTCTGCAATGGTAACTGCGTTATAGTTACAGTCAAAGTAATTAGTTAGATTACTCGTTACTAAAAGAAGGTAACGGCGTTAGTAACGCCGTTACTTTCAACGCCGTTAGTCCCATCACTGTTAAAGAGGACATTTTATGAAATATTTACATCTAAAAAAACACTACTGCTGACCTAACTTTGATATAATGTCTTTCAAAAAGGTCAAAATGTTTCTCAGTAATGTGTGTGGCCTCTATGTGGCTGTATGACCTGCTTGGAGTGCCTGAGCCAGTCCATAGCTTCAAGGTCTTCATCTTGCAGGAGCTGCTGACAAACTCCGGGCGCATGAGGTCTAGTCTTGTCCTGCATCCTGAGGAATCCAGGGTCAACCATACCAGCATATGGTCTCAAAAGGGCTCTCAGGATCTCATCATGGTACCCAATGGCAGTCATGCTACCTTTGATGAGCACGTACAGGGCTGTGTGGTCTGCCAAAGAAATGCAACCCCACACCATTACTGACCCACTCCTAAACCAGTCATGCTGAAGGATGTTGCAGGCAGCAGATCACTCTCCGTGTCACAGGGCATCAGTGGCGATTATGCCAATCCTAGTGTTCTCTGGTTAATGTCGTACGTCCTGTATGGTTTTGGGCTGTGAGCATAACTCCCATCTGTGGATGTTGGGCCCTCATACCATCCTCATGGAGTCTGTTTCTAACTATTTGTGCATCCACAAGCACATTTGTGGCCTGCTAGAGTTCATTTTGCAGGGCTCTGGCAGTTCTCATGTCCACCCTTGCAGGTAGCGTTCCTACTGCTGGGTTTTTGCCCTCCTACGACCCCCTTCATGTCTCCTGAGGTACTGTCCTGTCTCTTGGTAGGACCCCCCGCCTCTGAACACAAGGCTGACAGACACAGCAAACCTTCTCCTTAGATTGATGTGCCATCCCTGATAAGCTGCACTAACTGAGCCACTTGTGTGTGTTGTAGAGTCCATCTCATGCTACCATGAGTGTGAAAGGATCACCAACATTAAAAAGTTATGAAATTAGCAGCCAGAAAGCATAGGTACTGAGAGGTTGTCTGTGGTCCCCACCTGCAGAACCACTCCTTTAAGTCGGTCTTGCTAATTGCCAAAATTTTCCACCTGATTTTCCACCTGTTTCAACCTGTTTGATATAACCAAAGTTATACTGTGTTGTTTACATGTTCCATTTATTTTTTGAGCAGTATATATATGTTATTCTGTATTTAAAAGTATTTTTAAATCTATATATATTTAATCTAGAATCTAAATGTTTAATCCAAGTCTAAAGATATATTATATATTTAAACATTAAATCTATATATATATTATAATTATATATTAAGTATCTCCTTCAACCCCAAGTTGGATCTCATCTGGCCGCTCACATTGAGCCTGGTTCTTCTGGAGGTATCTTCCTTTTAAAAGGGAGTTTTCCTCTCCACTGTCGCTACATGCATTCTTGGTGTGAGGGATTGCTGTTGAGTCAATGAAACCAGCTGTTTTCCTTAAAAAACTTAGAAAACTTTGAACCAAATCTGACTGTATGATCTGGTTTAGCTGTTTCTATTAAGTGCTTTGAGATTACAAGTGTTTGGAATTGCTGCTATATTGAAAAAAAATAAATAAATAGAAGCAATTCCCCCCAAAATATTTGGATTTTTATCCTCATTCCATATTGTTTGTATATATATATATATATATATATAAGCATGTAAAATGATATATATTATACACATGCAGTTTTTTTTTTCTTCCTGTCCACCTAAATAAGATCCAGGGAAACCAATGGCCATAAGAAATCCCCTTATTAAAACAGTCTACAGATGTGTAATTTAATTCTTTCAAGGAAACACCTGGTACAGTAGGTTTATCTCTAGTAGCTGGCTAACACAGAGCATGGGAGGAATGCATGGTTCCAACAGCAGAATATAACAGGGCATAGCGTCCAAATGTCACATGCTGTAGATGTCTTCCTGACACTGGATCTCGCCTTCAATATTCCCAAGTTTCAGTTTATGACAGGAAAACATTGCAGGCTTGGGACAAAATATACATTAAAGCTACTCTTTATGAGGGCTGACAGAACAAATATCCACTGCGCATGAAAAAAGGAAACATAAATAACTTTGCTTGAAGCAAATGTCAGGTTTGTGTAGCGTGAACAGAGAGGAATGCAAGCCAGAAAGGTTTATGAAGTGAGTCAGGTTTCACTCTTAATAAACAAAAAGTATAACAAGCTGCACACAAACAGGCGAAACATAGAGGGGAGCCGTCATGCTAAAGCAGCACTGCTGTATGTGAACCTTCAAACGTCTGGTTTGTTGATGGGATGTAAAGATTGTTGATACTGTGATTTACAGACTGAATGTATGTAGATTTACCAGCCGATAGGAGGGTCACTTTTTTAGGGTTTACTTTGAGAATAAATCTCTAAAACTCACAGTAAGGGTGAACGAAATGAGAGTAGTTAGTGGGAGTACCTGAGAGGACACAAGCATGGGAAGAACATGCAAACTTCATCCAGACTCTACAGTACAAGCCATCCAAAATGGCCCTTCCCATTCAAACGCCAGCGGAATGTCAGCCCACTACCCTGCAACTCCCCGCAAAATCCCCTCCAACTTCCAGCCACTGGCCTTCTACTTGGCGTGCATATTTTTTACTCTGACTCCACCCTTTCACCGAATTACAGGGTCTGACCAGGAGATGACGCTTCTCTTTAGGTCTCAATGTCCACAAATCATGACAGAAAGAATATTTTAGCACAAAGATTGATGTTTAAAAAGGAATTGTAGGGGTCCAGCCAGTAAAGTGGGGAAATTTTGAATGGCTACTACTGTAAGAATTGAAACATCTGAAATAAAAACCCAAAGTATTTAAACAAAACAATGTCTTATTTTGCAAATAATCCACAGTAACAGAGTTAAATGGTTCCTCTTATACCATCACAGTATTAAAGTTAAAATCGTGAGGTCTTGTTTTTCAGAATTAGATGCAAATGCTCTAGCTTTATATTTTTCACAGCTTAGATTTAAAGCCTCAGCAACCTCAACCCAACACTTTTATTCCACCCCCAAGAATTTTGAATCTTAATCTTATTCTCTTTTAAATCTTACTGTTTACCATATTAGTTTTGCTATGGTAGCAGCTTTCAGTAGCTAACATTTCATATTTTCTTGACCATTATGTTATATTTAATGAATAATTAATTCATTTATTGTAACAATAGACTTTATTTGAAAAGTATTTATTTTCAACGTAAATAATATACACTAAGAATAGATGTTATAGTTTTGATAAATAAGTTTTGCCATGTTAACAATACATACATAAATATGCAGTAGATTAGATTCCCTTTGGTCAAAAAAACTGATAAAACAATTATTTTTGTTGTTTTAGTTCCACTTTTTGTGATTTGATTCACTCCGGTTTTTTTTTTATAGTGTTTGTTTTCTGTTTTTATAGCTGAAGTTCACTGAGCTTTGGATGTATGCTTAAGGCTCTGATGGCTGAATAAAAGAAAAACAGCCCAACTAATGTGCTGTTATCAAACCCAATCATCACCTGTTAAGTAAAATTAGCAAACTCTAATTTTAAATACATCTCTTGCGGTGATTAACGGTAATTTGAAGATGTGTTAATAAAACTCTGACCAATTTAAGTCTAGAACTCCCGCAGTAAGAATCACTAATCTGTTTTTTTTTCTTCTACGGACTCAGAGATGATATTTTTTTTCCCATTTAGCTGCTAAATGCTCCACTAGGTCCACCAGCTGCTCATTAGCTGTGTTTGCTGTTCAGCGCTTTGTGGCCAGTGTACTGTGAGTTTACTACAGCTGTTCTTAAAGCCCTGTATCACACCAATTTGCCCTGCAGGAAGAACTTAATTTGGCAAATACATTACATGGAAGAAGCCCCATAGTAAACATGGTGTTTATGTCTTAAATATTTCACAGAACTTATCAGCAAAATAACAGAGAAAGAAGAGTCGGTGGGGTTATATTAGTGTGTGCAAAAAATTGAAAATGACTCAGGATGTCTTATTTTTTAGCTCAGAGAGAAATCATCAGTTTATGATAGTTTATATTTGCATACATTTACCTCTGCATTTGACCTGTCCCCTTGGGTAGCATGGGGCTTTTATTGTGCGGCGCCCAGGGAGCAGTGTGGGGTTAAGGGTCTGGCTCAGACACCCAGAGTGGAGGCTGTGGGGACCGAACTGGGTACTTGCAACCTTCTCAGAGCACAAGCGCTCCCCTGGTATTAAGGAAATAACTTGAGTTGTTGCTTTACAAAGATGTCCATTTCCAGCAACAACTGGAGTGGATCTATTGTCCTACTAAACACCCAATGACATAATCCGTGAAACACCAAGAGAAGAGATAGCTTCATGGCAGTAACCAGAGCACCCAACAGTCAGACAGTAGAGTCTCTCAAGATAAGCAGACACAAAATGCCTTGCAGACATATTACCTTTACGTTCAGCTTTACTGTGACAGAGCATTAGTGTGGCTTCCTCCCACAAAAGGACTGTTAGGTTAACTGGCATCTCTAAATTATCTTTGTGAGTGTGTACTGCATGGTTGCATGTATTTTTTTGTCTCTCTTACTCTGGAAAAGACATGTGCAGGATGAGCCCCGCCTCTCGCCTATTAACAGCCGAGATAGAGACTGGCCCCGCTGCCTCCCTTATGGAATTTGAAATAATATGAAAAATAGTAAGATAAAATAAAATCTGAGAAAACTGCAAAGTTACTCTCTAAACCTCTGTCCCTCTTTACTACACTAAGCCTTAAAGGGGGTGGTAGAATGATTTTATAGGGTATTTGGTCCTTAAAGTCTCTGAATAGGGTGTGTAACATTGGTTGGGCTGAAAACGGGATATTTGCTGTTCTATGAGCCGTAATGCAGCCTGATTAAAAACCCTAGAATGAAACAACAGGTTTCCTTCCTTTTATGGTATGATCAGGAATATTTATATTAGCTGTGCTCTGATTGGTTGGTTTACAACGAACAAAGACGCACCATAACAACAAGCACTCACTCACTGAAATGGACATATCGTACTTTTCACACCTAAAAAAATTAACTATTTAAAAATGCATGTAAAGAGTGGTTTAGATGTTTTTAGATAAAACTGTTCTCTCATATTTATATTTACTGCTGCTTAATGTTGCCTTCATAATAATCTCTTAAGTTTCAACCTTTGGATTGTGGCTTTTTTCATTTTACTTTAGTGTTTTGAATTTGGTTGAAAATAGCTAATAAGTTTACATTTAACTGGTGTCTGAGTGGCATTATTCATGGTTTTAAGCTGTTAGATAAGAAAAGTTCCCTACATTTCTGAATGCTTCATAACTCACTTTATCTAAATAATAATAATCTAATTACGCTCTATGGTTCAGTTAAGCATCTATTCATCTAAACAGCTAGCTTTATAATAAAACTGTAATGATTCATAAGGACATAAATTATTATTTCCTTGTATTAACTGTGAACGTTTTGGCTAAAGAGCACCATATGTCTTTATTTATAGATTTATTTTATTAAAAATTTGAGATTCATTTTTTCTGATTTACTTCTCGGTGTCATAATTCAATTTCTAGTAGCTTGCGTTGTGAAAAAGGAGAAATGACAAACAGTTATGAATCATGAAATATTTTAAATTTGCTCATAATTGGCTTCATTTTTGGGAAAATGTTCCAGGATTTTTTTTTTTTTTTTTACAATAAATGCTTTGTCACTTCAGGCTTTTTGGCATCAGTGCTGGTTAAAAAAAAAAAAAAAAAAACAGCCACATGCAGGCTCACTGCTGAGGCAGTCAATCTGTCTAATTAATTAGCTCAACAACATGTTATTTTACAAAGAGCAGAACATCAGAGAGTGGATAATTTTCTGTTTCATTTAGAACAAGCTAAATTTAGCTGGTGATTATTAATTTGTTTTTTTTTTCATCTTTATTCATTTATATATGTATGTTTTCAATTGAAAAGGAAATTTAGGCCTGTTTTTTGATGATTTTACTAAAACTACCCTAAAATGTGACATCCCTACTGAATAATTTCAACCAAGACTTTCATATATTTACATATAGAACAGATATTGTTAGCATATATAAAGCTCATTCTGATGCAACTGGAACTATTTTATCAATACAACTGTTAATATTTCAGCCCCAGCAATTTTAAGTCATTACCTTGTAAAAAGGTGTTAGCATCTTTGGCTAATGCATTGTTAGACCAATATGCCTCATGAAAATGCAGTTATCACTCTTCCATCTGTTCTCCCCACACAAACAGGGTTTCAACAAACAGGATTGTTGAAATAACCTTGAAATAAATAGGGCTAGCCGCTAATCCGAAACATCAGACCCCGAAAAACAACTTCTCAGGTGTCAGTAAGATATCAATCAACAACAATTTTGTAAGATTCCAAGAGGACTCCACCATTGAAATTCACCAGAGCTACTGTATAGATAAACTGACAATGCCCACGTGCATGGCAGTTGGATGTTGGAATACATTGTGTAAGGGTGAAAAAAAAAATTGTTATTTCATCTTTCATTTCCTTTTACAACTGGTTCCTGATCCTCCACGGACGGGTTGGTCGTTGGATCGCCAACTTGAAGAGGGAGGATTTGCCATCGAACTTCTGGCCAGAGAAAAAACACGTAATATGTAGCCAACATTTGGAAGAAGAATGTTTTCAAGATGACTTGGATAATAGCGCGTTGTGACAAACACCAGATACAGCACTGGGACTTGCTCAACAGCCGATACCACACCGTGACGTCACAAACCAGTAGGTGGCAGTAGTGTTCTTTGACAAACATGGACGCCTCCAGTAAAGCACATTCAGATGAAAATTACTCTGAATTAAAAACACTTAGCATTTATTGAACAGTATGTAATAGGTTCATATTTAAAGTATTTTCTGAATTTGACTGGACCCTTTAATACATCACCTCATGGTAATGGTAGCCTACAGGTCAAATGTCCTCCTCCTGAAGTCAACCTCTACAAATATAGTCTTAGAAGAGTGAATACCCAAGTTGTTATTTGTCCTGCAGTTCTTAAAAATCTTTTTCTCTTGCTTAAAGGTTTACCTTGTGTGTTTAATTTTGTTCCTACGTATACTTTCTGATGTACTCTAACATTCTCTCTTTAAAGGGGATGAGAAAGCAGATTTCTTTTTGTACAAAAAAAGTTTTCCTAACCAGTCCAAGGCAATTGTTGTTTGTGAGCATTAGCTTTATCCTACAAAATACATTTTTTCATATTATTATTCACATTTCATGTGTCCTTAGTCTGAAACAAACTTATGTCTGCAGATTGTCATAATTTTATAACTGTTCCCTCCAAACAATCCTTGAAGTTGCTTTTTATGGCCAAACAACGGATTACTGAGTGGAAACCAGCTATAAAATGGATTCATTGAGCCTGAAAGGCCGTTCAAAGGGTGCCCTTGGTAAAAGAAATGTTTTAAGTGCTACATTACTGAAAAACAGAGTTACTTTTTGGAGAAAGTTTCGTCTAACCATGAATTGTTAACAGAGTGTAGGCTATTTTGGTGAAACAGTTTTTTTAGGAGGACATGCTAACTCATTCCTTTAGGAACTCCAATATAGACAACCAGAGCAGATGTGTTGAAATAAATTCTGTATTTGTTTTATCAAGCCTTTCAAATTAATTTGGCACTATAGTGTATCCATGACGATTTTCAGTCATCCAGGTCATGGACAAGAGGGAAGATGAGAGAACAGGGGCATATCAGGACAGCCCTGAAGAACAGCGGTTATCCCAGATGCGCTTTTTTGATCTGAAGCCTGCTGAGAGGGAAGAAAGAGAGAAGAGGAAGGAACATCACTTTTCTCTATGTTGCTGGAGTCTCTGAAAAACTCAGAAGGGTTTTCAACCATCACCGGATCCCTGTCCACCTCAAACCCAGCAACACTCTGAGACAAAAACGGGTTCACCTTCAAGATAAAACACCCAGAAACTAGACCGACAACATGGTTTACACAGTTCAGTGTAGTGAAGAGTCCACAGATGTACATTGGACAGAGCAAGCAACTGCTTCACAGGGTCATGACTCAACACAGGAGGGCCAACTCCTCAGAAGATGACTCAGCTGTGCAACTACACCTAAAGGTAAAAGGACACTGGTTTGAGGACAACAGTATCAATATTCGGGCCAAGGAAGAAAGATGGTTTGAGAGAGGGGCTAAGGAAGCCATCTTTGTAAACCCGAAATAACATTTCTCAACTGAGGAGGTGGTCTTAGACATTACCTTACCTACCTACTTACAAAGCAATTTTAGTAACAATACCCAACAGATGCACCTCTCACCTGCCCTCACCTGACTCACACTTCAATGAGGCATGTGACCGAAGCCACTCCAACGTGTTAATGACCCGTCGGACATACCTAACAACCATTAAAGGGGTCATAGAATAATTAGATAGGGTATTTGGTGCTGGTCCTTAAGGTCTCTGAATAGGGCGTGTAATATATAAATACAAATACAATACAATACAAAATACAATACAATACACAAACAATCACAGATCAATATCTGACCCAGTGAATACACTATGCAAAGGGTTTCCACAGTCTTACATCATTTCAGAATTCCCTGACTTTTAACTGACTCAGGATTAGTTTTCCCTGACAACATAAATGCAAAAACAGGACAATAATAATAACATGGTCACCAATTTAACATGTTTAGCTCTATAACATTTAAATGCACCTCTCCAATGTCTGAGAGAAAAAAAATTAATGAAAATGTTTTAATGTATGGCCTGCATCACTGTACAGAAGACTGCCATATGATAGCGCTTTCTAGCTTGTTTGTCGTTTTGGTAACTACATCAAAATTACCACTAGGTGGACAAGAATCACGCCATCTGGTGGAAAATCACCAGGCTTTTTCAAACCACGCGTATTTTTCAAATCACGCGAGAATGTGTACAAAACAACAAAATGGCGCCGGCAACGCTTGTGGGTCGTTTTCTGCGAACGTCTGTGATTTTAAAGTAATTTTGAGTGATAAATAAATTTTTTTTTGCCTGGCGGGAAAATGCAATGAAATTTGAACTATCCCGACAATAAAAATTACTTGCCCAAGGCAAGGTTATCGTTAACATCGAGCCCTGATCTATTAAAATACTGACCAAAGAAGAGAGGATGCCTCTGAATCAAGGACATGTTTCTATCAGTGTTGGGCATGTTACTTTGAAAAAGTAATTAGTTACTTCTCCAAAAAAGTAATTGAGTTAGTAACTGAGTTACTCCACAATAAAAGTAACTAGTTACTAGTAAAAGTAACTATTGCGTTACTTTTGCGAGTGTATGAAATTAATAACTGGGGATGTCTACTTCTGAAATCCTGTGTTTGGGTTGTTATAGATACTGCAAAATGTAGCTATATCTATCTATCTATCTATCTATCTATCTATCTATCTATCTATCTATCTATCTATCTATCTATCTATCTATCTATCTATCTATCTATCTATCTATCTATTCCATCCATCCATCCATCCATCCATCCATCCATATTTCTCTCTTTCTCCATGTAGGCTAATGATCGTTCACGCTCTCCGTAGTTCCCCTGTGGCGCGAGCACAGGGTGACTGTGACGCGCCTTTAGCTAGCATGCGCGTTTCCTGTCGCTTGCGCGGTGAATCGTGCCGCCGCGCTGTGCGGAGATGCAGGGGAAACCGTATCTGATGGGGAAACGCAGCTCGACGTAACACCTGTATTTCCATCTGGAAAGCGCTGTTTTGCCGCTGGAGTCCTCCTCACTCTCCATCCTCCCCTCTCTCATGACGCGCACGAGTCCTATCATTAAAAAAAGGTTAATTGTGCGACCTGAGTAACGCGCAGTAATGGGGTGTCGGCAATTGTAACTGCGTTATAGTTACAGTAAGAGTAATCATTTTGATTACTCGTTACTAAAACAAGGTAGCGCCGTTAGTAACGCAGTTTCTTTCAACGCCGTTACTCCCAGTTTCTATATATTTTCAAATTGTCTGAGAGAATCCTGACTTAAAATGGCACAATGTTAAAGCAAAGTCTTTTCTTGGTGGGAAGTCACAGGTCCTCCCAACTGCGGGTAAATTTTGGCCCGGCAGGAACCGGGCTGCTGCAAACAACAAGATGTCGGATGCAAATGAAGTCAATCAGTTTCTCTTCAGTAAGACATCAATCCAAAGTGTATGATTTTTGCAAGGGCAGAAAAAAACCCCCACAGATCATGAGTGTTTCTATGCATGAATGTAGCAGTGTGGGCGAGTGTGTCTCTGAGCGAGCCAGAAAGTGACAAAGATAACAGGGCGAGAGAACTGATAGACAATTGCTGGGTGACTTGGCTCCTATTTCCTGCCTGTCCCTGGTGATTACCTCGGCCTACTCTGTTTTTCTCTCTATTCTTGTGCACCTTGTCAAACAGCATCATCTCGCAAAAGTCTCCCTGAGCCCAGAAGAGAGATGCAGAGATTTATGTAAACAACATCTAACACCTCAACATGCTGGAGAGGGGGCAGATGAAGGCAAAACGAGGTAAAAAGGGAAAGGCAGGCTGAAGCACATAATTCAGACGGTGGAGGCGTGACAGAAACAAACTTGCAGAATATCGCACATTCAATTTATTTTGTTTTCACTTTTCTCTTGTGCTTCTGTCTGTGCAGTAGTGCTTATTGTCGCCGTGTGAAGATCAGGAGTTTGATGCGTAGAGAAAGACAGACCACCTACTGAACCAGACAGCGTTCTGGCAGAGCCACTGGACTTTATGAGCGGTTGTGAACGATCTGGGCGAGCTCGGCCGGCAGCCAGCGCAGATGACACGGCAGACGCTGCGCACGGCATAAAACGTGTCTGCAGCAAAACTGTTTTCTTTATCTGCCAGAAAGTAAAAACTTGATTGGGAACAGAGGTGCCTATTACAGTCAGAAGTAATAATAGGGTCGAGTGACGGCGTACATGACAGAAGAAAGAAAGAAAGAAAAAAAAGGCCTTCTGGCAACCATTGTAGCCGAATTGGGCGTGTGCAACGGCGGGAGGCACTTGGGCTGTTTGGGTGCTTATTTACTGCAGGAGATGGTAGCTAGGCATGCAGAAAATGAAGAAGAGGAGCCAGCAGCGTTACAGACAGACAGAATCACTGTGATGATCATTCTGTCTCTTCCACAGATACAACAAGTAAAGAAAGTGTAAAACTGACACATCACAGGTGACGTTTTGCAGAGAATAATGCCAATTGCTGATGGATAGGCCGGATGTCATCAATTTCTTTCCCATCAAAGCTTTTACTGCAAAAGATGATCCAGACAGCTGTGCCACAAATGGCTGCACCAATCTCCCCTGCTGCACAGCAGAGTTTTTAATGGAGGCCTTCTGAGAGAATGTTCAGAGCTAAAGTACATAAAAAGCAAAGTTTCAAAAGCTTTGGATAAAAACTTGAGATCAATTTAGTGAAATGAAACACATACAAAATCCATTCAAAAGCTCCTTGAGTATGGGTCACATCTTGGTTTCACCACAGACATGTGGCCTGAGTCCAGTGGCCGCACCCCTCCTTGGTGGCGTCACAACATCCAGACCACACTGCATCAAAAAAGGTCATAAAAAACATGTCATGTATGATTTCTAATTGAAATTCCCCTTTGACCATATCTATCTGAGAACCAAATACTTTTTCCTCCATCTATGACCAGAATGTGTTACTCCCTGCTGGGTCAAAATCCGGTGGACCACCAAGGACAACCCGCTATCAGTCACCATGATACTTTTAGTAGCCGTTCTCAGAGATCACTACTCGAAGCGTTATTCCTCTTTGTTCATCTTGCCTCCATGATTGAATCCCTATTTATAAACCACATTTAGTAGGAGAGACGGACTTAGGAAATTTGGGGCCCCAGGCAAAGACAGGCATGGGGCACTCTGAATCAAGAAGACAATACATAAAACAGACCCATCATACAGATTGTCATGATGTTACAAAGTTCAGACCCAAATGCAGAAAACCGAACAGAGAGACCAGGTAAAGGGTTTAACGGGTTTTATTGAAGAAGTTTAGCAGAGGGAGAAGTGTTGAACATTGCTCAACCGGAACTGTAAAGTGAGGGGAAGACACAGCGGTTAGTTCAGGCTCAGTGGGGATTTTGACTCGAGAACTTGGAGAAGAGGATTTGGTTGCCGACTCATGTTTCCAGAGAAGTTGTTGAGTCCTTGACTCCTGTCTGTGTGCCGTGGTTCCAGTGTTTTTTCTGATTTGGTGGAGGGCGGAACAGGGTTTTACCCAGAATGCGGTTGAAAGTTGGTGAACGGAGAAACTGACTGCCACTAAGATTTCCTGCAGTACTTGAACGGGTCGTAGTGGAGAATAATCCCTTTCTCAGTGAGAAGCTCAAACGATCTCTTGGGGAAAGTGGATCCAAACCTCCTGTTTGAACCCCAGCTCAGTTTGAAGCTCAGTTGATCCTTCCAGGGAGAGAAGGTCCGAGAAATCCAGTTTGCAGGATGACTTCCTGCCGAGAGGCAAAGACAAAAACAAAGTTAAACTCAGGTTGAAAAAAACTCAGCTTGACTAGAGTACCCAAAACTGGCAAACACTCTGGCGTCGAAGTAGTGGCAGTCAGCAGCTTAAAAACACTTCGTTTAACGAGGAAACCATCAGCAGGTGTGTGAGGAGGCGGACCAGAACCAGGCGCCTCCTGGTGGATGAAGGGAGACAAACACAGAAACACAGACTTAAAAACAGGAGTTCTGACATAGATACAGAAATTTTAATCGAATAGACATAATTATTTGTTCTGTCTTTCGTCCCTCTTCCGATCCATTTTCTTGTTGTTTTCCTCTCTGTTCTCATTTGTACCTTTTTCTTTTCATATTGGCAATGTGCTCAACTGACATTTCAGGCAGACGAGCTCTGAGCCAATTCCCATGTCAGAGGATGAAGAGAGCACATCCAGTCGCTCCTAGTCAGAGAAACAGGACTACACTGGACAAACAAGCCGATCTCCAAACAAATAAATTGCTGCATTGTAGGTTTTTGAAAGCTGAAATCTAAGTCCACCCCCTCAGTTTAAGGTTGTTTTTTTTCTTAAAAAGTCCAGTGAAATGTTTAATTACTTTTATTTTTGGATAGACTATGACCTGGATGACTGAGAATCTTTACCAGCATCTTGAAGGAAAATTTTGGACTTAATAATCTGTTGGTCATCTGGTTTCCCTGCAGCTGGCTGGAAGTCGTGCTTCAAATGAAACAATGCCATGCCAGTGTAGAGTTCCTGCTTTGGGAGACTGACAACTGGTTTTCTCCCCAAAATGCAGAGAGCCTTAAGAGACCATTAAGTGTGCAGAGAAGCCTTTACGAATGACCAAGGAATATGCTTCTCGTTGGCTCTCCATTGAGACAGCATTCACACATTTTGGACCAGTGGGGACACTGGTCAGAAATCCAGCGCACACTGTTACATGGCTGAAGTTGTATACTTAATGCTAAATGTTCCACAAAACATTGTGTATCTGACCATTCTAAACTCAGTGTTAGGGGAGGTACAGTCAGCAATCAAAGCTGAAGGAGAGCAAGTGGATCCCCTTAAACTTCTTCAAAGTTATATTAGCTTGATAAAGTCTGAGTTGCAGGTTGCTGAATCCAATGGGTAATACTGATGCATTGAGGGTGCCAATTGATGGATAAATCAGTCTCTCATCGTACCTTGGTCACCTGTTTGAGCCAAAAGCTGCTGAGCTACACCTTGATCCCTATGAGGAAAACCTTCACCATTTCTCTTTCAAATCAGTTGCAAGGGACACTCCCAGACAACATCTAACATGTCCAATTTTAATGTAGAGGAAGCTCTGAAGCACAGCAAGAGTTCTGAAAATAAAAGAAAAAGCCAAGCTCCCATGACTATTGTCGTTCTGACTCAGGCAGGTTTGTTCAGCAGTGGTGTGTCATCCATCTTAGTAAGTGGAATGAAACAAAAAACACGGTGGAGGGAGGACTGGAGGTTCAGGGATGCAGCTGATATAAAGCCATTTCAAGATGGCTGTTGCCAGTGTTTTCCTTTGCTGACTCTGAACTCCATCCCGTATCAGACTTGGTCTGAAGTTGTCTTACGAGGCTTTCTGTGAGCACAGGCTGCCTCAGGATGTTTTGGAGCTTTTTTGGGACATCAGCTGCTTACTCATTTAAATCTGCTTTCTCCTCTAAGCCTGCAATGGAAAACCTTGACCAGTTTGAAGATTTAATAGTTCTTACGAATAGGGAACCTGAAATAAAGCCAGAGCATCCACGTTCATCTCACATCGTTAGCGGCACTTATTTCTGTTATCAGTTAAAGTATTTGTTAGGTTTATTCAATGATGATTATTAAAGTAATGTGTGTTCATATGAAACATTGTAGAAATGAGATGCTCCACTCCTGTCTCATGATTAAGTCAGGAGGGGAGCATCCTGTCTTTATGAACTGATCAATTGTTCTGTCAGAACAATACTCTGTTTGTAACCATGCATCATGTTCTGTAAATAAAACGCTCTGCGGAGGAGGTCCAGTGGGAGACAGTGTGTTTGAGTCTGGGGTTCAACTGTCTCTCCTTCTGCAGAAGCCGTATGAAAATCCATTACTGTGTATTTCAGTTCTTCTTTTACAAACCAACATTTTTGAACCAATAATAATAATAAAAGCTGTTAGAATTGGTATCGTTATAAATGTCCATATTTAATTAGCTTTTTTGTTTTAGGCTTCGAGGTAATTTTCAATGAAAATAACCTCCCCCATAAAAAAACCCACCAAATTAAATACAATAATGGCTCTTACCAGCCAAATGGCCGCCCACTTCCCTCCAACTCCCAGCAAAATCCCCCTCCAACTTCCAGGCACTGGTGTGACCCCCCTCTTGCATATGTTTTTACCCTTTCACCCCCACCCTTTCACTGATTTACAGGGTCTAACCAGGAGATGATGCTTCTATTAAGATACAAAGATTGATGTTTAAAAAGGATTTAAAAGGAACCAGCCAAGGACCCATCTAGGAAAGGGGAAATTTTAAATGGCTACTACTCTAAATAAAACCACAAAAATAAAAAAATATATATAACTCTGCCAGAGAATATCCTTAAAGGTTTCTCTAAAGCAAGTAGGGGTGTAAATAATAATTGTTTTGTATCGATGCATCGATCCAACAGCCGACGATCCGATGCATCGACGCGTCCGCAAGAGAATCGATTCCTGTTTTTTTCTTCCTCCGGTCTATTTTTATCCATTTGCTCCTGGACGTAATTCTCCCTCCCGTGCTGCGGTGGCGCTAAACCTATTTTGCCCTCCTACCTCGCTTCCTGGTTATACTCTTACAGCAGTGTGTTGCAGTTAGCTTGAGGCAGACATTTTTAAATTATGCTCAATATTGAAGCGTGGTCTGTGCTACACACTGTGGGTCTAGATACGGCCGAGGCGGCGAGGAAGTGGGGGCGAGTTTAGTCCGAGGACGGAGGGACATGAGGGCCAAAAAGAGCGGAGATCCAGGTGGAAAAAGGGTCCCAGCGTTCTCGATCACCTCGCTCTTCTAGCGGGTCAAACTTCACGAGTTGTTTTCCGCATTTTCAGTCATAAAAACAAAACAAGTCGGCCTCCTGTCTGCGGCGCTGTCTGCGGTCAGCTACAATTTGGGAGAGGAGCAGCGGAGCGTCTGTGGGGGGGGCGGGACGTCTGGAGCCCAGGTATTGCATTGCACTCATTGCACTGATTTTCTGCAGTATTTTTTGATGCAACTTTTCTACTTCTGTTATTTGCTGTGGTTTCTAAAAAAATTCATAACGATATTACAGCTTTCATTGATTTATTTCAAACTTGAAACTTTGTTTAGCCTGTAAGGTGTAAAAAAAATAATAATAATAAAAAAAAAATTTAACCGATTAATCCATTAATCGAATCGAATCGAATCGTGGGGTATTCTTGAGAATCGAATCGTTGGGTCAGGAAATCGATACTGAATCGAATCGCCATGATGGATGTGATTTACACCCCTACTGTAAAAGCAAGCCCCTAGCACGGAGGTCTTCAACAGGGGGTCCGCGACCCCTAGGGGGTCCACGGAGGTACTGCATGGGGGTCGCGAAAGTTTTGGTTGATTAGACTTTTTTATATATTCCCCCCCTGCAACTTTTTCATTAATTGAAATGTCTTTAAATACACATTAACATGAATTAACACACAGATAAATGGAGGCAGAAGATGTCTTTCAGTCATCAATGCTCACATTCAGCGACACACAGGAGCTCTTTCAAGCTGGACACCGTTTCATTCACAACACCTGTCCCATCAAGCAGGAATCAGAAATACTTTAATAATCCCAGAGAGTAATTATTTTGTTAAATAACTCCATCTGTAATAGAGTGACTATAGGAGCAGTTTTATATAACACGATTTCATACAATATATATAATTAGGGGGTCCCCGCTCCATCTCGCCATCAGTTTGGGGGTGCTTGGCCTGGAAAATGTTGAAGACCCCTGCCCTAGCACAGAGAAGGAAAATGGACTTATCCTTACTGTAGGGAGCGTCATGGATCTGTGACTTCTAGGTTTAGCAACCCTGAAATCACCTGACAGCACTAGGTATGGCTAAACTAAACCATCTGTTAGCAGACCAGTTTAGACCGGACTGAGAAGTTATGGAGTTCCTGACAAAGACGAGGCCACATTCAGCCTTCTGGATTAAATTCTCATTACAGAACCAAAAATATCTCTGATCAGGGAACAGATTAGTGTCACATCCCTTTTGTTGCCTAATAGCAAAGTTTAGCTCAGTTATCTCTGGTGTTGCAGGAAGCTCAGATTGCTGTAAAGTGGCACGTTTGGTCACATTTAATGTACTGAGAAGAACAGCCAAGGTGTAAATTTGCACCGCGCTGCAAACTGAGCCGAACAATCATGCCCTATATCTCAAATTAAACTATTCAGTGTTTTTTTTTTTCTTGTGGTGCTTCTAGCATCAAGCTGACTGTTCATTTATTTGAAAAAGAAAACCAGGTTTTTCGGCTTGAACCATTGATTCTTTGCAGTGTTATTCTTATTTAATCAGGGCTGAAATGTTTAACATTTTCTTTTAGATTTATACGAGCAGCCGTGGAGCTGATGAGACCCATGTTTTTCTACCTTTTGCTTGCAATACTTCATGCACATTATGGCTGAAACTGTGTTGACTCAGCCCCTCTTAGACATAATAATGACAGAGCATCTACAACACTGGCAATTAGTTCTTGTGCAGATGTGTGTGGTCTGTTTACATGAGACCAAAACATATTGTTGAAATATACCTGAAGGATGAGAGTTTCCCATGTACAGTGTGACACGGCTGTGAAATGTGGGACTTTGATCCTTTAATGCTGCCCGGTTTTAGCCGTAAGCTTCCTCATTTATCCGCTGTGAGAAAACTCAGAGACATCTCTGACCTTTTGGGTTCGTTCGGGCTGTTTTGGAAACCCTCCGATGGGCAGGTAGGGACTCATTTTCCGCCAGCAGCACAGCAACAAGTTATCAAGGAGGGGATAACAAAAGGAGAGACCAAAACAATTATATAGAAGCGTCATTAATAATCTCAGTGACAGTCCAGATGCTCCAGCATCCTTGTCTCACTCGTGCCTTGTCAAAGCACATTGAGGGCACATTGTATCGCTGCACAATGGGAAGCGTTGTTCGTTGTTCAGAGCCGTCAGACTGGTGATGTAAACAGAGGGGTTGGCTTTCAACTAGGCTGCAAGCGACGCAGCTCAGGTGTTCCAGGAACACAAACATGAGGCACTGTCACATACCGTCACAGGCATGCTTTATTCACCTTCCTTCATTTAACCGTAGCAAAACCTCACCGAGATCCACATCTCATCTTCACTGGGGGCGGGACATGTTAAACGTGGTTTTAAAGAGTATGGAGTGAATTATGTTCCATTGTTTTTTCAAGATAAAAATGTGGAAATTGGAAAAAAAAGCATTTAAACTAGAAATCTAAATTTCCTTTTATTCGTTTACAGATTTTAGGATTTTTAGTTACATTTATTTACATTCCTCAATTTTCAAATTGAGTTTTAGGAATTTCCTTTTCTTTAAGTTAGATTCTACAGATCACATTCTCCTTCCACTATAAACCCTCGCTCTGGCCTTTAAAATGTTGCTAACATCCACAAAAATTCTCTTTGCTTTTCAATCCACAGGATGTCATCTTTAAAGTGCTATTTGAAAAGAATGCAATTTGTTAAACTCAAACTACAAAAAATAAATAAATTTGAGAAATAAAAATTGAAAAATAATCTTTTAAAACAATGTGAAACAGTTGAAAAAAAGATAAACAGAATAAAATCTAAAAAAAAACATAAAATCAATTGGTTTTTCAAGCTGAAAAAAGTATATATGTAGAAATTGGGGATTTTAAGAAACTTCTGATTTCTAATATTAATTTTTTTTTAGAATTTTTTTCAAATTTTTTTGTTTATTTCACAGATTTTTTTTTCTTTTCCAGAGTGAGTTTTAGTTTTGTGTGTTTCATGGATCATAATCTCTTCATTTCAAGCTCAAATCAAATGCTCCATTTGTCAAGAAGTGAAGAGAATGAGAAAACTGTAAAACACTATTTGAAATTAATGCAATTCACAAAACAAAATAGAGAAATTTGTGAAAAAAAAATAATATTGAAATTCTAAAATCTAAAGGCGAAAATTCAAAAATATAAAATCTAAAACAAATTTAATAAATTAAATTGGAAAAAGGATATGAAAAATGGTAATAAGATTTTTTTTTCAATAAACTTTGATATATTTCAAAAATATAAAATCTATAATAAAAACAAACAAATACACTTTCTAAAGTGTGTGAATAATTTAGTCTTAAATCGATGAAAATAGTTGTCTTAAACTGTTATTGAGTGAGATGTGGTGAGTAATGTTTGTTTTATTGATAGGTTTTATCAATCCCTGTGCAAATGGGTTTGACTGACATTTAAGCTCAGATTGTAATATCTTCGTAGTGTGAGGACTAATGCGACTACAGCGCTCCTTAAGCTCCACGAAAACGTAATTAGCACCCAGAACATCAGTGAGAAGATCAGTATCCATTCTTTGCTTGCTTTGTTTGTCAACTGTCATGGTTGCTAGGCAACAGAGTGTATGGACAAGGCTGGACCTGTTTGAATCCATAACCGAACTCTGCGGGCACCTTATTTCCACAGACCTCCAAGGACCCAGTCCAAGTAGACCGGGTCCTGGGAAGAAACAACAGATGGCGGAAGGCAGGATAATCCAGAGGGCGAAGTTTAACCTTTAATTCTTTTACGGATTTAAAAATTTTAAGTTTCATTTTATTTAATGCTCCTGTTTTAGGAATTTCATTTTGTTTAAAGCTACAGTGTTTAGTTTTCAGCGACATCTAACGTTCAGACTGCAGACCGCAGCAACATGAACATCTCCCCCCCACCGCTTCTCCCCCCAAACAGTACGGCGAGCGTTACGGGACAAAATGTCTTCCACGACGTCCGCATCACCTACCTTCTCAAGTGATGAGGTTTGTTTACATAGATAATTTTAATGCTGCCATCTATTGTTCAGTACCGTCTCAGTTCATCTCTCTCAACTTGCCGTAGTTACTTTCGAGCGTAATGGGCGATCTCGCAATCGCTAGTTTGTTGGCTCTGCGCTGCCGTAGCGCAAAGATGTCTGCCTCCATGGCTACGAGACGCGCTCCTATGTAATTATAAATAACGAATTCTAAGGCAACGCAAATATTAAGGTTAAAAAGGCTGAGCTCGTAGATGATGATAAATAACATAGTTATGTATAATATATTACATTTCTGACCGTATATCCCTGTAATTATTACACACTGTAGCTTTAAAGAAAAGCTTTTATACAAGGCAGTTTTCTAATCGTGTTTCTGTCAGTCTGTTTGATCAATAAAGGGATAAAATGTTTTTTTATTTTATCAGGAGAAAAACAAAATTAGCAGAAATTCTCTGGTTCACACTTTGCTTCAAAACATCAAGACATTAAACCGCGACCACGTCCCGATACATTGGATGTGCCTTAAAGGTTCCTTCCATAGGTTTTAGAAAGAAAAAAATGCAAGGTTGTGGAGTGAATTTGGTTCCAGTATTGTTGAAAGCAACAAAAAAAGAAGTTTGGTAAATGGAAATCTTAAAATAAGTATTAGTTTAAAATAAAAATAATAGAAGTTTAACCTTTAATTCTTTTACAGATTAAAAAATCTTAAGTTTCATTTTTTTAATGTTCCTCATTTTCATATTGAGTTTTAGCAATTTCGTTTTGTTTAAATGTGATTTTACAGATCCCGTTCTCCTCCACCATAAACCCTCGCTCTGACCAATAAAATGGTGTCGCTAAAATCCCTGAAATGTCTCTTTGCTTTTCAATCCAGAGGATGTGATCGTTAAAATGTTTGAAAAGAATGCAATTTGTTTAACTCAATCTAAAAAAAAATAAAAACTTTGAAAAAAACAAAATAAATCTGTAAAAACCATGTGAAACAATAAGACTATACCTTACCAACTTTATTTATGAACAGTGTTGGGCACGTTACTTTGAAAAAGTAATTAGTTATAGTTACTAGTTACTTCTCCCAAAAAGTAACTGAGTTACTAACTAAGTTACTCCACAATAAAAGTAACTAGTTACTAGTAAAAGTAACTATTGCGTTACTTTTGCATTTCTCGCCCCCGTACCCCTCACCACCCAGCCCCCACCTTCTCGCTGTGTGTTTCCAAAGCCAGCTGAATAGTGCGGATGACAAAGACAAGAACTTGCAGAGAGTTTAGCATTTATTGCAACTCAACGTAAATGACATCAGGGGGGAACGCCATGTGAAGTTTTTTAACAGTGCATTCAGATCTGGTGAAATTAATAACTGGGGATGTCTAATTCTGAAATCCTGTGTGTTTGGGTTGTTATAGATACTGAAACATCTATCTATCTACCTATCTAGATCTATACTCTGTGTGTGACATAAAATATGGATCTCCATCCCTGCCACAAAGGCCATCAAATAATGTTTAAAATAAAAATACAGTAGGTTGAAAAGTCAGAGTATCCATCCATCCATCCATCCATCCATCCATCCATCCATCCATCCATCCATCCATCCATCCATCCATCCTTCTCTCTTTCTCCATATAGGCTAATGATCGTTCACGCTCTCCATAGCGCGAGCACAGAGCGACTGTTGCGCGCCTTTAGCGAGCATGCGCGTTTCCTGTCGCTTGCGCGGTGACTCTTGCCGCCTGCGCTGTGCGGAGATGCAGAGGAAACCGTACGTGATGGCGAAACGCAGCTCGACGTAACACCGGTATTTCCATCAGGAAAACGCTGTTTTGCTGCTGGAGTCCTCCTCACTCTCCATCTCTCTGTGTGCTGTACGTTAACACCCACCAGCGGAAACACCCACCTACCCAACTGACAGACGGAATGTCACTATACATCAGCCATTCTCATCCTCCCCTCTCTCATGACAAGGCGCGCACGAGTCCTATCATGAAAAACGGTTCATTGTGCGACCTGAGTAACGCGCAGTAACGGGGTGTCTGCAATGGTAACTGAGTTATAGTTACAAAGTAATTAGTTAGATTACTCGTTACTAAAACAAGGTAACGGCGTTACTTTCAACGCCGTTAGTCCCACCACTGTTTATTTAGGAAGCACTTTATGCACCGGACAGGACCAAAGTGCTGTACACATAAAATACAGTAAAATTATAAAATAGAAAAAAAACGAGTGTAAAATACATATTAGTATACAAACAAAATAAAACTAAGTAAAACCTCTCAGATTGTGGCAAAAGCCAAGGAAAAAGTCTTAAGAAGGGACCTAAAAACAGCAAGAGAAGAGGCCTGTCTTCTGCTCAGAGGCAGATCGTTCCACAGCTTAGGAGCTGCCTCAGAAAAAGCACGGCCCCCTCAGAGCTGCATTTTGTCTTTGGGACCCTCAGAAGCAACTGATCAGCTGACCTGAGGGAACGGGAGGGTGTGTAAGAATGTAACAGCTCAGCCAGATAAGGAGGGGCAAGGCCATTAAGAGTTTTAAAAAACAAATAAGATCATTTCAAAATCAATCTTAAAATGCACTGGCAGCCAATGTAAGGAAGCTAAAACAGGGGAAATGTGGTGGAATTTTCGCGTACCTGTTAAAAGACGTGCAGCAGCATTTTGAACCCTCTGAAGTCGGGAAACATACAAGTCACTGACCCCTGTATAAAGTGAGTTACAGTAATCCAGCCGTGTGGTCACAAAAGCATGGATCACTGTTTCCAAATGTTGTTTTGATAAAATGGGTTTTACTTTGGCTAGCTGCCTTAAGTGGAAAAAGCTGGACTTTTAAGACTAAATAAAAGATTTAAGAAAAAAATTAAGAAATCATCAAATTAGTTTTTGGTATAAGTTTCGTTTCTGGTTTGCTTTTGTTTTGTTTTTTTAATAATGGATTTACAAAACATGCTGTTTGTTTACAACAATAATGGAACAACATTTCCTCCATACTTAGTCTGTTTATAACTTGTGTCTGACTGACTCTTTGGTTTGCATCTTCTGATGCCACTTAAACAGATAATAGAAATATGTGAACAAAACATCTAATGGTTAGATTCACTTTACAATTTTATTATATTGATTTTATTTTTAACCTGAGGAAATTCGATGCCTAAAATCTAACAATTTTATGTTAAGTCTTTAGTGGTCTAATTAATCAGTTAATTGATGAATAAAAAATATTTGGTTTGACTTGAGAGAAACTCAGATAGAAGCTTCAACATCCTAAGTTTCACATCCGTAACCAAATCTTTGCCTCTTACAGCAGACAATTACTTCTTTTGTACCACTTTAATGGAGTCCTGTGAGTCTGGATTCCTCCATTAACTTATTTTAATACAGAAGAAATAAAAAAAATCTTCTTATTTTAAAGTTTTGGGAAACCATTTCAAACTTGCGTGGGATGTCCATGTGTTTAGCATTAATGTGAAGCCTCAGCAGCAGGTAGAATCGTCGGTGATGTTCCCACGGCGACGGTCCCACAGCTCGGTCCCAACGGCGAAGGGGTCGTCTGTTTTTCCACCGTCAGACGAGTCGACCCCACCTTGGTTCTGTTTCTCACTGCTGGTTCTGTCCAGGAGGCAGGAAGACAGGCGCGCATGTTACAACACAGCGTCACCAGGTTTCCCTCAATGGCTTTATAATGATCATGGAGAGGAATTCTGTTGTTTATCCTTATGGAAACAATGTCTGTCTGAGTGTGACTTTGACAAATGAGCCACATACCGGCTCTTCTTTCTACCGGAAACTGTTTGGAGAGTTCACACCGACACAAAGGCTGGAAAAATATTCTCTACTCCTCTATATTGTGTTAAGTTGAAATAAACACCATTAGATGTTTCGATGTTAGTCGATTTAGGTGCTTTCTTGCACTGAATGGTTTCAGCAGAGGTCAGGTTTAGGGTCTGGATACAAAAAGGCCTTTCTTCTGCAGTAGCTCTGTCAAAAATCATTTCATATCTCAATCTAAAACAAATCTGGCTTCTGAATGTGTCCGAACTGTCAGGTCGGCTATGCTGCGGACCGAGGCTTTGTTTTCTAGTAATGAGGAAGCTGCTGAGAGGGAGAAGCTGAGCTGGCAGGAAAAATGTTCGATTTGCTGCTCCATCTACGCTGCAGCCCTCACTAATGGTCATAAAACACCAGAAAACAAGATTCCAGACACAAGGAGAGGAAATATTGTTTCATTTTTTTTTTGGAGGGCGACTCCATCATCGAGGAGGAGCACATAGAGAAATCATTGGATATGAAGTTAGGACCCTGCTGAAAGAGCTCATAGGTAACAAATACTCATAACAGCAGTTTCATTTAAAACAAAAGCATGCAAACTTTTCTCTACACATATTTTGACCATTTATGCACCCAGATTCAATACCATTGGGCCCCCAATATATTGCTAGCATGACTTACAGTAATGCTCCTTCTCTGCTCTTATCTGGCTCTTCTAAAGATGGACTCTTGTTTTCCCTCGTGCACGATCACTTTCACGTTTTCTATGTTTAGCCTCCTCAGAAGATTGACATTTTTTCCTTTCCTTAGCCATCACCAGTAAGTAGGCGGAAAAATAGTAGAGCTAAAGCCTTAGCCCCATGAGCCATAAAGCCCTACGTTCTTCCAGGTCACATGACCTGGCCAACGACGGTGCGTCTTCTCCCAACCTACATAGTCGGCACTTCAAGAGGGGAGACCTGATTGTAGCATTGATTGTGTCAAGCGCTGTATATTGTATATTTAAAATAACTCACAGGCGTCAACTCTTTAGGTCACAAAGTCCCCAATGTGCCTTTAATCTAAATGTAAAAATAATTTTGTAAATTGGAATTAGAAATAAATTATAACCAACAATAAAACTTTGAAAGCTTTGTCATCAAAAAAAGGTTTTGAAACTTTGCAGTCATATCAGTTTTTAAAATTGTTTTAACTATTTCAATTATTTCAATTTTTTTTTCCAAACAATGTTTTAATATTTAATCATTTCAATTTCAGATTTATTTTGTTTAAATTAAGTTTCATGGGCGGGCCTTTCTCTGGAGTGCAGAGAGAAAAATCATTATTAGTCTACATGGACGTCAACATTTTTATTGGTCAATAGTGATGATGCTGCTTTGAAAGCTTGATATATTTTTTCTCTAACAAATGAAAGGAGAAAGAAATAAGAAAGAAAAAATAAAATACAATTCAAATTTGCATTTACAAAATGTTTTCTTTGCTTGCAACAATAATGGAACTAAATTCACCCCACATTTGAAGATTTTGCAAACAGCATCTAAGTTGTGAGGATGATAGGATTCCCTAGCCTCGTGAGACCATCCTGATCTCGCGAGCTTTCAAGGTTTCACTCGCTAATCAGTCTGGAGACTCTCCGTTGAAGAAAAATTGGAGCCGTTCACCAAACGAACGTCCATCAGCGTTGGCTTTGAGGCGGGTTGAGGTGTGACGCAACGAGAAGCGCGACAGTTCAGTCTAAAGAACATGGCGGCTTCAGCCGATGAAACTAGCGTTAGCGTGGCTATCGAGCAAGTTTTATCGGAATTACAGAGTATTTCTTCACTGAAAGAAGAGCAAAACACTGCTCTGGAGGCTTTTCTCAGAGGAAAAGATGTTTTTGCTCTTCTCCCGACTGGTTTCGGCAAGAGTAGCCTGGCTGTTAGCACTTCATATGCTTCGTTGATCTGATTGGTTTATTTGGCCCGTCTATCACCAGAATAGGCCAATCAGCTAACCAGTATTTTCGCCCCTTCCCAAAATTACTTCAACGGAAGGTTAGGGAGGTTAAGGATTCCCATCCAATATGAAGGTCTTTGTGACTGACAAAAATATTAAAATGCAGATATCAGAGGCATCATTTAAAGTACACTGGAAAAAATATAAATCTAGGAAAGTAATTTTTTCTTAAAATAAGTGCATTTGTTCTTGGATTAAGGAGGTAAAAGAGACATTTTGCCAATGGAACAAGACAATTTACACTTAAAATAAGAAAACACAATTGCATTGTCTTATTTCAAGAGCATTTTATCTAATTGTCTTATTTTAAGAGTAAAAATACTCATTCCGTTGGCAAACTATCTGATTTACCAACTCAATTTAAGGGTAAATACACTTAATTTAAGGATTTTTTTTTACTTATTTCTAGATAGTTTTTTTGCAGTGTAAATCTAAAGGAAGATCAATATGGAAGACAAAAAAAAAAGATATCAATTCATCTCAAGCACTGCTCTGTTTCGTTTGAGAGAAACATGTCAAGCGTTCAAAGTGGCGTCCTTGTTGTGCCAATCAAATGATACGACGTCCTGAATATTCTTTTTAATTCCTGTTTGTGAAGCAACCAAATTGTTTCTCAAAAGTTTTTTTTTCTGTCCAAAGTTTTCTATGACACATCAAGTAGTTTAAAAATCCCAAAGCTTGTATTCAGGTGCGTACGGCGGCATCTGTTTGTGTTCATCTTTCGCTGTCGGATCCAGGTAGAGCTTCATTTTCCTTCTTCCCCTCCCCCCTCCCCCACGTCATCTCAACATCGCACTTATCTCTGACTTCAACCTGTCTCCATCTTCTTCTTTTTTTTTCTTCTCCACTCTCCCTGATGGTTTGACGTTTCTGTCTGTCTGACAGATTAAATAACCTCTTCCCTCCCTCCCTACTCCAGCTGATATTATTCTGTTCTCTCCGTGCTGTCGGGGCTGGTCAGTGTCACTGCTTCCTGATGTTTTCTGACTGTACCTTATCTCCTCTCTCCTCTCTCTCTCTCGCCTAGTTTAATCCAATACCACAGCACACGCACGTATAAATGTACCGGGGCCCCTCCGAACACATTGTCCTTTGGCTCCTCGGTTCTGCCTGCAGATCCGTTTTCACACGAAACCGCAGCCACATTGTTCTTTTGAGCCTAAAGAATAACTGGGGCCCATCCTGTGGCCTGGCTTTCTGTAACCTTTGTTTTTTTCTCTCAGGTTTAAATATTTTCACACCAGCTCTGAGCCGGGGTAGATAGAGATTCGCGGGGCAGGAGGTGATGAGTGTTTCCGGCTCTCTGGCCGGAGCTGCAGCCCAGCAGGGCAGATAACAGACACCCCGAAGGAAAACAGCCAGTCGGTTCACTGTAGTGTGAGCGGGCGGGTGTGTGACTGAAAAAAGAGAAAGGATTTACTTTAAAGATATATTTTGCAATGGGACAAAATTTAAATGTGTCTGTCATTACTTTATCGCTACATCCGAGATTTCGACAATCTCCGAACATCCACAGAAAAGTATGACCCGAAAAGGTTACCTTTAGCCGTTTGTAGGTCCAGTCTAAACTTTTGAAGACATTCATTTTGGATTGCCAAGGCAACTGAGGTTTTATTCCCATCCTTAGTCGCATCATTCCTCTTATCTCATATTGATTCTCGGAAAAGTCAATTACATTCAAGAGACTCTCATTGACTTTTAAGTCCGGACTTCATGGAGGCCCATTCATGTTGGAAAAATTACATCTCTTCCTCCTTGTACTACTTCAAACATTTAAAGCTGAAGAGAATCCTGCATTGAATCAATCTTTGCCACCTCGGCGTTGGGAAGGAGAGACCGCTCAGAGTGTTGGAGTTTATCAAGGACTCTCGCTCATAAGTGGGGATATCACAGAGCGGGAGATCGATACACACATTGGTGCTTCACGGGGAGCTGAGCTGAAAGGTGTTGCTCCATCTATACTCCAGTGTTCGGCTAAAGTTATACGATATGGCTCATTAAACAAAATAAGATCAGGGATGCAATCTGTTGAAATGAGCTTCTCTCCACGGGAGGATGGAGTAACCATTCGGGAAAAGGTGAGGAGTCGGTCTAGAGTTGCTGCTTCTACAAAACAAACAGATCCAGTTGAGGTGGATGTCTTGTGAGGACCCAGGACTTAGTGGAGGGTTAGATCTCACAGTGGGAATAAGGACACCTCATGAGGTAAAAGGAGAGCTGATCTTTGTTCGGGACAAGTGGAAGGATATTAAGATAAGTATGAGGTTATTGGAAGACCTACTTTTATCAAGGAAATATTACCAAACTCAAACAGAATGCATCAGAAATAAAGCATCACTTCATCTTCTTATCCTGGTGATCCTATCAATATTTGAAACCACTTAATGGGCAGGCAGGGCAGGGGCAGCATGCAAATAACCTTTTTTTTTAACAAAAATGCTGCCATGGTTATTATAGACATGTTGCATTATGTTACATCCAATGCATTCAAGTGAAAAAAAAACATCACTTACATTTGACGGGTATTTATAGTATCAACAGAAACACAATAAGCCAAGTTTGGTCTTTTTCTGCTAGTATCCATCCAGAGAACATCATCCGGTAGAACAAATCAGGTCCTAAACAATTTAGATTGTCACAATTTGTATGGAGGTTGGTTGAGGACCCAAATGCAGAGACCAGGAGGCAGAGGTGAATATTGTAGATTTAATGAAAAAAAGAGGCACACAACCAAGAATCCAAAACACTAAGAACCAAAAGAAAAACAGAAAGCATCAGGGAGACGAGGAAAGAATGAAACAACAACAAGGAACCAGCACTGAGTGACTGAAAAGGTGGAGTATATAAGGGGAACAGAAGGATGGACAAATGAGCTGAATAAGGAGCAGGTGTGAGTGGAACTAACTAGAAGAAAGCAAAGGGGAAAGGAAACAAGAACAAGGGGGCAACAGAGAGTAACTAAAGATCACCAAAACAGAATAACTAATAATTCATTTATGAGCAATAGCTCATTACATGTATGGAAGCTTATTGGTAGAATTCCTTTATGACAGAAAGAAGGCCACAATTCACACCATTTTATCATCCGGAGGGGGGACACATTTAATTACAAAACCAAATTCATACAGCTGTCTTAAACACTTCTTACATCCAGCAACGCGTCGTCAAAAATTCTGTTATCCCCCACCTTCAATCCATTCTGGGCGGCATTTATAGTATCCATATCGCACTGTGTGGATGCACGTGAACGACTGGACGCTCTTCCTGGAAATCTCTTAGCTTATGACCTGATTGCGTGCGAGTCAGCCAGTAAGAACCCTGTTTTTGCCAAGATTCGATTACTCCCAGTATGTAGACTCCCTGCTTACTCTGTGTTGCTAAGTGAGCACAAGGTCAGAAACAGGGCTACATAACGCAGTACAACTGCTTCCATATTTGGCCAGCCAGCCAGATATTTATATTCTACAGCATTATAGACTTTATTATTGCTAAGACTCATACTTGAACTTCAACATGTACTGTTTTGTTGCTAAGTAAGTATAGGGCCATCTTTAAGGATATATTCTGATTTCTGATTCTGATCTGATATAAGACAATAAAACTGCTTCTACACATGTTAGCATCGGGTTGCTATCATGCACTCACTATTACCTTCCTAGCTTGGTTTAAACAACAGCAAAAGACATAAAATCAATTTAAATAATTAAAAACCCAATTAGTGTCATGTTTAATATTTAAAGTTACTATCATGGCACGATAATCAAAACCAGCTCCAAATGATTGGTAACTGTGGAGAGTGACAACTGGTTTTAGCAGGAGGAAACATACAGAAGGACTAGTCTGAGGGTCTGTCCAATTGGACCAACTGATGGTCAGTGGGACATGAGAGAGACAGACGACAACTTTCTATTAGAGAATAAAACTGGTAGGATTTTACAAAACAGCCAAGACAGCTTAAAGCAATGATGTACTTCTATTGTTGTCCAATCTGATCTGGAACCAGGAAGTCATATATAAAAAAAGAAATACCTCTCTGAGAGTTCAAATTCTGTCACCAGCAAGTTTATTTTTGATCCTTTAAATGTGTCTATTGCATTCCATAATATTGCATTGATATATTTTAGAGTATATTATACTGTTTTCTTTCTCTCATTTGTTTGTTTTCTGCCCACATCAAACCACGGAGGCACAGCTCTGCTTTCCTATCGCCGCTATCAGAGATCCAGCAGACGACATCATTCGTCACACAGGTTTGTCTGCCTGCAGCGGCGTTTCACTGGCGAACGCTTGCAGGTGAAGGATCGTTATGTCTGCGTGTGGGGGCAGTGTCGGCTTTCTGTCTTCCCTCCTGCCTTTAACCGACACATCCAACAAAAACATGTGGAACAGGCAAATGAGTCCCTCGTTTAAAAGAGCTCGACTAAAAGAGGCTTCTGTCAGTATTTATCTGATAAAAGGAGCTGATAGTCTGAGACTTCAGCTGCTGCTATACGCCTTCATGCCAAAGTTTGATTTATTGTCATAAAAAAACATTAAACTACAACAAACAGACTGTGTTCCAAAATTATATATACATATATATTTCTATATATATATATATCTATCTTTATATATAAATTCTTGAATGTAATCATTAGACCACTGTTTCTTCCTAAAAATATATAATAAACAAGACGTTTTTTCTTACAACTGCTGTCCAAGTTCCAGCATTTACTCCCTACATTACTCCCTACGTTTAAATATAAATATCTGTACTTTCAAATCCTTACTTTTACTACAAATTCTTGTTGAAATAAACTTATTTTATTTGGTTTTGAACAGGTCGTTAAGAACATTTACCAATGGAATAGGGTAAATTAAAAAAGAAAAAAAACATCCATTACATAATTTGAAGTGCACAATATCAAAGGATTCTATGTATTGGACAAAAATATGTATTTCATTGGTGGATTGGCCAATTTAAAGACACTTATTTTAAGACATTTTTACCAATTTTTAAATCAGTTTTTGCACTCTTCACCAAACTGTTTCCTCACTTCTTTACTGATAACAACAGGGAGTAAAAGCTGCAACAAAACAGGGAAAATAAAGAGTGTGAAGAGAATCCAGTTTGTTTACTGAAAAAAAACGAAATCTCAAAAAGTAATTTTTTCTTAAAATAAGGGCATTTTTCTTGAATTGAGGAGGTAAGTGAGACATTTTGCCAATGGAACAAGACAATTTACATTTGAAATAAGAAAAAGCAATTGCATCGTCTTTTTTCAAGTAAATTAATATCTAATTTTCTTATTTGAAGAGTAAAAATACTCTTGAGGGCTAAATGAAGGCTAAATACACTTATTTTAAGAATTTCTCACTTCTTTCTAGATTGTTTTTGCAGGGTTTATAGAAGAACATAGATACACTGGAAAAAAAATCGAAATCTAGATAAATAATTTTAAATTAAAATAAGTACATTTCTTCTTTAATTGAGGAGGTAAAAGAAACATTTTGCCAATAGAACAAGACAATTTACACTTAAAATAAGAAATAACAATTGCATTGTCTTATTTCAAGTGCGTATTATCTAATTATCTTATTTTAAGGGTAAAAATCTCATTTACCCACTCAAATTAAGGGTGTATATAACTAATTTAAGAGATTTTTTTTACTTATTTGCAGATCGTCTTTCCAGTGTAGGGACCTGGATGAAGACATGGGGCTGGGAAACGTTACAGATGATAAATCAGATTCACATTTCTCCTTTATTAGATGTTAAATTTACATTTTGCTTAGAATTTCTACTTTTATTTTAATGGTATTTATAACCTTGATGCTGTGAATATTAGAGCTGGACAAATATTTAGCCGTTCAGTTCATTTGAAAAAAAAAAAGAAAATAGTCTAAGTGTCTTTATAAGAACTAACAGAAAATTATTTAATTTTTGCACTTTGAACTGTTTTCATAAGAAAACCTATGTTTTGCTAACACATACAGTAAAACCTCAATTTACTTTAGTACCATGCAGAACCTGTTTCACTTGTAATTTAATAAAACAGTTAAGTCAGTTTTTGTCCCATTTTATACAGAGGTATTTACACTTTTAATTAAATATATGATGCAAGTTCTTCCGAAACCTCGGCTTAAATTTCAGGAAATGTGTCCGAAGCTTTTTGTAGTGCAGAAGTGTGGATGTTTTTCCTCTGTTCCTCGCTGCTCTCTGCTAATAAATCACTAAGAAACACAGCAGAACGATACTACAGGTCCACATTAAAGAGAAAGCGGGGGGTGCTTCTTTTCCACAGTGTTCAGTTAGCGCGCTTCACAGGATGGGAGGCTGACATCTAAATTACCCAGAAAGTGGTGCAGATTAATCATTCATTCTGCTGCAAGCCTCGACACGAAGCTTTGGTGGCACAACAGATTCAGAGGCTCTTCCTTTAATAAGCGGCACAGTGTCAATCATGGTATGAAGCTGAATCAGGTCTTCAGACATACAAATATCTTAATATTTAAGGTGCCTTTAAAACATTTGTAAAAGAGCAGAAAATTCAGCAGGTTTAAAGTCTGTAAATCTGGGAGGTAAAGCTCAGTTTGACTCTTTTCATGGTCCAACAGAAAGAAAACAAAGCAGAGGAGCCATAAATCAACAGAAAAGTTAAATCTGCGATCTAAGCTGTAAGGTTGATGTTTTCTCATGATTACTGCACTTTAAACGGTGTCAACATCTGTGAGGTTTGGGCAAGTGCAAACAGATTAGGTAATGACTCACTTAATTATGGTTTAAAGATGAGACATAATTCATGATTTGATAATCTGGTGACATTCAGGATAAACACTTCCAACAAATCTTCCCACCTTTACTAATTTACTTTAATTTTTTTGGCTTTATTAAGCATCCGAGTGCAACAGCGTGCTGCAAAGAGAATTTAAGGAATAGGAAAGAAATTAAAAAATAATAAGAAGAAAATATTTAAAGAGATGAAGTCTGATGGAAAGATGCTGTCAGCTGTATTTATCTTTTTATATTTGATAGACAGCAGAGCAATTCAGTTCATTTAGAAAAAAATGAAAATAAGTTCTTTATATCAGGTCTAAAGCTGATGAATGAATAATCAAACATTTTGTTTTTAAATACAGTTCATCTGAAAAAATAAAAAACAAATAAAAAAAGTTAAAATAGTCAAAAAGTATTTTAAGCCAAAAGAACGTCAGAATACATTTTGGAGAAAAAAATTGAAGCAAAATTAAAAAAAAGTTGATTATTTAAAAAAAAAATGGAATCCCATTTTGCCAGTTTGTGAAAAAAAAAAGAACTTGAAACTTCAAAACAAACTACAGAACTTTGTTTTGAAGTTTGAAGAAGTTTGTTTTTAATTTTCTTTTTTTTTTTGGAATGACTATGACCTGAATGAATGAGAAACTTCACCAGCATATCTCATATTTCAACATATTCTCATTATCAGTGCGTATGAAATCGTACGAAAAGTTATGCACACTATTTCGTACGTTTTGGACGTTTTTCCTCAAAAAACCACATCAGTGCGCATGCGCTGGCAGACAAAAAAAAAAGCAGATCCACAGACGGACGTAAAATTGGGAAAAACAGTGCAATCATCACTCATTCATGTCTCTAACTACGTTGCTTGCTGTTTTATATCTTAGGGTCAGGGTTAGGGCTAATTGTAATTTAAATTCTTTATTCGTGAATGGTGCGTCAGATGCGCATGCGCATACGACGAAAAAAACGTCCAAAACCTACGAAATTACGGTGCATAACTTTTCGTACGATTTCATACGCACTCAAATGAGAATAGGTTGCATATTTATGAAAAACTGTCATTATTTTATATTTATATTGTTTCCTTTCAGAGTGATGGGGTTCAATGCAAAAGTAAAATTGGATCAATTAAAATGTTTATAAAAGTGTTAATTATATTATTATTAATTGTGTAAATTGTACAAGAAGTGCCAGAAATAGAAGATTTATGCCAACAAAACAAAAGCCTAACAATATTAAATACTTAAGTTTTATTTAAAAATAAATAAACTGCAAAACTCTGTGACGCTGAGGAGCTGAGCATCTTATAAAAACATTTTCCTCTTTTATAGAAAAGTTCAGTTTATCCCTAAATCAATCAGTTCATTTTATTTTTTCTAAGTTTATTTCTGTTTGTGTTCCTTCCTTTTCGGCAGCTCTCCTCCGTCCACAGCCGTCTCGCCACACTCTGCGTCTGTTTCCAGCTTGTTAACACTTGCTGTCGACTCGGCTCGTTTGCCTAGCAGGCACATGAGCAGCCACCTAAAACATGTTAGGAAGCAATCAGTCGGCGGCTGGCTCCTGACGAGGAGCAGCGGGGCCGAATCAGGGGCTCCTGGACGTGGGTTGGATCTGAGGCAGAGCGACAGAGACGCTAACGGACGACAGCAGCGGTGGGCTTTGGGTTTTTCTGCCTTATCTGGCCTCCGGTGAAGCTGCAAACAAAACAGTAGAAGGTTCTCTGCAGAACGACAAGCTTTTTACCATTTGGACAAACATCCTGTTTGGACATCCGTCACTCAGAGCATCACTCTGAGCTGCTGTAGGAACTTTAATTCATTAAAAACTACAAACATTAATGAATCTATGAACTTTCACGCCTTCTCCTCATGTTTCTAAATCTGTCAAACCTTCATGTTGTTTTCACTGGAAAAAATCAAAATCTAGATAAGTAATTTTTTCTTAAAATAAGGGCATTTGTTGTTGGATTGAGGAGCTAAAAGAGACATTTTGCCAATGGAACAAGACAATTTACACTTCAAGAAAACACAATTTCATTGTCTTATTTCAAGTGCATATCATCTAATTAAGTAAAAATACTCATTCCATTGGCAAACTGTCTCATTTACCTACTCAAATTAAGGGTAAATACACTTAATTTAAGAAATTTTTACTTGTATCTAGATCATTTTTCCAGTGAAACCTTTAAATCCTCAGATATCAAATCTTATCCTCCGAGGTTCTTTAAGGACGTCTTTTGTTAGACTTTCAAGAATCAATACTTAATCAAATAAATGTGACATTTTCCCTGAAACAACCTTCAGATATTAACATCTTGTCTGCATTTTAAGCTTCAGCTTCTATTTATTCTGACTATTTTTATATATATTTTCTTCCATTATTTTAAAATATTTTGCACATATGATGGTTATGTCAAGCTGAACTAAAATATACCAAATTAAGTAATATAATGACATAAAACATAACTTATATTGAATAATAAGAAAGAAAAGATAATATAAAAATGATCATATAAGAGAAACCATCTTTAAATTTAAAATACCTCATAGTGAGTTTTTAGCTTTATTGTTTTCTATATTCATTTTTCATTGGATATTGCCAGGCATCATTTTAATAACTTTGTTGCACTTTTCTCTTTAAACTGTGCTTCAAAAATAAACTTTACCTAACGAGTCGATGCAATCAGCTGGTTTTCCTTAGATAGAAAACTTTGAATCAATCAGACTGGATGATCTGGTGAACTGGAAAGTGCCTTTTGATGACATGTGCTGTGATTTGGCGCTATAGAAATAAACTGAATTGAACTGATATTGTACTGAAAATAAAATGAAAATGACATAAAAGAGAATTGCGCAATAAGGAAGTATAATCCATTTTCTAATGCGACTAATGGCCGCAGCACCGAGCCGAGAGGATGGTGCTACGGCTCAGGTCTTCTGGCTCCAGCCTGCTCTGCATACCTAGAACCAGAACTAAACATGGAGAAGCAGCATTTAGTTCCTATGCTCCACTTATCTGGAACAAACTTCCAGAAAACTGGAAAAGTGCGGAAAGCCTGATTTCCTTTAAATCATGACTAAAAACACATTTGTTTAGGATTGCCTTCCACTGTTCTAGTTAAACAGTTCAACTAAAACATATTTTCTTTAGTCCAACTGTTTCTAATATTCTTTTTTGTTTCTGCATTTTTAATTTTTTTATTTTTTCCTACTTGCTTTGATTCTGTTTTATCTTCCTGTATTTTAATCATGTAAAGCACTTTGCATTGTCTTTGTACTGAATTATGCTATACAAATACATTTGCCTTGCCTTGCCTTCTGACACCATGAAGGTTTTTTTCTGGCTACCAACGTACTCCCAGGTCCCAGGTTCCTGTTGTTTACCCACTGGACCCCGTCTTTACCAAGTCATATGATGGCATTTTTATGTGGTACTTTGGTCATCCTCAATTTTAATAACTAGTTTCACAAAGATCATGAGTGAAGGTAAAGGTAGAGACTCTCAGGGATGCATAAATAAAAACCAGAAGAGACCCTTAGTAAAGATGAGGATAGAAACTATTCAGTATCGTTTGCATTGGCAACTGTTACATGGTTCAATCACTGTTTTCAAAGCTTTTGGTTCCAATTGTGTGTGTCACTGAAAATGGGTTTGTGAAGCACAAACTGCAACCTTTACAACCCTACACTACAAAAAAAAAAACGTGTTATATACACGTCCTCGTGTGCTGCCATCAGCGTTGGGCACGTTACTTTGAAAAAGTAATTAGTTATAGTTACTAGTTACTTCTCCCAAAAAGTAACTGAGTTAGTAACTGAGTTACTCCACAATAAAAGTAACTAGTTAGTAGTAAGTTTTGCGAGTGTATGAAATTAATAACTGGGGATGTCTAATTCTGAAATCCAGTGTTTGTGTTGTTATAGATACTGCAACATGTAGCTATATCTATCTATCTATCTATCTATCTATCTATCTATCTATCTATCTATCTATCTATCTATCTATCTATCTATCTATCTATCTATCTATCTATCTATCTATCTATCTATCTATCTATCTATCTATTCCATCCGTCCGTCCATCCATATTTCTCCCTTTCTCCATATAGGCTAATGATCGTTCACGCTCTCCGTAGTTCCCCTGTGGCGTGAGCACAGGGCGACTGTTACGTGCCTTTAGCTAGCATGCGCGTTTCCTGTCGCTTGCGCGGTGAATCGTGCCGCCGCGCTGTGCGGAGATGCAGGGGAAACCGTATCTGATGGGGAAACGCAGCTCGACGTAACACCAGTATTTCCATCTGGAAAGCGCTGGAGTCCTCCTCACTCTCCATCCTCCCCTCTCTCATGACGCGCACGAGTCCTATCATGAAAAAAGGTTAATTGTGCGACCCGAGTAACGTGCAGTAACGGGGTGTCGGCAATTGTAACTGCGTTATAGTTACAGTAAGAGTAATCATTTTGATTACTCGTTACTAAAAAAGGTAGCGCCGTTAGTAACGCCGTTACTTTCAACGCCGTTACTCCCATCATTCAGTGTATTCTTATTATGAGTTCGTATGAAATCGTGCGAAAAGCTATGCACCGTAATTTCGTACGTTTTTGACGTTTTTTTTCGTCGTATTTCGTCATATTTTTACGTCTTGCCTCGAGACAACATATCCTTGTGCATCTTACGCACCATTCAATAACATAGAATTTAACATACAATTAAACCTAACCCTAAGATACAAAACAGCAAGCAACGTAATTAGAGACATGAAGAAGTAATTATTGCACTGTTTTTCCCAGTTTTACGTCCGTCCGCGGATCTGCTTCTTTCGTCTGTCTGGCTGCGCAATGCGCACTGATCTGTTCTTTCGAGGAAAAACGTCAAAAAACGCACGAAATACTGTGCATAACTTTTCGTACGATTTCATACGAACTGATAATGAGAATTTGTTGCATCATTGGCTGCCATGCAGATTTTGGTTCAGCTGATGACGCGCTTGTTTTTGTCACAGTTGTACGTTTTGCCTAAAAACATATTACTGCCATGTGATTGGCTGATCTATTTTTGGTTTGTCTTAAATGATTGAGGTGGGGGTGGGACAATATGGATTCTCAGGTGTTAGAATTGAGCTTGCAGGTAGGGTTGGTGTTTGAGGCAAGTTTGCACGTTTCATCTATTTATTTATGATTGCAGTTTTTGTTCTTTGCACTTTTTTTTGTGTTACTTGGATTTTTCTGTTAGCAGCAGGTTAATGTTTCTGCAGTATATAATAGTGTTGTGCAGCTTTTCTTCTATTATTAATTAATTTGGAAGGTATTACAATGTGCAATGCTGGTGAGTCTAGAAATATTAGAGTCTGTATTAATCTTTCGTGAATTAGTGATATGTACCTGAATAGAATATATTTGACAATTCATATTTTTTGAAGTTGTAAACCAAATGCTTACATTTTAAAACTTTTAACTTCGAAAAATATGATGTCAGTAGGTCCAGGTTGCAGATAAATACCTTCATTAAAATCCAATTTAGTCAGTGGTTAAAAGCCACCAGTGTACCATGCTAAAGTGGAAACTTTTACTGGGTCACAGAGGACTTTGATAAGTGATGAGAAAGACGACAGACGGATCCTAACACGAGCACTTAACCAAGAATACACTGAAAATATCTTCCCTACCTGTGGAAATGAGGTGAGTTATTACGCTCCAAATCTGTGGAGATGGAGTTTCTATGAATAGGGCCCCCATATGGATACACATCAGGCTAGAGCCAGACTAATTAATGAACCAAATTCGTTACTATCATTGGCTTCCATCCAGGTTAATAGAAAGAGTTAACTCTCAGTGTTATCTAGTAAATGAAGCCTGACTAGATATTTGAGATATATTGCATGTCTGTATAGTGTTAGTTGTCATATTCCATCTATATTTAACACCTTTCTAAAGTCGGTGCTTGTTTCTAGTACATATTTAGAAAATACCCTTTTGTTTTCTTCATGACAATGATGCTGGAGTGTGTCTGAAAGGACGTTTAGACTGACTGTGATGCAGAAGGAGGGCTGTGGCTTTCATGTTGGTCTGTAAGACAAAGCTTTAGCCAAGGGGGCCCAGTTTTGTGGTACATTTATGTTTTTGTGTGTTTTTAGAAGCCTCCCAATCGTACACACCAATATTTCCAGTGGGAAGAAGTGGGACTATAGCTGCTGGTGATGTTCTTCACTTCTATCCAGAACCTGCATGAACAAAGCCAGACCTGGATTGGTATTCCCGTCATGAAGCTAAACTTGCTTCGGGTGCGCTTTCTAAAGGTTGGGAGACATTTGTTATTATAATCTTTTACTTTAAACAGAATTTAACACTGAAATAAAATGAGTTGTTTATGCATCCATGTTATACATTGAATTTTTAAATAAAAGAAAATATTAAAAAAAGTAAGTTTTTCCATTTTAAAATCTAAAGTGTTTTTTGAAGTAGAGAACAACAATCATTCAATTTAGTATATAGACAATTTCCTGATTCACATATTTTATAAAACACCTGAACTGAGTGTTTTGTATTTTCTTTCTTTTTTCTGTCTTAATGTTGGCAGTGGGCTTTAGGCTGCCCTGCAAGGCTTTAAACCTGGGTTTAAGTGGAGACTAAGCCATTCTCAAGCACATATCAAGGAGCTCATTTTGAGCCTGGATCCAGATTTATTGTTGATTCTGTTCATGGTGGAGAATCCTGCTTCACAGCAGCAGGTTGAGCCAAACATCCTCTAAATGTGCAGGGTCATCTTTGAGCACGCCTTTTCACTTTTCTTTCACCAGTTCACCGCAGTTCTTCCAGCAGTCCACACTTTCTCTGCTCTCTTTTTCTCATGGTCTTCTCCTTCTTTCCCATCGCCCGGCTTGCCACAGGTTTGCCTGCTGTGTCTAAAAGCAGCAGCAGCAGCAACCCAGACTGACAGCTCATTGGCTCATTTGGATCACGTGCAGCCTGGAGCCGGACGCTCTGGAGGGCTTTACCGTATTAACAGGAGAAGCAGCGCAAGTAAATTTAGACACTGTCGTTGGACAACATGCAGTAATTTATAAATGTTCTAAATCAGGTTAAATCCAGGTCCGGATCCGTGACCTCTGAATGAGAATATGCACTGATTTATGGCTGTAATGTTGTTTTTATAATTTTATTCTACAAGTGTTTGTTCTAATGAGCAAAGCAGTAACCCATCAACCTTTAATAGTCTCTCCAAACTCCTTAAAGCTTCTGACATTATTCCAGCGGCAGAAAGTGGGAGCGAATGGATTCCTTTTCCCCTCCTCCAGTCTTCCTCAGAGACTAAACATCAGGAAACCACAGAGTGGGGTTGTCTTTTTCAACCCCCCACACCACCAGCAACATCAGCTCCAGTTCACAATAAACATACACATACCACCCTGTACACAAGAATCAATCTCCCCAGACATTTTTACTTTTATGGCTCCCCTGCAGCTACTAAAGCCACTCCGCCTCGCTCATATTTGATCAAACCAAAGAGGGATATTGTTTGTTTTTTACCTCTGTGCAGAGGGAATCCGGTCTAATAATGGAGAATAGTTTGTAACCATGTGTCACCATGAGGGAGGGCGAGGAGTAAACATGCCACATCAGTCATCCAGAAGCAGTTGGAAACTTTATTGAGAGCAAAGCCGCACTTGTGTACACACAGCAGCTTGTAAAACGGTGTTTGGGGGTGTTTGCAGGAGCTTCTGGAGGCTTAGAAATTTCCTTAATCTGCTGACTCACACTGACTGGGTTTGGACCTAATGTGGTGCTGGGAGGCTGACATGTTTTTATTTTTAAATTACAGCGTCTAAGCATATTCTGGGGAACAGCGGGCCTTTAAGGATAATATCCCCTCCGCCTGGCAGGGCAGGGCTGAGCAGAGCACACAGTTTTCCATCGGATAAATCCACATGTTGTGTCCGGATTGGAATATTTCGCTCAGCTTAATGTTTTTACATAAAGAGGTGGTCAGTGTGAACGAGCCCCGATTTCATAATGCAGTTCGGAGAGGATTAGCCAGAGAACAAACATTACCAGAACCCAGTTCTGAGTCATTACCACAGTCTGCTGCTCGCTCCCTAATGGAGACGCTTTCCAGACTCTGAACGTGAAACACAGGATCATGTGTGAGGGAATAAAAATTACAGATCCTTTTATTAATATCATGTGGTTTTAAAATGAAACGCTGTTATTAGAAGAATCAAATTTATTTACTTTGGAGCACAAAGCTTTTCTGTTCAGGATCAGAAAATCCAGATATTTCTCACACTGATAAAAGCATGAACCTCAACCCAATCTATTCCTTATGTCTTTATTTTTAATCTCTTTTGTGATACTGGCACCTTTTAAATGATCAAACAAGTTACACACCTTAAATTATTACTATCTGTAGAAAGCTGAGTATGATTTCCCTGCTAATCACAGACCTGCCTACTAAATAACCAAGACATCCCTTAAATAGAACTTGTTTGAAAAGGTGGAGCACTTTAAAAAAAGAATCATGTACCCAGAGGTGGAGATAGAGATTTTTTTAGGGGGGGCCAAGGCTATCTCAGGGATCCACAGACATGACAACGATCTCATAAGAGTTAGCAAAACTAAACATCTTAAACATGTAAATGTGTTAGTGAATCAGTGATTAAATATTTTAAAAACAGAGCAAAGAACTGTGATGTGTCAAATATCTGGGCGGGCCCCCCTCTCCGTCTAGATCCGCCCCTGCATTAACCAATTTAAATGAATTAGAAAATGATTTTACTCCAAAGCGAACCACTCATCAATCCCAATACTAACATTCGCTCTTGATCAATAAAATGACCAATAGAAATGTGTCTCTGCTCTTTATGGGGTGAATTTGACTCCATTATTTATGCAAAAATGTAACAGGGTTTGTAAATATTAATTTAGAAAAAAGTGCCATCCAAAAATGAAAGTTTAAAATAAGTTTTGAATTAAAAAAAATATATTTTTGTGGTTTTTTTACCTTTTATTTTGCTATTTATTTATTTATTTTTTTTTAAGGTCGAAATCAACAAATTGCATTCTTCTGAAATTTTGTTTTACATATCATAATCTTGTCTTCTTTTCACTTGCTGGGTTCGGCTTTTTAAAGATGACATCCTCTGGAATGAGAAGTAAAAAAAAAGCATTTCTATTCGTCTTCATAGGTTTTTGCAAAAACATTTTTAATGATCAATGCGAACATCAAAGGTGAGCCTTTGTATTGGACCTGAACTGAAGAGATTTTGAAAAAGATTACATTTAAAAAAAAAAAAAAAAAAAAAAATTTGAAAAAAAAACATTTTTTAAATAAAGAAAATTTAAGAAAAGAGCAAAGTTATTCTCAAAACCTTTTTTCTTTTGCTTAAGAAGTTTTTCAAAGTTAAATTTTTGGACTTTATTTTTCCAAATTACTATTTACAAAATATTTGTTTGTTTTTTGTAAGTTACAAAACATGTGCTTTGTTTATAACAATAATGGAACAAAATAATGGATCAAAATTCATTCTATAGAAATGCATCTCGTTATGCAAACATGTCCATCAAAGCAGATTTCTTTGCAGCGACTGCAGACGGAGGTTACACCCAGAATCAACCCACAACAACACTACCAGGAAACATGTTTAGAGACTCAGCCCTGAATTAATTAATCCAAGCTCTTATGCAAAAATTATGACAGAAAAATTGCAGCTCAGCAACACAAACCAAATCCTGTCAGTGCAATAAAAAAAAAAACAGCAGCTTTGGTCGTTGATGACTGGACTGATTGGTATCTCATTAAAAATGCCCACTTGTCCCCCTGACAGAGGAACTGATGAGAAAGGGACCGAAAAAAAAGAAAAAACCTCCACAAGGATAAAACAAAAGTTGGGAAATAATGAGAATGAAAACTCCAATAAAACAGATCCAGGGTTGTGGTATGAATGTCTCAGTCAGTAGTACGTGTGGGCTGTTTAACCCTTTAGATAATGTGTGAATGAGTCGAAAGGTGCCATGATGTGACGCCTACCGCAGTTTCTGCCTTTGATACAAAGGAGGGAGAAGCAAACCGCAGAGAGGAAAGGTTAGGTTACAGGAATAATGAGGTGTTTTCAATGCACACTCAGACATCTTTCATGCACAGTTACACACTGAGGACAACACACACACACACACACACCAGCTGATCGCTTGGCACAATAGGTAGCTTTAAATACAATAAGGACTCCTAATACATTTATTCAAGATTTCAGATATGTGTGTATGAGTCAATGCCAGCCTGCTGGCTTATTATCTCAGTGTCATATTAATGCTTTTATTTCTCTTTTCTTCTGCTCTGCTGCAGCACAATGGCTTCATTGTTCCGCCATCATCAGGCAGATTATAAAATGGTTTAAGTGGCTTCAGAATCACTGGGGAGCCCATCTCTGGCTAAAATCATTGTTTTCGTGTAATTAATAAAAAATGAGGCGCTTTTTTTTTCTCCATAAGAGAGAGCGAGGCCCAGATAAGAGGTGGATGGGACACAAGACGCTATTGTTTGTGGCTTTCAGGTACACAGCTTCACAGCAGGAGGATGTGGGGAGCGAGACGGAGGCTCGCTCAGCTAGGAAGATAACATTCAGCGACGCTGGAGTGGAAAGGCTGAGCGGTCAGATGAGCAGCAGGTCAACCTGCAACTCCCGTAGACTTCCTTCTGGGGTTCATGTCATGACTGAGTGGAATCAAAGAAATAAACTCATGATAGTGTGGTAAAAATTTCCACATGAAGGGATTTTTTTCTAGTTTTTTTTAGTTTTTGCAGCACTAGTGGCTTGTTTCTTCGACAGTAGGCTAAAAGGAAAGGGGGTATGAGAGAGGAGGAGAGACATGCAGCAAAGGACCACAAGTTGGATTCGAACCCGGGTCGGCCACCTCGAGGACTAAGGCCTCCGTACATGGGTTGTGTACGCTAACCAATGCGCCAGCTGCATGCTCATGGAGGATTTTTTTTAACAGAATGAGGGAGCTGGATGTTCATGTATATATTTCGGCTGTCATTGATCGCTTGTGTTTAACTCATCAAATGTGTCTCAAGTCACAAATGTCATGTTTTGTAAATCGAAATGTAATCCGCGGGGAAAAAACAAGCATTTCTACTTATAATCAAACTTATTTGTGAGCATGTGTTTTTATTTTTAGCTTTTATATGGAGTAAGAATGATACTGTAGCGCTTTACAATAAATTCAGTCATTCACGCATTCATGCACACACTCACACATTGATGGTGGTGAGCTACATTGTAGCCACAGCTGCCCTGCGGCTCACTGACAGAAGTGAGGTTGCCGTACACTGGCGCCACCGGGCCCTCTGACCACCATCAGTAGACAATGCAGGTGAAGTGTCTTGCCCACGGACACATCGATACTGAAAGCCAGAGCCTGAACCGACAACCCTTTGATTTCAGGGAAATCCTAAATCCAACTAGCCTCGTGAGACCATCCTGATCTCGCGAGCTTTCAAGGTTTCACTCGCAGATCAGTCTGGAGACTCTCCATTGAAGAAAATTTGGAGCCGTTCACCAAACCAACGTCCAATCAGCGTTGGCTTGGTTGAGGTGTGACGCAACGAGAAGCGGGACAGTTCAGTCTAAAGAACATGGCGGCTTCAGCCGATGAAACTAGCGTTAGCGTGGCTATCGAGCAAGTTTTATCGGAATTACAGAGTATTTCTTCACTGAAAGAAGAGCAAAACACTGCTCTGGAGGCTTTTCTCAGAGGAAAATATGTTTTTGCTCTTCTCCCGACTGGTTTCGGCAAGAGTTTGATCTATCAATTGGCTCCTCTTCGTCGTCGCTCTGTTAGTACGTCATATGCTTCGTTGATCTGATTGGTCTATTTGGCCCGTCTATCACCAACATAGGCCAATCAGCTAACCAGTATTTTCGCCCCTTCCCAAAATTACTTCAACGGAAGGTTTCCAGATGGATATGCGGAGCAAATCCATCTGGCGGAGTCAGGTTAAAATCCAACTACATCCCACTGACGTCCCTTAACTAAAAAAAAACAAACATTTACCAACCAATCGAAAGCTGTTACCAATGGCGGCTGCTATGGGATTAGGCTGCTGGAGGACAAAAGGGACCACTTTTCATTATTCTGCTTTATTTTACCTCTATTTTATTCAATTCTGCAGAATCTGTTGGTTAAATCTCTAATGTCTGCTTTTTTTCATCACAGTACCTTCATTTGGTCTGTTCTTGTTTAGCTGTGACAGCATCCTGGAGGGAGATATTAGCCGTGCTGCAGCCATCATCACATCATAGATGGTAGAGTTTGGTCGGTTTGTCAGTGCTTAGTCCTGTTCTGTCCTAGAGATAGCTATGGGTTCAGCTTTTACTGTGACTAACAGAATGTGGATCTATGGGGTGGGCTAAACACTCTTAGGAAAGGAGGAACTCATGATGAATATCAGTAAACATGCAAACCTAATCTCTGGCAAAACCTGAAAGGTTCAAACTAAGTGGCAGTAATAGTTTGGCCCTGATATATCCTTTTATTTAGATTTTTAATTCACATTTTACTTCTTTTTCTTAGCACAAGAAATAGATTAGCAATTTTTGCTGAGGTAAGGAACAAACGGTTGTGCTTTTAGGTTGGTTGCTACATGAGGCGCCTTATCTTGTATCCGACTCCCTAACGAGGCTCTGTCATTGTGCTGCTTTAAGCCAGGGGGGAATTTCCACAATCTATGCAAAAGTAAGAGCAAACAGAAAGAAAAGAATGCACTCACGTCAGCACACGCCTCGCAGTTCAAAGACACATTTGACTGAAAGTGTAAAATGATTGCTCCTCAGTCTGAACCAATTATGGTTTGCATGATTGGAGCCATAAAAACTCCCCGACACTAACCTCAGGGGCATTTTCTCTTCTGGTCCTGTCTCAGCGCTTCACTTTGAGCTACCGCCTTTTTTTCTCTCTTTGTTTGGCTTAAACAAGTAAAAGCATAAATGTAATCCGCACTTTCTCATGCAAACAAACGGAGGTTCGGAGGATCAGAAAGCAACGTTAAGAACAAGCAGCAATCCTTTCCAAATATGTGTTCTTCTTCTTATCTGACTCTTAACATGAATCTGGGAATACAGATAATTACTGTAAAGATCAGGCTGATTACCACTGCTCTATTCAGCAAATCGCTTATGCGATTTATGTATAAACTATAATAATTAAAATCAGTTCAACACAAGGTCAGAGAGTTGGACTAATCAGGCTGGCTTAGATTTAATTATAGGACTAAGACCCCGGCTACATTCAAAGTTTACGCAAACAAAAAAATTACCTTGTGTTAACCTCTAGTCATCATGTTTATCCTTTTCAGCTGTTGCTCTCTTCAACATTAGAACATATCATTATTGCAGGGGTCACATGTTGGAGAGAGAAAGATCAAGTTTCATAGTATGAAGGATATCATTATTGATTCATTCTGCCACCTTCATGCAATTTATTGTTTCTCGTTAACATATTTAGTTGTCCGTTTAAATAAAAATAAATGAGCAATTTTTTCTTACATGCGGTGGAGATATAATTAACTTTACTAATATCCTTATTTTCTTTCTCATGTAAAATGCAATTATTCAAATGCAAGCAATAACTTAGTTATTAGTTTTTGTCGCTGATGTCACATTCTGCCTCCTTTTTCTCCAGCCCCAATATAGGGAACTTTGAGTTTACTAGCAGAGCAGGAGGAGTGGCGGCTCAGTGGTCAGGGCATAGAGGTTGGAATCCAGACGATCTGGGTTCGAGTCCCACTCCCACACACCGCTACTCTGGGTCTCTAAACAAGACCCTTAACCCCACACTGCTCCCTTGGTGCCCCACAATGGCAGCCCACTGCTCCCCAAGGAGATGGGTTAAAGTTGTACGGAAGTCACATTTAAATGTCAAATCATTATGGCTTAAACATGTATATAAATGTACTCCTTATCAGACCATATTGTCCAAAAATTTCTATTTAAAAAAAAATCCTTACTTAAATCTTTTTTTCTTTTCCTTATCTTCTGCAGGTCAGTTAGTTCTACGTCAGCCTGAACACCTAAATTCAGCCAATCATATATCAACGGTCACCTGTCAATCAAATGTTTTCAGTCATAGCATCTTGATTCATGTGTCGCAGCTAATATACGCAACGGTTGAAATCAGAATCCTTTCCTTTCCCATTGAGTTGCGTCCCAGTGTTCACGGGGATGGACGTCTGTGTCTTCGGCAGGCGTAGAGCTAACAGAACTGGCAGCGTTGCGAGGCAAGGGCTCAAACATGTACGGCTGGAAGCCTTCTACACCAAACCAAGCTTCTGCCGCCCTGGCGTGCTCTTCCACAACATCTTCGTCCCCGCTTTCCTCCTCTAAATAAAAAATGGATGACGGAGGAGACTCATCCACGACCTCTGACACTAAACTCTCCTCCTCTTGCATGTTTCCGCTGTCCATAGCGTTCCTTGACAGTGTCGTTTCTAAGTCACCGATTTAGTGCTACTTGGTCCCAATGGAATTTCCCATTGGGAACCTACTAGCACTAAGTTGCTAACTGGTTAGCAAGATGCTTCAGACAAACCAGTCGCCACAACAATCGCGCCCCCTTGATAATCGACCAATCACATTCACTTTATTCCCTCCTGTAAAGTTGTTCAACACTCTGGAGAATTCGGAAAAACATTTGAATGGCCGCTTCCCTACGACTTTAAATGGTAAAAGGTAAATTTCTCCAATGTGAGATCAATAAAGTTTAATTATAAAAATGTCCAGCATGCTCAACTATCGACACCTATTCGATAGTTGAGCAAACTATCAATTTGCTGTCTCTCTTTTCTTTTCTAGACTGACGAGCCTTCCAGACTTGTCCACAACTGCACCTGCAGGATCACTGCAGGTGATTGTTGCCCAATTATATAACACTGTACGTAAAAAGAGATCTTTCTGTAGAATCTCATAATATTTTTAACTTTAATCTAATCATCTCACACAAGCAGAACCGTGTAAATAGGAGATATTGGACTGCAGCATGTCTGGAAAGCCAAAAGGGACAAGAATTCAGTTGGCTAGATTGAAAGAAGCAATATTTATTTGCATTGCATTTATATTTTTAAAAACAAAACTTTCAATGCATTTTTCAAATTGATGAATGTATTTTAATCTTAAATGAATACATAATCATCCAATATTATTTCGTTTAAAATTATTCGTAATTTATTGGCACCTAGTGGCCTTTATTTTTGATCGTAGGCAAACAGGAAATTGGATTAAAAGAAAGGAGGAAGACATGCACTGGAAAAAATCAAAACCTAGATAAGTAATTTTTTCTTAAAATAAGTGCATTTGTTCTTGGATTGAGGAAGTAAATAAGACATTTTGCCAATAGGACAAGATAATTTAAGTTTGAAATAAGAAAACACAATTGCATTGCCTTATTTCATGTGCATATTATCCAATTATCTTATTTTAAGAGTAAAAATACTCATTGCATTGGCAAACTGTCTAATTTACTTACTCAAAATAAGGGTAAATAAACTTAATTTAAGACATTTTTACTCATTTCTAGATTGTTTTTACAGTGTGGAGCAAAGGTCACAAGGCTGGGACTCCACCCTATGACGGCTGCATCGATGACCAAAGCATCTATGCATGGATCACTCAAATAAGCCCTTCATCACGACTGCATTCTCAATCACAGGCAGTTTTTAATTACATATTTTGTTCTTCTGCTTCATTTGCAAAAGAAATCAGATTTTTTTTAACCTCTCTTCCTACAAATCAAAGACATTTTCCCTACAAGAATGTCTTTCATAATGGTTTAAGTTTGTAGGATAATTTGCAAATAACTCATATTATGTGATTTAGCTACGGAAGCTAAAAAGTTTTTCAATTTTACACAAAGTTTGACTTTAATACTTTATAAATGCAAACCAATTTAAAAAACTGATTAAAACCGAGTTCATTTCAAAATACGCTATATAAGATGACTGTTTAATAGTCTGTAATGTAATTGATGACATAAATAGTACTTAAAATAATTGGCTAAACATCATGTGGAATGGAAACAAGTGTTTTTTGGGTTTTTTGATGTTTTGACAGTTAATTGATGATAACTTGACAAGTAGGAAAGGGTCAGGACATTATAAGATGTATCTTCTACCTGCTCCTTTTCGAAAAGAAAATATAAAATTTGCATGTCACATGGGCAAAATAATTTGTTTTATATTTTCATTCTTAAGTTTGTTTCATTCAAATTTTTTTCTTTCTTGATTGTTTTTACTGTCTGTTCGAAATAAATAAATAAATATTGTATACTGTATTTTTTAGGGCAGTTTAAGAAGCACTTTTGCTGATGTTTTACAATGATTGTGACATGAAGAGTAGGGCGAGGTCATGGTCTAGGACTACGTACTGTAAACTGGAAAAAATCTGCATCTAGATAAGTAATTTTTTCTTAAAATAAGTGCATTTGTCCTTGAATTGAGAAGGTAAAAGAGACATTTTGCCAATGGAACAAGACAATTTGCATTCAAAATAAGAAAACACAATTGCATTGCTTTATTTCAAGTGCATGTTATCTAAATATTTTATTTCAAGAGTAAAATAATCATTCCATTGGCAAACTATCTCATTTACCTACTCAAATTAAGGGTAGAGACATTTTTACTTATTTCTAGATCGTTTTTCCAGTGTAGACTTTAAGACTGACTTTGGGATTCTTTTTTTTTTTGCATTGGTCCCTAAAAAGAAGAGTGTCTTTTTAGTTTTGCTAATATATATCTCCATGGAGCATCCTTCCAGTGCGTGCGGTTACAGAGTGTTTTCAGTCTGACGTAATTAAAACCTTTTCTTTGTTTTTTTTCCTGTGACACAACGTGTTGCAAATGAAGCAAGATCGATCTGATTACCTGCATTGTTGTAAAATATGTTTTTTTTTTCAGCCTAGTTGGAGTTGTTTTGATTTGTCTGTCAGTTTGGATGTTACACAGAGTTCATGTGAGGTGAAGTGTTACGAGAAGCTCCAGTCTGAGGAGGAAGCAGACAGATAGGTGGATGGATGCGTTCAAATACATGTCATTCCAATTTAGTCCTCTGCTATCAGATAATCATCAAAGTATCACAGCAAATCCAACATGCTCAAATTAACACTGTCAGATTTGATTTTAACACTCTTGAAGTGTCTATATGGGTCCACACCAGAGAGAGTTAATTTGACTCTTTTTGGAGAGTTGGCACCGTAACTCTTATTTAGTGTTAAAAAATAAATCTTTCTGGAGTTGATAATTTAACACTTAATTACAGCAACTCTGTGTTAGAATTGGAATATTAACACTCTCATGGAATGTTTTCCTAACTACATAGGAGTGATTCTCTAAAACTAAATGCTGAAAATTTTACTTTTCTGAACATATAAAAATCCCTTGGGAAAAATAAAGAAAGAAGCAATGTTTGTTCTTTTCAGCAAATATTTATTCCAAAAGTGCACCACAATTAGAAAATGTTTTTTCAAAACATGTAACAATGTGGAACAATATAAATGTTCTCACTTTTATTAGAATATAGCCTGTCAAAAGGTCTGACATAGGTGAGCTTCCTCAACAGAACAAATTATTGTTTGAACAGCACTTTCAGAAAGACCAGAAGCTTGTAAGTGAGCAACAACAGATCCACACATTCCAACAAGTGACTTCTGTGTAGTAACAGTGGGAGTCTGTGATATAGATAGAGAAAAAGATGACTGATCACTTAACAGTTCTTCTTGAGAATGAGTGTCTTTGACAACTTCCTGTTGTGTCTGTACCTGTCTATCATGACTATGTACACTGTGAAGATGTTTTCTAAAGCCATTGGAAGTACAGAACGACGAAAAACATCCCTGTTCTCCACATTTTAAATGCAGATTTTTAGCTGGATATAAACCATGACAAAATTTTAAATGTTGACAAAGAGCTGAACAATTTTTGTGGTGCATTTTACAAACAAAACATAAGAACATTGTCAAAACGTATTTTTAAACTCCCCTACAAGCTTTTGGATCTTGGGGGATTTTAATGCTCTCTCAGCAGACGTGCTCTCAATTCCTTGACTCGTGGACTTTCCTTTGCACTTCCAACATCATTGTAGATTGTGGTTTAAATAAATGTGTAAAAACTGCAAAGAGCCTCATCATAAGACAGGCTGAAGACAAAGTGTGCTTTGAATAGCCCATCAAAAGCAGCCACTGATGTTGGAGCATCACAGGGGATAGCTCTCTGATCCACAACAATGAAGAACCTCTGAATGTTGTTCTTTTGCTCACCGATGCAGAGAAGGAAAGGTTGTCTGGTGTCCACTTTCTCCAGGAAAGTAGTAAGGCTGACTCCTTCCTGAAATTTAAATGGCAAATATCAGTCAAAAGTACAGACGCAAAATATGAGGACTACCTTCCTTTTGAAAGGAAAGACCTTACAGATTTTGTCTCTGCCTTTTTATAATCTTAAATACAGGATTATTTAATGTAAAATTCACCAAAGGTGACTGTAACACTGTAACAAACTAGTGTTGCATAATGATAAAACAAAAAAACATTATTTCCAATAAGTGTTAAGGGTGTATACCTTGACAAATGTTATGAGCTGATTGGCTGCCTGTGCGGAGCTAATCTTTGCAGTTTTTTTTGTGGCCTCTAGATGTGGGGGGCAGGAGATGCAACAACAGCAGAAGAGCTGCAATGTCACTATCCCAGCCTTAAAGACAAAAAAGCAAATTGGACAAAAAATTAAGTTAAACAGATACATTTTTTAAAGCTTATTCAAAAACCAAATATGCCTAAATCACTTAAGATATATTTGCTTGCAGTTTACAGTACCGCAAGACAAAACGTTTAATATTATTCCTTTATATATTAAAACACTACACAAATTGCAATTAAACATCATAAAGGAATTTACTCCAGATTATTATGAATCAGTTTTACCTGTTGCTAGCTGCTTTCAGTATCCAACCCTGAAAGCTGGAACCCCAGACCTTAGAAGTTCATCAAAAATGTCTGAGTCAACTTCAGTGTCCGAGGTATCAGTCAGGACAAGGACACCTTCTGTGAAAAGCTGAAGCTCACAGCAGAATTTAGCCGTTACTGAAAAAAAGAAAACTGAAATTAAATTTAAGTAAAACATCAAATAAAGCCTTACTATAAATTAGTCACATTGGAGATTATTTTACACCACTTTAAATTTCATATGAATACAAACCATCTTGAAGAAACTGGGATTCATCACTTTGTGGAACTTTAATGTACTTCTGCACTCTCCTATATTCCACCTTTACAAGCATCTCCTGTGAGGAAATTTAATAAAGATTATTTTTGCACTACTGAACTGCATAGACAATCAGTAAATTAATTGTTACTTCTGTAAAGCCAGTCATTTTGACAGACATACAACTCTGATCAATTCACAGGTTGGATTTTAGAGGGTAGTAGCATGTTTACTTTTACGTAATCACATTGGCGTTTTGGAGGGTGACTTTTTTTTGGGAGGTTAACTTTTAAATGCACAAAATAATTGGCTACACTACCCACCACTGACTATATGGCATATCTATAGGGCTTTTTTTGAGAACCTAAAACTTGTGTTCGAATTGTACAACAATTGACAAAGTCATTATTACCTTAATAAGTTTAAATCATCAATCTTTGCCAATTTCCACTTCAATACTTTGCTTTGTAACAAATTCTGAAGTGAACTAAATTTAAACTAAAACATATTTTCATGCACTGCAGAGGAGATTAATTTCTGCAATTCAACCGCCGTTTGCTGCATCGATTTTTATGGGAGAGAGTCTTCAGATAGATGGGGATTCAGGTAGCTTTATGTGTTGACGATAACATTACCCAAATGATTCTTTTAGGTGTATCTATGTTGATGAGTTTAGCCAACAAATACATTAAATATTCGTCTACAAACCTTTTTTCAACACTATAGTTACAAAGATCACTAGTTAGCTAAACATGATTAGGCTATCACCGAAGCAATGTAGCTAATGCAACGTAGCAAATGTCTATCACACGGCTCTATTTTGACTCAAACAATGCCATAGAGTTAGAAAGCAAATAAAATATTTAAACCATCTGAGAGAAATTACTTACCAGGCTGGGTAAACGGGTCTGAATAACAGTAAATGGAGACTGAAGTTTTCCTCAGCTTCGTTCGGTACCTGTAGCATTGAAGGCGGAGTCTGTGAATTTACTCTTTGGGTGTCAAATCCACTGTAGGAGTTCAGAGTTGATAGACGAAGTGTTATTTTTTTCCATTTTAACACCTCCAGATTTAGTATGTAACACTATTTATTTAACACTCTGTTTTAACTCGTAATATGTGACACCTCAGAGTTATATTTGTTTAATATAACTCTATTAAGAGCTAAATTAACACTGCCTTTGAAGAAAGTCTACTAACACCATATTATTTAACACTTTTGAATTTGCTGTGTATAAAAAGCTCCTGATAAGAAGTGTGAACTAAAATAAAAGGAGGGTGGATCATTTGGATTTATTTTGAGGCCACACACATAAACTCTGCATACTCAACCCTATCAAATAAAATCCATCAGAAATGTACTTATTGTTCATTAAAAGATGACTGAACAAACAGAAAGATGTGTCATAATGTCTGTAATTTGATTTTGCATTTTGAATTTAAGATCTTTTGAGACCAGAGATGTAATTGGATCCTAATCAACTGTAGATCGACTGTATGTAGATGCATCGGAAATACATTTCTTACGCAATTCTGGAAACAGAATCTGCCACCGTTAACTCCACCCGAACGGAAAAAATCACTTCGCTCAGATAGATCTTTGATCCTAAATGTTGGAGGGAGGGTGTGTGTGTAAACAGGCCCAACACGTCAAATGTTCGTAACATCTTTAGAGGTGAGTGGGTTAAAGCAGGCTAGGAAACTGACAAAAAACACAAAGAAACCAAACAGATCTGACTGGATGTCGCCTGGAGCTCCAACATCAGCTTCCAATAAACCCCATAAAACGTCTCTCCTTTTCCAGGGCATCGGAATGAAAAGGCATTCCATGGCTTTAGGTCCTGGTGTGTCTCACCTAACATGTAGTCTCATTTCCGCAACTTTGAATTTGTTTCGTTGGTTCCTATCCGCAGACACAGAACAGAGACCCCTCCCTTCGTCTTTATGATCCCCAGCACTTCAGCTCCTGCCACTCCCCGGATTGATTTGCTGCAGGCCTTTTTGGCCACACTGAAGTCTCACCTTTACTACCTGTCAATTAAACGTCTGCTGCCTGCAGCTGCCGGGGCTGGGAGACAATCCAGGCCTTCAGGAGCAAACTGGAGATGGATGCAATACGTCAACTGGAGTCCGGCGGACCCATGTAAACTAAACCAGTTTGGCCTCTTTTTAAGTTTCTGTTCCTAACCTACTAAACCCATCTGTCAGACTAGGAGACATGAAGCTTCACCCCCAACTGGAATTTAAAAAGGTGTACAGCTTTATGCAGGAAAGCAGTCAGCCTGAAGAAGGTCAATCTAAAGATGGAGGAGGGAGTTCATCTCAGTTTTTAAAGTGTCCTGTCTGGCAATGTGACAATAAGAATAAATGTCTTGATGCCAAAAAAAAAGCCCAACAGATTATGCTTTCACAAGTGTAGCAGTATGACTATTGCTATAGTGGTTGTGAAGAGCCAAAGATCCACCCCCCCCACAGCACTGATGCAAGCGCCGGGGGACCCAAAACCCCAGATGCCCAAAGTACAGTGAAATGAAATGAACTCTCTGCATTTAACCCATCCCCTTGGGGAGCAGTAGGCTGCCATTGTGCTGCTCCTGGGGAGCGGTGTGGGTGTCACATGCTCGTCAGGAGGCCAAGCAGTCTTGGAGGTGTGACCCAAACAAGAGTTTTCAGCTAAAAAACATCATTAATCATTTCTGATGCAGCAGATCAACCAAACCCCACAACCCAGAACAATGGCAGACATGTTTCTTTTATAGAGATGGAGCTAAATTGGAAGAAACCATTATAAAAGGGATTTACAGCTGTAAAGAAACAAGAAAAAATGTGTTTTAAATGAACAGCTAATTAAGAACTACACTTACCAATCAATACAGAAATATAATGTTTTAAATAAACTCCAAAAAAAAAAATACTCAAAATTTAACATAGAAAACACCATACATGGGACCAAACTCCCCCCTTCAGTTCTCCAATGGTGCAGTCCTGTACACACCTGCTTGGAGAGAGAAATAGCAGAGGTGAGTATTTCACATTGAGCTTTGATATTTTACCACTTTAATTCATGCATTTCCCTTTTAGGAAGAGTTAAGCAACAAAAATATTCTAAAGTGAAATCAATTTACTTTTTTAAACCACACCCAAAACAACCCAAACTACGAAACCAGATGCTGTGTTTAACTTTTATTTTGGCCAATATGCAGGTAACAATGGGTCATTGTTACAGTGGGATTAAGGGTCTTTGCTCAGGGACCCAGTGTGGGGGCTGTGGGAGTGGGGCTTGAACTCAGAACCCCCGGATTCAAAGCATTAAGCCAGAGGACACAGATTAGCGTACCAGGGTCCCGATCCGGACCCACCTGCTGGCTAATCTGGACCCAACCTGATTTAAAACATCTATAAATTACCACATGTTGTCCAATGACAGTGTCTAATTTCACTTGCACCTCTTCTCCTGTTAATACGGTAAATCCCTCCAGAGTGCCGGGACCAGGTTACATGTGATCCAAATGAGCCAATGAGCTGTCAGTCTGGGTTGCTGCTGCTGCTACTTTTAGACGCAGCAGGCAAACCTGTGGCAAGCCGGGCGATGGGAAAGAAGGAGAAGACGCTGAGAAAAAGAGAGCAGAGAAAGTGTGGACTGCTGGAAGAACTGCGGTGAACTGGTGAAAGAAAAGTGAAAAGGCGTGCTCAAAGATGACCCTGCACATTTAGAGGATGTTTGGCTCAACCTGCTGCTGTGAAGCAGGATTCTCCACCATGAACAGAATCAAAAATGGCTTAGTCTCCATTTAAACCCAGGTTTAAAGCCTTGCAGGGCAGCCTAAAGCCCACTGCCAACATTAAGACAGAAAAAAAAGAAAAAAACTGTCAGTTCAGGTGTTTTCATGATAGATGTGAATCAGGAAATTGTCTATATTGTCTGTATCAAACTGAACGATTGTTGTTCTCTACTCCAAAAAAAAAACACTTTAGATTTTAAAATGTAAAAATTTTCTATTTTTTTATATGTTTTGTATTTAAAAATTCTTTGTAGAACATGAATGCATATAAACCTGCTTTTTATTTCAGTGTGAAATTCTGTTTAAAGTAACAGATTATAATAAAAAATGTCTCCGGACCTTTACTGGTTGATGATTTTCTTTATTCAGACCCTGCTGGTTTTAATCTTGTTTAGGGCTCATTGTCCAGATGCCATGGCGTGCTGATGACAACCTCTTTCTCTTTTAACGATCTGGTCTGGAATAAACTCTGTTCATTTTTACTCCTGGTTTATATAGATTTACCAAGTTTTGAGTTAAGATTAGTTAAACCAAGTATCTCGCTCCCAGGAAAAGAACCAGAAGGGAAGCTCCAAGGTGTAACCGACTTAAGGGGGACATAGCCTCCTTTCTAACATTGTATAATAATAATAATAATACATTTTATTTGAAAGCGCCTTATCACAACACCCAAGGACACTGTACAGGCAGATAAAAACATTAAAAACAGGAAGCTAAAAAGTACAGGCATAAAGATTGCACAAAAAACAAAACAGCAGGAAGTAAAATAAAACCAAAGGAAGAAAAGGAAGAGAACAATATTGGAGTGATGCGTAAGAACTAGATGGGATAAGACTGTCTGAACAGGAAAGTTTTGAGTCTGGATTTGAAAAGAGGGAAGGAGTCCAGAGTACGGAGATCCGGAGGGAGGGAGTTCCAGAGGTGGGGAGCAGAGCGACTAAATGCCCGGTTCCCCATTGTGACCAGACGGGCCGAGGGAACGGAGAGCTGGAAGGTGTGGGAGGATCTTAGGGAGCGGATGGGGGTTTTAACGTGAAGGAGATCTGAGATGTAAGATGGAGCCAAGCTGTGGAGGGCCTTGAATGTAGTTAGGAGGAGTTTGAAGATGATTCTTTGTTTGATGGGGAGCCAGTGGAGTTGTTGCAGGATGGGAGTGATATGATGAGAAATGGGGGTCCGAGTGATCAGGCGTGCTGCAGAGTTTTGGAGGAGCTGTAGTTTCTGGAGGGACTTGTTTGGAAGGCCAAAAAGAAGTGAGTTACAGTAATCGATGCGTGAAGTGAAGAGACTGTGAACAAGAATGGCAGTAGTTTGGGGAGTGAGGGAGGGACGGAGACGAGAGATGTTACGCAGATGGAAGTAGGCAGACCGGGTGATGTTGTTAATGTGGGACTGGAAGGAGAGGGTCCTGTCGAGGACGACAGCCAGACTCTTAACCTGAGGGGAGGGGAGGACAGTTGAATCGTATAAAATGTTCCAGTTACAGGATGTTGAGCAGTCTCTTCTATCTGTCCGGTCTGGATAAAACTGTTCTTTATTCGGTGATTTCAGAACCGAGCCAACATCCCTGGAACGCCTTTGAACCAGAGGGAGAACCTGCAACAGTCAACACCAAACCTCAGAGAACAGGATGCATTTTTAGGAAAAGTCCGGTCAGCAAAGAATAACCAATGGATCATTATTTATACCTAAAACTAATACGTTTGCGGTGATTTAATGAATTTAGCGTTAATCAGTAAAAAAATAAAAACAATACTTTTCATCACGAAGTCCAGGAGCTTCCATTTTTGCCCAAACGGTGCGGTAAGCCTAGCGCCATTCTCCCCGCTTTACAAGCTAAATCAATGGGAACTACTAGACACATCTGCAATCAACAACAATTATTGAAGATTTCCAGAGGACTTCACCATTGAAATTCACCAGAGCTATAGTGAAACTGACAATGCCCACGTGCATGGCAGCTGGATGCTGGAATACATCGGGTAAAAGTGAAAAAAAGAGTTATTCCACCTTTCTGATTCCTGATTCTCCACGGACGGGTTGGTCGTTGGATCGCCAACTTGAAGAGGGAGGATTTGCCATCGAACTTCTGGCCAGAGAAAAAACCCGTAATATGTAGCCAACATTTGGAAGAAGAATGTTTTCAAGATGACTTGGATAATAGCGCGTTGTGACAAACACCAGATACAGCACTGGGACTTGATCAACAGCCGATACCGCACCGTGACGTCACAAACCAGTAGGTGGCAGTAGTGTTCTTTGACAAACATGGATGCCTCCAGTAAAGCACATTCAACTAAAAATTACACTTATCATTTATTTAACAGTATTTAATAGTTTCATATCTAAAGTACTTTCAGAAGTTTGAATTCTGAATATCGACGGACTTTTCCTTTAAATCCCAGGACTGGAAAACCAGCCCATATCACCAGCCTTCCACCGCTGTGCTTTGTTTGTCCTCCTAGCTGCCTGCTCTCTGTTATGGCCACACATGTGTACTTTAGAGCTATGGATGTTTTAGAAGTCCTGTGGATCATTCAGGTGAAACTTTCCACACCAAAACTCTTCTGCCATATTGGTTTTAACAGAGGAGAGGGTTTCTTCTCTAACCCTTCTAAACAAGCCAGATCACGTCTTTTTCCCCCAACCTTATCCAGACATACAACGTCTGTTTTTTTTCTTTGTTCCCATGACAACATGTTTTAAACAAAGAAATGCTCTCTGTTTTTTTCTTACTTTTCAAAAACTGACAATAACATCTCTGCCTTCTCTATAACGACTGGGACACTCTACCTGCTAGAAATGTAAAGTTGAAGGTTAAGGATTTAGCTTCAGAGACATTTTGACTGTTCGGAGAAAAAATATCTGACAGTCAGCTTCCAGGAGGGATTCCAGGTTTCTATCAGATAGTTTCCTCTCAGTGAAAAAGGATAATACTTCCCTTCTGTTGCTTCATAAGGATTTTAAACGTGGAGCTGAAATGAGTCAGCTTCTGTAAATGAGTAATAAAAGAAGAACTTGTTGCACCACTGGTGGTTTTGGTTTTTGTTACTGTGTGTGTGGGGAGGGCTGGCTGGGGCTCCAACCACCCTGAGGGGAGGGTTGGGTTCCCTCCGGAGGAGAAAGCAGTGATGCATTTCTGATTTTTAATTAAAGCAAATGACTGCCAGGCTCCGTGCTTGGAGTGTTTTCTTTTATCAATCAATCATGATAACAGTAAAGCGTGCTCTTAGGGAGAACGTCGGAGGCAGACCCTCGTAAAGAGCTGGGCTGCTCCTCTTCCTCCAAACCAAGCAGAGGTCTGGCTTAATAAACGAGACATGCATTGGAAGAAAAACACTTCAAATAAAGTTGCTTCTACGGGACAAAGTAATCCATCTAAGTGGAGATAAAGTAAAGCCCAGTGATCTTTGGTTCCCCAGTGAGCCCATTAAACAGGAACCCTACTGAGGCTTTATTTAGGAATCCCAACACTCCATCAGCGCACACAGTTAGCTGCACCTCCCTCTGCACTCGCCTCGGACCTTCCTTGCTTTGATGGCAGCGAAACTCCACCGTCGTCTCACCGAAAGCCGATAGGCCGACCTCTGACCTGCCAATATGAAGTTCTCCCCTCCGGGGTCGGGGATGAATGAGGTGCGACGACGAGGCAAAGCAGGAGTGAAGGAAGGACGTTGATGTTTCGGATTACTGCAGGAGAGTGGAATGTGGCCTCATGTTTACGGTTTTTATGGATAATTTGAGCTTAATAACTGTTTGTGGGGGATAAAAAGAAGTCATTCCCGCCCTTGGAAGTAATCGTCCATGTTCCAGTAGATGTGCTCTGATGCTGACACTGATAAGTTTCATCATGGGAAATATGGACTGCCTGAGATGAACATGTTTACTGCAAAAACTGAAAGATAAGAACACTTTTCTGTAAAAAATTTATCGTTTTCTTAATTTGAGCAGGTAAGTTAGATAAGGTGGCAATGGAATAAGAGGATGTACATTAAAAATAGAAAAAAAACAATCTTATTATATTTCACATGCAAAATAACTAATTATCTTATATGAAAGGCAGCAAAAATCCTTGCAGTGGTCTCATTTATTATTTTTCAAATAAAGGGCAAAACCTTTATTTTGATTGTTTGGTCGGTTTTTGTAATTTATTTTATCATACAATCATTTCTAGCAAACAGGAAGTCAAATTAAAGACAGTAAAAAAAGGAATTAGTCAATTCTATGTTTGCCAAGCACTTCATTTTAAGAATAACACTTCAACTTAATTGAGCTGCTCATTGCAACGGTAGGTAGCACTGCTGCCTTGCGGGTTCGATTCCTGGCCTGGGGTCTTTCTGCATGGAGTTTGCATGTTCTCCCTGAGCATGCCTGGGTTCTCTCCAGGTACTCCGGCTTCCTCCCTGTCATGGTTTTATCTAAAGCTCAGACCCACATGCAAAGAAACCAATTCAGAGAGGCCAGGAGAAAAGGTTTAACAGGTTTTATTTAAGAGATAATGCATTGTGCAGTGTTGCTCTGAACTCTGCTCAGCCGGAAATGGAAGGTGAGGAGAAGACACAGCGATTAGTTCAGGCTAAGTGGGAAATTTCATTCTTTGATTTGAAGCAGAGGATCTGGTTGTTGACTCACGTTTCCAGATGAGTTGTAGAATCTTTGACTCCAATCTGTGTGCTGTATTCCAGTGATAGTCTGATTCGGTGGAGGGAGGAACAGGGTTTACCCAGAACACGGTCGGTTGTAGGTGAACGGAGATACTGACTGCCACTCAGATTTCCTGCGGTACTTGAACGGGTCGTAGTGGAGATGATTCCCTTGCTCAGTGTGTAAACTCAACGTCCTCTCTGGGAAACTGGATCCAAACCTCCAGTTTGAATCCCCGGCTCAGTTGATCCCTCCAGGGAGTGAAGGTCCAAAAGATCCAGTTTGCAGGATGACTTTGTGCCGAGAGGCAAAGAAAAAAAAACAAAGTTTAAACTCAGGTTGACAAGAACTCAGTCTTACTCTGCAAAACTCAGCTTGGCTAGAGTACCCAAAACTGGCCAACACTGGCGTCGAGGTAGTGGCAATCAGCAGCTTAAGAGCACTCCGTTAACGAGGTAGCCATCAGCAGGTGTGTGAGGAGGCGGACCAGAACCAGGCGCCTCCTGTTGGACAAAGGGAGACAAACACAAAAAACACAAACACACAGACTGGAGCCCTGACACTCCCGCAGTGCCAAAACATGACTGTTAGGTTAATCTGCTTCGCTAATTTCTCCTTAGGTGTGAGTGTGTGCAGGAATGGTTGCTTGTCTCTGTGTTGCTCTGTGATTGACTGGCGACCTGTCCAGGGTGGACCCCGCCTCACCCCTAGATAGCTGGAGATAGGCACCAGCACTCCTCGCGACCTCAGCTAGGATAAAGCATGACAGAAAATGAATGGACTCAAATTTACCTCTGCATTTAACCCATCCCCTTGGGGAGCAGTGCCATTGTGTGGTGCCCAGGGAGCAGTGTGGGGTTTAAGGTCTTGCTCAGTGACCGAGTTTGCAGGCTGTGGGGACCTAACCGGGTACTCGCAACCTTCTCAGAGCTCTAACCTCTTGGCCAACACTCTCCGCCCAGCTTAAGGTCTTACATGAAAATTTAAAGATATTAAAGCAATACTAAAAGGGGCGATGATTAAAATGGAATTAATTACTATTTCATTTGACACACCTCATAAACTCATATTTCAGTTAGAAATAACAGACATTCATTTTAAAAGGAAGGATGAAAACACAGGAAATGTTAAAATGAAGCCGCTGCCTGAAAACTAACACTGTGATTCCCTCTGTTAGTCCTGCTGGGCATGGAGAACTCGGTTGATGATGGATTCATAACAAAATAAGGAAGAAGTTGTTGAAGAAGGTTGCAATCATTAGAGGAAATGGTGTGTTACTGGTTGCTATGGTAATTCACACCTTTCCTGGGAGGCAGGGGGAGGTTTGTTCAGGCAGGCAGGCAGACAGAGCAGCTTTAAATGTGCAGCACTGTGAGTCGTACCAGGACTGAAATGTTCAAGTGTGTTTAGCAGAAGCTTCTACTGTCCATTTTCGAAGTTTGTGTGCATTTCTGAAAGGAATCTAAGCATAAATGAAAAGTTTGCAAAAAAATTCAGACTATATTAGGGAAAAACTGGGAGAAAGTGAATAAGAATATTATTACTCCAGTATTTAATTGATCTTCAGTTGACTAGTGCTGGCTGTCATGATTTTACTAAAGTTCAGTCCCGAATGCTGAAGAGCAAACAGTGAGACCAGGATAAAAGGTTTTACAGGTTTTATTGAAGAGATAATGCAGAGAGAAGTGTTGCTCTGAACACTGCACAACCGTAACTGAAAAGTGAGGGGAAGACACAGCGATTAGTTCAGGCTCAGTGGGAAATTTGATTCGAGAACTTTGAGAAGAGGATTTCTGTATGCTGTAGTTCCAGTGTTTGTCTGATTCGGTGGAGGGCGGAACACGGTTTACCCAGAATGCGGTTCTTTGTAGGTTAATGGAGAAACTGACTGCCACTCAGATTTCCTGCGGTACTTGAGCGGGTCGTAGTGGAGATGAGTCCCTTTTTCAGTGTGAAGCTCAAAAGATCTATTGGGGAAAGTAGGTCCAAACCTCCTGTTTGTAACCCCAGCTCAGCTCTGTTGATCCTTCCAGGGAGAGAAGGTCCGAAAAATCCAGTTTGGAGGATGACTTCCTGCCGAGAGGCAAAGACAAAAACAAAGTTAAATTCAGGTTGACAAGAACTCAGTTTGACTCAGCAAAGCTCAGCTTGGCTAGAGTACCCAAAACTGGCAAACACTTTGGCGTCGATGTAGTGGCAGTCAGCAGCTTAAGAACGCTCCGTTAATGAGGTAACTCACAGCAGGTGTGTGAGGAGGCGGACAATGGCAGCCCACTTCTCCCCAAGGGGATGGCTTAAATGCAGAGGTAAATTTTGACAATGCGAGATCAGTAAAGTTCAAATATTATGATTAATCTTATTGATTGACTTATAATTAAAAAGTAGCAATTTACTTAAATAACTAAGTTTTCAGGAGATCCATCCATAACACAAAAGGTTATAATAATAATATCTAGAATAGAATAGAATAGAATAGAATAAGCCTATTTATACGATAAAACAAATAAGGAACCTATTAAGTGGCAGCAAAAAATAGGTGAAACACATAATTTTCAATAAACAGAGATGTAGAACTATCATTAACAGACTGGTTATGTCACTCCTATATACTGTCAGGCTGTTTGCCTCTTCATTTAAATCAGGTGGATGGTAACTGTGATAAAGCTTTCTGTTTTAAGATAATCCAGCAATCAGTAGCATCAGAGACATTGTGCTATTAGCAGCGTTTTGAAACAGGTGGTTCTGGTTCTGGTTGCTCTCAGAGGAATAATGAAACTTGACTCCATGAAATGATTTAACTCATAAAAATCTTCTCCATCTACTGTGCTTATTGCCAGTATCTCTTCATCTATCATGTTACTGATATTTTGTGTAATCTAGGCCTATCTAGGTTATAAAATCAGGAGTTTATCCAGTGTTTATATTTATAAGACAGACAGAATAAAGTACATTCTGCATCCTTGCTCCTGCGGACTATAGACTACGGAGCTCATATAGTATTTTTTCCCATTTTACTGCATTACAAACGTAAACTGAGTATCTTCTTGACATTTTGGTGATAGGCAAATGTCAAGTAATGCATAAACATGAAAAAAGGCAAAACAACAACCTGTTTTGAATTAAATTATTTAAGAAAAACAAATAAATTAAGGTGGGGCATATATTTGTATGCAGCCTTTCCAGTCAGGCCGACCTCTTCCCCTCAGAGTTTGCTTAATAAGTAGATACTGCACACATACATGTCATCAAATGTATCCTGGATTTACTGTAAATACTGTTTCTAGCCTCATTCGCTGCAAGCAGAATCATAAAGAGCAAGAAACACAGCAGAGAGACAGATTTTGAGACATTTAGAGCAGATGCTAACTGGCTTGCCTGCAGTAGGCTACTTTCTCACATGTACAGTAACATACCTCCTTTGTTATTGTAAATATACACAAAGGGATTTACTACTATCAAACTGAATATAAAATATAGACACATACAAATATACATCAGCATGATGCAATAATCTTTTATAGAAAAAATATATATAGTATAGTATATTATTATTAAGACATAAAATACTCATTCCGTTGGCAGATCTTCTTATTTACCTGCTAAATTTAAGGGCAAATACACTTAAATAAAGATAGTTTGACTTATTTTTTAAAGGTTTTTGAAGCCTATAAAAAGTAAATAAAGTGTCTTTGGGTATTTCAGTTTGTAAAACAGAGAACAGAATGGAAATGCTCTCTGGGTGTGTTTATTCGTTATCAAGATCCCCATTAGCTACTGTTAAAACTGTAGCTATTCTCCTGGGTTCAGGACTTTTATCAAAAAGACATGCACCAATGCTTAGCAATATGAAGACGAATGGATAGCATGACAGCATTCACACAGACACAAAACAGTGTCCATGTGTGAAATGCGAGGGGTAACCATGGTGATGAAACAAAGCATTCCTTTATAGAGATCCTCCCAGTCAAATGTGGTCCCTGGTCCGGTATCAAGAGCAGTCATGCAGTTACCTTCAAAGATGAGCAGAGCAGGACAAGCAAGGAGTGGGGATGCCTTCGGGGTCCTCTGAAGTCTACATGTGGATCAGAATAAGTCCATCTAAAACTGAAAAGTTACATGATGTCACACGAAGGTAACTGCATGACTGCTGTTCAGACCAGGGACCACCTTTGACTAGGAGGATATCAGGGAAAAACAAGATTGGAGAGGTTCCGACGTGCAGGTTACTCCTACCACCCAGCAGGATTAACGTTTAGGATTATCTTTAGTCTCATGTTGATAAATGGGACATCCCTGGAAGACTGGGTCGAAAATTGGCCCCATTGTAAACCCAGAATTACCAAACTTGTACTTACTTGATGTACTAAAACATGAGCAGACAGTATAAATACTTTTCTATTGTGTAATAGATACTTAAGCATATAAAAGATTAGACAGAATAGGACAGCCCTATAAAGCCATAAATAACCAAGCTCTGTCTTATATCAGAGATCTGATTGTTCCTTATGTTCCTAACAGAGCACTTCGCTCTCAATCTGCAGGTTTACTAGTGGTTCTTAGAATTTCTAAAAGTAGAATGGGAGGCAGATCTTTTAGTTCTCAGGCTCCTCTCCTGTGGAACCAACTACCAGTTTTAGTCCGTGAGGCAGACACCCTGTCTACTTTCAAGGCTAGGCTTAAAACTTTCCTTTTTGATAAAGCTTCTAGTTAGAGTGGCTCAGGTTATCCTGAGCTATCTCTATAGTTCTGCTGCTATAGGCTTAGACTGCTGGAGGACATAGGGAACCTTTTTCCTCATTCTGCTTCATTCTATCTCTACAGTATTCCCCCATTATGCAGTATTTGTTAGTTCAACCTCTAACTTTTTACTCTCTCTGCTTTTTCTCATCATAGTAGCTTCATCTTCTCTTTGGATACAGTATAAGCTGGGCCGCTGCCGTTAACACCATTGTTTATACGTAGATGATAGAGGTGGATCTTTTTTCAATATCTAGTCTTGTTTCTCTCCTAGACATATCTACGGCCTCAGCTTTTACTCTGACTGACTGGATGTTCTCTCTTTCATCCCTTTGACATGAAAACTGGCTCAGGACTCGTCTGTTTAACCTTTCTTTCCCAGACAGAGCCACCTGTGGAGCTGGTTTACTGTTACCTTCTTCAGGAATCAGTGTCTCTCCCGTGTCTCTACTCCTCTGCTGGAGGTTTCTTCCTGTTTAAAAGGGAGTTTCTACCCCCCCACTGTCGCTGCATGAATGCTCATTGTGAGGGATTGCTGTAGATTTAATGCTACGTTCACACCGGACGCAGCAGGCGCGGCAGAAGCAGCGAGTTTACATGCAAAGTCAATGGTTGACGAGTGTCAAGGCGCAGCAAGAGGTCCTGCAGCGTGTTTTGAGCAGCATGCGTGACGCGCCGCAAACGCGCTGCTGCTCGAGATGGAAAAATTGAACTTTTGCTGCTCGACGCGCCGCATCAACCAATCAGAGACGCTCTGAAACAGTTTATTGACGCATAAATTAACTTAAAATGCAGAAATCTGCCGGCAGAATATGTTCACTTTTATTATCCTGGTGCCAGCAGTTTGAATTATTTAGATGAAAAACACCTACCAGCCGCCGCGGTGATCCACGAGGAGGCGACCCGGCCAGAGGCTGCTGATGAATGGATTCCTACTGACAGCGCACCGCTGATATGTGGGGCTCTGAGCGGCTGCGACAAAAATGGTAATCAGGATGAACTGACTGCACTGATGAAGTTTTCAGGTGGATTTTCTCACTTAAAAACATATTAAAACCACTTTATTCCCACTGATCACAGCAAATATAGCTGCAAGGCAAAGATAGGATAGAGTAGCTCCGCCCAACGCGCGTCAGACACACTTTTGCACCGCGCAGCCAGAGCAGCAAAGCTGCTTCAGCCGCGCGTCAAAACTAAACTGGTACAAGCAGCAAAAATGAAGCAGCAGACGCGATTTTGCTGCTCCTGCTGCGTCCGGTGTGAAGTTAGCATAATGACGCAGTATAAGCGAATATCTACTTCTCTAATGTACCTGGTCATCCAATAGGATCAGCCTTGCAAAGTCAATGATCGAATGCAATCAGTTTTTTTTTATATAGAAACCTCAAACCTTTAATCTGACTGGATAATCTGATTGAATTGTCTCTGTAAAGAGCCTTGAGATGATGTGTTGTAAATTGGTTCTATGGAAATAAACTGAATTACATTGAATGACAGCAGCAAAAAAAAAATTGGAAAATAACCTACAACATGGACAAATGGACTAGTAAACGGAGTAAACTGTAAATTATCAAGCTGAAATTAGATCATCTTTTAATTAATCTCTTCAAAAAGTAAAACAGCAGCTGCCTTCACTTTGCTTCACTTTTCCACTCATTAGTGTTAAACTCAGCAACAATCTTGTCAGCCAGCCTTTAGTGCAGTTTTCACCACCTCTCACCTCCGTCATCTGCCAGCTAAAATTACCTCCATGTGATCGGGAGCGGTGACACATGCCATCGCGTTGGGCCACACCCCCCCCCCACCCCTGAGCGTGAGTGCACGAGCAGGCTGAATGATGGCTGCACAAATGCAGAGCGTCAGCACATCACCTGACAACTTATTAAACCCACACAGGAATCTGAAATAACCCCCCGAGCCGTTGGGTAATTATATGCACTTATTAGCTACTGTGTTCCAAGTGGGATTGCTGCAGGAGAACATCAGAGATTCACCCTGGAACCGTTCCTCGCCGCCGCCAAGCTCACTGTACAGTAATGTTAAAGGGAAGTGTTTGCATAAATAGGACGGAGGGAGGGAAAACCCAGCGGGACTGGTAACAAGCAGGAAGCAAATTTCAGAGCTTAAACCAGAGCATACATTTGATTTTTATGGTATCACAATGTTTTCATGGCACTCAGTGTCCCAAGCAATCACTCAAGCTGTTGGTATTGGCAGGAGACATTAGGATTTGTCTACTATTTTCTAATCATGTTGAACGCATCAAACTCTTGTTGATATACACATAAAAACGCGTTCCCATATGGCTAATCTCAGCGATTAGGGAGTCTTTCGCCAAGCATGCACCTCACATTCCACAATTTAACATAACCAGAGCCATACGGAGGGCTTGGAGAACGATTAGAGGGAGCCATCCCGCCGACGGGCCTGATGAATGGAGCTGCAGATAAGCGCTGTTCTGCACAGATACAAGAGGGTGATGTACTTAACGCGGGTCTCAGGGGGGACGCCTTCAGCAGCAACACCAAGAATAAAATGATTTAAGAAAAATAACTCCTCCACGTTTTGATGCTGTTGTTTCGTCTGTTTTTCTCTCCATCCGTTTTGTTTAGATTTGGTTTGAGTTGAAAGAAAATTCTGGGTTTACGTTTCATCTGTTTGACTTTTTACTCGCTATTCAAACATTAACAACGTTTCTTTGTTTTATGACATATTTTACATTCAGCAAACTCATCAGATATTGTTTCATCTCTCCTCTTCTATTCTGGCAATCAGGGATTTCTGATCATTGATGGAAACCATGATGCTTAATGGACATTTTGTGTTTATTTAATAAACGTGTTTGCAGGGAAAAAAGGTGCATGATGGATAAAAATGAGACATAGTAGGTATTGGTCTGGTGGAGGCTGCAGTGTGGTGTTAAGGGGGTTGGAAAATGTATTTATTATTATGATCTTGTCCTGTTTAGCCTTTTTTTTGTTCACAGGTAAATGTTTGAAACCCTGAGACAAATTTTAAAATCAGACCAGGATGACTTGCATGAACACAAAAAAGCACTGGTCACTGGTTGGACTCGTCAATCTGGAAGAGGAAAAAGAAGAAGAACTCCCTTATTTGCACATGTGCAGAGCTGGAGGTTCTGGTAAATCGGCTCCTACACTGGAAAAAATCTAAATCTACATAAGTCAATTTTTTCTTAAAATATGTGCATTTTTTCTTGTATTTAGGGGGTAAGTGAGACACTCTGCCAATGGAACAAGACAATTCACATTTAAAATAAGAAAAAACAAATTCATTGTCTTATTTCAAGTGCATATTATCTAATTATCTTATTCTAAGAGTAAAATTACTCATTCCATTGGCAAACTATCTCATTAACCTACTCAAATTAAGGGTAAATACACTTAATTTAAGACATTTTGACTTATTTCTGGATGTTTTTTGCAGTGTAGCTCTGCTTTAACAGCAGGATTTGTCCATGACCATCTCCTGAATTTCAAACATGCTTGATTTTCTCCCGACCTTAAGATTCCTGAACAGGAGGTGTTCGGGAGAGGATAATCGCCCCTCCTTACCCGCTGTATACTACATGACGCAGGGCGCAGGATGAGGCTGAAACTCGGCTCAATAAAAAATTATTCTTACAGGACTGAAGAATCGGCCTGAAAAGGGCAAAAAAAAAATCGTAGAGTGTATGCCCGGCTTAAGACGTTCTGAAAAAAAAAAAAGATCGCTTAGATAGAGATATCAACCCAGCTGACGGTTTACGTTAAAGTAGACTGTTGATCTAATATGCCATTATTCTTGTTATAGTTCAATTTTCATTGCAACTTCATTTTAATAAAACTTCCATCTTTTGTTGTGATTTTATTCTGGTACTGGTACTGGTACCGTATTTTCACAACTATAAGGCGCATATAAATAGTAGAGGACATGTACCTGTATATAAATCCCGCGTCCTATAATCCGGTGCGCCGTATGTGTGTGTTAAATACAGTAATGGCACACATAACTGAGACTGCGCCTTTTAGTACGGTGCGCCTTATGGTCGTGAAAATACGGTAATATTCCAATTTTAATCCCATAGATCTAACATTATGACTTTATTTTTCTAAGTTAAGAAAACGTTTCTCTTAGTTTGGCCCTGATATTACACCGTACATTTGCCAAAGCCAGAAAGCTGATTTTAATCTACATGTTTTCTTTTAGGAAATGTTCAGTTACATTGATTTACATGTAATCCCACGTTTAGAGAACCAAGTTTTAAAATGAAACATGTTTAATTGCTTAAATTTAAACTTAGGTGAATATAGCTAAAAAGCCAAACAAACAAACAAAAATGAAAGTACTTGAAATGGAAGTTTTCTGATGACTTTGACTTTGTCTTTAGTTGAGATCAGACTCCTGCAAAAACAATCTAAGAAAAAGTAAAAATATATTTAATTAAGTGTATTTACCCTTAATTTGACTAGTAAAATAAGATAATCTGCCCATGGAATGAGTAGTTTTATTCTTAAAATAAGATAATTGGATAATATGCACTTGAAATAAGACAATGCAATATTTTTATTTTTTTATTTTAGATATAAATTTGTTTTGTTTCATTGGCAAAATGCAGTTCAGAAATTGAGGACAAAGACTTGGGATAAACTTGAGGACAGTGGAGCAATGACTTGGCCCCACAGCTAGAAAAAGTCATTTTTTCTTAAAATAAGTGATTTTTTTTCTTGAATTGAGAAGGTAAGTGAGATAATTTGCATTTATAATAAGAAAAAACAATTGTTTAGTCTTTTTTCAAGTGCATATTATCTAATTATCTTTTTCTTGACTTAAGGATTTAAGTGAGACACTTTGCCAATGGAACAAGACAATTTACACTTAAAATAAGAAAAAACAATTGCATTGTCTTATTTCAAGTGCATTTTATCTAGATACCTTATTTTAAGAGTCAAAATACTACTTCCATTGGCAAATCATCTTATTTACCTGCTCAAATTAAGGGTAAATACCCTTAATTTAAGACATTTTTTACTCATTTTGAGATCATTTTTGAAGTGTACACTTGGATCCAATCTCCTCTCTGAAGAAACTCAGGAAAAAGCTAAAACTGCTGTGCAGCTAAAACCTCCTGGTAAAGATTTCTATTGTCCAGAAACACCTCCAGGTCTAAACGCAAACATGGAAAAAATGAGTCGTTCCGTCTGGAGCTCTGCAGCCCCCCCCCCCACCACTGCTCCTTCACACATTCTTTTCTAATGAGGAGAAAAGGGAAACCAGTGGAAGCCTTTTTTTTTTTTAGAAGAGTCTGTAAAACAAAGAGGAGGTGGTGGGCTCATTATTTTTCAGTTTCCTCATCAGAAACACTAACAAACATTGTCTCAGCTCATTTACACTGAGGAGTGTGGCAGCGGCGTGTGGGTGTGTACCTGCTCGCACACATTACACCCTGCAGTCTGACGCGAGCATACGATACTGTATGCGAGCAGCCAGGAGCGGATATTTTACACGGGCGTGTGCGAGCGTGTTCATTTTATCGCAGGTTTAATAAGCTTTTTGCATTTCCAGCTTTCAGGGTCACAGAGGTCAGCTGTGTTCGTCTGCAGGCCAGGAGCTACGAAGTTAGCTTCAGGTTTCTGCTCGGTTCATTTGTCTGATATATTCTACGCTCCTTTTTTAAATAGTTTTAACTAGTCAGAGGTGCTTTCTGCTCTGGGGCGGGGAGGCTGCAGGTTGTAGAGCTCTAACAATAACACAGATGCAAAGAGCAGAAAAGGGTTTTAGTCCTGAAGGCAGACCGACAGTCAATGGCGACTCCAGAAACGCTTGCTCTATAAAAACAGGTTTAATTACTGAACTACAGGCTTCAGCTTGTAACATCCAGCAAGATGTTAGAGGGAAAAAAATATCATCTACTATTCAGGAATTTTCTCACAGATCAACCAATGATTGTTTATGGTAAAGGAAGGGATTAGCTTATTTACTCCAGTTAAAGCTTGCAATCAAACAAAGATGAAGGGAAACACTTAAAACAAATTGTCTGCATTTATATATGTCTTAGTTTACTTTTGTTTAATTAATCAACTTTACATCAGTGTTGTTTTTGACAGCAATCTTAGATTTAGTCGTACACTGCAAAAACAATCTAGAAATAAGTGAAGATTTCTTAAATTAAGTGTATTTACCCTTAATTTGAGTAGGTAAGTAAAAGGATTTGCCAATGGAATGAGTATTTTTTACTCTTAAAATTAAATAATTAATAGATAAAATTCACTTGAAATAAGAAAATGCAATTGTTTTTTCTTATTTTAAATGTAAATTTTCTTGTTCAATTGACAAAGTGTCTCACTTACCGCCTCAATTCAAGAAAAAATGCACTTATTTTAAGAAAAATGGACTTATTAAGATTGACATTTTTTGCAGTGTAGTCTTTAGGACGAAAACTATTATTAGTTTTAGTCACATTTTAGTCATTATAGTATGTTATAGTTTTAGTCTGTTATAGTCCACTAAAATTTAAAAAGGTTTTAGATTAGTTTTATGTTGCAAAAAAAAATAACTTTTACAATTTCGAATAACAACACTGGAAATAATCAAAATCTTTATAATTCATTTTCTCTTAAAATAAGTGCATTTGTTCTTGGAATTTTACAGACAATTTACATTTAAAATAAGGAAACACAATTGCATTGTCTTATTTCAAGTGCTTTTTATCTAAATATCTTATTTTAAGAGTAAAAATTCTCATTGCATTGGCAAATCATCTTATTCACCTACTGAAATTAAGGGTAAATACACTTAATTTAAGAATTTTTTTACTTATTTCTAGATCGGTTTTCCAGTGAACCAGATTCTTTACCAGACTGACAGCTCTATCCTAGATATTACATTAGCTTGTATAGAATCCTGTCGGGCAGTTCATCATTGCTGTTGGGCAGAAAAGTTTATTTCTAGGCTTCAAATAAACTATTTTTTTTTATGAATTAATGCCCTACTTTATAGACAAGCTAACAAAATAGACATACTAGGTTTCCATCCCAAAGCAAACACTTCCTGATCTACCATGATTTATGCATTACACATAGATCAATAAAATCTCAATTGCTCCAAAAAAGCAATTAACAAAAGCATTCTTCTTTTTACTTTGGAAATTTTGGCTTATTTCTGAGAATTTACCCCTCGTTTACTGCTGCTCACGGGTCAAAGTAGATTTAAATTTACAGGGTTTTGATATTAAAAAATACAGAGAGAACCTACATATTTACCTTGTAATGCCAAGGCAATCCAGACCTAAACTGAATGAATATGTCGACTAAAATGTTGAAATATTTAAAGGAAACAGAGAAAATGTTTTAATAATAATACAAGGAAACATTTACATCATATTTAAATAGATAGAAACGAGAAGAAGGAGAGAGAAATATTCAAAGATCTAGGTCGCTTTTCGTCTTTATCCAGAAATAAACAGAATTCCATGAAATATTGTATTTGGATATAACTGAGGGATTCCAGAAGGCGAAGCCAACGGCGGTATCGAGGAGGTTCACAGGAGTTTGGGCCAGAAGATCAGAAATCTGAAGAGGTACAGAAGTAGGGTGACCACCTGCTAATAAGCCCAAGGGGGGACAAGGGGTATGTTTCTGAGGGACAAAGTGGGACACTGCTAGGTGCAGCGGTGCCCCCACCTCACGGGCACACTCACTGATAGAGGTTTACTCATTTCTATCACATACCACCTTACATGGTATATTAATAATGCCCTATTCCCATAAACATGTGTAATTGCTGATGTATGCTCATGAATAGGCCAACCAATGTGTATTTCTTTCTAAATAAAGATTCATAACACTTTGAACATTCAATGAACAGATGCACTTCCAATTCCGATTTACTTTAGCTATTCAATTTTATTTATTTTTTATTACAATTTATTCACTTTAAATAAATTATAATTTGAAATTAAAGGATTAACTGGAATTGTAGTTGCTCTACACTACAGGAACTGTAAAAAAAAAAAAAAAAGGCTTAACTCACGACTCCAGAGGTTCACAGAACGAGAAGGGGGAGGAAGGATGGTGAACTTGGATGTTGGTAAAAGCAGGAACAGGAAAAAAAAACTGTTCAGTGTTCTGGGGACACCTTTAGGACTTTGGGGACACCTTTAGGACTTTGGGGTCACCTTTAGGACTTTGGGGACACCTTTAGGACTTTGGGGTCACCTTTAGGACTTTGGGGACACCTTTAGGACTTTGGGGACACCTTTAGGACTCAAACCTTTTCAGCAGCATCTGAATAAAATAAGAAAGAAAGATAAGAGACAGAATTAATTTAAGATAAGCTTCCAAATGGTTTTCCAGTATAGACAGAGGAGTGCAAACCCATCACCATCACAATACAAAACAATACAAAAAGGTGCCAAAATACAATCCTATGCAAAACAATGACATATTTAGACCTAAATGGCTACTGTTTCCTAAAAGTCACACATCTGCACCCCTGTAGACAGCCCACCAATGTCCAAAATCAATCAAACTTCATCTTAGACAAATGGGGTCTTACACATCTAGGTTTCTTACCTTCAGGTTTCTTCTTGAAGTTGTATTTCTTGTTGGAGCGTGCAGCATTGAGGAGAACCTTCTCTTTCACTACATAAGTGTAAAAGTCCTTGCAACTGAATGTGAAGTTGCTCTTCACCTGAATTTCTGACTTGATGAGGTTTACCGAACATCTGTTCCTTGTGTCCGTCCAGCATCCTTTCATCAGTGAAAAGACCCTCTCCACTGAAGCATTGGTGATTGGTACACTCAAGAGGAAAGAAGCTAATGCTGTCATGTTTGGTGTGTGTGTGTCCTTGAGTAAGGTGGCCCACTTTTCCACAACTGGAGCTCCAGACTGCACGATGGCCTGTTGGTGCGGCAGAATGACACAATACTCATCATATAGCGCATCCATGTCCAGCTTCTTGCTTAGCTGCAGGACCTCTACAGCTTCACAGAGATGGGAGAAGTTAAATGGGCTTTTCTTTAGTGCCAGGCTAGCCAATTTCTTCTGGTAGTTGGAGTCTGAGAAGTCATAGCGCTGCTCCAGGTAGGTGAGGGAGGACTGGTAGAAGTTGCACATGTCCTCTCTGAGCACAGCTGCCTGTCTGTCTGGGAACTGCTGGAGGAGTACACCTGTCTGGGCCCCAAAGAAACCATCACTCTGTCGTTGCTGTAGCTTGGTTTTTAGGGTGAACATCATATCGTAGAGCTCACAGACAGTCCCATCTTCTCGCTCCAGCACCAGCACAGTGTCGTGGAAAATCTTCAGAGCATTGCTGAGGAAGGACAGGTAAACCTAAAAGACGTAAGGAGAGTCAATGATCCTGTGTGCTGACACTGTTTGCATTATCATCATTTCTCTAATCCCTGTTTCATGTAATAATACTTAGATGAAAAAAAAGTTGAGTGCAATTAAAATTAATTACCTGTAGATCAAGGGGGCTGCCCTCACCATCCTGGTCATCCTTGAACAGCCGCCATAGTGACTTTGGGCACTCGTCCTCTCCCAATGAGAGAAAGTAGGTCTTGATAGGAGCCCAGCTGTCGTGAAGCCTCTTCACTGCAGGCCACAAGCTCAGCCATCTTGTGGGCACATGTCTAAGCAGGCACTGGTACTCTGTCTCGACAAAGGTGTGAATTGATTTAAGTTCCTCAATGCGTTTGGCAGATGAGGAGAAGTGGCTAAAGGTCTGTTGTGAACAATGTGGGCCACACAGTTTGCCTTGAAAATGCAATTGTTGTTCTCTTTCAGTTTCTGGAAGACAGAGTTGTAGGCCCCGTAATTCACACTAGCATTGTCAGCGGAATACGCAGCTATCATGTCTAGTCCCAGTCCGTTTTCCTCCAGCTTGGTGACTATCTGGTTGTGGATTGCGGCAGATGTTTCATCACTGTCATCATAGAAATCAAGGACCTTCATTTGTACTCCCAAGTCCGGCGTCCAATAACGCACTGACAGTGGGAAGAGCTTGGTGGTCCCATGATTGGAGGCATCTGAAGCCACTGAGAAGAATGGTGTGTGGGCTGTGGAGACACACACACTGATGGGTGAACTTAAAAGAGATTCTCTAAAAACAGATTATTATTTAAAAAAAAAATAAAAGATACTGCTTTACTGTTTTGATCATTATTGATTTCATATAAATATTATCTATATAAATATTTATAACTTTAAAAAATATAGTTGCTTTTGTTTGTTTAGTTTGGGAGATATGAAATGTTGTGATGATGTGAAATGTTGCTCACTATCATGTAAGGATACACAGAGCCTGGTTTCATGAAGGCACGGATGAGCAGCATTATGTTAGCTAACGTTAGCTACTGATGCAATGTGAACTGAAGGAAAAGTTGACTTTTAACATACCAGCAGAAGAACATGATTAGTTAACATTAGCTAGCTAATGTTACACAAATAGCTAACACACAACAATGTTACAGTTACATCCATGAACATAACTTTAAATTTACCTTTGGTTGTGGCCTCTCGTTGCTCATTCAGTGGTCTTCTGAGGACTTTCAAGCAATCTTCGACGGAGGCAGGGGCAAGTACATCCATGATAATGGCTTCTGCCTTCATCCGACCACAGGCTATCCTCTTGGCAATGTCCGAGTCCGGATAAATCTTTGGGGCTAGCTTTGCGCGGGACGGGTGATCACCCTATACAGAAGGGACACCCAGGACAGTGTCAGGAAGCAGTTCCAGGGTCGTCAACAGGCAGAATCCAGCAGGAGTCCGAAGACAGGTCAGACAAACAGAGCAGAATGGGAACAGGCAGGCTCAGAGGTCCAGAGGCAGAACGGGTCAGGGTTAGGCAATCAGAAACAGTATGACACGATAGAATAGGGTGACCATATTTTCATTTGGGGGGGGGGGGCGTGTTTGGATCTCTGTTCCCATGCATAGAGATGTCTGTGGCATGCCCTCACTTGACATAGACCTACGTAATCCTACAATAACATGATATTTACAGTTGATTTGTTAAAAAATGCTTTTCAGTAAAAGTCAACAGCAATAATTCCAATAACTAAGGATAATTTCATTCAAAATTTATTTATTAAAAATGCTTAACAATTCCTGTAATGAATGAAAAGCACGATGAAAGAAATAATGTCTCATCTAAACATTCCTCACTTAACAATAAAAGATAACAATAACTCTCAACTCCCAATAACAGATGATACTCAGCCTCAGCAATGAACGACTTAATGTCTGTTCTGTAGGCTATTGGAAAAAATAAATTAACAAATGAGCTAATTAACAAAAAATACCTTGTGTAGCAAAAATAACTCAAAATGTACCAAAAACGAACAAACATATCAATAGACTATGTTTATTTTTGGTGTCCAGGTGGCTTTTCAGTTTCCTTGCACCTCCATTGGACATCGAGACATATGTGCCTGCTTTGCACACTGTGCACAAGGCCTCCTGTTTGTCTCGACCCGGTCTGAAAGCGGGGAAACTCTTTTGTAAATCGTTGGTAAACATACATTTGCGCTTTTGCATGTTGTTGGCGTACTGACAGCCACGCAATCTATATTCTGATTAAGAACAGGGCTGCCCGCACTGACGCGGCTCAGGGATTACGTCACACGCAGCGCCGTGCGCAGTGCCCTAGTGCCTGTAAATTTAATGGTCCAATTAAGGTAATTTACAAAATCAGGACATTTCCTCACTTTCTAAAAAAAAGCCGTGACGCCCGGGACAGGACGTGAAATACGGATTTGTCCCGGGCAATACGGACGTTTGGTCACCCTACAATAGAAGACTCTCACCAAAGGCTTGAATAATCTAGCGCTGATGACTGGAAGCAAGCAGGTTAAATAGAGACTGGAGCAAGTGACAGAGATGAACGGTGATGAGAAACCAGGGGGAGCTAGACAGGTGAATGGAATAAACAATCAAGATCATGACAGAAACATCTAAAATGCAGATAATCATGGTTTGAACTTATTTTGCCAGACTGCTCTGAGCATGTCCAATTATGACATCAGACAAGCAGTTTAATTAAAAGACTACATGTAGTAGTGGGTGTGTATTAGCATTCTTTAGTGATATAAGAATAGAAATACCTAGTTTTAGTGCCATAATTACACTATTTATGACGGCCCGGTTGAATATATTCTTGCACATGTGCAAATGAGCTGATGGTACGGATCGGGTAGTGGGAATTCCTCCACAAGCAGGATTTCCTGGACAGTAGGCAATCACAAGCTGTTGACTTTCTCAGGTTTGTTCCGCCTTTAAAGTGACAAAAGTTGACACAAACGACAGGAACATGTCTGTATGCAGAGAAGGAGCATGGACTGTATGGAACATAATGCGGTCTGATCGTCTGAATCTGCAGGTTAAAACATTCAAAATGGAGAGAAGTTTATCTAAATGTTGTATGAGGATTTATTGCATGTTTGTCCTTTTAGCAGAATTCTGACTTCATGCCTAAACTACACACAGCTCATCATTACATCATTAGATTGTGCTTTAATCTCAACTCAATGACAGATGATGTTTGGAAAACCTTAAGGAGAAACTTTTAATCATAAAAACATCACATTCTTCTTCCTTGTCTTGTGATGTGTTCGTGCACGCATAGATCTGCCCTAACAGGAGCCAGTTTTAATATCTCTCCCGTTTTTCTCTTTGAAATTTGACCTCCACCAGTCGAACATGTCAGCTGTTAAATAGCAAAGACTTCGTCTTTAATTTACAACTGTATAAAAAGATTTTCCCAATGAGTTTTTTTTCTTTATTTTGGTTTTATTTTGGTCAAGCTTGAATGTTTAAAATAATTTTAGATCAAACACATTTACTTAAAGGATTAATAAAAAATGCAGCTCTAAAAACATGTTTTGATATATTGAGAGAAGCTAAATCCTTCTGGTCCAGAGTGTGATAACGGTCCACTCCATCCTTAAATCAAATATTAGCTGCGATTCGCCCCATTTTTTGTCTGATTACTGTCAGACCTGTAGAGTCCAGAAACAACTTTAACAGAGAATATCCAATATAATTATGAAGGTTAAAAGACCTACAAAAAACAAACTTTTCTATCTAAGGAAAACCAGTTGATTGCATCGACTCATTGACTCTTCAGCAATCCCTCACACTAAGCATGCTTGTAGCGACAGTGGAGAGGAAAAACTCTCCTTGAACAGGAAGAAACCTCCAGCAGAACAACACTCCTTGGAAACTAGAGCTTTACAACGCGTCAGAAGTAATTTTGGGACCATTTCAGGTGATGTAACCGGCATGCGTTACATAAGCTTCTCTCTTAATCTTATTTTCTATTTAGTTTGGTGATATTTGGTGATTGGTAAATTTCAATGAATGTCTAAATTTTATGAGCAAAGGTTTTGTTTTATCTAGAAGATCTCCAAACAATTGTATTTCCAATTCATAGTTTCTGAGCTGTACTTGCTTTATTTCACATATGTAATTTCAGTCGGAATTTGCCCCTAAGACCCTCAGGGCTTAAAGGCATACTATGCAACATTTTTCAGTTAATTAATGTGTTCCATAACGTTTAGGATAATTAAATGAGTCATTTCAGGTCGAACAAAGGTTTTCTCGGCCGCCCTGGTGGTCTGTAGGGGAAATACCGTACTTGCAATTGCAGGAGCCCTCAGCCCGCACCCACAGGCTCAGAAGTCTCGTGCATCATGAGAGTCGGTCTTGCTTTACGGCGAGAACTTGGCTAACTACAATCTTTGTTATTTAGACACATGCATAACAAATAATGTATAAAAACATGCTAAATTTTCAAATTCGTAAATTGGAACAAAATAGTCACATACCGCAGTAGACATGGTGATTCGTTGCGTTGCGCCTGTCTGCTAAGCTCAAATCAACCGCGCCTGGCTTGACGGAGAAACCAGGAGAACAGCTGAGCATATTTACAACAGTGCACTTTTACTTTCACCCTCTGGGGGGAGCCTCGCTGGAAAATCAACACCGGTTGCATAGTATACCTTTAAGGGGTTATATATAGCAGAGGTGCATGGCAGAAATGCATCAATGTGGAAGTTCTCAGTAAAGGCCTGTTTCACACCAGCCAAATAGCGGTGTGATTCAACCTCAGACTATTGGGGAAATAATCTGAGGACCGGAGAGTCTTAAGTTGGATCCTGTTGTACCTGTTATAAAATTGAACCAGTGATGCCCGGTTTTAATTCAGCTCCCAGTGTGTTGAAACCAGTGTCCCTCGCTTCCTCTCCCCTCTGTTAGGGTAAATAGTGGCCTGGCCTGTCAGAGAGTCTGGCTTCACTACAGGAGCTGCAATCAGCTCCACATAGGTTGCCATGTTTGGGTTGTTGCAGATTGAATTTCAGTGAATGATGATACAGGAACAGTTACTCCTCTGATGTTGAACGAATATTTATTTTAATTGATGTAGTTTCTTTAAAGGTTTAGCCAAAAGCAAATGAGCAGCAAACAGAAAGGACCTTTAGACGGAATCAATGCTTTCACATGTTTTCCCTGTAAAATAAACTTGCAGCTGGCTGCCACTAAAAAGACCTGGAAGAAAAAGGATCTAAAATGAAGTCATTAATTGTCAAACGTTAAAAACACCTTGAACGATCAACCTCAATAACTTTTTTACAACTTTTTAGGTTGCATATTTCTAATCAATCAAGCTGAGCAACAATCCAGCTGAGCAACAGTCAACAGCCATGGAATCAAATATATATATATATATATATTTTTTTTTTGTTTTTGTTTATTTTTTTATCGTTTTTACAGGGATAGTGACTGTTTTTGGATAGTAAGCTGACAGGAAAGGGGTTATGAGAGAGGAGGAGAGGAGGATTCGAACCCGGGTCGGCCTCCGTACATGGGTTGTGTGCACTAAACACTGCACCAACAAAGCACCCCCCTTTATTGATCTCACATCGGAGAAATTTACCTCTGCATTTAACCCATTCCCTTGGAGAGCAGTGGGCTGCCATTGTGTGTTGCCCTGGGAGCAGGCTGTGGGGATCGAACCGCATACTTGCAACCTTCTCAGAGCACAAGCGCTCTGCTCTAACCACTATTCAGTTCAATTCGTTTTATTTCTATAGCGCCAATTCACAACACATGTCAAGGTACCTTCCAGTTCACCAGATCATACAGTGAAAATGATTCAAAGTTTTCTATCTAAGGAAAAACACACTAAGCATGCTTCTAGCGACAGTGGAGAGGAAAAACTCCCTTTTAACAGGAAGAAACCTCCATCAGAACCAGGCTCAGTGTGAGCGGCCATCTGCTGAGGCCGACACTCCTCACAGATAATAAAACAAATCAAGAAGCATGCATTAAATGTGAGTATTTTGAGTTATATGAGTATAACTATGGGGCCTCTGCTCAGGCGTTAGTGGACACACGTTTGGAGAGCATTTTCTTATCTATGGTCTTCATGGCGTCTTTAGAGGCAGCAGAGTCTAAAGACGTGTTTATACCAAACGTGTTTTTCCCGACAGGAGGGCAGAATTTAGATGTGATCCCTACAGGAGCAATGCAACACAAAGCAAAGCCACATTTACACAACGCCGCAGTGTTGACCTTAGTTTGGTTAGCAAACCTGAGCCTCTGTTACCAGAAAGAATCTAAGTTATCTCAAGTGAGAAACCTGATTCTAATCTGCCTCTGTCTTTGCTCACAGGAAACCTGTCTCAAGCCTGAAGCTCTGGGTGAGCTTAACCTGCCTGCCAGCCCTGGTGAGCCAAACCTGAAGATTCCAGTCTGGATTTTCTCCTGCTGCTCTTAGAGAAGAGCTGGAAACTCTGATCAAGGTCTGCCATTCAAAGTCAGAAGCTAGACGCTGCTGCTGCTTGTGCACTCTGCTGAACCAACAGTCTCTGGACCCAACGGTTCCCTCCCTCACAAGTTAAGCCTGGACTCCTGCAAGGTAGACTCATAATTATCTTAAAGGACTCAATTGATCATCTGACTGCCTGGCTTATCAAACTGTCCATCTCTGCAGACATCAGTGAACCCAACCCGGACCAGTACCTGATCCAGTTCATGTTCTTGTATCAATCTAACTTCATAAACTCTGTTAAACTTTTACTCAGCCTCCGTTTGTGTTCTGCATGTGGGTTTAACCTAAAAAACCAATCATGGCAACAGTAGTGTCATGGCACCTGCGATGGAGTGAAGGGTGATCGCATGCGGTGAAAATCTGAAGTTTTGTGTTTGTCATGTCATGACAACCAATCAGGGTCAAGATGTGGCTATGATCTAACGTAAAGGAGCAGAGATGAAGCGATTTATAATAAATATAAAATAAAGAAAACACTGCTGACAAAGGCTGAACTAAGAAAAGTCTAAAAAAATGTTTTAATTTAGACATTTACCTGATATATTCCAGCATCCAGCTGCCATGCACGTGGGCATTGTCAGTTTCACTATAGCTCTGGTGAATTTCAATGGTGAAGTCCTCTGGAAATCTTCAATAATTGTTGTTGATTGCAGATGTGTCTAGTAGTTCCCATTGATTCTGCTTGTAAAGCGGGGAGAATGGCGCTAGGCTTACCGCACTGTGACGTAACTGCTGGAAGATGGCAGGAGGGAGGGGCTACTATATTTGGGCAACAATGGCCGCTCCCAGACTCAGTGATTGTGATGAAAATTATTGTTTATATTTTATTTCTGCAAACGTATTAGTATTAGATATAAATAATGATCCATTGATTATTCCTCGCTGAGCTGACTTTTCCTTTAAACCTCAGATCCAGGAGGAGAGGATCTTTGGCCATTAGAAACTGCTGAGCCTGTCGTCCAGTCCACATTTGGTTTATGGATCTTTAGAAGTTTTACGTTTGCATCCTCCATTTAAAAGCATTCAAATGGGACCCAAAGCCTGGCTGTGCTGTTTTCTCATTTATTTATTTCTGGATGTTTATTCGGAATCTTAACAGAATCGTTTCTGATTCCAGGAAACAATAATGTTACTGGAAAGCATCAAGCTGAGGATGAGAAGCAGCAACACAAGTTGAATGATTTGCTAGATTAAAGCTGGATTTCTACAGGAATTGGCTGGATGTCGTTGGTGGTTTGGTGGGAAACTGTTTAACGGCAGATGGACCGAGTCCCAGTCACACTATCCGCCGGTTTGTGGTATAATTGGCGAGGTGTTCCACTGTTTTTAGAGTCAACGGATGAAATTAACCAAGAATCCAAGGACAGTAAGCACATCCACCACCTGTCTCATTGTGCAGCTTAAACAGCTGTGCCTGATAAAGTTGTCGAAAATGAGTCATTTTCCGAGCAGCCGTAACAGCTTTAATAATGAGGCTGTTGGTGTCTTTATTGCTGCTACATGGGTGGACGTTTCAGCAGTGGGTCCTCGGGGAACGCCAGCCTGCAGGTTGTTCTGCTTTGTTGGTGAAGGAGAGACTCCAAGAGGCAGGATTCAGATGAGGTGATCACATGACCACTTTCCACGTCTGCAGGGGGAGAAATCTTCTATGAACAACAATGTTTGCTGCTGGGATTGCCTGATTTTTGTCAGAAATTATGAAAATAAAGCTGGTTTTCTGAACTGCCCTTTCATTAACAACATTATAATATGACTCTTCTGTCATGAAATGAGGACAGATGGACCCAGTATTCAAGGAGAGACAGTCAGTAGGAAAGTTCAAAACATTTATTAAATAAACAAACAAAACAAAAGCGGAGCCGTGGAAGAGGGTAGCCGAGACAGGACGTGGAACCAGAACTTGATGCAGGACTTTAAACTGGTCTCCTCCCTGGAGCCAGGCTTACTTGGATAAAAACTGAACCTCCCCACAGATAGAGCCAAAATCCCAGAGGACTCTGCGGGGGAGGAACAGTGGACGATCAGGAGACGGGACAAACACTAATACCCTCTTTCCACTGGCTGCTAGGATCCAGGACATGAACCAAGAAATAAACTTAACTGACAGAAAAGAAATAATGATCTGGCACTGAATGCTCAGGCTGAACTGAATATAAACCAGAGGAAACAGGTGAGAGGAATAAATAATAATTGAGGCAGGGAGGGAAAACAACAGGTGAAAGGAATGACCAATTAAGGAGCAAACAGGCCAGATCATGACATATTCATTGGGAGAAACCTGATGTTTGCTGCTGGCCTTTGGTGAACATTACAAATTCACCTCTTCATGCAAAATAAATTTCAACTATTTGATAATTATAAAGTTGAAATTTAGTTGACTTTCACAACTTTAACTAATAATAAAAACTGAAAGTATTGATCTCACATTGGAGAAATGAACTCTCTGCATTTAACCCATCCCCTTGGGCGGCAGTGGGCTGCCATTGTGCGGTGCCCGGGGAGCAGTGTGGAGTTAAGGGTCTTGCTCAGGGACCCAGAGTGGCAGTCTGTGGGAGTGGGGCTGGAACTCAGAACCTCAGGATTCCAAGCTCAATGCCCTAACCACTAGGCCTCCACCCCCCACAAGAAACATGGTGCTGGGAAAAAAATCCAGCATATATAACCAAATCTAAAACCAAAATGATCAGTGTGGCCAGTGGCCCCCTATAGGGAGGCCAGGCAGGTGGGAGATGCACATTAATAGAGATTTCTGGTTAGATTTAGAAAATTTGTCTCCACACGGCTCCAGAAACCCACCAAACAGGAGCCCAAAGCAGCCAGGGGGGAGTAGCAGGAGTCCTTTAAAGAGCCTCTCATAGAGGTTCCTGAACAGAAAAGAGTGACAGTACATCTGTGAAGCAAATAAAAAGTCGTCCTTGACCTAGTTCCAAGAAACAATGAAAATCTTAATTTATTGGAGGTCTATCATGGAAACCCGTCGCAGGGAGGGAGCGGCTCAATGGTCGCAGCAGGGGGGGCGTTTTCTGAGCGGCAGGATGTTCTGCAGCCTTTCTGAAAGGAATGTCCACCAGTGAAGGAATGCTGGTGTTTTCATTGTACAGCAGTGCTGGCTGCTGCGCTGTTTGGCATACCAATCAGGGAGGATCTCCTCAATCCATTCATAATTCACCAGTCTGTGACAGACAGGCAGGTTGCTGCTTCACTCAGGCTCTAAAACGACTGGATTAAACCAACAAATATGAGAAGAGAATAAAAACTACAGATATACTGCAAAAATGAGCTAGAAATAAGTCAAAATGTCTTAAATAAAGGGCATTTACCCTTAATTTGAGCAGAAAAATAAGATGATTTGCCAATGGAATGAGGATTTTTACTCTCAGAATAAGGAAATTAGATAATATACACTTGAAATAAGACAATGAAACAGGGTTTTTCTTATTTTAAATGTAAATTGTCTTGTTCCAATGGGAAACAGTTTCACTTACCTCCTCAATTCAACAAAAATCGCACTTGTTTTAGGAAAAAATGACTTATCTAGATTTAGATTTTTTTCCAGGGTATGAAGTAAAATAAAACTTTAAAACCGCAAAATGGGCAAAATGGGCCAGATTTAGATGTACAGAACTGCCCAAGTGTCAGGCCGTTTCTCAATTCACGAGAACGCGAGTACGTACCGCCATCAGAATGAGCGGTAGTTCACACATAACTAGACCGAGAGAAGTGCACTACAGACGGGGTAACATTAGCCCTGGCTGCGGTTACCCTCGGAGGTCTGCTGGTCACTCTGGTCCGCTCAACGTCGGACTTTTTTTTTTTTTTTCGCACTAACTCTGTAAACAGGCCACACAGGGAGGCTTAAATGTATCATGTTATCGCCTCAAACGATTTCAAAACGTACTTTTGAAGAACAACAGCAGCAGAAAAGGGAATGTTTAACTTCCCACTGTGAGCGCTGTCTCGATGCGGTCAGTCTGAAGAACGCACAAGTCTGCTCTGATGCATGCTCGATAAAGAGGGCGGGGCGAGAACATCATCCGGGGATTTGATGCGTTCTCGATCTGGCGTTCTCGAGAATTGGAACGGTACTCGGGCTGAATCTGATGACGTGTCACGAGCACACGAGAACGCTCAAGAACGCATATTGAGAAACGGCCACTATATCCGCCTCTGATTTATTAAAACTTTCCTTCATCTACACTGTAAAAAAAGAAGGAAATCTCAATGAGCCATTTTTTTCTTAAAATAATAAAAAAATTTCTTGAATTTAGGAGGTCCGTGAGAGACAATTTACTTTAAAATAAGAAAAAGTACACTGGAAAAAATTGAAATCTAGATAAGTTATTCTTAAAATAAGTGCATTTGTTCTTGGATTAATGAGGTAAAAGAGTCATTTTGCCAATGGAACAAGACAATTTACATTTAAAATAAGAAAACACAATTGCATTGTCTTATTTCAAGGCATATTATCTAATTAGCTTATTTTAAGAATAAAAACACTCATTCCATTGGCAAACTATCTAATTTACCTACTCATATTATGGGTATATACTCTTAATTTAGGAAATGTTTACTTATTTCTAGATTGTTTTTCCAGTGTAACTGCATTGTCTTATTCCAAATAATTATTATCTAATTTTCTTGTACTGCAAAATAAGGAAATCTAAATAAGTAATTTTTGCTCAAATTAAGTGCATCTTTTCTTGAATTGAGGAGGTAAGTGCAACATTTTGCCAATGGAACAAGACAATTTACATTTAAAATAAGAAAAAAACAATTGCTTTGTCTTATTTCAAGCGTATATTATCTAATTATCTAATTTTAGGAGTAAAAATCCTCATTCCATTGGCAGATGATCTTATTTACCTGCTCAAATTAAGGGTAAGTACACTTAATTTAAGACATTTTTTACTTATTTCTAGATGTTTTTTCAGTGTATAGTACATCTTAAAAATATTAACACCCCACGACATCTTTAATAATCTCACATTATCGTCTTTTTCTTAATATAAAACACAAATACAAAGATATTAAGAATATGTTTTAAGGAAAAGGGTTCATTATGTTTACATATTTCCTACGTAGAGACACCTCTCACTGCTCTTCTTACTGTAATTTATGAAAGCGTATCTCTGACAGCGTCTGAATGTGAACCAATACTGGAACCTGCTCTTATTTTATTGAACAAACTTTGTCTCTAGGAAATAAAAAAAATGCCCAAAAGGAAATTTTTAAAAAGAAATGCTAAACAGAAATAAATCTTTGACAATCTTCTTAATCAAAAAAGAAGATTTCAGATTAGCTTTGCTGTTTGATCAGATTTTACTTTTCTTTTCCAGATTCTTTTTCCAGTTCATTCTTTCTTATGCTTTTTTACATTGGATAAAAAATAAAATAAAAAACTTCAAGGCTTTCGTTTGGACTAGAGCGGTCAAGAGCGGTTAAGAGCGTCGTTTGAACAGGGCTTCAAGAAAAGAGAAGTGATCTGCAAAAATGAAATATGCAAAAAAAAAAAGAAAAAAAGAAGGAATAAAATCTAAGTGAAAAGTTACTTTTAAAACCTTTTTTTTTTTTATTAAGAAAAACAAAAAATTTCCTGAAATGTCAGAGAGCTTCATATAAAAGCTGGATTTATCCTGCAAACAGTCTGAAAACATGTGGATCCTGTGACTTCTCAGAGCAGTTTGCTGCAATTCTTTTAGGGGTATCAGAGTAGGGGTGGGGCAAGTTTGTTTTTTGCACAGTACTGGATGAAAAAGTGGTTCAACTCTAGAAGAAACACCATCACCGCTACAGAAAGCACAGAAGAAAATAGCTCAACATATTCTTAGAAAAGTCGGGCTGCTTGGAGCAGAAACTTTAACTTCTTTTTAACTAAATATAATCTTTAGAAACAGATAAAGTCCTGTATGTGGCTGTAGGTGAAGGTAGGGAAACCCAGAGAGGACCAGCAGTAGGATCACAGTAACCTTCATAACTCTGAGATAATAATGGAATTTTAATAAAGAATCCAGCTCAGACCACATGGATAAACGTTAACTGTATTCCTGAGCTCCTGAATCTTTACCGTCTCGATTCCGATGGATATTTGTAAAGTATGGGAGGAAAACAAAGATGGCTGTGTGGTTGAGGTGCGGGCGTTGGGACAGCTCCCTCTGGGTTCGGCCCATCTGAAGCCGTACCGCAGGAAGAAACAGATCGATAACTACACTGCAAAAACAATCTAAAAATGAGTAAAAATGTCTTAAATTAAGTGTATTTACCCTTAATTTGATTAGATAAATAAGATGATTTGCCAATGGAATGAGTATTTTTACCCTTAAAATAAGATAATTAGATAAAATGCACTTGGAATAAGACAATACAATTGTATTTTCTTATTTTAAATGTAAATTGTCTTGTGCCATTGGCAAAATGTCTCTTTTATCTCCTCAATTCAAGAACAAATGCACTAATTTTAAGAAAAAATTACTTATCTAGATTTTGTTTTTTTCCAGTGTACTTAACATGGAAACCTCCTCCGTTCGCTTGCTTTACAGGCTCTTCCATGCCTGAGCTGTATGTGAAAAGGTCAGAGGTCGCGCTGCTCCAAGCCACAGACCATGACCTCTGCTGTTTATTGTTTGTTGAGCACTATTCAATAAAAAAGATAATGTTTCTATTCAGAGAAGATCTGCAGTGGAAGGAGGAGAAAATGATGGAGTCCATATAATAAATAGCAGGATGAGTTCACTGGAAAAACTATCTAGAAATAAGTAAGAAATATCGTAAATTAAGTGTATTTACCCGTAACTTGAGTAGGTAAATTAAATGATTTGCCAATGGAATGAGGTATTTTTACTCTTTAAATAAGATATTTAGATAAAATGCACTTGAAATAGGACAATGCAATTAAGTTTTCTTATTTTTAAGTGTAATTATCTTGTTCCATTGGCAAAATTTATCTTTTACCTCCTCAGTTCAAGAACAAATACTCTTATTTTTAAGAAAAATGACTTATCTAGATTTAGATTTTTTTCCAGTGTTAATACACCATAATGTCACCTTTTCTTTAGTTACTGATTTTTAAAATCAACAAATCTTTAAAGTGTGTTCTCTACCACATCCAATGTCAATTTTTCTTTCTATCTTCAATTTTGATTAAAATAACCTTTATTTCCTCGTTTCTAAGCTACAACAACATCCAGTCCCTGATTGGCTGATTAGACAGGAATGTTCAGCTCCACCAAATTTACACTTACACTGGAAAAATCTAAATCTAGATAAGTCTTTTTTTTTCTTAACATAAGTGCATTTGTTCTTGAATTCAAAAGGTAAAAGACACATTTTGCCAATGGAACAAGACAATTTACTTTTAAAATAAGAAAAAACAATTGCATTGTCTCATTTCAAATGCATTTTATCTAAATATCTTATTTTAAGAGTAAAAATACTCATTCTATTGGCAAATCACCTCATTCATCTACTCAAATTAAGAATAAATACACTTAATTTAAGAAATTTTTACTTATTTCTAGATACATTTTCCAGTGTAAAATCAGAAAACACAATTGCATTGTCTTATTTCAAGTGCATTTTATCTAAATATTTATTTTAAGAGGAAAAATACTCATTCCATTGGCAAATCATCTCATTCACCTACTGAAATTAAGGGTAAATATACTTAATTTATTTATTTTTAGATCGTTTTTCCAGTGTTGTCTTGTTCCATTGGGGAAATGTGTATTTTACCTCCTTAATTCAAGAATAAAGCACTTATTTTAAGAAAAAATGACTTATCGAGATTTTGATTTTTTTCAAGTGTAAAAAAGATACCATAAGCAGTGTGGGATGTGTCTATATAGTTTTTACTGATCAGCATTAGTTCCTGTATTAAACCTGAAATGTAATTTGATGAGACTGAAGTATTTATTGGAAAACTGATTTTGTTTGGGATCCTTAAGCCGAAACTAGAACTTTATCTCGGTTTAAATCAGTCATATTGGGATCAGCTTGATTGATTTTAAGCCCCAGGATTTCTGTGGGTTTTTTCTTTTGTGATTTCATGTAATCAAAAGCAGGAGTCAGTTTGAAGACAGGAGAAAACTAAAGTTTTTAGCCTGTCTTTTTTAAAGACAGGCTAAAAACTCCCGTGCTCCACACGTTGACTCCAAGGCAGCAGAACCTGTTTGGGAGGATTTGTGTTGCTGTTTTAACAAACTCTCGCTAATTTCTTAGTTTTCTTTTTACCTTTTTGTTTATTTTTTCAGGTGGATTTGGTGTGAGAATCCCCCCCATGGGAGGTCGGTGCAAAAAACAACCCCTCCAAACACGCATTCATTAGCATTAACACTCCTTGTGCGAGGACAAACACTCCAGTGTGTAAACAGTTGCAGCAGCCATAGTTTGTTTCTGTGGGGGGGGGGGCTCCTCACCTGTCAGCAGGCAGATGGCCGGGGATGTGTGGGTGGGGGTCACAGCGGGGGTCGGGGTGAATGAGGGAGGGTCAAATAGGTAATTAATAGAACAGATCTGAGTCAATATCAAGCTATTCCACTAATATGAAGCAGGATCAGCTCCAGTTTGCAGCGGTGATTTCTTACAAGAAGGATAATTGTTTTTATTCAAATAAGCAGCGTTTAAACTGAAGGTTCAGAGATAAATTATCTGTTAACAGGTGCTGCCAGTTGTTGTCTGTAGCTGTAGTGGACAGTGATCTTCCTCACGGCCCACGGTTCAAAAGTCCTACACTGCAAAAAAATGAAATCTAAATAAGTAGTTTCTTCTTAAAATAAGTGCATTTTTTCTTGAATTAAGGATTTAAGTGAGACCCTTTGCGAATGGAACAAGAAAATTTACACTTAAAATAAGAAAAAACAAATGCATTGCTTATTTCAAGGGCATTTTATCTAGATACCTTATTTGAAGAGTAAAAATACTCATTCCATTGGCAAATCATCTTATTTACCTGCTCAAATTAAGGGTAAATATCTTTAATTGAAGACATTTTTACTCATTTTGAGATCATTTTTGCAGTGTACAACATGATCCACCATTTTTTTCTGTTTGAAACTCACCCTCCACACACATATATATATGTTCATTACATTCTAGCCAAAAACGGTCACTACACAAGTTATTTTTAGTAAGCTCTTTTTGCATCTAACAGCTGTTATTTTGTTATATATTTGTACTTTTGCATGTTTCTCCTAGTTTCTTTCATTGTGGGAATTAAAATCAAAGTTAACTTCCTTCTGCATTAATTTACCCTCACCACACAATAACAAAGAGAAATGTAAAGAGTTCTGCAAGTTAAAGAAGGAAAAACTGATATATCACCTTTTTTAGAAGTATTCAGACCCTTTGCTCAGCATCGACTAGAAGCTTTGGAGCTTTTTGAGTTTTCCTTGATGTGATGCAGCAGTTTTTCACATGTTTATATCTGGATCCTCTGCTGTTCTTCTTTATAGATCCGCTCCAGTTCTGTTTGGTTGAATGGTGAACTAAGTGGGCAGCCATTTTCAGGTCTCTCCAGAGGGGATCAGTTGGGTTTAGGTCAGGTCTCTGGATGGAGATGTTCCTTTGTTATTTTGCCGTCGTTGTCTTGTTGGAAGGTGAACCTTCTGTCCAGTCTGTGGTCCTCAGCTCTGTACTTCGCCACATTCATTTTCGTTCTATTGCAACCAGTTGTTCTGTCCCTGCAGCTGACAAACATTAACCTGACTCCGCCAGCTGGATTTGCTCCGCATATCCATCTGGAAACCTTCCGTTGAAGTAATTTTGGGAAGGGGCAAAAATACTGGTTAGCTGATTGGCCTATGTTGGTGATAGATGGGCCAAATAAACCAATCAGATCAACGAAGCATATGACGTACTAACAGAGCGACGACGAAGAGGAGCCAATTGAACTCTTGCCGGAACCAGTCGGGAGAAGAGCAAAAACATCTTTTCCTCTGAGAAAAGCCTCCAGAGCAGTGATTTGCTCTTCTTTAAGTGAAGAAATACTCTGTAATTCCGATAAAACTTGCTCCATAGCCACGCTAACGCTAGTTTCATCGGCTGAAGCCGCCATGTCCTTTAGACTGAACTGTTGCGCTTCTCGTTGCGTCACACCTCAACCCGCCTCAAAGCCAACGCTGATTGGACGTTCGTTTGGTGAACGGCTCCAAATTTTCTTTAGCGAGCGAAATCTTGAAAGCTCGTGAGATCAGGATGGTCTCACGAGGCTGGACAAACACCCCCATAGCATGATGCTGCCTCCACCATGTTTCATTGTAGTTGACACCAAGTCAAATTCCTTTGTGCAAACCTACTTGGCAACTTGATTCTGATTCTGTGGTGCTGTGCGGTGTCTGGTTTTCTCCACAAATAAGGCCAAAAAGTTCAGTCTTGGTCTCATCAAAGCAGAGAATCTTAGTTCTCATTGTCTGGAAGTCCTTTATGTGATTCCTGGCAAACTCTTTGGGGGCTTTCATGTGTGTTTCACTGAGGAGAGGCTTCCATTGGGCCATTCTGCCATAAAGCCCTGACTGGTGGAGGGCTGCGTGATAGAGTTGACTTTCTGGAACTTTCTTCCATCTCTCTACCATATCTCTGCAGCTCAGTCACAGTGATCTGTAGGTTCCTCTTAACCTTAAACCTTAAATGCTGCAGTCTCTGAGCTCTTTGGACAGTTTCTTCAACCCCAGGATTCTCCTTTGCTCTGACATACACTATAATCCATAAGGTCTTATAAAAACAGGTGCGTGCCTTTCCTAATCAAACCCAAACTGTTTAATTATACACAGTGAAGAAGCAGAACCGTCCCAATGAGAATCAGAAAAAATGGACGGCATGTGAGGTAAATATTAGCCACCCGCGAAGGGACTGAATACTTATGACCCGGTAATGTTTTATTTTTCTATCAAATTTGTAGAACTTTCTACTTTGGGTTCACATCAAAAGCCATGAGAGAATAATTTTTAAAAGTACTGTATACTATGCAACCGGTGTTGATTTTCCAGCGAGGCTCCCCCCAGAGGGCGAAAGTAAAAGTGCACTGTTGTAAATATGCTCAGCTGTTCTCCTGGTTTCTCCGTCAAGCGCTTTGTAAAGGCGCAATTGTTTTGAGCTTAGCAGACAGGCGAACGCAACGAATCACCATGTCTACTGCAGTAAGTGACTATTTTGTTCCAATTTTCCAGTTTGAAAATTTAGCATGTTTTCATACATTATTTGTTATGCATGTGTCTAAATAGCAAAGATTGTAGTTAGCCAAGTTGGAGTTTCCCATACATTTATCCGACTGTCGTTGGGGGAAGGGGGTTCTGATTTCTGTGGTTTTGTACCTCGAGCACTGAATTAGTACATTTCAAAGAATTGAAAATGGTCTAAACAACCTTATGCATGCATCAGAAATATTTGAAATAGTACGGTAGATAATCAGACTATTCTAGTCTGCCTTAGTATGACTAGACACAAAATTGTTTGAGGCTCAGGACTTATGAGCAATTATATGTAGGCTAAACTTGTTATTGACAACAGCTCTGTAATAATATTGCAGGAATCAGCTTCAACATCAGCTTCGTCTGAGTTATCTGTTCAAGCTATTCGCCATTCGGAAAAAGCTTGCCCGATGTTCACCCGTGTACGACTCCTCTCTCTTTCTTGCCTCCTCCGACATGGGCTTTCGCTGTTTTCTCGCTGGTTCCGCCATGATAACTGCACAAATATCGCCACTGCGCTAGCAACGAGCATGCCTTTCACTCGGGGCGTGTAGCAGTTCTCGCCGTAAAGCAAGACAGACTCTCATGATGCACAAGTCTTCTGAGCCTGTGGGTGCGGGCTGAGGGCTCCTGCAATTGCAAGTACGGTATTTCCCCTACAGACCACCAGGGCGGCCGAGAAAACCTTTGTTCGACCTGAAATGACTCATTTAATCATCCAAAACGTTATGGAAAACATTAACTAACTGAAAAATGTTGCATAGTGTGCCTTTAATGTAAAGATAGAAATAGAGGTTGCTCTGAGCACTTCACTGAAATATCTTTTTCCTGAACATTGGCGAAACAGTTTAACGTAAAATGTCAAAACTTGCCATATTTTAACTTATATAATTTCATTTTCAGTTTCTACCAAATACCTAAAAACAGTAACTATATTTAGGTGCAGTGGGGAATCCAAGTGACGGCTCCCCCCCCCTGTATGTGGAGGTCTGCTGCTCAGAAAAGCTACCGATTATTGCTTAATAACAGCTTAAGCAGTGGCGGTTCTAGACCAAGTGTACCAGGGGGGCCAGGAGGGGGCCAGCGTGTTTTCATGGGGGCACCGAAAAGCATGAAGTAAAAAAAAAAACAGGCCAAGGGATTCAAATAAATTAAGATAGCTGCATGAAGTTAAATTTCTATTCAATTAGGCTTCATTAAAATTCTAAATGTCTTAATAGGTCAATATACATTCAGAAGTTACGAATTTTACTTTTTTTTTTTACTTAATTTAAGTTGAAATTACAGTTCTCTATAAAATCTGAATTAGAATTTAAGAAAAACTGTTAAAATTAGATGTAAAAAGTAGAGTTTTTTTTTTTTTTACATTTGTTTTGGAAAAAAACATTTAGCAGATGAAAACTGCACTGGAAAAAAATCGAAATCTAGATAAGTTATTTTTTTCTTTAAAAAAAATTGCATTTGATCATGGATTGAGGATTACGGTTAAATACACTTAATTTAAGATTTTTTTTTACTTATTTCTAAATTGTTTTTCCAGTGTGGGATCCTATATCAATACCACTTATGATCTTTGATCTACAGGGGCCCTGGCCCCCGTTGGCCCTTATCTAGAACCGGCCATGATCTTAAGACAAGGTTTTTTTCGACTCATCATAGCGAATAAAGCAAAGCCACCCTTCTCATTAGCTCTGCATTTGCACACTGAAACTGCGAACTCGCTTTATATGCATCTGTGCTCGATGTCAAGGCTGTCTGGACACACGTCTGACTTCAGTGTGCACAAGTGGGATAGATGCCTCTTTGATGCATATTTTTGACCCTGATATATCAAACAGAAAATTTAAACTAACTTACAAATCCGTGCAACCAATGCTTGTTTATTGGAGCCATTGTAGCTTAATTTTCATCCTACTGTTGAAAACAAATGATTCCAATAAATCATTGAAAGCCTCAGATTAATGTGACATCATCGGCCATTATGAGCGAACGAAGTCTCTGCAGAGCCGTAGCCGTTGTTTGTTTATCTAAATCCTCTTTCCTTTCCCTCCTTCATCCTGTTAACACTTTTCTTCCTCCGCCACCCCCCCCCCCCCTCAATGAGAGCTAATTTTTGCAGATAAAGGGTTAGACCCCCTAATTTACCATCTCCACTGTGTTCCCACAGTCTACCAACACTCCCGCTGAGGTCAAAGGTTACAGTTAAATGCTGCCAGACTATCTGGGAATCTTGTGGGCAGTTTCATTTTTGCCCAGCTGAAGTCAAATATAGTCCTGGGTGGCAACTGCTGAAAGTGCAGCTCAGTAAACAAAACCCAAAAAAAAAAGAGTCCTCTCACGCCCATAATCAGACTTTATTGACACAAGTGCAGCCATTAGCAGGAGAAATAATCAAAGAGCCTCAGACAAAGCCTCCATTTTCCTGGTAAAGGTGTTGGAACAGAACATCAATGCTTCTTTGATTGCTCTGCAGCCCGGAGTATCACCGTCTGAGCCTAACAACAGAGCCGGCGCCTGATTTAGTTTTGTTTTGCTCAAAGGAAGAAATGCTTCGTTTAAAATTGATTTCAATAACTCAGTTTGCGCATTTTGTTTGTAAAAAGTCAAGCGGAGGGACATTCCATCAAGAGTCCTCTCCATGAAGGAGAGACACCGCAGGATTAGAAAAAAAAACCAACGCTGGGGCATTCATGGAGGACCTTACAAGCAGTGAGCATTCTTCTCATAAGTGCCCTTCATTGATCGAGGCTGTCGGTGGCAGAGTGCTTCATTTTCACCCCCATCTCTCCGGCTCCGTCTCTTATCCCAGGAGGACCTGCGAGTCAACAACTCTGACTGTGTTTCTAAGTGCTTCCCCGAAAAGCGGAGGGCGGGTGTCCGTCCAGCTCGCCCCAGCGGAGCGCATTCCTTCGCCCCTGTTAGCATTCAGTCCACATAGGTCACGGCCAGCAGCCCTTTGTGCCCGCAGGCCGGGCGTCGCTGCGATGCAGTCGCTGAATGAGTGTTTGTGTAAACAAGAAAGTCAACAGAAGTTGCTGCCCCCCCTCCCTCTCAGTCAGGAGGAGGAAATTATTGGATCTGGAAAAGATTTTAACACAAGCAGAACGGTGTTCTGCACTGGAAAAAAATAAAATAAGTGCATTTGTTCTTGGATTGAGGAGGTAAAAGAGACATTTTGCCAATGGAACAAGATAATTTACATTTAAAATAAGAAAATGCAATTGCATTGTCTTATTTCAAGTGCATATCATCTAATTATCTTATTTTAAGAGTAAAAATACTAATTCCATTGGCAAACTATCTCATTTACCTACTCAAATTAAGGGTAAATACACCTAATTTAAGAAATTTTTAATTATTTCTACATCATTTTTTCAGTGTATAACAGCTGGTTGACATGGGAAAATCCACAAATTATTGAGTGATTTTAGAAAATTAAGATTTGTTTGTACTGTCTTTTGTTGAGGGGCAGATTTAGGAAATTTGGGGCCCTAGGCACACTGGAAAAGCGATCTACAAATAAGTGAAATTTTCTTAAATTAAGTGTATTTACCCTTAATTTCAGTAGGTAGATGAGATAGTTTGCCAATGGAATGAGTATTTTTACTCTTTAAATAAGATAATTAGATGAAATACACTTAAAATAAGACAATGCAATTGTGTTTTCTTATTTTAAATGTAAATTGTCTTGTTCCTTTGGCAAAATATGTCTTTTACCTCCTCAATCTAAGATCAAATACACTTATTTTAAGAAAACATGACTAATTTAGATTTCAATTTTTTCCAGGGGGACCTCTGAATTGAGAAGACAACACATAAAACAGACCAATTCTACAGATAGAGAAATGTTAATAGAATAGACAAACATTATTTGTTCTAGGTTTTGAGGAGCAGACTGTTGAACTTTAAATGAACTTTAGTATATTGCTGCCACAGCAGGATTATAATCACTCACCGACAGCTAAGGGGCGATGATGTAATGTCAGGATTACAGTGAAATTACAAGATGGAAAATGCTAAAAAGTTTCTTTTTTATTATTATTATTATTTGTTCTAAGGATAGGCGAATGTCAGTAGCAGTGGATCAGTGGATTTTATGGAGTTACTGTCTCTCCTTCTGCAAAAATTGTATCCATTACTGTGTATTTCAGTTCTTCTTTTGCGAACCTACATTTATGAACCCAACAAACTGGAAAATCGATCTAGAAATAAGTAGAAATATCTTAAATCAAGTGTATTTACCCTTATTTTGAGTAGGTAAATGAGATAGTTTGCCAATAAAATGAGTATTTTTCACTCTTAAAATAAGATAATTATATAATATGCACTTGAAATAAGACAATGCAATTGTGTTTTCTTATTTGAAGTGTAAATGGTCTTTTTCCATTGGAGTAATGTGTCTTTTTACCTCCTCAATCCAAGAACAAATGTACTTATTTTAAGAAAAAATGACTTGTCTAGATTTCGATTTTTTCCACACTGGAAAAACGATCTACAAATAATTAGAAATAACCTTAAATCAAGTGTATTTACCCTTATTATGAGTAGGTAAATGATATAGTTTGCCAATGGAATGAGTATTTTTACTCTAAAAGTAAGATAATTGGATAAAATGCACTTGAAATAAGACAATGAATTATGTTTTCTTATTTTAAGTGTAAATTGTCTTTTGTGTCTTTTTTACCTCCTCAATCCAAGAACAAATGTACTTATTTTAAGAATAAATGACTTTTCTAGATTTCGATTTTTTTCCAGTGCATGACTGGAAAGTTGCCCCAAAGGGGACAAAACATCTCACAGTGTAAGCCCCGCTTAACTAGAACCCCGCTTAACTAGAACTAGAACCAGCGGGAAGCTCCATCTTTGATCCATTACAGATGAAATATGTAGAATGGGAGGTTACTCAATACAACACACAAGCTTAAACACATAACTAGTTTTGATGTTCCACAAATGGCCTTCAGTTCTTTTCCTTCTCCTAGCATTAATATAACATTTCAATAAGTGCACAACACAAAAAATGAAGAAAAAGATTATTTATTTTTTATTTCTTGGCTCAACTAGAGCTATAACTTTGACCAGTGGCTTGGGAAAATTATTTTTTTTATTCTGTACAAGCTGCTAAATTGGTCACAAAAAGCCCCAATGTTTGTGTTTAAAGCCAAAAAACCCAGTATATATAGAGGTGGGAAGTTTGTAATATGGTATGGAAGAGGAGATGAGCAAAGTGGGCTCTCCGGCGATGATACAGAGCGGATTTAATGAAAAACTCACCTCCGTCTGACGCTTTCTGCTGACCCATCTGCTTTGCGTGTCCTCTTTTTTTCTGCCTACTTCAGCTCCAACATTATGAATCACACAGTTCATTTTAAAGAGCAAAACAAACAGTTGTTAATATCCACACTCAGACGTCCATAAATCAAAGACTGAAATAATCAGGACGAGAGCTAAAGTATTTAAAGATTTTATTTTTTTTCCCCCTTTGTTTGCAGAAGCACTGGAGTCAAACGCATTCAAATAAAACAACTCCGCACTCTGTGTTCAGCTAATGCACTTTCTCCACGTCGGAGTAAAATGTAGTAAATATGATTTTAAAAGAAACCAAATGTAGCAAAGCAGCTGCTACAATCATGGGTCGTATAAATCTACACAAAACAATAAATTAGATGATGCAGAGTCCAAAACCATGACATCACATTGTCCTGCAGCCAACAGCGAGGGCTTAGGAACTCCATTATAGGATTTATTTCAGAAGGAAGAATCCAGTCTGTGTTTTAGAGCAACATGTTGCTGAATGGTGTATTTATTAGCTACGGGTTTATCTCCTCACATCCATCCATCACTGCTGCTAGAACCTGCAGCTTTTCCGAGGGACGCCGTTCTATTCGTCAGCCAGTCAGCAGATTTAACGTCCCACTGTAAGTCACTGGTTTTCCATGAAGCTTGAGTCATTGCTTTCCTCAGGGGCCAAAATATCCTCCTGCTGACCTTACAGTCATGTGATCACATGCAGGTCGGGGGGACACAGCGGCTCTATCAACCGTAGAGCCTCATTTCCACACTGCAGCGGGCTTTAAACATGCTCCAGGATCTTTTCCAGGCGCACGCTGACACGTCCTTCTCCGACCTTTTGATGGGCGCACCGCCGCCCTATCTCCTGAGCTGCAGACGCCTAATTATTCCTAAAAAAAGAAGCAGCCGTTATGAGCCAAAGAACACGCTGCCGACAAGCTCTCCATGCAAATTAGTCGGGCCATCCACAAACTCCAAGAACAAAACAACTCCATCAGAGAGCTAGCAGGAATATCACAGGAAGCTAAATTTAAGAGCTTCTTACACCAGGGGAGAACAGAAAGCAGCGGTTGAAGATTTGCTAACAGGCTGCCAAAAACACCCACAAAAAAGCAGCGGTTATTAGGAGGTGAATGTTGGTTGGAACCAATCATCCAGAAGGTCAAAGATGCTTTATGCAGATCAAATAAAGACTTTTATTATCAGGAAGCTTTAAGTTTGGTGATAATTTCTATTTAGAGAAGATTGAATAAACTTTTCTGATAGATAAAACTGAATGTAGTGGTTCTTCAGACGTCACTATAGCTGGAGGCATTTTTGAAAGAATATGGTTCATGTAGGAACCCAGCAGGGTTGGAGCTGTGGAGAAGGTCAGAGCAGGGTCAGCTGATGAAACCGTACTCCAAGCATCTCTCATAACTCTGTTCAATCCATCATCCAAGAAACAGGGAGAGTACAAATGTGAACCAGTGACACGGCTTTGCTGGGAGAATCTGGCAGCACAACTTTCAGTTGTCTGCAGATCTGGTCTGAATGGAAGAAAGAAAAGCATTGTTTAGAGAAACCATTAGAAGTCTTATTCCGCCTGAGGTGACGCCACCGGTGTGTCGAACGGACGCTCTGATTAAATCACATATAGATTAATGGTTTGGCCTTCATGCAAAACTCTAACAATAACATCATGTGTCAATCTGAGCACATCGTCCATCCTGTGAAACATGGTGGTGGCAGCATGGTGCTGTGGGGAAGCTTGTCCTTTTTTTTACGACTTTATTCTCGTAATTTTATGACTTTCTTCTCGTAATTTTATGACTTTATTCTCGTAATTTTATGACTTTATTCTCCTAATTTTATGACTTTATTCTCCTAATTTTATGACTTTATTCTCCTAATTTTATGACTTTATTCTCCTAATTTTATTACTATTGTAATTGCAACTTTATCATTGTAATTTTACAACTTTATTTTCATCATTTTACGACTTTATGTTCGTAATTTTATGACTTTATTCTCGTAATTTTACGACTTTATTTTCGTAATTTTATGACTTTATTCTCGTAATTTTACGACTTTATTTTCGTAATTTTATGACTTTATTCTCGTAATTTTACAACTTTATTTTCATAATTTTACGACTTTATTCTCGTAATTTTACGACTTTATTCTTCTAATTTTATGACTTTATTCTCGTAATTTTACTACTTTAATTTCTTAATTTTATGACTTTATTCTCGTAATGTTAGAACTTTATTCTTGAAATAGAAAAATAATCTCTAGTCTGGCCCTAATACTCCATCGTAAAAATATTACTCAAATGTTACATTTACATTTAAATGATTAGACGTCCCATTAAATATTAGAGATAAATTTACATACAAAATGACAATTTATAAAAAAAAAAAAAAAATGTTTATAAAAACATAAATAAGTATTTGGTCTTATATGTATAAATGCTGAAGTATTTGTATGTATTTTTTGTTGCATTGTTATTTCTGAGGTGAGAGGCTTAAGTTTGGTAGCTCCTGGTTTATTGCATAAAATCAGCCAAAACACATAATCTGGTACCATAGAACAAACTGTAAATAAATACTTTTGGTAAAATATGACTATTACAGCTCAATTTTCATAATTACTGTCCAATGCACTGTAATTTAGGATAATGACATGTTAACATACATGGAGTGTTTGATACATGGATGAAATATGTCTAAATTCTTGGAAACTATTAAAGAGTTAAAGTTTTGAGTGAATGGCAAAAAACACACGTTTATCCAAAAAGATTCTTTGATTTTAATGACTGAGGCTTTATTTGCTTCCTTGTCTGCATCCAGTCATGTTCTGTGTTGAGGAACCTGTTTGTTCTTTGTTTTTCAGGAAAAGTAAAGTGATGAAGAGCTTCTCCCAGAAGACTCCTGACAAACACGCCTCCTAACAGGGAAACTGTGTGTTTGAATCAAGACAAGGAAAGTTAGAGGACGCCACTGAAAGGTGTGTGTTCTCACTGCGGGATGCGTTCGGTGTGTGAGCGCGCTAAAGCCAGAAGCTCTGTGATCAAAACTCTTTGAAGAAGAAAGGATCTGTTCAGGTGTGCAAGTCTTCATTCCTCCAAACACGCTTGCAGCCCTGCAGTGGTGCTGAAATCACAGCCATCTAACTCACCTGCCTGTCCAGGCTTCTGCTCTGCTCTCCCTGGAAAATCTCTTTAGCTGCCCCACTTATTCTGCAGCGTTCCTCCTCTCACTGCGAGCTGATAAAATGTCGTCCCTGTCATAGGGGCCTCCTGGGACCTGGAGCTCAAATTCTCTCACACTACGTCTTCTTCTGTTGTGTACAAAGGTGTGATTTATAAGGACAGGAGCTCCTTTTGAGGAGCAGACGGTGTTGAAAGATGAACTTTAGCAGATTGCTGCCAAAGCAGGATTATCATCACTCACCGACAGCTAAGGGGCGATGATGTAATGTCAGGATTACTGTGATTTTCTAGACATTACAAGATGGAAAATGCTAACAAGTTTCTTTTTTATTCTTGTTTTTGTTCTGAGGGTGAAAGAATGTCATATCAGTAAACAGGGGCAGATTTAGGATGTTTGGGGCCCTAGGCAAAGACAGACATGGAGCCCTCTGAATTATGAAGACAACACATAAAACATGCCTATTATACAGATAGAGAAATGTTAATAGAATAGACATCCATTATCTGTTCTAGGTTGTGTCCCTCTCTTCTTGTCCCTTTTCTTCTTGTTTTCCTCTCTATGTTTTGTACTCAGCTGACTTTTCATGCTGTCTCTAAAGGAATGAAAGATTTTTTCCAAGCACTAAGCTCACTTAGCTGATTGCTCCTTCCTGTGTTTCGTTGAAAATAGGCATATCATCAGATATACAGTAGGCTCCTGTTCAGTCTCTGTGTGGTGTCCCCACTATAAGCCCAGTGTGTAATAATAGTGAAAAAAAAGTAGCGTTACAGGTGATATTTCACTTCACTATCTGGTAGGAATCAGTATGCAGAGCGTTTATCTCTGGTAGACGTCCGTAAATTACACGAAAATCTGATGCTCTATTGTTCTGTGTGAAAAGTTCTGATTTATTTATTACATGGGGTCCAAGATAATGTTAATACTTTGCAAATCGGCTTTTTATTCTAACAGCACTAATAGGATGTTAACCCTCTTTACATCTTTTTACGTCTGTTGTTTTTGTTAATGTTCATGACAAGTAAAACACAGTTATCTTTTGTGAAAGTATTCACCATTAGATAATGCTAAATTAGATACATGTTTTTTCAAGATGTAGTATTTCCCTCCTATTTATTTCACCTGCTTTCAACATTTTAATATTGAAACAACATATTCTCATTATCAGTTCGTATGAAATCGTACGAAAAGTTATGCACAGTATTTCGTATGTATTTGAAGTTTTTCCTCAAAAACAGATCAGTGCGCATGCGCAGCCAGACAGATGAAAAAAGCAGATCCGCGGACGGACATAAAACTGGTAAAAACAGTGCAATAATTACTTCTTCAGGTCTCTCACTAGGTGCTGTTTTGTATCTTAGGGTTAGGTTTAATTGTATGTTAAATTCTATGTTATTTAATGGTGCGTAAGATGCGACGAAATGCGACGAAAAACACGTCAAAAACGTGCGAAATTACTGTGCATAACTTTTCGTACGATTTCATACGAACTGATAATGAGAATACACTGATTGAAAATATATTTTAGAAATAAAGAGAAACAAACTGACTAATACTATATTATTGTTTATTTACAGGTGTGGGGGGGACTACACAGTATTTTTGTTCAGGGCTTGCAAATGGCTTAACCTGACTCCACCAGATGGATTTGCTCCGCATATCCATCTGGAAACCTTCCGTTGAAGTAATTTTGGGAAGGGGCTAAAATACTGGTTAGCTGATTGGCCTATGTTGGTGATAGACGGGCCAAATAAACCAATCAGATCAACGAAGCATATGACGTACTAACAGAGAGACGACGAAATGACAACCACAAGCCAGGCTACTCTTGCCGAAACCAGTCGGGAGAAGAGCAAAAACATCTTTTCCTCTGAGAAAAGCCTCCAGAGCAGTGTTTTGCTCTTCTTTCAGTGAAGAAATACTCTGCAATTCCGATAAAACTTGCTCGATAGCCACGCTAACGCTAGTTTCATAGGCTGAAGCCGCCATGTTCTTTAGACTGAACCGTCGCGCTTCTCGTTGCGTCACACCTCAACCCGTTCGTTTGGTGAACGGCTCCAAATTTTCTTTAACGGAGAGTCTCCAGACTGATCTGCGAGTGAAACCTTGAAAGCTCGCGAGATCAGGATGGTCTCACGAGGCTACAAATGGCTAGCACCGCCCCTATATGCCCCATATGCGTTTGGTATTTCAAGCTAGCAGTCAGACTTCTGTTTCCTTTGTATGGAGGACTGTTCTGAGTTCTGCTGCAGGCGTATAACTCTGCTATGGACCATTTTAGGCCACATCCTGTACATTTAAATCAAGAGTTTTCTGTTAAAGCGACTGGTTTCTTTTGTCTTACATTTTTTTTTCAAGAAATCCGCTAGAAGCTTTGTACTGTGATGTCATCGGGGGGTTCTGGGGCAGGGATGCAGGGACACACTTCAATAAAGTCCCAGTAAACTGAAGGGTCAGTTGCTCACCAGCCCACTTAAACACTGGTTTTCACTGAAATGTAGTTTTTCAGGCTCAAAATATTATAGAAGAGTTTTCAGTCGTTTATTTTTCATGTTATTAGGAATCAGGAAGACTTGAGGCTGAGCTGTTACTGCAGGAATATAGATCATAATGATGATGGATGCTGGACAGATGCTCTGCTCAGAGGAGCATCAACAATCTTCCCTTTTCTCTCTATCTTTGCACTTTATTTAAACTTTACAGTAAATTGCATTTAGTCACAGTTTTATTGCAATGTGAGTAATTGGAGCAAGCGGTCCCACATCAAACAGAGACTCAGCCTCATGGTGATAAACTCCAATCGCTGACATGTTGATTCATATGTTGCTGAGGAAGATGTTTCCAGACCAGAATCTGGATTTAATTAAATCCAAAAAAGAAGATTTCGGGGCTCCTAATGGCTGCGGATGTGAGGCGTGCTCGCTCTTTCTCCGTAGCTCCAACACCTCAGGGTGTTTCTCGCCAAGCCTTGCTGTCCCGGTTTAACTGCCCCCCCATTGTAGTTTATTGCTCTCATGTTAACCGCACTTTGAATCCAGTCCAACAACCTCTCAGTGTCACTAAATCATTTCAGAAATTATCTTCAGAGGAAATAGTTGAAATATTTGCTGCGACTCGTATTGAGATCCAGTGACAAGCTTTATGTGTTTTAATGAGAAACATATGAAGAAAATCCAATGATAGGATCCAAACCGGCTGGAATATGAAGAGACCTGCAGGCGGACTGGGTCAGCTGACCCCCCTGCTGAGGCAATGGGGAGCAACCTCCAACCTTTACTGCAGATTAGCAGCATAACTGCCACGATTCATCATGCAGTTATGAGGAGCAGACAAGCTTTGTTTTCGACTGGGGGATTTACTGTACTGTAGTTTGAAGACGTTTCGTAACATGATTGTTCTGCTGTTTTACTTTCTATATCTACAGCAAATAAATGCTATGGTAAAAACTCCCCAGATGTAAAAGTCTGAGAAGCCATACTGAAAGAAGTGCAGGCACAGAGCGGTTAAGGAAAGGGCATCCTTAAACATTTAGTTATGTTGCATATAATGGAAAAGTCCGTCATATTCAGAATCCAACTTTATGAAACTATTACATACTGTTACATGCAGGCAGTGTTGGAGGCGGGACCCAAACTGGTTGAAAGAAGAATATGCTAATTTCTTCTTGTGCAGGACATCAACCAAACCACACCAACCCAGAACAATGGCAGACATGTTTCTTACATAGAGGAGGAACTAAATTGGAAGAAACTATTTTTAAAAGGATGTTCAGCTTCACAATAAGAAGAAGAAAAGGAAAATTTTGTTTAAGCAAACAACTACCGTACTTAAAAAAATACTTTTACCAATAAATACAGAAACAAATATTTTAATTCAATCCAAACAAAAACTCAATATAGAAAACACCATACATCAGATCAACCTCCCCCCCTTCAATTATCCAATGGTACAGTCCTGTACACACCTGCTTGGGAGAGTGAAACAGCAGAGGTGAGTATTTCACGATATTTTAACTCCTTAATCCATGAATTTCCCTTTAATGAATAGTTAAACAAAAACACAATATTGTAAAGTGAAATCAATTTACCTTTTTACAAAAATGAAAAGAAGATGTGGCCAACCAAAGAACCGCAACCCAAACAAATCCACTTCATCTAAAACAACAAAAATAAACCAATGTAGAAAACCAGATGCTGTGTTTAGCTGCTACTTTGGCCAATATACAGGTAACAATGGCTCATTATTACACTGTTCAATAAATGCTAAGTGTTTTTAATTCAGAGTAATTTTCATGTGAATGTGCTTTACTGGAGGCATCCATGTTTGTCAAAGAACACTACTGCCACCTACTGGTTTGTGACGTTACGGTGCGGTATCGGCTGTTGATCAAGTCCCAGTGCTGTATCTGGTGTTTGTCACAACGCGCTATTATCCAAGTCATCTTGAAAACATTCTTCTTCCAAATGTTGGCTACATATTACGTGTTTTTTCTCTGGCCAGAAGTTCGATGGCAAATCCTCCCTCTTCAAGTTGGCGATCCAACGACCAACCCGTCCGTGGAGGATCAGGAACCGGAAAGGTGGAATAACTCTTTTTTTTTTCACTTTTACCCGATGTATTCCAGCATCCAGCTGCCATGCACGTGGGCATTGTCAGTTTCACTATAGCTCTGGTGAATTTCAATGGTGAAGTCCTCTGGAAATCTTCAATAATTGTCGTTGATTGCAGATGTGTCTAGTAGTTCCCATTGATTTAGCTTGTAAAGCGGGGAGAATGGCGCTAGGCTTACCGCACCGTGACGTCGCTGCTGGAAGATGGCAGGAGGGAGGGGCTACTATATTTGAACAAAAATGGCCGCTCCCAGACTCTGTGATCGAGATGAAAAGTATTACTTTTATTTATTTAAATCACTGCGAACATATTAGTTTTAAGTATAAATAAGGATCGATTAATTACTCCTTGCTGATAAGACTTTTCCTTTAAATAAACATAGACAAACAAATTAATTTTATTTTGAGAAGGTAAGAAGGAGAACCTTTGCTGATTAGCCTTCCTGTTATCTGCTGAGTCTTGCTCTCTCTTGCTCAACTGCAGCGTTACTGGAGTTTTCTGCTCTTTTCATAGAAAATGCTGTTTCCTTTTTCCTTTTTTTTATACCACATATCGACAAATTAACAATCATACAGCTCTTGATGCAGGCTAATTAGTTACTAATTATGAATTTTTAACCAAAGTAAATAATTATTTTCCACCTTCAGTCATTAATTCTAGCAGCTCGTCTTGTTGCTGCAGGAACTATATGAATTCTTCCTCAGCAGTTAGAATAAATGTTAGGAATCTGGTGACACAGGTTGTTCATTGTGGATCCCACAGAGGGTCTCTCTGCTGTGGGATAATGGGGACGGTTTCACAGCTATGAACCGGCTCAGTGTTCGCTCAGGCCAGAGGAATGTGTGAAAGTGGCAGATTGTTGCATCGGTGAACAGTTGGGGACGTGTGAACAGCATTTTTGTCTTTCTTCTCTCCGTTGTTCCACCTTCTGGCGAATCGGCTCTGGGTTAGCTCATGTTTGTAAATATATTGTTTTCCTGTATGTTTCAACAACCTTGGAAATCCGAGAATCCGTGCAGGTCAGAGTCAGAGGGAATAACGGTGTGAATCATCGCTGCAGCAGATTCCGCAAGTCAGGAGGAGATATTGGTTAGGAGAGAATGGGGGATTTTATCCTCCGTCTGGGAAAAAGAAAGGGGGATTTTCTCACTGAGAGTGAAAGAGGCTGAATGAATTTACTAACTTATCACTTATAATAATCACTATTTATGTGTTTATAATTTTTCATTGATTAAACTTTTATTTTTTTTATTTTGGTTCAACAAAACAAAAAAAAAACAGCAATCAAAACCCTAGAATGAAAGGGAGCAGAAAGAATAATCCCATGTTATCCTCATTAGGAAACCTCATCTATGGAGTGAACTTTGTTCCTTTATTGCTAGAAGCAGACAACATGTAACCTGACTCCGCCAGATGGATTTGCTCCGCATATCCATCTGGAAACCTTCCGTTGAAGTAATTTTGGGAAGGGGCGAAAATACTGGTTAGCTGATTGGCCTATGTTGGTGATAGACGGGCCAAATAAACCAATCAGATCAACGAAGCATATGACGTACTAACAGAGAGACGACGAAGAGGAGCCAATTGATAGATCAAACTCTTGCCGAAACCAGTCGGGAGAAGAGCAAAAACATCTTTTCCTCTGAGAAAAGCCTCCAGAGCAGTGTTTTGCTCTTCTTTCAGTGAAGAAATACTCTGTAATTCCGATAAAACTTGCTCGATAGCCACGCTAACGCTAGTTTCATCGGCTGAAGCTGCCATGTTGTCGCGCTTCTCGTTGCGTCACACCTCTACCGCCTCAAAGCCAACGCTGATCGGACGTTCGGTTGGTGAACGGCTCCAATTTTCTTGAACGGAGAGTCTCCACACTGATCTGCGAGTGAAACCTTGAAAGCTCGCGAGATCAGGATGGTCTCACGAGGCTAGACAACATGTGCTGAATGCACAAAATGTAGTTTTATTTTTTTGAGTTTTATGGATTGAACTCTTTTCACATTGTGTTTTTAAAATCACATATCACGGCTTTATGCTAGAGACCAACACTAAAAGTAACATATCAGCATCCTAGAAAACTTACAAATCAGTATTTTAGAAATTAAGAATCACCCTTTACTGAAATTGGAGCTGATGGTTTAGCTTTTAACTGTCAACTCTTGTCTACCAGTTTTTCCCGATTTAAAATTTTGCTCCTGTTTTAATAAGCTCAGGTTCTGTTAGTGAAGCTTCTGTATTTTATTATATCTCTGGCAGCATGTTTCGCTCTGCTGGTTCACTGGAGGAGGAGGCTCTTCTTCAGCCCCCACATCAGAACTGTTTACAGATATCCTTCATGTTTGCAACTGGATGAAGTCAGAGCTTCCCCATTCCTTTTGCTCTTTCTTCCCACCTTCCTTCTTAAAACAAACAAACCTGTTTGTTTGTCGCCTCGGTGAGGTGTGGCCGCCGGCGCTTTGCTGTGAAGATCGCAGATTACAGACACCTAATTCCTATCCACTGCTGCAGGATATTTACCTCCATACTCTCTCCAGATGCTAATAGTTGATTTGGGTCTTTTGTGGTCATCTTGGGTCCTCAGTCTGGTTTCATCAGAGCTATGGTCTGTCCCGGATCCTTTCCTGAACCTTTCAATGACTTTTAACAACAATCCTGCTTCCTCCCTCCTCATTCCCCCAGTAGCTCTAAACACTTTTATTTTATCTGAAACGCCCTCATAGCGTCACATGCGCTCCCTATCAGCCACCATTTTTATGCATACTACAAAGTCTGGCTGCTATTGGTTAAGTCGTCACACAATGTCTGGATCTAGATCCAATGAAATTATCTTTAAAACAGGAGTAAAAATGGCTAATTTGACATGTGGGGCCTGGATATATTGCCGGGTGTAAACAGCACACAGACACATTAGTGACTGGATCATTGCACACTGTTAGATAATTAGATGGAAAGTAAAAAAAAAAAAAATGAAAAATATATATTTCATAAATGTTTGAGTTTTATGTGACCATAAAAATGCTTCACACTCCACTTTTTGCATATCTTATTCATTTAAGTTAAATGTTAAACAGGATATATTTATGTGAGATTAATGTTAAAACGTAAAGGTTTATTGGCACTTATGCTGACTTAATGCTAAAGCATTTCTAGTTTGGTTGCATTCAAAGTTAGTTGTAATTAGTAATAAAATTAGTACTTACTTTATGGATCTTTATTTTTACATTTAATGATTTGTGTTTGTTTAAACTTGAAATAACGCAATATCTCCTGTTACTCTTCTGTTCAAGGTTTTCAACCTGAATGAATGAATGACCCCTTCACCAATCAAATCAAAAAACAAAAACAAAAAAATCAAAATCACAGCAAAAACTTGACAGTGGGATTTTTGGGGTAAAATTGTTGAATAAAAGCAATAAGCTTAATCTGGCTCATATGTAGAGGTTTGGAGACGCTGGTGAAGTTATAAATCCCGTAGCTCTGGAACTGTTATACCAGAGGTCTGAAATTTCCTGCAGTGTTGGTTGACATGATGCAAAATTAATGTTTTTCTTTGTTTTAACTGTTTTAACTGATTCAGTTTAGGCTGTGTCTTAGTCACAATATTTTGATTTATATCTTCAGAAGCTAGAAGATGTTAGCTTTCAAACTATCAATAACACGTGTCATTTGGGCTTACAGTTCCTTAGCTATTTGGTTTTCCATTTAAGTATGTAAAAATGTGAGGATTAATTAAAATTAGGTAGATGTTAAGAGGTTATATTCAGCCATTGGGGTTTAGATAAGGAGTAATGTAGCAATAGACTCTGCAAGAGATGTTTTTTTTTTAATAGTTTGAGATTCTTTAATAGTTTGATCAATCTCATTCCATATTCTAGCTCAGCAAATTTAGAAATACTTATTTAACTCCTAGGCAGTAAAATGCAAGTGTCTATATTAGTTGACACTTTAAAAAATCAACACTGTTGATGGATCAACACTCAGGTTAAAATCATTTTGTAAAAATTTAAAAAATATCCACTGAACTTGGTTTCCAAGATTTGAAGACGTTTCGCCACCTCTCCAGAAAGCTTCCTCAATTCAAACGTCTGGATCCGCAGTTTAAAATCAACATTCATCAGCGTTGAAATGAACTAACATCAGTGTTTAGTGTCAAAAGTTTACACCCCACAGTGGTCTTAACACTTATAAGGATTTATGGACTAATATAGCTGAGTATCATCAGCATAACTGGTAATTCATCTGACGCTGCTCTGGGGCACGCCATAAACAGGCCGCCGTAAACAGGTTCTAAGCAGGCTTGTAAACACCATCAACACTTTAACAGCACATGTCAGGTGTCTCATCCACGGTCACAAAGCCTGAGTTCAGATTTAGACCAGCAGTTTGGCAGCTGAAGGACAAACTTCTGCATAACTGAGACTCCCATCACTGCAAGTGTTTTACAGATAGGTCGGCATTCTGGTAGAACCCTTGCTAGCTTTTTATTTTCAAATCATCTCATAATAAACTCTTCATTAGTTGAATTAGACTATTGACTTAACCCGGTACATTCAACATAAAACATCAGCACTGGAATCTTTTTACTCTGTGGGCGTCGCCATTCTACACTAAAGACAGAGCTCTTCCTGTTTCTCTCTAACGTCTCTGATGAGATGAAAAAGTCCCTGGATGAGCTAGCCATACATAATGCTAGCTTTATGTAGGCGCTTCAGCTATAAAAGTTTGACTGTAAAACAGAGGGTCAGAGGGAGCATCATAGCTGGCCCATTTTCTACACGTATGACTTCTTTTGCAGAACTGCGTTTCTCAAGATGACCAGAAAATGTGTTACAGCAGTAAAATAATCAAGATCAGGCTTTTTTTTTGGTACTATATACACTCTTTTTAAATTGTCTGCTGTATTTTTATCTTTAAAGGCGTCTTGCTTTAACTCGTTGTACTCTATATAAACTACAGGAAACAGAATTTCCATGAAGGAGTAATCCCAAGGGATAAATAAAGTTAAGTCTAAGTCTAAAAAGAGACCTGTAGTAAATTAGAAGAGCTTTGAGAGGAAGAAAGTTTCCCATCCTTTAAAACAAAGAAACATATAAGCTGTATAATAACAAGAGAAAGACTCTCAATGTCTGTTTTAAACTTCATGAACTCATCTAGAAATGTTTTGTACTTGAAATTTGTTCAGCAGTTCCACTAGTGCTGGTACTATTGGACCTCAGTGCAGCATTCGATACTGTCGATCCCTCCATCCTGTTAGAGCGCCTGGAAAACTGGGTCGGCCTCTCTGGTACAGCTCTCAACTGGTTTAAATCCTACTTAAAGGATAGGGACTTTTTTGTGTCAGTAGGCAACTTTACATCTGAGATGACAAAAATCACATGTGGGGTTCCCAAGGGTCCATCCTGGGTCCCCTCCTATTCAATATCTACATGCTCCCTCTGGCTCAGTTAATAAAAAACAACAACGTCAGCTACCATGACTATGCAGACGACACACAGCTTTACATCACCGTGTCACCAGGTGACTATGAACCAATTCAAGCACTGAGGAAATGCTTAGAAGAAATCAATGCCTGGATGTGCCATCATTTTCTTCAACTGAATAAAAACAAAACTGAAGTAATAATCTTTGGACCAATAGAGGAGAGATCTTAAGTTAGCACACAGCTTCAGTCGCTTCAGCTAGTAACCACTGATCAGGCCCCAAATCTAGGTGTAGTACTGGAGTCAGACTTGAACCTCCAAAAGCATTTAAAGACAATTACAAGGTCGGCTTTTTGTCACCTGAAGAACATTTCCAGGATTAAAGGACTAATGTCTCAGCATGATCTGGAAAAACTAATCCATGCGTTTATTTTTAGGCGAATTGATTACTGCAACGGTGTTTTCACAGGTCTGCCTAAAAAGTGGATCAGACAGCTGCAGCTGATCCAGAACGCTGCTGCCCGTGTCCTCACTAAGACTAAGAAAGTAGAGCACACCTTACACTGGCTCCCTGTATCTCAGAGAATAGACTTTAAAATACTTCTGTTAGTCTATAAATCTCTGAATAGCTTAGCACCTAAATACATCACAGACTTGCTATCAGTGCGGAAAGCCTGAGTTCCTTTAAATCAAGGCTAAAAACACATTTGTTTAGGATTGCCTTCCACTGTTCTAGTTAAACAGTTCAACTAAAACATATTTTCTTTAGTCCAACTGTTTTTAATATTCTTTTTTGCATTTTTTACTTTATTTATTTTTTTATTTTTTCCTACTTGCTTTGATTCTGTTTTATCTTCCTGTATTTTAATCATGTAAATTACTTTGCATTGTCTTTGTACTGAAATGTGCTATACAAATAAATTTGCCTTGCCTATTAGTGTTAGTTTGAGTATCACTAATATTTTTTCTGGCTTCCATTCAAGCAAAATATAATAAAATTACTCTTATTTTAATATGCAGATAAGTCACTGCATATAATTTGGCCAATTCTTGGTTTACAAGTTTCTGTAAATATTTCAGATTTAATGAGAAATAAACAGCTAACTATACCGTAGTTATGCTGCAATGGGCTGCAGATGTTTATCGATCAGAATGAAAATGACGGTAGTCTCTGATTAGAGGAAAAGTTTCTTCAGTTTTTTTTTTACACTGCAAAAAACATCTAGAAATAAGTAAAAAAAAACTGGCCTAAATTAAGTGTACTTACCCTTAATTTGAGCAGGTAAATAAGATGATCTGCCAATGGAATGAGTATTTTTATTACTAATACAAGATACACTTGTAATAAGACAAAGCAATTGTTTTTTTCTTATTTTAAATTTAAATTGTCTTGTTCCATTGGCAAAGTGTCTCACTTATCTCCTCAATTCAAGAAAAAATGCACTTAATTTGAGAACAAATTACTTATTTAGATTTCAATTTTTTGCAGTGCATCTTTTGGATTTTATCGTAAAGTCAATGAGGTGAGAAGAACCCTTGATGAAAAATTCACTTTCAGAGCATCAGAGAATATTTTGATGGTTATCCGTCTGATCACCTGCAGGAATCGTCCCGCCCCTCACCCTGAGACAGAGCTGGGCTTTTCTCTCCTGCTTTCCAAAGAAAGAAGCACATAATGGGTCAGGAAAGCGTGCTCTTAACATAGCTGTCTTCCTGACGTGAGGAGAGACTCGCTGACAGATGCCTTACAGCCAACAGACACTCCAACACTCCACACTGATCCCGACATTCCTCATGTCCAAGTCATGAGCCGCTTTTGTTTTGTCAACAGTTTCGCCGGCTCTCACACAAACACGCACGGCCTGAATCGCTGTCATACCTGCTCTCCATCATCTTTTTGAAGAGTCTGTCCAGCTCCTCTGGTTCTACACCGACACACAAACAGAGGCGGCTGAAGGAGCAGACTCCCCTCTGAGGGGCCACAGCCGCCTGATCCCTGACCTTTCCCAGAGTTCTCCTCTGCTGCCAGCCTCTGGATAGACTTTAATGCTCCATAAAGGTCTTTTATCTGCAGACAAAAGCACATCACACAGTCAGAGCGATGCTTCTGACAGTTTTCTGGTGTAAAACGAGGACTTTACTGCTGACGAACACCAAAGTGACCACATTAGACATGAAGGACTTTTACTGCTGTAAGGGCTTTAAAACACTGGATGTATAAATAAACACAGATACTGTGACCGAATAAGGTTAAAATAGGGCCATACATTCTGTTAAAATGCAGAATGATTTACTTTTTATTTGAAAAAGAACATAAAGAACCCAGAGGAAGCTGTAAAGGGAATCATTGAGTCTAATTATCACTCTGATTGCTGTAAATGAAAGCAGATGTGCTTTCAGCCCCTGTCCTCTTGTGTTAGCAATGACTAGCTCAAAATGAAAATAAAATCATCACTTTGCATCGAAATGACATCACCTCTCAGAATCTGCTGCTACGAACGTCGCAGTCGAAGGAACGTTCTTCTGGATCATCAATAACTTTAAGGTGAGCATTTCAGCAGCACGGAGTGAACCTGCAGGATGATGCAGCATCGGAGGTGAATGGTAACTATTGTTCTATTTACTTGAGTAACACTCGGATAAAAATCTACTTTAAGTCAAAACTAAAGTTTTATTGCACTATATTTTGTACTTCTACTTGACTAATACTATCATAAAATATAACAATTCTTCCTTAAGTAAAATGTTTATAGTGATTATAGATGTTCGAGATCGGCCTGTTTTTCAGTGCAGTCCTGTTTCTCTGACTATGACTAACGGTTGAGCTGGTTGACAGTTGTCTTTTGTATCTATGCTTCTTTTTCTATGTCTGCTTCTGTCTCCTTGAACCCCAGTCGGCCTCGGCAGATGGCCGCTGACACTGAGCCTGGTTCTGTTGGAGGTTTCTTCCTGTTTAAAGGGAGTTTTTCCTCTCCACTGTCGCTACAAGCATGCTTAGTGTGAGGGATTGCTGAGAGTCAATGAGTCGATGCAATCAACTGCTTTTCCTGAGATAGAAAACCTTGAATCAAGCTGACTGGATGATTTGTTGAACTATAAAGTGCCTTGAGATGAATTGTGCTGTGAATTGGCGCTAAAGAAATAAACTGAATTGAACGGCTTTGCTTTTTGGCTCAGGTGCCTCTTCACCCAAACAGACCTGCAAAGCACCTGCACTGGGTTGTCTGTCAATCTTCCTGCTCCATCCTCCCCTCCATCATGAGATAAGTAAACTTCATCACTTAAGCCAGCACCTCTCCTACAACCTTAGGAGACAAACCACCTTTTTCTGGTGGAGAACCATTGACTCATATAAGCTCATCCTGAACTGTGAACCGCCCCCAGTGCATGCTGTAGGTCGTGCTACCATAGTTTGTTTCATTAGACAGATTTTAGGCTGAGAAACTGTGTAACAACCAGCAATAAAGTGAATGGAAGCAACTGTTCTGCCAGCTCACACCACGCTTAGCGGGAAGCTCTGCTCAGCATTTGGAGCGAACGGCAGGCGGTTCACGTGACTCTATTCTCCATCCTGCCTGCAGCTCTCAGCAGCCACACACATGCAGCTGGGAGGAGGCTAATGCTTCATAAATACAGTGAGCAACTCTGGGAGGAGAACATTTCTGATCATCTCTGTTCAGGAGCCTTAAATCTGACCCTCGAAGTCCTCACTTCAATCCAGCTCATTTCTAAAGCACCAATTCCTAACAGCAAGCAATCAAAATGATTTTATTATTTAAAATGGTTAAAGCAAACCAGCCGATTGCATCGAGTCACTTCTTCCTCTGCCTACTAAGCGGTTAGCAACAGACAGCCGGTTGCAGTGAGACACTAACGCCACAGCTGTCCTTCACTATTACTAAGACAGGCACAAAGCTATTTTTGATACATCCGTCCATTTTCTGTTACAATTATCCCAATCAGGGTTGTGAGAAGTGCTGGTGCCTAAGGAGGATTTAGAGAAGCCGATTAACCTAACAGTCCTGTTTTTGGACTGTGGGAGGAAGCCGGAGTACCCGGAGAGAACCCACGCATGCTCAGGAAGAAAACGTTGCAAACTCCACACAGAAAGGCCCCAGGCTGGGAATCGAACCCGTAACTTTCTTGCTGCAGCAATGCTACTGAGCAGCCGTTCTTAATACAAACGTGTTCAAAGAGCTTCTACATGCTCAGTAACTTCTTGTTTTACGTAACAAACTCTACCTGTCAGGATTGTTTAGACTTCTTGGACATCAGTGCCTAACAGCTAGAAGCTGAAGACGAGGGTATGTGTGTGTGTGTGTGTGTGTGTGTGTGTGTGTGTGTGTATGTGTGTGTGTGGCCATGGCTTTAATACCTGGTGGGGACAATTTCCTAGGAATATGCTACATTTTGGGGACTCATAGGTACTTGTGGGGACCGACAACTGGTCCCCATAAGGAAAGTTTCTCTTCTTGGGGTGGGGGTTAGGTTTAGGACTAAGGTGTGAATTGAGTTTAGGTTAGGTTTAGGGATAGGTATGTGTCGGTAATGGTTAGGAAGTCAATGGAAGGTCCCAACAAGGATATTGTGACACAAAATGTGTGTGTGTGTGTGTGTGGCGGGGGGGGTGAGATCAGCCCATCCTCATGATGCACTGTTGCACAAATTAACAGAAGAGTTTTTTAGGTTTTTTCATAAATTGTTTAAATGAAGAGCCTCTATTTGAGGCAACACCTTAAGCTGCAAAAAATTCTGATTTATATAAAAAAAGAACCTATATTCTGAAAGCATCTTCCATCAACAAACAAACAGCCAAAATAAATCAGAAAAAAATAGACAGAAAAAAAACCAAACAGGTGTTGAAATGATGGATCTCTTGCTGTATGTTCATTAGGTTTCAGATTATAATATTGTAGTATATTTTTAAACTGCAACCATTTAAAGCTCTGCTTCTAATCACTTCCTTATTAAATCCTTAAGCCAAGCTACTTTCCAGTAAAAAACAGATACATAAAATTGGGATTCTGTCATTTAAAGTTATATCGTTTATGCGTATAATTGTGCAGATTTTTACGACCTGATGACACGCAGCAACGAATTGACCGATTAACATTTATCCACATCTGCTGTGGTGCATCTCCATCCTGATCAGTGAGGTCTAACATGTAAAGCAATTATGTTCGGCGTGCGTCTGTGTGTGTTTGAGGCATACAGCATATTTCCATGCGTGCAGGCTGGTGTTCTTTAAAATCTGCTAATGATTCACAAGTCATAAAACCTTCCAGGCAAACCAAAGAGGCCCAGCAGGCAGCCTCACAAAGGAGGCAGCAGAAACATCACATCCTCTGCTTTCACACAACTCTTACAGCCGTGACTCACCGGCTAATATTAATAACATAAAACACTGATGCAGAATAAGAGCTTTCCATTTGGTTTGGTTGGATTTACTGTGAAAGGTAAAGGACCGGCTGAACTTTAGGTGGAGGAAATAATGGAATGAAGGTGAAACTGAAGCATGAAAATAAGGAGGAATATGAGGTCAGGATTTGGCTAAAAGAGTTCAGCTCTAACACTGCAGGCAGCGCAAAAACAAATAGATTCGCCATAGATTTTAATCACAAGGGACATCATTAACCGCGTCCAACACGTGGTAGGAGGGATGGAGATTTGGTAAAAGCAGTTCTGCCAGAGAGCCTGTAATTAAAAACTTGAGCAAATTCTTTCTGCTGTCGTCTGATTAGTTTGCTCGCAGTGGCTGTACTCCTCCACCGCTAAATATAGACCTTCTTCAGACACCACTCCCTAAAACCAACGCTTTGCCTTTTTCCCAGTTCCTGGAAGGGATCAGCTGGTGAACGCTACATTTCTGAGGCCTGTTCGGTCTGTTGTTTTCATGTTTAAAGCCCCACAGTTGGATTTAAATGAATTTTACCATTTTTATATCTTAGATGTAACCATAGAGGCTCCATTTTGGACTCCATCCATCCCTCTTGGATTAAAGTAATAGGCACTGTTACCATGTTAAAGCTGTCTTTGCACGGGGAAATGATCCAAAAACTTACCTGCATACCTCCTTACTGCCAGCACAGTTGGGAGAGCACTTATTATGGGGACCAGGGGTGCACCTCCAATTCAGATTGAATTCAGTTTATCTCTATAGCACCAATTCATAACAAGGGACTTTAAAATTCAACCAGATCAACCAGTCAAACTGATTCAAAGTTTTCTATTTAAGGAAAACCAGTTGATTGCATCGGCTCATTGACTCTAAGGCAATCACCCACACTAAGCATGCTTTGAGCGACAGTAGAGAGGAGCGGCCATCTTTGAGGCCTCCATTGCTTAAGTATCCTGACTGATTCCAAGAATTGGGATAAAGCCAATGGTTTTTTACAATCGGAAAGTTAGAATCTTCAAATCATTCCAACATTTCCTTTCTCTTAATTCCTTGGACCAACATCTAACATCTGCTTCATACATTTCAGATTTTTTTCATAAACATCAATACATGTACACAGTGGCGGTTCTAGACCAAATGTACCAGGGGGAAACCAAAGTTTCATTTAAATTCTAAATGTCTTTTTTTGGTGAATATACATTCAGAATTTTGGAATTTTACATATTTATGACTTAATTTAAGTTGAAATTACAGTTTTCTGTAAGATCTGAATTAGAACTTAAGAAAAACTGTTAAATTCAGCTGTAAAAATTTTGACTATGTTATTAATTTAGCAGATGAAACTGGGATCATATCTAAATACCACTAAAACTATCAACTCATTGTTTTTTAAATAGTTAATAAATTTAATTTGTAAAGAAAAAAAATGAAATAGATCCAAAGGACCTATCAGTAACCATGCCTGTTGCTGGGCATACCATCTTTAGAATTTCTTTGAGTATTAGCCTATGTTTTCAGTACAGGGGCCATAACAGGGGCCAGGACATTAGCTACGGGGGCCCTGGCCCCCGTTGGCCCCTGTCTAGAACCACCCATGCATGTACAGTTTGAAAAAAAAAACATGTATGCAGGTTATTTTTTTGTTTTCGTTCTTTGGAGTGTCTTTGCTTATCTTTTACAGTGGAAGGCCTAAGTTTGCCATGACCTCTGTTGGTATCACAAAATCATCTCTTTACTATTTTTTTCCAGCTTTGATATTGTCATTTTAAAGTCAACAGTACAGAGCAACCAAATTAACTCTCTGCATTTAACCCATCTCCTTGGGGAGGAATGGGCTGCCATTGTGCAGCGCCCAGGGAGCAGTGTGGGGGTTAAGGGTCCTAGCCTCGTGAGACCATCCTGATCTCGCGAGACTCTCCGTTAAAGAAAATTTGGAGCCGTTCACCAAACGAACGTCCAATCAGCGTTGGCTTTGAGGCAGGTTGAGGTGTGACAGTTCAAGCGACAGTTCAGTCTAAAGAACATGGCGGCTTCAGCTGATGAAACTAGCGTTAGCTTGGCTATCCAGCAAGTTTTATCGGAATTACAGAGTATTTCTTCACTGAAAGAAGAGCAAAACACTGCTCTGGAGGCTTTTCTCAGAGGAAAATATGTTTTTGCTCTTCTCCCGACTGGTTTCGGCAAGAGTTTGATCTATCAATTGGCTCCTCTTCGTCGTCGCTCTGTTAGTACGTCATATGCTTCGTTGATCTGATTGGTTTATTTGGCCCGTCTATCACCAACATAGGCCAATCAGCTAACCAGTATTTTCGCCCCTTCCCAAAATTACTTCAACGGAAGGTTTCCAGATGGATATGCGGAGCAAATCCATCTGGCGGAGTCAGGTTATAAGGGTCTTGCTCAGGGACCCATAGTGGCAGTCTGTGGGAGTTTTAACTCAGATTCTCTGCATTCGAAGCACAATGCCCTATCCACTAGGCCTCCTATCCCCTAATACTTACCTACCTTATGCCATTTCCTGTCTTCTTGCAGTTGTGCAGAAATTAAACATACCTCTGGGGGGGTTGGTTCTGGGAGTATGCAGATATATGAAATGGTTTAAAAGGGGGCAGTTTGCCAACCATATACTATTTTATTTATCTTGATCAAAAGAGTAACAGAGTAAATTTAATCTGTGTAAAATATGTAGCTTAATTTTATTGTAGCTGTTTGGGTATTTGACCCCAGACCAAATACTGTGTGCATCAATCAGACACAGCTGAGTTAGGAAGGCTGTCATTGGGCTGTAAGACGTGTTTTTCTAGTTTCAAACTCCAGTCTTAATCGAGATATGTCTCTGCTTGTGTCTCTGTGCGTCCAATATTAGCTCATTATCAGAGCTCTGCATGCTGGGGAGGCATTAAAGCATGAAATGGGTCTATGTATCAACCTTTAGAGAACTTTACAGAAGCTCTAGAGTCCAGTTGGGCTTGTTTTACACCATGTGTCCTATGTGTATCCTGCCACTTAACCATGTAGGGTTTGGGTGCAATTCCTAAACCATGGACTCCTGTTTCACGAAGCTCTCTTTGAGATAAATTAAAGACCACATGGGGTTTATGGCTCTGGGAGAACCTTCCCTCCAAAAAGAAATATCACAACTAATGGCCTTATTACTCTGATGGTATTCTATCAGGGTTCATGGCTTGAATCCTCTGAACTTAGAGTAGCAGTCATTCAAAATGGCCTTTCCTGGTCAAATGCAAGCTAAATCCCCTCCAACTTCCAACCAATGGAGTGACCCCCTCTGACTCCACCCTTTCACTGAATTACAGGGTCTGACCAGGAGATGACGCTTCCCTTTAGATCTTAATGTCCACAAATCATGACAGAAAGAATATTTTAGTACAAATATTGATGTTTAAAAAGGAAAAGTAGTGGGAAAATTCTGAATGGTTACTACTGTACCAGTAATCCAGTCTTCATTAATGTCTGTAAAACCAGAATCTGGTGCTGGAAAAGACTGGAACACCTTTACATGGTAGAACTCAACATTCAACTTAATAATAAACTAAAGTGAGCATTATTCAGTTCTCATCTTGTTCATTTTAATTTAAAGTTTGATTATTTTGAATATTCAGGTCGAGTCCAGCTAAAGAAAATAAACTTCTGAAAGAGGTGCACTGCAAAAAATGTAAAGCTAAATAAGTCATTTTTTCTTAAAATAAGTGCATTTTATCCTGAATTGAGGAGGTAATTGCCAATGGAACAAGACAATTTACATTTGGAATAAGAAAAATCAATTGCATTGTCTTATTTCAACTGCATACTATCTAATTGACTTATTTTAAATGTAAAAATACTCATTCCATTGGCAAATTATGTTCTTTACCTGCTCAAATTAAGGGTAAATACACTTGATTTAAGACATTTTTACTTAATTTCAGATCTTTTTTGCAGTGTGGAGACTTATGCAGATCAGTTTGACTTGATTGGCTGACATTTTTGGCCATTTGAGCCAGAAAACACCATGAACTAAGCTGCTGTTTAGATGAATAAGATCCATTTTATATTATAGAGTGTATGACCTTTTAAGAGATGGGTGAGTTAGTTTAACTATATAAACTGAGTTTAATGACTGTTTTAGAATTATTGTGTCTGCCCTATGAAAAACGGATATAAAAAGGGTTTAGAATGAACTCTATTTAATTTGGTTTTTATCTAAAGATAATTTCAGAGGGATTAGTTTTGTGAAACAGGAGGTTATGACTCCTCTAACAAACCCTGCATGATGAAAACACTGAGTAACACTGTGAATGCAAAGGAGGATAAAGGAGGATAAAAATAAGATATTCTGAAAAAAGGAGCATCTAAGAAGTCAGTTCGCAAGAATAAAACTAATATAACCAAAAAGAGGAGAGAGTAGAAAAAGGAGGTGAGGTTGTTAAAAAGGAGGAAGGCCAACAATAAAAAAAGGAAAGGATTTTGTCTCATAGACGCCATTTTCTGCACTACGTTGCGTCAGTCGTGCAGACAGCCCCCGTCTCCTCTGACTAACTACCTGACAACACAGAGACCCCGGTTAGTCTGGAAACATGAAAAGGCCACCGTGGTGGAGGGCTGCGGGTCGGTCAGGAGCTGCTGCCAGCGAGACGCTGTGCATTCAGGGGCTACAACAGGAGAGACAAGCAGCAGAAGCAGCGACCCTGCTGGAGGATCAGTGGGCTTAAGTCAGGAGACCAAAGTCTACCTGCAAATATAAAAAATAAAATAAAAAGGATAAAGCAGCAGGCTTTGCTTCGATGTGTCTCTGAGAAGAGGTGATAAACCTGCCACGGAAATGCACTTCTTTACTGGTCAACCATAAATAAAATCCAGCTTTTAAAGACTGGAAACTATTGCTGCCTTTTTATAAAGCAAAGATTTGACTTGTTTATTTTCCTGGACAGAAATATCTCTATGACTCATAATTAGATAACAGGAAAACCTTTAAGTTTACTTAAGTTTATGCATTTATTTATCCATCACCCTCTGATATCCAGAGGTCAGGATGTAAAATTAGTAATACATCTAAATGTCAGACTGCAGCTGGTTCTGGACGATCCCACACAGAGGTGGGCAGAGAACCAAAAGATCTTCAAATGTAAGAGTAGCTCTGCTTCAGCATGTTTGCCTCCACTAAAAGTAGCCATCTAAGAAGTTACTGATGTAAGATTAAAAAGGTGTTCGGTAAAAATGCCACTTAAGTACAGAGGTGTCAAATTATTAAGTCAGTTACTTAAGAATTCCCAAGAGAGAAAACCCAAAGACTAAAGTTTTCCTGGAAATTTAGCACGCAAACAATCCCACAAAAAACACCTACTGTCAGGACTCCTGTTTTGTGTTTCTGTGTTTGTCTCCCTTCCTCCACCAGGAGGCGCCTGGTTCTGGTCCGCCTCCTCACAGACCTGCTGATGGTTTCCTCGTTAAACAGAGTGTTTTTAAGCTGCTGACTGCCACTACCTCGACGCCAGAGTGTTTGCCAGTTTTGGGTACTCTAGTCAAGCTGAGTTTTGCTGAGTCAAACTGAGTTTTTGTCAACCGGAGTTTAACTTTGTTTTTGTCTTTGCCTCTTGGCAGGAAGTCATCCTGTAAACTGGTTTTCTCTGACCTTCTCTCCCTGGAAGGATCAACTGGGCTTCAAACTGAGCTTGGGTTCAAACAGGAGGTTTGGGTCCACTTTCCCCAAGAGATCGTTTGAGCTTCACACTGAGAAAGGGATTCATCTCCACTACGACCCGTTCAAGTACCGCAGGAAATCTGAGTGGCAGTCAGTTTCTCCGTTGTCCAACTAACAACTGCATTCTGGGTAACCCTGTTCGCCCTCCACCGAATCAGACAGACACTGGAACCACGGCACACAGACAGGAGTCAAGGACTCAACAACTTCTCTGGAAACATGAGTCGGCAACCAAATCCTCTTCTCCAAGTTCACGAGTTAAATTCCCCACTGAGCCTGAACTAACCGCTGTGTCTTCCACTCACTTTTCAGTTCCGGTTGAGCAGTGTTCAGAGCAATTATTCTCCCTCTGTTTAACTTCTTCAATAAAACCCGTTAAACCTTTTCCCTGGTCCCTCTGTTCGGTTTTCAGCATTTGGGTCTGAACTTTGTAACATCATGACACCTAAATGTTTAACTTCTCATCCTCTGTAGCAAAAACAAATGATATTAAAAGCTTATTCCAAAACTTAACCGCTTAGCTTTACCGTCTGTAATGGGATATGGAAACATTTATTAATATTTACAAAACATGTTCTTGTTTGAAACAATAATGGAAGCAGATTTCCTCTGCATGTTTTTGCTAAAGTCCGTTTTCACTCCTCGCTCCAGAGGAAAGGACGCCTCTAGAAGTAAAGACAAGGTGATATGAAAAACATTATTTGAAAATAATGTAATCTGTAAAACTCAATTGGAATAAGAAATCATATAAATATAGAATTTGAAAAAATAATGAAAAAAATAAATAATTTGAAAAATCAACTATAAATAAAATAGCCAAATCTTTTAAAGTAATTTGCACAAATTAAAATCTCATAAAACAGCAAAGTTACTCTTAAAATGTTTTTTTTTTATTTCATTAGTTGACATTTATTTTTAATTTTAATTTAAGAAAGAGGTGTATTGCTTGAAAAATAATTATTGAACAAAATTCACTCCATATAATTGATACAAGGGTAAAACTAAAAGTTTATTTTTCCCCCAAATAGTCAAAGTAACTAAATGAAACTAGTTCTTTCCCAGCTGTGATCCCACAGAGGCTGATTAGGGAGCTGGATAATCCCTTCAATGTGAAGAAGCAGCTGCTCCACGCTGAAGCAGATCCTGCAGAAGGAGAAACTCATTTCTACTGGTTTTTGTCGTTCAGTCAGGATCCAGACTCCGTCAGGCTGGAATAAAGCTCTCATTACTGCAGATGAAACCCAGATCCATCTAACCAGCCTCCAATCCCTCAGAAACATCTGACCCTGCAATCCCTCAGGAGCAGAGCTATGACCTCAGACCAGGAGGGGCTGACTCAGTCACATACCTGAGAACCTCCATGATCCTGGGGGCTCCTGCTGTTTGGGTCTCCAATCCAAATAACCAAGGAGAGGTTTCAACCAAAACCACAGAAACTCAGAAAACCGGCTACCTCGTCTGGAAAAGGAAGTCAGTGTGTGGTTCAGGGGGCCACTTTTATTCTTTCAGGTTCATTTCCATGAAATACAATCGTAAAAATGTTTAAATGTGGTTCAATCAACAGCGATCATGTTTTATTTGCTGAAATCTTACATTCTTTTTCTTTGATTTTCCTTCCTTATGCTAATAATGACCAATCAGTTCCTCTGAACTCCACGGACTGACTTCTGATTAAACCAAAGGGAAGTTTTACTGATTCTTATGAGCACCTCACCCTGCAGAAGAATAATGGTACAGACCAAAACCCTGTTCCAGGAGTCATAACCTGCTGTTATTTAGATATGTTTAAATTTATGTTTAAGCAATATTGGGAAAATAATAACATTTTTAACCGAGCTTATTCAGGCCCCTTTTTTTTCTCGTTAGGATACCAACCTGTTGTCTCCTACACAATAAGTAAAAAGTCACACAACTAGCGACTCTTACCTGCTGTACTGCAGGCGAGTCCCTGATTGGTGGAATTTCCAAATGCATTTATTATCTTTATTTTAAGGAAGTGTTATGCTTGATGGAAATGAGCAGAATACAGAATTTACAGCCAGTTTCTGCCATTAGGTACCAAACAGGAAATATGCATAGTGTAGAGTGGTAGAACTGACCAATCAGAGGCCTCCTTTCTCTCCTCTCTGCAACGCTGTCTGCAGTCACTACTGTACAATTTTGGGTAGGTGCACCAGAGTGTCTGCGGAAGGGGGGGGCATATCTGCGTTAACTGACACGCAGACAACCCCGTTACTGAGCATAAACCAGGCTTAAGAGCTGTCGCTTATTTTTCAGAGTGGAGATATCCAGAATTTTAGTGATTCAGTGATAAAATCCCCGCATGAAGGGATGTGGGTGCTAAAATTTGGTAATTTGGTCATTTTCACATGAATTTAGCCTATTATTGTCTAAAGTTACTGAAACATCCGGGTGCAAAATGTGTTGCAGAGACGTAAGGAGCTGCATGGAGGGCTACTGGAATCCATTGCTCACTGGTAGATGTCACAGGAGCAGGAAAACTGAAAACATCCTAATTCAGCATTATGGGACATATAACTGTGAAGAGGAGCTGCAGATGAATCTATATAAACGTTGTGGTGCAGGAGGATGTAGCTGCTCTTATCGCATCTGTTTGGTTAGAATTCAAGATTTAATCATTGAAAGAAAGAGTGTAAGCGGTTATGTTGTTGTTTCTCATGGCCATGGGCGGTTCTAGACAGGGGCCAACGGGGGCCAGGGCCCCTCTAGCTAATGTCCTGGCTCCTGTTATGGCTCCTGTACTGAAAACATAATGATATGCCCTGCAACAGGCATGGTTACTGATAGGTCCTTTGGATCTATTTAAATTTTTTCTGTACAAATTATATTTTATTAACTATTTAAAAAACAATAAGGAGATAGCTTTAGTGGTATCGAGATATGATCCCAGTTTTCATCTGCTAAATGTTTTTTTCAAAACAAATTAATAACATAGTCACATTTTTTTACAACTGAATTTAACAGTTTTTCTTAAATTCTAATTCAGATTTTACAGAAAACTGTAATTTCAACTTAAATGAAGTCATAAATATGTAAAATTCGAAAATTCTGAATGTATATTCACCTACTATATTCACCACCTGCTCGTCTTCTGCGGGGCGGATCTCTACAGGGATAGGAGAATACAGGTCAGTGACTGGACGTGGAGCTTAACACGACTTGGAGCTAGTCACTGACCTGATTCAAAGTTCAGTCCGTTCGCGGAGGTTTGACCGCAGTTGCGGCCGGCGACGCCCCCAGAGTTCCTAGAGAGCGCGCAGCAGATGCCGAGCAGCAACAGAGTCCAGAAGGGAAATCCAAGGCCGACGTCAGGAGACAGTTCAGGGTTCAGAAGCCGGAAGAATCCAGGATCAGATACGACAAACAGAGCAGACAGGGGGAAGGCAAAAACTCGAAATCCTCAGGGCAGAAAACTGGTCAAAATCAGGAAAACAGGCAGACTACAGAATGCTAGGGAACGTCTCACAAAAAACAAACGAATAACCTGCCGCTGATGGAAGGCAAACACACAACTTAAATAGAAGAGGAACTAGGTGAAAATGATCGTCGATAATCAGCCGCAGAACCAATTAGACAGGAGAGCAAGGAGCAAAGGAAAAAACCAAACCATCAGCGCCAAGATCATGACAGTCCTACTTCATGCAGCTATCCTGTTTTTTTATTTCATGCTTTTCTGAGCCCCCATGAAAACACGCTGACCCCCTCCTGGCCCCTCTGGTACATTTGGTCTAGAACCGCCACTGCTCACGGCTCTGCTGCTATTTCATCTATTATCACTATTGGCCAACACCAAATGTTGGTAGGGAGGCATCAGTTAGGAAGTTCTGCAGAAAGTCCCTCCTTTTTTCCAAACAGCTTTGATCGGAGCAGCTGCAGATGAATGATGTGTAGAACTAGTCTTGAATGCTGCACATTTTTTTTATCTTTATAGCATTTAGACACCAGTTCATTAATGGTGAAAACAAGGAGAAGGATCATAATTATGCTCTGAGGTCAAAAACCAAAACACATTTGAACATAAAAAGTCAGATTTCCAGCTGATGACTCCTTTAAATGTTTTATTAAAGTAGCAGAGTGAAAAAGGTAAACAGGGCGATTGCTTCTGTGACGCTCCTGACTCCATGTTACAGGTTCTTCCTTCAGTGCAACCTGGTTTAGAAAAGACAAGAGCCCACAAGCTTTTAAAGACTGCATTTTCTGTTTCTGTAAATTATCAAGCCTGAACAGATGTGAACAGATTTGGTCTGGTTCCAGTGTGTTAACAAAATGGAAGTTCATAAATCTAGCTGAAGATCTCCACTTTCATCTTGCTGGTTTCTGAAAAGAAAATATCATCTAATCCCGGATAATTGTCCCATTCTTTTAAAAATTCAACTCTTCCGCTCCGATCCGTTTAATTGTTCCAGTTCGTCTCTCCTCTTTGTTTGGACCAGTTTTTTTTTTATTTCCCCTCTGATGTTGTTCCAGTTTCAAAGCAGGCAGCTGTTGTCTGATTGTTCCTGTGAACGAGAAATCTTCAGAACACGAATCTGCGAACAGAAAAACAAAAGTTTCTCTTTTTTTGCAGCTTTCTGTTTGATTTTAGAATGAAGAAGAGGAGCCGGCCTCCTTTACAGTATTTAACCTCATTTTCTACGATGTCACTGACATTTTGTCTGTGCTGAAACTGCCCCTAATATTTTAATTATCCTCTCAGAGTCGGTCAGAACTATCATCGTCAGACGTCAGCTTTAATCACCGTCACGCCACCCTCATTTAATGCTTAGATGTTTGCTCCGGTGTTCAGGTTATGGGATTTGTAAAAAAATCAATAAAATGCAGCAGCTTTTTGGCAGCTCCTCAGATTTTTTTAAGTGCGTCGTATTTATATTGGGTTGTTTAGCTGATGTTGGCTCCTAGAGGGGATTACCTAAAGGCTGAGGACAAGAAGAAGGAAAATGTTTCAATTAGAGCTCATCATCACAAGTCCATCATTGGATTGTTTACTTTCTTGTAATTTGCACTCAGTGAAGCTCTAAACAGTCATGAAGTAAACTCTTGATCCAGCCCTCCTCGGTTTGTTTTCCTTCCAGCGTTCTCGTCTTCTTTTAAAGTCATTCCTTCCATCAGTTCTCTGCCTGACAAATGCTGGTGATCGGCCTCCAAGACGTGGATGTCAGGAGCAAATCTGTTTGATGCATAAAGATGAGGGTGAGATTTGCTTTGCTTCTGGAGCAAATTAGGAACATGAACTGACTGTGAGCTCATGGTTCCCAGGATAGATTTTTATCATTTCAGGGGCAGTGATCCTGCATAATGTTTTGGCTCGGCCGTCTGACCCACACAGACGTTTTCAGGCATTGGTTGAAATGCTGATGTTGTTGACAGATGTAGATACTTTAGAAGGAGTCGCAGCTCTTTGCTCGGCCGCTCTGCAATCAAACTATTTACTTTTCTAGAGTTCTTCACACAACTATCTAATTTGTATAGATGTATATCGTGTTGATTTCATGATGGATTACCAGGTTCAAGTGTTTGGTAAATCTGGAGAACAGTTGTGAGGCATTTGAGGTCAATAATACTTAATAAATCCAGAGGGAAGATCGATGTAGTGCCGAATGTTTGCAAAGTTCCTTCAAACAGTCAATAGATGGTTATAGATGTAGGAAGTAGGGCCCTGATGTGGCTGTGGAGGATCGTAAGAGTTTCTCATTGTCTAGCAGAGAGGGTTAGGGTTAGTTGTTGATTTTGATTGTTTGATTTTATGAAGTTTTTTGCCTTAAAGAAGAAGTCCGTTCATATTCAGAATACAAACTTCTGAAAGTACTTTAACCATGAAATTATTCCATACTTTTCAATAAATTATGTGTTTTAATTCAGAGTAATTTTCATGTGAATGTGCTTTACTGGAGGCATCCATGTTTGTCAAAGAACACTACTGCCACCTACTGGTTAGTGGCGTCACGGTGCGGTATCGGCTGTTGATCAAGTCCCAGTGCTGTATCTGGTGTTTGTCACAACGCGCTATTATCCAAGTCATCTTGAAAACATTCTTCCTCCAAATGTTGGCTACATATTACGGGTTTTTTCTCTGGCCAGAAGTTCGATGGCAAATCCTCCCTCTTCAAGTTGGCGATCCAACGACCAACCCGTCCGTGGAGGATCAGGAATCAGAAAGGTGGAATAACTCTTTTTTTCACTTTTACCCGATGTATTCCAGCATCCAGCTGCCATGCACGTGGGCATTGTCAGTTTCACTATAGCTCTGGTGAATTTCAATGGTGAAGTCCTCTGGAAATCTTCAATAATTGTTGTTGATTGCAGATGTGTAGTTCCCATTGATTTAGCTTGTAAAGCGGGGAGAATGGCGCTAGGCTTACCGCACCGTGACGTCGCTGCTGGAAGATGGCAGGAGGGAGGGGCTACTATATTTGGGTGAAAATGGCCGCTCCCAGACTTGGTGATCGCGATGAAAATTATTACTTTTATTTTATTACTGATTAGCTCTAAATTCAATAAATCACTGCGAACATATTAGTTTTAAGTATAAATAATGACCCATTGGTTATTCCTTGCTGACCGAAATTGTCCTTTGATTGAGTTCAAATACCATTGGTTCCTACCCTCACCATTGGTCATGAAATCTGGACCATGACTGAAAGAATGAGAACCTGCATACAAGCTGCTGAAATGAGCTTTCTCTTCAGGGTGGCTGGGGTGTCCCTTAGAGAGAGGAAGGAGCTCTGCCACCCAGGAGAGGCTCGGAGTAGAGCCGCTTCTCCTCCACATCGAGAGGAGTCAGCTGCAGGGAGGCTCAGATATCTGTTATAGATGCCTCCTGTAGGAGGTGTTCTAGGGATCGAGCCAGGAAACAGTGAAGGGAACATCTCCCTATGCTGGTCTGGGTGTTCCTCAGGCTTCCCCCAATGGAGGTGGAAGAGGTGTCTGAGGAGAGTGAAGTCTCTGAAGCCCCATTTACACTACCCTTGGATCAGTTAACAGTGCCGAACTTGATTCCTTGCGACCATTTACACACTACGCTAGTGCAGTTCCTCGCCTCCTAGTGGCTATCTAAGGTATTACTGCTGAATTTACTTGACAGAGTCAGATTTGGGAAGTGGATATGCCAGACGATAGGCTAATCGGGGCTTATAGATGCAGGAAGTAGCGACAGACGTTGAGCTTCATCACACTGAGCAGAATAACACTGGAAATCATGTGTCACGGTAGTGAAACTACTATTTTCACGAATGTCTGACATTTCATGATTACGGAGAGGCTGGCTGTAAAGAGATGACGCGTTCTGCTCATGCTCTCTTTGTTATCTTCAAACTGAGGCAAACTGAACCGCGCAGAGCCCTACTGATGAACTAGTACAATGTTAGCGCGGTTCAGTTGTGTCTGGCATGGTCCGGTTCAGTTCTGCGTGCTATTTACAGTCAACAGATCTTAGCATGGTTTGAAAAAGGTAGTGTACATGGGGCTTGAGTCTCTGCTGAGGCTGCTGCCCCCTGCAACCATGTCCCGGATGTAGCGGACGATGTTGAGCAACAGTAGAAGTACCATCTCTGGACAATCTGCTCTGTAGAGCCCGTAAGATGCGTTCACAATAGAGACTGACACGGGAGTGGATTTTCACTCCTGTCCCGTCCCACTCCCACAGAAAAAAATTGTGTCCCATCCTGATCCCGGGCCAGAGTAGAAATCTAAATCCTGTCCCATCCCACTCCTGGTGAAATTACTCCCTCTCCCATTCAGAATGACTCCCGCTCCTGCACCACTCCCATTCAGCTTGCGTTGCAAATCAAACTTTTCGAAGTCGAGTTCGCCTCTAACTGTTGGTCCCTCCATTGTTGTTTTTGAGAGCGGGTGGAAAAACTCAGAGCGGAAGCCCTGTCGGTTTTTGGGTCGTGTAGTTTTTTTGACTCGCGTTATAGTGTAGGCTTCAAGGAAAAAAAACTACAAAATGCCGGCGCAGTACTGGATTTTTTTTCTTTCTATTTTTTTTTTTTTTTGGCATCGATCCTAGTTTTTTTTTAGTTACTATTGGTTTGCTCCTGCTCCCGTCTACTCCCGTTAATGTTTAATCCTGTACCGTCCCAATCACGTGATCGTTACTAATACTGACTCCCATCCCACGGGAATCCCACGGGAATCCTGTGACCCGTGGGATTCCCGAAAAAATGTCAGTCTCTAGTTCACAACAAGACAATTTTTGTTGATTTTCCTGCAGATGGTCGTTCAACTTTTCACCTCTTTCTCTTTTGCTAATAGTCCAGCCCAGTTCAATCCCTGCACCAGCTCTTGGTCCACCTCTCAGTTCAACCAGTACCACCAACTGCTCCATTAGCTGCATCTAGATTCCTTCCAGTGGTTCTTCTGTCTGCAGGACCTCGTATCTGAAGCTGCTGTATGGCAGCAGGATGGTCGACCTTTAGGGGATTTTCAATGAAATATTGCTCCACTCTATCCATGCATCCTCCTATTTTTCTATGCATTTGTCTTTTCTTTTCTCCCCATGATATTAAAAAGGATTTCTGGTATTGAACGTCTTCCTTGGTTTTGATACGTTGCCTTAAATTGAACAATCCTAATCCACTAGAGTCTGTAAGGTTTGTTCGTCCACGTTGGTACGATTGTCTCTGCAGAATAAAATATTTATTTTACAAACATGATGAAAGAAAAATTCCAACTGTTCAAGTTTAATTTGGAGTTGAAAACTCAAACTCCCCCCACGGGTTTTGGCCTGAACATTTCAGAGTTTCTGTCCCACGGAGGTACCATAACGTCTCTAGCAGCATTCCCTGGAGTCTGAGCTGAAGGAACTGGGATCTGTTCTTGTTTAAGCATTACAGCAGAGGCATTCTCACAACATTCATTCATAATTAAACAGCTTCTCCTCATCGTTTGCTCCGCTTTGCTGCGGAACATCTACGTCTTTGGAGTGTTTTTCTTCAAGTTCTGCAACAGCTCAGCACAAAATCTTCACACGCGTCTTTAATGTCGGAGCTAAATGGAGATTTCTTTTAAGTATTCCAAAGGATTATGTAATAAAACTTCTACATTTCTCTGAACACTCAAAGTGTCTCACTTGACCTCTGCGATACATTAAAAAACAGATTACATCGACCCACTTGGAGAAAACACAGCAGCTCCATCTATATTTTATGATTTAGAAAGAAAGCAAAAGAGGCGGAAAAGGGAGCCTTTTAGGGAAGGCTTCAGTGATGTGCATCTTTAAAGCATATTTTCTCTCATTCACATGATTTCTTGTTACCAAGGTTTCTTGCAGGTCACATGGATGGAGGATGTTTTAGGATGTGGTGGGGTTATGGAACACTTCACACACTCACCAACATCTAACTAGATTTAAAATCTATTTGGAGGAATAAATTAAGATAAATACCCTTAGATTGTAAAAATGAAAGTGATTCCAGGATCAAGACGTTCAAAACATACAGACCAATGGTGTTTGTAGACCAAATTTGTATGGGGGGGGTCTGTGTTTTTTTTTTTTCATGAGGGCATAAACGCAAAGAATGAAACAGAAACATGGCGGTAGATTGTTGTTATATATATGAAGTGAGGCACAGAACCAACGAGGCGATTGCAGCTCTGGAGACCCCAGATAAAAGTTGAGCTGCAGTGATTTATCAGCCCCAGTTTCCCTGCTGTAGCTGGTTGATCAACCGATAGTTAAACTCGAATGATGCAACTATCTTATCTGCCTCTGCAGAGATCTGAAAATCAGCAACAATTAATGCTCTAAACCAGAGGTAAGCAATTAAAAATCAGCAAGGTCCAAATAAAGAAAATCAAAACCAGTAAAGGTTCGGAGACATTTCTAATTATAATCCGTTACTTTAAACAGAATTGAACAAAGAAATAAAATTAGGTGTCCATGCATCCATGTTATACATTGACTTGGGCTTTAGGCTGCCCTGCAAGGCTTTAAACCTGGGTTTAAGTGGAGACTAAGCCATTCTCAAGCACATATCAAGGTGCTCATTTTGAGCCTGGATCCAGATTTATTGTTGATTCTGTTCATGGTGGAGAATCCTGCTTCACAGCAGCAGGTTGAGCCAAACATCCTCTAAATGTGCAGGGTCATCTTTGAGCACCATTTCACTTTTCTTTCACCAGTTCACCGCAGTTCTTCCAGCAGTCCACACTTTCTCTGCTCTCTTTTTCTCATCGTCTTCTCCTTCTTTCCCATCGCCCGGCTTGCCACAGGTTTGCCTGCTGTGTCTAAAAGTAGCAGCAGCAGCAACCCAGACTGTCACCTCATTGGCTCATTTGGATCACGTGCAGCCTGGAGCCGGACGCTCCACAGGGCTTTACCGTATTAACAGGAGAAGAGGCGCAAGTGAAGTTAGACACTGCCATCGGACAACATGCAGTAATTTTTAAATGTTTTAAATCAGGTTGGATCCGGATCCGGACCCTGGCCCGCTTATCTGTGACCTCTGGTCTAAATCATTGACTCCCAAAGTTGGGGTCGTGACCCCACTTTAGGTCCTTGAACAACCAGTCTGGGACCCAGCACAGAAATTAAACTAAACCGTAAAGATTTATGTTAAAATGCTTAAAGATAAGAAAGTATCACTTAAAAATGAACAAGACCAACTACTTTGGTTGTTGATGTATTTAGTAATATAATAAAACTATTTTCTTATTGTTATAAAGGTATGCTGATGAAGGTTCTCAGTCATCCAGGTCATAGTCATTCCGTAAAAATTCAAAAAATATCCACTGGACTTGGTTTTCAAGATTTGAAGACGTTTCTCCACCTCTCCAGGAAGCTTTCTCAATTCAAATGTCTGGATCCGCAGTGAGTTTGAGTCTTATATGGACAAGGCCTTGTATTGCTTGGAAACATGCAAATGGTAACCGATGAATGGGTCGTTTGGTTCCATCGTTAGCCTGTAATATCTGAACCTGTCTATGATTCTAGGGGTCGGTCGTTAAAGGGGGGATTGCCATTAAGGGGGGGATTGTCTCCTGTAATATCTGAACCTGTCTATGATTCTAGGGGTCGTCGTTAAAGGGGGGATTGCCATTAAGGGGGGGATTGTCTCCTGTAATATCTGAACCTGTCTATGATTCTAGGGGTCGTCGTTAAAGGGGGGATTGCCATTAAGGGGGGGATTGTCTCCTGTAATACCTGAAACCTGTCTATGATTGTTAAGGGTCGGTCGTTAAGGAGGTATTGTTCACCGGCTGGAGCGGGTAGGTCCCTCGTTCCTCTGTGATGGGGTGGGGGGTTTCCAGATATCACCAAAATATATATATATATATATATATATATATATATATATATATATATATATCCAAGCCAATATAAAAATTGTATTTAATATTACACCCTCAGTCTCTGTAAAACTGTAGCTGCTGGTTTCAAAGAGGACTTATGAGCCAATACTAACGTAATGAGCCAAAAGATACCAGTAAACCCAGCAAGGACTGACTGGGAATCAACCAGAGGTGGGTTAGTACATAAACTCACGTAAGAGCAGAATCACTCCAACTTTCTAAATGCTCAAGAAATTACTAAATAGTTAAAAAAGTTAATGGAAAAATGACTACTGAAGTAACATCTTAGTTAATGCTTAAAATTATGTCATCAGTCAAGGAATTATATCTAACAAATTTAGGAAATAACAGTAAAATGAGTAAACTTGGCAGAAAAAAATTATTATATAAAATATTTATTAAAGAATTTATAAAACCAGATCTTAGAGTAGATTTCAATTCAATTCAATTCATTTTATTTCTATAGCGCCAAATTCACAACACACGTCATCTCAAGGCACTTTCCAGTTCACCAGATCATCCAGTCAAATTGATTCAAAGTTCTCTATCAAAGGAAAACCAGTTGATTGCATCGACTCATTGACTCTTCAGCAATCCCTCACACTAAGCATGCTTGTAGCGACAGTGGAGAGGAAAAACTCCCTTTGAACAGGAAGAAACCTCCAGCAGAACCAGGCTCAGTGCGAGCGGCCATCTGCTGAGGCCCACTGGGGTTCAAGGAGACAGAAGCAGAGACACAGATTAAACATATATGTAGGGAAAGGATGAACTTCCTCTGATGATTTCCACTGTTTACTGTATTTTAACTGAAGTTACTCACAGTGGATCGAGGAACGATTCTGTTATGAGATTATTACTTCAAAGGGAAAAGTACAGTAAATTAAATCTACTCCTACAGTGTTTTTTTTATTATTTTTAAATTAAAGTCACTCTATTAAATTAAAATAAATTGCCCATCTTGCAGGAAACTGAAGCCATGGAGCGACTCGGTCAAAGCCCAGATCTTTAATCTGCTTTGATGCTTTAGTTTGAAGAAAACCTTCAACACCTGATTTATTTTCCACCTTAAAGTAAAGTGGGAAAAAACTTTCCAAGACGGATCTCAGAGACAAACAGAGAGCCTGAAGAAGATTTCTCCATTTAATGGAGGAAGAAGCAGCTGTAATGAGGTAACCTGTTGGGACTTTTTCCTAGAGAAAACATAAAATTATTCATTCACAGTTTCTTTAAACAATGTCTGACTTATTAAAGTCTGCTGGTTGTTTAATATATAATGGTGATGAGAAGATATTTGGATGAGCGGCAGACTCAAACGTTTGGGGCACACTTTAGATAAGTACGATGTCAAGTGGTCAGGAGAGATCAGCGTCTCTCTCAGAGCGCTGACTCTCCAGGAGACGCTTCAAGTTCTGCCATTTGATTAACATGAGGATCATTTCAGAAGGAGAGAGAAATGTGCTCAAGTCTCAGATTAAATTACAGGTAATCCTGCTAAACGTCGCTTCCAGCGTTTCCAGCTTCAGGATAACTTTTGAGAAATTTATAGAGTGAAGGAGGAAACGTTCAAAACAGGGAGAATTTTCCAGCTCATTTTATACGATTCTACAGCAGTCTGTCGTAATAAGAAAGTTTTAAGCAAAGCCAGTCGTCCAACAGGAGGAATCTAAGTGGTTTTGTTTTCCTTTCTCAGGGATATTTTGGAGCGTTATCAGAGGGAAGACATTTATTTTATGCAACAAATTCTGTTTTATTTGATTACTTTAATCTATGTAGAAACAGAAAAACTGGGCTTTGAAGAGAAGCTGCTGAAGCCTGATTTGGAAGGAAAAACTCCAAATGAGACTCTGATCCAGACGGTGGTGATGTGTGAGGGACCGAGGTAAGAAGCATGAAAATTGGGTTTTTATTTTTAACCCAAATAAAAGAAACTTACAAAACAATAAATGAGTCCAAGTCAAAAATAGGTCAACAAAAAAGAGAAAATTTAAATCAAGCAAACTGTGCCCAAACTAACTAACTGACTTCATAACCAAACATACCTGACTGAAGAAATGACACATGAGGGTATATATATATATACACTGGCTAATCAGACCATTAACACAATAGGGGGGTAATTCAAACTAACTAAGCAATCACAAATTACAAAACACAGCAGTACAATTAGCTTTGGCAATAAACTAATCTACATCTTAGAAAAATGAAAACACACCAACTGCAAAACAAATTCAAAGTCAAAATGCAAAAATGAGAAAAAAAAGGAAAATTCAAAATCCCCCCTTAAAGCAGCAGCTGGTGGAACAGTCCAATTTCCCCTCAGGTGAAGCAGATCTGCAATCTTTTGTCAGGCCAAACTCCTGGAAACCATGGAAGCACATTAGTGACAAAAACACACAAAGAAATATGAGTGCATACAACTACAATGGACTAAACATGCGCTTACAAATAAAACACATGTTTTGAACTAATAATAAAGTTTTATTGCAAACTAAAGAATGGGTTTGGATTAATAAATAAAGGTGCTTTTTTAGGCAAGGCAAGGCAAATTTATTTGTATAGCACAGTTCAGTACAAAGACAATGCAAAGTGCTTTACATGATTAAAATATTGGAAAATAAAATGGAATCAAAGCAAGTAGGAAAAAATAAAATAAAAAATGCAGAAACAAAAAAGAATATTAAAAAGAGTTGGACTAAAGAAAATAAAAAATTGAACTAATGATGTTTCAGTTGAACTGTTTAACTAGAACAGTGGAAGGCAATCCTAAACAAATGTGTTTTTAGTCTTGATTTAAAGGAACTCGGGTTTTCCGCACTTTTACAGTTTTCTGGAAGTTTGTTCCAGATAAGTGGAGCATAGGAACTAAATGCTGCTTCTCCATGTTTAGTTCTGGTTCTAGGTATGCAGAGCAGGCTGGAGCCAGAGGACCTGAGGGGTTTGTAGCGACTTTTAAGGTGTGGCGCTGGGTTTGGCCATCACAGAGGTAGGATATGGATTAAAGGTGGGGAAGACTCCAGCTTTCACCAAATGGCTGAATTACCTCCTCAGTTGCTCTGAAGGTTTCAGGAACTGGTTTTGCTCATCTCCTGATCTACGATGTTAACAGACGGCATGAGGATCAGTTTTTAGGGCAGCGTTCACAAACATCTCAGCCTGTCGCCCCAAAAATAATGACTGCCCCAAAAGTACATGTAAAAACTTGATTTTTATCTATTTATACACATAAAATGAAGTAAATAGTCAGTTTTAAATAAATGTAATTTTAAATGCCATTCAAGTCTATAATTGATGCATTAAAGTATTTTTTATTATAAAATTGGATGTTTAATTATTCAATTGTGCATGGCATATTTGATCCTGTATGAAATGAATAAATAATCAGATTATTATTATTATTTCTCTGGACATTTGCATTTGTTTCATAATATATTATGTGACGGTGGGGTGGAGGTTTGACAGGACCCAAATGCAGACACTGAAGCTGAAGGTTGCAGATTTAATAACAAAAAGGGTAACAGAAGCAAAAATCCAAAAACATAAATCCACAAAAAACTGAGAACCAGGAATATTCACAACAAGGGGACAAAGAAATTACAACAAACCAGCAAAAACAGTGACTGAGCAGGAGGTGCATATATAGGAGAGAGAGAAACAAAGACCAGGCTAATCAGCAGATTGGGAGCAGCTGTGAACAGAGGGGTCTAGAAGGGAGCTAGGAGAATTAGACTGGCACAAGAGGGCAACAGAGAGCAAACAAAAATACCTAAGAACTCAAATAAAATCAAAAATAACGAGAATAACACAAAATGGAAATAAAATCAATGAAAACTCAAAGATAAAACTTAAAAACAACCAAAACCATGACATATATGGCCCTCCATACACCTCAGGGATCATATCGCAACAATATATTACTTCCTACTTGGTGCCTCGCAGCCCTATGAAGGGTCCCGGCCCCCACCTTGGGAACCCCTGGTGTCGGCCAGGATCTCCTGCCCGTGATACAGACCTGAAGAAGGGAGGAAGCTTTCCGATGGACCTGCTAATCCTGTGCTTTAAATCTCAGTTTAGCTTCTGTTTTCCAGATCAGAGAACAGAACACCTTCATCATGCAGCTTGGAGCTCTGATGGCCTCCTTAATCTAAACCAGTTAGAACGGATCCACCATGAGCACCAGTTAGGCTGATCCCTCTAACCATTACAGAGCTTCTTCATTTATTGGAAACGCAGTAGAAAAGTGGATCGCTGAG